>OX940969.1:12222149-14786149 GCA_954870475.1 Euphrasia confusa
AATAAGTCATCTTGAAATTTTGAAATACACTTTATAATAGAAAGCATCTCTTTTTTAATGGTTGAATACTTTGACTGCGTGGGATTCCATTTTCCTGAGGTAAACCTAACAAGATGTTCTTTTTTGCTGTCAGGATTTAATTGTTTTAAGATTCCGCCATAACCAATATTTGAGGCATCAGTTTCAACAATTTTAAAGTATTTAGGATTAGCAAGAGATAAACATGGCAAACATCTTACTTTGGACTTAATTTTTCTAACAGCTTGTGAATGCTCTTCTGTCCATGGTGAGACGTTTTTTCTTAATCTAGAGTACAAAATTTTTGTGTCTTGGGCTAAATTCTTATAATAATCTGAAATATAATTTAGACTTCCAAGAAATCTTTGAAGCTGTTTTGTATCGGTGATATTATCTGGGAATTTTGAAGCAAATTCTATACTTCTTTCAATTGGGATTATCTTTCCTTGCGAAATCGTATGTCCTAAAAACCTAACTTGGACTTGAAATAATTTCATCTTAGGGGCGGAAATGACTAACCCATTATTTTTTATTAAATTTTTAAATATTTTTAAATGTTTTATATGTTTTTCTATCGTTTTAGAAAATACTAAAACATCATCTATATAAACAATTATAAATTCTGTATATGGGTTAAATATTTCATTCATGATATTCTGAAATTCAGAAGGAGCATTTTTTAAACCAAATGGTAAAACATTCCATTCATAATGACCAAATGGAACTGTAAAAGCTGTTTTATACCTATCAGACTCATTAATTTGAATCTGCCAATATCCTGACTTCATATCAAATTTTGAATAGATTAGAGCATCGTTTAGTCTATCTAATAAATCCTTTTTATTGGGAATTGGATATCTAATCCATTTCAATACCTTATTAAGGGGTTTATAGTTTATGACTAACCTTGGAACTCCTCTTTCCTTTTCAGCAGCATTATTTACATAGAATGCTGTACAACTCCAAGGAGATTTAGATTTACGAATTAAACCTTTCTTTTCGAGTGAGCTTATTTCTTTTTTGCATAATTCTAAGTATTCATGGTTCATTTGAGCTGGCCTAGCTTTAGTAGGAATTTGATTTTCTTTGAATTCCTCTTCATAAGGTAGAGAAATAACATGTTTCTTTCTGTTCCAAAATGCATTAGGTAGTTCATTGCATACTTCTTCTATAAACTGTTTTTCAATTAAATTAATTTTTTCTTGTATTTCTTTTTTCTTTAGCTGATCATTTATATTAAGAATTTCTATTTCATCTTTTAAGAAACATATTTGTTTTTCTTTATTGAGAAGAATATCTCTTACTTCATTTAACATTCTTGTGTGCGGATCAGTTATGAATTTGAATAATACATTTTTTCCATTTATTATTGAAGAAATACCATTTTGGTCAATATTATTGATTGGCATAATTTTGTGGAGGAAAGGAGTTCCTAAAATAATTCTGTGAGTAAGATTTTTTACCAAGATAAAAGATGTTGGCAAACATATTTCTCGATTGCAAATATTGACGTTTGAAAGTTTATATTTAACTCTAAGTTTATCACCACCTGCTTGGGTTAGTGATTGTGTTGTTTTGGAAAAATATTTTGTAGGAATTATACCTTCTTGGATGCAATTTAAATCAGCACCGCTGTCAATAAGCGCTACCTCATTTTCTAATATAAAATCCCTATTAATAATTAGAGTAATCTTTACAAACCATTTTTGTGATGTTACTTGATCTAAAAGATTTAGATACTCCAAATTATTTGTTTTTTGAGGAATTTCCTCTATTTCTTCACTTTTGAAAGGTTGACTTTCTAATGTTGTAAGTCTTTGTGATAGTACAGCTTGATTTTGTTTTAGCTGTCCTATTTCTCCTTTCAGAGAACTAATTTCTCTTTTTAAATCACCAATTGAGACTGGAGTCTCTTTAATTTTTTTCTGTTGGAATCTGTGTAGTACTTCACTTAATTGATAAGGTGCCTCAATTAGTAAGGGAGGTTCTGGTTTGTCTTTTATTAGAGTTTCAATTATTTTCTTTTTTAGACCGGAGTCCGTAATTGATTCTAGTACTTTTAATATTTTATCTTGATCATCAGTCAGGACATTTAACCCATTCATGTCAACAATGGATTTCCAGTAATTATCTTCATTACATTGACAATCCTCATTGTCAGTATTTGAAGATTCAGAGGATGTTCCATATATAACTCCTAATTCTTCTTCATTTGAAGATTCAGTATCAGTTTCAGAGTTTATTAATACTTTTTCTAACTGCAATCTTAGGTTTTCATCTTGTATTTCATTAAGAGCTTTCTTTGTCCAGCATCGATTTGCATAATGACCAATTTTGCCACATTTATGACAGCTTATATCTAGTTTTTTAGCTTTCCTTTTTCCTTTATTAGGCATATGTGGTTTATCTTTTCTTAAGAATTTTTTATTATAGTAATTTCTTTTGTAATTCTTTTTATAAGAATTTTCTTTGATATAATTCTTTCTTCTAATCTTATCGAATTTATTATTTTTAATATCTGGCGGCCTGAGAGGCTTTCCTAGGTCAAAAGCAAATTGCTCGCAGAATTCACCAAGCTGGTGTTTTTCCGATTTTTGTTGCTTTTTTAGTTGATTTTTTAATTTAATATCATTACAAAGGTTCAATCCTTCATTTATGCAGGTATTTATTAGTTGACCATAAGTCAATTCTGAGTAATTAATATTGATTCCATCATTTTTAACTCGTAATGATTGCCGAACTTTTTCAGCAAAAAGATGAGGGAGGCCGTCTATAAACTTAGATTTCCAATGAATTGAATTGGGGTTTGTGAGTTGATAAACTCTTGACAAAAATGTATCTTTGTACCATCTAAAATGAGTTAAGGAAGGACATCTTAGATTTTGAAGAAGAGTTTGAATTTTTTCTCCTAAGGGAGTTGAAGTTCCTACAAAATGTTGTAGGATCGATAAACACAGTGTATAAACTGCGTCTTCTTCGCCTGTTGTAGCCATACTAGTACTTGGATTATTTGGTTCTGGCTTAATTAATTTTTTGTGGTTTAGAATTTCTATTTTTTGTGTTTCTGTTAAATAATGATCCCACCATCCTCTTAATTGTCCAACAAAACCAGTAGTTATAAAAGATGCTATAGAACTGTCACTATTTCCATGTTGCTTACAGACAGTTGAGTACATAATGATTCTATGTATAACATCAATTATTTGTTTATCATTTAATCCGTCTATATTCCATTCGTATATAGCCTTTCCTGAGTATGAATTTTGAAAAGGTTCAGGTTCTTCGAAAAGAAGATCCTGAGGGGATGGTCTTTTGTAATAATATTTTTCAAGAGGTTTTGGCATATAAATAGGATTTATTTCATTCATATTATGACCTTTAAACATTTCAGTTAATTGATCTACCTCATCTGTTTGACTTTTAATATCATTTGGTTCAGAATCATCTGCTTCGGATAAAACCCTTAAGTGTAAATCTTTTAATTTCTTTTCAAGGATTTGAATAAAATTTTCACTATTGGTTTCCATTCTGAAGCCATTTATGTTAATTGGAGGTTGAATCATTGGTGTATTAATTAATGAAGGAAAATTTTCAGTATTACTCTCGCTTTTACAAAATTTTTGTATTATTAATTCTTGTTGGCTAATCTGTTTCTCAATAGATTGTTGAAGGGTTTTTAAATCTTTCTCAAGGGAAAGAAATTGATCTCCTAAACAAATCAAGTAGGTATTTGTATAATTTTGAGATTTAATTATTGCATTTAATTCTTTTATCGTAATTTGAGCACTTTCTACTTTCTGTAAATTTAAGTAAGCAGTGGCTTCTGTACTAGAATTTAAGCAAATTGTTTGTTCAGGAGGAAAAGGTGCAGTTATTTCACCTTGATTAGTTTTCCATGTTTTTTGTAAAACTGAAATTTGATTATTGGTATTATTTATATAATTCTTAATAAACCAAGTAACGAAAGAAAGGTAATCTTGAGTTTTCTCAATATAATTGTAATATTCTTCTTTAAATGTTTTTAACTTGTTTGAAGAATATTTATTGAAATACCATTTTCTAAACAATTCATGCTTGTCTTGCTGAAATTCTGCATTAAGAATTTCTCTCATCTTACTTCCTGGGGATAAATCAATCATTTAAACGTGAAAACTCATTTCTGATTGAGTAGGTGATTTTCTACTTTGGGTATAAATTCCTTCTGGAATTTTATTTTGACTTATTCTTATTGTTTCAACTGTGTCAATCTCTTCTCTTAATTGAGAAGTGCTTGCCCTAGCTGATTCGTGAGGGGTACAAAAATAATCGTTTATGGTCGAACATCTTGATGATGTTGTTCGGGGTAACCTTATTGTTCTATCAGAACCAAATTTTATCTCTACGTCTCCTTCGGAGGTTTCTATTATTTGATCTATTTCATTGTTTATTTTTGGTTTTGGTTCCAACTCTTGCGGAAGGGTCCAAGATTCTGGGAAATTTATTTCATTCCACTTAATTAATCTGTTGGTGGCAATGTTTGAGGTTAATAAATTTGTTTGAACCACAGTTGTAGTTCCTGGGGAAGATAATCTTCTTTTATTAATGTTTGGATTTAAAGTTTGTAAAACTTTATAATAAACTCTATAGCAAATTGCTATTATTTCACTTCCAGGTTTAAAATTATAACCATTTGTATGAATTGTTAATTGCATTGCATCTTGTAAATTACTATCTGTCATTGAGAGAGTTAAATTTGGGGACACGTCGAAATAAACTGGTCCATGACTCTCACTGGTATATTTATATATATATATATATATATATATATATATATATATATATATATATATATATATATATATATATATATATATATATATCCCTATATATATAAAGACAAGGGCAATGAACCCACGTATCAACCCCTATATCTAACCAACATGTATCTAATCTGTATGTACTCTTGTACGTAAATTGCCTTATTAAATAATTATACAAATCATTCTAAATATTTGTACTCAAAATCACTGCAGCAAGCCCCGTGTTACTCCACCTCATAGCTGAAATTGAATACGAGTACTCTTTACCACAACCTTATCTTCAGCCGTTAAAAAAAAAAACCAAACCTCATTACATCTTGCAAAAATCGAAATCGAAGACGCGATACGTTTGCGGTTCCGGATCTTCGACCACAATGGAGTGGGTGGTAGCGTGCTCCGCCAGGTAAATTCCTTTTCTTCTTCAATCACTTTTCTTGGTGGAATTAATTATTATTTATGAGAATCAATTGCCCTTCAATTTGACATGGTGTTCGGTTTGATTGCAATATATGATAGGAGTTGCATATCACCTGTTTGTGAAAATTGTCTAAAGAAGTCTTGTCCAAAAAAATAAAAAAAGGGACACTTTTATCTGAAGCCTATAATAATCTCTGCTTCTGGGATTCAGTTCCTTGCTTTTCCATGGAGAATCGGCAGCTTCCAACAAAGAGCGCGTCTCAGCGGTGCAGCGAATGGTTCGTGCGCTTTCTCTCTTTGTTTTGTTTATCAGCTCTTAGGTGAAAAAAAAAAACTCTTTTCGGTAAATGGGTTATGACCTTTATGGATGCATTGCAGTCATTGCAAATTCATGTAGAGTTTGCATGTTTCTCTTCCTGTACTATAGAGACGATTCTTTTAATAATAAAAATGGAGTAGTATTTCTTTCAGTAAGTCTGGTTTGTCTTCTGAGTACTGATGCCATTTTATAGTGTATTCCGAGATGTTCCGAGTAACATAATTGTCGGGGTAGACGACGGTACATTCTCACTGGTGTATATCGAGATGTTTCGACTACTGCAGCAACAGAGGTCGCTCGTTGTACCACGGTCTTAATGCTTATAGAGTTGTTTCATCTGATGAAATGTTAGTTTGTTTGTTTTCTTTCTATTTTGAACGCGTAGGTTTGGTGTATGTCGTTGACACGTGGGGCTATATTTATTCGTGTATAGGATGGTGACTCGAGGCTCTCGTGCTTTGACCTAATGAAGGAAACAGCATTAGACGGAAACAGTTACAGTACGAATTTAGCTTTCATTCCTCCTGAGTACTTCAGGGCTGGTATACGAAGCTGCAATCCACATTTTTCCTTTTTTTTTTAGTTTAGTTAGTTACGTTTGTGGATCTTCTTCTCTTTTATGCAGTATACGAAGCTGCAATCTGCCTTTTTCCCATCTGGAGCTGACCGACACTCTTGTGCAGGTTAAATTCCCCAACGAATTAGCTTAAAACGTTATTGCCCCTTTGATCTGGTTCAGTTTTGTAAATTATTAGTTTGTGTAGTAGCCTAATGATGGTTCTTGATTAAAGGTTATTTGCTCATTGATCAATCTTTTGCCCTTTTGCCCTTAGTTTTGCTACTCGGCGTTCAGCGTCACCCTCCAGTCGGTGGGCGCACAATGGAAGAATTGAAATGCCGACTCTGACCTTCTCCAGACAATCAGTTTGTTGTTATCGAATCAAACCCGTTTTGTCTACTACCTCGGATGATGCACATCCCATCATTCAGGTATACTTAATAAATATTACATGTACTCTATTCTTATAGTCAGTGCTACTTCTGATTGGTAAATAAAATACGATGAAGCAACCAGTGTCGCAATTGGAAAGAGGAAAGGCTTATGAGCAATGCGATTATACGACAGCAAAGTTTGCCGGATTCACGAATCTTCCATTTCTGTTATTGAAACTGCCTCAGAGTGTACTGAGTACACAGAATCTTCTCGCCAGGAACAAATCTGCACTTCTGGCTGTTCCTTGGCTGGTACTTTTTTTTTTCGCTTACCACTACATATTTGTTTATTAAGGATTTAAGTAGTGTGTATTATTGTAGTACAACTATAAACTGCGTGAATCGGAACAAAGAGTTGAAGATGTTAGAAAATTTATTTTGGTGAATAAGTTGTAGAAGTCAGATTAGAAGCACTATTCAAGAATCTAATGCCCGGTTGATAAATAATTATGATCTCTTGTTAGATGAACGAATAATCTTGATATTGTGGATGCATATGATTGTTATATAGTCAAAGTTTTGAGTGAAGGAATAGTGAATTTATAGGAAAAATGTGAAAATGAGATTGGATGATATCTCGTTACAAAATAAATGTGTTAAAAGTGAGTATTGTGAGAAAAATTGAAAATACTGAAGCTGGGTGAGTGGTTGATGTAATTTTTAGTTTTTTAATAAAAATTTCTCAACAACCAAAAAACATTTATGAATAAAAATCCCAAAATGAAATGGCATTCAATTGCTTCTTAAAGTACACTGTTCCCATTTTTTATTTTTATTATAAATTATGAAAGATGAGAAGCAAAGCTGAAATTTTAAAACAATGAAAACCGTTTTTTTAGGCCAAAAGCTGATATCAATTTTTTCCCCAAGTGAATTCAGTCATTCCCTTGGGTGGTTTAAATTGATTCTGAGTGGTGCTATTACATCCCGTCTTATATATAGAGTATGCTTACAGGATTAATGCTTGGAAATCTTTCTTTGGTATCTTACTTAATAAAAAAGGAGACTGAGGTTGTGATCGTGCAGACATCAGGAGTGATATCCACGTACATCGTGATGTTACAGCTGCCCATGGGAGAAGTTATGCCTCTCATTAGTGGTTGCTTCTGGCCTTGTTTTTAATTTCATGAAATATTTCTATTTTCTCAACTTGGAGATGTGGCTCTCCACACTTCCACAGGTAAAAACATATAGCTAGGGATTTTCAAGCATTTACACGGACTTACTGTTAAGTTTAGGGATTATACAAAATCACCCTCCAGGTTTGACCAAAATGCATTAAAAAACAGCTAATTTTCAGTATTACAAAAATACCCGGGATTTGATTCAATTTTTAAATTTTAGGGGCTAAATGTAATATTTTTTAAACGGCATAGAATTTTTGGTTTTACTGATTTGGTTATGAAGTGCTATGTATGTTATGCCCTAAATAAATCCTTATGGGTTTTAGTTACTTATATATAGGTCATAATGAAGGGTGCTTTTTGTAATCATTTAATAATTTTATTGGCTTCTCTGTGCAGGTCATGTGGCCGACTTTCGTCCCTTGTGCCCCGAATACTATCTTGCATGGGATTATTGCCTTTGGTAGTGCAGTGTTTACTATTGTCTATTGTTATGGTGAGTATGATGTATAGTATAGCAAATGCTGGTTGAGTGCCTTATTCTTTATGTATGAGAAATAATGAGGGGCATAAATTTAGCTGGTAGTATTTCAATTTTACAGGAAGAACACTGATAGCACTGGAGTAATTAATTTATTATCTTTTAGTTAATTATTAATAATGGGCTCTCTTCTTGGGCTTTATTAGGGTTTAATTAATATTTATTTAAGGGTAGGTCTTTCATTAGGAGGACATCAGGAAATTTAATTAGGATTTTGCAGCGTTGCTGTGGCTGCAGAGAGAATTAACTCTCTGTGAACCTCTTTGAGGTGTTTTGTTCGTTTCTTTTCAGTAATACATCATATTCCTTATTTTCCAATCTTCTTCACTCTATCAAACACACTCAATTTTTATCAAGAGTTTGTGATAATTAATTACATTTTAAAATTACATTAAACATTTTAAAAATTACAAAATGTCCCTGGACTGGCTCCTTACATAGTTGTGTTAGCTGATGTGAAATAAAAGGTGATGTCTCATGTTATTTCACGACATGCATTAAACGGGGGTTCTTCAAGTCCTTGCTATGATATTGGTTCTTGTTGACCCGTTAATCTCTAGTCTAGGAACTAGGAACCTTTCTTTACGTCCACATGCACCCACTCTGGAGATCAAAACACCTTGCAACAAGATTACAGTAGATGTGTGCAATCAGGTTGTTTTTACTGTTTTCAAATTGGTATGCAAGTAGTCAAGAAGCTATTTAGACTTGAATTAGGTGATATATGTGTAATAATTTAAGAGTTACATTTCTAGTTGGTTGGAGAGCAAATGAAGGTCCTCAGGTTTGTGGTATGTATGTGTAAATCTGTAATTCAACGTGTTTCCAGCTGCCTTGGGTCCACTATAAGTAAATTGATTTTCCTTCCATGTTTAAGGCTGAATTAGTTAGAGTCACCTCTACGCTCACTCTAGCAGATAAGTATTGACGATGATTTGGAAAATTTTAATTGCACATCCTGTACTATATTTACATTTGTCAAGAACTCCAAAGTAGAAAGGGTAAGGAAATTGTTTATGTCTTGTCTTAACTTATGATAGTTATAATTTAGGAAAGTCAATGTTTATTGTTCGGATGTGTTTTTAACTTTTAGGTGTCTTTCCAGTAGTTTATTACACGTGGTTGTTGGCACTGATTTAGAATTGAAACAGGGACCTCGGGGCTTAATAAGAACTTAATGACATGCACTTAGTTGATAATAGATGAATACTGCATAACATGTTTTTGCGTACCCACTTTACGTGCCTTGGCCATCACTTTTTGTCACCTATGCCATCAGACATCAAGCCACGACTTTGGCCCTAGGACATGCTTAGCGTATTAATGACTATGATATTTAGTGTTAGGCCATCATTACATTTATATGGGATTAATGGTATGATTTTGTCGACGGATTGACATTTTATTTGGTCTCCACAATCTTGTTGATGCCCTGCCCTGGATCTGAATTTTAGGTAAGATTCTTTGTGTCTACATTTTATGATGGATTGGCAGATTGATTGTTAAAATTATATTGAAGATTACTCTTATTAGTATACAGGGAGATGCTTATTAGACGTGCTTTGGGATGACAGATTCCTGATGTCTTTATCACCCTTTTTTCCTCGTGTAATATAGTCCCTTTGTCCCAGAGCTATAGGTACATGTGGTCAACGTTGACTTTTTTTGTTCCGTTCAATAGATATGATAAACATTATACAAAAATTATGAAAAATAATTAAAATAAAATTTAATAGTTAGCAGCAACCGAAATGCCACGTATTAAGGCTAAGATCACAAAAGAGTCGAGTCCTTTGGCCCTTTCTCTTGCAAGACATCTACACTCAATTGGAGCCAAACGTTATGGGGCTTTCTGGTGTTCACATTGTGTAGCCTTAAACATGAGGCTAAGCTTAGTTCCCCTTGAATGATAAATTATTATACTGAGACTGGGAGAAGGTTAAATATGAGGCCAAGCGATTTTCTTCTCCCATTATTCTGTATCCTGAACAGCTTATCTTGCTTTAGGTCTTGATTATTATCTTTCTTTTATATGCTTAGCCTCATATTCAAATGAATGTATGTGCAATATTGGATTGTATAGAGGTGAAACAACACTAGTGTAAAATTAATAAAAATTTTAAAAATTCATATGACGTGACAAGGATATCATTCTAAATATGTCTTCTCACCTCATTATACGACAAATTCTAAAATGTAATTATTTTGATTAAAGTTCAGTATCTGTTACTTTCCTGGTTTATTCTAAACAGGCACACTCATTTCCTTATAAAATTTTGTTTGTTGTTTTGGATGTTCAGACTGATACTTCATGAGCAATTATTTTCCTTGCATATATATTTTAGATGCAGGGTTAGTTTATGGTCAAGTTAGGCGCCTTTATATGTTCTACAAAATTTATTTCTAAAAGTCAATTACTGTAACGAAAAAATGTTTTGGATTATTTATCTTCGAAAACTCAACTATTAATCTTGAAATAATTTATGTTGTGATTTCTACCTCTGTGTACAATGTATTGACCATTGCAGAGACATTTCTCTTGTTTGTAATTTTAGTTTCTTTCAAGTTGAACTTGCAAAAGGATAATATTATAAAATTAAAAATTGGTCAATAGTCCTGATGAGTATGTGCTTCATCAGCCTTTAGGAATTCTCTTCAAGGATGCAAATGTTAAGTTGGTTTTTCTAGTGCCAAAAATAAGATTAATGATATGTATCTTCTGGATTAATTTGTTTTTCCATTTGGTGGTTATTGAAATAGATGTTCGGGCGTGAAGCGGCGGAACTGTTGGATTATGTAGAGTGTTTCCCTGATGGAGTAAGTGAAGGAACTAAGATGGCTAAAGCGTGTTCTGATGTTAATCTTATAGGTTTCCCGACCTGGGAAATAAATGGTCAGGTGTGATACTCTTGAACTTAATTTACCCATAGTTGTCCCTTTTCCGGTTGTGTTTGGGTAAAAAATTCGTCAAGGGACTCCCTTATTATACGCTTAATAGTTTGTAATCTTGTGTGCTGTTGAAAAGTTCATACTGCTATTCTTGTATTACTTTGAGACGGTGCGTGCTACTTTTATATACAGTTATAGTCGTACTGTGACTCCTTGTTTTCTAAGGTGATTCATACTGCAGGTTTTGACTGGAGAGAAGCAGTTCTCTGAACTGGCTAGATTGTCTGGAATCTAACTTGAAGAATTAAGTCAATGAAGTAAGATTTCCTCCTTTGACTTCATGTTTTTATGTTCTTCACAAGCCTCAGATTTCAACGTGTGGAAGCTCTGATGATAGTACACGCATTCTCTTTTTCATTCAGAACCAAGCAACACTGCTGTAGAAAAGGGAATTAACTTTGCTAGAATGATCATTGTTTTCGGCGGTACCCTCATCTCAGACCCTTTAACTCCAACAAGATGGAGTATAGATCCCTTCCCAGTACCTTTCTTGGTTATCACAGTTCATACAAAGGGTATAAAGTACTTCTACCCAGTGGCAAAGTTGTAGTGTCCAGACATGTGATATTTGATGAGACACAATTCCCTTTTCTTAAATCTGTGTCCTCATCTCAATCTAATCCTAAACCTGATACTTCCCATATAGCTGGACCTCCTCTTATCCTTCACCAATCTGATAATTCTACTCCTTTTATAACACCTAACCAATTTGATAATTCTACTCCCATTAATCATACTCCAACACCTGAGTCTTTTTCTTCTGACTCTCCTCCACCTATCAATAATTCTGTTGAATCTCATCACACCCCTTCTAGCTCTCACTCTTCTCAGAATCCCATCTCTCTTCCCTCTGATGCTTCCAGTCCACCTTCCATACCTCTATATGTGAATCTACCAATTGGTCAAATTGATGTACCTGTTCCCATTGCCACTAACCCTGTTGTTGCAGATACAGGTCCAAGTAACAGGCATCCTATGGTTACCACTTACCAGGTCTCAAACTGGTCACCTCAAACCTAAAGTTTTTACTTTAGAAAAATCTGCGCATCAGGAGCCTTCAACCTATCAGCAGGCTCTCCTTATCCCTCATTGGAAGCAAGCTATGCAAGAAGAGTTCTCTGCTCTCATAAAAAATCATACATGGGATTTATGTGATTACATTCCTGGTAAAAAGGTAATTGGTTGCAGGTGGATATTCAGAGTTAAGACTCATGCTAATGGCTCTGTAGCAAGGTTTAAAGCAAGGCTTGTAGCCAAGGGTTATGACCAAATCCCAGGCTTTGATTTCTCTGAAACTTTCAGCCCCGTTGTTAAACCGACTACTATCAGGGTTGTCTTGGCAATTGCAGCACACTATGGTTGGGGAATAAGACAACTTGATGTTAACAATGCATTTTTGAATGGTGATCTCACTGAGGAGGTGCTAATGGCTCAACCACCTGGCTTTGAGGATTCTTTTCATCCATTTAAAGTGTGCAGACTCAAGAAAGCTCTCTATGGACTCAAACAATCTCCTAGGGCTTGGTCTGATAAGTTGAAAGCCACACTTCTTCAACTAAAATTTCAGTGTTCCAAGGCTGATAACTCTCTTTTTCACAAACACACTGCTGCTGGTTCAATATGGTTACTTGTATATGTGGATGATATACTTCTCACAGGCAGTGACACAGGTGGTATTCAATCCCTCATCTCTCAACTGGATTCTCAGTTTTCTCTTAAAGATCTTGGTCCATTACATCATTTTCTTGGCATAGAAGTTACACCCACTACTCAAGGTTTCCATCTTAGTCAGTCTACATACATCAAAGATATTCTTCATAGGGCTGATATGACTACTGCAAAGTCCACCCCTACACCTACGGTTGATGGCACTATGTATAGGAGTATTGTAGGTGCTTTACAGTATGCTACCTTAACCAGACCTGAAATAGCATATAGTGTAAATCGTGTGTGTCAATACATGCATTGCCCTCTTGACACTCACTCCATTTCTGATGCAGATTGGGGGTCAGATGTCGATGACCGTAAATCTATTTCTTGGCCAAAATCTCATCAGCTGGGCTTCAAAGAAACAGGCATTTGTGTCTAGGTCTTCGGCTGAAGCTGAGTACAGAAGCTTGGCCCTAGCTGCTGCTGAAATTGTATGGACTTCATCTCTTCTTAAAGAACTCCAAATCATTCCTTCTCATACTCCTACTTTGTGGGTTGATAATCAGAGTGCAATCTCCATTGCAGCCAATCCTGTCTTCCATGCACGCACTAAACATATTGAGCTGGATTTACACTTTGTTAGAGATCTTATTCTCAAGAAAGCTCTACGTGTTCAATTCGTCCCTTCCATGGATCAAACCGCAGACATACTCACTAAACCTTTGAGTCTTCAATTCTTCGCTCGCCTGAAGCTCAAACTCACAGTTGTTCCGCTCACCTCGCTCCAATTGCGGGGGGATAAAGAGACTAATTAATTCTCATATGCATATGAAGTGCGTGTCTCCCACACATATGCGTCCTACGTGACACATTATTATCAGCTGGATTAATGAAGTGTAGCCACACGATCGACAGCCACGTGTCGTCATCACAGTCGTGCACTTAGCTAGCTCTAGGGTTCTTCCCTTTCCATAAATAGCAGCTTAATGCGCAGCTTTTTGTACGTTACAGATGAGATGAAAACATTCTTCATTAATGGAGTTATGAACATTGAATTATTTGCTGTATATTCATTTATAATATATTAGCAAATTCCTTTTTTTCAGAAACAGCAACAGCCAATTTGATGAAATATGTATCTGGCAATCACTTGTAAGAAGTGCACCAAATGTTGTTGGTCTACTATTAGAGTAAGCGTGTAAGACACAATACTGTATTACATCGTCTCATAGTAAGACACACTATTACATGGAAAAAACTTTCGGAAAATGTGACTAATAATTTTAGAGGAATGTGACTGTTGTATGTAAAAGGTTTCACAAACAAAGACCTCAATAAAAACACAATAGAATTCTCCAATAATGGCGAAGAACAAAACAAATAGGGAACTAATGATAAGAGGTAAAAATGAACCCCCTACTACGTATCCTCTAACATAAAATGTTCATCTACTTGAATCAATTCAAGTTGCTAGTGAAATGCAACATGTTGCTACATTGTTCATGCAAGTAAACTGAAACGAAATAAAGTATATATCACATACTCTAAGACACTGAATTAATGTATATTTGCTCTTTTGGTCCAACAAATAAATTGCAAACAAGGCCCTCTTCTTCCCCAATTTTTTTCCACTAAAACCTTTTCAATTGATTCAAGTTTTTTTTCCGCACAAAATCACTGTAGCAAATTGAAGAAGTGGGCTCGATCTCGATCAAACATTGGACCAAAATATACATACGCATGTACTGATGTACATATATACATATGAACGTGAATGCTCTTTCATAAATCACTTTTTAATGTTTATTTTTATTATTTGTATGGACAAAAGCCATATGCCTTAGTGCATTTTTTAAAATGAGAATGTTTAGATTCAATTTAATTATCAGTTTGTAATTCGAACGATCCAGACCGATGAATGTTATTGAAATATTTTTTTGTATGTCCACGGCAATTTTTGAGAAAAAATCGTACCAAAAAGTGTTCGATCCATGAAACTTCTAAACACGTTGTTTCTCGGATCGATTTTTTTCAAAACTCATTCCCGACTTATAAAAACACATTTTAAAAACATCTAACGGTTCAAAATATTCGAATTACAAACGTATAATTGTGTGTAGTGTAAGTGAGTCGTTATAACTTGTTTACTACTTTAAACTCTAAACATATTACTTTAAGATATGTAACACTTAACAATTCATTTACACTACATGTAGTTATATGTTCGTGATTCGAATATTTTGAATCGTTAGATATTTTTAAAATGTGTTTTTGAATTTCGATTGCGTGTTTCGAAAAAAAATCGACCCTCAGAAGTGCTCGATCAGAGAAATAATGAGTTTAGGGGTTTCTCCGATCGAACATTTTCGAGCATCTACGTTTTTTGAAACTCGCACATGACATGACATGCAAAAATATATTTCAAGAACATCTAACGGTTTAAATTTTTCTGAATTGCAAAAGAAAATACACAATAAACATTATTTTCTTATCGACCCGAGTAGTGAGTGTTTGACCGTTTAGGGCTACCAAAGGCACAAATGCCTTAGTAGTAAAAAATTCTACTACTATGTTGATTAGTATTTCTAAATCTTTTTTCAATACAATCAATTTTAAATTCAATTCGCATTCTAATATTCGAATTTAATTTTTTAGACATTCGAATATATCAAAATGATTTAAAAATATATACAATGCAAAAAATATGATCATTTATAAAATATTATCAAACAAAAAAAAATCTCAATACATAAAAATAATCAAATAAACAATAATACATTTTATTCAAAAAAAAAAAAAATACTACAAGTTTTTTTTACTTATCAATTATTTAATATTTTTTCATCTCTTGCGCTGCGTGGCGTGGTCTGTGAAGACATTCCCCATCTGGTCATGACTACATATTCCCCAAGTGGTCATGACTACTCATATCCCCGTTTGAGAGGTCAGAACAAAGCCTTGTCCTCAAAACAAAAAAAAAAAAAAAAAAAACAGTTTAGTATTTACGCCCAAACGCAGTTAATTTAATGTGGCGTTCGGAGTTAATTTAGTATTCACGCCCAAATGCCCAAACTCCGTTAATTTAATGTGGCGTTCGGAGTTCATCGAATGCCCAAGAACACCAATTTCTTCTCCGATTCAAACACATAAAAACACCAATTTATACGAAACACATGAATTTAAACACATTCAAACACTCATTACAGTTCGATCAAGCTATTTACATACTTGGATCCTCTCTTTTACTTCGAATTCCGGCAGTCCTCCGCCGATCGATCATTCGAGATCTTCATCCGAAGCTCCTCCTGGATTTGTTGGGACTCGTCAGCCCATCTCTTCTTG
Source organism: Euphrasia confusa (assembly GCA_954870475.1). Classification (NCBI taxonomy): domain Eukaryota; kingdom Viridiplantae; phylum Streptophyta; class Magnoliopsida; order Lamiales; family Orobanchaceae; genus Euphrasia; species Euphrasia confusa. The sequence continues at coordinate 12,238,302 of OX940969.1, forward strand.
GACGCTCTGCTAGTACTCATGGTGAGAATAGTTTCGGAGGTTCAAGAAATTTGTTGGAGTGTCATTTTGTGCAATTTCCTCATCTCAAGTTTCTCTCCGTATGAGAAAACAAATTGTTTAAAGAAAAACTATTTTGGTGAACTATTATGATTTATGGTGAACATTCACTTTAACAATAGTCTAATCAAAAGAAAAGAGGTTATTTCACCACACTAATCAAAAGAAGTCAATCTTTGAATATATCTTCAATAAGTTTAGAAAAATTACACCAATTACCAAAATATAATATTTTAATAGAACAACAATGAGTAGGGGCTAAAAACCAAAATAAAAATAAAAATTCTACTGCTTCCCACTCAGCCGCTAGAACGACGCTCTCTTCAGAACACTGAGTCTCTACCATGGACGTTGACAAGGTAAACCCTCAAACGACACGCACATACGTGTTTTAGTGTGTATTTTTCCCTCTACTTCGTTCTGCAAGGTAAACCCTCAAACGACACGCACAGACGTGTTTTAGTGTGTATTTTTCCTTCTCCTTTGTTCTGCACTTCTCATCATTACGTATTATTTGATAAGGGAAATTCTGTGTATGAAACAGTATATGCAAAACCATATAATCATTAAAGTGAATTTGGGGAGGGAATTTGGTATGAAAGAATTATCCTTAAAATCTGACAACATTAATATGTGAAGAATTAATGCGCTGAGTTTTACTGCTGTATAGCTAATGACTTGACTATTGGTTTGTGGCTAGCATGAGAGTGATGATGAACTCACTTTGGTTATCGAGCTTCCTGAAACCGACCCTCTCTTCGAAAAGAAGAAGGTCAGGAATTTATTTATTTTCCTTCACTCTTTCTTTTCTTTAAATTTTATTTTTTCCGCATAATTTTTTTAATCCTCTTCCTTAATGCAACTCTCCCTTTGTCGTCTTGTGCAGAAACTACTTGAGGATATGGGTTTTGATCCAGAGGGCTCGTTGCGAATTAGAAGCTCTTCTACTTTGGATCAGCTGAATGATTTAGTAGACTCATTGGTTAAACGGGCAAGAATCATAAATTTCAACGAGGTAACATTTTCTGTAACATTATTAGTCTACTACATGATTTTTTTTTATCTTGTAAGAGGCTACTGATCAATGAGCCATAAATTATATTTCGTAACTTAGGATTTCAGAGAATACTATAGTAACCATGGGACTCTAATATCTGCATTAGCCTAAGATGGTGTTTACCCAAACATATATCAAAGATCTTACAACTTCACTTCTTGTAAGCTGTTAGATCTTATTTTAAAATAAGTTCTTCAAGTGATTGGACTAAAAAAATGATTGAGCTTAGAAGCTGTTCTTAGTTTTTACATATCTAAAGTTTAGAAGCTTATGAGATGCGTAAAAAAAAGGTAGGTGTTGTGCAGTTACTTTTTTAAGGAGCTTATATCTTATTTGAATGGCTTATGTTTCAGGTGGAACTATATTTTGGAGGAGACATTATTAATTCGGGGCATTGTATTAGTCCAAGGAATGAACTGGAAGCTCTTCACTCAATACTAAAAGTTATTCACAAGCACACAATGAAAAATGCACTAAAGAAATTACAAGAAGAAATTATTGATAGGATGGAGAGAGTTGGAAAGGAATATGGTGAAGAGACTAAAATAGTTGGCAACTTCAGCTGTGAGAAAGAAAATGATCTATTAGAGTGGGGTGTAAATAATGGTCTAAAGACAAAACTGGGCATAGCCTGTAAGTCCACTCAAATGCATTTTTATATTTACGGTTTAATGAATTAAAAGTTTCTTATGATTGAGGAGATAAAGTTAACATAGGGGTCCAAGGGGTAATTAGAAAAGACTTATCTCGTTATTTATTTATTTGGAGATCCTGGCAAAATGGAAATTGTAGCACAAATTGCTCAGCTAATTTGTTTTTTTCCTCGTCATTTAGTTCTAATTAAAGATAAAAGTCAAAATTACCCTTCCATAATCAGTTGAGGATTAAGTGGTAATATAGTTGGAGATTTTAGGGTCCAAATATAATTAGTTGAGAAAACATATTATATACTATATAGCATTGACTTTTGTTTGTTTCAGTTTGAGATGATTAATATTGTGGGAGTGGGCTGGATGACAATCATCTCTATTTAATTTGGTTATTCGCTGTTTCTAGGCATTGAAGGAGCAGGAAGAGGGGCAATAGCTAGAGAGGACTTACAAGTCGGAGATATTGCACTGGAGGTCCCTGTATCCTTGATCATATCTGGGGAGCTTTTGCATGATTCTGACATGGTAATCTTGTATTTCTTGTAAGCGTGTGAATTAGGACATGCTATGTGATTCTCTTATATTAATAATGATATATAAAAATTATCATGAATGTAGTTTCCTATTCTTGTAAACGTTGATGGGATTTCTGAGGAGACAATGTTGCTCTTGTGGAGCATGAAGGAAAAACACAATAAGGAATCCAGATTTAAATTGTATTTTGATACACTTCCTGAAAGATTTAACACGGGTAAGTCTTTTGTTATCAGTTTGACCTATAACCCAAACACATTTTCATTTTTTTTTTCTTTTGTTATTTTCACAAATCAGGATTGAGCTTTGGTATTGGTGCTTTCATGGCCTTAGATGGAACCTTGCTTTTAGAAGAGATAGTGCAAGCCACAGAGGTATTTTAGACACTCAAAAGTTTTCTTATAATTATTCTCTGTATGACTAATACGATCCCTTTTGTTTTGACTACTGGAATTGTGCCTTTCTTTTCCATCTATAATGTACGTGATATTCTTTATTTTATTTTGTTGACGAAATTCTTGATTTCAAAATCAAAAAGGGTGAAGGTCAAATTTACAGAGACTAGACATATTTATTTTGTGGCAAAACTGCTTTCCCTTTTCTCGCATTTTGATTGGTGCATATTTTTCAGCACCTACGAGCACAGTATGATGAGTTATTTCCAGCATTGTCCGATCGTAATCCTGATGTATTTCCACCAGAGTTGTATACATGGGAGCAATTCTTGTGGGCTTGTGAACTATGGTACTCAAATAGCTTGAAAGTAATATTTAGTGATGGAAAGCTTAGGACCTGCTTAGTTCCTGTAGCTGGATTTCTAAATCACTCGGTAATATAATCGTTTTTTTTTTACATATACTCCGTATGTACTTATTGTTATAAGTACAACTCCTTCGCTAGTTGGGGGAATTATGAGGTGAGAAGCCATCTCTTTTAATACTTTCTGTCAGACGGAGTTGCTTTTCATCTGGAGCCCGAATTTATTTACTTTCTGTCAGACGGAGTTGCTTTTCATCTATATATATATAGTATCTTTTTCTAAGTTTTTCAAAATTTTCAATTGTGACTTTCTTGTATTGAGTTTTTTTAGCTTTTAATTTTAAGTTTTTGTTTTAAGTTTTTCAATTTTTAGTTTTTTAGCATGTAGTTTTCTTCATTTTTATTTTTCTTTTTTTGAGTTTCCTACTTTCGGTAAAAAGGAAATTGTGTAGTGGACTTGGTTAACGTTGCACACTGAGAGGGAGAGAGAATGTAGTTTGTGTTTTGTTGAGCTTTATCAATTATTGTCTTTCTTAGATTTTTTCCTCTTTTATACAGACATGCCCTCACATATTGCACTATGGAAGAATTGATGCATCTACAAATTCCTTGAAATTCCCTTTATCAAGACCATGCTATGGCGGTGAACAATGCTTTCTTAGTTATGGAAATCTCTCCAATTCTCATCTATTGACTTTCTATGGCTTTTTGCCACGAGGCGAGAATCCATATGATGTCATTCCAGTTGGTACTTTTCTTGATTTATCTTCTTTCGTTAATATACAAGATAAGTAATACAAGTTGCATATGCAATCCGCTAATTGTACGTATTTAGTTACTGTCGAGTTCTGTTGAGGGTGAACTATATACAGTTACTACTATTTTGGCTTAGCCCAGTTAAAACAATAAAAAACAGCCTTGTTGTGAAATTACGAGTAGCCCCTTGATATTTATTTTTATTTTACAATGACATTCTTAAGAAGGGATTACTTATTATTTATTAAATACAAATCTCAAAGGGTGTTGGTGCCAATTGGAATTTGGAAATATATGATGGGAGTAGTTTACAATTAGGCTAATTGTCAGTGCTACTTTTTTTAGTTATATCTTCTTTGTTATCGCGTATCTAGTATTTTAATTACTAGGGAAAATTACAAAAGACACCCATGGGTTTGACTCAATTTCAAACAACCGAACTAACTTTCAAAATTACCAAAACTAACCTTCATATTTTATTATGCCTCTCATTTACCCCTTAATAAGTACAAAAACTTCAAAAATATATTGCAGTTTTACTCCAATACTCCTTAACTAACACTAGAATAGAATCAAACCTCAGTGGTATTTTTGTATTTCCAAAGTTATATTTAAAAAACATTGGTCTAATCTGAAAGGTACTTCTGTAATTAGTCCTTACGATATTGTTATGTTTATAATTCTATGTCAGATGTTGATGATGCTCAGGATGAAGAGTCTGGGCTTGGCGTGTCCTTATCTGAATGGAGCTCTCACATGGTCCGTGGGACATGGCTCTCAAAGAACCACAAAATCTTCCATTATGGATTGCCATCTCCCCTGTTGAATCATCTCCGCGGGGGCCAAAATTTAGTGGACCTGTCTAAAACCCACGTAAGAACTATACCTGCCCTAGAATAATTTGGAAAATCTTACAGTATACTTATTTTTTGTGTCGTCTTTCTGACTGGATCTCAGACACGGGAACACCTGGAAACCGACATTGGTGTTCTTAGAGACCTGAGTTCTACTTTTGAAGGAATGATGGAAGCTCTTGGAGATGAAAATCCGGATGACAGGTAACTTCTAGCCCGGGCCCTGACCCAGACCGTCTTCGTCCAATCAGCGTCAAAATAATAAATATTAAAAAAGTGATTTTTTAAGAAATAATTCATGTCCCAATCCAAGCAGGGTTAAATTTTTGTTTTTTAAACAAACAGTAGGCTTAATATAGATACATGCTTTTTATTTCAAAAACAAAAATATTCCACCACCTCATTTTTTCTGTTGTCCAAGTGTCATTCACTCTCTATGTTCGTCTACAGACTTTATTCTTTATTCCATCCTTGATACGAGTAGTTAATAGTACTACGTATTAGATACACACAAACGTAATTCACTTGCTTTTTCATTTGATAAGGTTAGTTGGGAACTAGCAATAATAAAATTAAACTAGTAGACATTACATTTAGAGGGTGTTTGGGTGAGTTTTTTTAAATAGCTTATAAGATGTTTTCATAACTAATAAGTTATTAAATATTAGTTTGCAAATAAGATGTTGAATTAGATAAAATGAGCTGAAAGAGTTTATACAATGTTACACTATGTTAGAAATGACATATTTTAATAAAATGTTAGAGTTCATGAAAGTTCTAAATATAAAATTTTATGTGTAAAATAAGCAGGAGTACCCTACTTCCTAAAAACTGTCTTATACAACTTATCTTGAGACTATTTTTTTTAAATATTACTCCTTCCGTCCCGTGATATAGTTACATGTGATCGGACACGGAGATTAAGAGAATATAGTGTTATTGACTTTTTGACCAAAAATTTAAGGGTAAAAATATTTTTTTAAATTAATAGAGTAAGTAGTTGAGAGTAGTTATAAAAAAGTAGGTGAAAAGGTAAGGGTGTATATGTCTTTTTAAATGAAAAAATAGTGTAGTAATATTTTTTTTTAATGGGGTGTGACTATTGATATTGGACAACCCGAAAAAGAAAGTGTGACTTAAATATGGGACAGAGGTAGTATCAAACTTATTGAAAGAACTTATAATAAGCTCTCAAATATCTTATAAGCTATTTTGAAGAGAAGAAGCTTATATAAGCTCAACCAAACTGATAGAGAGCGGATGGCCTTGGTAGAAGGGGTTGGGCCTCGACCATGGCTCGTCTATCGACATCGAGATCGGGCTTAGGCCTGTTATGGGCCTAAAATTTTTATCAATTATTATTCAATTTATTTTAGTTTATTTTCTAGTTATTCCTTTTTTTAATTAGAATTCTTATTAGGTTTTAATTCTAGGTTTGGTAGGTGTGACATTAGTATTTAAAGATTGTTATTAGGGTTCTGAGGATGATTACGTGAGAATTAATTGGATTTGAGCCTTAGGCTGGCAAACGTCGTTTGATTTTTGTATTTATCACAAACACTCTCTTAATGCAAGCTATAGTAGGTTGAATTAGGGGAAAAAAACAACCCAAAGTACATTTATTATGGTTTCTTAATCCTTGTGTTTTCCCTCCAAGCCAATAGTTAGACTTAGTGAATAGAATTTTGTGTAAATTAGATTTAATTTGCAATGCTCACTTCACAATATGTTTCTCTATTACAAAATTCATAATAGCAAAACTAAATGGAGTAATTCTAATATTGAAATTTGAAAGATAACTGGATTATTTTTTAATTAAGTTGAAACTCACATTTACTTTTCTCATAATTTCCCTGCAGTTAAAATATAGTGAACATCTTGCATACTGATTGAACATTTTCTTTTGTAGTGAAAATATAAGTTGGGACGTAAAGCTTGCAGGTGCGTTAAAATACTCACAAAGGACAATTATATCCTCGATACTGACTTCATGTAATGCTGGCTGTGAGTTGTTACAATCCGAATTGGACAAATACACCATATAGGACCCCTCTTTCTAGGAAAATCTGAATTGGGATAACACAGCATAGTTTGTTGAGCTTCATGTAAGTTTTGTTTTTACTCGTGTCATTTTAGTTTTAGCTTGGAAAGTAGTGCTCATATGTCTCATCGATGCAGAAGTTTTACATTTGACTTTCGAGTTTTAACAAGCACGTGACATCTTTTTACAGTGTTTTCTTCCGTTTTCTGATAGCATGGTTGAATCCGAAGCCATATATATGATCTTGGGTTTGAATGTCTGATTGGTTTGCACCCATGATTCTGACAGGTAGGAGTGAATATATAATGGAAAATTCAGAATTCAGATATAGGATCTACTTCCATGGGAAACTGTTTCTCTTTTGTTTTTTGGTAAAATAGAAAAACCATATATTTGTGGTGGGGTTGATATTAAAGAGAGTATTGAGTGGTACCTTTTAACATAGTAGATTTTTGCGTCCATATTTTCTATCTTTACAATGTGTAACTCACATTCACATTCACATTCACATTCACATTACGGGGTTGCCCCTGAGAAGTTCCATCCTTGGCCTCTTAGTGATTCGGCCATCTCTGTTTTCGTCAGAACACAATATTCTGGGGCGATCGTATAAAGTCTTGCTATGAGAAACTGCATATCCTCTTCATCTTCTCGGACACTTCCGCTTGCTTCTCGCCGCCAGCTCTAATGCTCTTGACCATCGCTTCAAAGTCCATCATCGAGGTATCCTTGCCAGTGTTGTTGATATTTGTCTTGAATCCTCATGAATTTCCTTTACAACTCTTGCACACAACAATCAAAGAGATTAAGCAATCTCAACGTGAGCACCAGTTTTGATGGTCGAAGATCAAGACATTCTCCAGCGAGTCATCGAGACATCATAAGAGGTTCCAGAGATCACCAGACGGCATGAAGGAGCTCCGACCAATTTTACGCCCAAAACTTATTGAAATCACCAGACGGCATGAAGGAGCTCCGACCAATTTTACGCCCAAAACTTATTGCGTTTGATCTAACTTTATTTATGTTATTTATTTATATTTTTATATTTATTTGTTACCCTCTATGGTTTGATCCATTCTTTTAGGATGAGGATTCTTTCCTTAGGAGATAATGCATGAGAAGAAAAAATGCTAACAATTGATAAAAGAAGAAAAATCTTATATAGTATAAGCCTTATATTCGTATATTCAAATTCTTGGATAGTCGCCATAAATTCGGCTTTACCCCATTCTCATTTTTGACCTTTTTTCAAGATCTTTAACTCTATATTAATATTTTATAAAGTCTTCCACAATATTTAATTTGGTTTCAAGTATATATTAATTTTAAGAATGCAATCATATATAGAATATGTGGTAGACAAATGAAAATTTTGTATTTCTATGTTTTTCTTTTTGTTTATTATATTGTCCTAATTTTTTTTGTTTCTCTTTCTTTGGATTCATATCTATGATTCGCGGAGTGAATTGAATTTGGTTTTTTCTATAGTAGTTTAGGATTTCAATTCCTTTTATACGTGCAATCTTAAAACCAAAGTAGGTGTCAAGTTATATGTCCTATATAAGAGTAATTTTGGTATCTTTGAGGAAGTTTATTAATCAAATTTATAAACATAGAGAGATAAATTGGAAATGGTGATGTTTAAATTAAAGAAGAGAAATAAATATCATCGGTTTATCACCCTATGTGGAATTCGGGATTTTATAGTCCACACTTAATTGCATACTCCAGTTCAGTGAAATCGAACCGAAATTTTCGGTAAATCGAAATCGAATCAGCAGAAATGAATAATCATAATCGAAACCGATTTGTAATTCGGTTTTAAAAACCGAAACAAAGAAAAATAGACAGAGATTTAGGCACACACGATAATCTTTACACATAATATTGGCTTGCGATAATGACTTTTCTTTGATGGTGTTCACAGTTGGAAAGTGAATAAATTAGGAAAGTTTCACAACACAATCAACTAAAAAAAATCTTAATATCTTTGGAACCGCCACTTGATGCACAAACGAAGCCTTCCAAACCATTTTAAACCATTTGTTTATATTATTTTGAATTTAACGAGATATTAATAAATAAATATTACTATAATTAATTTTAAAACGGTTCGAAAAAAACTAATTAAATACCCGTTAATCCGCCGGATATGGATTTGAATCTAGTAATTGATGATTCGACGGGTCTCGGATCAGGTACGAATAAAAAAATTCCCTTTAAACGGGTACAAGGCAATGTTGATATGCTCCACACCCTGCTCTACATTTCCAAATACAAAGTTTGGCCTTTTTAGAATAAACCATAATAAAATTAGATGAGTGATAAGTAAGAACCTCAGAACTACCAATTGAATCATTGGACTCAATTGGTAATCGGACTCAATTGTGTTATATATAGGGCTTTAAATGAATCGGGCATTCATTGTGTTAAAATAGTTACACAGAGCAATAATAGCTTTAATGCTAATCAAATTGGGGGTTTTATAAACATAAAAGAATTTTTTTTGGGAGGAGTGTTGTCTAAGTGGTTTTCGACGGTTGGTACATTTGGTACATAACCTTTCTACTTCATATACATCAATGCTTTCTCACATTTACACAATCAATTGTTCTCACACTTTTTCGAGCAGTCGCATGAAATGCAGCACCTTTGATTCGCTTTTCGGCACTCACAAGTCTTTGTCTGGCAAGACGATTTGTAAGTGCACGTGCAGCACAAATCTCTAACCGGTGGGTTTTTCCTTCTTTTTTTATATACATTGGGTGTGCGTACATAGTCAGGATCACTCATCAAATTGTCGACGTCATATTTGATAAAAAGGAGAGTCCAATGATTCAATTGGTAGTTCTGAGGTTCTTACTTATCACTCATCTAATTTTATTATGGTTTATTCTAAAAATGCCAAACTTTGTATTTAGAAATGTTGAGCGGGATGTGGAGCATATCAACATTGCCTTGTACCCGTTTAAAGAGAATTTTTTTTTATTCGTACCTGATCCGAGACCCGTCGAATCATCAATTATTAGATCCAAATCCATATCCGACGGATTAACGAGTATTTAATTGGTTTTTTTCGAGCCGTTTTAAAATTAATTATAGTAATATTTATTTATTAATATCTCATTAAATTCAAAATAATATAAACAAATGGTTCAAAATGGTTTGGAAGGCTTCGTTTGTGTATCAAAGATATTGTCAAAGTTGGGCCAATAACACCTTAAAAGGCCTTGTTAAGGTATTAAGGTTGTCCAACTTATATGTGAGCCCAGGGATCTTATTCCAATCGATGTGGGATATCCAACACTCCCCCTCACGAGTAGGCCGGAAATTTCATCGGCTCTACTCGTGGATTAATGCCATCTATGTGGCGAGCCGGAAATTCATCGGCTGGGGGATCCACATCGTATTGGGCCCGCTCTGATACCATGTCAAAGTTGGGCCAATAACACCTTAAAAGGCCTTGTTAAGGTATTAAGGTTGTCCAACTTATATGTGAGCCCAGGGATCTTATTCCAATCGATGTGGGATATCCAACAGATATTAAGATTTTTTTTAGTTGATTGTGTTGTGGAAGTTTCCTAATTTATTCACTTTCAACAAACTCAATTGTGTTATTTAAAGCTCTGTATATAACACACTAACTTAGGATGGTGTATTCAATTCAGATTTTAATGGATTTTTTTGGACTTTAAGAAGTCGATAGATTTAAGAAATCCATATACTCTATACAGAGTTTGATTGATTTTTTTTTGTGATTTGTATGGATTTTCATGAACTTGATTGTATTTGGTAATATATTTTTTTTATGAGTTTTATTGATTGTTGCGCTATAATTATTGATGCAAATAATAAATATAAAAAATATTAAACAATATTATTTATATTTCCTTTTTAATATATAATTTTTAAATTTTATTATTTTTTAACAATAATTTAATTTATTAAAAGAAAAATAAATATAATTTTTTATATATTTTTTCAAGTATTATTATTTTTAATAATAATTTATTTAATTAAAATAGAAATAAATTTTAATATAATTTTTATTTAATTTTTAAAGTTTTATTATTTTTAATAATAATTTAACTTGTTAAAAGTGAAATCCATAAAAATATCTTTTTATTATGAGAGATTTTAAAGAGTGAAAAGTATTTACGTTTTTAGAACAAAATCCAACAAAATCCATATAGTTTTAAAATCCATTAAAATCCATATAATTTTGACTACCTGTAGATTTTTAAAGACTTTTTAAAATCCGTATTGAATACCTCCAGATTTTTTTGGACTTTTCAAAATCCTGATTGAATACCGCTAGATTTTAAAAGTCCTACAAAATCCAATAGACTCTCTAACCAATACACATTCCTTAGAAAACTAGAGCTGTTAGGGTATTTGTTTTCAATACAATCAACTACAAAAAAAATCTTAGTATCTTTGGAACCGCCCCATGATACACAAACGAAGCCTTCCAAACCATTTTGAACCACGGGATGTGACCGTCATTTAACAATAATAAAAAAGAATTTAATTTGAAAAAAATATCTGACTGGGATGTGACCGTCATTTAACAATAATAAAAAAGAATTTAATTGGAAAAAAATATCTGACAGTTCTACCCTCCACACCCTGCTATCATTCCCATTTCCCACATTCCCAAATCTTACCGATTATAAACATTCAATTAGCCGTTCGCCCTCATGGATCCACCTATCTGATAGATCTATAAAAATACAAATTTCATGACATATGGTATTCATTTTGATCAGAGTTAGAAAAAAATATTGATACTCATTATGAACAAAATAAATCGAAATGACGAAGGAAACCTGCACGAAAAGGAAGAGTCACCTAACCAAGCCCCGTCCTGAAACCTTCTAACCTCAACCTCCACTGACCGTTAAAAATCTGGATACGCATGAGTATGTATATCCATTTCTCTTAAAAGTCGTACGAACGGTTAGTCCAACATCCTACATCCCACTGTTCAATTGCATCTCATATTTGCTTCTAGTAACTTTAGCCACCACTATTTTCCTAAAAATGCTTTATATCTAACGAGGATACCACGTGTTCTCAAGCCCCTAACAGCTTTGGTTGAGACACTGTCTCCCAAGCCTCCAAATGGTTACGGTACTTTCTTTCATGACTTCCCATACTCCATAAGAGGACCTTGAACCTCTCTTTCCTCCAAATTGATGTCAAAGAGAGAACTATTATCCATATCGAGTTTCAACCTGGAAATGCAGCAAAACGTCTTCAAAATAGCCGACAACTATCTAAATTTATTTCTGTTAACACAACTCCGTCTTCCTATTCCAGCTTTGGAAAACTGTCTCCTATGGCTAATTAAGAAATACAAAAATCTTGTATTGGGATCACCTTAAATGACCCGTTATGGCTTAAGCATAGTTAACGGGTAACTCTAATGTCTTGCCCCCACACTACTAAAAATAAAGCCATATACATCACTTTATTTAAATCATCTCCAAGATATTAGTGTATATATTTTAATTGGTTTTAAAATAACTGATTTAAATGTAAATAACAATATTGTTTTTAAACTAAATCGATTTAAATGAGGTTATTTTAATAAACAATTAAATTACAGAGTACTTGTATTGTGTATTGTGTTAGTGATTTAATTGATACTAGTCTCAACACCCGTGCAATGCACGGAAAAGTTTTAGCTAACATTGTTATTATGTACAATTCAATATATTAAAAAAATTAATGTATGATGTTTATACTCCATTAGTTTGGTGTTGAAGTTTATAAGACTTTAGTAATTTTTGTAATACACTATTAGCTAGGTTGTATTGTTTAAGTATTAATATTATTTTTTAAGCTTTTTTTCTCTTTACAAAATAAGATTATTTCAATTTTAAACAATTAAATTTCAATTGTCGTGTGAACACAGATAATGGTAAGATTTAATTTACCATTATAAATTTTGAAACACTTCTTTGTAAACTACATTTTTTGTTCTATTGGTAAGCTTTTCACTCTCGTCACGGAGTAAAAGATTCAACCTGACTCTCGACGTGACTCTCGACACCGCAACATAGAGTTGTCCATGCGTAAATACCGGCTTCTTTAAAAATATACCAACCTTAGACGAAGACCGACCTTGGCGCCTATTAATCGTCATAGCATACAATATAGCATACGACTTTTATTAATCGTCATAGCATACGGCGTCAAAGTAATTCAAGGGACAAATACCAATTCCCCAACATTTTTTCCTGCTAAAACTTTTGCCTCAGTGACATAATTACCGAGTTTTGTTACAATCAACTGCGTACCATTGGAAACTCCGGCAGAAAGATCAAAATTACGCAACAACATTATCGGTACACCAACCTTGCAAATACAAAACAAAAATTAAATCAATACAATCAAATGACATTATTAATAAGTTTTTGAGAAATAACAAAAGGAATACAGTACATATTAAACAACATAAGAATTCATGTGCACAAAGCATAATATACATACCTTAAACCTCAATTCATGATTTGGAACTCCGGAACACCTGATGGTATTTAGAAACTCTACGGAATGCATTTGTTCAAACATATTAACTCTACATTCGGTAAGCGCAATAGAAACCGAACTCAAGTAAATCTTTTTGTCGGTAGTATGCATCGACACCATATAATCGTTAATGCTATACTTCATAAAGCGTTGGAGCCAGAATGACCCTCCCTTGTAAGACTCTCACTACCGATGTGTTTATGAAAAGAAGTATACGTTGTTTGGACAATGAATTCTATATAATTATCGGACTAAGTTATCAAAAACTTTTCATGAATATCGATATAGGCTTCTCCCGTCGTTGTCATCGCCAAGAATATCATCCCCAAAATCAGATATTCAATCCAAAAACTCTCGTAGAAAAAGATAATCATTTCAATTGTCAATATTTTGCATCCTCGTATTTTTCGTAAAATGGAAAATTTTGCAATCGCTCCATATCTTAGAATAATTAATCGTGGCATGAACAAAAAAATTCGAGCTAAAATTTCTAGTCTGTGGCTAGTTACTGCACCCGTGCGATCCGCGAAAGAGTTTTAAATTGTACCTAATGACAAATGTTTTTCTCACTCTCGAAACAACAACATACAATTTTCAGTGTGTAAATATCGATCTCTTAAAAAATATACTATCGTTGGACAAATAATAACCTTGACATTTATTATTCGCTGGACAAAGACTGCAATTGACATTTATTAATCTACAATATAAATCTTGTCGCCATAATTTTTTCCTCTCAATAGTTTCGGTAACATAATTACCAAGTGTTGTTATAATTACCGCGCTCAATTGCACAGACCATTGGAATGATTGATATTTCGCATGAATATTATCGGGACGCCAACCTTAACAACAAAAGTAAAATATAAAGAATTAATCAACAAAAAGATATTAAAAAACGTGTTATTCATAAAATTAGAACTAACCAAAATACTTATTAGAACCTCGTCCACATAGAAATGTGATTTAGGGCAAAAAATATTAACCTTTAATATCTATTGATGGTTTGTTAACCCAGGACACTTGATAGTGTTTAGGAACTCAAATGAATGCATTTGTCCAAACATATTAAGTTTACGATCGATTAGCGCAATAAAATCAGAACTGATGTAGATTATTTTGTTTGTATCATACATGGACGTCATAATCGTTAATTTCATCCACTTCGTTCAGTGTTCGATTCTCGTCCTTGCAAAAAACAAATATCAAGAATGTGTTCATAATAAGAAGGGAATGTTGCTTGAACATTGATTTTATAAAATTATTGTACTAAGTTATTAAAAAAATTATGAATATCTATATAGGCTTCTCCCGTCGTTGTCATCGTCAAGAGTACCATCTCCAAAATCAGATATTTTTGTGATGAGATTAATTTTTAATCATTATTTAGTAATAAATTATTTCATATATATTTATTTTTATATATATATTTGATATGAAAAAACTTTTTGATTCTTATATTTAAATATTTATTGTTTTAAAACTCGATAATATTTTTTTTAATTATATAGAGTATTTTATTTTTTACTTAAAATTTTGGAATGTTCCATTTCCACCCGAACCCAAGCGGTATTGACACATGAATGACGAATTTTTAAAATTCGAATCTCATCCTTTCTCGATAATTTATTTTCAGAACGGGACTGGATTTTTCAAATCTCACCCCGCCTTGTCTCGTCTTATTCCCACCCGTACTCATCACCGAGTAAGAGCTTCTAACAACATATAATTGTCTGTGCGTAGAAGAAATTTTGGAAGACCTATTTATAAATTACAATTTTTGTTTTATTTGTAAACATTAATGTTGTAGTAAATTTTTCAACCCAACTTAATTAGTTAGTCTTGAATCGCAACATAAATTGCCCGTGCTTAAATAATGACATATTAAAAAAAACTTAATGTTGCAAAATTATTGAGTTTTATCTCCCGTAAATAGATCGTTCTATCCGTTAACCTAATAACTTTGCTCGTAAATAGATCGGAATGTCCGTTAATCGAAAAATGTTTCAACCTTGTATTCATTAGTTACTTTGAATCGATACATACAATTGTCCATGCTTAAATACAGACATCTTAAAAAATAGCAATGTTGCACAAATATTGACTTTACCTGTAAATAGATCGTACCGTTAACAAAAAAACTTTTCACAAAATATATTTTAATATATACTACGTTATTTATAAAACTTGACATTTCAATGTAAGATTAATAAAATGATATAAACGTTATTAATGTATAACCAACATTTTTGTTTTTATAAAATCTATTTGAAACTCTAATACATTTTTGTTTTTTTATATAAAGATAATTGTTTGTATCATATATGGACGCCGTAATCGTTAATTTCATCCACTTCGTTCAGTGTTCGATTCTCGTCTTCCCAAAAAAAAAAATATCAAGAATGTGTTCATAATAAGAAGGGAATATTGCTTGAACATTGAATTTATAAAATTATCATACTAAGTTATTAAAAACAAAATCATGAATATCTATATAGGCTTCTCCCGTCGTTGTCATCGTCAAGAGTACTATCTCCAAAATCAAATATTCAAGTATATATGTTGTGATGAGATTAATTTTTAATCATTATTTAGTAATAAATTATTTCATATATATATTTATTTTTATATATATATTTGATATGAAAAAACTTTTTGATTCTTATTTTATTTAAATATTTATTGTTTTATAACTCAATAATATTTTTCATTTTTTTAATTATATAGAGTATTTTTATTTTTTACTTAAAATTTTGGAATATTCCAATCTCCACCCGAAACCAAGCGGGATTGAGACATGAATGGAGAAATTTTAAAATTCGAATCTTATCTTTTCCCGATAATTTATTTTCAGGACGGTACTGGATTTTTCAAATGTCACCCTGTTTTGTCTCGTTTTATTCCCACCCGTACTCATCACCGAGTAAGAGCTTCTAACAACATATAATTATTTGTGCGTAAAAGAAATTTTGGAAGACCTATTTATAAATTACAATTTTTGTTTTATTTGTAAACATTAATGTTATAGTAAAAAAAACTAAACGTTGCACAAATATTGAGTTTTATCTCCCGTAAATAGATCGTTCTATCCGTTGACCTAATTTTTTTTTAACTTTGCTCGTAAATAGATCGGACCGTCCGTTAACCGAAAAATGTTTCAATCCCGTATTCATTAGTTACTTTGAATCGATACATACAATTGTTCATGCTTAAATACTAATATCTTAAAAAATAGCAATGTTGCACAAATATTGACTTTGCTCATAAATAGACCGTATCGTTAAAAAACTTTTCCCAAAATATATTTTAGTATATACTACGCTATTTATAAAACTTGACATTTCAATGTAAGATTAATAGAATGATGATAAATAATTTGACTTAATTAAGGAAATTATAAATAGTAATGAATTAATTGAATATCATAACATAATTATAGAAATTAGAATAATAGCTAATATGTTTCATTTAATCGGTTACTATAGTTAAGTAAATAAATATGAAAAGTTTGAAATCAAGATTTTTTGCTTTCCGTAATTAAGGATTAGTTTTAATAATTTTAAAGTCGATTGATTAATTATAAAAAGTAGTGCAATTACTTACTTCCTTGTTTCTATAATGAATGAGTAAAACATATTCACACTATAAACATGCGAGCATTATAAATACTAAATGAATTAATTAAATTGTATTTTCTGATCTTTAGGTAATTAAAATTTTATTTTAATAATTTTAAATATGATTGATTATTTAGAAAAGGTAGTACAATTAGTTATATTTATTTACTTTCCATAATCAAGGAGTAATAACGTTACAACTTTTAATTGGTCTATATTTACCAATTGATTATTTATAAAAGTTAGTACAATTACTTATATTTAATTACTTTCCATAATCGAGGAGTAATAACGTTACAACTTTGAATTGGTCTATATTTACCAATAATTACTAAGGACTTTTGTAATTAAAATGATTTTTAAATTATTTCATTTAATAAATATTAAGTTAAAATAAAATTAAAAAAATAATAAGTTGAAAATCATTTGAATTAAGTAAAAGAAAATTATTGAACTTCCTAAGATAAAAAAAGAAAAAAAAAATCCTGAAAAGAGTTAATACTGTATTAATTAATCAAAAGAATATACAAATATAATATCATTATAATACAAATAAACTAATTTAAGAGGACAATAATACTATAACACAAATGTTATCATCATATGTTATCTCAACACCATCGACATCATAAATGTGTACATTGAAGTAGATTGGATCCTTAAAATGGAAAGTCAATAACTGCCCGTTCTAATTTTATATTTTTCCCGAAATCCGACTCCATACCGTCCCGTGTTATTCCCACATTTACTCATCGCAGAGTAAGAGCTTCTACCCGGTTATGTAGGTCACTCTCAAAATGGCAACATAAATTTTCCAGTGTGTAAATATTGGTCTCTTAAAAAATATACTATCATTGGACAAAGATTGACCTTGACATTTATTAATCGTTGGACAAAGACTATATTGAGCTCTATTAATCAATAATATAAATTTTGTAGCCAGATTTTTCCCCTCTAAATACTTTCGTTTTGATAACATAATTACTAAGTTTTGTTATAATTACCGAGTTCAATTGCACAAACTATTAGAAGAATCGATATTCTTCAAAAGTATTATCCGAAACACCAACCTCAGAAACAAAAATAAAATAAAAAGAATTAATTAACAAAATAGATATTAAAAACATTTTATTTTTAAAAGTAGAACTAACTAAAATACCTATTAAAACATTTTACACATAGAGATGCGATTTAATTTTTGAATTACTAAAAACATTTGTTAAAATATACTAAGTTCACAGTCGATCAACAATCAACGTAATAGATACATATCTCTGGTAAATTATTTCGCGCGTATCATACATGGACGTCATAATCATTAATTCCATCTACATCATTAATTTCATCTAGTTCGTTCATCCCGTTCTTGCAAAAAACGAATATCGACAATGTATTCATGATAAGAACGTTGATCACTGATTTTTTTTAAAATAATCTAACTAAGTTATCAAATTTTTTTTATGAATATCTATAAAAACCGTTAATTTTTTTTAAATGATTAACGGCTTAAAATTTTAGAACCTCTCAAATAATGGGTGGATAATTAGTATATTATTGTCCACGCTCGAGTCATAAAAAATTGACTCGACATTACTCTTTATATCAATCTGTACCGTTATCACACGTCTCACATAATTATAGTAATATAAGGGTGATAATTGTCGATAAAATTAGCATTTTGTCATTATTCAACTGGATCATTATTTATAGATATACCTGTCCAAACGTACTTATTCAAACGTTTCAAAACAGTTTTTGAATCGTAATATACAATTGATCGTTCTTAAATACTGACATTTTAAAAAATAAATCAATGTTGCACAAATATTGACTTTGCCCGTAAATAAATCATAGTTACTGTTGAATTGCAACATACAATTGCTCGTGTTTAAATACTAACGTTTTAAAAAAATATGTTGCACACATATTGATTTATCCCGTGCTTAAATAGATCGTCTAACCCATTAAACTAAATAATATTTAGATAATAAATAGTATTATTAGTTATAACAAAATAAGAAATTGTAGAAGCTCTTTTTGCAATTATTGTTTTATTTGTAAACATTTATTTTATATTTATAAAAATATTAACTCGCTCAAATCCGTACTTAGCCGCTGAAACTCACTGATTTAATATTTATAAAAATGAATTATGATTTAAATTAATTTAGAACTTATTAAATAATGAGTGGGTCATGAGTGCATGATCGATCACTCGCTAAAAAAAATAACTCAAAATTTCACTCGCAATCCGCCTGCACCCATATTAACTGATAACATATTATATAATAAAAAGGGATGTTTAAAAATACCACAAAAACCAACTCGTACGCTATCATGACCCGTAGCCACTCAAACCGTTGATTTTAAATTTTAAATGAATAAGTGTTTAAATTTTAGAACATGTCAAATAATGGGTGGATCATGAGTGCATTATTGTCCACGCGCCCGAGTTATAAAAAATTGACTCGACATTACTCTATAAATCCATATGCACCCGTTATCACATTTCTCACAGAATTGTCGATAAAATTAACATTCTTTCATTATTCAACTATATCATTATTTATAAATATACCTGTCCAAACCTGCTTATTCAAACGTTTCAAAAATAATTTATGAATCGTAATATAGAATTGCTCGTGCTTAAATACTGACATTTAAGAAAATAAATCAATTTTGCACAAATATTGACTTTGCCCGTGCGTAAATATATCATAGTTAATCTTAAATCGAAACATACAATTCGTGTTTAAATACTAACGTCTTAAAAAAATATGTTGATTTATCTCGTGCTTAAATAGATCGTCTAATCCGTTAACCTAAATAATAATTACAAAATAAATTGTAATATTAATTATAATAAAATAAGAAATTTTGGAACCTCTTTTTACAATTATTGTTTTATTTGTAAATATTTATTTTTTATTTATGAAAATATTAACTCGTCCGCCAAATCCACACTTAGCCGCTGAAACTCATGGTTTTATATATATAAAAATGAATTATGGCTTAAAATTTTAGAAAATATCACATAATGAGTGAGTTATGGGTACATGATCGACTAAAAAAACCAATTCAAAATTTCACTTGCAATTCGCCTCCACCCGTATTAATTGTTGTAACATATTATATAATAAAACGTTGATGTTAAAAAATACCACAAAAATCAACTCGTACGCTATCATGATTCGTAGCCACCCAAACCGTTGATTTTTTTAAAATGAATAACGGTTTAAAATTTTAAAACCTGTCAAATAATAGGTGGACCATGAGTACATTAGTGTCCACGCTCGAGTCATAAAAGTTTGACTCAACATTACTCTATAAATATAACTGCACCCGTTATCACATGTCTCACAAAATTATAGTAGCATAAGGGTGATAATTGTCGATAAAATTAGCATTCTTTCATTATTCAACTGGATCATTATTTATAGATATATACCGTGCATAAATATTGCATAAATATTGACTTTGCCCGTGCGTAAATACATCATAGTTGCTCTTGAATAACAACGTACAATTGCTCGTGTTTAAATACTAACGTTTTAAAAAAATATGTTGCACACACTGAAAGTACAGTAACTAAATTGAAACTCTTAATACCTGGACGTTGATTTGCAGTACGATATCTCGACAGTACTTCAGCAGCGAGGTACTCTTTGCAATCCTCCCACACCGTATTGGGACTGGTCAGGGAATCCGAAGTCAACATATTCACAAACAAAGATCGCAACATGTGATCCGAACCCCAAACAAAACACTCTTTTATTGCATCAATATAATCTTTGTCGTCATCTAGCAATCCACGGACATAACACGCTTCTTGAAAGGTTTCATATACACGACCTTTGTACGTTCTAATATTATCGAAAGACGTGCAGCCACGAACGACGCTCAATAATATCCTCAGATAGTACACTTCTCCACCTCCTGGATACATATACGCTATTCTTCCGTACGCTACACCTCTTTGTCTCGGTCGCCATTCTTTGCTCTTATCATCCATAACGAAGCACGTTGGATATTCGGCATAGGTCAACTGCCTTCCTTCGCTGTATTTTTTATTTGCTTCCATCCAACTCGTGAACATGGATTCTTTCGATGAAAGCTTGTCCATAACCTCTTCGATATCATCATCTTGGTTAAACAATACACTCTGGTGGTCTTTAAGATGAAAATCAAGTCTAATAACGTGTGGGTCTTTAAAATGTATCTCAAATCCAAATAATCTCCAAGAAGCTTCCGAAGCAGATAGGTATCTACAATCAAAGTACTGTTTAATCTCGTCAATGACTTCATCTCCGCCATTTGGATTATGAGATTGATAGAATACTGCAGTTGCACAATCATGACCTTTATGCACGTATTTAAACAAATACTTTATAGATCGCGCTCTGTTGCACCATTCAACATTTATATGTGCGCGATACTTCTTTAGAAGAAATTTGTTATGCGGAACAACATACCTGCAAAAAATCACACGTAATAACGTTAATACGCATAGACGACCGCATAAAATGACAAAATTAGAAGTATTAACATGTAATTGGAATCGTTAAATACCTAGTATCAAGTTCAAT
Organism: Euphrasia confusa; assembly: GCA_954870475.1. NCBI lineage: Eukaryota > Viridiplantae > Streptophyta > Magnoliopsida > Lamiales > Orobanchaceae > Euphrasia > Euphrasia confusa. The sequence goes on from OX940969.1 coordinate 12,259,753, forward strand.
GCCATTCTTACTGATATGCCGACCAAAATCCCTACGTCGATACACAACGAAACCATCATTGTCTAAAGTAGTTCGCGGAACAATTTTTTTTGGAAAGCTTTTAGTGCAACGATTTCCATCCATGCATGGAGATTGTTTGTTTGCAGGTCCGCACGGACCGTGCACCATGAACTCTTTAACATTTTCATAATATTCAGAATCCTCGTATTCATCTGGAATATCAGCAGAAATTAAATCATCCACAACATTATTACACGGTGATTCCGATAAATCCTTAATGAACAGCAAAAAATGAGCAAGTGGCAATCCGCGCTTTTGAAACTCTATAGTGTACACAACTGCATAAACAAAGAATATTAAATAATAAGAATAAACAGTAATTTAAGTCTAAGGATTTAAAAATATTAACTGGACAATAATATAACGAAAATAACAATGTTAAATAAAATAAAAAAGTTTAACTACCAGCACTTATTTCTCCAAATATTTTGTCCCCGGCGAATATCGTTCAGCATATTATCGAGACTCAAACCTCTTGGATCAACGTATGTCCGAATTTCTTCCCAATTGGCGTTGCACGTGAAAGTAATAAATAAATTCGGATACCCAACAGACCTGCATATACACATGGCAAAATACCTTAGAAATAATATCTGGCCTGCATATTTACTATTATATAATTAAAAATAATTATAAAGAAAGTATATCAATTGAATGAAAATTTTTGAGCAAGTCTATAACATCAATTTCTTCCAATTATTAAGAACGAAATACTTATCTTATTAAGTGTGATTAAAATATTTTGTATACTTACGCTAAACCAATTTTACAAAACAGATCTCTTTCCTATGATTATGGACGTGTATTGATTAATTCATAATGAAACCTAAATCTGTCTAAATTTAAAATATTTACGCTAAACCAATCGGATTAAAATATTTTGTATACTTACTATAAACCAATTAATTAATTAGAACTAAATTAAAATATTTTGTAGATAGAAGATTTCATAGAAATTAATATATAATAATATATACATATATAGATAAGTTTAAAAACGTAAATATAAATCAACTAACTTAAGAGATTAATATGAGAAGTATAAATGTAAATCACGTCTCAAAATTTTATGATTCCATCATTACCTATAAATTAGTAATGTTAATTATAATGGTAATATACACTCATTACCTATTAATTAGCTAGCTAATTTACATTCATTTCCTATTTTGTAAATGATAATAATTTTATTTGGTAAAAATTTAATAATTCGGTCAAATATATATTTATTAACCTTAATATTATATTATAAATATTTATAGACAAATCACGCACAATTTTTAAACCAAATTATGTACTTAATAATAATTATTAATTATTAATATTATTGGTGGGATATTTTTAAAACATGACAAGAAAATGAATATTTATTTCTGAATACAGAAAAAAAATTTTAAAAATATTAATGCATCAATACAATTAAAAATAAAAATATCACGGATTTATCATAATTATTTCCATATATTTCACAGTTGATAATGAATAAATTAAGATTAATAATTAATTAAAACATCCGATTATGTATTTCTTGAATTTAAATTAATTTGTATGATATTCATTTACTTATTTAAAAATCTTTAATTATAGTAATTATCTTCTTCAATCAATTCAAAATAATAATAAATATACTATTTTTTATTTTTTAATTAATAAATACCAAACAGTACTCCACAAAATCCGTCAATTCCTTAAATAAATTATTAATTTATGGTACTATAATATCTTATTTCCATCTGATCACATTATATTTAAAATAATTCTTCTTCATCATATAAATTAGAAATAAAATTTCTATTATTTATTTATTTCCTTTAGTATTTTGTATTCATTCTTTTTCATTTTTTTTTATTAATTGTATCATTTATTTAGAGCATCTCCAATCGATACCAAAAACCTATTTTGGAGTAGGGGAGATGCTCCAAGCGATACCAAAACATAAACCTATTATAGGTTTTAAGGTGGGACCCACAGAAAAAATACTTAAATTTACGTTTACCTTAAACTTAAACCAAAAACTTTATTATTTATAAAATGATCCTTTTTATATAAATTAATAAAAATAATCTATCTAAATTTTTTTAGTTTCTTATTTAATATTTTTTATAATGTAATTTTTTTAATAATCATATAATTAATAATTAAAATAAATTTTAATAAAAATAAAATAACTGTATGAGATATCACAATATTTTTTTTATTATGTTTAAAATTTTAAATTGAAAATAATGACTATTAAATTTTTTTAATGTCAAAAGTTACGAGGTTAAATTACAAATTTGTAAAAATTTTGGTTATTTATAAAAAGTTGTATAAGAAGAATATTTTGAGAATATTCTTTTAAGTTTAAGTATTGGAATCTCGGTTGGAGTCAAATTACTGTAAACTTAAAATAAAACTTATATTTGAGTTTAAGTTTTTGTGTTCGGTTGGAGATGGCCTTATATATATTAAGTACAATTTATTTATCATTGTTACAAATTTATTTTTATTTTAACGATTATTATTATTATTATTATTATTTTATTATTATTATTTTGATTATTAAATAATTAAAGAAATGAAAATTTCAAATCGAAACATTTAATTAAGTTAAAAAAACCATCTTCTTAATTATAGCAATGCAATTAATTTGATAATATCCCATTTTAATGTATTTTCCTAATTTAATATACTCAACCGGTCAATAAAGCATAAATTAGCAACCAATATTTTAGGAATACAATTAAATTACCCACCAATATTTTAGGAATACAATAAAATCTTAAATTATGCACCAAATATTATTTAATTATTTTTCAAAAATAATAAAAACCCTAATTCAAATTTACACCTATAAAAGTCATCCACTTTCCACTCATTCATCAACAATTTTCTCGGTTCTTTTTTTTATTAATATTATTATTATCTTTATCATTAACATTGCTATTTTATTTTTGCAGGATTTTGTATCAAAACGTTTTTTTATTAATATTATTATTATCTTTATCATTAACATTACTCTTTTATTTTTGCAGATTCATTATTTTTTTATTAATATTATTATTATTATATTTATCATTAACATTGATCATTTATTTTTGCAGATTCATGGTAAGTAATTTATTTTTATCAATACGTTTTGTTTTTTTTGAGTTTTCTTTATTGTATTTTTTCAATTATAATTTATTTATCGCTTATATGTTTATAATATGTATATTATTTTGGTGTGCTTTTGTATTTTTTGCAGCTCAATTATAAGTATTTATATTTTTTAAGAGTATTTATATAAATCATAACGATTTGTGTTTTTTTTGCAGGTGGTGAGTTTTAATTGTGTTTCTTTTTACATATTATTTCTAATGTTCTGGATATTAATGTTTCAAAGATTTTTTTTTCAGATACCATGGTAAGTATTTTCTTCATCGAGAATTACTTCTGAATACCAATTTGATTTATGCGTCTCCTCAGATTCATATAGTATACTTGCTACGTTTTTTAATCTTATTTTGGAGTCTTTATTTATATTTGTTGATTAATCGAATAATATGGTCCAGTTCACATTTCTACTCTCGATTTTCCCCAGCTTCAGCATAAAAATCATGCCGATGTGATGATGTAGTCTATCGATGTGTCTCTCCTCCTTCCAAGTATTCAAGCTTTGTGGTTGAGAAATACTTACAAGAAGAATGGTGTTCGAGTATTTAATTAAAGAAATGGCATATTAATTTTAATATTTATGTTACAACATTGCTTATGTTTTATTTTTTTAATCATTTGTATTCTCAATAATATTAATTACAAGTATTAATTCAATTTAATGTTTCTGTTATTTTTTATTATAGATGTAAAATTGTTTTAAACATTTTATTAAGTAACTACATTTCTTGATATTTAATATATAAAATATTTTTATTTCAATTTTTTCGAATAGTGTAATTTTTATTAATCGAATAATTTGGTACAAATATAGGGTTCATTACCATAATTATATTTTCAAATTTTTAGTATTACTAATCATAATCATTTTTATATTTTTTTTGTAGGGCTGAAATTTCATAATCTTTTTAATGATTCTAATGTATATTTTCCGTTTAAGTAATTTCATTTACAAGTTATTAATATGTTTTAACGTAATATTTGTTGTTCTTTTTTTTTTTTTTTTTTTTTCAAAAATGGGATAAAAGTTAATTAAATTAAATTTTTGTAACTATCCTGTTTCTTAAATAAATTTTATAATACTTATTTATAATTTTTTAATGTATGATTAAGTATATTTACTATTTTTCTCATATTTTTTTAACGTTTTCCTCTTTTGATGATTAATGATAACTTCTATATAATATATTTGTTTTCTATAACTAAAAAATTAATTTCTATAAAATAAAATACTATAAAGTACGTTATAATTAAAGTAATATTAATAAGAGATAATATCAAGTTTATTTGTTTGCTATAATGAATTATTATTTTTAAATTTCAATATCTAAATATATATGGTATTAAGGTATTTAATTAAAGTAGAATTCAAATTATTTTTAAAAAAAAATTTGATCAGTAAGAAAATAAAATAATATTATCTTTAATCAAATATTCTTTAATTATTGTAACATTAAAAATTATTTTTGAAAACAACTCTAAGTTCTTAATTATAGTAGTGAAATAAAATATATATTATAAATTAATTTTTAATATTTTACTCATTAATTAATTAAATATTCAGTTCAATAATTATCTCTAAACAATCCGTTTAATTATTTGTTTCACTAAATTTTTCTATACTATATTAAAGAAGAATGTTTTTGCCGCAATTACATTATATAAAATTTATTCAATAAAAGATTGTGTTTATTTTTTTTATAGAATTATTCCAGATTTTCCGTAACAAAATTAATACTTTGATTATAAGATTGACTAAATATTCTGTTTCAAAATAAAATATTTTATTGATCATTATATTCCGTTCCAATATTATTTTCAAACAATCCATTTAATTATTTAAAGAAAAACAATCCGTTTAATTATATAAAGAAAAATCATTTATATTTTTAAATAATTATTTGTAAGATTTGCTTAATAATAATAATATACTCAATTATTTTTTCATTAAAGACTGTTATTTGGGAAAGACAGTTATTTAATATATATTTACACAATTATTTGTAAATTTTGTTTTATAATAATAATGTAATATATTTTTATTTAGTTATTTGTAAAATTTGTTTAATAATAATATTGTATGCAATTATGTTTTAATTAAAAACTGTTATTTGTTAAATAAAGTTATTTAATATTTATTTATTAATAATAATATGTACGCAGTTATTTTTTTTAGTAAATACATTTGTAAAATTTGTTTTTTTATTAATAACATTTATAATAACAAAAATAACAGCGTTCATTATTATTATTATTAAACAAATTTTATAAATATTGCTATTTAAATATTTTCAATTTGTTTTTATTTGTAGAAATATATACGGTTAGCTTATTCAGTACCATAATATTAAAATCAGATATTTTTATAACTAAATCTCATACAAAATTACTGTTTACTTTACGAGTAATAGAATTTACAATTCTTCCTGACAAAAGTTGTCATATTAATGAAAAGACCCGTCTATGAATGGTTAGGTAATTCAGAACCATAATATTAAAATTAAATATTTTTATAACTCAATCTCATAAAAAATTATCGTTTACTTTCCAGGGAATAAAATTTCCAATTCCTCTTAACAAAAGTTGTCCTATTCATGAAAAGACCAGTATAGGAATTGTACGTAGCTTTCTAGAGTAACCAACAAAAATTCTAATCTCACAAACATAACAAACAAATGTATTATATAAGATAATTCAAAAATATATATTATAGTTAGTTTCCTATTCATGAAGAGACAACAAACAAATGTATTATATAAGGTAATTCAAAATATATATTATAGTTAGTTTCCTATTCATGAAGAGACGATAAATTAAGAATTGTAATCTCAAAAACAGAACAAAAAATGTATTATATAAAGTCTTTCAAAATATATATTATAGTTAGTTGACTATTCAGGAAGAGAGGATAAATTGCACGTGGCTTTTTAGAGTAACCAACAAGAATTGTAATCTCACAAAATATCTTAGACGTCAAAGTATTTTCAAAGTTAAGTTATATAAAAAAAAATTAATCAAAAATGTTCACGAAGACAATGATGGTGTAACGATTGTATTTTATCGGTCTAATGACCAAATCGATTGGTATAAGGTTATTAATAAAATAAAACAGTATTTTGATTACAGATGCAAATCTTACTCCAAAACAATTTATATACTATTTGGATATGAAATTTCAAAACAACAAAAATAATATTTTCAGAACATCTTAATTAAATCGGTGAAGTTTTGTCGAAGCCTTTTGCAAATCAAAACCATGTTCTGTTTAATTCAGTTTAATTTTAGTTTAATTCCGTTGAAACATATTAAATTCAGTTTAGTTTAGTTCAGCTCCAGTTTAGTCAAACATACTAAACTTAACTTAAGTAAAACTGTTTTGGAATCATTATCAGCTCCAGTTTAGTTAAATTAAGGTAAGTTCAGTTCAAATAAATTAAGTTAAGTTAAGTTAAGTTCAGATACATTAAGTTCAAGTTATTAATTTAATTTTTTAAATTTGTATTTTTATTATTTTTATTATTATCATTTTAATATTTTAAAATTAAATTAAATTGAACTTAATTTCAGTTTAGACTTATTAAGTTCAATTCAGTCGGTTTCAGTCCGAAAGAGCATGTATGTAATGTTGATAATGATTTAGAACATGTTCTTTTGGACTTATTCACCGTTGGCTTTATTTCATACTCCTTAAGTTAAATTTAGTTAAATTTAAGAACTATTAAGTTTAGTTTGGTTCACTGAAGCCATTTTTAATATTAAAGAATATATTTTTAATAAATAATAAATATTTTATATATTGAGACCGTATATTTCTTGAGAATGAAATATCGTTTCAAACATTAAAAAATTAATTATTTATTAATTTAATTTTCTTAGAATAGTTTATAAACTTTTAAAACTTGAATTTAAAAATAAATAACTGGATAAATTTACACGAGTTTTATAATTTAAAAGATAAATTAGAAAATATTATTGAAAATCATTTTCAATAATAAATTTTTTTTTGTGTTTATAATTCTAACGAAATTGATTTAGTAAGAAGATTGTTGAAATATAAACAAAAGAATTATTTTAACAATTTAAAATTATTAAATTCTTTTTAGTTAAGATTTATTAATTTCAGTTCAGTTCAAATATATTAAATTCAATTCAGTCATTTAATTAATATTACGTTCATACGAACATGAATTAAACCTATTAAATTTATTTCACCAATTTTGAGTCCAAATGAACATGAATTTAATAAGTTTAGTTTAAACGTATTAAGTTTAGTTCACCAATTTTGAGTCCAAACGAACATGTATTTAATTCGTAATTGATATTTTTTATAATTTCATGGAAAATGAAATATAGTTTCAAACATAAAAATTAATTATTTATCAATTTAATTTTGTTAGAATAGTTCATAAACTTTTGAAAGTTTGAATTAAAAAAAAATTAGATAGTTGAAATTAAAAAAAATATATATTTAAAATTTTATTTTTTTTAATATTCAAATATTTACCATTCATAATTTACACGGGTTATATAATTTAAAAGATAAATAAAAACATTGAAAAATATTTTTGAAAAACATTTTCAAGTTTTTTTTTTTATTATCATTCAAAAGAAAATTGATAATATAAACAAAAGAATTAATTTAACGAATTAATTTTATTAACAATACAATTATCTTTTATAATTTACATGAAATATATGTTTCAAGGAAATGAAAAAAATGTTTTAAATTAATAAGTCCAGACTTTTCTGATGTTATGAACTGAAGTCAAATTAATAAGTTTTGATTTATATATTAATTTTATCAATATTCATTATGACATGGCGTTTAATTAATTTTGGTAATATACATTATATATTAATTAATTAATATACATTGTTACCTAATGTTTAAATGGTAATAATAATAAATAATAAGAAAAAATATATGGTAATAATCCTCCTATTGTATTAATAATATATTTAGGCACAATATATGATGTTAATAGCTTACTATAAATTACGTACGCAATTTAATTTTAAGAGCAATTTATTTTCGGGGTGGTTTTATTTTACTATTGGTCAACCATGCGTTAATAATGGTAAGGAATTATATTATAACGTGTTTAACTATTTAATTATATTAATAAATTATCATATACTATAAATTCACTTATTAATTAAGTAAATAAATAAAATTAATAATATCCACACCTAAAATGTAATAATATAATAAAACATAAATTTTGATGTGCACGATCTTATTTTTTTTACTTATATGATTCACACGAATTTTGTTTTTTACTATATTAATTAGTAGATAACATTAATTTAGAGAAAAAATATTATGTAAAAATGGTGTTATAATAATAAGGGAAGGACAATATTGCAACACGGTCAAATTAGCGCATTTAATATTTAATTAACGGGTGTAATGATGTTAACAAATTATGGAAACAAATTTTTAATTCTTGGTTAACATAATTATAACGTCCATAATTATAGTGAAATAATCTAATTATAACGTCCATAATTATAGTGAAATAATCTAATTATAACGTCCATAATTTTAGTGAAAGAATTTAGATTATGATGTAGACTATATTATTAAATTATTATATACTATATATCAACTCCCTAATTTAAGTAAATGAATAAATTTGATATCATCTCTTAATCTCATCCTATAATTATGCAAATATTATTTCAAAGTCATAAATTTTATATTAATATTTTTATTCAAATTCAAATTATTTAAAAACTCTAATTAAATCTCATGCTATAAAAGCATACTCATCTTCACTCATTCTCACCTCTCACATTTTTTATACGTATTAATGAAATTATGTTTTTTTTAAGGTTGCAATGTAAGTATTATTCATTATTATTCATTGCATTTAATTTTTGTTTTAGTTCATAATTAAATCATGTTTTTGTATTTTTTGCAGAATCACGGTAAGTTTAATATATTTTTTTTATTTATTGTTAATATTTTTCTTTCGATTCATAATTTAATCATTGTCTAATGTTTGTATTTTTGATAATGTAAGTTTTTAATATCTATCTTTTAATAATTGTTTAAATTTTTGTTTCAATTCATAATTTAATAAGTATATTTGTTTATCAATTTCAATTTCAGGATAATGTTCAATCTCTATAAATGTAGGTTTCGAAACTTCTAATGATGTTATGGCAACTTAAAATGGTTTCTATTTTTTTTCTATAAATGTAGGTTTCGAAACTTTGCTATGACAACTTAAAATGGTTTCTATATTTTTTTATTTTTTTTTTGATATGACAACTTAAAATGGTTTCTATATATATATATTGCAGTAGCAATCGTATAATTTTTTAAGATTGTATATGTTTTGTTTTTATTCATCAAATTCATCTAATTTTTATTTTATTTTTTCATCTATCAATTTATTTATTTCGACATTTGTAATTAATCTATGCTTTTATGGTAATTTATGTTTTTTACATGTTTTTGTGTTTTTATTTTTGTAGTGGAGAAGTACTATAAAGAAATATTAAGTGTTGAAACTTTGTAGTGGCGATGAACTTTAGAAGAAGATGAAGTATATTCATTATTATTATCTAAAAAAATGTATTGAACACATAAAATTTGTTGATTCAATTTCTAATTTAATTTCTAATCTACAGTTATGTATATCAGTATAAATTTTGAATACATTAATGAAAATATTAATGAATAATCTTTATTAATTCTTCTTTTAATATGATTAAAAAATTGATTACATTAATCATCTTTTAAGAATATGCAATAAAATGTATTACTAAATATTAATATTTAACTAAAATATAATGAAGAATCTATTTGTTAACAAATTAAAAAAAAAACTATTTTAATCTATATTTGATTTTAAGAATAACACTCATAAATAATTAATTCAAATAATCCCTCTTTAATTGTAAATTGATATAAATAAATTCAAACAAATCCTTATTCCTTAATTACTCAAATACTAATTATATTATTGTGAGATAAATATGGGTATGTAGACGAGTTTCAATATAATATAAATATAATAATATTAATTTAATTTACATTAATCAAATCTTTATTTATAGAAATCAAATAATTAATTGATATTAACTCTTATTAATTACAATAAGATTAGGTATCATTTTGAATTAATTATCTTAATTTAATAAAATCACCCGTTGATTAAAGAATTATTAATAAAAAAATCGAATTAGATCAACTATTAATTATTTATTATCATTAATGGTAATTATCCCAATTATTGTGTTGTAATTATTCATCAAAATTGAAATTTACCAAATATTTTTTTAAATTATATCTAAAACATTTGTAATGAACCATATATATATATATATATATATATATATATATATATATATATATATATATATATATATATATATTTTAAACATATTAGTGACTTATTTATTTATTTTAACATGTTTTGGTAATCTTAAATATGAATAATTTTTCCAATTTGAATTTAAAAAAATATATATATACAGTAAGGTTTTTATATATCTACTTATCTTTAGATATAAAAAATACAATTATATTTTTTTAAATAATAAGATTGTAAAATATACTGTAAAATTTTAGTTTATTATGTTATTTCATTCATTGTGTTTTTTATTTAATTCGATTCTTTCTAATTCTTTTTGTTTTGTTAGTATGAATCAATAATATCTATTAATTTTTAAGAAGGGGTTTCAAAGTTAGTTTTCTAACGAAGTTTTAAATTTAGGTGACATAAGTAGTTCTACAATTAATACTTAAGTTGCAATCTATTTTACCATGTGTTCCATACATGTACACTATTGATTGCAATTTTTATTACTAATGAGTTGTAATTACAAAAATGTTTTTGATAATTATATATTATGGACTTATTTATTTTTCAATTATTGTTTATCATCATAAATTCTAAGTGAACTAAGTTCACACCTATTAAGGTCATTTCATTTCAGTTCAGACCTATATAATTCATATCAGTTAATTTTAGTTCAGTTCAGACCTATTACATTCCGTTCAGTTCAAACCATTGATTTTGTTTTAAGCTCTTGAAACTGAATTGAACTGAACGTAACTGAACTAAGACCTGTTCATTTGGATTTATTCTCAGTTTTCTCAATTCAATTTAGTTAAGATTCATTCAATTCAGTTCAGTTTTATTCGGACCTATTGAGTTCTTTTGAGTTCAGTTCATACCTTCAATTAGTTGAATCATTTTTTTTATTATTTCAATATTTTAAAATTAAAATCAATTTAACTTAATTTCAGTTCAATTCAGACCTATTATATTCAGTTGAGTTCAGTTCAGACCTATTTAATTCAATTGATTTCAGTTCAGACCTATTAAGTTCAGTTGACTTCAATACAATCATATTAAGTTCAATTCACTCCAGTTGAGTTCAATTCAGACAAGTTTAGTTCAATTCAGTTAGTTGAGCACTGAACTGATTCGTCTGACTTGAAGTGAAGCGAGCAGAGAATAAGTCCAAAAAAGCAGGTCCTTATTGTTGATAATGATTTAGGACCTATTATTTTGGACTTATTCTTAGTTCGCTTATGTTCAATTCAGACTCAGTAAATCGAATTTAGTTGAGTTGAGCTTAGACCTATTAAGATTTGTCATTTCAGTTTTAATTTTTTTAATTATTATTATTATTATTATTATTATTATTATTATTATTATTATTATTATTATTATTATTATTATTATTATTATTATTATTATTATTATTATTATTATTATTATTATTATTATTATTATTATTATTATTATTTCAATATCTTAAAATATAATTCAAATGAACTAAATGTCATTTCAGTTCAGATCTGAAGTTCAATTCTGTTTAGTTCAGTTCAAACTTATTAAATTCATTTCTGTTCAGTTCATACATATTAAGTTCAATTTATTTCAGTTTATTTTTTTATTATTTCAATATTTCAAAATTAAAATAAATTGAACTTTATTTCACTTCAGTTCAGATCATTTCAACAAGTTTCAGTCCAAAAGAATAGGTACTTAATATGTTTGAATTGAACTTACTGAACTTAGGGGCTTTTAATTCTCATTTCGATCTGTTCCGTTCAATTATGTTCAAAATCATTTAGTTTAGTTTAGTTCAGTTCATTTCACAACTATTAAGTTTAGTTCAGTTACTTATTTTTTTAATATTTTAAAAATAAATTCAATTGAACCTAATTTCAGTTCAGTTCATACCTATTATGTTCAATTCACCACTTTATTTTGTTTTAAAGTCTTGAAACTAAATTGAACTTAACTTAACTTAGGAACTGTTATTTTGGATTTATTCCCAGTTCAGTTCACTTCATTTTAGATTCAATAAGTTCTCCGATCTATTAAGTTAAGTTTAGTTCAGTCCATTTCGGTTCAGTTCAGCGAGTTTCAGTCTAAAAGAACATGTCTTTAATATGTATGAACTGAACTTACAAAACTTAAGACCTGTTCATTTGGACTTATTCTCAGTTCACTTGGTTCAGTTCAGTTCAGACTCATTTAGTTCAGTTTTGTTTAGACATATTATGTTCAGTTCAGTTCAGACCTCTTAAGTTTAGTTCAATTTTGTCATTTATTTTTATTAATTATTATTTCAATATTTTAAAATTAAATTCAATTGAACTTAATTTATGTTCAATTCAGTTCAAACATATTAAGTTCATTTCAGACCTATTATGTTCAGTTTACTTCGGTTCACAGTTCAATTCAGACCAGTTCAATCCAACACTGAACAAAACTTAATTGGTCTGAAAGAACATGTCCAATAATGTTGATAATGATTTAGGACATGTTCTTTGAACTTATTCTCAGTTCGCTTAGTTCAGTTCAATTTCGTTTTGTTTCATTTAATCAAGTTCAGTTCAATTGAGTTCAAACTTATTAAGTTCAATTTAGTTCGGACCTATTAAATTCAGTTCAGTTCAGTCATTTAATTTTTTATTATTATTATTATTATTATTATTTTAATATCTTAACATTTAATTCAATTAAACTTAATTTTAATTTTTGTTAAGTTCAGACTTATTAAGATCATTTCACTTCAGTTTAGATCTATTAAATTCATTTCATTTTATTTCATTTCAGTTTAGTTCAGTTCAGACTTATTAAATTCAGTTCAGTTCAGACAATTAATTTTTTATTAAGGTCTTGAAACTGAACTGAACAAAACAGAATTAAACTTATTGAACTCAAGACCTGTTCATTTGAAGTTATTCTCAGTTTGCTCAGTTCAATTAAGTTGAGACTCATTCAATTCAGTTTAGTTTTATTCGACATATTTAGTTCATTTGAGTTTAGTTCATACCTCTTAAGTTCAGTTCAGTTGAGTCATTTTTATTACTATTTCAATATTTTAAAATTAAAATCAATTTAACTTAATTTCAGTTCAATTCAGACCTATTATATTTAGTTGAGTTCACATTATTAAGTTTAGTTGAGTTCAGTTCATACTTATTAAATTAAATTCAGTTCAGTTCAGACATATTAAGTTCAGTTGAGTTCAATTCACACAAGTTTAGTTAAATTCAGTTAGTTGAGCACTGAATTGAACTTAATAGGTCTGAACTGAACTGAAGCGAAATAAGAATAAGTCCAAAAAAGCAGGTGCTTAATGTTTATGATAATTAAGGACCTATTCTTTTGAACTTATTCTTAGTTCGCTTCGGTTCAGTTCGGACTCATTAATTAAATTAAATTGAACTTAATTTTAGTTTAATTAAGTTGAAACCTATTAAATTCACTTTAGTTTAGTTCAGACAGTTTCAGTCCAAAAGAACATGCATTAATGGATCTAAACTGATTGTTTTGTAGTTATTCTCAGTTCGCTTCGTTTTACTTCAGTTCGGACTCATTAAGCACTTCTGTTATTCTCGGTTCGCTTCATTTTACTTTAGTTCAGTCTTATTCAATTCAGTTAAGATCCATTAAGTTCTGTTTATTTATTTAATTTTTAATTTTTGTATTATTTTATTATTTTTATTATTATCATTTCAATATTTTAAAATTAAATTAAACTGACTTAAGTATCGTTTTTTTTTTCTAACCACAAAAATTACATTAAATATTTCTTACATTATTTATATTTCCGTGCATCGCACGGGCAGTTGTTACTAGTTTATAATTAATATGTAATTAACAAATTAAACGGACGATTAGGATTAAGTTTTATAATGTGAACATGTTTTAAATTTAATGGTGGATAGATAGTCCACGGGTGCAATTTTAGCTGAATTATATTATGTATGATTTAAAAAAAAAAAAAATCTTACTCTATAATGGACGGGGAATAAGTTCAATATATTCAGTTCAATAATTCATTTATGTTTTCTCACACACAAACACCTACGCTTACGCCGCTTCGGCCCCTTCAAAACTCCACCGCAGCTACGACGTCGCCGAAGTTACCACCACCGGAGTCGAGGAAGGCTTCTCCGTCGAAGAAGTCTCCCCGTCCAATCTTCCCCGTCGAAATCCCAGCTCACTCCTGCCGTCGACCCCAACCCTCAATCTGGCACCGGCGACCTTGCTTCTGCAGAAGCAGCACCGGCCGTCGACCCCAACCCTCCATTCCGGATCCTAAGGACCCCGACTCCGTAAATTTGGTGAGAACTTTAGGTTGATTCTTGTGTTAGATCTGATTTATTTTGATTCTTGCTCGTGGTGTAGCCGATCTGTTGAAAACGATGAATTAGATAGGTTTAATGTAAGTATATATTCGTTATTAATGTTGGAGGTTTTGGTTAGGTCCGTTTTTCAGTTAGTCACTGCTGGATTCCAATGCGCCTGTACAGGAGAAGACTCTGGATGCTCTCATTGCGGTTTTGAAAGCTGCGGATGCTGATGCTGGAAGGTTTATTGTTAATGCTTATTCAGTACTCTTTTCTTCGTATAAATTGTTTTTTTCGAAAATGAGAAGAACATGTTTTCTATTTATTGTTTTGCTACTGGTAATAAAAGCTTGATCAGACGATGCTGGGTCGAGATATCTGCATATGCCAATTGGATGATGATTATGATTTTAATGTTTACTGGAATACACACAGATTCTCACGAATGGGATTGAGGTAAAGCTTCAAAGGAATGCGCTAAGCGTGCTCGAAGCTCCCACAGGGAACGAAGATGACGGCAATCTCATCTGTGGTTTTGTTACTTTCGTTTTTGCAGAAGGAACATATCCGGACAAGAATTTAGTGAAATGTATTGTGTGGTTTTGATTGTACAGTAAAGTCTCTAAAAATTCTCTCCAACCATTTATTAATTTCTTATTATCTGATAATTAAAATTTTAAAACTTGTGGTTTGCAGGTCAGTTGTTGTGTCAGCTGCTCTTCTCAGGATATTCGGAAGAGAGGTTGTTGAACTTCCTTTAGTAGCTACGGCTAGAGAAAATCAAGGAAAGGTAATAAGAGCTGATTATCTTGAAATGCAAAGGGGTTCTTGAAATGGGATTTTCTTAGGTTGGTTATAGACTCAAATAACCTTCTCTACTAAAACAAATGGGTATTTGTACTTCATTATTAAATTTGTATATTGTGAAAGTGATTTCAGGTTGCTAGTGGATTTGGTGCATAAGTTTATTATTAATTTATAATTACTAACTGCTGCGTTTGTATAGGGCTATTTTCAAGCTTTGTTTACGTGCATAGAGAGACTTTTGTCATCTATGAGTGTGAAACACCTGGTACTTCCTGCGGCCGAGGAAGCTAAGCCTACGTGGACGAATAAGCTAGGCTTCAGTAAGATAAGCAATGAACAAGTAAGTACTTTAATTTTACTTGATTTTTTAATTATTTAGTTGATATTATCCATTTGGAGTAAAGTATGTTGCCACATGTTAATGTGGCTGCAAATAGTGAAAGCAGACTGCAGATATAATAGGAAATAAGTGGGCATCATTTGCGAACGAGTTTTTAGGAATAAGGTGTTAGGGTGTTTGTGGGATGTGGTCATTGGGAATTTCTACTTTCCTCCTACATTCCTGAGTTTATGTTCCACTTTGGATGTGGGAAGTTTTTTAGGGAAAGTGTTTTCCACTGTTCAACTTGTTAATTGAGGGTGAAGGAAAAAATCAGTAAGGGGTGAAGAAAATGAAATTTAAATATCTGAAATGTGGTGGTTGTCAAAATAAGTAAGGGGTAAGGGATCTATATTTACTTATTTACATTTAGTCCATACTCAGGATATAACTTGGAACCTCCTAATTGATAGTATCATATATTTCTGAGTTTATTTAATGATGGTAATGCTTGCTTATGGTGATTTGGTTGTATTACAAAAAGCTTCCAAAATGGTCTGAGCGAAAAGAGGTTGTTGCTAATTGACTAAACATGCATCTACTAAAAGAATTGATCCTGGAGATTTTTCGGAAGTTTGATCGAATGTCTTTGATATTGGTTAATATTTGGATTTCTGTCGGTGTTTGATTGAATGTCTTGGATATTGGTTAACATTGACAATGTTTAGGATGTTATTGAAGGAAATATTATGGTATTGATGTTTTTATTAATATATTTATATATTGGGTGTGATTTTAGTGTTAAGGACATCGCTCGTAAAAGAGTAGAAGGATGTATCAAACTGTAAAAGACATCACTTTTTTTTAATTAAATGAAATTTACAATTATTATAGAAATCACTACGTGAAGTACATAAATCAATTTTAAATTGAGTAATAACCATATATAATGATTGTTCAGTTGTTCGTTATGCATATTCTTTGATTGATCAGACTGGTAGTGGAAAGTCATACACCATCTGGGGTGCATCAAATGCCTTGTTTGAAGAAGAACAACAAGGCCTAGCACCACGCGTATTTGAAAGATTATTTGAACGAATTGCTGAGGTATGATCTATACCCATTAGATTTGTCCTTTTTTATGTAGTATGATGTATCTTTCTTCTAATTTGACTGTTTTTTTAAATTATGCTATACACCTCATTGTAGGAACAAACGAAACAAGCTGACAAACAACTAGTGTATATGTGTCGTTGCTCTTTCCTTGAAGTAGGTGGATCATGGTCACTATCTTTCCAATGCTCATCTAAGATTTCTTTTAGTTATCCTGGTATCATCTATACCAAACACTTGAGTATCATGTTCGCAGATATACAATGAACAAATAACTGATTTATTGGATCCAAGTCAAAAGAATCTACAGGTAATGGAACAATATATAGTTATATACTTATCTAGAAATATACCAGTTTTCACACATCTATGAAGGATGTGTCGCAACTTCTGAACTTCACTTCTCCATCCTGAGAATGTAATGTAGACAATGATTTAAAACATGGATTTATTCGATTTTGTTAAATATAGAAAGTCAACCGTCTATTAGCAGTAGGATTAGCTGTCTGAATATATGATTTATTCCTTTCCTTATTTTATTACTTGTCATTGATTATATATATGTATGTAACACTCTTTAGAGAAATATACAGATTCATAATCTTCTTCCAATATTTACATGGTATCAGAGCCCTAGAAAATTAGGGTTTTGTCAGATCCGCTGCAATCCGCTCTGCTCATCCGCTGCAACTCGCTCTGCTCTGTACCTTTCTCTCTTAAGTCGGTTTATTTTTTATGGAGGGGAGTAAAGAATCTGCCACAATTTCTCAACTATTCTCCACTCATCAATTGAAAATTCCAGTCAATCTCTCCAGTTCCAACTGGGAACAATGGTCCACATTTGTTGAGACTGGGTTAGATTCCCTTCGAAAGGGAAAATATCTGAAAGAAGAATCACAAACTTCCGAGGACTGGAAAGCTGAGGATAGCTCTATTCGCATGATTCTATGGAATGCGATGGAACCGGATATTCTATCCACTGTACACACATTCAAGACCACTAAGAAAATGTGGGACCACCTCCAATCCACATATTCTAAGAAAACTAGTATGGCACACGCATAAGCAGTTTCTCAAGCACATGCGAAGTGTGAACAAGGTGATGCAACTTTGACCGAGTACTTCACCAAATTCAAGAAATTATCTGATGAAATGAGTGATTTATTTCCCTTTGGTGCGGATTCAACCACAGTATGGGAGCAACTAAATACACTCACATTTATTGGAGGTATGTCATCCAAATACTCCTCAGCCCGCCCAATCCTTCTTGGTCAGAAAACTATACCGTCATTATCTGCTACCTATCATCTTCTGCGGGAGATGTTTCCATCTGATGGGATTAGTTCATCTCCACTCACGGAAAGTTCAGCATTAGTAGCAAACTCTTACAAAGGTAAGATTACAGGTCAGTCATTTGTGAAAGGAGGAAAAGGATCAGAAGGTAATTCTGATTCTAGTAGTAATAAAAATGTGCAATGTCGCTATTGTAAGGAGTGGGGTCATATGAAGTGGGACTGCCCAAAGCGCCCAAAAGGTTCACCACAACCTCCTCGTGCTCAAGTGGCCGCTGTCGATCAATCACCCATTGAACGCACCAATTCAGATGAAGTAGCTACACTTGTTAAACGTCTCGAGCAGTTGGGATTTGCTCGTACCGACATGACCTCTCAGCCACAGACTTCAAGGGCTACTTTAGCCCACCCAGGTATTACTTCCAACTCCTTTATAACATCAAAATCATCATGGATTGTTGATTCAGGCGCTACTGACCACATGACTGGTAACAAAAGTATATTGTCTAGACTTGTCTCTACCTCACAACCACCTGTCCAAATAGCTAATGGCTCTACCTGTGATATAGAAGGAACTGGATCTGCTCATATTTCCCAAAACATGCCCTTATCATCTGTCTTATATGTTCCTTCTTTTCCTGAAAATCTTATGTCTGTAAGCAAAATAACTGAACAGTTATATTGCTCTGTTACGTTCACCCCAACTAAATGTACCTTTCAGGAACTAGGGACGAACAGGTTGATTGGCACTGCATATAAGGACAAAGGTCTATATTGCATGGAGAGCTCACCTCAACGAGTGGCATACTTGAGTAATAGTAGTGCTAAAGAGGTTCATTCTCAGTTGGGGCATCCATCTCTCCAAGTATTGAAGAAGATACGTCCTGAATTTCAGTCTATTTCTGAATTAGTTTGCGAGTCCTGTATTCAGGGAAAGCATGTTCGTGCTTTCCATCCACCTAGAGTCATTCGTCGGTCAAACGGTATCTTTGATTTAGTACATTCTGATGTATGGGGTCCTTGTCCTGTTACATCCGTCTCAGATTTTCGTTATTTTGTTACTTTTGTGGATGATTTCTCCCGTGCAACTTGGCTTTTTGTTATTAAAACTAGACAAGAAATTTTTGCAAAATTTTCAATTTTTTGTTCTTTTGTGAAAACTCAGTTTAATACTACTGTTAAAACTTTTCGTAGTGACAATGCAAAAGAATATTATTCAACTGAATTTGTGAAATATATGACTGATAATGGTATTATTCATGAATCATCATGTGCGTATACACCTCAACAAAATGGTGTGGCCGAACGAAAAACACATACTTGAGGTGGCTCGTACTATGATGATCCATGGACATGTACCTCATCATTTTTGGGCTGATGCTGTTCTAACTGCATGTTATCTGATAAATCGAATGCCCTCCTCTGTCCTTGATGGTGATATTCCTTATAATGTCTTATTTCCTTCTGCACCTTTATTCCCTGTTTCACCTAAAATCTTTGGTTGCGCCTGCTACGTATATGATAATAGGCCGGGTCGTACGAAACTTGATCCCAAGTCCCTTCGCTGTATTTTTGTGGGCTATTCTGGAACTCAAAAAGGTTATCGATGTTACAACCCCAGTCTTAGAAGATATTTTGTTTCATCTGATGTTATTTTTTTGGAGTCAGTACCGTTTTTCTTAAATTCTGAATCTAGTCCATCATTTACTTCTAATAATTCTCCACCTATTATGACTATTCTGAAATATTCTGAAGTTCAAACCGACTCTTCTTCAGTCCTCGAGAATGACAAGCCACCAACACCCCCTGCGCCTCCTATTACTCAGGTATATACTCGAAGGGGTAAGCATCTCTCTGTTAATACTAACTCGATCCAGACTATGCAGGACCATGAGGCTTGTACATCTCCCAATGAACTTGTCCCAACCACTGAATCTCCATCATCTCATACCCAACCACCTGACCCTACCACACCTCGTCTACAACCTTATATTCCAATCCCACCACCTCAAATATCTGATATTGACCTTCCTATAGCCCTTCGTAAACATTCTCGTAACTGTACCAAATATCCCATAAACCGCTTTTGTTCCTACGCAGCTCTATCCACATACCATTGTGCCTTTACTACACGTCTTGACAGTTACTATGTTCCTAAGAATGTGTCAGAAGCTTTGAATAATTCAGGGTGGTTTAGTGCTATGAAGGAGGAAATGTCCGCTCTTTGGAAAAATGAAACGTGGGATCTTAGTCCTCTCCCTCCTAACAAAAAGGCTGTTGGTTGCAAGTGGGTTTTTACAGTCAAAGTTCATCCAGATGGGTCGCTACACCGACTCAAAGCTCGCTTGGTTGCTAAAGGGTACTCCCAGGCTCATGGCATTGATTATGATGAGACATTTTCTCCTGTTGCTAAGATTGCATCTGTTCGGATCTGTATGTCTTTAGCTGCTGTTCGTCATTGGCCGTTGCACCAATTAGATGTCAAGAATGCATTTCTCAATGGCATCCTTGAGGAGGAGGTTTACATGACTCAACCACCAGGATTTGTTGTTCAGGAGGAGGCTTCCAAAGTTTGTCGTTTGCGGAAGTCCCTATATGGTCTGAAACAATCCCCACGAGCTTGGTTTGGGCGTCTCTCCCAAGCACTTGATCAGTTTGGTATGACCAGGAGCGCTAATGACCACTCAGTCTTTTATAGACACTTAAAAGAGAAGACCATCATCCTAGTCGCATATGTTGATGATCTGATTATTACCGGTAATGACATCGAGGGAATATCAGCATTAAAGTTGTTTTTGAGTGAGCAATTTCAAATTACAGATCTTGGTAAACTCAAGTACTTTCTTGGCATTGAGGTATCACGGTCTCACGAAAAGATCCTTATTTGTCAAAGAAAGTATGTTCTTGATATGCTTTCAGAATGCGGGTTACTTGGATGCAAACCGGTCGACTCACCGATGGTCCCTGAGACCAAACTCATGCCTGCCGATGGATCACCCCTGCATGATCCTGAAAGATATCGAAGATTAGTCGGGAAGCTAAATTATCTAACAGTTACTCGACCGGACATTGCTTATCCAGTTAGTGTAGTAAGTCAATTCATGTCAGCCCCGCACACTACACACTGGGATGCAGCAATTCGGATCCTTAGATACCTCAAGGGATCTCCAGGTAAAGGACTCGTATACTCTGATCAAGGACATAGTCGGATCGCAGCATTCACTGATGCTGATTGGGCAGGTTGTCCTAATAGTCGAAGATCCACTACCGGATATTGTGTCTTCTTTGGTGGTAACCTTATATCCTGGAAGAGTAAGAAACAAACAGTTGTATCTCGATCGAGTGCAGAGTCGGAATACCGCGCAATGGCAAACACATCATGCGAGCTAGTTTGGACAAAACGTTTACTTAGCGAACTAGGTGTTAACCATGATGGTTTGATGAGGTTACATTGTGACAATCAATCCTCCATGCATATTGCCAAGAATCAGGTCTTTCACGAGAGGACCAAACACATTGAAGTGGATTGTCATCTGATTCGAGATCTTGTCATAGGAACATCCTCTTGTCCCCCATGTATCCAACTCATTCATGTTCGGACAGATTTTCAGCTCGCCGATATTCTGACCAAGCCTCTTCGCAAAGCTTCAATGAATACTATATGTGACAAGTTGGGCATGTTAGACATATATGCTCCAACTTGAGGAGGAGTGTTAAATATAGAAAGTCAACCGTCTATTAGCAGTAGGATTAGCTGTCTGAATATATGATTTATTCCTTTCCTTATTTTATTACTTGTCATTGATTATATATATGTATGTAACACTCTTTAGAGAAATATACAGATTCATAATCTTCTTCCAATATTTACAGATTTCCCTCAAGTATTTCGATTATACTGATCATATTTATTTAGAAAAGCTAGCACTGTACATTACTTTTGAGGACTAAGATAAAATATTTAAACACTGCATAATTTAGAACTTTTTGGTCTGGAATGATAGAGAAGAAAATTCTGAAGTACTGCATTAATATTTTTCAATAAAACCTCTAATGTTTTTAAATAATTGAAGCAAGTTGCATGGAAAAAAATGTCATTTTTTATACGTAAACTTACTTTAATTATTCAATCAATAATACATGTAGTTTAAAGAGAGAAAACAAACATGTTCATACATAGGGTGAAAATTTCAGATACCAAGACCCTTCAGGATTTCAATTATTTTATGAAGGATGAATGCTAGTGGACATTTCTGTTCACTTCATTAATCTTCCAAATTAGCTTGATGCATATTGATAGTCATGACTCATGATAGCATGCATATAAAATTGTTGGTTCTAAATGTGTGGCTTAAACTGTAATCCGTCTCGGGTGACTGGATTAGTTGTGTCTTATTCTACTTTTTATTCATTTTCCGTTTTCATTGAGAATCATCTAGGTAATTAGTCAACTGAACTGACTAGGTTTCGGGCTTCTCACTTTATTATTTTGCATAGTTGTGCATGGGTTGTCGAACCGGAGAACTGGTGCCACATGTGTAAATGCTGAAAGTTCTCGTTTCCACAGTGTTTTTACCTGTGTGGTTGAATCACATGGCAAGGTAATGAACTCTTTGAATTGAGAACTTATTGCTCTGGATATTTTAATATCATGATCTGTTACGTTCTTGATGAATGCTTTCTGTAGTTGTACTTTTGTTAGGACTTTGAAGATGGTAGGTAGTGTTAAATCTAATATGGTGTAGTGTTAAAATTATCTATTATGTTCTTGACTAACCTTTTTGCTGGACTCATATGGTTAATGAAGGTGGAGACACCCTAATTAATTCTGGGGTTTGGAACACTGCTTTATTTTGTCCAGTTCTGGTTTTGATTGTTTGATCCAATGATAATAATTCAGTTAGGTATAATTGTATAACATTATCATTATCTTGTGAATCATGTATTTGATCCCATTTATCTTATTCCACTATTTCTACTATGGCTAAAAGGATTCGCTTTGAGCTTTGCAGGAACTTGATTAACATTCTGGCAGAAGTTTCCCAGACAGGAAAACAAAGACACATCCCATACAGAGATTCAAAGCTGACCTTTTTGTTACAGGAATCTCTTGGGGGAAATGCAAAGTTGGTGATGATATGTGCCATTTCTCAATCTCAAAGGTAATATGCAAAGCTGTGTTTTAATTTTGAATTTCAAAGGGGAAGACCATTATTTTTTCCATATAACAAATTGTTCATGCAATCGTGCTAGTGGGCCCCGCTTTCAATTGCTTGGATAAGGAATTCAAAATCTGAGTTGAGGATTTGTTCTATAATAAAGCAAATTAAGGCTCTAAAGTAGTCTCTGCGGTTAAATTTAGTTTTTCATACACCGTCTGAAAGATGCTTAATTGAATTGGATAATATGATTACAATTTCTCTATGGAACTTCTGCTTCTTCACAAATAAAAAATGATTGTGTATCATAGAACCCTCTATCCTATACACCAACACATGCAACCTTCTATATGACTCTTTAATAACCACTAAGGCTCTTATTTAAACTTTTTTTTTGCAGCTCTAGGAGTGAGACTCTCAGCACTCTAAGATTTGCCCGACGAGCTAAAGCAATTAAGAATAGAGCAATCATTAATGAGGAAGTGCAGGAAAATGTAATTGTCCTGAGAGAGGTGATTTTGACAATTGAGGGATGAATTGCACAGGATGAAGGCCAACTATGATCAAACAAGTGAAAATGGAGCTTATGCAACTGGATGGAGTGCGAGGAGAAGTTTGAACCTCCTGAGACTTAGCTTGAACCGTCCAATGATGTTACGTGCTGCTGATGATGATACTGATGAAGAAATGGAGATAGTCGACTCAGAGGAGTCAATGCCTGTAATTCCTGAAACATGTGTATTCTCTCCTGAACAAGGTTATGAAGATACAGATGTGCATATGTAAGATGGAGCGTTTAAAACAGTTGACAAGGTTAAATCTAATCTCATCAGTGATGGACTTTCGGTAAGAGAGGCAGCGATATCCAATGAAAGAATGACAAAGATACTAGTTGATAACGGTATTTTGTGTACAGTGTGAAGATGGTGAGTGCACTTCCTCTGATTTCGGAAAATTGCCTAATGATTCTCGACCAAAGAAGTCACTGGAGCAATGTCCATTGATACAGCTTTCTGCAGACATGGTAAGCACATCTGAGAAATCCATGAATTGCATTGAAGCTGTTCCAATTGATGCTGCCCCTTTGTTCTGAAGTCTCCCACTCTTAGTGTTTCACCAAGCCTGATGGAACTGAATATTACCTACTGAGGAGTTCATGGAGAAGAAGCTCTTGTCACTAACTGATGAACATAAGGTATAACATATATATAATTCTAAACTCACCTGGAAATAATTCTGCAAATCTATTTCATTGTCATATCAAAATTGCAGATTCTTCAGGAACAATATGATAACCATCCTGATGTGTTAAGAGCCAAAATTGAGTTGAACCGAGTCCAAGATGAATGGCAAAGATATCAAAATTTCTTTGACTTGGGTGAGAGAGATGTTTTAGTGGAAGAGATACAAGACTTAAGAATCAAGCTGCTATCTTACATAGATTTTTCAGCCAAGTCATCAAAACGTCAAACTCCTCTACAACATCCAGTAACTTCATGTGAGCCAAGTGAGGCCCCTGCTATCTCACACGATCCAGATTCATATGAGAATGTCAAGGAGAGACTTCAGCAGGAGAGAATCCAGTGGACTGAAGCAGAAAGCAAATGGATTTCCCTTGTAGATGAGCTTAGAACAGAACTTGATGCCAGTCAATCTATTTTTCAAAGACAAAAGCAAGAACTGGATATGGAAAGGAAGTGTTCCGAAGAGCTTAAAGAAGCAATGCAGATGGCAATGGAAAGGCATGCACGCATGCTTGAACAATATGCCGATCTTGAAGAGAAACACAAGCAAATGCTTGTTAGGCATTGAAAGATTCAAGATGGAGTTGACGATGTTAAAAAAGCAGCAGCCAAGTCAGGGATCAGAGGTGCAGAATCCAAATTCATCAATGCACTAGCGCTAGTGATTTCATTACTTAGAGTGGAAAGAGAAAAAGAGAGGCGATACTTCAGAGATGAAAATAAAGGGCTTCAGGCTCAACTGAGGGATACTGCGGAGGCTGTTCAGGCTGCTGGGGAATTACTTGTTTGGCTTAAAGAAGCAGAAGAAGCCATGGCTGCTGCAGAGGTGAGCTTGGACTTGATTACTAACTACCTTGCCTGTTTGATGTTCCATTATAATATCGCTAGTATTGTTTTTTCTTTCTTATTTTACGGTTGAATTTACTTTGATGTCTCTAGTCCTAATAGCTGTCTTTGCATATGGACAGTGTCTAATCAAGAGACTAGTTTTGTGACCTTGGGTCAACGTGTTTTGGCGAAACCTCTTAAGTAAGTATATTCTACTCAGGCAAGCCATAGATTGTACCCATAGATTGTAATTATATGTCAGGTGAATTTATATGCATTTTAGTTTGTATTCTCCGTGACGTGCTTATTGCTCCTATTAGTCTTATATTTCATGCAATTGCTTTCTTATCTAATAGTTTTCTTGTACCCATGTACATGGCTTGAAATGTTGATATAAATATGGGGATTTCTGTCTAACTTATATAATATGATAACTTGCAAGTTCGTATGCAGTATGGGCATCCAGATGTTTTTGGCCGGATTATTCATTATACTCGAGGTGGATTAGTAAAGAATCACGTGTGATTAATACTAGTGAAGATATTTATGTTGGTAAGTTTGTGCGCACCTTCATGGCTTATATTGTATCAATTTTTTTTGTGTTGTAAGTTATAAGTAATTATATTTGTTTGGTGTCTTGGATGTATGCTAACTCAGCTGCCCAAATAAATGTCGCATGATCTTCTAATAACGGATCATCCCGTCCTTGCCAGGTCTGGGTTTGAGCACTATGGAGTAATAGTTTTCCTTGTCTGTTAAAAAATATCTGTTATTATTATTAATTATTATTCGGGGGGAATATATGCATGCGTGTCACCACTCACCATACCTGTGATGTATAGTGGGTCTGAGTGTTAGTTTTTGAGGAGTAAGCCCCTTGATAATAATTGTGGGATGTGAGAATATAAAGGCGGTTAGGAACTTAGGCGGTAACATGAGAAGGATTGAGAAAATAAACATTTAAAGAGATTGTATGGGCTTCTATTTATAAGCCCCTTTGCTTAGGAAAAATGTTCACTAACACCAGGCACATGATGCTTTAATAGTTTAATTAACTAGTATTACAACTGAGACATGTGATTCTATCTGTTAAAACTTCTTCTAACTTCATTTTGTAAACATTAAATACTATCACTTAAGTTCTCTTTGTAGTCTGATCTTCTCATGGTTGCCACGATTTTATGACCTCGAGTATTTCATTTTTGTATTAGTTTTGGTAGAATAATATCTTAGCTATTAGTATTATATAGGGGTGGGCGTTTGAGCTCGAAAACTCGAGCTCGGACCGAAAACCCGCCAAAAAAGCTTCTCACGAGCCGAGCTTAATTTTTTTAAGGACCGGCTCGCCATAGGACCGACCCGTGAAGTGTATATACGGTCCGAGCCTAAGCCCAAAAATATTTAGGACCGAAAGCTCGGCTCGGACCGTCAATTTCATTTTTTCTATTATACTATATATATTATATATATAAAGTAAAAAAAGATTTAGTGTATATCATTGTTATTACTATTAAGATTTTCACTTCAAGTTTTTCACTTTACCCTCTCTTTCGTTCCTAGTTAACACTTCACACTCACAGTGCACATTATTGTAAAAAGATTAAAAAAAAATTAAACAATACTTTGAATAAGAGCAAGACAGTAATCAAAAGTATACTTGATTTTTCTAGTGCTACCGTGATTTATATATATATTTTTTAAAATCATTTTTCAATTAGTGATGCTAATTAATTGTTAGTCTTACTTTTTTCTATTTTTACTAATTGCAAGATTAACTTGATTTTTATTTTTATTTTTTGATTTTTATTTGGGGAAACAATAAAAACATTATTTTTTGTTTTTATCTTTAAACTTTCACTTTAGTATCGTATGATTTAAATATTTAAAAATTTTATTGAATTATAAATAAGATAAAATTTGTAATAGAAATTCTATAAAATTTGGGATCGAAAACCCGAAAACCCGGCTCGGGCTCGTCATGCTCGGTACCGAGCCGGGCCCCAATCTCATACAAACCCGGCTCGGCTCGGACCGCAGAGGTCGGGTTTTGAGCCGGGTTTTGATATTTTTGGGCTCGGCTCGACCCGCGCCCACCCCTAGTATTACATATATACTTATTCGTTCCAGGGAGGAAAACTTGACAATTTGTGATATAGCAGAGAGGAATAATCTTATTGCCTATCCAAATGTTGAGTTGAGCAGTGAAGATGACTATGATCCATGGACTGCATGGGCCTACAAGACTCACACCATTACTTTATTACTGATTGGTGCATGCTTTCTTGTGTAAGTTGGTTATCTTTGGGTAGTTACAGCTGTGTAGAAGAGAATTTTGTACGACTAATTTTCAGTTAAAGACAAAAACAAAAGGTTTAATTTTTAACCTAATACTCTGTTTTCAGTTAAAGACAAAAAAGAAAGGTTTCATTCATAACCTAATACTCTGTTTGCAAGTTCTTTAGGTGGGCAAGTGGGGCACTTGATCCTGAAACTTAAAAGTAGGCCAGGAAGTGATCTTGTTACAACTGTGAAAAGGCGTGTGTGCGAATTCATATCATATAACAAGTTAACGAATTCATGTGAATATTAGATTGTGCATAGTGTAATGATCACATGCCAAGCCTAAATTGGTCGCTCAAGATATTTCTTCCCTAAACCAAATACAAATCGGTACCAATTGCATCAAACATGTATTCCTAAAGCCAAGCTTAAATTCATCCAAGTCGAATATCATTTTGTCTCAATTCATACAAAGCCTAATTCAACCACTTAATTTGTCTCCAATTTCCAATTCGTCCAAATCCCATTTTGTTCCATTCGAAGCAAAAATTTTGTAGTTTGGACTTTTTGTGTGGAAAAATTATGGTTTTCTAACTTGTAATGTAAAAAAGATGGTTGGTAATGTTGATATGTGTGTTTATATTTTTTCTCATAATCATACAAAAAAGAAAATTAGAAATTAAAACAAGGAGAGTAGGCGATCTTACATCCACTACTGGCCTTACATCCACTACTGGCCGGAGTGCTCCCGTTTTTTAGAATAGCGAATTTCCTTTGGAAAGAGTTGTCATGGATCTGTAAGCACAAGTTACCGAGGATCATATAATATATCTGTGAATTGCAAGAAGGATTTTAGACATATAGTAATAGCACTTACTGAAAAAACGAGTGGAAAAGGTTGGCTCTCCCCCTTTCATAATAACATATATACCCTCAAGAAATTTCTGTTTCTAAAAGAGAACTGTTTTTTTTTCTTGTATTAAGGGTAGCATTTGTAGATCTCTAAAACACATGTTAGATTATTCTGACACACACACGCACCATAAATCCACTTACACATAATTGAAAGACAACATCAAGTTAAAATCAGGTACCTCTCCAATATTCAAAACATTCATCTTATTCTTGGTTTCTACATGTTTCCCGACCCACACATAAATCGTCCTGATCAAAATTGTGCGCCTCGATGACCTGAAATATAGATAAAGATCACAATGTCATAATGTCCTTTAAATTTTGAAAAAAAGAGAGACAATAGTAAAGAGAGTTAAATATAAACATTACACACACCATGAGATCTCTTGAAGGACAATTGCCGCAATAAGTATGTTAGAAGTACGTTAGAAACCGCTTCATCTAAAAGCTCGAAAAAGTTGGGTTAATAACACCTTAAAAGGCCTTTTTAAGGTATTAAGGTTGTCCAACTTATATGTGAGCCCAAGGTTCTTATTCCAATCGATGGGGGATATCCAACACTCCCTCTCACGAGTAGGCCGGAAATTTCATCGGCTCTACTCGTGGATAATGCCATCTTTGTGGCGAGTCAGAAATTCCATAGGCTGGGGGATCCACATCGTATTGAGCCCACATCTCAGTTGTAATACTAGTTAATTAAACTATTAAAGCATTTCTTTCAATTTTTTTGATTTGGGTACTCGATTTTCCATCAAAAATATCCCAAAACTGTTCAGACTCTGCACCTTTTTTTTGTTTTTGCAATTTAGATTGTGAGTCTGGCTGCAAGTACATAGGAAGATAAGTAAAGAACATTTCATGTTAGACTAAACACAAAACTTCTAGCAACAGTCAATAGGGGCGGATGCAGGATTCAGTAAAAGGGTGGGCTGAAAAATATATTTTGTCACAATTTTTTTTATAAATGACTATATATTTTGATTTTCAAATAAATTGTACGAATGTGAAGTACAAGACTTCAAAACATAAAACTCATCGATGATTGAATCTATGTCTACATTTTTAACATGTTTTTTAATAGAAAGCATCAAATAATCTTCAAGTAAGTCATCTCTCATCTTGTTACGAAGTGTCGTATTCACCTTATTCATTGTTGAAAATGCACGTTCAGTTATTGCAGTATAAACTAGTAACGTTAAATTTTGTATTGTGGCGATCGACGAAGACGATGACGACACATTTGTAGGCCACCAAGGTTCACAAGAAGCACAAATATCAATATAACCGAAGAGATGTTGAAGGGTGAAGGCGTGAATCCGCACAATTAATTTGACAATAATTTTGGAATTTTTTTATTCAAAATTTAATCCCAATTTCCTATTTTTTATTTTTAAGGTTTATAAAAGCAGAAATTAAAGAATATATAAACAGACAAAAAATATTTATTTTATAACAAATAAATGAGGCAACAAATAAATAAGTAGTTCAAAATAGAATAGATTGAGAGAAGAATATGAGAGAGACCTATATATGGTGCACTTAATTAATACTAGTACTACTTCCCGTGCGATGCACGTGATTTTTTTTTTGAAATAATCTAAAATTTTATTTAATTTCCAACGTCAAAAATTTATTAATGGACTAACAAATTATTTTATTTAATAATAAAACTCTCACTTAAATTTGTAAACTCCTAAATCTCATTATTAACCGTTATCTCAATTAATTTTTTTTTTCAAAAATTACGCATGTTTGATGTAATTTATAGTATGTAAAACTTCTTGGGGTATAACCGAGTGGTAAAATATATGGTGATGTTGGTGTAAATATTCCCGACACGGAATTCGAATCTCGGATATGACAAATTTTATTTGAAATATTATGAAGTTAGTCCTGGGATGAGACATATTAGCTCTCTCCCACATGTGTCTGCTACTCGGGCACATTCCTCGATTTACATCATACTCGATTGAAGAGCCTCTGATCTGGTGTAAGAGGAGTTTCTCGTGTCTCTGCATTCCGTTTCTCATCTCTGCACTCCTCGAGTGTCAAACGAATCAAACAAATACCTAAAACCGATGGAGGAAAAATCAAAATAAATGGAAAATAAAAATTATAAATCTGAAAAATAAATAAAAATATTAAAAAAATTGAATTTACTTGTGAATATGAAGGGATGAGTTGACAGAAATGCAATAATATTAATAATATAACGTACACCGCAAAATAAATTTTATCGAACTGAATTAGGGATAAACTAAAAATTAAAAAAAATCTAGTCGAACATAATTAATACCTCGACAATTTGATTATGGAATCTACGAAAAAATCATAATTAATACATAAAATTAAAAAAAATCAAGGAAAAAAATGAATGAATAGAAGAACGTATACTTGTAAATCGATTCAATGTTCAGAAAAATAAAAAGAATATACGAAGTCAAGTCAGATTACAGCAAGAGAAAATAATATATCTACAAAGTTTGATCATTTTTTTTTTAACTCTGGTGGATTAGGGAATATGAGGAGATCGATATTTATGATATACCATTAATTGGAATTAAAGTAATATTAATAGAATAAAAAAGAATTTTAAAGGAGAAATATAAATATATATATTTAAGATGATGATTAATTATTATTATAAAAAATATATAATTAAAAATTACTATTTAAAATTTATATATAATTTAAATATGCTTAATAATATTAATATTTAGAATTTTTATTTTTTTATTTATAGTATGAACACAACATTATTAACATTATTATTGTTTTCCTTATTGGTTCACTTGCATTAGTGGATCCATAAATTATATATATATATATGTATAGATAAGAGATAATATAAGAGTGGATATCTTATAATAATAGAGAAAATATTAATTGGAATGGGATAAATATGTATAATGTATTAATAAATATTTTGATTAGCCACAAATCAACACTACTTGGATTTCGGAAACCCGAGTCGAGCAAATCTCAAATTTAATATACATATTATTTTTATTTTTTTGCACTGGGCTCCAGCCCAGTGCTGCCCTTGGTAGATCCGCCAGATATCAAACCACATCCATGGTCCATACTTCATATTCTTTGCATTCAAATTATAAGATAAATTACAAAAAACTACCCATCAGTTTAGTCTAAAAAATCTGAAAGCTACCTTTAAAATTTACAAATACCCCCTTGAAGTTTGTATTTGATAAACAAATTACCCCTCAAACCCAACTAGTTATGTGGAATTTGAAAAATAAAAGCACATTGGGGATTATTTACAATTTTGAAAGCTAATTGAAATTTCACATGACTGGGTTAAATTTCAAAGGCTAAATTTTTGCTTTATCATCATTCCAGTATTAGCGTAATTATCATTTTGAATTCATCTGTTCGGTAAGCTTATTGTTCTGTGCAGTTATCATTTTATAAGAAAGCAATTGAAGACATGTCCGCAGGAAGCTTACGTTGTGTTGCTATTGCCTATAGGCTTTGATGGAGACCTCATTCTGCTAGCCATTGTTGGTATCAAGGTATAACCTTTTGTGTATTTATAATTGACGTTAGTTATAGTACAGTAGATATCATTCAGAGCCTTCATCACAATAACTATTTTCTCTTTGATTTCTGTCTTGTGTGAAAGAAATTTTATGCATTTGCATCATAAGAAGATTTATGAGACTATTGAGTGTTGACTAAAATTTTCAACTTAATGAACCGGAAAATGAATAACCATTGTAGATACTTTTCTATTTGCCATCTAGTTTTTGGTACCCTGAAACTAATTGATCTCTGAAGATGAATCTGCTTTACTGTTTTTGGTTTTCTCTTATTCAAATTTTCTTTTTTCTTTATTACTTAGCAACAGAGTTCACCCTGTCAATACTTCCTGCACGTATATAATTGCTTGATTTCTTATTTTAAGTCTCTGTTTGCTCCCGTTAGGTCATTAAATCTGTCTTCTCGGCATGACTGTGTCAGTATTCGAAAGTCAAGTATTGTTTGCTTGTCAGGATTAACACTTTTCTGATATAGGATCCTTGCCGATCATAGCCCCGCGTGAAATGTAATGTTAGTATATCCTCACTATGACTTCATGTGAGCGAACGAAATTGGGTTGATTTTAATGTATATTATAACCAATTAACCATTGTATCATTATGTTTATAAACAAAATTGCTGACATGTATTTTCCTGCTCTAAAAACGTATTCGGTTCAAATTCATCCTTATCGATTAAGACATTATCCTCTCTTTGTTTAAATGTTTTATGGACTTATGTTTTATGTAATTTTGTTGGTTCGTTTTTGTGATCATTAAGTTCCTTAACTGATGCACTTATGTTGGTTTAAAGGTAAGGATAGTCACTGTAGACTAGAGCAATAGCACTGGAGTGTGGTATACTAGGTACAAATCCAGATGTCACCGAGCCTAATCTTACTGAAACACATAAATTAGAAGTGGCTGATAGGATTTTGGTATGAGTTGAAAACTTAGTAGGGGTTTTAATGTGTTGGATTAGTGTATCTCAATGCTTATTTTGGAAAAGGTCTGATTGTAATTTGTTTTTACTGCTGGTACTTAGGCGTCCAAATCATTGTTAATTTTAATTGTTGCATCAATTCATCTTTAAGTGATGAATCCCTTGTCAAATTGTTAAATTTATATCATATTTTTCTAACCATTTATTTGTTATTTGTTTTCTAAATAAACATATTTAATTAATCTAAAGTACATTTTCTTGGCCTATTTCCAAGTAATATTTGAATGTGTTATGTTTGGATTTCATTTTTGGTGCCGTAAAGGTGCTGAGGATTGATAATGGTTATATTGGTCTGCTTGAAGGCCTTTGATTTATCTCCCATTGTTCCATCTATTTCTTTATTTTCTAATAATTGTTTGAACCATATTTTTCTTCATATGATGTGATTTTCGATGCTCTAATGGTGTAGACTGATATTGGTCTCGCAATGGGAATTCAAGTCACAGAAGTTACTAAAGAGAGTTCATATATTATTATATTAGATGATAACTTTGCTTCTGTGGTTAGTTTGTATCATACGCTGATAATTTTATGAAAAGTATCTAAGTTTTAGTCTTCTTGAAATTTTTACAAATTTAATTGGCTTGATTAGAATTTTGGGTGTGCGGAGAGGATGCGTGCATCCTGCTAGTTACTTGTTTGACATCATTGAAGTGTTATTAAAATTTTGGAATATGTGGGACCCTAGTAGATTTTCATATTTTGAAAGAACTCTTAAAAACATGTCCCTTTACAAGTGGAGAATAAGGGTAGGTGGGTAAGGGTTAAGTTTGTTGAGACGAGGTACACTGAGAAGTACTAATAATTTGTACAATGAGAACCAGAAGAAACTGTGTTAACTTTGTTTAGTTAAAACGTGTCATTATTACTTGTAGGGTTTAGTTTGAGATAATAGAACATGTGATTGTTGGTGGTTATCTCAAGGAAAAATTATCATTAAAACCTATTGATGCTCGTGATACAAAACCTTAAATATTACTCTGTTGTTTTGCCAAATGTCTAGATGGGGTAAGGATTACATATTCTTTAATCTTACTAATTCATTTTATCTTAATTTCTGTTTGGCGTGTCTTATAATTAAGATTTTTGTTTTTGATTTTTAGGGATCCTCTTATAAAAAGTACACTTTTATGACCATTTGAAATTGCATTTTTAATGGCTGAGTTGGTAACTGAAAAAATTTAATGATTTTTTAAGCTCTATATCAAATAATTGTTCTCTTAGTTCTCAATTTCCGAGGAAGTAGCATCCTGAGTCTAGGACATGATTCAAGTGATCATGCTTTTCAAGTGAAGAATACGCTCATATTTAGCACATTTGTCCTTTGTCAGGTACAATGCACATTTTAATGTTTCGTTTCTCAAACTAGAATTAAACGGAGAGATGTCTGATGTTTATGTAAATCTGGGATGAGTTCCTCTTTATTCTTCAAATAGCTATAAATTCTTCTTATCAGACTTCTTATCCTATTATTGACTGTAATTGTAGATATTCACTGAATTCAATGCTCGGAAGCCAGATGAAATCAATGTATGAAAAAGAATCACTAAAAACCATCTCTTCATGGGAATAGTTGGCCTTGAAGTGGTTCTTCAGGTTTTTTTTTATGACATTACATATGTATTATATTTTATGTATTTCATATCATCTATATCCTTATGCATATCCTCCATTGATGTTCAGGTTATCATAATCTTCTTTCTGGGGAAGTTCACTGTTTGCCTAAGCTGGAAATTACGGCTCGTCTCTATTGCAATAGATTTTACATCAGGTTGGTGTTTAAGCATTTTCTTATTGTGCTCGTTACTTACACTTACTAGAATACCTTTTTTTTAACAAATACAATATTATCCTAAACTTAATAACTATCATTAAAATAAAAAAAATCCCCTCTAAATTTTTTAAAATAACCCCCTTTTAAAGTTTATATTTGTATCCACTAGTATCCGTGCACAGTGTTTTCACCTGTGTGGTTGAATCACGTGGCAAGGTAACGAACTCTTTGAATTGAGAACTTAGATGCTGGAACCTTTACTCTATTTATACAATGTTTGCACATCTCATGTATTGGATTCTGAGTTGAGTAGTTGAACTGAGAGTGAACTTGTCCATGAGTTGATATTCCATCTCTTTTTCTGTGTGCTCTACATGAGGGTGCGGTCACATCCAAAATTTTGCGTGTGTGCGCCTTCCTTTTGTTTTCTTTTTTTCTTTAGCTGCTCACTGTTTGTACAGATTCTACTGAATTATCACTTATATAAATTGCAGAGTTCAGCTGATGGCTTAGGCCGCTTGAAAATGAGTAGAATCAATTTCGTTGACCTTGCTGGATATATTACTATCATGATATGTTACGTTCTTGATGAATGCTCTCAGTAGTTGTACTTATGTTAGGACTTTGAAGATGGAATAAGATGGTACTTTCTGATTTTGATTGTTTGATCCAAATTGGACAGGTAATCATGGATTTCATTTATTCAGTGTATTATTGGACAGGTAATCATGGATTTCATTGTAGTACACTAGCAACATTCTTGCTATAGAAATGCACACAACTATTCTACATGCATATATAATGATTGTTCAATTGTTCGTTATGCATATCCTTCGATTGATCCGACTGGTAGTGGAAAGACATACACCATCTGGGGTGCACGAAATGCCTTGTTTGAAGAAGAACAACAAGGCCTAGTACAACGTGTATTTGAAAGACTTTGAACGAATTGCTGAGGTATGATCTAGAAAATGATCCTATTAGACTTGTCCTTTTATATGTACGTAGTATGATGTATCATTCTTCTAATTTGACTGCTTTTTTAAATTATGCTATACACCTCATTGTAGGAACAAACGAAGCAAGCTGAAAGACAACTGGTGTAGATGTGCTGATGTTCTTTCCTTGAGGTAGGTGCTCATGGTTACTATCTTTCCAATGCTCATCTAAAATTTCTTTTAGTTATCTTTTTATCATCTATACCAAATAATCGAGTATCATGTTCGCAGATATACAATGAACAAATAACTGATTATGTGTAATTTTTTTTATTTGTTGCAGCTGTAAGTGATTACAAACAATACCTTCTCAGTTCCAAAATTTGAACGAAGAGAATCAAAACATTCAAATGGTGTTAGGCCTCATGTGAAATTGACTTTTGCAATTCTACCTTTTTATTTCTCTTCATTTGTCATTTATATCTTTAGAGTGTCATTTTCAAGTGATTAGAATTTAGGAGCGGGCATAAAAGTAAGGTTTCAATATTTGATTTAGTTGTTGGTGATGTTGTACCTCTCAAAATCGATGATCAGGTGAATAGAATGTCTCCATCCCTCCTTCGGGAACGGCTACCTTGTTGAAAAATTATATTAGTCTACTATCATAACCTCAAAATCTGTTGCAAAGTGCTCCATTTTAACGTTTGTGGGTAGGGGGTGTTATAAAGTCCAAGAATTACATAGACTACCTACAAGTATATGCAAATGTGAAGTTTAATGTAAAGCTTTATCACTTTAAACGAAGTGATGGTGTCACCTTTTTCTCGGGGTTGGTCTTCTCAGTGTTCACAAATGTGTTATGGATGGACTGGAAAATGAATCCTCTCTTGCTTCATCAGGTCTAATAAGAAAAATCTCATCAAGGCTTCTCCTACCAGCTGCTCAAGCAAGTAGTTTTTAAACAAGGCACGACTTTCAAATGCATTCAAGAAGAGTCCAACTGCATCGTTAAAGTTCTTAAATCACGTTTTTCTCGTTTCAATTTTTCATCTCCTGTATTCTGTTTTGGGATATATACCGATTCTGTCTATTTCCTTCCGAGTTTCTCTTGCTGATTAGTCCTCTTCTTTCTGTATATACCAAGTTGGTGTCTATGTAGTACCATCCTGCACATAATCATGTTTTCCAATATTCTGTTGCTTTGTATAGTTTACCTGATTACATTTTCTAAGTCTCTATTTATGAGTTTCAAACTCATTGCATCTCCATGAAATTTGTAAGAATCAATTACAGTATCTTAATCTTAATTTATATAACTTCAGACCATTGAAATCATCTTTTGGGACATGCTTGAATCTTAAAATTTTGGAACAGAAATGTGACCAGCTTTTGTGAATTAGAGAGAATGAAAAATCTCTTAAAACAGCTACATGATGCATGATGTGTAAAATCGCACTATCGCCCTTTAATTTTTGGTTGATTAGATTGTTACATGTGATTTGAAACATATAACGTTGCTTCTATCAACTATTATCTATCACCTTCAACATTTTTATTCATATTGATCATGACTAAAGCATTTGTTCTTACCTTCTGTAGATCTTCTGTGTTTTGGTTTTTACAATTAATAGAAATTTGTAAAATTCCCAAGTTGAAGTGTTCTTTGTCTAGAAGTATGTTTTTGTATTTTTATGCTCATTTTGTTTATTGTCAGAGATACACTAGTTTAAGTATTTTGATGAGTGCTGATAAATTCATAGAGCATATGTAAAAATTTTTGTTGATCGAAGCATAATATCAGTAATTGAAATACAAGTAGGTTTGCTTTTCTTGGAAATCTTTCTGGGCTGGTAATATGTTATATTAATCCTTGGAGCTTACTTTATGCTGTTTCAGATGCAAATGCCTAATTCATAGATGGAGCAGCACTGGGCCCCATATGACTGAGGCAGTTTGATGGCTATTATCCCCCAGCTGATATGCAACCTCTGCCAGAAAGACAACATCATCAAGGGTATATCTGCGTATGGAAGAGAAGCATCTCATTCATCATCTGGTCAGGCAGCTTCCTCAGTGATCACTCAGGTTTTCCTTCTCTTTCTGTCTGCTTATCTTCCTGTGAATTACAATATTTGAAACATCAACTAAGGGTTTAACTTCAGTGCCATGAATTATGAAATCGGTTAAATTATGAACCTCCAATCGTAGCTCATATTAATTCAACATCACAGAAGGTGGTCTTGTAGTAATTACAAAACCACTCCTTATGGATTATGCTCCTAAGACATCCCTGAAACCTTTGCAGATGACATTATGAATTATGTTTAGAAACATTATATGTGTAGTTTTTCTGCAAATAAATATATCATGTTATTGGTAATTACATAGAAATTGCACTTACTATACATTTGTGTATTTCTTTCCTTCTTTTTCATTTCTTATTTCTTAGACCGACTTCTTTAGTTGGTCAAACGGATTTGAGTTTGTGTTGTCGCGTACAATAAGTTAGTTAGTTCCTCATGCAAAAGAATACTTATTCTTTAATTCTACCAGTCTAGACCAAATTGGAGCTGTACAGTGTTGGTTAGTTTAATTACTACAATCCCTTTGGCTGTGATGAACATCGTCATTTTCTGATGATATATGCGAGAAAACGATGTACTCTTTCTTGTATTGAGACTTTCCTAGTATTTAAAGAAAATGGGATCTGGATAACAAAACTTCTTTGATGCACATATTGTTTAGGCTTCTTTTCCTTTCAAAATCATATTAAACTGTCTTCTTAAATAGCTTTGGCATTATGGTAATATTGATGATCGGGGTGTTAACTGGCTAGCTTTTCCAATTTTGTTTTGGCCGAATTTCATGGCCGAAGTTGCGGACCCACCTCAGGCACAGCACGCTCCATCAGCTGACTGCAACTATTACAGAGCTCGTGGCATGGTGCACACATCTTCCCCTTCAAATCCAACTCATTCTGCTGCCCAAACAGGCAATTACGACTCAGTTTATAGAACCCCGTTATGGTTAGTGAATGCGACTTTTGACATTAATTGCAGAATGGTACTTGATTTACTATTTTACTTACACAATAATGATAAACTAGTTGTAGGTCGTAGGGTAGAAGAGGAGGTCAGGGTGAGCATATAGTATTTGTTTTGTTGTTGTGGTAGAAATTGTTTATTTCAGGAGTGTTTGCCTATAATCAACGAGTGATCTACCTCCTCAAGATTATTCAACTGATTACTTTCATTTAGATTTAACAATTGTCCAATCAATTAATTTTCTCAATTCAATTTAAGAGAAATCTTCATACATGAGTAAATTCATCAAATACCGCTAGAAGAGCCTGAGCATAATGTTGCAATCGAAGAGGGAATCGAGATAATCGGTTGATGAAGAAGATGAACTCGTGTGTTTACCCAATGAAATTGATCTTATATGTTGATCGGGCTCGATGATCCAAAGATAAAACGTGAACCCACTTTGTGCAATTTGCAACGATGGAGATATTTAATATGTATTTAGAACTTGAATTAAAGAAGATTGAAAATTATTTTTAAATTACTAAGAACAATTGAGAGGAAATATTTTGATGCTTGAGAGTAATTTTTGAATTATAAAAGTGGAATAGAAATTATGCAATTGGTATAGACAATTGGATTCACTCCAAAGTAAAATTTTATAATAGCATTATTCCTTTTAGTATAGTTTTTACACTTCTCTCAAAAGAAAATAAAATAAATTTAAAATTTGTCAAATGACATGGCTATAGACAGTGGGAAAAGATATTTGTCCAGATTCTGGTTATCCAGAATGGACTTTTATCATGTAATTTTACTTTTTTAACCTTCATAATATAATCAATATTTACTTGTTTAAATCAGTACTACGTCTCTTTACTAGTCCTACTTTTTAGGTAAATCTTGAAATTTGGGTTTACTGTCTTATTGATTGAAAGACAGTAATTTTTTTAAGTCTTGAAATTTGGGTTTACTGTCTTATTGATTGAAGGCAGTATTTTTATTTTTATTTTTTTACAGTACAATATTTTGTATTCTATATATACTTATTTTTAGCTTGTGATAATTGTAATTTATTTTTTATTTTTTTACAGTACAATATTTTGTATTCTATATATACTTATTTTTAGCGTATGATAATTATGTTAAAAAAATTGTAACGTTTTTGGGATAAAATTCTATCATTGGCAGTAAAATTATCTTTTTAATTAATTTAATTAATATTAATAAATAGTTTTTTTATTTTAAAATTATTAGACTTGTTCGTGTTTTGTTTATAAAATGCTATTGTATAATTTTTTAGATATTTTAATTTTTGAATAATGATATAAATTTATTAATACAAAATCTTTGTTGCTTCATAAAAATAAATTGTTTTATCAATGAGTTGAGATAATAATTGAAAGTTAGAATTTAATATCAATGTCAAAGAGAAAATTGTTTTTAATTTCTTAACCATGCATGATTCAAAACAACCCAATCATACTTTTTTTGTTGTTGAGATTAGTAACATGTTACGAATCATTGAGATTTACCTTGTACAATATATGGTTTATTCATCTATTTATGTATAGTTCTCTTCTACGTTTTTGTAGATAAATAATTAATAAATTATTGATTTTAGTTTTAGATGTGCCTATTGTTGAGGTAGATAAACAATAAAATTATTATTGAAAATATAAAATATAATGAAAAAATTAATTATATCAAGAAGATATAAACAAATTAATTCGTTATGAACTAAAATAAAATCAAATAATAGTACATGTTTTAGATTGATATATCTTTATTTTAGGATTGAAAAAATATACCAAGATGTCAAAATATTAATTTATCTTATAAAAATATCAAATTTTCATTATATTGAAAATTTTGATAAAAAAATTTATACGTATATTATATATATTTTTGATATCTATATGAATGATATTAAAGTTTTTTTCAATAATAGAATTACTATATAATTAATATAGTTATTTTTTTTCAATGTCAGAATTTTTTTATGCAATATTGATATAGTCGTTTTAATAGGGTATAGTGTAATATATGAGCAGGATTTTATTTATTGAATGAATTTATTAAACAATTAAATTATATAAAAAAGTACGTGATTAGTATTAATTAATTTCATCAGTTACATTATTTTTATCGAATTGTTTCTCAATATTATATTACATAATGAGAAAGAATATCAACTTTTCAATTTTTATACTCATTTATAACTAACAATTTTATTTTATTATATTACATAATGAGAAAGAATATCAATTATTCAATTTTTATACTCATTTATAACTAACAATTTTATTTTATAATTTTTTTTTACTTTCATACAGTATTTTGTTTGTATAAGTTTTCTCTAAAAAAAATCGTAGTCATGGATTGTGTATTTATGTTTACAGTTTTTTTTTTTTAATTTTTTTTATATATTTTCATGCTTTTTTTTCAATAACGAATAGGTAGTCTTTGATTGTTTATATGTGTTTATAATTTTTTTTAATTTTTTTTATATTTTTATTCTTTTTTTCAATAACGAATAAACTGACATTATCATGTAACTATATTTATTATTACTATGTTTTATGTCTATATAACTATTAAGAGTACGTATTATAAATATTTTTGTCATAAATAAAAATTATTTTTTATCAAATGTATTTTTCTTTATAGATTATAAAATATAATTATATTATTTATAATACGTACTCTTAATAGTTATATAGACATAAAACATAGTAATAATAAATATAGTTGCATGATTAATGTCAGTTTATTCGTTATTGAAAAAAAGAATAAAAATATAAAAAAAATTAAAAAAAATTATAAACACATATAAACAATCAAAGACTACCTATTCGTTATTGAAAAAAAAGCATGAAAATATATAAAAAAAATTAAAAAAAAACTGTAAATATAAATACACAATCCATGACTACGATTTTTTTTAGAGAAAACTTATACAAACAAAATACTGTATGAAAGTAAAAAAAAATTATAAAATAAAATTGTTAGTTATAAATGAGTATAAAAATTGAATAATTGATATTCTTTCTCATTATGTAATATAATAAAATAAAATTGTTAGTTATAAATGAGTATAAAAATTGAAAAGTTGATATTCTTTCTCATTATGTAATATAATATTGAGAAACAATTCGATAAAAATAATGTAACTGATGAAATTAATTAATACTAATCACGTACTTTTTTACATAATTTAATTGTTTAATAAATTCATTCAATAAATAAAATCCTGCTCATATATTACACTATACCCTATTAAAACGACTATATCAATATTGCATAAAAAAATTCTGACATTGAAAAAAAATAACTATATTAATTATATAGTAATTCTATTATTGAAAAAAACTTTAATATCATTCATATAGATATCAAAAATATATATAATATACGTATAAATTTTTTTATCAAAATTTTCAATATAATGAAAATTTGATATTTTTATAAGATAAATTAATATTTTGACATCTTGGTATATTTTTTCAATCCTAAAATAAAGATATATCAATCTAAAACATGTACTATTATTTGATTTTATTTTAGTTCATAACGAATTAATTTGTTTATATCTTCTTGATATAATTAATTTTTTCATTATATTTTATATTTTCAATAATAATTTTATTGTTTATCTACCTCAACAATAGGCACATCTAAAACTAAAATCAATAATTTATTAATTATTTATCTACAAAAACGTAGAAGAGAACTATACATAAATAGATGAATAAACCATATATTGTACAAGGTAAATCTCAATGATTCGTAACATGTTACTAATCTCAACAACAAAAAAAGTATGATTGGGTTGTTTTGAATCATGCATGGTTAAGAAATTAAAAACAATTTTCTCTTTGACATTGATATTAAATTCTAACTTTCAATTATTATCTCAACTCATTGATAAAACAATTTATTTTTATGAAGCAACAAAGATTTTGTATTAATAAATTTATATCATTATTCAAAAATTAAAATATCTAAAAAATTATACAATAGCATTTTATAAACAAAACACGAACAAGTCTAATAATTTTAAAATAAAACAACTATTTATTAATATTAATTAAATTAATTAAAAAGATAATTTTATTGCCAATGATAGAATTTTATCCCAAAAACGTTACAATTTTTTTAACATAATTATCACACGCTAAAAATAAGTATATATAGAATACAAAATATTGTACTGTAAAAAAATAAAAAATAAATTACAATTATCACACGCTAAAAATAAGTATATATAGAATACAAAATATTGTACTGTCCAAAAGTACAAGTGCAACCTGTCCAAGTGCAAAATTTGAAGCCATAATTGAGTCGGTGCACAAGTGCAACCTGTCCAAAAGTACTGAAGTTTAACGTTAAAGGCAAAATTATACATTTTCCATTCCAAACTCATAATTATATTTCATTTTTTTAATTTATAATCACTATCAAAGTTAGCCAATAACACAATATTTTAAGGTATTATTAATCACATTTTTTTTTAATTTATAAAAAATAATATAACTGTGTATTTATGAAAAAGTGATTTTTAAGGGATATTTTGTACTTTAGTAATATTTGATGTATGTGTAATATTGTCACAATAGTAATATACTAAGGGTAAGTTTGGTTGCCTAGATAAAAGCATGTTAGTTAAGTTAACTTAGTTATAACTTGTTTGATAGCATTTAGTTGGGCCTGTGATAGATTAAGAGCCCGCTTCTATTCACTGTAGCTCGTCAGGAAACATATCGGCCCAAATGGATGAGATATACAATCATATTTGAACAGTAGCAAAAATGATGGAATTTAATTACTAAAATTAGTTTAAATATAAAATAACAAGTGGGGGTATCATTTGCTTTTTCCAAATCTCTTCCATTTTTTCG
This sequence comes from Euphrasia confusa, assembly GCA_954870475.1. NCBI lineage: Eukaryota > Viridiplantae > Streptophyta > Magnoliopsida > Lamiales > Orobanchaceae > Euphrasia > Euphrasia confusa. The sequence goes on from OX940969.1 coordinate 12,303,694, forward strand.
GCGAAGGAGACGATTCAATTTCTTTTTCTTTTAATTTATTTATCAGTTTATCTTTTTTTTTTTTATAATTTTTATTTTTGTCTCAAGTCCAAACTCAATATTGTGTTTTTTTTTTATAAATCAACTCAAATGTGATTTAGGATTTAATACAATGAGATCGGCCGAAGTTGAGGTTTGTTCTTAATTTTTAGTTTTGGATCTATTATTGTAGTACTCAATAATTATATAATTAGATATAGTATTAATTTAAGGCACTCAATATTTTTTATTTTTTTTTGTATTATTTTCAAAATTTATATTTTTTTCTTGATTATTAGACATTCTGTTGTATTTTTTTTTACTCAAGATAGAGTAAGAAACTAGATCTCAGATCTATTGTTCCAGGTTCTAATGCTTGTAAAAGATGTGTAAAAATTATAATTTATCAATGACATGAAATTTAATTTATCAGAAAAGGATAATAATGTCTAAGAAACCCACAAAGTTCAATCTTAATGCAATCTTGAATTTCAAAGAATTCAACCAAACACCAGGTAACCTATCTTATATAGGTTAAACAGTAAAAAAAATAGTTAACTCAGATATATAAGGACAATTTATCCATGCCACCAACCGAATGGGTTATATATGCCGACAATAAGATTTTTTCATTACATTAGAATTTATTTTTTAAGTATTGATACGAATATTTTGATTAAATAAAAAAAAATCAAATATAAATGTTATCTCAAATTATCATTTTAAATATTATCTCGTATGTTCCAAATAAATGATCACACTTCATTTTTAAAATACAAAGGACGTGTGACTGTTTATCCGAGAATAAGAAAGTACAAGTTAAATATGTGTGACCATTTATTTATCTGAGAAGAAAAAATTACAAGTTAAATATCTGAAATTTAAAACAATTTAAATACTGTAATTATAATAATTATTAAAAAATAATATTTTTTTAATATAAAACTTAAATTTGCATCAATAAAATTTCAGCTCCAACAGAAACAGTCTGACAACCCGTGATTGATCGAAAATGAGTACACCCGATTGATTTTTCTAGTGAAAACTTCTTTTTTCAAAAAATTGTGGTAATTTTTTTTTCTTATTTTTTTAAAATAAACTATTTTGGTATTATTCCATATTTTTCTCAAATAAAGGTGAAGCAAACACTTTAATTTTTTTTTATTAATGTAAAAAAATTCGATGGTGTTCGATTATACTAGGACATAGAGTATTATAGTATCCCTTCGTTATAGGTGTTAAAGTGTGATCGGAATAAAAATGGAACGATAACGAAGAGAACCCACTTGAAATCAAGACTCCTTTAGTTTAACTAGTAACAACTTCATGTGCGATGCACAGGAATATATCAGACAAAAATATTTAATGTAAATTTTTTTGTTAGATTTTTTTTTTAATTTAAATAATGTAAATCATATTATTTTTCATTCAGCTTATATATTATAAAAGAAAAATTAAAATTTGGTTCAAAAATAAAAGAAACATGTTTAAAATTTGTATATTATATTATATTATAATAAAATAACAAAATTTGAAATACTTATTTACAATTTAACATTATTATTTTATTTGTAAATTTATAAATGTTCCAACTCAAAAATGTTACAATTTAACATTATTATTTCAACCTTATATATATATATATATATATATATATATATATATATATATATATATATATATATATATATATATATATATATATATATATATATATATATATATATATATATTTAGATATAGATAAAATAATTAAATGTGAATAAAACATGTTTTGCAACACTAATACAAATGACAAAAAATATAAGCATACTGTGAAACTACGAAAAATAAGAAGAAAAAACAGATTAAATAAGAAAAATTAAGACAATAAACAACAAAATAAACACTCAATAAAAAATTTAGAATGAAAATAAATTAAGTTACTTACATTTGAAGGCTTGAAGCTGCAAAAATAAGGACAAATATATAATTTTACATTTATAAATAATTAACAAAATATACACCAATAAAAAAATATGATGAATATGTGTTACAAATAACATGAAACATTCTAAATCTGTATTAACACGAAACATTCTTAAAACATAATAAATATAATAATAAATCGGAATAATAAATATGTATAGATTTATATAAAGAGGGAATGTGACTTTTTAGTCACATTTGATAAAGGGATGAGTTTAAAGTCCCCATCTATAAAAGTGTGAGTTTTTTACACCAATTGAACATAAAATGTCTCTTATACCCTTACTATTTAAATAAATCCAAAATAAACAAAAACAATCTCAAATAAAATAAAAACAAAATCAAAATAACTTGTGGGGCCCACGAGATCAGATTTTTTGTTGAGTTGAGGGTTTGGTGTAGGTTTAATTGTGCATTCATATCCCCCATATTCATCATCCAAACCTACCAAAAAAATTTCAAAACTCTCTCAAAATTCTCTCAAAAAATTTCATCATGTTGCCCCGTTAAATTCTGGAAAAAGCCGTCGGATATACGCGTGCCTCAACGAGCGAAAATGAGAGGTACGTGTACAAGTTTTTTTGCGATTTTTATTTTCTGCGTCTGTTGCTCGATGGGTTGCTCGATGGTACGCTCCATCGAGTAACCCATCGAGCAACGAAGAATTTTTGAAGATCTTGGTTACTCGAATGCGTCATTACTGAAAAACCTTCGACTAGTGGTTCGAGTAACCTTATTCGAGTAACAGATTCGAGTAATGTGAGGTTACTCGAACCTCTTTACAGGATGATCCTGTTACTCGAATGTAACAGGCCATCCTGTTACTCGAACGGGCATCCTGTTACTCGATGGTAACTGTCCATCCTGTTACTCGATGGAACAGTCCATTCGAGTAACAGAGCCTGTTTTTTGCAAAAAAACGTATTTTTCCGTAATTTTTGGTTTGTTTCGTCGATATATATATGTATATGTTGTAATAGTTAACCTAATTCAATAATGTTTTTTGTAATTGTAGATGTCGAATCAACGAATCACGATACGTTACGGTGGTCGTTGGGAACGAGCGGTCTACGTCGACGGGATAGATATGTGCCTTTTCTTCAGGAGGGATCAACTTACCCTCAATGGTCTTGTGAGCCAGATTCGTGCCGTTTTGCGCCCTCCGCCGAATATCGAGTACATGTTGTTCATATTAACACGAGGCAATGATTTTAGGAGCGTGCGGTGTCCTTTGCTTAGCGACGACGATGTATCCCGCATGCTAGACGAGCAAAATGACGACTGTTTCATTTTCGTCACCGAGATGCTAGAGGAGGCACAACCAAATGCCCCCGAGGTGAATATTCCAGAAGTGGATCCGGATGTACCGACCGAGGGCGAGAGGCATGCTGAGAATTCCGAGGACGACGAAGAAGCTCGTCAGACCGATCTGTTGCAGTCGTTGACCACTGAATGGAAAGAATGGATTAGACAGCCGCGGGTCATCACAAATATTCTGTCACGCCGTAATCTGTCCTCGAGTTCTAGTGTGGGAGCCGGCGAGCATCCCGAAGCAGCTCAGAATGCTCAGAATAATCCACTGCGCAACTGGATCATTCCACTGCCGGAGTTTGACCCCGCGGTTCCATTGCGATCGGTCGAGCCTCCCGAACTGGTGTATGGTCACATTGCAGTCGGCTCGACATTCCGAACGAAATCGGATCTGAAGATAGTGGTGGGGATGTATCACATGGAGCATATGGTGGAGTGTGCCACTAAACGCTCGACCACTGAACGGGTAGCATTCGTCTGCAAGCAAGGTTCTGAGAAGTGCCCGTTCAAATTGTGTGCTACTGGGAATGACGAAACACTCTGGAAGATTACGAGGCTGAACTTGAATCACGAGTGTGTCAATGATTTGAGTCGGACTGCCGATCGTCACGTGTCGAGCAAGGTTGCCGCTACTTACTTTGCACGTCAGCTAGTCGACGATGAGATCACACTGAAGCCGAAGACGATGATTTTTGATCTGAGGAGATTGTACGGAGTAGTGATCGATTACAGCTTCGCCCTGCGGACGAGGAACCTGGCCGTTGAAATGAGGTACGACAACTATCAGGATTCATATCAGATGCTCCCGTCATATCTGCACATGCTGAAAGAATGCAATCCAGGGACTCGGTATGAGATTCAGACGACCAGTGAGGGCGTGTTCTGTCACATGTTTGTTGCACTTGGGCAGTGCATTAGTGCATTTCAACAGCGCACTCTGCGTCCCGTCATAGTAGTCGACGCCACTCATTTGAAGGGGAAAAACAGTGGTGTGTTATTTGTTGCCGTCACGAAGGACGGAAACGAGCAGATTTTCCCGCTTTCCTTTGGTATCGGTCCGATTGAGAATGACCTGGAGTGAACGTGGTTTCTAGAGAACCTCAGGCTTTGCTACGATGGAGACGATCTGCTCATTGTGTCCGACCAGCACAAGAGCATCGCGAATGCCATTCGGAGTGCCTATCCCCACGCAACCCGTGCGTTGTGCTGTCACCACCTCGAGAAGAATCTAGCGATGTACCGCTCTCATGTGATCACAATTGTACACAAAGCTGCCTACTGTTATCGAGTGGATGAGTTTGATAAATATTTATCTGATTTGGAGAAAGCCAGTGGAGACGGTGCTTATAGGCGCCTCGTTGGACTCGGTGTTGAGACCTGGGCAAGGTCGAAATGTGCTGCACGACGATATGGTTTCATGACATCGAATGCGGCCGAAGTCTTCAACAGTGCTATCAAATGGCCACAACGATTGCCTGTTTGTGCTATGCTCGAGTCGATTCGTGCGATGATTGAGAGATGGTTTGACGAGAAACGAAAGAAGGCTAATGAGAGAGAGGATGAGCTGACCGAAGAGGCATTCGCAAAGGTGTCTAATCAGAATCAGTTGAGTCATCATTTTCCTGTTCGGGAGGTCAGTGCGGGGACCGTGTTCAGAGTTGAGGAAAACGGCAGGTCCTATCTCGTAGATATCGCGAGACGCACGTGTGACTGTCGGGAGTTCGACTTAGACCTTATTCCGTGTCGTCATGCTGCTGCCGCTATACGGTATGGTATCGGTTTCCTTACATCTTCTTTTTTAATTTTAAACATTCAATTAATTAATGCCACTAACCTGATACTTTGTGTAGACGGGCTAGATTTTCATTGTACGATTTCGTCGGCCCCTATTTCAAGCAAAGCAGCTTGAGAGAGATGTATGCGACTCCTATTGTGCCAGTACCACACGTTGATGATTGGGTTGTCCCTCCAGAAGTAGCTTCGTACGTGTGTCTTCCACCGGAAGTGGTTAGTCAGGCTGGACGTCCGCGGATGAGTCGGGTTCGTTCTGCAGTTGAGGGATCTGGGTCTGCTCGTCGTGTACAGGTTTGTTATTCGTACCTAATATTGTGTCGTCATTAGTTTGAGTAAAGACCTAATACCGCGTCTTTGTGTGCAGGTGTGTACGAAATGTAAGGGCGTAGGACATAACATACGCAACTGCAAGGCTTACATCCCTCCTGATGGAGTAGTATACTTAATGTCTAGATTTGAGTATTCTGAACTCTGTATGCACTTTCATTTACCTATTAATTACAGACATTCATTTGCTTTTAATTATTGTTAATTAAATACATGCAAATTATAGTCCTGGATTTTATACGTTGTAGTTAGTATGGTGTTGCATGGGCACACAGAAGATCATACTATCGGTTACTCGTATTTAATCGAACAGTTGCTCACGACCTAGATGGACACGGACCAATCCATCGGTATAGTCGTTGTGTGAGAGAGAAAATAATTTATCTTAATTATTTTATCACACTTGTACACTTGGTGTATTGAGCGGATCGCTTGAGACTTATCAATTAGGATTGCTCTGTGATAATTGATTTAAGTCTCGGAGTATTTTATTCTTAATCCCTGAAACAATTGCGGGTGTGTATATTTAATATAAGTGACTTTGATTTTCCAAAGGAATTAACCGATTTAATTATTGGGTTAATTACCGGTTAAGTTGGGTCACTATATTTTATATATGGCATGCCGTGAATTCTTGAAGGGACAGTGTATCCCGGAAGGGTTGATAATATCCCCGAGATGAGCTCATAAGGATTTATTATGTAAACCTCGCGAGTGGATTTGTTCCGCATAATAAATAAGGTTGAGTGGTACTATTCTCGGATATAAGAGATGAATAAATTTATTAAGCAATAAATAAATTTTATTCATGGATATTTAAATCTTAAATACACGGAATAAATGATACTAAGTTGGAGAAATATTATTTGATATAATATGGATAAATATTGGGAGTGCAATTTTATTTATATAGTGGAAAATAAATAAAATTAATATTGATAAGAATTAATGGATTTGGGTTGGACCCAATTTAATTTTCAATATTAGAAGCCCAATATTTAATCTCCTTTTGATCCCCTACGTAGCCTATAAAAGCACTACATGGTCTTCACTTTTCACAACCTAGGATACGCCAATCATAAAGTCTTGAAGAGTGAAGAAGATCCATAGGAGTTCGATAGATCGTCGCCCACCCGACGTTCGAACGGAGTGCGAGGAATACGCGGGAAGATCACGAGGTCATCTCGATTTCGTTTCTCCGAACAACGAATCGTAGGTATGATATCTAAACTAACTTGATATTATATGATTTGGATTTATCGTGAAATACCGTAGAACGCAAGATCCGAAGGATCGAACCCGGATTAGACGTACAACCACGCGGTGGTGGCGAAGCCACCGGACCGCGTAGGGACCGCACGCCTAGGGTTCGGCGCGCAAAGGGGAGCCCTCGGTTTCGGCCGAGGGGGCGATCGCTGCCACGGGGCGCGATTGCCGGCGGGCGGCTGGTGCGCCCGCAGCGACTCGTGGGTCGAGCCGCTCCTCCACGGCGGGCAGCAGGTCGCCGGACCTGCTGCTGGGGGCTGCCGGATGCAGCCCCATCAAACGCGATCTTCGATCGCACGAACCCCGGCTCGCGGGGGTTCGGGTGGGGGCGGGCTACGTGTCTTTGGGCGCGTGGTCTCCAAAGCCCGGACTCCGGCGGATGAGTCGGCGCTCGTGTGATCTCCGGCGAAGGGTTCGTTCGGGTTATCGGTTCCGCAAATTTAAATAACCCGGGATATCGAATTCCAACAATTGGTATCAGAGAGTGGTTTACGTTCGCGGTATTTTCGATAAAATTGTTCTACCTTACAGGGTTCCGACTATTATGGCTTAATTTATTATTCGTATAATTTATTTTGTCATGATTGTTGGTTTTATTAAACTCTCGGACATGTCGAGATTCGTTTTGGTGGTGAATGCTTGTAATAGGAAAAATTCGGGGGTTGACCGAATTTAGGATTTATTATTATGTTCATGTTTTTTCCGGAAAATGTATAGGGTCGATTTCGTGTATAGAATCGATACCGGAATTGTAATTTAGATTTTTGTAAATTTATTTTGCGATTGGATCGACGAATCGAAGACCGCCGGAGAAGACGAAGTGACGAGATGGACGAGGGCCGGGGATCGATTGGATCGATCCCATGGGGATGCCCGATCGAAGCCATGGAGCGGGGGGGCTGGTTGCCCTAGCCGCGGCTGCCACCGGTTCGGTGGTTGGCGGCGTGGCTGGGCGGCGGCGCTTCTCCCCGTGGCTGGCCGATCGATCGAAGGTGGGGGTGGCTTGGGGTCTCCCAACCCGGGCTACTCCTGCCGGAAATATACTTTCCTATTTAATTCGTTATTTCCTATTTTGATTATTTCTTTATGGAATATTCAAGAAATAGGAAAAGAATTAATTTAGTACTAAATTTATTTTTCCTATTTGATTATTCCTACTCATGGGAATATTCATGGATTAGGAATAAAATAAATTTGGAAAAGTATAAAAGTCCTAATTATTTTATTTCTTTATTTCATTATGGATATCATCTAGAATATTCCAAGAATATCTTGGATAGATTATTCTAAGAGATTTAATGAAGTGGAAAAAGAAAGTAAAATAAGTAAAATATTAATAATATTTAATTTTATTTTTGATATATTCAATTGACTTAATTTTCGAATTAAGTAACTTTTGGATTAATTGAAAATAAATAGATTTAAATATTAGAAATTAATATTCTCGTCACATGGAGCATTCAAGAAACGAAGACTGAAGACTAGAAGATGCGTACGGGGATGTGATGAAGCCATAATAGTCGGAAAATAATATTCTAGTATTATTTTGACTATGTGATAATACTATGTGCTTTATTACATGTATGCATGCTATATGTGTTTATTTTATGCACTAGATAGCGTATCCCTTTATTGTAAAAAGCTAAGTGGGAGAGGGTATGGAAACATACCCATGGTCTCCATTGCTGCTCTCTTGGTGACTTTTATAAACTTTTGAAGTTTATATAGATAAGTCATTAGAGGAGAGTTCTTGTAAATTCCTTTTACGAGAAACATTGATTAAGTTTATCAAACAATGCCTAATTTGTCTTTCCAAAGCTGATTTCAAGTCGACTCATTCTCACCCCGGGGAGTGGAATGGAGCCAGAGCCACTTGGTCATGTAGAGGACACAAATTAGAGACTTTCGTACCATTCTTTGATAGATGGGTCGTTTGTCTGCTCGGCTCCCTCATTTATGAGAGATAGGGTTGTTCGCATGGTGAATCACTGGTTAGAAACTTCGAGTTTCACTTATGATTCTCCGCGTCTTGATTTACAAGATTAAATGGATCAAGTAATTGGGAGTCAATTATAAAAGTCTCTTAGTGTAGTAAACGTCCACACCACGTGGCTTGCTATGCTGACGGACTTTGTATTAATTGATGTAGACAGTTGTAAGTGATTATGAAGAGTTGTGAAGTTATCGTAAACGTCCACACCACGTGGCTTGCGGTGATGTAGCGATTCCAAGTAATTTACTTTGGTACTGAGTAATGGTTTACACTTAGATACGCGTTATAGTATTCCTCCCCACGAGGTCACGCTATAATTGATGTATGACCAAAGAAAATCTAATTGCTAAATCATTTGGGTGGGTAAACGTCCACACCACGTGGCTTGCCTTACCTGATGGGATTTTAGATGTGATTAGTGATTTAATGATATTATTTAAGGGAGATAATATCGGATATTAAATTGTTTGTTTGTTTTATGTGCTTATAGGTTAAGAATGACTGTGACCCCACTTTGTGATATACTTAAGGATGAAAACTCACCGGTTCCATATGGTGATGATTGGGAACGAAATCTGGACATTGTCCAGACTGTTGAGCTTTCTGAATCCACTGTTGTCCCAACTGATGAGGACATTCGAAATGACCTCAGGATGATGTTGAGACATAGCGTGGAAGCCGGACAAGAGGTGATTAACATACTCACAGAATTCTCTCTCAATGAGTCCCTTAAAAAGGATTCAACGAGAGCGGAGTTTGTGCGTAAGTTAAGAGAATCACAAGCTTTTGTGGCAAGGCTAGAGGAAAAGCATGCAAAGAAACCCAGTGGCTCAAAGCCACGGATTGGGAAAGGCAAGCCTTTGGGCAAGTGCTTTCGATGCAAGCAGTTTGGGCACTGGAGGTCTGATTGTCCTCTCATCAAAGGTACGAAATTTTCCTTAGTCACTGAAACATTGTCAGCGGTGATATCTACCAGCACCTGGTGTGTAGATACGGGCGCCACTGACCATGTCTGCAATTCATTGCAGGGGTTCCAGGAAACCCGGAGACTTAGAGAGGGAGAGATCGTAGTCTACATCGGCAATGCCGCGAAGGTGGCGGCTGTTGCAGTGGGAGACGTTCACTTACGCTTTAGTAGTGATAGGGTTTTAGTTTAACAAAATTGTCTTTATGTACCGAATTTTAGAAAGAATTTAATTTCAGTTTCTAAGTTAATTCTGAATGGATATTCTGTTTCTTTTGATCACTCTGTGGTCATAAGAAGAAATAGTGAGATTGTCTGTTCTGGTACATTGGTAGACGATTTGTATATTCTGAATCCTGAGTCTAACACGGTGCAACTAACCGAGAGTAATAACACATCTACGAACACCAATAAGAGAAAGGAACCTTCTAAAATGAATCAATTATACTTGTGGCATCTAAGGCTAGGTCATATTAATTCGAATAGAATTCAAAGGTTGAAAGCTGATGGTCTCATTAGCGGCATAGAAGGAGAGGACCTTCCAACCTGCGAATCCTGTTTGGAGGGTAAAATGACCAAGCGTTCTTTTTTTGGTAAAGGACGTAGAGCTGAACAAGTATTGTATTTGATTCACTCTGATGTATGCGGACCTATGTCTACTCAGGCAAGGGGAGGGTACGAGTATTTCATCACCTTTACTGATGATTACTCAAGGTATGGATATATTTACCTGATGCGCCACAAGAGTGATTCTTTTGACAAGTTCAAGGAATTCAAAGCTCTTGTGGAGAACCTTCGTGGTAAATCCATAAAATGCCTGCGATCTGATCGCGGAGGCGAGTACCTGTCTGGAGAATTCAAGGCATACTTGGCAGAGAATGGGATTGAATCCCAGCTGACCTCACCATATACTCCTCAGCAGAATGGTGTATCAGAAAGAAGGAATAGGACTCTTATGGAGATGGTGCGATCGATGATGAGTTACTCGGATTTACCTGTTATGTTCTGGGGACTTGCCTTGGAAACAGCGGCGTACATTCTGAATAGGGTTCCGACCAAAACGGTACCAACTACACCCATGGAATTGTGGAGTGGGCGTAAGCCTAACTTGAAACACATTCGGATCTGGGGATGTCCAGCACATGTGTTGCGACAAGGCGCCGATAAGTTAGAACCTAGATCAGAAATACGGCTGTTTGTAGGATACCCGAAAGGAACTAAGGGTGGCATGTTCTATAGTCCTACGGACCAGAAGATCGTTATAAGTACTAACGCTCGGTTCCTAGAGGAAGACTATGTCATGGACCACAAGCCCAAAAGTGACATAATACTTGATGAGTTGAGAGGTAACGAGGAAGACCTGGATACAGCCGAACCGAGTATAGATACACCACTAGAACCTGCACCTAATGCTGTCACTGTTAATACACCGGAACGCCGTCGTAGTGAGAGGGTTGTTAAACAACCGGACAGATGGATTGGACTGGGCGAGTCTTCGGACTCGGCACCCGGAGTTCATGAAGTCGATCCCTGGACCTATGATGAGGCGGTACAAGATATAGATGCGCCTTCTTGGAAGAAAGCGATGAAATCCGAAATAGAATCTATGGATTCTAATAAAGTCTGGGATCTTGTAGAACCACCAAGCGGCGTAAAGCCAATTGGGTGTAAATGGGTCTACAAAAGAAAGAGAGGATCTGACGGAAAGGTTGAAACCTTTAAAGCTCGGCTTGTTGCGAAAGGATATACTCAGAAAGAGGGAATCGATTATGAGGAGACCTTCTCACCGGTAGCCAAGATAAAGTCAATCCGGATTCTCTTATCCATAGCAGCACATATGGATTATGAGGTGTGGCAAATGGATTTCAAGACAGCTTTCCTTAATGGAAGTCTTGACGAGACGATTTATATGAAACAACCAGAAGGATTCATTGCTAAGGGGCGAGATCATCTAGTGTGCAAGCTTAATCGATCCATTTATGGATTGAAACAAGCCTCGAGATCGTGGAACCTGCGGTTTGATGAAGTAGTCCAATCTTTTGGATTCATTCAAAGCATGGACGAATCGTGTGTGTATTGGAAACGTGATGGAAAGAAGGTGGTGTTTCTCGTGCTTTATGTAGATGACATACTTCTCATTGGCAACAGTGTAAAGATGTTATCAGACATAAAGGGATGGTTGTCTAGACAATTCGATATGAAAGATTTGGGAGAAGTTGGACATGTTCTAGGGATCAAAGTTATAAGGGATCGCCGGAATAGAACATTGTGTCTCTCCCAGCAATCTTACATAAACACGATTCTAGCTCGTTTTAACATGCAAGATTCCAAGAAGGGTGATCTGCCCTTCAGTAAAGGAACTTATCTTTCTAAGGAAATGTGTCCTCAGACACAGAAGGAGAAAGATGACATGAAAGCGGTTCCCTACGCTTCGGCTGTGGGAAGCTTAATGTATGCAATGTTATGCACGAGGCCTGATATCTGTTATGCCGTTGGCATAGTAGCAAGATATCAGAGTAACCCTGGAAAGGCTCATTGGACTGCCGTAAAGAGCATTTTCAAGTATTTGCGAAATACTAAGGATTATGTTCTGAGATACAGTGCAGACAATCTGATTCCTTTGGGTTACACAGATTCGGATTTCCAAGCTGATAAGGACCGGCGTAAGTCGACATCAGGCTATGTGTACACTTTGGGAGGTGGAGCCGTATCATGGAAGAGTGTTAAGCAAAAGTGCATTTCAGACTCTACCATGGAAGCTGAATATGTTGCAGCCTCAGAGGCAGCGAAAGAGTCAGTGTGGTTCCTTAATTTCCTCTAGGACCTAGAGGTGATTCCGAGTTTGCCCAAGGCTATGACAATTTATTGTGATAATAGCGGTGCAGTGGCAAACAGTAAGGAACCACGGTCCCATAGTGCTACGAAACACATAGAGCGCAAGTACCACCTGATTCGAGACATCGTCAAGAGGGGCGATGCCATAGTCACCAAGATAGCTTCGGAAGACAACCTAGCGGACCCTTTCACCAAGATACTTCCTAAGGAAGTATATTACAAGCACTTGGAGGGTTTGGGAGTCAGAAGTTTGGAAGATAAGACTAGACCTTAGTATAAGTGGGAGATTGATGGAGTAGTATACTTAATGTCTAGATTTGAGTATTCTGAACTCTGTATGCACTTTCATTTACCTATTAATTACAGACATTCATTTGCTTTTAATTATTGTTAATTAAATACATGCAAATTATAGTCCTGGATTTTATACGTTGTAGTTAGTATGGTGTTGCATGGGCACACAGAAGATCATACTATCGGTTACTCGTATTTAATCGAACAGTTGCTCACGACCTAGATGGACACGGACCAATCCATCGGTATAGTCGTTGTGTGAGAGAGAAAATAATTTATCTTAATTATTTTATCACACTTGTACACTTGGTGTATTGAGCGGATCGCTTGAGACTTATCAATTAGGATTGCTCTGTGATAATTGATTTAAGTCTCGGAGTATTTTATTCTTAATCCCTGAAACAATTGCGGGTGTGTATATTTAATATAAGTGACTTTGATTTTCCAAAGGAATTAACCGATTTAATTATTGGGTTAATTACCGGTTAAGTTGGGTCACTATATTTTATATATGGCATGCCGTGAATTCTTGAAGGGACAGTGTATCCCGGAAGGGTTGATAATATCCCCGAGATGAGCTCATAAGGATTTATTATGTAAACCTCGCGAGTGGATTTGTTCCGCATAATAAATAAGGTTGAGTGGTACTATTCTCGGATATAAGAGATGAATAAATTTATTAAGCAATAAATAAATTTTATTCATGGATATTTAAATCTTAAATACACGGAATAAATGATACTAAGTTGGAGAAATATTATTTGATATAATATGGATAAATATTGGGAGTGCAATTTTATTTATATAGTGGAAAATAAATAAAATTAATATTGATAAGAATTAATGGATTTGGGTTGGACCCAATTTAATTTTCAATATTAGAAGCCCAATATTTAATCTCCTTTTGATCCCCTACGTAGCCTATAAAAGCACTACATGGTCTTCACTTTTCACAACCTAGGATACGCCAATCATAAAGTCTTGAAGAGTGAAGAAGATCCATAGGAGTTCGATAGATCGTCGCCCACCCGACGTTCGAACGGAGTGCGAGGAATACGCGGGAAGATCACGAGGTCATCTCGATTTCGTTTCTCCGAACAACGAATCGTAGGTATGATATCTAAACTAACTTGATATTATATGATTTGGATTTATCGTGAAATACCGTAGAACGCAAGATCCGAAGGATCGAACCCGGATTAGACGTACAACCACGCGGTGGTGGCGAAGCCACCGGACCGCGTAGGGACCGCACGCCTAGGGTTCGGCGCGCAAAGGGGAGCCCTCGGTTTCGGCCGAGGGGGCGATCGCTGCCACGGGGCGCGATCGCCGGCGGGCGGCTGGTGCGCCCGCAGCGACTCGTGGGTCGAGCCGCTCCTCCACGGCGGGCAGCAGGTCGCCGGACCTGCTGCTGGGGGCTGCCGGATGCAGCCCCATCAAACGCGATCTTCGATCGCACGAACCCCGTCTCGCGGGGGTTCGGGTGGGGGAGGGCTACGTGTCTTCGGGCGCGTGGTCTCCAAAGCCCGGACTCCGGCGGATGAGTCGGCGCTCGTGTGATCTCCGGCGAAGGGTTCGTTCGGGTTATCGGTTCCGCAAATTTAAATAACCCGGGATATCGAATTCCAACACCTCCTGCAGGCGTTGATTTGAATGTCCCTCCGTAAGCCTCAGGAACGCAAGAATCGGGTCGAAGAAGGCAGAAGAAAAAGTGCAGCATTTGCAGAATCGAGGGCCACACAAAAACAAAATGTCCGATGCGTGTGGATTGAGGGCTCTTCTTGTGTTTGGTTGATTTTTTATCGTGTTTCTCGATACATCGTATGACTAGGATTGATTTGTTATCTTGTTTCTGGATATATGCAGTGTGTTTCTTTGGATATTTGCGGTTGTTGTTATACCTATGTGATTTGCAGGTTAGGGGATGTAAAAAAACAGAAAAGGCATTCTGCATATTCTGTACACCATCGAGTAACCTAATTCGATTAACCTCATCGATTAACCTAATTCGAGTAACCCAATCCTGTAACCAATTCGATTAACCCCATCTTGTAACCCCATCGATTAACCTAATTCGAGTAACCCCAACTTGTAACCTATTCGAGTAACCCCATCTTGTAACCTATTCGAGTAACCCCATCTTGTAACCTATTCGAGTAACCCCATCTTGTAACCTATTCGAGTAACCCCATCTTGCAACCTATTCGAGTAACCCCATCTTGTAACCTCATCGATTAACCCATTCGAGTAACCTATTCGATTAACCCAAACTTGTAACCCTACATTCGATTAACCCTACATTCGATTAACCCTTTCGAGTACATTAGGGTTTCCATCGAGTACATTAGGGTTACCATCGAGTAACCATCGTGTAACCATCGAGTAACTAAGAACATTACCCATTTTTTTTCAATTTTAAGGCCGTTCTTTAATTTCTAATTGTGTTTTTGAGTATGTAACTTCATCTTAATGATAAAAAATACTTATTAAACATGTTTTGATGATCAATTTCGGAGTTCTAATCCATAACATGTCAACATTGAACTAATATCATAGTTTGTTTGTGGTAAACTTACTTAAGATATTTAGAAAAGTATGACTAATGTTCCACGTTTCACTTGTTTTCACTCTAAACGAATCGATTGATCATCTAAACTGTTTTATTAATGTTTTATGGCTCTAAATTGAACTTATTAGTGCAAATAACAACTTAATTATCTAAAAAAAGGCCAAAAAATACTAATTTTAGATGGTTACTCGATGGTTAGTCGATGGTAAATCGAGTAACTTACCATCGACCAACCTTGGAGATTTATGATTACAGGATGATGTCCATTCGAGTAACCTTTTCCTGTAACCTATTTCGAGTAACCTCATTCCAGTAACCCGTTCGCTTAACCCTTTCGAGTAACCCCGTCGATTAACCATTTCGAGTAACCGTTTCAAAGTACTCTTGCAGATTCAGGCCTGATTCTACGTTACTCGATGGACCTGTTCTTGATTACTCGATGGTTACTCGATGGAACAGTCCATTCGAGTAACCTCTGGGCAGAATGAAAAATGACTTTTTTACACATTTTAAAACCCAAACCTGCAACATTCTAACCAAGCATTCAATATACAACACATCCAAGACAAAAATACCAACATTCTAACCAAGCATTCAATATACAACACATCCAAAACACAAATACCAATAAATACTAACAGGTACGAGTGCTGGTCCCACCAGTGTCCGCATCTCAACAATCGAGGCAACAAATCTGTCAGGGGCTTCAGCTGTGCGGCTCTGAGATTGCACAATGAATCATACACTTCGACAGTCCAGTTCTCGAAATCAATGACCGCCACGACCCAGTGAATGTTATCAATGTTGCAAATCATGGCCACCTTACATACAAACATTGAAAATACAAACAATGAAAATATAAGAAATCATAGAAACCAAAGATTGTTCAAATTCGGTTAACATACCTGATGGATATTGTACCAACCATGCTCACCACGACCCGGACCCACTTCGACAATGTCTAGCATACGCTTAGGTGGTTTCCAATTCTTGTATCGCTGGTCGAAATCACTCGAAGTCCCTGTATGCTTCAGTTTCCCGTATTCGATGCAGAAATCATTCTTTGAAAATGACATAAATATTAAATTTTATGTCAGTAAGAACACGATAAAAGTAAAATATAACTAACATAGATAAAAGACATTCACTTACGTAGAAGCCGGGACCGAAGATCTGGTGCCCACTTGCCTGAACGTAACCCTTCACCCCTGTCCTAGTTCTGATTTTTACTTTCATGAACGCAATATACAAGTCGAGCACCTGAAAATTGACGCGTTGTTAATATTTAAACATAAATTAACAAGGTTATAATTTAAAATATTACCTGAGAGCTGAACCAAACAGAGGGATTTTCCACATCGTCGAAGAATTTCTGATCAAGGATCAAATCATCACAGCACTTCACCCTAACGCAGGAATCGGGCCCCGTTGCTCTGTACACATCGTACAGCTTCCAGCTTCTTCTACCGCGTGCCCTGGTGAACTGTCGGATGAAAGGGTACGCAGGTACCTGGAAGGCTGAACAACACGAGGTCCGAGGCTGCTCTCCCCGGCATCCTGCTCGGACTCGTCACCCTCCTCCTCGTCGTCGTCATCCTCGTCACTGAAGCAACCGAGGTCCCCGCCATACTCGTCGTCACCCTCCTCGTCATCAGCAGCTGCCTGTGAGAAGATATCAAAGGTCCTCCCAGTATGGGTCTCGACATCAACCACAACAGGTGGTGTCGGAGTGCTGGACGTCTCCAGATCAAAAGGAACAATCGACGGAGGCGTGCGGTAGCTGGGGGACTCAAATGGATAGGCCGGTGGCGGCATCTAATAACCCTGGAATGGAAAGACTGGACCCTGGAATGGACCGAATGGACCCGACATCTGGTAACTCTCGAATGGATACTCAAACGGATAGGCCGGAGGCACCTGGGCTGGGGCTGCATGCGGTAACGCATCCATGCGTCAGCGTCTGCATATGAATACCGAGGGTCAGGCATCGCCGACGTCGAGAATCGAGCTGGTGCTCTGCTCAAAGAAGTCTCAGCAATGTCCTCGCAGTGGTAGGAATGACGAGGAGGTGAAGTCCGAGGCGGCGAGGAAGGCTCTTCGTACACTGGCCTCGAGGGATAAGGCCGTGGCTGCGAGTGTCGTCTCATACCGAAGAAGCCCTTCATTTTGGAGAGCAAGCTCTCCGTGACACTCTTCGTCACGCTCTCCGTGACGGCCTTCACGATGTGAGTCGTGAATCCCTTCTCGGACGTGTCGAACAAGATCCTCTCGAGGTCACTCCGACGATAAATAGGTGGATCATCGTCCACCACTCTCTCAGATGCATGTGCAGCTCGAGACTCAGGAGGAGTAGCATCTCGAGCAGGAGGAGTAGCATCTCGAGCAGGAGGAGAAGAACCTCGAGGAGGAATAGTAGGAGAAGCATGTCGAGGAGGCGGAGAATTATGTCGAGCTTTCCGAGATTTACGTCTCTCTAGTCTCTCTGCTGAAGAGCTGGGCGTGACATCGTCACGCGTGCGGATACCTGTCGCCGCCTTCTTGAATGTCTTGGCCACGCTTTCGGCCACACGGTCCACAAGCTTCTTCTTCTTCTTTTTCTCCATCTGCTTCTTCGGTGCCGGTGCTCGTGCCGGCGCCGCTGCCGCTGCGTGAGTTAAGCGGAGGGGAGGCTGGTACGGGACGGCATACAGCTCACCGGCCTCCGTCAAACTCCTGTAATACATCATCTCCTCCTCCTCCGGTGTCGGTGTGAGGGTCTCGTGCACTTCAAGCTAAAAGAAAACAATAAAAAAAATATTTATTAGATATTCGATAAAATTATTGATGGAGTAGTATACTTAATGTCTAGATTTGAGTATTCTGAACTCTATGTGCACTTTCATTTACCTATTTATAATGAACATTCATTTGCTTTTAATTATTGTTAATTAAATATATGCAAATTATAGTCCTGGATTTTATACGTTGTAGTTAGTATGGTGTGCATGGGCACACAGAAGATCATACTATCGGTTACTCGTATTTAATCGAACAGTTGCTCACGACCTAGATGGACACGGACCAATCCATCGGTATAGTCGTTGTGTGAGAGAG
This sequence comes from Euphrasia confusa, assembly GCA_954870475.1. Taxonomy (NCBI): domain Eukaryota; kingdom Viridiplantae; phylum Streptophyta; class Magnoliopsida; order Lamiales; family Orobanchaceae; genus Euphrasia; species Euphrasia confusa. The sequence continues at coordinate 12,322,126 of OX940969.1, forward strand.
AAAATAATTTATCTTAATTATTTTATCACACTTGTACACTTGGTGTATTGAGCGGATCGCTTGAGACTTATCAATTAGGATTGCTCTGTGATAATTGATTTAAGTCTCGGAGTATTTTATTCTTAATCCCTGAAACAATTGCGGGTGTGTATATTTAATATAAGTGACTTTGATTTTCCAAAGGAATTAACCGATTTAATTATTGGGTTAATTACCGGTTAAGTTGGGTCACTATATTTTATATATGGCATGCCGTGAATTCTTGAAGGGACAGTGTATCCCGGAAGGGTTGATAATATCCCCGAGATGAGCTCATAAGGATTTATTATGTAAACCTCGCGAGTGGATCTGTTCCCGCATAATAAATAAGGTTGAGTGGTACTATTCTCGGATATAAGAGATGAATAAATTTATTAAACAATAAATAAATTTTATTCATGGATATTTAAATCTTAAATACACGGAATAAATAATACTAACCGGAGAAATATTATTTGATATAATATGGATAAATATTGGGAGTGCAATTTTATTTATATAGTGGAAAATAAATAAAATTAATATTGATAAGGATTAATGGATTTGGGTTGGACCCAATTTAATCTTCAATATTAGAAGCCCAATATTTAATCTCCTTTTGATCCCCTACGTAGCCTATAAAAGCACTACATGGTCTTCACAATTCATTAACCTAAGATACGCCAATCATAAAGTCTTGAAGAGTGAAGAAGATCCATAGGAGTTCGATAGATCGTCGCCCACCCGACGTTCGAACGGAGTGCAAGGAATACGTGGGAAGATCGCAAGGTCATCTTGATTTCGTTTCTCCGAACAACGAATCAAAGGTAAAAATCTAAACGCGCTTTATGATTTTAATTTGATTCGATTATTGAAAATACCGTAGGACGAAGAGCCGAAGATCGAAGCCCGGAATAGACGGACGAACGCGTGGTGGTGGCGAAGCCACCGGACCACGGCGTGCGCCCGCCTAGGGTTTCGGCCGTGGGGATGGGGGCGAACCCTCGGCTGGGCCGAGGGTGAGCGATCGATCACAAGGATCGATCGCTGGGCACGGGCTGGTGCCGTGCCCTACCCCGCCGTGAAGGCGGGGACCTCCTGGTGGCGGCGAGTCGCCGGACTCGCCGCGGGGGCTGCTGGGCAGCCCCACCCCGATCGATCGCCGGCGTGCGATCGATCCCTCGATCGTATGAACCCCGGCTCGCGGGGGTTCGGCTGGGGGCGGGCTGCGTGCCTTCGGGCGCGTGGTCTCCAAAGGCCGGACTCCGGCGGATGAGTCGGTGTTCTTGTGATCTCCGGCGAAGGGTTCGTTCGGGTTATTGGTTTCCGCAAATTTAAATAACCCGGGATATCGAATTCCAACAATTGGTATCAGAGCGAGGTTTACGTTCGCGGTATTTTCGATAAAATTGTTCTACCTTGCAGGGTTCCGACTATTATGGCTTAATTTATTACTCGTTTAATTTATTTTGTCATGATTTTTGGTTTTATTAAACTCTCGGACATGTCGAGATTCGTTTTTGGTGGTGAATGCTTGTAATAGTAAAAATTCGGGGGTTGACCGAATTTAGGATTTATTATTATGTTCATCGTTTTCCGGAAAATGTATAGGGTCGATTTCATGTATAGAATCGATACCGGAATTGTAATTTACATTATTGTAATTTATTTTGCGATTGGATCGACGAATCGAAGACCCCGAAGAAGACGAAGTGACGAGAAGACGAAGGACCGGGGATCGATCAATCCCCATGATCGATCCCGAGGGGATCAATCGACCCACGGCCCTAGGCGGGCTGTCCGTGGGAGTCTCGGCCACGCCGGCCACCAGTGGTGGTGGCGCGTGGGCCGGGCGGCGGCGGCGTGCCCTAGGCGGCGGTCGATCGAAGGTGGGGTGGCGTGGGACCTCCCAATCCATGCTACTCCCACCGGAAATTCACTTTCCTATTTTAATTCGGTTTCCTATTTTGATTATTTCTTTATAGAATTTTCATGGAATAGGAAAAGAATTAATTTAGTATTAAAATTTATTTTCCTATTTGATTATTCCTACTCATGGGAATATTCATGGATTAAGAATAAAATAAATTTGGAAAGTATAAGAGTCCTAAATTATTTTATTTCCTTATTCCATTATGGATATTATCTAGAATATTCCAAATGTATCTTGGATAGATTATTCTAGAAATTTAATGGAGTAGAAAAGGAAAATAAAATAAATAAAAATATTAATAATATTTAATTTTATTTTTGATATATTCAATTGACTTAATTTTCGAATTAAGTAACTTTTGGATTAATTGAAAATAAATAGATTTAAATATTGGAGATTAATATTCTCGTCACATGGAGCATTCAAGAAACGAAGACTAAAGACTAGAAGATGCGTACGGAGATGTGATAAAGCCATAATAGTCCGAAAATAATATTCTAGTATTATTTTGATTATGTGATAATACTATGTGCTTTATTACATGTATGCATGCTATATGTGTTTATTTTATGCACTAGATAGCGTATCCCTTTATTGTAAAAAGCTAAGTGGGAGAGGGTATGGAAACATACCCATGGTCTCCATTGCTGCTCTCTTGGTGACTTTTATAAACTTTTGAAGTTTATATAGATAAGTCATTGGAGGAGAGTTCTTGTAATTCCTCTTACGAGAAACGTTGATTAAGTTTATCAAACAATGCCTAATTTGTCTTTCCAAAGCTGATTTCAAGTCGACTCATTCTCACCCCGGGGAGTGGAATGGAGCCAGAGCCACTTGGTCATGTAGAGGACACAAATTAGAGACCTTCGTACCATTCTTTGATAGATGGATCGATTGTCTGCTCGGCTCCCTCATTTATGAGAGATAGGGTTGTTCGCATGGTGAATCACTGGTTAGAAACTTCGAGTTTCACTTATGATCCTCCACGTCTTGATTTACAAGATTAAATGGATCAAGTAATTGGGAGTCAATTATAAAAGTCTCTTAGTGTAGTAAACGTCCACACCACGTGGCTTGCTATGCTGACGGACTTTGGATTAATCGATGTAGAAAGTTGTAAGTAATTATGAAGAGTTGTGAAGTTATCGTAAACGTCCACACCACGTGGCTTGCGGTGATGTAGCGATTCCAAATAATTTACTTTGGTACTGAGTAATGGTTTACACTTAGATACGCATTATAGTATTCCTCCCCACGAGGTTACGCTATAAATGATGTATGACCAAAGAAAATCTAATTGCTAAATTATTTGGGTGGGTAAACGTCCACACCACGTGGCTTGCCTTACCTGATGGGATTTTAGATGTAATTAGTGATTTAATGATATTATTTGAGGGAGATAATATCGGTATTAAATTGTTTGTTTGTTTTATGTGCTTATAGGTTAAGAATGACTGTAACCCCACTTTGTGATATACTTAAGGATGAAAACCGGTTCCATATAGTAATGATTGGGAACGAAATCTGGACATTGTTCAGACTGTTGAGCTTTCCGAATCCACTGCTGTCCCAACTGATGAGGACATTCGAAATGACCTCAGGATGATGTTGAGACATAGCGTGAAGCCGGGCAAGAGGTGATTAACATACTCGCGGAATCCTCTCTCAATGAGTCCCTTAAAAGGGATTCGGCGAAAGCGGAGTTTGTGCGTAAGTTAAGAGAATCACAAGCTTTTGTGGCAAGGCTAGAGGAAAAGCGTGCAAAGAAACCCAGTGGTTTAAAACCACGGATTGGGAAAGGCAAGCCTTTTGGCAAGTGTTTTCGATGCAAGCAGTTTGGGCACTGGAGGTCTGATTGTCCTCTCATCAAAGGTACGAAATTTTCCTTAGTCACTGAAACATTGTCAGCGGTGATATCTACCAGCACCTGGTGTGTAGATACGGGCGCCACTGACCATGTCTGCAATTCATTGCAGGGGTTCCAGGAAACCCGGAGACTTAGAGAGGGAGAGATCGTGGTCTACATGGGCAATGCCGCGAAGGTGGCGGCTGTTGCAGTGGGAGACGTTCACTTACGCTTTAGTAGTGATAGGGTTTTAGTTTTACAAAATTGTCTTTATGTACCGAATTTTAGAAAGAATTTGATTTCAGTTTCTAAGTTAATTCTGAATGGATATTCTGTTTCTTTTGATCACTCTGTGGTCATAAGAAGAAATAGTGAGATTGTCTGTTCTGGTACATTGGTAGACGATTTGTATATTCTAAATCCTGAGTCTAACACGATGCAACTAACCGAGAGTAATAACACATCTACGAACACCAATAAGAGAAAGGAACCTTCTAAAATGAATCAATTATACTTGTGGCATCTAAGGCTGGGTCATATTAATTCGAATAGAATTCAAAGGTTGAAAGCTGATGGTCTCATTAGCGGCATAGAAGGAGAGGACCTTCCAACCTGCGAATCCTGTTTGGAGGGTAAAATGACCAAGCGTTCTTTTTCTGGTAAAGGACGTAGAGCTGAACAAGTATTGGATTTGATTCACTCTGATGTATGCGGACCTATGTCTACTCAGGCAAGGGGAGGGTACGAGTATTTCATCACCTTCACTGATGATTACTCAAGATATGGATATGTATACCTGATGCGCCACAAGAGTGATTCTTTTGACAAGTTCAAGGAATTCAAGGCTCTTGTGGAGAACCTTCGTGGCAAATCCATAAAATGCCTGCGATCTGATCGCGGAGGCGAGTACCTGTCTGGAGAATTCAAGGCATACTTGGCAGAGAATGGGATTGAATCCCAACTGACCTCACCATATACTCCTCAGCAGAATGGTGTGTCAGAAAGAAGGAATAGGACTCTTATGGAGATGGTGCGATCGATGATGAGTTACTCGGATTTACCTGTTATGTTCTGGGGACTTGCCTTGGAAACAGCGGCGTACATTCTGAATAGGGTTCCAACCAAAACGGTACCAACTACACCCATGGAATTGTGGAGTGGGCGTAAGCCTAACTTGAAACACATTCGGATCTGGGGATGTCCAGCACATGTGTTGCGACAAGGCGCCGATAAGTTAGAGCCTAGATCAGAAATACGGTTGTTTGTAGGATACCCGAAAGGAACTAAGGGTGGCATGTTCTATAGTCCTACGGACCAGAAGATCGTTATAAGTACTAACGCTCGGATCTTAGAGGAAGACTATGTCATGGACCACAAGCCCAAAAGTGACATAATGCTTGATGAGTTGAGAGGTAACGAGGAAGACCTGGATACAGCCGAACCGAGTATAGATACACCACTAGAACCTGCACCTAATACTGTCACTGTTAATACACCGGAACGCCGTCGTAGTGGGAGGGTTGTTAAACAACCGGACAGATGGATTGGACTGGGTGAGTCTTCGGACTCGGCACCCGGAGTTCATGAAATCGATCCCTGGACCTATGATGAGGCGGTACAAGATATAGATGCGCCTTCTTGGAAGAAAGCGATGAAATCCGAAATAGAATCTATGGATTCTAATAAAGTCTGGGATCTTGTAGAACCACCAAGCGGCGTAAAGCCAATTGGGTGTAAATGGGTCTACAAGAGAAAGAGAGGATCTGACGGAAAGGTTGAAACCTTTAAAGCTCGGCTTGTTGCGAAAGGATATACTCAGAAAGAGGGAATCGATTATGAGGAGACCTTCTCGCCGGTAGCCAAGATAAAGTCAATCTGGATTCTCTTATCCATAGCAGCTCATATGGATTATGAGGTGTGGCAAATGGATGTCAAGACAGCTTTCCTTAATGGAAGTCTTGACGAGATGATTTATATGAAACAACCAGAAGGATTCATTGCTAAGGGGCGAGATCATCTAGTGTGCAAGCTTAATCGATCCATTTATGGATTGAAACAAGCCTCGAGATCGTGGAACCTGCGGTTTGATGAAGTAGTCCAATCTTTTGGATTCATTCAAAGCATGGACGAATCGTGTGTGTATTGGAAACGTGATGGAAAGAAGGTGGTGTTTCTCGTGCTTTATGTAGATGACATACTTCTCATTGGCAACAGTGTAAAGATGTTATCAGACATAAAGGGGTGGTTGTCTAGACAATTCGATATGAAAGATTTGGGAGAAGTTGGACATGTTCTAGGGATCAAAGTTATAAGGGATCGCCGGAATAGAACATTGTGTCTTTCCCAGCAATCTTACATAGACACTATTCTAGCTCGTTTTAACATGCAAGATTCCAAGAAGGGTGATCTGCCCTTCAGTAAAGGAACTTATCTTTCTAAGGAGATGTGTCCTCAGACACAGAAGGAGAAAGATGAAATGAAAGCGGTTCCCTACGCTTCGGCTGTGGGAAGCTTAATGTATGCAATGTTATGCACGAGGCCTGATATCTGTTATGCAGTTGGAATAGTAGCGAGATATCAGAGTAACCCTGGAAAGGCTCATTGGACTGCCGTAAAGAGCATTTTCAAGTATTTGCGAAATACTAAGGATTATGTTCTGAGATACAGTGCAGACAATCTGATTCCTTTGGGTTACACAGATTCGGATTTCCAAGCTGATAAGGACCGGCGTAAGTCGACATCAGGCTATGTGTACACTTTGGGAGGTGGAGCCGTATCATGGAAGAGTGTTAAGCAGAAGTGCATTTCGGACTCTACCATGGAAGCTGAATATGTTGCAGCCTCAGAGGCAGCGAAAGAGTCAGTGTGGTTCCTTAATTTCCTCCAGGACTTAGATGTGATTCCGAGTTTGCCCAAGGCTATGACAATTTATTGTGACAATAGCGGTGCAGTGGCAAATAGTAAGGAACCACGGTCCCATAGTGCTACGAAACACATAGAGCGCAAGTACCACCTGATTCGAGACATCGTCAAGAGGGGCGATGCGATAGTCACCAAGATAGCTTCGGAAGACAACCTAGCGGACCCTTTCACCAAGATACTTCCTAAGGAAGTATATTACAAGCACTTGGAGGGTTTGGGAGTCAGAAGTTTGGAAGATAAGACTAGACCTTAGTATAAGTGGGAGATTGATGGAGTAGTATATTTAATGTCTAGATTTGAGTATTCTGAACTCTATGTGCACTTTCATTTACCTATTTATAATGAACATTCATTTGCTTTTAATTATTGTTAATTAAATATATGCAAATTATAGTCCTGAATTTTATACGTTGTAGTTAGTATGGTGTGCATGGGCACACAGAAGATCATACTATCGGTTACTCGTATTTAATCGAACAGTTGCTCACGACCTAGATGGACACGGACCAATCCATCGGTATAGTCGTTGTGTGAGAGAGAAAATAATTTATCTTAATTATTTTATCACACTTATACACTTGGTGTATTGAGCGGATCGCTTGAGACTTATCAATTAGGATTGCTCTGTGATAATTGATTTAAGTCTCGGAGTATTTTATTCTTAATCCATGAAACAATTGCGGGTGTGTATATTTAATATAAGTGACTTTGATTTTCCAAAGGAATTAACCGATTTAATTATTGGGTTAATTACCGGTTAAGTTGGGTCACTATATTTTATATATGGCATGCCGTGAATTCTTGAAGGGACAGTGTATCCCGGAAGGGTTGATAATATCCCCGAGATGAGCTCATAAGGATTTATTATGTAAACCTCGCGAGTGGATCTGTTCCCGCATAATAAATAAGGTTGAGTGATACTATTCTCGGATATAAGAGATGAATAAATTTATTAAGCAATAAATAAATTTTATTCATGGATATTTAAATCTTAAATACACGGAATAAATAATACTAACCGGAGAAATATTATTTGATATAATATGGATAAATATTGGGAGTGCAATTTTATTTATATAGTGGAAAATAAATAAAATTAATATTGATAAGGATTAATGGATTTGGGTTGGACCCAATTTAATCTTCAATATTAGAAGCCCAATATTTAATCTCCTTTTGATCCCCTACGTAGCCTATAAAAGCACTACATGGTCTTCACAATTCATTAACCTAAGATACGCCAATCATAAAGTCTTGAAGAGTGAAGAAGATCCATAGGAGTTCGATAGATCGTCGCCCACCCGACGTTCGAACGGAGTGCAAGGAATACGTGGGAAGATCGCAAGGTCATCTTGATTTCGTTTCTCCGAACAACGAATCAAAGGTAAAAATCTAAACGCGCTTTATGATTTTAATTTGATTCGATTATTGAAAATACCGTAGGACGAAGATCCGAAGATCGAAGCCCGGAATAGACGGACGAACGCGTGGTGGTGGCGAAGCCACCGGACCACGGCGTGCGCCCGCCTAGGGTTTCGGCCATGGGGATGGGGGCGAACCCTCGGCTGGGCCGAGGGTGAGCGATCGATCACAAGGATCGATCGCTGGGCACGGGCTGGTGCCGTGCCCTACCCCGCCGTGAAGGCGGGGACCTCCTGGTGGCGGCGAGTCGCCGGACTCGCCGCGGGGGCTGCTGGGCAGCCCCACCCCGATCGATCGCCAGCGTGCGATCGATCCCTCGATCGTATGAACCCCGGCTCGCGGGGGTTCGGCTGGGGGCGGGCTGCGTGCCTTCGGGCGCGTGGTCTCCAAAGGCCGGACTCCGGCGGATGAGTCGGTGTTCGTGTGATCTCCGGCGAAGGGTTCTTTCGGGTTATTGGTTTCCGCAAATATAAATAACCCGGGATATCGAATTCCAACAATTATTAATTCAAAATTATTAACGAAACAGATTGACGGTTACCTGCTCATCCTCGAAATAATCCGTGAAATCGAAGTTAGTCTTCCTCTGCGTCCAATGCAAAAACCGGGGCCTTCGCGTCTCTCGGCTCCGAGTAGCGCACTGTCTCCCCAAAGCAGGAAAGGCCTCGAAGGCCCAACACTGGAAGGCCCAAACTGGACCGTAAAAGTGATAAGCCGCTTTCTCGGCCTGATCAGCTGCCATCCCAGCAATGCTGATGTAGTGCGAGAAGTTCTGGAACGTGTAAGAACCCCAAGGAAACCACTCCCAGCCATCGTGATCCTCCACCAGTGTCCAGACCCAGTTCTCGACATCCAGTTTCTCTCGACCAATCAGAACGAAGTAGAGAATCAAGATGTTGGCAACCTTGAAATAATCATTTAGGTCGTTGCCCATCCGCAGACCATTGAAAGAACTGAGCAGTGCTTCAATCTTCATCACTCTGCAACGGAATAACCTCCGATGGATGCCTGTAATGGGAGCTTCATGACCTTTGTCTGTGGGATCGAAGTTACTATCCCCGAAGCGCAGGCCGGTGATCAGGGCGTATTCTTGTGCTCGGAACTTCACAATACGATCCCCGATAGCAAACCAGTGCTCAAACTCTGGTATTCTGCTCTTGCTAACGATCTCTCTAGATAGCAGTTTGTGCAGAGGCTTGTTCGATCGGTCTGCACTGGGAAGGGACAAGAACTGACTGAACAGATACGTCTGTTCGTACTCCACGAGGCCCTCGTCTCCACCCACCTCCCTCAGAGTATCTCGTACGTTTTTCAAAACGCCGCGTCGATCGGCGCAATTTATCGCTCTCGAAATGTCGACGAAATCCGGTCTCCTCCATCGAAAACCAGCCTGCACAAATGGAGAACCAAATCGATTAAAAACAGATTAATAGGATCAAAACAAACAAAAAAAAAAGTTTCTGCCTCCATCGACCAACCTATTTCGAGTAACCCCATCGACCAACGTGTTCGAGTAACACCATCGACCAACGTGTTCGAGTAACACGATCGACCAACACCACATCGACCAACCAATTCGAGTAACCAAATCGACCAACCAATCTGACTAGTCGATGAGGTTAATCGAATTGGTTGCTCGATGGGTTGATCGATGGGGTTAGTCGATGTTACTAATTGACTGCCATCGAGCAGCCAAGAACAGATTTCAGAAATCGCAATTTTAGACAATTCAACTCAAAATTACAGTTCTAAATCACTTATAACACTACTAAGAACTCAACCAAGCATCTAAAGCACCATATAATCCATCACATTGCTCGAATTCTCGAAAAAAAAAAATCGAAAAAAAGGGTTTCGGATTCGGGAATTACCGGAGGTTGGAGACTCGGTTCTTCTTGTTGTTGTTCTTCCTCATGCTCGGAATCAGATGGCGTCGCCGACGATGACATTGCTCCGTTGATTCGAAATCGAAAAAAAATTGGTGCAAGCGGCGGGTTTGGGGTTGGGGTTACGGGGAGAGAGAGAGAGAGAAGAGTAAAAAAAAAGTGGGGACCAATATTATTTTTATTTCTTGTCTTTTTCTTTTACTTTCAAGGGTATAATAGGTACTTCAAATGCAATTGGTGTAAAAAACTCATGCTCTTATAATTGAGCACAAAAAACTCACAATTCTTACTAACTTGACAAAAAATCCACAGGCCTCTTATATAAATAACAATATTATAAATTTGAATAGTACTGCTTACAATTGTCTCCCTTATACTACTTCTATATCAGATCGCATTAAAATTTCTGCCTTCATCCATCTGCATAAAAAATACATAAATATATATATTATTTTGTTATTATCAAACATATTATTAGAAGAATTATACATCAAAAATTAAAAAATAAACACAAAAGTATGCCTCTAAATGAAAAATAAATATAAAAATAAAAATATTTATCTTTGAATCTGCAAAAAAAAAAAAGATTAATAAGTGATATATATTTATCAGTTATAAAAAAGGTAATTAAAAGGGAATATGAAAAAAATAGGTTAGAGCCATACTGTTCAAACTGCAAAACCATAAACAAAAAGATAAAACAATAACTAATTTGCGCAATCAACATAAAATGTAAATGATTGAATAAAATTAGTGCTAATAATTAAAATAAAATGAATAAAATCATACCTTCAAGAGTTGAAGGATCTCTTTTTTTCAATTATCTGCACATAGAAATGATATTAGCAACCAAAAAACAATATAAATAATCTAATCCTACAAAAAGTATGTAATTTACGAATGTATTTACTACATCTATAAAAAAACGTGAGTGAATGAGTAAATGAAAGACATAGTGTGTATAAATATTATTTAAATTACCATATATAAGTTGCTAATTTTGATCATTGATTGATAAATTTTGAATTTGAAGTAATTTACTATAATACAAATATGGTAAATATTATGATGAATGAGTGTTATATTTTTTGAAGGATTTTGATGTCTTTATCAATTCTTATTTTTACGTTTAAAATTTTGAGAATCTTCCTTAGTAATATATAATTAATAAATGTGGTAGGTACGTACATTGTGGGAGATAATTGAGTTGAATTATACCATAAATGGATTAAGGAAATAATAAGATTTGAGAGATTATTAAAGAATAAAACATTATGGGAGATTTGACTAATTTATAAACTATTTAAATAATTTTACGTTCGAAATGTATGTAACTAAAAATATTTAATATTTAATTATATTATATGATAATTATATTCGAATATAATATATTTTTCGAAATATAATTTATATTCAAAATACAATTATATTCGAAATTATATTATATTTTCCATTAAATTCCTTAGTAATTGAGTAGTATAGGATTTAAATTAAAATATTTTTATTTATTAATTTTTATATTTAATTCGGGAATATAATTGATAAATTGAAAAAGATAAAAGAGAGTATATAATTAATAAATTGAACAAAATATTATACTAATTGAAACATTACCATAAATAAAAATTGAGAAATTGTTAAAAATTAATTCATAGTATTATTTAAAATTAAGAAACATTATTAGTATAAATTTATCATATTTAAGAAATTGAAAAATCAACCATAAATATTAATGATTCTTAATATATGATTTATGTAAATAACTAAATTGTACACGTAAGATGTACACTTGTCCTAGGTGTCATATATATTAACCGTTTGATTTTTTTGTGTTCACACCTATTAATAAACAATGACCATTCGATTAAATTTGTGTTCACACTGGTCATTATTAATTATTATTTTTAGCGTAATTAATTAGAATAATTATTTTTAATTAATTAACGTAATTATTTATTTATTTATATAATATAATTTAGTTTTTATAATCTCCTTAATATACTCCTTAATTGTAGTAAACTAGTGTAACACCCGTGCGATGCCCGGGATATGTCCTTGCGTCGTGTTTGGTGTTTAATGTGCCCTTGATCTCGCGGTGTTCGTGCTTTTACGTACATAGCTCTCTACAATATCGTTTAAAACAATTTGTTTTCGTTTAAAACATACATTACAAAATAATAAGAGAAACATACATTACAATTTGTTTTCGTTTAAAACATACATACATTACAAATTTCATATAGCAAAATTTAATAAAATAAGAAATGTACCAGTTCATACTAATAAGAAAAACAATAGTTCAAACATATCATGGGTAATGCAGTCACTCGAAGTCAGAATCCGAATACAAATACTCACGTTCTCGAACAACGAACAACGTATTTGAGTTATAATCGTAATAGAAGTCCAACTTACTGCCGACTTCAAACTTATTCAGATCATAAAAATCCTTCCATTCGCTGCCGATAAAAATGCTTTTATTTGTTTCTGATTCAGTTCGTCTACGCAAGGTCGCTTCCATTTTGATTCCTCTATTATTTGATAGTGTCAACTCAGATTTGTTCTCAAGTTTAGTATCCGTGGCAAACATCCTCGGAATAGTCTGAAAATCATGAAAAAAATATAATGTTCAAATTAATTTAAAACTGATTTATATTAAGTAGTAAAATAGCTTGTAGTAGAAATTACCAGTCGATAGTGTTGATGTGCTTCAAGCTGTTCAGAAAACTTGTGCGCGAGACTCTTTAAGTCTACTTCGCGACCTCTTTTTTTGTGGTCAACATCATACGTTATCTCAACACCATCGACATCATAGATATGTACATGGAAGTAGATTGGATCAATCAAATGAAAAGTCAGCAACTGCCCCGTTCTAATTTCATACCTTTCACGAAACTCCTGCCATCCGGAGAATATATGCAGACAACCGTCTTTGTCTTCACGCAAAGCAACAGAATGAGAAGGACCATAAGGTGTCTTGATTTGGGCGAAGTTGGGCATACGGTATGAGCACTTTTCAAAGAATGATGTAGGTATTTGCTTAGCAAAAGACAAATTTGCTTAATTCAGAGATAAATATAAACACAAAATATGAAGACAACATAGTATATATATACTTACAACACTATCAATAGCTCCATCGATGATCGTAATGTGGAATCTCATTGGAGATGGTAATGTTCTTGTTACTTGCGAAACAATTAACATATCAGTAGATAATACTTTAGATGAGCCCAACTTTTAAAACATGAAGTCAACAATCCGGGGTAATGCAGAGATAATTGGGTTATTGATACAAAAATTAAAATCTATACAAAAATCGAAAAGAATAATTTAGCGAAACTGAATTAAGTGATTATTTAAATCGAAAATCCAGATTCGACCATATACCGAATATGAAACAAAATCTTATCATATACAAAAATTTAAGTAGAAGTATCAAAAACAAACTAATCGATACAATAAAAAAAATGTATAGACTACTCACAGTCAACTACACCAGGATTCATCTTTCCGAGACCTCCACTCGAACTTCCAGCGGAATATCTAGCCTTAGGAGAGTTGGAATTCATGTCTCGTATGAGTTGTGACCTTCGCTTCTGAAAAAGGAGAAGAAAGATTAAAGACTAACCTTAAATATTCGGAAAAAAGATAAAAAAGCTTAACGACTAACCCTAGATTGTTTCTGAAAAAGATAAAGTTTCTTATGAAGATGGTGAAGCGTCAGGTAGGGTATAAGTAAAAGTATTAACATTATTTTAATTAATAAATATTCATTATTTAAAGTGTATTTCATAATAATATAGTAATATTTCAAATTATTTATTTATAGTAAAATTAAATTTGGGATAAATATCAACATTATTTAATTCCTATAATTAAGAATTGAATCGACTAAAATCTTTGTAAGACATCAATTTGATTGAATCGACTAATTGACTTAAATATTAGTAGTTTTTTACTATAGGTAAGGACTATATTAACCAAATTTAAATGGGTATAATTATCGATTAAATCTCACTATTTATCCATTTCCAAGTAATGACTATGAATTATAATTTAAATTTATTTAATTAATATTACGTACCTACAATTAATATTAAAGATTAACATTGATTTAAAAAAGAGAAAAAAAAAAAAATTAAGTATTTAACTAAGTATTTACTTGAACGAAAGTAAAAATTATGTTGATTAACATGCTAGTCAAAAAAATCATAGAGAAGATACAAACATATATATCATGATTAACATATAAATCGAAAGAATCGAAAAATTTGCTAATAATTATTATTTTACATAACACTGAATTGTATAGTAGTAAATTGACGTTCCGTGGTTGGTGTTTTAATGTGCCCTTGATCTTGCGGTGCTCGTGATTTTACGTACATAGCTCTATACAATATGGTTTAAAACAATTTGTTTTCGTTTAAAACATACATTACAATAGTAAAGTACATGTTTGAACTTCATTTATACTCTCTAAGGAAAACATTAAAAGGCAAAATTCTAAACTTTTATTACAAATTTTGAAAGACTTCCTTAAACACCACATTATTTGTTTTGTTTGTAAGTTTACCATTCTCGTCACAACACAAAATTTTTAACCCACTTCTATTCGTCACCCTTGAAACAGCAACGTACAGTTGCCCATGAGTGAAAACCGGTTTCTTCAAAAACACACCAACATCTGTCAACGATTGACCTTGACTTTTATTGATCGTCATTGCATACGATATCATCAACGGGAATTGTCTTCGTTGAAATTTAAAAGGAATCCTCGAATCAGAAGGACAAAGAGTCATCCTGGGAATATACACAATTTCATTCGCATTTTTGCCTCCCAAGACTCGCGCCTCTATAACATAAGTCCCAAGTTTGGTTACGACCAATCGAGTTCCATTGCACAGTCCTGCCGAGTGATCCATGTTTCTTATCAACATCACCGGAACACCAACCTAAACGAAAAAAAAAAAAAACAGTAAACATCAATAACTAAACATCATGTTCATATGCATCAAGCATACAAACAATAAATAAAATAATCTACATTTTCATTTTACGAATAAGATACCATTTAATATAAACATTAAGGAGCATAACATCCATTAATATTTTATATTACGAACAAACGTAAAAACATTACAAATAAGATAGAACTAACCTTTAACTTCAACTGATGATTCGGCAACCCTGAGCATTTGATGGTATTCAAGAATTCAACGGAGTGCATGTTTGCAAACATATTCTCTGCACCCTCAGACTTTTCAATCGAATCAGCACTAAGATATATTCTTTCATCCGTAGAGTGCATCGAAACCATGTAATCGTTAATAGAATCAACTTCTTCCAAAGTCGGAGCCAAAATGGCCCTACCTTGTAAGAATTCCACGTCTCCAATATGATTTGAGAAATCCGGATATATTGCATCAACCATTGAACCGATGAAATCATCGGAGGACGTTATGAGAAGATCATTGGGAATTTCTACAACAACAACCCCATCATTGTCGTCTCCTATAGTTCCATCCCCAATCGAAGACATCCAATTAGAGAATTCTCTTAAAGTAATTAAATCATTTTCGTCCACAAAATTCTGCAATCTCATATTAGTCGTCAACCTCAAGACTTTGCATTCTCTCCAAATGTTGGAGGAATTAATCGTCGCATGAACAATATCCTGTCTCGTACCTTTAGCAATTACCGGCAAAATTTGGCGGAAATCCCCTCCAAATACAATAACCTTTCCCCCAAAGGGCTTTTCACCAGCCCGCGGATCAGAACTTCGCATAATATCACGCATTGTTCGATCAAGTGCTTCAAAACAATGCCTACAAAATTATACAAAGTCAACTTCAGTTAGATAATTTTCAGCAAAAAAAAAAAATACAAACAATGTGAAATACGAAACCTGAGAATGAGACGCATTTTATTACCTATGCGTCATGGGAGCTTCGTCCCATATAATCATTTTAGCTTGTTGAATCAACTCAGCGAGTTCGGTTCTCTTGCTTATATTGCAGGTTGAATCATCGGTTAAGTTCAAAGGAATAGAAAATTTTGAATGAGCTGTCCTGCCTCCGGGTAAGAGAAGAGAAGCTATTCCGCTAGAAGCAACATTCAACACAATATGTCCCATTGAACGAACAGCGGCAGAGAGAGTGTTCCAAACAAATGTCTTGCCGGTTCCTCCATAACCATATAGAAAGAAAATTTGTCCTTTGTTTTCGTGGAAAGCAGACATTATCGATTCATATGCTTGGCTTTGATCACGATTGAGCATTCCGATCAGCTTGACGTGCTCTTCTGTAAGTATTTTTCGATCGTAATTCAGCTCTTCTGCTATAAGGCGATTTCGGCCAATAGCTTCATCGTGCTGCGGATACGGCATATTGGGATAATCTAAAAGGGTTTTCCCTTTTCTTTGCATTACATCTTCAATTTCCCTCAAGCACAAATTTTTAATTTGATCGTCACTGAGAATCAAATCTGTAAAAAAAGAGAACAAATAAAAAATCAGAATTTTTAATTTGATTGTCGCTGAGAATCAAATTTGTAAAAAAAGAGAAGAAATAAAAAATCATATCAAGAACTCTTAGACCCGATGTATAGTGCATTTATATCGTCGACACATGAATAAACTGTAAAGAATGAATTGGAGATGTTAATTATCATACCAGGGCGTTCCAAACGAACACGATATTTATTTAAGATGTCTGGCATGAATAGATGGCTGCAACTTTCCCAAAGAATCTCTGGCCGACTGACAGAATCAGAAGTAATCAAATTCACAAATAAAGATCGAAGCATTGTTTCTGAACCCCAAACTGCAGCTTCTTCAATGGCTTTAACGAATTCATTATCGTCATCAATCAAACCACGGGCGAAACAGGTTTCTCTAAAGGTTTCATATCGTATCCCGTTATAACGATAAATATCATCATACGATTCACAACCTTTCACAACATTCAGCAGAAGTCGCATATAATACAACTCCCCCCTGCCTGGATGTACATAGTTCAATCTCCCTAGAGCAAATCTTCTCTTCCTTGGCCTCCAAGCATGTTCCTTCTCATCCCAAACGAATTTCATAGGAAACTCAGCGTAAGTTATCTCCTTCGCTCCTGGAAATTTAATGTTTGCAATCATCCAAGCTGTAAACATAGTCTCTTTACCCGCTGCTCTGGTCACAACATTCGTAACAGACGACCCTTCCCTAAATACAACAACCTGCTCGTTAAGCAGATGAAATTTCAATCTCACAACGTTAGGCTGGATGAAATGAATTTCATATCCATATAACCGCCACACCGCTTCCGAAGCAGATACGTATCTGCAATCTAAATATTGCTTTATTTCATCAATAATTCTATTTCCAGCAGCGTCATTGTGAGACTGATAAAAACGGCAGTTGCTCGATCGTGTCCTTTGTGAACGTACTTGAACAAATATTTAATAGACCGCGAACGATTGCACCACTCCACGTTAATATGGGATCTATATTTTTTCAGGAGATAAGGGTTATGGGGAACAACAGACCTGAAAAAAATATGAACGCAGTGAGATTATTAGAAGATGAATTTTATACAATGGCATTCTGGACGAAGTATTCAAAGATGATTTTTTTTTATTATCTAAGCATAAATAAAACGAAACATCCTAAAAGCATACCTATTGTCAAGTTCAATTCCTCCCTTTAATATTGTCCTGCCATCATCCCTTCTTTTGTAAACGACAAAGCCATCATTATCTACCGTTGTGCGATCAACGTATTTCTTTGGGAATTTTTTTGTACATCGACATCCATCCATGCACGGTGATTTTTTATTTGCTACACCACACGGACCATGAATCATGAACTCACTGACCGCGTCATAATATTCCGGATCTTCCTTGCAATCAGGAATCTCCGCAGATATAAAACTGTCGACGACACCTGGAGTTGGTGTTTGGGGGAAATTTTTTATGAACAGTAGAATATGAGCATGCGGCATTCCACGTTTCTGAAACTCGATAGTATAAACAACTGAAAATAAGAATTAAACACAATGAGAATTTAAAACTTTAAACTAATTAAATAAGAGCAGTTGAAAATTAAAAATAGATAAAGGATGCACTAACTCGCAGATAACTCCCCAAACAGCTTTCCCTGACGAAGATCTCTCAACATGTTGTCTAACTTAGTGTGGAACATTCGAGAAAGAATATCCGGTCGATCATTTGCAGTCAATCCTCTTTCTTTACAATACCTCTCTATTTCATCCCACTTCGGATTACACGTGAGAGTAATAAACAAATTTGGATATCCTACCCACCTACATACAGCCATTGCGTCATGATAATTCTGTATCATGAATCGGGCACCACCAACGAAAGAAGAAGGCAAAATAATCCTTTTACCAGTTTCTGCCAGGTTAGTCTCTCCACTAATTAATGCTTCGCCCAACGCAGCGTAAGAGTCACATCTGAAATCCTGCTGATGATTTTTTATGTAAGTAATTCTGTACGACTCAACCATCGTATAAGCGTCAACCAAGAATTGTTGAAATAAACGTCGTCCAAAAAGAATATGAGGAGACTCAGTATCCCTCTCCTGCAGCATGTAAGAGAAGTACTCTTTCATTGAAACATTTTTTTTTTAACTTCTTTACTCCTAGTCGTTTTACGATGAGGAACGTCATCTCTAAATCCATCTTCTCCGTACAAATATAGCAACGGATACTGGAGCGGCAAATACGACACATGCAACTCATTTATGCGCTGTAAAGTCTTTGATCGAGTTTCAATAATAATATCCCTGTGATCCTCCAGGTTATCAACATCTCCAACAATTAAAGCCGCCACCTCCGAAACAGTTTGCAAATTGTATCTTTGGCCATCAGAATTCCTTCGGCAAATCAACCTCAGTTTAATGTCATCTTCAGTGAACAAATTTTCACTATGTTCACGTATCTTTTCCCCGGCATAGCGAAACCAAAGAACCAACATATTATTCTCATTCAGTACGTTCTTGAGAACAGAGACGATCTCGGCATGAAACTCAGCATCTTGTAGTTGAGCCTGTATGTCCGCAGCATTACTGTTAAACAGACAATGCGATATTAATTAAATTTATCAGAATTTAAATAAAAAAAAAAAAAACTGCAATCTCGATGCAAATAATTGAATACCATAAATTAATCAAAACATCTAACCTCACGGAATTAATCCTGTTTACTACTTCATTTTCAGTGTCGTAGATGTACAGTTGAGCAAACATAGCTCTATCGCTTCGGGTTGGGAGTAAACTACCAATCAAATGATAATTATCGCCATTTAATCTGAAAATAGGAGCTGCCCTTCCGTCGTTAAATGACCTGTCGATCTTCCCTCCCATTGAAGTGAAAGAAAAGATCATATTGTACATTCGCATTGACTTTTGAAATTTTTTACTCATCGGGCCATTTCCGTACAATAAATCTTTGTACTTTTGCGGAGGGTCCAGGATGGCTGGTAACTTAATTTTACCTGAGTACCAAAAAAACAGTTGTTTAACTATCCTAATACTGTATATAAATAAAACAAATTATCTACCAAAAAAAAAATATCATTATGAATACACAACTGACATAAAATATAATAACAAATACTAACCATGAACGCAGCACAAATTATACTTTGGAAGTCCTGAAATATTTCTGGCCTTTTCTATTCTCTCATCTCTCCAGAATTTAGCACCGCAATGAATACATTTCCAAACCGGATCGCCAATGTCGTGATAACCTTAAAAGAAATGAAATTTTTAAAACTTTTATTAATTCATGCTTATTACAAAGTAAATTAAAAATAATGCATGCCGCCGAAAAAGATTAACCTGGATATTTTGCATTCTCCTTAGAAAGTCCTTGATTATTCAATGCGCAAGCACTTGGCTGATTTTCTTTTCCCTTCCGCTTTGGAGCTCCGATTGTTCTATTTACTACTGAAGGGACTACATTATTCTGAATTGGAGCATTTGAAGTTGATCCTTCGCATGTCGCCATACCACTATTTATCAAAATTGAACTTTGACCACTCTCGACAATAGGAGATTTATTAGTAGATCCGCCTAATGAAATCATAAAATGTTATCAGTGATTTATTCTTCGATAATAATATAAAGGTTAAAATTTTTGAAATAGATCTGCAGACTACATTGAACTTGTACGCAATCGAATGGTTTACTCAAATCGACAATCTTGATCCGTCGTATATTCTGATCGGTAGTAACCGATAAAGGAGGGTTGATCGACGAACATGCATTCACGGTAGACGACTCTAAAATAAAACAATCTGATTGTAGATAGATAAAAAAACATAAAAAGATTTAACGAAACACGTTGATCCTATGAAAATATAACTTGTAAAATAAAATGTATTTATTGTTTATTAAAAACATTGCTCGAAAATAATAAGATTACCGAAAGAGTTCGTTGTAGACCGAGCTTTCTTCGTATTTTCCGCAAGGTTGGAAATATTATCTTTCCCTATGAGAATTAGTGAGAAATTATTATCGACTTTTCAAAATATACAGTTCTCAAACACATTGGAATGATACAGAAGAACTTTTGTTGAAAATTCTTAACTCGCTTTCTCACCTGATTTTTTTTTCCTCTTGGGTGACATTGATATCAAGAACTTGATATATATATTACTGTTAAATAAGAAATCGTGAGTAAATAATCAATCAGAATGTATATAAATTTGCATGTATGTATAAAACATGCATGGCAAAATAAGAAAATAAATAAATTCATAATAAGAAATATTTAGAATCAATTACGTTTCTTCCCTACCACGTGATGCTTTGAAGTCGTGTTCTTGACCAGCGCACGATGCTTTGGTGTTGTTTCTTGACCAGCACCTGATGCCCTTGACAACATTTGCAATTCATTCATCATATATATATAATAGCTAGGAAAAATATGTAAAGGTATTAATATTAATAATGATTAGGAAACATAACTTGTGGGAAAGAATAATGTAATTGCGTATGGTATTCACCTTTCCCTCTGCAGGGGATAAACCATACCATGCGCATGGAGTTGATTATTCATTTTCTTTAAAAAATATTAATGAAAAACAATACAATTAATATAAACATATTAGGAAAAAAATATATAGAAAATATTAGAAAGATATTATATAATGATTATTTCCAAATATAAAACGTATATTAATTTTATTATTAAAGGGTAGAATTATTAAATAAAAATTTAATTTAAGAATTTTATTAATTTGAATATGAATTATAATACTAAAATAAAATGAAGATTAAATTTATCATCATTACTTAATTTAAGTACCCATAAGTAAATAGTGATAATAGAGAGTACTGAATATTCAGAATTACAAAAATAAATATTGTTCAAAACTAAAAAGATTAAAAGATAATACTAAATAGAAAATATTATAATTTAAAAAGAAGCTGCCGTTTTCGAAACCATGTTCCTCGTGGCATCTGAAGAAGGAGATTCATTCATCTTTGAAAAAGAGGTGCTTGTTCATGTCAATAAGAAATCGATCAGTGGATAACTCATCAACAACATACGCAAATTTAGATTCTTCAACTTGGCTTGAAGGAACGGTGACATTGAACAAAATTTCTTTTCCAATAAGATTGATGATTGGTTCTGGAAGAATACGTTTAAGACTAATTTCTAAGCGAACACAATTGCCATCAACTTCTTTAAATGTATCCTGCAAAGATGACAAATATTTAATTATGAAAAAATCATTTTGAATATATTGTAAAATAATGATATTTATAGAATCAAAATTTTTAATTAATCAATATTTTATAATAACAATATTTATATAAATAAGAAATAATATTACCAGAACCATCTTCTGAAAAGCTTCTTGAGCAGTTTTACCAAGAAGCTCCATAGCAACTTGATCCAACAAACGCAACACTACAATATCGCGGCCATTAGTAACACGAATGAAGATATCGTACTTTGCGTTTTTAATAAGATACTCATCACAACCATGGCAAACCAAACTGGAATCATTAGCATGAGGATATTCATTGCAATCAAAACAAAATGTATAAAACCAATCTCTTGTGCTAACAATTTCAGTTATCCATCCAACGCTCCAAATATTACCTGACTACAAAAAAAAAAGAATTTAATTAAATAAAATTGAACTTTAAATAAAATAGACATAGACATAAATTAATTAAGGAACATATGCATAGTACCTCTAAACACTTCGGAATATCAGAGAGGTTCACAACTTTAGTAGAAGTAATCCGCAAATCATGAGCAGCTCTGATAAAACTAAGACATGGAAACCGAGACATAGAAAAGTTGAATACAATTGAATACAGAACACTGAAATTGAATTTTTTTTAGAGAAGGATGAGGATGAGAATAGAGAAAAATGGTATTATAAAAAGATATAGAGATAATGATAATCCTTTCGAGGAAACGTACGTCATCATTTTTCTTTGGTTGAAATATCAATGCTTATAATTATTACTTAAAAATAAAAATATAAAATTTTTTTGGTCTAGGATAATTTTGGCAGGTTTAATATGCATTTCTGGAAAAAATAATTCAACAACAAAAACAATTAAATCACACTGAAAATTAAACAACGAAAGCTCCTACTTCTTCAAAAGATATTTCATAATATCAAAAGCAACGTTTCCACGTGCTGAAACACACTTAAACTTCAAAACAGAAAATAGTACCCGCAAAACACCAAAAGGATTCCAAACAGAATTTTGTAGCAGCACAACAAAAAGAGGAAACACAATAATAAAGTCCGAAGCATAACACAAAATGAGAAAACATTGACGGAGAACACATTCTTGCATCAACTTTATTTTTCAGTCTTGATGATCTTGGAAGTTACCGATCCCGCTGAATCCTGTAAAGCACACTGCAAATTCCTTTTCGTAATCTTCTTAGTTTCAGGGGTTTTGAAGCCTTCATCCGAGTTGACAACTTCCTTACCCTTGGGGGTGACTGATTCAGCAACAACATCATCAAGAGGACACCAACCGAAAGGAAGAACTCCATGGTTGAATTTTTTATGCTTCATGATCATTTCCATATCATCGGAGAATTTCTCAACAACATACACAGGGTCGCTCCCTTCAATATGCTTCAACCCAACACTGACCTTGAACATAAATTCCTTTCCAATCAATTTGTCAACAGGCTCGGGGAGATCAACTTTAGCAACATCATTTATACCACCTTCAACATTTTTATTTAGAAAATCCTGAAATACAAAAAGAATTAATATATATATATATATATACATTAACATTCATGCCATTAAGAAAAACAAAATCTGTAATATATTTTCGAATGTATTACACAAAAAACAATAATCTTACCTTCCTGGACAAAAATCTTACCTTAGTCATACCACCCAAAACCTCCGAAGCAGTTTTTCCAATTAACAACGTAGAAATTTCATTCCACAGCAAGAACTCAGCATTACCGGAACCATCAACCACATTAATATGTATTTTATAACGTTGACATCCAAGAACAAAATCATCACACGAACCACAGTACAACTTGTTCTCTTTGTCTACAACCTTTTTTTTGCACTTCATGCAAGACGTATAAAACCAAGCTTTCTCATATAAAACCTCGGCAACAGACGCCACAACCCAAGCCTTCAAAACCTAAAAATAATGAATTCGGTATAAAAATTTAAATAAAAAAATCAGTTCACACAAATAAATTATTAAATAAATAAATGTTAAATAAATGCCATAAATTAAATAATAGACAACAAACTAACCACTTCACATTTCTTCAAGTCATGGAGAGTCAAGTAGACAGTAGAAGGGTTCTGCAACTCATCCTTTACACTGACAAAAGATGCACTTGATATTTGTGAACCATCGAAAGAACTTGTAACGGAATTATTTGGCAACCTGTTTATAATAAATTCCAACATGATTGTCAGTATTCTGAGTTATTTATAGCATTGATGAAAAAAACACAGTATTACCTGCTCTTGTACTCAACAATCTCTTCCAAATTTTGATCAACAATAACTTTAGTAGCATGAAAAGTATTTGAAACTCCAATCGCCCCTTCAACAAATATACAACACATTTTTTAAAAATTAATTAAGTTGGAATTATAACTAATGATATAAATCAATATTTATTCGAGTAATTTCTTTACCTCTAAATTTCCTTGCTCTGCACAACTGTATAACCACTACTTGGTTATCTTTGTTTGTTCTCAATTCTTCAACAAATTCTTTCAACTCATGGCAATAGGGTTCCCACAAAACGCACTCAATTTTCAGACCTCTGTTAATTCAATGATTAATCTTTAGTATTCGAGAAATTAATTTTAAAAAAATAAATACAAAACGTACTCATGATCTTGAAGC
Organism: Euphrasia confusa; assembly: GCA_954870475.1. Lineage (NCBI taxonomy): Eukaryota > Viridiplantae > Streptophyta > Magnoliopsida > Lamiales > Orobanchaceae > Euphrasia > Euphrasia confusa. Next base: position 12,346,544 of record OX940969.1, read on the forward strand.
AAGAACTGAATACTCTTGATGCCTTTGACAGACGTATCCGACTTCAACCTTGAGTCATTAATATCAGCAATAGTGCCAATTACATCTTGCATGAACACATAGTCAGATGTTTATATTAATTTAATATAAGGAAATAATAAGAAAATATATAATGATAAACATGTTAAGATATAAAATGCAAAAATACCAAATAAACCACCATCATCCTTTTGAGAACCACCGAGAATATCCAAATAATCTTTGAACTGGAAAACGGACTTGGGAAATTTGTTGTTCATGTTTGAACCAACATATGTATTTCTATGGAACACAATCCTATATGCAAAATCCGCAACAGGAAAGTTCTTTGGCCTATCAACAACTGAGAACTGATGGACAGTAACAATATCTCCTTCACTGCACAAATCCTGGAATTTAGGTATGAGCACATTTTTAACAATTGCATGAATTCTAGTTCCCTGCGAAAAGTCGAAGGAAAAATATATAAGTATATGTATTTTTTAACTGCAATTAAGAAAATTGAGAAATACGTTCGAAACTCAAAAACCTGAATATCGGCAAACAAAAACTCCAAGGTTTCTGAAATTTTTCCATTGCCCGTCGTCTTCCACTTCCTGCAAATTCGAACTTGAATCTTCCAGTCCATTCTATCCTTGTTAATGGAAGAGATAGGAGTAAAGTTTTTCAACGAACGAAAATTGTCAGCCATTCTATCTCAATATATTTTTCAAGTATAGAGTAGCGAAGTACAACAAATAGAATGCACAGATCGAGCATATAAAGAAGGATGCATCGTTATCGATGCTTTGAAAAATAAAATAAATTATTAGGTTTCTCTTGGAAACGCCATTAGGAGAATACGTGTTGCATTAGGTTTAACCCAAAAAATTTCTAACAATGAAAAGACAAAGAATTATAAAAAAATAACGTGTTGCATTAGGTTTAACCATTATTTTTTCTAATGAAAAGACAAAGATTAATAAAAAAAATAAAAAGTAACGTCTTGCATTCGGTTTTACCAAATATTTTTCTAATGAAAAGACAAAGAATTACAAAAAAAATAACAAATTAATAAAGAGTGATTAAAATGAAAAGAAAAATCAGGCAAAAATAATTATTACATTTCTTTATTTAGCGTGTAACTTTAGGATTGGGATCCCATCCTAAATGAAAATTTTACTAAAATAATTATTACATTTATTTAAGCAAACAATGGAGACATTTCATTGAATATAGAACCATTAAGATCTTTCAAAATTAAAAAGATTAAATAAAATAAATATTATTATTATTGAAACTTAGGATGAATAATTAATGGTAAAAATTTAACTTGGTAAAAAATAAAAATAGTAATGTGCTACATAATATAAAATTTTAAATGATTTTTTACCATGTTTGTGATAATTTATTTTTTGTATCAAAATAAATAATATTTTGTCATATAATAACTTTTATAACAATTTTCTAATCTATTATTATTAGTTTCAATAGACTTAAAAACATACACAACCATACACCGTATAATAAAATTAGGAGTTTATATTATACAGTATATTGTTTTGTGAAGGATTTGTAACTAATTATATTACTTGTGCAACCGGTTTCTCTTTTTCCATCAATAAAAACAAACACTTCAACTTCTCTTTTGCCTCCTTTTTTTGGTAACTGAAACAGCAGTTTAGCTCTTTCCATACATAACAAACACTTCAACATCTCTTTTGTCTTCTTTGGTAATTGGAAAAGCAGAACATCAACCACATATGCCATCTCCCTCACTAAAATTTTTATAATTGCTTTCAATAATAAACTTTTAAAACAAATCAAATATTCCTTCAACAAACAAACAAACAATCCATAACAAACACTTCAACCACTGCCATTTGCTCCTCTGAAATTATTATCCAAAATACAGATTATTGAAAGAGTTCTAAAAAAAAAAAAAACACACCAAAACAAAAAACAAAAGCATGAAAAACTTGAATAGCATAAGTACGTTGTTATAATAAAAACACATTTTAATTTAAAAAATCCGATAAATACTACTCTAATAAACATAACTTGGTTTATAGATCCAAGACAAAATCATAAAGTCGACATCTAAATATGTCACCCAAAATGCACCCAAAGAAAGTGCTTGAAGTCAAGTACATTTAGAAAATCCTAGAAATATTCCAGTTAAAAATGAACAATATATCAGTTCAAAATAATAATAGAAATACTAATTAAGAAATATTCTAATTCGTCAATCGGAGGAGTCGGAAGCAGACAACATTTCAAATTCTGGAACAACATACAACGTGGTGGAAGTACGATCGTAGTAGAAGTCCAACACCTTGCCAACATCATACTCACTCTGATTACAGAATTCCTGCCATTCCTTGCCGAGAAAAACGCTTTTATTTTTATCTGGATCACTTCGTCTTCGTTTACGCAAAAGGGCTGACGTTCTGATTCCTTTTCCATTTGACAGGGTCACCTCTGATTTGTTCTCAAGCTCAGTCTCGATGGCGAACGATCTAGGAATCGTCTGAAAATCATAGAAAAAACATATGAATTAATGTATATTTAACTGAAACAGAGAAAGAATGTATAGAAGTACTTACCAAGCGATAGCGTCGATGGTCTAAAATTCGTACAGAAAACTTATGAGAGAGACTCTTTAAATCTACTTCCCGACCTCTTCGAACGTGGTCAACATCATAGGTTATCTCAACCCCATCAGCACCATAAATGTGCACATTGAAGTGGGATGGATCGTTCCAATGGAATGTCAACAACTGCCCCGTTTTAATCTGATATTTTTCCCGGAAATCCCGCCAACCCCTTACTATGTGGAGACGACCATAGTTGTCTTCACCAAACGCAACAGAATGCATTCGAGCAAAAGGAGTCTTAATATCGGCGAACAGCGGCATACGGAATGAGCACTTTTCAGTGAATGATGTTGGAATTTGCTTAAAAAAGACGCAGTTGGTCAAAATCAGAGTTGAAAAAAAACAAAAAATAGGGAGACAACGTAGTATATATACTTACAACATTCTCAGTATCTCCATCTTTGATCGTAATGTGGAATCTCATTGGACAGGGAACTCTTCTTGTCACTTGAGAAACAATTACAATATAAGAAGATAATACATAGCATAAAACAATGTTTTAAAATAAGAAGACAATAAGTTGGGACATTATTCAGTTAATAATTCTTATAATCATAGAAAAACACAAATAAGACATAACTAATTGATACATATATACATATATACAAAAGTTTTTTATATAAAACTGATGCAAACAATTTATTTTATCAAGATTCAAAAAAGAATAATTTAATGAAAATGAGTTTAAAAAATAAAATCGATGAAGGGGGTAGAAACCCCATCACAAATTTGCAACAAATAGTTTGTATGAAAAATCTAAAATAGAGTCAGAAACAAAAGATTTGTTAATGTAACAAAAGGGAGAGAAGACACACAATCAATTACACCGGGACAGATCTTCCCTTGACCTGTAGTCGAAGTGCTACCGATATTGATCTCTGCGCGACCTTCAGTGGAAGTACTACCGGAATTTCCAGAAGTGCTAGAGGAATTCCCAGAAGTGCTATCGGAATTTTCAGCCTCTCCGCCGGTGAAATTCATGTCTCGTTGGAGTATTCTTTAATTTCTGGATTAGGAGAAAAAAGAAAAAACCGGAGAAGGAGAAGAAAAAACAAAGACAAACCCTAAATCAATTTTAAAAAACTAAATTTTATTATATAAAGAAACCGAAGCAGTCAACGAAAGTTATTTCTTCATCTTTTTTATGGAATAAATCTAAATATAAATTAAATACTAATTGTGTTCTTAATTCCAAGAAAAAAAAGAGTCGACTCTATTATATAAGTATCTTGTTCATATGACGATAATAACAAAGAGTTCATAATATACTACACTGTTTGAAAAATTACGCTTATAGATGCGAGTTTCAGATCGAGAAACTCGACATCGACAATGAACTTTGATGGAGTTTTCAAACTTCTTCAATAAAACGACAAAGCATGAGTACAGAACCAAAAGAGTTTTCAGATTTAAAAACGCAAAAAAACGTCAACAAATCAACTAACATACACAGTAGAGAATATTCAAAGAGTTTTCAAACAAAATAACTCCAACAAAACAAAAGCACGCAAAAGTTGATAATTCAAAAAAGTGTTCCACGAATAAAATCCAACTCACTCAGAGTCAGTATCATGTGAATGGACTTGGGCTGAGGAACCTTCATCTTTCCTTTGCTTCTTGCGGGCAACTCCTTCCTCTGAGCGTACTTCATCATTGTCGGCAGCATAGTCACCGGACACAGGACTTAAATTGGAAATCAATTGCGTGTCATCATCATCAGCTGGTACCATCACGGACACAGGGCTCAGATCGTGCATGGACTGATCAGAATCATCACTGGAGTCAGAACTTTCAGACACCACTACATCATCTTCCACTGGAAATTTAGGTTTATTGTTGTTCAATTTTGACACGTGCATTTCCACTAACACACTGTCAAAACAGATATTGTGGACTAAGAAAACAGCTTCACTTTTGTTTCCCTCATTCCCTTGAATAGATACTTTGAATAAAAGGTCCTGTCCAATCAGACCTTTCACAACCAAGGGAATAGAAGCACCTAGAGTGACGTTGGGATCACCAGACTCATCATCCTGAAAATATGTTATCAGAATAAATATTTGATAATCATAAGGATTTAAAGATTAATATACCATTGAAAATTAATATTGAATAATAAATTACCAAAATCATTGAATCAAAAGCATCTTCCACTGACTTTCCAAACAACCTGAAGCATAAATTATTTTTCAATAAGAGGAGGAAATTGTAAGAACCATCAGACACACGCACATAAAGGTTGAACATTGCGTGTGGAATTATATAATCCCCACACGACGAACAACACAGCCTTGAATATGAATCAACAGACACGTTCTTGCATTGCGGGCAAACTGCATGAAACCACCCTCTTTCCTTCACAATGTCAATTATTTTTCCAGCTGTCCAAAAAATCCTGGGCTAACAAAAGAAACAAAATAAAGAACAGATAAAAAACTTGTGAATGTAGGTTTTAGAAATACAGGCATATATGAAATGGAATGTCCATGTGAGTGTGCGCACATATTCTTGATTGTTTAAAAATACATGTATAGATAGCATATGTATGTATACAGTTGTTAGCAGTAGGCAAACATACACTTATATATATCAATAAGAGAATAATGTATATAGATTTGAGTATAAGTATATAACACAGAATCCCATTTTCTACACCAATTCGTTACCTTAATAAAATTAAGAAAATCAAGTAATGATATATAGTTACCTCATCACAAAAGAGCAGAGCGGATAAAGATATAACTACCGCCGATTTGTCTGACAACTCCTTTTCCGCGGGGACATAAAGAGGGTCGATAGCAAAATCGCCATCCAAAACATTCACAACGGAAGAAGAACCAAACATGCTACATAATATATCATTAATTTTAATTAAATTTGAATTCATAAAAGCACTGGATAAACAGTAATCAAAGTATAAAATAAAATAAAAACAATGAGATATTAAGAATACCTCTTACTGAAATCCTCAATTTCCTTCACGTCGGGGGAAAATACGACTCTAGTTAAATTGAAAAAATTGGTCAGGTGATATTCTCCTGTAAAAGACATAAAGATAAAAATTTCAATTGTAATTTATACATAATTTTTCAAATTTTGTTCAGCACTTTTAATGATAATAAAACTAACCTTGGTATTTTTTGGTCTTGCACAGATGAATGATGATTACACACTTTTCCATCTCAACAGATTTCTTCATAAATTGAATGAAGTGGTTCACCGATTTTGAATATGGTTTGAAGAACTTGCAAGTTAATATATTTTCTCTGAAATAAAGAACAAAAAAATATAAAGTTAGCAAGAAAGAAGCAATTTAGTAAATATGGTTTAAAATAAAGGAATGGAGAAAATAGCCCTTGATAATTTTAGAAAGATTAATTACTCAAGATCTTGAAGAAGAAAATGCAAGCCGGGTTTATTCAAGTCTTTATCATACACAGCAATAACGCGACCAAGAACATCTGAAAATATAAAAAAAGATTGAATTGAAATATAAAAGAATACAATGTTTTAACGTATTGCACAATGAATTAATATTAAGAATCCATATATTCAAATAAATTTAAAGATGATTTATGATACAAAAAGAAATACCCAAAAGAAGATCATTAGCCTCGTGGAAACTCTTCTCGACATCATTAAAACTTTTGATATCAAAGATAGATTTAGAAAACCACGGATAAATAGCTGGACCAACAAATGACTCTTTTTTGAAAACGATCATAAAGTCGTGATCGATTAGAACCGGATATTCAAATTGCGGCAGAACTGTGATATTACGAATATTGCATAACATTCCCTCTTTAAGATCACCATCAAACCACGAAATAAGCTTCTTCGGTACATATCCTAGAATCCGGAAGCCCTACAGAAACCAAAAATCAGAAATACACACCAATATAATTAACCCACCTGTGAACAAAAAATTATATATTATATAATAGTACTAAAAAATAAACAAACTTACTTGAAGATCAACCATTACAACCTCTAAAGATCGAGGGGTATCGGAAGGATAAGAATGTATCCATTTCCTGCAAATCCTTACTAATAGAATAGGATCAGGAGTAAAATCATTAAGATGTTTAAGAGAGGCGTAAGATTGAGACATGTTTGAGAGAGAGAATGAATACGGTTGTTTGTAGAGAACCTAATGATACAGTTTTTAAATACAAACTAATTCTGAAAACTGTAAAAGGTGAAGTACGGTTTTAGATAACCGTTTGATTAAAGTGAGAAGGCGAAGAGGTTCACCCTTAAATAAATAGAAAAATCCTACACAACGCGTGGCAATCACTTAACAAATATCAAGAAGAATATAATGATTAGTGATTAGCCAAAAAAACAAAAAAAAGTACTGTATATAGATTGTTTCATTGATTTACATACACACATAGTTTTTGTTGTTGTTGTAATATAAATATGTTCTTGTTTTAGGATTTACATGTTTAAAAAAAAAAAGAAATTAAAGAAAAAAATATAAAACATATATGAATATATTTGTCATTAACTTATACCGTATCTAGTAAACAAATTGTTTTCATTATTAATTTTAGGAAACAAAATTGGTCTTACATAATACTACTTTCATAATATTTTTTCAAACAATACAATTATTGTACTTTATAAATTTAAAATAAATATTTTTCACTTGGAATAATACTACAACATACCTAAAATAAGTACATAACTTGATAATGGCGCTAAATAATATTAATCATCTAGATCAAGTTGATACATGCAAAAAAGCTTCATTCTGCTATGTATTTAAGAATCACCGAAATCTATAAGCCTTGTTGTTTTTGAAGATAATTCCTTTGAAGTTCTTCCGTAACAGGCACTGAAAATTTTCACTCGGAGATGCGAGTTTCAAATCGAAAAACTAAACATCAACGATGAACTTTACAGGGAACCATTCAGATAGAAATATTGAAATTGAGTTATAAAAAACCTTAAGTAAAACGACAAAGCATGAGCACATAACTAAAAAAGTTTTCAGTTTACAAACACACGAAAAAAATTCAACAAACCAAGAAAAATCCACAGCACAGAATATTCAAAGAGTTTTCAAAACAAAAAAATCCAACAAAAAGCAAAAGCATTAAAAACTTGATAATTTAAACAGTGCTCAACGAATAAATCCCACATCACTCGGATCCAGAATCTTCTGAATGGACTTGGGCTGACGATCCTTCATTTTTCTTTTTCTTCTTGCAGCCAACGTCTTCCTCTGAGCATACTAAATAATTTTCGGCAACATGTTCACCAGAGACAGGACTGAGATCGTGCATGATCTGATCAGTATCACCACTGGAGTCACAACTTTCAGACACCGACAGATCATCTCCCACTGGAAATTTAGGCTCAAATTTAACCCTGTACAATTTCGACATGTGCATTGACACTAAATTATTGTCATCACAAATATTGTTAACTAAGAAAACGGCTTCACTTTTGGAATCCTCATTCCCTTGAATAGATACTTGGAATAAAAGATTCTTTTTAATCAGATCTTTCACAACCAAGGGAATAGAAGGATCTAGCGTGACATTGGCATCATCAAACTCATCATCCTGAAAAAATGTCATTATAAAAAAAAATGATAATCATAACACTTTCAAGATTAATATAACAATGAAAATTAATAATGAATAATAAATTACCAAAATCATGGAATCAAAAACACCTTCCACTGAGTTTCCAATCAACCTCAAGCATAAATTATTCTTCAATAAGAGGAGAAAATCGTGAGAGCCATCAGAAACACGGACATAAATATTGAACATTGCGTGTGGAATGATATAATCTCCACACGAAGAACAACAAAGCCTTGAATTTGAATCAACAGAGATGTTCTTGCACTCCGGGCAAATTGCATGGAACCATCCTCTTTCCTTCACAATATCAGTAATAGTTCCAGCAATCCAAACCATCTTAGGCTAACAAATGAAACAAAAATAAAATCATATAAAAATTATTGTCGATGTGGGGTTACATACACGAACATACTTCACTGGTATGTGACTGTGTGTGTGTGCACCTGTACTTGATTGTTTAAAAATATATGGATACACAGCATATGTATATAGAGATAAAAAACTTTTTAGTCCCATAAATGTAGTCTTTTTTCGATTTAGTCTCACATATATCCGTCTTTTCAATTTAACCCCAAATATGTCGAATTTGGTTTCAATTTAGTCTTTTTTGTACGAAGTGTCCATGAATGCTGACTTAGCGCTACGTGTCAGCATCCCATTGGTCAACGATTTTTTAAAAAAGAAAAGAAAAATGCCGTTGACCAATGAGATGCTGACATGTGGCGCTAAGTCAGCATCTATGGACACATTTCGACGAAAAATGAAATTTCTATACAAAAAGGACTAAATTGAAACTAAATTCGACATATTTGAGATTAAATTGAAAATGCGAATGTATGTGGGATTAAATCGAAAAAAGACTACATTTATGGGACCAACAAAATTTTTATCTCTATGTATATATACTATTCTTAGCAGTAGGTAAACATACATGAATATATAAATAAGAGCATAATCTATAGTATATGTGACCATATGCATATAAGAAAACAGCATTACATAACATTTTATTTTATACTCCAATTTGTTAACTTAAAAGAATTAACAAAATAAAGTAATAATATAAACATACCTGATTACAAAAAAGGAGAGCGGTCAAAGGGACTACCGCAGCCGATTTACCTGACAACTCCTTCTCCGCAGGGACATAAACAGGGTCGCTAACAAAACATCCATCCAAAACATCGACAAAAGAAGAAGAACCAAACATGCTACAAAAAATTTATTCATTTTTAATTCAATTTGAATACATAAAAGAATTGAATACATAGTAATCAGAGTATAAAAACATTGAAATATCATGAATACCTCTTACTGAAATCCTCAATTTCCTTGACCTCGGGAGAAAATACCACATTAGTTGCATTGACAAAATTGGACAAATGATATTCTCCTACAAATTAAAGAGATAAAGATAAAATTTTCTATTGCAATCTATACACAATTTTACAAATATTGTTCATTACTTTTAATAGAAAAACTAACCTTGGTATTTTATACCCTTGCACAGTTGAATAATGACCACACACTTTTCCGTCGTATGAGCCCTCTTCACAAAGCGAATGAAATTGTTCACCGACTTTGAATATGGTTCGAAGAACTTGCAAGATAAAATATTTTTTCTGAAATAAAGAACAAAAAAATTGAAAGTTAGTCACAAAGATCCAATGTAGTACATATGCTACTTAAAAAAAAAAGGAATGGAAAAACAGTAATCGATAATTTTAGAAAGACTAATTACTCAAGATCTTGAAGAAGGAAGTGCAAGCCGGGTTGATTCAAGTCTTTATCGAAGACAACAATGACGTGACCAACAACATCTCAGAATATAAAAAAAAAAATGAATTAGAATACAAAATAATACAATGTTTTAAGTACGAATAAATTCAAAAAAAATTAAGAGATAATTTACGATAAAAAAAATACCAAAAAGCAGATCATTTGCCAAGCTGAAACTCCACTCGACATCATCAAAACTTTTGATATGGAAGATAGATTTTGGAAACCACGGATAAATGGCTGGACCGACATATGATTCTTTTTCGAAAAGGATAACAAAGTTGTGATCGATTAGAAACCGATGTTGGAAATGCGGCAAAACTGTGATATTACGAATATTGCACAACTTTCCCTCAGTAAAATCATCATCAAAATACGAAATAAGCTTCCTTGGTACAGATCCCAGAATCCGACAGCCCTACGGAAACCACAAAGATGAAAAATAGAAAAATATAATTCCACCCGCTGCGAACAAACAAATTATATACGTATAGATACTACGAAAAAAGAAACAAACTTACTTGAAGATCAACCATAACAATCTCCAAGGATCGAGGGGTATCGGAAGGGTAAGAATGGATCCACTTCCTACAAATCCTTACTAAGAGAATCGGATCAGGACTTGAACGGTTAAGATGTCTGAGAGAGGTGTAAGATTGAGACATGTTCGAGAAAGAGAAAGGATATGAGAGTTTCAAGAAAACCCCAAGATAGAGTTTTGTAAATACTAACCTATTTTCAAAAGTGGAGATTTAAAAAAAACAAACTAATTCTGAAATAAACAGAATCGATATGATTAAAGTGAGAAGTGATTTGATTAAAGTGAGAAGATGAAGAGGTTAACCATAATAATACAACTTATACAAAGCGTGTGGTAAACACTTACCTGGTTTCAAGAAGAAGGTAATCATTACTGATCAGCAAGAAAAAAAGCCAATCAAATAATAACAAATTCTGATATTTAAAAAAAAAAAAAAAACATGTTAGTGTAAAAGTATATTCTACTATTATTGGACCACAACAATTTTTCCTAAAATATTTACTTATATCTGGTAAACAAATTGTTTTCATTATTATTTTTAAGAAACAAATTTAATCTAAAATATTTACTTAAATAATATTTTTTCCAAAAACTACAATTATTTTTCTGGATATAATTTAAAATTGTATATTTTTCACTTGAAATAATCAAACTTCTACGTGTTTAATTTAAAAAATACGTTTAACAAAATAAGAAATTATAATTTAATACATTAAGGAAAAAGAGTAATTGAAACAAATACAATATATAATAATTAATTTGTAGTACAAAAAAAGATTAAAGAGAAATTACTAATTAAACAGTTATATTAAATACATACATTAATAAATTGTGTAATTTAGCAACTGATACAACCCAAAAAGTGAGATCAGAAAAGCATCTTTTACAAACATACATAAAATTGAGTACATAACTTGATAATTGCACAAAATTATATTAATCGATCCATATCAAGTTGATGCACGACAAAAAAAAACATCCAGGTTAATGATCAATGAAATACATACGGCTTGCTGTTTTTGAAGATGGTCCCTTTGAAGTGCCTCCGTTTGTGGCCGCCAAGAGCGCATCCGGTGAAGAATCGCGCCCCGCAAAAAGAGCACTCGTGCTCTGGATAGCGAGTGGCGCCGGCGGGGGGGGGGGGGGGGGGGGGGGGGGTCACGTATTTCTTGCGTCGGTGGCTGGTCATGTGTCCGCCTAGGGATTGGTATGAGCAGAAGGACGCGCCGCAGATTTTACACGGATAGGGCAACGGCGGCTTCGAGGAAGATATAAATCGGATTCTCTTGATACGGAACGTAGTAGAGGGCTTCTTCGGCACAGCAACAGCAGCAGACGGATCATATTCCGTGGACAACGGCAGACGACGAACGCCAAGAGAGATCATGCAAAGAGACTCCGCCGCCCAGATCACGTCCGTTGCCAAGGGAGGATCTTGCCTGCTGTGGTTAACATGCAAAGACATTTGTGTAAAATCTAAAGAGAATTAATTTTTGGTGTGTCTATTTTGAATCCAGTATGGAAGTAAAGGATGTGAATGAAACCTTTATATATAGACATATTGAAAATGTGTGTTATTTATATTACAATAAAAATTTTGAATATGTTTACAATTTTATTAAAGAATATCAATATACTACTATATAAGTAAAAAAGTTGATGAGGTACTCCTGCTGGAGGGCTGTTGCATGTAACAAAATTCCACAAAGTAGTTTATGAGATACTGGGAAAATTGCATAGTAAAGGAGCGAACGCAGATGACGCTGTAGCTACGGCACCTGCTATTCAAGGTACAATATTACGTTTTGGTATCAAAGTTGCTTTTGCAAAAGGTCACTCATCTTTCCCGCGGACTTGAGACGCTCAGATGTATTTTTAGGAGATTGACACCGATAAGAACACAACTCTTGAAATCATTTCTTCTTAATAAGTATAGCTACTAAAGTCCCTGGTATCATTCCCTCTCGACCTCATAAAGAGAAAATACATACATGAAAGTAGGTCTATTACACCACCGTTTCTAGACTTGAATTCGTTAGACCTCAAGAAAAATAGTTAGACTCTTGACTTTTTATGGTGAAATGTTATTTACATCTGCAAAATATCTTCAATTCATTAGGATTCTAGATATATTCATCCAAGTGATAAAGTAAAATATAATTAAAAACATACTTCATATTGTTGCAAGTTGTTCATATTAACAAAAATATTAAATTGAAAAACATAATATTGCTCAAGCGTATTAAATATGATAGTTATCACAAACATAACAAATTTCGGATAATCAAAACATAAAACTATTAAGTGAATAGTAGTATAGAAATGCAGGAAGTTAAATACAACTATTTGAAAATAAAACATAAGAAGCATACATGCATATCATCCAATAAGAAACATGAGAGAAAAAGTCAAAAGTTTAGTACCACAAAATGCACCAACTTAAAGTGGTGAATAGAAAGAAATGTACCACACACAAAAAAACAAAGCACTTAAACTAAAATATAGACCAGTTCAAAATAAAACGAAATGTCCTAATCAAAACACACCACGGTCTATCAATCCATATCAGAATCGGAAAGCAATGCAAGTTCTGGTTTGACGTACAACGTCGTTGAACGATCATCATAGTAGAACTCCACCGTCATGCCAGTCTCATATTTATTCTTAACATAAAATGCTGTCCATTCACTGCCGATAAAAATGCTTTTATTTTTGTCAGACGCACTTTTTCTTCGCAAACGGACAGTCATTTATTCTTCTCTTCCATTGGACAGCGTGAGTTCAGATATATTCTCAATACCAGTATCCTGGGCAAATTTTCTAGGAATCATCTGGAAATAAAAATAAAAACTTCCCAATAAATGATATACTAACGGAAATATTGAAAGAATTAGTATTAGCACTTACAAATTTGTATTTCTGATGCTCTGAAAGTTTTCGAGAAAACTTTTTAGCAAGCCTCGAGAAATCTACTTCAGGAACAATTCGGCAGACATCAACATCGTATGTTATCTCAACCTTATCAACACCGTAAATGTGTACATTAAAGTGGGAGTCAGGGACCCAACGGAATGTCAACAGCTGCCCTTTTGTAATATTGTATTTTTTCCGGAATTCCGGCCAACCGCTCATTATTTGAAGACGACCTTCTTCGTCTTTACCCAACGCAACAAGATGCATTGGACCATACGGTGTCTTGAGATTGGTGAACAAAGGCATAGTGTACGTGCACTTTGCAACAAACGATGTTGCTAAAATCTAGAAAAAGAATTAATATATCAAAACACAGAATAACAGAGAGGAAAATAAATTAAGAACCGAGCGTAGTACGTATATATACTTACGATAGTATCCATATCTCCACCGAATATAGTAATGTGAAATCTCATGGGACAGCGTATTCTTCTTGTTGCTTCAGAATAAAAATCATAAAAGAAGAGAATAAATATGATCAGAATAGTGTCAGAACTAAATCAAAAACAAATTTGAACAAAATTCAGTTAAGTTATGTAATAATAGAAACAAAAAAAAAAAGACATAGCTAATGGATACAAACAAATAAATCTATCAAGCAACTTAGAACCCAAACCCTAACTTATTAATAAACAGTTTGGTAATCCAATAATCGACCAAGACGTTAGAAACCGTAACACTAATTGCATAAACAGATAAAAAAAAATTAATATCTCAAGCTATTAGAAGACCTAACCCTAATTTCATAAACAGTGAACACGAACACAGTTAAAATAAGGAATCGACAACACATGATTTATCAAAGTATTAACAGGATAAAAGACTCACAATTATATACAACAGCATTTCTCTTGCGAAGACCTTCTTTCGAAGACCAAGGGGTGTCCATCGTGCAATTCATACCTATAGTACAAATAAAATTTTGTAATCAATCAATCTAAGTAAAATATAAGTAGGAACAAATAATAAAAACATGTAACTGAATATTTGAAAGTATACATATATTTAGGGTCATTGATTCAAACCTGATTCGCGAGAAGAGTACAAAATCAATGAATCGAGTTTAAGATTTTGCAGATTTACTAACACCAGATTTGTTTTGAAATTTAAAAATTAAATTAGAATTAAGTAAAGAGCCGGCGGAAAGATAAAAAACTCTTCATATTCCTAATTTAAAGTGTATTTAGTAGTATTTGTATTAAAATTAACATCATTAATTATAAATTATAATTCAAAATCAGAAATTATTAGATAATATAAAGTTTATTTAGTTACTTAAATAGTTAAGTAATTGATTAAGGAATTGGTTTTTGTAATTAATTACTTTCATTATCAGTAAATATATTGCTATAATTAAAACACGGTTTAATATAAAGATGGTCCTCTTCTTACTACAGAATTATTAGTTGACAAAGTTATATGAAAATAAACAGGTTAAAAAACATATTATTATGTCAACAAAGTAAAAGAAAAAACGATTTATCACTGTAATCATAGGAAACCTCGAATAATAAATAACTAATAAATAATTTTATATTCTTGTACAAATCTTAGGATCCGATTAATTTGTTTAACAGTAACAAACATTTGATTAAAAAACAATACATACAATAAACAGAAAGACAAAAATAAGTAACATAAAATTTTGATAGATAATAAACTAAATTTAAAATGTCAATAACAGAAATATAAAACTCCATACATAAATATTTGTTATAAATGTTTCAAAATTATTTAACGTAAATAAATAGACAATGTTGTAGAAGAAGGATTGTAGGAGAAGACCAACTCCATGCCCTCCTTAAAATCATTCTGATCATAGAATGAGCTCCATTCTTCTTTGAGAAAAATACGCCTGCGATCGTTTCCTTTTCCTTTTTGCAAACGGGCTTCCATTTTTACTCCTCCAGCATTACAGATAAACCAATTTTGACTTGTGCTCAATCCCAGTATCCTTTGCGAACTGGCTTGGGATGGTCTGAATAATGTTTGAAACAAACTGGTTAATGAAAAATTAAGCAATGCACACATGTACCTTATCGAATTGGCCTGAATTAACTTACCAGACGATAATGGTGATGGGTCTCGATGGTTAAAATAAAACTGCTGGAGAGATCCGATAAACTGAATTCACGGCTACTTGGGAGTAAATCAGGAGCATACTTTATTTCAAACACAGAATTAATAAAAATGTGTACATTGAAGTGTGAGGGATGAATCCATTGGAATGAAATCGAATCACCATACTTAATCTGATATCTTTCCTTGAATTCAGGCCACCCCCTACGCACGTAAAAACGTTGCATGAAATCTACATCTAACTGAACAGGCATCATTGGACCATTAGGTGTTTTGAAGTATGTGATCTCTGGAATTTCACACGTGCATCTCTCCCGGAATTCCAAAGGAAAAACCTATTAAAAGAGTTTTTGTGGAATCATAAAAAAGTGGGATAACTAAATCAGATAAACAAAAAATAAAATCTAAAGTATTGCGTGTACTTACAATTATCGTGTCATTTTCATCTTCTAGACAAACGTTGAATATAGGTGTGTAGTTAGGTCCAATCCTGACTATAGAAGTTAGGTTAGGGTGAGATTAAAAATACAAAAAGAACAAAGGTAAATTACAAACATGTATTTGAATAAATTAAAAATATAGATGGGATACAAAATTCAATTACCACATATCCTTAATAAGAACAAAATTTTTAAGTAGGTTGAAAATAATTTCGTTTTCTTAAAGTAGAAACAAACACTGAAACTTTTAAATTAAAAAATATATAAAACTTACAATTATCTGTCTCATGAACACTATCCCGTGATATGTTCTCGTTGGAATCGATATCAGACATTTTAAAACCTAGTAACTGAAATTAAATCCCTGCAAATTACATTGAAAAGTAGAGTTATCCAATACAATAAAGAAAGTATAAGAATACCGAGATCCTCCTTGTTTAGAATATTAATCGTAAAGAAAACAAAACAATTTTAACATTGTCGAATAGAATAGGAACATGATTTCAGAGAATAGTATCGTATAGGATAGAGAACAGATTGAAGATGTTGAATACCATAAACGATTGTTTCATACCTTGTTGAAGTGAATCGGCAAGTATCCTTCTCTTCAAGAAGCTGAGATCCAAATTCGCGAAACCCTAATTTTAAATTCAAAACAGAGAGATACAAATTTTATGAAGTAGACGATGGTTCAAAGTCTTAAGTAAATTATTCTTATTTAATACAATTATTCCCGTTCACTAAATTTATTAACTACTTTTTTTGTTTTTTCTTAAATAATTCTCACATTTACAAATATAGCAAGTATTTTATTTTCGTGAGCTGGAGATTTAGTACTCGCACAATAAAATAATCGTTGTTTTTCTACTTAATTACTCTTGTGCATAAGATTTTACATATATTTCAATATATATAAATATAATCCGTTTAAATTATTATTTATAGAATTCAAACAAATTTCTAAAAGTTTGAACAAATATAAATTTTAAAATTATTTGTCGAAAAGAATACTTAAAACAGTTGAAGATATTGAATAAAATTGTAAAAATACTAAAAGTTTTATAATTTAGCTATATTTTCAAAATATTATAGGAAATTAGTAATTGTTTTTTTTTTAGATTCATCCAATGAAAGAGATTCTATAAAGTTGTAGGGATCCTAATATTGAGTATAAGTAAGGGACAATGACTAAGTAATTTTATGTTTCAAAAAAAATATATTCAATATTATATAAATGAGATGTTTATTAAGTAGTTTTTTTCCAAAAGTGCAATTATAAATTCAAATACACCTTTACATTGCTTTTAAAAAAAAGAATGTCAGGCAAATCTTGGTTCACTATTATGGTAGTTGCATTGCCGTGATTTGAAACACAAATTTCACCTACAAAAAAATACATTAATACAATTAAAAGAGTACACATCAAATTTTGCGTGTTTAAAAAAGTACCAAGTATTAATACTTCACAAAATATACCACGAATCATTGGTTTTTTGCAGAGATGCACAACGAAAACGATTTCAGACATTTTAGCACTTTTCAAATATTGAATAAATTCGGATATCTCGGAAGAAGGAAGATGGAAAAAAATGCAACGCAAACAGTCACATTTGTATAAAAAGAAAAATAATCGATTATTTTTATTAATAATCAATTGTATAAAAATAATCAATTATTAATAATCGAAATTTTTTACATCTATAAAGATATCATAAGATTTACATTGTATATGCATAACAAAAAAGTTTTGTTTCTTCATCAGAAATAGAAAAATAAAATTTATCATCAAGCACAATATATCAAACATCACCTCTATAAAGAGGGAAAAATTAATAAAAATAACAAAATAGGATACAAATTTTAGATGGGATATTTAAACTCTCGAACAAATAATACTACATAATTAAAATTTGTGTTGTCAATAGCAATAATGATCAGAATCATAAAAATTCTTCCTCAACGTACAATGTCGCTGAATCAATATCGTAGAAGAATTCCAAAATCATGCCCTTTTGAAAATTATTCTGATCATAGAACGCTCTCCATTTTCTTCCAAGATAAATGCTATTTCTCCCAGTACGTTTCTGCAAAGGCACGACCATTTTACTTCCTCGACTGTTCGACAACGTCAATTCTTTTAGTTGATCAATCTTTGTGTCCTCGGCAAAAGGTTTAGGTATCGTCTAATACAAATTAAAAGATGTACATTTATATTAAAAAGCAAATTTAACTGATAAATAAAAAATTTAGGAATGACAAATTACCAGACGATAGTGGTGATGCTCTTCCAATATTTGAGTAAACTTGTGACGTAGAGAAAGAATATCTACGACAGCCACACGTCCGATAACATCAGCATTATAGGATATCTCAACATAAGTATCGTCAAAAATGTTTACATTGAAGTGCGATGGATGGACCCATTGGAATGACAACATATATCCATACTCAAGACGATATTTTTCCTTGACTGCAGTCCAACCGCTCATTATATGAAGACGATGATTATTGTCTTCACCTAAAGCAATAGGATGGATTATACCATCCGGGGTCTTCAGATTGGTGAACAATGGCATCTGGTAAGTACACAGTCTAACAAATTCTGAAGGAATAATCTAGCAAAATACAAAATTGGTCAATATAATAATCATAGAAAAAGAATTCAGTACATAATGGATGCTTACAATAGTCTGGCTATCAGGAGGGCCGACCCATGTATTAAATCGGGGAGCGTAGGGTGGTTCTCTTCTCGCTTCATAATTAGTTGTCATAGTTAGAAAAAAATAAATCGGTCACGATCGGTATTATTATGTCAACAAAGTAACAGGAAAATCGATTCATCACTGTAATGATACAAAAATTCAAATAATACACAACTAATTAAGAATTGTAAATGGTTATAAAAAACTGAGGATAAAATTAATATACAAAGTATATTAGTCAATAACACGGCAAGATTAGGAAAATATAAACATCATTGAAGAAACTACAACCAATAAAGAAGATTTGTTTAAATAACTATGATGAATTCCTCAATAAATACACAATAACACTTCACAGCTAAAATTAAATCTAACAACAGGAGAGAATACTCACAATTTCTCAGATCGGCATCGATTTTCCCTCGACCCTTATTCGAATTGCTACCTGCCATTCTAAGGTTGGGATTGATGGAATTCATTCTCTGTATTTTGAAGAATATTGATATAGAAAAATAACATGTAAGACAGAATAAATATTATACACACAGATTAGTATAACCTAGAAGATTCAAGATTAGTATAACCTAAAAGATTCAAACCTGATTAAAGTAAAAGATTTATTCTTATTCTCCTCAAGCAGCCGAGATCAAAAGGATGAGTAACCCTAGTGGGTATTTTAACTGCTGTTTCACAGGGGATTAAAGTAAAGGGGTTATTTTTATTCTGTAAAACAGCCGAGACAAAAGGATGAGTAACCCTAGAATTGAGTTCAAACAATCCTTTTACAGTTTCTAAGAAGTACACTTTGGTGATTAAGACAGAATCAAACTCGACCATATAGATTAGCATAAATATTATTTCATACCGGATTCAAATAGAGGGTTATGTTTCTTCTCTTCAGGAAGCCGAAAACAAAGGATAAGTAATAACCCTAGAATTGAGTTGAAGACGACAGCATACGGTGTTTAAGAAGTACAGAAAGCGTGGTTTGCCTTATATAAATATTGTATAAATAATACAGATATTTATTAATATACATGAAAAAACAATAACAAAAGGAAAAATAAAGGAAGTATACATCATCAATAAGATAATTGTTTCTTGCTTAATTACGTACATCTATAAAACATGTAAAATTTAGCTGAAGAAAGAGTATTAGATTATGTTTATGCGCAAAGAATAGAACTATAATTGTAGCACAAAACATTAAAAATTACTTTGTTATATAAACTGTTCACTATGCAACTTGCTTTTAAAGAAAGGAATATAACTATAATTGTAGCACATATGGGGATTAAATTTTAATTTGTTATAGAGATTGTTCACTATGCAACATGCTTTTAAAGAGATGGCATATCACATTCACAATAAATTTACTATTTAATCAACATATCAAGAGTACATAATTAGTCCTTAGATATAATAACATACTAAGTACATACAAACATAAGAAGCACACATGCATATTATCCGATAAGAAACATGAGAGAAAAAGTCAACAGCGTAGTACGACAAAATGCACCAACTGAAAGTGGCGAATAGCAACAAATGTACAAAACAAATACTCTGAAACTAAAATCTAGAACACTTCAAAATAAAACGGAATCAAATTAACACATTATAGGACGAATCATGGCTGCACTTGCTACTGCTTGTCCGAGACTCCAAAATCAAGGTTAACATAATATTTATTCCGCACCAACTTTTCTTTGAACAGCGGTAGAAGGTCAGAATTATCACTTCCCGTATCAACAATGTACTCCGACAGTCTTCCCAGTAGATGGCCTGGATCAACTGTGACCTTTAATATCACCTCTTTTCCAAGAAGTGAAGATACGACAGCGGGGATCACTTTTTTTATACTTTCACTGCCAGAAGTAATTTTAGAATCGCTGGGAGAAACCTTGTAATAATATAATAAAAATGCAGTTACATAAGTCCAAGAAAGTAAAATTTTAATGCGATAATTGAAACCATATATATGCGAATGATCAAATTAGTTACCGTGCTAATTGAATGAATAACTTCAGGAGCTGATTTCCTAATTAGATTCACCGAAAGTTCATTCATCAGGACAAAATTTGCAGAATCATTGCCATCATCAACACGTATATGAATTTTATAATTTGAGTGAGGAATAAGATCTTGACGACAGGAATAGCAAAACAAACCGCAAGAGGAGATATCATCTGAATTATTGCAAGCTGGGCAAGTGGTGTAAAACCATCCGCTGTTCGAAATAATTTCTGTTACTTTAACAACTGTCCAAATTTTCTGAACCTTCATTAAAATAAAAAGTAATCGATTCAAACATTATTATTATATATTAATATTTCAGGTTAAAATAAAATTGGAAGTAAGATATTAATACACATTATCATATTAATATACCTTCCCACAAAGTTTAAGACGAAATAGAGATAGGACCTTCGGCGAGTTGCTCCGCAATTCCTTTTCGGCACTCATCACACACGACGTAGAAAGTTCTGATCCATCAAACGAAAGAGCTTCTACATTCACAGGCATCCTATTATTGAGTATAAGTAAAGGACAATGCATAAGTAATTTAACACTACAAAATAGAAAATATTCAATATATATAAATGAGAAGTGATTCATAAGTAGTTTTTTTCTAAAAAAATAAGTATTACTTAACTAATAAAATTCAAATACACGTCTACCTTGCTTTAAACAAATAAATATCAGGCAAATCCTGCTTCGCTATTATGGCTGTTGCATTGCCATGATTTGAAATACAAATTTCACCTACGAAAAAACAAATTAATACAGTTAAAACATTACACTTCAAATATCAGTTGTTTAATAAAGTCATAAGTATTAATACTTTATTAAATTTACCATGGATGTTTGTTTTTTTGCAGAGCTGCACAACCACCACGGTATCAAACATTTTATCCCTCTTCAAATATCTAATAAATTCAGATATCTTTGAAGAAGGAGTTTGGAAGAAAATGCAACGCAAACGGATACCGCTATAACAAAAGAAAAAGAACCATTATTTTTATATTAGTAATTGAAGTATACATTTAAATAGTAAGGACATGACTGGCAAAGGAACTAAATAAATACAGTAACATACTTTAAATCTCGAAGCATAATGTCAAATCGATCGGCATAAGTAGTTTCCTTGACATCAATTACATGGCCAATGATATCTAAGAAAGAGAAATATTATGACAAAACAACATGACAAATAGAAAAACATAAATACTTTGTAAAAAAAAAATTACCAAATAAAGAACTGTCATCGGCAGATGAAGGATCTTTAACGTAGGCGAAACTCTTGAAACGGAAGACATTGTGGTATAAGAAAGAATAATCACATTGAACAATAGAAGTATGACACGTAAATAGTATCATGTACTTATGATCACATATGCAGTTTGTTATAGGTTTCTCTACAACATCAAAATGTTGAATTTTGCACAAAGTCCATTCTCTAATCAACCTGTCAAAAATTCCAAAAAGGGATTTTTGCACCGAAGCTTGAATACGATTTCCCTTTCATGAAAAAAACACACTATAAATATATAAGAACAAATAAACAATACAATGATTGTAAGACAGAAGTAGATTATAACTTACATAAAAATCCACCAATAGAATTTCACAGGACTTCGGTATATAATCTTCTCCGTAGGTATACCATTTCCTACATATACGAATAGATAAAATCGAATCGATGTTGGATGGGTTGATTTCAGACAAAGAAGAATAAAAATTAGACATTCTTGCTTAGGAATAAGATTAGGGTCTGATATAAAATTAGGGTTCGAGAAAGATATAAGAATTAAGAACATATTACAGTATATTTATTTAAATCATAATATTGATGAATTCCGACTCCAAATTATAAAAAGTATTCGTCCATATTATGTATTAAATTTGAATCATTACTTAAATTACATTAAATATATACATATTATGCAGAATAATTTATTTAAATTATAGACGCAATAATAAGCCTATAATTAAAGAATAATTGACGAATGTGAATTTCTTTTGCACTAAAGTCCTTAATTAATTAATATATCTTCAAATAAATTTCACCCGACCTATAATTAAGGAATTTATTTGAATTATAATTAAAATTTTGTTTTTGGATGATTAAGATAAATAATAATATCATTTAATTAAAAAAATAAAATAGCTAAATATAAATAATAATAATTCAAATTCAAACATAATTATAGTAATAATATAGAAAAGGATTATGTTTCTTCTCTTCATGAGGAAGCCAAAATACAAAAATGAGCAATTAAGATTTATGTTAACTGTTCAAACATAAGCCCAAAATGTAATCAAAAGACAGCACTAAATTGTTCAGAAATACTAATCATAAACAAACATCATAAATTGTCCATCCTAAACAAAAACTCAAAAATTGTTTCAAACTATTCTGCCCTGAATCATTTTTTCAAAAGTCAGCACTGCGCATCCGTCAAACCGCGTCGAACTCTGATCATCCTCTAAAGTCAAATGCTAATTCCAAAGCAACCTTAACAACAAAACTAAATAAATACAACAATGCACAGGAAACAGATTAATTTACTTAGCCTAAACAGAATAAGTACACAATTCAATATTGATTAATGTAATGTTAAAAGATAGTACCGCTGTTGATAATCCATCGCATCCGGACACTGATGATACAGAGTCATTCGGGTAGCCTTAGATGTATTGCACAGTACAAACTGCCCTGTAAAGGAAAAATAATTATAAACAATCAGGTACATAACTAATAGAATTTCACAAAGAAAACTTCAATAGATAAGTACCATCGACAAAAGTCGTGTTGCACAGCTGTATGGTCACAACAGATCCGTATAGCTTGTACTCCCACCACATGTCAACATATGCCAAGATCTCATTGGAGTATGGGGCAAACACACATAAACTCTTTTCAATGTTGCTATTAAGAGAATATCAAAAATATAATTTTAATCACAATTACATAAAGATGTAAACCTAACACACAAAGTAATATACATTTCTTACTTGAGATCAGAAATTTTAAAACAAACGTATTCATCTCCACCGGAACCATCACCATACATCATCGTATCATCAACTTCAATCAGATGACCAATAACATCTTGCACAGTCAGCAAACATGGTTTATGAACATATAAGATATAACTCAAGTAAATAACAGAACATTAAAAGTAAGAATGCAAGTTAGCAATGTTGAATGATACTTCATATACCAAAGAGTGGTCCAGACTCTGGAAAGGTTTTTTCAGTTATTCGATCAAAAGAGACGAACTTGTACGGAGATACTGGAAAACCTCGCTCAACAACGTTGATAACAGACGTGTCCGGATCAAAATATATCATAACAGGGTTAACCAAAAGAGGATTTATCAGTGGGCTTTTTACAACATGAAATCTTGTTATGTTGTAAGCTTCTCCCTCATGAATTTGGTCACGGAAACGACCGATCAATTTTTTTTCAACTGCACCATGTATTTGATTGCCCTGACAATTAATTTTTCAATTAAATAGAAAAAAACCCTAAAAACACGGACTTAAAAAGGATTGCGATCTTGAGTACAGGTCTGATATTCAAGTAAACCCATTTATTAAGAAAGGATTACGATTTTGAGTACAGTAATAATACATCAACCCAGCAGTTTAAAAAAACCAAGTTCTGAAATCCATATATTCAGGTATTTTAAGATCTATAATCTGCACTTTCGAAATAACTAAAATACATTAAAACAAAAATCATATAAAGTAAACCTCCAAGTCCATTAGCACGAAATCAACGCTGGATTCGACATTGTTAAAGCCTTCGCTGATAAATTTCCGGGTGCATCGAACGACTATGCTCCAGTCCCTCGTCGAACAATTCAGTTGAGAAATAGATGCACGGACGGCCATTCTCACTGAAGAAAAGAAAAAGAAGAAGATGAAAAAAGAAGATGAAAAGGCAGCGGTTTTTGAAAAAGTGTGTAATGGAACCTTCCTTCTTACAGTTTCCTTCTTGCAGTTTCCCATATAAAGTAGGATATTCTTCTACACAATGATTCATTGGGAAACGTGGGTTGTACAATAGTAATTTCAAAAATAGTTAAAACAAATACATTAACTCATAGCAATATTATTATAGATAACTTTTCTTGTAAAAAACAACTGCAAAATTAATTATACTACTACCATTTAAAGAAATTATTGGTTATTAAACATTTCACTAAAATTTACAAAATCCAAATCGATGATTATAATATGAGACATAAAAAGTAATAATATCCAATAAATA
This sequence comes from Euphrasia confusa, assembly GCA_954870475.1. NCBI lineage: Eukaryota > Viridiplantae > Streptophyta > Magnoliopsida > Lamiales > Orobanchaceae > Euphrasia > Euphrasia confusa. The sequence goes on from OX940969.1 coordinate 12,371,592, forward strand.
TGTTGAATTAATTACCAAGATGTTTTTATTTAATTACCAATATGGTTTATATTACTTGTTCTTTTGAACTTAATTTCAGTCAACTTCAGTTCAGTATATCATTGGTTGCAATGATATATACCTCGCGGCATTGGGATATCATTCCATGGTATCCAATCGTAAGAGAAACATTCTTCTACAAAATGATAAGAGAAACATTCTTCAACATGCTCATCGTTCTCACTAAAAGAAAAACATTCTTCAACATTTCTCCTACACAATGAAACATTCTCTAAAAAAGACAACATGCGGAATTTGACGGGACTAAATTAATGTAAAAAAAGAAGAAGTAGCTTATAAGGAGACATAAAAAAAAATAAGAAGAAGAAGATTGTCATAATAGATTATGAAAATTACATGGACTATTTTACATACAAAAAGCACTTGATCAAGTAATTTGACAAAAAGATTAAATTTACAAAAATTAATGCACATTATGGAATGATTTCCAAAAAAGTTCAATCTCTTAAGCAAAAGAGATCAGACATACAAAAATCTATCATTTACAATTGATATTATACATAGTAGAATTTGCTTCTTTTTCATTAGCCGCTTCCAACTCCTTTTAATCATTCAAAGAAACCTGCCAAAATGTAACTGATGGAGTAGTATACTTAATGTCTAGATTTGAGTATTCTGAACTCTGTATGCACTTTCATTTACCTATCTATTACAGACATTCATTTGCTTTTAATTATTGTTAATTAAATATATGCAAATTATAGTCCTGGATTTTATACGTTGTAGTTAGTATGGTGTTGCATGGGCACACAGAAGATCATACTATCGGTTACTCGTATTTAATCGAACAGTTGCTCACGACCTAGATGGACACGGACCAATCCATCGGTATAGTCGTTGTGTGAGAGAGAAAATAATTTATCTTAATTATTTTATCACACTTGTACACTTGGTGTATTGAGCGGATCGATTGAGACTCATCAATTAGGATTGCTCGGCGATAATTGATTTGAGACTCGGAGTATTTTATTCTTAATCCCTGAAACAATTGCGGGTGTGTATATTTAATATAAGTGACTTTGATTTACCAAAGGAATTAACCGATTTAATTATTGGGTTAATTACCAGTTAAGTTGGGTCACTATATTTTATATATGGCATGCCGTGAATTCTTGAAGGGGCAGTGTATCCCGGAAGGGTTGATAATATCCCCGAGATAAGCTCATAAGGATTTATTATGTAAACCTCGCGAGTGGATTTGTTCCGCATAATAAATAAGGTTGAGTGGTACTATTCTCGGATATAAGAGATGAATAAATTTATTAAGCAATAAATAAATTTTATTCATGGATATTTAAATCTTAAATACACGGAATAAATAATACTAAGTTGGAGAAATATTATTTGGTATAATATGGAATAATATTGGGAGTGCAATTTTATTTATATAGTGGAAAATAAATAAAATTAATATTGATAAGAATTAATGGATTTGGGTTGGACCCAATTTAATTTTCAATATTGAAGCCCAATATTTATTCTCCTTTTGATCCCCTACGTAGCCTATAAAAGCACTACATGGTCTTCACTTTTCACAACCTAAGTTACGCCAACAATAAAGTTCTGAGAGTGAGGAGGATCCATAGAGTTCGATAGCTCGTCGCCCACCCGACGTTCGAACGGAGTGCAAGGAATACGCGGGAAGATCACGAGGTCATCATCGATTTCGTTTCTCCGAACAACGAATCGTAGGTACAATTCTCAACTAACTTGATTATTGTTCGATTTGTTTTTATCGAGAGTACCGTAGGACGAAGATCCGAAGATCGAAGCCCGGAATAGACGGACGAACGCGCGGTGGTGGCGAAGCCACCGGACCGCGGCGTGCGCCTGCTAGGGTTTCGGCGTGGGGCGTGGGGGCCGACCCTCGGCTGGGCCGAGGGTGTGCGATCGATATCGCTAGGGCACGGGCTGGTGCCGTGCCCTACCCCGCCGTGAAGGCGGGGGCCTCCTGGTGGCGGCGGGTCGCCGGACCCGCCGCGGGGGCTGCTGGGCAGCCCCACCCCGATCGATCGCCGGCGCGCGATCGATCGCTTGATTACATGAACCCCGCACTCGCGGGGGTTCGGGTGGGGGCGGGCTGTGCGTCTTCGGACGCATGGTCTCCAAAGCCCGGACCTCTGCGGATGAGTCGGCGTTCGTGTGATCTCCGGCGAAGGGTTCGTTTGGGTTATCGGTTCCGCAATTTTGATAACCCGGGATAGCGAATTCCAACAATTGGTATCAGAGCGTGGTTTATGTTCGCGGTATTTTCGATAAAATTGTTCTACCTTGCAGGGTTCCGACTATTATGGCTTGATGATTATTCATTTAATTATTTTGTCATGTGATTGTTGGTTTTATTAAACTCTCGGACATGTCGAGATTCGTTTTTGGTGGTGAATGCTTGTAATAGTAAAAATTCGGGGGTTGACCGAATTTAGGATTTATTATTATGTTCGTTGTTTTTCCGGAAAATGTATAGGGTCGATTTCGTGTATAGAATCGATACCGGAATTGTAATTTAGATTTTTGTAAATTTAATTTTGCGATTGGATCGACGTATCGAAGACCGCCGGAGAAGACGAAGTGACGGGGTGGACGAAGGGCTAGGGATCGATTGGATCGATCCCCGTGATGCCCGGATCGTGGCTATGGCCGGGGGGGGCTGTTGCCCTAGCCACGGCTGCCACCGGTTCGGTGGCTGGCCGGCGTTTGGGCGGCGGCGGTCCTCCCCAAGGCTGGCCGCTCGGACATGGTGGGGGTGGTTCGGGGTCTCCCAACCCGGGCTACTCCTACCGGAAAAATACTTTCCTAATTAATTCATTATTTCCTATTTTGATTATTTCTTTATGGAATACTCTAGAAAAATAGAAAAAGAATTAATTTAGTACTAAATTTATTTTTCCTATTTGATTATTCCTACTCATGGGAATATTCATGGATTAGGAATAAAATAAATTTGGAAAGGTATAATAGTCCTAATTATTTTATTTCTTTATTTCATTATGGATATCATCTAGAATATTCCAAGTTTTTCTTGGATGGATTATTCTAGAGATTTAATGAAGTGGAAAAAGAAAATAAAATAAATAAAAATATTAATAATATTTAATTTTATTTTTGATATATTCAATTGACTTAATTTTCGAATTAAGTAACTTTTGGATTAATTGAAAATAAATAGATTTAAATATTGGATATTAATATTCTCGTCACTTGGAGCATTCAAGAAACGAAGACTGAAGACTAGAAGATGCGTACGGGGATGTGATGAAGCCATAATAGTCGGAAAATAATATTCTAGTAATTATTTTGACTATGTGATAATACTATGTGCTTTATTACATGTATGCATGCTATATGTGTTTATTTTATGCACTAGATAGCGTATCCCTTTATTGTAAAAAGCTAAGTGGGAGAGGGTATGGAAACATACCCATGGTCTCCATTGCTGCTCTCTTGGTGACTTTTATGAACTTTTGAAGTTTATATAGATAAGTCATTGGAGGAGAGTTCTTGTAATTCCTCTTACAAGAGACATTAATTGAGTTTATCAAACAATGCCTAATTTGTCTTTCCAAAGCTGATTTCAAGTCGACTCATTCTCACCCCGGGGAGTGGAATGGAGCCATAGCCACTTGGTCATGTAGAGGACACAAATTAGAGACTTTCGTGCCATTCTTTGATAGATGGGTCGTTTGTCTGCTCGGCTCCCTCATTTATGAGAGATAGGGTCGTTCGCATGGTGAATCACTGGTTAGAAACTTCGAGTTTCACTTATGATTCTCCGCGTCTTGATTTACGAGATCAAATGGATCATGTAATTGGGAGTCAATTATAAAAGTCTCTTAGTGTAGTAAACGTCCACACCACGTGGCTTGCTATGCTGACGGACTTTGGATTAATTGATGTAGACAGTTGTAAGTAATTATGAAGAGTTGTGAAGTTATCGTAAACGTCCACACCACGTGGCTTGCGGTGATGTAGCAATTCCAAGTAATATACTTTGGTACTGAGTAATGGTTTACACTTAGATACGCGTTGTAGTATTCCTCCCCACGAGGTCACGCTATAATTGATGTATGACCAAAGAAAATCTAATTGCTAAATCATTTGGGTAGGTAAACGTCCACACCACGTGGCTTGCCTTACCTGATGGGATTTTAGATGTGATTAGTGATTTAATGATATTATTTAAGGGAGATAATATCGGATATTAAATTGTTTGTCTGTTTTATGTGCTTATAGGTTAAGAATGACTGTGACCCCACTTTGTGATATACTTAAGGATGAAAACTCACCGGTTCCATATGGTGATGACTGGGAACGAAATCTGGACATTGTCCAGACTGTTGAGCTTTCCGAATCCATAGTTGTCCCAACTGATGAGGACATTCGAAATGACCTCAGGATGATGTTGAGACATAGCGTGGAAGCCGGGCAAGAGGTGATTAACATACTCACAGAATTCTCTCTCAATGAGTCCCTTAAAAAGGATTCAACGAGAGCGGAGTTTGTGCGTAAGTTAAGAGAATCACAAGCTTTTGTGGCAAGGCTAGAGGAAAAGCGTGCAAAGAAACCCAGTGGCTCAAAGCCACGGATTGGGAAAGGCAAGCCTTTGGGCAAGTGCTTTCGATGCAAGCAGTTTGGGCACTGGAGGTCTGATTGTCCTCTCATCAAAGGTACGAAATTTTCCTTAGTCACTGGAACATTGTCAGCGGTGATATCTACCAGCACCTGGTGTGTAGATACGGGTGCCACTGACCATGTCTGCAATTCATTGCAGGGGTTCCAGGAAACCCGGAGACTTAGAGAGGGAGAGATCGTGGTCTACATGGGCAATGCCGCGAAGGTGGCGGCTGTTGCAGTGGGAGACGTTCACTTACGCTTTAGTAGTGATAGGGTTTTAGTTTTACAAAATTGTCTTTATGTACCGAATTTTAGAAAGAATTTGATTTCGGTTTCTAAGTTAATTCTGAATGGATATTCTGTTTCTTTTGATCACTCTGTGGTCATAAGAAGAAACAGTGAGATTGTCTGTTCTGGTACATTGGTGGACGATTTGTATATTCTAAATCCTGAGTCTAACACGATGCAACTAACCGAGAGTAATAACACGTCTACGAACACCAATAAGAGAAAGGAACCTTCTAAAATGAATCAATTATACTTGTGGCATCTAAGGCTAGGTCATATTAATTCAAATAGAATTCAAAGGTTGAAAGCTGATGGTCTCATTAGCGGCATAGAAGGAGAGGACCTTCCAACCTGCGAATCCTGTTTGGAGGGTAAAATGACCAAGCGTTCTTTTTCTGGTAAAGGACGTAGAGCTGAACAAGTATTGGATTTGATTCACTCTGATGTATGCGGACCTATGTCTACTCAGGCAAGGGGAGGGTACGAGTATTTCATCACCTTTACTGATGATTACTCAAGGTATGGATATATTTACCTGATGCGCCACAAGAGTGATTCTTTTGACAAGTTCAAGGAATTCAAGGCTCTTGTGGAGAACCTTCGTGGTAAATCCATAAAATGCCTGCGATCTGATCGCGGAGGCGAGTACCTGTCTGGAGAATTCAAGGCATACTTGGCAGAGAATGGGATTGAATCCCAGCTGACCTCACCATATACTCCTCAGCAGAATGGTGTGTCAGAAAGAAGGAATAGGACTCTTATGGAGATGGTGCGATCGATGATGAGTTACTCGGATTTACCTGTTATGTTCTGGGGACTTGCCTTGGAAACAGCGGCGTACATTCTGAACAGGGTTCCGACCAAAACGGTACCAACTACACCCATGGAATTGTGGAGTGGGCGTAAGCCTAACTTGAAACACATTCGGATCTGGGGATGACAAGGCGCCGATAAGTTAGAACCTAGATCAGAGATACGGCTGTTTGTAGGATACCCGAAAGGAACTAAGGGTGGCATGTTCTATAGTCCTACGGACCAGAAGATCGTTATAAGTACTAACGCTCGGTTCTTAGAGGAAGACTATGTCATGGACCACAAGCCCAAAAGTGACGTAATACTTGATGAGTTGAGAGGTAACGAGGAAGACCTGGATACAGCCGAACCGAGTATAGATACACCACTAGAACCTGCACCTAATACTGTCACTATTAATACACCGGAACGCCGTCCCCGGAAAGATGGATTGGACTGGGTGAGTCTTCGGACTCGGCACCCGGAGTTCATGAAGTCGATCCCTGGACCTATGATGAGGCGGTACAAGATATAGATGCGCCTTCTTGGAAGAAAGCGATGAAATCCGAAATAGAATCTATGGATTCTAATAAAGTCTGGGATCTTGTAGAACCACCAAGCGGCGTAAAGCCAATTGGGTGTAAATGGGTCTACAAGAGAAAGAGAGGATCTGACGGAAAGGTTGAAACCTTTAAAGCTCGGCTTGTTGCGAAAGGATATACTCAGAAAGAGGGAATCGATTATGAGGAGACCTTTTCGCCGGTAGCCAAGATAAAGTCAATCCGGATTCTCTTATCCATAGCAGCTCATATGGATTATGAGGTGTGGCAAATGGATGTCAAGACAGCTTTCCTTAATGGAAGTCTTGACGAGACGATTTATATGAAACAACCAGAAGGATTCATTGCTAAGGGGCGAGATCATCTAGTGTGCAAGCTTAATCGATCCATTTATGGATTGAAACAAGCCTCGCGATCGTGGAACCTGCGGTTTGATGAAGTAGTCCAATCTTTTGGATTCATTCAAAGCATGGATGAATCGTGTGTGTATTGGAAACGTGATGGAAAGAAGGTGGTGTTTCTCGTGCTTTATGTAGACGACATACTTCTCATTGGCAACAGTGTAAAGATGTTATCAGACATAAAGGGATGGTTGTCTAGACAATTCGATATGAAAGATTTGGGAGAAGTCGGACATGTTCTAGGGATCAAAGTTATAAGGGATCGTCGGAATAGAACATTGTGTCTTTCCCAGCAATCTTACATAGACACGATTCTAGCTCGTTTTAACATGCAAGATTCCAAGAAGGGTGATCTACCCTTCAGTAAAGGAACTTATCTTTCTAAGGATATGTGTCCTCAGACACAAAAGGAGAAAGATGACATGAAAGCAATTCCCTACGCTTCGGCTGTGGGAAGCTTAATGTATGCAATGTTATGCACGAGGCCTGATATCTGTTATGCCGTTGGCATAGTAGCAAGATATCAGAGTAACCCTGGAAAGGCTCATTGGACTGCTGTAAAGAGCATTTTCAAGTATTTGCGAAATACTAAGGATTATGTTCTGAGATACAGTGCAGACAATATGATTCCTTTGGGTTACACAGATTCGGATTTCCAAGCTGATAAGGACCGGCGTAAGTCGACATCAGGCTATGTGTACACTTTGGGAGGTGGAGCCGTATCATGGAAGAGTGTTAAGCAAAAGTGCATTTCGGACTCTACCATGGAAGCTGAATATGTTGCAGCCTCAGAGGCAGCGAAAGAATCAGTGTGGTTCCTTAATTTCCTCCAGGACTTAGATGTGATTCCGAGTTTGCCTAAAGCTATGACAATTTATTGTGATAATAGCGGTGCAGTGGCAAACAGTAAGGAACCACGGTCCCATAGTGCTACAAAACACATAGAGCGCAAGTACCACCTGATTCGAGACATCGTCAAGAGGGGCGATGCGATAGTCACCAAGATAGCTTCGGAAGACAACCTAGCGGACCCTTTCACCAAGATACTTCCTAAGGAAGTATACTACAAGCACTTGGAGGGTTTGGGAGTCAGAAGTTTGGAAGATAAGACTAGACCTTAGTATAAGTGGGAGATTGATGGAGTAGTATACTTAATGTCTAGATTTGAGTATTCTGAACTCTGTATGCACTTTCATTTACCTATCTATTACAGACATTCATTTGCTTTTAATTATTGTTAATTAAATATATGCAAATTATAGTCCTGGATTTTATACGTTGTAGTTAGTATGGTGTTGCATGGGCACACAGAAGATCATACTATCGGTTACTCGTATTTAATCGAACAGTTGCTCACGACCTAGATGGACACGGACCAATCCATCGGTATAGTCGTTGTGTGAGAGAGAAAATAATTTATCTTAATTATTTTATCACACTTGTACACTTGGTGTATTGAGCGGATCGATTGAGACTCATCAATTAGGATTGCTCGGCGATAATTGATTTGAGACTCGGAGTATTTTATTCTTAATCCCTGAAACAATTGCGGGTGTGTATATTTAATATAAGTGACTTTGATTTACCAAAGGAATTAACCGATTTAATTATTGGGTTAATTACCGGTTAAGTTGGGTCACTATATTTTATATATGGCATGCCGTGAATTCTTGAAGGGGCAGTGTATCCCGGAAGGGTTGATAATATCCCCGAGATGAGCTCATAAGGATTTATTATGTAAACCTCGCGAGTGGATTTGTTCCGCATAATAAATAAGGTTGAGTGGTACTATTCTCGGATATAAGAGATGAATAAATTTATTAAGCAATAAATAAATTTTATTCATGGATATTTAAATCTTAAATACACGGAATAAATAATACTAAGTTGGAGAAATATTATTTGGTATAATATGGAATAATATTGGGAGTGCAATTTTATTTATATAGTGGAAAATAAATAAAATTAATATTGATAAGAATTAATGGATTTGGGTTGGACCCAATTTAATTTTCAATATTGAAGCCCAATATTTATTCTCCTTTTGATCCCCTACGTAGCCTATAAAAGCACTACATGGTCTTCACTTTTCACAACCTAAGTTACGCCAACAATAAAGTTCTGAGAGTGAGGAGGATCCATAGAGTTCGATAGCTCGTCGCCCACCCGACGTTCGAACGGAGTGCAAGGAATACGCGGGAAGATCACGAGGTCATCATCGATTTCGTTTCTCCGAACAACGAATCGTAGGTACAATTCTCAACTAACTTGATTATTGTTCGATTTGTTTTTATCGAGAGTACCGTAGGACGAAGATCCGAAGATCGAAGCCCGGAATAGACGGACGAACGCGCGGTGGTGGCGAAGCCACCGGACCGCGGCGTGCGCCCGCTAGGGTTTCGGCGTGGGGCGTGGGGGCCGACCCTCGGCTGGGCCGAGGGTGTGCGATCGATCCACGGGATCGATCGCTAGGGCACGGGCTGGTGCCGTGCCCTACCCCGCCGTGAAGGCGGGGGCCTCCTGGTGGCGGCGGGTCGCCGGACCCGCCGCGGGGGCTGCTGGGCAGCCCCACCCCGATCGATCGCCGGCGCGCGATCGATCGCTTGATTACATGAACCCCGCACTCGCGGGGGTTCGGGTGGGGGCGGGCTGTGCGTCTTCGGACGCATGGTCTCCAAAGCCCGGACCTCTGCGGATGAGTCGGCGTTCGTGTGATCTCCGGCGAAGGGTTCGTTCGGGTTATCGGTTCCGCAATTTTGATAACCCGGGATAGCGAATTCCAACAGTAACAATGTAGAGGTTGTAATAAAGTGAAATGATGGTGAAATATGAATTTAATAATTTTATCTGAAATCAATTTAATTAAAGATACAACAATACGACACATATAATAAAACAAATGCACAAAAGGATCATAATACCTTCTTAAGTAGTCAATGAACTTATCAATAACAGTATAGAAAGTGACTTTAGTAGCATACTCGGTCGTATAAATAACAATCTCATCTGAAACATGAGTATTAATAGACATCTCGATAAATATAAATTGAGTTTCAAAGAGAAAGAAATTGCAAAGATATGAAAACGGACCGTTAGTAAATGTAGCAGCACCGAGTTGAACAACGACCCAAAGGTTACCACTTGCAACAAATAATTCATGGCCAACATAGCTCAAGATATAATCAGAGAATGGACCGACCAAAACACATCGCGCAGACGTCTCTCTATTATAGAATAAAATAAGAGAATCAACAACAAAAAGATAAAATAAAAAAAAACATTGTTGAAAAGAGTAAGAGTTATTTTGTGATCAATTGATTATTGGAAAAAACATATGTTAGTATGGCACTTTTAAACAGAAAGAGATAAAAACGTACTCAAAGTCGTGGAGTAATAAACTTATAATGTCTGGCCCATCATCGTCAGGGTGAACCCTCATCAAAGATCGATCAACAGAAACAACGCGACCAATTGCATCTGGTATCAAAAGAATAAAAAACAACAAAGAAAAAAGAACAAATATCTGGATAAGAAAAGTCAAAGGACAATAACCTCGTAATCTCCATAAATTATGAAACTTTATGTAAAAAATCATATTAAATGCAGATAATAGATATTACTCCATGTGTTACGTAAAGTCTACGTACCAAGGTACGGCCCATTAGTATCTCTTTCAATGAGATAAAAGAAATCAACGAAACTATAAATCGTCTTGGGAAAACGTGAATGAAGAACAGGGCGCATCGACGTGTTGCTCAAGAACAGAATCCTATTAGGATTGAAAGTGACAGGTTGCTGGGGAAAGGTAGGAATGACTCGAAAATTCGACAACTCATATACGATGAGCCGACTATAAAACTTATACAGGATCTCAATGCAAATAGTTGCATGAATAAATTGTCTCTGCAAATTAAACATGTATAAACTGATTTTAGCATGAATATCATATTAATTAAAATTGTTGTAAGAGCATAAGAAGATTAGAAAGGACAAACACATGTAAAGGTGCAGTGCCAAAAAGTATTCAAAATTAACCATTTAGATATCACTCTACTACTTTATATACTCCAAAAGGAAATTGTTTTACTGGGTTTTTCAAAATCAATGTTTTATAAACAAAACCACATACAAAATACAAAGCTGACTGGAACAAATTCAAAATCTTGAAATATACAAATAGATACTGACATGTGAGAATCATATATGGACAAAAAACAGAGTATAAAGTACAGTTTTTGAAACACATTTATATCAAATTTGCAACTACATTACAACAAATAAATACACATTACTAAAATAAGAGACTCTCAAAGTAAATGCTACAACTAACTACCAACATACTCCAACTGCTATAAATATCTATTGACACAAATCAATTGAGATATAAGAATCGAAAAAATAAAACCCAAATATAGAAATTAACCAAACAGTTAAAATTGCAAAACCCTAGTCGTAGGAAGGAATGCGATGGAAAATCAATATTAGAAAAAAAATATCATGCAATACTCATACAAATCGTCAAAAATAAACCTCAAAATCCATTAGCAAAACTTCCAACTGATCAGCGTCGCCATCGGGATCTTCAGAAACCCAAAACCTACACACACGAACACGCAAAATCCAAGATTCCTTAGATCCGTTAATTTTTGAAATCGTATCGCAAGGAGCCATGGATTTGAATTAAGACAGAGAATATTTTTTGATGCAGAGTATAGAAATAGAGAGATATGTACGCCGGTGAATATATGTATCGGAGAACTAAAAAAAGAACCTTGAGTAAAAAGAGAGATTAAAACTCACGGAGAACCGAAAAGATTTTTGTGCAGTTTTTTCCTTTTTCAAGAAACTAATCAGCGCTATGAATTTGAAGAGGTGAAATTATAAGAGGGAAATATACAATCATGTAAATAATACTTTAAATATATTTCCAGTTCCCTTAAATAATATAATACCTGATAATTATAATTTTTAATTTTAGTAAGATAGAATAATAGTATCATGTATAAATAAGAAGTAAAATAATCCTTAACTAATTTATTGTAAATATTGAAATTAGAAAAAAAGAAAACGAAATCATAAAAATATAGAATTGATTATACTACTACCATTTTAATATGAAACATAAATTCACAAAAATCTAATTGATGATCATAACATGAAACATAAAAAGTACTAATATCCAATACGAATGTTGAATTAATAAACAAAATTTTTTTATTTAATTACCAATATGGTTTATATTACTTGTTTTTTTGAACTTAATTTCAGTCAACTTCAATTCAGTTTATATCGCTTCAGTTCAGCTTAGATTAAGTTAGTTTCAAAATAAATTAAAATAAATTAAATAAAAGATAATTTAAATAATATATTTTAAGTATACATTATAGATAATGTTACAATATTATTAATATTTTTTAAAAAATATTAACTAATATATAATAATAATAATTACTTTTATAAAAAAAAGCAGTTTAGTTCATTTCAGTTCGATCGCTTAAATTCAGTAAAATCAGTTTCAGTAAACAACCTTGGGTTCGAAAAAATATTATTATAGACATAATTTATTTTTATTAAATACTGTGCAAAGTCATAACACGAAATATATAAAGAATGGGAGGGAGTATTATTGTAATGTTGCCTAAATTTACATTGAATAGTTGGCGGTATTAAACTGCATTGTCAATATGATGATAAATGACAAACTTTGTAGTAAAAATAAAATTACGCAAAATAAAATCGAACACGAATCGTATATAATATGAAAAAATCGGACGTAGGAATACACAATAATTATTGTTTATTGATTATAAAAAATGTCTACAAATTATGCTGAAATTTATATTAAAAAAAACACGAATGTTGTTCAAGTTTAATACATTTCGAGAAGATGACGATCGGGACTCCAATTGTCTTGAAACCTGTTATACATGTTTTTTTTAGTTAGAAACAAAAAATGTCAAGATAAGAAAAGCGTATATAATGTTAAGAGTAAAATTTTCGTATCCGCAAATTAGATAAATACCGTCGATGGTATGCAACTGCCTCGTCAATATGATGATAAATCCGAACCTTTGTAGCATTCTTAGTACTACACAAAACAAAACCACCTACAAACAGTATACAACATTATTATAAAAAAATAACATAACACATTTTCAAATATAAATAAAAAATTGCACGTAAATAAAATATTTACCGTTGAACATCATTGTGCTTGCAAGCTGAATAATAATAACAGCAAGACCCATCCTGTTATCTCTGGCCATATCAACCACTTCAAGTATTTCGGTTGAAAATGGTTCGAAATATAAGAACTCAACGATACCAAAACTGTTTATCAACATGATATAGTTATTGTATGTAATACATATATTTTAACTGTATAATAAATTTTTTATAATTGAATTAATACAATTAAAACTTACTGTAGATCTCCAACACGAAGACGTATAAACTTATGCCCTTGACCGCGAATACCATTCATCATTTCAGAATCAACGTCAACAATGTGACCAATAATATCTTGTAAAAAATAATGTCACACGCGAGTAAAAAACAAATATAAAAATATTAAACGTTGTATTTTTATACTGTACAAAATATAAGTTTGTTAAAATTGTCAAGTTATTTTTAAAGATAACAAAACATACCCAATAGAGGACCCTCGGCTGGAAAGTTTTGCTCGTTGACACACCAAAAAGGTCTGAAATTGTAGATAGATTTAGGGAAATCTAAATACCATGTAGGTTCCACAGTTGTTCTTTTATGGAGGATTATCGTATATTTATTGTCGACAACCATATCTTTCCCTGGCAACACAATCACTTTAAACTTCTGGAATCTGTAGAGTTCACCCTCAACGATCTTACTGTGAAACTGATCGAATAGATCTGTCTTTACAAATGCATGAATTTGATCACGCTGGTAAAAACAAAATCATAAATATGGATATTTTGTTTTCTAAAGAGAATTTATTAAACAAAAAAAACTCAACCGTATTAATTAAAAAACGCATCAGCTTACCATGAGATCCATCATTACAATATGCATCGCCCGCTTAACAGGATAACCTTGTGATGAGAAATATATTCGACAGATTCTTACGACGATATTCCAGTTAGTCTCAGTCGTATTTAAACCGCAAAGCAAATCGTGCCCCGCCATTGATGAATCTTGGTAGTGTATCAAGAAAAGAGAATTGATGTTATATTTTTTTACTGATAAAATAATAATGCAAAGAAAAAGGAGAAAACGATTGTGAATTCTAGGTTTAAAGGGATAATAATAATATATAGAAAAATAATATAAAAGGCCAACCGCCTGTAGATTACTCTTTGTATTTAATTTAAAGATGGATTTTTTGAACGGATACAATCTTTCTTTGAACATATACATCTTATTAATTACACGTCTTTTTGAATAGATATGTATTCCGTTTTGTTTATTAAATCTAATTAGAATATATCTATCTATATATTAATGTTAATCATAGATATGTATTCCGTTTTGTGTAATTCTACAGATAGTAATATATCTATCTATATATTAATGTTAATCATTATCTTTTCTAAAAATACATTAAGTTGACTAATTAGATTTTTGATTTATTAGTAGAAAACATAAAAATAAATGTATAATAATAAATGAAGAATTTATTCAATGATCCTGAATTGAACTGAATTTAAAGCTGAACTGAATTTTTCATTAAAATATGAAAATATATTGAGTACCTAATTACTCCTTAATAAAGCTAAAAACATAGTAGAACTACTACAAAGTCATAATCGATAACCATAAGGGAACGCTTTTAACTGTTCAAAAGAAAGATCAAAATGAAATAAAAACATATTAAGATTATGTTCATAAATACTACTGCAAAACACACATTATATAATTATTCATATTAAAAAAATGTACATTGATAACACTTTCATCAAACCAAGGCATGCATGCTATCCCTCAACATCAGCTTCGTCGCACTCCATTACATAATCTAAATCCTGCCTATTTAAAAATATTTAAAAAAAAAGTATGAAATTTGTCACAACAAAAATAAAATAAAATTAATAACATCATTATAAATGTATTCTAATAAACAGGTAAACAAATAGCAAAATTCTTACATCTGTCGGTATTGAACGACTTCATCGGAGTGATTGTAAAGAAGCATCCTACTATACTTGAATGTGTTGCAAAGAACAAATTCCCCTGAAAAACAGAATTTTAATGTTATTATATACAGCTATCAGAATCATTTCTAATAAAGTTAAAAAAGATAAAATAATAGAACTTGCAGATACCTTCAAAAAACATGCCTTGACAGAGTTGTACAATGATAATAGCATTATTCAGTCTGTTTTCCCTGATCATGTCAGCATATCCTTTTACTTCATTCGAGTACGGTGCAAACATCAGAAAATTCACAACATTGAAGCTGGTTAAGAACACAAAACATTATCAATACATTAAGTACCAAATAAAAATATATTGAATCATTTCTACTTATAACATATAAAAAGTGTTCTTACTTCAGATCTTCAACAACAAACCGTATGTACTCATCTCCTCCTTCACCATCACCATTCATCTTACTAAGATCAACTTCAGAGACATGACCAATGATATCTTTGATAACATTATAGAATTCATCAGCAAACATAACAACATTAAACAATAAAGGAAGAACAAATGACTCGAAAACAAATTGCAGTCATAAATATGAACATTAGAAGATAACATACCCAGCAGTGGTCCATTTTCATGATATATTTCTTGGTTAATATCAAGAAAAGCAATGAAGTTGTAGGGAGATTGTGGAAAACATGTATCAATTGAACGGGCAATGTGCGTATCATCCAAGAACCAAACTGACACTTGTGTAGTCAAAACAGGATTGACTGGTGGGCTATGTATCACTTTAAACTTTTTGATGTAATAGATCCGACCTTCTTCAATACGCTCATCAAAATAGTGAACCAAAGCATCACCAACTTCACCAAGAATTTGCTTACCCTGAGCAAACAAATACGACATTACATTTAGATTTCAAATAATAAACCTCAAAAAAACATTGATATTAAAAAGAATATATAATCAACAGTACAATGAACTAAAGAAAAATCTTGTTTATTAGCATCAAAAGTATCAGCAACAATCTAAGGTTTACCAAACAAAATTCTAAAAAATGCGTCTATTTCGATAAAAACAAAACAAAATTTTATTTTTACAATTAATAATAGTGTTCGAGTACAATTTTAACATGCATATATTTCTGAAATTAATAATCTTACAAACAAATCTGTGAAAATCAACAAAATTAGGGTTTACATTAAATAAAGGGTATCTAAAATCAGATATTGTAAGCTATTATAACAACGAAAAGTACTTAATTAGAATAAAATAACCTCTATATCCATCATTAAAACTTCCATAATCCTTGATTCGTTGTGCTCCCCTTGTGAGATCCACTTCCTGCATATTAGAACCAACAAAGTCCAGTCGTTTGTAGTAGTTGTCAGTTCAGATATCCTGTCGTACGCTGCCATATTTTTTGCAATGTAAGTAGAACAGGAGATGGAATCACAAAGAGAGTTTTAGAGATCTGTTTTTTATTCTTTTGTGATAATATAGATAGAATTCGAGAAGACAGTTATTTGCACAAAAGTTAAGTTGCGCACGGGTATAAACAAATAAAATACAACCCTACGTATTCTCTGCAATGATGAAATCTATTACCACGGCAACCGTGCTGCTTTATGAAATCAAATCCACAGGCCTTTTTGAAACTTGTATGTTTTCCAAATTTCTTTTTCATTTTCATTTTATTTTAGATAGATAAGTTAATATGATGCAATCATTTAAAGGATTTATATTTATTTCAAATAAATACTTGTAAGTTTATGTCATAAATAATTATTATTAATAAATATCTGGATTTTGTAACTTCCCTTAAGAAATTGATGTAAAACTCAACCAATAATAATTATGAATGAAAAATTGTAAAAAAAAAAAAAATGATATAAGTTTAATAATTTTTAGGGTAAAATACATTTTCCTACCTGAGGTTTAACATATTTTACACTTTCCTACCTCACCGGAAAAACGTTGCATGCGCCTACTTGAGGTTTAACATAGTTACAATTTCCTACCTGCGACTTGCCTGAAGCGAATATTCTGTGGAATATTCCGATTTGAAGGGTAAATACGTAACTTCCTACTCAAATTCTGGGCAGATTACATTTACACCCCTCGGTCAACAATTTGTCAGCAATAATTAAAATTAAAAAAGAAAAAAGAAAGTGAAAAAGACATAAGCAACGGGTTTTGTTTCAAAATCCAATTTCCAGAGAGTGCGGCTTGGTGAAATCGAGCGTCAACGGCCGGGAGGCGGGCGGGGCTTGCGCCTCGCGGGAGATACCGAAGAGAAGAGGCTCAGGGGTTGCGGCTGATAAAATCCAGAAGCCGAGATCTGAGGATGAACCGGCTGCGGCTGCACCGGACCGCGCCGGAATCGAGCGTGACCGGTCCGGTTCAGAGAAGAAATCACGTTTCTGAACTTGGAAACGGTGAAATCCGTGATTTCTCTGCAGTCGATCTGCTGATTGTGGCTCTGGTGCTGCTGTTGCTGGTGAGAAACCGCTCGGATTAATTCCTCCATAGATTTCAAGCCGGCGGAAGCGGCTTCCTGAATCGCCGTTTGCTCGTTGAGATTTGTGTAGCCGATTAACTGCACGGCCATTTTCGTTCTGCTGAAAAAACACGAAATCGGATTTAGGGATTTGAGAGATAAAGGATTTGGGGATTTAGGGATTTGATGAAGAAGGAGCTGGGAGAATTTCTCACCCGTTTGAAACCCGTAAATGTTTGTTTCATTTTTTGTTTTCTTTAAATGAATTAATTAATTAAATGTGTAATTACATAAATGTCCTCCCAGCTACATACCAGTACAATGCACAATCTCATTTAGGGAGCGTGATATCCACTTGCTCGGAATATTCCACCGAATATTCGCTTCAGGCAAGTCGCAGGTAGGAAACTGTAACTATGTTAAACCTCAAGTAGGCGCATGCAACGTTTTTCCGGTGAAGTAGGAAAATGTAAAATATGTTAAACCTCAGGTAGGAAAATGTATTTTACCCTAATTTTTATAAACAATTTTAATTAAGTTAGGAGTATATATTAACAATTTTTATAATAATTTTTATAAAAAATTTAATAAACAATTTTTATTAACAATTCTGTTGGAATTAGGGGTATATATTAAACACGTTTTGATTAAGTTAACAGGAACGACACATCACGCATCAGTTGTTTTAAAATTTATTAAGGGTATCTTTCCTATAAATACATATACATCCAACAATAGATGCAGAAAACTAAAATTTAATTTTTTAAATTTTAATGTTTTAATTGATTGTATCTTTTAATAAATATTTATTTCTATAAATGTTTAAAAATTAATAAAATTAATTATACAGTAGTTGGTTTTCTCATAAAATATTGGTAAATATTTATAAATTACAATAAAGTAAAAATAAAAAATGAACAAAATAAATCTTATGGAAATATACAAAACTTAAAAAATTGAGAAAACTTAAATCTTATGGAAAACTTAAAATCTTATGTATTAGTGTATACATAGAACATACACTAATTGCAGTTAAAGATCTAACTCGAACAGGTCGCTTGGTTCAGGAACGTATTCTTTGTAAAGATGATCTGGGCGGGAATTCTTTAGACTTCGAGAAAACAGTACTGACTTGTTCTTTTAGACTTAATTTCAGTACATTTCAGTTCATATCGCTTCAGTTCAGTTCAGATAGCTTCAGTTCAGCTTCAATTAAGTTCGTTTCCAAATAAATTAATATAAATTAAATAAAAAATAATTTCAATCAATAATTTTAAGTATACATTCTAGTTAATGTGACAATATTATGAACTTCAGTTCAGTTCAGATTGCTTAAGTTCAGTTCAGTTTAGCCGGTTTCAGTCCTCTTGGGTTTTTATGGTGAAATGTTATTTACAACTGTCACATTTTCATTCATATTTTCATCTGGTAACAAAAGACATCAACAACATACAAAGTATTAAATAAGGATGCGCAATAAACCCGGAAGGTTGCTACTTCAAAAGATATTTCAAAATATCAAAATCAACGTTTCAACAAACTTAAAAACTTAAACTTCAAAACAGAATAGTAGCAACAAAACACCAAAAGGATTCCAAAAAGAAAATTGTAGCAGCACACCAAAAAAAGGAGACACTATTATAAAGTCTGAAATATAATAGAAAATGAGAAAACAGAGAGAACACAGACTTATATCAATAGGGTAACCTTTTAATGTCCGACCGGAAAGAATAGCGCAACAATTTATTAGAAACTCCTTCCTTATGCTTCAGAATAAAATAAACATCATCAGAAATTTTGTCCACCGAGAAAAAATTCAAACCTCCTTCAGAGCTTCTTCCTTGTGACCTCAGCTTGAACAAAAGTTCTTTTCCAAGCAAATCGTTGACAGGAAACATGGGATTAAATTTCACAGCATCATTGATTGAACATACTGTCTCAGGATAATTTCCATCCTTCAAAAAAATAATAGTTGAAAAGAATACATGAAAACACAATAATTATACAGAATTTAAAATATAATGTACCCAATGAAAAAATATGAATATAAAATTACCAAAACAACTAATTGTAAAGCCTCGGATGCAGACATATTCAATAGCAAAAGGGACATATCATTATCCAAACATAAGGAAGCTTGAGCAGGGCCATCACAAACAGAAATATAAATTTCATACTTTGCACTCTCAATCAGACATTCACCACAAACCATGCAACGCAAGAGATGAACGTTCTCCAAATCACATCTCTTGCAATTACGACAACTCGTATAAAACCAACCTTTTCCATAAAGGATTTCAGAAATAGTTGCAAATGTCCAAAAAGGGATAAACTGTAAAAAATAAAAATAGGAAAATTGATCAGAAATGGATAAAACGCAAATTCAAGAAAGAAAAATTTTACACTAAAGATGAAGAATCTAGACTGATGTATGCTTGCCTCGTCAGAGAAGACAACATCAAAAAGACAATGAACAACCGTGGAATCAGTACCCAACTCATTGTCAGCAGTTATAAATGCATTGTCTTTCAAAAAAGATCCATCGTACATGATATCGAAATTAGAATAGGGTATCCTGAACAACAACATACCGAACTCAAAGAATTAGTGCATCAAACATTTCTTCATGAGGAAAAAATAAAGTACCTTCCCCTGAATTCAACAATTTCTTTCAAGTCTGCATTATATATGACATTAGTGGCATTGTCAACATTAGATATACCGACCACTCCTGAAAAACTCAAAGCATAAAAATTCAATTAAAATTTATAAATATTTCTAAATTATTTCAAAACCAACTAATCCAATAGAAAATATTACCTCGATGAATCTCTTTCTGGCACATCTGAATAACAACGACAACTTGATAAAAATTTTTCCTTTTCACCAAATCAACAAAATGTAACAAATATTTATAGCGAGAACCCAAAAGCACACAATTTAGAGTGTTCTTCCTGAATAGATGAAATGCAAATAATCAAATGACTATAAAAATCAAATTCAATCAGAAAATTGATTAAATTTGACCTATTAAAATCATACTCTAAATCTTCCAGCAAAAAATGCAGACCAAATTGACTAACGCTGGTATCGTTGATATCAATCAAACGCCCAATGACATCTGGAAAAAAAACTTAAAATTAAATCAACCACAATATTGGACTTCATTTATTCAACAAATATAAATAAAAAATAAATATATTACCAAAGCAGGAGCCATGAGGTGGAGATGAACAGTCTTTAATAGAAGAAAAAGATTGGAAAACAAATATTGATTCAGGAAACCATGGATATATACATTTCCCAACAAAAGTTTTGATTAGGAACAAAATATTAAACTTATGATATGAAATTCTGTTTTCAACCAAATTTTCAAGAACATCGAACCGGCGAACATTGCATAAATCACCAACATTAACTAAATCATAAAAATAATCGATCATCCATCTCTTCTTAACCGAAGCCTGAATTCGAGTACCCTGAAAAAAAATATAAAATTTAGATTAATTACTTTGTATCCAGAAATCTGGAAAAGAAAGAAAACAAAAAAAACTTACATCAATATCCACCATTAAAATTTCCAAAGATACAGGAACTTTATCTTTGTTGAAGGAAAACCACTTTCTACAAATACGAACGCAAATACACAAATCATAATAATCTGATTTTTGAATAGCTTTTAGAGGGACATAAATCTGAGACATGATCGATGATGAAAAAAAGATAAGGGGGAGAAGAAGAAAAATATGAAAAGATTGGGGTGGAAAACTTTTTCAGCTTTATTGGGGAATTGAAAGCTTTATGGAGAAACCTTATATATATTTTTCAGTATACAGTCTTTACGAAGCAGTGGAAGTGTGGTTGCGTGTTACTATGGTAACACAATGGAAAAATAATGGAAGTATATATCAGGACTATGTAGCTTGTTGTTTTTGTTAAATATAGTATGATAAGTAAAACTTGCAAAACATTATACTACTACTTAAGAAGCATTTTTTAGTTTCGGACAACATTAATTTATTTGAAGACATGCAATGAATAATAAAACTATAATTATAGCCCGAAACCTTATAAAAAACAAATGTTATCAAGATGGCTCAATAAAAAACTTGATTTTAAAAGCTTATATCGAATTCACTGAAAATTAATATTTAACCAACCTGTAATGAGCAAATAGTTAGTTATAAAATAAAAGAACATAATTAACCCATACATTAATTGTTGAAACATAAGCCAAAAATGTAAACAAAAGAACAGCATTAATTGTTAAGAAATACCACTCATAAACAAACATTATACATTTGTTGATATTAAGCAAAAAGGTAACAATTGAATAAAATGTCGCCTGGACATGCATACTATTGGAAAACATCAGCTCCGTCGCACTCCATCGCATAGTCTGAGTTCAACCTTTTTTTAAGAACACAACGAATGAAAATAAAATCTTTGTAATTATTGGGACTACAAAACTGATATTTTTTAACATGATTATAAATGAATTCGTTTAAAAAAGAAATAAAGATGAAAAATCTTACATGTGTCGTTATTGAACATATTCGTCAGCGGATTCGTAAAGAAGCATTCTGGTGTACACGAAAGCGTCACAAAGAACAAAGTCACCTGAAAAACAGAAATCCAATGTTATTGTCTAAAGAAGTAACAATAATTACTAATGGAATTAATAAATAAAGATTCAGTAGACAAAATACCGTGAAATTTCGTCCCTTGAAAAAGCTGTAAAAAAACATGTGGCTGACTCAAAACTGTTATCCCTATTCATGTCAACATATCCTTTCAATTCATTAGAGTAAGAAGTAATAAATAACCGGCATAGTATTATAGCTGGTTACCAACACATTTAATTATACAGTAAGTTAAGTTGTAAATACACATCAGCTGAGAAAAATTTAATAATAACATAAAAGCAGTGTTCTTACTCCAAGTCTTCAATAAAAAAACGTACGTATTCATCTCATCCTTTCTCATCACCATCCATCATCAACTTCAATGAGATGACCAATCACATCTTTCAAAACATAAATCAACCGTTAGAAAACATAATAACATCTAAAGATAACGGAAGAATTGTGTACTGCATAATGTACAACGTCTCCTATATTCTATTGCACCAACAAAAAAACATATTAAAAAAAATCAGACAATTAAACAAATTACAAACTTCTCCCAGAGGAGATAGAAAGTTATACAATAGGATGATGTATACTATAAAGTAAAGAATAAAAATCAAACTCACAATATGAGATGGATAATCCTCAAGACCATTCAAAACATGAGTGGCATAAATAACTGTAGGACATTGTTCTGATCATCTCTTCCCAAGAAACCCTAGTAAGTAAGCCTACCAAAAATATCTAAACCAACTAATTCTGATCAATTAGAAGAACATGAAAAGGAAGGGAATCGAAATATCAGTAAAGATTAGTAAACACTAACAAAAATAAAAGATGATCATTTAGACACTAACACATCGAATGGCTTTAGACTTTCTGAAACAAAACCCTGCATTATAATCAATTAATTATACATTTATCCACCTGCATGTAGAATGGGTTAGTTTAAGGGGAAAAAAGCATTAATATACACTAACAGGTTATAGACCAATAGACAAAACAATAAAAAAAAACACTTCACGGTTAAAAAGAAAAAGATAAACTTGCGGAAAAAAAATTAATTACAAAACTCAGTATAAAACTTATCTAGAAACCAATGCGGCTGCCATTGATACTGAGATGCAGAAACAATCATTACTTACGCTGTCCAATGGAAGATGAAACAAAATGTCCGTTTCTTTGCTTACATGGATTTTTAATTCTATCGTTCTCAAACGATGTTGTGCGTGAAGCCAGAAAGTTGACAACAATCAATGACACTTAAACATAATAGTGAAACTTAGATTTTCATTGCACCAATTAGTATCAAATTCGTAGCTAATGTGCAGACATTATGTTTTATTAAATTTTATCATTATGCTCCTAATAATGACACTTAGTAATCATGGATTAGTAAAGTGTGAACCTAGAAATGCACGAAGATCTTCATACATTACTAACCTCACACTTTACTAAGTCATCATTATTAAGATTCGTCAGTAGAACCATAATATAAAAGTAAAATAAAACACAATCACTGCACATTAACTACGATTTTGTAACCTAAATTGGTGCACTAAAAACCTAAATTTCACTATTATGTTTAACTCTCTTTGATTGATGTCAAAGTTCTGGCTTGACGCACAACATCATTGGAGAACGATGGAATTAAAAATCCATGTAAGCAAAGCAAGGGAATTTTGTTTCATCTTCCATTGGACAGCAAAAGTAATGATTTAGTCTAAACCTCAGTATTAATGGCAAAATACACGGAAAACTTATGCAAATGACGGGGTAAACTTACGAATAAATGCTGACCTAACAGAAACAATAATACAGTATGTACATGCACTTAAAAATAATAAATAGAAATATAGTAAAAACAATACATACCTCAAACCTGCAAAAAAAAAATATTAAAAACAGACAAAAATACACAAACAAAAATGAATACATACTTGTTAACCTGCTAAAAATGATTAAACCATGTATAATTTATAAACTAAAAAGAACACAACAAATGAAAATAAAATCTATGTAATTATTGAGCCTACAAAACTGATCATTTAAACAGGATTGTAAATGTACTCGTTTAAAAAAGAAATAAAGATCAAAAACCTTACATGTGACAGTATTCGAGAGCACAGTCACAAAGAAGCATTCTGCTGTACATGCAAGCGTCACACACCTGAATTAGTTCACAAAGGATCCGTTAACTGAGACTCGACGAAACCTACCTGAATCTGCACAATGAAAATTAAATTAAATTAATACATTAAAAAATGTATTTAAGAACACAAAAAGTGAAAATTTGCAGAACACGTTACTCAATCTATTTGAATTACTTATTTATTTATTAACAACAGAAATAAAATAAAAATATACATACCTTAACCTGCAAAATTAACAAATGAACATGAAATGGCTAAAAATGATTAGAACATGTATAATTTAAATAATAAAGAGCAAATAAACAGGAAAAGTATGCACAAAAAAACATTAACCTGACCTTGATCAAAGGATGAGAAGGAACATAAACATGTTGAAGTGCAGTATTACAGAAACCAAAAACAGAAATAACATGAAAAGCTTGCCAAAAAAACCATACCCTGAACACCAAAGGATGAGAAGGAACATAAACCGGTTGAAACCGACGTACCGAAACTAAAAACATAACTTGTGGAAAAAAAAACATACCTCAACCTGCAAAATAAAAACATGAACATGAAATGCCTAAAAATGATTAAACCATGAAACAGACATAAAAGAAACAGAAATATAGCAAAAACAATAAATACCTTAACCTGCAAAATTAAGACATGAACATGAAATGACTAAAAATGATTAAAACATGTATAATTTAGAAAATAAAGAGAAATATAGTAAAAAAAAATGCACACCTTAAACCTGCAAAAACAACGCATGAACACAAAACGGCTAAAAATGATTAAAACATTATACTTAATAAAATAAACAGAAATATAGACAAAAATACATACCTTAAACCTGCAAAAAAAATTAAGAACAGAAAAATGATTAAACCATGTATAATTTATAAAATAAAGTGGGATGTAGCAAAAAAATACATACCTTAAACCTGCAAAATAAAATTATTAAGAACAGAAAAATGATTAAACCATATATAATTTATAAAATAAAGAGGAATATAGCAAAAAAATACATACCTTAACCTGCAAAATTAAGATAAAAACATGAAATGACTAAACATGATTAAAACATGTACATACATACCTTAAACCTGCAAAAAATATTAATTAAGACATTAAAAATGATTAAAACATTTATAATTTAAAAAATAAAGAGGAATATAGGAAAAAGATACATACCTTAACCTGCAAAATAAAGAAAGGAACATGAAATGACTAAAAATGATTAAACCATGTATAATTTATAAAATAAAGTGGGATGTAGCAAAAAAATACATACCTTAAACCTGCAAAATAAAATTATTAAGAACAGAAAAATGATTAAACCATATATAATTTATAAAATAAAGAGGAATATAGCAAAAAAATACATACCTTAACCTGCAAAATTAAGATAAAAACATGAAATGACTAAACATGATTAAAACATGTACATACATACCTTAAACCTGCAAAAAATATTTATTAAGACATTAAAAATGATTAAAACATTTATAATTTAAAAAATAAAGAGGAATATAGGAAAAAGATACATACCTTAACCTGCAAAATAAAGAAAGGAACATGAAATGACTAAAAATGATTAAAACATGTACAATTTATAAAATAAAGAGAAACATAGTAAAAAAAATACACACACTAAGCCTGCAAAATTAACACATGAACATGAAACGGCTAAAAATGATTAAAACATGTATAATTTATAAAATAAACATGAATATAGTAAAAAATACATACCTCAAACCTGCAAAAAAAACAAAACATTAAGAACAGACAGAAAATATACAAACAAACTTCTCGACAATAATCCATTAGGAGAAATCGCTGACGAAGACATGAAAAATCTGAAAAAAAAAACATTCATATTCGTATATACCTCACGGCATCAAATCCACGATGGAAGAGTCCTTCGATCGATCGTCAAGATCTGAAAAAAGAAAATACGCAAATACATATACATACCTAACGGAGTCAAATTCGCAATGGAAGCGTCCATCGAGAAAAGGAATTTCAAAACCTTCTCGAAGATAATCCACTGGGAGAAATAGTATACAAAGATCTAAAAAATCTGAAAAAAGAAAACATGCATATTTGTATATACCTCACGGCATCAAACTCGCGATGGAAGGTCCTTCGAGAAAAGGAAATTCAAAAGCTTCTCGACGATTATCCGTTAGGAGAAATCGCCCACAAAGACATGAAATATCTGAAAAAAGAAAACGTGCATATAAATATATACCTCACGGCATCAAAATTCGCGATGGATGCTTCCTTCGATCGATCGTCAAGATTTGAAAAATCTAAAAAAATAAAACATGCAAATTAATATACATACCTAACGACCTCGAATTCGGGATGCAAGGGTCCTCGCAGAACAGGGAACTCGATCGATTCTTGACGATTACCCATTCGAAGAAATCGATCACAAAAGATGCGACAGCAGATGAGGAGCGAGCGGCTGAGGTCCTGATCGGGGAAAAAATTGGGGGCTTGGATGAGTTTCTCCGCCTCTCGACCGGAAGAAGAGAAATTTGCAGAAAAAAAAAAACGAAATATGCATACCTCAATATGAATATGAAGAAGGCGATCGGCGGAGTAGCCTCAATATGAATACGAAGAAGGCGATTGATGAGCCATATTTTTTGGCTCATTTTTAGGTCTTTAGAGTCAAGTATATCGAGTCCTTAGTTTGTTTTTACTTTATTTGTGTCTGGGAGGGCACGTTTGGGTACTTGGGCAAGTTTTGCAGGTGGGCAGGTAAAGGAGTGAAAAGAGGAGCGCACTGTGTGAAAGAGGCAAGGAAATCACCTTCCATGGTCAAGAGCACTAGTTGAGCAAGCCAGACTGACGAAAAGGGTCCAGCAGAGTTCAGCAAGCAACTAGGACGTCAGCAGGTGGAGCAAGACTTGAGCTCGACCAAGTACCGCACATGGTCCGCTACCTCAGTCAGTCAGAGAAGGAAGTACATGGGCAAGCGCTAACATTGACGGAGGCGGAACGTTGGGCATTCGGTGTACCCAGAATCCTGAAAATCGTGGACTCTTCAAAGATGACCAGATTCAGAGATAAAGAAAAGGAGGACTCTCGTCCAACCCTAGAGGTATTCCCCCACACGTCTCCCATCAGCTGAAGCCCGTCTATATAAATGGAGTGACTGAAGAAGGAGACGTACACGTATGAGCAGCGAAGAACACGGAGCAAGCCCTAACCTGTCCAGCGAAGAAGAAGGCGGCCGCGTGAGCAACCAGACTCGCCGGCGATTATTTTCTGTTAAGCCCTCGGGCTAAAAAACAATTTCCTTTATGTTTTAATGCTTTTGATTTCGTACTTTGATTTCATTTCCCTTTGAACAATTTCCAGTTTTAATGCATAATATAGTTCGTCGTAATCTCTTTGTTTTAATTTCTGTTTTAATTATGTCAAGTAGCTAAACAGTTCGTATCTGGGCAAAGGCAGAACCTGACCAACCCTGAGACGTGATCGTGCCGGGAGGCTTATTGATGACAGCAACTAGCTGAGTTTTGTTCCCGATTCAACAGGGTAGTAACTTAAGCATGTTAGGGACTTGGGCAATCCTACAGTGACCAGTGGGAACCCCGACTTGCCTAACACAGGAGTACGTGGATCAACGCGACCGGGAGACTGGGCGTCCGCGAAGTACAACATGTTGCTGGAGATGTGGTCGTATGACTTGGGTCTGTCCAGGCATGCTATTGGCCATTCCGGGTTTGCTTGGAGGATGAAGGCGACTTAACCAACTTAGACTCATGCGGTCACATAGTGTCGAATTGGTCAACGTCAGGAGACCTGTCGAGAGAGATCTGGCAGGACTTAAACATAAGAGCGAATAAGGGTTCGGGGTATTAATATGCGTGACATCATAGGGATGTTAATACTTGGGATCTATAACTGGAAGACAAAACTGTTAGCAAAATGATATACGTACCGATGATCGGCAGCACATAGGTCAAGGGGGAAGTCAGGGGAGTCGATGCCTGGATACTTTAGTCTTTATTGTTTCATTTTCTCTGCTTAGTCGAGTCTGTTAATTGCTCAATCATTTAATTAGGTTGCATGCTAGTTTTATTTTTGTTTAAGTTATTTGTTATTTTTTCAGTCAAGTAAACACGGTGACCACGGTTCGGCAGTGCCCAACTGCTCTCCAAACAAAACCTTTTCAAACGTGACAACCCAATTGAGCATTCAAAGCCGGGAAAACTATAAGCTAAATCGCCTCCTCGTGGGATCGACCCTATACTTGCTACTAGTACTTGTGCTAGTGAATAGTTTAGGAACTATAAATATTATTTTGCGCTACTCCACGACGGTAGCGTCAAAATTGGCGCCGTTGCCGGGGAGGCAATATTCCAAGCCAATAGTTTTCCGTGCTAACGCTTGACCTATTTTTGTATGCAGGACTCTAAATCATCGGGAAGCAAGGATACAGGACCACTACTATTTGATCCTGAAATCGAGCGAACCGCGAGAAAGAATCGAAAAGCAACAAAGCAAAAGCAAGCATTAGCACGTGCCGCTCAAGTAACTCAGTTGACCATAACTGAGACAGGAGAGTCAATCTCGGACACATCGAGACAAGATTCACCGAACACATCCAGGTCACCTACGCGATCAAGGATGGGAGAAGAGAGAGCCAAGACGTTGAGGGACACGATGTTCCCAGAGAACTTGAATCTAAAGCCGCTGGGTATCACCTTGCCCACGGTTGAAAACAATACTTGGGAGATGAGGCACGGCTTCATCCAGATCTTACCCAAGTTCAGTGACATGCCATTGGAGGACCCCCAGAGACATCTCCAAGACTTTGAATTGGCATGTGGCACCATCCGAGCAAGTGAAGGGCTAGGGGAATACATCAGGCTCCTAGCCTTCCCTTTCTCACTGGCCGAAGGTGCCCGAGAGTGGCTGTACACTCTACCCGCTGGAGAAGTGACCACCTGGAGTCAGCTTCAGCAGAAGTTCCTTGAGAAGTACTTCCCAGCTGCACGCATCCAGCAGATGAGGAAGAAGATCAACAGCATCAAGATGGGAGGAGGAGAGAACTTCCATGACTACTGGGTCAGGTTCAAGCAGATGTTGGCCAAGTGCCCACAGCATCAGATCCTCGACCATGACTTGGTCCAGTACTTCATCTCTGGACTAAGGGAGACGGAGAGGACATGGGTCAACGCAGCTTGTGGAGGATCCATTCTAAACAAGAGGGCCGACGAAGCATTCAAAATCTTCAAGGAAATGGCCGAAGAAACAAGGGAGGATGGCAGTGACCTACCCAGGAACAACTTGCCCGTACCATCCGCAACTGAAGTCAAGCTGGACAAATTGTGCAATATAGTTGAGCAACTGGTGCTCAACCAAAACCCAGGGCTAAAGAGAGGAGTCAAGGCGTGCCAAATCTGCAAGGAAAGTAACCATGCCACTGACGAGTGCCCTGAGCTTTTTGACGAAGAGGTCAAGGTAATAATGCAGAACAATGGGAACGGACAAAGGCCCAATGGGAACACGTACAACTCGAACAACCGGTACGGGAACAACAACTACCAGGGTGGAGGAAACCAAGGCAATCAAGGCCAGCAATATCACGGCCAGAACCATCATCAGAGGAATAACTACCAAAACCAGGGCAACAACCAGCAGAACCAGAACAATGGCCCAACTTTGGCAGACATGATGCAGACCTTGGTCAATGAAAATATCAAAGCCCAGCAGGAGAATGACCGGTACAAACAGGACAACGAGAAGTACAAGGTTGAGACTCGAGGTCAACTGCAGAATATCAATGCTCAAATGCTTGAGTCGCGCGGGCAATTCCAGAACATCAATGCCCAACTGGCGCACTTGACCCAGGCAATGACTGAGATGAAGAAGAAGACCAACGGTCTACCTCCCCAAATTGAACTAAACAACGCCCAACTGAATGCTATCCATCTCAAAAATGGAAAGGTCCTAGCTGAAGCACCCAAGAAGCCCACTCCACCATCTCGAGTGGAAGGAATTGTTGAAGAGGTCGACGAGGAAGAAGAGTCAGAGGAAGAGCTTGAGCTGACACCACCTAAACAGAAGGAAACATCAGTACCTACTCAAGCAATAACACCACCAAAAATCTACCCTCCTTTCCCAGGCAGATTGAGCAAGAAGAAAGAGAAGGAGGACACTAATGAGATGTTCCAGATGTTCAGAAAGGTGGAAATCAACATGCCTCTGTTGACCATCCTGAAATCCATGCCCAGGTGCGCCAAATTCCTCAAGGAGCTGTGCACCAAAAAAGTGAAATACCAAGATGATGCCAAGTTCGAAGTAGGAGAGAATGTTTCAGCGGTGCTCCAGAGGAATGTACCAAGGAAGTGTGCAGACCCTGGAATGTTCTATATTCCCTGCATAATAGGCAACATGAACATAGAAAAAGCCATGCTCGACTTGGGAGCATCGATCAATGTTATGCCTAAGTCAATGTACGAAGACTTGGGTATAGGGCCGATGAAACCAACAAGGGTAGTAATCCAGTTGGCAGACAGATCAAATGTGTACCCCGAGGGAATTCTGGAAGATGTATTGGTCAAGGTGGAGGAACTCATCTTTCCTGCCGATTTCTATGTCCTGGACATGGGGAGATCAAGCAAGCAGCCAGTAATGATCTTGGGCAGACCATTCTTAAAGACAGCAAGGACACACATTGACTGCGAGACTGGAAAGCTAACCTGCAAGTTTGAAGGAGAAACGGTCACATTCGACTTGTTCAAGTCAATGAAGCACCCAGAAGACACCGAGCAAGTGCATTATGTTGATCAGATCGATGAATTGATCGAGGAGCAAGCTCTAGGATATGGAGTTTCTGACAAAGTAGATCTGGTGATACAGAGGGGATTGACCAGAGAAGATGCAGAGGATGAGCAACTTGAAGTTCAACAGATAGTTGAGCAACTAGGAGCTCTGGAGAATCACCCCATGGGCATGAGCAAGTTACCACCTCATGAAGTCACGATCATGGTACCATCCCTGGAAAAACCACCGGAGTTAGAATTGAAGAAACTCCCTGCACATCTCAAGTACATGTTCCTTGGGCAAAATGATACATTACCCGTGATCATCAGTTCGAAACTAAAAAAAGAGGAAGAAAGTAAGCTAAGGAACATCCTTGACCAGTACAAGCAAGCCATTGGATGGACCTTAGCAGATATACGAGGAATCAGCCCCACCATATGCCAACACCACATATTGCTCGAGGAAGAGTCGAATCCAGTGCGCGATCCACAGAGAAAACTGAACCCCGCTATGAAAGAAGTAGTGCTCAAGGAGATACTCAAGCTGCTCAACTTGGGCATTATCTACCCTGTTTCAGACAGCAAATGGGTAAGTCCAGTTCATGTGGTGCCCAAGAAGTCAGGAATTCAAGTGATCGAGAACGAGAAAAAGGAGCAGATAGCCACTCGACTGCAAACTGGATGGAGGGTGTGCATAGACTACAGGAAGTTGAACAAGGTAACAAAGAAAGACCACTTCCCCCTACCCTTCATTGACGAGATGCTCGAGAGGCTGGCTGGGAAAACCCATTTCTGTTTCCTTGACGGATACTCGGGCTACATGCAAATTTGGGTGGCCCCAGAAGACCAGGACAAGACTACTTTTACTTGCCCATACGGTACCTTTGCATATCGACGCATGCCATTTGGTCTATGCAACGCCCCAGGGACCTTCCAGAGATGCATGATGAGCATCTTTGCTGATCTGCTCGAGCAAGGAATAGAAGTCTTCATGGATGACTTTACTGTATATGGCAGCTCGTTCGAGACATGCTTGAACAACCTGGAGTTAGCCCTCAGCAGATGTGTAGAGAAAAGTTTGGTACTTAACTACGAGAAATGTCACTTTATGGTAGAGGAAGGGATAGTCCTTGGGCACGTAGTCTCTGCCAAGGGAATCGAAGTTGACCGAGCCAAAATAGAGACCATATCGAAGCTGCCTTATCCAAGGAATGTCAAGCAAGTTAGAGGTTTCCTTGGGCACGCTGGGTTCTACAGAAGGTTCGTAAGAGACTTTGCAAAGATTGCCCAACCTCTGACCAGGCTGTTGCAAAATGAGGTTGACTGGAACTTTGATGATGACTGTCAAGCTGCCTTCAACCACCTCAAGGAAAGGTTAGTCACTGCCCCCATCATCCAACCACCAGAATGGGGAATGCCATTTGAGCTTATGTGCGACGCGAGCGGGTATGCTGTTGGAGCTGTGCTTGGGCAGATGAAGGGCAAGGAACGACATGTAATCTACTATGCATCCAAGACTTTGAACCCTGCCCAATGCAACTACGCGA
Organism: Euphrasia confusa; assembly: GCA_954870475.1. Taxonomy (NCBI): domain Eukaryota; kingdom Viridiplantae; phylum Streptophyta; class Magnoliopsida; order Lamiales; family Orobanchaceae; genus Euphrasia; species Euphrasia confusa. Next base: position 12,404,032 of record OX940969.1, read on the forward strand.
CCACAGAGAAAGAACTACTGGCTGTGGTGTTTGCATTCGAGAAGTTCAGATCTTACTTGCTCGGGAGCAAAACCATAGTTTACACTGATCATGCCGCGCTGAAGTACTTGATGGCCAAAAAGGAGACCAAGCCACGACTGATTAGATGGATCTTGTTGCTACAAGAGTTCGACATCGAAATCAGAGACAAATCAGGTAACCAAAATTTAGTGGCTGACCACTTGAGCAGGATAATCCAGCGAGAAGAAGCCATGCCCATCACGGAGACTTTTCCAGATGAGTACTTGTATCAGATTTCAACCAAGTCAGAAGAGCCATGGTACGCAGACTTGGCCAACTACATAGTCACAGGAGATATACGAGAAGACATGACCCTCTACGGTAAGAACAAGCTCAAGCGGGAGAGCAAGAAGTACATTTGGGATGATCCCTACATGTGGAAAAGGGGAGAAGACCAAGTGCTGAGACGTTGCATCCCTGAAGTTGAGCAAGCAGACATCCTGAAGCACTGCCATGAGCAAGCCTGCGGAGGACATTTTGGTCACCGACGCACAGCAAGGAAGGTACTTGACTGTGGTTTTTATTGGACAACTCTTTTAAGGGATTGTTTTGAGTGGTGCAGGAGCTGTGACAAGTGCCAGAGAGAGGGGAACGTGACCAAGAGGGATGAGATGCCCATGATGCCCATCATGCCCGTAGAAGTCTTCGATGTATGGGGCATCGACTTCATGGGACCATTGCCCAACTCCAGAGGGAAGGAGTACATACTCTTGGCAGTTGACTATGTATCCAAATGGGTCGAGGCCAAGGCTACAGCAACCAATGATTCAAGAGTGGTAGCCACCTTCCTCAAGGGCGACATATTCAGCAGATTTGGTGTACCTCGCGCATTGATCAGCGACCAAGGTACACACTTTTGCAATTATATAATTGAGAGGTTGCTCAGGAAGTATGGAGTGCACCACAGGATCTCCACAGCCTATCACCCCCAGGCCAATGGGCAAGCCGAGCTATCCAATCGCATCATCAAAACCATCTTGAGGAAGACGGTCAAGCCAGAAGGTAAGGATTGGAGCGACAAGCTCGATGATGCACTTTGGGCCTACAGAACCGCCTACAAAACACCCTCAGGGATCTCTCCCTACCGCATGGTGTTTGGCAAGTCATGCCACTTGCCCGTGGAAATCGAACACAAGGCGCATTGGGCAGTGAACAAGGTCAATTTCGACTGGGATGCGGCCAGCGAAGGACGTAAACTTGACCTAACTGAGCTGGAGGAAATAAGGATTGAAGCGTATGATAACGCGGTCAACTACAAGGAACGGACAAAGAGGGCCCATGACAAAATCATCAAGAAAAAGAAGATCGAGCCTGGTCAACTTGTTCTGGTTTACCAAACCAAGTTCAAATTCAAGGCCAAAAAGATATCCACCAAATGGGCAGGACCATTCATAGTCCATGCTGTTTGCCCAAATGGATCGGTTGAGCTGTTTAAGCCAGGTGACGATCATATCTTTAAAGTGAATGGGCAGAGAGTCAAGGCTTACTATGGGAATGAGGACCTCAAGGGGATGATACCCCCTGAGCCCGCCGCTTGACCAAGTGAAGCAAGAAAAATAAGTCAGGCCCATGACAATAAATAGAGGCAAATACCGAAGGCGAACTCGGTATGTATATTATGTTTTCCATTATTTCATTTTATGCTAATAAATTCACCACGCCAAGGAGTAGCCTTGGGCAGGAAAGGGTTTTGGTCTGTTTTTGTTTGCAGGAAACAGGAAAATTGAGTGAGCAATGGCGGTGATTGGGCAACGAGTAGAAGAGGCCAGCTGTGATGATTGCGGAATTCTCGGGAATCCGCATAAGAGTCCCATCGACTCTGAATTTGCAGAGTCCTAAACAATTTCAAATTCTAAACCATCTATACCACTACCCCACTACTTCAAAAAAACCGCACAACCCCTCAACTTCCCCCCATCACCACCACGCCCATTAACCCTAACTTCCCCAATAATGGTTTCCACCCGCACCAAAAACACCAAGTTAAACAAAATTCCAACCGGTACCCAAATCGATCTCACCAGCCCCCAACCACAATCATCGAAAAAGATGGCCGGAGGAAAGTCGTCCAAAGCCGCCGCTGCCGCTACAGCCGCGAAAGAGAAAACACCACCACCACCACCGGCGAAAACCCCGTCACCAAAGAAAGCGAGCACGCCGTCGCCAAGCCCGACGCGTGAAGCAAGCCCAGCCCCCATCAATACCATACTGGTAGACCAATTGACTGCCGAAATCGAAGCCCCAAAACTTTCTGATCTTGATGTGACCCCTAAACCGTCAACCGAATCGGCGCCGGCGAGCCAGAGTGGCGAGCCAAGTGAAGACGCCGGGAAAAAGAGGAAGTTCACGGCTGAAGAGAAAGGCAAAGCAGTTAAGAAGCCCCGCGAAGCCACGCCACCCGCCACCATGGAGTCGTCATCTGACGAGAAGTGCGACGACATGTCTACCGCCGGCGGCGAAGAGATGGAGGAGGATGAGACGGAGGAGAAAGAGGATGAAACGGAGAAGTCGATCCCGGTGACTCCAGTTGAAAAATTCAAGACCCCATCGTCGACCCGAATTACTCGCGGGAAGGGCAAGCAATCAGTACCCCCACCATCCAACATTCAGAAAAGGGCAGTTGTGGTGCCCAAGACGGTATGTTTTGAAACCCTTAAAGATTTGGATATCCTTGATCAAGTTAAGGGTTATTTTGCAGCTATAGGATGGGAGGACTTCTTGACCTGGCCAGGGCAAGTCTCTGAGAAGTTGGTCAAGGAGTTCTATGAGGAGTTAGAGGTGAGAACGAGCAAGGATGGCGGGGCGTTGGGCATTTCTTTCAAATTGATGGGATCGTATAATGAGGCGAGCATCTTCGAGATCAACATGGCCATGGGAGCGGCCAGTTTCAAGGACAAGTTTTCAAAGGAGTACCAGGACAGGTTGACCACGCCACCAGAGCGCACGCAGAAGGAGAGAAATGAGATCTGGAGGGCCTTGAGCAAGGAGAAAGTGTTCAAGTCACAGGAGGCCAAAAATCACCTGCTCAAGGACAATGCGTTGCGTATCTGCCACCGTATACTGGCGTATAATTTTTATGGAAAAAAGGACAACAGCAATACTATCTCCCTGACCGAGCTTGATCTACTGTGGTGCATGACCAAGAAGATCAAGGTCAACTTTGGAGCTTTCCTGTGCGCACAACTGAAGAACATCTTGAGCAAGCCAGCACAGAGGTTGTCCCTTGCCCACTTTCCAGGAATTTATGCCCAGAGGATGGAGTTGAAGCTTGATTTTGAGTTGATGGAGATGATGCCCGAGGAAAAGTTTGATCATGCGTGTTTGAATAGGATGGCTGATATCAGAGTTGTAGGAGAGGATTGGGTGTTCACAAACCCAGAGGAAGTGAAGGCCTTGGCGACGGCAGCCAAGGCGAAAGTGAAGACCGAGCCTGTGAGTCGACCAAGTGAGAGGGTCGAGTTGCAGAAGGAGGAGATCCTTGAGCAATTGGATGTCCTCGAGGAGAAGCAGGACCGGATTGGAGAGAGGCAGGACGAGCTGCACGCTGCCCTCATGGCATACTTCGTCCATGTTGGATTCAGGTACCCACCTGAACCCAAAACCTAATGTACCCTCCCTTTTTAGTAGTTTAGGATTTTATTTTTTGTTTTTTTATTTTTTTATTTTTTATTTGGTCTTGAGTCTGCCCGACTCATGTCTGATGGGGTCGATCTCCTTATTTGCACACTTTGCCCAAGGCAAAGTGTGTATGTGGGAAGGTGCGCCAACATCGTTGGAGTCGGAGTCAGGGGGGATGCTTGCCCAACTTATTACTGTTTGCACACTTTGCCAGAGGCAAAGTGTGTGAGTGGGGGAAGGTCAAGAGCAACCCCATAGTTTGATCGAGTCGCATGCTTGATAAATACCTTGATCAATTTGAACAGTTTTCAAAATTAATAGTCTATGCATGAAAAATATTAGGGACGATGGAATTGCAACTAGGTAAGCTGTGAGGATTTGAGCCTACATCTGTGTGATATATTTCTTTCATGAGAGTAGCTGTTTAAAAAGTTGGTAATGCTGAAGCTTGCCCAAGTTCTGACCATTGTGATTATTTGAAAATTGAGTTGAGTAGTAAATGATTTAGGCATTTTCTTTCTGTACTGCAAATAAAAAGAAGACCCTTGTTAGCCCCTTGAGCCGAGCCATTATTTCTTGATCACCTGGGGGAAAACCCTTACTGCCCTGACCCAACCTGCATATATGCTCAAGTTCATAAAAAGAGCAAGTCAGGGCAAAGTCTTCTCTGAAGAAAAAAAAAGAAAAAAAAAGAAGAAAAAAAAAAGAAAAAAAAAAAGAAAAACAAAGAAAAAGAAAAAATAGATCCATGAATAAAAGGGTGTGCTAAGGCCCGTAAGAGAGAAGAAATTAGGAAGAAAGTTGCTAAGTAAAATGCATGTCCTGCCTAAGATCAATTCTGGGCATTGCCCAAGCTAGCCTATACAGTCACCCTAGAAAGCCCTAATGATATTGCCCAACTCAATTGAAAATGTCACAGGATAGAACTTGGTCAAGCCCAAAGCAGAACTTCTTTTAAAACAGCATTGAGCGAAATACTACCCATCCACTACATAGAGAGAAACACTTAGTGAGAATCCCAAAATCCTGTTGCAAACTCTTGACCGTTTTTTATGCATTCCATTGACTATGATTTTGACTATCTGTTCACTTGATCAACTCTCTGTATTTTGATAAGCATGCTGTCCTTGAGTCTTCTGTTTTCTTTCTTTCTCTACCCCCTGTTTGTTTTCTGCTTGAGCAGGCAAGTCACCGTACACGCTTGAGGACAAGCGAATTAAAGTGTGTGCGTGTGATGAGCCATATTTTTTGGCTCATTTTTAGGTCTTTAGAGTCAAGTATATCGAGTCCTTAGTTTGTTTTTACTTTATTTGTGTCTGGGAGGGCACGTTTGGGTACTTGGGCAAGTTTTGCAGGTGGGCAGGTAAAGGAGTGAAAAGAGGAGCGCACTGTGTGAAAGAGGCAAGGAAATCACCTTCCATGGTCAAGAGCACTAGTTGAGCAAGCCAGACTGACGAAAAGGGTCCAGCAGAGTTGAGCAAGCAACTAGGACGTCAGCAGGTGGAGCAAGACTTGAGCTCGACCAAGTACCGCACATGGTCCGCTACCTCAGTCAGTCAGAGAAGGAAGTACATGGGCAAGCGCTAACATTGACGGAGGCGGAACGTTGGGCATTCGGTGTACCCAGAATCCTGAAAATCGTGGACTCTTCAAAGATGACCAGATTCAGAGATAAAGAAAAGGAGGACTCTCGTCCAACCCTAGAGGTATTCCCCCACACGTCTCCCATCAGCTGAAGCCCGTCTATATAAATGGAGTGACTGAAGAAGGAGACGTACACGTATGAGCAGCGAAGAACACGGAGCAAGCCCTAACCTGTCCAGCGAAGAAGAAGGCGGCCGCGTGAGCAACCAGACTCGCCGGCGATTATTTTCTGTTAAGCCCTCGGGCTAAAAAACAATTTCCTTTATGTTTTAATGCTTTTGATTTCGTACTTTGATTTCATTTCCCTTTGAACAATTTCCAGTTTTAATGCATAATATAGTTCGTCGTAATCTCTTTGTTTTAATTTCTGTTTTAATTATGTCAAGTAGCTAAACAGTTCGTATCTGGGCAAAGGCAGAACCTGACCAACCCTGAGACGTGATCGTGCCGGGAGGCTTATTGATGACAGCAACTAGCTGAGTTTTGTTCCCGATTCAACAGGGTAGTAACTTAAGCATGTTAGGGACTTGGGCAATCCTACAGTGACCAGTGGGAACCCCGACTTGCCTAACACAGGAGTACGTGGATCAACGCGACCGGGAGACTGGGCGTCCGCGAAGTACAACATGTTGCTGGAGATGTGGTCGTATGACTTGGGTCTGTCCAGGCATGCTATTGGCCATTCCGGGTTTGCTTGGAGGATGAAGGCGACTTAACCAACTTAGACTCATGCGGTCACATAGTGTCGAATTGGTCAACGTCAGGAGACCTGTCGAGAGAGATCTGGCAGGACTTAAACATAAGAGCGAATAAGGGTTCGGGGTATTAATATGCGTGACATCATAGGGATGCTAATACTTGGGATCTATAACTGGAAGACAAAACTGTTAGCAAAATGATATACGTACCGATGATCGGCAGCACATAGGTCAAGGGGGAAGTCAGGGGAGTCGATGCCTGGATACTTTAGTCTTTATTGTTTCATTTTCTCTGCTTAGTCGAGTCTGTTAATTGCTCAATCATTTAATTAGGTTGCATGCTAGTTTTATTTTTGTTTAAGTTATTTGTTATTTTTTCAGTCAAGTAAACACGGTGACCACGGTTCGGCAGTGCCCAACTGCTCTCCAAACAAAACCTTTTCAAACGTGACAACCCAATTGAGCATTCAAAGCCGGGAAAACTATAAGCTAAATCGCCTCCTCGTGGGATCGACCCTATACTTGCTACTAGTACTTGTGCTAGTGAATAGTTTAGGAACTATAAATATTATTTTGCGCTACTCCACGACGGTAGCGTCAGCGATCGGCGGAGTAGCCGCGAGCGGCTTAGGTCCTGATCGGGGAAAAAATTGGGGGCTTGGATGAGTTTCTCGGAATCTCTACCGAAGGGAGAAAAATTTCCAGAAAAAAAAAACGAAATATGCGTACCTCAATCCGAATACGAAGAAGGCGGTCATCGGAGTATTTGGAGTGCGACGGGGAGCCATCGGCCTGCACATGATGATCGAGGATGGGAGGACGATGATGAAGAGGGAAGACGATTCAGAAAAAAAAGAGGAGAAATTATGGTATCGGAATTATGAAAAGAATTTTGAGGGGGGGGCTTTTATTGGGACGTGAAAAAGGTGAAAAGAATACAGCTTTTTTGTACTGTTTGTGCACTGTTTAAGCCTTGCGTTACGCAAGAGAGAAAAAAAGTATCTGAAATTGAAGAATAAAAAATTAATATATTTTGTAGTGTGAACGCATTCTGGGTATGCCATTGGTCACCTTGGAGGCTACGCTTCTCGTTTTATATATGTATAGATATTGACTTGAAATATTCAAAATATCACATTTATTCCTTATTTAACTCTTTTAATTAAGTTTATTCTATTATACTAATAAAATTAATTAGAGAATCGGCATTTTTTATTAATATATCTAATCGATTAATTAATTAATTAATTAATTTATATTATACAAACAATAATATCGAAATTTAAGTTAATTCAAATTTATTATATTTAAAAAATAATAATGATTATCAAACTCTATTTCAAATTCGTATCTATATAAAGGGCATCATCTTCACTCATTCCCTACCTCTCACTTTTCATTTCAGCTATTTTTTTTATTTGTTTATGCAAACATTTATTTATTTTTTGTAGAGCTCTAGGTAAGTTTTGTTGTTTATTTTTGTTTTTTGTATAATTTTCATTTCAGCTATTTTTTTTATTTGTTTATGCTCACATTTATTTATTTTTTTGCAGAGCTTTAGATAAGTTTTGTTATTTTTTTTGTTTTTTGTATTTTTGCAGCCTTTTCATTTCAGCTATTTTTTTATTTGTTTATGCTCACATTTTTTTAGGTCTATATGTAAGTTTTGTTATTTTTTTTTTGTTTTTTGTATTTTTTGCAACTAAATATTCTTTTACTAATTCGATTTTAATTTAAATTTGATTGTTTGATAATTAATGTTTTTATTTTTTGTAGCCTTCAATTCAAATGTATGTATATCTTTACTCAAATTTTAATTTTAAATTTTAATTTTAATATTATTGTTTGATCATTAATATTTATATTTTTTGCAGCGTAAGTATTTTTTACTAATTTGAATTTTAGTTTTAATATTATTGTTTAATCATTAATATTTTTAATTTTTTTTTCATTTTTTACTAATTTGAATTTTAGTTTTAATATTATTTTTTGATCATTAATATTTTTATTTTTTACGGTAATTATTTTTTACTAATTAATATTATCATTTGTTGATTATAATTGTTTTGTAAATATAACAACTTATTTGGTAATAATTTTTGTATTTTTTATCAAATTTTTTGAATTTTTTATTTTTTTTATGATTTATTTTTTTGCAGAACTTTTGGATTTATTACTTTTTTTTATTTTGTAGGTTTCTGTATGACTATTCATTTTGTAGGTTTCATTATAAGTAAAATCCTTTTCGAATCGAAACATTGAATTGCACAAATTTTAAATGGATTCCAAGTCTTTTTGTTTATGTTCCTATTACTGTAATTTTAGAGTAGTTTGTTTTCATTTTATTTATAATTTATTTTATCTATTTACTTTAATTTATAAAATTTACGCAATTTAAAATAATTTTATTTAATTTTATTCTAATTTTGTTTATTGTGTAACTTACGTATCTTTATTTGTATTACTTACAAATATCACCAAAGCATAATTAAAATATTGATTGAGTTAATGAAATAAAATGGTATTTAATAATTATTAAATAATTGAAAAAATAATAATACATAATTTTATTTAATTTTATTCTAATTTTGTTTATGTTGTAACTTACGAAAGAATATTGTAATACTTACAAATATCACTAAAACATAATTAAAATCATTGATTGAGTTAATAAAATAAAATGGTATTTAATAATTATTTAATCTTTATAATATATAATTAAGCAATTGTAATAGATGACATATGTTTTACCGTTAGATTATGTTGTGTTAACACCTATTAATAAACAAAATTTTTATATTAAATTTGTGTTCACACTGGTAATTAATTAACGTAATTATTTTTAATTAATGATAGTAATTAATTAGCATAATTATTTTTAATTAATGAGCGTAATTATTTATTTTTTTATATAATATAATTTAAATTTATAATCTCCCTTTAAATATTGACTTTAAATATTTAAATATCAATTTTATTTCTTATTTATTTCCTTTAATTACTTTTTCTATTATATTAATATTTATTTATACTACTAAAATTAATTAACGTAATTAAGAGATTACGAGAGAGAATTTACATTTTTTATTAATATATTTAACTATTTAATTAATCAATTTATATTATATAAACAAAAATATCGGATTTTAGATAAATCTATTATTTAAAGTAACTAAATAAATTTGATGTTATCTACTATTTATATTACTATAATTATGAATAATTCAAATCCGTATCTATATATAAATTACATCATCTCCACTCACTCCATACATTTCCCTATTCTTATTTGTTTTTTTTTTTTTGTTTTTTTTCTAAAGGTCAATCATATAAAAAATAAAAAGTATGATACAGAACTGCTCATAGGTAAGAGAACCCATCGCTACACAAAGCTAACATACTTTTGTTTTTTTGCAGAGCTTTATGTAAGTTTTTATTTTTTATTTTTTGCAGCTAAACATTATTTTACTAATTCGATTTTAATTTAAATATTATTGTTTGATAATTAAGTTTTTATTTTTTATAACCTTTAAATGTAAGTATCTTTTATTAATTCGAATTTTAATTTTAATATTATCGTTTAATTATTAATATTTTTATTTTTTTGCAGACAATTTTCAATGTAAGTATTATTGTTTAATCATTAATATTTTTATTTTTTGCAGGTAAGTATTTTTTACTAATTCGAATTTTAGTTTTAATATTTTTGTTTATTGATTATAATTGTATTGTAAATATAACAATTTATTTGGTAATGATTTTTGTATTTTTTCCAATTTTTTTATTTTTTTACTCTTTTTAAAGATTTTTTTTCAGGCATTTTGTATTTCTTACTTTTTTTTTTTTGTATTATGTTTTTTTTAAGTAAAAGACTCTGGAGATCGAGAACTCAAGAAAGATCGAAACATTGAATTGGAACAGATTTAAATGAAATCAATTAAAGCTTAGAGTATTTTGCGTTAATAATTTATTTATCTTTTATTTTATGATTTAATTTATAATATTTTATGTAACTCACAATTATTATTTTAATAAAATTTATAATGTTTTTATTTAATTTTATTCTAATTTTATTTTTTGTAACTTATTATTTACGCACGTATTTTTATTTAATTCTTCTAATATATAATTCAACTAACTTTTGATTTATTTGTGTTCACACTTATTAAAAAAATAATAATATAAGATTAATAATTTTGTTCACACCAATATTTATTAATATTTAATCTTAATCAATTTATTAAGTAAATATTAAATACAAATTAATATATAAATAATAATATTTATATTTTTCTTATTCTCTTATTATTTAATTTTATATAATTTATTTTTATAAACTCTTTAATTATAGTAAAAATTGATTTGAAAAATTCAAATTATTAAATAAATCATTTTCTAAAATCTTCTATTAATATCTTCCGTTTATTCCTTATTTATCATATATTATTTATTTATTTACTTTATCATCTTAATAGATAATAGTATTAATATTAATTTGTATTAATCATTATATTAATATTAAGTAAATTAGATTTGATTTAATTTAATTTACCTATTCTATTTTTATTAGTCAATTAAATTATAAATTTTCAACCATATTCCGATTTAATTCTATAATTTACGATTTTTATTCAATTAATTTTCAAAAATTATAGAAAACTTAATTCAATTTTACCCTTATAAAAAATCTTCATCTTTTACTCATTCTCAACTTCGATAAATTATTTTTTCTAATATGATTATGATTTATTTATGTATTAACATTTTTGATAATGCATTATTGTTATTATCATCATCATTAATAATTCTTTTTATGATTACATCGAGAATATCAATTTTCTAGAAAGAACGCGGAAAATATGTTTGATTAAATGCATTCGGTTGAATTTTTAAATACCAACAAGTGTTCCAAACTATCAAACAATAAAGTTGAAGGTTGGTATTATTATAATTTTTTTTACTAAAATCTAAATATATTAATTAATATAGTAATATTTATACATATATATATATGTAGACTTATTTTTCTTTAAGCAACAATTTATATAGTCATGTCATATTCTATTTATTGTATATAATACGAATTAATTAAATGTTGTGACTGGTATATAGTTTTTGATACATGAACTATTTCGTATTAAGTTGGGGTGACCGTTATACTATTGCGGAATACGGATGCCTCTGTCGGACTATGCAATGGTACTAGGATGACTATGCAATGGTACTAGGATGATTGTAACATTACTTGATAATTATATTATCCACGGGAAAGTATTAAGAGGAAATAATTCTGGGAAAATGATTTTTAATACTCGAATTGCTTTGACGCCCTCGAATACCAAATTTCAGTTTGTTTTCCAACGAAGACAATTTTCGATTATGATATCGTATGACATGACTATTAATAAGAGTCGTTGACAAATGTTGGAATATTTTTGAAAAAACCAGTATTTACGCACGATCAATTGTAGTTGTCTAGAGTAACCAACACGACCGGGTTGGAGCTTCTGCTTTGTGACCAGCGTGGTCTTGTTATGAATAGAACAAATGTAGTCTATAAAAAAGTATTCCATAATTTGTAATATGAATGTAATTTTCTTTATTGTACTATTTCAATTAGATCATTTACTTAATATTTATTTGTCCATTATCAATATTTAAATCTAATATTAAGCCGAATGAACACTACTCCGACTAACAAATAGTTGAATTAAATACACGTGGATCGCACGGGTAGGAGGACTAGTATATCTATTTAATATATAAATCCAGACTTTCCTGATTCCACGTGGCAAATGTGAACACACCAAATTACACTACAAAAAAAGAGCATGTTCACACTACGTGGCACAAAGAATGTTTTTATTGGCTAATCCATTCTTATGTGGCCTTATTATTCATATGTGGCTTTATTATTGATTATGATGTGGCTTTATTATTGATTACATTTTCCAATTTCCATAAATATAATTTTAAAACCGAAATTTAATTGACCGTGTATTTATTTCCATAATACCAATTAGACTTTAATTGGTAATAATGTATTTATTATTTAATTGGCGTTATAATTGGATAATTGGATCTCCGTAATTTTAACTAATAAGAGAGATTGGCGTTATTTAACTAATTTTAACTAATTGGATAGTTGACCAGTAATTGGAATAAAATCGGATCTCCTTTGTATGTTCCCAAATATTATTTAATTGGCGTTATATTAAAATCAAGGGGTAATCAGGAATGAGGGCACTTCTAAGATGATTATTATTTATAGTACCCAATCTTTTCTCTTAGTATTATATAGGGCACTCTGCCCATTTTATCCTTTTTCATTAAAAAAATAAGAAATTAATTGATATATAAAATTACGCAAAAATCTAAACTATTATCTTACATTTCAATAGTTCCTCATTCGACTACACACATCTATTAAAGTTTCGTCAAAGACATTTGAAAATCTTTCATCTAGGGCTCATTGATATAAAATCAATACTAGAAATCTATCATAGATATAAAATCACTTGAATTCAGAAATTTGTCATAGATAATTTTTCTCATTGATATAAAATCAACACTAGAATTCTATCATAGATATAAAATCACTTGAATTCAAAAATTTGTCATAGATAATTCATATAATAATATTGATATATCTATCATAGATATGAAAGAAAAAATTATCAAAGAATTCATAAAATAACATACGTAAACAATAAATCTATTATAGATATTTACAAACTAAACTAAAAATCTATCATAGATACAAAAAATATGTAAAAACATTACACAAAGAATATTCCACATACGCATCTCATAAAACACGCATCCTGTAATTATATTTATATATAATTATAAATATATATGTACTAATGTTTGCGCAAATTAGATAATGCAAATATATTTTGTTTGCGCAATATATTTTGATATTAACATATAATGTAATCTCATGTTTGCGCAAATATATTTAGCGCAAATATATTTATATATATTAGTAGGGCGTTTAATATTAGTGAATATTAAAATAAATTAATATATGTTACCGTAATATTATTGTAGGGATATTTATGACTTTATACATTTTAAAAAATGCCCCTACCTAGTATTTAAACAATACACATACCCTAATAAATAAACAATTAAAAAATATACAACCCTTACAAATGAAGTGAAAAATTATGGGTGTTGAAAATAATATTAAAAACCAATCTGCCCCATACCCTAATATTACCTAAAATGAACTTTTAATTCCATGTAATAAATATTAGTTATAAATAATTTATGTAATTGATTTGTTACTTAATGTATTTATTATATTGAATCTCTTACCATACATATCAAAAGAACAATATAGAAAAAATCAATATCAATCCCTATAATCTTTAAAAAATTAATTAGCAAATATTAATATAATAATAATAATATTTATAGTTCACGCGTTTAAACATCTATTTAAATGTTTCTTTCTCATTCTCACCATATTATTCGGTCTCACCATATTACTCGGATTTATTCTCTCTAATTTTTTTTTTATTTTTTTTGCAGCCCCACATATATTATGGAGTTATCTAAGGTACAATTTTTATTACATGATCTTGAGCTCATGCTTTATTTAATTTATTTGTATTTTTGACACATAATTATGATTTATGATGTATTATGATTTATTTTCGTTTCTTTAATGTTTTCGTGTCCAAAATTTTATTTTTAGGTGAGATGTGTATTTCAAGAGATGGTGTTTTCGTCAAGTTCAATATTCAATTTCAGAAGTTTTTTGGATATATTATCTTCGTCTACAAAGCACGGCAGAGTTTTTGGTAATTTATTTTACATTATTTATGTTTTTAACTAAATATTATATTAAGTGTATTGTTTATATTAAATAATATATAATTTTTTTTAAAAAAAGCATAAGTTACTTTATATTGACTTTCTTATTAATTATTTACAGTTTATATTAAATAATATATAATTTTTTTTAAAAAAAGCATAAGTTACTTTATATTGACTTTCTTATTAATTATTTACAGATATAATTGGAATCATTCTAGACGTCAATGAGACTAGAATGAATTTGGATCCTACGAGTAACGGGAAAAAGAGTATTCAAATATTGCTCCAGGATATAGAGTAATATTACATATTGTTAAATTTATTATCCAATTACAAATACCTTTCTCTAATAATTATTTTAATTATGTATTTTTAATAACTCAACAGCAATTATACAATCACCTGTGTTCTTTGGGAGCCATATTGTTATACATTTAGGGAATTTTTTGACTCCATCAAATCTCAGAAAGTACCCCAAGCTATTATTATACAGTGCTGCAGATCGAAGAAATTCAAAGGTTATTTTTTATATTTTACAGAAAATATTTATCTTTATGTGTAATATTTTAATTTCTTATTTTTCATGTACATTAACAGGTCAAATTGGCATTTGTAGTATTGATTATGCAACTAAGCTCATATTTGATCAAAATATTAAAGAAATTTCTCAATATATCAAAAGGTACGTAATTTATTTTTCTAAAACTAATTCAGTTCAATAATTTATAAAGAAACGCTAATATTGTTGTTGAATGATTGTATTATTTTTAGTTTCGAAAAGAAATTCATAACCAAGGATCCAAATGGTTCAAGCATCCTAAAGAGTTCTTTTCAGACTTTCGCTGATGCATTGCTGAGGCCTCATGGGGATGTTAACAATCGAAGCAATGCACATGCTCAAACTACCTCTGATGATGTCACGTCTGCTGCTTCTGACGTATTATTTAGATTATGTCTTCAATCATTTTTACTACGTAGATTTTCTAAAATGATTCTTTATATGATTATGGTGTTATTATTTTCCGCGAAATAATGGATCCTGAATCGGGTAAAGAAAGATGGACATTTTGGCCGAAATTTATCAATTTTCAAAGCTTCAAGAAGTGGACCTAAGAGACCTTGGAGACGTTATTCGCAATATTTAGCTGCTTTTATTATTAAATTGTTGCAATAAGCTATTTTCTTTATTTTAATTCATTGATCTATAATTATCCAGACTTTTTTTCTCGGATATAAGATTTTATTTGACGTATTCTTATATAATAATATTTATTTTATTATAATTTTATCACGTTTGTTGTTGTTACAATATCTTTAAATATACAAAATGTCAATTGGAAATAAAAGTATATTGTTTTAATTAACAGATATGTTTGAGTTCTATATGCCAATTATCGTACAAATTTTTTTTTTATTTCAGTGTCATTTTTCTGAAATTAAACTTAAAAGAATTCAGTATTATATATTATATATAATATATTATATATAATATATTATGTAACAAATATCACCAAATACGCTCGATTATTCATTACTATTAATTATAGTCGACAATCAATAGAATATCTTAGTTAAAAATAGACTATCTAATACAAATCCAATCCTGACATAATAATGAAATATAATATTTTTATGCGTGGATACTGTATTAGATTTTTTTATTTAATTTATTGAAATTGATTTATTTACCATTTTTATTATATCGTAATTTTGCCACATTATTCTAAGAGTTGCGTTAGTTAATTTATTGAAATTGATTTCTTTACCATTTTTATTATATCGTAATTTTGCCACATTATTCTAAGAGTTTTGTTATTTAATTTATTGAAATTGATTTATTTACCATTTTTATTATATCGTAAATTTGCCACATTATTCTAAAAGTTTTGTTATTTAATTTATTGAAATTGATTTATTTACCATTTTTATTATATCGTAATTTTGCCACATTATTCTAAGAGTTTTGTTATTTAATTTATTGAAATTGATTTATTTACCATTTTTATTATATCGTAATTTTGGCTCATTATTCTAAGAGTCATGCTATCGTGTATAATCCTTTCCTTTTTTTAACTTCTCATAACCCTAATTTCATAATTTTACAGTATAAATATTGAGTCATAACTTATCAGAAAATATAGTATTTAGTCAGCTTAAACGTTTCATTCATGTCTCAACTTTATCATGCTTTGTCTGATGTTAACAAGTCCAACCTTGATTGGATTTTATGTGTGAGGATTTGTAGGAAATGGTTTACATACGACAGCGAAGATTTGATCCAATCCTATGATATTCTGATGGTCGATCACAATGTAAGTATTCTACTTATTTATCATTTTCCAAAATTTTTGTCAATGAAGTTACTTTTTTTTGCGTTATTTTTTTAATTTCCTCATTATTTTACTGTGTGAAGGAAACTCGAATCCAAGCTTCTATCAATAATGATCTCATCCAAAAATATATTGACAAAGTGAAAGAGGGCCTGCAATCTTCGTTTTTTTAATGTTGTTGATAATCCGTATAGAAACTCCATATGTGATCACAAGTATCTTATTGAGTTTAAAATGGGGACGTATATTGACGAGTCCAACTATCCTTGGTTTCATGATAATATTTTTTTTTTCAAAACTATTCCTGAAGTGAAAAATGAGAACACATTCTGCGATGGCCCGTTATTTGGTAAGCCAAACGTTTATACCTCTGAATTATCCATTTTCTTTTACACTTAATTATTTCGTTATGTCTGATGTCATTTATTTATTGATCCTAGATTTTTCTCTTTTTGTAGATGTTGTTGGCCATGTTATTGACATCAACGAGTCAAGAAATCGGGCTGATGGATTACATATTTTGTTACAGGATTCAAAGTATGATTTTTGAACTAATTTCATTATACCCTTATAATAAGACTGATCCAAAAATATTTATTTAACTCAACTTGAAATACGTATTTAAAGAAATATATTTATAAATATAACTGCTATTGCATTAATAATGAATTTTCTCTATTTTTTCCAGCAACAATAGGCTGCGTTGCATTTTGATTGGTCATCTACTTACCGATCTTGATCGGTTTATTCTTTTACTGAAGAGGAAACAATTGGGTCAAGTAGTAATTATTGTACAGATGTGCAAAAAGATTAACTACAAAAGTAACCTTTTCACTAAATTTATTATTTTGGGTTCTAGAGTCTTAATGTAATTTTTTGTTCTTTACTTTTTTCATATTATATAAACTTTATATTCAGGTGAGATGTGTATTTCAAGTCATGGTAATGCGACTACCGTTAAAGTGAACCAGAATATTCCCGAGATTGTTTGGTTTACGAAAAGGTAATAATGAATATTTTTTATACATCTTTTATAAAAAAAAACATCAACTGTAAGTCAATTAATTGTATTTAAAATTGATCGTTTATTTGTATTTTATGAACCTCTATTGTTCATTTACAACTGTGTATATTTTTATGTTAGGTTGTCTAATTCTGAGGTTATAGTTAACTTTGATGGATCCAAATTTGCTCCTCCGTCTATGCTGAGCGCGGAACACGAGTTGCGGTGCAAGTCTCCTTATATTATATCTCTTTCCGTCCTGTCCTTTTGTGAAGACGTATATTTTTTCACTCTTGCGCCTTTAAATTTGAACCATCTAAATTTTGAAATATTCATTTCATCCAAAAAAATGACTTATATATTTTCCATACAAGCAGGTTGCCAAGTTTTAGACTGTTGTTACTGTCACGGATGTCATTATAAAAGAATTCGGGTGGTATTATACTAAGTACCCCACTTGCAATGTGTACCGCCGCAACAGTGGTTTCAGTTTGATGTGTGGATCTTGCCGACAAGATCTCATTCCTTTTTCGAGGTTTAAAATTCATATTCAAGTCCATGACGGATATAACTATGGAAGATTAGTCCTGAACAATGGCCTTACAGCTTTTCTCCTACAGAAATCCTCCGCTGAAATTATTCAATTCATTGTTTCGGTAAGTTTCTTTCTATAAGCTAAATTTAATATTAGACAAGTGATAGTACTATATTGTTTTATTGTATTTTTGCATAATGTAATATATTTATAAATTATTCAGGATAAACAAAACTCTGATAAGGAGTTTAATGTCAATTCGCCTTCATTTAACTTGAACAATGAAATCCCTCAAGACTTTCGCCACCTTATTGGGAAAGAGCTTCTCTTAAAGGTTAAAGTTGACCAATGGAATGCGCGAGAACCGGCTTCGGAGTACGTTGTTGAAAAGGGAACCGATAATCCATTGTTGGTGCAATTTTATAAGGAAAAATTTGAGAGATCTATGAAGCTCCAGGATGATGATTCCTCCGATGGTGGTTCAGTGGCCATGGATAACTAATTCTTATATTATCAGAACTAGTACTACCTCCCGTGCGATGCACGTGATTTATTTGTTTGAAATAATCTAAAATCTTATTTAATCTCTAATGTATTTTGTCATATATTTATTAATGGACTAACAAATTATTTTATTTAATAATCGAACTCTTACTTAAATTTGTAAACTCGTATTAATCTCATTATTAACCGTTATCTCAATTATGAAATTTCTATTATTTTTAAAGATTATGCATGTTTGATGTAATTTATAGTATGTAAGTTTCTTGGGACATAGTCGAGTAGTAAGGTATGTGGTGATGTTGGTGTAATATCTCGAATATGACAATTTTTCATTGAAATATTATGAAGTTAGTCTTGGGATGAGACATATTGGCTCTCTCCCACATGTGTATGCTACTGGAGCACCTCCCTCATTTACATCCTACCCGATTGAGGAGCCTTTGATCTGGTGGGAGAGGAGTTTCTTGTCTCTGCATTCCGTTTCTCGTCTCTACAGAGTTTCATCCAACAAATACTTAAAACCGGTGGGGGAAAATCAAAATAAATGGAAAATAAAAAATTATAAACCTAGAAAATAAATAAAAATATAAAAAAAAAAAATTGAATTTATTTGATGAACATGAAGAGTATGAGATGGCACAAACGCAATTATATTAATATAATGTTCGAGAAATAAGTTCAATTATTCAATTTAAAAGACATTTTACAAATTTTAAAATATTAATATTTAAGTATATTCAAAACAAATTATATAAAAAATAAATTATTATGATATTTGTGAAAATGTATTAATTAATAAATAAATTTAATTGAATGTGTGATTAATATTTTGATATTTTTATTAATTTATGTGAAAAATAACATTTTTTTTTATGTATATTAATAAATTTGCGAGACGGGACAGGACAGAAAGGGATCGTCCCGATCCCATCCTGTCCCATTATGAAAAAATAAATCGCCTTGGGACAGAACGCGATTGTCATTTTTAAAATTGATCTCGTCCTATCTCGCTAACTTTCGGGTTGAGATCGTGACGGGATCGAAATTCCGAGATAAATTGTTCACCCCTACTAATTTGTAAACTCGTATTAAATCTCATTATCAATCGTTCTCTCAAATATGAAATGTCTCTCAAATATGAAATGTTTTATTTAAATTGAAAGGTTATGCATGTTTAAAGTAATAAACAGGCTTTGTTGGTGAGTGTTTCATTTTAATTACAACATAAAAAATTTAAAAATAATTAATAATGTATAATGATCGTATAAAAAATATTATTAAAATTTAATTACATATATCTTTTCATTGTTTACAAATATATATTTGTTAATTATAATAACTGAATCATATTTTTTGGGGCAATTATTAATAATTATAACTGAACAATATAATTTTTTTATTTAAGTTATATTAGTATTAATACTAATACAAAATTCAAAAATATGTTTTAAAATTATTTTTCAATAATAATTTCCAATATTTTCATAGTTCACTTAAATCATACTCCCTATAACTTTGTCAATACTTAGAGTAAAAGATTAGCTAATAAAATTAAACTTTTTATTACCTTTTTTATTGTGATATTATCTCGGTACTCAATTTTTCAACGTGTTTATAGATCTTTTAAATTATATAACTCATGTGATTTATAAATTAAATTGTTGAATTACTATTTCTATAAGCTAACTATTTTTTTTTATTATTCAAACTTCGTAAGTATATAAGGTGATCTATTAAATTAAATTGATAAATAATTATTATTATTTGTGGTTATATTATATCTCATTCTCAACGAAATAATAATAAAATTATAAAACTAAAGTATAAAATCTCATTATAGAAGATATTTTATTTATTTGATTATTTTAAATATTTAAAAATTCGACACCATCATATTGATCTCGCCTATAGTGAAAAAAATATAGAACAAAGAGAGCAAGATTCGAGAATCATAATTAAGATGTGATGGGGGCAGGTCAATGTCGAGAACCACCGCGTCTGCGGCCCGTACGTAATTACCTTATCGAAAATAGAGCTGTAAAATAGAAAATTAATTTTTTTTCTCTTACGATCGATTAACTTTACAATTAGCAAATAAATATGCAAATCTTTCCATAGTTGTCGTTTATCAAATCTTGTATCAATTCTACACCTACTGAAAAGAATCACATTCCAAACGGATTGTAGGCTACAATTACAATTTAATTTATGAGATATTGAAAAAAAAAACAAAATCTACAAATAAATTATACCTGAATTTGATTATGGAAAAAAAATACAAATTTAAATTAGGACTTATTCTTTTGAACATAATTTCAGTCAAGTTCAGTTCAGATCGCTTTAGTTCAGTTCATATCGATTCAGTTCAATTAGTTTCAAAATAAATTAAAATAAAATAAACAAAAAATAATTTCAATCTATAATTATAAATATAAAATCTAGTTAATTTCATAATATTATTAATATTTTTAAAAAAATATTTAATAATTTATAAAAATTATTATTATTTTTATAAAAAAAATCGATTTTGTTCAGTTCAGATCGCTTAAGTTCAGTTCAGTTCATATCGTTTAAGTTCAGTTCAGTTCAGCCGGTTTCAGTCCAAAAGAACTGGTAAAAGAAAAATGAAAAAAAAAATGCATAATGAAATAATTAAAGCGTACATGAAATTTTGGAAAAGATAAAAAAATTCGACGAATATATATACGCAAAAATATTGAAGCATGAGAACGTGAAATGCCTCGTCAAATTGATCTAGAAATGTTCTATGAAACGCGACTGATTTTTTCTTGAGAAAACATATGATTAATTAGAATTACATATGTGGAAATTTACTGAAAATAAAAATTTACTTAAAAATTATACTCCATTAATGTATAAATTTTGACTTAATAATAATATTACTATTTTTATTTATAATTTATAGTTAATAATATTATTTTTATTTATAATTTATAGTGTGAACACAACAATATTAAACCTTTCTGATTGTTCCACGTGACATGGAGAGATTCAGGAATTATATATATATAGATTCCATATATTTTCAAAAGTATTTCATTCAGCAACAAAACTTATTTGGTTTTTACAATATGCATTACATGTTGCAATGCTTAAATAAGTTTTATTTCTTTTTTCAGCTATCCGTTCTACATCTCTTTTGAACATTTCTACCTTGAAATTTTATTAATAACAATAATTACAATATGTAATGTGATTTACACCATATATTTTTATTTTCTATTATTTAATATGTTTTTGTACGCAATTACGCAAATAAATAAAATTAATTAATTATTGTAACAATAATTACGCAATATATAATGTTATCCATCAGCCCGATTGCGTAAATAAAAAAAATACTTTTTATTTTATATTAATTAATATTTTTTTATGCAATTACGCAAAGAATTAAAATTAATTAATTATTAATAACACTGTAACAAAAAGAGATATACTATTTTGTAATGTAATTTACCATGTAATTTAATTTATGCATTTATGCAAAGAAATCAAATTAATTAATTAATTACAATAATTACAATATGTAATGTGATTTACACCATATATTTTTTTTTGTATTATTTAATATGTTTTTGTACGCAATTACGCAAATAAATAAAATTAATTAATTAGTGTAACAATAATTACGCAATATATAATGTTATCCAAAAACATATTGCGTAAATAAAAAAATACTTTTTATTTTACATTAATTAATATTTTTTTATGCAATTACACAAAGAATTAAAATTAAATAATCAACTACAATAATTACGCAACAGAATTTTATAAAAATTATTAATTACGTAAATAAAAACATATTAAGCAGTTATTAATTAATTACTAATAACACTGTAACAAAAAGAGATATACTATTTTATTAGTTTTTATGGTAATACTTTCGTGTTATAATATAATTTTAATTATACGCAATTACGCAATAGAACAATTTTTTTCTCATTCAAGATTCTACAATAGAACAATTTTTTACTCATTCAAGATTCTATTAGATATTATCTTATTGAAAAAAACAATTACATTCACAAATAAAAGATATGATAATCTTCGTTCAGCCACAAAATCTTATTCATATAATTAATTACTAAAATTACGCTTCTTATCATAAGCAGCTTTTAATAATATAACGAATTTATATTTGAAAGTGCCTGACAGGGGTATTTACGAAGGAAAATACGCTGTCAAGCTTAAGGCAGGGTGATGCGCTACTTCAGTATGCCGCACCACGAAGCCTTACGTTTTAGTTTGTTCGTTTTATTTAATTTAAGTATTTTAATGTGTATCTTAAATTCTCAGTTTAATATATATATGATATATGTATAAGTTATGCAGCGGAAAGATAAACGTTAGGCAGAACGAACAAACTCACACACACAAACGAAGCGATAAATAAATAACACAAGTAATTAAATCTTTGTATGGGTATTTAAATTATACCCATACGAATGTGCCTTACGGCTAAAAATATATTATTAAAGATACGAGTCTTTACAATAAATAATCTTGGATTTACAATCGACTAAACTTAAGGCAATGCGAAGGCATTCCTTCTCGTTTATCGGATCCGAAGATTAATGAACAATCAAAACTGAAATAAAGCTTCTAACACTATCCTATACTAAATTACAGATCATAACTAAGTCGTACGTACCAATCTCAGATGAGGAGATAAATGGACGAAAAACTTCCAATGAAGATCTTGCCTACTAAAACCGACTAGCTAATGATCTTAATTAAAATGATGTTTTCGGATAGATGAAAAAGTATGTCAAATGAGCTGAAGTCTCCTGGTATTTATAGGAGGAGCTCTCAACCGAAATCCCTAGTAAAACTAGGTTTAGAGTGGTTGAGAGAAGATAGGAACCGCCTTTGACCCAGCTTCTGTCTCTGCCGCACAGCGAGCTGTTCTTCAGGCAGGGCGAACCTTCTTCAATTCACTGGAAAGCCTTACCTCTTGCCAATGCCTTCCAATTCTCTT
Organism: Euphrasia confusa; assembly: GCA_954870475.1. Classification (NCBI taxonomy): domain Eukaryota; kingdom Viridiplantae; phylum Streptophyta; class Magnoliopsida; order Lamiales; family Orobanchaceae; genus Euphrasia; species Euphrasia confusa. The sequence continues at coordinate 12,427,250 of OX940969.1, forward strand.
TCTTTTCAGGTTCTCTATGCCTATCGCTCCTACTCGAGTCTTCTGCTCTTGTTCGTCGTGCGGCATGCCGAAGGTCTTCGTCCTGCCGCATGATTCTGCTAATGTCTTGATTGTCTAAACATGCATGATTCAACTGGAAACTCATGCTTACACATTTCACACATACAATGAGTGAAAAACAACAATATAAAGATGTGAAGAAAGGAGAAAACATGTAAATATGACTAAGGCATTGTTATGCTCAGTAACTCTGCCGCATTACTCTGCCTAGCAATATTTACACTAACAAACTCCCCCTTTTTATCTTTCTTCACAAAACATGAGGCAGAGTAAAATGACAACTCCCCCTCAATGAAAACTCTCTTACTTAGAGGTTTATGAATAAACATTTTGACTTAACTTTAGGCATGAGTAAGAACTCCCCCTTAGTTAATGCCTTCTAAGTTAGAAAACAAAAACAAACAATTTTGAAGATAACACACCAATTTTTTTAAAGGAAATGAAAACCAGAATTTAAATTGTTCAAAACAAAAGAACTAGAAATAAAAGCAACAAGCAATAATAATTGTTCAACATACCAAAAACTTAAAATAATTAAAACTTGAAAAATTTAAAATTCATCAGAATCTTCATCATCTCCATAGTCCACCAGCTTCTTTGCTTCAGTCTGCCTCTCCTCTTCATCCTCTTCCTCTTCCTCTTCATCATCATGCTCTTCAGTCTGCCTCTCTTCAGTCTGCCTTCCTTCAGTCTGCCTTCCTTCAGTCTGCCTTCCTTCAGTCTGCCTTCCTTGATCTTTACTCTGCCTCTGCGCAGCTTCTCCCCCTTTTTGTGTAGAAATCCCATGGTTGTCCAGAAAATAGAAAATGGCATTTTCAATACCAACAGCCATATGGGAAGTCATATCCTTGCATAATTGAGCCGCATAGTCCTGTGCAAACTTGCGAGCTTGGAGATAGATGTCAGGCAGGCCCTGGGAAGAGGCACCACCACCAGTAGCTTCAGCCTGCGGCTGATCAGAGGAAGCAGGCGCCTTGGTCTCGAACATGTGATAACCCTTCCAAGGCAGATCATTCGGCTCTTTGGGAGTGAACTTGATGATCGGGCTGCTGCGGCAGACAATGTCCGAGGCAATGGGTTGATACCCTTGATCTTGGCATAGCTCCCAAATCAGAGAAGGAAAGGCGAGGCTATGGCTTGGATTGAGATCTTCAATTTGTTTGCACATCTTTGCAAAAATTAACTCTCCCAAATTGACTTGCTTGCTAGCACCGAGGGCATAGATGAGCTCGGCAGTGGCAGCATGAACACGGTGTGTGTTCGTTGTTGGAGTCCAATTTGATTTTGCAATTGTAAAAAGAAAATTGGAGAAAGCACTTATCTTTGATACTGGGGGTGGAGTTATGTTGCCCTGGCCACCGAGGAGACGACGAGCAACGGCAGTGGGATGAGGCTTGAGCTGCAGAGGATATTGAACTTCATATCGATCAAGAAAAACATTGATGGCAGTGGGAGAGAAATTGTAGATCTTCTGGCGAATATAAACTTTGCCATATCCTCGAGACTTCGGATCGGCGAAGCATGGGCGCAAATTCGCGTAGAAGTCTCGAACCATCTCCGCACAAAAACCTCCTGCATAAGTGACGGCCTTGCGAAGCTTCATTTGATCTAAAAATTGATCAAGTCGTTGATCAATAATCGTTGAAAAATCAACTCGGCGATCGGGGATGATTGGCTTCGCGGCATAGTAAGGCCCGAGAGTGGCACGACGACGGGACCAGTAACGCTCGGAGTATGCTCCCAACGCCTCCACATCAGAATTGGCATCTTCAGCAGGTGCCGTCAGAAGGGCATCAGAGGCAGCCGGAAGCTTACCCTTTTTCGCGGCTGAGGCAGGGGGAAGAGTGGTGGCTTCCGGGTCACTCTGGGAGCTGGCTGCCTTGGAACCACCACCTTTTTGTTTCTTACCCCGAGTAGATTTGGATGGAGAGGTGTCCAAATCAATGGGGTTTGATCGAGAGGTTGGCGGCAGGTTCTTGGATTTGAGTCGAGCTGCCTGAGTGGATGCCCGAGTGGATTGACGTGTGGGAGGGCCATACTTGACAGGGGCCTTGCGCTTCTTGGTTTGGCCAATTTCAGTGGGTTCTGACTCAGTGGCAGAGTCTTGAACCACTTCGTGACCATCTCCGTCGAAGCGCTCGGAGGCAGTTGATGTGTCCGGTGAGTTCCTTGGAAACGGCGTGTCCGAGCGAGCTTTCCGGTACGGTGAAGGGCAGTCAAAATCACCATATAAGCCCCTCATCGACGAGGTGTCAGAGTCGAAAGGAAGGTCCTTCAAGCCGGTTGATGGTTTAGACGGCGTGAACTTCGGCAGAATTATTTGAAGGGGAACCGCGGCAGAGGGAGGAGCAACGATGGATGCGGCGGTCTTGGCACTGTCAGGAGTGGTAAAAAGATCCAAAAATTCGTCGGTGTCCATGGACCGCTGATCATTGGCGTCGTACTCAAGGACGTTGGAGACGCCGGAAACCACCGTCGGTTGACGAGGCGTCTGAGAAGGCCCGGAATCAGATCCGTCTTTGGCAGCGTCATGGATCTGTTGCTCGGGGGCATCCTGAAGATCAGTTGTGGCAGGGGCAGTGAAAGATGGCTCTGCGGCATCCTGAACTTCAGGGGATGCCAGATTTTGGGCAGGTTGAACCACCGTGGGGACGGCAGACTCAGCAAGTCCCTGCAAAATTTCACCGGCCATGGTCCCTTCCGGCGAGATTGCCATCGGAGACCTGTGAGGAGACGTACCTGAGCCAGGAGACACCTGGGTTTGCGGCGGCGAGACAGTGGTGGTCGGCGCGGTGGAGGCAGCGAGGAATCGCTTTTCAGCCTCGGAGGCCTCCTGGAGGGTGATGTTCTCCGGCGTGGCATCTGAACGGATTTCTTGAAGAATCCGCATAAAATCGGGGTTAGCAACAAGGTCGGCTAGGATTTTGGAAGCCATTGATTTGGAGAATTTAGGGATGAAAATTTAGGGTTTCGATTTCTGGTGCCGAGAGGAACAAAGGGAAATTGGATTTTTAAAGGTGAGAGATTTTGAGTTTTGAAAAATTTAAACACTTCGATCGGTAGAGATATAGTAGGAATAGGTGTTTTGAAAATTTGAAACTGAAAATTGATAAGTATAGTGGGAGAGAAAATAGGAGTTCGTTGATGGAGAAGAGGAAAAGACTCCTGGCAGTGCACTCAAGTGCTTTTCAACGGCTGGAAAAAGGTAACGGTCATACTGCGGCAGGGTGGTGCCGCAGTGCACTGCCTTGCCAAATTTTTTTTTTTTTTTTTTTTTTCTTTTGATTAATTTTTTTTTTTTTTTTTTTTTTTTTTTAAACAAGAGTACATATTTTTGTTGGTGTGAATTCTTCAAAGAGAATAAAACTCCTAGGAAAAAAAATAATCCTAGGTGATCTTCGTGCCGCATAGATTGAGCATGCCCTTGCGTAGGCATTGATATCATAAATATTGGGTGTATGAAATACCTAAATCGAATTGTACATGAAATTCTTAACCCTAATAAATCTAATTACATGTATGTGGGTTTGTCCATGTTACCAATGTGATGTTAGTATGTTCTTTTCCTTCGGAAATTTTTACACACAATTTTAATTTGATAAAGAAGGCATAGGCAGAGCGAAGCTGGCATGATATTGCGGCAGCACGAAGCAGAGAACCTTCTAGGTCATGATGCACATGCACAAAGATCTTCTAAGAAGGATGAAGCGATCTGAGCTTAGTGGTTTAGTGAAGATGTCGGCTTTTTGATTCTTCGTTGGTAGCAGTAGGATGAAGCGATCTGAGCTGGCTTTTTGATTCTCAGGGGTTCGGGCATCGGCCTTGGGAGCAGTAGGTAAGGCAGCCGGATTCGCAGTGCCTTCTGTTGTTCCTGCTGCGGCAGGGTGTTCGAGTAGTTCTTGAATACCATCTTCTCGAGGTTTCTTGAGAATGCTTAGATCATCGAACTGCACATTCACTGATTCAATAATAGTTTTGGTTAGTGGAATAAAAATTCGATAGGCATGACTATTTTTAGAGTATCCAACAAATAATCCTTTGAATGCCTTTGGTTCAAATTTTGTTCTAGCTACTCTATCATTCAAAACATAGCATACAGAGCCAAACACATGAAAATATTTCAAATTTGGTTTCCTTTTATTTAAAATTTCATAGGCTGTCTTCGATGTGCCTCGTCGTAGGCTGATGCGATTAAGAATGTGGCATGCGGTATTGGTTGCTTCTGCCCAAAGAGCTTTGTTGAGATTTTTTGAGATCAACATGACACGGGCCATCTCTTGTAGGGTTCTGTTCTTTCGCTCTGCCACGCCGTTTTGTTGAGGTGTGATTGGGGCAGAGAACTCTTGGGCAATGCCTTGTGCATCACAAAACTTGGCAAGTTGTTGATTCTCGAATTCGGTGCCATGATCACTCCTTATTCTTTTTACATTTGTTTCATGGTTTGTTTTGATCCACCTAATGAGTTTAGAAACTTCTCCAAATGTCTCGCTTTTATCCTTTAAAAAGCGTACCCATGTGTATCTTGAGAAGTCATCGACAACTACAAGTACATATCGATTCTTTGAGTGACTTTCTGTCTCAATAGGTCCCATTAGGTCCATATGAAGAAGTTCAAAGCATCGAGATTGCTTTTGGTAAAGATCTGCCTTAGAATTTGCTGATCCTGCGGCAGAGGCAGTTCGCTCTGCGGCAGGGAGAGCTGGATGACTTGTCCGGGTCATTTTTCCTTGTTGGCATGGTCCACATACACTTTTCTCGATCTTGGAGAGTGCTGGTAGTCCACGGACGGCATCGAGCTTGATAAGGCGCTCCAAATTCCTAAGGCTTGTATGACCAAGTTTTTGGTGCCATAGGTCCACGTCGTTTTGCACTTTTGCGGAGAAGCACGTTTCTCCAATGGAGTAGCAATTGTTCGATGTAGATCTCTCCCCCTTAACGAGTGGTTTTCCTTCATGGTCAAAGACTTCGCATGCTTGATGTGTGAATTTGACGTGCATGCCATCGTCGCATAGTTGTCTTATGCTAATGAGGTTGGTGATTAAGCCTTTAACGTGGAGAACTTGTTGTAGCTTGGGCAGACCTTGTACATTCAGAGTGCCTCGGCCTACAATTGATCCGCTAGACCCTCCTCCAAATGTGACTTCGCCTCCTTGAAATGCTTTATAGTTGACGAGGTGATTACTATTTCCGGTCATGTGTCGTGAGCACCCACTGTCAAAGTACCATTTGTCATCCTTGGTAGCCTTGAGGGCGGTGAACACAACACTGCATTTTATGTCAATTTTGTTGATAGATGATGTGGCAGGACTAGCATCAGGGAAGGCAGGAGGAGCAAGGCTTTCGTTATTAGTAGTGAATTTTGCTTTTGGAACCCATATTTGTGATGCAACAGGTTTAGACTTCTTTAAATAAGTCTTCTTTGTCTTAGACGCATTTAATTTAGGTCGAGTGTTGTTGACCTTCTTGATGGTATGCCATGATCCAACGTTTGAATGAAGGTGACGGCCATTCTCCCAATCCTCTTCACGTCTCCAACAATACGGTCGAATATGACCAGGAATCAAGCAGTAGTGGCATACATATCGTCTCTTCGATTTGTTCTTCATTTTGGGCAGAGGCTGCCTTGTCTTCGTTCTGCCTGCTGCAGCTTGTCCTTGCCTCTGCCTACTGCCTTTGCCGTGAGCTGTCACTTTCTTGATTCCTCTTGTAGTGGATTCTTGTGAAGGTGTAGGAGTATCTTGTGGACCATCATTTGATTCCTTCACAAAGGAGATTCCCGTTGAACTCTTTCTTGGGGGAAAAATGGCATCTACGGTCTTTTGATAACCGAGGCCTTGTCTTTCAACATTTGAGATACTCATCACGGCATCAAGTTTTGATGTGGCCGTGTTGAGTTTCTCAAAAGTGTTGTTGGCAGCCTCGAGTTTGCCATTTGCTCGTTCAAGCTAATTTTTTAGTTTTTCAACTTCCATGTCTTTTCTTGTGAGTTGAACATCGAACTTCATCAAGCGTCCTTCAAGGTCATTCTTTTCAATGAGCATTTGTTCTATGGTTATGGCTTGCTTCTTTAGCTTATCTTCATATGAGGCTTTGTTCGAGGTTAATGTTTCTACCAATTTGTTTTGCCGTTGAAGATCCATGCGTAGCTCATCAAATTTATCTTTTAGTTCAATAAAAAGATCAAAAGGAATTGCCTCATCCTCATATTCATTGTCTGAAATGGAGGCAGTGAGACAAACGATTCGTTCTGCCTTGTCTGCGGCAGAGGTAAAGAAAGCAACATGGCTTCGGCCTGCGGCAGGAGTTAGATCGTCGTCTTCTGTATCTGAAAGAGAGATGCCGTCATACCGAGCGGCCAGTGCTGTTTCGGAGAACTCATGACATAGTTGTTCCAAATCTTCTGGTTCAATCATGGAATTTAGGGCGATGCCTCGATCCTTTGATGGGCATTCCGAAGAGTAGTGCCCGAGTCCATGGCATGTATGACACTTGATTTTAGACCAGTCCTTCGAAGAGTTTGAACCGGTGCTTGATCCAGGGCTTGATTGACGCGTCACGAGCCTTCTATCTTGATTTGAAGGGGTCTTGGGAGGAAACTTCCTTCGGCGGGGATCGTATGGTTTTCTTAACGACCGAACAAGCATGGCATCCACCTTCTTTGAAAGTAGGGCGTACGTGTCTCCTCCGTCTTCTTGTCCCAGTAGCTCATAGATTTCTTCGTCAGTCAAGTCATTTGTCGAGGAGTTGGTGCTGCTGCCTTGTGAGCTCCTGGAGTCTCTGCCATGCGAACTTCTGGAGTCCCTGCCGTCAGGTTCTGCCACCGTATAGGCAAGGTTTTTCTCGCTTTTCCTTTCGCGTGACTGACCATAGGATGCACGGTCTTCCTCATTAAGCTCATGGTTCTTAAGAATTCCCATTAAGGTGATGTAGTCTTCAGAGGTACCTACGGGACCATCTTCGATGGCCGTTACTTTTGATCGAAACTTTGAGTTCATCGATCTAAGTAGTTTGCTACAAACAGCCTCATTGCCTATGGGAGAGCCAAGGTCAGCACATTCAATGACGATAGACATGATTTTGCCAAAGTACTGCCTTGCCGACTCATCCTCACGCATTCGTAAGTTTTCGAAGCGAGACATGAGCATTCGGACCTTGGTTTTCTTCACCGTGGTATTTCCTTCACAGTGAAGTTCCAATTGGTCCCATATACTCTTGGCTGATGCACATTTCTTGACAATTTTGTACATATCACAATCGATAGACTCAAGGATGGCACACCTTGCCCTATCGTTGGCAGTAGCTGCGGCAACCTCATCGGCAGACCATTTTTCGGGAGCTTTTTCAAGCATTTTACCGTCCGGTAACTCCTCCAAAGGAGGTTTCCATCCTCTAAGGACTGAAAGCCAAGCATTTCGGTCAATGGATTTAATCCGTGCCTCAATACGTGTCTTCCAAAATCCATAGTTGGTACCGTCAAGAACAACCGGTGTTCGTACGATAAAGGATGGATCTGACATTGTGAGTGTGTAAAATCAGAGGGACCGTTAGCACTAAGTGAGTCTAGTGTCGGCTCTGATACCACTTGAAAGTGCCTGACAGGGGTATTTACGAAGGAAAATACGCTGCCAAGCTTAAGGCAGGGTGATGCGCTACTTCAGTATGCCGCACCACGAAGCCTTACGTTTTAGTTTGTTCGTTTTATTTAATTTAAGTATTTTAATGTGTATCTTAAATTCTCAGTTTAATATATATATGATATATGTATAAGTTATGCAGCGGAAAGATAAACGTTAGGCAGAACGAACAAACTCACACACACAAACGAAGCGATAAATAAATAACACAAGTAATTAAATCTTTGTATGGGTATTTAAATTATACCCATACGAATGTGCCTTACGGCTAAAAATATATTATTAAAGATACGAGTCTTTACAATAAATAATCTTGGATTTACAATCGACTAAACTTAAGGCAATGCGAAGGCATTCCTTCTCGTTTATCGGATCCGAAGATTAATGAACAATCAAAACTGAAATAAAGCTTCTAACACTATCCTATACTAAATTACAGATCATAACTAAGTCGTACGTACCAATCTCAGATGAGGAGATAAATGGACGAAGAACTTCCAATGAAGATCTTGCCTACTAAAACCGACTAGCTAATGATCTTAATTAAAATGATGTTTTCGGATAGATGAAAAAGTATGTCAAATGAGCTGAAGTCTCCTGGTATTTATAGGAGGAGCTCTCAACCGAAATCCCTAGTAAAACTAGGTTTAGAGTGGTTGAGAGAAGATAGGAACCGCCTTTGACCCAGCTTCTGTCTCTGCCGCACAGCGAGCTGTTCTTCAGGCAGGGCGAACCTTCTTCAATTCACTGGAAAGCCTTGCCTCTTGCCAATGCCTTCCAATTCTCTTTCTTTTCAGGTTCTCTATGCCTATCGCTCCTACTCGAGTCTTCTGCTCTTGTTCGTCGTGCGGCATGCCGAAGGTCTTCGTCCTGCCGCATGATTCTGCTAATGTCTTGATTGTCTAAACATGCATGATTCAACTGGAAACTCATGCTTACACATTTCACACATACAATGAGTGAAAAACAACAATATAAAGATGTGAAGAAAGGAGAAAACATGTAAATATGACTAAGGCATTGTTATGCTCAGTAACTCTGCCGCATTACTCTGCCTAGCAATATTTACACTAACAATATTGATTCAATATTCTATTAGATATTATTTTTCAATAAAAAACAATTACAATCACTAATTAAAGGTATGATAATCTTAGTCCCAACCCGCTCTCTCTAACCCAAAATTACGCGTATACTAAATTTTTATTAATACCTGTACTTATTAGCCTAAATTTTTATTTTTATTTTTATTAATACCTGTACTTATTAGCCTAAATTTTTATTAGCCTAAATCAATTTTTATTAATACCTGTACTTATTAGCTTACATGGTTCTATTAATACCTGTACTTATTAGCATTATTTTTTATTTAACTATTATAATAGCGTCTTAAATAATTATATACCATTTGTATTTTCATCTTTTATTAAATATTTGAATTTTTTCACACCGTAAACAGTAGTATTTAGAGCATCTCCAACCGATACCAAAAACTTATTTTGGAGTAGGATAGATGCTCCAACCGATACCATAACATAAACCTATTATAGGTTTTATGGTGGGACCCACCAAAAAAATACTTAAATTTACGTCTACAGTAAACACAAACCAAAAACTATTCATTATTTATAAAATAATCCTTTTTTTTATAAATTAATAAAAATGACTCATTAATCTTTTTTGTTTCTTATTTAATATTTTTTGTAATGTAATATTTTTAAATAATCATATCATTAATAATTAAAATAAATTATTTTATAAAAAAATAAATATCACAATATTAAATATAATTAAATATTAAATATTTAATTGATAATAAAAATAAAATAAAATAAAATAATTAAATTAAAATGTTACGAATTACAAAAATAAATAAACTATGAATCACAACAAAATTGATCAATAAGCAGGTAAATTGAAAATAATATTTATTAAATTTTTTTGATGTCAAAAGTTATGTGGTTAAATAGTAAATTTATAAAAATGTTGGTTATTTATAAAAATAGTATAAATAATTGTATAAAAAGAATATTTAAAGAATATTCTTTTAAGTTTGAATATTGGTTTTTCGGTTGGAGTCAAATTACTGTAAACTTAAACTTAAACTTATTTTAAGTTTAAGTTTTGGTTTCTCGGTTGGAGATGGCCTTATTACATTATGTTTATAAGTTATGTAACTTTAATAGTTATCCAATACATACATATGATTAGTTGTCGTTGCTTTTATTTGTCCTAATTTTTATTAGCTAAATAAATTACTAAAACAATTCCGAGTTTTACACGTACACTGTAGGATTTATTAAATCATGTTTATAAGCTATTTAACTTTAATATTTATCCAATACTAGTACTATGCTTTCCTTTTATTAAATTTGCTTTGATTACAAGTAGAAAGACCGATTTTTCCGCCTACACTGTTTTATTTATTAAATCATGTTTATAAGTTATGTAACTTTAATAGTAATTGATTAAACTATGGTAGTTAGGGGTTGCTTTTATTTGTCTTAACTTTTATTAGCTAAATAAATTACTAACATTATTTATGTTTTTTTGTGAACAGTTGCTTTTATTTGTACTAACTTTTATTAGCTAACTAAATTACTAACATTATTTATGTTTTTTTATGAACAGTGAAACTCAAACATAATTATTCATATTTTATTTTTATTATTAAGACATTTGTAGTTCACTAATTAGTTTTCTTATAATTAGTGTTAATTTTTTTTAATTATCATGCAGAGTTGACGTTGAGCAACGAAGATATTGAAAATTTATGTTTGCAACAAATTGAAGATCTCTTTCAGAAACAAGGAAAATCTCTACGAGATTATAATACATTGCCTTTTCCCGATCATGTTGATTTGACTTACATTGGAAATCAACTTATTGCGATGGAATTAGATTACAATCGAGCCGCGCTGAAGGAAGATCATATGAAGTATGTGGCAATGTTGAACGACCAACAAAGAATTGCTTACGATTCTATAATGGAATCATTAAACAATGGTAGAGGACAGGTATTTTTTCTGTACGGTTATGGAGGAACAGGAAAAACTTTTATCTAGCATATTCTATCAGCGGCTGTTCGATCGCGCGGAGAAATTGTTTTGAATGTTGCTTCAAGTGGTATAGCATCGTTGCTCTTACCTGGCGGGAGGACAGCTCATTCTAAATTTTCAATACCATTAAACTTGACTGATTCATCCACTTGCAACATTGCTCAAAGGAGTGACACCGCCGGTATGATTTTAAAAGCGAAACTTATTATATGGGATGAAGCTCCAATGACGCACAGGTAATATTTCTATTAATATTTTAATATATTTTGTTATATCTATTCATGATTTTCAATAAATGTATCAAGAGTTTTAAGTTATTTTATCAAAATTTTGAAAGAGCAAATACTAATTTTAGCATCATGTTTTTAATATTTATTTTATGTACATTCTTTACGTTATTTTAAAGTTAATCTTAATTCAATCTTTGTAACATGTTTTTTTATATTATCCATTATCAATTTTATTAGTTATCTTCAATATAAAGTTGTGATTATTATGCTCTATTTAAGTGCGTAATTTTTTTGATCAAATATAATTCATTATCTTTTTAACAACACTTTTTCATATATTGATTATCTTTTTATTTAAAAAATTTCATTAGTTGATTTATTCTTTACACGTTTTAATAAAGAATACATGTATATATATAATTAATATCTATATATAAGCTTTATTATATATTAATAATTTAATTTTGCATAATTATTTACAGAAAATATAAATATAGAATAATAATTATTCGAAATGAATATTTTTGTTTTTTTATATTCATTAAATAGGTAGTATATACTAATACTTTGTTTTTTAATCGTATAGGAATTGTTTTGAAGCTCTTGATCGAACAATCCGGGATATTATGAGGGTTAACAATCCTGATGCTGAGAGTATTCCATTTGGAGGCAAAGTTATAGTATTCGGTGGGGATTTCCGCCAGGTTCTTCCGGTGATACCCAAAGGTACGAGGCCAGAAATTGTTCATGCAACAATCAACTCATCTAAGATATGGCGGGATTGCAAAGTATTGAGATTAACGAAAAATATGCGATTGGAAAACAATGTTGGCGGTTCAGATTTGAATGAGTTGAGAAATTTCTCAAATTGGATGCAATCAATAGGGGACGGTTCAATTGGTGAAGATAATGATGGAGAAATAGTCGTTGAAATCCCTCCTGATCTTCTCATACATAAGAGTGATGACTACATAAAATCCATTGTAGAAGCAACTTTTCCATCTTTCGCTGATCATATTGGAGACGTCGATTATTTGCAGGGACGTGCAATCCTGGCGCCAACGTTGGAAGATGTTCAATCAATTAATGATTATATGGTCTCTATGCATTCAACAGAAGAAAAGATTTATCTCAGCGCCGATTCAATTGAAACAACTGAAAAGGGCACGAAGATGTTTGATCAAATGCATTCGGTTGAATTCTTAAACACTATAAAGTGTTCAGGAATGCCTAACCATGAATTGAAGCTAAAGGTTAGTGATATTAAATCTTAAAAAATTATAATGTTTTTCAGTCTTTTTTAAAATATTATATAAAATATATATTCAATAATTATGTATATATTTGTAAATAAACAATTAATCCTTATAATATCTTTTTTAAGGTTGGAGTGCCGGTAATGCTCTTGCGAAATATCGATCACGCTGCCGGTTTGTGTAACGGAACTCGAATGGTTGTGTTGAAGCTTGGAACTTACGTAATAAAAGCTAAGGTCTTGGGAGGAAAAAACAAGGATGACATAGTATATATTCCAAGACTTACTCTTACTCCTTCAGATGTAAGGATTCCATTTCGATTCCAACGTCGTCAATTCCCCTTAATGGTATGTTACGCTATGACCATTAACAAGAGTCAAGGTCAATCTTTGTCAAGCGTTGGAATATATTTGAAGAAACCGGTTTTTACCCATGGCCAGTTGTATGTTGCACTTTCAAGAGTCACAAATAGAGCCGGATTGAAGTTATTATGTTGCGATGAGAATGGTGAACTCACAAATAAAACAATCAATGTAGTTTACAAAGAAGTATTTCAAAATATATAAATTAATTATGTTATATCATTTTTTATTTTATTGTTAATTTGTGTTTTTGTATAAATAGTTTACATAGTAAACATAAATTAATATGTTACTCCAATTTTTATCTTAATATAATAGAAAATGCAAAAAAAAAAAAAAAAAAAAACACTATTTCTTAAAATAAATAGTATATATATTTTTTTAAAACATAATATTGAAGCATGAAATTAATTTATTTTAACTACAGTAATTAAATATTTTTTTTTAATTTAATTATTTGTATTTTATTTATTATTAAATAAAATACATTAAAAATTACCGTGCATCGCACGGGCAGATTTTACTAGTATAATTTAAATGACACTAGTGTGAACATGCTCATTTTTTGTAGTGTAATTTTTTGTGTTGGGTGGAAGGTGATGTCATTGATGACATCACAATGTGATTCATGTAAGTTGGCAAGTTGGCAGTAGATGGATTCACGCGCGGCGTCGTAGGCAATTGAAAACTAATTGAGTCGGTGTCTTTTTTGTTTGTTATTTGGAAATATAATTATATATTTTTATAAATTTAAGAGTTATATATTAAAAAAAAATTATTTTTAATTCTAATTGTTTCCAATTTGATAAGTTTAATATACTTATAATTTATTTAAGAGGGCATAAAGTAAATTATTGTAAGCCTCAACAATTATTGATTCTTGGTTTTTTTATCGTGTTTTGAATTTTCACACAAATTGTGTGTTATTTATTTCGTTTACCTTTTTCTGAATTTTATATATATATCAACGTTTATCTTTTTCTGCATTTTGTATATATTTATGCGATTTAATTTCAACAATGGTACCAATATCTTAAAAAACATAACAATAATTGTTAGATGTTTTAATCTCCACTACAATACATGTAAATTCTAAAGGTCATATTAATTATTTATCCACTACAATACATGTTAGAATATTCCTTCAATAATTCTAAAGGTCATATTAATTATTTATCCAAAGGTTAGAATAAAAAAATATTATGCATTAAATATACTTTAACTCTCCATAAGTTTTTGTTGGCTTTATAAGTGGAAATTAAAATAATAAGAAGAACAAAAATAATAAATATGTGTGGAAAAAACAAAAATAACAAATGTGTGATAAATAAAATAATTATTATGTGTAAAAAATAAATTAAAAAGAGTAATTTTTTTAAAAATTAAGAATTTATTGACATTTTTACCCTTTTGTACTTATAATATATTATTTATATATTATTTTTTCCAACTACTCGACATATATATTCCAACAACTCTTACACACAGCCTAGAAATTCATTGAGTTTGTTAACACACCATGTTTTTTATTGTTTTGACCTCCCTTTCTATATCCAAATTTCTCTACTCAATCACCAATTCATTTCAGAGATATAACCGGCACGCAATGCACACACAACTATGTAATTACAGTAGAAACTCTATATAGTAATACTCTATATAGAAACAAACTCCTTATAATAATAAAAAATTCAAGTCCAACCAATTATAAATAGGAATAAACTCTCCATTGTAATAAGTTATACATTTTTTAAATCCTCTATACAATTCCCCATTGTAATAAGTTATACATTTTTTAAATCCCGGATTTATACCTCTATAAATGATTAATATATAATAAAAATATTTATTAATAATATTTTTATTTATTAAAATCACACAACTATGCAATTACAATTCAATTATACAATTTAATAAAAATAATTACAATTTAATAAAAATAATTAATTAAAAAATTACCAATTATTTATGCAATTACACAATTTTATTACACAATTATATAATTTTATAAAAATAATTAATTACAAAATATTTAGGCAATTAATTATGCAATTACTCAATTTTATAAAAATAATTAATTACAAAAAATTATGCAATTACTCAAAAAATTACCGCAAAAATTATGGCATGTAAAAATAATTAATTACAAAAATTATCGCATGTAAGTAAAATAAAAGAGTATTATAATTTAAACAAATTTCAAAAACTCCTTCTAAATAATTTTTAAATCTACTAAAACCCGCAAAAAAATTAAAAAATAAGCATCCTTAAAAATTAACAAAAAAAAATTGAAAGTTCTATTTAATTTGATAAATTTAAATGCTCTTTTATTTAAAATTATCTTAAAAATATAATATTTTAAAATAATTAAAAATATAATATTATTTCAACCTCCACATATTTATTATACTGAGTTTTATAATTGGTTTAGGGAAATTTATGTGGCGGAAGGTGCAGCTTCTCCGAAAAAAAAAAACTTTTAGTAAGAAATAAATTACAGTGTACATGGATATATTTTTAGTAAGAATTTTAGTAAGAAATAAATTACAGTGTACATGGATAAATTTTTAGTAAGAAATATATTACAGTGTACATGGATAAATTTTGAGACAATGTTGGAGATAGAAAAAATTTGTGATATTGTAGTAAACATTAATGGATGTATCTGGAGTCCCCTTTTGAAATTACCTGGTGATAGTAGAGCCATTAACTTTGAAGCTTTTACCGTTAGATTCCAAATTGCGTGGCATGAGGGTTTTTACACATGCAGGTCACACCAGCTAAACCGGGCTATTTATATAGAGCTAATTAGCAAATCATAACTATATATGCGTTCGTGCTATAGGAAGAATAATAGTAAATGAAATGAAGGAACCTAGCCTTGACTATAAATAAAGATCATTGTGTTCTTGCGATTCAGTAATTTATCCATTTCTCGCGTTTTTGTTATCTCGGGAATATATTATCAGGCAGGTATGCTATTTCGTTTAAATCAGACACATTTTATGTTGTTTGCTGTGTAGGTGGGCAATTGTGTACCCGACACAAATGAATCCTCTAATTGTTCCGATTTTGAATGAGTCAGAATAACTTTTTACTATGTTTTTTCTCTACGAGAAGAAGCATGTGCAATAGTGTTGGAGAGCTACTTTGTTTGAGCATGGATGGAGAACTGAAGAGCATTAACATTTTGGGGAGCTACATTGTTCTCAGACACCTCGTGTCATATTCCTGTGATTTTTTTTTTCTTTGGCATTAGTCGAAACAACTTCAAGATCATTAGCCGGCCGTATTACAGTTTTTCTTAACTAAGAATGCATGCTGAACTACCAAGAAACAAGAGGAGCCCCTCTGTTTATCAGCATATTAACCCGCAAATAGTTCGCATATAGTAATTGTATATCTACCTTACGAGTGTTTTTCAAATATCTACTAATCATAAGATTTCAACGTGTTCATTCAACCCTGGTTGAAATTTGTTTTAAACTTCATTTCATTATCAAAATTTATTATTTACACTTAGTATTGTTCTAATATACTCTATAGGGATCTAATAATCAATGCCTTGGTTTCTTTCCACCGTAAGTAAATAGTACTAGTACTAAATATTGGAAGGACAAAAATAAGATGCAAGTCAACTACAAGAGATATTATACGAGTACAGTTTTTAATACATTAAACACAGAGTTGCAACAATCACAAGAATAAATTGATTTCAGGTGAAGGGACAAAGGACAACATGCATTCACCAAAATATTCATAAGACAAACGCAGAAGATTACTAGCATTTACATCTTCCTTCAATGCCTGAGCAACCGAGGTCTTGATTAACCCTCGACCACCAATTTTCATATCTTTTCTTCCATTGTTATTCATCATTGATGATGGTTGCAGCAGATTACCAGAGTCTGCTCCCACTGCCATGTTTTCCATTTGCAGCGACTTGCCACCGCCCACTGAATTTGCAGTCACTAATTTCTTCAATGGTGGCTGGTGGTGCATCATGTTATCAATGCTGCTGGCTTTACGTTTATCTGTTGAAAAGTTGAAAACACACAAATATATCAGCAATTGATACAAATTTGTTTTTTAATGAAACAAATTGCTGCAGCAAAGAGTGATAAATAGACTTGGACTGCTAGAATCAATTAGTTTAGCCAAGTATTAAGGAATCAAGATACTAATATAACATGTCTGTTGCAAGTCAAGAGTGGCAAAAAATATTATTTATACGAAAACATTGATTAATCGAGTATTAAATAATCAAGATTTGACTGCAAATAGGCTCTCATTTACTAATCACCTTTAGAGTTGATAAAAGGCTTACTGTGGAATTTCTCTAATTTTAACATGATTTCAGATTTCCAGGAGAACGTGTCCACAAAAACAGAGGAAGTGGAAACAAGTATACGAAGGAGTGGACAAGTCTACAAATCTATTATTCATGCTACATTAACCAGTAAAAGAAAATTCATACTTGAAACTACTGTAGTCAGGACTTTGCTATTTCTCTTCCAGAAAGTATGTGCTGGTGGAGATGGTAGAGAAGGCAGCATCTTCAGTTTATCATAAATGCACAACCCAGATGCACGCTAGTAAGAGAAAGTCACTCCTTTAGCCAGATTGAAGCAAATATGATGAAAAAACAATGTTTATAAAATAGAACAAACATCTCACTCAGTGATTAAAGTCACTCATTAATACATTATTTATGATCAAAAGTCTCATTGAATAAAGTGTAAATCATTCAACATTTATAATAAAAAGTGAAGTGTAACTCTGGCCGTGGGATGGAGGGAATATAATTGTTGTATAAACAAGTGAAGCACAACCTTAAACGAGTGCTGGAATATAACTTTTACTATGAAAACTCGCTCATAATAAATTGCATTAACCATTCCCTTTGAACACTTGTCTGCCTTCATGTTTAACTGTCCAATCACCCCTTAATTATCTTCTGATATTTTACATATCCTATGCCTATCTTCTCAATTCACGAATGCAAAATAGAGTATAATTCTAAACATAGTAGATTATAAAAAAATGTTGAGTTCACAAATTAAGGAAACAACAATTAATCATTTACAAAGATAATATAGAACATACATGAAGATCTATCAAATAAGTGGAAACACTCAGAATAAGGAACTAAAAATGAGTTTTTTTTTTTAGATCAACCCGGCTAACAGATGAATCCACAGTCTACATCTTGGATTTTGGGTCCTCCACTGTATAACAGATCAACAAAATTAATAAGACACTGCTAAAGTAAATCTTACCATTAAGGCCCCATATACAAGCCAAGCCTCATGCCTCTTCATCTCATTCTTTTGCTTCTCCAGATGCATTTCGGGCTCTAGAAGCAGTAAATAAGACTTAAGATTGGGAAGCACGTGTGATCGGACCTGTTCAATAGTTTGAAAGGAATGGTATATAAGACAAACTAAAAATTGTATGTTGTTGATAGGCACATATATATATACACACACAAACACATGCACACGGATAAAAACAGTGACAGATAGGGAGGGGAGACGAAAGAAGAATTAAATACCACATTAGGCCCAAGGGCTGCTAGCCCTTGAATAGCACCATAATGTTGAGGGAGAGCTCTTGAAGGGTCCATGAGCGCTTGAAATAAGGTTCTGGTTACACGTGATTGGAGGTCGTGATAAGCATGGCCAAATCTGAAAAAAGAACATCAGAGTGAAGTTATTGCTTACTACTAGTTAAGATCCAGATCTATCCTCAGTTGCATGGTAAATTGCAAAATTAACTTTAATAACAAGATAAACGAATATAACGAACAAGTCATGTTTATTAATTACTTGATAAAATTATAGTTGCAAGAACGTATGAAGAACTCTCACCTCTTGCATATTGAAGCAACCAGATTAGCAGCGAAATTTCTGAGATCCCAGTGACTGTCGGAGAGTTTATGCCCTAATCTTTTGGCAACCAGGCACGTCATCACCGAAGGCATTAGTTGGTGCAGCTAATGCATAATTAGAGTCCAGGTGTAAGAAAAACACTCGTGAAACATAATCTTCGAATTGAATGTGCCAACTCAAGATTTACTTTTAAATTTATGTCATAGAAGACCAATTAATTTTAGTTAATTAGGAACTGGCAAAATCTAATTTCATTAATCCTTTTCACCAAACAATATGTCGTGCTAATGATTAACTAAATAAACTAATAAGAGTTTGAAATGCTAAGGTAAATCTTATATAAAAGACGACAAGAAATTCACAAAAAATAACAACAGAGGTAAGCTGGATTCCAGAGCACGATTTCACCAAGACAAGAGACAGGCAGAGTGCAACAAGATAAAAATCATTACCAACAGTAAACCACAAGCAATCCAAATGGGCCACTAAATTAACTCTACAAGAATATCAGGAAACAAGAGGAAGGAATAAATCATGAGGAAAACGTTTGATACAATTTACTCAATACAAAAATACAGGCCCAGAGAAATGTGAACCAAAGCATAAATTAACTTACATATGGCTCGATGTGTATATGTGGATTTCGAAGAAGTCCCTGAACAAGACGCATTAAAGCAAAAAGGAGAGAAATTTTATTCAAGTTCCGAGAAGCCTGTCATTATTCAGTGATTGGTGTTAATTTTTCAGTACTGCTATTTTTCATCTCTTTTTTCAAACAATTACTTATGTTTACCTCATCCTCTATGAAAAATGTAAAGTAAGGAACCAAAGGATGAATCCCCGAGTCAGTTGCCAAGCTCACCAAGGCTTCTTTAAACAGAGGAGACTCAGATTTACTCACAGCCAACTCAGTTATTTTCTCAAAGTAAAGCTGCACCACGAGTTTAAAAAAACATCTGTAAAATGTAGTCTAATAGGCATCAAAGAAAGCCCATTACACTGTCTGTGGTACCTGAAGCTCCCGTGAAAGAACATGCTTGATAGGTAATTTAATGTCGACAGGTACTCCGTCCTCTTTCACTTCAGTCTTTCTATTATCAGAAGGCATTGCTGAAAGCACTGGCATTTAAATAGAACTAATCATGTTATTTGCGGATCAATGTTTTAACAAATCATACCTACACACATTGGGGAAACAGAAAAAGGATAAATTATAATTTGAAT
This sequence comes from Euphrasia confusa, assembly GCA_954870475.1. NCBI lineage: Eukaryota > Viridiplantae > Streptophyta > Magnoliopsida > Lamiales > Orobanchaceae > Euphrasia > Euphrasia confusa. The sequence goes on from OX940969.1 coordinate 12,446,966, forward strand.
TATTTATTTAATTGGGAAAGATTGAAGTGCATACTCTGAAGTGCTTCAGGTGGAGGATTTTCTGGAATAGCAGGTTGAACTCCTTCAATAGCTAACCAATGAGAAACAACTGCAGTGTCTAATGGGGCCATAGGCAGAGGAGCTTCAATCACCTAAACGCATCGAAAAAAACGATGTAACTGCTAAACTGTTAACTGAAATATCGGGAAACATGGCATCTGATATACATACCTCCTTGAAATCAACATCCTTTTCTTCAATGTAGAATAGGTCCTTGTGCCCCACAGCTCTTTTGAACCGCGAAGGGTCTCCAGATGCGAATCCATAGATGGGCTAAATGATTTACACAATTATCAAAACCAATTGCCATCTCATTGAACACAGAAATAATTACTCACTCTGTCCAAAAGCAATAGACACACTTCTTTGTAAAAATACAAAAAAGTATGTCTATTGCTAATGGAGTATATTTTAAAAATCATCTACTATGCTACGCGAGGCCAAGGGAAAATTAACACAATATCCACCCCAGACACCCAAGTAACTATTAATGAAAAAAAGTGTTTCAAGTTCAACACACCTCAACGTTTCTCAAACGGAGGGCGCTATCAACGTCTTCTGTAGTTAAAGTAGTTCTCCGGGAATGACGCATGGATTTGATAGCTTCCTGTGCCGGATTCGAAAGGAAAATGAAAATTGCACGTGTAAGTTTTTTAAAGGTAAGAAATTTGAATAGTTCATATCAATACCTAATGAAAGGGAAAGGAAAAACCTGCATGATTTCCCGAAGGCGATACTCTACATCAGCAGCTAGAGCAGGCAATACATCGGGTGATAAATTGGTAATGCCCGCGCTCTGAGCAATCACCTCAATTGTTTCTTTGGGTACAATACTCATCTAAAAAATTATACTGTAATTTGTATTCCTATGTCAACAAATACACAGAAGATCGAGTAGAATTATCTTTACCATATGGAATTTCCATGAAAGGCACAATAGGAAATTGACAGAAGTTGGGGAAAATAAAAGAACTTGTTGAGTAATGTTCAAAATCGAAGCTCAATTTATAATAAAACCTTGTTGAGTAACTGTTCAGCAATTGAAGCTCAAATTCTAAAAAAAACTCGTGGAAACTAAATCTGGGGAGTACAGTAAAGGAATAATACCGGTAAATTATTTACCTTAAAGGTAATTGATTGCGCACTTTCTCTACCTCCGCCGGAATCGTGAATTCTGGCGATGATCTGGATTTGGGTTTAGAAATAATATTCGAAGCTCATTGAGTCTCAGGGGGTGTATTATTTTGTTTTTCTAACATTCAAATAGAAAATTTTAAAGTTTATTCTTCTTACATTTTTTTTTAATATTTTGCAAAGAGAAATGTGCACAAGTTTTAAGATAAAATAATCTTTCAATTATTTATTCATAAATAATTGAGATGATATAATAGTTTTTGACGTGTTAAATAATAAAAATAAAAGTATAATAAGTATTATCATGTAAATAATAAATGAATTATTGTATGTAAAAAATTATAGTATTAATCTAAATAGATAAGTATTGAAAATACAAATTTGTAAAATTTACAAAAAATAAGCAAAAAATTAAAAAATGAAAGAAGAATTTCTTAGTATATATTGTAATACTTTGTCCCCGAAGAGAAACAGAACCCTAATAACCCTAATGGTTCTTCTGGAGGGATAGAGGCAGTAATAAAATTTAAATTTTGAAGTATTAATTTTTTTTATTCTTTTTAAAACATATAAATAAAATTTATGTCCAAAATTTCTTTTCAAAACTCTAAAAACAAAATGTTTAAAACTAATTTTGATACTTGTAATTTTTTATAAAATTATGTTATCCAATGAAATTAGTTTCATATAGTATAATATTACTACGACTGCGAATTTCTACTAAAAATAAGAATGAAATTTGTTTTTTCATTAACTTAAACGACTAAATGTGAAATCGAGCTATGTCGTGGTAATTTAATTTATGAGAGGTATCTCCTAATTCTCCTTCATTAATCATTACGTTGTTTCGTTCAATTAATGTAACTAATGATACGTACGTGCTAATGTGCTATGTGCAGGGTCTGTTTCATTGATATGTACGTGCTAATGTTCGATAAATTCTTCTATAGAATCGTAAACGGCCTTATCAAGTATCACATGGTCATTTGCTACTTTCTGTTGTATATTGCAGGTATATATATACATATACATGTTAGTGTCTTTGGAGTGAAAAAAATATCCATCTACAGTGTTATTAGTTGCAGATTTGATTGTGTTTAATTCTTACCTTGAAAAAGAAGATGTACAAGCATCTGGTTGGGTCAGTATTCTTATAGTTGTGTTTACTCAGTCTTCATTCACGGTCCCTAATATATTCGAAGGGATTTTCTGGTAAAATACCTAGCTCGACAAATTAAGTTTTGTCGAAAACATACCTAAATCGACGACTTAAAGCAGGTTTGTAATTAAACAGGTTTGTACTTCCGACATCTCTCATAGCAATCAACAATGTAGCTGCATATCTTTTCGGCTTCTTCTTCGGGAAAACTACTCTAATCAACGACGTAGTTGAAAATTTTCTCTCTGCTGCACTCACTGGTACCAACAGTACTAATATGATATTAATATTGTACGTACGTAGATGGTGATGGCCATATTTTCCATTTTTCCTACATATATTATCAATCTTTCATCCTAGCTACCCAAACAAACTCGGTGGAAGTCATCTTAGATCAGTCTGTATTTGTGTGTATGTTTGCAGATAGTAAGAAACCCTAGTTACGATGAGCAAGAAAGACTATATATACGTGATGCTCAGACAAATATTCAAAAACAAGAGATGAATTGGGACTATATATACGTGATGCTCAGACAAATTAAATATTCAAACAAGAGATGAATTGGGTGGGGTGCACAATCCTTGAAGCATGGATCGATGTTGATGTCAAGAAAAGAGGCGGCCAGTTGAATCATAGGATCCCAACTGAATTGTAGTTAATTTTTGCCTTTTCCTCATCAAGGAGAAGTGAAGCACCCCTGAAATCTGAATCGGTATGTTATCATGTATGTAACCATATTTACGACAGATCGTGCATCACATCTTCCTTCAACATTTTAGTTGCAAATTGCAATTACTTTCTCTCGAATCTATGTTCTTTCTTCTTTTTCGAACGTCGCGATTCAGCCAGATGGCAATAAGCAGTTGCTTCAGTTGGAAAATTCATGCGGGCAACCCAATAAGAATCCGATAAAAAAATGCACAAGAAAAATCATAGGGAAGTTTCATAAGAACCATAATACTCGTGTAATGTAACATAAATATTTTTATCAAAAATTCTTGTCTCACATCGAGTAAATGCGATATACTCCACGTATAAGTTGCATTATAAAAAGGAGTGGCCAAACTAAGAAAACTTCATTCCTTTTTCGACCTTTTTGCTAAGATCAAGTGTAGCATGTGTTCTTATCAGTTTAATATCTAATATGTGGGTTAAGGCTCAAACGATATTAAATTTATCTTTTTAGGGTGAGCTCAGTGTCGTCCATGTGTTGCACTTCTAGTGTAACTGTTTTTTACCTATTTGGAATTTGCCAAGTGATTTGGTTCTTGCAAGCACTATATATTAATTTATTGCAAACGAATATATATTCATAATTGCTTTTTTAGCTTTGGGCTCAACGTCAACATTAAGTAAAACTACGAAGTACACGTTCTAGTACATCGGTTATCCTTAGGAGGTTCCAAAGTATTTAGTGTATCCTCTTTAAAAAGAATCAGAAGAAATGGAACAAAGAATAAATTAGATAGATATTGTATATTAAATGTGGAAAGCGGTTAATAACCATGCATTGTATATAATACACGAGTAGAATGTGATGTCCTTTATTATAAATTATGAACCACAATATCCATGTAATTTACCATAAATATTTTTATGGACAAGTTTTTTTTTTTTATGTATCTACTATAGAACTTAATCCCACAATTTAGCATTGACTAAATCGGTCAATTCATCCCACGGCTAGCAAGAAAGAAACAATTTCTACGGATGAACATATTTTCCATTTCTACGGAAGGAGGCCCTAAAAGAACAGCGTGTCCCCGAACCGAATACGACATCAAGCTACTAAATACTCGCGCCCAAGTTGAGCATGCTCAAGGAAACTTTAATTTTGAAGCTTCCCATGTCACTTTGTTTCAGAGAAAATTGATGTTGAAGGATCGCAATTGCAACCTATACGAAAACTAATTTCTCATCATCTATAAACCAGCATTTATTCGAGAAAACTAATTTCTCATCATCTATAAACCAGCATTTATTCGAGGCCAAATCTTTGAAGAGTTGTTGGTCTTGTTTGAAATCCCGAAGACGAGAAGGATATGGTATCACCAGCTTGAACAGACGACCTTTTAATGGAGGACTTGCTCCTTAGTCGGTGGGGGATTGCTTGGAAAATTCTGTTTATCACACTACTGTGGAATGACCATATACGCATAACTTTGAATAAGACCGTGACATTAGACCACAAAATAACTCAAATCAAAGTCTGTAGAAAAACCATTATTGCAACCCAACAACAAAGGGCATAGACAATAAGAATATATAAGCCTGATCATTACCTACATTCTTGAAGAAATCAAATGATTTGAACAATTATGAGTTTGAAGTCAACAAATACAAAATTGGAACACATGAATTATAATAATATATAAAATATTTGAAGAATACTGGTATACTATATATTTACTAATCATAAGGATTGCGGAAGTTCTTCAAAAGCTCAGGTATGTCGTATCCCAACATTTCATCCACGGAGTCGATCATTTTGGGTTTAAGCCTCTCAAACTTATCTATGCTGTACCCACTCAAAACACCTCTAAATTCATCGACATTGGGGAAGTCCCCAGCTGGTAGATGGAACTCCCTCTGAACCTGAAATTTCAATGGGAGGAGAATAAGCATGCATCTAGATGTCGAGAGAGAGAAAGGGGTGGGGGAGGGGACAAACCTTTGCAAATTCATCAGCCAGGTTATCAATGAGTCTTTGTTGTGCCTTAGCTTTTCCCATCATTGTAGGCATCTCTTTCTTCAGATGACCGATAATGTAAGCATGAATCTTAGCAGCACGAGTACGTTTCACAAATTCATTTATCTGCAAAATCCATGTAAAGAAAATAAGAAAGTACCACTACTATTAAGAGAAATACTATGATGATCATACTCACCCGACGATCGCAAGCTTTCTTTGGTATGTCTTTCAGATCAGTAAGAAGATCATCCTGTTCTTTCTCAAAAAGATCCTTACCAAGAGGGCCAGCAGCAGCCTCATTTATAGGCTTATCATTAAACGAACTACAAGAAGAAAACAAACTCAATAAGACAATAATTGGTCGAAATTCAACAAAGAAGACAATGAGCAAGTCAATTTTATAACTTCATTTTTTCTTCATACTAGTAAAAAAGAAAACGTTGAAAAATGAATTGATAGAATGAAAGAACCAAATAAATCTTCCTATAAGACATTTAAGAGCAACATTTACTTCATAGAATTGAGTAAACTTCCAGTGCCTACTTTTCAAGTTCATAATGGTCACTCTTGTTGAGAGTGACGCAAGCCAAAAAGAGTCGAACGAGATAAAAACAAGACAAAACGAACGTATGACAGAGACCGGGACGCAGAGTGCCCTGCTCTCGCAGAGATGCGATTCTATCGCGATCAAAGTATGCAACGCGATTACGGAGAGGAAGATCAACGAATTCGACCATGAGTAGAATTTGGAATCAAATTCCTCAACATCCCTATCATTCAATGCCTAAATATTCGAATATCTCAATGCTCATCAAGTACTACATAGCCATTGGTTGTTATTGGAATTGGAATTAAATACAAAACAAAACAATTAATGCAGCAAAAAACCTACCCAATATAAAGTTAACTTCGGGAGTATTCAGCACTTTACCAAGGGACCACATCAATGCTCCATACACCCGCATAAGCTGTAATAAGTGAGGTCAACCAATTAAATGCATTGTTTTTGTTGTCGATTGAAGGACAACAAAATGAGTAACAAAAAAACAAATGTATCCAATAAACTCGTACTTGTTGTGTATCAACTTGGTCAGCCTTGTTCAAAACCACACGTATTTTGTCATCATTACCTCGTAGGGATCCAATGACTCGTTTAAATTCATCACTTATATCAAGTTTATGAGGATCAAACAGAAGCAATATGAGATCACATTTTGCTGCGAACCAAGATGTTACCCCCGTAAAGTCATAGCTTCTCTGTGTCCGTTGCTTTTCTCCAGACAACACTCCAGGAGTGTCCACAAATGTAATATGCTCCAGCAGCTGTAGTATTAAAATAAAATATAATTAAACAGACGAGCCCGTAAAAATATGTTCTTTCTTTCTTTTCATAGAAATAAGTACTCATGAATGATAAAAGTTGTGTCCTCACAGGATGTGGCATTTGCGAACACTCAAATTTTGACAAAAATGCAGATCCAAAAGTGGTCAACCCGCTGAAAGGCATATCGGCTTGGACAGCAACGGTGTTCCCTGGAATACTTCTGTCATCAGGTCCATTCTGTAGTTTAGAAAAGAAAACGAAAAAATGCTTATTAGTACTGATGACAAGAAATGTTTACTCCTCAGAACTAGAAAGTAGAAACAATTAGTCATAATATCCAGACAGAAAATATAAATAGAAGTTAGCCATCATTGTCACTTCGGGAAAGCAGCTAAATAATTTGATCGCATGTATTATATGTTGAAATTATGAATGTAGTAAACTTGAATATAGGTTCTTAGAGGAATATGAAAGGTTATGTATCTTAAATATGATAAGTCATTTATCATACTTAATGTTCTACTTGAAGAGTCATACACGACATTATAAATAGTCGTGTGGAATAAGGACTCGTTAGGGGTGTCATTCGACACATGAATTATATCTTACAATGGCTTACCCCTCTCTTCAAGAACTATTATATGGACCACCCTCATAAAATCTAACATGGACTCGTTAAAATCTAACATTATACAATTTGGTACATGATAGCATAAAAATTAAATAGAAGTAGCTACAAATCAAAATAAGGCTTAAATGAAAAATATACAAGTATACAACAAAAATCAAAATAAGGCTTAAATGAAAAATATACAACAAAAACATACCATCACAACAACAAATCTGTCTGTGGTAGGCTCCGGTCCAATGTGAGCACCTACAACAAAAATGGATTATAAAAAGACCCTAAAAACATAATAGAACCTAGATAAATGCATACAGAGAGTTGTTAAATACCTGGATAATTTGATTTGAGCAAATGCTTAATAAATGTAGTCTTCCCAGTGGAGTACTGACCGAGTAACATCACCATAGGTTTCGCATCAAAATCACTATTTCCCTTCCCAAAAAAAACAGAAACAGTTCATTACCACAACGTGTCAATACAAAAAAACAAGTTATGTGATATCTAGAATATAATATCACTCTAAATCCTAAAGGATTTCAGTGATCTTAGAAAATAATGCAACTATAGAAGATGGAATACCTACCAGTAAGGGAGACACAAAATCGTTAAACTGATAGGTTACTTCCAGGGGCTTAAGCTTTTGAATATACAACTTCTTCAAGCCATCGACAATCGAAGTGACAGAGTTCAAAGGGATCTTAAAATAAATAAAGTTTAATTAGTAAAGGAAGATAAAATAAATTAACTAAAATATTTACAACAGAAAAAAGTATTGTCGAGAAAGGAGGTGAGGAAGAGGGAGGGGCAGTAAACATTCATAAAACCAACACCAACATTTTGAGATATAAATCATGGAATTAGTCACGGTATCCACAAACATGATACCTTCTTTGCCGATTTGGAAGAAGAAAACCAACCAGCTGCAGGTGACGATTGCGCTTGAGAACTTCCTAAATCATAAGAAAGAAGCCTAAAAAAATAAAACTAATCTTCTTGTACAGAAAATCATCAACCACATCACCACCATTATGTTCATGCTCACCTGATGAACGCTTTTTCTTCTGCAATAAAAAAGAAGCTTCGACAATCGGTATCTACATAAAATGAACCCATAAACAGCAACAACAAAAACGGCAAAAGGAAAGAACTTACACAAGGAGCACATCCAGACCTTCCATGGCTGGAGGTTGCAAGTTCTCAAAGTCAACTCCTGAAAATTTATGAAATTATGCAATGCTACCATTGTTTTACAATTATGACTAATGAAACTAGATAGTAGAGTGATCAGGCTTACCTTCGGTGGCTAATATATCATTGGTGATACTATGCCCAGCTTGTGCCAAAGAAACTATCTACATAGACGAATATTAATACACATAAGCATCATGAAATCGATTAATAAACAATAAAAGACAACAATAACCTGACCTGCATTGCTGAAATGAATTCCTTAAGCCCAAGGTAACCTTGTCTCTTCGAATCAACGATTGCCCACACCTAATTGAATGGAAAGGAAAATCGAGAAAATAAATCAGCAACATTACTAATTAATAATCCAGACGACTTTGTCGCCCAAACATTATCAATAAAGTGAACAACAAATAAGAAATTAAAATAAAATAAAAAAAGAATTTACCTGTTTGAGGTCTTGACGAGACAAGTTTGACATGGAAAAAAACTTGGTAGCATCAGCCCCGGTGAGACGTCCATCTCCATCTGAATGCAGAGAGAAATCACCATTAATATATAGTATACATTTTCTTTTCAGAATCAATTTAAATTTGCAAGAAGGAAGAAAAAGAACGGTGACCTGAATCAGCGAAACAAAACCAATTTTGATAGATCTTCTGGTGCTCCTTGGAGCATCGACTAATTGGCGCCGAACCAAAATCCATTTTTCATGCGGAAACTTCAAATCATTATTTTCTATATTTTGAATTTGAGAGAAAGTCAGATTGTTTTGTTTTGTTAAGCTCTTCTATTCCTGTATTTGTGCCTTGTGGGTCACCAAATTATGTAATTTTCGATATAGGAGTACTATAAATTATGTAATGTTGGGCTTTATTTGTTTCTATTTTTGTAATTTAGTAAAAGAAATGATTAATTTTTTACTATTTTTTTTTAAAATTATTTTGTTATGTTATCGACCATTTTTGAGTTTATGACAAGTTGGTTTCTATAATTATAAACACGTCATCTACCGAGCACACAACCACTTCCGAATACTTCTAGCCGCGTGACGTTGACGCTCAGCCCCTATTTTTATAAGTGAGAAAAGCGCTAGAGAAAAAAAAAATTATTGGTCCTATTAAAATAGAGTAGCAATTTTGTTTATTATTAAAAGGAAATATCGCAAAAGTCCCGTAAGTTTAGTTGATTCAACGAACCGGTCATGCGAGTTATCCAAAAATCACGTTAAATTTTTTTCAATGAAAAAAACTTAAAGAATATAAGAAAAATGCACGTGATCTCATACGTGTCAAAAAAACTCGGCGAAGTACTTATATTAATGACACAACGTAATTAAAAAACCACAAATCCTCAATTATATAGATATGTATTTTTCTCTAAATATTTAGAATCCCTTTGGAAGAACTTATTTAAAAGAGCTTATAGTATTTTTTATAAAAAAATTTAAGAGCCGATAAGTTGTTTGTTGTTTAAATAAGTTTTTAAACTATTTGGATAAAATAGATATATAAACTTATTAAATGTTAATTTGTTTGACAATTTAAGATCTTATAAAAATAAAATTATAAAAAAACTTGTTATATATGAAAAAAATAATTAAAAAATAATTAAATTAACAATATAATAAATTTAGAATTTTTGCATATATATAAAAGGTAAAAATTTTAGAGATATTTAGGTTTTTTATTTTTAAATTACAAGAGCTTATAAGTTGTTTAAAAAAAGTAAAAAAAATATAATTGAGACTAAACTAATCAGTATTTAAAAAAAATCTTTCTCACTTTCAATTATAACAAAACATATGAGTATATGTAAACTCCATAACAAAAATTGTTAGCCATATATCATTTTTAGATATGTTCTTAATAGGAAATTATCATAAAATTATACTACTACGCTATAATTTTGCAATAAATAGAAATTCTCTGATGCAATCCAAGGTCCCGCAAACGACGGTGATGTTCGTTTGCATGCCGTAACGACGAAGAAAGCATCGGAAAGAGGGTCGAGAGTGTGCCGAGGAAGCGCCGAAAAGTTCAGTCGAGCTTTTGGCTTGGTGTCGGCCGACACCAAGGCCTGTCGGCCGACAACTTCAGAAAATCACGAGCTTGGCAGAGAATCGAGGCCGCGCTCGCAGGAAAACCCGCAGACGAAGATTTTTGCCTTGGTGTCGGACGACACCCATCCCTGTCGGCCGACAACTTTGAGAATTCTGCGCAGCGGCGGAATTATTTTAATTTCAGCGTTTTTATTTGAGTGAGTTTTATTTGCGTGAGTTTCCTTTTATTTAATTATTAGGTTTTGTGTTTAGGCCTATTTAAAGGCTTCTATGACTATTGTTTTACGCAGACAACCATGAATTGAATTAATAAGAATATTATTTTGTGAGTTTATTAAAATTCTCTTGGGTTCGAATTTTACCCGATTATCCGAAAAATTCAACCGACGAATCAACGAAGTCATCACCCTTCGTTCGTGTGTCTTCACCATCCCCGAGTTGCTGCGTCGATCACGTGTTGGGGTCTAGGGTTTCGTCCTTAGATTATTTCACGAATCAGATTCAGAGGTTTTGGGACCTTTCCATCGGTATCTTCTATCTTTTCGTTCATCGTTTATCTTTTATTCTTCGATCCCCAACGAGGTTCGTATCATTCTCTTTTGATAGAACACAACTCGGGCTGTCTCGACTAAAATCGACAACAAAAGATAAGTTGGATATTATAGCTATCTATTTAATAAACGCAACCCTTCTTTACATTTTTTAAACATGTTATTTTTACGTTTTATAAGTTTTTTTTAAATTACCAAAAAAAAAAAAAAGTTTAAAGAGCTTATAAGTTATGTCAAATACGATCTTACTCAATATATATATAATAAATTCTTAATATTTAATCAAAATAATTTCAAGATCAACAAAATAATATAGTTAGAAATAAAAATAAAAATAATGAAATTTTTTCATTTTAAACATTGTGTTTTTATAAAAGGCTTATTTTTCAAGAAAAAATAAATCATTTTAGTGTTAAAAATTATTTTCTCTATAAGTCATTTTTTTTTTCAAATTATTTTCATTATACTGTATATGTCATTTTGAGTTTTTCAATATCAAATTAATTAAGAAATATTTAATAAAATAGAGATTTGATATTATTCTTAATATGTATAAATAAGTTTAAAGTGACTTATAATTTGAACCGAAGAGTATTGTACTTTCCGAACATATCAATTATATCGAGTTGTTTGATACAAGTATTATTAGTTTTTATGGTTTTTTTTCACTGCAGAATACAAGAAATTGACCATGAAGGCAAATTGAGCAAGTTTTGAAAGAACATCTATAAACAAATTTTTGTTGTGAGAAAAATGTGACAATCATCAAAATGTAAATGATATAAAGAGAAGGCTTTCAATGGAAGCAGGGCGAGGCTTGGCCGAGCCAGGTGATGAGAACCCTGACTCAGGGACTCGAGAGGTGTATGAGCATGTACACGAGGTACTCGAGAGGTGTATGAGCATGTACACGAGGTACTCGAGAGGTGTATGAGCATGTACACGAGGTACGTAGCTACGAGCGAGCCTATAGACACGACAAAATACGAGTTACCACTCTAGTAAACTATCGAGGCTTCGAATACATAAATATAATGGTACTACAATTGAGAGTTCTATCAAGGAATAGTTCAACTATCGCAACGAGTCATTGTCGAGACCACTTCCCAGTGAATCATTTATTCAACAGAGGTTTAGAGTCGAGACACTTGCAATGGTCCGAGAAATCCGCGAGCAGTCCGGGAAAGTGCGAGAGACACCTACGAGAGACCCGTGCAAGCACTCGGTAGTGTGTATGAGCACTCGTAGTGAGACAACCCTGTAGTAATTTTTGTATCGGGTTGTATATATTCATTAGAGAAAGATTTAAGAAATGAAAAATAGAATAAACCGAGCCTCGTGTTCAACACGATTTTTTAAAATAAATTCATACTCTACGAGTACGATTGTTTCCCAAAATACAACGATCGCAAATCAAAATATTTGCTTACAACGAATTGATATGTTGCCTGAATATATCACAAGAGGGTCAAAGAAACGGGTAAACAAAAGAAAGAAGAGAGCGATTGCTCGAAAGAAGTCTGTATATTTCTCAAACAATTTCATTCTTTCTCGTTTTTCTTCGAGTACTTTTGAGTGCTTTTCATTTTTTTCGTCTTTTCTAATCAAAGTCGATTACACTTATATAGAGAATGTTGAAGTCGAAAGTTCGTTGAATGTGGACAGTCAAAACTAATGGTCACTTAAGACCATTATTTCAATATTTAAATTTTAAAATGTAACTTATATAATAATAATAATAATAATAATAATAATAATAATAATAATAATAATAATAATAATAATAATAATAATAATAATAATATATTATTTTATTATTTTTTCAACAATAAATTAGCAAAACTGTGTATAATAGGATATGTTTAATTTTATCTACTATACCATATTTTATTATATAAGTATATTATACCATTTGGAATTCTCTTCAAACTATTTAAATTTTTGAAAATTAATTTATCATTCATACTATTCGAAATTGAGCTAATGGAATATTAAATTGAATCTCTCCACGAGACACTTATTTTCCAACAAACGCTTAATGCTAGAATGATCGGCGACAATAGTCGTAGCGATACGCGACAAGTTACTAGACGAGCAGTGAGTCATCGAAATTACCAGCGACTCGAGTGGGGACCGAACCACCGGACAACGACTCATGGCTAGTCATTGTAATTCAGTATCACTTATCTTATGGATCAATTAAAAACCGTTGGTTTTATTCGTGTGAAAGTAACTAATTTTCCATCTTCCTACACACATCATTTTTGCATAAGTCTGTGTGTTGGTATCGTTTCGAAGGAATCGATATGATGTTAAACGTGTTGCATTCGTGTTTTAAAAAATATGAAGTTTCAAAAAAAAATCGTCTAATATTATAAACACCTAATATTAGGTTAATTCTTAGCTACTCCATGAGTACTACCCTCACCTATGGGAACTATGTCATGTGTAAAAAAACACTACACATGATTAATAATGTTTATTTAAATTATGTGTTAGTGTTTTACACATGGCATAATTCTCATGAGTGGGGATAATGCTCATGGGGTAGCAAAAAATAAACTCTTGAGAACCTTGCCACGTAAGCAACTTTTACGGTTTACGTGAGTTTTCGATCGAAAATAATTGATTCTACATGATTTTCAATAAAAATAAATCACTAATAGTATAAGAATTCAACTTTCACTGTAATAGTATGATGAATTTAACTTTCAAGAATGATTGTGAAACATCATCTAAAATTAATGACAATATATTCTATTCTATAAACTAAAACACAACATGAATCTAAGTAAAAAAAATTATTTTCAAGCGGTATGGAGTATATAATATAAAGTACAATTTATAATATATCTAAATAATAGTAAATAAATATAAAAATACACCAATTTTTTAGTCATGATATTTTCAAAATCTACACTCTTTAATTTATATAGTATATATTTATCACAAATAAAGTAAAGTTATTGATAACTACTTCCTCTCTCAAACACGAGTACGAATTCTCTTACTTTCCATTTTTATCTTCCTAATATCATATAATATCATATGAATTATCTTACTTTTTCAATTTTTATCTTTCTAATATCAGTGATTACACTCAATAATCTACGTACTCGAATTAGAATACATATGTTCATTACTTCGAGACTTAAGTAGTACTTAACCTATGCCTCAACTAACCATATCCTGTTTATGAAAATATAAATATATATACCTACTATTACTATATAAAATTTTATTTTTTTTAGACTATTAGAAAAATGATAAATTAAATAACATAATAAGTCTTTTTTTTATAATATATGAATATTATTAATTCATTTAAATTAAATTTTATTCAATTCAATCAATCTATTAATAATTCATTTCAAAATTAAGATGATAATAAAGTAATTTTACGATTATTTTTTATAAACATTCCAACTAGTTATTTCAGGTACTTGGAAATTGGAATTGATAAAAAATATCAAAATTGTCATTCAAAACAAATGTTTATTAGATCATTTTTGCAGTCATTTTGAGTGCTTTCTTTGATTGAATTTTTCCATTTTCTAATTTAATAGTAATAAGAGTGTAACAATTCATTGAAAGTAATAATTTTAAATAATGTATATCGAGATAATACTGAACTATACATTGAATAGAAAAGTAACACTTTCCACTTCAAGCAACTAACATGTACAACAACAAGACAGACCAGTAGCTTTTTGACCATTGAGACAATTTCACCATCTTCAAAATATGCATTTCCAGACTGTAGACTGTGTAAACGAACTACAATTGTGTATTTGAAGAATATACAGATCGCACAAGTAAGATGTTCATGACCTGGTTCATAAGAATCATGCGCCTTCATTCACGCACTTTGTCAAGATGAACTATGTAGTATGTACTATGTAGGGGGACCGGGGGCCTAGTAAAGAGCTATGGACATGATAATACAAATCCACATCTTACCTTTAAAAAATGGAGCTTTCAACAACCATTGTTCGATATTAAGATTCGGACTGCAGAGGGAGAAGAGCTCCTTGCTTTCCTCTGATGAAAAATGTAAGCTCAGCTGGGGCGACAATCGACTTCAGCCATTCTTGTAGTTCTTCACCTTCTACTTTCTCTTTTTCTAAAACCAATATTGTTTACATGAAAAAGATCAATATCATATCTGATGGTATTATAACCACCAATGTGTCGGTTTTGTTTTTAAGATTCAATCAAAATAAAAGAAAGAAACTGAGCAAAAAGAAAGTCATTCATCGAACTTCGGTTATTGATCAAAAGGAATTTTACAACAGAAACCAGGAATTATCAAGTAAAGGTTATCTCGTGTTTATTCTCTTCAAATATTTTTAGTGTTTGCAAATCAACTCTCATTACATCGATAATATTGTATAGTCAAGAGATGATTACCAGAAAATGTAGTATTAATTAGAATCCAAAATTACAAAGAGTGAAATTTACAAGCAAATGCAATTAGCTACTCAAAACAGATTCTAACATATTAATTACCAGAGTCCAGCTTAAACTATAAATAAAAACCTTGATTCATGGGTTCATCCTTTAAAGGTGTGCGAGTGTGAAAAATGAGATGAAAACTTCAGCCGCATACAGATCTTAGGGCTGGAATACTATTATCTGTAATATCGGCGGTCATTTTTTGATTGATAATAAATTTACAGAGAACACAACCGGAAGACCCTAGGACACATGGTTTCATGAGAAAGATGCTTAGTGGAAAGGGTACTCCAACAAATATAAAATGGAAAGGGTACAAATTCAGCAATTGTGGCGTTTATTATTCATATAATTTGGGCTGATATTTTGGGGTCAATTCAATCCGAGGAATATAATATAAGAAGAATTCAAATTAGCAGGAGTCTGGTAAATCACAGCAGTGCAATGTAAAAGATATTTTGATTCAGAGCCACAATTATGTGGCATATATAGAGTTCAGTCAAAACAGGAATGCCTTCCTATTTGTTTGATCATTCATCTAGTAGACATGTCATAATATGTTTTGTTTGTCAGATGATGCATGTAAGTCAGTTGTAAATATTTTCTTTTTAATGGATTTGAATATGAATGTATTTTCAGACCCCTGTGCAGCATAATTCTTTCAAAGTTTTCAGTTTATTAATCAAATTGATCGTCAATGAAATGTAACAGTAATTTGTATTACCTTCCAAGTGGGCTCCCAGACCTTCCAAGACAGTAGGATTTGCACGAACAACTGAGAGTGCTACTTCAAGTGCGGACCCCAACAAGGCCTTAACCTCTCTTTGAACAAGATCGACAAGGTGTCCCTGTGAAGATCGTAAAAAAAGAACACAATTACAACACATACAATGTCGATTTTAAATATTAAACAGAACAAATTGTCTAGTAAATATAGAAGAGATGGAGGAATGCTGATTAATACTTGCTCCCTCCCCCACAAGGAAGATCCCCCAGACTCATCCATTCCACCACCAGATAGAGTTGCCAACGAGACAGGGCCTATGGTTTCACTTAGACCATATTCAGCCACTGCCTTGTATGCCATATCTGTTGCTCGCCGAATATCGTCAAGTGCACCTGTTGATACGCGCCCATTGTAAATAAACTCTTCTGCTGCTCGTCCACCCAGAAGAGTAACAAGGCGCCCACGCAACTCATCCACGAAGAGCAAATACCTATCTTCATTGGTTGGAGGCGTATACGCAAATCCTAGTGCTCCTCCAGATCTTGGCAATATGCTCAGTTTCTATAACACAAGAGTGATGGATATATATTAATCATGTTGCTACTTTTTGGTTCATAAAGAATCAAGATATCAAGAGATTTGATAAATGGAAAAAGGGCAATGAGATTATACTAAAGTGTCACTTAAAAAATTCACATATATCTCATAAAGCATACTACCAATAATCAACAACTCTACTAAAAATGGCAATATGGTCAAATATTAATAGGGCACAACGGAACATGCACACTAAATGCCTTCAAAACTACACAGTAAAAACATTGATGATAGGGGCAAACCTATGTCGCATAGATAATTCAAAACAACATTGGTGTTATCGGATACGGATAAAACATGTATATTTGTGTTGGATACAGAAAAAACAATATCGTTGACTTTTGGTAGGATTGACCAAAACACAAGAGTGGAATAGGGCTTGTTCAAGGCTGAGATACATTTTCTAGGATAGGGCATGTCAAGATTTGAGAAAATAAAATTGTCAGGGGTATAAATTAAACTAAATGGATCATTTTGGGTTAAATTTGAGAAATATTTTTTTGAGCCCTAGACCTTCACAAATCTCTAAAACCTGTTGATTCTCGACAAATTGAAAACACATATGTGAATCTCTCTGCAATGGGCACCGTGTGAGCATATCTGTCTCTCCGCACCTAGGGCATTGATTATAGACTTTTTTAACACAGGATATAGGCCTGATTGATGCTATTTTTTTATAAATATAAACAAAATTTACTTTTATATATATTTTAACAATTTCCGTATTCTAGCCGATTGTGTGTCCTATATTTTCAAATTTTTATTTATCACTGTATCCATGTAATATTGGATAAGAAACACGCATCCATATCTGTGCATAGCACCTGTCTATCATAAAATGTCTTCTTTGCAGATATAACTTTCACATAGATGAGATATCTTTTGAACTGGTCATTAATTTCGTTTGTTTGAAAAGTTTAAATCGGAAATACCACTGAATCCGGAATGGAGATAACTTTCACTTCCCACTGCCTAGATCATCGTGGACCAAACCAGAAATAATATACTAACAGTAAAACAAAAAGGGTTCAGTCATCTCTAGCTCCCAGAGCATCAATGCCATCTCCATCTCCCCCAGATTTTCAACCAATGAAAAAGAAAATCAATAGACTATTATTTCATTATTGATTTCTGAGATATTTCAAACTCAGCCCCCTCGAGTTCCAAGAGTATCAATGCACTGTCCACCTCCCCCCATATTCTTCGGAAGAAAGAAAACAACGTAGTTTTTAACACTAGGCTTATTGAGTATTTCTATCTTAGTAGATTTATCAAAAAATGTCCACCCATGATCAGAGCTCAACTCAACCATAAAGGGTGCAAGGATAACAGAGCGACTTCAGGTAGTTCTTTGATTGAGAAACACCCTCATTAAAAGGTCCAATTTGTAAATAGAAAATATTAAGGGGGTATTTGTAGTTTTGAAACATAAGTACATAACTATTGTGACTAGACTGAAACTCAATGTATTTTTTGTAATTAACATTAAATGAAGTGTATGAAAAAGGCCAAAACAAATTCAGCCTCTACTTATATTACCTCGACCCGAGGTTGTCCAGAAAGAAGATTTGCAACTGCAGTTCCCACAACTGCATGTCCAGCTTCATGCCGAGCAACAACAGCTTTCTCACTGCCCTGTAACTTGGTTGTCTTTTTTTCAATGCCCTGCAACATAATACAACTTATAAGAAACTAAAAATCTAGAAAAACAGGTCTAAACCACAAAACCATAAGATATATGAGAATGTTTATGGCAGCTAAAGGTAATGACTCGTTTCTCCAAAATGAAGCAGCAGGCCTCAATCCATATGAGTAGAATGGACTATGAAGAAGTGGGAGCAAGTAGAGGACTTCTTATCCACTCCTGGTATTTGATTATGACTAAAATGCTCATGTGGGTAAAACCTATACATAGCTAAGTCAAACTAAAACTCGTCGGGTACCAGGCATGCAACTGTGGCCATAATTACTTTCAGTTACCAATCCTTATGTTCACTCCATATGTATGATTCTATAGCTATAACCCAACCCAAATTCAAATATATAACAAGCTGGTGAGAAACAAGGATGCAACATGGATAAAATCCATGACTCAGGTTTATAAAGAGGGCCTTTGAAAGAGATAGATATAACCTTTGGTGTTTGTAGAGGTTAGACATACTTATATATTAGTTTTACAAATGTTGTCATTTCCATAGGAATTTGTATCATATTATCATATGCAAGACAACCTACGCGATTCACTAAATGCTCTATGCCGAGGCATTTAAAGTGATTTTTAACTTCACTCTCAAAGATAAAGAGCTAAAAGCCTTAAACCATGATATGTTGAGGTCTAGACTTTCAACACCTGCAGCAGTCAATATTATGTACTAAATGGAACAGCATAATCTAGAAAAGAAGAGGAAAGAATGAGATTTTACCGCTATGGACCGCTCTACTGCTTGAATGAAATCAGTTTTTTCAACCACGCTTTTATTGTTCCTTCCAGCCAATAATGCGGCTTCATTTACCAAATTAGCAAGATCTGCCCTGTACAGAGTATCCAAAGAGGGTAAGAAACCACTTCTAACTTGTTTAAGGTCAAGAACACGCATCAGGCATTCAGTGGCTGCATAATTACCCGGTAAAACCTGTGGTCATCGAAGCAATGTTACTCAGATCAACATCCTCCCCAAGAGGAAGTACTTTCTTGGAAACATGTACTTTTAAAATGGCTTCTCTTCCAGTACGATCAGGTGTTTCAACCTAAACACAATTTTGAATCTTATAGTACAGAAACAGGAAAAGCTAAAATGTACAGCATTCTTAAGTAAATTCCAAAGTAGACAACTTACCCTAACCACTCGGTCAAATCTACCCGGACGTCGTAGGGCAGGATCTAAAACATCTGCTCTGTTAGTTGCTCCAAGGACTATCACAGCTGAGTTACTATCAAAGCCATCCATTTCCTGCATATTTTCTAATAAGCTAATCACTGAGCGCAGAAATTAAATCATTAAAGAAACTTGGTAGGAGAGACCATACAGTGAGAAGCTGATTTAAGGTTTGTTCCCGCTCATCATTACTCACAACACGGAATCTACCATCACGGCTCTTGGCTACAGCATCTATCTACAAAATGTGAAATAGTGTATGAGAAGATTGTAAATATTTAAATCACCTGATCGCCTCACAGGTTCGACCTGAAATCTTTAACAGAAAGGGAAACAGCCGTGAAGAGGAACCACCTCATCTATGAATATTATGGATGGAGCCTCCTTCTTTGCCCGTGCAAAAAGGTCTCTAACACGAGATGCACCCATACCAACATACAGTTCTACAAATTCGCTAGCCGAACAGCTGATGAATGAAACATCAGCTTCACCAGCAACAGCTTTTGCTAACAGTGTCTTACCTGTTCCTGGGAGACCCACCTGTTACAAGATGAAAGTAGCAATCAAATTATAATTCATCACGTCCAAAAGAAACAAGTTGCAAAGAAAATTAAAATTGAGAAAAAGTGAAATGAAACGAAACAGATCTAATACATTTATTTCTTGACAAATCACTGAATGCATAGAAGCTGATGGCACAAAACAAACCAATCCCTCCACATCTTTGTTTTTAAACATTTTCAAGCAAATTCCAATAAATAAATTGATGAAATACATTTTAGTTTTAGATGTATCATCTGGAATAACAGCACACACAGATCAGCACACAGCAGCCCATCGCAGTTAACCTACATAATAGAAGACAACTCACCAAGAGAACACCTCTAGGAGGGCGAGCGCCAAGTTTTACATATCTGTCCGGATTTCTAAGAAATTCCTGATCAGCAGAAGGCATAATTAAAATGAGCATAATAATTACAATATCACCTCATGGTGAAATGAAATACTAGTTTTTAGATAAGACTAAAAATGATGAGGTAGTTCGGTCATACCACAATATCTTCTAGTTCCTCCTTGGCCTCATCAACTCCAGCAACATCAGCAAATTTAACAATGTCCGCTTGCTCAGAAACTGTAACTTCACCAGAGTTTCCAGACTTGCGATTTCTAAGCTGCCCTGGTGAATGCTGTATATTCAGAGGTAACAACTAAATCATGTCCATAAAATTTTGCTATGAGGAACAGATGCCACAGGAGAATGATTCATACCTGAGAGAAGCTCATAGGGAACCGATGAAGAAAACTTGCAAGCACTGCAGCATAGAATACAGCTATCTGTTAAACCCAAAAAGAAAAAAAGGAAAAAGAGTCAGGGCTTCTAAAGGTGGCATCTAGATCAGTGCCTGCCACCATGACAAACACAAACATTAACAAGAAGTAGACAGTGACAGCCGATGTCAATCAGAATGCATAGCCCTCTTGAACTTTAATATGCAATGATATATCTGTCATCTGTGTGTGTGTGTGTGTGTGTGTGTGTGTGTGTGTTGTATGTGTGTGTGTGTGTGTGTGTGTGTGTGTGTGTGTGTGTGTGTGTGTGTGTGTGTGTGTGTGTGTGTGTGATATCCACATTATGTTTCACAATTTCTGATTATTACAAAAAATTATCATAAAGGCACAATTTAGCTGACAGGATAGACTTACAATGAATAAAATCTTAGATTTAAATAGATTAAGCATTATCTACCTTTTAATTGACTCATATATACAGCTTCACCTGGCAAAGGGAAGGTTCAAATAGGGATCGGAATTAGACATAATGTACGTATCATTTATTCATGTGAGTGATTAAAATATTGAGGCCCTGTATATACTGTCCAATGGAAATCAATTTTTATACTATTCATAAGGCATAACTACGGATTCACTTTTAGAATAATCTTCATTAAAATGTACAATGCGTCTTCTAATTTTTTAACGGTGTTGATGAAATAACCACCAAACAGCTAAATTTTCCTCGAATTAGGAGAATAAATAGGCTAAGACAATACGGCTACAAAATTAAAAAGCCATCCAACCAGCCCACCCACATGGGGTGGATAATCTGACAAGTATAATAACCTCCTTGTTTTTCTAACTTATTCTCTCTTGCACTAAATTAACGATAGTTTCTAGTTTTAAAACATCATGTGAATTTCTTTTCGATAATGAAACTTTGTAGCTATGGTTGAAATAACAGAATATGAAATTTATCAAAACTATATCTATGTATTTGAGGCATTGATAAGTTTTCTGAAACATTGCTTTAAGTCGCTGATTTTTATAGTACTTCAAAAATAATGAATGGAAGATATCGGTTAACGCTCACGCTGATCGATCTGAATGGGATATAAGTATAATAGTGAATTAGTGATGATAAGACTCACCATTGCAGAATTAAAGAATCCTCCAGACCTCTTATCGGGGGAGCCGAACTCAACGTTATTATCTAGCATCTTCTCGTACGGCGTCTTGATATCAACGGGCCTAGTTGTAGTGTAGACTACTCTCTTTGTAGGAGCGGAACTCCTCAACAAGGAATCAGAGTCCTGCAACTTACTATTGACCTCAGCAACAGCAGTCTCCATACTCGCAGCTTCTTTCTTCAACTTAAACATAATGTGGGTCCCATCAACCTCCACCTTCTGCACTTGGTTACCATTAATCCTACTAAGAAACTCACTATAAGGCACAGTGACAAACGTGGGAAGAGTCCTCGGGTCAGAGCCGGGCAGCGAAATCCCAGGCCAAAGCAATCTCATTACAGACATCGCAATCCCTAATTGTATGACCAAAACACCAATCTCTCGCGCCTGGACTATCGGTTGCCACCTCCATTTATTGGTAATACTGTTCCACCAATTATTCTTCCCCTGCTTCTCCTTCCGGCCCGAGCCCGGACCGGCCTGTTTTTTGGGGCTTTCGGGGCCACTCGTTTCGGATTTATCTGTGGGGTCGGTGTCGTGTTCTCGAGGATTGTTGGCGTAGATTTTGGTGGATTTAAGATAACCTCGGACCTTGGGAACCCTAGAATGCAACTGAAACGATACCGTATCGAGGATTAGGCGGCGGCCGAGGTCAGGTTCGGCGTAGAAAGCTCGATACCGAGTGCCGGCGAAGTTGTAATTTTTTACCCTAAAAGTTGAAATTCGTCTGTTCAAAATCAATGTGTCGATCGTAGATGCCATTTCTGCGGGTGAAGATGGATTAAAGAGGGAATCTTAGAATAATAATAAAATCAACTTTTTTTCAAGCCACAACAAACAATCAAAAAAATTGAGCTCACCGTATATATACATTCACGGAGAGGTGGAGATTTTTCACTTGAGAAGGGGGTTCTGAATCGTTGGATTTGCCAACCACCATATATTTTCACCGTCGAAGTTGAGTTAGTTGCGCAATTTGATTTTCGTTATAAAAGATATTTATAGCATAAAATAAAATAAAAAATTAAATTGTATAAATGATTATTACACAAACCTATTAAATATTTTTACGTTTACCTACAATCCTACATTACCGAAAGATTATTACCGATGCCTAGGAAAATTATTAGATTTACCTCCTCATCTTTTCATCCTTCTACATTTGTTCGAAAATTGGCTCGATGCTGAACCATCGAGACAATTGCTGGTTTCGCCCTGCCTTGGGCTCCTAGGGGGACGACTCCAGTCTCCGACCAGTGTGGCCCGACCGTATTTGGGACAAGGGATGGTCAAATTCCCTCCATTCAAGTTAAGTCATCGACCAACGACAAGCACCCCGAACTCAACCGGGTCAGCATGTCTGAACTCGGAGGGTGATCTTCCCTTCCACACCTCGAAGTCGTCCTCATTAAAGCACATCAACCAGCAATTGTCTTGCTGTTGCGCCCAGAAAGTTATGGGCGTGACAAACTCCCACACTAAAAAATGGTGTACGTCCTCGTACACGGCACTGTACCCAGAGTTGACACCACAAAGGACGCCTCGCCTTTTCCTCAGCGAAACACGACGCCTAAGTGCCAATAGGCAAGACAACACCCACTGTGTCGCAGCCTAGCCGCCGAAGAATCGCACACTATGGCCTTGTATCCTTTGACCAGTTCCTTCCTCGAAACCTTTATCGAGGTCCTCACTCCTCGTCCCCATGACGAATCCACGTGATGACGGATCACTGGCCTTCGGTGGCCCCTCGGGCATTAGCAAGCACAACTATACCCCTCGAGACTCGATCGTTTTGCACTCGGCCCCAACCGCTCCAACGTCTTTCAACTCCTCTGAGTAGTTGACGCGCGGCGTCCACTGGCATGATCGGCCTCGACGCATGGCTCGTCACGCCTGCGAGTCCTTTTGTTGGAGAATGCCACAATCCCCTTCGACAAAGCGAGTACACACCCTGTGTACATCCATCGCCGCAGCCGATGGGGTATCCTCGGATCGTCCCGACGGAGTTGCGCGTCCCTGCCTACTCGTCCCCTCTGACCGGATGCGAGCGCTTGGCAACGCATTGCAACAGGGTCGGGGTCTTTAGCTCTGATACCACTTGTCACGACCTTCGCGAGTGGCGGAAACACTCGCGTCGCGAGGCAACCTCGAACGAGAGGTTCAGCTTTAACCATCGAGACAATTGCTGGTTTCGCCCTGCCTTGGGCTCCTCAGGGGGACGACTCCAGTCCCCGACCAGTGTGGCCCGACCGTATTTGGGACAAGGGATGGTCTAATTCTGACGTAGCGGAAGCTTAATAAATAAACAATTAAAACTCGTTGATTCTATGAATACCCGAGAATTAAAACATCAAAGTATCATTGATTCTGAAAAATACCGAAAATTGATAAACTTCAAGAAAACCTTGAAAACGAAAAAACTCTCTTTTTATTTCATCATCATCATAAACAATTACGTAACATAATGTCAAGAACAGAATATAAATAGTACTAAAAACCTTAATAAAATAAATAAATAAAATAATGATAGCTTGTGGAGTAAGATACGATATTTTCCTTATCTACATCATTCTCCCCCTCTAGGAGAAAGTTCGACCGCGAACCTGAAAGATCGAGCACATCCACCGGGATCAAACATCATCCAACTATCCTTAGTAGGGGTGACCTTGTACACTGTTGTGGAAGCAGCCAACTGGTCATGTTCAACACGGTAGGAACTATAGAAGGCCGCAACATGACAATAAGGCGTTGGGCCAGCAACTTCATGATTCAACTTCGGGGCAGCGACTTGATGAAGCGACGTAGGGGTAGCGACAACAGGGAGAGTCGGCTCATGAGTAGTGGATTGATAAAGTGGCTCGACGTCCCAAATCAGCTCAACGGGCTTGGCGTCCCAGATCAGCTTGACGGGCATGGCGTCCCAGATTTGCTCGACGGGCATGGCGTCCAACATCGGCTCGACGGGCTCGGCGTCCCACATCGGCTCGACTAGCTCGGCAGGCTCCACATCCCAGATTGGCTCATCGGGCTCGGCAGGCTCGGCATCCCAGATTGGCTCAGCGGGCTCGGTAGGCTCGGTGTCCCAAATTGGCTCGGCATCCCAAATTGGCTCGTCATCCCAGATCGAGGCCGATTCGTCTTCCAAATCATCATATAGATCGAGTTCATCAACAAGGGTGCGCTCAAGCGCGGGGATCGGTCGGCGTGGAGGTGACGATAGCTTGTTGGAAATAGCAAGGCGGAGCTCCTCGAGATCGACGGCGAGGGTTGCGATTTGGCGGCTTAAGGCGTCGGCGTCGCGACGGGCGGCGGCCTCAACGGCGGATTCGCGAGCAGGCCGGGGACGGGGAGGCATCGTTCGGCTTTGATACCAACTGACGCAGGGAAGCAATAAACAAACAATTAAAACTCGTTGATTCTATGAATACCTGAGAATTAAAACATTAAAGTATCGTTGATTCCGAAGAATATTGAAAATTGATAAACTTCAAGAAAACCTTGAAGACGAGAAAACTCTCTTTTTATTTCATCATCATCATCATAAACAACCACGTAACATAATGTCAAGAAAAGAATATAAATAGTACTAAAAACCTTAATAAAATAAATAAATAAAATAATGATAGCTTGTGGAGTAAGATACGATCTTTTCCTTATCTACAACATTCCCTCCATTCAAGTTAAGTTCTCGACTAGCGACAAGCACCCCGAACTCAACCGGGTCGGCATGTCTGAACTCGGAGGGTGATCTTCCCTTCCACACCTCGAAGTCATCCTCATTAAAACACATCAACCAGCAATTGTCTTGCTGTTGCGCCCAGAAAGTTATGGACGTGACAGTGAGCTTTGAATCGATCTAATAAGCAGCTTGGGTCATCATTCACATATCATCATACTATTGGTCTACTAAATTAGTTTTTATATTGCATTTTAAAACTTTTATATATTTAAAATTCATAATTAAAAAAAATTAAATAAATACTAAAATTCATTTATTTAATACAAGATTATTAAATATTCTTTCTCTAAACAAGATAGTTTACACACTTTTTTTATGTTCTCAACAGTTGACACACTAAAAAAAGTTTTTTTTAGAACTTAATTTCAGTTCACTTTAGTTCGATTCAGTTCAAACTCATTCATTTCAGCTCTCGATTACTTTTATCAATATCATGACCACACTGGATTTCAATATTTTATTTTTATAATAATTTTTTTTCATAAAATATACGTATTTGTTTACATAATTAAACAAAAAATATTACAAAATCCAATTATAATAATTTTTTAAAATTATTTGAAAAAATTAGTTCAACTCAATTTAGTTAAGTTAAGTTAGTTTAATCTAAAAGAACATAGCCGAAATACTTACACATTTTCACATTTTTATTATAAAATACTACATTTGTCCCATAATAATGATCATACCTAATAATAAATTGTAACTTCTAAGACAAATTGAGTACAAATTTACTTTTATTTTATCCACTTATTTTTAAATTTTATTGAAAATTACTTTAATTTTTAATTTAAAAATATATTTTTACTTTTTTTTTTTTTAATTTTCTAATCAAAAAGTAATTTTAAATAAAATTGTGTTCAGAAGTGTGTTAGGTTGGACAGTGCTGTTTTTTTTACAAATATAAAAAATAAGGTGAGTTTAACACGTCCAATATTACTAAACTCACCTCAAGATTAATTAGTTTACCCCCTTCTATTTTTGTAATTTGATAACTACATACCCCTTACATGATCTAATTTACCCTTCTTATTAACCTAAAATAAAAAAGATCCGATGTAGAAGGAGCTGGACAGCCGACGCCGTGTTGAAGTTGATCTTGAAGATCGGCCCCGCCTTGTTTGTTCACGGAGTCGTGAACCACGGTTCGTACAACAGCATCCTTTTTTTGTGTCGAGTTTCAAGGAGGCCTTCTTTCACTACTACGCGATCCATGTTTGATATGTTTGAGGTGGAGGTTAATTGGGCGACGTCTAGGATCTCGGCTACGTCCTCGCAACCAGTGTTTAGAAGGTTGAAGGCGGCCGATGGCTTCGGGGTGCTGATGTCAAGACTCGCAAAGTAGTACCTAGAGTTCGTCTTCGATTCGTTAGCGGCAAATTTCGAACAATATTTTTCTTGAAATTTTAAGCAATAAATTTTAAGAACAAAAATTATGTGAGATTTGGAGAAGGATTAAAAAATCCCGTAGGATGTGAAATGGCAATGGGAGATGATGAATGATGATGCAGCACTAACGCCCCCGTTTACGTTGCCGGCCGTTCTCATTAATCAGTGAAGAGAATTGATTGAATAATACAATATGTTAATTCACATAATTTTTTTAAATAAAGGATAGTATAGATATTTCATGTTAGCTTAAAATATAAAATTTTAAAAATAGTGAATTAAGTAAAGTTGAAAGTATAAATAAACTCAACCTAAAAAAGAGAGAATAATTTGTTTGGTCCCATAAATATGATTTTTATTTTCATATATTTTTTTTTATAAGGAGGAGAGACGAGAAACTCCACCCCACTCGATCGGAGGTTCCTCGATTGTGTAGGATGTAAATCGAGGATTGTGCCCGAGTAGCAGACACCTGTGCGAGAGAGCCAACAGGTCGAACCCCAGGACAAACTTTCATAATATTTCAATGAAAATTTGTCCCACCCGAGATTCGAACCCTGCGTCGCCGGGAAATTATACCCACATCATCACAGGCCTTACCACTCGGCTATGCTCCTGGAGAAATTTTCATTTTCATATGTTGACACGTGTACAAGTCATTTTCATTTTAGTCCCGGATAAATACATTTTTACAATTTAGTCCCATAAAATTCAAAATCTGTGTCAATTAATTCATTTTCGCCGAAAATTTCAATTTTGACCAGGCAACTGTTGACGTGGCATTCAAAATTGGGGATTTTCGGTGACTTGTACACGTGTGAACGTATGATTGGTTGTCTTTTTTTAATTAAACATTTAATAATATTTTCCACGGCATATTTGACTTGACATTCGAAATTGGGGATCTCCGGTGACCTGTACACGTGTCAACGTATGATTGATTGTCTTTTTTTAATTAAAAATTTAATAATATTTTTCACGTCATATTTGACACCTCATTTTCATTTAAATTAAAAAATTATATGACACCTCATTTTCATTTAAATTAAAAAATTATATATTTTGCTTGTTTATAGAATCGAATTCATGCCAAAATAACTTCTAAACCTTCAATTTACAAACTAAGCTAACCAATATAATTGAAATATTTTCATTTGTATGTATACATACATGTATAAAATTACCCATTTATAATTAATAAATAGTCTTTCTATCAAGTTTCTTATTTTAATAATAATCATAGCATGTTCATTGAAATTTAACCATAAAATTAATTATTCTAAAACTATTAAAAAACATCAACAATATTAAGAGCTCGTTTGGACGAACTTATTTTAAAATAGCTTATAAGATGTTATGTCTTATAAGATGTTTTAAGAGCTCATAAGCTGTTATATCTTAGTTAATAAATAAGTTGTTAAACGGTTTGGATAAAAACTAAATGTAAACTTATAAACTGTTAATTTATTTGAATATTTAAGATCTTATATTACTATTTTTATAAAAAAAAATTAATGTTACGAATGAAAAAAATTAAAAAAAAATTTGTTTAAATAAAATAATAAATTTGAAATTATTTAATATATATATTATATAATAATTTTAGGGTAATTTGGTCTTTTATCGTTAAAGTAATAAGAACTTTTAAGCTGTTTAAAAAAATATCTCCCCCTTACTTTTTTATAAACCGCTTATAAGCTGTTAAACAACTTATTTTAAAGTTTTATAAGATATTATTTAAATTTTTTACCAAACAAATTGTAAGAGCTTATAAGCTCTGCCTAACAGGCTCTAATTGGATTATAAATACAAAATAGTATATTCTCTCTGTCTATAAAACTTATTTACACTCTTTTTGTAAATTACAAGACATTTGTATTATTGTTGTGACAGAAAATAATATATAAATTTAAATATTATTAAAATGATAATTTTACATTTGAGAAAAAGAATATTTATTAATTATAAAATGGGTTATTAATTATAAAATGGGTTATATTTACTAATTATATTTGTTTGTATTAGTAGTCACTCGGTAATTGGAGGGCTTGATTAGTTGCAAGAATCAAAATATTCAATTTTTTAAAATAAATAAAAGGAGCTATTATGTGGAAAATATTATTAAATTTTTAAGTAAATAAAAAAAGTCCATCAATCATACGTTGACACGTGTCTAGGTCACTCGCTATAACAAATTTCGAGTGCACGTCAGCAGTAGACCAGTCAAAATTGAAATTTCCGACTAAATTGACCAAACAAATTATTCTATGGCCTAAAAAAGGGAAAATATCACAAATGGTCTTGTACGGATGTCATCTCCAGTAAGTAGTCTTGTATCTTCAAAAGTTATCACAGTTGGTCCTTTTGCTCGGGAAAGTGACGCGTTATTCTCACGCGCCGCCAAAAAAATGACGTGGGAATCGGAAATTAGTTGACCTGCTTTTGACTCGTCTAGTCAGCATAATAGGTGAAAATGGAGGGAAAAATGGCTTGGTAATTTCGTAATTAAAAGGGGCTACAAATTAAACACATATTTTCTGAAAATCATATTTTCTCAAAGGTGTGTATTGTGAGTCTGGCTCACCTTCTAGGATATTCTTTGCCACTGATCTTGCTCTGTAGGCTTGTTGAGAAGATACACTTAGGTTCAGCTCTTTCATAACCTCTTTCCTCCATCCTTTGATGCTTCTTTTTGGATCACATTGAAAATCTGACAGGTGCTTCTTCCCCAACCAAGTGCTTGATAAATTGGTAACATGGAAGGTGGGTGCACAGGAATGCTCAGGGTTGTATGATCTGATTTGCCATGTCTCTTTCTCCAGAAGTTTTAAAGCAGTGCATGACCACTCACAACCCTCTCCTCTGCATCTTGCATACACCCTTATCTTGTCATTCTTCTTCAAATACAATGACCTCTTTGTGTTGATGGCATGTGAAGTGACTGCTTGTTTGAATAAATCCTTGCTCTCAAAAGTCAGTCCAGTGGCAAACTCAGGATGATAAATAACTTCTTTGTTGAAGATGGGGTGTTGCTCACTGGTATTACCCTCTTCTTCAGACTCCCTATGCTCATCAAAGTCACTCTCATCACAGACAACATTTTCATCTTCATCTTCACTGTCACCATCTCCTTGGTCAGAACCAACCTCAGCCACATCAGGGTCCACAGAGCTCTTCCACATATCATCATCTTCATCATTTAAGCTCTCTGCTGATAATGAATCCTTATAATTACTGTCATCATCATCACTGCTCTCTACACTCTGTTTCAGTACCTCCACACAAATCTCCATAGGCCTATCTTGTTTGCTGCATTCCCAACCCCATGCAAGAAGTTCATCTTCATCGTATAATGGGTTGAAGGATTTTCTCCCAATTGAATAGAAGTTTTTGGCCCCAATTATACCTAACTTCTCACAACACTTTGACAGCTTCTCAAAGGAAACATCTTTTTTCAGATTCACTCCATGGAGAGTGGAATTGAAACCTCCAAAATACATGGGTAGAGGATTTATTACGAACTTACCTCCATGCCGAATAATCACTGTAACTTTGCCATCGTCCACACCTTTTTTCCGCTTCAAATTGCTACCGCCATTACCCATCCTGGAGCACGCCTTCCCTTTGAGCTTTTAGGGTTATTGTTTGATTTGAGGGAAAAATCAATTTGGGGGAAAATCGATTTAGGGTTTTCAGTAAAAAAGATGAAGCTGTAATTTGAAGCTGTAAGAATTTGTGAATCGTAAATGAGGTTTTATCCCTCGCCTTTTCTTTGTTTAATTGATGCCCCTCAATTGTGTTTTAATTACGAAATTACCGGGCCAATTTTCCCTCCATTTTCACCTTAATTGCTAACTTGGCGAGTCAAAGACAAGTTGACTAATTTCCGATTGCCATGTCATTTTTTCGGCAAGCACCGTGATTAAAACGTGACTTTTTCCGGGCAAAAGGACCAACTGTGATAACTTTTGAAGATACAGGACTACTTATGGGAGATGACATCCGTAAAGACCATAGGACCATTTGTGATATTTCCCGCCTAAAAAATAATAATTTACTAGAGTACAATTGTGTACACTATACACCATTCGCAATCCTCGCTCGATCATCCCTACTATCTCATAGTGTAATTTATCTTTTCAAAAGAAGTCGATGGCAAACTCAATTTGATCACTAGCAGAAAATTTACAAAAAAAAGTTTCTTTTGTGGTTCTGAGCCGCCACCATGTCCATGTGTGAGTACGAAGCTCATTGTTTAATGGTGCCCCACCCGACCCAAGGGCATATCAACCCGATGCTCCAATTCGCAAAGAGGTTAACCCGCAAACGCATCCAAATCACCCTAGCACTCACAAAATTCATCCTCAAAACCACCAACGGGCTTTCCGGCGGACCGGCCGTTTCAGTCCGATCTATCTCCGACGGGTTTGACGACGGCGGCCGGGCTCACGCCAAGGACTCTGAGGAATACCAAGCCCGGTTCGAGCAATTCGGGCGAGAAACACTTGCCGATCTTATAACGGATCTCGCGGGTTCGGGCCGACCCGTGGACTGCGTGATCTACGACCCGTTTATCCCGTGGGTCCTGGACGTCGGTAAGGGCTTATTCGGGTTGGCCGCGGCGGCGTTTTTCACGCAGTCGTGCGCCGTGGACTGTATTTATCTTCAGGTGTTCAGAGGCGAGCTGAAGCTGCCGCTGCCACCTGGCGGGGACGCGGTGGTGGTGGTTCCCGGGTTGCCCGCGATTCGACCCGAAGAGATGCCTTCGTTCGTTTACCAATACGGGTCGTGCCCGGCTACTTTCCAAATGGTCCTGAATCAGTTCAGGAATGTTGACAAGGCGGATTGGGTATTTATCAACACTTTTCACAAGCTGGAAGAAGAGGTAATCAATCAACTTCTTCATTAATTCAACATATGAATTTCCAATGCATATGAATTTAAAAATACATTTATTAATATAGTGTTTTATTTTTGGTAATTTTATACACTTATTTAATAATAATTTGTTTTTTTTACATATACTCATATAATTCATAAAATTACTTAAATATCTTTTCAATTGATTTATTGAGTCTCTAGACTCATTTACTAATTCTGTCAAATTTTAATCAATTCAAAAGGTATTTCAAGCATTTTATGAATTATATATATATGAAAGCTTTTTATTAAATGAGTATGTAAATCAGATAAAATACTATCTGGATATGCTTATATGCATATATTATCCCTTCATTCAAATGCACTTTTATAATTTTGCAATCGAAGGCGCTGGAATGGCTGTCAAGAATTTGGCCTCGTGTAAAGGCAATAGGACCAACCGTACCGTCAATGTACTTAGACAAGCGGTTGCAAGACGACACAGAGTATGGTCTCGCCCTTCTCAAACCAAATACCGATACTTGCATCAACTGGCTCAACGAAAGGCAACTTAAATCAGTCGTTTATGTCTCGTTCGGAAGTTTAGCCCAATTAACTGCTCAGCAGACCAAAGAGATCGCATCGGCCCTGACAACTTGCGACAAACATTTCATGTGGGTTGTCCGATCATTGGAAGAATCGAAACTCCCCATGAATTTTGTGGAAGAGATGTCAGACAAAGGGTTAGTTGTGTCTTGGTGTCCTCAATTGGAAGTGTTGGCTCACGAGGCCGTTGGTTGCTTTGTTACGCACTGCGGATGGAACTCGACTCTCGAGGGATTAAGTTTGGGGGTACCCTTGGTGGCCATGCCACAATGGACCGATCAAAGTACAAACACTAAGTTTGTGACGGATGTTTGGGGAGTGGGAATTAAAGCTCGGAAGGACGAGAATGGATTGGTGGGAAGAGAAGAGATAGTAAGTTGCATCGATCGTGTTATGGATATGGCGGGTGATACTGATGATGATAGGAGAGGTTTTACTTTGAATGCGATGAAATGGAGAGAGTATGCTAGAGAGTCTGTTGACGAGGGTGGGAGTTCAGATAAGAACATTGAAGATTTTGTTTATGCATTGGGATTGAATTCTCGTAAATTAAGAAAAAAATGAAAATTAAGTGTTTGTTATCTTTCATATCCAAAGCTTTTTAAATTTTGGAACCTATTCTTAGGTTGATTGGATGCTCTCTATGTTGTTGTTGTTGTTGTTTGTTCGATTTGCTAAAAGTTTTTATTGAATTAATTTAGCAATTCTTTTTTATTATTGTTAATGTTTATCCTCGTCTTTGTTAAAAATCCATATTTACATGACTATTTACATGTTTATCCTCGTCTTTGTTAATCACATCACTTAACAAACATGTCAAATGTACTGGTTAAAAAATAAACTAAATGTTAAACAAAAACATTTAAAACAATGTCTAAAACTCTAAATTGACACATTTTGTTGTATCACATGAAAGTGCTCATTTTCATTCCCCCGCAAAAGCACAAAACTAAGGGTAGATTGACAAGTTCAATGGACTCGATCTCTTGAGAAGTACTAATAATACTGAGGCTTATTGAAGAAAAATAAACACTAGTGAATTTATAGGACTTGATCACTGCTCAATTAGTGGACTCGATCTGGGCTCGATCTCTACAGACTCTTTATTTTTTCTCAACTTTCAATAGTCTCGTTGATTGTGGAGTGTGGACACCGAATCGTGATCATTGAACTAAAGGTTGTGTGCTTAGTCATGGTATTTGGCTTTGGAAGGCTGTCTTAATTAATCTATAGGACTTTGGTCGGTTAGAAATACTAGTCAATCTCGTAGTATTTTTTAAACATAGAAAACAATACTTACAGTCAGTCATAGAGAGTATTATTAGTCATGAACTTGTTTATGGGTTATACTCAGAATTATTTTGTTATTAATTTTTTTAATAGTGTCCGGCCGATTGTATTTAATTTCAAGGCTTACTAGTCTTTGAACTTTTTTTATAGGTAAGAAAAAAGAGAAACTTCACCCAACTTTATAGTTGGCATTTCGATCGGGTCGATTTAAGTTGAGAGATGTACTGTCTAAGTAGCAAACATATGGAAGAGTACTAGTACCAAACAAGATTTTTACTAGTAGACGTAGACGTAAATCGAGAGTTGTGCTCGAGAAACACATACGTACGAGAGACCCAATACAATTTTCACCTAATTACAAATTTTATAATATTTTAATAAAAATTTTATTCAACACGAGAATGGAACCTGCGTTAAGGCTACGTTGTTGACTGAAATTTTTCGGGTTATAAATTAGTAGCTTTAACATTAAAGTATTCGATTTCGAGCTAACCCGTCTTACTGAGAAAATTAATATTATTATAATAATAAAATAGCTGTTAATGCAAATTTAAATTTGAAATTAATAAAATACTAGAGTAATATTTAATAATAATTATTATAATTATAATATTTAAATTGTTTACAACTTAGAATATTTATCTTATAATATTTAAAATTTTAATTTAAGTTGACATTTTTTTTATATTTCAATATATTTTTTTATTTAGTAAAAAAATATTCGCATTAATATTTAAAATAAATTTTAATGTAGTGAAATGAATCGGTTTGTCGGACTAGTCCACGATTTGTGGGCTCTTTCGAATTGAATCGAATTGAATCAGTTTTGATTTTTTGGGGATGAAAATATTAGTCCATAATCTTAAATTTTTTTCGGGCTGACTCGGGTCGGGCCAGATATTCAAGTTGAATGTTATTCAGTTTCGGTCCAATCCATTCGGAATACCAGATTATTTCAAGATGAAATTTTTCGCGTCGTAAATTAGTAACCCTAAACGTTAAGTCTTCAGTTTCAGACAGTTCGAGCTAGGCCGTCGGGCCGGAAAAATTAATATTATTATAATCTAAAAAAATATTTGTTAATTTTACTTTAATAATAGTATTTAAATTATTTGAAATGTCAAATATTAATTTTGTACTATAATATTTAAAATTACAATTGAGTTGACATTCTTTTACATTTAATATATTTTTTATTTAGTCAAAATATTTGTATAAACACTCAAAATAAATTATAATGTTATGGAAACAAAATGGATTGGCAGACTAGATCATGGATTGTTGGGCTCTTTCAATTCGTATTGATTTGGTTTTAAATTTTTTGGCTGAAATATTCTACATAACTTTACATTTTTTTCGAACTTATCCCAACTAGGCCACGTATTTAGTTTGGATTGACATTTCAGTATATTTGTGACTTTTTTTTTTCTTCCACCAATAATCACATTTTCTTTACAAATTATATATAAAAAAAATTATTGTACAACTTTAAATTGTATGAATGCGATAGTATACAGTTCAATGTTCACGGCTGCCCACACGGCCAGCACCAGTGTTTCTAATTAGAATGTTTTCAAAACAGCAGGTTTCAGTGTTTCACACAAACAAAAAAACAGCAATTACATTGAAAACTGATCTTGCACGACAGGCTGCACTTTTTTGGACTTTTAAACAAACACTTCCATCAACATAAAATAATTATATTTTCTGTGTGCCAATTAATTATGCAATATTTCTTTTATTTCTTTGTAATTTACACAAAAAATAGTGTATAAATAATTGGTATTAGGAGTGTTAAAAAAACCCGCTAAACTTGATCCACCGCCAAACCGAACGGTACTCACCCAAATTCGTCAGTTTTATATTAAAAAAAATAAATCACGCTTTAAAATTTTAGTAATCTACCAAAAAATGAGCGAGTCATGAATACATAATCGACCACCCACTTAAAAACCGACCCGAACCCACCAAAAAATGGGCAAGTCATGAATACATAGTCGACCACTCACTTAAAAACCAATCCGTATATATATATATATATATATATATATATATATATATATATATATATATATATATATATATATATATATATATATATATATATTCATACATTAATGTTTAACTATTTTAACACAAAATTTAAAATTTTATTGTATATGATATTCATATTTTACTATTAGTATTTAATTTAATTTAAAAAATATTAATATGAGTTTTAAAAATATTTTTTTATATTTAATTTGATTTATATTAATTGTAAGTATAATTTATACGATTTTAACATTTTAGAAATTAACTTTTTATTTTACAATAATACATGTAAAGTATCATACTTATTAATTAGTATTGACCTTTAAATTTAATATATTAGTTTATAACCATTAAATTAAGTTAAACATTTTCAAAGAGGTGATATGTGGTTGTAAGATTTTATGTATGTAAGTACTAAGTAGTAGTGATGGTTGAAATGTGAGTTATAATTTTTCTTAAATTATACATTTATATGTATGCGTATATAAATAAACCCACCATTTCGCCGCAATCCGTCCGTATTCCACTAAGAAAAAAAACCAAAATATCCCTACGGGGATTCACTACGACCTGCATCCCGTAGGGCTTTCCCTGCGGCATCCCCTACGGGGAATCATATAGTGAGATCCTCTACTACTTAAGCTGTAGGGGTGAATCTCGTAGGGCCATGCGCGCATTCGCGCGTTTCGTTTCCCTCCAAGAGTCCCTACGGGGTCCCCTACGGCGGACCGTAGGCCAAGAGCCCCTACGGCAAGCCTCCCCGTAGGGAAAGAAGCGCGATGGCTTCCCTCCAATTGATTGAAGGTCCCGTACGAGCTATCCCCGTAGGGGAGAGATAATCGAGGTCCCCTACGGGCAGTCCCTGTAGGGGAGTATTAAATCCCCCTACGACTGTCCACCCGTAAGGGCCCCTACGACCATGTCCCCCGTAGGGGATTATTAAATGTCGACGTTTTTGACACTACTAGAATTTGACAAATAGACATCGTCTCTTTAATGACATTCAGTTACGCAACAGATGTGCTTAGTATTACTAACACCAGTCTTAGAATTACTGATATGTCAAAACTTACTAACACCGTAGGGGTCGAGCCGTAGGGGACCCCTATGGTCAAGTCCCCATAGGGGAATATAAAAATGACGACGTTTTACGCCTCACTTATGCTCCTACGGTGCCGTAGGGGGTGCCGTAGGGGTCTCCTATATTATAGCAGCTTGTGCAGAACTCTATTTCACTTCGCATTTTGAAGAGAGGAAAGAGGGCCGAGGCGATTCTTGGTGATTGACGATTCCAACCGTCGAGTTCAAGCTCCAAACACTTCAATCTCTCCTATTCTCCAAGGCATTAAGGTTAGAACTCGATTTATCTCTTTTAATTGGTTTAATTTTTTAATTTTTGATTTTCTAGAGTTGTTAGAAATTTTGATTTTTGTTTTGAAAATTGGCTGTATTGTTGTTATTATGCTTTATTAAACACTAAATACCTTCTCTTATGTTGATTTTGAGTATGACATTTGAGTAATTAGCATGTTAGGGTTTGATAATTTTTGTGATTTTTTTATTTGGGAAATTATGAATATGATTTGGGGGGTTTTGTGTTAGTTGATTTATTTAGGTTCTTTTTATTTATTTGGGAAATTAAGATTTTTTATAACATATTTTGTTGATTTTGGGGTTTTCGTGTTTGTCGTTTTAAGCAAACGTTGTCCAAATCACATGAAATTGATATCATACGATTAGTAGACATTTATAAACTTAATGATATAGTTTAATTGGAGTTTCAATATCGTTTGCTATTGTTTTTATTTTTTGTTACATGGCTGATTTTTAGAGTTATCGTGTCGGTTTGAGTTTGTCGAAAATAAATATTCCTACATTAGTTGTATTATGTTATAATGAGTCTATGGTGAAAGTTTGAGCCCATTCAGATAAGTAACGAGGAGAGAATTGTGTAAATTGAGTAAAAAAAGCAAATGCGTAGTTAAAAAAAAATGCGAATACGAGAAGTATATTCTCCTTTGAAACCCTTTTCTTTACTTTGTAAACTTTAAAAAATTCTTATTTTTAAATTTAAAGTTGAGTTATATTTAAAATGTGTTATATTACTACATATATGTTATATGAGTGAGTGCATATATGTTATAATGTTTAATGTTTATGTTGAAATATGTTGCAATTTACCATTCAATATGTTGGAGCTTAAACTCGTTTGAGATTTAATATCGAACTTACCATTCGATATTGAATCTTGAATTGTCCCATTTTTTGACAGTTTGAGAATGTGATTATGATGTTCTTTGTTAGTTGATATGTGTTTATGGACTTATTTTAAGATTTGGTTAGTTATTCCTCTACGTTCTCGGTTACATTGAAATGTGTGTACTTAGAGAACTGTAGGGAAGTGCTGCCAAACTTTTTAAGTCCATTCGAGACACTAACTAACAAAACATCATATCATATTCTTGAATGGGATATGATCCTTACCAATAAAGCAATTACAACGCATATCTGCTGTCGAATTCATGTCAAAATCTCATTAACTTTTTTAAATGTGTATGATTGTTTAGTATATTTTTTTAAATGTGTATGATTGTTTAAATGCCGAGAGCTCCCAATTGACCCCTACGGCGCTGATCGTAGGAGAGAGCTTCAAGAAGCTCCCTACGTCCATAGCCGTAGAAGAGAGCCTCCAGAAGCTCCCTACTGCTATGGCCGTAGGGGCTACCCCTACGTCCCACCCCTACGGCAACTTCGTCGGCCGGCCCTACGAGAAGAAGGGGGCGGGGAAATCAATACCCGAGGGCTTTCCCTACTGCTCTGCCGTAGGGGACTCCCTTACGGCTCACATATTGCCGTAGGGAATAAGCCCCCTACGAGCCTAGCCCCTACGGTCAAATGTCGTAGGTAGGACTAGAAACGAGCCGAGCCGAGTCGAGCTTTGAGCTTATCGAGCCGGCTTGGAAAAAAAATTATCAGGCTCGAGCTCAACGAGCCGCTCGAGAGGGTGCTCGAGCTCGGCTCGTAAATTTTTTTTCATGCTCGAGCTCGACTCAATCGAGCAGCTCGAGCTCGGCTCGATCGAGCTGCTCGACTTTTGTTCGCTCGATTAGTTCAACATAAGCTTGTTCGAGTTACTCTGCTCGTATTGCTCGAGTTCGACTCAACTCGAATTGCTCGAAAAGATCGACTCCACTCGATAAATATACACATACTAAAATATTTAATTAATTTTTTTTATATACGAGCGGCTCGCGAGCCGCTCGATTGTTCAAGATTAGGGCTCGAGCTCGACTCGAATATTTTAATGCTCGGCTCGAGCTCGACTCGAGCTCGGGTTTGATCAAACTCAAGTCGAGCGTTGACTCGAGCAGCTCGCGAGCTGCTCGGTTCGTTTCCAGCCCTAGTCGTAGGGGATAGGCTTCCCTACGGCTTTCCCTACGGGAAATGCCGTAGGGATTTCCTATTTTTTTAGTAGTGTTCGCCCTCACTCGCTTTCGCCACCCACGGTTAGAGAAAAATTTGGTTAGATACAGTTTGATAAAATTCACAACCCGTCATTATTTGGATGAGTCATTTATTAATTAGGGGAATATACGATGAAAACTCGTCCGTGAACATCCCTAATTGATATAGAAGTAGTACTACTTCCATATACCCAGCGTCAAATTAGTCGACCACTTATACGAGACAAAATTAAGTACTCATGTCGCCGCCTTGAATTCAAGTGTCTACCGATCTCATTTTTATATTATTAGTCCCACTGAAAATTTCTCTTTGTGTATTATTAAATAAATACTGTATTAAATTATTACAATCACCAAAATTTATGACAAAAAAATTAGTATTTTTTAATCTTCGGTACTCCAAAGTTTTGAAACTCTTTCCACATACCACATGAGAGGCTGAGTATATATATCAGCTTTGGCGTTTCACACAATCACACTAGTTTCTATATATCTCAGAAAGAAAATTACATGGAGTCGCAAGGCAATGGCATTAGGGAACCATTGAGGTCGTCACGGTGGAGTCCGAAACCTGAGCAAATCATGATACTTGAGTCGATCTTCAACAGCGGCATGGTGAATCCCCCGAGGCACGAGGCCACCAGAATTCGAAATTTGCTCGAGAGGTTCGGCCCTGTTGCCGATGCCAACGTCTTCTACTGGTTCCAGAATCGCCGCTCACGCTACCGCCGCCTCCAGCGCCAAAACTTATTTGCATCAGTTAATTCCACTACGGCCCCTTCCATTGATTCGGGTACGTATACCATTCTATATATAATTCTCACGTTACTGATCATCGATCTTATTTTGTTGATATTAATTTGGTGGTGATCAAAAGATGTGATCACGGTGTTTATCAATGGGGTTGAGAGGGAAATTAGACGAGGTTGTGTGCACGTGCGGAGTGTGTTGGGCGGAGATTTCACCATCTATGATTCTTCCGGAGTGGCGGTGGAGGTGAATGAGCATGGATATCTGCTAAGGAGCCTTCAGGAGGGTCAAACCTATTCTCTGGTATCCTACTCTACTTAACTTATTAATTAATTACTACTACTGTATTTCATTTCATGGGAAATTGAAGTGCATGCGAATCTCAAACGTCACTCTCATTACAATATTATATTAGTTTAATGTTACACTGAATTCCATTATTTTGTCACTTAGTGTATTCCTGTATTTATTAGGGTTTCATTGAAAATTCTTACTACTATTGTCTATCCATATTTTAAGATTCTTATGTGGAGAGTAAATCACTTAGGTTTTGTATAGAAACCTCAATTTATAAGGGGTTCAATTTTTATTTGTTACATGAAATATTGAACGAATAAATCAATTAAATTTAACT
Organism: Euphrasia confusa; assembly: GCA_954870475.1. Lineage (NCBI taxonomy): Eukaryota > Viridiplantae > Streptophyta > Magnoliopsida > Lamiales > Orobanchaceae > Euphrasia > Euphrasia confusa. Next base: position 12,487,651 of record OX940969.1, read on the forward strand.
ACTTATACTTTGATTCCTATAAATATACATATAATACGAAGATATATAACACTGCCTAATTCCTATTAAATTAATTGTTTTCAGGTCCCAAGAAATTCCTGAACAGAACTGAGGCTAGCTCATGCGAGTTTGACAGTAGTACTTTTTCTGTTTCGGAAAAAAATGATCTTTTTTTTTAGTTTAAAAAGGAACTGAGTTATCTTTTATGAAAACAGAGAGAAATTAATATTGTATCCCCATGTAATTTCTTTTGTTCGACCTTGCCACAGACAAAGATATGACTCACAACTTTTTTGTTATTTGTAAAGAAAATGTGACAATTAGTATGGGAGAAAGAGAATATATTATTACTCACTAAGAATCACAAGAGTTTGCACTTATAATGATAAGTGCAAACTTATCATTATAATGATAAGTTTTTTTTTTTAAACTTTATTCTTCCAATAATCATATATTTTACATTAATACTAATATTTTTTCACCTAACTTATTAATTACTTAAACAACAATACCTATTATACACACATTTTTTATTATTTAAACACATAAAAAACTATTTTTTCTTAATCTATGTCAAAAAAATTCTATTCAAACTCTTAAGATACGGAGGGAGTAATACTTATATTCTATAAATTAAATTATAACTTAGAACATAACCATTATGATTAGTAAAATAGCTTGCTCTTTTTGTGTGTGGGCTGAGCTTTACATAGTACTCTCTTGTATATTCGAGCCGAGCCGGACGGACGGCGCGCGTGTGGCGATTGCCATGTAGGTTAATGGTCCATGGTCTTACTTACTGTTGAACACATTAATCATCTAACTACTTATTAAGTGTAATCATTTTATTACATCTTTCAATGTGGGATGTAATAACTATTACACGTGAGTGGAAATCAATGCATGCATGTATGCAAACTCTTCGTTCAATTCCACAAAAGAATCTACCGCTTCCGGAAAGGTAGTTTGCGGCTTTAAACCTTCCGTAGTGTTATGCGGAGAAATTTCGATTAAGTCCCGAGCATAAGGGGCCCCCTTTTGTGGAGAAAGGAGAGGGGTGAATTCATGCTCGACCCTAAGGATAGGGATGAACACGCGAAGTACCCTCGTAGACAAGCCCCATTAAAGGATAAAGGCAACATGATGAGGCGAACATGAAATATGTTCGATAAAAAATCTACAAACGTGCTCGGTCGGAGCAGGAAGAGGGGTGGACGACCATCCATGGTGTGCTCGGCATTCAGGAAAGGCGAATTGCCTACCCCTGGGCCAGAAAATTGATGATGGGCTTAATGATGGGTTTAATGATGGACTTGGCCCATTATCCAACCTTAGTAACCGTAATTTGTATTCTCTATAAATAGAAGGTGTACTACTTCATTAAGGGTACTTACACATTTCCCCAAAAATTCCTAGAGGGCACTATTACCTTGTTCACTACTCAATCCCCAAAATCTCTATTTTTAGTTGGTAATAGGAGAACACGATTTTCCCACCATCAACAATTGGCGCTAGAAGGAGGGGGGATCCTCGGGCGTTGAGTAGATTTTGAACGAGCATAGCCATGAGTCATCCGAGCAACACGATGGGTCTTCAGATTACCGCCGGGGTCTCAAGCCTTACCTCGGCAGTGAAAGGAAAGGGACCCGAGGAGCCCAGCAATGTCAGGCCAGGAGAGATGGAGATGTCCCGAGAGGAAAGGGCCCAGCTCGATCACATTGAAATGTTAAGAGCCGAGCAAAGGGAGATAAGAGAGGAACAGAGAGTCCTCTAAGAAAAGAAGAGGGAAGCCATCAGGAACCGACGACCCGTTGAAAGTCTCCCCGACCTAAACCTCGAATGTCTTCAAACCCCAGAGGACATCAAGAAGACCATACGTTTGTTGCAAGAAAGGTCGGCTCGAATGGAGAAGGCCAAGGGAAATCCAGGCCAAGGGAGGAATTTAGATGAATATTTACAGGACGAAGAATTTGAGGAAGAACAAGAAGTCCGCAGAATTTCCCCAGCGCGACCTCGCAAGAAGGGTCGCAGGTTAGGAATAGCTCGACAAGAAGAGTATGATGGCGATTCCAGTGAGTCCCGAGAGTCAGATGAGATTTATGAGGGGTGGGAGGACCAGAGGGAAGTTCGAGCACCTCGTCGTCCCGAGAGGCGTGGTCGGCGACCAAGGGGACGCCCCGATGGTCACCCAGACGAAGATGTCATCCGAAGGCTAGAGGAGATGGAAAGGCAGATCGCCTTACAAAAAGGCGAAGGGCCCCGGAAGACAACCCTGATAAACCCTCTATCACGCCGGTGTTGGAAATCGATATCCCGGGCTATTAAAATTTGCGGAAAATAATAACCCGAACGAAATCCTTCATCGCCGGAGATCCGAACGCGAACCACCGCGCGAGCCGGGGCCCGACCGAACACCCAGCGAGGCCCGAAGGCCGCGAGTCATCCAGCCGAGCCCCCGTACGGGGCTCGCGATCATCTCCATGATGATCGCTGGGGATGCGCAAGGCATCCCCGGGGCTGCTCGTAGCAGCCCCGCAGCGAGTCCACGACTCGCTGCTCGCGGGGGGGTCGATCCTCCCCGCATCGCCGCTGCGGGAAACCCCGCAGCTTGATACGAGGCGCTGCGGGTAAACCCGCAGCTCACCCGGAGATCGAACCCTAGGTTCGATCGCCCCCTCGGCTCCAGCCGAGGGCTTCATCCCGCGACGCCGCCGGACGAGAGGGGCTGGGGTTCTCCCGCCGTGGCACCAGCCCACGGCGAACCCCGGTGGTCGACCGGAGGTCGACCCCACGCCCCGGCGTCCAGCCGGGGCTCATCCCCTCAACCGCGCGCCGGCGGTCGAACCCTAGGGTTCGGCCGCCACCCTCGATCCCATCGAGGGTTTTCTCGACCTTCGCCGGGGATCTCGAATCCCCGTCCCCGAAGTTCGTACGTTTATCCGAATCGTGTGTTCATGTATACGCTACAATTAATACACATAAAATCATAGAAGAGTTTATGATTTTACCTTTGATTCGTTGTGCGGAGAAACGAAATCAAACACCTTTGATGACCTTGCGATCTTCCCACGTATTCCTTGCACTCCGTTCGAACGTCGTGTGGGCGACGATCTATCGAACTCCTATGGATCTCCTTCACTCTTCAAGACTTTATGATTGGCGTATCTTAGGTTAATGAATTGTGAAGACCATGTAGTGCTTTTATAGGCTACGTAGGGGATCAAAAGGAGATTAAATATTGGGCTTCTAATATTGAAGATTAAATTGGGTCCAACCCAAATCCATTAATCCTTATCAATATTAATTTTATTTATTTTCCACTATATAAATAAAATTGCACTCCCAATATTAAACCATATTATATCAAATAATATTTCTCCGGTAGTATTATTTATTCCGTGTATTTAAGATTTAAATATCCATGAATAAATTTATTTATTGCTCAATAAATAATATTCATCTCTTATATCCGAGAATAGTACCGTTCAACCTTAATTATTATGCGGATTAAATCCACCTGCAGAGTTTACATAATAATTCCTTATGAACTCATCTCGGGGATATTATCAACCCTTACGGGATACACTTTCACGTCAAGTATTCACGGCATGTCGTATATAAAATATAGTGACCCAACTTAACCGGTAATTAACCCAATAATTAAATCGGTTAATTCCTTTGGAAAATCAAAGTCACTTATATTAAATACACACACCCGCAATAATATCGGGGATTAAGAATAAAATACTCTGAGATTTAAATTGATTATCCAAGGCAATCCTAATCAATAAATCTCAAGCGATCCGCCCAATACACCAAGTGTACAAGTGTGATAAAATAATTAAGATAAATTATTTTCTCTCTCACACAACGACTATACCGATGGATTGGTCCGTGTCCATCTAGGTCGTGAGCAACTGTTCGATTAAATACGAGTAACCGATAGTATGATCTTCTGTGCGCCCATGCACACCATACTAACTACAACGTATAAAATCCAGGACTATATTTTGCACAATTAATTAATAATAATTAAATGCAAATAATTGTTTATTAATTAAATAGGTTAAATGCTATGACCGGGAGTTTACCGATACTTAAATCTAGACATTAAGTACACAACTCCAACAATCTCCCACTTGTACTAAGGTCTAGTCATTTCCTCCAAACTCCCGACTCCCATACTCATCACGTGCTTAAGTTATACTTCTCAGAAGTATCATGTGAGTGAGCAATCTAGGTTGCCGTTCTGAAGTTATCTTGGTGACTACTGCGTCGTCTCCCTAGACGATGACTCGAATCAGGTGGTACTTGCTCTATGTGTTATCATCACCTTTTTGAACTTATGACTTCTTCCAGTTTACCACGCACCGCTATACACATAGCCTTTGGTGAACCAAGAATCATATCCAAGTTCAGAGGTCATTCCGGAACCTAACCAAAACTTCCGCTGCCTCTGTGGCTCTGAGGCTGCTATTCGGTTTATGATAAAGTCCGAGAAGCATTACGCTTATCACTCTTTCATCTTTAGGTTCCACCTCTTCTAAAAGTGAACACATAGCCTGATATCGACTTACACTGGTCTTTCTCTGATTTTGGATCTGAGAAACTGTAATCTAAGACGATTTCGTTTTGCTAGTAATCCAGTACTTCCAAATACTTTTACAGCATTCGAATATTTCTTATCCAGATTACTTTGATATCCTCCCACTATGCTAACCGTATAGTTGATATCAGGTTTCTGTTTTATAACATTGCATCTACAAAGCTCTCTTCACCCGAAGTGTAGGAAACTGCTTTGTTTATATCTATCTCCTTTATGTGTTCGAAACACATACCTTTAGATAGATGCATTCTGTTCCTGAAAGGCAATAACCTTTCTCAGAATTGTGCATGTTTAAAACAAACCATAATCGTATAAGATATCTTAAGAGAAGTACAAATGTTCTTATCTAGAGATCGAAAGATTTCTAAGAACATGATCCAACTTCATCTTAATCTCATATCTCGATTTTTTCAGACAACCTCTATTTTATGTCTGACAACACTTTTACGTTGTTGCCAACGATAAAGTGTTATCTACACAAAATTCCGAGAAACACCACCTTGTTTCCATTACGTCTCCAATACACCTTTCTCATCTATGCCCTTTGATGAATCCATAGAAATGGACTATCTCATCAATTCGCAATTTTTACAATTTTCAGCTTTGTGATAATCCATAAATGGATTTACTAAGCTTGTACTTCTAAATGATCTTGCCTCTTTAACAATAATAAATTATTGCTATCCAAGTGGGCACATTTAGATTAGTACTGCCCCCTATGCAGAACTAGGGATCGATTTCATGTCTACTAGATCCAGAGTTTAAAACCCCTCCAGTCTTATGAACATCTCTGGTTGCTTAACAACCTCCCACTGCAATGGCGTTCCGGTGTATAACAGTAATAACATTAGGTGCAGTTAGTGGTGTACTACCACTCGGTTAGGCTGGTTCTCAGTCTTCTCATTCCTCCTTCTAAAGTACTTTGTCAGTTAGGGCATTGTAGTCCATCTAATAGTCTTCTTCTAAGAACCGGACGAGGACACCCTTCTGGTTCGTAGTACTATTGAACATACAATTACTTGTTCTTCTAGGATATTCTACAACCATATTGAATGTGCCGTTGTATCCAGAAATATCCATAGAACATAGGTAGTTCCGAACAAACTTGTCCTTTTACTATTAGAATTCCATTTCTTATTCCTGACACACCATGTCTACACATCAGTGTATGGTGCAGTCGTTTGAGACTTAATCTCAATCCTTGATTTATGCTATGTGCTCTTTAGATAGGTACTGGCCTCCGCGAACAAGTCGCAGGCTTCCAACGGATATACTTTGAAGGTTCCCCATAATAGCTTTGTGTCAAACACTTCGCTTTTATGGCACATCAAGTGTTCTAATCCATCTTCAAGTTTTCCTTAAAAGGAAACTACTCATACCTTCCTATTTACACGTATGTCTGCATATATCGTCTTTGATCATTCTCAATACTTGTCCAAATTCCATCCTTTATCCAGAAAGGTTAACATAGTTGTATTATCTTCCAAGATTGATTCTTAGGTCGGGAGGTCCATTTCTCCAACTATAATTGATCAAATCAATTTCGACCTTTTGAATCCCTTTTGAATAAATACTACTAAGTTCAAGAATTCACAAGTATAATGATTGATAAAGAAATATATCCAATAAGTAAAACAAGTTACACATATCGGTTCGTTGCATCGTGGTAGACTAAGGATTCATCATTCATATATTGCTACCTAATGTACCAGAATAGATATCATCATTATTTCTTATCTAAATCATCAAATGATTAAAGAAATAAAATATCTATTAATAATAGAAAACCAGAACAAAAGTTCTTTCTAAAATAAAAGGTACAAAGCAATAAACTTGAAATGAAATCCTATAACTATCAAAAAGATAAACTTCTTCCACTGCAACTGCTGCTTCCTCAACAGCTTTGCCCATGTGGACTCGAACTCTTCTTCTCTAAGTCGCTGGGTTTTCTGGAACCCCTGCATTTAGAATGCACATACCGTCAGTGGTTCCATATCTACACACCATAATTCTGGTAGATAATACCGCTGACTATGTTTTACGACTAAAGAAAAATTCGTACCTTTGAGAGGATAAGATGTAGACCCCCAGTACTCAGACTGCTTCCTTTGGGGATATTTGCCAGAAGGCTTCTTTATCCCACCCTTTGGTCCAAGTCCCTTAGGACCACTGGACCCCCTTGTCTTCTTCTCCTTTCCCTTGCCCTTAGGTTCGAAACCTTTGGCCTTGGCTATAAGAGCTTGCGATTGTTTCAACTCGTCTAAAAGATCCATCATCTCAAAAACGTGTTCAAGCGTTTCCTCGAAGCAACTGATCTTTATGAGTATCCTCATCGCCTCTTTTCTAGCCTCCCCATCATGTCCAAACATCAACTTGAGTTTAAGCATGACATCATGATTAGCGGCTAATGCATGAGCACTATCCCACTTTTCAAAGTCAACTATTTCCTCATCAGTTGAGTTAATGGTGGGTCTAGGAGGACAAGTTTCACTGAGTACGTCTTTGTACTCTTTTACAGTCTGAGCAATGTCTAACTCTTCTCTCCATTCAACACAGTATGGAACCAGTGCGTTAAATTCCTCAAGTATCAACGAAAGTGGATTTATAGCAATTCTCTAAACCTATAAGCACATTTAAACAAACAATTAATTTAATATCCGACATTATTTCCCTGGAATAACATCATTAAATCACTAATCACATCTAAAATCCCATCAGGTAAGGTAAGCCACGTGGTGTGGACGTTTACCCACCCAAATGATTTAGCAATTAGAATTTCTTTGGTCATACATTGATTATAGCGTAACTTCGTGGGGAAGAATACTATAACGCGTATCTAAGTGTAAACCATTACTCAGCACCAAAGTGAATCGTTTGGAATTGCTACATCACCGCAAGCCACGTGGTGTGGACGTTTACGACAACTTCACAACTCTTCACAATTACTTACAACTGTCTACATCAATTAATCCAAAATCCGTTAGTATAGCAAGCCACGTGGTGTGGACGTTTACTACACTAAGAGACTTTTATAATTGACTCCCAATTACAAGATCCATTAGATTTTGTAAATCAAGACTCGGAGAATCATAAGTGAAACTCGAAGTTTCTAACCAGTGATTCGCCATGCGAGCGACCCTATCTCTCATAAATGAGGGAGCCGAGCAGACAATCGACCCACCTATCAAAGAATGGTACGAAGGTCTCTAATTTGTGTCATCCACATGACCAAGTGGCTTTGGCTCCATTCCACTCCCCGGGGTGAGAATGAGTCGACTTGAAGTCAGTTTCAGAAAGACAAATTAGGCATTGTTTGATAAACTCGATCAATGTTTCTTGTAAAAGGAATTACAAGAATTCTCCTCCAATGACTCGTCTATACGAACTTCGAAAGTCCATAAGAGTCACTAAGAGAACAGTAATGGAGACCATGGGAATGTTTCCATCCCCTCTCTCACTTAGCTTTTTACAATAAAGGGATACGCTATCTAGTGCACATATAGCATGCATACAAGCAATAAAGCACATAGATCACATAGTCAAAATAATGCTAGAAAATTATTTTCCGACTATCATGGCTTTATCCCATCTCCGTACGCATCTTCTAGTCTTCAGTCTTCGTTCTTGAATGCTCCATGTGACGAGAATATTAATCTCTAATATTTAAGTCTATTTATTTTTAATTAATCCAAAAGTTACTTAATTCAAAAATTAAGTCAATCGAATATATCAAAAATAAAATTAAATATCATTAATATTTTTATTTATTTATTTTCCTATCTAATTCTATTAAATCTCTAGAATAATCTATCCAAGTAAAACTTGGAATATTCTAGAAGACATCTATAATAGAACAAGGAAATAAAATAAATTTAGGACTCTCCTACTTTCCATAATTAATTAATTTCCATCTAATGAAAAATTCCCAAGAATAGGAATAATCAAATAGGAAATAAATTAATACCAAATTAATTAAATTCCTAATCCATGAATATCTCCATAATGGAAATAAAACAAACAGGAATAAAATTAATTTAATTAATTCTTTTCCTAATCCATGAGAGTTTCCTAAAAGGAAGATACTCAAATAGGAAAACCGAATTAATTTAGGAAAGTCGGATTATGGTAGGAGTAGCGCGGGTTGGGAGTCCCCGCACCACCACCACCGTCGACCGTCGCCCGGGAGGAGCACCGCCGCCGCCCCCAGTCCACGCGCCACCACCACCGGTGGCCGGCGTGGCCGGAAGCTCCCACGGACAGCCCCTTCGCCTAGGGCTCGATCGATCCTTCATGGGGATCGATCATGGGGATGATCGACCCTTCGTCCCCTCGTCTTCTTCGTCACATCTTCTTCGTCTTCCGGTGATCGTTTCGGCATCGATCCAACGTAATTAAAATTACAAGAATTAAATTACAATAATCCGGTATCGATTCTATACATGAAATCGACCCTATACATTTTCCGGAAAAACAAAGAACGTAATAATAAATCCTAAATTCGGTCAACCCCCGAATTTTTACTATTACAAACATTCATCCACACAAAACGAATCTCGACATGTCCGAGAGTTTAATAAACGAATAATCATGATAATTAATTAACAATAATTAAATCCAACCATGATAGCCGGAAATCCTGCAAGGTAGAACAATAATCGAGCATACACATGAACACGAAACCAAACGCTCTGATACCAATTGTTGGAAATCGATATCCCGGGCTATTAAAATTTGCGGAAAATAATAACCCGAACGAAATCCTTCATCGCCGGAGATCCGAACGCGAACCACCGCGCGAGCCGGGGCCCGACCGAACACCCAGCGAGGCCCGAAGGCCGCGAGTCATCCAGCCGAGCCCCCGTACGGGGCTCGCGATCATCTCCATGATGATCGCTGGGGATGCGCAAGGCATCCCCGGGGCTGCTCGTAGCAGCCCCGCAGCGAGTCCACGACTCGCTGCTCGCGGGGGGGTCGATCCTCCCCGCATCGCCGCTGCGGGAAATCCCGCAGCTTGATACGAGGCGCTGCGGGTAAACCCGCAGCTCACCCGGCGATCGAACCCTAGGTTCGATCGCCCCCTCGGCTCCAGCCGAGGGCTTCATCCCGCGACGCCGCCGGACGAGAGGGGCTGGGGTTCTCCCGCCGTGGCACCAGCCCACGGCGAACCCCGGTGGTCGACCGGAGGTCGACCCCACGCCCCGGCGTCCAGCCGGGGCTCATCCCCTCAACCGCGCGCCGGCGGTCGAACCCTAGGGTTCGGCCGCCACCCTCGATCCCATCGAGGGTTTTCTCGACCTTCGCCGGGGATCTCGAATCCCCGTCCCCGAAGTTCGTACGTTTATCCGAATCGTGTGTTCATGTATACGCTACAATTAATACACATAAAATCATAGAAGAGTTTATGATTTTACCTTTGATTCGTTGTGCGGAGAAACGAAATCAAACACCTTTGATGACCTTGCGATCTTCCCACGTATTCCTTGCACTCCGTTCGAACGTCGTGTGGGCGACGATCTATCGAACTCCTATGGATCTCCTTCACTCTTCAAGACTTTATGATTGGCGTATCTTAGGTTAATGAATTGTGAAGACCATGTAGTGCTTTTATAGGCTACGTAGGGGATCAAAAGGAGATTAAATATTGGGCTTCTAATATTGAAGATTAAATTGGGTCCAACCCAAATCCATTAATCCTTATCAATATTAATTTTATTTATTTTCCACTATATAAATAAAATTGCACTCCCAATATTAAACCATATTATATCAAATAATATTTCTCCGGTAGTATTATTTATTCCGTGTATTTAAGATTTAAATATCCATGAATAAATTTATTTATTGCTCAATAAATAATATTCATCTCTTATATCCGAGAATAGTACCGTTCAACCTTAATTATTATGCGGATTAAATCCACCTGCAGGGTTTACATAATAATTCCTTATGAACTCATCTCGGGGATATTATCAACCCTTACGAGATACACTTTCACGTCAAGTATTCACGGCATGTCGTATATAAAATATAGTGACCCAACTTAACCGGTAATTAACCCAATAATTAAATCGGTTAATTACTTTGGAAAATCAAAGTCACTTATATTAAATATACACACCCGCAATAATATCGGGGATTAAGAATAAAATACTCTGAGATTTAAATTGATTATCCAAGGCACTCCTAATCAATAAATCTCAAGCGATCCGCCCAATACACCAAGTGTACAAGTGTGATAAAATAATTAAGATAAATTATTTTCTCTCTCACACAACGACTATACCGATGGATTGGTCCGTGTCCATCTAGGTCGTGAGCAACTGTTCGATTAAATACGAGTAACCGATAGTATGATCTTCTGTGCGCCCATGCACACCATACTAACTACAACGTATAAAATCCAGGACTATATTTTGCACAATTAATTAATAATAATTAAATGCAAATAATTGTTTATTAATTAAATAGGTTAAATGCTATGACCGGGAGTTTACCGATACTTAAATCTAGACATTAAGTACACAACTCCAACAGCCGGCTTGCGAGCGCAAGGACGCAAGTGGATATTGCCCCGATGATGAACATGATTTATGATGGGAAGGCAGATCCGGAGGTCCACTTGAGCAAGTATAATATTTATATGGTCGGGAGAGGCGCGAGCGATGCAACCAAGTGCAGGCTTTTTCCTCTTACTTTTGGAGACACGACACACAAGTGGTATACCAATCTGCCGAATCGGTCAGTGGACAGCTTCGAGGAGCTGGGAGATCAGTTCGTCACCTACTTCGCCGTCAAAATTCAGCGCCCGGAAAGCAGGCAAAGGCTTATGGGGCTCAAACAAGGAAATGAAGAGACGGACGAGCAGTACCTCGATCGAGTGGAAAAGATAGCCACCCACGGAGAACCCATCATTGATGACGTGCTCGTACATGCTGTGGTTGGGGGCCTGAAACCCAGCTCGGAACTGTTCAAACCGATGATGCGCGAGTACCCTAAATCCTATGCAGAATTTCGCAGGCGCGCGGGAGAGGAGATCATTCAACAACGTATATACGAGCAGAGACTGAAAGAAGTGGAAAATCAAGTCAAGAAAGAGAAACCCAGCTTTGAGAGGAAGGATTGGGTCAAGAAAAACACCGGCCCCAGAAATTTCAATGGCCCGAGAAGGGAACAACAAAATGAAGCGGGAGAAAACGGAGTGTTTCATGGAAAGACGACAGGAAAAATCTTGGAGATTTTTCGAGACAATAACATGTTCGCCCTTATGCCACCACCACCTCTCATCGGGCCACCCGAGAGGAGGCATCCAAATAAGTGGTGTGAACTTCATTAGGATAGTGGGCATCCTACAGATGAGTGTAGGCAGCTGCTCGATCATCTAAAACAATTGTTCCGGGAAGGAAGACTAGAGCAACTGCTGAGGAGACCGAGGAGAGGAAGAGGCCGACGAGGTAACGGCCATCACAATCGACCATACATACCTCATAATCAGAGGTTGCCGGAACTTCAAAGGCTGCAGATCGAACAGCCCCCGCCCCCTCCTCCGGTCGAAGTAAGGGGAAACAGGGATGTGCCCCCGATAAGAGAGGGCGGAAGGATCAACATGATCGGCGGCGTAACCCCTGTGACGCAAAGGTCGAAGAGGCAAAAGAAGGCCGAGATGCGAGCATGGGAGAGCATCAATGCTGTCATCCCCCTGAAAGAGCCGGGCATCGCCAAGGGAATCGTCATCCAGTTTACTGATCAGGATCAGATGGGGGTTAGGTACCCGAAAGTGGAATCTTTGGTCGTCACGGCCAGGATTCAAGGAGTTGAGGTGGCCCGCATCCTGATCGACAATGGTGCCCATTGTAACATTTTGTTCAAAAGAACATTTGATCAGCTGGGGGACATGGTTGAATATCTGAAGTCGTATAAAGGGTCGCTGAGGGGTTTCGGCGACGTAGAGGTGAAGCCTTATGGGAAAATCAAGCTGGTTGTGGAGCTCGTCGATTGCCTAGATGCTGCAGTTCGCATTACGCGAACGACTGAGTTTGTCGTTGTTGGAAATCGATATCCCGGAATTAATAAATTTAATTAAATAAATTATCTAATTAATTCCGACCGAAATCCTTTGGAGATCGAATATCCGGAGTTGTCAAAGTTGCGGAACAACAACTCCAATCGACTCCCGGTTGCCGGAAACCCGCCACGAACCACCACGGGGAGAAACCCAACCGAAACCCTAACCGCGGGGATAGCCCGTGGCTGTCCGGTCGAGCCCCCGCGTGGGGCTCGCGGCTGTACACGGAAGCCGCCTAGGGCTGCCCTTGACAGCCCGCTGGGCACGCCCAGCCATGTCCCGCTGATCGCCCTCAAGCCACGGTCGAACCGTGGCTAGCGATCAGCCCGCAGCCACCGCCGCGCGAGCGGCGGTCCAGCCGCGCGAGCGGTGATCGCTCCGCCGGAGCGGAGCTCGTACCGCGCGAGTGGGGCTGCTTCAGCAGCCCGCTGGACATGCATGGGCGATCGAGCTCATGCTCGATCGAGTCTCGGCGCCCAGCCGAGGCTCACGCCCCTCGACCCTTCTAGCCCGAGCCGACGAGCCGCCGGCGGTCCGGTGGTCTTCGACCACCACCGCCCGGTTCGTCCTCGTCATGGGTCGTCTCTCGGATCTTGGTTCATATGCATATAACGATAATTAAATTAAAATCATCGAAGGGGGTTCAACGATTTTACCTTTGTTCTCGTTGTGCGGAGAAACGAGATCTATTCGAAGACCTTTGAATCTTCCCACGTATTCCTTGCACTAGCTTGAACGTCGGGTGGGCGACGATCCTCCAAGCTCATGGATCTCCTTTTCTTCTATCTCTTTCTAGAATTGTGATCTTCAAGTTATGAGAATAGAGAAGACCATGTAGTGCTTTTATAGGCTACGTAGGGGATCTAAAGGAGGTGGAATATTGGGCTTCCAATATTAATGATTAAATTGATCCCAAACCCAAATCTATTAATCCATTAATATTAATTATATTTATTTTCCACTATATAAATATAATTGCACTCCCAATATTATACCATATTATATCAAATAATATTATCTCTCCGGTAGTATTATTTATTCCGTGTGTTTAAGATATAAATGTCCATGAATAAATTTAAATTAATTGCGTAATTAATTTATTCATTTCTTGTATCCGAGAATAGTACCATTCAACTTTAATTATTATGCGGAACAAATCCACCTGCAGGGTTTACATAATAATTCCTTATGAACTCATCTCGGGGACATTATCAACCCTTATCGGGACACACTTTCCCGTCAAGAATTCACGACATGTCATATATAAAATATAGTGACCCAACTTTACCGGTAATTGGCCCAATGTTCAAATCGGTCAATTCCTTTGGAAAATCAAAGTCACTCATATTAGATATACACACCCGCAATAGTATCGGGGATTAAGAATAAAATACACTCAGATTTAAATCAATTATCAAAGGCAATCTTAATTGATAAATCTCAAGCGACCCGCCCAATACACTAAGTATACAAGGATGATAAAATAATCAAGACAAATTATTTTCTCTCTCATACTACGACTATACCGATGGATTGGTCCGTGTCCATCTAGGTCGTGAGCAACTGTTCGATTATATACGAGTAACCGATAGTATGATCCTCCGTGTGACGTCGCACACCATACTAACTACAACGTATATAATCTAGGACTATAATTTGCATATATTTAATTATAAATAATTAAACGCTGTTCGGACCCTTTTTCTCTAAATCACACTAATACTGGAACGGGGGGGGGGGGGGGGGGGGGGTATATAAAGAAGGGTACCAACAAGATATTTATTTGATATGGGGCAGATTATAGATAGAAGTTTGTATGCCGGAAATCTGGAAATAACACATGGTGTTCTTGAGCTTAAAGCTCTTTCTTTTCCTTTACTTAATGTATTTGGAAAAGTAGAAAAAATGTGAAGTCCCCTTTTCCCCTCTCCTACATCTCTCTTTTATATTAAGAGTTTGCATGAGCATGCAAGCTCTTCTAATGCCACCTATTAGCCTCCTATCACATCTAATCCCACTAATGAAGACTTTTAAGTCATTACATTAAATACCCACTAATTTTGTCTTCCACTTGCTGCATGTCACCAGAGGTGCACCGCCTCTTGCCTGGAGCCTTAACTGACTGATCCCTCAATCTGGCACGGGGCTGTCTTCCTGGGGCTTCTGTTGAGCTCGCCTGGTACCTTCTTCATACTTGACTTCGATTCTGACTTTGGTCCGCCGTTTGACCACCTCTTTGATGACGTGGCTCTGGTCGTCTGGACACGTGTCGGTGTTGGATTTTTATGGTGTAACATTGGCCCCCAGGAAAATTGATGGATTATAACATCTTTTTTCCTGAAGTTTGGTCTTGGATCTCCTGGTAATTGACTCTTGATACTCTTCGGAGTTGGTATTTGGCTTGTGGATCTTGTCAGCAGTGGCTTTTGGCGTGGGATCTTCTTGGGATATATTTGATTTTAGGTGGCTCTAGTGTGGTCTTGAAAGATAATTCTGAGAGAGACGGAGAGGAGGTTGCGATTCTTATCGTTCTGGACTTTTGTACCTGCATTGATAAAAAATTTCTTTCGGGATCTTTCCCGATTAGTATTTTTATAATGGACACATAAGATCCTTGGATAAGAAAATTTAGTATTTCTCTTACGGGGTTATGTCTCAAGACTCCCCTGTAAAAATAATGAGTATGGTACTGGAACCATGTATTTTCTTTCCCTGTGTAGATGGAAAGACTTTTTGCATGCCGATTTAATTTCGGTCTTTAATTAAAATAAATCAATAAATCAAGAGATTATATGAAAAGATTTGAAAAGATTAAATCAAAAGATTTGCAGGTTTTTCTGGCCACGTGGCCTGGCGGTTACAGAGTGATTTGATAGGGTTATGAGATAGTGGGGCAGTAATTGAGTACTTTTTTCTCGGTAACCGCCCCCCTTCTCTCCCACACGCAATTACAGCGCCCTTACAGTTTCCATATCATTATTTTCGATTTCAAAGTTTTTTGAAATCACTTTGCACAATTCAGAATTCATATTTTGGGTAAGAAAAAATTCGCTCTCGATTTATCTTTTTTCCCTTACGAAATCTTTTGTTTTTGATTTTATTTTTCATCGACTGTAAATCGTATCATGCCGCGACTGAGACGAGGCCCTCGAGGGAGGTATCACCCACCCGAAGTGATGGAGTAGTATACTTAATGTCTAGATTTGAGTATTCTGAACTCTATGTGCACTTTCATTTACCTATTTATAATGAACATTCATTTGCTTTTAATTATTGTTAATTAAATATATGCAAATTATAGTCCTGGATTTTATACGTTGTAGTTAGTATGGTGTGCATGGGCGCACAGAAGATCATACTATCGGTTACTCGTATTTAATCGAACAGTTGCCCACGACCTAGATGGACACGGACCAATCCATCGGTATAGTCGTTGTGTGAGAGAGAAAATAATTTATCTTAATTATTTTATCACACTTGTACACTTAGTGTATTGGGCGGATCGCTTGAGACTTATCAATTAGGATTGCTCTGTGATAATTGATTTAAGTCTCGGAGTATTTTATTCTTAATCCCTGAAACAATTGCGGGTGTGTATATTTAATATAATTGACTTTGATTTTCCAAAGGAATTAACCGATTTAATTATTGGGTTAATTACCGGTTAAGTTGGGTCACTATATTTTATATATGGCATGCCGTGAATTCTTGAAGGGACAGTGTATCCCAGAAGGGTTGATAATATCCCCGAGATGAGCTCATAAGGATTAATTATGTAAACCTCGCGAGTGGATTTGTTCCGCATAATAAATAAGGTTGAGTGGTACTATTCTTGGATATAAGAGATGAATAAATTTATTAAGCAATAAATAAATTTTATTCATGGATATTTAAATCTTAAATACACGGAATAAATAATACTAACCGGAGAAATATTATTTGATATAATATGGATAAATATTGGGAGTGCAATTTTATTTATATAGTGGAAAATAAATAAAATTAATATTGATAAGGATTAATGGATTTGGGTTGGACCCAATTTAATCTTCAATATTAGAAGCCCAATATTTAATCTCCTTTTGATCCCCTACGTAGCCTATAAAAGCACTACATGGTCTTCACAATTCATTAACCTAAGATACGCCAATCATAAAGTCTTGAAGAGTGAAGAAGATCCATAGGAGTTCGATAGATCGTCGCCCACCCGACGTTCGAACGGAGTGCAAGGAATACGTGGGAAGATCGCGAGGTCATCTAGATTTCGTTTCTCCGAACAACGAATCAAAGGTAAAATCTAAACGCGCTTTATAATTTTAATTTGATTAAATTATTGAAAATACCGTAGGACGAAGATTCGAGATCGAAGCCCGGATTAGACGAACGATCACGCGGTGGTGGCGAAGCCACCGGACCGCGGATCGCCGCCTAGGGTTTCGGGCGTGGGGCGTGGGGGCGAACCCTCGGCTGGGCCGAGGGTGAGCGATCGATCACAAGGATCGATCGCTGGGCACGGGCTGGTGCCGTGCCCTACCCCGCCGTGAAGGCGGGGGCCTCCTGGCGGCGGCGAGTCGCCGGACTCGCCGCGGGGGCTGCTGGGCAGCCCCACCCCGATCGATCGCCGGCGTGCGATCGATCCAACGATCGCGTGAACCCCGCACTCGCGGGGGTTCGGCTGGGGGCGGGCCGCGTGCCTTCGGGTGCGTGGTCTCCAAAGGCCGGACTCCGGCGGATGAGTCGGCGTTCGTGTGATCTCCGGCGAAGGGTTCGTTCGGGTTATTGGTTTCCGCAAATTTAAATAACCCGGGATATCGAATTCCAACAATTGGTATCAGAGCGTGGTTTACGTTCGCGGTATTTTCGATAAAATTGTTCTACCTTGCAGGGTTCCGACTATTATGGCTTGATGATTATTCGTTTAATTATTTTGTCATGTGATTGTTGGTTTTATTAAACTCTCGGACATGTCGAGATTCGTTTTTGGTGGTGAATGCTTGTAATAGTAAAAATTCGGGGGTTGACCGAATTTAGGATTTATTATTATGTTCATTGTTTTTCCGGAAAATGTATAGGGTCGATTTCATGTATAGAATCGATACCGGAATTGTAATTTAGATTTTTGTAAATTTATTTTGCGATTGGATCGACGAATCGAAGACCGCCGGAGAAGACGAAGTGACGAGATGGACGAGGGCTAGGGATCGATTGGATCGATCCCATGGATGCCCGATCGAAGGCTAAGGGGCCGGGGGCTGGTTGCCCTAGCCACGGCTACCACCGGTTCGGTGGCTGGCCGGCGTGGCTGGGCGGCGGGGCTCCTCCCCGTGGCTGGCCGATCGAGCGAAGGTGGGGGTGGCGTGGGGCCTCCCAATCCACGCTACTCCTACCGGAAATATACTTTCCTATTTTAATTCGGTTTTTCCTGTTTTGATTATTTCTTTATGGAATATTCAAGAAATAGAAAAAGAATTAATTTAGTACTAAATTTATTTTTCCTATTTGATTATTCCTACTCATGGGAATATTCATGGATTAGGAATAAAATAAATTTGGAAAGTATAAGAGTCCTAAATTATTTTATTTCTTTATTTCATTATGGATATCATCTAGAATATTCCAAGAGTATCTTGGATAGATTATTCTAGAGATTTAATGGAGTGGAAAAAGAAAAATAAAATAAATAAAAATATTAATAATATTTAATTTTATTTTTGATATATTCAATTGACTTAATTTTCGAATTAAGTAACTTTTGGATTAATTAAAAATAAATAGATTTAAATATTAGAGATTAATATTCTCGTCACATGGAGCATTCAAGAAACGAAGACTAAAGACTAGAAGATGCCTACGGAGATGTGATAAAGCCATAATAGTCGGAAAATAATATTCTAGTATTATTTTGATTATGTGATAATACTATGTGCTTTATTACATGTATGCATGCTATATGTGTTTATTTTATGCACTAGATAGCGTATCCCTTTATTGTAAAAAGCTAAGTGGGAGAGGGTATGGAAACATACCCATGGTCTCCATTGCTGCTCTCTTGGTGACTTTTATAAACTTTTGAAGTTTATATAGATAAGTCATTGGAGGAGAGTTCTTGTAATTCCTCTTACGAGAAACATTGATTAAGTTATCAAACAATGCCTAATTTGTCTTTCCAAAACTGATTTCAAGTCGACTCATTCTCACCCCGGGGAGTGGAATGGAGCCAGAGCCACTTGGTCATGTAGAGGACACAAATTAGAGACCTTCGTACCATTCTTTGATAGATGGATCGATTGTCTGCTCGGCTCCCTCATTTATGAGAGATAGGGTTGTTCGCATGGTGAATCACTGGTTAGAAACTTCGAGTTTCACTTATGATTCTCCACGTCTTGATTTACAAGATTAAATGGATCAAGTAATTTGGAGTCAATTATAAAAGTCTCTTAGTGTAGTAAACGTCCACACCACGTGGCTTGCTATGCTAACGGACTTTGGATTAATTGATGTAGACAGTTGTAAGTAATTATGAAGAGTTGTGAAGTTATCGTAAACGTCCACACCACGTGGCTTGCGGTGATGTAGCGATTCCAAATAATTTACTTTGGTACTGAGTAATGGTTTACACTTAGATACGCATTATAGTATTCCTCCCCACGAGGTTACGCTATAAATGATGTATGACCAAAGAAAATCTAATTGCTAAATCATTTGGGTGGGTAAACGTGCACACCACGTGGCTTGCCTTACCTGATGCGATTTTAGATGTAATTAGTGATTTAATGATATTATTTGAGGGAGATAATATCGGTATTAAATTGTTTGTTTGTTTTATGTGCTTATAGGTTAAGAATGACTGTGACCCCACTTTGTGATATACTTAAGGATGAAAAATCACCGGTTCCATATAGTAATGATTGGGAACGAAATCTGGACATTGTTCAGACTGTTGAGCTTTCCGAATCCACTGTTGTCCCAACTGATGAGGACATTCGAAATGACCTCAGGATGATGTTGAGACATAGCGTGGAAGCCGGACAAGAGGTGATTAACATACTCGCAGAATCCTCTCTCAATGAGTCCCTTAAAAAGGATTCGGCGAAAGCGGAGTTTGTGCGTAAGTTAAGAGAATCACAAGCTTTTGTGGCAAGGCTAGAGGAAAAGCGTGCAAAGAAACCCAGTGGTTTAAAACCACGGATTGGGAAAGGCAAGCCTTTGGGCAAGTGCTTTCGATGCAAGCAGTTTGGGCACTGGAGGTCTGATTGTCCTCTCATCAAAGGTACGAAATTTTCCTTAGTCACTGAAACATTGTCAGCGGTGATATCTACCAGCACCTGGTGTGTAGATACGGGCGCCACTGACCATGTCTGCAATTCATTGCAGGGGTTCCAGGAAACCCGGAGACTTAGAGAGGGAGAGATCGTGGTCTACATGGGCAATGCCGCGAAGGTGGCGGCTGTTGCAGTGGGAGAGGTTCACTTACGCTTTAGTAGTGATAGGGTTTTAGTTTTACAAAATTGTCTTTATGTACCGAATTTTAGAAAGAATTTGATTTCAGTTTCTAAGTTAATTCTGAATGGATATTCTATTTCTTTTGATCACTCCGTGGTCATAAGAAGAAATAGTGAGATTGTCTGTTCTGGTACATTGGTAGACGATTTGTATATTCTAAATCCTGAGTCTAACACGATGCAACTAACCGAGAGTAATAACACATCAACGAACACCAATAAGAGAAAGGAACCTTCTAAAATGAATCAATTATACTTGTGGCATCTAAGGCTAGGTCATATTAATTCGAATAGAATTCAAAGGTTGAAAGCTGATGGTCTCATTAGCGGCATAGAAGGAGAGGACCTTCCAACCTGCGAATCCTGTTTGGAGGGTAAAATGACCAAGCGTTCTTTTTCTGGTAAAGGACGTAGAGCTGAACAAGTATTGGATTTGATTCACTCTGATGTATGCGGACCTATGTCTACTCAGGCAAGGGGAGGGTACGAGTATTTCATCACCTTTACTGATGATTACTCAAGGTATGGATATGTTTACCTGATGCGCCACAAGAGTGATTCTTTTGACAAGTTCAAGGAATTCAAGGCTCTTGTGGAGAACCTTCGTGGTAAATCCATAAAATGCCTGCGATCTGATTGCGGAGGCGAGTACCTGTCTGGAGAATTCAAGGCATACTTGGCAGAGAATGGGATTGAATCCCAGCTGACCTCACCATACACTCCTCAGCAAAATGGTGTGTCAGAAAGAAGGAATAGGACTCTTATGGAGATGGTGCGATCGATGATGAGTTACTCGGATTTACCTGTTATGTTCTGGGGATTTGCCTTGGAAACAGCGGCGTACATTCTGAATAGGGTTCCAACCAAAACGGTACCAACTACACCCATGGAATTGTGGAGTGGGCGTAAGCCTAACTTGAAACACATTCGGATCTGGGGATGTCCAGCACATGTGTTGCGACAAGGCGCCGATAAGTTAGAACCTAGATCAGAAATACGGTTGTTTGTAGGATACCCGAAAGGAACTAAGGGTGGCATGTTCTATAGTCCTACGGACCAGAAGATCGTTATAAGTACTAACGCTCGGTTCTTAGAGGAAGACTATGTCATGGACCACAAGCCCAAAAGTGACATAATACTTGATGAGTTGAGAGGTAACGAGGAAGACCTAGATACAGCCGAACCGAGTGTAGATACACCACTAGAACCTGCACCTAATACTGTCACTGTAAATACACCGGAACGCCGTCGTAGTGGGAGGGTTGTTAAACAACCGGACAGATGGATTGGACTGGGTGAGTCTTCGGACTCGGCACCCGGAGTTCATGAAGTCGATCCCTGGACCTATGATGAGGCGGTACAAGATATAGATGCGCCTTCTTGGAAGAAAGCGATGAAATCCGAAATAGAATCTATGGATTCTAATAAAGTCTGGGATCTTGTAGAACCACCAAGCGGCGTAAAGCCAATTGGGTGTAAATGGGTTTACAAGAGAAAGAGAGGATCTGACGGAAAGGTTGAAACCTTTAAAGCTCGGCTTGTTGCGAAAGGATATACTCAGAAAGAGGGAATCGATTATGAGGAGACCTTCTCGCCGGTAGCCAAGATAAAGTCAATCCGGATTCTCTTATCCATAGCAGCTCATATGGATTATGAGGTGTGGCAAATGGATGTCAAGACAGCTTTCCTTAATGGAAGTCTTGACGAGACGATTTATATGAAACAACCAGAAGGATTCATTGCTAAGGGGCGAGATCATCTAGTGTGCAAGCTTAATCGATCCATTTATGGATTGAAACAAGCCTCGAGATCGTGAAACCTGCGGTTTGATGAACTAGTCCAATCTTTTGGATTCATTCAAAGCATGGACGAATCGTGTGTGTATTGGAAACGTGATGGAAAGAAAGGTGGTGTTCCTCGTGCTTTATGTAGACGACATACTTCTCATTGGCAACAGTGTGAAGATGTTATCAGACATAAAGGGATGGTTGTCTAGACAATTCGACATGAAAGATTTGGGGGAAGTTGGACATGTTCTAGGGATCAAAGTTATAAGGGATCGCCGGAATAGAACATTGTGTCTTTCCCAGCAATCTTACATAGACACGATTCTAGCTCGTTTTAACATGCATGATTCCAAGAAGGGTGATCTGCCCTTCAGTAAAGGAACTTATCTTTCTAAGGAGATGTGTCCTCGAACACAGAAGGAGAAAGATGAAATGAAAGCGGTTCCCTACGCTTCGGCTGTGGGAAGCTTAATGTATGCAATGTTATGCACGAGGCCTGATATCTGTTATGCCGTTGGCATAGTAGCGAGATATCAGAGTAACCCTGGAAAGGCTCATTGGACTGCCGTAAAGAGCATTTTCAAGTATTTGCGAAATACTAAGGATTATGTTCTGAGATACAGTGCAGACAATCTGATTCCTTTGGGTTACACAGATTCGGATTTCCAAGCTGATAAGGACCGGCGTAAGTCGACATCAGGCTATGTGTACACTTTGGGAGGTGGAGCCGTATCATGGAAGAGTGTTAAGCAGAAGTGCATTTCGGACTCTACCATGGAAGCTGAATATGTTGCAGCCTCAGAGGCAGCGAAAGAGTCAGTATGGTTCCTTAATTTCCTCCAGGACTTAGATGTGATTCCGAGTTTGCCCAAGGCTATGACAATTTATTGTGACAATAGCGGTGCAGTGGCAAACAGTAAGGAACCACGGTCCCATAGTGCTACGAAACACATAGAGCGCAAGTACCACCTGATTCGAGACATCGTCAAGAGAGGCGATGCGATAGTCACCAAGATAGCTTCGGAAGAAAACCTAGCGGACCCTTTCACCAAGATACTTCCTAAGGAAGTATATTACAAGCACTTGGAGGGTTTGGGAGTCAGAAGTTTGGAAGATAAGACTAGACCTTAGTATAAGTGGGAGATTGATGGAGTAGTATACTTAATGTCTAGATTTGAGTATTCTGAACTCTATGTGCACTTTCATTTACCTATTTATAATGAACATTCATTTGCTTTTAATTATTGTTAATTAAATATATGCAAATTATAGTCCTGGATTTTATACGTTGTAGTTAGTATGGTGTGCATGGGCGCACAGAAGATCATACTATCGGTTACTCGTATTTAATCGAACAGTTGCCCACGACCTAGATGGACACGGACCAATCCATCGGTATAGTCGTTGTGTGAGAGAGAAAATAATTTATCTTAATTATTTTATCACACTTGTACACTTGGTGTATTGGGCGGATCGCTTGAGACTTATCAATTAGGATTGCTCTGTGATAATTGATTTAAATCTCGGAGTATTTTATTCTTAATCCCTGAAACAATTGCGGGTGTGTATATTTAATATAAGTGACTTTGATTTTCCAAAGGAATTAACCGATTTAATTATTGGGTTAATTAACGGTTAAGTTGGGTCACTATATTTTATATATGGCATGCCGTGAATTCTTGAAGGGACAGTGTATCCCGGAAGGGTTGATAATATCCCCGAGATGAGCTCATAAGGATTAATTATGTAAACCTCGCGAGTGGATTTGTTCCGCATAATAAATAAGGTTGAGTGGTACTATTCTCGGATATAAGAGATGAATAAATTTATTAAGCAATAAATAAATTTTATTCATGGATATTTAAATCTTAAATACACGGAATAAATAATACTAACCGGAGAAATATTATTTGATATAATATGGATAAATATTGGGAGTGCAATTTTATTTATATAGTGGAAAATAAATAAAATTAATATTGATAAGGATTAATGGATTTGGGTTGGACCCAATTTAATCTTCAATATTAGAAGCCCAATATTTAATCTCCTTTTGATCCCCTACGTAGCCTATAAAAGCACTACATGGTCTTCACAATTCATTAACCTAAGATACGCCAATCATAAAGTCTTGAAGAGTGAAGAAGATCCATAGGAGTTCGATAGATCGTCGCCCACCCGACGTTCGAACGGAGTGCAAGGAATACGTGGGAAGATCGCGAGGTCATCTAGATTTCGTTTCTCCGAACAACGAATCAAAGGTAAAATCTAAACGCGCTTTATGATTTTAATTTGATTAAATTATTGAAAATACCGTAGGACGAAGATCCGAGATCGAAGCCCGGATTAGACGAACGATCACGCGGTGGTGGCGAAGCCACCGGACCGCGGATCGCCGCCTAGGGTTTCGGGCGTGGGGCGTGGGGGCGAACCCTCGGCTGGGCCGAGGGTGAGCGATCGATCACAAGGATCGATCGCTGGGCACGGGCTGGTGCCGTGCCCTACCCCGCCGTGAAGGCGGGGGCCTCCTGGCGGCGGCGAGTCGCCGGACTCGCCGCGGGGGCTGCTGGGCAGCCCCACCCCGATCGATCGCCGGCGTGCGATCGATCCAACGATCGCGTGAACCCCGCACTCGCGGGGGTTCGGCTGGGGGCGGGCCGCGTGCCTTCGGGTGCGTGGTCTCCAAAGGCCGGACTCCGGCGGATGAGTCGGCGTTCGTGTGATCTCCGGCGAAGGGTTCGTTCGGGTTATTGGTTTCCGCAAATTTAAATAACCCGGGATATCGAATTCCAACACGAAGCTCCCCACATCGTGTTTGACAGAGAGTATAAGTCTTTCATGGAGGGCGCTGTGCCTGATCTTCCATCGCCGGAGGCGCCAGATCCGGCTACCGAAGGGCCTTACCAACCGGTTACGAGAAAATCGATTCCGGTGGGGCCCGATCCGGATCACCAAGATTGGGGCGCTCACGGCCGGAAAAGTACAGTAGACCCTTCAACACTACTAGAGAAGCGAAAGAAATGGAGGATTCCAAATAATGTTCATCTTTATGTGCCGTTACCTGGGGAATAGGCGTGGTGCCCTCCGGCGGGGATGGTGGCCGTTGGAGAGGACGCGCTGAACGTGGGGTTGCGGTTCCCGCTACACCCCTCCATTTCTGGGATTCTCAACCACTGGGGATTAGCCCCCCACCAAATCCATCCTAACGGATGGGGCCAACTATACAGTGTACTCACCGCGTTGGGCCAGGTGGGACTTTCTCGACCCATAACCGGTGCCGAATTCCATCAATTCTTCAGTCCTGTCGTCTCCAACTCCTCCTCCCGCGGGGATTACACGATTCGCCTCAGGACGAACAAAGTGAAGATTAAGGAACCCAAGCTCACAGACGTTCGCTGGTGGGATCGATGGCTATTTGTTTCTGGCCGCTGGAAAACTCAAACCCGTGACGGGGAAATTGACATTCCTGTCACTTATTCTGAAAAACCTTACTGTAAGCATCTCAAACTCACTATCGCACAATATTGACTGATCAAGCTCTTTTCAATGGTGCAGGTGGTCGATTGTCGAAAACAATAAATCTCCCGTGGGATTTAGAGACGGCGAATCTCCTAGCACTGTGCATACCATCGGACAAGAGAGATTGCAATTTGTACAACGACGACGTTCGAGACGAAGCCGGTTTATACTATCCCCCGTACATCGAAGGTCGAGAATATCCAGGTATCTTTTCTCAAAGTGTTTAAGTTTTTCCCTGTGAGATTTTTTCAAATCCCATGGTATTCTGCTTAAAAAACCGAGTGTAGGTTTCCCTGGGAATTTTTCAATTCCCTGGTACTTAGTTATATTTTTGTTTTTTTAAATGGTCTTCCCTGGGATATCTAAAAAGACTTCCCGGTACTCCATTGTGTTATAAACCAAAACTGCCCTGGGATATCTTTTCAGACCTCCCGGTGTAATGATTTATGTGTTTCCTGTGCAGAGTATTTCAACACTGTCTTTACTGAGAAACCTGAAGGCATGGCTGACAACAGAGATATATTTGGCTCCCTTGGCATCGTGGACGCTGCAGTTTTCACCAAAGGGCGAAAAGCTAAAGCCAGCACATCAGCTGGTCGAGGAAAAAGTGTTGTAAAGACCCGGGGTGGTTCATCAAACACTCCCGCAGGCCGAACCAGATCCCACACTCTGTCCAAACCGGGAACGGAATCCGATCCACACGGGCTGATGAATGTGGTGGATTCTTATCAGGAAACTCCTCTGACCTCTGACACTGTGATGTCTGAAGCTGCCCCGAGCACTGGATTGCCACCTTCTGGAGCTACGTCATTGCTCAAGGTCAAACAGGAAGAAGGGAAAAAACGCAAGGGGTCCCAGGGACCTATAATTGATGTTACAGACTCTCCACCACGTTCCTCTAACACTAGCGAAAACGCTATGTATGGGTTACATGCTGAGCTGTTCTCCAAGTAAGTATTTTTACTTGTTTTGATTATACTCTAAAAATAACTATATTTATTTTGAGTCTTCTACTCTACACTCATTCTTTTCACTGTACCATATTCCAGACTGTCCCTGCACGATCCTCCAATTCCTCCAGTGCTCGTGTCATTCTATTCCGGGCTAGGTCCCATCCCTCCGGTGTCTACTAAGAACAGCCCTGTGGGTGAGGCTATTAATGCAGTTGTCCGGTGTTGGACTACCGAGTTCAATGACTTGATGGACCACGACAACCATGCGCTTTCCCTGGCGCTCAAGCTAACCAGTCAAGCTACAGTGGCCATCGCCGGTGCTCATACTCGTACAGAGAAAGTGCTCGAAGAAATCGTAGCACACGAGACCAATGCAAAAAAGCTCGATCAGCACCTCAAGGAGCTCAACGAGGCATACAAATCTGCAGCCGGGGATCGGGACATTTGCCGGAAAGTCATTGACACTGAGCGAACTGAAAAGGCGACACTGAAGTCTGAGTTGGAGGAGGCCCTGAAGACTGTCAAAGAGGGTGAAAAGATGATGGAGCAGACCCTGGACGAGACGTCCCGGGAAATAAAAGATTTGAAAGCCAAACTGGCTCAGACCGAAGCTAATCTAAAAGAGACCACGGATAACTTCGATAAGGCTTGCGAGATGCTAGAGTCTCCAGCACATAACCCTCGAATTCTATCGAACTTTCTTTATGTGACTGCTTATGTTGGAATGGTCAGGTCAGCGGCTAAGGAGCAAAACGAAATTGTCAAAGACTTTGCCCTCAAGACGCTCAAAGACTATATGAAGGAGGACACACTCGATGACCGGGTGCCGCAGCCGTTCAAAGATCTTGAGGTCGAGTTTGGCATAAATATGAAGTGGTGGCCCACTTATGACAAGCTCTGCATGCCTGGTGAACTGCCCATTGCTGCAACAGAAGAAGAAGATAAAGAAGATGAAGAGATGAAGGATGGGGAGGCACATGATCTGGTAGGTGACGGGCCCGGGGGCATGCCAACAGATTCTACCGTGACTCCTCCCCGTGATGGTAATTCCACCTCTTAAGTGTCAAAACTCAAGAGTCTGCAAAAATTTGAAGTCTCCCTGGGTGTGAAAAACCCAAGGTTTTTAACCTCTTTTTATTTCATAAGTATTATCTATGGGCCTTCGTCCTCAGACAATTTCTCATGTTTTTATGGTGTGTAATAGCTTAAAACTTTATGTTTTCGCTAGTTTTCTGTCAGGATCCTCTCCTGGGGACCTTTTGAACAATTTGGGTGCGTTTGCACCTCTTTTTATTTGCTGATTTTTGTTAGGATCCTCTCTTGGGGACCTCTGAACAATTTGGATGCGTCTGCATCTCTTTTTTATATGCAAGTTTTTGTTAGGATCCTCTTATAGGGATCTCTGAACAAATTGGATGCGTTGCACCTCTTTATTACCCGGCATGGCTCTTTTCATAAAATGTCAGCCTTTCAAGTCCGAATAATTTGACTCTATCTTTTTTTTAGATACTTTGAGCTCTTAACTTTATAGGTCGGTTAAAGGTAAATGTTCTCTTCCTTTTGGTACACGCTTTCGGCCCTGGTCCCATTTGTTTACCTCAACCGATTTCCTACAAAGTTTAAGTTTGGCACCAGTGGACTTTATCTAAGCCTCTTGGATATACCAAACTAATTCGTAATTCTCTTCCCGAGGGATCCTGAATCAACAGAATTCTAATCCCCGAGAACAAAATTCATCGGCCCCGGGTCTTCAAGACTTCTTTGGGGATTCCGGATTTAAATTTCCTTTACAGGAATCTTCCCTTGAAAGGGGTTTGTCCAGGAGAAGCTTAAAAGCTCTCACCGGGATAGTATATTTATTATATCATCCTCCTTAATGAAGGGGTTGCCTGGGTGAAACTCTAAGTTTTTCCCGACACAGATATATTTATTACCTGGGTACAGCTTTAAGGCTCTTCCCGATAATAGATATACTTCATATTATTTGTGATCATCCCATATATGGGGTTTGCCTGGTTGAAGTTCTGACTCCTTCTCGGCTTATTTTTATTTATCACATGGGTTTGGCTTTGAGCCTTTTCCCGAAGTGATTATATATTTATAATTGAAATAAAAATGATGGAGGTAAGAAGAAATTGATAGTGGTACATTACCTCAAATTTAGACTTCAAAACCTTCCTTACAGATAGAGTTTTCCAACAAGCATTACATTACGATTCCGCCCAAAACAAAAAAAGCTTTACAACATTTTTTAGCTCTCAGGCTAGTGATAGAATTTTTTCAAATGTAACGCATTCCAGCGATACTGATCTTTTGTGCCGTCGAGTAGCTCTAGTTCATATACTCCGTTCTGGAGGCACTGGCTTACTCTAAACGGACCTTCCTAGGATTGACCCAGGGCCCCAGGATGTGCTCCCAGGATCTTTTTCAATACCAGGTCTCCCACTTGGAAGTCTCTGGCTCTTACTTTGGAGTTATACAACCTTGCAATTCTTTGCTTGTTCATTTCGTTCAACGAGTCAGAAGCTAACCTTTTTTCTTCCAAAAGGTCTAGCTCTCTACGGAGCGCTTCCTCGTTCTCACCGTCGGCTCCCTGGGCGGTTCGATGTGACAGCACCGTAATCTCCGCCGGGATCACCGCTTCGGTACCGAATGCTAATGAATATGGGGTTTCTCCTGTAGCCGGTCTGGCTGTTGTCCTGTAGGACCATAGAACTTCTGGGAGTTCATCTGCCCATTTGCCTTTTCGCTCTTCGAGCTTGGCTTTAATGGTATGTTTCAAAATCTTATTGACAGCTTCAACCTGTCCATTCGTTTGGGGGTGGTACGGAGTGGAGAATAATCTTCTGATTTTCCATCTCTCACAAAACTCCGCCACTTCTGCCCCGTTGAATTGTTTTCCGTTATCGGAAATTATCGTCTCCGGTAAACCGAAGCGACATATGATATTTTTCCATAGAAATTTGATGACCTGTGCTTGGTCTATTTTGTTCAGTGATTCTGCTTCTACCAATTTGGTGAAGTAATCAACTGCTACTATGGCAAATTTTACCCCGCCCCGGGCCGTCGCCAGTGGTCCGATCAAGTCGATCCCCCAACGAGCAAATGGCCAAGGACTGTACAGGGATCTCAGCATCTCCGGGGAAATCCTAATGGTAGGCCCTATTACTTGGCACTTTATGCATTTACGGGCGTAGCCAATGGCATCCTTTCGAAGGCTCGGCCAGTAATAGCCCTGACCCATTGTTTTATGTGCCAGGGATCTTCCCCCGGCATGGTTCCCACAGACGCCGTCATGGATCTCTTCCAGGATTCTCAGTCCTTCTTCCTTCGACACGCATTTCAGCAGTGGAAGGGAATAACTCTTCCGGTAAAGATCCGAATTTAAGATTGTATATTTTGCTGCCCAGATTCGCAATTGCTTGCCTTCGGTTTTGTCTGGCGGCAATTCCCTGTTGGAGTTGTGTACTTAATGTCTAGATTTAAGTATCGGTAAACTCTCGGTCATAGCATTTAACCTATTTAATTAATAAACAATTATTTGCATTTAATTAATCATGCAAAATATAGTCCTGGATTTTATACGTTGTAGTTAGTATGGTGTGCATGGGCGCACAGAAGATCATACTATCGGTTACTCGTATTTAATCGAACAGTTGCTCACGACCTAGATGGACACGGACCAATCCATCGGTATAGTCGTTGTGTGAGAGAGAAAATAATTTATCTTAATTATTTTATCACACTTGTACACTTGGTGTATTGGGCGGATCGCTTGAGATTTATTGATTAGGATTGCCTTGGATAATCAATTTAAATCTCGGAGTATTTTATTCTTAATCCCCGATATTATTGCGGGTGTGTATATTTAATACTAGAGACTTTGATTTTCCAAAGAAATTAACCGATTTAATTATTGGGTTAATTACCGGTAAAATTGGGTCGATATATTTTATATATGACATGCCGTGAATACTTGACGGGAAAGTGTATCCCGGAAGGGTTGATAATATCCCCGAGATGAGTTCATAAGGAATTATTGTGTAAACCTCATGAGTGGATTCGTTCCGCACAATAATAAAGGTTGAACGGTACTAGTCTCGGATATAAGATATGAATATTATTTATTGAGCAATAAATAAATTTATTCATGGATATTTAAATCTTAAATACACGGAATAAATAATACTAATCGGAGAAATATTATTTGATATAATATGGGTTAATATTGGGAGTGCAATTTTATTTATATAGTGGAAAATAAATAAAATTTAATATTGATAAGGATTAATGGATTTGGGTTGGACCCAATTTAATCTTCAATATTTAGAAGCCCAATATTTAATCTCCTTATGATCCCCTACGTAGCCTATATAAGCACTACATGGTCTTCACTTTTCACAACACATAATAATTGACCTACGCCAATCATAAAGTCTTGGAGAGTGAGGAAGATCCATAGAGTTCGATAGATCGTCGCCCACACGACGTTCGGACGAAGTGCGAGGAATACGTAGGAAGATCGCAAGGTCGTCAATTGGATTCGTTTCTCCGTACAACGAATCGAGGTAATATAATCGAGAACCCCCTCTTTGATTATGTGCTTGATTAATTGTGATATGTACATGAACGCACGATCCGGGAAAACGACGAACCTCGGGGACGGGGATTCGAGATCCCCGGCGAGGATCGAAGGAGGCGGTCGAACCCTAGGGTTCGGACCGCCCCAACGCGCGACGAACGGCGAGCCCCGGCTGGACGCCGGGGGCACGCGGTCGACTTCGGTCGAACGCCGGGGTGCCACGGGCTGGTGCCGTGGCGGACCCCAGCCGCCGTTGTCGGAGGCGCGTGCCGCGCGAAGCCCTCGGCTGGAGCCGAGGGGCGATCGAGCCCGTGAGCTCGATCGCGGGCGTGCTACGGGATGACCCGTAGCTGCCTCGTATGCGCTACGGGTTCACCCGTAGCGAGGCGTGCGAGGGCGACGCCCTCGCGAGCAGCGAGTCATCGCGACTCGCTGCGGGGCTGCTAAGAGCAGCCCCGGGGATGCCTCGTGCGTCCCCAGCGATCGTCCGTAGACGATCGCGAGCCCCTCGCGGGGGCTCGGCTGGCGCACGCGGCCTTCGGGCCTCGCTGGGCGTTCGGTCGGGCCCCGGCTCGTGAGGTGGTTCGCGTTCGTGGTTTCCGGCTCGCGGGGGACTTCGGCTGGGGGCGGGCTGCGTGTCTTCGGGCACGTAGTCTCCAAAGGTCGGACTCCTGCGGATGAGTCGGTGTTCGTAATCTACGGCGATCTAGGGTTTTCGGTCGGGTTATCGGTTCCGCAATTTTTTTGATAGCCCGGGACATCGAATCCCAGCAATTGGTATCAGAGCGTTTGGTTTCGTGTTCATGTATATGTTCGATTATTGTTCTACCTTGCAGGATTTCCGGCTATCATGGTTGGATTTAATTATTGCTTAATTAATTATCATGATTATTTATTAAACTCTCGGACATGTCGAGATTCGTTTTTGTGTGGTTGAATGTTTGTAATAGTAAAAACTCGGGGGTTGACCGAATTTAGGATTTATTATTACGTTCTTTATTTTCCGGAAAATGTATAGGGTCGATTTCATGTATAGAATCGATACCGGATAGTGTAATTTAAATTTTGTAATTTATTTACGTTGGTTCGATAATGAGACGATCGCCGGAAGACGAAGACGTGTGACGAAGACGAAAGGGACGAAAAACCGGGGAGTCGATCAACCCCATGATCGACCCCATGACCGAAGCCATGGGGAGGGGTCGATCGCCCCTCGGCTGGGGCTGCCGCCGGCGGTGGTGGCCGGCCAGCTGGGGTGGCGGCGGCGGTTCCCTCCTCCGTGGTGGTGGCGGTCGATGGTGGTATGGGGATCTCCCAACCCATGCCACTTCTACCGATATTCACTTTCCAAAATTAATTCGGTTTTCCTATTTGAGTGCTTTCCTTTTAGGAAACTCTCATGGAATAGGAAAAGAATTAATTGGAATTAATTTTATTCCTATTGATTTATTTCCTTCATGGAATTATTCAAAGATTAGGAATTTAATTAATTTAGTACTAAATTTATTTTTCCTATTTGATTATTCCTACTCATGGGAATATTCATGGATTAGGAATGAAATAAATTTGGAAAGTATATGAGTCCTAATTTATTTTATTTTCTTATTATGGATATCATCTAGAATATTCCAAGAGTATCTTGGATAGATTATTCTAGAGATTTAATGAAGTGGAAAAGAAAAATAAAAATAAATAAAAATATTAATAATATTTAATTTTATTTTTGATATATTCAATTGACTTAATTTTCGAATTAAGTAACTTTTGGATTAATTGAAAATAAATAGATTTAAATATTGGAGATTAATATTCTCGTCACATGGAGCATTCAAGAAACGAAGACTGAAGACTAGAAGATGCATATGAAGATAAAGCCATGATAGTCGGGAAAAATAATTCCTCTAGCATTATTTTGACTATGTGATCTATGTGCTTTATTGCTTACATGCATGCTATATGTGTTTATTTTATGCACTAGATAGCGTATCCCTTTATCGTAAAAAGCTAAGTGGGAGAGGGGATGGAAACATTCCCATGGTCTCCATCACTGTTCTCTTGGTGACTTTTATGGACTTTCGAAGTTCATATAGACAAGTCATTGGAGGAGAATTCTTGTAATTCCTCTTACAAGAAACATTGATCGAGTTTATCAAACAATGCCTAATTTGTCTTTCTGAAACTGACTTCAAGTCGACTCATTCTCACCCCGGGGAGTGGAATGGAGCCAAAGCCACTTGGTCATGTGGATGACACAAATTAGAGACCTTCGTACCATTCTTTGATAGGTGGGTCGATTGTCTGCTCGGCTCCCTCATTTATGAGAGATAGGGTCGCTCGCATGGCGAATCACTGGTTAGAAACTTCGAGTTTCACTTATGATTCTCCGAGTCTTGATTTACAAAATCTAATGGATCTTGTAATTGGGAGTCAATTATAAAAGTCTCTTAGTGTAGTAAACGTCCACACCACGTGGCTTGCTATACGAACGGATTTTGGATTAATTGATGTAGACAGTTGTAAGTAATTGTGAAGAGTTGTGAAGTTGTCGTAAACGTCCACACCACGTGGCTTGCGGTGATGTAGCAATTCCAAACGATTCACTTTGGTGCTGAGTAATGGTTTACACTTAGATACGCGTTATAGTATTCTTCCCCACGAAGTTACGCTATAATCGATGTATGACCAAAGAAAATCTAATTGCTAAATCATTTGGGTGGGTAAACGTCCACACCACGTGGCTTGCCTTACCTGATGGGATTTTAGATGTGATTAGTGATTTAATGATGTTATTCCAGGGAAATAATGTCGGATATTAAATTAATTGTTTGTTTAAATGTGCTTATAGGTTTAGAGAATTGCTATGAATCCACTTTCGTTGATACTTGAGGAATTTAACGCACTGGTTCCATACGGTGTTGAATGGAGAGAAGAGTTAGACATTGCTCAGACTGTAAAAGAGTACAAAGACGTACTCAGTGAAACTTGTCCTCCTAGACACACCATTAACTCAACTGATGAGGAAATAGTTGACTTTGAAAAGTGGGATAGTGCTCATGCATTAGCCGCTAATCATGATGTCATGCTTAAACTCAAGTTGATGTTTGGACATGATGGGGAGGCTAGAAAATAGGCGATGAGGATACTCATAAAGATCAGTTGCTTCGAGGAAACGCTTGAACACGTTTTTGAGATGATGGATCTTTTAGACGAGTTGAAACAATCGCAAGCTCTTATAGCCAAGGCCAAAGGTTTCGAACCTAAGGGCAAGGGAAAGGAGAAGAAGACAAGGGGGTCCAGTGGTCCTAAGGGACTTGGACCAAAGGGTGGGATAAAGAAGCCTTCTGGCAAATATCCCCAAAGGAAGCAGTCTGAGTACTGGGGGTCTACATCTTATCCTCTCAAAGGTACGAATTTTTCTTTAGTCGTAAAACATAGTCAGCGGTATTATCTACCAGAATTCTGGTGTGTAGATATGGAACCACTGACGGTATGTGCATTCTAAATGCAGGGGTTCCAGAAAACCCAGCGACTTAGAGAAGAAGAGTTCGAGTCCACATGGGCAAAGCTGTTGAGGAAGCAGCAGTTGCAGTGGAAGAAGTTTATCTTTTTGATAGTTATAGGATTTCATTTCAAGTTTATTGCTTTGTACCCTTTATTTTGAAAAAGTACTTTTGTTCTGGTTTTCTTTATTAATGGATATTTTATTTCTTTAATCATTTGATGGTTTGGATAAGAAATAATGGTGATATCTATTCTGGTACATTAGATAGCAATATGTGAATGATGAATCCTTAGTCTACCACGATGCAACAAACCGTTATGTATAACTTGTTTTACTTATTAGATGTATATCTCTTATCAATCATTATACTTGTGAATTCTTGAACTTGGTGGTATCTATTCAAAAGGGATTCAAAAGGTCGAAATTGATTTGATCAATTATAGTTGGAGGAATGGACCTCCCGACCTAAGAATCAATCTTGAAAGATGATACAACTGAGTTAACCTTTCTGGATAAAGGATGGAATTCGGACAAGTATTGAAAATGATTTATGATTAATGCGGTATGTGTAATTAGAGAAGGTATGAGTCGTTCTTTCAAGAATACTCGAAGATGGATTAGAATACTTGATGTGCCATAAAAGCGGAGTGTTTTCAACACAAAGCCATTATGGGGAACCTTCAAAGTATATCCATTGGAAGCCTGCAACTTGTTCGCGGAGGCTGTCACCTATCTAAATAACACATAGCATAAATCAAAGATTGAGATTAAGTCTCAAACGACTACACCATACACTGAGGTGTAGACATGGTGTGTCAGGTATAAGAAATGGAATTCTAATAGTAAAAGGACAAGTTTATTCGGAACTACCTATGTTCTATGGATATTTCTGGATACAACGGCACATTCTATGTGGTTGTAGAATATCCTAGAAGAACAAGTAATTGTAAGTTCAATAGTACTGCGAACCAGATGGGTGTCCTCGCCCGGTTCTTAGAGGAAGACTATTAGATGAACTATAATGCCCTAACTGACAAAGTACCTTAAAAGAGGAAAGAAAGACTGAGAACCAGCCTGACCAAGTAGTAGTACACCACTAACTGCACCTAATGTTATTACTGTTATACACCGGAACGCCATTGCAGTGGGAGGTTGTTAAGCAACCAGAGATATTCATAAGACTGGAGGAGTTTTGAACTCTGGATCTAGTAGACATGAAATCGATCCCTAGTTCTGCATAGGAATTTGCGAGAAAGGTGTGTTAGAGACGTAATGGAAACAAAGGTGGTGTTTCTCGGAATTTTGTGTAGATAACACTTCATCGTTGGCAACAATGTAAAAGTGTTGTCAGACATAAAATAGAGGTTGTCTAAATAAATCGAGATATGAGATTAAGATGAAGTTGGATCATGTTCTTAGAAATCTTTCGATCTCTAGATAAGAACATTTGTACTTCTCTTAAGATATCTTATACGATTATGGTTTGTTTTAAACATGCACAGTTCTGAGAAAGGTTATTGCCTTTCGGGAACAGAATACATCTTTCTAAAGGTATGTGTTTCGAACACATGAAGGAGATGGATATAGACAAAGCAGTTACCTACACTTCGAGTGTAGAGAGCTTTGTGGATGCAATGTTGAAAAACAAGAACCTGATATCAACTATGCGGTTAGCGTAGTGAGAGGATATCAAAGTAATCTGGATAAGAGATATTCGAATGCTGTAAAAGTACTTGGAAGTACTGGATTACTAAGCAAGACGAAATCTTCTTAGATTACAGTTTCTCAGATCCAAGATCAGAAAAAGACCAGTGTAAGTCGATATCAGGCTATGTGTTCACTTTTAGAAGAGGTGGAACCTAAGAATGAAAGAGTGATTAGCATGATGCTTCTAGGACTCTATCATAAACCGAATAGCGGCCTCAGAGGCAGCGGAAGTTTTGGTTAGGTTCCGGAATGACCTCTGAACTTGGATATGATTCTTGGTTCACCAAAGGCTATGTACATAGCGGTGCATGGAGAACTGGAAGAAGTCATAAGTTCAAAAGATGATGATAACACATAGAGCCAGTACCACCTGATACGAGTCATCGTCAAGGGAGACGACGCAGTAGTCACCAAGATAACTTCAGAGCGGCAACCTAGATTGCTCATTCACATAATACTTCTGGGAAGTATAACTTAAGCACGTGATGAGTATGGGAGTCGGGAGTTTGGAGGAAATGACTAGACCTTAGTACAAGTGGGAGATTGTTGGAGTTGTGTACTTAATGTCTAGATTTAAGTATCGGTAAACTCCCGGTCATAGTATTTAACCTATTTAATTAATAAACAATTATTTGCATTTAATTAATCATGCAAAATATAGTCCTGGATTTTATACGTTGTAGTTAGTATGGTATGCATGGGCGCACAGAAGATCATACTATCGGTTACTCGTATTTAATCGAACAGTTGCTCACGACCTAGATGGACACGGACCAATCCATCGGTATAGTCGTTGTGTGAGAGAGAAAATAATTTATCTTAATTATTTTATCACACTTGTACACTTGGTGTATTGGGCGGATCGCTTGAGATTTATTGATTAGGATTGCCTTGGATAATCAATTTAAATCTCGGAGTATTTTATTCTTAATCCCCGATATTATTGCGGGTGTGTATATTTAATACTAGAGATTTTGATTTTCCAAAGGAATTAACCGATTTAATTATTGGGTTAATTACCGGTAAAATTGGGTCGATATATTTTATATATGACATGCCGTGAATACTTGACGGGAAAGTGTATCCCGGAAGGGTTGATAATATCCCCGAGATGAGTTCATAAGGAATTATTGTGTAAACCTCATGAGTGGATTCGTTCCGCACAATAATAAAGGTTGAACGGTACTAGTCTCGGATATAAGATATGAATATTATTTATTGAGCAATAAATAAATTTATTCATGGATATTTAAATCTTAAATACACGGAATAAATAATACTAATCGGAGAAATATTATTTGATATAATATGGGTTAATATTGGGAGTGCAATTTTATTTATATAGTGGAAAATAAATAAAATTTAATATTGATAAGGATTAATGGATTTGGGTTGGACCCAATTTAATCTTCAATATTTAGAAGCCCAATATTTAATCTCCTTATGATCCCCTACGTAGCCTATATAAGCACTACATGGTCTTCACTTTTCACAACACATAATAATTGACCTACGCCAATCATAAAGTCTTGGAGAGTGAGGAAGATCCATAGAGTTCGATAGATCGTCGCCCACACGACGTTCGGACGAAGTGCGAGGAATACGTAGGAAGATCGCAAGGTCGTCAATTGGATTCGTTTCTCCGTACAACGAATCGAGGTAATATAATCGAGAACCCCCTCTTTGATTATGTGCTTGATTAATTGTGATATATACATGAACGCACGATCCGGGAAAACGACGAACCTCGGGGACGGGGATTCGAGATCCCCGGCGAGGATCGAAGGAGGCGGTCGAACCCTAGGGTTCGGACCGCCCCAACGCGCGACGAACGGCGAGCCCCGGCTGGACGCCGGGGGCACGCGGTCGACTTCGGTCGAACGCCGGGGTGCCACGGGCTGGTGCCGTGGCGGACCCCAGCCGCCGTTGTCAGAGGCGCGTGCCGCGCGAAGCCCTCGGCTGGAGCCGAGGGGCGATCGAGCCCGTGAGCTCGATCGCGGGCGTGCTACGGGATGACCCGTAGCTGCCTCGTATGCGCTACGGGTTCACCCGTAGCGAGGCGTGCGAGGGCGACGCCCTCGCGAGCAGCGAGTCATCGCGACTCGCTGCGGGGCTGCTACGAGCAGCCCCGGGGATGCCTCGTGCGTCCCCAGCGATCGTCCGTAGACGATCGCGAGCCCCTCGCGGGGGCTCGGCTGGCGCACGCGGCCTTCGGGCCTCGCTGGGCGTTCGGTCGGGCCCCGGCTCGTGAGGTGGTTCGCGTTCGTGGTTTCCGGCTCGCGGGGGACTTCGGCTGGGGGCGGGCTGCGTGTCTTCGGGCACGTAGTCTCCAAAGGTCGGACTCCTGCGGATGAGTCGGTGTTCGTAATCTACGGCGATCTAGGGTTTTCGGTCGGGTTATCGGTTCCGCAATTTTTTTGATAGCCCGGGACATCGAATCCCAGCATTCCCCAGTATCAATGTACCTTAGGATTGGTGCTCGCCAGTCCTCACCGGATACGGGCATAATTGGCAGTTGAACAACTCTTTGATCCACTGAGGGAATCAATAACTTAGTCAAAATGATTTTTGATAAATCTGCTGAACCTTCTGATGAGGCTAATTTTGACAAGGCGTCTGCCTGTGAGTTATGCTCCCTCAGGATTTGCTCAATTGTTATCTCTGGGATCTGTTTACAAAGTGATCCTACCACCTCCAGGTATTTGATCATTTGTTCTCCCTTGGCTTCATACTCACCAGTCACATGGTTTACAACCAGTTGGGAGTCCATGAATATGATTAATTTTTTTACACCAACGACTATGGCTAATTCTAGTCCCGCGACGAGAGCTTCATATTCGGCCTCATTATTCGACGCAGAGAACTCAAATTTAACTGCCTGGGTGATAGAATCTCCCTCTGGTCCAAGTAGTACTATACCGCCCCCCGAGGACGCTGTGGTTGCTGAACCGTCCACGTACAGTTTCCACGCGCGTGATTGATTATTGGACTTTTCCGGGAACGTCAGTTCCACTATAAAATCAGCCAACACTTGGGCCTTGATTGCTGTCCTGGGGCTGAAGGTTATGTCATATTGACTTATCTCCAGAGCCCACTTCAGGAGTCTCCCGGTAACATCGGACCGGTGCAATACTTGCCTCAGTGGCATGGTTGTTAAAACTTCTACGGGGTGCTAAAAAAGATACGCCCGGAGTTTTCTCACCGCCACAATCAGGGCATAAGTGAGTTTTTCTAACGGTGTGTACCGTACTTCTACTTCATGCAAGACTTGGCTCACAAAGTATACGGGAAGGTGTTTTATTCCATCTGCTCTCGTCAGAACTGCACTAATGGCATGTTCCGACGCGGCTAGATACAGATATAACTTTTCCCCGGGCTTCGGAGCCACGACCACTTTGGGGCTAGATAAATACTCTTTGATTTGCTTGAAAGCTTCTTGAGCATCTTTTTTCCAGTGGAATTTATTTCCTTTGATGGATGCAAAGAAAGGACGGGTTTTGTCCCCCAAACATGAGACATACCGGCTCAGGGCGGCCAAGCAACCTGTAAGGCGCTGCACACCCTTGATATCCCGGGGTTCCCGCATGTCCAGTATGGCTCTGATCTTGGCCGGGTTGGGTTCAATCCCATGTTCCCCGACTACATGCCCTAGGATCATACCTTTCCTGATACCGAAATTACATTTTTTGGGATTCAGTTTCATATTGTAGTGCCCCAGAATCCTAAAGACTTCTGCAAGGTCTTTTATGTGATCCGCTTCATTCTTGCTTTTCACAATGATATCATCGATATATACTTCAACAGTTTTACCGATTAAATCTGTAAACATCATGTTCACTAACCTTTGATATGTGGCCCCGACGTTCTTCAAACCGAAGGGCATTCTTTCCTAGCAAAACACCCCTTTCTCCGTGTAGAACGCCGTGTGCTCTATGTCGTCTGGGTGCATCGGAATTTGATGATAACCTGCTTTGGCATCGATAGTTGAAAATATAGCATGACCTGTCAAGTTATCGACAAGGTGATCAATGTGTGGCATCGGAAAGTGGTCCTTGGGACATGCATTATTCAGATCTGTAAAATCTATGCACAGTCTCCAGGCACCTACTGTCTTTGATAACATCACAGAATTGGATAACCAGGTGGCATCGCTCGAGGCTTGCCTCACCAGTTTATTCTCAATCAATTTGTTTACTTCCCCGGCCAGAGCTTCGCACTTCTCCGTGATGGAGTTATATTCTAAATGTCTAGTTTAGTGACAATATGGAACTCCTTATATGTGTTTTATTGTCTATTAATCAAACAGTCGGCATTTTGTTTATTATAACTTTGTGCTCTATAGTCCTAGATATATACGTTGTAGACAGTATGGCGTGAGGAGACACGCGGAAGATCATACTGTCGGTTACTCGTATATTATCGAACAGTAGCTCACGACTTAGATGGACAGGGACAATCCATCGGTATGTCGTTGTGTGACTGGTAGATAGTCGGTCTTGACTATCGTGTCACACTCGTACACTTGGTGTATTGAGCAGGACCACGGGAGGGCGTTCGATTTATACTAATCGCAGTAATCGAACTAGACCTCAGATATTACGGATATACGAATTCCTAATCCCTATATAATTATAGGTGCGTGTGTCCAATTCTCGGTTCTTTAACTTGCCAATGAGTGAGACTAATTGATTAGTCGAGATCCTCGGTAAATTGGGAATCGTAATTGTACGCACGGCATGCTGTAGATTATAGACAGGAAACCGTGTCCCGTTTATTGGGTTGATTACGTCCCCGAGATGAGCTCATAAAGTTTATCATGTAAACCCTGCAGGTGGATTTGTTCCACATGATAATAAGGATGAGTGGTACTAGTCTCGGATAATAAGAAACGAATTAATTTAATTATTAGTAATTAAATAAATTCGTGGACGTTCGATATCTTAAACACGGGGAAAATCGTATATGTAATTTCGGCGGAAATATTATGGTTGAAATAATATTAAAATTAATTTCGGGGATTCAATTATTATTTTTTAGTGGAGTGAATAATAATTAAAATTGAAATCGATTAATTAAGGAATTGCGTTTACGTATTCCAAGATAATTAATATTTCAATTTAGCCCTTAATTAATTTAACCTAAGGTCCCTAACGTAACTCTATATAAAGCCCCCCCTCGCCCTCTCCTAAAACCTACATTTCGCCGCAACTATTATTTTCATCAGAGAAAGAATTAATTGCTTAGCGCAATAAAAATCTGTTCTCTGTTAAAAATAAAGTTAACGCAAATATAATTTTATTCTCACATAGAGAATAATTATAACGCTGGTTTGAGAAAGGAGAGAGCAGACAAGGAATTTCCAGCGGATCGTTTCCCACACAACGGCTGGAGTCGGGAAGAGTCATACGTTAGAAGCTCTAAGGTCTCAACCATCGACCGAGAAGGTATGAGATCGAATCTCAATTCCGCAATTTCATTCGATCTATTTTCTCGTTGATCATACATGAACGTAGATCGGGTTCCGGGGCTGTGGGTTTCATTCCTCGACTACTGGGGGTTCAAGGACCTCCGGATCGGTAGTCGGAAGAGGAAAAACGACCCGGAAACGAGCCCGGAACAGCAACGTCGCGTTGCTGTTCGCGGACGAACAGCGCCCGCTGGTGGGCAAACGGCGGTCGCCGTTTGCAGCTCCACCAGCGACCGCTGGACTGCAATCAGCGGGCGCTGATTGGGTACAGTCCAGCTCCGTTTCGCGCGGTTGTCCTCCGGGGCAATGGCTGGGCGTGAATCGGGTCATGGGCTGTCGTGTGAACGAAGTAATGGACGTGGAGGTCGACTGGGATCGTTCGGATGTTCGAGAGATCGAACGAACGCATCCCGGGTAGTCGATTTCCAACAAATGGTATCAGAGCCGGTTTTGTACGTTTTTGTTGCGAGATTTGTTTTGCAGGATCACCCGATTATTATGGTCATGATTATTGTACTGTATGTTTTGTGGTGTGTTAAACTCTCGGGATTGTCGAGATCTTTTGGTTTTAACGTTGCTTGTTTGTAATAGTTAAAACGACGGGTTGAGTCGTTTAGGGTTTTTCCTTTTCGTTTTCGTTTATCCGGATGTATAGGATCGATCAACCTGTATAGGATCGATGCCGGAAGTAGTTAGTTTACATGTATAATGTCACTGCTGCTTGGTGGATCGAGAGGAGATCGAAGGACGGACGAACGAGGGTCGAGAAGTCGAACCCGCAGCCTGCTGTGCATAAACGGCGCCCGCTGGAGGGCAAACGGCGACCGCCGTTTGCAGCTCCTCCAGCGACCGCTGATGGTCATACAGCGGGCGCTGTTCTTGGCAGCAGCGGCTCGGGGGTTCGACGGACATCACGGAACGCTCGTCTTTGCCCGGGATGATACTTTAGTGGGAGGGGTTCGTCTCTTGGCACTTAGACGAGTCGGTGGTGGACCGAGACCCAGACGAGCAACGAG
Source organism: Euphrasia confusa (assembly GCA_954870475.1). Lineage (NCBI taxonomy): Eukaryota > Viridiplantae > Streptophyta > Magnoliopsida > Lamiales > Orobanchaceae > Euphrasia > Euphrasia confusa. The sequence continues at coordinate 12,530,354 of OX940969.1, forward strand.
ACGAAGATCCGAGAAGACGTGCATCGAAGAATTTTAAAGGCCATAATAATCGGGCCACGTTAAATGCTTTCTATGTGTTTACGTGTTTTATTATGCTTTAATTTTATATGCATGTTATCCCTTTTCGTAAAAACTAAGTGGGAGAGGGATTGGAAACAATCCCGCGGTCTCCATTCTCTGTTTTGATGGTGATGTGTGTCGCTTACGAGTTGGCTTTAGTGTCATCCTCCCTATCGGATAAAGTGGACACACGGATATCACTGGATCAAAATTCGAATTCAATTCCATTTATAGAATTGAACACTTAAGTTTTTCAAAGCAAATGCCTAATCTGTCTTTCAAAGACTAAGTTCAACTCGACTCATTCTCACCCCGGGGAGTGGAATGGAGCCAAAGCGCTTGCTTATGTCGATGACACAGATTAGAGACATTCGAGTCATTTGATGGCTAGATCGATTGTCTGGTTGGCTCCCTCACTTCGTGAGAGATAGGGCTCAATTGCATGATTGATCGCTGGTTAGAAACTTCGAGTTTCACTTACGAGACATCAAGCTTTGATTAACGAAATTGTGAAATTTATTAAATGGAATTCAATTAACAAAGTTGTTTGTTTAGTAAACGTCCACACTATCGTGGCTTACTAGACGGAAACGGAACTTTGGGTTAATTGAGGCTCGACAGTTATAGGAAATCGTAAAGGGACCGCATGTCAATGTAAACGTCCACACTAACGTGGCTTGCGGTGGATATGTAGTTCCCGAGCGGTTAACTTAGTACTGAGAAATGGTACACACTTAGGTACGCTTTACAGTATCCTCCCCATCGGAGTCACTGCTGTAATGATGTACGACCGAAGTAAAAGTCCAGTTATAAAATCGTTTGGACTAGTATACGTCCACATGAACGTGGCATGCTGGTCTGATGGGATTTTAGGATTAATTGGTAAATTTAATGATATTTATTAAGGGAGTTAATATCGAATTAAATTTGACGGTTTGATTTGTCTCTTTTATAGATATGGCACTCAACCCACTGTCTGTGATACTAAAAGAAAACAAACTCACTGGTCCAAATTATGTTGATTGGAAACGAAACTTGGACATTGTCCTAACTGCTGAGGAGTACAAGTATGTACTCCAGGTCGAATGTCCTGTTGCACCTACTGAAACATCTTCTCCTGAGGAAAAGGAAGCTCATCAGAAGTGGGTCAAGGCTGATCAGATGGCGCGGTGCTACATTTTGGCTTCTATGTCAAATGTGCTGCAACATCAGCATGAAGCCATGGACACTGCCTATGATATGATGCTTAACCTCAAGGAGATGTTTGGTAGTCAGGACAGGGCAGCCAGGCAAGATGCTATGAGGAAACTCATGACGGCCACTATGTCCGAAGGAACACCCGTGAGGGATCACGTTCTTAGGATGATAGGCTATCTGAATGAGATAGAGATTATGGGAGGTGCTATCGATGGGGAAACCCAGATCGACATAGTGCTCCAGTCTCTGCCTAGGAGTTTTGAGCAGTTCCGCCTGAACTATAACATGAACAAGAGGTTATATACGTTGGCGGAACTCCTGACTGAACTCCAGGCGGCAGAGGGTATCTTTAAGAACTCTCAAGCACTTGTGGCTGTGAAATCGACTCTTCCTCGCCCTTCGGGGATTAAGAAGAAGAAAAGGCAAGGACGGAAACCCAGTGGGCCCAGAGTTGGTGGACCACAGAATGGAGTGAACAGGCCTAAGGGCATGTGTTTCCGTTGCAAGCAGTCTGGGCATTGGAAGTCTAATTGTCCTCTCAGACAAGGAGGTATGAACTTTTCCTTAGTCACTGAAACATGTTTAGCGGTGTTATCCACCGGTACCTGGTGTGTGGATACGGGAGCCACTGATCATGTCTGCAATTCTTTGCAGGGGTTCCAGGAAACCCGGCGGCTTAGAGAGGGAGAGATCACCATCTACATGGGCAACGCTACGAAAGTGGCGGCGGTTGCAGTGGGAGATGTTCATTTATCTTTTAATAATAATGTTTTTGTATTGAATAATTGTCTTTATGTACCGGATTTTAGAAAGAACCTTGTTTCGGTTTCTAAATTGGTTTTGAATGGATATTCAGATTCTTTTGATGATTCTGTTATTGTCAAAAAGAATGGTGTTTATATCTGTTCTGGTGCATTGATAGACAACTTATATATACTGAATCCTAATTATTCCACGATGCAACGAGTAGAGTCTTATAACACATCTAGTACCAATAAGAGAAAGGAGCCTTCTAAGATGAATCAAAAGTACTTATGGCATCTTAGGCTAGGTCATATTAACTTGGGTAGGATTCAACGGTTGATAACTGATGGAATACTCAGTGATGTGAAAGATGAGGACTTTCCAACCTGCGAATCATGCCTGGAAGGAAAAATGACCAAGCGACCCTTTAGTGATAAGGGGTATAGATCCAAGGAAGTGCTGGAATTGATTCACTCTGATTTGTGCGGGCCTTTATCTGTCCAAGCGAGAGGAGGTTACGAATATTTTGTAACCTTCACTGATGATTACTCGAGGTATGGTTTTATATACCTGATGCGCCGCAAGAGCGAGTGCTTTGACAAGTTCAAGGAGTACAAAGCTCTTGTGGAGAACCTTCATGGTAAAACCATAAAGACTCTACGATCTGATCGTGGAGGAGAGTACCTCTCGGGAGAGTTTAAAGCGTACTTATTAGAGAATGGGATTGACTCCCAGATGACTGCACCATACACGCCCCAGCAGAATGGTGTAGCAGAAAGAAGGAATAGGACTCTTATGGAAATGGTAAGATCTATGATGAGTTACTCAGAACTACCAGTTTCGTTCTGGGGATATGCCTTGGAAACAGCGGCGTATATCCTGAACTTAGTTCCTTCCAAATCAGTCCCTAAGACACCCTCGGAATTGTGGACCGGGCGTAAGCCAAACTTGAAACACATTCGGATCTGGGGTTGTCCAGCACATGTGCTTAAGCACGGGGCTGATAAGTTGGAGTCACGTTCAGATATTCGGTTGTTTATAGGATATCCTAGAGGAACGAAAGGTGGTCTATTTTATAGTCCTAAGGACCAGAAGATCGTTGTTAGCACCAACGCTCGGTTCTTGGAAGAGGATTATATAATGGACCACAAGCCCAATAGTGAGATAATACTCAACGAACTGAGAGGGAACGATCAAGGCTTAGATCCAACCCAACCGGGTGATACGCCACCACAGTCTGCACCTGTAGTGACTGAGGTTACACCGGAGCGTCGTCGTAGTGGGAGGGTTGTTCGACAACCTGACAGGTTCATGTTTATAGGTGAGTCTTCGGACTTGTTACCTGGAGAACATGAAGCCGATCCCTGGACCTACGACGAGGCGCTTAAAGATCAAGATGCTCAGTCTTGGCAAAAGGCGATGAAATCTGAGATTGAATCTATGGATTCAAATCAGGTCTGGGATCTTGTAGCACCGCCCAAAGGTGTAAAAGCCATTGGTTGCAAGTGGGTGTACAAGAGGAAAAGAGGGTCTGACGGGAAGGTTGAAACCTTCAAGGCTAGGCTTGTTGCGAAAGGGTACACTCAGAAAGAAGGGATCGATTATGAGGAAACCTTTTCGCCGGTAGCTATGCTAAAGTCGATCCGGATTCTTTTGTCTATAGCATCTCATATGGATTATGAGGTGTGGCAAATGGACGTCAAGACAGCATTCTTGAATGGGAATCTTGACGAGACCATTTATATGAGACAGCCAGAGGGTTTCATCGAGAAAGGCCAAGAGCATCTAGTGTGTAAGCTAAAGCGATCCATTTATGGATTGAAGCAAGCTTCTAGATCTTGGAACATGCGGTTTGATGAGGTTATCCAGTCTTATGGATTCATTCAAAGCATGGACGAGTCGTGTGTATACCGGAGAAGTGACGGAAACAGCGTGGCGTTTCTCGTGCTTTATGTAGACGATATTCTTCTAATTGGCAACAATGTGAAGATGTTGTCGGACATAAAGGGATGGTTGTCCAAGCAATTCGATATGAAAGACTTAGGACAAGTAGGGCATGTTCTTGGGATCAAGGTTATACGGGATCGCCAGAAAAGAACATTGAGCCTGTCCCAGGCTTCATATTGATACGATTCTAGCTCGTTTCAACATGCAGAATTCCAAGAGAGGTTCTCAACCTTTTTGCCATGGAATTCGTCTATCTAAGGATATGTGTCCCAAGACACAAAAGGAGATAGATTACATGAAGACGGTTCCTTATGCTTCGGCAGTGGGTAGTCTAATGTATGCTATGTTGTGCACGAGACCTGATATCTGCTATGCCGTAGGCATGGTAGCTAGATATCAGAGTAACCCTGGACAGGGTCACTGGACTGCTGTAAAGAACATACTTAAGTACCTGCGAAGGACTAGGAATTATGTTCTGAGTTACAAAGCGTCCGAGTTGATTCCTATTGGTTACACAGACTCGGATTTCCAATCTGATAAGGAACAGCGAAAGTCTACATCAGGCTATGTGTTCACATTGGGAGGTGGAGCAGTTTCATGGAGGAGTGTTAAGCAGAAATGCATTTCGGACTCCACCATGGAAGCCGAATATGTAGCAGCCTCTGAGGCAGCTAAAGAATCGGTGTGGCTCCGGAACTTCATCATGGACTTGGATGTGATTCCTGATTTGCCCAGAGCTATCACAATTTATTGTGACAATAGCGGTGCAGTGGCAAATGCGAAGGAACCACGAGCCCACAATGCGAGTAAACACATAGATCGCAAGTACCACCTGATTAGAGACATCGTCAAGAGAGGCGATGCGGTTGTCACCAAGATTGCATCAGCGGATAACCTGGCAGACCCCTTTACGAAGGCACTTCCAGCGGAAGCGTTCAAGAGACACGTGAAGGGGATGGGTATCGGATGTATGGGAGAGGGCAACTAGACTTTTAGTATAAGTGGGAGATTGATGGAGTTATATTCTAAATGTCTAGTTTAGTGACAATATGGAACTCCTTATCTGTGTTTTATTGTCTATTAATCAAACAGTCGGCATTTTGTTTATTATAACTTTGTGCTCTATAGTCCTAGATATATACGTTGTAGACAGTATGGCGTGAGGAGACACGCGGAAGATCATACTGTCGGTTACTCGTATATTATCGAACAGTAGCTCACGACTTAGATGGACAGGGACAATCCATCGGTATGTCGTTGTGTGACTGGTAGATAGTCGGTCTTGACTATCGTGTCACACTCGTACACTTGGTGTATTGAGCAGGACCACGGGAGGGCGTTCGATTTATACTAATCGCAGTAATCGAACTAGACCTCAGATATTACGGATATACGAATTCCTAATCCCTATATAATTATAGGTGCGTGTGTCCAATTCTCGGTTCTTTAACTTGCCAATGAGTGAGACTAATTGATTAGTCGAGATCCTCGGTAAATTGGGAATCGTAATTGTACGCACGGCATGCTGTAGATTATAGACAGGAAACCGTGTCCCGTTTATTGGGTTGATTACGTCCCCGAGATGAGCTCATAAAGTTTATCATGTAAACCCTGCAGGTGGATTTGTTCCACATGATAATAAGGATGAGTGGTACTAGTCTCGGATAATAAGAAACGAATTAATTTAATTATTAGTAATTAAATAAATTCGTGGACGTTCGATATCTTAAACACGGGGAAAATCGTATATGTAATTTCGGCGGAAATATTATGGTTGAAATAATATTAAAATTAATTTCGGGGATTCAATTATTATTTTTTAGTGGAGTGAATAATAATTAAAATTGAAATCGATTAATTAAGGAATTGCGTTTACGTATTCCAAGATAATTAATATTTCAATTTAGCCCTTAATTAATTTAACCTAAGGTCCCTAACGTAACTCTATATAAAGCCCCCCCTTGCCCTCTCCTAAAACCTACATTTCGCCGCAACTATTATTTTCATCAGAGAAAGAATTAATTGCTTAGCGCAATAAAAATCTGTTCTCTGTTAAAAATAAAGTTAACGCAAATATAATTTTATTCTCACATAGAGAATAATTATAACGCTGGTTTGAGAAAGGAGAGAGCAGACAAGGAATTTCCAGCGGATCGTTGCCCACACAACGGCTGGAGTCGGGAAGAGTCATACGTTAGAAGCTCTAAGGTCTCAACCATCGACCGAGAAGGTATGAGATCGAATCTCAATTCCGCAATTTCATTCGATCTATTTTCTCGTTGATCATACATGAACGTAGATCGGGTTCCGGGGCTGTGGGTTTCATTCCTCGACTACTGGGGGTTCAAGGACCTCCGGATCGGTAGTCGGAAGAGGAAAAACGACCCGGAAACGAGCCCGGAACAGCAACGTCGCGTTGCTGTTCGCGGACGAACAGCGCCCGCTGGTGGGCAAACGGCGGTCGCCGTTTGCAGCTCCACCAGCGACCGCTGGACTGCAATCAGCGGGCGCTGATTGGGTGCAGTCCAGCTCCGTTTCGCGCGGTTGTCCTCCGGGGCAATGGCTGGGCGTGACTCGGGTCATGGGCTGTCGTGTGAACGAAGTAATGGACGTGGAGGTCGACTGGGATCGTTCGGATGTTCGAGAGATCGAACGAACGCATCCCGGGTAGTCGATTTCCAACACTCCGGCCCCATTTTCCTTCGCCTCTGGGCAATAGGTTTTCTCTTGAGGTCGATTTTCAACCGATGGCATGCATGTTTGGGATCTATCTTTCCCAAATCTGCACCTGACCAGGAGAAGGTACTCTGATTTTCCCTGAGGAAATTTATCAGTCCGCTCCGAGTGTGCTCTGACATATGTGTACCCACGAGAACTTGCATATGAGCTTGCTCGGGATCCAACACTATGGAGTCTAGGTTTTCAACCACTTCCATGGCGGTTCCTTTTCGGTACTTGGTCCCTGTCCTGGGATCATAATTTTCGTGCTCTGGCCCCGGACGATCCTGAGTTTGGCTGGTGGAAGCTATTTCCGTACAGGGATCTTGCCTTGGGGAATTTACTTCCATTCCCGGAACCGACTCTTGGATCGCTTCGGGCCCCACAGTATTTATGATATCTGGGACCTTGAGATCCGTTCCTGTACCAGTTACGTCTGTCACTCGGGACTTCTTGTTTTGCTCATCTTGTGAGTCTTTGATATTTTCCTCCAGTCTTTCCTGGGGATTATCATTTGCATTTATTGCTAAGTTATCAAGATCACAGAAATACAAAATACACTTCTTTGCCATTAGTAGGTCGCCCCTAACGGTGCCAACAGCACCGGAGGGAGTAGGGAATTTTACACAATAGTAGTAGGATGAGGCTACCTCTTCGAAAGCGTCCAAAAAGGCCTACCTAAGAGTGCGTTATAGCCGCTCTCCCTATCTATTATTACAAACTCCAAGTTCCTAACCAACATCGGACCTGGATTCTTGACATCTTTCAGCTCCACCGGCAGTACGATCTTGCCATATGGATGTACCACGTCGTTGCCAAAACCTTTGAGTATCAGATCGCACGGCGAGACATAACGGGCCAGCTTGCCAATATGATCCAGGGCATTCTTATACAGAACATTGCAGTGAGCACCGTTGTCAACCAAAGTGCGAGACACATCGATTCCCAGGATCCTCGCCCTGATCACCAGGGGCTCATCCCTCGGGAATTTGGCCTCAGCTCGATCCCGTGGCGTGAAAGATATTACCACAGTGTCACAGATTGTTGTGCTCTGCGAAGGCGCAGTAGCCATCAGAACTTCCCACATAGCAAAGTCTCTTTTGCGTTTCCGCTTGCTGTCTTCAGTTAAGGGCCTGATACCACCAATCATCATAACTTCCTGGGCACCCTGTGGCCCCGGAATATTTTGATTCTGGCCCGGTGCAGCTGGTGGAGGGCCCTGGGGATTCTGACCCCGTGGCTCATTCCCTACAGCCCCGGGACGGGGGAGCACTGCCACAGTTTTCCCTCATTGAACAGCCTCCACAGTTGCCTCAGTAACTGACGACACTGGTTTGTTGAATGGCCGTGTTTCTCATGGAAATCACACCATAGGTTTGGGTTCAACTTCTCTGGGGGAGTGTTAATAGGCGGGGGCTTGGTTAACACATCTACCCTCTGAGTCAGGAACACCTGCAAAATGGCCTCTGGGGCCTTACCAGTTTCACGCCGAATATTGGCTTCCAGTTCTCTTATTTCATCCACTCTGGGATCAGTACCGGCTTTCACACCGAATTTCTTACCAATATAGTTTGGCCTTTTCTCTGAAGAGAATGGGGCCTTCTTTTTTGTTTCGCCCAGGCCCCGCGGGGTCCTGGTCAACCTTTGATATGCTACCTCAGCGGCAGCTTTCACACGAAATTCCTCATAGGATTTTGGATAATTTTTCATCATGCATTTGAACAATTTTGAGTTTCTCCTCAAACCAGTCATGGCGGTATGGATTTTTAATTCTCATTTATATCCTCTCCGCCAGCTAGGAGAATTTCCTCAACTCGATCCACATACCTTTCATCCGACTCCTCATCATCCTGTTTTACCCCGAGCAGACGTTGGCTCTGTTCCAGTCTCACAGCCTTAGAGGCGAAATGCGTCACGAACCTTTGCACAAGATCATCGAAACATTTAATCGAGTGTGCAGGGAGGCCAGCGTACCATTTGTGAGGCACATCACCCAACGTGAGGGGAAAGAGTCTACATCGCGTCGCATCTGTTGCGCCGCAGCCGGACATGTAAGATCTGAACCTAGTCAAATGAGTCTCTGGGTCAGTTTTACCGTCATAGACTAAGGATTGCATGGGGAGGATTTCAGTTTGCATGGATGCATGTTCAACCTCTGGGGCCAGGGGTTCATTTTTGTAACCCGAAGGTACATGCACACCCTGTCCCTCATTCATTCGTCCCTCCAACTCAGCATATTTCTGCTTCAGATCTACGATCTCCGGGTCCTCCGCCCTAGCCCCTCGGGCCCCAGGCACAGGAGAACTCTCCCGATACCGGTGCATGTCACTCTGGCTGCCTCTCCTTCGACGATCCGTCGAAGTGGCCACAGATTCAGCATTTCGGTTAAGATCTATCACCGGGTGCTTTTTTCGCTCTCTCCTGCGGAGGCGTTTGACCTTATCTGGAGCCATAGTTGTGGCATGTCCAGGTGTCATAAAAGCACCGGTTGCATGTTTCAATGGAGTTGTCAAAACGTATTTTCTGTGCATAAGAGCATGCACAGCTTCATCGATTTTTTTTGGAGTATCCAGATTTCCGAATTTGATTGGGGGCGGAGCCACAGCGGGCGTCGACGGCCCACCCAAATCATACGGGTGCAAACGACGAGCACGGCGGCGAGAACGATGACGGCGAATAGGAGCTCTTACATGAGAATCCGAGTGCAGATCGGTTTCTGCATGGCCGCCGGCGGGGCATTCCTCATCGACAATCTGAATCGGCGGCGGTGGTGCGTCGTGGTCGACGGGTTCTGGGTCTGCATCAGCCGCTGTAGCGTTGGGATCCTCGATAACCGCCTTGCCCATGACGTCGCGCCACCTGTCGGAATCACCAGAGTCGTCGGATGCCGTCACGCCTTCTCTCTCGTCTGCCATTTTTGTCGCCGGTTGAACCTCTAACTCCGATGCGTAAAACCTGATCTCCTTCTAGCGCCACTGTTCGGACCCTTTTTCTCTAAATCACACTATTACTGGAACGGGGGGTATATAAAGAAGGGTACCAACAAGATATTTATTTGATATGGGGCAGATTATAGATCGAAGTTTGTATGCCGGAAATCTGGAAATAACACATGGTGTTCTTGAGCTTAAAGCTCTTTCTTTTCCTTTACTTAATGTATTTGGAAATGTAGAAAAAATGTGAAGTCCCCTTTTCCCCTCTCCTACATCTCTCTTTTATATTAAGAGTTTGCATGAGCATGCAAGCTCTTCTAATGCCACCTATTAGCCTCCTATCACATCTAATCCCACTAATGAAGACTTTTAAGTCATTACATTAAATACCCACTAATTTTGTCTTCCACTTGCTGCATGTCACCAGAGGTGCACCGCCTCTTGCCTGGAGCCTTAACTGACTGATCCCTCAATCTGGCACGGGGCTGTCTTCCTGGGGCTTCTGTTGAGCTCGCCTGGTACCTTCTTCATACTTGACTTCGATTCTGACTTTGGTCCGCCGTTTGACCACCTCTTTGATGACGTGGCTCCGGTCGTCTGGACACGTGTCGGTGTTGGATTTTTATGGTGTAACAAACGCAAATAATTGTTTATTAAATTAAATAGATTAATGGCAATGGATCGGGAGTTAATATCACTTAAATCTAGACATTAAGTATACAACTCCAACAGTCGTTGTTGACATTGAGATTGTTTATAACGCTTTTCTGGGTAGGCCATTTCTGGAGGTATTTGAGGCCGTGGCCTCGTCCCACTATTATTGTATTAAGTTTCCTACCCTAAACAGATCAGTTGGAACCGTGAAGGGAGACCAATATATGGCAAAGAAATGCTTTGATTATGATTTGTGTTCGGATGAAAGTACGACGAAATCCACACGAGTAACTAATAATACTACCCTAACTAAGGTCACGAGGAGGATAACCGAGGATGGAAAGATCGAGGTCAGAGAGATCGATCCCATGAAAGAAATGGAGATCGAAGATTGCGATTACTTGACCAATCTATGGGAAGAAGGAGAAATCGGACAGGCAAGCATATTCGTCGCGGAAGTCGACGAAGGCTAAAAGGTAGAAGACGACATGGAGCCCCGCATAGGCGAAGAGATTGAAGATATTTCCGATCCCCGAGGTTCATCTCAATGCTCGGCAGTGGACGACCTGGAAAGTGTGTGTTTAGACCCCAGCCGACCAGAGACGGTAGTGTTGATCGGGGCAAAGTTGCCCGATGAGATAAAGCAGGAACTGGTCGCATGTCTGCGAAGAAATATGGATGTGTTCACCTGGTCTCACAAAGATATGACGGGGATCGACCCGAAGCACGCATGTCATCACCTCAAGATTGACCCGATGAAAAAACCCGTGGCGCAAAAGCGGCGCAGGATGGGCCCAGAGAAATATGAAGCTTTAGCCGTGGATGTGAAGAAGTTGATCGATAATGACTTAGTGGTAGAAGCCCGAGGAGAACCCCAGTGGCTATCCAATTCAGTGCTCGTGAAGAAGACGGGGAACGCGTGGAGATTGTGCGTGGATTTAAAAGACCTCAATCGAGCATGTCCAAAGGACCACTTCCCCATGCCTCATATTGATCACCTCGTTGACAACACTTCGGGCTATGCAGTACTCTCCAAATGTGATTGTTATGCAGGTTATCATCAGATCCCGATGGCCCCCGATGATATCGAGCATACCTCTTTTTTCACGGAGAAGATGGTGTTGAGCTGGAAACGGATGCCATTCGGATTGAAGAATGCGGGGGCCACGTATCAACGATTGGTGAACAAAATGTTTTCCGAGCAGATCGGAGATACCATGGAGGTACGTAGACGATCTCATTATCAAGAGCAAAGTGTTGGAAGACCACGTGAGGGACGTGGAAACCACATGTGAGATTTTGAGGAAGTATAATATGAAGTTGAACCCGAAGAAGTGTCATTTCGGGGTTTCTGAGACGAAGTTCCTGGGACACATAGTGAGCACCATGGGAATCGAGGCGAACCCGAATAAAATACAAGCCATAGTCGATCTAAGGGAGCCCCGATGTCTGAAGGATGTCCAACGCCTGACCGGCTGTCTGGCAGCGCTGAGGAGATTCATACCCCGACTAGGGATAAGAGCCGACCATTCTTTCAAGCCATAAAGAAACAAAAGTTCAAGTGGAAGAAGGACAGTCAAGAAGCTTTCGATAAATTGAAACTTCACCTGCAGGATCCCCAGATCCTCTCGAAGCCGTTTCGAGGAGAGAAGTTATTCCTTTATCTGGCGGCGTCCGAATACGCCATCAGTGCGGTCTTGGTACGAGCAGAGGAGAAGCTCCACAAACCTTTCTATTATGTCAGCCAAACCCTGCAAGATGCCGAGTCGAGATACACACCATTGGAAAAGCTAGCCTACGCTTGGGTGATGAGCGTTCGAAAACTGAGGTCGTACTTCTTCGACCACCCCGTTGAGGTGCTAACAACCATGCCATTAATACAAGTATTGCAACGGCCGGACACGACGGGCCGCTTGTTAAAGTGGAGTTTGGAAGTGGGACAGTATGACATTACTTATGCACCGAGGACGGCGATCAAGGGCCAGGCGTTGGCCGATTTCATTGTAGAACTCACCTTTCCGCGAATTGATTCCTCGCTCCCTATCCCACCGTGGAAGCTTTATGTTGACGGATCGTCCACGAGCTCCCGCGCTGGGGCTGGAATAGTCTTGGTCAGGCCTGGAAATCAATCTTTCGCCCATGCGGTAAGTTTCGAATTCGACGCCACTAACAACGAGGCCGAGTACGAGGTATTGATAGCAGGATTGGAGCTCTCTTTGGCCGTCGGGGCCGAACAGTTAAAATATATACAGATTCCTTGCTAGTGGTGAATCAAGTCAAAGGAAAGTATGAGACCAGAAGCGCGAGGATGGAACAATACTACGAACATGTGATGAGAATGATAAGCAAATTCCACCGGGTCAAGATCGAACAAATTCCCCGGGAACTAAATACTCAGGCAGATGCATTGTCCAAGCTAGCCTCATCGGAAGGGACGGCCGACCTGTCTAACGTGATCCTGTTAAGTCAGGGTCGATCAGCATTGGATAGAGTCGAGGTCAGCAGGGTTGAGTTGATCGACCGAGGAGAGAGTTGGATGAGACCCATCTTGAATTACTTGCAGACGGGCAAAGTGCCCGATGACAAGATAGAAGCCCGACAGCTCCGAATACGCGCGTCTCGATATACGCTGATTGAAGGGGAACTATATAGGAGAAGCTTATCTATGCCGCTGCTGCGATGTATAACTCCTGCCGAAGGAAAAAGTGTGTTCGTCGAAATCCACGATGGAGTATGTGGAAAACATGCAGGCGGGAAATCTTTGGCACACAAAACCATCAGACAAGGCTATTATTGGCCGACTTTGCGACGAGATGCGATTGAGTACGCACGAAGGTGTCATCGATGCCAGATAACGGCGCCGATCACAAGGGCCCAACCTGAGTACCTGAATTCCATATATAGTCCTTGGCCGTTCGCGACCTGAGGAATCGACCTGATCGGACCTCTCCCAACAGGACCAGGTGGAGTCAAATACGCGGTAGTGGCTGTGGATTACTTCTCTAAGTGGGCAGAAGCCGAGCCACTGAACAAGATCGATCAGCCCCAAATTATCCGACTCATATGGAAAAACATCATATGCCGGTTTGGGATACCTCACACTATCTCTTCGGATAACGGAAAGCAGTTCGACGGGCTGGAGATCATGAAGTTTTTCGATAAGTGGAAGATAAGGAAGGTGTTCTCCACACCATATCACCCTCAAAAAAATGGACAAGTGGAGGCCGTGAACAAAATTCTGAAACATACACTAAAAGCCAGGATAGAGGAAAAGCAGGGGAGATGGGCGGCCGAACTGCCCGACGTGCTGTGGGCTTACCGAACAACGAGCAAGGTAGCCACATGAGAGACACCATTTGCCCTTGCCTTCGGGTACGAAGCCGTCGTGCCTTCTGAGGTGGAAGTACCCACTCATCGGACGACACAGGTATTGACTGATCAGATGATGCGAGTCGAATTGGATCTATTGGAAGAAAGGAGAATCAATTCAGTATATCGAAACGCAGCGGCTAAGCAGAGGGCCGAGAAGTACTTCAATTCGAAAGTGAAGGTAAGGAAGTTCAAACAGGGCAATCTGGTGCTGAAAGAGATCTTGGGAGCCAACCCAGGGGCCCTAGGACCAACGTGGGAAAAACCACTTCGGGTGAGAAAGGTCTTACAGAACGGATCATACGAGCTGGAACACCTGAATGGAGTGGCCGATCAATATTTCTGGAACTCCACACACCTCAGGAAGTACTACCAATAAGATTTAACGCTGTATCGTGGTTTTTTTTCATTAATAAAAAAGGGAGGTTTTGGAAATTTCTCTCTCAGAATTTTATAGTTTAAGGGGTAGAGCCCGGCTCCCCCAGAGCCCGATGCGACCGAGGATGGACCAGGTGTCCCTCGAGTCCGGGAGATTTCTGATTTATCCTAAGGGGTGGAGCCCGGCTCCCCCAGAGCCCGATGCGACCGAGCATGGACCAGGTGTCCCTCGAGTCCGGGAGATTTATGATTGATCCTAAGGGGTGGATCTCGGCTCCCCCAGAGTCCGATGCGACCGAGCATGGACCAGGTGTCCCTCGAGTCCGGGAGATTTATGATTTATCCTAAGGGGTGGAGCTCGGCTCCCCCAGAGCCCGATGCGACCGAGCATGGACCAGGTGTCCCTCGAGTCCGGGAGATTTATGATTTATCCTAAGGGGTGGAGCTCGGCTCCCCCAGAGCCTGATGCGATCGAGCACGGACCAGGTGTCCCTCGAGTCCGGAAAGGTTAAGAATAAATGGAAAGAACATAATATGATTACTAAACCATACTGGGGCATTTTTGGGCGAGCAAAGTGGCCCGCCCAAAAATAAAAAAACGATACAATATACAACGAAATAGGGACAACCACAAGGAAAGATGATTTATTACATAAGACATCAGTCATGTCTAAACGAGGAATGGGGCATTTTTGGCGAGGAGAAGCTTTATTCGCCGAAAATCCCGAGCGATACAAACCAAATAGAAAAACAGGCATATATTAGGAATTCGGCGGCCCGAATTGGACGGGGCGAAACACGAGCTGGTCCTGAGCGTCAAACACCACTGCCGCCCATCCGCGATCAGTATCGAAGCGAATGCGAACTGTTTTCGTCGGCTGAAAACCGAACTGACGAACGAAGCCTCTCCATCCCGGACCTTCAAACAGATACCGCCCGCGACGACGAGAAACGTACATAACCCACCTCTCCCCATTCACGTCGCGTAAGGGAACGAATCGGGGAAGGGAAGATTCGGAATCCAAATCAGCCGTAAACTCAATCGGGAGCGGGAGCCTCCTCGCGTAACGGCGATCATCGAACGAGAGCTCGAACCACTTGGATCCGTTCGGATTAACATGAATTTGCACAATCGAATTCAACCGTTTAATCGTGAAAAGTGAAAACAAAAGAAGCACGGGGGTTTAAATAGGTCATTCGTGCATAAAAAGGCGTGCAAAAAGATACAAAACGACCACACATGCAGGCTTTAGCAGTGTAAAGTCACATCAATGCGAGAGATAGGAGCAAAACGATAAAATCGAATACAGTCCAAAACAATGAATCTAAGGTGGGGGCAGATGCCTTCCCTCTCCATCAAATTTACGGACGGAAAAACCCTCGTAGTCGGACCACTGGAACCGGAGAAATAACCCTCGGCGAAGATTCATCTGCCGAACAAAGCGCTCCCACGCTGGTCCACCTAGGGCAAGCTGCCTCCTATGCCGAGTAATCACAAATGGCCAGGGAGTCCAACGACCATCTCGAACTTCCATGAAATGAATGAGCAAGGGGCCGACAATACAGACAAAGGCGGCGGGCAAGGGAAATCTGCGGCAGTGCCAGCGACCATTGAACATCTGATCAACGTAACAAGAGTATTCGCGACGAACAATGCACATCATTCCCGGCCGACCAAAGGGATCACCTGCAATAAAAAAGAAATAAAGATCGACGTAAACATACAAGATGAAAATGTTATGGGAAGGCTTTGGGAGAAAATTAGACTTTCGAAGAAGAAGGAAACACTGCGAAAGATACTAAGGTTTATATATAGATCTTTCCTACATAGAAAAACGTGCATAAAGATACGAAACGGCAAGCTACACAGGCTTTAATCATAAAATGTCATATTCGCAAGGGAGCAACGACAAAAGGATAAGCCGAACTACATGAAAAAGCGACACAACAATCAAGAAGCCTTGGGAAAAGTCAGATGCCTCCCCGCCTCATCGTACACACGGACAGAGAAGCCTTCATCCTCGATCCAGAGGAAACGAACGACCAGACCCCGGCGAAGCCTCATCTACCGAACAAAGCGCTCCCATGCGGGGCCTCCAAGAGCGAGCTGCCGCCGATGACGAGCAAGAGCGAACGACCAAGGGTTCCACTGCGAATCCCTAACCTCAACGAAGTTGACCATGGGCGAGCCGACTGCCCGAGTAAAGGCAGCTCGTAAGGGAAATCGGCGACCATGCCACCTTCCATTGAACACCTGGTCGACATAGCAATATTGATCTCGAACAACTATGCGAACCATGATCGGCTGACCAGAACAAAATCAACCCTCAATCAGAAGAGAAATCAACGATCATCGAGCATTAATGTAAATCACACTGGGGCATTTTTCCGGAATAAAAAAGAAAAAATGCCAATTTAAATAACAATACGGGTTAACATTGTCAACGAAAATCAAATCTGATAACGCATTTGAAGTTCGAGCACGAAAAAGAAAAATTCTGTTCGGACGAATACACAACCAAATGTCTTAAAAGAAAAACCGTAAACAGAAAAGAAATCAGGATTTATCGATCAACAGCAAACAAACATTTAATCCTCGATGGGGATCGGGTTCTCCACAACCGCTTCCGATTCAGCAGCAACGAGCTGGCTCGGATCAGGCCACCAGGCCAAGTCAACATTATAAAGCTCCACCAGATCGAGGACAGGGAAAAGGAAGCGAGTGTCAAGATTAACTCCCAGACGATGAGTGCGAAGGTCATCCATAATTAGGTTATATGGCAAGCCGGCCCGAACATGACGACGAATGCAGTCAAAGTGACTTAGACAGTAAGAATAAGAACTGTTTTGGTTCAAGTCCTGCAGGGCATCGGCTTTTCGCTCCGCATCCGCTCTCTCGATCGCCTCAGTCCGAGCATTTAATTGGTCGATCAAGAGATCCATGCTCCGACGATTCTTCTCGGCCCGCCGCACTCTTTCATCCATCTCTAAAACCCGATCACGCTCAACAGACATCTCACTTTTCAGTTTGGTCAACTCCTCCCGGCCCTGATCCTGCTCTTTGGCCATCCCAGCGGCGCTCGTCTCAGCCTCCTCAGCCCGGGTCCTCAACTTTCCTTTATCCTCCTGATACTGGTCCACCAGAGCTCGCACGCTGGTAAACTCAAGCTCGAGTTCAGCAACCTTGTCTGCTAAACCATCAGGGGTGTTGACAGAGGAAGCCATAGGCTGGTTCGAGCTCGGACGGACCTTGCTCAGGGACACCAAAAACATGAGCACCCGGGAGGCCATCAAAATGGCTACCTGCTCGGCCTGTTCGGGCCTTTGGCATACCATCTCAGCTTAAGTCGTCCAAGATCGAGGGATACATTCCACAGCCTCGCGCATCAAAGGAGGCAGGTCAGGGAAGTTATGAGGGCGAGCCGCTAGAAATTGAGCCAAACTGGCGGCCATGGTCGGGCGTCCACCCAAGCTGAACCAAGTAAGGAAATTTAGGCAAGGGAGGATGAAAGAAAACGAAGGAAAAGACATGCCAGGGCTACGTACCGAGCAAAGATCTCTTCATCAATGGAAGCCACGAAACTATAAGGAACGTTCTCGGAGGTCTCGGGAATCGGATCCTTGCCGCGGCGGCGCTTCGGAACCCTACCTGTCGAGGGCACGGCATCAGACGGACCTTCATGGCCCGCAGCCGTGGTCGGAGGAGGAAGCGAACTGGCCCTAGCCGCGGGAGGAATAGGATTTGCCTCGGAATTCACAGATCGGGCAGGCCAGGCGGGCTGAACAAGAGGAACGTTGGCTTGATTGCCTGCAGCCGCCTCGGCCGCCCGGCGATTGCGCTCCGCAAGCGCGGCCATCCGAGCACGAGGAGTATTTCCGACCATGTCTATTGGAGGATCGGGGAAAGAAGGAAACCTAACCACTGAAATAAAAAGAAAAGAAAATATGAGCCACGAATAAATCGAATGAAGTGCAAACTGTAAAACACTCACGGGGGTATCTGTCCCGAACATGCCGAGGAATAGTAATAAAGCGAGAAGATCTAACACGAGCCCTAGTGAACACATTACTAATGAGCAGTTGGCTGTCAGGAAGAGAGCGAACACGTTCATAAACCGCAGCAAAATCCCAGCTAAGTTCGGAAATAGGTGGAGCCAGGGGACCTGCCGAACACGAAACGTCCGAACAGGAAGAAGTCAAAACAAAATAAAAAGAGGATTCCAAGGATAAAGAAAAGGAGCAAAAGGAATGCAACTAACGACGACATCGTCGGGCAAAGGATGTCGGGATCTGAAATGCCTCAGAACCCTAGGCGCCGTCCACGTAAAACCAATCAGCCCACAAGGCCGTTCTTTTGCTCTTCAAATCCTCGAGGAGCCTGGTCGGAGCACGCGGATAATGATCCCTACCTCTGAGATGATTAATAATAAAAAGGAAGGATGTTTCGGAGGCAGATAGGTGGCGATAAAGACTGTAATGGCCGAACAAGATATTTAAACTGATAAGTAAGACCCAAGAATTCGCATGAAGCTGCATGGGAGCGACCCCCCACGCTTGCAAGGCAACAGCAATAGAGTCATGAATGGGGAATCGAAGCCCCGCCTCCATCATCATGCTCGTCGCGACAACCATGCCCGGCGGGGGACAGTTCGCTCGCTCGTCCGGAGAGGGGCAGTAAATGTGAACTCCGATGGAATCCCCCAAGCCGACCTCATACCTTGGAGTTCGTTCTCGTCAACAATCGAACTGCGATCATTGGCAAACATGCCCGCTTGGTCGGGTCCGGGACGAGAACCAAATCTCGTGCGTTCCACGAAAATATAAGGATTCTCGTGCAAATAATGGGTAAAGATGAAAGGAGGAAGAGGGCCCCGTATTTCGCCCATCATATCGATGAAACGACGATAGCAATCGCTAACGCCGCCGGCGAACAGCTCCAACTTCTCCACCTCTGAGAATCCAACAACGGGCACCACATCGTCCCCCGACGAAGAGGAGGCGGAGGTCCCGGAATCGGACGGAACGTCGGAGGCAAGGATGTTAGATAAAGTGGCGGAACTATCGTGATCACTCATCCTCTCTCACTCGTATCGTGTAGATGTTGATATTCTTATAAAGGACAAGTAAACCCTACCGCTAAAAACTCCCCAAATAAACGAGAAAAAGAGAAATAGCGAGAGAAACCTACGTGGTCAGATGAAGCCAAGAACAATGAACGTATAGCCGAGCACTCTTGGAAATAGCCGAGCAGGTAAGTCAGGGTGTCCGGAAATCGACAAGTTGGAGGAAGAAAGTGTAAAATGAAGGGTATCGCGGGGTATTTATAGGAGAAAGAAGCGAAAATTTTCAAAATTTGAATTTCAAAAGATAGTGTATGGGGATCGAAGCGTCGCGTCAAAGAAAAGCCAATCAGAGGCCGACAGATGGCAGTAACAGTCGTCTGACATTAAATGAGTCGGCATAACCGTCAAATCAAGACTTATATTCGGAAAAGCTAACGACGATCTGCATACCGATACCGACCTCTTCTTCCGAACAGAACGGTCTCGGGGGGCATTTGTTGTGCGGAGAAATTTTGATTAAGTCCCGAGCATAAGGGGCCCCCTTTTGTGGAGAAAGGAGAGGGGTGAATTCATGCTCGACCCTAAGGATAGGTACGAACACGCGAAGTACCCTCGTAGACAAGCCCCATTAAATGATAAAGGCAACATGATAAGGCGAACATGAAATATGTTCGATATAAAATCTACAAACGTGCTCGGTCGGAGCAGGAAGAGGGGTGGACGACCATCCATGGTGTGCTCGGCATTCAGGAAAGGCGAATTGCCTACCCCTGGGCCAGAAAATTGATGATGGGCTTAATGATGGGTTTAATGATGGGCTTGGCCCATTATCCAACCTTAGTAACCCTAATTTGTATTCTCTATAAATAGAAGGTGTACCACTTCATTAAGGGTACCTACACATTTCCCCAAAAATTCCTAGAGAGCACTATTACCTTGTTCACTACTCAATCCCCAAAATTTCTATTTTTAGTTGGTAATAGGAGAACACGATTTTCCCACCATCAACACGTAGTGATATAACATCGGAAGTACAGGAGGCCTAGTGAACACGATGCCTTGAACTATTCCCCCACAACGTACAACGAATCAATTTTATTCACGCAATAAATTCCGTTCAATTTCCCGTTCTATGTTGTGTCCGTTTTGGCCATGGACAACACTTTGGATTCATAAATGTTTACATTTGAAGCGGCCCTCACTTCACATTTATATAGGTGACCTCCCATTATAAGTATCTTGACATACTTAACCTGTTCAAGGTAGGGATTCATAAAAAGTCTCCTCAAGAACTTAACCTATTACTGTTGGAGTTGTGTACTTAATGTCTAGATTTAAGTAACGGTAACTCCCGGTCATAGCATTTAATCTATCTAATTAATAAACAATTGTTTGCATTTAATTATTGATAATTAAATATATGCAAAATATAGTCCTGAATTCTATACGTTGTAGTTAGTATGGTGTGCGTCGTCACACGGAAGATCATACTATCGGTTACTCGTATTTAATCGAACGGTTGCTCACGACCTAGATGGACACGGACCAATCCATCGGTATAGTCGTAGTGTGAGAGAGAAAATAATTTGTCTTAATTATTTTATCACACTTGTACACTTGGTGTATTGGGCGGATCACTTGAGATTTATCAATTAGGATTGCCTTTGATAATTGATTTAAATCTCAGAGTATTTTATTCTCAATCCCCGATACTATTGCGGGTGTATATATTTAATGTAAGTGAGTTTGATTTTCCAAAGGAATTAACCGATTTAACTATTGGGTTAATTACCGGTAAAGTTGGGTCACTATATTTTATATATGACATGCCGTGAATACTTGACGGGAAAGTGTATCCTGTAAGGGTTGATAATATCCCCGAGATGAGTTCATAAGGAATTATTGTGTAAAACTCATGAGTGGATTTGTTCCGCACAATAATTAAGGTTGAATGGTACTATTCTCGGATACAAGAGATGAATAAATTAATTAGCAATAAATTAATTTTATTCATGGATATTTAAATCTTAAATACACGGAATAAATAAATACTACCGGAGAAATATTATTTGATATAATATAGTTTAATATTGGGAGTGCAATTAATTTATATAGTGGAAAATAAATAAATTAATATTAATGGGATTAATAGATTTGGGCTTGGGCTCAATTTAATCATTAATATTGGAAGCCCAATATTCTACCTCCTTTAGATCCCCTACGTAGTCTATAAAAGCACTACATGGTCTTCACAAATCATAAGACAAGATTATCATACTTGATATTCTAGAGAGTTCGTGAAGGAGATCCATAAGGAGTTCGGAGGATCGTCGCCCACACGACGTTCGAACGAAGTGCAAGGAATACGTGGGAAGATTCAAAGGTCTTCAATTTGATTTCGTTTCTCCGCACAACGAATCAAAAGGTAAAATCATAAACTCCCTTGTATGATTTTATGTGAATTAATTGTAATACATACATGAACGCACGATCCGGGAAAACGATGAACTTCGGGGACGGGGATTCGAGATCCTCGGCGAAGGTCAAGAGGAACCCTCGGCTGGGAGCCGAGGGGTGTGATCGAGCCCTAGGGCGTCGATCACGGGCCCACACGAGGACGCCCCGGATGGATTCCGGGGCATGCGATCGACCAATCGGTCGATCGCGGGGGGCTGCCGCGGCTAGGCCGCGGCGGGTGCGCTGGGCGCACCTCCCTCCTCGGCGGTGGCGGTGAGTCGCCGGACTCACCGCCGGGGGCTGTTCCGAACAGCCCTATGGGGATGCGCGTGCATCCCCGGCGATCGCTAGGGCGATCGCGAGCCCCTCTCGGCGGGGGCTCGGCTAGGGTTTAGCCGCGGGTTCATCCCGCGGCGATGCTCGTGTCGAGCTCCGGCGTCGTACGGTGGTTCGCGTGTTTCCGGCGATGGGATTTCGTTCGGGTTATCGGTTTCCGCAATTTTTGATAACTCGGGATATCAATTTCCAACAATTACCACACGTCAGGAAACAACACTTGAATTGCCTTTAGGGATGAGTACAAGTGCTCGACTGAACTTTCATAACTTATTTTTCCCTTTGAACCAAGTTCGTGGGATCTCCATTCATCAAGGTAGGGTGATGAGCCATTTTATTTGCTCATCTTAGAGCGTTTTTACACCCTTTATTGAGTCAGTTTGAGTCAGTAGTGTGTCTGGGAGGGCACAATTAGGTGTTTGGGCAGAGTGTGTTTGGATGCAGGTAACAGGTGGCGCACTGGGCAAAAGGGGCAAGGAAATCCTCTTCTTTGGGCAAAGAAGTATTCTGGAGTGGGTAGTGACTGCAACAGTTTGACCACATCGGGCAAATGGGTAAAGTCATGAAGTAGAAGACCCATAATTCTTACCAAGTACCGTGCCTGGCCCGACCACTTGTGGAGGAGAAATACCTGAAGATGACGATTTGGGCAGAGAACAGCTATAGACAGGAGATTCGCTGTGGGCAAGCTGGCAGCATACCAGAATCCCTGAATTTGGGGGATCTCACTTATTCCTCAACTCCTTGACCGCTGACGCCTATTCTTTAGGGAAGGAGAAACAGCCGCGGATTTGAATTCAAATTGAAGTCTTAAAAAGCTGGGGCGCGGTGGGCAACAAAAAAGAACATATTACGCATCGAGAAATCGAGAGAGCCGCCGGTCCCGTAGTTCGTCGCCGCCATCAGAAGGAGTCACCGGAGAGAGATCGGAGCAAGTCGGCCGAGTCTCTTTCTTTGTTTTGAAGTAGAACCAGTCTTCGAGCTGAGAAACAATTTATTTTTATGTTTTGCTTTTAAGTTTTTAATTCCGTTTTCCCCTTAAAAAACGTTTACGATTTGAAGCATGAATAATATAGTTCGATTTTCCTTATTTACTTTGTCTTTTATTTTCAGTATGATTGGCTAAGTTATTCGTGCATCTGGGCAGGGACATATCGAAGGTGATTAGGGTTTTAGTTTAACCGCGAGGTCGATGGGGCTAGAGTAGCCGGTTGGGGGTTTGTTTCTGTAACACCCCGACCCGTTAAGGGGTCGAAGCCCGACCCTAATGGGCCGGCTCGATTACCAATGACTGCCGTCGGGAGTGATATCCTGGCCCCACTGTACCAACACTTGTATTTTCTAGCGCACTTTGTCCTCACTCGTGCGCACCCGGGACACTTCCCAGGGGGTCACCCATCCTAGAATTACTCCAGAGTCAGCACACTTAACTTTGAAGTTCTTATAGAAGGATGCCCAGAAAAGAAGATGCATCTTGTTGGTATGAGTAGCATATTCAATTCCTTTAAGCACTTGCATTTTTCGGGGCATTACAATCACCCCACCTTTTATGCACAACGTCCTCGTTGTGCGCCTTCCCTTTCCCAGGACCTACCATCCGTGCAGGATTCTAGAGGTGGCCCCTACGGGTACTCTCACCAACTTCTGGGTGGAGCACTTGGTCCCGCATGGCACTTAGTTCCCGCAATTCCGGTCGGCACCTGCTCTGATACCATTTGTAACGCCCCGACCCGTTGAGGGGTCGAAGCCCGACCCTAATGGGCTGGCTCGGTTACCAATGACTGCCGTCGGGAGTGATATCCTGGCCCCACTGTACCAACACTTGTCTTTCTTAGCGCACTTTGTCCTCACTCGTGCGCACCCGGGACACTTCCCAGGGGGTCACCCATCCTAGAATTACTCTAGAGTCAGCACGCTTAACTTTGGAGTTCTTATAGGAGGATGCCCAGAAAAGAAGATGCATCTTGTTGGTATAAGTAGCATATTCAATTCCTTTAAGCACTTGCATTTTTCGGGGCATTACAGTTCCCGAAGCAAAGTTGGTTGAGAAATATTTCTGGGGAGTCTGGGCAAACTAGAACAGCCACTAGTGAAACCTTACAAACTGGGATATTGGTGATTGGCAAACCGCATAGATGTACCTTGTAGTATTGTTGCGGGCATAGCACTAGAACTTGCTGGAGATTACGGTCGTATGACTCAGATTTCCGAGCATGCTATTGGCCGAGCGGGTCTGTCTAGAGGGTAATGCGGGTTTGGGCAAACTAGATCCATGTATGGCTGCATAGGTTATCGAATTGTTCAGATCTAGGGGTTTAGGCATAACGTTAGCTTGCCTTCTCTTTAAACTGTAAGGATAGATAAGGGGTGGGGCAGCTGGGGGCGTGACGCAATAGGACCACTGTTGTCTTTTTAAAGCACTCTATAACTGCTGACAAACCGCTCGTAGAAATCCTTAGTGCCTATGACCGGTAGTTTTCCCTAATGATCCTGAGTGAAGTCATCTACCCGGATGCCTTGTTTATCATTTTATGCAAGTTTCTCTTTTAGTTCATTTGTCATAGTCTGTCTATATGTAGATGACATGTTAATCACTGGTAGTACTCGTGAATTGATCATGAATACTAAAGCAATGTTAAAAAGAAATTTTGCAATGAAAGATTTGGGAGTTGCTGATTTAATCCTCGGGATTAAAACTGAAAGAACCTCAAATGGAATTTTCTTATCACAATCTCATCAAGATTCAAGGCTGAACCTGTAGCTTATTTAGAGTATTGTCAAGTAATAGGAAGACTGATGTACTTAACAAATTGTACACGTCCAGATTTGGCCTATCCTGTGAATAAACTGAGAAGGTATACAAGCAATCCCGGTGTTGAAAACTGGAATGCTTTGAATCGGGTTTTAAAGTATTTGAAATACACCAGAGAGTATGGGCTATATTGTACGAGATATCCTAATATACTTGATGGATATTGTGATGCTAGTTGGATATCTGATTCTAAAGATTCACATTCAACTAGTGGCTACGTCTTCTGTATCGGGGGCGGAGCAGTTTCGTGGAAGTCAACGAAACAAACATGTATAGCTAGATCCACCATGGAATCTGAGTTTATAGCTGGTGAAGAAGCAGAGTGGCTTCGTCATTTTTTGGAAGATATTCCATGTTGGAAAAGCCTGTGTCTCCAGTGATGATTCACTATGATAGCCAAGCAGCTATAGGGAGAGCACAGAACATTATGTATAACGATTAGTCTCGGCATATTCGTCGGAGACATTATACCATTCGACAATTGATCTCAAATGGAGTAATTTCCTAAGAGTATGTAAAATCTAAGGAAAAACTGGCTGATATTGACAAAAGGAATTAATCGAGATCAATTGGGCGTGTTTCTAGAGGGAATGAGTTTGAAAAACAACAATCCATCGAACGATCATAAAGGTAACCCTACGACGAGCGCGAATACTTGTCGTTTGAGCAAACGCGCTGTCAAAATGATATTTGTATTTAGCCAATACCCTATCACTATAAAATGTAGATAATGGTAAGTACGTGGGGTCGGTCCCACAAGGAGGCAATTACAGTAGGTGATCTCGGCTTTGCCCAAAGGGTTGTCACAAAAAGATTTTGATTTTGTGTGCTGTGGGCACAACGGTTTTGTAATCGTTTCAAACACTTTGATCTAACTACGGCTAACAAAACTAACATGCAAATAAACAAATCTAAAAAGCAAACAAAGCAAACACTCAGATCTAACAGAATCAGGTGTTCCCTTAATATACACACATTTTTCACACTCGTTGATTTTAAATCCATTTAATATCATAATGTTATCAAATTTCAAATGTCATTGTTAAGGAGCTTGTTTTAGTCCGTACAACGACCTTATCAATTTGCACACCTTTTTCTCTTGTCCATGCGCTACAAATCCCTCAGGTTGTTCCATATAAATTTCTTTTTCTAATTCACCGTTCAGAAACGCAGTTTTTGTTGGAGTTGTGTACTTAATGTCTAGATTTAAGTAACGGTAACTCCCGGTCATAGCATTTAACCTATTAAATTAATAAACAATTGTTTGCTTTTAATTCGATAATTAAATATATGCAAAATATAGTCCTGGATTCTATACGTTGTAGTTAGTATGGTGTGCGGGCCCACACGGAAGATCGTACTATCGGTTACTCGTATTTAATCAAACAGTTGCTCACGACCTAGATGGACACGGACCAATCCATCGGTATAGTCGTTGTGTGAGAGAGAAAATAATTTGTCTTAATTATTTTATCACACTTGTACACTTGGTGTATTGGGCGGATCGCTTGAGATTTATCAATTAGGATTGCCTTCGATAATTGATTTAAATGTCAGAGTATTTTATTCTCAATCCCCGATACTATTGCGGGTGTGTATATTTAATATAAGTGACTTTGATTTTCCAAAGGAATTAACCGATTTAATTATTGGGTTAATTACCGGTTAAGTTGGGTCACTATATTTTGTATATGGCATGCCGTGAATACTTGACGGGAAAGTGTATCCTGTAAGGGTTGATAATATCCCCGAGATGAGTTCATAAGGAATTATTGTGTAAACCTCATGAGTGGATTTGTTCCGCACAATAATTAAGGTTGAATGATACTATTCTCGGATATATGAGATGAATAAATTAATTAGCAATAAATTAATTTTATTCATGGATATTTAAATCTTAAATACACGGAATAAATAATACTACCAGAGAAATATTATTTGATATAATATGGTTTAATATTGGGAGTGCAATTAATTTATATAGTGGAAAATAAATTAATTAATATTGATGGGATTAATAGATTTGGGCTTGGGCTCAATTTAATCATCAATATTGGAAGCCCAATATTCCACCTCCTTTAGATCCCCTACGTAGCCTATAAAAGCACTACATGGCCTTCACAATAAAACACAACAATAAGATTATCATACTTGATAGTCTAGAGAGTTCGTGAAGGAGATCCATAAGCTTGGAGGATCGTCGCCCACTCGACGTTCAAGCTAGTGCAAGGAATACGTGGGAAGATTTAAAGGTCTTCAATTTGATTTCGTTTCTCCGCACAACGAATCAAAGGTAAAATCATAAACTCCCTTGTATGATTTTATGTGAATTAATTGTGATACATACATGAACATACGATCCGGGAAACGACGAACCTCGGGGACGGGGATTCGAGATCCCCAGCGAGGATCGAGAGGGGCGGCCGAACCCTAGGGTTCGACCGCCGCATGCGCGCGATGAGGGGAGCCCTGGCTGGACGCCGGGGCACGCGATCGACCAAGGGTCGATCGCCGGGTGTTCGCCGTGGGCTGGTGCCACGGCGGGTGGACCCCCCAGCCGCCCCTCGCCGGCGGCGTGCGCTCGAAGGGGGCCCCGGCTGATGCCGGGGCAAGCGATCGACGCGAAGTCGATCGCTAGGGCAGCCGCGGCTGGGCCGCGGCGGGTCAGCTGGGCTGACCGCCCTCCCCTCAACGGCGGTGGCGGTGAGTCGCCAGACTCACCGCCGGGGGCTGTTCCGCACAGCCCCGCGGGGATGCACCCCGCATCCCCGGCGATCGCCATGCACGGCGATCGCGAACCCTAGTGGGGTTCGGCTAGGGTTTCGGCCGTGGGTTTTTCCCACGGCGGCGATTCTCTTGTCGGGCCCAGTTCGCGTGGTGTTCGTGATCGTGTTTCCGGCGATGGGATTTCGGTCCGGGTTATCGGTTCCGCAATTTTTTTGATACCCCAGGATATCATTTTCCAGCTATTGGTATCAGAGCGTTGGTTTCGTGTTCCTGTATGTGTTCAATTATCGTTCTACCTTGCAGGATTTCCGGCTATCATGGTTTAATTATTTGTTAATTAATTATCATGATTATTCGTTTATTAAACTCTCGGACATGTCGAGATTCGTTTTGTGTGGATGAATGCTTGTAATAGTAAAAATTCGGGGGTTGACCGAATTTAGGATTTATTATTACGTTCTATGTTTTCCGGAAATTGTATAGGGTCGATTTCATGTATAGAATCGATACCGAAATTGCAATTTAAATTTTGTAATTTATTTACGTTGGATCGATGCCGAAACGACCGCCGGAGACACGTGTGACGAAGAAGACGAAGAGGACTAGGGCTCGGGATCGATCATGAGATCGATCCCATGGAGATCGATCTCGGGGGCTGTCCGCGATGCTCCTTGGCCACGCCGGCCACCGGTGGTGGTGGCGCGTGGGATGGGGGAGGCGGCGGTGGTGCTCCCGGCCGGCGATCGAGGTGGGGGCGCGGGGTCCTCGTGATCTCGTGCTTCTCCTACCAAGATTCACTTTCCTAATTGATTCGGTTTTCCTATTTTGAGTGTTCTTATTTTTAGGAACTCTCATGGAATAGGAAAAGAATTAATTGGAATTAATTTATTTCCTTATTGAGTGTTTTTCTTTATGGAAACTCTCATGGATTAGGAAAAGAATTAATTTGGAATTAATTTGTTTCCTATTTGATTATTCCTATTCTTGGGAATTTTCATTAGATGGAAATTAATTAATTATGGAAAGTAGAAGAGTCCTAATTTATTTTATTTCCTTATTCTATTATAGAAGTCTTCTAGAATATTCCAAGTTTGACTTGGATGGAATTCTAGAGATTTGATAGAATTAGAAAGGAAAATAAAAATAAATAAAAATATTAATAATATTAAATTTTATTTTCGATATATTCGATTGACTTAATTTTCGAATTAAGTAACTTTTGGATTAATTGAAAATGAATAGATTTAAATATTGGGATTAATATTCTCGTCACATGGAGCATTCAAGAACGAAGACTGAAAACTAGAAGATGCGTACGGAGATGGAATAAAGCCATGATAGTCGGAAAATAACTTTCTAGCATTATTTTGACTATGTGATACTATGTGCTTTATTACTTGTATGCATGCTTATGTGTTTAATTATGCATTAGATAGCGTATCCCTTATTGTAAAAAGCTAAGTGGGAGAGGGGATGGAAACATTCCCATGGTCTCCATTACTGTTCTCTTGGTGACTCTTATGGACTTTCGAAGTTAGTATAGATGAGTCAATGGAGGAGAATTCTTGTAATTCCTTTTACAAGAAACGTGGATTAACTTTATCAAACAATGCCTAATTTGTCCTTCTGAAACTGACTTCAAGTCGACTCATTCTCACCCCGGGGAGTGGAATGGAGCCAAAGCCACTTGGTCATGTGGATGACACAAATTAGAGACCTTCGTACCATTTCTTGAAATGGATCGATTGTCTGCTCGGCTCCCTCATCTAATGAGAGATAGGGTTGTTCGCATGGTGAATCACTGGTTAGAAACTTCGAGTTTCACTTCTGGTTCTCCGCGTCTTGATTGTTGGAGTTGTGTACTTAATGTCTAGATTTAAGTATCGGTAAACTCCCGGTCATAGCATTTAACCTATTTAATTAATAAACAATTATTTGCATTTAATTATTATTAATTAATTGTGCAAAATATAATCCTGGATTTCATACGTTGTAGTTAGTATGGTGTGCATGGGCACACAGAAGATCATACTATCGGTTACTCGTATTTAATCGAACAGTTGCTCACGACCTTGATGGACATAGACCAATCCATCGGTATAGTCGTTGTGTGAGAGAGAAAATAATTTATCTTAATTATTTTATCACACTTGTACACTTGGTGTATTGGGCGGATCGCTTGAGATTTATTGATTAGGATTGCCTTGGATAATCAATTTAAATCTCAGAGTATTTTATTCTTAATCTCCGATATTATTGCGGGTGTGTATATTTAATATTAGAGACTTTGATTTTCCAAAGGAATTAACCGATTTAATTATTGGGTTAATTACCGGTAAAATTGGGTCGCTATATTTTATATATGACATGCCGTGAATACTTGACGGGAAAGTGTATCCCGGAAGGGTTGATAATATCCCCGAGATGAGTTCATAAGGAATTATTGTGTAAACCTCATGAGTGGATTCGTTCCGCACAATAATAAAGGTTGAACGCTACTAGTCTCGGATATAAGAGATGAATATAATTTATTGAGCAATAAATAAATTTATTCATGGATATTTAAATCTTAAATACACGGAATAAATAATACTACCGGAGAAATATTATTTGATATAATATGGTTTAATGTTGGGAGTGCAATTAATTTATATAGTGGAAAATAAATTAATTAATATTGATAAGGATTAATGGACTTGAGCATTGGGCTCAATTTAATTTTCAATATTAGAAGCCCAATATTCCACCTCCTTTTGATCCCCTACGTAGCCTATAAAAGCACTACATGGTCTTCACAATTCATAACTTAACCTAAGATACGCCAATCATAAAGTCTTGAAGAGTGAAGGAGATCCATAGGAGTTCGATAGATCGTCGCCCACACGACGTTCGGACGAGGTGCAAGGAATACGTAGGAAGATCGCAAGGTCATCAATCCGATTTCGTTTCTCCGTACAACGAATCGAAGGTAAAATCATAAACCCCCTTTTATGATTTATGTGCGTATTAATTGTGATATATACATGAACGCACGATCCGGGAAAACGACGAACCTCGGGGACGGGGATTCGAGATCCCCGGCGAGGATCGAACGCCGCGGTCGAACCCTAGGGTTCGGACCGCCGCGACGCGCGACAAGGGGAAGCCCCGGCTGGACGCCGGGGCATGCGATCGACTTCGGTCGATCGCCGGGGATGCCGTGGGCTGGTGCCACGGCGGATCCCCCCGCCCTCATCGCCGCCGGCGCGGGTACGGGAAACCCTCGGCCGAAGCCGAGGGATGCGATCGATC
This sequence comes from Euphrasia confusa, assembly GCA_954870475.1. Classification (NCBI taxonomy): domain Eukaryota; kingdom Viridiplantae; phylum Streptophyta; class Magnoliopsida; order Lamiales; family Orobanchaceae; genus Euphrasia; species Euphrasia confusa. The sequence goes on from OX940969.1 coordinate 12,561,040, forward strand.
CTCGGATCGATCGCGGGTCAGCTGCGGGGCGACTCGCAGCGACCCCGTGCGTGCTACGGGTTCGCCCGTAGCGGCTCGCACAGGGTGACCCCGTGCGCTGGGGCAGCGAGTCATCGACTCGCTGCGGGGCTGCCGCGAGCAGCCCGGGGATCGCTCGTAGCGATCCCAGCGATCGTTCGTAGACGATCGCGAGCCCCTCGCGGGGGCTCGGCTGGGTGCACGCGGTCCTCGGACCTCGCTGGGCGTTCGGTCGGGCCCCGGCTCGTGAGGTGGTTCGCGTTCGGGTCTTCCGGCGATAGGGTTTCGGTCGGGTTATCGGTTCCGCATAATTTTTGATAGCCCGGGACATCGAATCCCAGCAATTGGTATCAGAGCGTTTGGTTTCGTGTTCATGTATATGTTCGATTATTGTTCTACCTTGCAGGGATTTCCGGCTATCATGGTTGGATTTAATTATTGTGTTAATTAATTATCATGATTATTCGTTTATTAAACTCTCGGACATGTCGAGATTCGTTTTTGTGTGGTTGAATGTTTGTAATAGTAAAAATTCGGGGGTTGACCGAATTTAAGATTTATTATTACGTTCTTTATTTTCCGGAAAATGTATAGGGTCGATTTCATGTATAGAATCGATACCGGAATTGTAAATTTAAATTCTTGTAATTTATTTACGTTGGTTCGATGTTGGAACGATCGCCGGAAGACGAAGACGAGTGACGAAGACGAAGGGGACGAAAAACCGGGGAATCGATCAACCCCATGATCGACCCCATGACCGAAGCCATGGGGAGGGGTCGATCGCCCCTCGGCTGGGGCTGCCGCCGTTGGTGGTGGTCGGCCAGCTGGGGTGGCGGCGGCGGTTCCCTCCTCCGGTGGTGGCGACGGTCGATGGTCGTGGTGGTATGGGGATCTCCCAACCCATGCCACTTCTACCAAGATTCACTTTTCTAAAATTAATTCGGTTTTCCTATTTGAGTGTTCTCCTTTTGGAAACTCTCATGGATTAGGAAAAGAATTAATTTTATTCCTATTGATTTATTTCTATTATGGAGATATTCATGGATTAGGAATCTAATTGATTTGGTATTAATTTATTTCCTATTTGATTATTCCTATTCTTGGGAATTTTCATTAGATGGAAATTAATTAATAATGGAAAGTAGAAGAGTCCTAAATTATTTTATTTCCTTACTTCATTATGGATATCATCTAGAATATTCCAAGAGTTTCTTGGATAGATTATTCTAGAGATTTAATGGAGTGGAAAATGAAAATAAAAATAAATAAAAGTATTAATAATATTTAATTTTATTTTTGATATATTCAATTGACTTAATTTTCGAATTAAGTAACTTTTGGATTAATTGAAAATAAATAGATTTAAATATTGGAGATTAATATTCTCGTCACATGGAGCATTCAAGAACGAAGACTGAAGACTAGAAGATGCATATGAAGATGGAATAAAGCCATGATAGTCGGGAAAATAATTTTCTAGCATTATTTTGACTATGTGATACTATGTGCTTTATTGCTTGTATGCATGCTATATGTGTTTATTTTATGCACTAGATAGCGTATCCCTTTATTGTAAAAAGCTAAGTGGGAGAGGGGATGGAAACATTCCCATGGTCTCCATTGCTGTTCTCTTGGTGACTCTTATCGACTTTCGAAGTTCGTATAGACGAGTCATTGAAGGAGAATTCTTGTAATTCCTTTTACAAGAAACATTGATCAAGTTTATCAAACAATGCCTAATTTGTCTTTCTGAAACTGACTTCAAGTCGACTCATTCTCACCCCGGGGAGTGGAATGGAGCCAAAGCCACTTGGTCATGTGGATGACACAAATTAGAGACCTTCGTACCATTCTTTGATAGATGGATCGATTGTCTGCTCGGCTCCCTCATTTATGAGAGATAGGGTCGTTCGCATGGTGAATCACTGGTTAGAAACTTCGAGTTTCACTTATGATTCTCCGAGTCTTGATTTGCAGAAATTGAATGGATCTTGTAATTGAGAGTCAATTATAAAAATCTCTTGGTGTAGTAAACGTCCACACCACGTGGCTTGCTATGCTAACGGATTTTGGATTAATTGATGTAGACAGTTATAAGTAATTGTGAAGAGTTGTGAAATTGTCGTAAACGTCCACACCACGTGGCTTGCGGTGACGTAGCAATTCCAAACGATGTACTTTAGTGCTGAGTAATGGTTTACACTTAGATACGCGTTATAGTATTCTTCACCACGAAGTCACGCTACAATCGATGTATGACCAAAGAAAATCTAATTGCTAAATTATTTGGGTGGGTAAACGTCCACACCACGTGGCTTGCCTTACCTGATGGGATTTTAGACGCAATTAGTAATTTAATGATATTATTTGAGGGAGATAATATCGGCATTAAATTGATTGTTTGTTTACATGTGCTTATAGGTTTAGAGAATAGCTATGAATCCACTTTCTATGATACTCAAGGAACAAAAACTCACTGGTCCCAATTACATTGATTAGAAGAGAAATTTAGACATTGTCCTGACTGCTGAAGAGTACAAGTTTGTACTCTATGAGCAATGCCCTGCTGAACCCACGGCTGCGTCAACTGATGAGGAAAAGGAAACATATCGGAAGTGGAAAAAGGCTGATGAAATGGCTAGGTGCTATATTTTGGCTTCCATGTGAAATGTACTCCAAACCCAGCATCAGTCGATGAACACTGCCGAGGATATGTTGTTTAACCTCAAGGAGATGTTTGGACATCATGACCGTGCGGGTAGGCAAGAAGCCATGAGAGTCCTCATGTCGACTACTCAGTCTGAAGGAACGCCGTTGGGGACCACGTTCTTAAGATGATGAGTCTGTTGAATGAATTGGAGGTCCTAGGAGCTATGATTGATGGTGAGACGCAAGTCGACATCATACTCCAGTCTCTGGCCCCTAGTTTTGAGCAGTTTCGTATGAGCTATAATATGGGTAAACTATCTTATACTCTTGCGCAACTCCTGACTGAACTGAAGGCGGCAGAGGGGATCTACAAGAAGGGCAAGTCTCAAGCGCTTGTAGCTACCAAGTCCAAAAGCTTGAAAGCTGTTGGAGGTAGGGGCAAGAAAAGGAAGCAAGCCTGGAAACCCAGTGGTGCCAAGAGGAATGGACCACGAGTGGGGGCTATTAAGCCAAGGGGCAAGTGCTTCTGATGCAACAAGTCTGGACACTGGAAGTCTGAATGTCCTCTCAAAGGTACGAACTTTTCTTTAGTCGTAAAAACATAGTCAGCGGTATTATCTACCAGAATTCTGGTGTGTAGATATGGAACCACTGACGGTATGTGCATTATTTTGAATGCAGGGGTTCCAGAAAACCCAGCGACTTAGAGAAGAAGAGTTCGAGTCTACATGGGCGAAGCTGTTGGGGTAGCAGCGGTTGCAGTGGAAGACATTTATCTGCCTTTAGTAGTTTTAGGATTTCATTTCAAGGTTATTGCTTTATGTACCCCTTTATTTTGAAAAAGAACTTTTGTTCTAGTTTTTCTTTATTAATGAATGGATATTTATTTCTTTAATCATTCAGTGATTTAGATAAGAAATAATGGTTTTATCTATTCTGGTACATTAGATAGCAATATATGAATGATGAATCCTTAGTCTACCACGATGCAACAAACCGTTATAACTTGTTTTACTTATTAGATGTATTTCTTTGTCAATCATTATACTTGTGAATTCTTGAACTTAGTAGTATTTATTCATAAGGGATTGAAGAGGTCGAAATTGATTTGATCAATTATAGTTGGAGGAGTGGACCTCCCGACCTAAGAATCGATCTTGGAAGATGATACAACTAAATTCGGACAAGTATTGAGAATGATTTATGATTAATGCGGTAACATGTGCAAATAGAAAGGTACGAGTCGTTCTTTCAAAGAATACTCGAAGATGGATTAGAATACTTGATGTGCCATAAAAGCAAAGTGTTTTTCGACACAAAGCTATTATGGGGATCCTTCAAAGCATATCCACTGGAAGCCTGCGACTTGTTCGCGGAGGCTATAACCTATCTAAACAACACATGGCATATATCAAGGATTGAGATTAAGTCTCAAAAGACTACACCATACACTGGAGTGTAGACATGGTGTGTCAGGAATAAGAAATGGAATTCTAAAAGTAAGAGGGCAAGTTTAATTCGGAATCACCTATGTTCTATGGATATTTCTGGATACAACATCACATTCAATGTGGTTGTAGAATATCCTAGAAGAACAAAGTAATTGTATGTTCAATAGTACTATGAACCAGAGGGGTGTCCTCGCCCGGTTCTTAGAGGAAGACTATTAGATGAACTACAATGCCCTAACTGACAAGGTACTTTAAAATGAGGAAAAGGAAAGACTGAGAACCAGCCTAACCGAGTAGTAGTACACCACTAACTGCACCTAATGTTATTACTGTTATACACCGGAACGCCATTGCAGTGGGAGGTTGTTAAGCAATCGGAGATTTTCATAAGACTGGAGTAGTTTTAAACTCCGGATCTAGTAGACATGAAATCGATCCCTAGTTCTGCATAAGGGGCAGTACTAATCTAAATGTGCCTACTTGGATAGCAATAGTATTATTGTTAAGAGGCAAGATCATTTAGAAGTACAAGCTTAGTAAATCTATTTATAGATTATCACAAAGCTGTAAATTGTGGAACTTGCGAATTGATGAGATAGTCCATTATATGGATTCATCAAAAGGTATAGACAGGAAAGGTGTATTGGAGACGTAAGGGAAACAAGGTGGTGTTTCTCGGAATTTTGTGTAGATAACACTTCATCGTTGGCAACAATTTAAAGTGTTGTCAGACATAAAATAAAGGTTGTCTAAATGAATCGAGACATGAGATTAAGATGAAGTTAGATCATGTTCTTAGAATCCTTCGATCTCTTGTTAAGAACATTTGTGCTTCTCTTAAGACATCTTATGCGATTATGGTTTGTTTTAAACATGCATAATTCTGAGAAAGGTTATTGCCTTTCGGAAACAGAATGAATCTATCTAAAGGTATGTGTTTTGAACACATGAAGGAGATACATATAGACAAAGCAATTTCCTACACTTTGAGTGTAAAGAGCTTTGTAGATGCAGTGTTGTAAAACAAGAACCTGATATCAACTATGCAGTTAGCGTAGTGGGAGGATATCAAAGTAATCTGGATAAGAGATATTCGAATGCTGTAAAAGTACTTGGAAGTACTAGATTACTAAGCAAGACGAAATCTTCTTAGATTACATTTTCTCAGATCCAAATTCAGAGAAAGACCAGTGTAAGTCGATATCAGGCTATGTGTTCACTTTTAAAAGAGGTGGAACCTAAAAGATGAAAGAGTGATAAGCATGATGCTTCTCGGACTCTATCATAAACCGAATAGCAGCCTCAGAGGCAGCGGAAGTTTTGGTTAGGTTCCGGAATGACCTCTGAGCTTGGATATGATTCTTGGTTCACCAAAGGCTATGTATATAGCGGTGCATGGTAAACCGGAAGAAGTCATAAGTTCAAAAGGTGATGATAACACATAGAGCAAGTACCACCTGATTCGAGTCATCGTCTAGGGAGACGACGCAGTAGTCACCAAGATAGCTTCAGAGCGGCAACCTAGATTGCTCATTCACATAATACTTCTGGGAAGTATAACTTAAGCACGTGATGAGTATGGGAGTCGGGAGTTTGGAGGAAATGACTAGACCTTAGTACAAGTGGGAGATTGTTGGAGTTGTGTACTTAATGTCTAGATTTAAGTATTGGTAAACTCCCGGTCATAGCATTTAACCTATTTAATTAATAAACAATTATTTGCATTTAATTATTATTAATTAATTGTGCAAAATATAATCCTGGATTTCATACGTTGTAGTTAGTATGGTGTGCATGGGCACACAGAAGATCATACTATCGGTTACTCGTATTTAATCGAACAGTTGCTCACGACCTAGATGGACATAGACCAATCCATCGGCATAGTCGTTGTGTGAGAGAGAAAATAATTTATCTTAATTATTTTATCACACTTGTACACTTGGTGTATTGGGCGGATCGCTTGAGATTTATTGATTAGGATTGCCTTGGATAATCAATTTAAATCTCAGAGTATTTTATTCTTAATCCCCGATATTATTGCGGGTGTGTATATTTAATATTAGAGACTTTGATTTTCCAAAGGAATTAACCGATTTAATTATTGGGTTAATTACCGGTAAAATTGGGTCGCTATATTTTATATATGACATGCCGTGAATACTTGACGGGAAAGTGTATCCCGGAAGGGTTGATAATATCCCCGAGATGAGTTCATAAGGAATTATTGTGTAAACCTCATGAGTGGATTCGTTCCGCACAATAATAAAGGTTGAACGGTACTAGTCTCGGATATAAGAGATGAATATAATTTATTGAGCAATAAATAAATTTATTCATGGATATTTAAATCTTAAATACACGGAATAAATAATTTATACAAGGAAAGCACCTAGTATTATTTATTCCGTGTATTTAAGATTTAAATATCCATGAATAAATTTATTTATTGCTCAATAAATAATATTCATATCTTATATCCGAGACTAGTACCGTTCAACCTTTATTATTGTGCGGAACGAATCCACTCATGAGGTTTACACAATAATTTCTTATGAACTCATCTCGGGGATATTATCAACCCTTCCGGGATACACTTTTCCGTCAAGTATTCACGGCATGTCATATATAAAATATAGCGACCCAATTTTACCGGTAATTAACCCAATAATTAAATCGGTTAATTCCTTTGGAAAATCAAAGTCTCTAGTATTAAATATACACACCCGCAATAATATCGGGGATTAAGAATAAAATACTCCGAGATTTAAATTGATTATCCAAGGCAATCCTAATCAATAAATCTCAAGCGATCCGCCCAATACACCAGGTGTACAAGTGTGATAAAATAATTAAGATAAATTATTTTCTCTCTCACACAACGACTATACCGATGGATTGGTCCGTGTCCATCTAGGTCGTGAGCAACTGTTCGATTAAATACGAGTAACCGATAGTATGATCTTCTGTGCGCCCATGCACACCATACTAACTACAACGTATAAAATACAGGACTATATTTTGCATGATTAATTAATAATAATTAAATGCAAATAATTGTTTATTAATTAAATAGATTAAATGCTATGACCGGGAGTTTACCGATACTTAAATCTAGACATTAAGTACACAACTCCAACAATCTCCCACTTGTACTAAGGTCTAGTCATTTCCTCCAAACTCCCGACTCCCATACTCATCACGTGCTTAAGTTACACTTCCCAGAAGTATTATGTGAATGAGCAATCTAGGTTTCCGCTCTGAAGTTATCTTGGTGACTACTGCGTCGTCTCCCTTGACGATGACTCGTATCAGGTGGTACTGGCTCTATGTGTTATCATCATCTTTTGAACTTATGACTTCTTCCAGTTCTCCATGCACCGCTATGTACATAGCCTTTGGTGAACCAAGAATCATATCCAAGTTCAGAGGTCATTCTGGAACCTAACCAAAACTTCCGCTGCCTCTGAGGCCGCTATTCGGTTTATGATAGAGTCCGAGAAGCATCATGCTAATCACTCTTTCATTCTTAGGTTCCACCTCTTCTAAAAGTGAACACATAGCCTGATATCGACTTACACTGGTCCTTCTCTGATTCTTGGATCTGAGAAACTGTAATCTAAGAAGATTTCGTTTTGCTAGTAATCCAGTACTTCCAAGCACTTTTACAGCATTCGAATATTTCTTATCCAGATTACTTTGATATCCTCCCACTATGCTAACCGCATAGTTAATATCAGGTTCTTGTTTTACAACACTGCATCTACAAAGCTCTCTACACTTGAAGTGTAGGAAACTGCTTTGTCTATATCTATCTCCTTTATGCGTTTGAAACACATACCTTTAGACAGATGTATTCTGTTCCCGAAAGGCAATAACCTTTCTCAGAATTATGCATGTTTAAAACAAACCATAATCGTATAAGATATCTTAAGAGAAGTACAAATGTTCTTATCTAGAGATCAAAAGATTTCTAAGAACATGATCCAACTTCATCTTAATCTCATATCTCGATTTATTCAGACGACCTCTATTTTATGTCTGACAACACTTTTACATTGTTGCCAACGATGAAGTGTTATCTACACAAAATTCCGAGAAACACCACCTTTGTTTCCATTACGTCTCTAACACACCTTTCTCGCAAATTCCTATGCAGAACTAGGGATCGATTTCATGTCTACTAGATTCAGAGTTCAAAACTCCTCCAGTCTTATGAATATCTCTGGTTGCTTAACAACCTCCCACTGCAATGGCGTTCCGGTGTATAACAGTAACAACATTAGGTGCAGTCAGTGGTGTACTGCTACTCGGTTAGGCTGGTTCTCAGTCTTCCCTTTTCTCTTTTAAGGTACTTTGTCAGTTAGGGCATTATAGTTCATCTAATAGTCTTCCTCTAAGAACCGGGCGAGGACACCCATCTGGTTCGCAGTACTATTGAACTTACAATTACTTGTTCTTCTAGGATATTCTACAACCACATAGAATGTGCCGTTGTATCCAGAAATATCCATAGAACATAGGTAGCTCCGAATAAACTTGTCCTTTTACTATTAGAATTCCATTTCTTATACCTGACACACCATGTCTACACCTCAGTGTATGGTGTAGTCGTTTGAGACTTAATCTCAATCTTTGATTTATGCTATGTGTTATTTAGATAGGTGACAGCCTCCGCGAACAAGTCGCAGGCTTCCAATGGATATACTTTGAAGGTTCCCCATAATGGCTTTGTGTTGAAAACACTCCGCTTTTATGGCACATCAAGTATTCTAATCCATCTTCGAGTATTCTTGAAAGAACGACTCGTACCTTCTCTAATTACACATACCGCATTAATCATAAATCATTTTCAATACTTGTCCGAATTCCATCCTTTATCCAGAAAGGTTAACTCAGTTGTATCATCTTTCAAGATTGATTCTTAGGTCGGGAGGTCCATTCCTCCAACTATAATTGATCAAATCAATTTCGACCTTTTGAATCCCTTTTGAATAGATACCACCAAGTTCAAGAATTCACAAGTATAATGATTGATAAGAGATATACATCTAATAAGTAAAACAAGTTATACATAATGGTTTGTTGCATCGTGGTAGACTAAGGATTCATCATTCACATATTGCTATCTAATGTACCAGAATAGATATCACCATTATTTCTTATCCAAACCATCAAATGATTAAAGAAATAAAATATCCATTAATAAAGAAAACCAGAACAAAAGTTCTTTTTCAAAATAAAGGGGTACATAAAGCAATAACTGAAATGAAAACTTAAACAGATAAATGTCTTCCACTGCAACCGCTGCTACCCCAACAGCTTCGCCCATGTAGACTCGAACTCTTCTTCTCTAAGTTGCCGGGTTTTCTGGAACCCCTGCATTTAAAGAAATGCACATACCGTCAGTGGTTCCATATCTACACACCAGAATTCTGGTAGATAATACCGCTGACTATGTTTTTACGACTAAAGAAAAATTTATACCTCTGAGAGGACATTCAGACTTCCAGTGTCCAGACTTGTTGCATCGGAAGCACTTGCCCTTTGGCTTACTAGCCCCCACTCGTGGTCCATTCCTCTTGGCACCACTGGGTTTCATGGCTTGCTTCCTTTTATTGCCCCTACCTCCAATAGCTTTCAAGCTTTTGGACTTGGTAGCCACAAGCGCTTGAGACTTGCCCTTCTTGTAGATCCCCTCTGCCGCCTTCAGTTCAGTCAGGAGTTGCGCAATGCTATAAGATAGTTTACCCATATTATAGCTCATACGAAACTGCTCAAACTTAGGGGTCAGAGACTGGAGTATGATGTCGACTTGCGTCTCATCATCAATAGAAGCTCCTAGGACCTCAAGTTCATTCAACAAACTCATCATCTTGAGAACGTGCTCCCCTACGGGCGTTCCTTCAGACTGAGTAGTCGACATGAGGACTCTCATGGCTTCTTGCCTTGCCGCACGATCCTGCTCCCCAAACATCTCCTTGAGGTTAGTCATCATATCCCGGGCAGTGTCCATCGGCTCATGTTGGGTTTGGAGTACATTTGACATGGAAGCCAAAATATAGCACCTAGCCATTTCATCAGCCTTTTTCCACTTCCGATATGTTGCCTTTTCCTCATCAGTTGAGGCAGCCGTGGGATCAGCAGGGCATTTATCAGAGAGTACAAACTTGTACTCTTCAGCAGTCAGGACAATGTCCAAATTTCTCTTCCAATCAATGTAATTGGGACCAGTGAGTTTATGTTCCTTGAGTATCACAGAAAGTGGATTCATAGCTATTCTCTAAACCTATAAGCACATGTAAACAAACAATCAATTTAATGTCCGATATTATCTCCCTCAAATAATATCATTAAATTACTAATTGCGTCTAAAATCCCATCAGGTAAGGCAAGCCACGTGGTGTGGACGTTTACCCACCCAAATGATTTAGCAATTAGATTTTCTTTGGTCATACATCAATCATAGCGTAACTTCGTGGGGAAGAATACTATAACGCGTATCTAAGTGTAAACCATCACTCAGCACTAAAGTATATCGCTTGGAATTGCTACGTCACCGCAAGCCACGTGGTGTGGACGTTTACGACAATTTCACAACTCTTCACAATCACTTATAACTGTCTACATCAATTAATCCAAAATCCGTTAGCATAGCAAGCCACGTGGTGTGGACGTTTACTACACCAAGAGATTTTTATAATTGACTCCCAATTACAAGATCCATTCGATTTCGTAGATCAAGACTCGGAGAATCATAAGTGAAACTCGAAGTTTCTAACCAGTGATTCGCCATGCGAGCGACCCTTTCTCTCATAAATGAGGGAGCCGAGCAGACAATCGACCCACCTATCAAAGAATGGCACGAAGGTCTCTAATTTGTGTCATCCACATGACCAAGTGGCTCTGGCTCCATTCCACTCCCCGGGGTGAGAATGAGTCGACTTGAAGTCTGTTTCAGAAAGACAAATTAGGCATTGTTTGATAAACTTGATCAATGTTTCTTGTAAGAGGAATTACAAGAATTCTCCTCCAATGACTTGTCTATATGAACTTCGAAAGTCCATAAAAGTCACCAAGAGAACAGTGATGGAGACCATGGGAATGTTTCCATCCCCTCTCCCACTTAGCTTTTTACGATAAAGGGATACGCTATCTAGTGCATAAAATAAACACATATAGCATGCATGTAATCAATAAAGCACATAGATCACATAGTCAAAATAATGCTAGAGGAATTATTTTTCCCGACTATCATGGCTTTATCTTCATATGCATCTTCTAGTCTTCAGTCTTCGTTTCTTGAATGCTCCATGTGACGAGAATATTAATCTCCAATATTTAAATCTATTTATTTTCAATTAATCCAAAAGTTACTTAATTCGAAAATTAAGTCAATTGAATATATCAAAAATAAAATTAAATATTATTAATATTTTTATTTATTTTTATTTTTCTTTTCCACTTCATTAAATCTCTAGAATAATCTATCCAAGATACTCTTGGAATATTCTAGATGATATCCATAATGAAATAAGAAAATAAAATAAATTAGGACTCATATACTTTCCAAATTTATTTCATTCCTAATCCATGAATATTCCCATGAGTAGGAATAATCAAATAGGAAAAATAAATTTAGTACTAAATTAATTAAATTCCTAATCTTTGAATAATTCCATGAAGGAAATAAATCAATAGGAATAAAATTAATTCCAATTAATTCTTTTCCTATTCCATGAGAGTTTCCTAAAAGGAAAGCACTCAAATAGGAAAACCGAATTAATTTTGGAAAGTGAATATCGGTAGAAGTGGCATGGGTTGGGAGATCCCCATACCACCATCGACCGCCACCACCACGGAGGAGGGAACCGCCGCCGCCACCCCAGCTGGCCATCCACCACCGCCGGCGGCAGCCTCAGCCGAGGGGCGATCGACCCCTCCCCATGGCTTCGGTCATGGGGTCGATCATGGGGTTGATCGACTCCCCGGTTTTTCGTCCCTTTCGTCTTCGTCACACGTCTTCGTCTTCCGGCGATCGTCTCATTATCGAACCAACGTAAATAAATTACAAAATTTAAATTACACTATCCGGTATCGATTCTATACATGAAATCGACCCTATACATTTTCCGGAAAATAAAGAACGTAATAATAAATCCTAAATTCGGTCAACCCCCGAATTTTTACTATTACAAACATTCAACCACACAAAAACGAATTTCGACATGTCCGAGAGTTTAATAAATAATCATGATAATTAATTAAGCAATAATTAAATCCAACCATGATAGCCGGAAATCCTGCAAGGTAGAACAATAATCGAACATATACATGAAAACGAAACCAAACGCTCTGATACCAATTGCTGGGATTCGATGTCCCGGGCTATCAAAAAAATTGCGGAACCGATAACCCGACCGAAAACCCTAGATCGCCGTAGATTACGAACACCGACTCATTCGCAGGAGTCCGACCTTTGGAGACTACGCGCCCGAAGACACGTAGCCCGCCCCCAGCCGAAGTCCCCCACGAGTCGGATCCACGAACGCGAACCACCTCACGAGCCGGGGCCCGACCGAACGCCCAGCGAGGCCCGAAGGCCGCGTGCGCCCAGCCGAGCCCCCGCGAGGGGCTCGCGATCGTCTACGGACGATCGCTGGGGATGCGCGAGGCATCCCCGGGGCTGCTCGTAGCAGCCCCGCAGCGAGTCGCGTGACTCGCTGCTCGCGAGGGCCGAGCCCCGAACGCATCCGCTGCGGGCGAACCCGCAGCACGTACGGGGTCGCTGCGGGTGACCCCGCAGCTTACCCGCGATCGATCCGAGGATCGATCGCACCCCTCGGCTCCAGCCGAGGGTTCCTCGCGCCACGCGCCTCCGACGAGGGGGCCGGCGGATCCTCCCGCCGTGGCACCAGCCCACGGCGGATCCCCGACGATCGAACCCTAGGTTCGATCGTATGCCCCGGCGTCCAGCCGGGGCTCCCTCTCTCGTCGCGCGTCCGGCGGTCCGAACCCTAGGGTTCGACCGCCACGTTCGATCCTCGCCGGGGATCTCGAATCCCCGTCCCCGAGGTTCGTCGTTTTCCCGGATCGTGCGTTCATGTATATATCACAATTAAACATGAACAAATAATCATAGAAGGGTTCTCGATTATACCTTCGATTCGTTGTACGGAGAAACGAATCCAATTGACGACCTTGCGATCTTCCTACGTATTCCTCGCACCTTGTTCGAACGTCGTGTGGGCGACGATCTATCGAACTCCTATGGATCTTCCTCACTCTCCAAGACTTTATGATTGGCGTAGGTCAATTATTATGTGTTATGAAAAGTGAAGACCATGTAGTGCTTATATAGGCTACGTAGGGGATCATAAGGAGATTAAATATTGGGCTTCTAAATATTGAAGATTAAATTGGGTCCAACCTTAATCCATTAATCCTTATCAATATTAAATTTTATTTATTTTCCACTATATAAATAAAATTGCACTCCCAATATTAATCCATATTATATCAAATAATATTTCTTCGATTAGTATTATTTATTCCGTGTATTTAATATTTAAATATCCATGAATAAATTTATTTATTGCTCAATAAATAATATTCATATCTTATATCCGAGACTAGTACCGTTCAACCTTTATTATTGTGCGGAACGAATCCACTCATGAGGTTTACACAATAATTCCTTATGAACTCATCTCGGGGATATTATCAACCCTTCCGGGATACACTTTCCCGTCAAGTATTCACGGCATGTCATATATAAAATATAGCGACCCAATTTTACCGGTAATTAACCCAATAATTAAATCGGTTAATTCCTTTGGAAAATCAAAGTCTCTAGTATTAAATATACACACCCGCAATAATATCGGGGATTAAGAATAAAATACTCCGAGATTTAAATTGATTATCCAAGGCAATCCTAATCAATAAATCTCAAGCGATCCGCCCAATACACCAGGTGTACAAGTGTGATAAAATAATTAAGATAAATTATTTTCTCTCTCACACAACGACTATACCGATGGATTGGTCCGTGTCCATCTAGGTCGTGAGCAACTGTTCGATTAAATACGAGTAACCGATAGTATGATCTTCTGTGCGCCCATGCACACCATACTAACTACAACATATAAAATCCAGGACTATATTTTGCATGATTAATTAATAATAATTAAATGCAAATAATTGTTTATTAATTAAATAGGTTAAATGCTATGACCGGGAGTTTACCGATACTTAAATCTAGACATTAAGTACACAACTCCAACAAGACATACACCGGAAGGCTTCGTGGTCTCAACAATTCGGCTTCTCCGAATCACTCGACAAAGGTATAAGAAATCGAAACCCTTATTCCGCACACGTTTCGTTTTCTATTTCGTTGAAAATACATCGGATCTAAGATCGGGTTCCGGGCGTCGTGGATCATGTTCCTAGACTACCTGGGGGTTAAGGACCTCCGGATCGGTAGTCGGAAGAGGAAAATCGACCCGGAAACGCGCTCGGAACAGCAGGTCGCGCTGCTGTTCGCGGAAGAACAGCGCCCACTGAAAGGCAAACGGCGACCACCGTTTTAGGCTTAATCAACGACCGCTGATTTGTGGGAAGCGCCCGCTGCCCAAGGCAGATCAGCTGCCGTCTCGCGCGGTTGTCCTCCGGGGCGACGGCTGGGCGTGATTCGGCACACGGGCTGTCATGTGAACGAAGGAGCACTTCCGGGAGGTCGACTGGGAGTGTTCGGATGTTCGAGCGATCGAACGAACGCATCCCGGGTAGTCGATTTCCAACAATTGGTATCAGAGCCGGTTTTGTCGATTCGTTGTATTTTTGCGAGAATTGTTTTGCAGGTTCAAACCCGATTATTATGGTCATGTGATTGGACTGTATGTTGTGGTTTGAATAAACTCTCGGGATTGTCGAGATCTTTGTTTTATATCGTTGCTTGTTTGTAATAGTTAAAACGACGGGTTGAGTCGTTTAGGTTTTACTTTTTTCGTTTTCGTTATATCCGGATGTATAGGATCGATCAACCTGTATAGGATCGATGCCGGAAGTAGTTAGTTTTACTTATGTAATGTTGCTGCTACTTGGTGGATCGAGAGAAGATCGAAGGCCGGACGAACGAGGGTCGAGAAATCGAACCCGCGGCTGAATAGGCTCAATCAGCGACCGCTGGAGATGGGGCAGCGCCCGCTGCCCAGGGCTTCTCCAGCGAGAGCTGAATGTGGGGCAGCGCCCGCTGCCCGAGGCTCGGCAGCAACGCCGCGGGGGTTCGACGGACACCACGGAACCCTCGTCGAGGCTTGGGGCGATACTCCAGTGGGAGGGGTTCGTCTCTTGGCACTTAGACGAGTCGGTGGTGGATCGAGACCGAGACGAGCAACGAGCTGAAGTTCCGAGAAGACGTGCTTCCAAGATATTTAAGGCCATAATAATCGGGGCCACGTTAAATGCTTTATATGTGTTTACGTGCTTATATTATGCTTAAATTGTTTATGCATGTTTATCCCTTTCGTAAAATACTAAGTGGGAGAGGGATTGGAAACAATCCCACGGTCTCCATTCTCTGTTTTGATAGTGATGTGTGTCACTTACGAGTTGGCTTTAGTGTCATCCTCCTTATCGGATAAAGTCGACACACGGATATCACTGGATCAAAATTCGAATTTAAAATCCACTTATAAAAATTGAACAATTATATTTCTCAAAAGCAATGCCTAATCTGTCATTGAAAGACTAATTTCAACTCGACTCATTCTCACCCCGGGGAGTGGAATGGAGCCAAAGCTCTTGGTTAAGTCGATGACACAGATTAGAGACTTTCGAGTCATTCGATGACTAGATCGATTGTCTGATTGGCTCCCTCACTTTTGTGAGAGATAGAGCTCAATTGCATGATTGATCGCTGGTTAAAAACTTCGAGTTTCACTTACGAGATATCAAGCTTTGATTAATAAAATTGTGAAATTTAATAAATGTAAGAGTCAATTAACAAAGTTGTTTGTTTTAGTAAACGTCCACACTATCGTGGCTTGCTAAATGGAAATAGTACTTTGGGTTAATTAAGATTCTATGACATTTAAATAAGTGAGATTCAATTAATAAAGTTGTTTGTTTTAGTAAACGTCCACACTAACGTGGCTTGCTAAATGGAAACGGAACTTTGGGATTAATTGAGGCTCAACAGTTATAGAAAGTCGTGGAGGACCGCATGTCAACGTAAACGTCCACAAGAACGTGGCTTGCGGTGGACATGTAGTTCCCGAGCGGTGGACTTAGTACTGAGAAATGGTATACACTTAGGTACGCTTTATAGTATCCTCCCCATCGGAGTCACTGCTATAATGATGTACGACCGAAGTGAAATCCAATCATAAAATCATTTGGACTGGTAAACGTCCACAAGAACGTGGCTTGCTATGTCTGATGGGATTTTGGAAATGATTGGTAGTTTAATGATATCACTTGAGGGAAAAGATATCGAATTAAACTCATTGTTTGTTTTATATGGTATTATTCCCATTAAAAGTCAACAAACTCACTGAACCTGATTGTATGGATAAGAGAAGAAACTTGGACATTGTCCTAACTGCAGAGGAGTACAAATATATACTCCAAGTCAATTGACCTGCTGAACCAAATGATGCTTCCACTACTGAGGAAAGGAAGCTCATTGGAAATGGATCAAGGCTATGAGATGACGCGGAGCAACATTATGGCTTTCATGTCAAATGTGCTGCGGCATCGGGATCATGCCATGACCATTACCTATGATATGATGCTTAACCTCAAGAAGTTTTGGTTATCAGGACAGGACAGCCGGGCAAGATGAAATGAGGCAACTCATGACAGCCATCATGTCGGAATGAACGCCCGTGAGGGATCACGTTCTTAGAATGATGGGCTATCTTAATTAGATAGAGATTCTGGGAGCAATTATCAATGGGGTAACCCAAGTTGATATTGTGCGCCAGTCTCTGCCGAGAAGTTTTGAGCAGTTCTGCCTGAACTAATATATGAATAAGAGGTCTTATTCATTGACGGAGCTCCTGATTGAACTTCAAGCGGCTGAGGGAATCTTTAAGGGCTCTCAAAGCACTTGTGGCTGAGAAATTGGCTGTTCCTAGGCCTTCGGGCGGCAAAAGGAAGCAAATACGGAAACCCAGCGGGCCTAATATATCTGGACCATGGAATGGGACAAGCAAGCCCAAGGGGCAAGTGCTTCCGTTGTAAGCAGTTTGGATACTGGGAGTTTTAATTGTCCTCTTAAGCAACAAGAAGTTATAACCTACATGGGCAATACTGTTAAGGTAACAGCCGTTGCAGTGGGAGATGTTAAATGTTTTTAAACGGTAGGATTTAAGTTCTAATAAATTGTCTTTATGTGCCGGCATTTAGAAAGAAATTTCATTTCGGATTTCTAAATTGGCTTAGGATGGATATTCCGTTTCTTCTGATGGTTTCACACTTATCAGAGTAGGAAATGGGGATATTATCTATTCTGGTACATTGATAGACAATTTAATACTAAATCCGTGTTCTTCCACGATGCAACAGACCGGATCTAATAACACATTGTCGAACCCCAATAAGAGTAAAGATCCTTCTAGGAGGAATCAACTGTACTTATGGAATCTTAGGCTAAATCATTTTAACTTAAGTACAATTCAAAAGGATGAAAGCTGATGGACCACTCAGCTAGGTTGAAGGAAAGGACCTTCCAACCTTCGAATCATACTTGGAAGTTTTAATGACCAAGCAACCCTTTACGGTTAAAGGGAAAAGATCCAAGAACGTACTAGAGTTGATTCGCTCTGATTTATGCAGACCTCTTTGAGGAGTAAGGCATACTTATCAGAAAATAGGATTAACTCCCAACAGACTACACCATTTATGCCTCGGCAAAATAATGTGTTGTAAAGAAGGAATAGGACTCTTATATATATGGGAAAGTAGACAATAAGTTATTCGGAGTTACCTAATTCGTTTTTGGGATATGGCTTGGAAACAGCGGCGTTTATCCTGAACTTGATTCCTTTGGAAACTTGTACAGATATTCGGCTGTTTATAGGATACCCTAAGAAAACGAATTGAGATATGTAATATAGTCCAAAGGACCAGATGTTCGTTGATTGCATCAACGTTCGGTTCTTAGACATAGACTACATATGCAAGATCACAAGCCCAAGAGTAGAGTAATACTTAATGAGCTTAGAGGGACTGATCAAGACTTAGAACCAGCCTAACTGAGTGGTTCACTACTATAATCTTTAGTCACTAAAGATACACCGGAGCGTCGTCGTAGTGGGAGGGTTGTTCGACAGCCCGACAGGTTCATGTTTATAGGTGAGTCTTCGGACTTATTACTTGGAGAACATGAAGCCGACCCCTGGACCTATGACGAGACGCTGAAAGATCAAGATGCTCAGCCTTGGCAAAAGTCGATGAAATCTGATGTATGGGACATCAAGAGGGATTCATCGAAAAGAGCCGAAAGCATTTTGTAAGCAAGCTTAATCGATCTTTGGATTGAAGAAAGTTTCAAGATCTTGGACACATGCGGATCTATGAGAAAATCTATTTTATGGATTCTTTCAAGGCATGTTTGGGTCCTGTGTGTAACAAATAAGTGACGGAAAAGTTGTGGTGTTTTCTCATTCTTTATGTAGACGACATCCTTCTAAATTGGCAACAATATGAAAGATGTTATCAGACATAAAGGGATGGTTGTCCGAGTAATTCAATATAAGAGACTCAGGAGAAGTCGGGAATGTTCTTGGGATCAAGGTAATAAATGATCACCAGAAAAGAACATAGAACTTATCTCAAGCCTCATACATAAATACAATTCTTGCTCGTTGCAGCATACAAAATTCCAAGAGAGGTCTTCACCTTTTAGATGTGGAATTCATCTATCTAAAGTTTTGTGTCCGACACAATAAAGGAGATAGATGAAGAGTAAGCAGTTCCCTGCACCTTAATGGTGGGAAGCTTAATGTATGTAATGCTATACACGAGACTGATATCTACTATGCCGTGGGTATGGTGGTGAGATATCATAGTAATCCTGGAAAGGATCACTCGACTGATGTAAAGAACATGTTTAGGCTCCTGCAGAGGACCAGGAATTATGTTCTGAGTTACAAAGCAGTCAAGTTGTTTCCTTTGGATTACATAAAATTGGATTTCCAATCAAACGGGGACAGTCGAAAGTCGAAGTCAGGCTATGTGTTCTCACTATGAAGTGGAGCAGTCACATGGAAGAATGTAAAGCAGCAATGCATTACAGACTCAACCATGGAAACTGAAAGGATAACGGCCTCTGAGGCAGTTAAAAGGTCAGTGTGGCTCCAGAACTTCCTGAGGGACTTAGATGTGGTTTCTAGTTTACCCAAAGCTATTTTGAATAGCGGTGTATTAGTAAACTTGAAATGCCACGAGTCCACAGTGGGAGATAACACATAGAGCGCAAGTACCACCTGATTCGAGAGATCGTCTAGTAAGACGATGCAGTTGTCACCTAGATAGCATCGAGAGGATTTCCTGGTAAAACCGTTCACAGAAGCTCTTCCAGCGGAAGCGTTGGGTAGGGGCGATAAGGTTATGGAAATCTGATGTTTGGGAGAGGGCGACTAGACTTTTAGTATAAGTGGGAGATTGATGGAGTTGTATTCTAAATGTCTAGTTTAGTGCAAATACGGAACTCCTTATCTATACCTTAATTCGATATATGATTCAAGCATGATTGCATTTAATGCAATAGTCCTTGATGTATACGTTGTAGATAGTATGGCGTGAGGAGACACGCGGAAGATCATACTATCGGTTACTCGTATACTATCGAACAGTAGCTCACGACTTAGATGGACAGGGAAAATCCATCGGTACGTCGTAGTGTGACTGGTAGATAGTCGGTCTTGACTATCATGTTACACTCGTACACTTGGTGTATTGAGCAGGACCACGGGAGGGCGTTCGATTTATACTAATCACAGTAATCGAACCAGACCTCAGAAATTACGGATATACGAATTCCTAATCCCTATATAATTATAGGTGCGTGTGTCCAATTCTCGGTTCTTTGACTTGCTAGTGAGTGAGACTAATTGATTAGTCAATATTCTCGGTAAATTGGGAATCGGAATTGTACACACGACATGCTATAGATTATAGAAAGGAAACCGTGTCCCATTTATTGGGTTGATGATGTCCCCGAGATGAGCTCATAAAGTTTATCATGTAAACCCTGCAGGTGGATTAGTTCCACATGATAATAAGGATGAGTGGTACTAGTCTCGGATAACAAGAAACGAGTTAATTTAATTATTAGTAATTAAAGTTAATTCGTGGACATACGATGTCTTAAACACGGGGAAAGTCGTATATGTAATTCGGCGGAATTATTATTGTTGAAATAATATAAATTAATTATTGGGAATTCAATTATAATTTTATAGTGGAATTAATTATAATTAAAATTGTGGAATTTAATTAAGGTTTGCCTTTTAGGACGCCGAGTTAATTAAATTGCAATTTAGCCTAATAATTAATTTCCATAAGGTCCCTGGTGTAGCTCTATAAATACCTCACCCTCTCTTTCTCTAAACCTAAGAAACGCCGCTATTTTATTTTTGCGGAGAAAAATAAATTGTTTGCACAATTACTTTTCTGTAAAAATAAATAGATTAGCGCTGTTATTATTTTCTGGAGAAATTAATTGCTAGCGCAATTATATTTCTGAGACAGAAGATGAAAACCTAACTTACTGCCGCTATAATTAATTCTGCAGAGAAAATAAAAGCTTGCGCAATTAATTTTCCTCTACTTAATTAATTCAGATTAGCGCAGTAATAATTCTCTAGAAATAATTTTGCTTGCGCAAATATATTTCTGAGACAGAGGATATTATTCCTACGGTGGGTTCAAGAGAGAAAGGAGAAGAGGAAGGTTCAGCGGATCGTTGCCCACTCAACGGCTGAACGTCGGGGATAGAGACATACACCGGAAGGCTTCGTGGTCTCAACAATTCGGCTTCTCTGAATCACGCGACAAAGGTATAAGAAATCGAAACCCTTATTCCGCACACGTTTCGTTTTCTATTTCGTTGAAAATACATCGGATCTAAGATCGGGTTCCGGGCGTCGTGGATCATGTTCCTCGACTACCTGGGGGTTAAGGACCTCCGGATCGGTAGTCGGAAGAGGAAAATCGACCCGGAAACGCGCTCGGAACAGCAGGTCGCGCTGCTGTTCGCGGAAGAACAGCGCCCGCTGAAAGGCAAACGGCGACCACCGTTTTAGGATTAATCAGCGACCGCTGATTTGTGGGAAGCGCCCGCTGCCCAAGGCAGATCAGCTGCCGTCTCGCGCGGTTGTCCTCCGGGGCGACGGCTGGGCGTGATTCGGCACACGGGCTGTCATGTGAACGAAGTAGCACTTCCGGGAGGTCGACTGGGAGTGTTCGGATGTTCGAGCGATCGAACGTACGCATCCCGGGTAGTCGATTTCCAACAGGTTTGTTTTAAACATGCATAATTCTGAGAAAGGTTATTGCCTTTCAGATACAGAATACATCTATCTAAAGGTAAGTGTTTGGAACACTAAAGGTGCTGGAAATCGATATCCCGGGGTATCAAAAAATTGCGGAACCGATAACCCCGACTGAAATCCCATCGCCGGAAAACCGCGAACCACCGAACGGAGCCGGGCTCGACCCGAGCATCGTCGCGGGATGAACCCGCGGCCGAAACCCTAGCCGAGCCCCCGCCGGGGCTCTCGATCGCTGCCCTAGCGATCGCCGGGGATGCACGCGCATCCCCGTGGGGCTGTTCCGAACAGCCCCCGGCGGTGAGTCCGACGACTCACCGCCACCGCCGAGGAGGGCGGTGCACCCAGCGCACCCGCCGCGGCCCAGCCGCGGCTGCCCCCGCGATCGACCGCAAGGTCGATCGCATGCCCCGGCGTCCAGCCGGGGCGTCCTCGTGTGGGCTCCGCGATCGACGCCCTAGGGCTCGATCGCACCCCTCGGCTCCCAGCCGAGGGTCCTTCGAACCTTCGCCGGGGATCTCGAATCCCCGTCCCCGAAGTTCATCGTTTTCTCGGATCGTGCGTTCATGTATATATCACAATTATATATCACATAAAATCATGGAGGGGATTTATGATTTTATACCTCGATTCGTTGTGCGGAGAAACGAAATCAAAACGTTGAAGACCTTCGAATCTTCCTACGTATTCCTTGCACTCCGTTCGAACGTCGTGTGGGCGACGATCTATCGAACTCCTATGGATCTCCTTCAACTCTCAAGCAATATCAAGTATGATATTCTTGTCTTATGATGTGTGTAAATTGTGAAGGCCATGTAGTGCTTTTATAGGCTACGTAGGGGATCTGTAGGGGATCTAAAGGAGGTGGAATATTGGGCTTCCAATATTAATGATTAAATTGAGCCTAGCCCAAATCCATTAATCCCATTAATATTAATTAATTTATTTTCCACTATATAAATTAATTGCACTCCCATATTAAACCATGTTGGAAATCGATATCCCGGAATTAATAAATTTAAATAAATAAAATTATCTAATTAATTTCGACCGAAATCCTTTGGAGATCGAATATCCGGGGTTGTCAAATTGCGGAACGACAACTCCAATCGACTCCCGGTTGCCGGAATATCCCGCCATGAACCACCACGAAGCGCCAGATTCAACCAAAACCCTCACCGCGGCAAAGCCGCGGCTGTTCGGTCGAGCCCCTTCGTGGGGCTCACGGCTGATCATGGCAGCCGCCTAGGGCTGCCCTTGGCAGCCCGCCGGGCATGCTCGAACCCTCGCGGACAGCCCCCGTCAAACCCTAGCAGCGGCACGAGCCGCCGCCGTTCGATTGAGGCGCGCGCACGTCATCGAACGTGCGCTAGGGTTCAGCCCTTAGCATCCCGCTGGGCTTGCCCAGCCATGTCCCGCTGATCACCCCCAAGCCACGGTCGAACCGTGGCTAGCGATCAGCCCGCAGCCACCACCGCGCGAGCGGCGGTCCAGCCGTGCGAGCGGCGGTCAGCCCGCGCGAGCGGTGATCGCGCCGTGCGAGCGGCTGCTCCAGCAGCCCGCTGGACAAGCATGGGCGATCAATCTCATGCTCGATCGAGTCTCGGCCCCTAGCCGAGGCTCTCGCCCCTCGACCCCTCCAGCCCGAGCCGTTGAGCCGCCGGCGGTCCGGTGATCTTCGATCACCACCGCCCGGTTCAACCTCGACTTGGGTCGCGTTCTCGGATCTTACGTTCACGTTATTTTCACGATAATAATTTAAAATCATCGAAGGAGGTTCAACGATTTTACCTTTGTTCTCGTTGTACGGAGAAACGAGATCTATGAAGACCTTGAGACCTTCCCACGTATTCCTTGCACTAGCTCGAACGTCGGGTGGGCGACGATCTTCCGAACTCCATGGATCTCCCTCTCTACTTTCTCTCTCTAGAATTGTGATCTTCAAGTTATGAGAATAGAGAAGACCATGTAGTGCTTTTATAGGCTACGTAGGGGATCTTAAGGAGGTGGAATATTGGGCTTCCAATAATAGTGATTAAATTGAGCCCAAGCCCAAATCTATTAATCATTACTATTATTAATTAATTTATTTTCCACTATATAAATTAATTGCACTCCCAATATTAAACCATATTATATCAAATAATATTTCTCCGGTAGTATTATTTATTCCGTGTATTTAAGATATAAATATCCATGAATAAAATTAATTTATTGCTAATTAATTTATTCATCTCTTATATCCGAGACTAGTACCATTCAACCTCAATTATTATGCGGAACGAATCCACCTGCAGGGTTTACATAATAATTCCTTATGAACTCATCTCGGGGATATTATCAACCCTTCCGGGATACACTTTCCCGTCAAGTATTCACGGCATGTCATATATAAAATATAGCGACCCAACTTAACCGGTAATTGACCCAGTAATTAAACCGGTCAATTCCTTTGGAAAATCAAAGTCACTTATATTAAATATACACACCCGCAATAGTATCGGGGATTAAGAATAAAATACACTGAGATTTAAATCGATTATCCAAGGCAATCCTAATCGATAAATCTCAAGCGATCCGCCCAATACACCAAGTGTACAAGTATGATAAAATAATCAAGACAAATTATTTTCTCCCTCATACAACGACTATACCGATGGATTGGTCCGTGTCCATCTAGGTCGTGAGCAACTGTTCGATTATATACGAGTAACCGATAGTATGATCTTCCGTGTGACGACGCACACCATACTAACTACAACGTATATAATCTAGGACTATAATTTGCATATATTTAATTATAAATAATTAAACGCAAATAATTGTTTATTTAATTAAATAGATTAATGGCAATGGATCGGGAGTTTCCGTTACTTAAATCTAGACATTAAGTACACAACTCCAACAATCTCCCACTTGTACTAAGGTCTAGTCATTTCCTCCAAACTCCCGACTCCCATACTCATCACGTGCTTAAACTGTACTTCCAA
Organism: Euphrasia confusa; assembly: GCA_954870475.1. NCBI lineage: Eukaryota > Viridiplantae > Streptophyta > Magnoliopsida > Lamiales > Orobanchaceae > Euphrasia > Euphrasia confusa. Next base: position 12,585,715 of record OX940969.1, read on the forward strand.
GAAGTACCATGTGAATGAGCAATCTAGGTTGCCGCTCTTAAGTTATCTTGGTGACTACAACGTCGTCTTCCCTGACGATGATTCGTATCAGGTGGTACTTGCTCTATGCGTTATCTTACACTTATGGACTTGTGATTTCTTACCATTTGCCATCGCACCGCTATTTACATAGCCTTTGGCAAATTAAGAATCACATCTAAGTCCCAGAGATTATCCCGGAGCTATACCAAAACTTCCGCTGCCTCTGAGGCCGCTATTTGGTTGCTCATGGCAGAGTCCGAAAAACATCGTGCTTTTCACTCTTCCATGTTAAAACTCCTTCTCCTTCAATAGTGAAACACATAGCCTGATATCGACTTACACCGGTCCTTATTTGATTAGAAATCTAAGAGAATGTAATCCAAAGGAAATGCTCGTTTGCTCCGTAATCCAGAACATATTTCCAGTACTTCGAAAGTACTTAAAATGTTCATTACAGCAGTCGAGTATTCCTTTCCAGGATTACCTTGATATCCTCCCACTATACTAGCCGCATAGCAGATATCAGGTTCTCGTTTTCAACGTCGCATTTATCAAGCTTTCCACACTCGAAGTGTAGGAAACCGCTTTCATTGCTTCTATCTCCTTTTTGTGTTCCAAAACACATATCCTTAGATAGATGCATTCCGTATCTGAAAGGTAACATACCTTTCTCAGAATCTTGCATGTTAAAACGAACCATAATCATTTATATGTAAGATGTCCAGGAGAAGTACAATGTTCTTTTCTAGAGATCCTAGATCTCAAGAACATGTCCAACTTCTTCCTATATCTTTCATATTGATTCATCTAGACAACCATCATTTTATGTCTGACAACATCTTTACATTGTTACCAATGATAAAATGTTATCTGCATAAAACCTCCGAGAAACACCACTTTGTTTCCATCACGTTTCCCATACACACGATTCGTCAATGCCTTTTGATGAATCCATCAAATGGACTATCTCATCAATGCGCAAGTTCCACGACCACTAGCTTCGTTTCAATCCATAAATGGATCAACTAATCTTGTACTCTAAATGATCTTGCCTCTTAGAAATAAACCTTATTGCTTTCTAAGAGAGCACATTTAGATCTAGTACTGCCTCTATGTAGATCCAGGGATCGATTTCATGTATACTAGGTCCAGAGTCCGAAGACTCTCCTAGTCTTATGAATATCTTCGGTTGTCACACAACCTCCCACTATAACGGCATTCCGGTGTATAAACAGTAATAACAGTAGGTGCAGTTAGTGGTGTACCGCTACTCGGTTCGGCTGGTTCTAAGTCTTAATCTCTCTCTCTCATTCAAAGTATTACGTCACTTTGGGCTTGTGGTTCATCTAATAGTCTTCCTCTAAGAACCGGGCGTTAGAGCTTATAACGTCCTTCTGGTCCATAGTACTATTGAACACACATATTTTGTTCTTCTAGGATATTCTACAACCGCATTTGAATGCGCCGTTGTTTCCAGACATATCCATAGAACATAGGTAGTTCCGTATAACTCATGCCTTTAATATTTCTATAAGAGTTCCATTTCTTAATTTCCGACACACCATTTTTACACAACAGTGTATGGTGTAGTCATTTGGGATCAAATCCCAATCTCTGATTAGTATGCCATGCATTCCTCAGACAGGTACTTGCCTCCGCGATCAAATCGCGGGCTACAAATGGATATACCTTGATGGTTCTCCACAATTGCTCAGTGTCCATTGACATGTCAAAACACTTGCTTTTGTGGCACATTAGGTATTCTAATCCATTTCTCGAGTAATCATTAAATGAAGTACTCGTACCTTATTGTCTGAGTAGACATAGGTCTGCATACATCAGAGTCAATCAATTCTTATACTTGTCCGAATCTTATATCTTATATCCATAAAGGATTGCTTAGTCGTATTATCTTCCAAATTTGATTCTTAGGTCGGAAGGTCCACTCCTTCAACTTAATTGATCTTACAATCAATTTTCGACCTTTGAACTTCTTATTTGAATAAATATGACTTAGCATAAGAATCCACAAGTAAAAATGATTTAACAAAGAAATCTCTTATTAGTAAAACGAGTTATATACTACGGTTCGTTGCATTGTGGTGGACTCAGGATTCACCATTCATATATTGCTAGCTAATGTACCAAAATAGATAATATCATTATTTCTTCTTATAACCATCAAATGATTAAAAGAAATAAAATATCCATTTATTAGAAATCCAGAACAAAGTTCTTTCTAATTTGAAAGGTACATAAAAGCAATAACCCAAAATGAAATCCTATAAAATGTCCTCCACTGCAACTGCTGCCTCCTCTACAGCATTGCCCATGTAGACTACGATTTCTTCTTTTCTAAGTCGTCGGGTTTCCTGGAACCCTTGCATTTAGAATGCACATACCGTCAGTGGTTCTATATCTACACACCAGGTTCCGGCAGATAATACCACTGACTATGTTTTACGACTAAAGAAAATTTCGTACTTTCTTTGAGAGGATAATCAGACTTCCAGTACCCAGACTGTTTGCATAGAGAAATCTTGCCTCATGGCTTTCTCGTCCCATCTCGTGGTCCAAGTAACTTAGGACCACTGGGATTCATTGCTTTCTTTTCCTTTCCCCGATTTTGCCCTTAGGTTCAAAACCTTTGGCACTGGCTACAAGAGCTTGCGATTTCCGTCTCAACTCGTCCAAAAGGTCAATCATCTCAAAAACGTGTTTAAGCGTTTCCTCGAAGGACTGGCCTTTATGAGTATCCTCATCGCTTCTTGTCTAGCCGCCTATGTCAATAGGCTCGGGAGGACAAAGCTCACTGAGTACAACCTTGCACTCTTTAACAGTTTGGGTAGTGTCTAGATCTCTATTCCAATCATTACATTTAGGGACCAATGAGTTTAAAATCCTTACGTATCACATAAAGTGGCTTCAAAGCCATCCATAATCTATGAGCACATATAATAACAAACAATCGATTCAATATCCGATATTATCTCCCTTAAATAATATCATTAAACCACTAATCACATCTAAAATCCCATCAGATATGGCAAGCCACGATAGTGTGGACGTTTACCTATTCAAATGATTTAGCAATTAGATTTGCTTCGGTCGTACATCATCATTAGCGTTACTTCGATGGGAAGAATACTAAGAAGCGTACCTAAGTGTAAACCATTACTCAGTATCTAAGAAGATCGTTTGGGACACGCATATTCACCGCAAGCCACGATAGTGTGAACGTTTACGTTAACATACGCTCCTTTACTCCCTTCTATAACTGTCTACATCAATCGATCCAAAATCCCATTCAGTGCAGCAAGCCACGATAGTGTGGACGTTTACTACACCAAAAGATTTTTACAATTGACTCCCAATTACTTGATCCATTCGATTTTTGTAAATCAGGACGCGGAGAATCATAAGTGAAACTCGAAGTTTCTAACCAGTGATTCACCATGCGAACAGCCCTATCTCTCATTCAATGAGGGAGCCGAGCAGACAATCGATCCACCTTCAAAAAGATGGTACGAAGGTCTCTAATTTGTGTCCTCTACATGACCAAGTGGCTTTGGCTCCATTCCACTCCCCGGGGTGAGAATGAGTCGACTTGAAATCAGTTTCAGAAAGACAAATTAGGCATTGTTTGATAAACTCAATCAATGTTTCTCGTAAAAGGAATTACAAGAATTCTCCTCCAATGACTTGTCTATACGAACTTCGAAAGCTCATAAAAGTCACCAAGAGAACAGTAATGGAGACCATGGCATTGTTTCCAATCCCTCTCCCACTTAGCTTTTTATAACAAAGGGATACGCTATCTAATGCATAATTAAACACATAAGCATGCATACATGAAATAAAGCACATAAAATATTATCACATAGTCAAAATAATACTAGAATATTATTTTCCGACTATCATGGCTTTATTGCATCTCCGTACGCATCTTCTAGTCTTCAGTCTTCGTTCTTGAATGCTCCATGTGACGAGAATATTAATCCCAATATTTAAATCTATTTATTTTTAATTAATCCAAAAGTTACTTAATTCGAAAATTAAGTCAATCGAATATATCAAAAATAAAATTAAATATTATTAATATTTTTATTATTTTTATTTTCCTTTTCTACTCCATTAAATCTCTAGAATCCTATCCAAGACCCACTTGGAATATTCTAGAAGATTTCTATAATGGAATAAGGAAATAAAATAATTTAGGACTCCTAATCCTTCCAAATTAATTCTTTTCCTAATCTATTAAAATTCCATAAACGAATAATTAAATAGGAAAAATTAATTAAGGACTTTTAAAACTTTCCAAATTAATTATTTTCCTAATCTATTAAAAAATTCCATAAAGGAATAATTAAATAGGAAAAATAAATTAATTCTAAATTTATGTTTTTTCTTATTCCATGAAAATTCCCAAGAATAGGAATAATCAATAAGGAAAAATAAATTTATTCTAAATTTATTCTTTTCCTATTCCATGAGAATTCTTCAAAAAATAGGAATACTCAAAATAGGAAAACCGAATAATTTAGGAAAGTTGGATCTCGGCAGGAGAGCACGAGTTGGGAGTCCCCGCGCCCTACCACCACCATCGATCACCCTTCGGAGGAGCATGCCGCCGCCACCCCAGCCCACGCGCCACCACCATTGGTGGCCGGCGTGGCCGAGGAGTCCCGCGGGCAGCCCCCTCGCCTAGGGCTCGATCCTTTATGGGGTCGATCATGATGATCGATCCCTCGTCCCATCGTCTCCCTCGTCACATCGTCTTCTTCCGGCGGTCGTTTCGGCATCGATCCAACGTAATTAAAATTACAAGAATTAAATTACTATTATCCGGTATCGATTCTATACATGAAATCGACCCTATACATTTTCCGGAAAAAGTAGAACGTAATAATAAACCTAAATTCGGTCAACCCCCGAATTTTTACTATTACAAGCATTCACCACACATAAAACGAATCTCGACATGTCCGAGAGTTTAATAATCAAGAACAATATTATGACAATAATTAACGAACAATTATATCTAGCCATAATAGTCGGAAACCCTGCAAGGTAGAACAATTTATCGAAAAATACCGTGAACGAAAACCAACGCTCTGATACCAATTGTTGGAAATCGATATCCCGGAATTAATAAATTTAAATAAATAAATTATCTAATTAATTCCGACCGAAATCCTTTGGAGATCGAATATCCGGGGTTGTCAAATTGCGGAACGACAACTCCAATCGACTCTCGGTTGCCGGAACATCCCGCAATGAACCACCACGAAGCGCCGGATTCAACCAAAACCCTCACCGCGGCAAAGCCGCGGCTGTTCGGTCGAGCCCCTTCGTGGGGCTCACGGCTGATCATGGCAGCCGCCTAGGGCTGCCCTTGGCAGCCCGCCGGGCATGCTCGAACCCTCGCGGACAGCCCCCGTCAAACCCTAGCAGCGGCACGAGCCGCCGCCGTTCGATTGAGGCGCGCGCACGTCATCGGACGTGCGCTAGGGTTCAGCCCTTAGCAGCCCGTTGGGCTTGCCCAGCCATGTCCCGCTGATCGCCCCCAAGCCACGGTCGAACCGTGGCTAGCGATCAGCCCGCAGCCACCACCGCGCGAGCGGCGGTCCAGCCGTGCGAGCGGCGGTCAGCCCGCGCGAGCGGTGATCGCGCCGTGCGATCGGCTGCTCCAGCAGCTCGCTGGACAAGCATGGGCGATCGAGCTCATGCTCGATCGAGTCTCGGCCCCCAGCCGAGGCTCTCGCCCCTCGACCCCTCCAGCCCGAGCCGTTGAGCCGCCGGCGGTCCGGTGATCTTCGATCACCATCGCCCGGTTCAACCTCGACTTGGGTCGCGTTCTCGGATCTTACGTTCACGTTATTTTCACGATAATAATTTAAAATCATCGAAGGAGGTTCAACGATTTTACCTTTGTTCTCGTTGTACGGAGAAACGAGATCTATGAAGACCTTGAGACCTTCCCACGTATTCCTTGCACTAGCTCGAACGTCGGGTGGGCGACGATCTTCCGAACTCCATGGATCTCCCTCTCTACTTTCTCTCTCTAGAATTGTGATCTTCAAGTTATGAGAATAGAGAAGACCATGTAGTGCTTTTATAGGCTACGTAGGGGATCTTAAGGAGGTGGAATATTGGGCTTCCAATAATAGTGATTAAATTGAGCCCAAGCCCAAATCTATTAATCCTTACTATTATTAATTAATTTATTTTCCACTATATAAATTAATTGCACTCCCAATATTAAACCATATTATATCAAATAATATTTCTCCGGTATAATTATTTATTCCGTGTATTTAAGATATAAATATCCATGAATAAAATTAATTTATTCATCTCTTATATCCGAGACTAGTACCATTCAACCTCAATTATTATGCGGAACGAATCCACCTGCAGGGTTTACATAATAATTCCTTATGAACTCATCTCGGGGATATTATCAACCCTTCCGGGATACACTTTCCCGTCAAGTATTCACGGCATGTCATATATAAAATATAGCGACCCAACTTAACCGGTAATTGACCCAGTAATTAAACCGGTCAATTCCTTTGGAAAATCAAAGTCACTTATATTAAATATACACACCCGCAATAGTATCGGGGATTAAGAATAAAATACACTGAGATTTAAATCGATTATCCAAGGCAATCCTAATCGATAAATCTCAAGCGATCCGCCCAATACACCAAGTGTACAAGTATGATAAAATAATCAAGACAAATTATTTTCTCCCTCATACAACGACTATACCGATGGATTGGTCCGTGTCCATCTAGGTCGTGAGCAACCGTTCGATTAAATATGAGTAACCGATAGTATGATCTTCTGTGTGACGTCGCACACCATACTAACTACAACGTATAGAATCCAGGACTATATTTTGCATATATTTAATTAATAATAATTAAATGCAAACAATTGTTTATTAATTAAATAGATTAAATGCTATGACCGGGATTTTACCGATACTTAAATCTAGACATTAAGTACACAACTCCAACATTCTCCCACTTGTACTAAGGTCTAGTCATTTCCTCCAAACTCCCTACTCCCATACTCATCACGTGCTTAAATTGTACTTCAAAGAAGTACTATGTGAATGAGCAATCTAGGTTGCCGCTCTGAAGTTATCTTGGTGACTAATGCGTCGTCTCTCTAGACGATGACTCGAATCAGGTGGTACTTGCTCTATGTGTTATCATCACCTTTTGAACTTATGACTTCTTCTAGTTTACCACGCACCGCTATATACATAGCCTTTTGGTGAACCAATAATCATATCCAAGTTCAGAGGTCATTCTGGAACCTAACCAAAACTACCGCTGCCTCTGAGGTTGCTATTCGGTTTATGATAGAGTCCGAGAAGCATCATGCTTATCACTCTTCCATCTTAAAGTTCCACCTCTTTCAAAAGTGAACACATAGCCTGATATCGATTTACACTGGTCCTTCTCTGATTTGGGATCTGAGAAAATGTAATTCTTAAGAAGTATTCGTGTTGTAATCCGGTACTTCGAAAGTACTTTTACAGCATCCGAATATCTCTTGACAGGATTACTTTGATATCCTCCCACTATACTAACTGCATAGTTGATATCAGGTTCTTGTTTTTCAACGTTGCATCCATTAAGCTTTCCACACACCAAGGTATAGGAAACCGCTTTATCCATCCCCCTTTTATGTGTTCAAGACACATAACCTTAGATAGATGTATTCTGTTCCCGAAAGGCAATAACCTTTCTCAGAATTATGCATGTTTAAAACAACCCATAATCGTATAAGATTTCTAGGAGAAGTATAATGTTCTTATCTAGAGATCGAAAGATTCCAAGAACATGACTTAACTTCCTCTTAATCTTATATCTCGATTTATTTAGACAACCATTATTTTATGTCTGACAACACTTTTACATTGCAGCCAATGACAAAATGTTATCTACACAAAATTCCGAGAAACACCACCTTGTTTCCATTACGTCTCTAATACACCCTTTACTCTAAATGATCTTGCCTCTTAACAATAATACTTATTGCTTTCTAAGCAGGCACATTTAGATTAGCACTGCCCTTATGCAGAGCTAGGGATTGATTTCATCTCTACTAGATCCAGAGTTCAAAACTCCTCTAGTCTTATGAAAATCTCTGGTCGCTTAACAACCTCCCACTGCAATGGCGTTCCGGTGTAAAACAGTAATATCATTTAGGTGCAGTTTGTGGTGTACTACTACTCGGTTAGGCTGGTTCTCAGTCTTTTGTCCTTTTCCTCATTTCAAAGTACCTTGTAAGTTAGGGCATTGTAGTTCATCTAATAGTCTTCCTCTAAGAAACGGGCGAGGACACCCCTCTGGTTCATAGTACTATTGAACATACAATCACTTGTTCTTCTAGGATATCCCACAGTCACATTGAATGTGCCGTTTCCAGGAGTATCCATAGAACATAGGTAGTTCCGAATAAACTTGTCTTTTTTACTATTAGAATTTCATTTCTTATTTCTGACACATCATATCTACACATGAGTGCATGATGTAGTCCTTTGAGACTTAATCTCAATCTTTGATCTATGCTATGCGTTATTTAGATAGGTGGTAGCCTCCGCGATCAAATCGCAGGCTTCTAATGGATATACTTTGAAGGTTCCCCATAATAGCTTTGTGTCCATTGACTAGGCAAAACACTTTACTTTTATGGCACATCAAGTATTCTAATCCATCTTTGAGTATTCTTTGAAAGAACTACTCATAACTTTCTAATTATACATGTCACTGCATTAATCATAAATCACTTTCAATACTTGTCTGAATTCTATCCTTTATCCAGAAAGGTTTGCTTAGTTGTATTATCCTCCAAATTTGATTCTTAGGTCGGAAGGTCCATTCCTTCAACTATAATTGATCAAATCAATTTCGACCTTTTGAATCTTATTTGAATAAATACTACTAAGTTCAAGAATTCACAAGTATAATCATTAGCAAAGAAATATATCTGATAAGTAAAACAAGTTATATATAAACGGTTTGTTGCATCGTGGTAGACTAAGGATTCATCATTCATATATTGCTATCTAATGTACCAGAATAGATAACACCATTATTTCTTATCTAAATCATCAAATGATTAAAGAAATAAATATCCATTCATTAATAAAGAAAAACCAGAACAAAAGTTCTTTTCAAAATAAAGGGGTACATAAAGCAATAATCTTGAAATGAAATCCTATAACTATTAAAAGCAGATAAATGTCTTCCACTGCAACCGCTGCTACCCCAACAGCTTCGCCCATGTAGACTCGAACTCTTCTTCTCTAAGTCGCCGGGTTTTCTGGAACCCCTGCATTCAAAAAATGCACATACCGTCAGTGGTTCCATATCTACACACCAGAATTCTGGTAGATAATACCGCTAACTATGTTTTTACGACTAAAGAAAAATTCGTACCTCTGAGAGGACATTCAGACTTCCAGTGTCCAGACTTGTTGCATCGGAAGCACTTGCCCCTTGGCTTGTTAGCCCCCACTCGTGGTCCATTCCTCTTGGCACCACTGGGTTTCCAGGCTTGCTTCCTTTTCTTGCCCCTACCTCCAACAGCTTTCAAGCTTTTGGACTTGGTAGCTACAAGTGCCTGAGACTTGCCCTTCTTGTAGATCCCCTCTGCCGCCTTCAGTTCAGTCAGGAGTTGCGCAAGAGTATAAGATAGTTTACCCATATTATAGCTCATACGAAACTGCTCAAAACTAGGGGTCAGAGACTGGAGTATGATGTCGACTTGCGTCTCACCATCAATCTGAGCTCCTAGGACCTCCAATTCATTCAACAGACTCATCATCTTAAGGACGTGCTCCTCAACGGGCGTCCCTTCAGACTGAGTAGTTGTCATGAGGACTCTCATGGCCTCTTGTCTAGCCGCACGGTCTTGATGCCCAAACATGTCCTTGAGTTTGAACAACATATCCTCGGCGGTGTCCATCGACTCATGTTGGGTTTGGAGTACATTTGACATAGAAGCCAAAATATAGCACCTAGCCATTTCATCAGCCTTTGTCCACCTCCTATATGCTGCTCTCTCCTCATCAGTTGAGGCAGCCGTGGGTTCAACTGGGCATGACTCATAGAGTACGAACTTGTACTCTTCAGCAGTCAAGACAATGTCCAAATTTCTCTTCCAATCAATGTAATTGGGACCAGTGAGTTTATTCTCCTTGAGTATCACAGAAAGTGGATTCATAGCTAATCTCTAAACCTATAAGCACATATAAACAAACAATCAATTTAATGTTCGATATTAGCTCCCTCTAATAATATCATTAAATTACTAATTACATCTAAAATCCCATCAGGTAAGGCAAGCCACGATAGTGTGGACGTTTACCCACCAAAATGATTTCGTAATTAGATTTGCTTCGGTCGTACATCATCGATAGCGTTACTTCGATGGAAAGAATACTATGAAGCGTACCTAAGTGTAAACCATTACTCAGTACCAAGAAATTCGTTTGGGAGTCGCATATCACCGCAAGCCACGATAGTGTGGACGTTTACGTTGACACACGAATCCTTTACTCCCTTCTATAACTGTCTACATAAATTGTTCCAAAATCCCATTCAGTATAGCAAGCCACGATAGTGTGGACGTTTACTACACCAAAAGACTTTTACAATTGACATCCTTTTACTCGATCCATTGAATTCTCGCAAACCAAGACGCGGAAAATCATAAGTGAAACTCGAAGTTTCTAACCAGTGATTCACCATGCGAACAACCCTATCTCTCATAAATGAGGGAGCCGAGCAGACAATCGATCCACCTTTAAAAGGATGGTACGAAAGTCTCTAATTTGTGTCATCCACATGACCAAGTGGCTTTGGCTCCATTCCACTCCCCGGGGTGAGAATGAGTCGACTTGAAGTCAGCTTCAGAAAGACAAATTAGGCATTGTTTGATAAACTTGATCAATGTTTCTTGTAGAAGGAATTACAAGAATTCTCCTCCAATGACTCGTCTATACGAACTTCAAAAGTCCATAAGAGTCACCAAGAGAACAGAAATGGAGACCATGGGAATGTTTCCATCCCCTCTCCCACTTAGCTTCTTACAATAAAGGGATACGCTATCTAGTGCATAAAAATAAACACATATAGCATGCATACAAGTAATAAAGCACATAGTATCACATAGTCAAAATAATGCTAGAAAATTATTTTCCCGACTATCATGGCTTTATTCCATCTTCATATGCATCTTCTAGTCTTCAGTCTTCGTTTTTGAATGCTCCATGTGACGAGAATATTAATCCCAATATTTAAATCTATTTATTTTCAATTAATCCAAAAGTTACTTAATTCGAAAATTAAGTCAATCGAATATATCAAAAATAAAATTAAATATTATTAATATTTTATTTATTTAATTTTCCTATCTAATTCCATTAAATCTCTAGAATCCTATCCAAGTAAAAATTGAATATTCTAGAAGACTTCTATAATAGAATAAGGAAATAAAATAAATTAGGACTCTTCTACTTTCCAACAATTAATTAATTTCCATCTAATGAAAATTCCAAGAAGGAATAATCAAATAGGAAATAAATTAATTCCTAATTAATTCTTTTCCTAATCCATGAGAGTTCCCATAAAAGAGAATACTCAATAAGGAATAGAATTAATTCCAATTAATTCTTTTCCTAATCAATGAGAGTTCCTAAAAGTAAGAACACTCAAATAGGAAAACCGAATTAAATTAGGAAAGTAAATCTTGGTAGGAATAGCATGGGATTGGGAGACCCCATACCATCCCCACCGTCGACCTCCACCGCCCGGGACCACCACCGCCGCCGCCCCCAGCCCACGCGCCACCACCACCGGTGGCCGGCGTGGCCGGAAGCCCTAGCGGGCAGCCCCTTCGATGGGGTCGATCGATCCTCATGGGGATCGATCATGGGGATGATCGACCCCCCCGGTTTTTCGTCCCCTTCGTCTTCGTCACACGTCTTCGTCTTCCGGCGATCGTCTCAACATCGAACCAACGTAAATAATTACAAAAATAAATTTACAATTCCGGTATCGATTCTATACATGAAATCGACCCTATACACTTTCCGGAAAACATAGAACAATAATAATAAATCCTAAATTCGGTCAACCCTCGAATTTTTACTATTACAAACATTCATCCACACAAAATGAATCTCGACATGTCCGAAAGTTTAATAAACGAACAATCATGATAATTAAACAACAATTAATTAAACCATGATAGCCGGAAATCCCTGCAAGGTAGAACAATAATAGAACATATACATGAACACGAAACCAAACTCTCTGATACCAGTTGCTGGAAATCGATATCCCGGGTATCAAAAAATTGCGGAACCGATAACCCCGACTGAAATCCCATCTCCGGAAAACCGCGAACCACCGAACGGAGCCGGGCTCGACCCGAGCATCGCCGCGGGATGAACCCGCGGCCGAAACCCTAGCCGAGCCCCCGCCGGGGCTCGCGATCGCTGCCTTAGCGATCGCCGGGGATGCACGCGCATCCCCGGGCTGTCCCCAGGGATTATGCAAAATATAATCCTGGATTCTATACGTTGTAGTTAGTATGGTGTGCGGGCCCACACGTAAGATCGTACTATCGGTTACTCGTATTTAATCAAACAGTTGCTCACAACCTAGATGGACACGGACCAATCCATCGGTATAGTCGTTGTGTGAGAGAGAAAATAATTTGTTTTAATTATTTTATCACACTTGTACACTTGGTGTATTGGGCGGATCGCTTGAGATTTATCAATTAGGATTGCCTTCGATAATTGATTTAAATCTCAGAGTATTTTATTCTCAATCCTCGATACTATTGCGGGTGTGTATATTTAATATAAGTGACTTTGATTTTCCAAAGGAATTAACCGATTTAATTATTGGGTTAATTACCGGTTAAGTTGGGTCACTATATTTTGTATATGGCATGCCGTGAATACTTGACGGGAAAGTGTATCCCGTAAGGGTTGATAATATCCCCGAGATGAGTTCATAAGGAATTATTGTGTAAACCTCATGAGTGGATTTGTTCCGCACAATAATTAAGGTTGAATGGTACTATTCTCGGATATAAGAGATGAATAAATTAATTAGCAATAAATTAATTTTATTCATGGATATTTAAATCTTAAATACACGGAATAAATAATACTACCGGAGAAATATTATTTGATATAATATGGTTTAATATTGGGAGTGCAATTAATTTATATAGAAGAAAATAAATTAATTAATATTGATGGGATTAATAGATTTGGGCTTGGGCTCAATTTAATCATCAATATTGGAAGCCCAATATTCCACCTCATTTAGATCCCCTACGTAGCCTATAAAAGCACTACATGGCCTTCACAATAAAACACAACAATAAGATTATCATACTTGAAAGTCTTGAGAGTTCCTGAAGGAGATCCATAAGCTTGGAGGATCGTCGCCCACCCGACGTTTAAGCTAGTGCAAGGAATACGTGGGAAGATTCAAAGGTCTTCAATTTGATTTTGTTTCTCCGCACAACGAATCAAAGGTAAAATCATAAACTCCCTTGTATGATTTTATGTGAATTAATTGTGATACATACATGAACATACGATCCGGGAAACGACGAATCTCGGGGATGGGGATTCGAGATCCCTGGCGAGGATCGAGAGGGGCGGCCGAACCCTAGGGTTCGACCGCCGCATGCGCGCGACGAGGGGAGCCCTGGCTGGACGCCGGGGCACGCGATCGACCAAGGGTCGATCGCCGGGGTTTCGTCGTGGGCTGGTGCCACGGCGGGTGGACCCCCCAGCCGCCCCTCGCCGGCGGCGTGCACTCGAAGGGGGCCCCGGCTGAAGCCGGGGCAAGCGATCGACGCGAAGTCGATCGCTAGGGCAGCCGCGGCTGGGCCGCGGCGGGTCAGCTGGGCTGACCGCCCTCCCCTCAACGGCGGTGGCGGTGAGTCGCCAGACTCACCGCCGGGGGCTGTTCCGCACAGCCCCGCGGGGATGCACCCCGCATCCCCGGCGATCGCCATGCACGGCGATCGCGAACCCTATTGGGGTTCGGCTAGGTTTTCGGCCGTGGGTTTTTCCCACGGCGGCGATTTCTCTTGTCGGGCCCGGTTCTCGTGGTGTTCGTGATCGTGTTTCCGGCGATGAGATTTCGGTCGGGGTTATCGGTTCCGCAATTTTTTTGATACCCCGGGATATCGATTTCCAGCAGTTTTCACATCCATCTGATGAATATCGAGATTGTGCAAAGCAGCAATCGCAATAAGCACCCGAATAGACGATATTCTGGTTACAGGTGAATATGTATCAAAGAAATCATATCCTTCTCTTTGTTTAAACCCTTTGGCTACCAAACGAGCTTTAAACTTTTCCATCGTTCCATCTGCTTTATATTTTTCCTTTAGGATCCATTTACATTCAAAAGGTTTACAACCTGGTGGAAGATCAACCAACTTCCACGTGTGATTTTGCATAATAGACTTCATTTCGCTATTAATAGCTTTTTCCCAAAGCAGTGCATCTGGACTGGATAGAGCTTCCCCGTAGGACTTTGACTCGTCATCCAATAAATACGTACTAAAATCAGGTCCAAACGACTTAGCCGTTTTTACCCTTTTACTACGTCTAGGTTCAATAGCATCTTCTTCTACCTGATAGTCACCAACGGGTGTTGTGTCAACATCAGAATCATAAGTTCTTTTATTAGAACTTGATTCTTCTTTTTCTTTACAAGGGAAGATATTTTCGAAAAATGAAGCATTTCTCGATTCAATCGTGGTACCGATATGCACGTTTGGTTTATCAGACTTGTTTACCAAAAATCGGTAAGCCATACTATTGAATGCATATCCGATAAAAATGCAATCGACCGTCTTTGGTCCGATTCTCATTTTCTTTGGTTCAGGAACAAACACCTTAGCCAAACACCCCCACACATTAAGATATTTATAAGACGGCTTACGATTTTTCCACATTTCGTACGGCGTCTCATCTTTACCTTTAAGTGGGATTTTATTCAAAATGTGGTTAGTTGTCAAAATAGCTTCCCCCCACATGTTCTAAGGTAAACCCGAATTAATCAACATGGCGTTCATCATCTCTTTAAGAGTTCTGTTTTTTCGTTCAGCAACACCCTTTGATTGTGGTGAATAAGGAGCAGTAGTTTGATAAATTATCCCAATTTCATAATATAATTTTTTAAACGGAGCTACATATTCTCCACCTCTATCACTTCGAATTATTTTAATTCGTTTACTAAGTTGATTTTCAACCTCAGCTTTATACTTGGTAAAAGCCTCCAAGGCTTTATCTTTGCTACTTAATAACTATAAGTAACAATATCTAGTACAATCATCAATAAACGTGATGAAGTACTTTTTTCCACCTCTTGTTTGAACAAATTTAAATCGCATATGTCGGTATGGATTAAACCAAGAGGTTCAGTACACCTTTCAACCGAGGGAAAAGGTAAATTAGTCATTTTGGCTTCAACACAAATTTCACATTTCTTTTGTGAATCAATTTTTGAAGTTGGTAATAATTCCAAATTCATTAATCTTTTAATCGCATTTTGATTTACATGTCCTAATTAATCTAATTGTAACAACCTAAAATTTTATTAACTAGAACATTGGATTCACCTAAATAAATATACAAATATATAAAATAATTTAATAAATTAAAATTTATAAAATAGAATATATTTTAATTAAATATTAAAATTGATAAATAATACAAAGATAATTATAATAATTTTACCAACCCACAATTTATTAAATACAAATTAAAAACATAATATAATTTTAGCTTTAACCCTTATCTTCAACTTAAATTTGAGCACATTTTATTTACAACCCATTAATTTTTATTTAATCTTTGGTAGCCCATATATGAACTCGGTTATTACTTTTGATAACTCATATTCGCAAAACCAACTCATATTCACTCCTATAGAAATTAGAACTTTCAGCCTCATGATTTACACGATTAAATTGTCTTCCAAGAAACCTACTCAAACCCATCTCCTAAACCAACTCTAATACCACGTCTCGTTAGTTCAGCCCTATATATATATATATATATATATATATATATATATATATATATATATATATATATATATATATATATATATAATACCCTCTGCTCAACACGAGAGAAACTGAGAAAGCACAACTATAAACACCTTTGGCTATATATATGCACATCTATAATGATTCACATCCAACATATTCCAGAACCCAGAAACAAGCACTTCCAATCTAGATTCAGCCTCCCCTACGTTTATATACTAGTCGTAATCCCGTCCTTTGTACGGCCCGTAAAAGCAACCAAAACAGCCCCGTAAACAATCCGAGGGTAACATGTGTTCATCCCGTAGTCTAGTCGACCCTTCTCCTTTGAATCGCAGCTGATACCCTAACACCAATGAATACACTACAAAGCCAGTAGATCACCTTATTCGGGAACTAAGATTCTGATGCTGCCCCTCCTTCGGCCGACGCCTAGTCGATCGACACTAGTCGTCATCAATTCGCCGCCACGACGCTTCAGCCCCATCGTTTAAATTGCTGCTGCCCGTGAGAAGATCGAACACCTATCATCAAGGAAGCCGAGAGAAGATGAAGCCCCACGACCACCATTGAAGACTGTGATTTTACCGGCGTTAAACTTCCTCCCCCAATCTCACTCCTGCTCTCTGCAAACAGGAAAAGGTGAAAGTCAATTTACAATCCTCAATTTAATTAACCGTACGTAATAACACTAATATCAAATAAGTCTAAATTGCACTAAGGCCCCTATAATTTTGAATATTATGGACCTCTACCAAATTAAATCTAAATAATATTATTTAATACTACACCTTAAATCTTGATATTACATATTCAGCCTTTGAAGTTTCGAGAATTGTTAGTTCGACCCTAAGGTCTTAGACGCACTTTGGATTTTCACGTTCACGTCACAGCTCATCGAGGTAGGTGTCATGTTGTCGATTTACTTCTTCTATTACTTGTTTCATTATGTGTGTCTCTATGTGTGCATTTATGTGAATTTATTAAAAATATATTTTTCGTTGTAACCGGAGACCGGGGAAAAGGGTCGAAGGGGACCAATGCAATAGTTGGCGCAACTCACAATATCCAGATTATTAAATGGATCTCATGTTTTATTAAAATTACAATATTTTCATATTATCCAGATTATTAAATGGAACTCATGTTTATTAAAATTACAATATTTTCATGTTATCCACATTATTAAATGGATCTCATGTTTTATTAAAGTTACAATATTTTAATGTTATGTTCATTGGTTATACATGTATTTGATTCTGGTATTGGATGAGGTAATGACTCTATTGAGCGCATTGAGCTCACCCTTTCGACAACAACTATTTTTAGGTACACACGAGGATGCCGAGCGAGGAGAGTGATCAAGGATGAAGGATAAATTAAAATAAATAAATGTTACTTCGTGTATAATTTATCATAAGTTATTTTATAATCGATTATGATATTACTTATTGTTTTTCCAATATTTTCCAAAGTTATTCACTGGTATGAATTTTATGATTTACGACTATTTCAATTACTAAGCCCAAATGTGTTTTATGATTTGTTAGTAAACTTTAGGATGACTATTAACTTCTTTATTAGTTACTTTAAGGGATGATATAATTAAGCATACGTACATAAATGTTTTCATGCATTTAAATTCTTTAGTAATAGTATAATATGATATTAAATAGTAGGTTTATATATACTTAAGTATTTATATATGACTAACATATTTTGTGTTGTTGTATATATATATATATGTATGCATGTGATCACATAGTTGTATCTATTTAATATAATTATTAGTTTCTTTTTTAACATAGTAATACTTTATTGTCTTTCCAAATAAAATTTTGTGACGCCCGCACCTTATTAAATGCTATTTTCAAAATTACCACCTTCCACTGTTTTAAAAAAAATCGGGTTGTTACACTAATATGCCACAATTCAGAACACTCAAGCAAGTAAACAGAAACAAAATCAATTCTATTAATGCTCAACGCAATAGGGGTTACACGGCGCACAACCATTACATCCATAATGAACAGTCCATTGCCGACATAGCCCCGACCAAGAAAAGTTTCAAACTTAGTCAAAATAAACTTCTTAGCATGAAATACAAGTTTAAAACCATGCTCATCTAGGAGAGACCCAGAGACTAAGTTCTTGCGGATGTCCGGGACATGCAGCACATCCTTCAACATCAGCTCCTTTCCAGAGGTGAGCTTCAGGGTCACGTTCTCAACTCCAGCAACAACAGAAGAGAAAGAATTCCCCATGTGGAGCTTTCGGCCAGTCGAAGGAGCATAAGTAGAAAATGCATCCTTATCAGAGCAGACATGGCGAGTGGCTCCAGTGTCAATGAACCACTCCTTGGGATTACCAACCAAATTGGCTTCAAACACCATTGGTGACATATCCATTTCAGTCAGCTCCTGTCCAGAGGTTTCAACAAGGTTAGCAGATTACTTCCCTTTCCCCTTGTACTGTGCAGTCGGCTGTTTAGGCTTCTTGCACTCCTTATCCATGTGTCCTGGTCTCCCACAGTTATAGCAGTTGCCAATAAACTTCCAGACCTTAGTGGCAGGCTCTTTCCCTTTAGAGGTATTCTGAGGAGGAGGCATCTTCCTTTTGGGTTGCTCCATCAGATTCACACGAGGCTCCTCAGGCACACTTCCAGGATTAAACCTCTTACGATTTTCCTCTTCGATACGAAGCTTGACAACCAGCTTGTCAATAGTCATTTCCTTGGTCTTATGCTTGAGATAGTTTTGATAAGCCCTCCAACTCGGGGGTAACTTCTCAATAGCAGCATCCACCAGAAAAGACTCGCTGATTTTCATGCCTTCATTCTCAAGGTCATGCAAGATCAGCTGGAAGTGTTGGTATTGAGATATCACCGACTTAGAGTCGACCATCTTAAAATCCAAAAACTTCCCGACGAAGAACTTCTTAGTTCCTGCGTCCTCAGTTTTATATTTCTTCTCCAAAGCATCCCAGAGTGCTTTGGCCGAAGGCATATTCCCATACACATTGTACAGATCATTACTCAGACCGTTCAAAACGGTATTCCGGCACAAGTAATCACCCTGGCCCCATGCTTCATAAGCCGCACGCTTATTTCCATTAGTTTCATTCTCATCCATGGCCAGAGGCTCATCTTTGAGAAACTTTGTCAAACCCAACGTGGTCTGGTAAAACATCATCTTTTGTTGCCACCTTTTGAAGTCAGTCCCACGGAACTTCTCAGGTTTCTCAGCATGAACAACCGATGATGGCATGATCGGAACGTTCAAGTTCATCGATGGAACAATGCCAAAGGGTCCAGATTGGACGTTTTTCTCAGCACCAGAAATGTCTCCGGTTGTCATCTTTTAGCACGGATATTTGTCTTGCGTTGTTGGTATACGTTTGGACGTTTTTCTCAGCACCAGAAATGTCTCCGGTTGTCATCTTTTAACACGGATATTTGTCTTGCGTTGTTGGTATACGTAGCTATTACAGTACTTGTTTCTGGATTAGAATCAGTACTACTGAATCTTTACACTTTTCCAGAAACTATAAACGTAAAAAAAAGAAATGAAGAAGAAGAATGAAACACGAACAGGTCTTCAACTTCGATCGAACGTCAGAACTGGATTTCGGGTAGTGATCTACCTGCATGTGAGGATAAACATGTTGGAAATCAACATCCCGGTGCCGGAAACCCGCCACGAACCACCACGGGAATAGCCTAACCGAAACCCTAACTGCAGGCAAACCCACGGCTATTCGGTCGAGCCCCCGCGTGGGGCTCGCGGCTGTTCATGGCAGCCGCACGGGGCTGCCCAGCCACGCCCGGGAGATCGCGCTCCAGCCACGGTCGAACCAATGGCTCGCGATCGCCCCTAGCTGCCGCCGCGCAAGCAGCCTCTCCGCGCGAGCGGAGACAGCACCGCGCGAGCGGCGCTGGGTTGTCCAGCTTGCTTCCATGCGATGTGCGGAGCTGCTCGGAGTAGCCCGCTGGGCGTGCACGGGTAGGGCTCGGACCACCCACGAATCCGCTACGGGAAAAACCGTAGCTCGCGGCCGAGCCCATGCGATCGAGCCCTCGGCGTCCAGCCGAGGCTCACGCTCCTCTCAATCCGTCCAGCCGAGTCGTCGAGCCGCCGGTGGTCCGATGGTCCTCCACTACCGCCCGGTTTGACCTCGTCTTGGGTCGTCCCTCGGATCTTGGTTCACGGTATTTTCACGATAATTAAATATTAAAATCATCAAGGGGTTCATGATTTTACCTTGTTCTCGTTTGCCAGAAAATCAAGATCTAGTTGATGACCTTGAGATCTTCCCATGTATTCCTTGCACTAGCTCGAACGTCGGGTGGGCGACGATCTTCCGAACTCCATGGATCTCCTTCTCTTCTTTCTCTCTCTAGAATTGTGATCTTCAAGTTATGAGAATAGAGAAGACCATGTAATACTTTTATAGGCTACGTAGGAGATCTAAAGGAGGTGGAATATTGGGCTTCAAATAATAGTGATTAAATTGAGCTCAAGCCCAAATCTATTAATCCTTACTACGTATTATTAATTATATTTATTTTCCACTATATAAATATAATTGCACTCTCAATATTATACCATATTATATCAAATAATATTATCTCCGGTATTATTATTTATTCCGCATGTTTAAGATATAAATGTCCATAAATAAATTATATATTTATTGCTAATTAATTTATTCATCTTTTATAATTCCGAGAATAGTACCACTCAACTTTATTATCATGCGGATCATAATCCACTTGCAAAGTTTACATGATAATCCTTATGAGCTCATCTCGGGGACATTATCAACCCTTATCGGGACACGCTTTCCTGTCAAGAATTCACAGCATGTCATACATAAAATACAGTGACCCAACTTTACCAGAATCGATCGGTTATTCTAATTAGTCAATTCCTTTGGAAAATCAAATTCACTAATATTATATGCACACACCTGCAATAATATTAGGGATTAAGAATAAAATACACTGAGATTTAAATCGATTATCCAAGGCAATCATAATCGATAAATCTCAAGCGATCCGCCCAATACACCAAGTGTACAAGTATGATAAAATAATTAAGACAAATTATTTTCTCTTTCATACAACGACTATACTGATGGATTGGTCCTTGTCCATCTAGGTCGTGAGCAACTGTTCGATTATATACGAGTAACTGATAGTATGATCTTCCGTGTAACGTCACACACCATACTAACTACAACGTGTATAATCTGGGACTAAGGTTTGCATATATTTAAATAAATATAATTAAATGCAAATGATTGTTTATTATTAAATAGGATAAATGCTTTGTACGGAGTTCACATGTTACTTAAATCTATACATTAAGTAAACAACTCCATCAATCTCCCACTTATACTAAGGTCTAGTCGCTCTCTCCCAAACATCTGACGCCCATACCATCCACGTGCCTACTGAACGCTTTCGCTTGCAGGGCCTTAGTGAACGAGTACTCTAGGGTGTCCCCTGATGCTATCTAGGTAACGACTATATCGCCTGGCGATATCTCGAATCAGGTGGTACTTGCTCTATATGTTATCTCACATTATGGACTCGTGGTTCCTTTTTGCCACTGCATCGCTATTATCACAATAGCATTGGGCAAACAAGGTATCACATCTAAGTCCTGGAGGAATCTACGAAATCACACTGATCCTTTAGCTGCCTTAAAGGCTGCTACCTATTCGGTTTCCCTGGTAGAGTCCGTAATGCATTGCTTTACACTCTTCCATATGAGATCTCCATTTCTTAGTGTGAACACATAGCCTGACTTCGACTTTCAACTTTCCCTCTGCGATTAGAAATCCGAATCTGTGTAACCCACAAGAAATTGCTCGACTAATCACAGCAGTCCAATTTTCCTTTCCAGGGTTATTCTGATATCTCGCCACTATGCTTCCGGCATAGCAGATATCAGGTTTCGTGTATAACATACATTAAACTTCCATAACCGAGGCGTAGGGAAGTGCTTTTATTTCTTCTATCTCCTTTTGTGTTTTAAGACACATATCTTTAGATAGATAGATTCCATATCTGAAAGGTAAAAACCTTTCTAGGAATCTTGTATGTTAAACGAGTCAGAATCGTGTCTATGTATGAAACTTGGGATAGGTACAATGTTCTTCTCTTGTGATCCCTCATAACTTTGATCACAAGAACACGTCCAACCTTTCCTAAGTCCTTCATATCGAATTGTCTAGAAAACCATCCTTTTATATCTGATAACATTTTCACATTGTTGCCAATTAGAAAAATGTCGTCTACATAAAACACGAGAAACCACTTTGTTTCCATCACATTTTTAATACACACACGATTCGTCCATGCTTTGAATGAATCCATATGAATGGACTTATCAAATCGCATGTTCCACGATCTTGTAGCTTGCTTCAATCCATAAATGGATCGACTGAGCTTGCACACTAAATGCTCTCGCCCCTTAGCAATGAATCCTTCTGGTTATTTCATATAAATGGTTCCGTCAAGACTTCCATTTAAGGAAAGCTGTCTCAACAACCATTTTATCACACCTCATAATCAATATGAGATGCTAAGAGCATCCGAATTGACTTTGGCATTGCTACCGGCGAAAGGTCTCCTCATACTCGATCCATATCTTTCTGAGTATATCCTTTCACAACAAGCTTTGCTTTGAAGGTTTCGACCTTCCCGTTATATCCTCTCTTTGTCTTGTAGACCCATTCACCCGATAGGATTCACTCCTTTCGGTGGTTCTACAAGATCCTAGACTTGTTTAGAATCCAAAGATTCTATTTCGGATTTCATCGCCTTTCTCCAAGAAGGCGCATTTAGATCCTGTACTGCCTTATCATAGGTCCAGGGATCGATTTCATGTACTCCAGGTGCCGAGTCCGAAGACTCACCCAGTCCCACGAATCTTTTCTGGTTGTCTCACAACCCTCCCACTACGACGGCATTCCGGTGTATTAACAGTGATAACTGTTGGAAATCGACTACCCGGGATGCGTTCGTTCGATCACTCGAACATCCGAACGATCCCTAGTCGACCTCCTCGTCCGTTACTCCGTTCACGTGCCAGCTCGTATCCCGATTCACGCCCAGCCATTGCCCCGAAGGACAACTGCGCGAACCAGAGCGGGCTGCCCGAAAAACAGGGCAACGACGACCGCCGTTTGGCCTCCGGCGACCGCCGTTTGTCCGCGAACAGCAACGCGACGTTGCTGTTCCGGGCTCGTTTCCGGGTCGTTTTTCCTCATCCGACTACCGATCCGAAGGTCCTAGAACCCCCAGTAGTCGAGGAATGCGATCCACGATACCCGGAACCCGATCGTACGTCCGATGTATTTTTAACGAAATTAGAGATCGAAAAACGCGGAATTAGGTTCGATCTCATACCTTTGTCGCGTGATTCGGAGAAGCCGAATTGTTGAGACCACGAAGCCTTCCGGTGTATGTCTCTATCCCCGACGTTCAGCCGTTGAGTGGGCAACGATCCGCTGAACCTTCCTCTTCTCTTTTCTCTCTTGAACCCACCGTAGGAATAATATGCTCTGTTTCAGAAATATATTTGCGCAAGCAAAATTATTTCTACAGAATTATTACTGCGCTAATATGAATTAATTAAGCAGATGAAAATTAATATTTTCTCTGCAGAATTAATTATAGCGGCGTACTGTAGGTTTTGATCTTCTGTCTCAGAAATATAATTGCGCTAGCAATTAATTTCTTCAGAAAATAATAACAGCGCTACAATTTATTTTTCTCCGCAAAAATAAAATAGCGGCGTTTCTTAGGTTTTAGAGAAAGGGAGGATGAGGTATTTATAGAGCTACACCAGGGACCTTATGGAAATTAATTATTAGGCTAAATTGCAATTTAATTAACTCGGCGTCCTAAAAGGCAAACCTTAATTAAATTCCACAATTTTAATTATAATTAATTCCACTAAAAAATTATAATTGAATTCCCAATAATTAATTTATATTATTTCAACAATAATAATTCCGCCGAATTACATATACGACTTTCCCCGTGTTTAAGATATCGTATGTCCACGAATTAACTTTAATTACTAATAATTAAATTAATTCGTTTCTTGTTATCCGAGACTAGTACCACTCATCCTTATTATCATGTGGAACGAATCCACCTGCAGGGTTTACATGATAAACTTTATGAGCTCATCTCAGGGACATCATCAACCCAATAAATGGGACACGGTTTCCTGTCTATAATCTATAGCATGCCGTGTGTACAATTCTGATTCCCAATTTACCGAGAATATTGACTAATCAATTAGTCTCACTCACTAGCAAGTCAAAGAACCGAGAATT
The DNA here is from genome assembly GCA_954870475.1 of Euphrasia confusa. NCBI lineage: Eukaryota > Viridiplantae > Streptophyta > Magnoliopsida > Lamiales > Orobanchaceae > Euphrasia > Euphrasia confusa. The sequence continues at coordinate 12,610,216 of OX940969.1, forward strand.
GGACACACGCACCTATAATTATATAGGGATTAAGAATTCGCATATCCGTAATATCTGAGGTCTAGTTCGATTACTGCGATTAGTATAAATCGAACGCCCTCCCGTGGTCCTGCTCAATACACCAAGTGTACGAGTGTAACATGATAGTCAAGACCGACTATCTACCAGTCACACTACGACGTACCGATGGATTGTCCCTGTCCATCTAAGTCGTGAGCTACTGTTCGATAGTATACGAGTAACCGACAATATGATCTTCCGCGTATCTCCTCACGCCATACTGTCTACAACGTATACATCAAGGACTATTGCATTAAATGCAATCATGCTTGAATCATATCTCGAATTAAGGTATAGATAAGGAGTTCCGTATTTGCACTAAACTAGACATTTAGAATACAACTCCATCAATCTCCCACTTATACTAAAAGTCTAGTCGCCCTCTCCCAAACATCAGATTCCCATAACCTCATCACGCCTACCCAACGCTTTCGCTGGAAGTCCCTCTGTGAACGGGTTTTACCAGGCAATCCTCTCGATGCTATCTAGGTGACAACTGCATCGTCTTACTAGACGATCTCTCGAATCAGGTGGTACTTGCGCTCTACGTGTTATCTCCCACTGTGGACTCGTGGCATTTCAAGTTTGCCAATACCGCTATTCAAAATAGCTTTGGGTGAACTAGAAACCACATCTAAGTCCCTTAGGAAGTTCTGGAGCCTCAATGACCTTTTAACTGCCTCAGAGGCCGTTATCCTTTCAGTTTCCATGGTAGAGTCCGTAATGCATCGCTGCTTTACATTCTTCCATGTGACTTCTCCACTTCATAGTGAGAACACATAGCCTGACTTCGACTTTCGACTGTCCCTGTTTGATTTGGAAATCCAATTCTATGTAATCCAAAGGAAACAACTTGACTGCTTTGTAACTCAAAACATAATTTCTGGTCCTCTGCAGGAGCCTAAACATGTTCTTTACATCAGTCGAGTGATCCTTTCCAGGATTACTATGATATCTCACCACCATGCCCACGGCATAGTAGATATCAGTCTCGTGCATAGCATTACATACATTAAGCTTCCCACCATTAAGGTGCAGGGAACTGCTTTACTTCTTCATCTATCTCCTTTATTGTGTCAGACACAAAACTTTAGATAGATGAATTCCACATCTAAAAGGTGAAGACCTTTCTTGGAATTATGTATGCTGCAACGAGTAAAAATCGTATTTATGTATGAGGCTCGAGATAAGTTCTATGTTCTTTTCTGGCGATCATTTAATACTTTGATCCCAAGAACATTCCTGACTTCTCCTAAGTCTCTAACATTGAATTACTCGGACAACCATCCCTTTATGTCCGATAACATCTTTCATATTGTTGCCAATTTAGAAGGATGTCGTCTACATAAAGAATGAGAAAACACCACATCTTTTCTGTCACTTCTTTATTACACACAGGACCTAAACATGCCTTGAATGAATCCATGAAATGGATTTTCTCATAGATCCGCATGTGTCCAAGATCTTGAAGCTTCCTTCAATCCAAAGATCGATTAAGCTTGCTTACAAAATGCTCTCGGCTCTCTTTGATGAATCCCTCTGGATGTCCCATACAGATGGTCCCGTCAAGACTTCCATTTAGGAAAACCGTCTTGACTTCCATCTTTGAATCCAAAGATTCAATCTCAGATATCATCGGCTTTTGCCAAGACTGAGCATCTTGATCTTTTAGCGTCTCGTCATAGATCCAGGGGTCGGCTTCATGTTTTCTAGGTAACAAGTCCGAAGACTCTCCTATAAACATGAACCTGTCGGGTTGTCTAACAACCCTCCCACTACGACGACGCTCCGGTGTACCTTTAGTGACTAAATATTACAGTGGTGAACTACTCAGTTAGGCTGGTTCTAAGTCTTGATCAGTCCCTCTAAGCACATTAAGTATTACCCTACTCTTGGGCTTGTGATATTGCATATATATATAGTCCATGTCTAAGAACCGAACATTGATGCAATCAACGAACATCTGGTCCTTTGGACTATATTACATATCTCAATTCTTTTTCTTAGGGTATCCTATAAACAGCCGAATATATGTACAAGTTTCCAAAGGAATCAAGTTCAGAATAAACGCCGCTGTTTCCAAGCCATATCCCAAAAACGAATTAGGTAACTCCGAATAACTCATTGTCTACTTTACCATATCTATAAGAGTCCTATTCCTTCTTTACAACACATTATTTTGCCGAGGCATAAATGGTGTATTCTGTCGGGAGTTAATCCCATTTTCTGATAAGTATGCCTTACTCCTCAAAGAGGTCTGCATATATCAGAGCGAATCAACTCTAGTACTTTCTTGGATCTTTTCCCTTTAACCGTAAAGGGTTGCTTGGTCATTTAAACTTCCAAGTATGACTCGAAGGTTGGAAAGTCCTTTCCTTCAACCTAGCTGAGTAGTCCATCAGCTTTCACCCTTTGAATCGTACTTAAGTTAAAATGATCTAGCCTAAGATTCCATAAGTACATTTGATTCATCCTAGAAGGATCTTTACTCTTATTGGGGTTCGACAATGTGTCATTTGCTCCGGTGTGTTGCATCGTGGAAGAATATGGATTTAGTATTAAGTTGTCTATCAATGTACCAGAATAGATAATATCCCCGTTTCCTACTCTGATAAGTATGAAACTATTCAAAGAAACGGAATATCCATTCTAAGCCAATTTAGAAATCCGAAATGAAATTTCTTTCTAAATGTCGGCACATAAAGACAATTTATTAGAACTAAAATCCTACCGTTAAAACATTTAACATCTCCCACTGCAACGGCTATTACCTTAACAGTATTGCCCATGTAGGTTATTACTTCTTCCTTTTTAAGTCTCTGGGTTTCCTGGAACCCCTGCATTTAAGTGCAGACATGATTAGTGGTCCCCGTATCCACACACCAGGTGCTGGTAGATAACACCACTAAACATGTTTCGGTGACTAATGAAGAATCAACTTCTTGTTGCTTTAGAGGAAAATTAAAACTCCCAGTATCCATACTGCTTACAACGGAAGCACTTGCCCCTTGGGCTTGCTTGTCCCATTCCGTGGTCCAGATATATTAGGCCCACTGGGTTTCCGTCTTTGCTTCTTCTTCCTTTTGCTGCCCGGAGGCCTAGGAAGAGCCAATTTCTCAACCACAAGTCCTTGAGAGCCCTTAAAGATTCCCTCAGCCGCTTAAAGTTCAACCAGGAGCTCCGCCAATGAATAAGACCTCTTATCCATGTTATAGTTTAGGCGGAACTGCTCAAAACTTCTCGGCAGTGAGTGGAACACTATATCAACCTGGGTTACCCCATTGATAATTGTTCCCAGAATCTCTATCTCATTAAGATAGCCCATCATTCTAAGAACGTGATCCCTTACGGGCATTCTTTCCGACATGATGGCTGTCATGAGTTGCCTCATCTCATTTTGTCCGGCTGTCCTGTCCTGATAACCAAAACTTCTTGAGGTTAAGTATCATATCATAGGTAATGATCATGGCATGATCCCGATGTCGCAGCACTTTTGACATGAAAGTCATAATGTTGCTCCGCGTCATCTCATAGCCTTGATCCATTTCCAGTGAGCTTATTTTACTCAGTAGTGGAAGCATCATTTGGTTCAGCAGGTCAATTGACTTGGAGTACATATTTGTACTCCTCTGCAGTTAGGACAATGTCCAAGTTTCTTCTTTTATCCATACAATCAGGTTCAGTGAGTTTATTGACTTTTAATGGGAATAATACCATATGAAACAAACAATGAGTTTAATTCGATATCATTTCCCTCAAGTGATATCATTAAACTACCAATCATTTCCAAAATCCCATCAGACTAGCATGCCACGTTCTTGTGGACGTATACTAATCCAAACGATTTTATAATTGGATTTTTACTTCGGTCGTACATCATTATAGCAGTGACTCCGATGGGGAGGATACTATAAAGCGTACCTAAGTGTATACCATTTCTCAGTACTAAGTCCACCGCTCGGGAACTACATGCCCACCGCAAGCCACGTTCATGTGGACGTTTACGTTGACATGCGGTCCTCCACGACTTTCTATAACTGTCGAGCCTCAATTAATTCTAAAGTTCCGTTCCCATCTAGCAAGCCACGTTAGTGTGGATGTTTACTAAAACAAACAACTTTATTAATTGAATCCCATTTATTTAAATGACATAGAGTCTCAATTAACCCAAAGTACCGTTTCCATTTAGCAAGCCACGATGTGGACGTTTACTAAAACAAACAACTTTGTTAATCGACTCTTACATTTATTAAATTTCACAATTTATTAATCAAAGCTTGATATCTCGTAAGTGAAACTCGAAGTTTCTAACCAGCGATCTGTCATGCAATTGAGCCCTATCTCTCACAAAGTGAGGGAGCCAATCAGACAATCGATCTAGTCATCGAATGACTCGAAAGTCTCTAATCTGTGTCATTGACATAACCAAGCGCTTTGGCTCCATTCCACTCCCCGGGGTGAGAATGAGTCGAGTTGAAATTAGTCTTTGAAAAACAGATTAGGCATTGCTTTGAAAAAACTTAAGTGTTCAATTCTATAAATGGAATTGAATTCGAATTTTGATCCAGTGATATCCGTGTGTCAACTTTATCCGATAGGGAGGATGACACTAAAGCCAACTCGTAAGCGACACACATCACCATCAAAACAGAGAATGGAGACCGCGGGATTGTTTCCAATCCCTCTCCCACTTAGTATTTTACGAAAAAGGGATAACATGCACGATAAATAAAGCATAAATAGAAGCACGTAAACACACAAAAAGCATTTAACGTGATCCCGATTATTATGGCCTTTAAAATATCTTCCATGCACGTCTTCTCGGATCTTCGTCTCATTGCTCGTCTCGGTCTCGGTCCACCACCGACTCGTCTAAGTGCCAAGAGACGAACCCCTCCCACTGGAGTATCATCCCAGACCTCTACAAGCGATCCGTGGTGTCTGTCGAACCCCCGCGGCGCTGCTGCCAAACCTAGGTCAGTGGGCGCTGCCCTATATCCAGCGCTCGCTGGAAGAGCCGCAAACGGCGACCGCCGTTTGCCCTCCAGCGGGCGCCGTTTGTGCACAGCCTGCTGCGGGTTCGACTCCTCGACCCTCGTTCGTCCGGCCTTCGATCTTGTCTCGATCCACCAAGTAGCAGTAACATTACAAAGGTAAAACATACTACTTCCGGCATCGATCCTATACAGATTGATCGATCCTATACATCCGGATAAAACGAAAAACGAAATAGAAAAACCTAAACGACTCAACCCGTCGTTTTAACTATTACATTCAAGCAACGATTTAAAATACAAAAATCTCGACAACCCCGAGAGTTTAACAAACCACAACATACAGTACATACACATGACCATAATAATCGGGTTAACCTGCAAAACGATTCTCGCAAAACATACAAAGAACGTACAAAACCTGGCTCTGATACCAATTGTTGGAAATCGACTACCCGGGATGCGTTCGTTCGATCACTCGAACATCCGAACGATCCCTAGTCGACCTCCTCGTCCGTTACTCCGTTCACGTGCCAGCTCGTATCCCGATTCACGCCCAGCCATTGCCCCGAAGGACAACTGCGCGAACCAGAGCGGGCTGCCCGAAAAACAGGGCAACGACGACCGCCGTTTGGCCTCCGGCGACCGCCGTTTGTCCGCGAACAGCAACGCGACGTTGCTGTTCCGGGCTCGTTTCCGGGTCGTTTTTCCTCATCCGACTACCGATCCGAAGGTCCTAGAACCCCCAGTAGTCGAGGAATGCGATCCACGATACCCGGAACCCGATCGTACGTCCGATGTATTTTTAACGAAATTAGAGATCGAAAAACGCGGAATTAGGTTCGATCTCATACCTTTGTCGCGTGATTCGGAGAAGCCGAATTGTTGAGACCACGAAGCCTTCCGGTGTATGTCTCTATCCCCGACGTTCAGCCGTTGAGTGGGCAACGATCCGCTGAACCTTCCTCTTCTCCTTTCTCTCTTGAACCCACCGTAGGAATAATATCCTCTGTTTCAGAAATATATTTGCGCAAGCAAAATTATTTCTACAGAATTATTACTGCGCTAATATGAATTAATTAAGCAGATGAAAATTAATATTTTCTCTGCAGAATTAATTATAGCGGCGTACTGTAGGTTTTGATCTTCTGTCTCAGAAATATAATTGCGCTAGCAATTAATTTCTTCAGAAAATAATAACAGCGCTAATCTATTTATTTTCACAGAAAAATAATTGCGCAAACAATTTATTTTTCTCCGCAAAAATAAAATAGCGGCGTTTCTTAGGTTTTAGAGAAAGGGAGGATGAGGTATTTATAGAGCTACACCAGGGACCTTATGGAAATTAATTATTAGGCTAAATTGCAATTTAATTAACTCGGCGTCCTAAAAGGCAAACCTTAATTAAATTCCACAATTTTAATTATAATTAATTCCACTAAAAAATTATAATTGAATTCCCAATAATTAATTTATATTATTTCAACAATAATAATTCCGCCGAATTACATATACGACTTTCCCCGTGTTTAAGATATCGTATGTCCACGAATTAACTTTAATTACTAATAATTAAATTAATTCATTTCTTGTTATCCGAGACTAGTACCACTCATCCTTATTATCATGTGGAACGAATCCACCTGCAGGGTTTACATGATAAACTTTATGAGCTCATCTCGGGGACATCATCAACCCAATAAATGGGACACGGTTTCCTGTCTATAATCTATAGCATGCCGTGTGTACAATTCTGATTCCCAATTTACCGAGAATATTGACTAATCAATTAGTCTCACTCACTAGCAAGTCAAAGAACCGAGAATTGGACACACGCACCTATAATTATATAGGGATTAAGAATTCGCATATCCGTAATATCTGAGGTCTAGTTCGATTACTGCGATTAGTATAAATCGAACGCCCTCCCGTGGTCCTGCTCAATACACCAAGTGTACGAGTGTAACATGATAGTCAAGACCGACTATCTACCAGTCACACTACGACGTACCGATGGATTGTCCCTGTCCATCTAAGTCGTGAGCTACTGTTCGATAGTATACGAGTAACCGACAGTATGATCTTCCGCGTGTCTCCTCACGCCATACTGTCTACAACGTATACATCAAGGACTATTGCATTAAATGCAATCATGCTTGAATCATATCTCGAATTAAGGTATAGATAAGGAGTTCCGTATTTGCACTAAACTAGACATTTAGAATACAACTCCATCAATAACAGGTGCAGGTTCTAGTGGTATACTACTCGGTTTGGCTGGTTTTAAGTCTCGATCACTCTTTATCATTTCATAAAGTATCACATCATTTTTGGGCTTGTGGTTCATCACATAGCCTTCCTCTAAGAATCGGGCGTTAGAACTTATAACGAACTTCTGGTCCTTAGGACTATAGAACACACAACTTTTGTTCTTCTAGGATATCCTATAAACAACCGCATAGGATGTGCGCCGATGTTTCCAAGGCATATCTCTAGAACATATAGGTAAGTCCGAATAACTCATTATCGTTTTCACCATTTCCATAAGAGTCCTTTTCCTTCTTTCTGACACACCATTCCGCTGAGGAGTGTATGGTGTAGTGAGTTGGGAGTTAATCCCATTCTCTGATCAGTATGCCTTGAATTTAATGGATTTACCATGAAGGTTCTCCACAAGAGCTTTGTACTCCTTGAACTAGTCAAAGTACTTGCTTTTGCGGCGCATCAGGTACCTAAATCCATGTATCGAGTGATCATCAAAGATGAAATACTCGTACCCTCCTCATGCCTGAGTAGACATAGGTCCGCATACATCAGAGTGAATCAAATTCAATACTTGTTCGGATCTATAGCTTTTATCCTTAAAAGGTTACTTGGTCATTTTACCCTCCAAACTCGATTCGCAGGTAGGAAGGTTCTCTCCTTCAACACCACTGATTAGACCATCAGTTGTTCAACATTTGAATCCCATTTGGATTAATATGACCTAGCTTAAGATGCCACAAGTATAATTAATTCATCCTAGAAAGTTCCTTTCTCTTATTGGTGTTAGATAATGTGTTACTAGTTTCGGTTTGTTGCATAGTGGTAGACTCAGGATTTAATATGTACATATTGTCAACCAATGTGCCTATTCAGATATTATCATCTATTCTTCTTAAAATCATCGAATGATCAGAAGAACTAGAATATCTATTTCTTTAGAAACTAAAAACAAATTCTTTCTAAATCCAGGCACATAAAGACAATGTATAAAATCCTTTCATTACTCAAAGTAAATGAATACCTCCCACTGCAACAGCCGCTACCTTCGCAGCATTGCCCATGTAGATGGTGATCTTTTCCTTTCTAAGTCGCCGGGTTTCCTGGAACCCTTGCATCGAAATGCAAAACATGATCAATGGCCTCCGTATCTACACACCAGGTGCTGGTAGATATCACCACTGAGAATGTATCAATGACTAAGGAAAATTTCATTCCTTGTTTTTTTGAGAGGTCAATCAGACTTCCAGTGCCCAGACTGCTTGCAACGGAAAACACTTGCCTTGCGGCTTGCATACCCCATCTCGTGGTTCAAAACTAGGACCACTAGGTTTCCGTATCTTGCTTCTTCTTTTCCATCTACCCTTCCATAGGTTCAAAACCATTTCTTGACACGGGAGGACAAAGATAATGAAGTACATGTTGGAGTTGTGTACTTAATGTCTAGATTTAAGTATCGGTAAACTCCCGGTCATAGCATTTAATCTATTTAATTAATAAACAATTGTTTGCATTTAATTATTGATAATTAAATATATGCAAAATATAGTCCTGGATTCTATACGTTGTAGTTAGTATGGTGTGCGACGTCACACAGAAGATCATACTATCGGTTACTCGTATTTAATCAAACGGTTTCTCACGACCTAGATGGACACGGACCAATCCATCGGTATAGTCGTTGTGTGAGAGAGAAAATAATTTGTCTTAATTATTTTATCACACTTGTACACTTGGTGTATTGGGCGGATCGCTTGAGATTTATCAATTAGGATTGCCGTTGATAATTGATTTAAGTCTCAGAGTATTTTATTCTTAATTCCCGATACTATTGCGGGTGTGTATATTTAATATAAGTGACTTTGATTTTCCAAAGGAATTAACCGATTTAATTATTGGGTTAATTACCGGTAAAATTGGGTCGCTATATTTTATATATGACATGCCGTGAATACTTGACGAGAAAGTGTATCCCGTAAGGGTTGATAATATCCCCGAGATGAGTTCATAAGGAATTATTGTGTAAACCTCATGAGTGGATTTGTTCCGCACAATAATTAAGGTTGAATGGTACTATTCTCGGATATAAAAGATGAATAAATTAATTAGCAATAAATTAATTTTATTCATGGATATTTAAATCTTAAATACACGGAATAAATAATACTACCGGAGAAATATTATTTGATATAATATGGTTTAATATTGGGAGTGCAATTAATTTATATAGTGGAAAATAAATTAATTAATATTGATGGGATTAATAGATTTGGGTTTGGGCTCAATTTAATCATCAATATTGAAAGCCCAATATTCCACCTCCTTTAGATCCCCTACGTAGCCTATAAAAGCACTACATGGCCTTCATAATAGAACAAGACAAGAATATCAATAGTTGATAGTTCTAGAGAGTTGAAGGAGATCCATAAGTTTGGAGGATCGTCGCCCACCCGACGTTCAAGCTAGTGCAAGGAATACGTGGGAAGATCCTAAGGTCTTCAACTTGATTTCGTTTCTCCGCACAACGAATCAAAGGTAAAATCATAAACTCTCTTATATGATTTTATGCGAATTAAATTGTAATACATAGATGAACGCACGATCCGGGAAAACGACGAACCTCGGGGACGGGGATTCGAGATCCCCGGCGAGGATCGAGAGGGGTGGCCGAACCCTAGGGTTCGACCGCCGGTACGCGCGGCCGAAGGGGAGCCCCGGCTGGACGCCGGGGCATGCGATCGACGTGAAGTCGATCGCCGGGAGTTCGCCGTGGGTTGGTGCCACGGCGGGTGGACCCCCCAGCCACCCCTTGGCCGGCGGCGGTGGCGCACAGGAAAAACCCTCGGCTTCAGCCGAGGGGTGCGATCGATCCTCGGATCGATCGCGGGTAAGCTGCGGGGTCACCCGCAGCGACCCCGTACGTGCTGCGGGTTCGCCTGCAGCGGATGCGTGCGGGGGCTAAGCCCCGCTGGGCAGCGAGTCATGGACTCGCTGCGGGGCTGCTGCGAGCAGCCCGGGGATCGCTACGAGCGATCCCAGCGATCGCTGCGAGGCGATCGCGAGCCCCTCGTGGGGGCTCGGCTGGGCACACGCGGTCCTCGGACCTCGCTGGGTGTTCGGTCGGGCCCCGGCTCACGCGGTGGTTCGCGGTTGTTCTCCGACGATTGAGGATTTCGGTCGGGTTATCGGTTCCGCTTTTTTTTTTTTTGATAACCCGGGATATCGATTTCCAACAACTGGAATCAGAGCGTTTGGTTTCATGTTCATGTATGTGTTCTATTATCGTTCTACCTTGGAGGGATTTCCGGCTATCATGGTTTAATTATTTGTTAATTAATTATCATGATTATTCGTTTATTAAACTCTCGGACATGTCGAGATTCGTTTTGTGTGGATGAATGCTTGTAATAGTAAAAATTCGGGGGTTGACCGAATTTAGGATTTATTATTATTGTTCTATGTTTTCCGGAAAGTGTATAGGGTCGATTTCATGTATAGAATCGATACCGGAATTGTAATTTAATTTATTTTAATTTATTTACGTTGGTTCGATGATGAGACGATCGCCGGAAGACGAAGATGTGATGAAGAAGACGAAGGGGCCGATCATCCCCATGATCGACCCCATAGCATCGATCGAGGGCTAGGGGCGGGGGCTTGATCTCCCTAGCCGCGGGCTGCCGCCGGTTCGGTGGCTGGGCGGCGGCTCCTCCCCGGTGGCCGGCCGATCGATCATGGTGGGATGGTGTGGGGACTCCCAACCCATGCTACTCCTACCATAATCCGACTTTCCTAATTAATTCGGTTTTCCTATTTGAGTGTTCTTATTTTTAGGAACTCTCATGGATTAGGAAAAGAATTAATTGGAATTAATTTATTTCCTATTTGATTATTCCTATTCTTGGGAATTTTCATTAGATGGAAATTAATTAATTATGGAAAGTAGAAGAGTCCTAATTTATTTTATTTCCTTATTCTATTATAGAAGTCTTCTAGAATATTCAAGTTTTACTTGGATAGGACTCTAGAGATTTAATAGAATTAGATAGGAAAATAAATAAATAAAATATTAATAATATTAAATTTTTATTTTTGATATATTCGATTGACTTAATTTTCGAATTAAGTAACTTTTGGATTAATTAAAAATAAATAGATTTAAATATTGGGATTAATATTCTCGTCACATGGAGCATTCAAGAACGAAGACTGAAGACTAGAAGATGCGTACGGAGATGGAATAAAGCCATGATAGTCGAGAAAATAATTTTCTAGCATTATTTTGACTATGTGATACTATGTGCTTTATTACTTGTATGCATACTATATGTGTTTACTTTATGCACTAGATAGCGTATCCCTTATTGTAAAAAGCTAAGTGGGAGAGGGGATGGAAACATTCACATGGTCTCCATTACTGTTCTCCTGTGACTCTTAAGGACTTTTGAAGTTCGTATAGACGAGTCATTGGAGGAGAATTCTTGTAATTCCTTTTTACGAGAAACATTGATTAAGTTTATCAAACAATGCCTAATTTGTCTTTCTGAAGCTGACTTCAAGTCGACTCATTCTCACCTCGGGGAGTGGAATGGAGCCAAAGCCACTTGGTCATGTGGACGACACAAATTAGAGACCTTCGTACCATCCTTTTAAAGGTGGATCGATTGTCTGCTCGGCTCCCTCATTTATGAGAGATAGGGTTATTCGCATGGTGAATCACTGGTTAGAAACTCCGAGTTTCACTTATGATTCTCCGCGTCTAGATTTACGAGAATCCAATGGATCAAGTAATAGGATGTCAATTGTAAAAATCTTTTGGTGTAGTAAACGTCCACACTATCGTGGCTTGCTGCACTGAATTGGATTTTGGAATAATTGATGTAGACAGTTATAGAAGGGAGTAAAGGATCCGTGTGTCAACGTAAACGTCCACACTATCGTGGCTTGCGGTGATTTGCGAGTCCCAGACGAACTTCTTAGTACTGAGTAATGGTTTACACTTAGGTACGCTTCATAGTATCCTTCCCATCGAAGTAACGCTATTGATGATGTACGACCGAAGCAAATCTAATTGCGAAATCATTTGGGTGGGTAAACGTCCACACTATCGTGGCTTGCCTTACCTGATGGGATTTTAGATGTGATTAGTAATTTAATGATATTATTTGAGGGAGATAATATCGGACATTAAATTGATTGTTTGTTTATATGTGCTTATAGGTTTAGAGAATAGCTATGAATCCACTTTCTGTGATACTCAAGTAGAATAAACTCACTGGTCCCAATTACATTGATTGGAAGAGAAATTTGGACATTGTCCTGACTGCAGAAGAGTACAAGTTTGTACTCTATGAGCCGTGCCCTGTTAAACCCACGGCTACCTCAACTGATGAGGAAAGAGCGGCATATAGGAAGTGGACAAAGGCTGATGAAATGGCTTGGTGCTATATTTTTGCTTCTATGTCAAATGTACTCCAAACCCAACATGAGTCGATGGACACTGCCGAGGATATGTTGTTCAACCTCAAGGATATGTTTGGGCATCAAGACCGTGCGGCTAGGCAAGAAGCCATGAGAGTCCTCATGACAACTACTCAGTCTGAAGGGACGCCCGTTGGGGAACACGTTCTTAAGATGATGAGTCTGTTGAATGAATTGGAGGTCCTAGGAGCTCAGATTGATGGTGAGACGCAAGTTGACATCATACTCCAGTCTCTGACCCCTAGTTTTGAGCAGTTTCGTATGAGTTATAATATGGGTAAACTATCTTATACTCTTGCGCAACTCTTGACTGAACTAAAGGCGGCAGAGGGGATCTACAAGAAGGGCAAGTCTCAAGCGCTTGTAGCTACCAAGTCCAAAGGCTTGAAAGCTGTTGGAGGTAGGGGCAAGAAAAGGAAGCAAGCCTGGAAACCCAGTGGTGCCAAGAGGAATGGACCACGAGTGGGGGCTAGCAAGCCAAGGGGCAAGTGCTTCCGATGCAACAAGTATGGACACTGGAAGTCTGAATGTCCTCTCAAAGGTACAAATTTTTCTTTAGTCGTAAAAACATAGTCAGCGGTATTATCTACCAGAAATCTGGTGTGTAGATATGGAACCACTGACGGTATGTGCATTTTGAATGCAGGGGTTCCAGAAAACCCGACGACTTAGAGAAGAAGAGTTCGAGTCTACATGGGCGAAGCTGTTGAGGAAGCAGCGGTTGCAGTGGAAGACATTTATCTCCTTTAGTAGTTATAAGATTTCATTTCAAGTTTATTGCTTTATGTACCCTTTTATTTTAGAAAGAACTTTTGTTCTGGTTTTCTATTATCAATGAATGGATATTTTATTTCTTTAATCATTTGATGGTTGGGATAAGAAATAATGGAGTTTTCTATTCTGGTACATTAGATAGCAATATATGAATGATGAATCCTTAGTCTACCATGATGCAACAAACCGTTATATAACTTGTTTTACTTATTAGATGTATTTCTTTGTTAATCATTATACTTGTGAATTCTTGTACTTGGTAGTATTTATTCAAATAAGATTCAAAAGGTCGAAATTGATTTGATCAATTATAGTTGAAGGAATGGACCTTCCGACCTAAGAATTGAATTTGGAAGATAATACAACTAAGCAAACCTTTCTGGATAAAGGATAGGATTTGGACAAGTATTGAAATTGATTGTTAACTGATAGATGCGGAGATATGTGTAATTAGAAAGGTATGAGTAGTTCCTTCAAGAATACTCAAAGATGGATTAGAGTACTTGATGTGCCATAAAAGCAAAGTGTTTTGACTAGTCAATGGACACAAAGCTATTATGGGGAACGTTCAAAGTATATCCATTAGAAGCCTGCGACTTGTTCGCGAAGGCTACCACCTATCTAAATAACACATAGCATAAATCAAAGATTGGGATTAAGTCTCAAAGGACTACACCATACACTCACGTGTAGAAATGGTGTGTCGGAAATAAGAAATCTAATTCTAAAAGTAAAAGGACAAGTTTGTTCGGAACTACCTATGTTCTATGAATATTCCTGGATACAACGACACATTCAATGTGGTTGTAGGATATCCTAGAAGAACAAGTGATTGTATGTTCAATAGTACTATGAACCAGAAGGACGTCATCGCCCGTTTCTTAGAGGAAGACTATTAGATGAACTAAAAATGCCCTAACTGACGAATTACTTTGTTATGAGGAAAAGAGACTGAGAACCATCCAAACCGAGTAGTAGCACACCACTAACTGCACCTACTGTTATTACTGTTATACACCGGAAAGCAATTGCAGTTGGGAGGTTGTTAAGCAACCAGAGATCTTCATAAGACTAGAGGAGTTTTGAACTCTGGATCTAGTAAAGATGAAATCGATCCCTAGCTCAGCATGAGGGCGGTACTAAATCTAAATGTGTCTACTTAGAAAGCAATAAGTATTATTGTTAAGAGGCAAGATCATTTAGAAGTACAAGCTTAGTAAATCCATTTATGGATCGTTACAAAGCCATGAATCATGGAACTTGCGAATTGATGAGATAGTCCATGTGATGGATTCATCAAAGGGCATAGACGAAGAATGTGTATTAGAAACGTTCAATCTAGATATGAACATTGTACTTCTCCTAGATATCTTATGCGATTATGGTTTGTTTTAAACATGCATAATTCTAAGAAAGGTTATTGCCTTTCATGTTGGAGTTGTGTACTTAATGTCTAGATTTAAGTAACGGAAACTCACGATCCATTGCCATTAATCTATTTAATTAAATAAACAATTATTTGCGTTTAATTATTTATAATTAAATATATGCAAATCATAGTCCTAGATTTTATACGTTGTAGTTAGTATGGTGCAAGCATGGGTGCACAGAAGATCATACTATCGGTTACTCGTATTTAATCAAACAGTTGCTCACGACCTAGATGGACACGGACCAATCCATCGGTATAGTCGTTGTGTGAGAGAGAAGATAATTTATCTTGATTATCTTATCACACTTGTACACTTGGTGTATTGAGCGGATCGCTTGAGACTTATCAATTAGGATTGCTCTGTGATAATTGATTTAAGTCTCGGAGTATTTTATTCTTAATCCCTGAAATAATTGCGGGTGTGTATATTTAATATAAGTGACTTTGATTTTCCAAAGGAATTAACCGATTTAATTATTGGGTTAATTACCGGTTGAGTTGGGTCACTATATTTTATATATGGCATGCCGTGAATTCTTGAAGGGACAGTGTATCCCGGAAGGGTTGATAATATCCCCGAGATGAGCTCATAAGGATTTATTATGTAAACCTCGCGAGTGGATTTGTTCCGCATAATAAATAAGGTTGAGTGGTACTATTCTCGGATATAAGAGATGAATAAATTTATTAAGCAATAAATAAATTTTATTCATGGATATTTAAATCTTAAATACACGGAATAAATAATACTAACCGGAGAAATATTATTTGATATAATATGGATAAATATTGGGAGTGCAATTTTATTTATATAGTGGAAAATAAATAAAATTAATATTGATAAGAATTAATGGATTTGGGTTGGACCCAATTTAATTTTCAATATTAGAAGCCCAATATTTAATCTCCTTTTGATCCCCTACGTAGCCTATAAAAGCACTGCATGGTCTTCACAATTCATTAACCTAAGATACGCCAATCATAAAGTCTTGAAGAGTGAAGAGGATCCATAGAGTTCGATAGCTCGTCGCCCACCCGACGTTCGAACGGAGTGCAAGGAATACGCGGGAAGATCACGAGGTCATCGATTTCGTTTCTTCGAACAACGAATCGTAGGTACAATTCTCACCTCCTTGATTATTGTTCGA
This sequence comes from Euphrasia confusa, assembly GCA_954870475.1. Classification (NCBI taxonomy): domain Eukaryota; kingdom Viridiplantae; phylum Streptophyta; class Magnoliopsida; order Lamiales; family Orobanchaceae; genus Euphrasia; species Euphrasia confusa. Next base: position 12,626,367 of record OX940969.1, read on the forward strand.
TTTTGTTTATCGAGAATACCGTAGGACGAAGATCCGAAGATCGAAGCCCGGAATAGACGGACGAACGCGCGGTGGTGGCGAAGCCACCGGACCGCGGCGTGCGCCCGCTAGGGTTTCGGCGTGGGGCGTGGGGGCGAACCCTCGGCTGGGCCGAGGGTGTGCGATCGATCCACGGGATCGATCGCTGGGCACGGGCTGGTGCCGTGCCCTACCCCGCCGTGAAGGCAGGGGCCTCCTGGTGGCGGCGGGTCGCCGGACCCGCCGCGGGGGCTGCTGGGCAGCCCCACCCCGATCGATCGCCGGCGTGCGATCGATCATCTCGATCGTGCGAACCCCGGCTCGCGGGGGTTCGGGTGGGGGCGGATTGCGCGCCTTCGGGCGCGTGGTCTCCAAAGCCCGGACTCCGGCGGATGAGTCGGCATACGTGTGATCTCCGGCGAAGGGTTCGTTCGGGTTATCGGTTCCGCAATTTTGATAACCCGGGATATCGAATTCCAACAATTGGTATCAGAGCGTGGTTTACGTTCGTAGTATTTTCGATAAAATTGTTCTACCTTGCAGGGTTCCGACTATTATGGCTTAATTTATTATTCGCTTAATTTATTTTGTCATGATTGTTGGTTTTATTAAACTCTCGGACATGTCGAGATTCGTTTTTGGTGGTGAATGCTTGTAATAGTAAAAATTCGGGGGTTGACCGAATTTAGGATTTATTATTATGTTCATTGTTTTTCCGGAAAATGTATAGGGTCGATTTCGTGTATAGAATCGATACCGGAATTGTAATCTAGATTTTTGTAAATTTATTTTGCGATTGGATCGACGAATCGTAGACCGCCGGAGAAGACGAAGTGACGGGATGGACGAAAGGGCTAGGGATCGATTGGATCGATCCCCATGGAGATGCCCGGATCGATGGCTATGGGCGATGGGGCTGTTGCCCTAGCCGCGGCTGCCACCGGTTCGGTGGTTGGCGGCGTGGCTGGGCGGCGGCGCTCCTCCCCGTGGCTGGCGGTCGGACGTGGTGGGGGTGGTTCGGGGTCTCCCAACCCGGGCTACTCCTACCGGAAATATACTTTCCTAATTAATTCATTATTTCCTATTTTTATTATTTCTTTATGGAATATTCTAGAAAAATAGAAAAAGAATTAATTTAGTACTAAATTTATTTTTCCTATTTGATTATTCCTACTCATGGGAATATTCATGGATTAGGAATAAGATAAATTTGGAGAAGTATAATAGTCCTAATTATTTTATTTCTTTATTTCATTATGGATATCATCTAGAATATTCCAAGAATATCTTGGATAGATTATTCTAGAGATTTAATGAAGTGGAAAAAGAAAATAAAATAAATAAAATATTAATAATATTTAATTTTATTTTTGATATATTCAATTGACTTAATTTTCGAATTAAGTAACTCTTGGATTAATTGAAAATAAATAGATTTAAATATTGGAGATTAATATTCTCGTCACATGAAGCATTCAAGAAACGAAGACTGAAGACTAGAAGATGCGTACGGGGATGTGATAAGGCCATAATAGTCGGAAAATAATATTCTAGTATTATTTTGACTATGTGATAATACTATGTGCTTTATTACATGTATGCATGCTATATGTGTTTATTTTATGCACTAGATAGCGTATCCCTTTATTGTAAAAAGCTAAGTGGGAGAGGGTATGGAAACATACCCATGGTCTCCATTGCTGCTCTCTTGGTGACTTTTATAAACTTTTGAAGTTTATATAGATAAGTCATTGGAGGAGAGTTCTTGTAATTCCTCTTACAAGAAACATTGATTAAGTTATCAAACAATGCCTAATTTGTCTTTCCAAAGCTGATTTCAAGTCGACTCATTCTCACCCCGGGGAGTGGAATGGAGCCAGAGCCACTTGGTCATGTAGAGGACACAAATTAGAGACATTCGTACCATTCTTTGATAGATGGGTCGTTTGTCTGCTCGGCTCCCTCATTTATGAGAGATAGGGTTGTTCGCATGGTGAATCACTGGTTAGAAACTTCGAGTTTCACTTATGATTCTCCACGTCTTGATTTACAAGATTAAATGGATCAAGTAATTGGGAGTCAATTATAAAAGTCTCTTAGTGTAGTAAACGTCCACACCACGTGGCTTGCTATGCTGACGGACTTTGGATTAATTGATGTAGACAGTTGTAAGTAATTATGAAGAGTTGTGAAGTTATCGTAAACGTCCACACCACGTGGCTTGCGGTGATGTAGCGATTCCAAGTAATTTACTTTGGTACTGAGTAATGGTTTACACTTAGATACGCGTTATAGTATTCCTCCCCACGAGGTCACGCTATAATTGATGTATGACCAAAGAATATCTAATTGCTAAATCATTTGGGTGGGTAAACGTCCACACCACGTGGCTTGCCTTACCTGATGGGATTTTAGATGTGATTAGTGATTTAATGATATTATTTGAGGGAGATAATATCGGAGATTAAATCAATTGTTTGTTGTTATATGTGCTCATAGATTAGGATATGGCTTTGAACCCACTTTATGTGATACTTAAGGATTTTAACTCACTGGTCCCTGATTGTATTGATTGGAATAGAGATCTGGACATTGCCCAGACTGTTAAAGAGTACAAGTTTGTACTCAAGTGAGCTTTGTTTCCCCGAGCCTACCAATGTCTTAACTGATGAGGAAGGGACTGATTTTAATATCATGTTCAAACTCAAGGAGATGTCTAGACATGACGTAGAGGTTAGACAAGAGGCGATGAGGATACTCATAAAGGCCAGTCGATTCGAGGAAACGCTTAAACACGTTTTCGAAATGATGAACCTTTTAGACGAGTTGAGACGGAAATCGCAAGCTCTTGTAGCCAATGCCAAAGGTTTCGAACCTAAGGGCAAAAACCGGGGGAAAGGAAAAGCAAGCAAAGAAACCCAGTGGTCCTAAGTTTCTTGGATCACGAGATGGGACGAGAAAGCCAATAGGCTAGTGTTCTCGATGCAAATAGTCTGGGTACTGGAAGTCTGATTATCCTCTCAAAGAAAGTACGAAATCTTCTTTAGTCGTAAAACATAGTCAGTGGTATTATCTACCGGAACCTGGTGTGTAGATATGGAACCATTGACGGTATGCGCATTCTAAATGCGAGGGTTCCAGGAAACCCGACGACTTGGAAAAGAAGAAATCGTAGTATACATGGGCAATGCTGTTGAGGAGGCAGCTGTTGCAGTGGAGGACAATTATATAGGATTTCATTTTGAGTTATTGCTTTTATGTACCTTTTAGAAAGAACTTTGTTCTGGATTTCTAATGAATGGATATTTTATTTCTTTTAATCATTTGATGGTTATGAGAAGAAATAAGGATATTACCTATTCTGGTACATTAGCTAGCAATATATAAATGATAAACCCTAAGTCCACCACGATGCAACGAACCGTAGCACAAAACTCGTTTTACTTTTAAGAGATATTTCGGTAATTAATCATTTATACTTGTGGATTCTTATGCTAAGTCATGTTTATTCAAATAAGAAGTTCAAAGGTCGAAAATTGATATTTTGATCAATTAAGTTGAAGGAGTGGACCTTCCGACCCAAGAATCTAATTTGGAAGATAACATAACTAAGCAATCCTTTAAGGATATAAGGTGTAAGATCCGGACAAGTATTAGAATTGATTAACTCTGATGTATGCAGACCTTTGTCTACTCAGACAATAAGATACGAGTACTTCATTTTATGATTACTCGAAAAATGGGTTAGCATACCTGATGTGCCACAAAAGGAAAGTGTTTTGACAAGTCAATGGACACAAAGCTATTGTGGGGAACCATCATGGTATATCCATTGAAAGCCTGCGATCTAATCGCGGAGGCAAGTGCCTGTCTGAGGAATGCATGGCATACTGATCAGAGATTGGGATTTGATCCCAAATGACTACACCATACACTCTTGTGTAGGAATGGTGTGTCGAAAATTAAGAAATGGAACTCTTATAGAAATAGTAAAGGCATGAGTTATACGGAACTACCTATGTTCTATGGATATGTCTGGAAACAACGGCGCATTCAAATGCGGTTGTAGAATATCCTAGAAGAACAAAAGATGTGTGTTCAAATAGTACTATGAACCAGAAGGACGTTATAAGTTCTAACGCCCGGTTCTTAGAGGAAGACTATTAGATGAACCACAAGCCCAAAGTGACGTAATACCTTGAATGAGAGAGAACGATAAGGACTGGATACAGCCGAACCGAGTATAGATACACCACTAGAACCTGCACCTAATACTGTCGCTGTTGATACACCGGAACGCCGTCGTAGTGGGAGGGTTGTTAAACAACCGGACAGATGGATTGGACTAGGTGAGTCTTCGGACTCGGCACCCGGAGTTCATGAAGTCGATCCCTGGACCTATGATGAGGTGGTACAAGATATAGATGCGCCTTCTTATGGATTCTAATAAAGTCTGGGATCTTGTAGAACCACCAAGCGGCGTAAAGCCAATTGGGTAAATGGGTCTACAAGAGAAAGAGAGGATCTGACGGAAAGGTTGAAACCTTTAAAGCTCGGCTTGTTGCGAAAGGATATACTCAGAAAGAGATAATCGATTATGAGGAGACCTTCTCGCCGGTAGCCAAGATAAAGTCGATCCGGATTCTCTTATCCATAGCAGCTCATATGGATTATGAGGTGTGGCAAATGGATGTCAAGACAGCTTTCCTTAATGGAAGTCTTGACGAGACAAACAACCAGAAGAATTCATTGCTAAGGGGCGAGATCATCTAGTGTGCAAGCTTAATCGATCCATTTATGGATTGAAACAAGCCTCGAGTTCGTGGTACTTGCAAATTGATGAGATAGTCCATTTTATGGATTCATCAAAACATAGACGAATCGTGTGTATGGGAAACGTGATGGAAACAAGGTGGTGTTTCTCGGGTTTTATGTAGATAACATTTTATCATTGGCAACAACGTAAAGATTTAATCAGACATGAAATGATGGTTGTCTGGATAAATCATTATGAAAGATATAGGAAGAAGTTGGACCTGTTCTTGAGATCTTGGATCTCTAGGAGAGAACATTGTACTTCTCCTGGACATCTTACATATATATGATTGTGGTTCGTTTTAACATGCAAGATTCCCAGAAAGGTTCGTTACCTTTCAGATACGGAATGCATCTATCTAAGGATATGTGTTTTGGAACACAGAAGGAGATAGAAGCAATGAAAGCAGTTTCCTACACTTTAAGTGTGGAAAGCTCGATGAATGCATTGTTGAAAACAAGAACCTGATATCGGCTATGCGGTTAGCATAGTGGGAGGATATCAAGGTAATCCTGGAAAGGAATACTTGACTGCTGTAATGAACATTTTAAGTACTTTCGAAGTACTGGAAACTATGTTCTGGATTACAGAGCAGACAAACATTTCCTTTGGATTACATTCTCTTAGATTTCTAATCGAATAAGGACCGGTGTAAGTCGATATCAGGCTATGTGTTTCACTATTAAACGAGAAGGAGTTTTAACATGGAAGAGTGATAAGCTCGATGCTTTTCGGACTCTGCCATGGGTAACCAAATAAGCGGCCTCAGAGGCAGCGGAAGTTTTGGTATAGCTCTGGGATAATCTCTGGGACTTAGATGTGATTCTTAATCTGCCAAAGGCTATGTAAATAGCGGTGCGATGGCAAATGGTAAGAAGTCACAAGTCCATAAGTGTAAGATAACACATAGAGCAAGTACCACCTGATACGAGTCATCGTCGAGGGAGACGACGCTGTAGTCACCAAGATAACTTCAGAGCGGCAACCTAGAGTGCTCATTCACATAGTACTTCTTGGAAGTACAACTTAAGCACGTGATGAGTATGGGAGTCGGGAGTTTGGAGGAAATGACTAGACCTTAGTACAAGTGGGAGATTGTTGGAGTTGTGTACTTAATGTCTAGATTTAAGTAACGGAAACTCACGATCCATTGCCATTAATCTATTTAATTAAATAAACAATTATTTGCGTTTAATTATTTATAATTAAATATATGCAAATCATAGTCCTGGATTTTATACGTTGTAGTTAGTATGGTGCAAGCATGGGCGCACAGAAGATCATACTATCGGTTACTCGTATTTAATCAAACAGTTGCTCACGACCTAGATGGACACGGACCAATCCATCGGTATAGTCGTTGTGTGAGAGAGAAGATAATTTATCTTGATTATCTTATCACACTTGTACACTTGGTGTATTGAGCGGATCGCTTGAGACTTATCAATTAGGATTGCTCTGTGATAATTGATTTAAGTCTCGGAGTATTTTATTCTTAATCCCTGAAATAATTGCGGGTGTGTATATTTAATATAAGTGACTTTGATTTTCCAAAAGAATTAACCGATTTAATTATTGGGTTAATTACCGGTTGAGTTGGGTCACTATATTTTATATATGGCATGCCGTGAATTCTTGAAGGGACAGTGTATCCCGGAAGGGTTGATAATATCCCCGAGATGAGCTCATAAGGATTTATTATGTAAACCTCGCGAGTAGATTTGTTCCGCATAATAAATAAGGTTGAGTGGTACTATTCTCGGATATAAGAGATGAATAAATTTATTAAGCAATAAATAAATTTTATTCATGGATATTTAAATCTTAAATACACGGAATAAATAATACTAACCGGAGAAATATTATTTGATATAATATGGATAAATATTGGGAGTGCAATTTTATTTATATAGTGGAAAATAAATAAAATTAATATTGATAAGAATTAATGGATTTGGGTTGGACCCAATTTAATTTTCAATATTAGAAGCCCAATATTTAATCTCCTTTTGATCCCCTACGTAGCCTATAAAAGCACTACATGGTCTTCACAATTCATTAACCTAAGATACGCCAATCATAAAGTCTTGAAGAGTGAAGAGGATCCATAGAGTTCGATAGCTCGTCGCCCACCCGACGTTCGAACGGAGTGCAAGGAATACGCGGGAAGATCACGAGGTCATCGATTTCGTTTCTCCGAACAACGAATCGTAGGTACAATTCTCACCTCCTTGATTATTGTTCGATTTTGTTTATCGAGAATACCGTAGGACGAAGATCCGAAGATCGAAGCCCGGAATAGACGGACGAACGCGCGGTGGTGGCGAAGCCACCGGACCGCGGCGTGCGCCCGCTAGGGTTTCGGCGTGGGGCGTGGGGGCAAACCCTCGACTGGGCCGAGGGTGTGCGATCGATCCACGGGATCGATCGCTGGGCACGGGCTGGTGCCGTGCCCTACCCCGCCGTGAAGGCGGGGGCCTCCTGGTGGCGGCGGGTCGCCGGACCCGCCGCGGGGGCTGCTGGGCAGCCCCACCCCGATCGATCGCCGGCGTGCGATCGATCATCTCGATCGTGCGAACCCCGGCTCGCGGGGGTTCGGGTGGGGGCGGATTGCGCGCCTTCGGGCGCGTGGTCTCCAAAGCCCGGACTCCGGCGGATGAGTCGGCATACGTGTGATCTCCGGCGAAGGGTTCGTTCGGGTTATCGGTTCCGCAATTTTGATAACCCGGGATATCGAATTCCAACATTTCAGACACAGAATACATCTGTTTAAAGATATGTGTTTTGAACACATAAAGGAGATAGATGAAGACAAAGCGGTTTCCTATACCCTGGTGTATGGAAAGCCTAACGAATGCAGTGTTAAAACAAGAACCTGATATCAACTATGCGGTTAGCGTAGTGGGAGGATATCAAAGTAATCTCATCAAAAGATATCCGGATGCTGTAAAAGTACTTTCGAAGTACTGGATCACGAAGCAACACGAATTCTTCTTAAAGATTACATTTTCTCAGATCCCAAATCAGAGGAAGACCGGTGTAAGTCGATATCAGGCTATGTGTTCACTTTTGGAAGAGGTGGAACCTTAAGATAAAAGAGTGATAAGCATGATGCTTCTCGGACTCTATCACAAACCGAAAAGCAGCCTCAGAGGCAGCGGAAGTTTTGGTTAGGTTCCAGTATAACCTCTGGACTTGGATATGATTCTTGGTTCACCAAAGGCTATGTATATAGCGGTGCATGGTAAACTGGAAGAAGTCATAAGTTCAAAAGGTGATGATAACACATAGAGCAAGTACCACCTGATTCGAGTCATCGTCTAGGGAGACGACGCAGTAGTCACCAAGATAACTTCAGAGCGGCAACCTAGATTGCTCATTCACATAGTACTTCTTGGAAGTAAAATTTAAGCACGTGATGAGTATGGGAGTCGGGAGTTTGGAGGAAATGACTAGACCTTAGTACAAGTAGGAGATTGTTGGAGTTGTGTACTTAATGTCTAGATTTAAGTATCGGTAAACTCCCAGTCATAGCATTTAATCTATTTAATTAATAAACAATTGTTTGCATTTAATTATTGATAATTAAATATATGCAAAATATAGTCCTGGATTCTATACGTTGTAGTTAGTATGGTGTGCGACGTCACACAGAAGATCATACTATCGGTTACTCGTATTTAATCAAACGGTTGCTCACGACCTAGATGGACACGGACCAATCCATCGATATAGTCGTTGTGTGAGAGAGAAAATAATTTGTCTTAATTATTTTATCACACTTATACACTGGGTGTATTGGGCGGATCGCTTGAGATTTATCAATTAGGATTGTCGTTGATAATTGATTTAAGTCTCAGAGTATTTTATTCTTAATCCCCGATACTATTGCGGGTGTGTATATTTAATATAAGTGACTTTGATTTTCCAAAGGAATTAACCGATTTAATTATTGGGTTAATTACCGGTAAAAATTGGGTCGCTATATTTTATATATGACATGTCGTGAATACTTGACGGGAAAGTGTATCCCGTAAGGGTTGATAATATCCCCGAGATGAGTTCATAAGGAATTATTGTGTAAACCTCATGAGTGGATTTGTTCCGCACAATAAGTAAGGTTTGTTTTGGGTCGTTTTTGTTGGAAAGAATGAAGTACGGGGTGGATACGAGGGTTTCGCAACGACTACCAAACCAAGTAAATTTTTATGTAGAAAGGGCTGAAATTTCTAGGCCCGGGGGGAAAAGGATAAGAATCCGAGCTCAAGAAGATAATGTCTTTTATTTCGATAATACTTTTAATCGTATTTTTCGCCGCCCTTACAATGAGACGGGGAGGCCGGCTTTTATAGGCGAGCGCACATGCTCATGCATAGCCACGACATCACGACACGTTAAGTCTACTCTAGGATCATTAAATGCCGGGGCACGATTCCGAGCTGGGTTTAAGCGAGTCCCGGGGCTTGAGATCGGCTGGGCTTCTGCGACTTTCGTTCGGAGACTTCGGCGGAGGTGCTTCCCGATTTGTTCTTTTGGATCAGCCATGAGAGTGCGATGCTCTTTCCTCGGCCCGGGGTGGCGCTTCGAACGCGTTGCATGAGCCCGGGCCCGGGGTCCGGTTGGGATTCGCTGCGGGGCATGCCCCATCTCCTGACTCGGGACGTCGCTCCCTAGTTTGTTGGATCGTGGGGTTCAGCGCAGCTCCCCCCCTTCGTCGGTTTCCTGGGGTTACGTTCTTGCATGGGTCGCATGGGCTCGGACCCTGGGTTTGGCCTAAAACTCTCTTTGCCGGCTTTGAACGCCGCGGGCGAGCCTGTGTCTTTCCACGTGTACAAATTGATTTTTTATCCCCCAACATTGGCCCCCGGAAACATCGTCGGAAAGTACGAGATCCGGGGAGGTTTCCGCTCGTTGGGCCGGCGATCATTACTCCTCTCTGCGGGCATGGGCCGAAGACGCCCTGGTCGGGTTTCGCTTTGCTTGGTCGAGGCCGTTCTCTGCCTCATGCTGCGTCCTGGTTGCTTCTTCTTCGGCTTCATACTCCTGCGTGCCCGTACCTTGGGCCTAGGAGCCGGGATGTCGTAGCATGGAGCGAGGTTCCCCGATGAGAAGCTCTTTTTTGGAGGGCGTGGGGGCACATCTCCTTCGGGCGCCGCGGTCCGGAGAGACGTGCCTTGGAGACCGCGTCCTACAGCCTGGATTCTGGAGCCCGGGTGCCGCTGGGCCCTGAGCGCTCACGTGCTGCGTGGTTGGAATCTGGGCCTATTCAGTAGGGCTGCAGGGGTGACTTGGCCTAGTGGGTCATCATTGCGATTCCCTTGGGCCCACCTCCTCCCATTGGGCCTGCTTTTTGGCTTGGAAAACCCAAAAGACCTTGAGTGTGTCTATAGGTAACCGTTCCCGCCTCTTCACCTTTTGGGCGGATATCCCACAGATAACTCTCGTGCCTATTGACTGACTTTGATCGTGCTCCATAGATTCATTCCTCTCAAAACTGTCGAGTCATAGAAATTACCCCTTCTCATCTTCGTTCGCTTATTGCTCTTCTCCTCTCCTACCCCTAATAATGTCGAGTTCGCACGACGAAATCATGGCTGAGGCGGAGGGATTTTCCGCGGGCTCGGGGGGTGACGCCGCATCGAGCGGTTCCTCATCGAGTTCCGCCGAGGTGACAGATATTCACTCCCTTCACGCCCAGTTCCTCAGCCTTGTTGATGAGAAGTTCCCTGTGCCCGTTGCCTTTGACTATCCGCGCTATTTTCGGGAACACCCGTATGTGGCCGTCGTTCGCGATCCGTACACCCCGCCTGTCGACTGTCACTCCCCCAAATGGGGCGATCATGGGAAATCTAGCGTGGTCACCGCGGATGTCCTTGATCAGAAGAGGATCGCGTGGAAAGTGCCCGCGGACGTACACCTCCACGCCCCGGCTCCTGGGGAGTCCCCCTGTTGCCCGCCGCCGGGAATGGTTGCGGTGGGGATTGATGCGCTCGACCTCGGGCTATGTTTCCCGCTGCATCCCTCGGTGAGCATGGCGCTGCGGTTCTGGCGGGTGGCCCCGCATCAGATCCATCCCAACGGGTGGGCCCAGATTCTGGCCTTTCTCTCCCTGCTGGGCAATGCGGGGTTGATTCGGACGCTTACCGATGCTGAGATTCGCCGCTCGTTTGGCATTTCGAGTACTGGAGGGCTGAAAGGGCGCTTCACGGTGAAAGGTCGGGACGGCATCCCCGCCGTTGGAGTGAAGTCATCGAGGGTGGACAACCCTTGGCCGAGATGGGTATACGTCTCCGGGGCGTGGCGCACCCTGACGCCGGACGGGGAGCTCGATATTCCTACTAAATACTCTGAGAAGATTTCGAGTGAGTCGTGCTTTCCCCTCCCTTGCTCCTCGTTGGTTTTCACTGAGTTTTAATTTTCTCCTTCCCGTGGACAGGTGTTAACACCCGGAGGGAAGGCCCCTTGAACTGGGATTATCAAGTTACCTTGAAGATCGCAGGAGCCTATACGTCGGCCGAGCGCCAGGCCTCCGTCCTCTGCCGTGATGATCTGCTTATGAATGCTCGTCTTATCTGCCCTCCGCGGCACCTTCACGACCCCTATCCAGGTAATAGTGGATTCGTGGCTACTCTGTTTTTATTATGTACGCCATTTTAGGACCTTGTGCGTCTAACCATGTTTTGTTCATAGCCCCCCGTAATTTCGTGTTTGAGAGCCGCCCTCGGTCGAGAATGCCTGGATTCCCCGGGATCACTGACCGCAAAGGCTCTGAATTTCCGATCCCGGCCTCGCGGAGCCTTTCGGTTGATTCGGCCGGCCCCTCGAGCTCGAGAGTACTTCGGCGTACCCGTGCCACTCCGATCGAGATGCGTCCCTTCTCGCCCATGGTTTCCGCGGGGAAGGCTGGGTTAACCCCCCGTGAGCGAGTGGCGGATAGCGGTCATGGGCTGCCTCGTGTTGATGGTAATGAGGTGATTGACCTGACCTTAGACCCCAAACCCCAGGCCCCCGCGCCACAAACGGTTCCCCCGGTCCTAGCTCACCAGGGGGCGGGGGTAGCGGCTGTGGACTGCGCTTCGCCGTGCCCCGATGTTCGCGTGGCTCCCGACACCTTTGAGGATTCGGGTGCCGCCGGGCCGCGGAAGCGCAAGGCCGACGGGAGCCCCGAGGCTCGGGAGTTTGGTCGCGGGGAGCCTTCGGATGCTGCGGCTGAGGGCCTCATTCCTACGCCGGCCTTGGTAGGGTCCTCGCCGTATTACGGCGTCGATTCGAGTTGCCGGCAGAGGTAAGCACCACTTCGCCCTTCATCCCGGCTGTGTCGTGGCTTTGAATGTTTTTCGATGGTCATTAGAAGGCCTTCATACTGTATTGTCTTTTCGGTTTGTAATTTGGTGCCTTGGCGCCGTTGTTCTGTTGTAGGATTCTGGATGCTACGCCCGATATGCCTCCCATGATCAGGGATTACCTGGCTGGTTTCGGCCCTGCGCCTCCGATGACTACCCCCGGGACCCCGGTTGGTGCGGCTCTCGGGGCCCTCGGGCGATCTTGGACCCACGAGCTGCAAGGCATAGTCGGCCGCCGCGATCATACTTTTTTTATGGCCACGATGCTGACCATTCAAGCCGCCGTTCTCAGTGCCGCTGGGATGGAGTGGTCGGAGGCTCAGGCCCGCCAGATCGAGCAGCTCACTGTGTCGGTGGAGCAATGGAAGGATTCTGTCCTGGAGAAGGAGAAAAAGATCGAGGAGGCGGCCCGCCTGAACCAGGAGGTGAGCTCTCACAATGAGCGGCTGATGTCAGAGGTCGAGAAGCTTACCAAGACCCTTGCCACTGCCTCGAGGGACCGGGACATGTGGCGCGAATTAGCCGAGTATCGGGGTGATAAGTTGGAGATGGTGGCGGCAGAAACCACGACTCTCAAGTCGCAGACCGCAGTCCTGACGCAGCAAATCAACGAGGGGAAAGACGAGGTGGCACGGCTTACGGAGTCCCTGGACTCTCAGCGTATCGCTGCCGCGACGTTGCAGGACCAGCTAGAGAGGAACCGGGCTAAGACCGCCATTCTTGAAGAAGAACTTGCCAGCCCGTGGACCGATCATCGCGTGCTCAATGACCACTTCTATTCAAGCGGCTTGGCCGATGCTGTCAGGTATGCACACTCGAAAATTGATGTGGCGGCTCGGGACCGGGTGTTGGAATACTGGAAACGCTATATGAGCACCCGGGTTCTCGATCCGCGGCTACACCAAGTATTGTTGGAGTTGTGTACTTAATGTCTAGATTTAAGTACCGGTAAACTCCCCGTCATGGCATTTAACCTATTTAATTAATAAACAATTATTTGCAATTAATTATTATTAATTAATTATGCAAAATATAGTCCTGGATTTTATACGTTGTAGTTAGTATGGTGCGCATGGGCGCACAGAAGATCATACTATCGGTCACTCGTATTTAATCGAACAGTTGCTCACGACCTAGATTGACACGGACCAATCCATCGGTATAGTCGTTGTGTGAGAGAGAAAATAATTTATCTTAATTATTTTATCACACTTGTACACTTGGTGTATTGGGCGGATCAGCTTGAGATTTATTGATTAGGATTGCCTTGGATAATCAATTTAAATCTCGGAGTATTTTATTCTTAATCCCCGATATTATTGCGGGTGTGTATATTTAATACTAGAGACTTTGATTTTCCAAAGGAATTAACCGATTTAATTATTGGGTTAATTACCGGTTAAGTTGGGTCGCTATATTTTATATATGACATGCTGTGAATACTTGACGGGAAAGTGTATCCCGGAAGGGTTGATAATATCCCCGAGATGAGTTCATAAGGAATTATTGTGTAAACCTCATGAGTGGATTCGTTCCGCACAATAATAAAGGTTGAACGGTACTAGTCTCGGATATAAGATATGAATATTATTTATTGAGCAATAAATAAATTTATTCATGGATATTTAAATCTTAAATACACGGAATAAATAATACTAATCGGAGAAATATTATTTGATATAATATGGAATAATATTGGGAGTGCAATTTTATTTATATAGTGGAAAATAAATAAAATTTAATATTGATAAGGATTAATGGATTTGGGTTGGACCCAATTTAATCTTCAATATTTAGAAGCCCAATATTTATTCTCCTTATGATCCCCTACGTAGCCTATATAAGCACTACATGGTCTTCACTTTTCATAACTTAACCTACGATACGCCAATCATAAAGTCTTGAAGAGTGAAGGAGATCCATAGGAATCCGATAGATCGTCGCCCACACGACGTTCGGACGAAGTGCGAGGAATACGTAGGAAGATCGCAAGGTCATCAACAAGATTCGTTTCTCCGTACAACGAATCGAGGTAATAATCGAGAACCCCCTCTATGATTATTTGTTCATGTTTAATCGTAATATGTACATGAACAAGACGATCCGGGAACGTCGAGACCGGGATACGGGGATCTCGCGATCCCCGTCGGGATCGAAGAAGGGGCGGCCGAACCCTAGGGTTCGACCGCCGGCGCGCGGGCGTGAGGGGAGCCCCGGATGGACGCCGGGGCGAGCGATCGACGTGAAGTCGATCGCTGGGGGTTCGGCCGTGGGCTGGTGCCACGGCAGATCGAACCCCCCGGCCTCCCTCCGCCGGTGGTGCGCGCAAGGGGAGAAGGCCGCGGCTGGACGCCGCGGCTGGGGCGATCGAGCCCTAGCTCGATCGCCGGGGACCGTCGCGGCTTCGCGCCGCGACTGGTGGTCCCCCCTCCTGGTGGCGATGGCAGTGAAGTCGCCGGACTCACCGCCACCCGGGGGCTGCCGGAGCAGCCCCAGCGATCGCCATGCACGGCGATCGCGAACCCCACCCGCGATGGGGTTCGGCTAGGGTTTAGCCGCGGGTTCATCCCGCGGCGATGCTCTCGTCGAGCCCGGTTCTTCGCGTGAGGTTCGCGTTCGTGATTTCCGACTCGCGGGGGACTTCGACTGGGGGCGGGCTGCGTGTCTTCGGGCGCGTAGTCTCCAAAGGTCGGACTCCTGCGGATGAGTTGGTGTTCGTGCGTTTTCCGGCGACGGGTTTTCGGTCGGGTTATCGGTTCCGCAATTTTTGATAGCCCGGGACATCGAATCCCAGCAATTGGTATCAGAGCGTTTGGTTTCGTGTTCATGTATATGTTCGATTATTGTTCTACCTTGCAGGATTTCCGGCTATCATGGTTGGATTTAATTAATTGTTTTTTTTAATTAATTATCATGATTATTTATTAAACTCTCGGACATGTCGAGATTCGTTTTTTGTGTGGTTGAATGTTTGTAATAGTAAAAATTCGGGGGTTGACCGAATTTAGGATTTATTATTACGCACTTTATTTTCCGGAAAATGTATAGGGTCGATTTCATGTATAGAATCGATACCGGAATTGTAATTTAGATTATTGTAATTTATTTTACGTTGGTTCGATGATGAGACGATCGCCGGAAGACGAAGATGTGTGACGAAGACGAAAGGGACGAAAAACCGGGGAGTCGATCAACCCCATGATCGACCCCATGACCGAAGCCATGGGGAGGGGTCGATCGCCCCTCGGCTGGGGCTGCCGCCGGCGGTGGTGGCCGGTCAGCTGGGGTGGCGGCGGCGTGCCCTCTTCCGGTGGTGGCGGCGGTCGGTGGGGGTGGTATGGGGATCTCCCAACCCATGCCACTTCTACCGATATACACTTTCCAAAATTAATTCGGTTTTCCTATTTGAGTACTTTCCTTTTAGGAAAATCTCATGGAATAGGAAAAGAATTAATTAGAATTAATTTTATTCCTATTGATTTATTTCCTTCATGGAGATATTCATGGATTAGGAATTTAATTAATTTAGTACTAAATTTATTTTTCCTATTTAATATTTCTACTCATGGGAATATTAATGGATTAGGAATAAAAATAAATGGAAAGTAGTAGTCCTAATTTATTTTATTTCCTTGTTCTATTATAGATATCTTCTAGAATATTCCAAGTTTACTTGGATAGATTATTCTAAAAGATTTAATAAGAACTAGATAGGAAAATAAATAAATAAAAATATTAATAATATTTAATTTTATTTTTGATATATTCAATTGACTTAATTTTCGAATTAAGTAACTTTTGGATTAATTGAAAATAAATAGATTTAAATATTGGAAATTAATATTCTCGTCGCATGGAGCATTCAAGAAACGAAGACTGAAGACTAGAAGATGCATATGAAGATAAAGCCATGATAGTCGGGAAAAAATAATTTCTCTAGCATTATTTTGACTATCTGATCTATGTGCTTTATTGCTTACATGCATGCTATATGTGTTTATTTTATGCACTAGATAGCGTATCCCTTTATTGTAAAAAGCTAAGTGGGAGAGGGGATGGAAACATTCCCATGGTCTCCATCACTGTTCTCTTGGTGACTCTTATGGACTTTCGAAGTTCGTATAGACGAGTCATTGGAGGAGAATTCTTGTAATTCCTCTTACAAGAAACATTGATCAAGTTTATCAAACAATGCCTAATTTGTCTTTCTGAAACTGACTTCAAGTCGACTCATTCTCACCCCGGGGAGTGAAATGGAGCCAGAGCCACTTGGTCATGTGGATGACACAAATTAGAGACCTTCGTGCCATTCATTTATAGGTGGGTCGATTGTCTGCTCGGCTCCCTCATTTATGAGAGATAGGGTCGCTCGCATGGTGAATCACTGGTTAGAAACTTCGAGTTTCACTTATGATTCTCCGAGTCTTGATTTACGAAATCGAATGGATCTTGTAATTGGGAGTCAATTATAAAAATCTCTTGGTTTAGTAAACGTCCACACCACGTGGCTTGCTGTGCTGACGGATTTTGGATTAATTGATGTAGACAGTTATAAGTAATTGTGAAGAGTTGTGAAGTTGTCGTAAACGTCCACACCACGTGGCTTGCGGTGACGTAGCAATTCCAAGCGATATACTTTAGTGCTGAGTGATGGTTTACACTTAGATACGCGTTATAGTATTCTTCCCCACGAAGTTACGCTATGATTGATGTATGACCAAAGAAAAACTAATTGCTAAATCATTTGGGTGGGTAAACGTCCACACCACGTGGCTTGCCTTACCTGATGGGATTTTAGACGCAATTAGTAATTTAATGATATTATTTGAGGGAGATAATATCGGACATTAAATTGATTGTTTGTTTACATGTGCTTATAGGTTTAGAGAATAGCTATGAATCCACTTTCTGTGATACTCAAGGAACATAAACTCACTGGTCCCAATTACATTGATTGGAAGAGAAATTTGGACATTGTCCTGACTGCTGAAGAGTACAAGTTTGTACTCTATGAGCAATGCCCTGCTGAACCCACGGCCGCCTCAACTGATGAGGAAAAAGAAGCATATCGGAAGTGGAAAAAGGCTGATGAAATGGCTAGGTGCTATATTTTGGCTTCCATGTCAAATGTACTCCAAACCCAACATGAGCCGATGAACACTGCCGAGGATATGTTATTTAACCTCAAGGAGATGTTTGGGCATCATGACCGTGCGGGTAGGCAAGAAGCAATGAGAGTCCTCATGTCGACTACTCAGTCTGAAGGAACGCCCGTTGAGGAGCACGTTCTCAAGATGATGAGTCTGTTGAATGAATTGGAGGTCCTAGGAGCTATGATTGATGGTGAGACGCAAGTCGACATCATACTCCAGTCTCTGACCCCTAGTTTTGAGCAGTTTCGTATGAGCTATAATATGGGTAAACTATCTTATACTCTTGCGCAACTCCTGACTGAACTGAAGGCGGCAGAGGGGATCTACAAGAAGGGCAAGTCTCAAGCGCTTGTGGCTACCAAGTCCAAAAGCTTGAAAGCTATTGGAGGTAGGGGCAAGAAAAGGAAGCAAGCCATAAAACCCAGTGGTGCCAAGAGGAATGGACCACGAGTGGGGGCTAGTAAGCCAAAGGGCTTGTGCTTCCGATGCAAGAAGTCTGGACACTGGAAGTCTGAATGTCCTCTCAGAGGTACGAATTTTTCTTTAGTCGTAAAAACATAGTCAGCGGTATTATCTACCAGAATTCTGGTGTGTAGATATGGAACCACTGACGGTATGTGCATTGTCTTAAATGCAGGGGTTCCAGAAAACCCGGCGACTTAGAGAAGAAGAATTCGAGTCTACATGGGCAAAGCTGTTGGGGTAGCAGCGGTTGCAGTGGAAGACATTTGTCTGTTTTAAGTTTTCATTTCAGTTATTGCTTTATGTACCCCTTTATTTTGAAAAAGAACTTTTGTTCTGGTTTTCTTTATTAATGGATATTTTATTTCTTTAATCATTTGATGGTTTGGATAAGAAATAATGGTGATATCTATTATGGTACATTAGATAGCAATATGTGAATGATGAATCCTTAGTCTACCACGATGCAACAAACCGTTATGTATAACTTGTTTTACTTATTAGATGTATTTCTTTATGGATCATTATACTTGTGAATTCTTTAAACTTGGTAGTATCTATTCAAAAGGGATTCAAAAGGTCGAAATTGATTTGATCAATTATAGTTGGAGGAATGGACCTCCCGACCTAAGAGTCGATCTTGAAAGATGATACGACTAAGTCAACCTTTCTGGATAAAGGATGGAATTCGGACAAGTATAGAAAATGACTTATGATTAATGCGATATGTGTAATTAGAGAAGGTACGAGTCGTTCTTCCAAGAATACTCGAAGATGGATTAGATTACTTGTTGTGCCATAAAAGCGGAGTGTTTTCAACACAAAGCCATTATGGGGAACCTTCAAAGTATATCCATTAGAAGCCTGCGACTTGTTCGCGGAGGCTATCACCTATCTAAATAACACATAGCATAGATCGAAGATTGAGATTAAGTCTCAAACGACTACACCATACACTGAAGTGTAGACATGGTGTGTCAGGTATAAGAAATAGAATTCTAATGGTAAAAGAACAAGTTTGTTCGGAACTACCTATGTTCTATGGATATTTCTGGATACAATGGCACATTCTATGTGGTTGTAGAATATCCTAGAAGAAGAAGTAATTGTAAGTTCGATAGTACTGCGAACCAGATGGGTGTCCTCGCCCGGTTCTTAGAGAAAGACTATTAGATGAACTACAATGCCCTAATTGACAAAGTACTTTAAAATGAGGAAAGGGAAAGACTGAGAACCAGCCTGACCGAGTAGTATTACACCACTAACTGCACCTAATGTTATTACTGTTATACACCGGAACACCATTGCAGTGGGAGGTTGTTAAGCAACCAGAGATGTTCATAAGACTGGAGGAGTTTTGAACTCTGGATCTAGTATACATGAAATCGATCCCTAGTTCTGCATAGGAACTTGCGAATTGATGAGATAGTCCATTCTATGGATTCATCAAAGGGCAAGGAGAGGTGTGTTAGAAACGTAATGGAAACAAAGGTGGTGTTTCTCGGAATTTTGTGTAGATAACACTTCATCGTTGGCAACAATGTAAAAGTGTCGTCAGACATAAAATAGAGGTTGTCTAAATAAATCGAGATATAAGATTAAGATGAAGTTGAATCATGTTCTTAGAAGTCTTTCGATATCTGGATAAGAACATTTGTACTTCTCTTAAGATATCTTATACGATTATGGGTTGTTTTAAACATGCACAATTCTGAGAAAGGTTATTGCCTTTCTAGAACAGAATACATCTATCTAAAGGTATGTGTTTCGAACACATGAAGGAGATGGATATGGACAAAGCAGTTACCTACACTTCGAGTGTGGAGAGCTTTGTAGATGCAATGTTGAAAAACAAGAACCTGATATCAACTATGCAGTTAGCGTAGTGGGAGGATATCAAAGTAATCTGGATAAGAAATATTCGAATGCTGTAAAGTACTTGGAAGTACTGGATTACTGGCAATACGAAATCTTCTTAGATTACAGTTTCTCAGATCCAAAATCAGAGAAAGACCAGTGTAAGTCGATATCAGGCTATGTGTTCACTTTTAAGAGGTGGAACCTAAGGATGAAAGAGTGATAAGCGTTATGCTTCTCGGACTCTATCATAAACCAAATAGCAGCCTCAGAGGCAGCGGATGTTTTGGTTAGGTTCCGGAATGACCTCTGAACTTGGATATGACTCTTGGTTCACCAAAGGCTATGTACATAGCGGTGCATGGAGAACTGGAAGAGGTCATAAGTTCGAAAGGTGATGATAACACATAGAGCCAGTACCACCTGATACGAGTCATCGTCAAGGGAGACGACGTAGTAGTCACCAAGATAACTTCAGAGCGGCAACCTAGATTGCTCATTCACATAATACTTCTGGAAAGTATAACTTAAGCACGTGATGAGTATGGGAGTCGGGAGTTTGGAGGAAATGACTAGACCTTAGTACAAGTGGGAGATTGTTGGAGTTGTGTACTTAATGTCTAGATTTAAGTACCGGTAAACTCCCCGTCATGGCATTTAACCTATTTAATTAATAAACAATTATTTGCAATTAATTATTATTAATTAATTATGCAAAATATAGTCCTGGATTTTATACGTTGTAGTTAGTATGGTGCGCATGGGCGCACAGAAGATCATACTATCGGTCACTCGTATTTAATCGAACAGTTGCTCACGACCTAGATGGACACGGACCAATCCATCGGTATAGTCATTGTGTGAGAGAGAAAATAATTTATCTTAATTATTTTATCACACTTGTACACTTGGTGTATTGGGCGGATCAGCTTGAGATTTATTGATTAGGATTGCCTTGGATAATCAATTTAAATCTCGGAGTATTTTATTCTTAATCCCCGATATTATTGCGGGTGTGTATATTTAATACTAGAGACTTTGATTTTCCAAAGGAATTAACCGATTTAATTATTGGGTTAATTACCGGTTAAGTTGGGTCGCTATATTTTATATATGACATGCTGTGAATACTTGACGGGAAAGTGTATCCCGGAAGGGTTGATAATATCCCCGAGATGAGTTCATAAGGAATTATTGTGTAAACCTCATGAGTGGATTCGTTCCGCACAATAATAAAGGTTGAACGGTACTAGTCTCGGATATAAGATATGAATATTATTTATTGAGCAATAAATAAATTTATTCATGGATATTTAAATCTTAAATACACGGAATAAATAATACTAATCGGAGAAATATTATTTGATATAATATGGAATAATATTGGGAGTGCAATTTTATTTATATAGTGGAAAATAAATAAAATTTAATATTGATAAGGATTAATGGATTTGGGTTGGACCCAATTTAATCTTCAATATTTAGAAGCCCAATATTTATTCTCCTTATGATCCCCTACGTAGCCTATATAAGCACTACATGGTCTTCACTTTTCATAACTTAACCTACGATACGCCAATCATAAAGTCTTGAAGAGTGAAGGAGATCCATAGGAATCCGATAGATCGTCGCCCACACGACGTTCGGACGAAGTGCGAGGAATACGTAGGAAGATCGCAAGGTCATCAACAAGATTCGTTTCTCCGTACAACGAATCGAGGTAATAATCGAGAACCCCCTCTATGATTATTTGTTCATGTTTAATCGTAATATGTACATGAACAAGACGATCCGGGAACGTCGAGACCGGGATACGGGGATCTCGCGATCCCCGTCGGGATCGAAGAAGGGGCGGCCGAACCCTAGGGTTCGACCGCCGGCGCGCGGGCGTGAGGGGAGCCCCGGCTGGACGCCGGGGCGAGCGATCGACGTGAAGTCGATCGCTGGGGGTTCGGCCGTGGGCTGGTGCCACGGCGGATCGAACCCCCCGGCCTCCCTCCGCCGGTGGTGCGCGCAAGGGGAGAAGGCCGCGGCTGGACGCCGCGGCTGGGGCGATCGAGCCCTAGCTCGATCGCCGGGGACCGTCGCGGCTTCGCGCCGCAACTGGTGGTCCCCCCTCCTGGTGGCGATGGCAGTGAAGTCGCCGGACTCACCGCCACCCGGGGGCTGCCGGAGCAGCCCCAGCGATCGCCATGCACGGCGATCGCGAACCCCACCCGCGATGGGGTTCGGCTAGGGTTTAGCTGTTGGAAATCGATATCCCGGAATTAATAAATTTAAATAAATAAATTATCTAATTAATTCCCACCGAAATCCTTCGAATATCCGGATTGTCTAAATTGCGGAACCGACAATCCAATCGAATAAACCCTTCGCCGGAATCTACGCGAGCACATCACGCGGTCCGGGATACGACCGAACGCACGCCGCGTCCGAAGACGCGCGCACGGCCAGCCGCACCCCCGCGAGGAGGGCTCACGATCGCATGTAGCGATCGCGGGGTGCGATCGATCGGAGCTGTTCCGGCAGCCCCCCCAGCAGCAAGTCCGGCGACTTGCTGCTCGCCGTGGAGGGGCGACTCAACCGTGAGTCGCTGCGGGCGCGCCAGCCGCCCGCCCGGCGATCGTGCCCTAGGGCAGCGATCGCCCCCTCGGCTTCGGCCGAGGGCTCCTCATGCACGTCCCCGGCGTCCAGCCGGGGCGTTTTGTGGTTCGATCCCCACGGGGATCCACGAGCTGCCGCGGTCCGGTGGTTCGACCACCACCGCTCGGCTCGTTCCTCGTTTCCGGGGTTCGTCTTAGGATCTTGGTTCATGATATTCTCACGATAAATAAACGATAAAATCATAAAGAGGGTTTTACGATTTACCTCGTTCTCGTTGTTCGGAAAAACGAAGAACTCAATTTGATGACCTTTGAGATCTTCCCACGTATTCCTTGCACTAGCCCGGACGTCGTGTGGGCGACGATCTACCGAACTCCATGGATCTTCCTCTCTACTTTCTCTCTCTCTAGAATTGTGATCTTCAAGTTATATGAGAATAGAGAAGACCATGTAGTGCTTTTATAGGCTACGTAGGGGATCTTAAGGAGGTGGAATATTGGGCTTCCAATAATAGTGATTAAATTGAGCCCACCAAGCCCAAATCTATTAATCCTTACTATTATTAATTAATTCTATTTTCCACTATATAAAATTAATTGCACTCCCAATATTAAACCATATTATATCAAATAATATTTCTCCGGTAGTATTATTTATTCCGTGTATTTAAGATATAAATATCCATGAATAAAATTAATTTATTGCTAATTAATTTATTCATCTCTTATATCCGAGACTAGTACCATTCAACCTTAATTATTATGCGGAACGAATCCACCTGCAGGGTTTACATAATAATTCCTTATGAACTCATCTCGGGGATATTATCAACCCTTACGGGATACACTTTCCCGTCAAGTATTCACGGCATGTCATATATAAAATATAGTGACCCAACTTAACCGGTAATTAACCCAATAATTAAATCGGTTAATTCCTTTGGTAAATCAAAGTCACTTATATTAAATATACACACCCGCAATAGTATCGGGGATTAAGAATAAAATACACTGAGACTCGAATCGATTATCGCCGGCAATCCTAATCGATAAATCTCAAGCAGATCCGCTCAATACACCAAGTGTACAAGTGTGATAAAATAATTAAGATAAATTATTTTCTCTCTCACACAACGACTATACCGATGGATTGGTCCGTGTCCATCTAGGTCGTGAGCAACTGTTCGATTAAATGCGAGTAACCGATAGTATGATCTTCTGTGCGCCCATGCTTGCACCATACTAACTACAACGTATAAAATCCAGGACTATGATTTTCATATATTTAATTATAAATAATTAAATGCAAATAATTGTTTATTTAATTAAATAGATTAATGGCAATGGATTGGGAGTTTCCGTTACTTAAATCTAGACATTAAGTACACAACTCCAACAATCTCCCACTTGTACTAAGGTCTAGTCATTTCCTCCAAACTCCCGACTCCCATACTCATCACGTGCTTAAGTTGTACTTCCAAGAAGTACTATGTGAATGAGCAACCTAGGTTGCCGCTCTGAAGTTATCTTGGTGACTACAGCGTCGTCTCCCTTGACGATGACTCGTATCAGGTGGTACTTGCACTATGTGTTATCTTACACTTATGGACTAGTGATTTCTTACCATTTGCCATTGCACCGCTATTTACATAGCCTTTGGCAAATTTAGAATCACATCTAAGTCCCAGAGATTATCCCGGAGTTATACCAAAACTTCCGCTGCCTTTGAGGCCGCTATTTGGTTACCCATGGCAGAGTCCGAAAAGCATCGTGCTTATCACTCTTCCATGTTAAAACTCCTTCTCCTTCAATAGTGAAACACATAGCCTGATATCGACTTACACTGGTCCTCATTCGATTAGAAATCTAAGAGAATGTAATCCAAAGGAAAAACTCGTCTGCTTCGTAGTCTAGAATAGTACTTCGAAAGTACTTTTACAGCAGTCGAATATTCCTTTCCAGGATTACCTTGATATCCTCCCACTATGCCAACCGCATAGACGATATCAGGTCCTTGTTTTCAACAATGCATTTATTAAGCTTTCCACACTCAAAGTGTAGGAAACTGCTTTCATTGCTTCTATCTCCTTTTGTGTTCCAAAACACATATCCTTAGATAGATGCATTCCGTTTCTGAAAGGTAACGAACCTTTCTCGGAATCTTGCATGTTAAAACGAACCATAATCATATATATGTAAGATGTCCAGGAGAAGTACAATGTTCTTTTCTTGAGATCCTAGATCTTAAGAACATGCTCTAACTTCTTCTTCATCTCATATATCGATTTTTCTAGACAACCATCATTTTATGTCTGACAACATCTTTACATTGTTGCCAATGATAAAATGTTATCTACATAAAAACCCGAGAAACACCACCTTGTTTCCATCACGTTTCCAATACACACTATTCGTCTATGCTTTGATGAATCCATAAAATGGACTATCTCATCAACTTGCAAGTACCACGAACTCAATGCTTTGTTCCAATCCATAAATGGATCAACTAAGCTTGTACTCTAAATGATCTTGCCTCTTAGCAATAAACCTTATTGCTTTCTAAGAGAGCACATTTAGATCTAGTACTGCCTCTATGTAGATCCAGGGATCGATTTCATGTATACTGGGTCCAGAGTCCGAAGACTCTCCTAGTCTTATGAATATCTTCGGTTGTCACACAACCTCCCACTACAACGGCATTCCGGTGTATAAACAGTAATAACAGTAGGTGCAGTTGGTGGTGTACCGCTACTCGGTTTGGCTGGTTCTAAGTCTTAATCTTTCTCTCTCATTTCAAAGTATTACGTCACTTTGGGCTTGTGGTTCATCTAATAGTCTTCCTCTAAGAACCGGGCGTTAGAACTTATAACGTCCTTCTGGTTCATAGAACTATTGAACACACATCTTTTGTTCTTCTAGGATATTCTACAACCGCATTTGAATGCACCGTTGTTTCCAGACATATCCATAGAACACAGGTAGTTCCGTATAACTCATGCTTTTACTATTTCTATAAGAGTTCCACTTCTTATTTCCGACACACCATTTCCACACAATAGTGTATGGTGTAGTCATTTGGGATCAAATCCCAATCTCTGATCAGTATGCCATGCATTCCTCAGACAAGCACTTGCCTCCGCGATTAAATCGCAGGCTTTCAATGGATATACCATGATGGTTCCCCACAATAGCTTTGTGTCCATTGACTTGTCAAAACACTTGCCTTTGTGGCACATCTGGTATTCTAATCCATTTCTCGAGTAATCATCAAATGAAGTACTCGTACCTTATTGTCTGAGTAGACATAGGTCTGCATACATCAGAGTCAATCAATTCTTATACTTGTCCGGATCTTACATCTTATATCCATAAAGGATTGCTTAGTCATATTATCTTCCAAATTAGATTCTTAGGTCGGAAGGTCCACTCCTTCAACTTAATTGATCAAAATATCAATTTTCGACCCTTGAACTTCCTTTTTGAATAAACATCACTCAGCATAAGAATCCACAAGTATAATTGATAAAGAAATCTCTTATTAGTAAAATGAGTTTCATACTACGGTTCGTTGCATCATGGTGGACTCAGGATTCATCATTTATATATTGCTAGCTAATGTACCAGAGATAATATCATTATTTCTTCTTATAACCATCAAATGATTAAAAGAAATAAAATATCCTTTTATTAGAAATCCAGAACAAAGTTCTTTCTAATATGAAAGGTACATAAAAGCAATAACCCAAAATGAAATCCTATAAAATGTCCTCCATTGCAACTGCTGTCTCCTCTACAGCATTGCCCATGTAGACTACGATTTCTTCTTCTCCAAGTCGTCGGGTTTCCTGGAACCCTTGCATTTAAAATGCACATACTGTCAGTGGTTCCATATCTACACACCAGGTTCCGGTAGATAATACCACTGACTATGTTTTATGACTAAAGAAAATTTCGTACTTTCTTTGAGAGGATAATTAGACTTCCAGTACCCAGACTGTTTGCATCGAGAACACTTGCCTCTTGGCTTTCTCGTCCCATCTCGTGGTCTAAGAAACTTAGGACCACTGGGTTTCTTTGCTTGCTTTTCCTTTCCCCCGATTTTACCCTTAGGTTCGAAACCTTCGGCATTGGCTACAAGAGCTTGCGATTTCCGTCTCAACTCGTCCAAAAAGGTCAATCATCTCAAAAACGTTTTTAAGCGTTTCCTCGAATCGACTGGCCTTTATGAGTATCTTCATCGCCTCTTGTCTAGCCTTTACATCATGTCTAAACATCTCCTTGAGTTTGAACACGATATCATAATCAGTGGTTATTGCATAAGCATTTTCCCACTTCTTAAAATCAGTTCTTTCCTCAAATGTTAAGACATTAGTAGGTTCGGGAGGACAAAGCTTACTGAGTACAACTTGTACTCTTTAACAGTCCAGACAATGTCTAGATCTCTATTCCAATCATTATATTTAGGGACCAATGAGTTTAAAATCCTTACGTTTCACATAAAGTGGGTTCAAAGCCATATCCTAATCTATGAGCACATATAACAACAAACAATCGATTTAATCTCCGATATTATCTCCCTCAAATAATATCATTAAACCACTAATTGCATCTAAAATCCCATCAGATATGGCAAGCCACGATAGTGTGGACGTTTACCTATCCAAATGATTTAGCAATTAGATTTCCTTCGGTCGTACATCATCATTAGCGTTACTTCGATGGGAAGAATACTAAGAAGCGTACCTAAGTGTAAACCATTACTCAGTATCTAAGAAGATTGTTTGGGACACGCATATTCACCGCAAGCCACGATAGTGTGGACGTTTACGTTAACATACGCTCCTTTACTCCCTTCTATAACTGTCTACATCAATCGTTCCAAAATCCCATTCAATGCAGCAAGCCACGATAGTGTGGACGTTTACTACACCAAAAGACTTTTACAATTGACTCCCAATTACATGAATCATTCAATCTTGTAAATCAAGACGCGGAGAATCATAAGTGAAACTCGAAGTTTCTAACCAGTGATTCACCATGCGAACGACCCTATCTCTCATAATGAGAGAGCCGAGCAGACAATCGATCCACCTTCAAAAGGATGGTACGAAGGTCTCTAATTTGTGTCCTCGACATGACCAAGTGGCTTTGGCTCCATTCCACTCCCCGGGGTGAGAATGAGTCGACTTGAAATCAGTTTCAGAAAGACAAATTAGGCATTGTTTGATAAACTTAATCAATGTTTCTTGTAAAAGGAATTACAAGAATTCTCCTCCAATGACTTGTCTATACAAACTTCAAAAGTTCATAAAAGTCACCAAGAGAACAACAATGGAGACCATGGATATGTTTCCATACCCTCTCCCACTTAGCTTTTTATAATAAAGGGATACGCTATCTAATGCATAATTAAATACACATAAGCATGCATACATGAAATAAAGCACATAAAATATTATCACATAGTCAAAATAATACTAGAATATTATTTTCCGACTATTATGGCTTTATCGCATCCCCGTACGCATCTTCTAGTCTTCATGTCTTTGTTCTTGAATGCTCTATGTGACGGGAATATTAATTCCAATATTTAAATCTATTTATTTTTAATAAATCCAAAAGTTACTTAATTCGAAAATTAAGTCAATCGAATAAATCAAAAATAAAATTAAATATTATTAATATTTTTATTTATTTTATTTTCCCTTTCTACTTCATTAAATCTCTAGAATAATCTATCCAAGACCCACTTGGAATATTCTAGATGATTTCCATAATGAAATAAGGAAATAAAATAATTTAGGACTCCTAGTCCTTCCAAATTAATTCCTTTCCTAATCCATTAAAAAATTCCATAAAGGAATAATTAAATAAGGAAAAATTAATTTAGGACTCCTAAACTTTCCAAATTAATTATTTTCCTAATCCATTAAAAATTCCATAAAGGAATAATTAAATAGGAAAAATAAATTAATTATAAATTTATTCCTTTTTCTAATCTATGAAAATTCCCAAGAATAGGAATAATCAATAAGGAAAAATAAATTTATTTTGGAAAAATAATTCTTTTCCTAGTCCATTAAAAATTCCCAAAAAAAATTGGAATAATTAAATTAGGAAAACTGAATTAAATTAGGAATAGGATCTTTACCGGGATTAACACGGAATGGGGATTTCCGGTCTATCCCCGAGCTCGGCCGAGGAGCACGCCATCACCGCCACCACCCAACCGGCGCGCCACCACCGCCGGTGACATCGCACGGCCGAGGGTGCGGTCGAGTGCCCCCCACGCGCTCGATCCATGGTTCGGCTATGGGGATAGCCGAACCGAGCCCTAACCCTCTCTTCGTCTCCTCCGTCACAATTTTCCGGCGGTCGTTTCGGCATCGATCCAACGTAAATAAAATTACAAGAATTAAAATTACATTATCCGGTATCGATTCTATACATGAAATCGACCCTATACATTTTCCGGAAAAAAGTAGAACATAATAATAAACCTAAATTCGGTCAACCCCCGAATTTTTACTATTACAAGCATTCACCACATATAAAACGAATCTCGACATGTCCGAGAGTTTAATAATCAAGAACAATATTATGACAATAATTAAGAACAATTATATCTAGCCATAATAGTCGGAAACCCTGCAAGGTAGAACAATTTATCGAAAAATATCATGAACTAAAACCAACGCTCTGATACCAATTGTTGGAAATCGATATCCCGGAATTAATAAATTTAAATAAATAAATTATCTAATTAATTCCGACCGAAATCCTTCGAATATCCGGATTGTCTAAATTGCGGAACCGACAATCCAATCGAATAAACCCTTCGCCGGAATCTACGCGAGCACATCACGCGGTCCGGGATACGACCGAACGCACGCCGCGTCCGAAGACGCGCGCACGGCCAGCCGCACCCCCGCGAGGAGGGCTCACGATCGCATGTAGCGATCGCGGGGTGCGATCGATCGGAGCTGTTCCGGCAGCCCCCCCAGCAGCAAGTCCGGCGACTTGCTGCTCGCCGTGGAGGGGCGACTCAACCGTGAGTCGCTGCGGGCGCGCCAGCCGCCCGCCCGGCGATCGTGCCCTAGGGCAGCGATCGCCCCCTCGGCTTCGGCCGAGGGCTCCTCATGCACGTCCCCGGCGTCCAGCCGGGGCGTTTTGTGGTTCGATCCCCACGGGGATCCACGAGCTGCCGCGGTCCGGTGGTTCGACCACCACCGCTCGGCTCGTTCCTCGTTTCCGGGGTTCGTCTTAGGATCTTGGTTCATGATATTCTCACGATAAATAAACGATAAAATCATAAAGAGGGTTTTACGATTTACCTCGTTCTCGTTGTTCGGAAAAACGAAGAACTCAATTTGATGACCTTTGAGATCTTCCCACGTATTCCTTGCACTAGCCCGGACGTCGTGTGGGCGACGATCTACCGAACTCCATGGATCTTCCTCTCTACTTTCTCTCTCTCTAGAATTGTGATCTTCAAGTTATATGAGAATAGAGAAGACCATGTAGTGCTTTTATAGGCTACGTAGGGGATCTTAAGGAGGTGGAATATTGGGCTTCCAATAATAGTGATTAAATTGAGCCCACCAAGCCCAAATCTATTAATCCTTACTATTATTAATTAATTCTATTTTCCACTATATAAAATTAATTGCACTCCCAATATTAAACCATATTATATCAAATAATATTTCTCCGGTAGTATTATTTATTCCGTGTATTTAAGATATAAATATCCATGAATAAAATTAATTTATTGCTAATTAATTTATTCATCTCTTATATCCGAGACTAGTACCATTCAACCTTAATTATTATGCGGAACGAATCCACCTGCAGGGTTTACATAATAATTCCTTATGAACTCATCTCGGGGATATTATCAACCCTTACGGGATACACTTTCCCGTCAAGTATTCACGGCATGTCATATATAAAATATAGTGACCCAACTTAACCGGTAATTAACCCAATAATTAAATCGGTTAATTCCTTTGGTAAATCAAAGTCACTTATATTAAATATACACACCCGCAATAGTATCGGGGATTAAGAATAAAATACACTGAGACTCGAATCGATTATCGCCGGCAATCCTAATCGATAAATCTCAAGCAGATCCGCTCAATACACCAAGTGTACAAGTGTGATAAAATAATTAAGATAAATTATTTTCTCTCTCACACAACGACTATACCGATGGATTGGTCCGTGTCCATCTAGGTCGTGAGCAACTGTTCGATTAAATGCGAGTAACCGATAGTATGATCTTCTGTGCGCCCATGCTTGCACCATACTAACTACAACGTATAAAATCCAGGACTATGATTTGCATATATTTAATTATAAATAATTAAATGCAAATAATTGTTTATTTAATTAAATAGATTAATGGCAATGGATTGGGAGTTTCCGTTACTTAAATCTAGACATTAAGTACACAACTCCAACATTAGCCGCGGGTTCATCCCGCGGCGATGCTCTCGTCGAGCCCGGTTCTTCGCGTGAGGTTCGCGTTCGTGATTTCCGACTCGCGGGGGACTTCGACTGGGGGCGGGCTGGGTGTCTTCGGGCGCGTAGTCTCCAAAGGTCGGACTCCTGCGGATGAGTTGGTGTTCGTGCGTTTTCCGGCGACGGGTTTTCGGTCGGGTTATCGGTTCCGCAATTTTTGATAGCCCGGGACATCGAATCCCAGCAAGAATACCTGGACCTTGAGGAGGACTTCGGCATTGACATGAAATGGTGGCCTAGTTACGACCGTTTGGTCCGCCCCAAGAAGTCCCTGATCGAGCTGCCCGCGCTGCCGGTGGAGATGGGCGCAGAGGTCGGGACTGAGGCCGGCGAAGCTCCTCCTGCGACCGCCATCCTTGGGGTTGCTCCAGTGGTGGAAGGTGGTGAGGCCGGTGTGGATTCCATGGCCGAAAAATCCCTTGAGGTGATCCCGTGAGCACATCTGAACTCCGATGGTCTGTTTGCTAAAGAACTTTTTCTTTGATTGTGTTTTGATAGGGGCTTTAGCCCGAACACTCTTTTATTCTGTTTATCTTGATTTCGGTTTGGCGTGGGCCTCGGCCCTAAAACAATTTGCTATCCTTATTCGGTTTTTGTTGGGGCAGTAGCCCGGATATTTCCTGTGATTTTGTTTTGCGGGGGCGAACCCCGGTATGTTCAATCACGTTTTTTATTTCTTCATGGCTAGTATTATGTCCTTCGCGTGATGCGCGGGGTGCCTTAGGGCTTTTGCTTCAGTCCTGGATTTGCAGGGCTTTGAGCTTGGTTCCTCCGAGCCGCGGGTCCTGGGTTTTGGTCCCGGGCACCGGGGCCCTGTTTGTGGCGTTCATTTTGAACTTTGCCTGTTTAATGCGATTTTTATTTTTTCCGAAGTTCGGTTTTGGCCAAAGATTTTTGGTTCTTTTTGTACCCGTACCTCCGCGACCCGGGGCTCGGTAGAGTCCTTATGGGTTTGGGGATTGATGGTTTAAATGGGGTTTTTGTGGCTTTTTCTAGCTTTTATTTTCTCCCCCCGTGCTCGCAACTTGGGACATGGTAAATGACCTTCTTACTCTAGAGTCGCCTAAGTTGGAGACTGAATGGGTTCGTGGCCTTTTGGGCTTTTGCGGATGAGTCCACAAATTATTCTCGTATCGTCCCCGCAGCCCGCGTCCCGGGATTGTGTTATTTCAATCTCCGCTCTTCGGGTCTTAAGCAGGTTAGGCCTTATTCTCGACTAAACGACAATACTCAAATCATAGGGAATTGTTTCAAATTCGCCGACACTCGTGGGTGCTCTTTTTATTTTTGCTATCTTAGAGCATATACATATAGCCTTCGTTCATCGGCTTCGTGGAGGCTCGGGCCTGCTCCGGTCTCCGTCCCTCTAGTGGTAGAATTTCTTCAGATGTAATGCGTTCCATCGGTATTGGTCTGGCGTCCCGTCCATCAGTTCTAGCGCGTACGCCCCGTTCTCCAGGCAAGTCGTCACTCGGAAAGGTCCTTCCCATGTCGGCCCGAGGGCCCCGGGGTGGGTTCCTAGTAATTTTTTCAACACCAACTCCCCGGGGCTGAATTCTCGAGTCCTCACCTTTGTATTGTATATCTTGGCAATTCGTTGTTTGTTCATCGCGTTGAGGGAGTCAGAACTCAACCTCCGCTCCTCAAGGAGGTCTAACTCGAGGCGCAGTACCGCCTCATTCTCCGGGGTGACGTCCTGGGTGGTACGGTGCGAGCGGACTATCACCTCGGCCGGGATCACGGCCTCCGTGCCAAACGCGAGAGCATATGGCGTCTCTCCGGTGGCGTTCTTCATCGTGGTGCAATATGACCACAGCACCTCGGGTAGCTCCTCGGCCCACCTTCCTTTCCGCAACTCCAGTTTCGCCTTGATGGTGTGCTTCAATATTTTATTCACCGCCTCGACCTGCCCATTGGATTGCGGGTGGTATGGAGTCGAGAACGCCCTCCTTATGCCCCATAGCGCGCAAAAGTCCGAGACTCGCTCGCCGTCGAATTGCCTACCGTTTTCCGAGATGATGGACTCGGGTAATCCGAACCGGCATATGATGTTCTTCCAGATGAACTTGATCACTTGTGGTTGGTCGATCTTCTGGACTGCTTCCGCTTCGGCCCACTTGGTGAAGTAGTCGACCGCGACAAGCGCGAACTTGACTCCGCCCGGGGCGGGGGCCAACGGGCCGATGATGTCTATGCCCCACCGGGCAAAGGGCCATGGGGAGTATAAAGCCTTGAGGGATCCGGGTGCGGTGAGGATGTTGGGTCCCATGAGTTGGCACTGGACGCATCTCTTCGCGAACTTGGCGGCGTCGTGGCGTAGGTTTGGCCAGTAGAAACCTTGACCCATGGTTTTGTGGGCTAGCGATCGACCGCCGGCGTGGTTACCGCAAATGCCCTCGTGGATTTCGGACAGGACTTTTGCTCCCTCGTCCCTAGATATACATTTTAACAAAGGCATGGAAAAACTCCTGCAATAAAGTTGGGAGCCCAGAACAGAGTACCTTGCAGCTCGCGTTCGGAGCTTTTTTGCCTCGACCTTGTCCGAGGGCAGGGCCCCGGACTCGATGAAACCTTTGATCGCGTCCCGCCAGTCGGCCCCGGGCTCGAGGGCTACGGGGAGAATCTCCTCTCGGGCGTCGACTGAAGGAGTCTTCAACTGCGTCAACACGACTCGGGATAGATCTGCAACCCCTTCAGAAGAGGCTAATTTGGACAGCGCGTCGGCCTGCGAGTTCTGCTCCCTGGGGATCTGCTCGATCCGGACGTCGGGAATCTTGCCGCACAGCCTCCATACCAGCTCGAGGTACTTGATCATCTGCTCTCCTTTGGCTTCGTAGTCGCCCGTGACTTGGTTCACCACCAGCTGCGAGTCCATGTACACGTGGAGTTGCGGGACGTCCACCGCGATGGACATTTCGAGGCCGGCCACGAGCGCCTCGTACTCTGCTTCATTATTTGTTGCGGAAAATTCAAATTTTACCGCGTGGGCAAACGAGTCACCATCTGGCCCGAGGAGCACTACTCCGGCCCCCGAGCACGCACTGGTAGACGACCCGTCCACATAGAGTCTCCAGGGGCGTGCTTGACCCGTGCTCCGCTGGGGAAATGTTAGCTCGACCACAAAATCCGCGAGTGCCTGAGCTTTTATCGCGGTGCGAGGCGCGAAGGTTAGATCGTACTGGCTCAGCTCCAGGCTCCACCGGAGCAATCTTCCTGATACGTCGGATCGGTGCATGACTTGCCACAATGGCATTGTGGTGAGTACTTCTACGGGATGTTCGAACAAATACGCCCTGAGTTTACGGACCGAAATTATCAGGGCGTACGCTAATTTCTCGAGCGGCGTGTAGCGGGCCTCCGCCTCGTGGAGGACATGGCTCACGAAATAGATAGGCAGGTGGAGGGTCCCTTCGGCCCGGACGAGTACCGCGCTCAGCGCGCACTCCGACGCGGCGAGGTAAAGAAAAAGTTTCTCCCCCGCCTTGGGGACCGTCAAGATATGGGGCCCCGCGAGGTATTCCTTGATCCGTAGAAAAGCGTCCTGGCTATCCTTCTTCCAGTGGAACTCTTGGTTTTTGATTGATCCGAAGAATGGGCGGGTTTTGTCCCCGAGCCGCGACATGTATCGGCTGAGCGCCGCGAGGCAGCCGGTGAGTCGCTGGACTCCCTTCACGTCCCGGGGCTCGGCCATATCGAGTACGGCTTTGATCTTTGCTGGATTGGGCTCGAGCCCGTACTCTCCAAACACGTGTCCTAGAAACATTCCTTTTTTGATCCCGAAGTGGCACTTCTTGGGATTCAGCCTCATGTTGTAGGCCCCGAGGATCTCAAAGACCCGAGCGAGGTCCGTCACGTGGTCCGCCTCGCTCGCACTCTTCACAATGATGTCGTCGATGTATACTTCCACTGTCTTGCCGATTTCTCCGGCGAACATGGTATTGACCAACCTCTGGTAGGTGGCCCCGGCGTTCTTCAGGCCGAAAGGCATCCGCTCCCAGCAGTAGATGTTACTTCCCGTGTAGAAGGCGG
This sequence comes from Euphrasia confusa, assembly GCA_954870475.1. Classification (NCBI taxonomy): domain Eukaryota; kingdom Viridiplantae; phylum Streptophyta; class Magnoliopsida; order Lamiales; family Orobanchaceae; genus Euphrasia; species Euphrasia confusa. The sequence goes on from OX940969.1 coordinate 12,661,174, forward strand.
TGTGACGGGTATCCTTGGGATCCATCGGAATCTGGTGGTACCCGAAACTCGCGTCCATGATGGAGAACATTGCGTGGCCCGCGGTGCTGTCGACTAGCTGGTCGATGTGGGGCATTGGGAAATGGTCTTTGGGGCATGCCTCGTTGAGGTCCGAGTAGTCAATGCAGAGTCTCCACTTGCCTCCTGTTTTCCGCACCATCACCGCGTTGGACACCCACGTCGCGTCGTGCGGGGCGAGGCGTATCAATCCGTCCTTCAAGAGTTTGTTGGCTTCCGCGGTCAGTGCCTCGCCCTTCTCGGGCCCCATCTTCCTTCGTCTCTGGGCTATGGGGCGGTGCTTCGGGTCCAGGCGGAGGCGATGGCTAGCGTGCTCCGGGTCGATTCTCCCGAGCTCCCCGCTGCTCCACGCGAACGTGGCCAAACTGGTCTGTAAGAATGACTCGAGGTTGGTCTGGGTCCCGGGATCCATGAGGGAACCTAGCAAAACCTGTCGGGGCACCTCCGGGGTTTTGATTTCACACCGGATGGGTTCTTCGAGGGTCTCGACGCCGCGGTCCTGTTTGAGGCGAGTCTCGGGGAAGGGGTCGGGATTTGACTCGCCGAGATCCGGGAGCGCGAGGTCTTGTCCCGCCCCGAGGCTCACGACTCGCTCGCCTGTACCCGGGCTCGGGGCATCCTGGGGAACTCCGCGATGCGTCCCGAGCGCTGGGCTAGTCTCAAGGACGGGGACGACTCCGGTTGTGGGAACCGCACTTTCTCCGGGACCCCGGACGGCGGGTGGGTCTAGATCAAACACGCTCGTCCGAGTGCCCGGGGTGCTGAGCCTGGCCATCAATTGGTTGACTCGTGAGGTATCCGTCGCGACTTCCGCCGATGGGTCCGTTAATTCATACGAGGTTGAATAGAGCAAACACTTCTTCGCCATTAATTGGTCCCCTCGAATGGTGCCAATGGCCCCAGAGGGGACCGGGAACTTGATACAATAGTAGTAGGTGGAGGCCACAGCTTCGAAAGCTTCCAAGAAAGGCCTCCCAAGGAGCGCGTTGTACCCACTGGCCCTATCTATGATCACGAACTCCAGGTTCCTCAACACCTTGATCTCGGGTCTGACCGAGTCCGCGAGCTCCAAGGGCAGGGTGATTGTTCCGAAAGGGGTCACCATGTCGCTGCCGAATCCTTTGAGCTTGAGATCGCAGGGGAGGATATATTGCGCGAGCTGACCCATTTGATCCAGGGCCTGCTTGTATAGGATGTTGCAGTGGGCCCCGCTGTCGATCAGCAACCTTGAAACCTCCATTCCCAAGATGGGGGTCTTAATCACCAGGGCGTCCCTTTTGGGGAAGGTGACGTCGTCCTTGTCTGCTGGGGAGAACGAGATCTCCGCCCTTTCCGTGATTCCGGGGGGTGGGGCTGGTCGCGTCGCGTGGTAAACCTGCCACACCTCGAGTTCACGCCTCCTCTTGCGCTTACTTATGCTGGCGATCGGCCGTAGCCCGCCAATCATCAGGATCTGGCCTCCCTGGCCCCGCTGCTGGTCACGGTACTGCGGGTCGCGACCCGCTCCTGCCTGCTCGGGGTGGCCTCGAACCGCGGCCCCGTCGCCTCGGGGACCGGGACGCGAGAGCAGGTCCCAAAGCTTTCCGTCTTCGAAGAGCTTCCATAGCTGTCTGAGTAGCTGTCTGCACTGGCCGGTGGCGTGCCCGTGTTGGTCGTGGAACGAGCACCACAGCCTCTTGTCTAAGTTTCCTTCGGGGGCTCGCATGGGCCCCGGTTTTACTCGACCGCCGGGCAGCCGCGGGGCTGACTTGACCGCGGTCCGCTGGGCGGACCGCTCCTCCACAAGCGGTGGCGGTGAGTCGCCGGACTCACCGCCGGGGGCTGCTACGAGCAGCCCCGGGGGATGCACGCGCATCCCCATGCGATCGCGAACCCTAGCGGGGTTCGGCTAGGGTTTCGGCCGCGGCTTTATCCTGCGGCGGTGATACTCTTGTCGGGCCCGGTTCGCGTGGTGGTTCGCGTGTTCTCCGGCGAACGGATTTCGGTCGGGTTATCGTTTCCGCAAATTTTGATAGCCCGGGATATCGATTTCCAACAATTGGTATCAGAGCGTTGGTTCTAGTTCATGTGTATATGCGATAAATTGTTCTACCTTGCAGGGTTTCCGACTATTATGGCTAGATATAATTTTTTCCGTTAATTATTGTCATAATATGTTTTGATTAAACTCTCGGACATGTCGAGATTCGTTTTATGTGTGGTGAATGCTTGTAGTAGTAAAAATTCGGGGGTTGACCGAATTTAGGTTATTATTACGTTCTACTTTTTCCGGAAAATGTATAGGGTCGATTTCATGTATAGAATCGATACCGGATAATTGTAATTAAATTATGTAATTTATTTTACGTTGGATCGATGCCGAAACGACCGCCGGAGAAGAAGACGTGTGACGGAGGAGATGTAGAGAGGGAGGGCTCTGGATCGGCCAACCCCATGGCCGATCCCATGGATCGATCGACCACCGAGGGGGCTGCCCGCGGGCTTCTCGGCCTTGGGTCGCCGGCGACGGCGGCTGGCCGGCTGGGCGGCGGCGGTGTGCTCCTCCGTGGGTGGTCGATGGTGGGGGGCGCGGGGACTCCCAACCCGTGCTCTCCCGCCAAGATCGAATTTTCCTAAATTATTCGGTTTTCCTATTTTGAGTATTCCTATTTTTGGGAATTCTCATGGAATAGGAAAAGAATAAATTTAGAATAATTTATTTTTCCTTATTGATTATTCATATTCTTGGGAATTTTCATGGAATAGGAAAGAAATAAATTTAGAATTAATTTATTTTTCCTATTTTATTATTCCTTTATGGAATTTTAAATGGATTAGGAAAATAATTAATTTGGAAAGTTTTAAGAATCCTTAATTAATTTTTCCAATTTAATTATTCCTTTATGGAATTTTTAATAGATTAGGAAAGGAATTAATTTGGAAGGATTTGGAGTCCTAATTATTTTATTTCCTTATTCCATTATGGAAATCTTCTAGAATATTCCAAGTGGGTCTTGGATAGGATTCTAGAGATTTAATGGAGTAGAAAAGAAAAATTAAAATAATAAAAATATTAATAATATTTAATTTTATTTTTGATATATTCAATTGACTTAATTTTCGAATTAAGTAACTTTTGGATTAATTTAAAATAAATAGATTTAAATATTGGGATTAATATTCTCGTCGCATGGAGCATTCAAGAACGAAGACTGAAGACTAGAAGATGCGTACGGGGATGCGATAAAGCCATCATAGTCGGAAAATAATATTCTAGTATTATTTTGACTATGTGATAATATTCTATGTGCTTTATTTCATGTATGCATGCTTATGTGTATTTAATTATGCATTAGATAGCGTATCCCTTTGTTATAAAAAGCTAAGTGGGAGAGGGATTGGAAACAATGTCATGGTCTCCATTACTGTTCTCTTGGTGACTTTTATGGGCTTTCGAAGTTCGTATAGATAAGTCATTGGAGGAGAATTCTTGTAATTCCTTTTACGAGAAACATTGATTGAGTTTATCAAACAATGCCTAATTTGTCTTTCTGAAACTGATTTCAAGTCGACTCATTCTCACCCCGGGGAGTGGAATGGAGCCAAAGCCACTTGGTCATGTGGATGACACAAATTAGAGACTTTCGTACCATTTCTTGAAGTGGATCGATTGTCTGCTCGGCTCCCTCATTTTATGAGAGATAGGGTTGTCCGCATGGTGAATCACTGGTAAGAAACTTCGAGTTTCACTTATGATTCTCCGCGTCCTGATTTACAAAAATCGAATGGATCAAGTAATTGGGAGTCAATTATAAAAGTCTCTTGGTGTAGTAAACGTCCACACCACGTGGCTTGCTATACTAACGGATTTTGGATTAATTGATGTAGACAGTTATAAGGAATTGTGAAGAATTGTGAAGTTATCGTAAACGTCCACACCACGTGGCTTGCGGTGATGTAGCGGTTCCAAACGATTTGCTTTAGTACTGAGTAATGGTTTACACTTAGATACGCGTTATAGTATTCTTCCCCACGAAGTTACGCTATAAGTGATGAATGACCGAAGCAAATCTAATTGCTAAATCATTTGGGTAGGTAAACGTCCACACCACGTGGCTTGCCATATCTGATGGGATTTTAGATGTGATTAGTAATTTAATGATGTTATTTGAGGGAGATAATATCGGAGATTAAATCAATTGTTTGTTGTTATATGTGCTCATAGATTAGGATATGGCTTTGAACCCACTTTCTGTGATACTTAAGGAATTTAACTCATTGGTCCCTCAATGTATTGATTGGAATAGAGATCTGGACATTGCCTAGACTGTTAAAGAGTACAAGTTTGTACTCAGTGAGCTTTGTCCTCCCGATCCTACCAATGTCTCAACTGATGAGGAAAGAACTGATTTTAAGAAGTGGGAAAATGCATTTGCAATAACCACCGATTATGATATCATGTTCAAACTCAAGGAGATGTTTAGACATGACGTAGTGGCTAGACAAGAGGCGATGAGGATACTCATAAAGGCCTTCGATTCGAGGAAACGCTTGAACACGTTTTTGAGATGATGGACCTTTTAGACGAGTTGAGACGGAAATCGCAAGCTCTTGTAGTCAATGCCAAAGGTTTCGAACCTAAGGGCAAAAACCGGGGGATAGGAAAAGCTAGCAAAGAAACCCAGTGATCCTAAGTTTCTTGGATCACGAGATGGGACGAGAAATCCAATAGGCAAGAGTTCTCGATGCAAACAGTCTGGGTACTGGAAGTCTAATTATCCTCTCAAAGAAAGCACAAAATTTTTCTTTAGTCGTAAAACATAGTCAGTGGTATTATCTACCGGAACCTGGTGTGTAGATATGGAACCACTGACGGTATGTGCATTTTAAATGCAAGGGTTCCAGAAAACCCGACGACTTGTAAAAGAAGAAATCGTAGTTTAATGGGCAATGCTGTGGAGGAGGCAGCTGTTGCAGTGGAGGACATTTTATAGGATTTCATTTTGAGTTATTGCTTTTGTGTACCTTTCATTTTAGAAAGAACTTTGTTCTGAATTTCTAATGAATGGATATTTTATTTCTTTTAATCATTTGATGGCTATAAGAAGAAATAATGATATTATCTATTCTGGTACATTAGCTAGCAATATATAAATGATGAATCCTGAGTCCACCACGATGCAACGAATCGTAGCATATGACTTGTTTTACTTTTAAGAGATATTTCTGTAATGAATCATTTATACTTGTGGATTCTTATGCTAAGTTGTGTTTATTCAAATAAGAAGTTCAAAGGTCGAAAATTGATATTTTGATCAATTAAGTTGAAGGAGTGGACCTTCCGACCTAAGAATCTGATTTGGAAGATAACATGACTAAGAAATCCTTTATGGATATAAGGTATAAGATCCGGACAAGTATTAGAATTGATTAACTCTGATGTATGCAGACCTATGTCTACTCAGACAATAAGGTACGAGTACTTCATTTTATGATTACTCGAAAAATGGATTAGCATACCTGATGTGCCACAAAAGCAAAGTGTTTTGACAAGTCAATGGACACAAAGCTATTGTGGGGAACCTTCAAGGTATATCCATTAAAAGCCTGCGATTTGATCGCGGAGGCAAGCCCCTGTCTGAGGAATGCATGGCATACTAATCAGAAATTGGGATTAGATCCCAAGAGACTACACCATACACTCTTGTGTAGAAATGGTGTATCGGAAATAAGAAATGGAACTCTTATAGAAATAGTAAAAGCATGAGTTATACGGAACTACCTATGTTCTATGGATATGTCCTGAAAACAACGGCGCATTCAATGCGGTTGTAGAATATCCTGGAAGGACAAAATTTGTGTGCTCAATAGTACTATGAACCAGAAGGACGTTATAAGTTCTAACGCCCGGTTCTTAGAGGAAGACTATTAGATGAACCACAAGCCCAAAGTGACGTAATACTTTGAAATGAGAGAGAAAGATTAAGACTTAGAACCAGCCGAACCGAGTAGCGGTACACCACTAACTGCACCTACTGTTATTACTGTTAATGCACCGGAATGCCGTTGTAGTGGGAGGTTGTGTGACAACCGGAGATGTTCATAAGGCTAGGAGAGTTTTCGGACTCTAGACCTAGTATACATGAAATCGATCCCTGGATCTACATGAAGGCAGTACTAGATCTAAATGTGCCTTCTTGGAAAGCAATAAGGATTATTGCTAAGAGGCAAGATCATTTAGAGTACAAGCTTAGTTGATTCATTTATGGATTGAAACAAAGCTAGAGATCGTGGAACTTGCAAATTGATGAGATAGTCCATTTTATGGATTCATCAAAGCATAGACGAATAGTGTGTATTGGAAACGTGATGGAAACAAGGTGGTGTTTCTCGGGTTTTATGTAGATAACATTTTATCATTGGCAACAATGTAAAGATTTAATCAGACATGAAATGATGGTTGTCTGGATAAATCATTATGAAAGATATAGGAAGAAGTTGGACCATGTTCTTGAGATCTTGGATCTCTAGGAAAGAACATTGTACTTCTCCTGGACATCTTACATAGATATGATTATGGTTCGTTGTAACATGCAAGATTCCGAGAAAGGTTCGTCACCTTTCAGATACGGAATGCATCTATCTAAGGATATGTGTTTTGAAACACAAAAAGAGATAGAAGCAGTAAAAGCAGTTTCCTACACTTTGAGTGTGGAAAGCTTAATAAATGCGATGTTGAAAAACGAGAACCTGATATCTGCTATGCGGCAAGTATAGTGGGAGGATATCAAGGTAATCTTGAAAAAGAATATTCGACTGCTGTAATGAACATTTAAAGTACTTTCAAAGTACTAGAAACTATGTTCTGGATTACCGAGCAGACGAGCATTTCCTTTGAATTACATTCTCTTAGATTTCTAATCGAATAAGGACCGGTGTAAGTCGATATCAGGCTATGTGTTTCACTATTGAAGGAGAAGGAGTTTTAACATGGAAGAGTGATAAGCACGATGCTTTTCGGACTCTGCCATGGGTAACCAAATAGCAGCCTCAGAGGCAGCAGAAGTTTTGGTATAGCTCCGAGATAATCTTTGGGACTTAAATGTGATTCTTAGTTTGCCAAAGGCTATGTAAATAGCGGTGCGATGGCAAATGGTAAGAAATCACAAGTCCATAAGTGTAAGATAACACATAGAGCAAGTACCACCTGATACGAGTCATCGTCAGGAGAGACGACGCTGTAGTCACCAAGATAACTTCAGAACGACAATCTAGATTGCTCTTTCACAAGGCACTTCTTGGAAGTGCATTTTAAGCACGTGAAGAGTATGGGAGTCGGGAGTTTGGAAGAAAAGAATAGACCTTAGTATAAGTGGGAGATTGTTGGAGTTGCATACTTAATGTCTAGATTGAAGTGATATGAACTCCCGATCCATTGCCATTAATCTATTTAATTAAATAAACAATTATTTGCATTTAATTATTTATAATTAAATATATGCAAATTATAGTCCTGGATTATATAGGTTGTAGTTAGTATGGTGTGCGGGCCCACACGGAAGATCATACTATCGGTTACTCGTATATAAACGAACAGTTGCTCACGACCTAGATGGACAAGGACCAATCCATCGGTATAGTCGTAGTATGAGAGAGAAAATAATTTGTCTTGATTATTTTATCATACTTGTACACTTGGTGTATTGGGCGGATCGCTTGAGATTTATCGATTAGGATTGCCTTAGATAATCGATTTAAATCTCAGTGTATTTTATTCTTAATCCTCGATATTATTGCGGGTGTGTATATTTAATATTAGTGACTTTGATTTTCCAAAGGAATTGACCGATTTGAATATTGGGTCAATTACCGGTAAAGTTGAGTCACGGTATTTTATATATGACATGCCGTGAATTCTTGACGGGAAAGTGTGTCCCGATAAGGGTTGATAATGTCCCCGAGATGAGTTCATAAAGAATTATTATGTAAACCCTGCAGGTGGATTTGTTTCGCATAATAATTAAGGTTGAATGGTACTAGTCTCGGATATAAGAGATGAATAAATTAATTACGCAATTAATTTAAATTTATTCATGGACATTTATATCTTAAACGCACGGAATAAATAATACTACTGGAGAGATAATATTATTTTATATAATATGGTATAATATTGGGAGTGCAATTATATTTATATAGTGGAAAATAAATATAATTAATATTAATGGATTAATAGATTTGGACTTGGGCTCAATTTAATCATTAATATTGGAAGCCCAATATTTCACCTCCTTTAGATTCCCTACGTAGCCTATAAAAGCACTACATGGTCTTCTCTATTCTCATAACTTGAAGATCACAATTCTAGAGAGAAAAAGTAGAGAAGGAGATCCATAGAGTTCGCAGGATCGTCGCCCACCGGACGTTCGAACGAGTGCAAGGAATACGTGGGAAGATTCAAAGGTCTTCATAGATCTCGTTTCTCTGCACAACGAGAACAAAGGTAAAATCGTTGAAACCCCCTCGATGATTTTATTTATTTATTCGCGTATATACATGAACAAAGATCCGAGGGACGAACCCTGTGGACGAGGATCGACCTCGCGGTGGTGATCGAGGATCACCGGACCGCGGAGGCCGAGAGATCCCCGGCGGGGATCGCGTATGGCTAAACCCCTCGGCTGGACGCCGAGGGTGGCGATCGGCCCTAGGGCACGATCGCCGGCGCGCACACGGGAGGAGCCCCGGCTGGACGCCGGGGCATGCGGTCGAGCTGGGATCGACCGCCGGGCAGCCGCGAGGCTGACTCGACCGCGGTCCGCTGGGCGGACCACTCCTCCACGAGCGGTGGCGGTGAGTCGCCGGACTCACCGCCGGGGGCTGCTACGAGCAGCCCCGGGGGATGCACGCGCATCCCCATGCGATCGCCCACCGCGATCGCGAACCCTAGCGGGGTTCGGCTAGGGTTTCAGCCGCGGGTTTATCCCGCGGCGGTGATACTCTTGTCGGGCCTGGTTCGCGTGGTGGTTCGCGTGTTCTCCGGCGAACGGATTTCGGTCGGGTTATCGTTTCCGCAAATTTTGATAGCCCGGGATATCGATTTCCAACAGATCGAGCCCTCGGCGTCCAGCCGAGGCTCACGCTCCTCTCGACCCGTCCAGCCGAGTCGTCGAGCCGCCGGTGGTCTGGTGGTCCTCCACCACCGCCCGGTTCGACCTCCTCTTGGATCGTCCCTCGGATCTTGGTTCACGGTATTTTCACGATAATTAAATATTATAATCATCGAGGGGTTCATGATTTTACCTTGTTCTCGTTTGCCGGAAAATCGAGATCTAGTTGATGACCTTGAGATCTTCACACGTATTCCTTGCACTAGCTCGAACGTCGGGTGGACGACGATCTTCCAAACTCCATGGATCTCCTTCTCTTCTTTCTCTCTCTAGAATTGTGATCTTCAAGTTATGAGTAGAGAAGACCATGTAGTGCTTTTATAGGCTACGTAGGGGATCTAAAGGAGGTGAAATATTGGGCTTCCAATAATAGTGATTAAATTGAGCTCAAGCCCAAATCTATTAATTCTTACTATTATTAATTATATTTATTTTCCACTATATAAATATAATTGCACTCCCAATATTATATCATATTATATCAAATAATATTATTTCCGGTATTATTATGTATTCCGCATGTTTAAGATATAAATGTCCATTAAATGTACAAGTATGATAAAATAATTAAGACAAATTATTTTCCCTTTCATACAACGACTATACCGATGGATTGGTCCTTGTCCATCTAGGCCGTGAGCAACTATTCGATTATATACGAGTAACAAATAGGATAAATGCTTTATACGGAGTTCACATGTTACTTAAATCTAGATATTAAGTAAACAACTCCATCAAATTTCCGGTATTATTATGTATTCCGCATGTTTAAGATATAAATGTCCATGAAATGTACAAGTATGATAAAATAATTAAGAGAAATTATTTTCCCTTTCATACAACGACTATATCGATGGATTGATCCTTGTCCATCTAGGCCGTGAGCAACTATTCGATTATATACGAGTAACAAATAGGATAAATGCTTTATACGGAGTTCACATGTTACTTAAATCTAGATATTAAGTAAACAACTCCATCAAAACAACCATTATTTGCCCCATCAAAACCATGTAACGGTTCAGGAGCCCACCATACGTGAGCCCAATCAATATGGTCAGGCCCAGGAGCCTCAAGTAGTCCAAGTCCAGCCCAAAGTCCAATTGCCAAGATCCAAGATCCAAGTCCAAAGCGAGACGGGACGGGCCGAGCACGGGCACGGGCCGGACGACCCGCGTGTGGCGATTGCCATGTACCTTAACGGTCTATGGTCTTACTCACTGTTGAACACATTAATCCTCTCACCACTTATTAAGTGTAATCATTTTATTACATCTTTCAATGTAGGATGTAATAACTATTACACATTTCAATATAATAAAGTGTTAATTAAATTAGACTTTATTATATTTCATTTAAATGCCCTTATCATTTGGCTATCTTTAATAATTTATTTCTCACTCACCGAAAATCGGATCTTGAAAAAACAAAATTCTATAATATCTACGAACGACGTAGAAAATTATCGTACCAATTATTTCTCAATCGGAATTAATTTTATAGCCAGTCAACTCAGTCAAATATTGGATAAAACCAATTTTGACTTTGAGATTTTCCAACAGTTGCGCTGGGATTTTTGGCTTTTTGCACTGAAATTATTCGCGTGAGTTTATTTAAGTAGGGAATTAGAAGTATCCATATAATTTTATTTCTTATTAATTTAAGAGTCATAAATTAGTAAAAATGATTTATTTCTAATTTTAATTGTTTCCAATTTGATAAGTTTTTAACATATTTATAAATTGGGGTTTTTCGGTAGACGAAAATCAGACTAGACGAGTTACTGTAAGCCTCAACGATACAGAATTTATTTTCCTGATTTTTTTCCGTGTTTTGGGTTTACACGTAAATTGTGTGTTCGTTTTTTCCGCATATCTATTTCTTGTGTCACCTCGTGTTTATATTCGTGAGCGCCGTGCGCGATTTGTGCTTTAAATCACAACAATTACCTTAGGTTGCATTCCAGCCAAAATTGACAGTACAGTACAAACTAACAATCACCATTAAATAATGTTTAAAAATGAAATCAGTTCAGTTCATGAATATCAGAAGCACTTAATCATATATTGATCGATCCATCACGGCTTTGTTCTTGGAATATTTGCTTGGCTTGCTCCTGTATTTCCATAATCATCAAGCCCTAGATTCATTCTTCTTTCCTGAAAAATATTAAAAATTAAAATATGATTATATATATTGGATAATTAATCGCTAATTAATGAACATTAATATAAAATCTTAAATTAAAAAAAAAAGTCAACAGTTAATCCCTAAGATTGAAATGTAATATTATCCAACCGGCAACTGCCCATCAATAGAATTGAAAGACCTGAATTATACACCTAACTAGTATATATATATATATATATATATATATATATATATATATATAACGTACATGTTAAAAACACAAAATATTTGAATAGGGTTAATTACAAAAACGCAAAAATTATTATTAATCAAAATTATTTAAATTTATTTTCTAGACACGTACGAACGCCATGGAGATGAAATATATAATTCCTGGAACTAAATATTTCTGAATTCACAAATACATGTGGTCACCTGAGAAATGAAATTCACAACTGATTCTTGGTTCTTGGATTCCTTGAGGGTCCCTGTACAAATTAATTTAAATCAAATATATAATTAATATAATTAAATAGTCTAGATTTAAATTCTAATAATAAATATAATTATAGATATTACAAATTATTCAATCCATCCAAAATAAACTTTCTAAAAAACTCACGTGTTACACGAATCGCGTCAGTTGACACCACGAGGAAGAACAAGAGAAGCAACACCACTGATCGCAGACCAGACGCCATGAACGGTTAATTCGACCCTGGACTTAAGGGCACAGGCCTCACCATCTCTTCATCCAACACGTGTTCCTTTTTTACTTTTTGTTTTTTTATTATATTTTCTAAATACTTTAGCAAAAAATCAACTGAATTTTAGAAATTTTCAGCTCGCGCTTCCGCAAGAATAAATTTTAAAATCCCTCCCAAAATTTTGTTTTTTGAAATTCAAATTTCAAAAACAAAATTTATTAGAAATACTAAAGATTTGGAAAATATAGAAACCTACATAATTTCTTACAGTACAAAAATATGGTGCATATGAATCAATGAAGTCCTGTGCTACTGATTCAACTTCTGTTTCTGAGAGATCAATCGGAGTTCAAAATGTCAACACACATGAACCTGAAACGATCTCGGATGCCTGCCAAAAAACGGAGCTCAAAAGGTCGGCACCACCGCCGTCGTCGTAGTCGAAAAATTAGAGCTTTGTTTTTTTTTTTCTCTCCTTAAAACCTTAATCCTCCGTCATCCACTCCCCAAGACCTTGCTTGTCATTGTTCATGTCTGGTCAATCTCTTTCAAGGATTGGCATTTTGTTAAATATGTGTGTAGAGAGTGGCTGCATTGTTGCATTATAACTCATTCGAGGAGTTGTAGCCTACATAATCAATTTTTTGTTATGTAAATAATGGAGAACTTGAGGGACTTAGTTGCAATTATTGTATATGTATTAATAGTTGGTTTGGAGAATTTTGTGATTCAATGTGACACACTGTGTGATAAAATAAATAAAAATCTCTTCATAATTTCCCATTTTTCTTCTTCCTTTGTTTGAGCTCACAGTTTATGTGTGATTTCATCCATGGGTCTTTGAGCATTTTATTCTACAATGTGAAAAATATTTTCAATAATTAATTGTAAAAGAAGATGAGCTTAATGGATAAGGAAGAGAAAGAGGAGTTAATATGCTTCTTATTTATTTCTACCAAAACATAAATTATCCAAAATCTTTGATAGGAAATTACTCATATACAAAGATTTCAAGTGAAAGTTATCCCATTAAACATTATTTTTCGTAGAAAAAATTGTGATAATATGATCCCTACCAAAATAAGTAAATATTTTCATGGCAAATAATTGTACTACAGTCACCCAATGCCAAATACATACAATAGTACTATTCTTATGATAAACAACTAATTTTTCAAATTTTGACGTGGCTTGTTCGGACCAGATTCCAAACGGGTTACACAAAATTGGATCAAACTTGATGGCGGTGGAGATTTAGGACTTGCAGAGAAGGGGCTGTTAGAGAAATTCGGAAAAGAAATCGAGCTCTTGAAGAACGTCAGATCTTGACTGCGCCGGTGTAGTAAGCAAGAAAGAGGCTGTTAGAGAAATTCGGAAAAGAAATTGAGCTCTGGAAGGACGTCGGATCTTGACTGCGCCGGTAGAAGGGTAGGGAGTATTGATGAGATTTTTCCAAAATTTGAGGGATTGATCGGAGCAAAAGAAGAGTCCAGTGATTCTGTACATGTTTTTTTATTTTTATTTTTATTTTTTATCTTTATAAGAAATGGCAAGAAAAAATTATTGTTGAAAATTTTCACATTAGTATTTATTTAGATTGAGATTTGAATATTTCATATTAAATTTTTGGGGGCAATTAAAATTTCATTTTAGCGGGAGGGTTGCTGTAAATTTAATTTATGCTGAATGGTTTTGTTAAAAGATCTAATTAATTGTAATATTATATATTTTTGTAAAAGACACGTGTTGGATGAAGAGATGGTAAGGCCAGTGCCCTTAAGCCCAGGGTCGAATTATCCGCCATGAACAAAACTAAATGTTCAAATTACTTTTTCTTTCTTATTAACTTATAATATAAGAACGAAATTAAAGGTCGGGGTGATGAGCTAGCTTATACTCCGTGTGTGTGTGTATATATATATATATAGAGGAGTATATTATAGAATTTTGTAATTAAAATTGTGTCCAACTTGGTTTTTAAATAGGGAACATAATTAATAATCAATTAAATGACGAAGGAAGGAATAATAAACAAGTACAACCAAACCCATCAAAGTCAACTTCCCATGCTTTTCTGAATAACATTTTTTTAGAAAAGGCTACATTAACACCAGGATAATTCCGTGCGTTGCACCGTGATGATTAACTGTAGTTTATTTCTCTATTTATGATTTTTTTGATAAATTATATATTTTAGGCCTATATATATACACATATATACACATAAGAATTCTATATTGTGGTAATAAATATGAACAATTTTTTTAAACTACTCATCTCCTTGAATGTAACAGTGTTTCAATCTCACTTAAGTATAGTTTTTTTTAATTGGTTTTTTGTGAGAATGATGGATGTATAAAAATAAAAGAAAGATTAAGAACAGAATTGAATTAAGATTGTAAAAAATTAAATTAAGATTGTAATAACATGATATAAAAAATATATTAAAAGAATATACCTGGTTGCAGCCGGCTCATGATTCGTGAGGTCTTCCTTTAACAATGTGTGTCACTCTTCCCATGTGTAAATTATAAAAATTGAATTGTTTTATAGTTAATAAAATAAAAATTTTAAATAATTATTGTGCTTGAGTTTCAATAATGTTTAATTACTAATGTAAAATTAATTCTTTCTTAAAAATAATTGTATAATAATTAAAATTGTCGATTTGCATTCCATTTAAAAATATAAATAATAATAATAGATGAGATATTTTGTAGTTAATATTTTTGTTCTTAATTTTATAAAGAGATTGTGAATCAACAAAAGATTTATAACATGAGACATTATATTGGAAGTGAAATAATTAAATAGATTTCTTTAAAATTAATTGAGAAATATATTCATAATTTAAATTTTAAATTAAGGCATTTATATTTCTGAATAAATTAACTCATATTTAGATTTTAAATATATTTTAATTATATTTTAAAATATACAACATATATTGATTATAATTTATAAAACATAAAATATACAACCTATTTCAAGATTTAAAATATATTTTAATTATATTTTAAAATACTGTATATAACATAATTTAAAATTTAAGATATATTTTAAATATACAACATATATATTTAAATATATTTTAATAAAATTTTAAAAAACAGGAAAAAACAATAAAAATATTTTAAAGAATGATAGAATTTATAAGCATAACATTGATTAAGTAATTATAAAATTAAAAAATATAAAATGTTTTCTAGAGATAAAAAGGATTAAAATTAAATAAGGTTAATAAAAAATTGTTATAATTGTAATTATAATAATATTATTTGAATTGATAAGGTTGTAAATAATTACATAATTTAAAAAATGTTTTAAAATATAAGTATAATAGATTTTAGATAATATAAAATTTTTAGATTATGATATAATTCCATAATTTACTATAATTCTATAAAATGAGATAAATAAATATATTAATTAAAAAATTTCTATTAGTATTATTAGTATTAGGAACATGAATAATATTTGAAATATAATAGTTTAATTGAATTATACTATTATTTAATTTTTTATTTATTAATTTCTATATTTAATTTTAATAGAAGAAATATAATTGATAAATATAAGGAATTTATCATAACTATTAAATGGAAGTAAATATGACAAATCTAAAATTTATAATTAATTGAGATGAATTTAAATATACTTTAATTAATAGATTGAAGTAAGGGAAAATATCACATTTGGTCCTGTTTAGAGGTCATTCCCAATAATTAGTCATTTATCTTCTAAATTTATCACAGTTGGTCATTTAACCTACTATATCTACAAAAAAAATCGTCATTCCCGTAGGGATCCCCGTAGGGAAGCCATTCCCCTATGGAAGCCCTTGGTTTTATCTTATATGTTGTCCACCAATCTTTATTCTCTCTACGAGTACTCGGGTAAGCTGAGTAATAAACTTGCTCAGCTTGTGATGCCAGAACGAATGGCTCGTAGCCTCTGAAACGTCGATTGTGATTGATATCGACCAGTCTGTATCGCCGATCTAGTCTCGTGCCTGCTGGTGTAGGGTCAAACCATTCACATTTGAACATCAAGACTTTATTTTGAAGCATTCCCGTGTAGTCGAGATATAAAACTTCGTTTAGAAGTCCATAGTAGTCATCATCTTCAGATGAGTAGCTACTTCCTCGAATACAAACACCCATATTTGACGACGTTCTGTTAGACCCATATTCAACAGTGTGAAACTTATATCCATTGACCTTGCAGCCGGGATATACTGTCACGAAAGCAGATGGCCCTATTGCTAAATTTCGAATGTCTTCGTTTACAACATTGTTTGACGGGTCTTCAGCCTACACATTTGAACAATGAACAATTTAACTAGTAATTGAAGTTCATTCTTTGAAAATGTAATAAGTTACAAACTCACATATTCTTTAAACCAGCTGGCAAATTCTTTGTCTAGTCTTTCATTGAGCCTCGCATCTGAGATTCTCGGGTCCTGTTGCTTCACCATCTCTGTGTATATACTTTTACACACATAGACATAGTAAATATTAATAAGTTATTAGTGAAAGATCATATTGATTAATACTTCAGGTGCGATTTGTAGTTTGAAACTTACTTCACATACTCTTCGACTTCAGGGCTATTCAACAACACATAGATTGTAGCTGCATCGAGCTCTTTCGTGGTTAGAAACCTTTTTTGTGCTCCCCCAAAAGGTTCTCCCCGTTGTATGAAGCATGAAAGCCGATCGCCATGATGAGTACCTACTTCAATGTCATTATTTGTTTCATTTCTGCCCAAACTGTTAATCCTGGTAGGCACGTGATCTTCAAAATAGAATGACATGAATGTAGCAGTCTCTTCAATCAGATAAGCATTCGCGATCGAACCCTCTACTCTAGCCTTGTTTCTTACATTGTTTTTCAATTTTCGAAGGTACCTCTCGAATGGATACATCCATCTGTATTGGAATGGACCACCAATTTTGGCTTCGTGTGGCAGGTGAACAGGTAAATGCTCCATCGAATCGAAGAAGCTCGGGGGAAAGATCCTTTCCAAATTGCACAATATTATCGGGATTTCGCGCTCCAATCTGATCATATCATGAGTGTCTATCGACCTAGAGCACAGTTCTTTAAAGAACAAACTCAACTCTGTTAGCGCCTTCCAAACTGGTTGCGGTAGCAAATCACGAAAAGCAATTGGAATCAATCTCTGCATAAATACGTGACAATCATGACTTTTCATGCCGATCAATCTCAAACCAATCATGTCGAAACATCGCCCAAGATTACTTGCATACCCATCCGGGAATTTTAGTCCCTTCAACCATTCGCACAACTGTGTTTTGGAAGCTTTATCCAAACAGTAACACGCTGCAGGAAATTTTCCAGTTACAGGATTTTTTTGTAACTCAGGTCGTCTGCAATAATCATTTAACTCCTCTCTCGATTTCGGTGTGTCTTTCGTTTTTCCCTTCACATTCATGACTGTATTAAAGAAATTATCAAAAACATTTTTCTCAATGTGCATTACATCAAGATTATGTCGAATGAGATTAGTGCTCCAATACGGTAAATCCCAGAAGATGCTTCTTTTTTTCCAACCGGTAGTCTTGAAAATATTAGCATTAACTAGAGCTGCATCTGGTTCAGTCACTTTCAAAAGACCTAGTCGATCAATCTCGGCAAGAATTTCAGTCCCGGATCGCGGAGCAGGGGGGGTAGTAGTGACAACTTTGTTTTTCCTAAAATTTACCTTATTCCTTCGGAAAGGGTGATCGGCTTCAAGAAACTTCCGGTGGTTATCAAACCACGATTGTTTTCCACTGCATCGTAAGCTGAACGCTTCAAAACGTTCCATACAGTAGGGACATGCTTCTTTACCTGCAGTACTTCTACCCGATAACATCGAGTAAGCTGGGAAATCACTAATTGTCCACAACAATGTAGCACGAAGCACGAAATTTTGTTTCCTAGATATGTCATAGGATGCAACACCGTTTTCCCACAAATTAAGCAATTCAGCTATCAACGGCTGTAGGAACACGTCAATTTTTTCCTTCGGGTTTTTTGGTCCTGGGATCAATACGGTTAAAAACATGTACTGGTCTTTCATGCACATATGCGGTGGCAAATTGTAAGGTGTGAGTATTACGGGCCATGAAGAGTACTGTTGACCAAAACTTCCAAACGGTTGAAACCCATCGGTACATAAACCTAATTTGACATTTCGAGAATCAGCTGCGAAGTCTGGATGTTCTTGGTTGAAATGCTTCCAAGCCATTGAATCTGATGGATGATGCATAATATCGTCTTTGACAACATGTTCGGCATGACATCTCATGTCCGCAGCTGTGGCATTAGATGCATACAAACGCTGCAAACGGGGCGTCAAAGGAAAATAATGCATTCTCTTGTACGGTGTGCTTGTCTTCTTCCGTTTGTTACTGG
Organism: Euphrasia confusa; assembly: GCA_954870475.1. Taxonomy (NCBI): domain Eukaryota; kingdom Viridiplantae; phylum Streptophyta; class Magnoliopsida; order Lamiales; family Orobanchaceae; genus Euphrasia; species Euphrasia confusa. The sequence goes on from OX940969.1 coordinate 12,679,639, forward strand.
TCGTGTTCACTGGTTTGAATCGCGGATGATCACAAATCTTACAACTCTTTCTGTCACGGTCTTCGCTTCCCCAGTATATCATACAGTTATTGATACACGTGTCAATTTTCTCAACTGGTAAACCCATGCCTCGAAGTAGTTGCTTGCTCTTGTAGAAGTTTTCAGTTACCAAGTTACCAGCGGGCAACAGTTCTTTGATCAACGATCCGTATAGGTCGTAACCTTTCTCTGAGATGTGACACTCGGACTTTATATTCATCGTTCTAGCAACAAAAGACAACTTCGAATGCGTCTCACATCCTTCGTACAATGGGTCATTCGCTGCTTTCAACATATCATAAAATCTTTGAGCTTCTGGATTGGGTGGTTCCTCAACTGTTTCAGACTGGTTGAATGAAGGACCAGCAGCATCACGGATCATATCGATGTATGGATTTGGATCGGCCGAAATGTTTGATTGGCTTCGAACAGGGATCACATTCTGATTCTGAACGTGTTCATAAAGATGGCCTTCGCCGTGGAATAGCCATGTGTAATAACCCGGAACAAACCCATGTTTCATCAGATGCTGCGTGATTGTCTCAATGTCCAAGTAATTAATATTGCTACACCTCTTTCGACTACAAGGACATTTCAACTTATCACCGTCTTTCCATTCAGCATTTATTCTTGCAAACTCAATGAATGTCTCTACTCCATCAATATATTCCTTAGACAGATAACCGCCAACCCTCCGTTTATACATCCAATTACGATCAGAGTTCATTCTATAGAATTAAAACGATAATTTTTAAACAAAATAAACAATCATACACATTTAAGAAAGTATACTAAACAATCATACACATTTAAAAAAGTTAATGAGATAATTTTTAAACAAAATAAACAATCATACACATTTAAGAAAGTATACAAAACAATCATACACATTTAAAAAAATTAATGAGATTTTGACATGAATTCGACAGCACATATGCGTTGTAATTGCTTTATTGGTAAGGGTCCTATCCCATTCAAGAATGTGATATGATGTTCTTTGTTAGTTAGTGTCTCGAATGGACTTAAAAAATTTGGCAGCACTTCCCTACAGTTCTCTAAGTACACGTGTTTCAATGTACCCGAGAACGTAGAGAAATAACTAACCAAATCTTAAAATAAGTCCATAATCGAAACACATATCAACTAACAAAGAACATCATAATCACATTCTCAAACTGTCCAAAAATGGGACAATTCAAGATTCAATATCGAATGGTAAGTTCGATATTAAATCTCAAACGGGTCTAAGCTCTTGTAGATAATCCAACTTATTACAAAATGACAATAATTTCAATTTTTAAACATACATACTCTAAAACATAATTAAATTTCACAAATAATAAACCAAAACACCATACGTACTAAAACCATATCCTTAAAATACTTAATATATTTTTTTTCAAAATACTTAAAATACTTACTAATTTTTTTTTTCAAAATACTTACATTTTCTTTACATATTAAAAAACTAACCCTTTTCAACTCAACTAACCCTTTTCTAAAATCTTCATCAACTAAAAGAGAGTTCAAAAATCTTCAAAATAAAAAACGTAGCCTCTTAAAGTTCGTACAAAAAACAGTCCACAAATGGGGATTTTGACACTCAAGACGAAGAATTTTGTCCAAACTTCAAACACAAAAAAGTTGAGTAACGAAATTCGAGTGGGGGTCACACTACTAAAGTTTTTGCAAAAAAAGGTCATTTACTATCCAAAAAGAACAAAAACTACTGCTGCCCCTTTAAACACTAAAATAATTTGAAAAAAAATAATCCCATTCTCAAAACTCCAAAATCGAAACTAGCAGCTGCCCATTTACATTTTAAAATTACTGCAGCTGCCCATTTACTATCCAAAACTACTGCAGCTGCCCATTTACAGTAATCCAAAACTCTAAAATTTTGAAAATTGAAAAACGAAACAATTAAAAGTTGAAAAGGAAGTACAAACCTGAAAACCTTGGAGAATCGGTACGAAAGAGGTCACTTGCACTTGAATTCGCCGGAGAAAGCCGAAAACCCTAAATCGCAGCCCCTCCCCTCTTTCTCTAAAACCCTAACTTCATAATAATCAAAAATTCAAACTCAAAATCATCCTAATACATGATATATTTACTAAGGAAAACTCATTAACAATCATACAACTAACAATCAAACCAAAAATCTCGATTTCTAACAAACCATAAAATTTTCAAATTTGAAAAATTAAACCAATAAAAAGGGGAAATTCGTGTTCTTACCTTAAAGACTTCGAGTTTTGGAAGGATTGAGTTGCTTGGCCCTTGAATTCGCCGGAGAAATGACCTCGTCGCCGGAAATCGCTCGAAACCCTAACCCCTCTCTTTTTGTTTTCGCAAAGAACAGAATGAAAAAAAGACTGTCCTGTTTCTGATATTCAGAAAAGCCCTACGGCTGTCAACTACGGCTCGACCCGTAGGGAATAAGTAGTATAAGAAACGGCGCCGTTTTGAAGTCCCCTACGGGGATTAGCCGTAGGGGACTCACTTAACTCCAAACGGCACCGTTTCAATTATCCCTTACGGGGATTAGCCGTAGGGCTCTCCTACGCGGACGTAGCCGTAGGGCTCCTCTACGGGGATTGCCGTAGGGCATAAGTAAGCCTCCAAAACGGTGCCGTTTAATAATCCCCTGCGGGGGGGTGCCGTAAGCCACCCCTACGGGATCTCAGCCATAGGGCTCCCCTACGGCTACAGCCGTAGGTTTAATGGCCTACGGGTCTCCCGTAGGGGATCCCGTAGTAAGTTTTGGAGGGAAGCTAGGCGCGGCAATGCGCGCGCTCCCCCCTACGGGTATCCCCTACAGGATTCACCCCTACGGCTATAGCCGTAGTAGTGCCCGTAGGGATCATTTATATAGAATTCCCCGTAGGGGATTCCCGTAGGGAATCCGCGGTTTTTTTGTAGTGTATTATAGGTTAAACATGTCATTTTTTAAAAATAATTTAAATAAATAAAATGTTGAATAAGAATTCGAACTTTTGACCTATTAAAAATTAGTTGCACTTAAACCCACTACACCATGACACCAAATATGAACATTTTGAACCCTTAAAATATTTGTACTAATATTAAATAAATGAATAAATCATAAAAATTAAAAAGAAATACTTAAATAAATAAACATTATAGTATAAAATAAAATAATATAAATTTTAAATTAAATACAAAAATAAAATAAATTATTAAATTTTAAATTAAACACATAAATAATTTTAAAAATAATAAATATAAAATAAAAAAATTTTATTTTAATATTATAATAAAAATATAAAATAATTGTTAAAATTTTGATTATTAAATTTAAATAATTAATTATTAATTAATAAATTTAAGATACAAAATTATTAAATTTGAATTATTTTATTTTTTAATATTTAAAAATAAAATAATTCAAATTTAATAATTCAATATCTTAAATTTATTAATTAATAATTAATTATTTAAATTTAATAATCAAAATTATAACAATAAAAATTATTTAAAATTAATAATCCAGTATCTTAAATTTATTAATTAATAATTAATTATTTAAATTTAATAATCAAAATTATAACAATAAAAATTATTTAAAATTAATAATCCAGTATCTTAAATTTATTAATTAATAATTAATTATTTAAATTTAATAATCAAAATTATAACAATTATTTTTTATTTTTAATATAATATAATATTAAAATAATTTGTTATTTTATTTAATATTTAATTTATTTATAAAATGATTTATGTGTTTAATTTAATATTTAATAATTTATTTTATTTATGTATTTCATTTAAAATTTATATTATTTTATTTTATACTATAATTTTTATTTATTTAAGTATTTTTTTAACTTTTATGATTTATTTATTTATTTAATATTAGTACAAATATTTTAATAGCTCAAAATGTTCATATTTGGTGTCATGGTATAGTGGGTTTAAGTGCAACTAATTTTCAATAGGTCAAAGGTTCGATTCCTTGTTCAACATTTTATTTATTTAAATTATTTTCTAAAAATGACCTGTTTAACCTATAATAGCAGGCCAAAGGACCAACTGTGATAAATTTTGAAGATAAAAGACTACTTATTGGGAATGACCTCTAAACAAGACCAAATGTGATATTTTCCCTTGAAGTAAAGAAGTAATTAAAGAATCAATTGTAAAGAGAAGAAAAGAAAAATTATGAACTGATTAGAGTAGACAAAGAACACTTATATAAATTTTTATTCTTCTACTTTATTTCTTTCCTTTTTGTAAATAAAAAATCTATTCTTCTACTTTATAATGACACTATAAAAAATATTACCTCGGTCTCAAACGAATAGTCTTACTTTCTTTAAAATATTACAAAAGAAATAAGACTTACTTTCTTTAAAATATTACAAAAAAAAAGTAAGACTGTTCGTTTGGAATAGAGGTAGTTAGGGCTGGGCGCGGTCCAGGCCGGGCTCGAAAATTCCAAAACCCGGCCCAAAACCCGAGTACCTCGGTCCGAGCCGGGCCGGGCTTTTTGAAAGTTAGGGACCGGCTTGAACCCGAACCCGACGGGCCTTTTTTCGGGCCCAAAGTACTGTATTTGAATTGGAAATTTTAACAAATAAATTTTCATTAAAAAAAAACAATTAAAAAAGACAATAAAATTACCAAATATTCAACATCCCCTTCTATAATAGAAATCTAAATAAAATAATAAAAAGAAAAAAAAATCAATCATCTCTATCAAAGATGATTACTATTTTATAAAAATTAATAAAAAAATTGAATTTGTAAAAAAGGAGGAAGAGGAGTCGATGTTGAGAATTGGGAGAAGCCGAGGAGTTATGAAGACGGATATCGCGGGCTTTCCGGTGGGTTTTGCTGTGAAGAAGAGATGGTGACTGATTTTTTTTAGTGATTGCGGCTGAATGTTTTCACTTTTGATCTAATTTTCATAAAACCTAAGTCTAAGAGTTCAGCAAATACATTTACATAATGGGCCCATAGCCCAATGAAACCTAATGGACTCGTGATTTATTTTCAAAAGCCTACTTGCATGAAACCTAATGGGCTGTGATTTATTTTCAAAAGCCAACTTGCAAACTTTAATTATACTAATTAAATTATACAGTAGAAATATAAAATTTTACTTATTGGTTACGCATATGCGGTCCGGGCCGAGCTTTCGGGCCCAAATATTTTAGGGCCCGGGCTCGGACCGAAATCTCAATTTTCGGGTCGGTCCTTGTTCGGGCCGGTCCCCAAAAAAATTCAGCCCGGCTCGTTTCATGTTTTTTCGGGTTTTCGAGCCGGGTTTTCGGGCCCAAACGCCCACCCCTAGAGGTAGTAATTTTTTAAAAAAAACTTGATTAAAGTTTTCCTATAATATATTCGATTATTATAATTAATTTCTTAAAGAGTATATAAAATTAATATTAATAACATTAAGGAAAATATTTAAGATTAATAGGATAATATTTAAGTATATAGCATTTAAGTAACTGCTTATTTTAGCCCCCAATGATTTCGCTTCAAAATAATTCATGAAGAAAAAAAAAGGAAGAAACAGATCACTGCTGAGCCCCAAATGATTTAGCTGCAAAATATGAAAATTAGAAAAATGATCATTATAATCCATTGAAAAAAAAAACAAAAAAAAACACTGAAATTCAATCAATAAAAACTAAATAAGCGCAATTGATATACTTTAAAAAAAAACAAAATAAGGCGCAATTAATACATACCTTTCTTTGAAAAAACAAAATACGGGACGATTTTAGCAAGTAACTGCGATTTAAATAACTGCTTTATTTGAACCCCCATGATTGATGCAAAATAATCATGAGGAAAAAAAAGGAAGAAACAACTTTTGGAGAAAAAAAACTAAAAAACACTGGAATTCAATAAAAACAAAATATGCCAACTGATAGATTTAAAAAAAAATAAGGCTGGCGATTTTAGCGATTGAAATATGTTGAATTGAGAACAAATTATGGAAGAATAAGAAGAAGAGAATACAGTGAAATATGAAAATTGTAATAAAATGATAATATTTTTTAAATTATAAAATGATAATATTTTTTAAATTAATAAATGAAGTGATATGTTTCAGTTACTTTTTTTTTAATTAATAAAATGATAATTTTTTTAATTAATAAATGAAGCGACTATGTTTCAGTTACTGATTTTTTTTATTAGAGAAAGAGTAAATGAGAATGAAAAGAAGAAGGTCATGAATTTTTTTTAATTTCATTAATATAAAACTTATAAATAAAATAATTAAAATAAGAAAAGATTGAAGAAATTATAGGAGAAAAAATTTAAATATTGAAGGATTATTCGCAAGAATATGTTTCAATTACTAATAATTTTTTTAATTAATAAATGAAGTAATATGGTGAATTGCAAGAATATTTTTCAATTACTGATAATTTTTTTAAATTAATAAATGAAAAATATGTTTCCATTTAGTGATTTTTTCAATTTAATAAAATGATAATTTTTTTAATTAATAAATAAAGCTCACGAATATGTTTCAATTACTTATTATTTATTTATTTTGAATTTTCTGAAAATGAAAAAAAAAACTAAATGAGAATGAGAAGATAAAGTGCTTAATTTTTTTAATTTCAGTAATTAAGAAACTTATAAATAAAATAATTAAAATAAGAAAAGATTGACAATCATATTTTAAATTATAGCAAGAGAAGAAATTTAAATTTTGAATGAAAAGGGATGATTTTGAATGAGAAGCAGATGAATCGCAATAATATTTTTCAAATAATTTTTTTTTAATTAATAAATGAAGCAATATGTTTGTTTTATTTGATAAATCGCAAAAATATGTTTCAATTGATAATTTTTTTAATTAATAAATAAAGAATATTTTTTTTAATTAATAAAATAAATTTTTTTAATTAATAAATGATTTTTTTTAATTAATAAAATGATATTTTTTACCTAATAAATAAAGCGAATATGTTTTGATTATTATTTTTTAATTAAAAAAATAGAAAAGATTGTCTATGGTGATAGACAATATTTTTATAATATTATTTTTTTATATTTTTTATTTATTTTAATTATTTTTTTATAATGATAATAAGGTAATATTACACAATAATATTTTTTTAATAATAATTGTGCGCCCTAGTTAATTTTTCTACCACATTTATAAAAAAAAAATTGTATAATTGTTATTTTTTTTATAGTTTTTTTGTTTTTTACATTAATTTTTATAGTGATAATAAGATAATACTATATAATAATATTTTTTTTAATAATAATTATATTTTTAATAATAATTATTTTTATTTATTTTTGTATATTATTTATTTATTTTAATTACTTTTTTATAATGATAATAAGGCAATACTAAACAATAATATTTTTTAATAATAATTGTGTGTGTAGTTAATTTTTGTAACACGGTTATTTTTTTGATATATTTTAATAATTATTATTTTTGTAATTTTGTTATTTTTTTATATTTTTTATGTATTTTAATTACTTTTTTATAAATAATAAGGTAATACTGCATAATAATAATTTTTAATAATAATTATATTATTTAATAATTATTATTTTAATTTATTTTGAATATTTTTTATTTATTTTAAATATTTTTTTATAATGATAATAAAGTAATACTAAATAATAATATTTTTTAATAATAATTTTGCGAGTTAATTCACACTTATTTTTTTAATATATTTTAATAATTATTATTTTTATTGTTTTTTTTAAAATATAGTATTGTGCAAATAATAAATGTAAATAAGTTACGCATATTTGTTTCAATTATTGTGTTGTATTTTAATTTTAATTAATAAAATAAGAAAAGATTGGTTATGGTGAGAAACCAAGTGAAATTGCATATTTTAATTGGTCAATTAATCCTACGCAGCAAAATAGAGAGTTCTTATTGGATTTTGGTGAAGGTTAATTCATAATTTATATATTAATTAATAGATACTCTCTCTATCCCTTAAAACAATGCATACTTTCCTTTTTAGTCCATCCCTTAAAACAGTGCACATTCCATAAATGGTATGTCTTTTCACAACTTTATTCTCTCAATACACATTTATTTACCTTTATACCGTTACTTTTTCAACTATCTATTTTATTACTTACACATCAATACCTATTATACCCCTACTTTAAATTATTAAACACACAAAAAATCACTTTTTCTTAATTTACGTGCATATTTCTCTATGCACTATTTAAAGGGAAGGAAGGAGTAGATGTTAATTTTTTTTTAAATTAATAAATGAAGCTCAGAATTTATATATTAATTAATAGATATATGTTAATTTTTTTTTGAAATTAATAAATGAAGGAATATATTTTTTTTAAACAGAAAAATAATAATTTATTTTATTAATAAATGTAGCAATATGTTTCAAATGAAGCGCAAAAATATTTATTAATTACTAATTATTATTTTTTAATTATTAAAAGAAGCGTTTTTAATTAATAAATGTAGCAATATGTTTCAAATGAAGCGCATGAATATTTATTAATTCCTTTTTTAATTATTAAAAGAAGCGCTTTTAATTAATAAATGTAGCAATATGTTTCAAATGAAGCGCATGGATATTTATTAATTCTGAAAGGCTGGTCATTTTTTTAATTATTAAAAGAAGCGCAAGAATATTATTGTTTCAGTTACAATTTTTTTAATTAATAAAATTATAATATTTTTTGAAAAGAATTTATATATTAATTAATAGATATATGTTAATTTTTTTTTGAAATTAATTAATGAAGCAATATATTTTTTTTAAACAGAAAAATAATAATTTATTTTATTAATAAATGTAGCAATATGTTTCAAATGAAGCACAAGAATATTTATTAATTACTAATTATTATTTTTTAATTATTAAAAGAAGCGCTTTTAATTAATAAATGTAGCAATATGTTTCAAATGAAGCGCATGAATATTTATTAATTCCTAAAATGCTGATCATTTTTTTAATTATTAAAAGAAGCGCAAGAATATTATTGTTTCAGTTACAGATTTTTTTTAATTAATAAAATTATAATATTTTTTGAAAATTATGTTTCAGTTCATGATTTTTTTAATTAATAAAAGAAGTGTAAGGATATGTTTCAATTAGTGATAATTCTTTGTTAATTTTTTATTACTGATATTTTTTAAAATTAATACATTAATTAATAAATGAGATATTTTTTAAAATTAATATATTAATTAATAAATGAAACGCACAAATATGTTTTTTAGCCTATATTGTAAACTAAATGAAGCGCACGAATATGTTTTTCTTTTAATTAATAAAATAAAAAAAAATTATTTTTTTAATTAATAAATGTAGGCAAGAAAATTATGTTTCAGTTCATGATTTTTTTAATTAATAAAATGATAAGTTCATGATTTTTCAAATTAATAAAATGATAATTTTTTAAAATTAATAAATGAAGCGCAAGATATGTTTCAATTATGATAATTGTTTTTTTAATTAATAAATGAACAAAAATATTTTTTAATTAATAAATGAAGCGCACAATATGTTTCAGTTACTTATTATATTTTATTTTTATAAAAAAAATAAAAAGATTGCTTATAGTGTGAACGCAAGTTAAATTAAGGATTTTAATTGATCAGTTAATCTAACATAGCAAAATTCAGTGTTTTATTTGGATTCGGGTGAAAGTGAATTCAGGATTTATATATATATAGATTTTTGATATGATGTTTATAAATTTGGTAGTAAAAATCAAATCAAATTTTGTTTAATTTTCTTTTATTGTTAAATTTAGTAAGAATATTTTAGTTATTATAAATTTGAAAGTAAATTATTTTATTTAATTGATTGATTTAATTTTAAATTAAATTTATTAATTATTTTAGTAAATTTATTAATTATATTGCTAATAAAACTAATGAAGTAAGTATTTACATTCAATTGATAAATTAAAATTTTAAATTAAACTACAAAATTTAATTAGACTATTAAAAAAATTGAAGTATAATAAATTTTATAATACAGTAGAAACTCTATATAGTAATACTCTATCCAACTTGGGACCAGTTATAAATAGAAATAAATTCTACATTGTAAGTCATACATTTTTTATGTTCCGTCTTAATGATTTATACCTCTATATAAGAATAAATAATTAATATATAATAAAAATATTTATTAATAATGTTTTTATTTATTAAAATCAATAACATGTTTAAGATGACTTAATTATTTATGAAAATCAATAACATATACTATATGATCAAAGTTTATAATCCTTAGATTAATTAATATTTTATTCAATTTGTATGTTAAATACAATTTTTACACATGTATGTTCAAAATTAATTATTCAAAACTATTAAATTGATTTAGTGAATTTAGAGATATATAATATTGTATGTATATTATTTTTATATTTATATTGTTTTTTTTTTTTTAAATATTTTTATTTTGTAAAACTCTATATAAGAATAACTCTTAGTAATATTTTTTTTCGGTCCCAACGATATGACTTACTGTACGGAGTTTCTACTGTAGAAAATACTCCAAGTATATTTTAAGTAATAATTATTTTATGTATAATTATTTTTTAAAATTAAATTTAAAGAAATAATTATTGTAAATATAATGAATTGTACAATGTAAATAATGTACAAAAAACATTATTAAAAAAATAAACTTCGTACTACATATTTTAATAAATTAATATTTTAATTAAAATTAATTTCTTATAATGAATTTGACATAAATTTTAGTTTATTTATTAAAATTAATTATATTAAATTTTGTATAATGAAATTAATTGACATAAATTGTAAACTGCCTCCCTCTTATTCACGGTGAAACAAGAGAGCAACTGACCATATATGAACTATTCTTTTACAGAAGTGTATTTATTTAAAATTCTTTATACATAAATAAAATAATTTAACTGAATTTGTGTGAAGTTGGTGTATTCTCGATCATGATTTCTGTCTAAACTACATTAATATTTTCGATCATGGTAATTAATTTGTACAATATTAAAATGATGTGAATTGCATATGCACTACAATTTTTGGTTTAAACGGTGTGAGTATGTCCTATAATTTAATTAAATAATATGAAAATTAATACAATAATATTTAAAATAATTACTTTATTCAATTTTAAAATAAATTATTCAAATAAATTAATTTAATGTAGTGTAATGAGATTATGGTTATATAAAAATACATGAATCATATAGAAAAATAATGATTATAAAATAATTAATTTTAATTTTTAATATGACATTTTAATATAATAATATTGAGCAGAATTAAATAGTTATTTTTTTAAAAAAATGAATCAACGAAAATTATTTTTATCTGAATTAATACTTTAGTTGAAATATGCAAATTGTATAATTTGATTTATTTATTTTTATGTAAAAAATTAAAATATTAATAATTAATATATAGCTTAGATAATTTAGATTCAATTTAAAAATAATATTTTAATTGAGTAGCTCATATCATATGAAAGTCTTATAATTAACTTGGATTATAAATAAAGTTAAAATTTAATTAATTAGTTTAATTTAAATTATAATTTTAATTAATCAATTGAATTGAATTGATGTGTACTAACTTTATTAATTAAATTTGTTTATTAATCAAATTGATAAAATTATTTTGTAATTAATCAATTAAAATAATTTATTTATTTTTAAATTTTTAGTAACTAAAATACGTTTACTAAATTAAATAATGGAAAGAAATTAAACCAAATTTAATTTGATTTTTATTACCAAATTTATAGATATCATATCAAAATTAATAATAAATACTTTAATTAATAATGCCACATGTTGAAATTTTATTGGCGGTGTAGAGAGACATCTCTGCACCTGGTGTTAATGTAGCGTCTTCCTTTTTTTATGCATACTTTCATAAATGGAATGTCTTTTCACAATACATACTTTCTTTTTTAGTTCATCCCTTAAAACAGTGCACATTCCATAAATGAAATGTCTTTTCACAATTTTATCCTCTCAATACACATTTATTTACCTTTATACCACTACTTTTTCAACTAACTATTTTATTACTTACAAATCGATACCTATTATACCCTCACTTTATACTATACAACAAACAAAAATTCATTTTTTCTTAATTCACGTGCAAGTTTCTCTGTCCATTGTGTTGAGGGAAGGAGGGAGTATATTATATTGAGATCTATATTTGTATGCAATTGTTTAATACTCTCTTCGAAACCGTTGACATATTTAAAAAAAATATATATATTATTTTTAGTTTTTTGATCAAATACTAAAAATTAAAAATATAATTTTAATTTTTAAAGAGTAAAGTAGTGAGTTAAATTTAAAAAGTATGTAAATAAAATATTATTATAATTATATTTTAAAATAATAATAAAATATAATAATATAAAAAATGTTACAATTTTCTTGAAGAAATAATATTAATTTACATGTAAATACTATCAGGCTCATTCTTGATATTATGAAAAGGTCATAGGCGTATCAAAATTGGATCCTTCTTATTAAATTATATTACATTTTTTTAAGTATTAAATTATATTACTATATACTGTAATTTTTTTAATAATAAAAAAATTATTTAAAAGAGAGTATTGAATTAAATAAAACACCTATAATTTCTCAAGACTACCCCAATAAATCAAATAAAAAATATCTACCTTTGATTTTGAGATGAAATACATCAATATATATTAACTTTTTTCAAAATATTTTTTTCTATTGATTTAATTTATAAACCATTCAATAAAATTTTGTAAACACTTAATATAAATGCTCCACACATATTTATGCTTCAAATGTCTTTTTTAACTTCTCCACGCATATTTATTATTTTGTGTGTATTTCATTCTCCTTATTATATAATACACTTATTATTATTTTTTCCTCTATTATCATAATTATTATCATAACTTTAAGGATAATTTTAACTTATAAGTTGTTAAACAACTAATTTGTAAGTTTTATAAGTTTTTTTTGTTTAAAAGTTACCAAACAAATTAATTTGAAAAGCTTATAAGCTTAGATTAACATATCAAGAGTCATTATATTTATTTAAATATGAGCCACTTTTGAAAATGGTATCTGGCCGTTGCACCCCGGGCATAGGCGTCGATCCCTAAATAATATATATATATATATATATATATATATATATATATATATATATATATATATATTAAAACTTCTATAAATTAATAACGTTGGAATCGAATTTTTTTATAAATTTAAAGTGGTATTAAAATATCATAAATTAATATTTTATTAATTAAGAAAGATATTTATCAAATTCAGTAAAGTAAATTTAAGTACATTATATTTAAAAATAAACGAATTAAAATTAATTTATCAATATATTTATTGTACTTAAATAATATTTTGATGTATAATACGAACTCAATGTATAATATTAACTATTATATTCATGGAATTATATATCTATAATTTGAAATAATTTAATTATTTGAAAAATGCCTAAATATACTTTGAAATATGTTCAAGGATATTGATTATTGCAATGAAATGTACGTCAACAAACCATCTAGGTGAAAATAATGAATGTTTGATAGTTCCAATTAGGTTTAGAGAAAATTGTTGTAGATATTAGTTAGAGAAGATCCTACTAAAAAATGAAAGTAAAGATGAATATTCAATATTGCCGTTAGAATTGGTACCAAGAAAGAAGGTTTTGAGGGCGACAACTCTTTAATTTTCTTTGTTGCAGCTAAAGACTCGAAACTTAAATTCTTGGCGTCAATTAAAAAATTTAGAAATAAAATTCAATTAAATTATATTTAAATATTAATAAAAATCAGTAACAATAGATTCATATTTTATAAAACTACAATAATATTTATAATTGTAATATTTACAAATAATTAATAAAAAGTTTTGATAGGACCTAATACTTAGGATTTTCTACAAAAAACATGAATCGGTACCGGAAAATTTTATTATTTTAAAGAGATTATTAATTTATCAATTTTAATTATAAAAGATTTACTATATTTATATATATAAACACTTCCTCCCTTTGACAATAATCACCACTACAAAAATAATCACCACTACAAAAAAGTCGCGGATCTCCTACGGGGATCCCCTACGGCTTGCAGCCCGTAGGGCCGCCCCTACGGCGTCCCCTACGGGAGATACCACATTGAAATCCCCTACGGCCACCCCTACGTCCCCAGCCGTAGGGGAGAATCCCGTAGGGGCCTAGGCGGGAATGCGCGCGCCTCGTTTCCCTTCAACGGGACCTACGGGGGCTCCTACGGGTAGCCGTAGACCAATATGTCCCTACGACGGTTGTCCCCGTAGGGGACGAGGCGCGAAGTCTTCCCTCCAATTAATTGGAGGAGCCCTAAGGCGATGCCCGTAGGGGTCCCCTACGGGAATGCCCCCCCGTAGGGGAGAATCAAAACGGCAGCGTTTTTGGCACTTACTTCTACCCCTATGGGATTGATGCCGTAGGAGCCCCTACGGGAATATCCCCGTAGGGGAGTAGTAAAACGACTGCGTTTTGATATTCACTTACTCCCTACGGCACGCTGCCGTAGGGGACCCCCGTAGGGGACTTCTATTTAGCAGCGGCCTGGCAGAACATATTTTCATTTTGCGTTTTGAAAAGAGAAAAGAGGGGCGCGGCGATTTCTTGCGATTTCTGGCGGTTGACGGCTCCAACCGGCGATTTCAAGCTCCAAACCCTTCAACCTCTCCGATTCTCCAAGGGTGTTAAGGTTAGTACACGTTTTCCCTCTTTTATCGGTTCGTTTTGTCAATTTAGAAAAAATTAGGGTTTGTTCGAAATGTTGAATTTCGGTTTGATTGAGCCTTGTATTATTGTTATTGAGCTATTCTTAGTATATGAATAATGTATTGGAGCTTGAATTGTGGATTTTTTTTCATGTTTAGGGTTTTTGAAAATGTGATTTTTTTTATTTGGGTGTTATGATTTTGGGATGTTTCCTGACCTTTTTTATTTTCTATTTTCAGTATTGCAATTTATTTGGGGTTTTTAAGTAAACTTTTTATTTGGAGTTAGTGAATTAAGGGTTTTTGGAGAAATTAATTTGGGGTTTTTTGAATTTTTGTAAAATTATTGTGTTTTAAAATATTTAAAGAACTCAATTCAATGTTTAGGATGATTTGTAGTAGAAAGAATTAGGTTTAGACGTAAAAAATGAAATTTTAGATGTTTTGAAAGTTGTTCGATTTTAAACCCCAAGTATAAAGGGGCTGCTGTCGATTTTTGCTATTTTGGGTGTGTAAATGACTTCGTTTGCAAAAAGTTCACTAGGGTGACCCCCACTAATTTTTCGATACGCAACATTTTTGTGTTAGGAGTTTGAACTAAATCCTTTATCTTGGGAGTCAAAACTTTTGTTTTTGGATTGTTTTTTAAAGAACTAAAACGATTTTTTTTCTGTGTCCATTTTTAAAAAAACTAGTGATGAAAGTAAAAGTATATGTGTTTAAAGATGTGTTCATTATCACCTCTTTCATATATGTTATAATGTTTAATGTATATGTCGAGATATGTTGCAATTTACCTTTAATCAAATGTTGGAGCTTAGACCCGTTTGAGATTTAATATCGAACTTACCATTCGATATTGAATCTTGAATTGTCCCATTTTTGGATAGTTTGAGAATGTGATTATGATGTTCTTTGTTAATTGATATGTGTTTCGATTATGGACTTATTTTAAGATTTGGTTAGTTATTTCTCTACGTTCTCGGGTACATTGAAACACGTGTACTTAGAGAACTGTAGGGAAGTGCTGCCAAAATTTTTAAGTCCATTCGAGACACTAACTAACAAAGAACATCATATCACATTCTTGAATGGGATAGGACCCTTACCAATATACACAGAGATGGTGAAGCAACAGGACCCGATGAAGTGTGGAAGAGGTGGTTGGTGATATTCGACTCAGCCGAGTATAAAGAGAGGTCTGAGCGTAATACGAAGAACCGGATGAGTGAGCCCGATGGGCCGGGCACCGGCATTTCAAAGTCCGCTGGAGGATCTCGATCGGGCGTCTGATATGCCTTGGACATTGTAAGTTTTGTAGTTATATATGTTTTCATATTTTAAATTATATATGTACTTAATTATATATGTTTTCATATTTTGAAGGCTGAGGAGTTAGGTCGACCTGCGACTGCTTTGGACGTTGCAAAACGTCTGCACACGAAGAAGGACGGGACCCCGACATCTCAGCGAGCACATCAGCTCATTGTAAGTTTATAATTTTATTCTTTCGACTATTTCTAAATTTTTTGTTTAAACTATTTTTAACTAATTAAAATTTTTTCTTTTAGGCTTCGGTGGAGCAGGCTATTGAGGAGCGTCGAGCCTCTACGCAGGAGGAGCCCGATGTGGACGAGGTCTACCTGAGCGTCGCCCCAAAAAAGAAGAATAGGATCTTCGGAACGGGCGCCTTAGCGAAGGTTTGGATTTTAATATTTTGTTTATTCTTAAAATCAACGAGTTTTAATTGTTTATTTACGCTTCCTTCTGCTTCAGGTCTTCAGCAGCTCCTCTTCCTCATTTTCTGTGTCCTCCTCGTCTGGCCCGTCGGAGTCGGAGGAGCGCTTCAGACAGGCTTTGAGAGAGGAGTTCGAGCAGAAGCAAAAGGAGACCGAGGAACTGTTGGGATTTGCGCCCAATTCCGTCTACAAGAAACGATAAACAAACACGAACAAAATAAACGAGAATAAAAGAACACAAGAATTATAGTGGTTCACCCAAATAGGCTACGTCCACTCTCGCCGCTGCAGATCTTTCCACTAGAATAATAATAGACGACTCCGGGAAGTTTACAAACGCACACGCGTATCTCAGTATTCTCACGCTCTCGTCTATTCTAGCACTCTAGTATTTTTCACGATGGTGGGGATAATGAAATACATGGATGGGGATCTCTATTTATAAGGGTAGAAACCTAAACCCTAATCATAAAATAGGTAGGAGTCCAAATCATAAAAGGACACAAGATCACATCTAGAATCTTCCTCAATAATTAATTACCCAACTAATTATTCTTCTAATTTGACTCCACATCCCAACAATCTCCCACTTGGAGGCAAATCCGATCACCTCCCAATCTCCCACTGCAGCGGCATCCCCGGTCTTCACCAACATCGCCCAGTCGAAGTTTCCACCAACTTCGACGCATCGCGACTTCTCAGGTTCTTCCAGGCTTTCTTCACATTGTCATCCCCGTTAACCTTCTCATCACCTCGCAACTCCCTTTCGGACTTCCGAAATCGCAACATCGAAATCAAGCTTCCCAAAGCTCCCAAATGTCGCCTCCCCGAATTGCTTGTGATACGGCTAACTCCCACTGTATGGACAACGTCAGCATTCGCATGCCCGTCGTCTATCCCCGGCGACCTTTTTCGAAATCCTCCAACATTCTCATTGCTAGCCTCACGATTACCTTGCATACTCCTCTCCGTTTCCAGAATCCTAATCAACGGACTCTCTCTAAAACAATCCCCAGAGATGCACTCAAATCGTCTAACAACTCCCACCGCATGGGAAATGTAGGACTTCTCATCAATGCAATTCGAAATTTTCATAAGACTTCCTCCAGCAGAGTCGCAAGGAAACTTACCCGAATGCATTACCTCGTCTCTTACCAACAAGTCACACCTTGACAATAACGAGCTCATCTCGTTTTTTATTGTCCTATTGCTTGTATTTTCAGCCAACATTGCTACGTCATCTCGCTTTGAAAGCATATGATTGAACATCGAGACCTCCTCCGGTTGGTCTACATGGGCCACATCTACCAAAACATCTCCCAAATCATATCTCAGCTCTCCATCTTCCGATTCTCTCTCGGCTACTGAGAATCGTACTCTTCTCTGCTTCTCGAGACACGGACTCCGATCCATATGAGGTTCCTCCGAACTCACTTTTGGTTGCAACCTTCTTTCGCTCATATGACCCAGCCCACAATGCCCAGGCTCATTGGTGTCGTCGGCCACACTAATATCACGACCACAAGTCGTAGTGTAAAGGGTACCCGTCCTTCGACCACGAGCAATAATCATCGCACCCTTTGACACCTTCCAAGACCCATTCTCGAATGTAACTTTGTGTCCACCCCTCTCAAGCTGGCTAACCGAGATCAAATTCCCCCACAGCTTCGGCACACACCTTACATTCAACAGCTTCAACGTCTGCCCAAACGACGTTTTTAATCTCACGTTACCAACACCCACGACGCCCAAGGTCTTTCCATCCGCAAGATGAACCTTCTCGTGATCTCCGGCAACAAAATCCTCCATGCCTTCACGTCTCGTCGTTGTGTGAAACGATGCTCCCGAGTCAAGTACCCAAGAGGCTCCGAGAGGCTCAGAAGATGTTAGCAAGACATCTCCACTCTCGTCTTCTTCCGTCACCGCATTTTTCCCGCCTCCGATCCCCGAAAGCTCTCCACAATGCCTCTTTAAGTGACCGACCTTTCTGCAATTCCAGCACTTGAATTGCTTCTTCTTTCGGTTGCTCGAACTCACCCTTCCATTGCGTTTGAAATCCCCATAGCGATGCTCACCTCGGCTCATAGACATGGCCGACGTAGTCGAAGTAGATGCTTCCCCGAAATCCCTCCTCCGAACTCCCTCGGCAAGGACGCGGTCCCTCACATCTTCAAGCTTCAACTTCTCACCTCCCATGGAATCACCCAACGCCTTTCTTATTGGTTCCCAGCTAATCGGTAGCGATGTCAATAAGGTCAGGGCCAGAACTTCATCATCAACCTCGATCTCAAACGAAGCCACTTCTTTGACAATCGAGTTGAACTCGTTCACATGAATCGCAACCACACCATCGTCTTCCATCTTCAAATGGAACAACCTCTGCAGCAAGGCCACTTTGTTCGTCACCGATGGCTTCTCATACAGTTCGGACAACATCTTCATCATCCCCGCGGTTGTCTTCTCCTTCATCACCTTCTTCGCGATGTTTTCCGACAACGTCAAACGGATAATTCCGAGTACTTGTCGATCAAGGATAGCCCAATCCGCCTCGCTCGTCTCCTCCGGCTTCGCGCCTTCCAACGAGTGATGAATATTGTTCTCGTCCAAATAGTTCACGATTTCCATCCTCCAAGATGCGAAACCCAAGCCATCAAATCTCGTAACTCCAAAGGTCGTGATGTCTCCCATCGTTTCTTCGATTGCCCAGCTTTTCCAACCAAAGCTCTGATACCAGTTGTTGGGATTTGCGCCCAATTCCGTCTACAAGAAACGATAAACAAACACGAACAAAATAAACGAGAATAAAAGAACACAAGAATTATAGTGGTTCACCCAAATAGGCTACGTCCACTCTCGCCGCTACAGATCATTCCACTAGAATAATAATAGACGACTCCGGGAAGTTTACAAACGCACACGCGTATCTCAGTATTCTCACGCTCTCGTCTATTCTAGCACTCTAGTATTTTTCACGATGGTGGGGATAATGAAATACATGGATGGGGATCTCTATTTATAAGGGTAGAAACCTAAACCCTAATCATAAAATAGGTAGGAGTCCAAATCATAAAAGGACACAAGATCACATCTAGAATCTTCCTCAATAATTAATTACCCAACTAATTATTCTTCTAATTTGACTCCACATCCCAACAGGAACGTCTTGCTCGGAGCGAGAGGCTGAGCGCGCTGCTGATCGTTAAGAGTTACAGAGGGGGTTCGCTGCGAGCATGCGAGAGATGGAACAGCGTTTACGAGATGAGCTCCTAGGTCGACCACCTCCACACCCTGATTGTATTTTATTATGCTTTGTTTGTTGAACTTCATATTTTAGATGTGTTTGAATGATTTTGAATGATTTTGGATGTTTTTTAATGTTGTTGAATGATGTTGTATCTTTATGTATGATTTTGGATATTTCTGAATGAATTTGTATGTTTCTGAATTTGAAAATTGAGTGCAGGTTTGGGGTTGGAAAACAGGATTAATCCTGCCCCTTTTCTTTGAAATTCCCTACGGACTTAGCCGTAGGGACATATGTCAGACGTCCCCTACGGGAGTAGCCGTAGGGGCACACTAAATAAGTCCCCTACGGGAGGAGCCGTAGGGGACATACATCCTTAGTACCCTACGGGAGGAGCCGTAGGGGACACCCTCCATAACTCCCCTATGGGAGGAGCCGTAGGGGACACCCCTACGTCCTCCCCTACGGCGTCGACGTCGGCCGGGCCTACGGGAAGAAGGGGGCGGGAATAGGGTATCCCCAACGCGCTCCCCTACGACCTTCCCGTAGGGGATGTCCCCTACGGCGTGAATCTCCCGTAGGGATGAAGCTCCCTACGAGCTAGCCCCTACGTCCAAATCCCGTAGGGGATAGGCTTCCCTACGGGGATCCCTACGGGAATGACCGTAGGGAATCCGCTGTATTGAGTACCGATGAATATATAGTCACACTATCTTAATAAAATAAAAAGTAAATGTGATTATTCATTTGTGATGGTGGAATTATATGATAAAAATGTTCATAAGCCTCGCTAAAATGAGTATATATATTAAGGGCGATTTTATTTACACCCCAAAAACCTCTCAATACACCAATTTATTTATATTTACAATTTTTTCATTTAATTAAAAGTCTAATCTATCCTTACTAACTTAAATACAATACACCCCAATATAATATCCCATAAATCCTTTTTTTACCAAGTTTAGGTTTCTTGATTTTATTGTCAACATCACCGGCTACGGGCTACCCCATCCTCTCCGGCTTGAGCCCCCTTCGTTGCCAAGAAGTACACCCTCCTCTCAAACGCATAGCCGCCTCCTCATCTCCCTCCTCTGCGGCCAGGACGAGGCCGTCGCAAACCTAGCTACCTCCTCTTCTCCATGCCGACTTGCAGCCAATCGCTAATTAAACCTGCTGCGCCACCGACTCCACCCTCCTCCAGATTCCCGTCGACGAAGTGCATCAGGGGGTGGAAGCCCCTCCTTCAGCTGCGTTTCCGTGTGCTTGGAGTGGTTACGAGATCATGATCCTGGTGCAGTAGATCATAATTGTTAACCGGAAGTGTGAGTCGATTTTGTGCGTAAGCAACGGCTATGGAGTGTCAAGTGAAGGCTGATATTGTAAGAATAAGGACTTTGTTAACAGGTCTTAGTAGTTAGGTAAAACCTAAAGATGGGAGCAATCGTGTCTCAGTGTGCAATATTGAATGTTCGATTTTTATTCCCATTTTTATTAATCGAAAGGTATCAGGGTATGCAATTGTTTTGATGCCTTGAGGTATTTCGTCTTTCTGGTTTGTGCTTTACTGCGCAGATGCTTCTCGATGGCCCGGGATAATGATCCATACGAATACATTTAGATTATGTGCTTCAAGAATCAAGTTTTTATATTTTTAATTTAATACAATTTATTTGATCTTATACTTAAGGTAACGGGTGAATTCTTATTATTATTTATATAAGGGTATAAAAGATATTTTCGGGTGGTGTATTAAGTAAAACTAATAAAATAAATATAATTTAAAAATGTGTATTTAAGTATATTGGTGTGCTTAGAGGATTTTGGGGTGCAAGTAAAATCACCCATATATTAATCCACTTACACTAAAGAAGACACATACAACCGTTAAGGACATAAATCATTAAAAGACGTCTTAATCCCTTTCGGTTCACAGACAACCGTAAGGACATAATATAGGCGGTTGGACTGATGAAAAGAAATATCGGCAGGATAACGAGGTTTGAAAATGCCCTATTAATAGGGCACGAGTACGCATCGTGTGAGTTTGCGTAGGAGGGGTGGCAGTTGCGATGGTTGTACTGATCATGATTAGCTGCGTTATGTTGATGCTGCTGTAAAGGGCACTCTTTGTAATTAGCTGCGAGAGTCACAAGCGTCGAAGAACGAAGAGAGAATCAGAGAAGACGACGAACGGGAAGTAACCTGGGAGGCGAACGGGAAGCAGGTTTCGTCAAACCGTGCATGTAACAAATAAAGGTCGCGATCAAGAGTGGCGGTTGCGAGAACTTTTCGTGTTATCCAATTCTGAATAGAAAAATAAAATTTATGAAAATTAACAATAACAGGAGAGTCACTAGTCAGCTGACTAACAGATTGCAAACTTTTAGTCAATCCAGGGACAACAAAAACATTGCGTAGTGTAAGATCACTTAAGAGACGAACAGAACAAGTATGAGAGATAGATAAACTTGCACCATTATCGAGGCCATCACGTGACCGGTTCTTGAATAATAGGAGGTGTGGTCGACATGAGTGATCAATGGATTTCTGAAATAACTCATGAGATTGAGACCGAGCAACAAGAGTAGTAAACATGGGTAGCAGATCTTGCGCCATCTGCGCTGCCGTGAAGCCAGCGAATTCGGGACCAAGTCCTCGAAGGAACCAGTGGGATAGATTTGTCGCGTCGATCGGGTAACCAATAGCTAGCAGTGAGTTGGTTAGAGAGATATATATTTGAAGTGACGCGCATAATCGACAATGAATTTCTCACCGCGTTTAGTAGAGAGTAAGTCGTCCTTGAGGCTAAGTTCCCGAGCCTTGGAAGTGGCCGAGAGAGTGCGTCCCATACATCTTTGGCGGTTTTGCAACCGATAACAACGACCATCGATTCTTCAGCGAGGGTGGATACAAGAAATGATAATGTGATGGTTTGATTGCGTTGTTGTCAAGCTACAAGTTTAGGATTTGTTGTTGTGGAACCGTCTGCAGTACATCGGTGCGTGGTGGGGCAGGAGAAATTGAGCAGAGGCATAAAGTGTTACATTGGCTCTTTAGCAAGGGCTCCATTTGAGCATGCCATATAAGATAATTTGATGATGTGAGTTTGATGTTAACCATGTTAATCATTGTCGAAAGGGGAAGCGTTGGGACCTCGGTATAAGCTATGGAGGACGAAGGCAAAAAAGAAAAAAAGAAGAGATTTAAGGTTTCAAGCCAAAGAGTGTAGGAGAATAATGTTTTCATCAAATAATAGAATTATTGATGGTGAAATATATAATACAATTAAACTGTAAAAGAAGGAAATAAGATAAACACAAAAGAGTACATGTTCATTATCACGTAATATTGCTAACATCGACTTTGACATTTGGAGGTGAAATTAGTTTCGGTGTGGTTTGATTTTTGTTTTTCAATAAGATTATAATTATATTGAAAATATAATTTTATTCTTTTAAAAAATTAGAGTCATACAGTATTAAAAGAATAATTTTATTCATAATTATAATTATTTTCAATTTGATAGATTTACTACTTCACATATAAATTGTGGTTCTTCGTAAATGAAAATCTTAGAGTGATTGAATTTTGTTTCTTTCTTCCATTGTATTTTTCGATTATGAGTTTCCACCTAAATTTGTGTGTTTATCTTTCGTTATCTTTTTCTTCGTTATCTTATATATATTCCAGATCGGCGTTCAATTTAAATCCAAAATATCAACATAATTAATTAGAATAATTGTAGCAAATATTACTCTATTTTTTAGCAAACATTAATAAACAAATTATAATATCACACTATATATTACACATGAAAAAAAGCAAACATTAGTAATATATGTGTGTGTGTGTGTTCCAGCTGAATTTAATAAACAAACTAAATATTTATTACTACTATATAAGATTTTTTTTAATAATTCTAATAATAAAGTAGAAATATTATTCAAGCTTTCAAAGGTGGGGATCCTGGCTGACCATGTTCATGACGATTATTAGCTCC
Source organism: Euphrasia confusa (assembly GCA_954870475.1). Taxonomy (NCBI): domain Eukaryota; kingdom Viridiplantae; phylum Streptophyta; class Magnoliopsida; order Lamiales; family Orobanchaceae; genus Euphrasia; species Euphrasia confusa. The sequence goes on from OX940969.1 coordinate 12,703,421, forward strand.
AGCCCCTAAATAATCTGCAACCTCTATATTCATTCTTCCTCGCACATCTAGAAGCTCATTTGTATCAACCTAATTCATGAGATTCAAGAAGAGTCATTAATGATGATAAAAATTAGTATTATAAAAATTACTTCTTCCGATTCTATTCTGAAGAGTATGCACACTTCATTTGTAAATTACAAATGAACTATGCACACTCTTCAAATTCGAAGGGAGTATAATTTATGTTGATAAAATATTAGATGTTTGTGATTGATCTAAATTGACATTTTATTAACGAACATAGTGTTTTTAAAAGTTGACATTTTATCAGTCGGTATAAAAGTTGACAAATTAAAGCGTTTATTGATTGTCTTTCTAACAAATTGTGCAGTTAGTGTTTCGACAGTATATTTTTTTTTTGGTAGTGTACACCTGGATGAATGTTGGTGAGGGAAAATTGATCCAACAATCTCTTTCTTCAAAATTTCTTTTTGGGTTTGTGAAAGAGTTAGAAACATAATGTGACTATGAAATTATGCCTATTTGTATTTGTATCACTATCACATACCGCAAGAGATACAAGAAATTCATAAATGCTTACAAATATATTAATGTAAAATAAAATCTAATTGAAAATATTAAATAGTGCTAATAATAATAATATAAAATAAGTTTTCGAATAAAATTTATTATACTATAAAAAATTAATCTTATTAAAGTAATACATATTTAAAAGATATTAAAAATTATGAAATAGTTAAAATTTATTTTCAAATATTATATAATATGAAATGAAAAGTAAGAATGGATGATATAAAAATTATTAAAACTATAAAATAATGAGAAAATCATCTTTTAGTCTTATAAAAATGGGTTTTTTTTTCTTTTTTGGTATCACGAATACAAAATTTTTCAATTTCATACACAATTTCTTCAAATCAATTCGATTTCATCCAATTTCCGCTGAAAAATTCTGAAATTGTAAAAAATCGAGCAAGTGAGATGCACGTGACAATTAATTTGGGGCTTTCCGACAACCTAATCCACGTGCCACACTATATATGCTTGGCTGAAGTTGTTAAAATAATAATAATAATAATTTTCACCTGAATGACGCATCAGATATTACAAAATTCAAAAAAATATTATTATATTCTCAATTCGACTTCACCAAGGAGTCGAATATGCAAAGAGAAAGCTATGAGTGTTATGAATTTGAGTGATTTTTTATTTTTATTTCGAGAATTAAGGTTTTTAGTGTGATGAAAGGTATTTGGGGGAAATAGGGGTTTGGATATAATTTGGGTGGAAACGATTATAATTTATCGATTTTCATCCAACGTCATTTTTTTTTTTTGTTTTGTATTTTTTAATCTCGTAATATTTGACGTGACAACCATGTGATTTTTTTTTATTTAACAACTTCAGCTAATTAGAGTATATGCCACATGGATTAGGTCACCGTAAAGCCCCAAATTAATTGTCCCGTGCATTTTACGTGTTCGATTTCCGGTCGTTTTTGAATTTTTCCGGTGGAAATTGGATAAAATTGAATCAATTTGAAGAAATCGTGTATGAAATTGAAAACCTGTTACTTTGTGGTAAAAAAAAAACCAATCCTTATGAAACTAAAATGACCAGACAAATATATTATAGATACCCATAAAAATAGGATTACTTCTCAAAATAGAAATTAGAGCGCATTGAGCAACGTGTAAACGTGTACTCAAAAGTAGGTAAAATAGCATTGGAGCAAAATAAAAAAATAAATTAGGCATGTCCTCGCGATGACCATAACCACTTCTTAAATGTGGGTCATAATTGATAACTTTATAAGAGCATGTACAATGGTGGGTTCAGTTCATACCAACCCACCACAAATTAATAATTTATTAATTTATTTTCAATCACTTTTCTTATTAACTGAACTACATAATTTATACTTGCATTGAATTTTTGGGTTGAACCGAATTAGGTGGGTTATACAAATTTTTACTTTTTTAATTATATATATTTTTATTAAATAAAATATACATTTTAATTACAAATATTTATTATTCATTATTATGTATAAAAATAATAAATTGTACTTGATTTTATTAATAATTTAAAATTATGTGTAAAATAATTTAAATTAAAAAAATAATTATATTTTAATTTAATTAACAAATAATTTAAATTATTTAAGTTTTCATAAATAAATAAAAAACAGCAAAAAACTAAAAATAAATTAAAATTCATAAATTAATAATTTATAAATTTCATTGGATTGAGTTGCTTTTGCTTTTGATTTGTGCAAATAAAATTTTATGTAAATAATTTTAATTTAACACAATTAAAATTAACAATTATGATTATAGTTTAACGCAAATAATTTTAATTTAATAATTTTAATTTAACACAATTAAAATTAAAAACTATGATTATAGTTTAACTTAAATAATTTTAATTTAACGCAATTAAAATTAAAAATTATGATTATAGCTTAATTGCGCATTTGGGGCGTGTCTTCCAAAATTAAAAATTATGATTATAGCTTAATTGCGCATTTGGGGCGTGTCTTCCACGCAGCATTTCTGTCCATTTATTTGGGAATATTTGTGTACTCTGACAAGAAAAAAAAAAAATTCAGTTCATACCTTTGAACCGAGTTCACTTTGGTGGAGTGGGAAAAGGAGGGTTGGTATAATAAAGTGGAACTCTCAATGGTACGAGTTCACTTTCATGAGTTTAAACTCAAAAAAATTGGTACCATTGTACATGCTCTAACACTTTATTAGTTAAAATAATATTTAATCAATATAATTAATTTTTAAAAAAATGTAAGAAGTGGGTTTTACAATAATATTGCCAACATTTTGCATTGACCCACTTTTTATGAGGTGGCTGGGCTCACAAAAAGGAAAAAAATGGCTTTAGCATTGGAGATGTCTTATTTTAATTAGACACTTTAAATAAATTAGAAGATTTTCATTGGACACTTAAAATTCTTAATTTAGTAGTAATACTCTGAAATTGTCACGGGGATTAGAATTTCAACACAGAATCAAATTCTTAATTGTAAGTAATGTGACACTTGAAATTCTTAATTCTAACTAAAACCTTCGGAATTATTATTGCAGATACTCATCTAGATTTTACTCACTCCTATTTTTTATATTTGTTATTCTACAACTTTGCACTAACTTTAATGAAAAAAAAATTATGCTTATAATAACCTTATTTAATGATACTTAATGTTAATTATTTCAGGCTCATAAGTAATCTTTCTAATTTTTTCCTTAAACATATTCAAATAAACATAATTAATTAATGATATTAAATAAGTGTATTTATGAGAAAAACATGTAATAGGTCAAATAAAAAGTTAAAAGAATAAAAAGCTAAAATGACAATTAAAATAAATTGGAGGAAGTACTAAATAAATCAAAGTTATACAATATATTTTTAATATTTATTTTTAAATTAATTAATTTGCTGCATTTTATCTAGTTTCGTGATTACCAAAAATCATAGTATATATATATATATATATATATATATATATATATATATATATATATATATATATATAGAGAGAGAGAGAGAGAGAGAGAGAGAGAGAGAGAGAGAGAGAGAGAGAGAGAGAGAGAGAGAGAGAGAGAGAGAGAGAGAGAGAGAGAGAGAGAGAGAGAGAGAGAGAGAGAGAGAGAGAGAGAGAGAGAGAGATGAGAGGTTGATATTTGCTCCTTTATTAGGTTATTTCTTTCTGTGTACAATCATTAAATAAAAAAAGTTATTAGGATAAGATAAAATTTAATTTTAAAAATTATAAAAAAATAGATTTCACCAACTAGCACGAAACATTTTATTATAATTATTTTTATATTTATGTATATTTTTTCTATATATATATATATATATATATATATATATATATATATATATATATATATATATATATATATATATTAATTTTTCTATTTCAAATCAAGTCTGAATAATACAAGATACAAGCCTCTCCTTATATAGAGAGTACAAAAGTTCTAAACTCCGAAAATACAAACACTACGGACAATACACATGACTTTTACAGACCACTTTTACAAAGCTACCATTATAGATGTCGGGTACTCTTTGGGCCCATCGTCACACCATACAATGCACTATGTAAAGACACACAAATATAAAAATACAAATTATTAAGAACCACGTATAGTGGTTGAGTGCTTCTGACAAAGGTGACACTTATCCCTTGAGTGCGCTTCTGCGAAAATAACACTTATAATGAGTGCTCTTGCTGAGAAAGCATTATTACTTTTAGCTCTTGCTTGCTTGAATTAAACTGGATTAGAACATTCTTATCTCAACTTAGTTTTGCCTCTTTTAGAGTCCTTAGCTTGCTGTGTAAATGTCACTATTAGGGCATCCCAGACGTCGGCTGGTGTAGGTTCGTCTTCCTGTCCTTCACCCGCAATATAATTGAAGGAACTGTTGGAATCAATAGATCCCCTTGGCGATACTGATTTCATTGATTCATCTCCGTCCTTTGCTAACTCGGTTGAGAAGGAGTCAAAAAATTGATTCTTCATGTGGTCTAAAACTCTCTTCATTATTTCTTCCTCCGATTCCCTTGGATATTTTTTCTGAAAGAATTTTTTCAGGCTGGATAGTGAAAGTTGTTGGGAGCATTGTTCTTTTTCGCCTTTTCCTTTATCTTTAACAATTGTTGATTGGATAATTGAGTCCATTTTCTCAATATTTTATTCTCCCATATTAGTCCACCATTTGTAGAAAAATTTTCTTTCCAATATGGGTATATTAAGTTTATTAGAAGAGACCGTAATTGACCATCTCCATATCCAGGAGATTTGGAATTTTGTAAAAAACAGGAAAGAACATTGTCCAACAATTAACCTGTCTGAGTCTAATTTGGTGATTAATGAACTATTGTCACACCAAGGATTATATAAATCCATAATTTCTTTTGAAAGTATTTCCAAAGAAGGACCAAATTTTGACCACCACTCATAAAACCAATTTGGTATATGATTATTAAGAATATCTGGGTTTATTGTGAAAAATCAAGAATGCTTATTCTTAGGGTTCTGATAGTAAAACGCTTTTGAAAAGGCCTGGATATAATCCCAATAATTGAAGTAAATATATTTACCTTCTGCCATTTTGATGGCTGTCGCCATTTGGGTTTATTCCCCACTCTCTTGGAAGTAAAACTTTATTAATGTGACACTTGCTGAAATTTATAAAACTTTCATTGTTATTATTTTGATAGTGATGAGTAATGGTTACCGATTCGGTAATTTTTAGGAGGAATTCATAATTTGGCCTGGTTTTTCCATGCAGACCGGCATACCCTCTCGATTCAAGATACCTTGTTCTAATTGACCATCCATCATTTGGCGTCATCTGAATATCTTCATATTCTATGTACAGAACATCTTCTGTTATTGGATTTTCAAAGTACTCTTTTTCTTGTGGTACTTCATTGGCAACGTTTTTATACGACGTTTTATTCGAAGAGGAGGAAGGTATATCTTCATTTTTTACAACATTGACATTTGAAAGTTTATATTTCACCCTAAGTTTACCAGTATACCATAGTAGAGGCAAGAATGTGCCACTATTGCCTCCTCCAAAAAATGAAGATATACCTTCCTCCTCTTCAAATAAAACGTCGTATAAAGACGTTGCCAATGAAGTACCACAAGAAAAAGAGTACTTTGAAAATCCAATAACAGAAGATGTTCTGTACATAGAAGATGAAGATATTCAAATGACGCCAAATGATGGATGGTCAATTAGAATAAAGTATCTTGAATCGAGAGGGTGTGCCGGTCTGCATGGAAAACAAGGCCAAATTATGAAGTCCTCTTAAAAATTACAGAATCGGTAACCATTACTCATCACTATCAAAATAATAACCCTGAAAGTTTTATAAATTTCAGCAAGTTTCACATTAATAAAGTTTTACTTCCAACAGAGTGTGGAATAAACCCAAATGGCGACAGCCATCAGAATGACAGAAGGTAAATATATTTACTTCAATTATTGGGATTATATCCAGGCCTTTTCAAAAGCGTTCTACTATCAGAACCCTAAGAATAAGCATTCTTGGTTTTTCACAATAAACCCAGAAATTCTTAATAATCATATACCAAATTGGTTTTATGAGTGGTGGTCAAAATTTGGTCCTTCTTTGGAAATACTTCCAAAAGAAATTATGGATTTATATAATCTTTGGTGTGACAATAGTTCATTAATCACCAAATTAGACTCAGACAGGTTAATTGCTGGACAATATTCTTTCCTGTTTTTTAAAAAATTCCAAATCCCCTGGATATGAAGATGGTCAATTACGGTCTCCTCTAATAAACTTAATATACCCATATTGGAAAGAAAATTTTTCTACAAATGGTGAACTAATATGGAAGAAGAAAATATTGAGAAAATGGCCTCAATTATCCAATCAACAATTGTTGAAGATAAAGGAAAATGCGAAAAAGAACAATGCTCCCAACAACTTTCACTATCCAGCCTGAAAAAATTCTTTCAGAAAAAATATCCAAGGGAATCGGAGGAAGAAACAATGAAGAGAGTTTTAGACCACATGAAGAATCAATTTTTTGACTCCTTCTCAACCGAGTTAGCAAAGGACGGAGATGAATCAATGAAATCAGTATCGCCAAGGGGATCTATTGATTCCAACAGTTCCTTCAATTATATTGCGGGTGAAGGACAGGAAGACGAACCTACACCAGCCGACGTCTGGGATGCCCTAATAGTGACATTAACACAGCAAGCTAAGGACTCTAAAAGAGGCAAAACTAAGTTGGGATAAGAATGCTCTAATCCAGTTTAATTCAAGCAAGCAAGAGCTAAAAGTAATAATGCTTTCTCAGCAAGAGCACTCATTATAAGTGTTATTTTCGCAGAAGCGCACTCAAGGGATAAGTGTCACATTTGTCAGAAGCACTCAACCACTATACGTGGTTCTTAATAATTTGTATTTTTATATTTGTGTGTCTTTACATAGTGCATTGTATGGTGTGACGATGAGACCCAAAGAGTACCCGACATCTATAATGGTAGCTTTGTAAAAGTGGTCTGTAAAAATCATGTGTATTGTCCGTAGTGTTTGTATTTGTCGGAGTTTAGAACTTTTGTACTCTCTAAATAATAGCAATATGCTAGGTAACTTTATAGTTCTTTCAAAACCAAATTTTATCTCGACATCTCATTCGGATGTTTCTATTATCTGATCTATTTCGTTATTTATTTTAAGTTTTGACTCTAACTCTTGAGGAAGAGTCCAAGTGTCTGAAAAATTTATTTCACTTCACTTTATTAATCTGTTAGTGGCAATGTTCGACGTTAAAAAAATTGTTTGAACCACAGTGGTAGTTCCTGGGGAAGACAATCTCCTTTTATTAATATTTGGATTTAAAGTTTGTAAAACATTATAATAAACTCTATATCATATTGCTATTATTTCACTGACCGACTTAAAATTATAAGTATTTGTATGAATTGATATGTGCATTGCGTCTTGCAAATTACTATCTGTCAAAGATAGAGTTAAATTTGGAGACACATCGAAGTAAACTGGTCAATGACATAGACTAGTCTCAATTAAGGCAGATAAAGAGGGTTTAAAATCTCTACACCTATCATCTCTAACGTATGTCATTATACTTGAATTTACTCCTAAAAAAGTTAAGAGTTTAAATACTATTTGTATTAACACAATATGAATAAATTTATAATTTTTAAAAGGAGTTATGTCTTTCTTTTCTAATAATCTAATAGTTTATATTCTGATTGTTTGTTCAAATGTTTTTATAGTAAATATTGCTTTTAAGTCAAGAAATCCAATTTCATAGATTTTATTTGGGGATAATGAAGGTATTAATTACCCATTTATTTAATTTATCCAATTTTTTGAATATTCTATTAGATCAAAGAAAATAAAATGAAAATTGAAATATTTAAAAAATATTCAATTTTATAATTATATTTCTTTTGTAACTATTAAAATAGTCAAGGGTTGTTAGCTCAGTTGGTTGAGCCCTCGAATTGAGGATCAAAGGTCCTAGGTTCGAACCCCAAGACATGTAATTGACTTATACCAAAAAAAAAACTATTAAAATAATTTATTAATTTTTAATATTTTATGTTAAATTGTAGAGTTTTAATTTATGTTGTTTAATAACTATTTATTATATATATTTCTTAATTTTAATAATTTTAGAACAATAAATATTTACTAAAAAATCTCTTGCCCACATGAAATTTAGAATTGATCATACAAATATTTTTATGTAAATTAAGCCTTACTTGCCGTGGATGACGCCGCCAACAGGAATAAGATGAGCGGTACAGCCACGAACCACCGTTGTATAGACGCCATGAGCCACCTCCTGCTCCGTCGACCTTGTGATGACCTTAATTTATACTGTATGTGATATGGAAGCACTATCTTTCTACTTACTAAAGGAGAGGATAAGATAAAGGAGTAGTATATGAGTTGGTAAGCGTAACGGTTGTAATATTAATTGGCTAAATAATGTTGTCCACGTTCGTATTTATAATGCCACAAAAACCATATGAATTCTATTCAAAATATAAATTATTTTAAAATTTATTTTTTAAAATTATTTTGTGTTTAATAATTATTTTTTAAAATTTAAATTAATCATTAAACTAAATTATATTTAAATAATTTAAATTGATGTTAAACGTAATTAAAAAAAACACATTTAAATTACACTGAAAACTCAAAACTACATTTTAATTTAAAGGAATCTGAAAAATCAAAACTATTTATAAAAGGAATGAAAGAGAGTATATTAGAATGATTTTTGAATGGGATGTACACACTTTTGACAAAACAAATACTTAAAAACATTTAATATGAAACTCATATTAAAAAGAACTATTATCTGTGTATAATAAATAATTTATTTTATTTATTTATATGTAACTAATATTTTTAATTTAGTTACTTTTTTTCAATTATTTGCATTGTTTATTTAAATGTTGGTGTAGATTAAATATTTTTAGTGATTTATTCATATTTATACTTATGCACTTTTTTTTCGAAATTATTTTTGTGTTTTTTTGACATATAATTTTATTGGTGTAATGAGTGTGATTTTAAAATTTTGATTAATATTTTTAATAAGACAAAAAAGAAAGAATAATTCAAATCAATTAATCAACATAGATTTAAAATTATATTTCCTCTTATTCTTTTTATATGATGTTTTGAATTCGTGTTTTTTTCAATTTAGATGTTGTTTTAGGTTTTTTTAATGTAAATTAAATGTATTTTTGTTAAAATTGCCCTTAATGTTAATTAAAATTAAGTAAATATTAATTACTTTAACAATTGATTTAGATTTTTAATATAATTAATAAAATGTAAAATATAAAGTTGATATTTTTATTAATATGTGTTCATGAACTTATGATGACTTATATTGTTAATAGAAGTGAGTAATTGAGAAGGGGATTATAAGAATAATGATAAACTAAAATTTATAATATAAATTTTCACTATATATACAATACTGATATGAAATTTATATATATATATATTTAATATAAATGTTAATATTTATCATTTTCCATATTATTAATTGTTCAAATAGTAAAAAAATATTTATAAACATATAAGAATTCATAATTTCAAAGTGGGATAAAAATTTAGCACAAACTATAAATTACAGTATTAGGTTATGTACTTTTTAAAATCAATTTCATTTCAATTCATTTTAGGTTATGTACTTTTTAAAATTAATTTCATTTCAATTCATTTCAGTTCAAACTAATTAGTTCGGCTATCGATTACTTTTATCATTATCATAACATTTACTTTCAGTCAAGGAGTCAAGGGTTGTTAGCTCAGTTAGTTGAGCAGTTGAATTGAGGACTAAAAGTCTAAGTTTCGAACCAAAACATTGCAATTGACCTAGTAAAAAAAAAATTCACTTTCAATTCATCTAGTTTCATTTTAAAAGAGAAAAAGGCTAATGTCTTTTTGTGGAGCTTCTTTATGTTGAAACCAGTAATGGTTTAATGGGATCACCACCTTCCAACATTATCATGATTAATTTACTTTATTTGAATAAAAAAAATAATCAAATTAAAATAAAATATGAAATTTAAACCATTTTTTCCATATAAAAGTAGAGATTCTCCCAATGTCTATCCAAGGCTCAATATTCACTTTCTTCGTTTCGTCATTTTAACTATCAAACTCAAATTGCTACTAAAATCATTAAATTATCATAAATTTTGAGTTCAAATAGTAAATTATATTTAATTTAATCATTAAATTCAATTTAACACAAATAAATAAAAATTTACTTTAATTTGTTTAAAAGTCTATTATATAATTACTTTTTTATATTATTATTATACATAATTAAACACATTAAACATGATAGAAAAATTACAATACAAAAAACTATTTATATTAATTTAACTAATTTATATTTTTAATCTATATAAATATTAATCATAAAACTAAAATTAAACAATAAAAATCATCAATTTATAAATACTTTTGAGTAAAAAAATTAATTATTAAAAAAAATTAGTCTCACTTTTAACAATATTGATAAAATTTTAAATTTTAATCATACATTTAAATTTAAATCAATAATATTTTTTATATAATTTTTAAAAAATAGTTTAATGTTACAATAATTAAATTTTAATGATTTATAATTTTAAAATAAATAAATAATGTAGAAAAGTGTTTGAGTAGAAATTTAAGATGAATGCAAAAATTAAATTTTACTATATAGTAAACTGAGTCTAATTTTGAGTTCGAAAATTGAACTTTGTAAGTGATTTTGGACTCAAATTTGAAAACGAGTTGCAGATGCTCTAACTAAAAGTCTAAAAGTATATAATAAAGAAAGATGAAAGATAAATCCAAGGCGTATGAATCGTCATATTTTTTACTGAATACTCTCTTTGTCCTACAACTATTTTTTAATTTCATTGAAAATTAACAAAAAAAACTAGAAAACTGTTGTGAAATGGAAGTAATATAATATTGTTTACATTATATTATGACAATGATAAAGAAACAAAAAGAATATACATAAGTGATAATAATTTTTTAAATGTATTTCATTATTTATTAATATATATGATCGATGTTAATTTATTTAATGTGTAATATTAAAAAGTTATAAACATTTATTTCTAATATTACCATAAAAATTTAAATTATATGCATAATAAAGACATTAATTTTTATACAAGGAAATTAATATTTAAAAAACAAATAAAAAAGAATTAAATAATATAATTCATTGAACAATCCCCACTTACCCAACTTTAAACTTTTCATGGTATTTAATTATTTTTTTAAATTATCGTGTGAATAGTTTAAATCGATCGTGATAAAAAGGGACATTTCCTTTCCACAAAAAAACAAGGCATGAACAAGACTGCAGGCTTGTCACGGGGCATGTTAGAAATATAGGTGGTCAGCTGTGATGACCACCAAAAGAAATATTGGTAGATGTCTTTTCATGTGATCAATGGTGTTTGTGCTGGATAAGCACTCACTATTAATCAATACAAGATGTTGGGTTGGTACATATCACAATCCATCGATATAAGTTACAAACTCGATCGAACAAAATTATTGAGCATAATCTTGTAACAAAAGTATATGTCAAGTAGTTGGGCCTCCCAAACCTAATGAGTGTAGACACTGTAGAAATATGTTTAAATTTTAGTGTGATAGCGGTGTCATAATGTATACTTTGGACGTGATATTCACGTCCAATAAAAAAACTATATCATTTATTGCGATTATTGAACACTAAACCACACGCTGCTAAAGAAATACACGTGAGATGACGAATAAAAGATAAACCATAAAAACGAACACACAATCTACGTGAAAATTCAAAATACAGAAAAAAAAATTACGAAAAGAAAAAAATCCACTACATCATTTAGGTTTAAAATAATTCTCTATGATTTTCGTCGACGGAGATCCTTTTTTATAAGTGTAGCAAATCTATCAAATAAGAAATAATTAACATTAAAAATAAATCATTTTTTTTAATATAACTCTAAATCCCATAAGAAATAGAATTATATTGTTAGTGTATAGTATGTTGGTTTTCGATGTTGAGTGCTAACTCATCGACGAACTTAACTTACTATCACTACTTACTTATGTGTTAACACTACTAAAATCTGACAAATAGACATCACCCCTTTAACGTCATTCAGTTATACAACAGATGTGTCTGGTATTATTAATATGAGTTGAAGAAATATTGATATCGCAAGACTAATTAATATCAGTTATTTATGAAGCTGATGTTAAAAGTGTAGTTTTTAAATTGACATTTTTTTCAGACATCAGTTCTTAAAATAGAATCCATAGTACCGATATTATATGTTTTTATAAAAAACAAAAATCAAAAAATCTAAAAATTTCTAAGCAGCCGCCCCACGTTTTTTACTCCTTTCATTTAAAATATCATTTGGTTCAATCTCGTTCACAAATCCACAAATCTTCATTCTCCATCTCTTAGTTGAAAAAACCCCAAAACCAAACCCTAAGTCCTCCTTCCCCTATCTTCGTTCGCGACCCCGGACTGGCCCATTAAAATAATCCAGTTGCAGCACCCCACGACGTCCGCCTCCACCGCACCGCCGCCTTCGAACATTTGGGGGAGATGGAGGACTAAGGTCACTCGGATGACCTGGACGGAGTGGATCCAACTGTTCCTCCCCTGCTACCGTTCGATTCGCACCTACAAATGGCTGGCGTGACCGTCGGCGTCATGCTCGTACCGCATGTAACGCCCTATATTTTTAAAACAACGAAAGGTGAAAACTTTTGAAAATAATATTTACTAAATTGCGGGCGCCACAAAAACTTTATTTGGAAAACTCGTTTTCAAAGTAAAATGAAATACTAAAACAAGTTAATGTCAAACATTTATTTATTTAAAGCAAACCAAATATCCCAAAATCAAATTTTGAATAAGAAAACTTCATTTATTTAAATAGAAATTATAGTAGAATTGAATTAATTGAAAATACGTTATTAACATTCATCCATCGTCATCCTGCTCGCTCGACATCCTCATTAGTACCTGAAAAGGGGTCGCTAAAGGTGTGAGCTCAACACGCTCAGTAGGACAATTACCTCATTTAAATACATAAATCAAATATATGCATAATCTACATGAACTTGACATGAAGGAATAGCAATGCGTTTACTGAATGATCATGAATGCACTGCAAGTTGGGCCAATCACTGCGCTGGTCCCCTTTGACCCTTTTCCCCGATCTCCGGTTACAACGAAAATGTATTCTTAATTTTATAAATCGATTGCCCAACTACTGCGTTGGTCCCCTTAGACCCTTTACCTCGGTCTTAGGTTACAACGATGAAATGAATGCACTGCGCTGGTCCCCTTCGACCCTTTTCCTCGGTCTCAGGTTACAACGAATGAAATGAACTGCGCTATAAGCACGTTGACCTTTTAATCAGTCTCCGACTACAACGAATATGTAAATGCATGGATATTAAATCACATAATGCGCACACAGAAAACACATATAGTGAAATACGTAAATAAACAAAGCAACCCTTCAACATTGTACTTACCTCGATTTGAGGTGACATGAATATTATTCTCGGAGGCACTTGTTATAATCCTAGCGTCTTGTTTACTACAAACACATATCCTTAAAATTAATAAGGTATCTAAACACATTCAATTAATAATGTGGGTAGTATTGTTAGTGGTTATCTTATTAAAAGTGGAGATTTTTGGGATTTGTGGATTTATAGAATGAACTCTATAAAGTTAAGGGGTTGGAAATATAATTTATAAAACACTCTACTGGGACATACTAATATTTTCTTAAATTTAAAGTGTAGGAGCTCGTAATAACTAAATCCTATGAGGACCTCTTCGCAAGAAATATATAGTATTTAATTAATAAAAAAGTCACGTACTTTGTAAGATATTGAGAATTATTTATCCCTCGGTTCCTTCATCAGTGGCGAGAGATCGGGATTCAGAGCGTGAGTGTACTGTCCTCGCTTATTGCCCCACGATCGTTGCAATATTGGAGTCGACAACTTCCCTTATGTAGTCAATCGATAGCGTGTCCATCAGAATTAGCGAACGGTGCCAACAGATATTAATAGTGCAGCTGCCGCATTGTGGCGTTTCAGCGACTTCGACTAACTCATCGGTTTAAAGAACGGGTCGAGAGCCTTCCCAGCAGGCCAGCGATTCGCCTCGACTATGGGACGTTGTCTCGATCTCGAAAGCAAACTGCGGTGGGATCGACTCATCTACTGTTGCGTGAACGAAAGAGGGTTTTCGAAGCGGTTTTGGTTTGGTTCACGGGATGTAGCTATGACGGATTTATAGACTAGGCAGGGGCTGAGATACTGGTTATGTTACTTTAAGTTAGATGGTGGAAGAAGGAGGCGTGAATTTTTTGATTGTACTGGCGTGCCGATGAGAGGTTACATATATTTATAGGGATGATTAGGGTTTAATGTATTAGGTTTTAGTTTAGTATAAAATAATTTTTTTTCGTTTACATTAATTTTTATTCTATATATGATTTGAGCTCTATATTTAATAATATTTAGGATTTATGTTTTGATAATTAAATTTTAATTTATATAAATAAATTAGTTTCTAATAAAATATTATTTATACAATTATCATTATATTATTTAGTAAATTTAATGTTTAATATTTATTATTTATTATATTTTGTAATTTTAATTTATTAAATAATTAGTTTATAAAATTTTAAATTTAATTAGGTGAATTAAAGGTTCTAGTTAAATAAAATTTTGGGTTGTTACACAGCAGGTATCGAAGAGTAATCATTATTTCGTCTATTCACTCATATCTTTATCTTGGGCTGAAAATCAAACAAAGTGACCTGAAATACGACTCCAGATCGATGGCTTTAAGCTTGTTGGTTCATTAACAATATGAACCAAGCTTGAAAACATTTTATTAGTAAAAATAAACATTTTACTAGTCGAATACACAAATTCAAGTGAGTATTTTTTTTCTCACCCATTTATTTATTCTTTTATTTATTAATTATTTTTCCTCAAATTAATTTAATTATTGTTTTATTCTCGGGAGTGTCTTTGTTTTCTGCACTTCGATTGATATGTGTTAACAGTGTGAGCCTAATGGCTAATTTCAAGAAATTGTTCAGGCCAAATTTCACTATTTAGAAGCAATGGTTGACGGGCAAAATTACTGTCTCGAAGACGATGCTATGTAGAGGTGGATCTTTATTTTCATGGTTTGTTACGTATGTAAACGTTTTTAGGCTCTTGTCCATCATAAATTTTATATTGATTGCATTCTTACTGTGTATGCGGAGGCGGGGAAAAAATCTTACATATGTAAGATCATTGAGTTTTTTGAAGCGATAAACGACAGACATTATTTTTCCGCCCAATGATTTTATAGGGCCGATGGCACAATAAGTCTTCAACGAAACATGTGTTACTTTTATAGTGATTTAAATTAGTAATAATGTTAAAAAATACACTGAAGGTGATATCAAACATGTTTTATTTATCATACTACATAATAAATATATTTTTCTACACAAAATGACCAACATGTTCCTATTTTAATTATTGAAATATTGCCTTGGATTTATATGCAAATTACGAATCACAATTTTTAGTGTTGTCGAATGTTCGTCGAATTATGGAATGTTTGTCGAATCATTGTCGAATGTTCGTCGAATCATTGTCGAATGTTCGTCGAATCATTGTCGAATGTTCGTAGAATCATGAAATATTTGTCGAATCAATGTCGAACGTTCGTCTAATCATGAAATGCTTGTGGAATAATAGTCGCATGTATTTTCATTACGATACATTGGGGATTCCATTTTTCATTTTTTTTCAAATGTAAGTCTGAAATCATTCAACTATTTTTTGCACATCTAATTTTTAAGATGGTCAATTAATTTTGTGGTTATTTGAATTGCAGACTGAAGTTGATGTGGACGAGTTCAAGTCAACTTGCAACTATTACTTTGACAAGAAATACTTGTTACCATTTTCATCATTTGTGAGCTTGCCATCAGTTATTTGTGATCCGGCTATATATGCATCCTTGTAACATAGTTGTTTATATATTTAAAGATAATAAAATCAGACACAACTCTAATTGATATCATTATTAATATTTTTCATATCCTATTTTTTTATCAGTTTTAATGAAATGTAACCACATATTTCTTTTAGTCGGCAAGAGTGTTGTGTAATTTAAATGTGTGTTTGTGAAGAGTATATTCATAGCTAATTTTATTTGGTTGGGAATAAATATCATTAAATTTTTGCTTAACATACCAATTGGAACCCACACTCTTATTTTTTAGAACAAGAGTGATCAATTTTCATTTTGTATAAATTCTTAATAAGCAGATACTTCGGTAAATAACAACGAATTTGGTTTTATCATCTCTACTTATGCCAAAGGTTTAAAAATGGGACCCTCTGCCATAGCCGAAGTTGTGAGAAATATTGTTGGATCTGTACTCTGGATGTGGTGCTATGTCAACTGGGATTTGCTTAGGTGCCGACGGCCTTAGTGTTCGACTCATTACTATAAGTTTTAATTATTTGCTAACTTATGTATCATTCAATTATGTTTTTTCTCTTACACAGTGACAACTTAGCACTTTTGAAAATTTATTGTCTTCTGTATATTTTAGAAATGGGCTGTTGATATCAATCAATCTTCTTGACGAAGCTTCAAGTTAAATCATAGTGAAACAAAAGTGGTTATCAGTGAGTTTTATGTTATATGAATTTGTTGAATTATAAACAAAATTTTAAGAAAAGTGTATTTAATTAGGGACTTTATTAGATTTGTTTGAAATTAAAATTTTAAATAGATTTAATCATTGTAATTGTTACATAACCAATTAGATTTATAAAAACCTAAAAAAATTAAAATTAAAAAAAATAAAACTTGAAAAAATTATATAATTTTTTTTAAATAATACGTAATTTTCATATGTATTATTTTTTTATAATTATTTTTAGCTTTTGATTTATTTTCATATTATAAGTCTTTTTGTCTGTATTAAATTATGTAATAAAATCAATTCATAATTTTTTCAATTTTTTATGCAAATGTTTTTTCTTTTAGCAATCACATTTCATTGTTTTTGTCATTTTAATTATTTCAATGAATATCAATTGAATCTAATCACATTCTTAATTTATATGTCAAAGCTTAGGATGCTTTATAAAAAAATAGTAGGGAGTAATATTTAAAAAAATGAAGATTGAAGAATATTGTTCTAAAGAATAGAAGAACAAAGAGAATGATAATAAGAATAAATTTTTGAAAGATTAAAAAATAAAATTATACGCAATCATAATTTAATCGTAAACCAAATTACTTTTTATTTCGAAATTTATAATTATGTAATTCTCATAAAAATATTACAATATTTGTTAAATTTTAATAATTTATTGTGTTATTATGTTAATTATTAGAGAATGAATTTTAAATTATTTTGTAAATGTTAATAGTATTTGAATTTTGTATCGAGAAAATGAGTATTTAAAACAAATCGAAAAAGTTCTGCGTTACTTTTACCATCATAACTTATATTACTACGTACATATACTATATTATATATATATAAAAATTAATATATATTTTTAAATTTTCTTTTATTATTAGGTTTTTTTATATACAATTGTTTTCAATTTATTTTCCTATTAATCTGTATCAATAATTAATACACAAGATAAAATAAAAATCATTAAAAAAATACTATTACGCAATAAATTTATGTTTTTTAAAATTCATATAAATTAGTTGTCTGTGAGATTGGAAAAGATACGAAAATATTTATCAGATGAAAATAATATTTCATAAAACTATAACTTCAATCAATTTTCATAAAAAAATTGTAATTCTAGTCAATCAAAATCGGAGCACGCGAAAATTGAAATCCGGCGAGGGAATCAAGGCGGAAGAGAACGCGTGGGAATTCCTGGAGACCGGAGATATTTCGAGTGACTCTGCATCTACTGTTCCGGGGGCGAAGAAGTTGAAAATTGGAAGAAGAAGAGAACGAAATGCGGCGAGGGAATCGAGGCGGAAGAGCACGTGGGGTATTTTATGGAGACCGAAGATATTTCGAGTTGTTCAGCATATACTGTTCTGGCGGCGAATAAGTTGAAAATTGGGAAGACGAAAAGACCGGTTTGTGTAGTTATCGTGAAACTGGAAAGAGAGAAGTGAGAAGTAGAAGTCCAGTTTTTAGGTGTATCGGTTAATAAGCAGGGAGCTAAAAAGCAGTGGCCAAATAGGTACCAGTCGAATACACAAATTCAAGTGAGTATTTTTTTTTCTCACCCATTTATTTATTCTTTTATTTATTAATTATTTTTCCTCAAATTACTTTAATCATTATTTTATTCTCGGCCATGTCTTTGTTTTCTGCACTTCGATTGATATGTGTTAACAGTGTGAGCCTAATGGTTAATTTCAAGAAATTGTCCAGGCCAAATTTCACTATTTAGAAGCAATGGTTGACGGGCAAAATTACTGTCTTGGAGACGATGCTATGTAGAGATGGATCTTTATTTTCATGGTTTGTTACGTATGCCAAACGTTTTTAGGCTCTTCTCCATAATAAATTTTATATTGATTGCATTCTTACCGTGTATGCGGAGGCGGGGAAAAAATCTTACATATGTAAGATCATTGAGTTTTTCGAAGCGATAAACGACACGAATAATTTTTTTCAGCCCAATGATATTATAGGGTCGATGGCACAATAAGTCTTCAACGAAAGATGTGTTACTTTTATAGTGATTTAAAGTAGTGATAATGTTTAAAAATACACTAAAGGTGATAGCAAACATGTTTTTTTTACCATACTACATAATAAATATACTTTTCTACACAAAATGACCAACATGTTTTCCTATTTTAATTATTGAAATATTGTCTTGGATTTATATGCAAAGTACGAATCACAATTTTTAGTGTTGTCGAATGTTCGTCGAATTATGGAATGTTTGTCGAATCATTGTCGAATGTTCGTCGAATCATTGTCGAATGTTCGTAGAATAATGAAATATTTGTCGAATCAATGTCGAATGTTCGTCGAATCATGAAATGCTTGTGAAATAATTGTCGCATGCATTTTCATTACGATACATTGGGGATTCTATTTTTCATTTTTTTCAAATGTAAGTCTGAAATCATCCAACTATTTTTTGCACATCTAATTTTTAAGATGGTCAATTAATTTTGTGTTTATTTGGATTGACTGAAGTTGATGTGGACGAGTTCAAGTCAACTTGCAACTATTACTTTGACAAGAAATACTTGTTACCATTTTCATCATTTGTGAGCTTGCCATCAGTTATTTGTGATCCGGCTATATATGCATCCTTGTAACATAGTTGTTTATATATTTCAAGATAATAAAATCAGACACAACTCTAATTGATATCATTATTAATATTTTTCATATCCTATTTTTTTATCAGCTTTAATGAAATGTAACCACATATTTCTTTTAGTCGGCAAGAGTGTTGTGTAATTTAAATGTGTGTTTGTGAAGAGTATATTCATAGCTAATTTTATTTGGTTGGGAATAAATATCATTAAATTTTTGCGTAACATACCAATTGGAACCCACATTCTTATTTTTTAGAACAAGAGTGATCAATTTTCATTTTGTATAAATTCTTAATAAGCAGATACTTCGGTAAATAACAACGAATTTGGTTTTATCATCTCTACTTATGCCAAAGGTTTAAAAATGGGACCCTCTGCCATAGCCGAAGTTGTGAGAAATATTGTTGGATCTGTACTCTGGATGTGGTGCTATGTCAACTGGGATTTGCTTAGGTGCCGACGGCCTTAGTGTTCGACTCATTACTATAAGTTTTAATTATTTGCTAACTTATGTATCATTCAATTATGTTTTTTCTCTTACACAGTGACAACTTAGCACTTTTGAAAATTTATTGTCTTCTGTATATTTTAGAAATGGGCTGTTGATATCAATCAATCTTCTTGACGAAGCTTCAAGTTAAATCATAGTGAAACAAAAGTGGTTATCAGTGAGTTTTATGTTATATGAATTTGTTGAATTATAAACAAAATTTTAAGAAAAGTGTATTTAATTAGGGACTTTATTAGATTTGTTTGAAATTAAAATTTTAAATAGATTTAATCATTGTAATTGTTACATAACCAATTAGATTTATAAAAACCTAAAAAAATTAAAATTAAAAAAAATAAAACTTGAAAAAATTATATAATTTTTTTTAAATAATACGTAATTTTCATATGTATTATTTTTTTATAATTATTTTTAGCTTTTGATTTATTTTCATATTATAAGTCTTTTTGTCTGTATTAAATTATGTAATAAAATTAATTCATAATTTTTTCAATTTCTTATGCAAATGTTTTTTCTTTTAGCAATCACATTTCATTGTTTTTGTCATTTTAATTATTTCAATGAATATCAATTGAATCTAATCACATTCTTAATTTATATGTCAAAGCTTAGGACGCTTTATAAAAAAATAGTATGGAGTAATATTTAAAAAAATGAAGATTGAAGAATATTGTTCTAAAGAATAGAAGAACAAAGAGAATGATAATAAGAATAAAATTTTGAAAGATTAAAAAATAAAATTATACCCAATCATAATTTAATCGTAAACCAAATTAATTTTTATTTCAAAATTTATAATTATGTAATTCTCATAAAAATATTACAATATTTGTTTAATTTTAATAATTTATTGTGTTATTATGTTAATTATTAGAGAATGAATTTTAAATTACTTTGGAAATAGCCGAATTCTTATTTCTTGAACGATTAATTAGTAAGTTATTTTCCTTTCTCTTTATCTTGTTAATTTAGTCGCTTGTCTTTTCAATTGATTGTTTGATTTTCGATTTATAATTATGAATTCCTCTAAACCTAATCATTGTTCTTCTTTCTATTTCATGAGTAGCTAAAATTCTTACTAGGGCTAGGGTGATCCAATTCTCGAAATTAGGATCGAGGTTTTAGTTCGATCATAAATTGTTCGATTAAATGCCCAATAGATTTAAAACTCACGTTTGAGGCATTTAGACAATTACGTTATTGGGATTAATCGAACCACGTGTGAACCAACCGGCAACGGGCGTTCTACTCGTTTAATCGAACACGTGTGAACCAACCGTCAACGGGCGTTCTAGTGTGATCTATGCGAACTATTATCGAACTCCGAAATTGAGAATTGGAGATCCCGACTCCCTAGTTCATTCTCTTATTATTTCAAAACCCTTGTTTTATTACTCGTCTTTTCATTTAATTAATTAGTATTAGTTTAAAAACAAAACAACCAACTATGCATTATGCTATTTCTTTTCTTCTTCCTAGTTGCAAACAAATAAACAAAAATACGTGCCGATAGTAGTGTTCCTCGAGACCGACTCGGGCGAGTTGTTTCGACAACTAGTTGTTGGAATTCGATATCCCGGGTTATTTAAATTTGCGGAAACCAATAACCCGAACGAACCCTTCGCCGGAGATCACACGAACGCCGACTCATCCGCCGGAGTCCGGCCTTTGGAGACCACGCACCCGAAGGCACGCGGCCCGCCCCCAGCCGAACCCCCGCGAGTGCGGGGTTCACGCGATCGTTGGATCGATCGCACGCCGGCGATCGATCGGGGTGGGGCTGCCCAGCAGCCCCCGCGGCGAGTCCGGCGACTCGCCGCCACCAGGAGGCCCCCGCCTTCACGGCGGGGTAGGGCACGGCACCAGCCCGTGCCCAGCGATCGATCCCGCGATCAATCGCACACCCTCGGCCCAGCCGAGGGTTCGCCCCCACGCCCCGCCGAAACCCTAGGGTCGATCGCCGTGGTCCGGCGATCCTAGATCGCCACCACGCGTTCGTCCTCTAGTCCGGGCTTCGATCTTCGGATCTTCGTCCTACGGTATTTTCAATAATTTAATCAAATTAAAATCATAAAGCGCGTTTAGATTTTACCTTTGATTCGTTGTTCGGAGAAACGAAATCTAGATGACCTCGCGATCTTCCCACGTATTCCTTGCACTCCGTTCGAACGTCGGGTGGGCGATGATCTATCGAACTCCTATGGATCTTCTTCACTCTTCAAGACTTTATGATTGGCGTATCTTAGGGTAATGAATTGTGAAGACCATGTAGTGCTTTTATAGGCTACGTAGGGGATCAAAAGGAGATTAAATATTGGGCTTCTAATATTGAAGATTAAATTGGGTCCAACCCAAATCCATTAATCCTTATCAATATTAATTTTATTTATTTTCCACTATATAAATAAAATTGCACTCCCAATATTTATCCATATTATATCAAATAATATTTCTCCGGTTAGTATTATTTATTCCGTGTATTTAAGATTTAAATATCCATGAATAAAATTTATTTATTGCTTAATAAATTTATTCATCTCTTATATCCGAGAATAGTACCACTCAACCTTATTTATTATGCGGAACAAATCCACTCGCGAGGTTTACATAATAAATCCTTATGAGCTCATCTCGGGGATATTATCAACCCTTCCGGGATACACTGTCCCTTCAAGAATTCACGGCATGCCATATATAAAATATAGTGACCCAACTCAACCGGTAATTAACCCAATAATTAAATCGGTTAATTCCTTTGAAAAATCAAAGTCACTTATATTAAATATACACACCCGTTGCCATCAGGTATTTGTGATCCGGCTATATTTGCATCCTTGTAAAATAGTTGTTTATACATTTTGAGATAATGAAATCAAACACAGATCTAATTGATATCATTGTTAATATTTTTCATATCCTATTTATTAAGCAGTTATAATGAAATGTAACCTCATATGTGTTTTAGTCGGCATGAGTGTTGTGTAATTTCCATGTGTGTTTGTGAAGAGTATATTCATAGTTAATTTTATCTGGTTTGGAATGAATACCGTTAAATTTTTCTGTAATCTACTCATTGGAACCCACACTCTTATTTTTTAGAACAAGAGTGATCAATTTTCATTTTGTATAAATTCTTAATAAGCAGATACTTCGATAAATAACAACGAATTTAGTTCTACCATCTCTACTGATGTCGAAGGTTTAAAAATTGGACATGTTTCAACCGTTTTTGTTATGTTCGTTTCGTCTATTTTTCATTACTTAGGAGTTTACGTTTTTGCCGTTAGTATATATTTTCACTTCTTTTCGTTGTTTTTTGGTCCGGGTAGGTATACATGAAGAGAGGAGGAGTGGAAACGAGCAACGACGAGCGAAAAAAAACGAAAGACGAGCAAGGAATCGACGAAAACCGAAGAGCCGAGAAAAAGAGCTGCCTACGCGCGCGCGCCCAGGCCACTGGCGCGTTACTGGGCACTACGCACGCGCGGCCCGTCCACCGGGGTGACAAGAGTCAGGTGAATTTCAAACATCCGGATTTTCCGTTGACCAGCTTTGCCCCGCGTTGACTCCACCTTTGACCACTCAATTGGAGATAATTTGAGGGGCGTTTTGGGCATTTTAAAGCCACATTTTGGAGGGACTTGAGTTTGTTGGCACAAGACTACAAGAGGACACACACACACACAATTCATGCTTACACTTCTACCTACCAAGAGACCAAAAAAACTCCATTTTTAATTTATCTCTCTAGTTCATATGGTTTTAGATAGGGTTTTAGGATTTCTTGCTTTTGACTTTGAGTATTCATCGAGCACTAGAAGTCGGTCCATGTAGTAACTGTTGGAGTTGTGTACTTAATGTCTAGATTTAAGTAACGGAAACTCCCGATCCATTGCCATTAATCTATTTAATTAAATAAACAATCATTTGCGTTTAATTATTTATAATTAAATATATGCAAATTATAGTCCTGGATTTCATACGTTGTAGTTAGTATGGTGTGCATGGGCGCACAGAAGATCATACTATCGGTTACTCGTATTTAATCGAACAGTTGCTCACGACCTAGATGGACACGGACCAATCCATTGGTATAGTCGTTGTGTGAGAGAGAAAATAATTTATCTTAATTATTTTATCACACTTGTACACTTGGTGTATTGGGCGGATCGCTTGAGATTTATCGATTAGGATTGCCTTGGATAATCGATTTAAATCTCAGTGTATTTTATTCTTAATCCCCGATACTATTGCGGGTGTGTATATTTAATATAAGTGACTTTGATTTTCCAAAGGAATTGACCGGTTTAATTACTGGGTCAATTACCGGTTAAGTTGGGTCGCTATATTTTATATATGACATGCCGTGAATACTTGACGGGAAAGTGTATCCCGTAAGGGTTGATAATATCCCCGAGATGAGTTCATAAGGAATTATTATGTAAACCCTGCAGGTGGATTTGTTCCGCATAATAATTAAGGTTGAATGGTACTAGTCTCGGATATAAGAGATGAATAAATTAATTAGCAATAAATTAATTTTATTCATGGATATTTATATCTTAAATACACGGAATAAATAATACTGCCGGAGAAATATTATTTGATATAATATGGTTTAATATTGGGAGTGCAATTAATTTATATAGTGGAAAATAAATTAATTAATATTGATAAGGATTAATGGACTTGAGCATTGGGCTCAATTTAATCTTCAATATTAGAAGCCCAATATTCCACCTCCTTAAGATCCCCTACGTAGCCTATAAAAGCACTACATGGTCTTCTCTATTCTCATAACTTGAAGATCACAATTCTAGAGAGAGAAAGTAGAGAGGGAGATCCATGGAGTTCGGAAGATCGTCGCCCACCCGACGTTCGAGCTAGCGCAAAGAATACGTGGGAAGGTCTCAAGGTCTTCATAGATCTCGTTTCTCCGTACAACGAGAACAAAGGTAAAATCGTTGAACCCCTTCGATGATTTTAATAATTAATTCGTCGTATACACATGAACGAAGATCCGAGGGACGAACCCGGGGACGGGGATAGACCGGGCGGTGGTGGTCGAAGACCACCGGACCGCCGGCGGTCTAGGGATCCCCGCCGGGATCGCACGCACATAAGACCCTCGGCTGGACGCCGAGGGCGGGCGGTCAAAACCCTAGGGTTTGACCGCCGGGTGCAACCAACGAGAACCCTCGGCTGGACGCCGAGGGTGGCGGTCGAGCCCTAGGGCTTCGACCGCCGGCAGCGCACAAGGACCCCGGCTGTATGCCGGGGATGCGATCGAGCGCGTGCTCGATCGCGTGGGGTGGCGGGCTGGTGCCGCCGCTGCTCGCACGGCGAGCAGCCCCCTCCTCCGCGAACGGCGAGTCGCCGGACTCGCCGTGGGGTTGCCGTGCGTAACCCCGGCGATCGCGTTGTGCGATCGCGATCCCCATGCGGGGGATCCGGCTGGACGTGCGCGGCTTCGGCCCGGCGATGCGTTCGGTCAGAACCCCGGCTCGTGTGATGGTTCGCGGTGGTTTCCGGCGAAGGGATTTTGATCGGGTTATTATTTCCGCAATTTTAATAGCCCGGGATATCGATTTCCAACAATTGGTATCAGAGCGTTGGTTCTAGTTCATGTGTATATGCGATAAATTGTTCTACCTTGCAGGGTTTCCGACTATTATGGCTAGATATAATTTTTCCGTTAATTATTGTCATAATATGTTTTTGATTAAACTCTCGGACATGTCGAGATTCGTTTTATGTGTGGTGAATGCTTGTAATAGTAAAAATTCGGGGGTTGACCGAATTTAGGATTTATTATTACGTTCTACTTTTTCCGGAAAATGTATAGGGTCGATTTCATGTATAGAATCGATACCGGATAATTGTAATTAAATTATGTAATTTATTTTACGTTGGATCGATGCCGAAACGACCGCCGGAAGAAGACATGTGACGGAGGAGACGAAGAGAGAGAGGGCTCCGGATCGGCCAACCCCATGGCCGATCCCGTAGGATCGATCGACCACAAAGGGGCTGCCCGCGAAGCCCTCTTGGTCTTGATGCCGCCGGCAAGGTGGCTGGCCGGATGGGGGCGGCGGCGGCGGTGCTCCGAGGCCGGCGATCGAAGGTGGTGGGGCGCGGGGACTCCCAACCCGTGCTCTCCCGCCGAGATCCGACTTTCCTAAATTATTCGGTTTTCCCTATTTTGAGTATTCCTATTTTTGGGAATTCTCATGGAATAGGAAAAGAATAAATTTAGTATAAATTTTTTTTTTCTTATTGATTATTCCTATTCTTGGGAATTTTCATGGTATAGGAAAAAGAATAAATTTAGAATTAATTTATTTTTCCTATTTAATTATTCCTTTATGGAATTTTTAATGGATTAGGAAAATAATTAATTTGGAAAGTTCTAATGGTCCTTAATTAATTTTTCCTATTTAATTATTCCTTTATGGAATTTTTAATAGATTAGGAAAGGAATTAATTTGGAAAGGATTAGGAGTCCTAATTTATTTTATTTCCTTATTCTATTATAGAAGTCTTCTAGAATGTTCCAAGTTTGACTTGGATAGGATTCTAAAGATTTAATAGAATTAGAAAGGAAAATAAATAAATAAAAATATTAATGATATTTAATTTTATTTTTGATATATTCGATTGACTTAATTTTCGAATTAAGTAACTTTTGGATTAATTGAAAATAAATAGATTTAAATATTGGGATTAATATTCTCGTCACATGGAGCATTCAAGAATGAAGACTGAAGACTAGAAGATGCGTACGGAGATGCGATAAAGCCATAATAGTCGGAAAATAATATTCTAGTATTATTTTGACTATGTGATAATATTTATGTGCTTTATTACATGTATGCATGCTTATGTGTTTAATTATGCATTAGATAGCGTATCCCTTTATTGTAAAAAGCTAAGTGGGAGAGGGTATGGAAACATACCCATGGTCTCCATTGCTGCTCTCTTGGTGACTTTTATAAACTTTTGAAGTTTATATAGATAAGTTATTGGAGGAGAGTTCTTGTAATTCCTCTTACAAGAAACATTGATTAAGTTTATCAAACAATGCCTAATTTGTCTTTCCAAAGCTGATTTCAAGTCGACTCATTCTCACCCCGGGGAGTGGAATGGAGCCAGAGCCACTTGGTCATGTAGAGGACACAAATTAGAGACCTTCGTACCATTCTTTTATAGATGGATCGATTGTCTGCTCGGCTCCCTCATCTAATGAGAGATAGGGTTGTTCGCATGGTGAATCACTGGTTAGAAACTTCGAGTTTCACTTATGATTCTCCGCGTCTTGATTTACAAGATCGAATGGATCAAGTAATTGGGAGTCAATTATAAAAGTCTCTTGGTGTAGTAAACGTCCACACCACGTGGCTTACTATACTGACGGATTTTGGATTAATTGATGTAGACAGTTGTAAGAAATTGTGAAGAGTTGTGAAGTTGTCGTAAACGTCCACACCACGTGGCTTGCGGTGATGTAGCAATTCCAAACGATTTACTTTGGTACTGAGTAATGGTTTACACTTAGATACGCATTATAGTATTCCTCCCCACGAGGTTCCGCTATAAGTGATGTATGACCAAAGAAAATCTAATTGCTAAGTCGTTTGGGTGGGTAAACGTCCACACCACGTGGCTTGCCTTACCTGATGGGATTTTAGATGTGATTAGTGGTTTAATGATATTATTTGAGGGAGATAATATCGGAGATTAAATCGATTGTTTGTTGTTATATGTGCTCATAGATTAGGATATGGCTTTGAACCCACTTTATGTGATACGTAAGGATTTTAAACTCATTGGTCCCTGAATGTATTGATTGGAATAGAGATCTAGACATTGCCTAGACTGTTAAAGAGTACAAGTTTGTACTCAGTAAGCTTTTGTTCTCCCGAACCTACTAATGTCTCGACTGTTGAGGAAAGAACTGATTTTATCATGTTCAAACTCAAGGAGATGTTTAGACATGACATAGGCGGCTAGACAAGAAGCGATGAGGATACTCATAAAGGCCAGTCGCTTCGAGGAAACGCTTAAACACGTTTTTGAGATGATTGACCTTTTAGACGAGTTGAGGCGGAAATCGCAAGCTCTTGTAGCCAATGCCAAAGGTTTCGAACCTAAAGGCAAAATCAGGGGAAAGGAAAAGCAAGCAAAGAAACCCAGTGGTCCTAAGTTTCTTGGATCACGAGATGGGGCGAGAAAGCCAATAGGCTAGTGTTCTCGATGCAAACAGTCTAGGTACTGGAAGTCTGATTATCCTCTCAAAGAAAGTACGAAATCTTCTTTAGTCGTAAAACATAGTCAGTGGTATTATCTACCGGAACCTGGTGTGTAGATATGGAACCATTGACGGTATGCGCATTCTAAATGCGAGGGTTCCAGGAAACCCGACGACTTGGAAAAGAAGAAATCGTAGTCTACATGGGCAATGCTGTTGAGGAGGCAGCTGTTGCAGTGGAGGAAAATTATAGTATTTCATTTTGAGCTATTGCTTTTATGTACCTTTAGAAAGAACTTTGTTCTGGATTTCTAATGAATGGATATTTTATTTCTTTTAATCATCTGATGGTTATAAGAAGAAATAAAGATAGTATCTATTCTGGTACATTAGCTAGCAATATATAAATGATGAATCCTGAGTCCACCACGGTGCAACGAACCGTAGTACAAAACTCGTTTTACTAATAAGAGATTTCTTTGTTAAATCAATTATACTTGTGGATTCTTATGCTAAATCATGTTTATTCAAATAAGAAGTTCAAAGGTCGAAAATTGATATTTGATCAATTAAGTTGAAGGAGTGGACCTTCCGACCTAAGAATCTAATTTGGAAGATAACATGACTAAGCAATCCTTTATGGATATAAGATATAAGATCCGGACAAGTATAAGAATTGATTGACTCTGATGTGTGCAGACCTTTGTTTACTCAGACAATAAGGTACGAGTACTTCATTTTATGATTACTCGAAAGAATGGATTAGCATACCTGATGTGCCACAAAAGCAAAGTGTTTTGACAAGTCAATGGACACAAAGCTATTGTGGGGAACCATCATGGTATATCCATTGAAAGCCTGCGATCTAATCGCAGAGGCAAGTGCCTGTCTGAGGAATGCATGGCATACTGATCAGAGATTGGGATTTGATCCCAAATGACTACACCATACACTCTTGTGTAGAAATGGTGTGTCGGAAATAAGAAATGGAACTCTTATAGAAATAGTAAAAGCATGAGTTATGCGGAACTACCTGTGTTCTATGGATATGTCTGGAAACAACGGCGCATTCAAGTGCGGTTGTAGAATATCCTAGAAGAACAAAATATGTGTGTTCAATAGTACTATGAACCAGAAGGACGTTATAAGTTCTAACGCCCGGTTCTTAGAGGAAGAATATTAGATGAACCACAAGCCCAAAGTGACGTAATACTTTGAATGAGAGAGAAAGATTAAGACTTAGAACCAGCCGAACCAAGTAGTGGTACACCACTAATTGCACCTACTGTTATTACTGTTTATACACCGGAATGCCGTTGTAGTGGGAGGTTGTGATCAACCGGAGATATTCATAAAACTATGAGAGTTTTCGGACTCTGGACCTAGTATACATGAAATCGATCCCTGGATCTACATGAAGGCAGTACTAGATCTAAATGTGCCTTCTTGGAAAGCAATAAGGATTATTGCTAAGAGGCAAGATCATTTAGAGTACAAGCTTAGTTGATCCATTTATGGATTGGAACAAAGCATTGAGTTCGTGGTACTTGCAAATTGATAAGATAGTCCATTTTATGGATTCATCAAAGCATAGACGAATCGTGTGTATAGAAAACGTGATGGAAACAAGGTGGTGTTTCTCGGAGGTTTTATGTAGATAACATTTTATCATTGGCAACAATGTAAAGATGTAATCAGACATGAAATGATGGTTGTCTGGATAAATCATTATGAAAGATATAGGAAGAAGTTGGACATGTTCTTCAGATCTTGGATCTCTGGGAAAGAACATTGTACTTCTCCTGGACATCTTACATATAAATGATTATGGTTCGTTTTAACATGCAAGATTCCGAGAAAGGTGTGTTACCTTTCAGATACGGAATGCATCTATCTAATGATATGTGTTTTGGAACACAAAAGGAGATAGAAGCAATGAAAGCGGTTTCCTACACTTCAAGTGTGGAAAGCTTGATAAATGCGATGTTGAAAAACGAGAACCTGATATCTGCTATGCGGCTAGTATAGTGGGAGGATATCAAGGTAATCCTGGAAAGGAATACTCGACTGCTGTAATGAACATTTTAAGTACTTTCGAAGTACTGGAAACTATGTTCTGGATTACGGAGCAGACGAGCATTTCCTTTGGATTACATTCTCTTAGATTTCTAATCAAATGAGGACCAGTGTAAGTCGATATCAGGCTATGTGTTCACTTTTAGAAGAGGTGGAACCTAAGGATGAAAGAGTGATAAGCGTGATGCTTCTCAGACTCTATCATAAACCAAATAGCAGCCTCAGAGGCAGCGGAGGTTTTGGTTAGGTTCCGGAATGACCTCTGAACTTGGATATGATTCTTGGTTCACCAAAGTCTATGTATATAGCGGTGCATGGAGAACTGGAAGAAGTCATAAGTTCAAAAGGTGATGATAACACATAGAGCAAGTACCACCTGATACGAGTCATCGTCAAGGGAGACGACGCTGTAGTCACCAAGATAACTTCAGAGCGGCAACCTAGAGTGCTCATTCACATAGTACTTCTTGGAAGTACAACTCAAGCACGTGATGAGTATGGGAGTCGGAAGTTTGGAGGAAATGACTAGACCTTAGTACAAGTGGGAGATTGTTGGAGTTGTGTACTTAATGTCTAGATTTAAGTAACGGAAACTCCCGATCCATTGCCATTAATCTATTTAATTAAATAAACAATCATTTGCGTTTAATTATTTATAATTAAATATATGCAAATTATAGTCCTGGATTTCATACGTTGTAGTTAGTATAGTGTGCATGGGCGCACAGAAGATCATACTATCGGTTACTCGTATTTAATCGAACAGTTGCTCACGACCTAGATGGACACGGACCAATCCATCGGTATAGTCGTTGTGTGAGAGAGAAAATAATTTATCTTAATTATTTTATCACACTTGTACACTTGGTGTATTGGGCGGATCGCTTGAGATTTATCGATTAGGATTGCCTTGGATAATCGATTTAAATCTCAGTGTATTTTATTCTTAATCCCCGATACTATTGCGGGTGTGTATATTTAATATAAGTGACTTTGATTTTCCAAAGGAATTGACCGGTTTAATTACTGGGTCAATTACCGGTTAAGTTGGGTCGCTATATTTTATATATGACATGCCGTGAATACTTGACGGGAAAGTGTATCCCGTAAGGGTTGATAATATCCCCGAGATGAGTTCATAAGGAATTATTATGTAAACCCTGCAGGTGGATTTGTTCCGCATAATAATTAAGATTGAATGGTACTAGTCTCGGATATAAGAGATGAATAAATTAATTAGCAATAAATTAATTTTATTCATGGATATTTATATCTTAAATACACGGAATAAATAATACTGCCGGAGAAATATTATTTGATATAATATGGTTTAATATTGGGAGTGCAATTAATTTATATAGTGGAAAATAAATTAATTAATATTGATAAGGATTAATGGACTTGAGCATTGGGCTCAATTTAATCTTCAATATTAGAAGCCCAATATTCCACCTCCTTAAGATCCCCTACGTAGCCTATAAAAGCACTACATGGTCTTCTCTATTCTCATAACTTGAAGATCACAATTCTAGAGAGAGAAAGTAGAGAGGGAGATCCATGGAGTTCGAAAGATCGTCGCCCACCCGACGTTCGAGCTAGCGCAAGGAATACGTGGGAAGGTCTCAAGGTCTTCATAGATCTCGTTTCTCCGTACAACGAGAACAAAGGTAAAATCGTTGAACCCCTTCGATGATTTTAATAATTAATTCGTCGTATACACATGAACGAAGATCCGAGGGACGAACCCGGGGACGGGGATAGACCGGGCGGTGGTGGTCGAAGACCACCGGACCGCCGGCGGTCTAGGGATCCCCGCCGGGATCGCACGCACATAAGACCCTCGGCTGGACGCCGAGGGCGGGCGGTCAAAACCCTAGGGTTTGACCGCCGGGTGCAACCAACGAGAACCCTCGGCTGGACGCCGAGGGTGGCGGTCGAGCCCTAGGGCTTCGACCGCCGGCAGCGCACAAGGACCCCGGCTGTATGCCGGGGATGCGATCGAGCGCGTGCTCGATCGCGTGGGGTGGCGGGCTGGTGCCGCCGCTGCTCGCATGGCGAGCAGCCCCCTCCTCCGCGAACGGCGAGTCGCCGGACTCGCCGTGGGGTTGCCGTGCGTAACCCCGGCGATCGCGATCCCCATGCGGGGGATCCGGCTGGACGTGCGCGGCTTCGGCCCGACGATGCGTTCGGTCGGAACCCCGGCTCGTGTGATGGTTCGCGGTGGTTTCCGGCGAAGGGATTTTGATCGGGTTATTATTTCCGCAATTTTAATAGCCCGGGATATCGATTTCCAACAGTAACGTTGTTCATCTCGAGACGAGGATCATTATGGTATAACTTATTCTCTATTTTGTGCTCATTTGAATTTATGTTCTTATTTGGTTTGAATATGCTCTTATCTTATTATGCTTTCATCTTCTTGATGTTTATTGTTGGCTAGATAGCTTGTTAGGGTAGTGGGAGATTTATTTGTTGAGGAGTTGAGTTTCTAGTATGAGAAATGTGGTGGTCGATTTTTATTGAGGAGGAGACGGACCA
The DNA here is from genome assembly GCA_954870475.1 of Euphrasia confusa. NCBI lineage: Eukaryota > Viridiplantae > Streptophyta > Magnoliopsida > Lamiales > Orobanchaceae > Euphrasia > Euphrasia confusa. The sequence continues at coordinate 12,736,269 of OX940969.1, forward strand.
AGTCCCTCCTATTTGGTAGGCTCGTTGCTTTTGCACGAGCTTGACCCTTATCGACCACCCCTAGGCCTAATCACGGTCGTGCGTGGCCGACTCTATTTTTTTGCCCCAAGCACTCAATAGGCCCGTTGTTAGATAAGCCGTGGGAATCTCGTTGCTAGACCGAAGTTTGAATCTCGGTCGGGTATAACCGAGGTCGAACACGATGTTGGAAATTGATATCACGGGTTATCAAAATTGCGGAACCGATAACCCGAACGAAATCCTTCGCCGGAGTACACGCGAACAAGCCATGCGGACCGAGGCTCAACCGAAGACCGCCGCGGGATGAACCCGCGGCTGCCCAGCCGAGCCCCCGCAAGGGGAGCTCGCGATCGCATCACGCGACCGCTGGGTTGCATCGAAGCAACCCTACGGTGAGTCCGGCGACTCGCCGTTCGCGGAGGAGGGGGCGGCTCGCGACGCGAGCCGCGGCGAGCCCAGCTCGCCATCCCAACGATCGAGCCCATGCTCGATCGACCCCCAGCTATGAGCTGGGGTCCTCGTGCGCACGTCCCCGGCGTCCAGCCGGGGCGTGATTGGTTCGATCCCCACGGGATCCACAAGCTGCGGAGGTCCGGTAGTTCGACCACCACCGGCCGGTTCGTCCTCGTTCCGGGGTTCGTCCTCGGATCTTGGTTCTACGATATTTTCAATATATAAACGATTAAAATCATAAAGGGGTTTTTACGATTTTATACCTCGTTCTCGTTGTCCGGAAAAACGAAGAACTTCGATAACCTTGAAGCCTTCCCACGTATTCCTTGCACTTCGTCCAAACGTCGTGTGGGCGACGATCCTTCGAACTCCTATGGATCTTCTTCAACTCTCTAGAACTATCAACTATTGATATTCTTGTCTTGTTCTATTATGAAGGTCATGTAGTGCTTTTATAGGCTACGTAGGGGACCTTAAGGAAGTAGAATATTGGGCTTCCAATATTAATGATTAAAATTGAGCTCAAGCCCAAATCCATTAATCCATTAATATTAATTATATATTACCTCCACTATATAAATATAATTGCACTCTCAATATTTACTATATTATATCAAATAATATTCTTCCGGTAGTATTATTTATTCCGTATGTTTAAGATATAAATATCCATGAATAAATATTATTTATTGCTCAATAAATTTATTCATCTCTTATTTCCGAGATTAGTACCACTCAACTTTATTATTATGCGGGAACAAATCCACTCGCGAGGTTTACATAATAATTTCTTATGAGCTCATCTCGGAGATATTATCAACCTTTATCGGGAAATACTTTTTCGTCAAGAATTCACGGCATGTCATACATAAAATACAGCGACCCAACTTTATTGGTAATTGACTGGTTATTCTAATCAATCAATTCCTTTGGAAAATCAAAGCCACTTATATTATATGCACACACCTGCAATAATATCAGAGATTAAGAATAGAATACTCTGAGATTTAAATCGATTATCGACGGCAATCCTAATCGATAAATCTCAAGCAGATCCGCTCAATACACCAAGTTTACAAGTATGATAAAATAATCAAGACCAATTATTTTCTCACTCATACAACGACTATACCGATGGATTGGTCCGTGTCCATCTAGGTCGTGAGCAACTGTTCGATTATATACGAGTAACCGATAGTATGATCTTCTGTGTGACGGCGCACACCATACTAACTACAACGTGTATAATCCAGGACTATAATTTGCATTTATTTAATTAAACATAATTAAAAGCAAATGAATGTTTATTTATTAATAGATAAATGAAATTGTACAAGGAGTTCAGATCACTTAAAGCTAGACATTATGATGGAGTAGTGTACTTAATGTCTAAGTTTAAGTGATCTGAACTCCTTGTACACGTTCATTTACCTATTAATAAATAAACATTCATTTTCTTTTAATTATGTTTAATTAAATAAATGCAAATTATTGTCCTAGATTATACACGTTGTAGTTAGTATGGTGTGCGTCGTCACACGGAAGATCATACTATCGGTTACTCGTATATAATCGAACAGTTGCTCACGACCTAGATGGAAACGAACCAATCCATCGATAGAGTCATTGAATGAGTGAGAAAATAATTGGTCTTGATTATTTTATCATACTTGTACACTTGGTGTATTGAGCGGATCTGCTTGAGATTTATCGATTAGGATTTTCGTCGATAATCGATCTAAATCTCAGAGTATTCTATTCTTAATCCCTGATATTATTGCGGGTGTGTGCATATAATATTAGTGACTTTGATTTTCCAAAGGAATTGATTTATTAGAATAACCAGTCAATTACCGGTAAAGTTGGGTCGCTGTATTTTATGTATGACATGCCGTGGATTCTTGACGGGAAAGTTTGTCCCTATAAGGGTTGATAATATCCCCGAGATGAGCTCATAAGGAATTATTATGTAAACCTCGCGAGTGGATTTGTTCCCGCATAATAATAAAGTTGTGTGGTACTAGTCTCGAAAATAAGAGATGAATAAATTTATTGAGCAATAAATAATATTTATTCATGGATATTTATATCTTAAACATACGGAATAAATAATACTATCGGAAGAATATTATTTGATATAATATGGTAAATATTGGGAGTGCAATTATATTTATATAGTGGAGGTAATTATATAATTAATATTAATGGATTAATGGATTTGGGCTTGGGCTCAATTTAATCATTAATATTGGAAGCCCAATATTCTACTTCCTTAAGGTCCCCTACGTAGCCTATAAAATCACTACATGACCTTCATAAATCATAAGAAAAGAATATCAATAGTTGATAGTTCTAGAGAGTTGAAGGAGATCCATTGAGTTTGGAGGATCGTCGCCCACACGACGTTCGAACGAAGTGCAAGGAATACGTGGGAAGGCTTCAAGGTCATCGAAGTTCTTCGTTCTTCCGTACAACGAGAACGAGGTATAAAATCGTAAAACCCCCTTTATGATTTTAATCGTTAATATATCGTAAATACCGACGAACCAAGATCCGAGGATCGAACCACGGAACGAGGATCAACCGGCGGTGGTGATCGAAGATCACGGCACCGCGGCGGTCGACCCGTTACGGTTCGGCGTGCATGGGAGCCCCCGGCCTCCAGCCGAGGGGGCGATCGACGCCTAGGGCGCGATCGCCGGGCGGGCGGCTGGTGCGCCCGCAGCGGCTCGTCGGATCGAGCCGCCCCTCCACGGCGGGCAGGAAGTCGCCGGACTTGCTGCCAGGGGCTGCCGGGAGCGGCCCCATCGATCGCGTCATGCGATCGCGAGCCCCACGTACGGGGTTCGGCTGGGCGCGCGTGGGTTCGCTCACGGTCGCGTGTTCGGTTGAGCTCCGGGCTTCGTGGCGTGCTCGCGATCAAACTCCGGCGACGGTATTTCGTTCGGGTTATTGTTTCCGCTATTTTGATTGCCCGGGGTATCGATTTCTAACAATTGTTATCAGAGCGTGGTTTACGTTCGTGGTATTCTTGATATAATTGTTCTACCTTGCAGGGTTTCCGACTATTATGGCTTATAATTTTTCGTTAATTATTTTTTCATGATTGTTGGTTTATTAAACTCTCGGACATGTCGAGATTCGTTTTGTGTGGTGAATGCTTGTAATAGTAAAAATTCGAGGGTTGACCGAATTTAGGATTTATTATTATTGTTCTATTTTTCCGGAAATTGTATAGGGTCGATTTCATGTATAGAATCGATACCGGATAGTGTAGAAATAAAATTTTAATTTATTTTGCGTTGGATCGATGCCGAAATTACCGTCGGAGAAGTCATGTGACGGAGGAGACGAAAGAGAGGGGTTAGGGCTAGGATCGACCAACCCCATGGTCGATCCATGAGGATCGATCGACCCTAGCATGGAGGGGCCGCCGGCAACGGTGGCCAGCCACCTCCTAGGGCATGGGTTGATGGTGGGGGGCGCGGGGATCCCCACCCCGTGCTTCTCCTACCGAGATCCGACTTTCCATAATTAAATCGGTTTTCCTATTTTGATTATTCTTATTTTTGGGAATATTCATGGAATAGGAAAAAAATTAATTTGGTATTAAATTTATTTTCCTAAATTGATTATTCCTATTGTTGGGAATATTCATGGATTAGGAATAAATAAATTTGGAAAGTTTAGAAGTCCTAAATTATTTTATTTCCTTATTCCATTATGAAATCTTCTAGAATATTCCAAGTGGATCTTGGATAGGATTCTAGAGATTTAATGGAGTAGAAAAAGAAAATAAAAATAATAAAAATATTAAGAATATTTAATTTTATTTTTGATATATTCGATTGACTTAATTTTCGAATTAAGTAACTTTTGGATTAATTAAAAATAAATAGATTTAAATATTGGAATTAATATTCTCTTCACATGGAGCATTCAAGAACGAAGACTGAAGACTAGAAGATGCGTACGGAGATGGAATAAAGCCATAATAGTCGAAAAATAATATTCTAGTATTATTTTTATAGCGTATCCCTTTATTGTAAAAAGCTAAGTGGGAGAGGGATTAGAAACAATCCCATGGTCTCCATTGCTGCTCTCTTGGTGACTTTTATAAACTTTTGAAGTTTATATAGATAAGTTATTGGAGGAGAGTTCTTGTAATTCCTCTTACGAGAAACATTGATTAAGTTTATCAAACAATGCCTAATTTGTCTTTTCAAAACTGATTTCAAGTCGACTCATTCTCACCCCGGGGAGTGGAATGGAGCCAAAGCCACTTGGTCATGTCAAGAACACAAATTAGAGACTTTCTTATCTTTGGATCGATCGTCTGCTCGGCTCCCTCATACTATGAGAGATAGGGTTGTTCGCATGGTGAATCACTAGTAAGAAATTTCGAGTTTCACTTATGATTCTCCGCGTCTTGATTTACAAGATTGAATGAATCAAGTAATTGGATGTCAATTATAAAATCTTTTGGTGTAGTAAACGTCCACACCACGTGGCTTGCTATACTGAATGGGATTTTGGAATAATTGATGTAGACAGTTTTAAGGAATTGTGAAGAATTGGGAGTTTTCGTAAACGTCCACACCACGTGGCTTGCGGTAATGTAACAATTCCAAACGATTCACTTTGGTACTGAGTAATGGTTTACACTTAGATACGCGTTATAGTATCCTTCCCCACGAAGTAACGCTATAAATGATGTATGACCGAAGAAAATCTAATTGCTAAATCGTTTGGGTTGGTAAACGTCCACACCACGTGGCTTGCCATATCTAATGGGATTTTAGACGTGATTAGTGATTTAATGATATTATTTGAGGGAGATAATATCGGAATTAAATTGTTTGTTTGTTTTATGTGCTTATAGGTTAAGAGTGACTATGACCCCACTTTGTGATATACTTAAGGATGAAAACTCACTGGTTCAATATTGTAATGATTGGGAATGAAATCTGGACATTGTTCAGACTGTCAAGCTTTCCGAATCCACTGTTGTCCCAACTAACGAGGACATTAAGAATGAACTCAGGGATATGTTGAGACATAGTGTGGAAGCTGGACAAGAGGTGGTTAACATACTCACGGAATTCTCTCTTAACAAGTCTCTTGAAAATGATTCAACGAGAGCGGATTTTGTGCGTAAGTTAAGGGAATCACAAGCTCTTGTTGCCAAGCTAAAGGTGAAGCGAGCAAAGAGGTCCAGTGGTTTGAAACCACGGATTGGGAAAAGCAAGCTGCAAGGCAAGTGCTTTCGATGCAAGCCATCTGGGACTGGAAGTCTGATTATACTCTCATCAAAGGTACAAAATTTTCCTTAGTCACCGAAACATTGTCAGCGGTGTTATCTACCAGCACCTGGTGTGTAGATACGGGAGCCACTCACCATGTCTGCAATTCAATGCAGAGGTTCCAGGAAACCCGGAGACTTAGAGAGTGAGAGATCGTGATCTACATGGGCAATGCTGCGAAGGTGGCAGCCGTTGCAGTGGGAGACGTTCACTTACGTTTTAGTAGTGATAGGATTTTAGTTTTACAAAATTGTCTTTATGTACCGAATTTTAGAAAGAATTTAATTTCGGTTTCTAAGTTAATTCTGAATGGATATTCTGTTTCTTTTGATCGCTTTGTGATCATAAGAAGAAATAGTGAGATTATCTGTTCTGGTACATTGGCTGACGATTTATATGTACTAAATCCTGATTCTACCACGATGCAACAAACCGAGAGTAATAACACATCTACGAACACCAATAAGAGAAAGGAACCTTCTAAAATGAATCAATTATACTTGTGGCATCTAAGGCTAGGTCATATTAATTCAAATAGAATTCAAAGGTTGAAAGCTGATGGTTTAATCAGTGGCGTTGAAGGAGAGGACCTTCCAACCTGCGAATCCTGTTTGGATGGTAAAATGACCAAGCGTTCTTTTTCTGGTAAAGGAAGAATATCCGAGCAAGTATTAGATTTGATTCACTCTGATGTATGCAGACCTATGTCTACTCAGGCAAGAGGAGGGTACGAATACTTCATCACTTTTACTGATGATTACTCAAGGTATGGATATGTATACCTGATGCGCCGCAAGAGCGATTCTTTTGACAAGTTCAAGGAATTCAAGGTTCTTGTGGAGAACCTTCGTGGTAAATCCATAAAATGCCTGCGATCTGATCGCGGAGGCGAGTACATGTCTGGAGAATTCAAGGCATACTTAGCAGAGAATGGGATTGAATCCCAACTGACTTGACCATATACTCCTCAGCAGAATGGTGTGTCAGAAAGAAGGAATAGGACTCTTATGGAGATGGTGCGATCGATGATGAGTTACTCGGACTTACCTATTATGTTCTGGGGACATGCCTTAAAAACAGCGGCGTAAATTTTGAACAGGGTTCCAACCAAAACGGTACCAACTACACCTATGGAACTGTGGAGTGGGCGCAAGCCTAATTTGAAACACATTCGGATCTGGGGTTGTCCAGCACATGTGTTGCGACAAGGGGCCGATAAGTTAGAACCTAGATCAGAAGTACGGTTGTTTATAGGATACCCGAAAGGAACTAAGGGTGGCATGTTCTATAGTCCTACAGACCAGAAGATCGTTATTAGCTCTAACGCTCGGTTCTTAGAGGAAGACTACGTCATGGACAACAAGCCCAAAAGTGATATAATGCTTGATGAAGTAAGAGGAAACGAGAAAGACTTCGATACAGCTGAACTGAGTAGTGATACACCATTAGAACCTGCACCTGACACTGTCACTGTTAATACACCGGAACGCCGTCGTAGTGGGAGGGTTGTTAAACAACCGGACAGATGGATTGGACTGGGTGAGTCTTCGGACTCTGGACCTGGAGTACATGAAATCGATCCCTGGACCTATGATGAGGCGGTACAAGATAAAGATTCGCCTTCTTGGAAGAAAGCAATGAAATCCAAAATAGAATCTATGGATTCTAATAAATCTGGGATCTTGTAGAACCACCAAACGGCGTAAAGTCAATTGGGTGTAAATGGGTCTACAAGAGAAAGAGAGGATCTGACGGAAAGGTTGAAACCTTTAAAGCAAGGCTTGTAGCGAAAGGATATACTCAGAAAGAGGGAATCTATTATGAGGAGACCTTCTCGCCGGTAGCCAAGATAAAGTCGATCCAGAATCTCTTATCCATAGCAGCTCATTTGAACTATGAGGTGTGGCAAATGGATGTCAAGACGGCTTTCCAAAACGGAAGTCTTGACGAGACAATTTATATGAAACAACCAGAAGGATTCATTGCTGAGGGGCGAGATCATGTAGTGTGCAAGCTTAATCGACCCATCTATGGATTGAAACAAGCCTCGAGATCGTGGAACATGCGATTTGATGAAGTAGTCCAATCTTATGGATTCATTCAAAGCATGGACGAATCGTGTGTATATTGGAAACGTGATGGGAAGAAGGTGGTGTTTCTCGTGCTTTATGTAGATGACATTCTTCTCATTGGCAACAATGTAAATATGTTATCATACATAAAGGGATGGTTGTGTAGACAATTCGATATGAAAGATTTAGGAGAGGTGGGACATGTTCTAGGGATCAAAGTTATAAGGGATCGCCGGAATAGAACATTGTACCTTTCCCAGGCATCTTACATAGACACGATTCTGGCTCGTTTTAACATGCAAGATTCCAAGAAGGGTGAGTTACCCTTCACCAAAGGAATTTATCTTTCTAAGAAGTTGTGTCCTCAGACACAAAAGGAGAAAGATGAGATGAAAGCAGTTCCCTACGCTTCGGCTGTGGGAAGCTTGATGTATGCAATGTTATGCACGAGACCTGATATCTGCTATGCAGTTGGCATAGTGGCAAGATATCAGAGTAACCCTGGAAAGGAACATTGGTCTGCTGTGAAGAGCATTTTCAAGTATTTGCGAAATACTAAGGATTATGTTCTAAGGTACAAAGCAGACGAGCTATTTCCTTTGGGTTACTCAGATTCGGATTTCCAAGTAGATAAGGACCGGCGTAAGTCGACATCAGGCTACGTGTACACTTTGGGAGGTGGATCCGTATCATGGAAGAGTGTTAAGAAAAAGTGCATTTCGGACTCTACCATGGAAGCTGAATATGTTGCAGCCTCAGAGGCAGCGAAAGAGTCAGTTTAGTTCCTTAATTTCCTCCGGGACTTAGATGTGATTCCAAGTTTGCCCAAGGAAATGACAATTTATTGTGATAATAGCGGTGTAGTTGCAAAAAGTAAGGAACCACGGTCCCATAGTGCTACGAAACACATAGAGCGCAAGTACCACCTGATTCGAGACATCGTCAAGAGAGGCGACGTTGTAGTCACCAAGATAGCTTCAGAGGACAACCTAGCGGACCCTTTCACAAAGGTACTTCCTAAGAAGTATATTTTAAGCACTTGAATGGTTTGGGAGTCGGAAGTTTGGAAGAAGACTAGACCTTAGTATAAGTGGGAGATTGATGGAGTAGTATACTTAATGTGTTGGAAATCGATACCCCGGGCTATCAAAATTGCGGAAACAATAACCCGAACGAAATCCTGTCGCCGGAGTATGATCGCGAGCACGCCACGAAGCCCGGAGCTCAACCGAACGCGCGACCGTGGGCAAACCCACGCGCGCCCAGCCGAGCCCCGTACGTGGGGCTCGCGATCGCATGACGCAATCGCTGGGGCTGCTCCCGGCAGCCCCCGACAGCAAGTCCGGCGACTTGCTGCCCGCCGTGGAGGGGCGGCTCGATCCGACAAGCCGCTGCGAGCGCACCAGCCGCCCGCCCGGCGATTGCGCTCTAGGCGTCGATCGCCCCCTCGGCTGGAGGCCGGGGGCTCCCATGCACGCCGAACCCTAACGGGTCGACCGCCGCGGTGCAGTGGTCTTCGATCACCACCGCCGGTTGATCCTCGTTCCGGGTTTCGATCCTCGGATCTTGGTTTGTCGGTATTTACGATATATTAACGATTAAAATCATAAAGGGGGTTTTACGATTTTATACCTCGTTCTCGTTGTCCGGAAAAACGAAGAACTTCGATACCTTGAAGCCTTCCCACGTATTCCTTGCACTTCGTTCGAACGTCGTGTGGGCGACGATCCTCCGAACTCTATGGATCTCCTTCAACTTTCTAGAACTATCAACTATTGATATTCTTGTCTTATGATTTATGAAGGCCATGTAGTGCTTTTATAGGCTACGTAAGGGCCTTAAGGAAGTAGAATATTGGGCTTCCAATATTAATAATTAAATTGAGCTCAAGCCCAAATCCATTAATCCATTAATATTAATTATATAATTACCTCCACTATATAAATATAATTGCACTCCCAATATTTACCATATTATATCAAATAATATTCTTCCGGTAGTATTATTTATTCCGTATGTTTAAGATATAAATATCCATGAATAATTATTATTTATTGCTCAATAAATTTATTCATCTCTTATTTCCGAGAATAGTACCACTCAACTTTATTATTATGCGGGAACAAATCCACTCGCGAGGTTTACATAATAATTCCTTATGAGCTCATCTCGGGGATATTATCAACCCTTATCGGGACATACTTTCCCGTCAAGAATTCACGGCATGCCATACATAAAATACAGCGACCCAACTTTACCGGTAATTGTATGGTTATTCTAATCAATCAATTCCTTTGGAAAATCAAATCCACTAATATTATATGCACACACCCGCAATAATATCAGAGATTAAGAATAGAATACTCTGAGATTTAAATCGATTGTCGACGGCAATCCTAATCGATAAATCTCAAGCAGATCCGCTCAATACACCAAGTGTACAAGTATGATAAAATAATCAAGACCAATTATTTTCTCACTCATACAAAGACTATACCGATGGATTTGTCTGTGTCCATCTAGGTCGTGAGCAACTGTTCGATTATATACGAGTAAACGATAGTATGATCTTCTGTGTGACGACGCACACCATACTAACTACAACGTGTACAATCTAGGACTATAATTTGCATTTACTTAATTAAACATAATTAAAAGCAAATGAATGTTTATTTATTAATAGGTAAATGAAAGTGTACAAGGTGTTCAAATCACTTAAAGCTAGACATTAAGTATACTACTCCATCAATCTCACACGTATACTAAGGTCTAGTCTTCTTCCAAACTTCTGACTCTCAAACCCTTCAAGTGCTTGAAATATACTTCCTTAGGAAGTACCTTTGTGAAAGGGTCCGCTAGGTTGTCTTCTGAAGCTATCTTGGTGACTACTGCATCGCCCCTCTTGACGATGTCTCGAATCAGGTGGTACTTGCGCTCTATGTGTTTCGTAGCACTATGGGACCGTGGTTCCTTACTGTTTGCCACTGCACCGCTATTATCACAATAAATTGTCATAGCCTTGGGCAAACTTGGAATCACATCTAAGTCCCGGAGGAAATTAAGGAACCAAACTGACTCTTTCGCTGCCTCTGAGGATGCAACATATTCAGCTTCCATGGTAGAGTCTGAAATGCACTTTTGCATAACACTCTTCCATGACACGGCGCCACCTCCCAAAGTGTACACATAGCCTGATGTCGACTTACGCCGGTCCTTATCTTCTTGGAAATCCGAACCTGTGTAACCCAAAGGAAATAGCTCGTCTGCTTTGTACCTTAGAACATAATCCTTAGTATTTCGCAAATACCTGAAAATGCTCTTCACAGCATACCAATGTTCCTTTCCAGGGTTACTCTGATATCTCGCCACTATGCCAACTACATAGCAGATATCAGGCCTCGTGCATAACATTGCATACATCAAGCTTCCCACAGCCGAAGCGTAGGGAACCGCTTTCATCTCATCTTTCTCCTTTTGTGTCCGAGGACACAACTTCTTAGAAAGATAAATTCCTTTGCTGAAGGGTAACTCACCCTTCTTGGAATCTTGCATGTTAAAACGAGCCAGAATCGTGTCTATGTAAGATGCCTGGGAAAGGTACAATGTTCTATTCCGGCGATCCCTTATAATTTTGATCCCTAGAACATGTCCCACCTCTACTAAATCTTTCATATCGAATTGTCTAGACAACTATCTCTTTATGTCTGATAACATCTTTACATTGTTGCCAATGAGAAGAATGTCATCTATGTAAAGTACGAGAAACACCACCTTTTTCCCATCACGTTTCCAATACACACACGATTCGTCCATGCTTTGAAGGAATCCATAAGATTGGACTACTTCATCAAATCGCATGTTCCACGATCTCGAGGCTTGTTTCAGTCCATAGATGGATCGATTAAGCTTGCACACTAGATGATCTCGCCCCTCAACAATGAATACTTCTGGTTGTTTCATATAAATTGTCTCGTCAAGACTTCCGTTTTGGAAAGCCGTCTTGACATCCATTTGCCACACCTCATAGTTCAAATGAGCTGCTATGGATAAGAGAATCTGGATCGACTTTATCTTGGCTACCGGCGAGAAGGTCTCCTCATAATTGATTCCTTTCACGATGGAAGGGCTTGAACTTCTCCTCGTTATGGCCATATGAGGCGTTCAGGCACTTGAGAAAATCTGTGAAGTTGCTTGATGCGACCCGAGTTCTGTTTCAAGCTAGAACGACGACGAAGACGGTAGAACGTAGGTCAAGAGTGTGCCGAGAACGCGCCGCGAAGTTCGGGAAGAATTTTGGCTTGGTGTCGGCCGACACCAAGGCCTGTCGGCCGACAGAGGGCCTAAAACTTTGTTTCTGCCGATCTCGAGGATCAACACGAGGATCATCGCGCACTTCGGGATGGGTGTCGGTCGACACCCTATACCTGTCGGCCGACACCAAGGCAAATTCGGCGACAGCGGCGGAATTTTGATATTTTAGCGTTTTTGTTATGTTATTTCCTTATTTTCAGCTTTTAGGGTTTTATTTGCCTATTTAATGGTTTTCCTAGTTCATTATTGAAAGAACATTATTGATGAATAAAATTACTTTTTTGTGAGTTTTACTAAAATTCTCTCTGGGGTTTGAATTCTACCCGACTATCCAAAGAATTCAACCGACGAATCAACGAAGCGATTCACCCTTCGTTCGTGTGTCTTCCTCATCCCCGAGTTGCTGCGTCGATCACGTGTTGGGTCTAGGGTTTCGTTCTTAGATTATTTCACGATTCAGATTCAGAGGTTTTGGGACCTTTCCACCGATATCTTTTCTCAATTTCTTCTTCGTTCATCTTCTATCCTTCGTATCCCAACGAGGTTCGTATCATTTGGTATCAGAGCCCAGGTTAGGGTTCTTTATTTTTCTGAATATGTAGCCTCGTTTTTTTTTTTCGTTTCTTCTTATTCTTTTCTTCTTCTTCCTTGATTAAAAAAAAAAAAGGAAAAAAAAAATTATTTTATTTTATTTTCGAAAATTACTGTTCATGAACAGTAATTATTAAAAAAAAAATTAATTTGTTCTCGATTATTCTTTTCTTGTTGTTTATCGTTCGTTCAGCAGTTAAACATCTTCCGTTCGTTTGAGGATTTTGTTGGATTGAATTCGGCTAGTAAGGTTGGGAATTTCGATTCCTTAAGAGAGAATTTGAGAGGACAAAAGGCAGAGTGTGAGTGAGATAAAAGCCATACTGAGAGATACACGAGAGCTGTGAGAGAGAGAGTTCTTTATTTCTTTTGTTTCTAACACTTTTGCAGGTTGACTGAGATTGATCATTCCCAAACTAAGCTCATCGTGGAGACATTACGAGCGGAGTTAGGAACTATGATTACGTCGGAGATGGAGGTGGTGCATAAGCGACTTACCGCCCTGGAGGAGAGACCTCATCGAGATAATGCGTGGTATCGAAGAGGTGGCGGCAGATATCGGGAAGTTCAGAATGTCCATCAACGAGCCCGTGATCATAGTCGGGAGTTTTATGTTGAGAAGGATGAAGTTTTTGACATTGATGTGAGGAGGTCACGAGCTGAGATCCAGAGTGAGAGCTGGAGCAACATTGAGCGTCTGTTAGAGGAGTGGGTACATGCGTCCATGGCTGCTGGGAAAGTAGCGACTGATGATGAGGGCAAGAAGTCAGAAATGTCGGCTTCAGTAGAGTCCGAGGAGGAGGCTTCGATGGAGACCGAGGAGGAGGCTTCGGTAGAGTCCGAGGATTCGGTTTCAGTAGAGTTCGAGGTGTCTCCGGTGGAGTCCGAGGATGAGGTTTCGGTGGAGTCCGAGGATCTTCTTCACACGAAAAGTTGCATGAGTGTGGTTGGTGCAACCGATGTCAACCAAGTGACGCAGACAGTGAATGAGGGGCATCCGACGTTGGTGATGTTGTGCACGGAGGAGCTGATTACCACTAACGTTTTATTGTCTCTACACCCTTTTACTCATTATGCTTTGCAGGAATTTCATGATGTCTTCCCTGAAGATAGATCTACTAGTTTCCCGCTACGTCGAGGGTGTGAGCTGCAGAATTATGTTGTTCCGAGCTTGTTCGTGAGAGTGGTGTTCAAGCCTGGCATAGGCTTGTATTTGAGGACAAATCCTCTTGAAGAGGAGGGGAATGATGCGACCCGAATTCTGTTTCAAGCTAGAACGACGACGAAGACGGTAGAACGGAGGTCAAGAGTGTGCCGAGAACGCGCCGCGAAGTTCGGGAAGAATTTTGGCTTGGTGTCGGCCGACACCAAGGCCTGTCGGCCGACAGAGGGCCTAAAACTCTGTTTCTGCCAATCCCGAGGATCAACACGAGGATCATCGCGCACTTAGGGATGGGTGTCGGCCGACACCCTATACCTGTCGGCCGACACCAAGGCAAATTCGGCGACAGCGGCGGAATTTTGATATTTTAGCGTTTTTGTTATGTTATTTCCTTATTTTCAGCTTTTAGGGTTTTATTTGCCTATTTAATGGTTTTCCTAGTTCATTATTGAAAGAACATTATTGATGAATAAAATTACTTTTTTGTGAGTTTTACTAAAATTCTCTCTGGGGTTTGAATTCTACCCGACTATCCAAAGAATTCAACCGACGAATCAACGAAGCGATCCACCCTTCGTTCGTGTGTCTTCCTCATCCCCGAGTTGCTGCGTCGATCACGTGTTGGGGTCTAAGGTTTCGTCCTTAGATTATTTCACGATTCAGATTCAGAGGTTTTGGGACTTTCCACCGGTATCTTTTCTCAATTTCTTCTTCGTTCATCTTCTATCCTTCGTATCCCAACGAGGTTCGTATCATTGCTCATCATCCATCCATGTAAAGTGCCTGGTGGTTTGCCCAAACCAAATAGTATTTCCATGTTGGTCAAGGTCGACTTGCTCTTCTCTTCCGAATTTTGGGCGAACAACCCTTTTGTTTTACTTTCTGGACCTTCACTTAAAACATCACTATTGGTCTCATTGATTTTATTTGCATGTCCAACGTAGAGAAATTTCGTGTGCTTGGGCAATATCTTTGATTTTTTCCTCGGGTGCTCGTTCAAAGGTTGGCTTTAATCTCTCTTCTCGGACATCATTCTCACTTTGCATCGACTGGATTAAATTATCAGATGGTTGAAACATGCCAATATGAAATACCTCATGTTTCTTCACTTGGACGATATTTAGTTTCTACGCTTGGGAAAGTTGCTCCTCTTGGGCAGGTTGCTCTTCTACTGCAGTTTGCTCATTTTGATGCTTGTGATGCCCGTAACCAAATTTATAGTGATATCTAGATTCTGGTATGTTGGTCAAGTCATACGGCTCGAAGTTATTCTATATTTCTTTCCCATAGTTGTGCATTGGCCAACCTGCGTGTCTTCCCTCATAGTGTAGTAGTGGGCGCTGGTTATGATCAACTTCATTTGTTTCGTCTACTTTGAGTGGTCTTGTGGCCATAATCTCCACGAGTTTCTCGATGGTGCCGCAAAGTTTATCAATTTTATCTTCGGCAGACATAGGCATGATAGCAGCCTGCTTGGGCAAGTAGTTTTCATCTTCACAAGATCCTTCGGCCAAGTATTTTAATATTTTGAATGCCTCACTTGCAGTTTTTTCCGGAAATAGACGATATGGGCATAGTGCTTGAATCTCATTGAATCGTACCCAATAGTCGTAGAAAGATTCTCATGTGCCCATTTTGATGTTGTAAATCATCTTCTTGATCTGCATGATCCGAGATATGGGGAAGTGCTTCTTCAAGAATTGATGTTGGAGCTGCTGCCATGTTGTAATTTCGCCCCTGAGAAAAGTCTATAGCCAATCTCTTGCCCCATCACCAAGGGATAAGGGAAAAGCTAATAGTCGGATGTACTCTGCCAGGTTGCCCATAGCAGGTATAGTCCAACATGTCAGCTCAAAATTTTGCAAATGTAGTAGAGGGTCCTCCCAGGGCATATCGCTGAACTTGGGCAACAGCTGCAGAAAACTGGGTTTCATTGACCAATCTGTAGTGATGTTGGGCAAAGTTATGCCCCCAAGTCTAAAGTCCAAAAAGTTAGGGAACCGAAATTCCCTCAATGTCTGATCCACTCGTCGGTTGTTCAAGTCATCCATCTTTTGTGCCCTCTGCTCAAGTCTGGATCTTGAGAAAAGGTGGTTCTCTGGGCTGCACGTGCTGCTTGACCTGCTTTTCTTGTCTTGCTCCTTGTTGTCCTGTTTGGTCAACCTGGAACAAAAAACAAAAAATCACAAGTCAAATAGCACAAAGAAAATAACTGGAATATAAACTCCCCGGCAACGGCGCCAATTTTGACGCTACCGTCGTTTGAGTAGCGCAAAATAAATTTATAAGACCTAAAGCTTCACACCAACAACAAGTATTAGTGGTAAGTATTAGGTGTCGATCCCATGAGGAGTATATTGTTATTTTCTCACGGCTTTGCCCAAAGTGGGTTGTCACGATTTTAGAAAGTGTTTTGGGTGAATAATCGAACTACTAAAATAATTAAAAACAAATAATAAATCAACTAAACCTAAAAGCAAGAAATAAAATACTCAGCTACTCAACTTGACCAATAACGGAAATAAACTACTCAACTAATGAACTCGGCCAAACCGTAAAACAGAGCATATGGGCACAGTCGTCACCTTGTCTACCTGATCAAGTTTCTACTGTTCATCGGCACGTAAGATTTTGCTAACAACTTTATCTATCGTTTATAGGTTGTCCAATTAAAGTATAAACGCCCCTATGATGTCACGCACGCAAATACCCCAACCCTTATTCACTCTTTCGGTTTAAAGTTCTACTAAATCTCTTTATGCAAAACTTCTAGTATTGATCAATTCGACACTATGTTAGCCGACATGAGTCTAAGTTGACCAAACTGCATTAATCTCTAAGCGAACCCGAAATGGCCAATAGCATGCCCGGACAGACCCGAGTCATACGACCACATCTCCAGCAACATGTAATACTATGCGGACGCCCAGTCTCCCGGCTCGTTGATCCACGTATTTGTGTGTTAGATAAAGTGGGTTTCCTACTGGCTACTGTAAGTTTCCCAAGTCCCTAACATGCTTGTAGATATTACCCTGTTGAATCGGGAATAAAACTAAGTTAGTTTCTATAATCAAAAGCCTCACATTATTTTACACAGCAGACAGACCAAGTTCAGACGTTGCTCAGGCGCAGATTAACTAGCTACGCATGAACAAAGCTAAAATAAATAAAATAAAAGGAAAACATGCTGGAATTAAACTAAGAAATAAAAGCATGAAATAAAAATGAAATTGCCCAGCTATGCCCGAAGGTGATAGCCGGGGAGAACTCGTCTTCTTCTTCCTCCGATCTTCTTTGGTGGGCAGAATATTTTAGTATGTGAGTTCGTACTCTTCGCCACTGTTTTCCACGTGATTTCTAGGGTCTCATGTGTATTTATAGATGTTGGAAGTCTTGGCCTCCAAGTATCACTGCCTTGATCAGTTTAATTGAGATAAGGAAATAAAAGATTCTTTCCTTATTATTTCCTTAAAAATAGGTATCCTGCCGCGTACTTGACCAATTCCGTGTATATATAGGACTCATCTGATGTAGAGACGTGTCGGACAATGACTCTAACTTTGGAAAGATTGCAACTTTGATACTTCTCTGAATCTGGTCGCCTTTGAGGACTCCATGATTTCAAGGACTCTTCTTACACTCTTGCTCAACGTCTGTCTTGTTGGAAATCGACTATCCGGGACATGTCCGTTCGAACCCTTGAACATCCGGACATGCCCAATCGACTTCTGGAGGTCACCTCCGAACAGCCATCGCCACCCGCTCTACCGATCGCGCGTCTGCCGCGGCCGAAACCGCGGCTCGAAATCATCCCAGAGCAGGCGGCCGCCTGCTGCCCAAGCGGGCGCTCGCGACCCATCGCGATCGGGCGCCTGCCGCCCAGGCGGGCGCTTCCCTACTTCGAACAGCAGCGCGCTGCTGCTGTTCCGGGCCATTCTCGATCCGATTTTCTCCGTCCGGCCACCGATCCGGCGGTCCTTGACCACCCAGAAGCTGGAGAACATCTACCTTGACCCCCGGAAACCAATCGTTGGTTCGTTGTATGATTACATACGAGAAGAAATCGAAACGATGCGGAAAAGGGTTTTCGATTTCATACCTTTGTTGCGTGATTCGGAGAAGCCGAATTGACAGAGACCTCGAGTCTTCTAGCGTGTATCCTAGCCCTCGATTTCGGCCGTTGTGTGGGCAACGATCCGCCGGAATTCTTCTCTTCATCTTCTCTCTCAAACCCAGCGTAAGAAATATTATTTTTAGTCTCTCAAATATAATTGCGCTAGCAATTAATTTCTGCAGAAAAAATAACTGCGCTAATCCTTTTATTTCTACAGAAAAAATAATTGCGCAAACAATTAATTTTTTTCTCCGCAAAAATAAAATAGCGGCGTTTCGTATGTTTAGAGAAGAGAGAACGAGGATTTATATACGCCACACTAGGGACCCATAGGCAATTAATTAATTAGGCTTAATTGCAATTTAATTAACTTGGTGTCCCAAAAGGAAAACCTTAATTAAACTCCACAATTTTATTTATAATTAATTCCACTATAAAATTATAAATGATTTCCCAATTAATTAATTCAAATTATTCCGTCAATAATTTTCCCGCCGTATTACATATGTGACATTTCCCCGTGTTTAAAATATCGCATGTCCACGAATTAACTTTAATTACTAATAATTAAATTAATTCATTTCTTATTATCCGAGACTAGTACCACTCATCCTTATTATCATGTGGAGTAAATCCACCTGCAGGGTTTACATGATAAACTTTATGAGCTCATCTCGGGGACATCATCAACCCAATAAATGGGACACAATTTCCTGTCTATAATCTATAGCATGCCGTGTGTACAATACCGATTCCCAATCTACCGAGAATATTGACTAAACAAGTAGTCTCACTCATTGGAACATCAAAGAACCGAGCATTGGGATTAAGAACTCACATATCCGTAATATCTGAGGTCTAGTTCGATTACTCCGATTAGTATAAATCGAACGCCCTCCCGTGGTCCTGCTCAATACACCAAGTGTACGAGTGTAACATGATAGTCAAGACCAACTATCTACCAGTCACACTACGACGTACCGATGGATTGTCCCTGTCCATCTAAGTCGTGAGCTACTGTTCGATAGTATACGAGTAACCGATAGTATGATCTTCCGCGTGTCTCCTCACGCCATACTATCTACAACGTATACATCAAGGACTATTGCATTAAATGCAATCATGCTTGAATCATATATAGAATTAAGGTATAGATAAAGAGTTTCGGATTTCCACTAAACTAGACATTTAGAATATAACTCCATCAATCTCCCACTTATACTAAAAGTCTAGTCGCCCTCTTCCTAACATCAGATTCCCATAACCTCATCACGCCTACCCAACGCTTTCGCTGGAAGAGCCTCTGTGAACGGGTTTTACCAGGCAATCCTCTCGATACTATCTAGGTGACAACTGTATCGTCTTACTAGACGATCTCTCGAATCAGGTGGTACTTGCGCTCTACGTGTTATCTCCCACTGTGGACTCGTGGTATTTCAAGTTTGCTAATATACCGCTATTCAAAATAGCTTTGGGCAAACTAGAAACCACATCTAAGTCCCTCAGGATGTTCTGGAGCCACACTGACCTTTTAACTGCCTCAGAGGCCGTTATCCTTTCAGTTTCCATGGTAAAGTCCGTAATGCATCGCTGCTTTACATTGTCCATGTGACTGCTCCACTTCACAGTGAGAACACATAGCCTGACTTCGACTTTCAACTGTCCTTGTCTGATTGGAAATCCAATTCTCTGTAATCCAAAAGAAACAACTTGACTGTTTTGTAACTTAGAACATATTATCTTAGTCCTTTACATGTGCCTAAATATGTTCTTTACATCAGTCGAGTGATCCTTTCCAGGATTACTATGATATCTCACCACCATGCCCACGGCATAGTAGATATCAGTCTCGTGCACAGCACTGCATACATTAAGCTTCCCACCGTTAAGGTGTAGGGAACTACTTAAGTTTTATTTATCTCCTTATTGTGTCAAACAAAAAATTTTAGATAAATTATTCCATATCTAAAAGGTGAAAACCTTTCTTGGAATTCTGCATGCTAAAACGAGCAAGAATTTTATTTATGTATGAGGCTTGGGATAAGTACTATGTTCTTTTCTGGCGATCCCTTATAACTTTGATGCCAAGAACATGCCTAACTTACCCTAAGTCCTTCATATCGAATTGCTCGGACAACCATCCCTTTATGTCTGATAACATCTTCATATCGTTACCAATTAGAAGAATGTTGTCTACACAAAGAATGAGAAATCACCACATCTTTTCCGTCACTTCTTTGTTACACACAGGACCCAAACATGCCTTGAATGAATCCATAAAATGGATTTTCTCATATATCCGCATGTGTCCAAGATCTTGAAGCTTCCTTCAATCCAAAGATCGATTAAGCTTGCTTACAAAATGCTCTTGGCTCTTTTCGATGAATCCCTCTGGATGTCCGATACAGATGGTCCCGTCAAGACTTCCATTTATAAAATCCGTCTTGACTTCCATATTCCATGTGAAGACAAAAGAATTCTGATCGACTTTAGCATAGCTACCGGCGAAAAAAGTTTCCTCATAATCGATCCCTTTCTTTCTGAGTGTACCCTTTCGCAACAAGCCTAGCCTTGAAGGTTTACACCTTCCTGTCAGACCCTCTTTTCCTCTTGTACACCCACTTGCAACCAATGGCTTTTACACCTTTAGGCGGTGCTACAAGATTCCAAACCTGATTTGAATCCAAAGATTCAATCTCAGATTTCATCGCCTTTTTCCAAAACTGAGCATCTTGATCTTTCAGCGTCTCGTCATAGTTCCAGGGTTCGGCTTCATGTTCTCCAGGTAACAAGTCCGAAGACTCACCTATAAACATGAACCTGTCGGGTAGTCTAACAACCCTCCCACTACGACGACGCTCCGGTGTATCTTTAGTGACTAAAGATTATAGTAGTGAACTACTCAGTTTGGCTAGTTCTAAGTTTTGATCAGTACCTCTAAGCTCATCAAGTATCAATCTACTCTTGGGCTTGTGATCTTGCATATATAGTCCATGTCTAAGAACCGAACGTTGATGCAATCAACGAGCATCTGGTCCTTTGGACTACATTACATATCTCAATTCGTTTTCTTAGGGTATCCTATAAACAACCGAATATATGTACATGTTTCCAAAAGGAATCAAGTTAAGGATAAACGCCGTTGTTTCCAAAGCATATCCCAAAACCGAATTAGGTAACTCCGAATAACTCATTGTCTACTTTCCCATATCTATAAAAGTCCTATTCCTTCTTACTAACACATCATTATTGTCGAGGCATGAATGGTGTAGTCAATTGGGAGTTAATCCCATCTTTCTGATAAGTATGCCTTGAACTCCATAAAGAGGTTCACATACATCAAAGAGAATCAACTCTAGTACTTTCATGGATCTTTGCCCTTTAACCGTAAAGGGTTGCTTGGTCATTTAAACTTCCAAGTATGATTCGAAGGTTGGAAGGTCCTTTCCTTCAACCTAGTTGAATCTATCAGCCTTCATCCTTTGAATCGTACTTAAGTTAAGATGATCTAGCCTAAGATGCCATAAGTACATTTGATTCATCCTAGAAGGATCTTTACTCTTATTGGGGTTCGACAATGTGTTATTTGCTCCGGTGTGGCATCGTGGAAGAATATGGATTTAGTATTAAATTGTCTATCAATGTACCAGAATAGATAATATCCCCGTTTCCTATTCTGATAGGTATGAAACCATCCAAAGAAACGGAATATCCATTCTAAGCCAATTTAGAAATCCGAAATGAAAATTCTTTCTAAATGCCGGCACATAAAGACAATTTATTAGAACTAAAATCCTACCGTTAAAACATTTAACATCTCCCACTGCAACGGCTGTTACCGTCAAAGTATTGCCCATGTAGGTTATAACTTCTTCCTTTATAAGTCTCCGGGTTTCTTGGAACCCCCGCATTTAAGTGCAGACATGATTAGTGGTTCCCGTATCCACACACCAGGTGCTGGTAGATGTTGGAGTTGTGTACTTAATGTCTAGATTTAAGTAACGATAAACTCCCGGTCATAGCATTTAATCTATTTAATTAATGAACAATTGTTTGCGTTTAATTATTGATAATTAAAAATACGCAATTAATAGTCCTGGATTCTATACGTTGTAGTTAGTATGGTGTGCGACGTCACACAGAAGATCATACTATCGGTTGCCGTTGATAATTGATTTAAGTCTCAGAGTATTTTATTCTTAATCCCCGATACTATTGCGGGTGTGTATATTTAATATAAGTGACTTTGATTTTCCAAAGGAATTAACCGATTTAATTATTGGGTTAATTACCGGTAAAATTGGGTCACTATATTTTATATATGACATGCCGTGAATACTTGACGGGAAAGTGTATCCCGTAAGGGTTGATAATATCCCCGAGATGAGTTCATAAGGAATTATTGTGTAAACCTCATGAGTGGATTTTTTTCGCACAATAATTAAGGTTGAATGGTACTATTCTCGGATATAAGAGATGAATAAATTAATTAGCAATAAATTAATTTTATTCATGGATATTTAAATCTTAAATACACGGAATAAATAATACTTACCGGAGAAATATTATTTGATATAATATGGTTTAATATTGGGAGTGCAATTAATTTATATAGTGAAAAATAAATTAATTAATATTGATGGGATTAATAGATTTGGGCTTGAGCTCAATTTAATCATCAATGTTGGAAGCCCAATATTCCAGCTCCTTTAGATCCTCTACGTAGCCTATAAAAGCACTACATGGCCTTCACAATAGAACAAGACAAGAATATCAATAGTTGATAGTTCTAGAGAGTTGAAGGAGATCCATAAGCTTGGAGGATCGTCGCCCACCCGACGTTCAAGCTAGTGCATGTTGGAATTCGATATCCCGGGTTATTTAAATTTGCGGAAACCAATAACCCGAACGAACCCTTCGCCGGAGATCACACGAACGCCGACTCATCCGCCGGAGTCCGGCCTTTGGAGACCACGCACCCGAAGGCACGCAGCCCGCCCCCAGCCGAACCCCCGCGAGTGCGGGGTTCACGCGATCGTTGGATCGATCGCACGCCGGCGATCGATCGGGGTGGGGCTGCCCAGCAGCCCCCGCGGCGAGTCCGGCGACTCGCCGCCACCAGGAGGCCCCCGCCTTCACGGCGGGGTAGGGCACGGCACCAGCCCGTGCCCAGCGATCGATCCCGCGATCGATCGCACACCCTCGGCCCAGCCGAGGGTTCGCCCCCACGCCCCGCCGAAACCCTAGGGTCGATCGCCGTGGTCCGGCGATCCTAGATCGCCACCACGCGTTCGTCCTCTAGTCCGGGCTTCGATCTTCGTATCTTCGTCCTACGGTATTTTCAATAATTTAATCAAATTAAAATCATAAAGCGCGTTTAGATTTTACCTTTGATTCGTTGTTCGGAGAAACGAAATCTAGATGACCTCGCGATCTTCCCACGTATTCCTTGCACTCCGTTCGAACGTCGGGTGGGCGACGATCTATCGAACTCCTATGGATCTTCTTCACTCTTCAAGACTTTATGATTGGCGTATCTTAGGTTAATGAATTGTGAAGACCATGTAGTGCTTTTATAGGCTACGTAGGGGATCAAAAGGAGATTAAATATTGGGCTTCTAATATTGAAGATTAAATTGGGTCCAACCCAAATCCATTAATCCTTATCAATATTAATTTTATTTATTTTCCACTATATAAATAAAATTGCACTCCCAATATTTATCCATATTATATCAAATAATATTTCTCCGGTTAGTATTATTTATTCCGTGTATTTAAGATTTAAATATCCATGAATAAAATTTATTTATTGCTTAATAAATTTATTCATCTCTTATATCCGAGAATAGTACCACTCAACCTTATTTATTATGCGGAACAAATCCACTCGCGAGGTTTACATAATAAATCCTTATGAGCTCATCTCGGGGATATTATCAACCCTTCCGGGATACACTGTCCCTTCAAGAATTCACGGCATGCCATATATAAAATATAGTGACCCAACTTAACCGGTAATTAACCCAATAATTAAATCGGTTAATTCCTTTGGAAAATCAAAGTCACTTATATTAAATATACACACCCGCAATTGTTTCAGGGATTAAGAATAAAATACTCCGAGACTTAAATCAATTATCACAGAGCAATCCTAATTGATAAGTCTCAAGCGATCCGCCCAATACACCAAGTGTACAAGTGTGATAAAATAATTAAGATAAATTATTTTCTCTCTCACACAACGACTATACCGATGGATTGGTCCGTGTCCATCTAGGTCGTGGGCAACTGTTCGATTAAATACGAGTAACCGATAGTATGATCTTCTGTGCGCCCATGCACACCATACTAACTACAACGTATAAAATCCAGGACTATAATTTGCATATATTTAATTAACAATAATTAAAAGCAAATGAATGTTCATTATAAATAGGTAAATGAAAGTGCACATAGAGTTCAGAATACTCAAATCTAGACATTAAGTATACTACTCCATCAATCTCCCACTTATACTAAGGTCTAGTCTTATCTTCCAAACTTCTGACTCCCAAACCCTCCAAGTGCTTGTAATATACTTCCTTAGGAAGTATCTTGGTGAAAGGGTCCGCTAGGTTGTCTTCCGAAGCTATCTTGGTGACTATCGCATCGCCTCTCTTGACGATGTCTCGAATCAGGTGGTACTTGCGCTCTATGTGTTTCGTAGCACTATGGGACCGTGGTTCCTTACTGTTTGCCACTGCACCGCTATTGTCACAATAAATTGTCATAGCCTTGGGCAAACTCGGAATCACATCTAAGTCCTGGAGGAAATTAAGGAACCATACTGACTCTTTCGCTGCCTCTGAGGCTGCAACATATTCAGCTTCCATGGTAGAGTCCGAAATGCACTTCTGCTTAACACTCTTCCTGTTGGAGTTGTGTACTTAATGTCTAGATTTAAGTATCGGTAAACTCCCGGTCATAGCATTTAACCTATTTAATTAATAAACAATTATTTGCATTTAATTATTATTAATTAATTATGCAAAATATAGTCCTGGATTTTATACGTTGTAGTTAGTATGGTGTGCATGGGCACACAGAAGATCATACTATCGGTTACTCGTATTTAATCGAACAGTTGCTCACGACCTAGATGGACACGGACCAATCCATCGGTATAGTCGTTGTGTGAGAGAGAAAATAATTTATCTTAATTATTTTATCACACTTGTACACTTGGTGTATTGGGCGGATCGCTTGAGATTTATTGATTAGGATTGCCTTGGATAATCAATTTAAATCTCAGAGTATTTTATTCTTAATCCCCGATATTATTGCGGGTGTGTATATTTAATATTAGAGACTTTGATTTTCCAAAGGAATTAACCGATTTAATTATTGAGTTAATTACCGGTAAAATTGGGTCGCTATATTTTATATATGACATGCCGTGAATACTTGACGGGAAAGTGTATCCCGGAAGGGTTGATAATATCCCCGAGATGAGTTCATAAGGAATTATTGTGTAAACCTCATGAGTGGATTCGTTCCGCACAATAATAAAGGTTGAACGGTACTAGTCTCGGATATAAGATATGAATATTATTTATTGAGCAATAAATAAATTTATTCATGGATATTTAAATCTTAAATACACGGAATAAATAATACTAACCGGAGAAATATTATTTGATATAATATGGATAAATATTGGGAGTGCAATTTTATTTATATAGTGGAAAATAAATAAAATTAATATTGATAAGGATTAATGGATTTGGGTTGGACCCAATTTAATCTTCGATATTAGAAGCCCAATATTTAATCTCCTTATGATCCCCTACGTAGCCTATATAAGCACTACATGGTCTTCACTTTTCATAACACAATTTAACCTACGCCAATCATAAAGTCTTGGAGACTGAAGGAGATCCATAGGAGTTCGATAGATCGTCGCCCACACGACGTTCGGACGAAGTGCGAGGAATACGTAGGAAGATCGCAAGGTCGTTTGATTTCGTTTCTCCGTACAATGAATCGAGGTAATAATCATAAATCCCCTTCATGATTATTTGTGCTTGATTAATTGTGATATATACATGAACGCACGATCCGGGAAAACGACGAACCTCGGGGACGGGGATTCGAGATCCCCGGCGAGGATCGAAGGGGCGGTCGAACCCTAGGGTTCGGACCGCCGGGACGCGCGGCGATGGGGCGAACAATCGACCTAGGGTCGATCGTCCGGGATGCCGTGGGCTGGTGCCACGGCGGATCCCAGCCGCCATCGCCGGCGGCGCGTCGCAAGCAAAGCCCTCGGCCGAAGCCGAGGGGCGATCGAGCCCGTGAGCTCGATCGCGGGTCGCTGCGGGGATGACCCGCAGCTGCCTCGTGCGCGCTACGGGAGTTCCCGTAGCAGAGGCGCACGGGGCTGACCCCATGCGAGCAGCGAGTCAGCGACTCGCTGCGGGGCTGCTGCGAGCAGCCCGGGGATCGCCCGTAGCGATCCCAGCGATCGTCCGTAGACGATCGCGAGCCCCTCGCGGGGGCTCGGCTGGCGCACGCGGCCTTCGGGCCTCGCTGGGCGTTCGGTCGGGCCCCGGCTCGTGAGGTGGTTCGCGTTCGGGTCTTCCGGCGATAGGGTTTCGGTCGGGTTATCGGTTCCGCATAATTTTTGATAGCCCGGGACATCGAATCCCAGCAATTGGTATCAGAGCGTTTGGTTTCGTGTTCATGTATATGTTCGATTATTGTTCTACCTTGCAGGATTTCCGGCTATCATGGTTGGATTTAATTATTGTTTTTTCTTTAATTAATTATCATGATTAAACTCTCGGACATGTCGAGATTCGTTTTTGTGTGGTTGAATGTTTGTAATAGTAAAAATTCGGGGGTTGAACGAATTTAGGATTTATTATTACGTTCTTTATTTTCCGGAAAATGTATAGGGTCAATTTCATGTATAGAATCGATACCGGATAGTGTAATTTAAATTCTTGTAATTTATTTACGTTGGTTCAATGCCGAAACGATCGCCGGAAGACGAAGAAGATGTTACGAAGAAGACGAGGGGACGAGGGGTCGATCATCCCCATGATCGATCCCCATGGAGGATCGATCGAGCCCTAGGCGAAGGGGCTGTCCGTGGGAACTTCCGGCCACGCCGGCCACCGGTGGTGGTGGCGCGTGGGCTGGGGGCGGCGGCGGTGCTCCTCCCGGGCGGCGGTCGACGGTGGGGGTGGTGCGGGGACTCCCAACCCGCGCTACTCCTACCATAATCCGACTTTCCTAGTTAATTCGGTTTTCCTATTTGAGTGTTCTCCTTTTGGAAACTCTCATGGATTAGGAAAAGAATTAATTGGAATTAATTTTATTCCTATTGTTTTATTTCCTTTATGGAGATAATCATGGATTAGGAATTTAATTAATTTAGTATTAATTTATTTCCTATTTGATTATTCCTGTTCTTGGGAATTTTCATTAGATGGAAATTAATTGAAAAATGGAAAGTAGAAAAGTCCTAATTTATTTTATTTCCTTGTTCTATTATAGATGTCTTCTAGAATATTCCAAGTTTTACTTGGATAGATTATTCTAGAAGATTTAATAGAATTAGATAGGAAAATAAATAAATAAAAATATTAATAATATTTAATTTTATTTTTGATATATTCGATTGACTTAATTTTCGAATTAAGTAACTTTTGGATTAATTGAAAATAAATAGATTTAAATATTAGGGATTAATATTCTCGTCACATGGAGCATTCAAGAAACGAAGACTGAAGACTAGAAGAAGCATATGAAGATGGAATAAAGCCATGATAGTCGGGAAAATAATTTTCTAGCATTATTTTGACTATGTGATACTATGTGCTTTATTGCTTATATGCATGCTATATGTATTTATTTTATGCACTAGATAGCGTATCCCTTTATCGTAAAAAGCTAAGTGGGAGAGGGGATGGAAACATTCCCATGGTCTCCATCACTGTTCTCTTTGTGACTTTTATGGACTCTCGAAGTTCATATAGACAAGTCATTGGAGGAGAATTCTTGTAATTCCTTTTACAAGAAACATTGATCAAGTTTATCAAACAATGCCTAATTTGTCTTTCTGAAACTGACTTCAAGTCGACTCATTCTCACCCCGGGGAGTGGAATGGAGGCAAAGCCACTTGGTCATGTGGATGACACAAATTAGAGACCTTCGTACCATTCTTTGATAGGTGGGTCGATTGTCTGCTCGGCTCCCTCATTTATGAGAGATAGGGTCGTTCGCATGGTGAATCACTGGTTAGAAACTCCGAGTTTCACTTATGATTCTCCGAGTCTTGATCTACGAAATCGAATGGATCTTGTAATTGGGAGTCAATTATAAAAATATCTTGGTGTAGTAAACGTCCACACCACGTGGCTTGCTATGCTAACGGATTTTGGATTAATTGATGTAGACAGTTATAAGTGATTGTGAAGAATTGTGAAATTGTCGTAAACGTCCACACCACGTGGCTTGCGGTGACGTAGCAATTCCAAGCGATGTACTTTAGTGCTGAGTGATGGTTTACACTTAGATACGCGTTATAGTATTCTTCCCCACGAAGTTACGCTATAATCGATGTATGACCAAAGAAAATCTAATTGCTAAATCATTTGGGTGGGTAAACGTCCACACCACGTGGCTTGCCTTACCTGATGGGATTTTAGACGCAATTAGTAATTTAATGATATTATTTGAGGGAGATAATATCGGACATTAAATTGATTGTTTGTTTACATGTGCTTATAGGTTTAGAGAATAGCTATGAATCCACTTTCTGTAATACTCAAGGAAAAAAAACTCACTGGTCAAAACTACATTGATTGGAAGAGAAATTTAGACATTGTCCTGACTGCTGAAGAGTACAAGTTTGTACTCTATGAGCAATGCCCTGCTGAACCCACGGCTGCCTCAACTGATGAGGAAAAAGAAGCATATCGGAAGTGGAAAAAGGCTGATGAAATGGCTAGGTGCTATATTTGGGCTTCTATGTCAAATGTACTCCAAACCCAGCATCAGTCGATGAACACTGCCGAGGATATGTTATTTAACCTCAAGGAGATGTTTGGGCATCATGACCGTGCGGGTAGGCAAGAAGCCATGAGAGTCCTCATGTCGACTACTCAGTCTGAAGGAACGCCCGTTGAGGAGCATGTTCTCAAGATGATGAGTCTGTTGAATGAATTGGAAGTCCTAGGAGCTATGATTGATGGTGAGACGCAAGTCAACATCATACTCCAGTCTCTGACCCCTAGTTTTGAGCAGTTTCGTATGAGCTATAATATGGGTAAACTATCTTATACTCTTGCGCAACTCCTGACTGAACTGAAGGCGGCAGAGGGGATCTACTAGAAGGGCAAGTCTCAAGCGCTTGTGGCTACCAAGTCCAAAATCTTGAAAGCTGTTGGAGGTAGGGGCAAGAAAAGGAAGCAAGCCATAAAACCCAGTGGTGCCAAGAGGAATGGACCACGAGTGGGGGCTAGTAAGCCAAGGGGCAAATGCTTCCGATGCAACAAGTCTGGACACTGGAAGTCTGAATGTCCTCTCAGAGGTACGAATTTTTCTTTAGTCGTAAAAACATAGTCAGCGGTATTATCTACCAGAATTCTGGTGGGTAGATATGGAACCACTGACGGTATGTGCATTGTTTTAAATGCAGGGGTTCCAGAAAACCCGGCGACTTAGAAAAGAAGAGTTTGAGTCTACATGGGCGAAGCTGTTGGGGTAGCAGCGGTTGCAGTGGAAGACATTTATCTGTTTTAGGATTTCATTTTAAGTTATTGCTTTATGTACCCCTTTATTTTGAAAAAGAACTTTTGTTCTGGTTTTCTTTATTAATGAATGGATATTTATTTCTTTAATCATCAAGTGATTTAGATAAGAAATAATGGCGTTATCTATTCTGGTACATTAGATAGCAATATATGAATGATGAATCCTTAGTCTACCACGATGCAACAAATTGTTATGTATAACTTGTTTTACTTATTAGATGCATTTCTCTTATCAATCATTATACTTGTGAATTCTTGAACTTGGTAGTATCTATTCAAAAGGGATTCAAAAGGTCGAAATTGATTTGATCAATTATAGTTGGAGGAATGGACCTCCCGACCTAAGAATCGATCTTGAAAGATGATACAACTAAGTTAACCTTTCTGGATAAAGGATGGAATTAGGACAAGTATTGAAAATGATTTATGATTAATGCGGTGACATGTGTAATTAGAGAGGTACGAGTTGTTCTTTCAAGAATACTCGAAGATGGATTAGAATACTTGATGTGCCATAAAAGCGAAGTGTTTTTCAACACAAAGCAATTATGGGGAACCTTCAAAGTATATCCATTAGAAGCCTGTGACTTGTTCGCGGAGGCTATCACCTATCTGAATAACACATAGCATAAATCAAAGATTGAGATTAAGTCTCAAACGACTACACCATACACTGATGTGTAGACATGGTGTGTCAGGAATAAGAAATGGAATTCTAATAGTAAAAGGACAAGTTTGTTCAGAACTACCTATGTTCTATGGATATTTCTGGATACAACGGCACATTCTATGTGGTTGTAGAATATCCTAGAAGAACAAGTAATTGTATGTTCAATAGTACTACGAACCAGAAGGGTGTCCTCGCCCGGTTCTTAGAGGAAGACTATTAGATGGACTACAATGCCCTAACTGACAAAGTACTTTAAAAGGAGGAAAGGAAAGACTGAGAACCAGCCTGACCGAGTAGCAGTACACCACTAAACTGCACCTAATGTTATTACTGTTATACACCGGAATGCCATTGCAGTGGGAGGTTGTTAAGCAACCAGAGATGTTCATAAGACTGGAGGAGTTTTGAACTCTGGATCCAGTAGACATGAAATCGATCCCTAGTTCTGCATAGGAACTTGCAAATTGATGAGATAATCCATTCTATGGATTCATCAAAGGGCATAGACCAGAAAGGTGTATTGGAGACGTAAAGGAAACAAAGGTGGTGTTTCTCGGAATTTTGTGTAGATAGCACTTCATCGTTGGCAGCAATGTAGAAGTGTTGTCAGACATAAAATAGAGGTTGTCTAAATGAATCAAAGTATAAGATTAAGAGTAAGTTGGATCATGTTCTTAGAATCTTCGATCTCTAGATAAGAACATTTGTACTTCTCTTAAGACATCTTATGCGATTATGGTTTGTTCTAAACATGCATGATTCTGAGAAAGGTTATTGCCTTTCGGGAACAGAATGAATCTATCTAAAGGTATGTGTTTTGAACACATAAAGGAGATAGATATAGACAAAGCAGTTTCCTGCACTTCGAGTGTAGAGAGCTTTGTAGATGCAGTGTTGTGAAACAAGAGCCTGATATCAACTATGCGGTTAGCGTAGTGGGAGGATATCAAGGTAATCTGGATAAGGGATATTCGAATGCTGTAAAAGTACTTAGAAGTACTGGATTACTAAGCAAGACGAAATCTTCTTGGATTACATTTTTCTCAGATCCAGAATCAGAGAAAGACCAGTGTAAGTCGATATCAGGCTATGTGTTCACTTTTAGAAGAGGTGGAACCTAAGGATGAAAGAGTGATAAGCATGATGCTTCTCGGACTCTATCATAAACCGAATAGCAGCCTCAGAGGCAGCGGAAGTTTTGGTTAGGTTCCGGAATGACCTCTGAACTTGGATATGATTCTTGGTTCACCAAAGGCTATGTATATAGCGGTGCGTGGTAAACTGGAAGAAGAATAAGTTCAAAAGATGATGATAACACATAGAGCAAGTACCACCTGATTCGAGTCATCGTCTAGGGAGACGACGCAGTAGTCACCAGGATAACTTCAGAGCGGCAACCTAGATTGCTCATTCACATAATACTTCTGGGAAGTATAACTTAAGCACGTGATGAGTATGGGAGTCGGGAGTTTGGAGGAAATGACTAGACCTTAGTACAAGTGGGAGATTGTTGGAGTTGTGTACTTAATGTCTAGATTTAAGTATCGGTAAACTCCCGGTCATAGCATTTAACCTATTTAATTAATAAACAATTATTTGCATTTAATTATTATTAATTAATTATGCAAAATATAGTCCTGGATTTTATACGTTGTAGTTAGTATGGTGTGCATGGGCACACATAAGATCATACTATCGGTTACTCGTATTTAATCAAACAGTTGCTCACGACCTAGATGGACACGGGCCAATCCATCGGTATAGTCGTTGTGTGAGAGAGAAAATAATTTATCTTAATTATTTTATCACACTTGTACACTTGGTGTATTGGGCGGATCGCTTGAGATTTATTGATTAGGATTGCCTTGGATAATCAATTTAAATCTCAGAGTATTTTATTCTTAATCCCCGATATTATTGCGGGTGTGTATATTTAATATTAGAGACTTTGATTTTCCAAAGGAATTAACCGATTTAATTATTGGGTTAATTACCGGTAAAATTGGGTCGCTATATTTTATATATGACATGCCGTGAATACTTGACGGGAAAGTGTATCCCGGAAGGGTTGATAATATCCCCGAGATGAGTTCATAAGGAATTATTGTGTAAACCTCATGAGTGGATTCGTTCCGCACAATAATAAAGGTTGAACGATACTAGTCTCGGATATAAGATATGAATATTATTTATTGAGCAATAAATAAATTTATTCATGGATATTTAAATCTTAAATATACGGAATAAATAATACTAACCGGAGAAATATTATTTGATATAATATGGATAAATATTGGGAGTGCAATTTTATTTATATAGTGGAAAATAAATAAAATTAATATTGATAAGGATTAATGGATTTGGGTTGGACCCAATTTAATCTTCAATATTAGAAGCCCAATATTTAATCTCCTTATGATCCCCTACGTAGCCTATATAAGCACTACATGGTCTTCACTTTTCATAACACAATTTAACCTACGCCAATTATAAAGTCTTGGAGAGTGAAGGAGATCCATAGGAGTTCGATAGATCGTCGCCCACACGACGTTCGGATGAAGTGCGAGGAATACGTAGGAAGATCGCAAGGTCGTTTGATTTCGTTTCTCCGTACAACGAATCAAGGTAATAATCATAAACCCCCTTCATGATTATTTGCGCTTGATTAATTGTGATATATACATGAACCCACGATCCGGGAAAACGACGAACCTCGGGGACGGGGATTCGAGATCCCCGGCGAGGATCGAAGGGGCGGTCGAACCCTAGGGTTCGGACCGCCGGGACGCGCGGCGATGGGGCGAACAATCGACCTAGGGTCGATCGTCCGGGATGCCGTGGGCTGGTGCCACGGCGGATCCCAGCCGCCATCGCCGGCGGCGCGTCGCAAGCAAAGCCCTCGGCCGAAGCCGAGGGGCGATCGAGCCCGTGAGCTCGATCGCGGGTCGCTGCGGGGATGACCCGCAGCTACCTCGTGCGCGCTACGGGAGTTCCCGTAGCAGAGGCGCACGGGGCTGACCCCATGCGAGCAGCCCGGGGATCGCCCGTAGCGATCCCAGCGATCGTCCGTAGACGATCGCGAGCCCCTCGCGGGGGCTCGGCTGGCGCACGCGGCCTTCGGGCCTCGCTGGGCGTTCGGTCGGGCCCCGGCTTGTGAGGTGGTTCGCGTTCGGGTCTTCCGGCGATAGGGTTTCGGTCGGGTTATCGGTTCCGCATAATTTTTGATAGCCCGGGACATCGAATCCCATCACTTCCATGATACGGCTCCACCTCCCAAAGTGTACACATAGCCTGATGTCGACTTACGCCGGTCCTTATCAGCTTGGAAATCCGAATCTGTGTAACCCAAAGGAATCAGATTGTCTGCACTGTATCTCAGAACATAATCCTTAGTATTTCGCAAATACTTGAAAATGCTCTTTACGGCAGTCCAATGAGCCTTTCCAGGGTTACTTTGATATCTCGCTACTATGCCAACGGCATAACAGATATCAGGCCTCGTGCATAACATTGCATACATTAAGCTTCCCACAGCCGAAGCGTAGGGAACCGCTTTCATTTCATCTTTCTCCTTCTGTGTCCGAGGACACATCTCCTTAGAAAGATAAGTTCCTTTACTGAAGGGCAGATCACCCTTCTTGGAATCTTGCATGTTAAAACGAGCTAGAATCGTGTCTATGTATGATTGCTGGGAAAGACACAATGTTCTATTCCGGCGATCCCTTATAACTTTGATCCCTACAACATGTCCAACTTCCCCCAAATCTTTCATGTCGAATTGTCTAGACAACCATCCCTTTATGTCTGATAACATCTTCACACTGTTGCCAATGAGAAGTATGTCGTCTACATAAAGCACGAGGAACACCACCTTCTTTCCATCACGTTTCCAATACACACACGATTCGTCCATGCTTTGACTGAATCCAAAAGATTGGACTACTTCATCAAACCGCAGGTTCCACGATCTCGAGGCTTGTTTCAATCCATAAATGGATCGATTAAGCTTGCACACTAGATGATCTCGCCCCTTAGCAATGAATCCTTCTGGTTGTTTCATATAAATCGTCTCGTCAAGACTTCCATTAAGGAAAGCTGTCTTGACATCCATTTGCCACACCTCATAATCCATATGAGCTGCTATGGATAAGAGAATCCGGATTGACTTTATCTTGGCTACCGGCGAGAAGGTCTCCTCATAATCGATTCCCTCTTTCTGAGTATATCCTTTCGCAACAAGCCGAGCTTTAAAGGTTTCAACCTTTCCGTCAGATCCTCTCTTTCTCTTGTAGACCCATTTACACCCAATTGGCTTTACGCCGCTTGGTGGTTCTACAAGATCCCAGACTTTATTAGAATCCATAGATTCTATTTCGGATTTCATCGCTTTATTCCAAGAAGGCGCATCTGCATCTATATCTTGTACCGCCTCATCATAGGTCCAGGGATCGACTTCATGAACTCCGGGTGCCGAGTCCGAAGACTCACCCAGTCCAATCCATCTGTCCGGTTGTTTAACAACCCTCCCACTACGACGGCGTTCCGGTGTATTTACAGTGACAGTATTAGGTGCAGGTTCTAGTGGTGTATCTACACTCGGTTCGGCTGTATCTAGGTCTTCCTCGTTACCTCTCAACTCATCAAGTATTATGTCACTTTTGGGCTTGTGGTCCATGACATAGTCTTCCTCTAAGAACCGAGCGTTAGTACTTATAACGATCTTCTGGTCCGTAGGACTATAGAACATGCCACCCTTAGTTCCTTTCGGGTATCCTACAAACAACCGTATTTCTGATCTAGGTTCTAACTTATCGGCGCCTTGTCGCAACACATGTGCTGGACATCCCCAGATCCGAATGTGTTTCAAGTTAAGCTTACGCCCACTCCACAATTCCATGGGTGTAGTTGGTACCGTTTTGGTTGGAACCCTATTCAGAATGTACGCCGCTGTTTCCAAGGCAAATCCCCAGAACATAACAGGTAAATCCGAGTAACTCATCATCGATCGCACCATCTCCATAAGAGTCCTATTCCTTCTTTCTGACACACCATTCTGCTGAGGAGTGTATGGTGAGGTCAGCTGGGATTCAATCCCATTCTCTACCAAGTATGCCTTGAATTCTCCAGACAGGTACTCGCCTCCGCGATCAGATCGCAGGCATTTTATGGATTTACCACGAAGGTTCTCCACAAGAGCCTTGAATTCCTTGAACTTGTCAAAAGAATCACTCTTGTGGCGCATCAGGTAAACATATCCATACCTTGAGTAATCATCAGTAAAGGTGATGAAATACTCGTACCCTCCCCTTGCCTGAGTAGACATAGGTCCGCATACATCATAGTGAGTCAAATCCAATACTTGTTCAGCTCTACGTCCTTTACCAGAAAAAGAACGCTTGGTCATTTTACCCTCCAAACAGGATTCGCAGGTTGGAAGGTCCTCTCCTTCTATGCCGCTAATGAGACCATCAACTTTCAACCTTTGAATTCTATTCGAATTAATATGACCTAGCCTTAGATGCCACAAGTATAATTGATTCATTTTAGAAGGTTCCTTTCTCTTATTGGTGTTCGTTGATGTGTTATTACTCTCGGTTAGTTGCATCGTGTTAGACTCAGGATTTAGAATATACAAATCGTCTACCAATGTACCAGAACAGACAATCTCACTATTTCTTCTTATGACCACGGAGTGATCAAAAGAAACAGAATATCCATTCAAAATTAACTTAGAAACTGAAATCAAATTCTTTCTAAAATTCGGTACATAAAGACAATTTTGTAAAACTAAAACCCTATCACTACTAAAACGTAAGTAAACGTCTCCCACTGCAACAGCCGCCACCTTCGCGGCATTGCCCATGTAGACCACGATCTCTCCCTCTCTAAGTCTCCGGGTTTCCTGGAACCCCTGCAATGAATTGCAGACATGGTCAGTGGCGCCCGTATCTACACACCAGGTGTTGGTAGATATCACCGCTGACAATGTTTCAGTGACTAAGGAAAATTTCGTACCTTTGATGAGAGGACAATCAGACCTCCAGTGCCCAAACTGCTTGCATTGAAAGCACTTGCCCAAAGGCTTGCCTTTCCCAATCCGTGGTTTTAAACCACTGGGTTTCTTTGCACGCTTTTCCTCTAGCCTTGCCACAAAAGCTTGTGATTCTCTTAACTTACGCACAAACTCCGCTTTCGCCGAATCCTTTTTAAGGGACTCATTGAGAGAGGATTCTGCGAGTATGTTAATCACCTCTTGTCCGGCTTCCACGCTATGTCTCAACATCATCCTGAGGTCATTTCGAATGTCCTCATCAGTTGGGACAACAGTGGATTCGGAAAGCTCAACAGTCTGAACAATGTCCAGATTTCGTTCCCAATCATTACTATATGGAACCGGTGAGTTTTCATCCTTAAGTATATCACAAAGTGGGGTCACAGTCATTCTTAACCTATAAGCACATAAAACAAACAAACAATTTAATACCGATATTATCTCCCTCAAATAATATCATTAAATCACTAATTACATCTAAAATCCCATCAGGTAAGGCAAGCCACGTGGTGTGGACGTTTACCCACCCAAATGATTTAGCAATTAGATTTTCTTTGGTCATACATCATTTATAGCGTAACCTCGTGGGGAGGAATACTATAATGCGTATCTAAGTGTAAACCATTACTCAGTACCAAAGTAAATTATTTGGAATCGCTACATCACCGCAAGCCACGTGGTGTGGACGTTTACGATAACTTCACAACTCTTCATAATTACTTACAACTGTCTACATCAATTAATCCAAAGTCCGTCAGCATAGCAAGCCACGTGGTGTGGACGTTTACTACACTAAGAGACTTTTATAATTGACTCCCAATTACTTGATCCATTTAATCTTGTAAATCAAGACGTGGAGAATTATAAGTGAAACTCGAAGTTTCTAATCAGTGATTCACCATGCGAACAACCCTATCTCTCATAAATGAGGGAGCCGAGCAGACAATCGATCCATCTATCAAAGAATGGTACGAAGGTCTCTAATTTGTGTCCTATACATGACCAAGTGGCTCTGGCTCCATTCCACTCCCGGGGTGAGAATGAGTCGACTTGAAATCAGTTTTGGAAAGACAAATTAGGCATTGTTTGATAACTTAATCAATGTTTCTCGTAAGAGGAATTACAAGAACTCTCCTCCAATGACTTATCTATATAAACTTCAAAAGTTTATAAAAGTCACCAAGAGAGCAACAATGGAGACCATGAGTATGTTTCCATACCCTCTCCCACTTAGCTTTTTACAATAAAGGGATACGCTATCTAGTGCATAAAATAAACACATATAGCATGCATACATGTAATAAAGCACATAGTATTATCACATAATCAAAATAATACTAGAATATTATTTTCCGACTATTATGGCTTTATCACATCTCCGTAGGCATCTTCTAGTCTTTAGTCTTCGTTTCTTGAATGCTCCATGTGACGAGAATATTAATCTCTAATATTTAAATCTATTTATTTTTAATTAATCCAAAAGTTACTTAATTCGAAAATTAAGTCAATTGAATATATCAAAAATAAAATTAAATATTATTAATATTTTTATTTATTTTATTTTTCTTTTTCCACTCCATTAAATCTCTAGAATAATCTATCCAAGATACTCTTGGAATATTCTAGATGATATCCATAATGAAATAAAGAAATAAAATAATTTAGGACTCTTATACTTTCCAAATTTATTTTATTCCTAATCCATGAATATTCCCATGAGTAGGAATAATCAAATAGGAAAAATAAATTTAGTACTAAATTAATTCTTTTTCTATTTCTTGAATATTCCATAAAGAAATAATCAAAATAGGAAAAAACGAATTAAAATAGGAAAGTATATTTCCGGTAGGAGTAGCGTGGATTGGGAGGCCCCACGCCACCCCCACCTTCGCTCGATCGGCCAGCCTCGGGGAGGAGCCCCGCCGCCCAGCCACGCCGGCCAGCCACCGAACCGGTGGTAGCCGTGGCTAGGGCAACCAGCCCCCGGCCCCTTAGCCTTCGATCGGGCATCCATGGGATCGATCCAATCGATCCCTAGCCCTCGTCCATCTCGTCACTTCGTCTTCTCCGGCGGTCTTCGATTCGTCGATCCAATCGCAAAATAAATTTACAAAAATCTAAATTACAATTCCGGTATCGATTCTATACATGAAATCGACCCTATACATTTTCCGGAAAAACAATGAACATAATAATAAATCCTAAATTCGGTCAACCCCCGAATTTTTACTATTACAAGCATTCACCACCAAAAACGAATCTCGACATGTCCGAGAGTTTAATAAAACCAACAATCACATGACAAAATAATTAAACGAATAATCATCAAGCCATAATAGTCGGAACCCTGCAAGGTAGAACAATTTTATCGAAAATACAGCGAACGTAAACCACGCTCTGATACCAATTGTTGGAATTCGATATCCCGGGTTATTTAAATTTGCGGAAACCAATAACCCGAACGAACCCTTCGCCGGAGATCACACGAACGCCGACTCATCCGCCGGAGTCCGGCCTTTGGAGACCACGCACCCGAAGGCATGCGGCCCGCCCCCAGCCGAACTCCCGCGAGTGCGGGGTTCACGCGATCGTTGGATCGATCGCA
This sequence comes from Euphrasia confusa, assembly GCA_954870475.1. Classification (NCBI taxonomy): domain Eukaryota; kingdom Viridiplantae; phylum Streptophyta; class Magnoliopsida; order Lamiales; family Orobanchaceae; genus Euphrasia; species Euphrasia confusa. The sequence continues at coordinate 12,775,425 of OX940969.1, forward strand.
CGCCGGCGATCGATCGGGGTGGGGCTGCCCAGCAGCCCCCACGGCGAGTCCGGCGACTCGCCGCCACCAGGAGGCCCCCGCCTTCACGGCGGGGTAGGGCACGGCACCAGCCCGTGCCCAGCGATCGATCCCGCGATCGATCGCACACCCTCGCCCCAGCCGAGGGTTCGCCCCCACGCCCCGCCGAAACCCTAGGGTCGATCGCCGTGGTCCGGCGATCCTAGATCGCCACCACGCGTTCGTCCTCTAGTTCGGGCTTCGATTTTCGGATCTTCGTCCTACGGTATTTTCAATAATTTAATCAAATTAAAATCATAAAGCGCGTTTAGATTTTACCTTTGATTCGTTGTTCGGAGAAACGAAATCTAGATGACCTCGCGATCTTCCCACGTATTCCTTGCACTCCGTTCGAACGTCGGGTGGGCGACGATCTATCGAACTCCTATGGATCTTCTTCACTCTTCAAGACTTTATGATTGGCGTATCTTAGGTTAATGAATTGTGAAGACCATGTAGTGCTTTTATAGGCTACGTAGGGGATCAAAAGGAGATTAAATATTGGGCTTCTAATATTGAAGATTAAATTGGGTCCAACCCAAATCCATTAATCCTTATCAATATTAATTTTATTTATTTTCCACTATATAAATAAAATTGCACTCCCAATATTTATCCATATTATATCAAATAATATTTCTCCGGTTAATATTATTTATTCCGTGTATTTAAGATTTAAATATCCATGAATAAAATTTATTTATTGCTTAATAAATTTATTCATCTCTTATATCCGAGAATAGTACCACTCAACCTTATTTATTATGCGGAACAAATCCACTCGCGAGGTTTACATAATAAATCCTTATGAGCTCATCTCGGGGATATTATCAACCCTTCCGGGATACACTGTCCCTTCAAGAATTCACGGCATGCCATATATAAAATATAGTGACCCAACTTAACCGGTAATTAACCCAATAATTAAATCGGTTAATTCCTTTGGAAAATCAAAGTCACTTATATTAAATATATACACACCCGCAATTGTTTCAGGGATTAAGAATAAAATACTCCGAGACTTAAATCAATTATCACAGAGCAATCCTAATTGATAAGTCTCAAGCGATCCGCCCAATACACCAAGTGTACAAGTGTGATAAAATAATTAAGATAAATTATTTTCTCTCTCACACAACGACTATACCGATGGATTGGTCCGTGTCCATCTAGGTCGTGGGAAACTGTTCGATTAAATACGAGTAACCGATAGTATGATCTTCTGTGCGCCCATGCACACCATACTAACTACAACGTATAAAATCCAGGACTATAATTTGCATATATTTAATTAACAATAATTAAAAGCAAATGAATGTTCATTATAAATAGGTAAATGAAAGTGCACATAGAGTTCAGAATACTCAAATCTAGACATTAAGTATACTACTCCATCAGTGCAAGGATTACGTGGGAAGGTCCTAAGGTCTTCAACTTGATTTCGTTTCTCCGCACAACGAATCAAAGGTAAAATCATAAACCCTCTTATATGATTTTGTGTGAATTAAATTGTAGTACATACATGAACGTACGATCCGGGAAAACGACGAACCTCGGGGACGGGGATTCGAGATCCCCGGCGAGGATCGAGAGGGGCGGCCGAACCCTAGGGTTCGACCGCCGGTACGCGCGGGCGATGGGGAGCCCCGGCTGGACGCCGGGGCATGCGATCGACGTGAAGTCGATCGTCGGGGGTTCGCCGTGGGCTGGTGCCACGGCGGGTGGACCCCCCAGCCACCCCTCAGCCGGCGGCGTCGCGCACGAGGAGCAACCCCAGCTTCGGCTGGGGTTAGCGATCGAGCTGGGCTCGATCGCGAGGGATGCCGCGGCTGGGCCGCGGCGGGTCAGCTGGAGGCTGACCGCCCTCCTCCGGCGGTGGCGGTGAGTCGCCGGACTCACCGCCAGGGGCTGCTAGGCAGCCCCAGCGATCGCGAGGTGCGATCGCGAGCCCCCTCACGGCGGGGGCTCGGCTAGGGTTTAGCCGCGGGTTCATCCCGCGGCGATGCTCGTGTCGAGCTCCGGCGTCGTGCGGTGGTTCGCGTATTTCTGGCGATAGGATTTCCTTCGGGGTTATCGGTTCCGCAATTTTGATACCCCGGGATATTGATTTCCAACAACTGGTATCAGAGCGTTTGGTTTCGTGTTCATGTATGTGTCCAATTATCGTTCTACCTTGCAGGGATTTCCGGCTATCATGGTTTAATTATTTGTTAATTAATTATCATGATTATTCGTTTATTAAACTCTCGGACATGTCGAGATTCGTTTTGTGTGGATGAATGCTTGTAATAGTAAAAATTCGGGGGTTGACCGAATTTAGGATTTATTATTATTGTTCTATGTTTTCCGGAAAATGTATAGGGTCGATTTCATGTATAGAATCGATACCGGAATTGTAATTTAATTTTGTAAATTAATTTTACGTTGGATCGATGCCGAGATGACCGCCGGAGAACGCATGTGACGAAGAAGACGAAGGGGACGAAAAACCGGGGGTCGATCATCCCCATGATCGATCCCCATGAGGATCGATCGACCCCATCGAAGGGGCTGCCCGCTAGGGCTTCCGGCCACGCCGGCCACCGGCGGTGGTGGCGCGTGGGCTGGGGGCGGCGGCGGCAGTGGTCCCCGGGCGGTGGCAGTCGAAGGTGGGGGTGGTGTGGGGTCTCCCAACCCATGCTACTCCTACCAAGATTCACTTTCCTAAATTAATTCGGTTTTCCTATTTGAGTGTTCTAATTTTTAGGTATTCTCATGGATTAGGAAAAGAATTAATTTGGAATTAATTTGTTTCCTATTCTTGGGAATTTTCATTAGATGGAAATTAATTAATTATGGAAAGTAGAAGAGTCCTAATTTATTTTTATTTCCTTATTCTATTATAGAAATCTTCTAGAATATTCAAGTTTCACTTGGATAGGATTCTAGAGATTTAATAGAATTAAAGAGGAAAATAAATAAATAAAATATTAATAATATTTAATTTTATTTTTAATATATTCGATTGACTTAATTTTCGAATTAAGTAACTTTTGGATTAATTGAAAATAAATAGATTTAAATATTGGGATTAATATTCTCGTCACATGGAGCATTCAAGAACGAAGACTGAAGACTAGAAGATGCGTACGGAGATAGAATAAAGCCATGATAGTCGGGAAAATAATTTTCTAGCATTATTTTGACTATGTGATACTATGTGCTTTATTACTTGTATGCATGCTATATGTGTTTACTTTATGCGCTAGATAGCGTATCCCTTATTGTAAAAAGCTAAGTGGGAGAGGGGTTGGAAACATTCCCATGGTCTCCATAACTGTTTTCTTGGTGACTCTTATGGATTTTGAAGTTCGTATAGACGAGTCATTGGAGGAGAATTCTTGTAATTCCTTTTACGAGAAACATTGATCAAGTTTATCAAACAATGCCTAATTTGTCTTTCTGAAGCTGACTTCAAGTCGACTCATTCTCACCCCGGGGAGTGGAATGGAGCCAAAGCCACTTGGTCATGTGGATGACACAAATTAGAGACCTTCGTACCATACTTTTGAAGGTGGATCTATTGTCTGCTCGGCTCCCTCATTTATGAGAGATAGGGTTGTTCGCATGGTGAATCACTGGTTAGAAACTTCGAGTTTCACTTATGATTCTTCGCGTCTTGATTTACGAAAATCCAATGGATCAAGTAAAAAGATGTCAATTGTAAAAATCTTTTGGTGTAGTAAACGTCCACACTATCGTGGCTTGCTGCACTGAATGGGATTTTGGAACAATTGATGTAGACAGTTATAGAAGGGAGTGAAAGATCCGTGTGTCAACGTAAACGTCCACACTATCATGGCTTGCGGTGATATGCGAGTCCCAAACAAACTTCTTAGTACTGAGTAATGGTTTACACTTAGGTACGCTTCATAGTATCCTTCCCATCGAAGTAACGCTATTGATGATGTACGACCGAAGCAAATCTAATTGCGAAATCATTTGGGTGGGTAAACGTCCACACTATCGTGGCTTGCCATAGCTGATGGGATTTTAGATGTGATTAGTAATTTAATGATATTATTTGAGGGAGATAATATCGGACATTAAATTGATTGTTTGTTTATATGTGCTTATAGGTTTAGAGAATAGCTATGAATCCACTTTCTGTGATACTCAAGGAGAATAAACTCACTGGTCCCAATTACATTGACTGGAAGAGAAATTTGGACATTGTCCTGACTGCCGAAGAGTACAAGTTTGTACTCTATGAAGCATGCCCTGCTGAGCCCACAGCTGCCTCAACTAATGAGGAAAGAGCAGCATATAGGAAGTGGACAAAGGCTGATGAAATGGCTAGGTGCTATATTTTGGCTTCCATGTCAAATGTACTCCAAACCCAACATGAGTCGATGGACACTGCCGAGGATATGTTGTTCAACCTCAAGGAGATGTTTGGGCATCAAGACCGTGCGGCTAGGCAAGAAGCCATGAGAGTCCTCATGTCGACTACTCAGTCTGAAGGAACGCCCGTTGTGGAGTACGTTCTTAAGATGATGAGTTTGTTGAATGAATTGGAGGTCCTAAGAGCTCAGATTGATGGTGAGACGCAAGTCGACATCATACTCCAGTCCCTGACCCCTAGTTTTGAGCAGTTCCGTATGAGTTATAATATGGGTAAACTATCTTATACTCTTGCGCAACTCCTGACTGAACTGAAGGCGGCAGAGGGGATCTACAAGAAGGGCAAGTCTCAAGCGCTTGTAGATACCAAGTCCAAAGGCTTGAAAGCTATTGGAGGTAGGGGCAATAAAAGGAAGCAAGCCTGGAAACCCAGTGGTGCCAAGAGGAATGGACCACGAGTGGGGGCTAGCAAGCCAAAGGGGCAAGTGCTTCCGATGCAATAAGTCTGGACACTGGAAGTCTGAATGTCCTCTCAAAGGTACGAATTTTTCTTTAGTCGTAGAAACATAGTCAGCGGTATTATCTACCAGAATTCTGGTGTGTAGATATGGAACCACTGACGGTATGTGCATTTTGAATGCAGGGGTTCCAGAAAACCCGGCGACTTAGAGAAGAAGAGTTCGAGTCTACATGGGCGAAGCTGTAGAGGAAGCAGCGGTTGCAGTGGAAGACATTTATCTGCTTTTAGTAGTTATAGGATTTCATTTCAAGTTTATTAGATAGCAATATATGAATGATGAATCCTTAGTCTACCACGATGCAACAAACCGTTATATATAACTTGTTTTACTTATTAGATGTATTTCTTTGTTAGTCATTATACTTGTGAATTCTTGTACTTGGTAGTATTTATTCAGATAAGATTCAAAAGGTCGAAATTGATTTGATCAATTATAGTTGAAGGAATGGACCTTCCGACCTAAGAATCGAATTTGGAAGATGTTGGGGGATAAAAATCAATTTGTACACGTGGAAGGCAGGCCCGCCTGAAGCACTCAAAACCGACGAAAGGAGTTTAGGCCGGACCCCGGGTCCGAGCCCATGCAGACCACGCGAGAACATGACCCTGGGAAACCGACGGAGGGCGGGTGGAGCTGCGCAGATCCCCACGGACCGACCACTAAGGAGCGACGTCCCGAGTTAGAAGACATGGCAAGCTCCACGGCGAGTCCCAACCGGACCCCGGGTCCGGGCTCATGCAACGCGCTCGAAGCGCCACCCCGGGGCCGAGCAAAAAGTAGCGCACTTTTGTGATTGATCTAAAAGGACGAACTGGGAAGCACCTCCGCCGAACTCCCCGAACGGGAGTCGCACAAACCCAGCCGAACTCAGGCCCCGGACCTCGCTTAAACCCAGCTCGGAATCGTGCCCCGGCATTTAATGATCCTAGAGTAGACTTAACGTGTCGTGATGTCGTGGCTCTGCATGAGCATGTGCTCTCGTCTATAAAAGTAGGCCTCCCCGTCTCATTGTAAGGGCGGCGAAATATACGGATTAAAAGTATTATCGAAATAAAAGACATTATCTTCTTTAGCTCGAATTCTTATCCTTTTCCTCCCCGACCTGGAAATTTCAACCCTTTCTACATAAAAATTTACTTACTTTGGTAGTGGTTGCGAAACCCTCATATCCACCCCGTACTTCATTCTCTCCAACAAAAACGACCCAAAACAGTTGGCGCTAGAAGGAGGGGGTTGTATTTCTAGACCCAGGAAAAGAGCTGTAGTGAAGAAATGTCCAGCCAAGAGCAGGACGGAGCCACGGCGTCAGACTCTTCGAGATCCGCCACTCGGAGAAGGTCAGAACGAGCAAAGATGCCCGTGGAAGATGAACCCGCGGTCCCGGCACCGACCACACACGGATGCTATCCCGCGTCGGAGGCCGAGATCCACTTGAAGGAACCAGGTTCTCGACGAATCGCTCGTCGCCAGGTACGAAGCAGCTCCGAAGCACGACGTCTGAAACGTCACCTGCTTACCGAACGGCACAACCGGCGTGCACGCCTCGGCCCACGCCGAGATCCACCAATTCCCGCCACTCCGGCTCTCTTCTCGGGCAGTATGCTCGATACCCCCGAGAAGATCGACGAAGTCATGGCCAGCTTGGCCCAGCGTAAGCACGCTCTTACTACTCCTATACCTCTATCGTCGAGAAAACAGGTTAAAACCAGTGCGTTCGACCGCCTCGGGCCGGGGCAAGCGAGTCATGACCAGCGCCTGCCCCCGGCTAGGAGGCTGATGTTCGATCTGAACGACCCGGCCGAGTACCTATCCTCGTCAACGGCACATGAGGCCCCGGGGCTCGGAACAGCCGACGAGCGGGAGACTTTAGGCAGACGCGGATCTCATCCTGTCGTCCCGATTTTAATGACGTCGGGACCCGAGGCAGGACTCCGCGACCTATACGAGAAAGTGACCGAGGTGGAGAGAAGACTCGCCGAGGCCCAAGTCAAGCCCGAACGCGTCGAATTCTGCAAAGAGCTATTGGCGTTAGAGGTCGAGCAGGCCATCATGCAGTACAAGATCCAGCCCCTACAGACCGCCCTCTATGACGGGAAGACGGATCCCGAGGTCCACCTCAGTCGTTTCCGCACCTACATGTTGGGACGAGGGGCTAGTGACGCCACGAGGTGCCGGCTGTTCCCACTCACCTTAGGGGACACGGCCCACAAGTGGTTCGCAGGGCTACCCTCCCGATCCATCCACTGCTTTGACGACTTGGTCCAACGGTTCGTCGCCCATTTCGCCTCGAAGGTCAATCGACTCGAGCAAAGCCAGAGGTTGATCGGGGTCCGGCAGGCGGCGGACGAGAGTGACGAGTCATATGTGGACCGGGTAGGGGACATCCTGCTCGGTGGCGAGGAAGTCGGCGATGATTTGAAATTGCACACCGCCATGAGCGGACTCCGGAAGAACTCGGAGCTGTTCAAACACCTGATGCTTTGCTACCCAAGGAGCTACGAAGATTTCTGCATCAAAGCCGGGGCCCAGTGCTGGTTCCAGCGTCTTATGCGAGGAAACGAAAGTGCCCCGGAGCAAAAGAGACGGGACCCGGAGCCCGTAGATCGAAGGGTTGCGCCCGCCCCGCGAAAGGCCCCCTACAAACCGTATGAGCAGGGTCTGTTGGAGTTGTGTACTTAATGTCTAGATTTAAGTACCGGTAAACTCCCGGTCATGGCATTTAACCTATTTAATTAATAAACAATTATTTGCAATTAATTATTATTAATTAATTATGCAAAATATAGTCCTGGATTTTATACGTTGTAGTTAGTATGGTGCGCATGGGCGCACAGAAGATCATACTATCGGTTACTCGTATTTAATCGAACAGTTGCTCACGACCTAGATGGACACGGACCAATCCATCGGTATAGTCGTTGTGTGAGAGAGAAAATAATTTATTTTAATTATTTTATCACACTTGTACACTTGGTGTATTGGGCGGATCAGCTTGAGATTTATTGATTAGGATTGCCTTGGATAATCAATTTAAATCTCGGAGTATTTTATTCTTAATCCCCGATATTATTGCGGGTGTGTATATTTAATACTAGAGACTTTGATTTTCCAAAGGAATTAACCGATTTAATTATTGGGTTAATTACCGGTTAAGTTGGGTCGCTATATTTTATATATGACATGCCGTGAATACTTGACGGGAAAGTGTATCCCGGAAGGGTTGATAATATCCCCGAGATGAGTTCATAAGGAATTATTGTGTAAACCTCATGAGTGGATTCGTTCCGCACAATAATAAAGGTTGAACGGTACTAGTCTCGGATATAAGATATGAATATTATTTATTGAGCAATAAATAAATTTATTCATGGATATTTAAATCTTAAATACACGGAATAAATAATACTAATCGGAGAAATATTATTTGATATAATATGGTTAATATTGGGAGTGCAATTTTATTTATATAGTGGAAAATAAATAAAATTAATATTGATAAGAATTAATAGATTTGGGTTGGACCCAATTTAATTTTCAATATTAGAAGCCCAATATTTAATCTCCTTATGATCCCCTACGTAGCCTATATAAGCACTACATGGTCTTCACTTTTCATAACTTAACCTACGATACGCCAATCATAAAGTCTTGAAGAGTGAAGGAGATCCATAGGAATCCGATAGATCGTCGCCCACACGACGTTCGGACGAAGTGCGAGGAATACGTAGGAAGATCGCAAGGTCGTCAACAAGATTCGTTTCTCCGTACAACGAATCGAGGTAATAATCGAGAAAACCCCTCTTTGATTATGTGCTTGTTTAATCGTAATATGTACATGAACAAGACGATCCGGGAACGTCGAGACCGGGTTACGGGGATCTCGCGATCCCCGTCGGGATCGAAGAAGGGGCGGCCGAACCCTAGGGTTCGACCGCCGGCGCGCGGGCGTGAGGGGAGCCCCGGCTGGACGCCGGGGCGAGCGATCGACGTGAAGTCGATCGCTGGGGGTTCGGCCGTGGGCTGGTGCCACGGCGGATCGAACCCCCCGGCCTCCCTCCGCCGGTGGTGCGCGCAAGGGGAGAAGGCCGCGGCTGGACGCCGCGGCTGGGGCGATCGAGCCCTAGCTCGATCGCCGGGGACCGTCGCGGCTTCGCGCCGCGACTGGTGGTCCCCCCTCCTGGTGGCGATGGCAGTGAAGTCGCCGGACTCACCGCCACCCGGGGGCTGCCGGAGCAGCCCCAGCGATCGCCATGCACGGCGATCGCGAACCCCACCCGCGATGGGGTTCGGCTAGGGTTTAGCCGCGGGTTCATCCCGCGGCGATGCTCTCGTCGAGCCCGGTTCTTCGCGTGAGGTTCGCGTTCGTGATTTCCGACTCGCGGGGGACTTCGACTGGGGGCGGGCTGCGTGTCTTCGGGCGCGTAGTCTCCAAAGGTCGGACTCCTGCGGATGAGTTGGTGTTCGTGCGTTTTCCGGCGACGGGTTTTCGGTCGGGTTATCGGTTCCGCAATTTTTGATAGCCCGGGAGATCGAATCCCAGCAATTGGTATCAGAGCGTTTGGTTTCGTGTTCATGTATATGTTCGATTATTGTTCTACCTTGCAGGATTTCCGGCTATCATGGTTGGATTTAATTAATTGTTTTTTAATTAATTATCATGATTATTAAACTCTCGGACATGTCGAGATTCGTTTTTTTGTGGTTGAATGTATGTAATAGTAAAAATTCGGGGGTTGACCGAATTTAGGGTTTATTATTACGCACTTTATTTTCCGGAAAATGTATAAGGTCGATTTCATGTATAGAATCGATACCGGAATTGTAATTTAGATTATTGTAATTTATTTTACGTTGGTTCGATGATGAGACGATCGCCGGAAGACGAAGATGTGTGACGAAGACGAAAGGGACGAAAAACCGGGGAGTCGATCAACCCCATGATCGACCCCATGACCGAAGCCATGGGGAGGGGTCGATCGCCCCTCGGCTGGGGCTGCCGCCGGCGGTGGTGGCCGGTCAGCTGGGGTGGCGGCGGCGTGCCCTCTTCCGGTGGTGGCGGCGGTCGGTGGGGGTGGTATGGGGATCTCCCAACCCATGCCACTTCTACCGATATACACTTTCCAAAAATTAATTCGGTTTTCCTATTTGAGTACTTTCCTTTTAGGAAAATCTCATTGAATAGGAAAAGAATTAATTAGAATTAATTTTATTCCTATTGATTTATTTCCTTCATGGAGATATTCATGGATTAGGAATTTAATTAATTTAGTACTAAATTTATTTTTCCTATTTAATATTTCTACTCATGGGAATATTAATGGATTAGGAATAAAAATAAATGGAAAGTAGTAGTCCTAATTTATTTTATTTCCTTGTTCTATTATAGATATCTTCTAGAATATTCCAAGTTTACTTGGATAGATTATTCTAAAAGATTTAATAAGAACTAGATAGGAAAATAAATAAATAAAAATATTAATAATATTTAATTTTATTTTTGATATATTCAATTGACTTAATTTTCGAATTAAGTAACTTTTGGATTAATTGAAAATAAATAGATTTAAATATTGGAAATTAATATTCTCGTCGCATGGAGCATTCAAGAAACGAAGACTGAAGACTAGAAGATGCATATGAAGATAAAGCCATGATAGTCGGGAAAAAATAATTTCTCTAGCATTATTTTGACTATCTGATCTATGTGCTTTATTGCTTACATGCATGCTATATGTGTTTATTTTATGCACTAGATAGCGTATCCCTTTATTGTAAAAAGCTAAGTGGGAGAGGGGATGGAAACATTCCCATGGTCTCCATCACTGTTCTCTTGGTGACTCTTATGGACTTTCGAAGTTCGTATAGACGAGTCATTGGAGGAGAATTCTTGTAATTCCTCTTACAAGAAACATTGATCAAGTTTATCAAACAATGCCTAATTTGTCTTTCTGAAACTGACTTCAAGTCGACTCATTCTCACCCCGGGGAGTGGAATGGAGCCAGAGCCACTTGGTCATGTGTATGACACAAATTAGAGACCTTCGTGCCATTCTTTTATAGGTGGGTCGATTGTCTGCTCGGCTCCCTTATTTATGAGAGATAGGGTCGCTCGCATGGTGAATCACTGGTTAGAAACTTCGAGTTTCACTTATGATTCTCCGAGTCTTGATTTACGAAATCGAATGGATCTTGTAATTGGGAGTCAATTATAAAAAATCTCTTGGTGTAGTAAACGTCCACACCACGTGGTTTGCTATGCTGACGGATTTTGGATTAATTGATGTAGACAGTTATAAGTGATTGTGAAGAGCTGTGAAATTGTCGTAAACGTCCACACCACGTGGCTTGCGGTGACGTAGCAATTCCAAGCGATGTACTTTAGTGTTGAGTGATGGTTTACACTTAGATACGCGTTATAGTATTCTTCCCCACGAAGTTACGCTATGATTGATGTATGACCAAAGAAAAACTAATTGCTAAATCATTTGGGTGGGTAAACGTCCACACCACGTGGCTTGCCTTACCTGATGGGATTTTAGACGCAATTAGTAATTTAATGATACTATTTGAGGGAGATAATATCGGACATTAAATTGATTGTTTGTTTACATGTGCTTATAGGTTTAGAGAATAGCTATGAATCCACTTTCTGTGATACTCAAGGAACATAAACTCACTGGTCCCAATTACATTGATTGGAAGAGAAATTTAGACATTGTCCTGACTGCTGAAGAGTACAAGTTTGTACTCTCTGATAAATGCCCTGCTGAGCCCACGGCTGCCTCAACTGATGAGGAAAAGGCAACATATCGGAAGTGGAAAAAGGCTGATGAAATGGCTAAGTGCTATATTTTGGCTTCTATGTCAAATGTACTCCAAACCCAACATGAGCCGATGGACACTGCCCGGGATATGATGACTAACCTCAAGGAGATGTTTGGGGAGCAGGATCGTGCGGCAAGGCAAGAAGCCATGAGAGTCCTTATGTCGACTACTCAGTCTGAAGGAACGCCCGTTGGGGAGCACGTTCTTAAGATGATGAGTTTGTTGAATGAACTTGAGTTCCTAGGAGCTTCCATTGATGATGAGACGCAAGTCGACATCATACTCCAGTCTCTGACCCCTAAGTTTGAGCAGTTTCTGATGGAGTTGTATTCTAAATGTCTAGTTTAGTGCAAATACGGAACTCCTTATCTATACCTTAATTCGAGATATGATTCAAGCATGATTGCATTTAATGCAATAGTCCTTGATGTATACGTTGTAGACAGTATGGCGTGAGGAGACACGCGGAAGATCATACTGTCGGTTACTCGTATACTATCGAACAGTAGCTCACGACTTAGATGGACAGGGACAATCCATCGGTACGTCGTAGTGTGACTGGTAGATAGTCGGTCTTGACTATCATGTTACACTCGTACACTTGGTGTATTGAGCAGGACCACGGGAGGGCGTTCGATTTATACTAATCGCAGTAATCGAACTAGACCTCAGATATTACGGATATACGAATTCTTAATCCCTATATAATTATAGGTGCGTGTGTCCAATTCTCGGTTCTTTGACTTGCCAATGAGTGAGACTAAATGATTAGTCGAGATTCTCGGTAAATTGGGAATCGTAATTGTACACAAGGCATGCTGTAGATTATAGACAGGAAACCGTGTCCCGTTTATCGGGTTGATGACGTCCCCGAGATGAGCTCATAAAGTTTATCATGTAAACCCTGCAGGTGGATTTGTTCCACATGATAATAAGGATGAGTGGTACTAGTCTCGGATAATAAGAAACGAATTAATTTAATTATTAGTAATTAAATAAATTCGTGGACGTTCGACATCTTAAACACGGGGAAAGTCGTATATGTAATTTCGGCGGAAATATTATTGTTGATATAATATTAAATTAATTTCGGGAATTCAATTATTATTTTATAGTGGAGTTAATAATAATTAAATTTGAAATCGATTAATTAAGGAATTGCTTTTAAGTATTCCAAGTTAATTAATATTTCATTTTAGCCCCTAATTAATTTACCTAAGAGGTCCCTAGCGTAACTCTATTTAAACCCCCCCCCCTTGCCCTCTCCTAAACCTACAGAACGCCGCAACAATTAATTTCAGCAGAGAAAATAATTGCGTTAGCGCAATTAAGATTTTTCTCTGTTAAAATTAATTTGTTAACGCAAATAAAATTATTCTCAGAGAGTAATTTATAACGCTGGTTTGAGAAAGGGGAGAGCAGAAAAGGGAGACCCAACAGATCGTTGCCCACACAACGGTTGGAGTCGGGAAGAGGCATACGCTAGCAATCGCTAAGGTCTCAACAATTCGGCTCCTCCGAATCACGCGACAAAGGTATGAGATCGAATCCTTTTTCCGCAATTTTCGATCTCTAAATTCGTTAAAAATACATCGGACGAACGATCGGGTTCCGGGAGTCGTGGTACGTGTTCCTCGACTACTGGGGGGTCAAGGACCTCCGGAACGGTGGTCGGAAGAGGAAAAACGGACCGGAAACGAGCCCGGAACAGCAGCAGCGCGCTGCTGTTCGTCACGGGCAGCGCCCGCTGGAAGCCGGGCAGCGCCCGCTGCTTGAGGGCTCTCCAGCGCCCGCTGGTGGCTGAGCAGCGGCCGCTGAACGTAAACAGCGGCCGCTGGTGATGGGCAGCGCCCGCTGGTTGTGGCGGGCAGCAGCCGGTTCGCGCGGTTGCGCCTCGTGCGCGGCGGCTGGGCGTGAATCGGCTGTGGGGCTTCGTCGTCAGCGTAGAGCTGTCACATGAGGTTGACTGGGCGTGTTCGGATGTTCGAGTGATCGAACGGACACGTCCCGGGTAGTCGATTTCCAACAATTGGTATCAGAGCCGGTTTTGTCGTTCGTTGTATTTTTGCGAGTTTTGTTTGCAGGTTCGAACCCGATTATTATGGCCATTGTTATTGTGCTGTATGATGTGGTTTATTAAACTCTCGGGGTTGTCGAGATCTTTGTTTTATAATCGTTGCATGTTTGTAATAGTTAAAACGACGGGTTGAGTCGTTTAGGTTCTATTTCGTTTTTCGTTTTATCCGGATGTATAGGATCGATCAATCTGTATAGGATCGATGCCGGAAGTAGTATGTTTTACCTTTGTAATGTTACTGCTACTTGGTGGATCGAGAGAAGATCGAAGGCCGGACGAACGAGGGTCGAGAAGTCGAACCCGCAGCCTGCTGTGCACAAACGGCGCCCGCTGGAGGGCAAACGGCGACCGCCGTTTGCAGCTCCTCCAGCGACCGCTGATGGTCATACAGCGGGCGCTGTTCGAGGTTTGGCAGCAGCGGCTCGGGGGTTCGACGGACATCACGGAACGCTCGTCTTTGCCCGGGATGATACTCCAGTGGGAGGGGTTCGTCTCTTGGCACTTAGACGAGTCGGTGGTGGACCGAGACCTAGACGAGCAACGAGACGAAGATCCGAGAAGACGTGCATCGAAGAATTTTAAAGACCATAATAATCGGGCCACGTTAAATGCTTTCTATGTGTTTACGTGTTTTATTATGCTTTATTTATCGTGCATGTTATCCCTTTCGTAAAATACTAAGTGGGAGAGGGATTGGAAACAATCCCGCGGTCTCCATTCTCTGTTTTGATGGTGATGTGTGTCGCTTACGAGTTGGCTTTAGTGTCATCCTCCCTATCGGATAAAGTTGACACACGGATATCACTGGATCAAAATTCGAATTCAATTCCATTTATAGAATTGAACACTTAAGTTTTTTTCAAAGCAATGCCTAATCTGTTTTTCAAAGACTAATTTCAACTCGACTCATTCTCACCCCGGGGAGTGGAATGGAGCCAAAGCGCTTGGTTATGTCAATGACACAGATTAGAGACTTTCGAGTCATTCGATGACTAGATCGATTGTCTGATTGGCTCCCTCACTTTGTGAGAGATAGGGCTCAATTGCATGATTGATCGCTGGTTAGAAACTTCGAGTTTCACTTACGAGATATCAAGCTTTGATTAATAAATTGTGAAATTTAATAAATGTAAGAGTCAATTAACAAAGTTGTTTGTTTTAGTAAACGTCCACACTATCGTGGCTTGCTAAATGGAAACGGTACTTTGGGTTAATTGAGACTCTATGACATTTAAATAAATGGGATTCAATTAATAAAGTTGTTTGTTTTAGTAAACGTCCACACTAACGTGGCTTGCTAGATGGGAACGGAACTTTAGGATTAATTGAGGCTCGACAGTTATAGAAAGTCGTGGAGGACCGCATGTCAACGTAAACGTCCACATGAACGTGGCTTGCGGTGGGCATGTAGTTCCCGAGCGGTGGACTTAGTACTGAGAAATGGTATACACTTAGGTACGCTTTATAGTATCCTCCCCATCGGAGTCACTGCTATAATGATGTACGACCGAAGTAAAAATCCAATTATAAAATCGTTTGGATTAGTATACGTCCACAAGAACGTGGCATGCTAGTCTGATGGGATTTTGGAAATGATTGGTAGTTTAATGATATCACTTGAGGGAAATGATATCGAATTAAACTCATTGTTTGTTTTATATGGTATTATTCCCATTAAAAGTCAACAAACTCACCGACCCTGTTTGTATGGATAAGAGAGGTAACTTGAACATTGTCCTAACTGCAGAGGAGTACAAATATGTACTCCAAGTCAATTGACCTGCTGAACCAAATGATGCTTCTACTACTGAGGAAAGGAAGCTCATTGGAAATGGATCAAGGCTAATGAGATGACGCGGAGCAACATTATGACTTTCATGTCAAAAGTGCTGCGACATCAGGATCATGCCATGACCATTACCTATGATATGATGCTTAACCTCAAGAAGTTTTTGGTTATCAGGACAGGACAGTCGGGCAAAGTGAAATGAGGCAACTCATGACGACTATCATCTCGGAAAGAACGCCCGTGAGGGATCACGTTTTTAGAATGATGGGCTATCATAATGAGATAGAGATTCTGTGAGAAATTATCAATGGGGTAACCCAAGTTAATATTGTGCTCCAGTCTCTGCCGAGAAGGTTTTTGAACTTCAAGCGGTTGAGGGAATCTTTAAGGGCTCTCAAAACACTTGTGGCTGAGAAATTGGCTCTTCCTAGGCCTTCGGGCGGCAAAAGGAAGAAGAAGCAAATACGGAAACCCAGTGGGCCTAATATATCTGGACCACGGAATGGGACAAGCAAGCCCAAGGGGCAAGTGCTTCCGTTGTAAGCAGTTTGGATACTGGGAGTTTTGATTGTCCTCTCAAGCAACAAGAAGTTGACTCTTCCTTAGTCACCGAAACATGCTCAGTGGTGTTGTCCACCAGTACCTGGTGTGTGGATACGGGAACCACTAATCATGTCTGCACCTAAATGCAGGGGTTCCAGGAAACCCGGAGACTTAGAAAGGAAGAAGTCATAACCTACATGGGCAATACTATTAAGGTAACAGCCGTTGCAGTGGGAGATGTTAAATGGTTTTAACGGTAGGATTTTAGTTCTAATAAATTGTCTTTATGTGCCGGTATTTAGAAAGAAATTTCATTTCGGATTTCTAAATTGACTTAGAATGGATATTCTGTTTCTTCTGATAGTTTCATACCTTTCAGAGTAGGAAACGGGGTTGTTATCCATTCTGGTACATTGACAGACAATTTAATACTAAATCCATATTCTTCCACGATGCAACAAACCGGAGAAAATAACACATTGTCGAACCCCAATAAGAGTAAAGATCCTTCTAGGATGAATCAAATGTACTTATGGAATCTTAGGCTAAATCATTTTAACTTGAGTACGATTCAAAGGGTGAAAGCTGATGGACTACTCAGCTATGTTGAAGGAAAGGACCTTCCAACCTTAGAATCATACTTGGAAGTTTTAATGACCGAGCAACCCTTTACGGTTAAAGGGAAAAGATCCAAGAAAGTACTAGAGTTGATTCGCTCTGATATATGCAGACCTCTTTGAGGAGTAAGGCATACTTATCAGAAAATGGGATTAACTCCCGACAGACTACACCATTTATGCCTCGGCAAAATAATGTGTTGTAAAGAAGGAATAGGACTCTTATAGATATGGGAAAGTAGACAATGAGTTATTCGGAGTTACCTAATTCGTTTTTGGGATATGGCTTGGAAACAGCGGCGTTTATCCTGAACTTGATTCCTTTTGGAAACTTGTACAAATATTCGGCTGTTTATAGGATACCCTAAGAAAACGAATTGAGATATGTAATATAGTCCAAAGGACCAGATGTTCGTTGATTGCATCAATGTTCGGTTCTTAGACATGGACCATATATATGCAATATCACAAGCCCAAGAGTAGGGTAATACTTAATGTGCTTAGAAGGACTGATCAAGACTTAGAACCAGCCTAACTGAGTAGTTCACTACTGTAATCTTTAAGTCACTAAAGATACACCGGAGCGTCGTCGTAGTGGGAGGGTTGTTAGACAACCCGACAGGTTCATGTTTATAGGAGAGTCTTCGGACTTGTCACCTGGAGAACATGAAGCCGACCCCTAGATCTATGACGAGACGGTGGAAGATCAAGATGCTCAGTCTTGGCAAAAGACGATGAAATCTGAGATTGAATCTATGGATTCAAATCATGTCTGGGATCTTGTAGCACCGCCCAAAGGTGTAAAAGCCATTGGTTGCAAGTAGGTGTACAAGATGAAAAGAGGGTCTGACGGGAAGGTGTGAACCTTAAGGCTAGGCTTGTTGCGAAAGGGTGCAATCAGAAAGAAAGGGTTCGATTATGAGCAAACTTTTCGCCGGTAGCTATGCTAAAGTCGATCCGGATTCTTTTGTCTTCACATGGAAGATGGAAGTCAAGACGGATTTCTAAATCGAAGTCTTGACGGGACCATCTGGGTGGGACAGCCAGAGGGATTCATCGAAAAGAGCCAAGAGCATTCGGTAAGCAAGCTTAATCAATCTTAGGATTGAAGGAAGCTTCAAGATCTTGGACACATGCGGACCTATGAGAAAATCCATTTCATGGAATCATCAAGGCATGTTTAGGTCCTGTGTGTAATAAATAAGTGACGGAAAAGATGTGGTGTTTTCTCATTCTTTATGTAGACGACATCCTTCTAAATTGGCAACAATATGAAAGATGTTATCGGACATAAAGGGATGGTTGTCCGAGTAATTCAATGTAAGAGACTTAGGAGAAGTCGGGAATGTTCTTGGGATCAAAGTTATAAATGATCGCCAGAAAAGAACATAGAACTTATCTCGAGTCTCATACTTAAATACAATTCTTACTCGTTGCAGCATACAGAATTCCAAGAAAGGTCTTCACTTTTTAGATGTGGAATTCATCTATCTAAGGTTTTGTGTCTGACACAATAAAGGAGATAGATGAAGAGTAAGCAGTTCCCTGCACCTTAATGGTGGGAAGCTTAATGTATGTAATGCTATGCATGAGACTGATATCTACTATGCCGTGGGCATGGTGGTAAGATATCATAGTAATCCTGGAAAGGATTACTCGACTGATGTAAAGAACATGTTTAGGCTCCTGCAGAGGACCAGGAATTATGTTCTGAGTTACAAAGCAGTCAAGTTGTTTCCTTTGGATTACATAGAATTAGATTTCCAAATCAAACAGGGACAGTCGAAAGTCGAAGTCAGGCTATGTGTTCTCACTGTGAAGTGGAGCAGTCACATGGAAGAATGTAAAGCAGCAATGCATTACGGACTCTACCATGGAAACTGAAAATATAACGGCCTGTGAGGCAGTTAAAAGGTCAGTGTGGCTCCAAATGTCTAGTTTAGTGCAAATACGAAACTCCTTATCTATACCTTAATTCGAGATATGATTCAAGCATGATTGCATTTAATGCAATAGTCCTTGATGTATACGTTGTAGACAGTATGGCGTGAGGAGACACGCGGAAGATCATACTGTCGGTTACTCGTATACTATCGAACAGTAGCTCACGACTTAGATGGACAGGGACAATCCATCGGTACGTCGTAGTGTGACTGGTAGATAGTCGGTCTTGACTATCATGTTACACTCGTACACTTGGTGTATTGAGCAGGACCACGGGAGGGCGTTCGATTTATACTAATCGCAGTAATCGAACTAGACCTCAGATATTACGGATATACGAATTCTTAATCCCTATATAATTATAGGTGCGTGTGTCCAATTCTCGGTTCTTTGACTTGCCAATGAGTGAGACTAAATGATTAGTCGAGATTCTCGGTAAATTGGGAATCGTAATTGTACACAAGGCATGCTGTAGATTATAGACAGGAAACCGTGTCCCGTTTATCGGGTTGATGACGTCCCCGAGATGAGCTCATAAAGTTTATCATGTAAACCCTGCAGGTGGATTTGTTCCACATGATAATAAGGATGAGTGGTACTAGTCTCGGATAATAAGAAACGAATTAATTTAATTATTAGTAATTAAATAAATTCGTGGACGTTCGACATCTTAAACACGGGGAAAGTCGTATATGTAATTTCGGCGGAAATATTATTGTTGATATAATATTAAATTAATTTCGGGAATTCAATTATTATTTTATAGTGGAGTTAATAATAATTAAATTTGAAATCGATTAATTAAGGAATTGCTTTTAAGTATTCCAAGTTAATTAATATTTCATTTTAGCCCCTAATTAATTTACCTAAGAGGTCCCTAGCGTAACTCTATTTAAACCCCCCCCCTTGCCCTCTCCTAAACCTACAGAACGCCGCAACAATTAATTTCAGCAGAGAAAATAATTGCGTTAGCGCAATTAAGATTTTTCTCTGTTAAAATTAATTTGTTAACGCAAATAAAATTATTCTCAGAGAGTAATTTATAACGCTGGTTTGAGAAAGGGGAGAGCAGAAAAGGGAGACCCAACAGATCGTTGCCCACACAACGGTTGGAGTCGGGAAGAGGCATACGCTAGCAATCGCTAAGGTCTCAACAATTCGGCTCCTCCGAATCACGCGACAAAGGTATGAGATCGAATCCTTTTTCCGCAATTTTCGATCTCTAAATTCGTTAAAAATACATCGGACGAACGATCGGGTTCCGGGAGTCGTGGTACGTGTTCCTCGACTACTGGGGGGTCAAGGACCTCCGGAACGGTGGTCGGAAGAGGAAAAACGGACCGGAAACGAGCCCGGAACAGCAGCAGCGCGCTGCTGTTCGTCACGGGCAGCGCCCGCTGCCTGAGGGCTCTCCAGCGCCCGCTGGTGGCTGAGCAGCGGCCGCTGAACGTGAACAGCGGCCGCTGGTGATGGGCAGCGCCCGCTGGTTGTGGCGGGCAGCAGCCGGTTCGCGCGGTTGCGCCTCGTGCGCGGCGGCTGGGCGTGAATCGGCTGTGGGGCTTCGTCGTCAGCGTAGAGCTGTCACATGAGGTCGACTGGGCGTGTTCGGATGTTCGAGTGATCGAACGGACACGTCCCGGGTAGTCGATTTCCAACAGTTTCGTATGAGCTATAATATGGGTAAACTATCTTATACTCTTGCGCAACTCCTGACTGAACTGAAGGCGGCAGAGGGGATCTACAAGAAGGGCAAGTTTCAAGCGCTTGTGGCTACCAAGTCCAAAAGCTTGAAAGCTATTGGAGGTAGGGGCAAGAAAAGGAAGCAAGCCATAAAACCCAGTGGTGCCAAGAGGAATGGACCACGAGTGGGGGCTAGCAAGCCAAAGGGCTTGTGCTTCCGATGCAAGAAGTCTGGACACTGGAAGTCTGAATGTCCTCTCAGAGGTACGAATTTTTCTTTAGTCGTAAAAACATAGTCAGCGGTATTATCTACCAGAATTCTGGTGTGTAGATATGGAACCACTGACGGTATGTGCATTGTCTTAAATGCAGGGGTTCCAGAAAACCCGGCGACTTAGAGAAGAAGAATTCGAGTCTACATGGGCAAAGCTGTTGGGGTAGCAGCGGTTGCAGTGGAAGACATTTATGTTTTAAGTTTTCATTTCAGTTATTGCTTTATGTACCCCTTTATTTTGAAAAAGAACTTTTGTTCTGGTTTTCTTTATTAATGGATATTTTATTTCTTTAATCATTTGATGGTTTGGATAAGAAATAATGGTGATATCTATTATGGTACATTAGATAGCAATATGTGAATAATGAATCCTTAGTCTACCACGATGCAACAAACCGTTATGTATAACTTGTTTTGCTTATTAGATGTATTTCTTTATGGATCATTATACTTGTGAATTCTTTAAACTTGGTAGTATCTATTCAAAAGGGATTCAAAAGGTCGAAATTGATTTGATCAATTATAGTTGGAGGAATGGACCTCCCGACCTAAGAATCGATCTTGAAAGATGATACAACTGAGTTAACCTTTCTGGATAAAGGATGGAATTCGGACAAGTATAGAAAATGACTTATGATTAATGCGGTATGTGTAATTAGAGAAGGTACGAGTCGTTCTTCCAAGAATACTCGAAGATGGATTAGATTACTTGTTGTGCCATAAAAGCGGAGTGTTTTCAACACAAAGCCATTATGGGGAACCTTCAAAGTATATCCATTAGAAGCCTACGACTTGTTCGCGGAGGCTATCACCTATCTAAATAACACATAGCATAGATCGAAGATTGAGATTAAGTCTCAAACGACTACACCATACACTGAAGTGTAGACATGGTGTGTCAGGTATAAGAAATAGAATTCTAATGGTAAAAGAACAAGTTTGTTCGGAACTACCTATGTTCTATGGATATTTCTGGATACAATGGCACATTCTATGTGGTTGTAGAATATCC
This sequence comes from Euphrasia confusa, assembly GCA_954870475.1. Lineage (NCBI taxonomy): Eukaryota > Viridiplantae > Streptophyta > Magnoliopsida > Lamiales > Orobanchaceae > Euphrasia > Euphrasia confusa. Next base: position 12,797,147 of record OX940969.1, read on the forward strand.
TAGAAGAACAAGTAATTGTAAGTTCGATAGTACTGCGAACCAGATGGGTGTCCTCGCCCGGTTCTTAGAGAAAGACTATTAGATGAACTACAATGCCCTAATTGACAAATTACTTTAAAATGAGGAAAGGGAAAGACTGAGAACCAGCCTGACCGAGTAGTATTACACCACTAACTGCACCTAATGTTATTACTGTTATACACCGGAACACCATTGCAGTGGGAGGTTGTTAAGCAACCAGAGATGTTCATAAGACTGGAGGAGTTTTGAACTCTGGATCTAGTATACATGAAATCGATCCCTAGTTCTGCATAGGAACTTGCGAATTGATGAGATAGTCCATTCTATGGATTCATCAAAGGGCAAGGAGAGGTGTGTTAGAAGCGTAATGGAAACAAATGTGGTGTTTCTCGGAATTTTGTGTAGATAACACTTCATCATTGGCAACAATGTAAAAGTGTTGTCAGACATAAAATAGAGGTTGTCTAAATAAATCAAGATATAAAATTAAGATAAAGTTGGATCATGTTCTTAGAAATCTTTCGATCTCTAGATAAGAACATTTGTACTTCTCTTAAGATATCTTATACGATTATGGGTTGTTTTAAACATGCACAATTCTGAGAAAGGTTATTGCCTTTCGGGAACACAATACATCTATCTAAAGGTATGTGTTTCGAACGCATGAAGGAGATAGACATGGACAAAGCAGTTTCCTACACTTCGAGTGTAGAGAGCTTTGTAGATGCAATGTTGAAAAACAAGAACCTGGTATCAACTATGCGGCTAGCGTAGTGGGAGGATATCAAAGTAATCTGGATAAGAAATATTCGAATGCTGTAAAGTACTTGGAAGTACTGGATTACTGGCAATACGAAATCTTCTTAGATTACAGTTTCTCAGATCCAAAATCAGAGAAAGACCAGTGTAAGTCGATATCAGGCTATGTGTTCACTTTTAAGAGGTGGAACCTAAGGATGAAAGAGTGATAAGCGTTATGCTTCTCGGACTCTATCATAAACCAAATAGCAGCCTCAGAGGCAGCGGATGTTTTGGTTAGGTTCCGGAATGACCTCTGAACTTGGATATGACTCTTGGTTCACCAAAGGCTATGTACATAGCGGTGCATGGAGAACTGGAAGAGGTCATAAGTTCGAAGGGTGATGATAACACATAGAGCCAGTACCACCTGATACGAGTCATCGTCAAGGGAGACGACGCAGTAGTCACCAAGATAACTTCAGAGCGGCAACCTAGATTGCTCATTCACATAATACTTCTGGAAAGTATAACTTAAGCACGTGATGAGTATGGGAGTCGGGAGTTTGGAGGAAATGACTAGACCTTAGTACAAGTGGGAGATTGTTGGAGTTGTGTACTTAATGTCTAGATTTAAGTACCGGTAAACTCCCGGTCATGGCATTTAACCTATTTAATTAATAAACAATTATTTGCAATTAATTATTATTAATTAATTATGCAAAATATAGTCCTGGATTTTATACGTTGTAGTTAGTATGGTGCGCATGGGCGCACAGAAGATCATACTATCGGTTACTCGTATTTAATCGAACAGTTGCTCACGACCTAGATGGACACGGACCAATCCATCGGTATAGTCGTTGTGTGAGAGAGAAAATAATTTATCTTAATTATTTTATCACACTTGTACACTTGGTATATTGGGCGGATCAGCTTGAGATTTATTGATTAGGATTGCCTTGGATAATCAATTTAAATCTCGGAGTATTTTATTCTTAATCCCCGATATTATTGCAGGTGTGTATATTTAATACTAGAGACTTTGATTTTCCAAAGGAATTAACCGATTTAATTATTGGGTTAATTACCGGTTAAGTTGGGTCGCTATATTTTATATATGACATGCCGTGAATACTTGACGGGAAAGTGTATCCCGGAAGGGTTGATAATATCCCCGAGATGAGTTCATAAGGAATTATTGTGTAAACCTCATGAGTGGATTCGTTCCGCACAATAATAAAGGTTGAACGGTACTAGTCTCGGATATAAGATATGAATATTATTTATTGAGCAATAAATAAATTTATTCATGGATATTTAAATCTTAAATACACGGAATAAATAATACTAATCGGAGAAATATTATTTGATATAATATGGTTAATATTGGGAGTGCAATTTTATTTATATAGTGGAAAATAAATAAAATTAATATTGATAAGAATTAATAGATTTGGGTTGGACCCAATTTAATTTTCAATATTAGAAGCCCAATATTTAATCTCCTTATGATCCCCTACGTAGCCTATATAAGCACTACATGGTCTTCACTTTTCATAACTTAACCTACGATACGCCAATCATAAAGTCTTGAAGAGTGAAGGAGATCCATAGGAATCCGATAGATCGTCGCCCACACGACGTTCGGACGAAGTGCGAGGAATACGTAGGAAGATCGCAAGGTCTGGCAGGTCTACCACGCGACGCGACCAGCCCCGCCCCCCGGGATCACGGAGAGGGCGGAGATCTCGTTTTCCCCCGCAGACAAGGACGGCGTCACCTTCCCCAAAAGGGACGCCCTGGTGATTAAGACCCCCATTTTGGGAATGGAGGTTTCGAGGTTGCTGATCGATAGCGGGGCCCACTGCAACATCCTATACAAGCAAGCCCTGGACCAAATGGGTCAGCTCGCGCAATACATCCTCCCCTGCGACCTCAAGCTCAAGGGTTTCGGCAGCGACGTGGTAACCCCTTTCGGAACGATCACCCTGCCCTTGGAGCTCGCGGACTCGGTCAGACCCGAGGTCAAGGTGTTGAGGAACCTGGAGTTCGTGATCATTGATAGGACTAGTGGGTACAACGCGCTCCTATGGAGGCCTTTCTTGGAAGCTTTCGAAGCAGTGGCCTCCACCTACTATTATTGTATCAAGTTCCCGGTCCCCTCCGGGGAAATTGGCACCATTCGAGGGGACCAACTAATGGCAAAGAAGTGTTTGCTCTATTCAAACTCATATGAACTGACGGACCCATCGGTGGGAGCCGCGACGGATACCTCCCGGGTCAATCAACTGGTGGCTAGGCTCAGTACCCCGGGCCCCCGGACAAGCGTGTTCGATCTAGACCCGCCCACCGTTCGAGGTCCCGAAGAAAATACGGTCCCCACAACCGGAGTCGTCCCCGTCCTCGAGACTAGTACCGCGCCCGGGACGAGTCGCGGAGTTGCCCAAGACACCCCGTTGTCACGCCCCGTCATTTGGGCTGCATTGTGGGTCACGTGGTGGAGGTTAATAATCTTCTTGGAGAGCATTTGGGCCCACATTTATTGGCTACATCATTATCCAATCCATTGGGCCGCACTAGTCCACAAGATAGGCGACCCAAGTCCACCAAGAGCAAGCCCATCTTCCAGGGTTTACAAGAAGAGTATGGAATATTCTAGATATTGGGCTTGGCTCATTACTAGGAATATTCTGGAACATGGGCTTGGCCCATTATTGTACATAGAGTAGTATATAAAGGGGTCTTCCCCTCATTTGTAAATCACTCAGAAAACTTAAGCCTTTTACTTAAGCAATACAAGCTTTTCTTCCATTGTTCTTGTCTTTCGTTGTTCTAAAGCTTTCCCATTTCCTTAGCATCGTCGGGATTCAAGGTTGAAGGCTGAACTCGATCAACACACGGTGTGTTTGACTAGTCGAGTGCCGCACGAGACTCTTCAAGGGGAAAAGTCCGTGACAAGTGGTAGCAGAGCCAAGTTTAAGACGTTGCTACAATGGTGAAGACAAGTGGAAGCGAGGTTATTCCACCGGAGGATGGCGAACGCGGTCGGGAGCCAGTTGCCAATCCTGCAACGAAGAAGAAACGCGACAGTAGCAAGGGGCCGAATATGGACCTTGTTGTGGCGGAATTCTCCGAGCGGTTCGAGCGGGTCGAACTCTCATTCAAGACTTTGGAAGAACATGTACTCGGCGAGGTCGAGGATGTCAAGGAGGACGTCAAAGGCTGCTGGGAGAGTCAAGGCAAAATCAATGATCGCCTAGACATGATCGAGGAGATCCTAAGCACGATGCGCGAGGATATCGCCATCTGCAAGAAGGCCGTTGCTAGCGGGGAGACTAACACGCCTTCAGCCAAGCCGAGGGTTGATTGTCCGAGGCCAATGGAGTTCAAGGGCGTGCGGGATGCCAAAGAACTCGATAACTTTCTATGGCGAATGAAGCGATACTTCGATGGGATGCACATCACGGATGAAGAAACTAAGGTACGCACTGCTTCTGATTACCTTACTGATAATGCTATGTTGTGGTGGCGAAGGAAGTGTGCTGAGATCGAGCGGGGCACCTACCGACTCGATTCCTACGAGGAGTTTGTGAGGGATCTCAAGAGACAGTTCTACCCCGATAACGTGGTGTTCGAGGCGCAAAAGAAGTTCAGGGAGTTGAGGTAGACGGGGGCTATTCGGGACTATGTTCGGGACTTCACCAATCTGACACTCCAACTTCCCGATCTAACCGAGTCTAGCATGCTTTTCCACTTCGTGGACGGGTTGCAACGTTGGGCTCAATTGGAGTTAAGGCGTCAAGGGGTCAAGACTGTTGACGAGGCTATTGCCGCGGCTGAGGCACTCACCGATTTCCAAACTCAACCTTCAGGGGATGCTGCCAAGAAGAAGCAACAAGCAACCAATAAGAGTTGGGGGAGAGAAGCAGGGGAACCGTGACAAATGCAAGACACCAGTGCGGGATAACAGCAGAAGCTCGGGGCGTTCTTCGTACGAGAACAAGAAGAGTACCAGCGCGCCGCAAGGTGGTTGTCATTTGTGCAAAGGTCCTCATTGGATGAAGGACTGTCCGAAGTTTGGGAAGCTTGCAGCCATACTCGCCCAGGAGAAGGACGAGACCGAAGAAGAGCAGAACGTGGGGTCGTTGCAGCTCTTCAATGCTCTTAAGGCGAACCCCATTCCGGCTCCACCGAGTAAGGGGCTATTATATGTGGAGGCGATTGTGAATGGTGTTACAACACGAGCAATGGTCGACACCGGGGCAACACACAACTTCATCACTGAAGATGAAGGCAGGAGACTGGGGCTCTCTTGGACCCGAGGAGGGGGTATGATTAAAACGGTGAATAGCAAGGCGCAACAGCTGAGTGGCGTGGCCCGAGGCGTAGCTTTGCGATTGGGTACTTGGACGGGCCAAGTAAACTTTTCGGTGGCACCTATGGACGACTTCAAGGTTGTCCTTGGCATGGATTTCTTACGTCAGGTAACAGCTATTCCTATGCCAACTTTCAATACTATTTGCATCTCGGAGAAGGGGTCTCCGTGCATGGTTCCAGGCGTCGAAGGGGCTGATGTTGGGACCAAGGGAAAGAAACTCTCAGCCATGCAAGTAGCCAAGGGGGCGAAGAAAGGCGAGCCGACTTACCTTGCAGTACTGAAGGAGAATGGAGAGACTGGACCAACACAAGAAATCCCGGAATGCATCCGAGTTGTCCTTGAGGAGAATAAGGACGTCATGCCACCCGAGTTACCGAAGGAGCTTCCACCGAGGAGGGAGGTGGATCACCAAATTGAATTAGAACCGGGAGCCAGACCACCATCGATGGCACCATATAGGATGTCTCCGCCAGAGCTCGAGGAGCTCAAGAAGCAATTGGGAGAATTGTTGGACACGGGGAGAATCCGGCCATCTAAGGCACCGTATGGCGCACCCGTTCTATTTCAGAAGAAGCATGATGGTTCTTTGAGGATGTGCGTTGACTATCGGGCTCTTAACAAGGTATCAATCAAAAACCGTTATCCTATTCCTTTGATTGTTGACCTTTTTGATCGACTTGGTGGGGCGAGAGTTTATACGAAGATGGATCTTCAAAAAGGATATTACCAAGTTCGAGTTGCTGAAGGGGACGAGCCGAAGACAACGTGCATCACACGTTATGGATCCTTTGAGTGGTTGGTCATGCCCTTTGGATTGACCAACGCACCGGCGACATTTTGTACCCTGATGAACAGGATCTTCCAGCCTTACTTGGATAAGTTCGTGGTTGTGTACTTGGATGACATTGTTATCTATAGTAGTTCCATGGAGGAACACGTGGAGCACTTGCGTATCATATTCGGAGTTCTCCGAGAGCACGAGTTGTTCGTGAAGGAGTCCAAGTGCGAGTTCGCTCGGGAGGAGGTGAACTTTTTGGGGCATGTGATTGGGCATGGAAGAATCAAGATGGATGGGGCCAAGATAGAAGCGATCCAAAACTGGGAGCCTCCAACCAAGGTAACCGAATTACGTTCTTTCCTTGGTTTGGTTAACTACTATCGGCGTTTTGTAGAAGGATATTCAGCGATTGCCGCACCATTGACGGACCTGCTGAAGAAGGGCCATGCATGGGAATGGTCCGAGAGGTGTAATGAGGCCTTTGAGGGGCTAAAGGCCGCGATCACCCGAGAGCCTGTTCTTGCACTACCATATTTTACGCAGCCATTCGAGGTGCATACCGATGCTTCCGACTTTGCCATTGGGGGAGTTTTGATGCAAGGGCGACATCCCATTGCATTCGAAAGTCGCAAGCTAAACGAGACGGAGAGGCGTTATACGGTGCAAGAAAAAGAAATGACCGCGGTGGTTCATTGTCTTCAAGTTTGGAGACACTATCTTTTGGGGGCGCATTTCAGAATTCAGACCGACAATGTTGCGACGAGTTACTTTCAGACCCAGAAGAAACTATCTCCAAAGCAGGCACGATGGCAGGATTTTCTAGCAGAGTTCGATTATACTTTGGAGTATAAACCCGGACGTACGAATGTGGTGGCGGACGCACTAAGTCGCAAGGCGGAGCTTGCAGCTATTAGCCAAGCGAAGGGGACTTTGATGGAGCGCATCAAAGAAGGGCTTGGAGATGATCCTTTAGCAAAGACGCTGATGCAGCTTGTCGCAGAGGGCAAGACAAGGCAATTTTGGATGGAGAGCGGGCTGCTCTACACCAAGAGGCACCGACTATACGTGCCTAAAGGGGATGATTTGAGGCGTGACTTCATTCGAGAGTGCCACGATACCAGGTGGGCGGGCCATCCGGGACAGAGGCGGACTCTAGCACTTCTCGAAAGATCATGTTTCTGGCCGGGGATGCGTGGTGATGTTGATTCTTATGTCAAGACTTGTCTTGTGTGCCAACAAGACAAGGGACTCAATGTACTTCCGGCGGGGCTTTTGGAGCCATTACCTATACCATCGAGACCGTGGGAGTCGATCTCAATGGATTTCATCAGTGCATTACCGAAGTCTGAGGGGTTTGGGTCGATTTTGGTCGTGGTGGACCGATTCTCGAAGTACGGGACCTTCATTCCTTGTACTAAGGACTGCACGGCAGAGGAGGCAGCACGAGCGTTTTTCAAAGGCGTTGTGAAGTATTGGGGACTTCCGAGGAGCATCGTGAGTGATAGGGACCCACGATTCACGGGACGATTGTGGACGGAGCTTTTCAAGTTGCTGGGGACGCAATTGAACTTCTCCACTAGTTTTCACCTGCAGACCGATGGACAGACGGAGCGAGTGAACGCCTTATTGGAGTGCTACCTTCGGCACTTTGTTAGTGCCAACCAGCGAGATTGGGCTAATCTTCTTGACATTGCCCAATTCTCGTATAACTTGCAGCGGAGCGAGTCAACGGGTCGGAGTGCTTTTGAGCTGGCGACAGGGCAACAACCAGCTACCCCACATACCTTAGCCACTTCGGAACCCGCGAGGAGTCCAGGGGCCACTAACATGGCCAAAGCTTGGAGGGAGCATGCGGATCTTGCCCACGCTTGTCTTGAGAAGGCGCAAAAGCGGATGAAAAAGTGGGCCGATTCACGGAGGAGACCGCAGGAGTTTGCCGTGGGCGACCGAGTCCTTATAAAACTGTTACCCCAACAGTTCAAGGTCTTTCGGAGTCTACACAAGGGTCTATTGAGGCGTTTCGAGGGGCCCTTTCCTATTGAGGGTAAAGTTGGCAAAGTATCGTACCGAGTCACTTTGCCGCCGACACTGAAAATTCACCCGGTCTTCCATGTGAGTATGTTGAGGCCATATCACGAGGACATGGAAGACCCTGTCCGAGGAGAGTCTAGCCGAGCACCACCAATAGTGACCAAGTCTTATGATCGAGAGATTGGCGAGGTGCTCGACTCGAAGATTGAGAGACGTCGGGGCGTACCAAGAAGGAAGCAATTCCTTATCCGGTGGAAGGACTTGCCCGTTTCTGAGGCATCATGGGAGTATGAAGATGACTTGTGGCAATTCCGAGACAAGCTCCGAAATTGGGAGGCGACGGGGTCGTCGCCGAAACAGGTGGGGGAGGATGTCACGCCCCGTCATTTGGGCTGCATTGTGGGTCACGTGGTGGAGGTTAATAATCTTCTTGGAGAGCATTTGGGCCCACATTTATTGGCTACATCATTATCCAATCCATTGGGCCGCACTAGTCCACAAGATAGGCGACCCAAGTCCACCAAGAGTAAGCCCATCTTCCAGGGTTTACAAGAAGAGTATGGAATATTCTAGATATTGGGCTTGGCTCATTACTAGGAATATTCTGGAACATGGGTTTGGCCCATTATTGTACATAGAGTAGTATATAAAAGGGTCTTCCCCTCATTTGTAAATCACTCAGAAAACTTAAGCCTTTTACTTAAGAAATACAAGCTTTTCTTCCATTGTTCTTGTCTTTCGTTGTTCTAAAGCTTTCCCATTTCCTTAGCATCGTCGGGATTCAAGGTTGAAGGCTGAACTCGATCAACACACGGGGTGTTTGACTAGTCGAGTGCCGCACGAGACTCTTCAAGGGGAAAAGTCCGTGACACCGTGTCCGGATACGAGCGAGCGAGTCGTGAGCCTCGGGACGGGACAGGACCTCGCGTCCCCGGAGCTCTACGAGTCGAATCCCGACCCGTTTCCCGAGACTCGCCTCAGACACGACCGCGGCGTCGAAACCCTCGAGGAGCCCGTCCGGTGTGAGATCGGGACCCTGGAGATACCCCGACAAGTTTTGATAGGTTCCCTCATGGATCCCGGGACCCGGACCGGCCTCGAGTCATTCCTACGAACCAGTTTGGCCACATTCTCTTGGAACAGCGGGGAGCTCGGGAGAGTCGACCCGGAGCACGCTAGCCATCGCCTCCGTTTGGACCCAAAGCACCGCCCCATAGCCTAGAGACGGAGGAAGATGGGGCCCGAGAAGAGCGAAGCACTGACCGCGGAAGCCAACAAACTCTTGAAGGACGGACTGATACGCCTCGCCCCGCACGACGCGATGTGGGTATCCAACGCGGTGATGGTGCGAAAAACGGGAGGCAAATGGAGACTCTGCATCGACTACTCAGACCTCAACGAGGCTTGCCCCAAAGACCATTTCCCAATGCCCCACATCGACCAACTAGTCGACAGCACCGCGGGCCACGCAATGTTCTCCATTATGGACGCGAGTTCCGGGTACCACCAGATTCCGATGGACCCCGAGGATACCCGCCACACCGCCTTCTACACGGGAAGTAACATCTACTGCTGGGAGCGGATGTCGTTCGGCCTGAAGAACGTCGGGGCCACGTACCAAAGACTGGTCAATACCATGTTCGCCGGAGAGATCGGCAAGACGGTGGAAGTATATATCGACGACATTATTGTGAAAAGTGCGAGCGAGGCGGACCACGTCACGGACCTCGCTCGAGTCTTCGAGATCCTCGGGGCCTACAACATGAGGCTGAATCCCAAGAAGTGCCATTTCGGAATTAAAAAAGGGATGTTTCTAGGACACGTGTTTGGGGAGTATGGGCTCGAGCCCAACCCGGCGAAGATCAAGGCCGTGCTCGATATGGCCGAGCCACGGGACGTGAAGGGAGTCCAGCGGCTCACCGGCTGCCTCGCATCGCTTAGCCGATACATGTCGCGGCTCGGGGATAAAACTCGCCCGTTCTTCGGATCAATAAAAAACCAAGAGTTCCACTGGAAGAAGGATAGCCAGGACGCTTTCCTACGGATTAAGGAGTACCTCGTAGGGCCCCATGTCTTGACGGTCCCCAAGGCGGGGGAGAAACTGTTTCTTTACCTCGCCGCGTCGGAATGCGCGCTGAGCGCGGTACTCGTCCGGGCCGAAGGGACCCTCCATCTACAGATCTATTTCGTGAGCCATGTCCTCCATGAGGCGGAGACCCGCTACACGCCGCTCGAGAAATTGGCGTACGCCTTGATAATTTCGGTCCGCAAGCTCAGGGCGTACTTGTTCGAGCACCCCGTAGAAGTACTCACCACAATGCCGTTGCGACAAGTCATGCACCGATCCGATGTATCAGGGAGATTGCTCCGGTGGAGCCTAGAGCTGAGCCAGTACGACCTAACCTTCGCGCCTCGCATCGCGATAAAAGCGCAGGCACTCGCGGACTTTGTGGTCGAGTTGAACTTTCCCCAACGGAGCACGGGTCAAGCACGCCCCTGGAGACTCTACGTGGACGGATCGTCTACTAGTGCGTGCTCGGGGGCCGGGGTAGTGCTCCTCGGGCCGGACGGTGACTCGTTTGCCCACGCGGTGAAATTCGAATTTTCCGCAACAAATAATGAAGCAGAGTACGAGGCGCTCGTGGCAGGCCTCGAAATGTCCATCGCGGTGGATTTCCCGCGACTCCACGTGTTCATGGACTCGCAGCTAGTAGTGAACCAAGTCACGGGCGATTACGAAGCCAAAGGAGAGCAGATGATCAAATACCTCGAGCTGGTGTGGAGGTTATGCGGCAAGATTCCCGACGTCCGGATCGAGCAGATCCCCAGGGAGCAAAACTCGCAAGCCGACGCGCTGTCCAAACTAGCCTCGTCCGAAGGGGTCGCAGATCTGTCCCGAGTCGTGTTGACACAGCTGAAAACTCCCTCAGTCGACGCCCGAGAGGAGATCCTCCCCGTAGCCCTCGAGTCCGGGGCCGACTGGCGGGACGCGATCAAAGGTTTCATCGAGTCCGGGGCCCTGCCCTCGGACAAGGTCGAGGCAAAACAGCTCCGAACGCGGGCTGCAAGGTACTCTGTTCTGGGTTCCCAACTTTATCGCAGGAGTTTTTCCATGCCTTTGTTAAAATGTATATCTAGGGACGAGGGAGCAAAAGTCTTGTCCGAAATCCACGAGGGCATTTGCGGTAATCACGCCGGCGGTCGATCGTTAGCCCACAAGACCATGGGTCAAGGTTTCTACTCGCCAAACTTACGCCACGACGCCGCCGAGTTCGCGAAGAGATGCGTCCAAAGCCAACTCATGGGTCCCAACATTCACACCGCACCCGGAACCCTCAAGGCGCTGTACTCCCCATGGCCCTTTGCCCGGTGGGGCATAGACATCATCGGCCCGTTGGCCACCGCCCCGGGCAGAGTCAAGTTCGCGTTTGTCGCGGTCGATTATTTCACCTAGTGGGCCGCGGCGGAAGCAGTCCAGAAGATCGACCAACCACATGTGATCAAGTTCATCTGGAAGAACATCATATGCCGGTTCGGATTGCCCGAGTCCATCACCTCGGACAACGGTAGGCAATTCGACGGAGAGCGAGTCTCGGACTTTTGCGAACTATGAGGCATAAGGAGGGCGTTTTCAACCCCGTACCACCCGCAGTCCAACGGGCAAGTTGAGGCGGTGAATAAAATCTTGAAGCACACCATCAAGGCGAAACTGGAGTTGCGAAAAGGAAGGTGGGCCGAGGAGCTACCAGAGGTGTTGTGGTCATATCGCACCACGGTGAAGAACGCAACCGGAGAAACACCATACGCTCTCGCGTTTGGTACGGAGGCCGTGATCCCGGCCTAGGTGATAGTCCGCTCGCACCGTACCGCCCTAGACGTCACCCCCGGAGAATGAGGCGGTACTGCGTCTCGAGTTAGACCTCCTTGAGGAGCGGAGGTTGACTTCTGACTCCCTCAACGCGATGAACAAACAACGAATTGCCAAGCTGTACAATACAAAAGTGAGGACCCGAGAATTCAGCCCCGGGGAGTTGGTGTTGAAAAAATTACTAGGAACCCACCCTAGGGCCCTCGGGCCGACATGGGAAGGACCTTTCCGAGTGACGACTTTCCTGGAGAACGGGGCGTATGCACTAGAGTTGATGGACGGGACGCCAGACCAATACCGATGGAACGCATTGCATCTAAAAAAGTTCTACCACTAGAGGGACAAGGACCGGAGCCGGCCCGAGCCCCCACGAAGCCGATAAATGAAGACTATATGTATATGCTCTAAGATAGCAAAAATAAAACGAGCACCCACGAGTGTCGGAGAATTTGAAACAATTCCCTATGATTTGAGTATTGTCGTTTAGTCGAGAAAAAGGCCTAACCTACTTAAGACCCGGAGAGCGGAGATTGAAATAACACAATCCCGGGACACGGGCTGCGGGGACAATACAAGAATAATTTGTGGACTTATCCGGAAAAGCCCAAAAGGCCACGAACCCATTCAGTCTCCAACTTAGGCGACTCCAGAGTAAGAAAGTTATTTACCATGTCCCAAGTTGCGAGCACGGGGGGAAAAAATCAAAGCTATCGAAATCCACAAAAACCCCATTTTAAACCATCAATCCCCAAACCCACAAGGACTCCACTGAGCCCCGGGTCGAGGAGGTACGGGTACTAAAAGAACCAAAAATCTTTGGCCAAAACCGAACTTCGGAAAAGATTAAAAGTCGCGTCAGCAAGCGAAATTCAATAAGAAACTACAAATAGGGCCCCGACACCCGGGACAACCTAAACCCCGGGGCCCGCGGCTCGAAGAAACCGAGCTGAAACCCCTGCATATCCAGGACTGAAGTAAAGCCCTAAGGCACCATGCGCATCACGCAAAAAAAAAAAAAGATATTAGAAAGCAAAACATAACTAAAAAACCAGGGTCCACCCCCACAAGCGAAATCACAGAAATATCCGGGCTATTGCCCCAACAAAAACCAAATCAAAACAAGAGATTGTTTTCAGGCCGAAGCCCACATCAGAATAAATACAAAAACAGAAAATCAGAATTCATAAGAGAAACAGGGACGAACTCCAAGAACCACCTCAACCTACAACCTCGGGGACTTCGCCGCTAACTCCGGGTCAGCATCAGGGGTTTCCTCCATCGGGGCATCGGCGTCGGTCTCAACACCTTCTTCAGCAGGCTGCACGGACTGATCAGCTTCGAAGCCCTCATAGAAAGCATCAATGCTCTGCTCAGGGAAACCGGCAACGACGTCCTCCATAACAGCCACCTGACGGGGAGACAGCCCATCCTCAGGCCTCGGAGAGCCACCCGCCGCACCAACGACGGAAGTAGCTTCTCCTGCCTCGGGCTCGATCTCCACCCTTTCTCCTTGTGCCGGCGCGGGAAGCCTGATCAGCGGCTCCTTAGGACGGACCATGCGGTCGTAACTCGGCCACCACTTCATGTCGATGTGGAAATCCTCCTCGAGGTCTAGGTACTCTTGATGAAGCCGAGGATCAAGGACCCTAGTGCTCATATACTTCTTCCAGTACTCCAGCACGCGATCCCGAGCCGCCACATCATTTTTCGAGTGAGCATACCGGACGACGTCGGCCAGGCCGCTCGAGTAGAAGTGATCATTGAGCACACAGTGGTCGGTCCACGGGCTAGATAACTCATCTTGAAGGACGGTGATCCGAGCCCGAGCTTCCTCTAGTTGGACCCTAAGAGCAGCGGCCTCCGCAACCCGGGCCTCAAGGGACTCGGTGAGTCTCGCCACCTCCCCATTCGCCTCAGTAATCTGCTGCGACAGAACCGTGGCTCGTGACTTGAGGGTCGTGGCCTCCGCGCCCGCTATCTCCAGCTTGTCACCCCGGTACTCGGCCAACTCGCGCCACATGTCCCTGTCCTTCGAGGCCGCAGCAAGGGCAGCCGTGTAATCTTTAACCTCCGACATGAGGTGGTCGTTCTGGGCAATCACCTCCTCGTTCAGCCTAGCCATTTCCCCGACCTGCCTGTCTTTCGCCTGGGCAGACGCTTTCCACTGTTCCACCGATGCGCTGAGTTGCTCGATCTGACGGGCCTGGTTCTCCGACCACTCGAACCCGCGGCGCTGACGATGGCGGCCTGGCTAATCAGCATCGTGGCCAACATGAACGTATGATCCCGACGGCCAACCAGGCCCTCCAGTTCGTGGGTCCAGGACCGGCCGAGGGCGCTCAGAGCCGCGCTGACCGGGGTCCCGGGAGTAACCATCGGGAGCGCGGGGCCGTAGCCGGCCAGATAATCCCGGATCACGGGGGGCATGTCCGAAGTGGCGTCCAGGATCCTGCATCCGAAGAAAGAACAAGGTTGGGGTGAGTTGGGTAAAAACATACGTAACCTAGGGAGATGCCCCAAATCGCGATCTAGAAATCGGACTTTACGAGACCACCAAAGAAGGAATTCGGTTTCGATCTTACCTCTGCTGGCGGCTCGGGTTAACACCGTAATACGGCGAGCATCCCATCACGGCCGGCGGGAGCCCAGAGCCTTCAGGCGCAGCCATCGGCGGTCGGCCGGAGCCGAGATCCGGGGCCTCTGGATCCTCAACAGCTTTGCGTTTCCGCGACTCACCAGCAACCGAGCCCTCCACCATACAGAGAGGGGTGGCCTGGACCGCGGCGAACAAGGGAGGACAGTCCACGGCTTCCATCCTCACCCGCGAAGGAGAGGAGACCGGGGGAACCGTTAATTGCTCCGAGGTCCGGGGTGCGGAGTCCGAGGTCAGGTCGATCACATCCTTGTCACTAGCACGGGACAACGGGGGGCCGTCCGCCGCCACACGCCTGGGCGCGTCCGAGTCGACCACCTCAGTGGAGACGGCCGGCGAGGTCCGGGGCATCTCGATCGGGATGGACCCCGAGCGTGGCGGAGCCGCAGAGGTCGAAGGGTCGGCCGACCCGACCGATCAACTCCGCGATGCCGGGATCGGAAAATCCGACCCCTTGCGATCTGTGATCCCAGGGAACCCAGACATCTTCGAGCAGGGACGGTCCTCAAAAATGAATGTACGAGGAGCTACAATCAGAACACATCTATAAATCACGAAATCAAGAAAGACGTCTGAGAGAGAATTTAAGCTAAGATCTCGCCTCATTACCTGGGTACGGATCGTGGAGATGTCGCGGCGGGCAAATAAGGCGTGCGTTCAGTAGCAAATCTTCTCGGCAAAGGACAGTGGCCTGGCGTTCGGACGAGGTGTAAGCTTCGGCGATCTTCAGGGCGACCTGGTAGTCCCAGTTCAGGGGGCCTTCTCTCCGAGTGTTGACACCTGATCACAAAGAAGAAGGGGTCAAGAATCAACGGGGAAGAACGAAGTTTAGGAACAAACACGACTCACTCGGGATTTTCTCAGAATATTTCGTGGGGATATCGATCTCCCCCGCCGGCGTCAGGGTCCGCCAGGCCCCAGAGACATAGAGCCACCTCGGCCAGGGGATGTCGACCTTCGATGACTTCACCCCGACGGTGGGGATGCCATCGCGACCCCTCACAGTGAAGCGCCCCTTCAGCCCTCCAGTGCTCGAGATCCCGAACGAACGACGGATCTCGGCGTCAGTCAGGACCCGGATCAGTCCAGAGCTACCCAACAGGGATAGGAAGGCTATGATCTGGGCCCATCCGTTGGGGTGGATCTGGTGCGGGGCCACCCGCCAAAATCGCAGCGTCGCGCTCACCGAGGGATGAAGTGGGAAGCGCAACCCAAGATCCAGGGCATCCGTCCCCACGGCCACCATCCCGGGTGGCGGACAACACGGAGACTCCCCGGGGGCCGGAGCGTGAAGGTGCACGTCCACCGGCACCCGCCATACGACTCTCCTCCGCTCGATCATCTCAGCGGTGATCACGCTGGGTTTGCCATGGTCGCCCCATTTAGGGGTATGGCATTCGGCGGGTGGGATGTATGGGTCGCGAACGGCAGCCACGTAGGGGTGGGTCCGGTAGAAGCTCGGGTAATCAAGGGCGGCGAGCGGCGGAAATTTTTCATCCATCAAGCGGAGGAATTGGGCGTGAAGGAAGTGAATATCGTTATCTTCGCCGGAGCTGGACGAAGAATCGCTCAGTGCGGTACCACCGCCCGAACTTGCGACGGATCCCTCCGCCTCGGCCATGACTTCATCACGCGGGCTCGACATCGTCTCAGAGCGGAAGCAGCAAAAATTAGGCGAGAAAGAAAATCAAAGTGGAAGGGATCAATTACCTGTGCGTTAGCCAATTTAGGGTTTGCGAATCGCCGGAGCACGTAAGGAAGTGGGCAACAAACACGACAGTTTTTTAGGCAGGATACGCACGCAAGATTTGAAGGGGCGGAGCGGTTACCCATAAACTCACTCGAGTGCTTGTCTTTTCCACGCAGCCCAACGAGGCCCATTGGGCGCGAGTGGGCCCAACGAGATCCCAATGATTGCCTACTGGATTGCTCGCCCCTGCAACCCTACGACATAGGCTCGAGGCCCGGACTCGCGACGAAGGGCCGCCCGAGGCTCAAACGCCCATCGACGCCCGGGGCCAGGGGCCTTGAATTATTGGGTATCAACCCCGGGGCAAGCCTGATTGGGTCATGACACCCGGGGAGTTCGTTCGCAATAATTTAAGTTTCGATTCCGCGAAGAAGAAGACAAGCAAAAGGCGATCGAAGCAAGAAAGGTTGTCGATTGGACAAAGTCATAGAAATGCTTAAATTAATTCTTTACAAAAACGGAGGGACCTCAAGGGGTCGACATTACATCATCACAAAAGTACAGTGGGACACAGGGAAAACCCTAGCTAACCTATCCCCCGGAGGGGAAGCTATCTAAGTCGCGACCGGGCCACACCCTCTCTGTCGACCACGAAGACTTTCGATGACACCTCCCGTTCCCACTGGACTCGCACGCGCCACCCTTGGCCTATGACCACGTGGCGGCAGAAGGTCCTCCATCCTTTTCCTGATAGACGGAGGTGATCCCCGCGGCGCACCATGTGCATTGGCCAGTTTTGACCCAGCTCGTCCCGAAGAACTATGCTCCGTTTCTCCAAACCCCGAAAGGGGACGGTCAGAGGCGGCGGCAGTCTCGCCCCCGGGCGGCGCAGGGACCCTGTGAAGGTCCGAGAGTGCCAAAAGCGAGCAACGTCGAGAGAAGGGGGGACGGACAGGTGGCTGTCCCCGGCATCCGGATCCGAGTCAGAGGAGATGTCGAATATCTCCGGCGCCTCTTGATGCGGCACCGGCGCCGCCTCAGGCTCCTCGTCGGAGGAGATATAAACTATCTCCGGCGGGTTGAAGTCATTACTTCCCATAGAGGAGCTCACCATGGGCCCAAATTTTTCTGGGGAGAGGTTGTTCTTTTTTCTCTCCGGAGAAGATGACCGAAAAAGGGGTAGAGGGGTTCGGAGTCGGAGGAATGATTTTATTAGGATCGGATTTTAAAAAGGTGCCCAGCAGACGTGACACACCGAAAAGGCGTCATCATTAGCCTGGGGTGTTGGAAATCGACTACCCGGGACACGTCCGTTCGAACCCTCGAACATCCGGACATCCCCAATCGACTTCTGGAGGTCACCCTCAGACAGCCATGGCCGCCCGCCCAAGAGATCGCGCGTCCGCCGCAGCCGAAGCCGCGGCTCGCGATCTGCCCGGAGCAAGCGACCGCTTGGCCACCAGGCGAGCGCTCGCGCAGCACCGCAAGCGAGCGCTTGCTGCCCAGGCGAGCGCCTGCTGCCTGTCGCGAGCGGGCGCTTGCCCCTCAAGCGGGCGCTTGCCTGCTGCGAAAAGCGACCCCGTTCGCCCGTTCCGGCTGTTCCGACGCGATTTTCTCGATCCGACTGCCACGCCGGAGGTCAGAAACCTCCCAGCAGTCCGAGAATATCACATCCATGCCACGGGACCCGATCCTTGTTCAATGTATGATCAACGAGATAAATAATTGAGATCGATGAATTGCGGAATAGGTTTCGATCTCATACCTTATCGGTCGAATTGTTGAGACCTTAGAGCTTCTAACGTATATCTCTGATCTCGTCTCCAACCGTTGTGTG
The DNA here is from genome assembly GCA_954870475.1 of Euphrasia confusa. Classification (NCBI taxonomy): domain Eukaryota; kingdom Viridiplantae; phylum Streptophyta; class Magnoliopsida; order Lamiales; family Orobanchaceae; genus Euphrasia; species Euphrasia confusa. Next base: position 12,815,144 of record OX940969.1, read on the forward strand.
GGCAACGATCCGCTGGAGTTCTCCCGTCTATGCTCTCTCTTCTCAACCAGCGTCAGATTTATTTTTCTCTCTTAGAGAAAAATTATTGCGTTAACCTTATTAATTTTACAGAGAAAAATATATTTGCGCTAACGCAATTATTTTCTCAGCAAAATTAAATGTTGCGGCGTTCTGTAGGTTAAGAGAGGGTAAGGGAGGGGGTTTATATAGAGCTACGTTAGGGACCTAAGGATAAATTAATTAAGGGCTAAATTGAAATATTAATTAACTTGGAATACGTAAAAGCAATTCCTTAATTAATCGATTTCAATTTTAATTATTATTCAATCCACTAAAAAATAATAATTGAATTCCCGAAATTAATTTAATATTATTTCAACAATAATATTTTCCGCCGAAATTACATATACGACTTTCCCCGTGTTTAAGATATCGAACGTCCACGAATTTATTTAATTACTAATAATTAAATTAATTCGTTTCTTATTATCCGAGACTAGTACCACTCATCCCTATTATCATGTGGAACAAATCCACCTGCAGGGTTTACATGATAAACTTTATGAGCTCATCTCGGGGACGTAATCAACCCGATAAACGGGACACGGTTTCCTGTCTATAATCTATAGCATGTCGTGCGTACAATTACGATCCCCAATTTACCGAGAATCTCGACTAATCATTTAGTCTCACTCATTGGCAAGTCAAAGAACCGAGAATTGGACACACGCACCTATAATTATATAGGGATTAAGAATTCGTATATCCGTAATATCTGAGGTCTAGTTCGATTACTGCGATTAGTATAAATCGAACGCCCTCCCGTGGTCCTGCTCAATACACCAAGTGTACGAGTGTAACATGATAGTCAAGACCGACTATCTACCAGTCACACTACGACGTACCGATGGATTGTCCCTGTCCATCTAAGTCGTGAGCTACTGTTCGATAGTATACGAGTAACCGACAGTATGATCTTCCGCGTGTCTCCTCACGCCATACTGTCTACAACGTATACATCAAGGACTATTGCATTAAATGCAATCGTGTTTGAATCATATCTCGAACTAAGGTATAGATAAGGAGTTCCGTATTTGCACTAAACTAGACATTTAGAATACAACTCCATCAATCTCCCACTTATACTAAAAGTCTAGTCGCCCTCTCCCAAACATCAAATTCCCATAACCTCATCACGCCTTCCCAACGCTTTCGCTGGAAGTGCCTCTGTGAACGGGTTTTACCAGGCAATCCTCTCGATGCTATCTAGGTGACAACTGCATCGTCTTACTAGACGATCTCTCGAATCAGGTGGTACTTGCGCTCTACATGTTATCTCCCACTGTGGACTCGTGGCATTTCAAGTTTTCCAATACCGCTATTCAAAATAGCTTTGGGTGAACTAGAAACCACATCTAAGTCCCTTAGGAAGTTCTGGAGCCACACTGACCTTTTAACTGCCTCACAGGCCGTTATCCTTTTAGTTTCCAAGGTAGAGTCCGTAATGCATCGCTGCTTTACATTCTTCTATGTGACTGCTCCACTTCACAGTGAGAACACATAGCCTGACTTCGACTTTCGACTGTCCCTGTTTGATTTGGAAATCCAATTCTATGTAATCCAAAAGAAACAACTTGACTGCTTTGTAACTCAGAACATAATTCCTGGTCCTCTGCAGGAGCCGAAACATGTTCTTTACATCAGTCGAGTGATCCTTTCCAGGATTACTATGATATCTTACCACCATGCCCACGGCATAGTAGATATCAGTCTCGTGCATAGCATTACATACATTAAGCTTCTCACCATTAAGGTGTAGGGAACTGCTTAATCTTCATCTATCTCCTTTATTGTGTCGGACACAAAACTTTAGATAGATGAATTCCACATCTAAAAGGCGAAGACCTTTCTTGGAATTTTGTAAGCTGCAACGAGTAAGAATTGTATTTATGTATGAGGCTCGAGATAAGTTCTATGTTCTTTTCTGGCGATCATTTAATACTTTGATCCCAAGAACATTCCTAACTTCTCCTAAGTCTCTTACATTGAATTACTCGGACAACCATCCCTTTATGTCCGATAACATCTTTCATATTGTTGCCAATTTAGAAGGATGTCGTCTACATAAAGAATGAGAAAACACCACATCTTTTCCGTCACTTCTTTATTACACACAGGACCCAAACATGCCTTGAAAGAATCCATAAAATGGATTTTCTCATAGATCCACATGTGTCTAAGATCTTTGAAGCTTCCTTCAATCCAAAGATCGATTAAGCTTGCTTACTAAATGCTCTTGGCTCTTTTCGATGTATCTCTCTGGCTGTCCCACACAGATGGCCCCGTCAAGACTTCGATTTAGGAAATCTGTCTTGACTTCCATCTTCCATGTGAAGACAAAAGAATCCGGATCGACTTTTGCCACGACTGAGCATCTTGATCTTTCAGCGTCTCGTCATAGATCCAGGGTTCGGCTTCATGTTCTTCGGGTAACAAGTCCGAAGACTTTCCTATAAACATGAACCTACCAGGTTGTCTAACAACCCTCCCACTACGACGACGCTCCGGTGTGTCTTTAGTGGATAAAGATTACAGTAGTGAACTACTCAGTTAGGCTGGTTCTAAGTTTTGATCAGTCCCTCTAAGCACATTAAGTATTACCCTACTCTTGGGTTCGTGATATTGCATATATATAGTCCATGTCTAAGAACCGAACATTGATGCAATCAACGAACATCTGGTCCTTTGGACTATATTACATATCTCAATCCGTTTTCTTAGGGTATCCTATATACAGCCGAATATCTGTACAAGTTTCCAAAGGAATCAAGTTCAGGATAAACGCCGCTGTTTCCAAGCCATATCCCAAAAACGAATTAGGTAACTCCGAATAACTCATTGTCTACTTTCCCATATCTATAAGAGTCCTATTCCTTCTTTACAACACATTATTTTGCCGAGGCATAAATGGTGTAGTCTGTCGGGAGTTAATCCCATTTTCTGATAAGTATGCCTTACTCCTCAAAGAGGTCTGCATATATCAGAGCGAATCAACTCTAGTACTTTCTTGGATCTTTTTCCCTTTAACCGTAAAGGGTTGCTTGGTCATTTAAAACTTCCAAGTATGATTCGAAGGTTGGAAGGTCCTTTCCTTCAACCTAGTTGAGTAGTCCATCAGCTTTCACCCTTTGAATCGTACTCAAGTTAAAATGATCTATCCTAAGATTCCATAAGTACATTTGATTCATCCTAGAAGGATCTTTACTCTTATTGGGTTTTGACAATGTGTTATTAGCTCGGGTGTGTTGCATCGTGGAAGAACACGGATTTAGTATTAAATTGTATATCTATGTACCAGAATAGATAATATCCCCGTTTCCTACTCTGATAGGTATGAAACCATCCAAAGAAACGGAATATCCATTCTAAGCCAATTTAGAAATCCGAAATGAAATTTCTTTCTAAATGCCGGCACATAAAGACAATTTGTTAGAACTAAAATCCTTCCGTTAAAACATTTAACATCTCCCACTGCAACGGCTGTTACCTTAACAGTATTGCCCATGTAGGTTATAACTTCTTCCTTTCTAAGTCTCCGGGTTTCCTAGAACCCCCGCATTAAGTGAAGACATGATTAGTGGTTCCCATATCCACACACCAGGTACTGGCAGATACTACCACTAAACATGTTTCGGTGACTAAGGAAGAGTCAACTTCTTGTTGCTTGAGAGGAAAATTAAAACTCCCAGTATCCAGACTGCTTACAACGGAAGCACTTGCCCCTTGGGCTTGCATGTCCCATTCCGTGGTCCAGATATATTAGGCACACTAGGTTTCCGTATTTGATTCTTCTTCCTTTTGCCGCCCGGAGGCCTAGGAAGAGCCAATTTCTCAACCACAAGTGCTTGAGATCCCTTAGAGATTCCCTCAGCCGCTTGAAGTTCAATCAGGAGTTCCGCCAATGAGTAAGACCCCTTATTCATGTTATAGTTCAAGCGGAACTGCTCAAAACTTCTCGGCAGAGACTGGAGCACAATATCGACTTGGGTTACCCCATCGATAACTGATCCTAGAATCTCTATATCATTCAGATAGCACATCATCCTAAGAACGTGATCCCTCACGAGAGTTCTTTCCGACATGATGGCCGTCATGAGTTGCCTCATTTCATTTTGCCCGGCTGTCCTGTCCTGATAACCAAAAACTTCTTGAGGTTAAGCATCATATCATAGGTAATAGTCATGGCATGATCTTGATGTCACAGCACATTTGACATGAAAGTCATAATGTTGCTCCGCGTCATCTCATAGCCTTGATCCATTTCCAATGAGCTTCCTTTCCTCAGTAGTGGAAGCATCATTTGGTTCAGCAGGTCAATTGACTTGGAGTACATATTTATACTCCTCTGCAGTTAGGACAATGTCCAAGTTTCTTTTCCAATCCATACAATCAGGTTCAGTGAGTTTGTTGACTTTTAATGGGAATAATACCATATAAATCAAACAATGAGTTTAATTCGATATCATTTCCCTCAAGTGATATCATTAAACTACCAATCATTTCCAAAATCCCATCAGACATAGCAAGCCACGTTCTTGTGGACGTTTACCAGTCCAAATGATTTTATGATTGGATTTCACTTCGGTCGTACATCATTATAGCAGTGACTCCGATGTGGAGGATACTATAAAGCATACCTAAGTGTATACCATTTCTCAGTACTAAGTCCACCGCTCAGGAACTGCTGGGATTCGATGTCCCGGGCTATCAAAAATTGCTGAACCGATAACCCGACCGAAAACCCGTCGCCGGAAAACGCACGAACACCAACTCATCCGCAGGAGTCCGACCTTTGGAGACTACGCGCCCGAAGACACGCAGCCCGCCCCCAGTCGAAGTCCCCCGCGAGTCGGAAATCACGAACGCGAACCTCACGCGAAGAACCGGGCTCGACGAGAGCATCGCCGCGGGATGAACCCGCGGCTAAACCCTAGCCGAACCCCATCGCGGGTGGGGTTCGCGATCGCCGTGCATGGCGATCGCTGGGGCTGCTCCGGCAGCCCCCGGGTGGCGGTGAGTCCGGCGACTTCACTGCCATCGCCACCAGGAGGGGGGACCACCAGTCGCGGCGCGAAGCCGCGACGGTCCCCGGCGATCGAGCTAGGGCTCGATCGCCCCAGCCGCGGCGTCCAGCCGCGGCCTTCTCCCCTTGCGCGCACCACCGGCGGAGGGAGGCCGGGGGGTTCGATCCGCCGTGGCACCAGCCCACGGCCGAACCCCCAGCGATCGACTTCACGTCGATCGCTCGCCCCGGCGTCCAGCCGGGGCTCCCCTCACGCCCGCGCGCCGGCGGTCGAACCCTAGGGTTCGGCCGCCCCTTCTTCGATCCCGACGGGGATCGCGAGATCCCCGTATCCCGGTCTCGACGTTCCCGGATCGTCTTGTTCATGTACATATTACGATTAAACAAGCACATAATCAAAGAGGGGTTTTCTCGATTATTACCTCGATTCGTTGTACGGAGAAACGAATCTTGTTGACGACCTTGCGATCTTCCTACATATTCCTCGCACTTCGTCCGAACGTCGTGTGGGCGACGATCTATCGGATTCCTATGGATCTCCTTCACTCTTCAAGACTTTATGATTGGCGTATCGTAGGTTAAGTTATGAAAAGTGAAGACCATGTAGTGCTTATATAGGCTACGTAGGGGATCATAAGGAGAATAAATATTGGGCTTCTAAATATTGAAGATTAAATTGGGTCCAACCCAAATCCATTAATCCTTATCAATATTAAATTTTATTTATTTTCCACTATATAAATAAAATTGCACTCCCAATATTATTCCATATTATATCAAATAATATTTCTCCGATTAGTATTATTTATTCCGTGTATTTAAGATTTAAATATCCATGAATAAATTTATTTATTGCTCAATAAATAATATTCATATCTTATATCCGAGACTAGTACCGTTCAACCTTTATTATTGTGCGGAACGAATCCACTCATGAGGTTTACACAATAATTCCTTATGAACTCATCTCGGGGATATTATCAACCCTTCCGGGATACACTTTCCCGTCAAGTATTCACAGCATGTCATATATAAAATATAGCGACCCAACTTAACCGGTAATTAACCCAATAATTAAATCGGTTAATTCCTTTGGAAAATCAAAGTCTCTAGTATTAAATATACACACCCGCAATAATATCGGGGATTAAGAATAAAATACTCCGAGATTTAAATTGATTATCCAAGGCAATCCTAATCAATAAATCTCAAGCTGATCCGCCCAATACACCAAGTGTACAAGTGTGATAAAATAATTAAGATAAATTATTTTCTCTCTCACACAACGACTATACCGATGGATTGGTCTGTGTCCATCTAGGTCGTGAGCAACTGTTCGATTAAATACGAGTGACCGATAGTATGATCTTCTGTGCGCCCATGCGCACCATACTAACTACAACGTATAAAATCCAGGACTATATTTTGCATAATTAATTAATAATAATTAATTGCAAATAATTGTTTATTAATTAAATAGGTTAAATGCCATGACGGGGAGTTTACCGGTACTTAAATCTAGACATTAAGTACACAACTCCAACAATCTCCCACTTGTACTAAGGTCTAGTCATTTCCTCCAAACTCCCGACTCCCATACTCATCACGTGCTTAAGTTATACTTTCCAGAAGTATTATGTGAATGAGCAATCTAGGTTGCCGCTCTGAAGTTATCTTGGTGACTACTGCGTCGTCTCCCTTGACGATGACTCGTATCAGGTGGTACTGGCTCTATGTGTTATCATCACCTTTCGAACTTATGACCTCTTCCAGTTCTCCATGCACCGCTATGTACATAGCCTTTGGTGAACCAAGAGTCATATCCAAGTTCAGAGGTCATTCCGGAACCTAACCAAAACTTCCGCTGCCTCTGAGGCTGCTATTTGGTTTATGATAGAGTCCGAGAAGCATAACGCTTATCACTCTTTCATCCTTAGGTTCCACCTCTTAAAAGTGAACACATAGCCTGATATCGACTTACACTGGTCTTTCTCTGATTTTGGATCTGAGAAACTGTAATCTAAGAAGATTTCGTATTGCCAGTAATCCAGTACTTCCAAGTACTTTACAGCATTCGAATATTTCTTATCCAGATTACTTTGATATCCTCCCACTACGCTAACTGCATAGTTGATATCAGGTTCTTGTTTTTCAACATTGCATCTACAAAGCTCTCCACACTCGAAGTGTAGGTAACTGCTTTGTCCATATCCATCTCCTTCATGTGTTCGAAACACATACCTTTAGATAGATGTATTCTGTTCTAGAAAGGCAATAACCTTTCTCAGAATTGTGCATGTTTAAAACAACCCATAATCGTATAAGATATCTTAAGAGAAGTACAAATGTTCTTATCCAGATATCGAAAGACTTCTAAGAACATGATTCAACTTCATCTTAATCTTATATCTCGATTTATTTAGACAACCTCTATTTTATGTCTGACGACACTTTTACATTGTTGCCAACGATGAAGTGTTATCTACACAAAATTCCGAGAAACACCACCTTTGTTTCCATTACGTTTCTAACACACCTCTCCTTGCCCTTTGATGAATCCATAGAATGGACTATCTCATCAATTCGCAAGTTCCTATGCAGAACTAGGGATCGATTTCATGTATACTAGATCCAGAGTTCAAAACTCCTCCAGTCTTATGAACATCTCTGGTTGCTTAACAACCTCCCACTGCAATGGTGTTCCGGTGTATAACAGTAATAACATTAGGTGCAGTTAGTGGTGTAATACTACTCGGTCAGGCTGGTTCTCAGTCTTTCCCTTTCCTCATTTTAAAGTACTTTGTCAATTAGGGCATTGTAGTTCATCTAATAGTCTTTCTCTAAGAACCGGGCGAGGACACCCATCTGGTTCGCAGTACTATCGAACTTACAATTACTTGTTCTTCTAGGATATTCTACAACCACATAGAATGTGCCATTGTATCCAGAAATATCCATAGAACATAGGTAGTTCCGAACAAACTTGTTCTTTTACCATTAGAATTCTATTTCTTATACCTGACACACCATGTCTACACTTCAGTGTATGGTGTAGTCGTTTGAGACTTAATCTCAATCTTCGATCTATGCTATGTGTTATTTAGATAGGTGATAGCCTCCGCGAACAAGTCGCAGGCTTCTAATGGATATACTTTGAAGGTTCCCCATAATGGCTTTGTGTTGAAAACACTCCGCTTTTATGGCACAACAAGTAATCTAATCCATCTTCGAGTATTCTTGGAAGAACGACTCGTACCTTCTCTAATTACACATACCGCATTAATCATAAGTCATTTTCTATACTTGTCCGAATTCCATCCTTTATCCAGAAAGGTTAACTCAGTTGTATCATCTTTCAAGATCGATTCTTAGGTCGGGAGGTCCATTCCTCCAACTATAATTGATCAAATCAATTTCGACCTTTTGAATCCCTTTTGAATAGATACTACCAAGTTTAAAGAATTCACAAGTATAATGATCCATAAAGAAATACATCTAATAAGCAAAACAAGTTATACATAACGGTTTGTTGCATCGTGGTAGACTAAGGATTCATTATTCACATATTGCTATCTAATGTACCATAATAGATATCACCATTATTTCTTATCCAAACCATCAAATGATTAAAGAAATAAAATATCCATTAATAAAGAAAACCAGAACAAAAGTTCTTTTTCAAAATAAAGGGGTACATAAAGCAATAACTGAAATGAAAACTTAAAACATAAATGTCTTCCACTGCAACCGCTGCTACCCCAACAGCTTTGCCCATGTAGACTCGAATTCTTCTTCTCTAAGTCGCCGGGTTTTCTGGAACCCCTGCATTTAAGACAATGCACATACCGTCAGTGGTTCCATATCTACACACCAGAATTCTGGTAGATAATACCGCTGACTATGTTTTTACGACTAAAGAAAAATTCGTACCTCTGAGAGGACATTCAGACTTCCAGTGTCCAGACTTCTTGCATCGGAAGCACAAGCCCTTTGGCTTGCTAGCCCCCACTCGTGGTCCATTCCTCTTGGCACCACTGGGTTTTATGGCTTGCTTCCTTTTCTTGCCCCTACCTCCAATAGCTTTCAAGCTTTTGGACTTGGTAGCCACAAGCGCTTGAGACTTGCCCTTCTTGTAGATCCCCTCTGCCGCCTTCAGTTCAGTCAGGAGTTGCGCAAGAGTATAAGATAGTTTACCCATATTATAGCTCATACGAAACTGCTCAAACTTAGGGGTCAGAGACTGGAGTATGATGTCGACTTGCGTCTCATCATCAATGGAAGCTCCTAGGACCTCAAGTTCATTCAACAAACTCATCATCTTAAGAACGTGCTCCCCAACGGGCGTTCCTTCAGACTGAGTAGTCGACATAAGGACTCTCATGGCTTCTTGCCTTGCCGCACGATCCTGCTCCCCAAACATCTCCTTGAGGTTAGTCATCATATCCCGGGCAGTGTCCATCGGCTCATGTTGGGTTTGGAGTACATTTGACATAGAAGCCAAAATATAGCACCTAGCCATTTCATCAGCCTTTTTCCACTTCCGATATGTTGCCTTTTCCTCATCAGTTGAGGCAGCCGTGGGCTCAGCAGGGCATTTATCAGAGAGTACAAACTTGTACTCTTCAGCAGTCAGGACAATGTCTAAATTTCTCTTCCAATCAATGTAATTGGGACCAGTGAGTTTATGTTCCTTGAGTATCACAGAAAGTGGATTCATAGCTATTCTCTAAACCTATAAGCACATGTAAACAAACAATCAATTTAATGTCCGATATTATCTCCCTCAAATAATATCATTAAATTACTAATTGCGTCTAAAATCCCATCAGGTAAGGCAAGCCACATGGTGTGGACGTTTACCCACCCAAATGATTTAGCAATTAGTTTTTCTTTGGTCATACATCAATCATAGCGTAACTTCGTGGGGAAGAATACTATAACGCGTATCTAAGTGTAAACCATCACTCAGCACTAAAGTATATCGCTTGGAATTGCTACGTCACCGCAAGCCACGTGGTGTGGACGTTTACGACAACTTCACAACTCTTCACAATTACTTATAACTGTCTACATCAATTAATCCAAAATCCGTCAGCACAGCAAGCCACGTGGTGTGGACGTTTACTACACCAAGAGATTTTTATAATTGACTCCCAATTACAAGATCCATTCGATTTCGTAAATCAAGACTCGGAGAATCATAAGTGAAACTCGAAGTTTCTAACCAGTGATTCACCATGCGAGCGACCCTATCTCTCATAAATGAGGGAGCCGAGCAGACAATCGACCCACCTATAAAAGAATGGCACGAAGGTCTCTAATTTGTGTCATCCACATGACCAAGTGGCTCTGGCTCCATTCCACTCCCCGGGGTGAGAATGAGTCGACTTGAAGTCAATTTCAGAAAGACAAATTAGGCATTGTTTGATAAACTCGATCAATGTTTCTTGTAAGAGGAATTACAAGAATTCTCCTCCAATGACTTGTCTATATGAACTTCGAAAGTCCATAAAAATCACCAAGAGAACAGTGATGGAGACCATGGGAATGTTTCCATCCCCTCTCCCACTTAGCTTTTTACGATAAAGGGATACGCTATCTAGTGCATAAAATAAACACACATAGCATGCATGAAAGCAATAAAGCACATAGATCAGATAGTCAAAATAATGCTAGAGAAATTATTTTCTCCGACTATCATGGCTTTATCTTCATATGCATCTTCTAGTCTTCAGTCTTCGTTTCTTGAATGCTCCATGTGACGAGAATATTAATTTCCAATATTTAAATCTATTTATTTTCAATTAATCCAAAAGTTACTTAATTCGAAAATTAAGTCAATTGAATATATCAAAAATAAAATTAAATATTATTAATATTTTTATTTATTTATTTTCCTATCTAGTTCTTATTAAATCTTTTAGAATAATCTATCCAAGTAAACTTGGAATATTCTAGAAGATATCTTTAATAGAACAAGGAAATAAAATAAATTAGGACTACTACTTTCCATTTATTTTTATTCCTAATCCATTAATATTCCCATGAGTAGGAATATTAAATAGGAAAAATAAATTTAGTACTAAATTAATTAAATTCCTAATCTATGAATATCTCCATAAAGGAAATAAATCAATAGGAATAAAATTAATTCTAATTAATTCTTTTCCTATTCCATGAGATTTTCCTAAAAGGAAAGTACTCAAATAGGAAAACCGAATTAATTTTGGAAAGTGTATATCGGTAGAAGTGGCATGGGTTGGGAGATCCCCATACCACCCCCACCGACCGCCGCCACCACCGGAAGAGGGCACGCCGCCGCCACCCCAGCTGACCGGCCACCACCGCCGGCGGCAGCCCCAGCCGAGGGGCGATCGACCCCTCCCCATGGCTTCGGTCATGGGGTCGATCATGGGGTTGATCAACTCCCCGGTTTTTCGTCCCTTTCGTCTTCGTCACACATCTTCGTCTTCCGGCGATCGTCTCATCATCGAACCAACGTAAAATAAATTACAATAATCTAAATTACAATTCCGGTATCGATTCTATACATGAAATCGACCCTATACATTTTCCGGAAAATAAAGTGCGTAATAATAAATCCTAAATTCGGTCAACCCCCGAATTTTTACTATTACAAACATTAAACCACACAAAAAACGAATCTCGACATGTCCGAGAGTTTAATAATCATGATAATTAATTAAAAAACAATTAATTAAATCCAACCATGATAGCCGGAAATCCTGCAAGGTAGAACAATAATCGAACATATACATGAACACGAAACCAAACGCTCTGATACCAATTGCTGGGATTCGATGTCCCGGGCTATCAAAAATTGCGGAACCGATAACCCGACCGAAAACCCGTCGCCGGAAAACGCACGAACACCAACTCATCCGCAGGAGTCCGACCTTTGGAGACTACGCGCCCGAAGACACGCAGCCCGCCCCCAGTCGAAGTCCCCCGCGAGTCGGAAATCACGAACGCGAACCTCACGCGAAGAACCGGGCTCGACGAGAGCATCGCCGCGGGATGAACCCGCGGCTAAACCCTAGCCGAACCCCATCGCGGGTGGGGTTCGCGATCGCCGTGCATGGCGATCGCTGGGGCTGCTCCGGCAGCCCCCGGGTGGCGGTGAGTCCGGCGACTTCACTGCCATCGCCACCAGGAGGGGGGACCACCAGTCGCGGCGCGAAGCCGCGACGGTCCCCGGCGATCGAGCTAGGGCTCGATCGCCCCAGCCGCGGCGTCCAGCCGCGGCCTTCTCCCCTTGCGCGCACCACCGGCGGAGGGAGGCCGGGGGGTTCGATCCACCGTGGCACCAGCCCACGGCCGAACCCCCAGCGATCGACTTCACGTCGATCGCTCGCCCCGGCGTCCAGCCGGGGCTCCCCTCACGCCCGCGCGCCGGCGGTCGAACCCTAGGGTTCGGCCGCCCCTTCTTCGATCCCGACGGGGATCGCGAGATCCCCGTATCCCGGTCTCGACGTTCCCGGATCGTCTTGTTCATGTACATATTACGATTAAACAAGCACATAATCAAAGAGGGGTTTTCTCGATTATTACCTCGATTCGTTGTACGGAGAAACGAATCTTGTTGACGACCTTGCGATCTTCCTACGTATTCCTCGCACTTCGTACGAACGTCGTGTGGGCGACGATCTATCGGATTCCTATGGATCTCCTTCACTCTTCAAGACTTTATGATTGGCGTATCGTAGGTTAAGTTATGAAAAGTGAAGACCATGTAGTGCTTATATAGGCTACGTAGGGGATCATAAGGAGAATAAATATTGGGCTTCTAAATATTGAAGATTAAATTGGGTCCAACCCAAATCCATTAATCCTTATCAATATTAAATTTTATTTATTTTCCACTATATAAATAAAATTGCACTCCCAATATTATTCCATATTATATCAAATAATATTTCTCCGATTAGTATTCTTTATTCCGTGTATTTAAGATTTAAATATCCATGAATAAATTTATTTATTGCTCAATAAATAATATTCATATCTTATATCCGAGACTAGTACCGTTCAACCTTTATTATTGTGCGGAACGAATCCACTCATGAGGTTTACACAATAATTCCTTATGAACTCATCTCGGGGATATTATCAACCCTTCCGGGATACACTTTCCCGTCAAGTATTCACAGCATGTCATATATAAAATATAGCGACCCAAATTAACCGGTAATTAACCCAATAATTAAATCGGTTAATTCCTTTGGAAAATCAAAGTCTCTAGTATTAAATATACACACCCGCAATAATATCGGGGATTAAGAATAAAATACTCCGAGATTTAAATTGATTATCCAAGGCAATCCTAATCAATAAATCTCAAGCTGATCCGCCCAATACACCAAGTGTACAAGTGTGATAAAATAATTAAGATAAATTATTTTCTCTCTCACACAACGACTATACCGATGGATTGGTCTGTGTCCATCTAGGTCGTGAGCAACTGTTCGATTAAATACGAGTGACCGATAGTATGATCTTCTGTGCGCCCATGCGCACCATACTAACTACAACGTATAAAATCCAGGACTATATTTTGCATAATTAATTAATAATAATTAATTGCAAATAATTGTTTATTAATTAAATAGGTTAAATGCCATGACGGGGAGTTTACCGGTACTTAAATCTAGACATTAAGTACACAACTCCAACAGGAACTACATGCCCACCGCAAGCCACGTTCTTGTGGACGTTTACGTTGACATGCGGTCCTCCACGACTTTCTATAACTGTCGAGCCTCAATTAATCCCAAAGTTCCGTTCCCATTTAGCAAGCCACGTTCTTGTGGACGTTTACTAAAACAAACAACTTTATTAATTGAATCTCACTTATTTAAATGTCATAGAATCTTAATTAACCCAAAGTACCGTTTCCATTCAGCAAGCCACGATAGTGTGGATGTTTACTAAAACAAACAACTTTGTTAATTGATTCTTACATTTATTAAATTTCACAATTTATTAATCAAAGCTTGATATCTCGTAAGTGAAACTCGAAGTTTCTAACCAGCGATCAATCATGCAATTGAGCCCTATCTCTCACTAGGTGAGGGAGCCAACCAGACAATCGATCTAGTCATCGAATGACTCGAATGTCTCTAATCTGTGTCATCGACATAAGCAAGCGCTTTGGCTCCATTCCACTCCCCGGGGTGAGAATGAGTCGAGTTGAACTTAGTCTTTGAAAGACAGATTAGGCACTTGCTTTTGAAAAATATAATTGTTCGATTTTTATAAGTGGAATTGAATTCGAATTTTGATCCAGTGATATCCGTGTATCGACTTTATCCGATAGGGAGGATGACACTAAATCAAACTCGTAAGTCAATACACATCACATTCAAAACAGAGAATGGAGACCGCGGGATTGTTTCCAATCCCTCTCCCACTTAGTATTTTACGATTGAGGGATAACATGCATAAAATAATTAAGCATAATAAAAGCACGTAAAACACGTAAAAGGCATTTAACGTGGCCCCGATTATTATGGCCTTAAGTATTCTCCAATGCACGTCTCTTGGAACTTCATCTCATTGCTCGTCTCGATCTCGGTCCACCACCGACTCGCTCGAGGGTCAGGAGACGAACTCCTCCCACTGGAGCCTCGTCTCGAGCCTCGTTGAGTCGTACGTGGGGTCGAACGAACCCCAGCCCCGCTGCTGCCCGTCGCGAACACGGGGTGTGTTCGATGGCTGCCCGTTGCCGGTTCGCCCTCCTCGATCCTCGTTTCTCCGGGTTTTGGTCTCGTCTCGATCCACCAAAATTAGTAAGAAAAATTACAAGAATAAATCTACTAAATCCGGCATCGATCCTATACAAGGTGATCGACCCTATACATGCCCGGAAACGACGAAATAAATAAATAAACCTAACGACTCAACCCGTCGTTTTTATCTATTACAAATAAGCAACTTTCCAAAAATAAAACGATCTCGACAAGCCCGAGAGTTTAATCAAAGCCACATACATACAACACAAAATATCAAAAATAAATTGGCCATAATAATCGGGTTCAACCTGCAAGGCAATTCTCGCAAAACATACAAAGAACGTACAAAACCGGCTCTGATACCAATTGTTGGAAATCGACTACCCGGGACACGTCCGTTCGAACCCTCGAACATCCGGACATCCCCAATCGACTTCTGGAGGTCACCCTCAGACAGCCATGGCCGCCTGTTGGAGTTGTGTACTTAATGTCTAGATTTAAGTATTGGTAAACTCCCGGTCATAGCATTTAACCTATTTAATTAATAAACAATTATTTGCATTTAATTATTATTAATTAATCATGCAAAAATATAGTCCTGGATTTTATACGTTGTAGTTAGTATGGTGTGCATGGGCGCACAGAAGATCATACTATCGGTTACTCGTATTTAATCGAACAGTTGCTCACGACCTAGATGGACACGGACCAATCCATCGGTATAGTCGTTGTGTGAGAGAGAAAATAATTTATCTTAATTATTTTATCACACTTGTACACTTGGTGTATTGGGCGGATCGCTTGAGATTTATTGATTAGGATTGCCTTGGATAATCAATTTAAATCTCGGAGTATTTTATTCTTAATCCCCGATATTATTGCGGGTGTGTATATTTAATTCTAGAGACTTTGATTTTCCAAAGGAATTAACCGATTTAATTATTGGGTTAATTACCGGTAAAATTGGGTCGCTATATTTTATATATGACATGCCGTGAATACTTGACGGGAAAGTGTATCCCGGAAGGGTTGATAATATCCCCGAGATGAGTTCATAAGGAATTATTGTGTAAACCTCATAAGTGGATTCGTTCCGCACAATAATAAAAGTTGAACGGTACTAGTCTCGGATATAAGATATGAATATTATTTATTGAGCAATAAATAAATTTATTCATGGATATTTAAATCTTAAATACACGGAATAAATAATACTAATCGGAGAAATATTATTTGATATAATATGGATTAATATTGGGAGTGCAATTTTATTTATATAGTGGAAAATAAATAAAATTTAATATTGATAAGGATTAATGGATTTGGGTTGGACCCAATTTAATCTTCAATATTTAGAAGCCCAATATTTAATCTCCTTATGATCCCCTACGTAGCCTATATAAGCACTACATGGTCTTCACTTTTCACAACACATAATAATTGACCTACGCCAATCATAAAGTCTTGGAGAGTGAGGAAGATCCATAGGAGTTCGATAGATCGTCGCCCACACGACGTTCGAACAAGGTGCGAGGAATACGTAGGAAGATCGCAAGGTCGTCAACCGAATTCGTTTCTCCGTACAACGAATCGAAGGTATAATCGAGAACCCTTCTATGATTATTTGTTCATGTTTAATTGTGATATATACATGAACGCACGATCCGGGAAAACGACGAACCTCGGGGACGGGGATTCGAGATCCCCGGCGAGGATCGAAGGAGGCGGTCGAACCCTAGGGTTCGGACCGCCGCGACGCGCGACAAGGGGAAACCCCGGCTGGACGCCGGGGCATGCGATCGACTTCGGTCGATTGTCGGGGATGCCGTGGGCTGGTGCCACGGCGGATCCCCCCGCCCTCATCGCCGCCGGCGCAGGTACGGGAAACCCTCGGCCGAAGCCGAGGGATGCGATCGATCCTCGGATCGATCGCGGGTCAGCTGCGAGGTGACTCGCAGCGACCCCGTGCGTGCTACGGGTTCGCCCGTAGCGGCTCGCACGGGGTGATCCCGTGCGCTGGGGCAGCGAGTCATTGACTCGCTGCGGGGCTGCTGCGAGCAGCCCGGGGATCGCCCGTAGCGATCCCAGCGATCGTCCGTAGACGATCGCGAGCCCCTCGCGGGGGCTCGGCTGGGCGCACGCGGCCTTCGGGCCTCGCTGGGCGTTCGGTCGGGCCCCGGCTCGTGAGGTGGTTCGCGTTCGTGGATCCGACTCGTGGGGGACTTCGGCTGGGGGCGGGCTGCGTGTCTTCGGGCGCGTAGTCTCCAAAGGTCGGACTCTTGCGGATGAGTCGGTGTTCGTAATCTACGGCGATCTAGGGTTTTCGGTCGGGTTATCGGTTCCGCATTTTTTTTTTTTGATAGCCCGGGACATCGAATCCCAGCAATTGGTATCAGAGCGTTTGGTTTCGTGTTCATGTATATGTTCGATTATTGTTCTACCTTGCAGGATTTCCGGCTATCATGGTTGGATTTAATTATTGCTTAATTAATTATCATGATTATTTATTAAACTCTCGGACATGTCGAGATTCGTTTTTGTGTGGTTGAATGTTTGTAATAGTAAAAATTCGGGGGTTGACCGAATTTAGGATTTATTATTACGTTCTTTATTTTCCGGAAAATGTATAGGGTCGATTTCATGTATAGAATCGATACCGGATAGTGTAATTTAAATTTTGTAATTTATTTACGTTGGTTCGATAATGAGACGATCGCCGGAAGACGAAGACGTGTGACGAAGACGAAAGGGACGAAAAACCGGGGAGTCGATCAACCCCATGATCGACCCCATGACCGAAGCCATGGGGAGGGGTCGATCGCCCCTCGGCTGGGGCTGCCGCCGGCGGTGGTGGCCGGCCAGCTGGGGTGGCGGCGGCGGTTCCCTCCTCCGTGGTGGTGGCGGTCGATGGTGGTATGGGGATCTCCCAACCCATGCCACTTCTACCGATATTCACTTTCCAAAATTAATTCGGTTTTCCTATTTGAGTACTTTCCTTTTAGGAAACTCTCATGGAATAGGAAAAGAATTAATTGGAATTAATTTTATTCCTATTGATTTATTTCCTTCATGGAATTATTCAAAGATTAGGAATTTAATTAATTTAGTACTAAATTTATTTTTCCTATTTGATTATTCCTACTCATGGGAATATTCATGGATTAGGAATGAAATAAATTTGGAAAGTATATGAGTCCTAATTTATTTTATTTTCTTATTTCATTATGGATATCATCTAGAATATTCCAAGAGTATCTTGGATAGATTATTCTAGAGATTTAATGAAGTGGAAAAGAAAAATAAAAATAAATAAAAATATTAATAATATTTAATTTTATTTTTGATATATTCAATTGACTTAATTTTCGAATTAAGTAACTTTTGGATTAATTGAAAATAAATAGATTTAAATATTGGAGATTAATATTCTCGTCACATGGAGCATTCAAGAAACGAAGAATGAAGACTAGAAGATGCATATGAAGATAAAGCCATGATAGTCGGAGAAAATAATTTCTCTAGCATTATTTTGACTATGTGATCTATGTGCTTTATTGCTTTTATGCATGCTATATGTGTTTATTTTATGCACTAGATAGCGTATCCCTTTATCGTAAAAAGCTAAGTGGGAGAGGGGATGGAAACATTCCCATGGTCTCCATCACTGTTCTCTTGGTGACTTTTATGGACTTTCGAAGTTCATATAGACAAGTCATTGGAGGAGAATTCTTGTAATTCCTCTTACAAGAAACATTGATCAAGTTTATCAAACAATGCCTAATTTGTCTCTGAAACTGACTTCAAGTCGACTCATTCTCACCCCGGGGAGTGGAATGGAGCCAGAGCCACTTGGTCATGTGGATGACACAAATTAGAGACCTTCGTACCATTCTTTGATAGGTGGGTTGATTGTCTGCTCGGCTCCCTCATTTATGAGAGATAGGGTCGCTCGCATGGCGAATCACTGGTTAGAAACTTCGAGTTTCACTTATGATTCTCCGAGTCTTGATCTACGAAATCGAATGGATCTTGTAATTGGGAGTCAATTATAAAAATCTCTTGGTCTAGTAAACGTCCACACCACGTGGCTTGCTATGCTAACGGATTTTGGATTAATTGATGTAGACAGTTATAAGTGATTGTGAAGAGTTGTGAAATTGTCGTAAACGTCCACACCACGTGGCTTGCGGTGACGTAGCAATTCCAAGCGATATACTTTAGTGCTGAGTGATGGTTTACACTTAGATACGCGTTATAGTATTCTTCCCCACGAAGTTACGCTATGATTGATGTATGACCAAAGAAAATCTAATTGCTAAATCATTTGGGTGGGTAAACGTCCACACCACGTGGCTTGCCTTACCTGATGGGATTTTAGACGCAATTAGTAATTTAATGATATTATTTGAGGGAGATAATATCGGACATTAAATTGATTGTTTGTTTACATGTGCTTATAGGTTTAGAGAATAGCTATGAATCCACTTTCTGTGATACTCAAGGAACATAAACTCACTGGTCCCAATTACATTGATTGGAAGAGAAATTTGGACATTGTCCTGACTGCTGAAGAGTACAAGTTTGTACTCTATGAGCAATGCCCTGCTGAACCCATGGCCGCCTCAACTGATGAGGAAAAAGAAGCATATCGGAAGTGGAAAAAGGCTGATGAAATGGCTAGGTGCTATATTTTGGCTTCCATGTCAAATGTACTCCAAACCCAACATGAGCCGATGAACACTGCCGAGGATATGTTATTCAACCTCAAGGAGATGTTTGGGCATCATGACCGTGCGGGTAGGCAAGAAGCAATGAGAGTCCTCATGTCGACTACTCAGTCTGAAGGAACGCCCGTTGAGGAGCACGTTCTCAAGATGATGAGTCTGTTGAATGAATTGGAGGTCCTAGGAGCTATGATTGATGGTGAGACGCAAGTCGACATCATACTCCAGTCTCTGACCCCTAGTTTTGAGCAGTTTCGTATGAGCTATAATATGGGTAAACTATCTTATACTCTTGCGCAACTCCTGACTGAACTGAAGGCGGCAGAGGGGATCTACAAGAAGGGCAAGTCTCAAGCGCTTGTAGCTACCAAATCCAAAAGCTTGAAAGCTATTGGAGGTAGGGGCAAGAAAAGGAAGAAAGCCATGAAACCCAGTGGTGCCAAGAGGAATGGACCACGAGTGGGGGCTAGTAAGCCAAGGGGCAAGTGCTTCCGATGCAACAAGTCTGGACACTGGAAGTCTGAATGTCATCTCAGAGGTACGAATTTTTCTTTAGTCGTAAAAACATAGTCAGCGGTATTATCTACCAGAATTCTGGTGTGTAGATATGGAACCACTGACGGTATGTGCATTTCTTTAAATGCAGGGGTTCCAGAAAACCCGGCGACTTAGAGAAGAAGAGTTCGAGTCTACATGGGCGAAGCTGTTGGGGTAGCAGCGGTTGCAGTGGAAGACATTTATCTGTTTTAAGTTTTCATTTCAGTTATTGCTTTATGTACCCCTTTATTTTTGAAAAAGAACTTTTGTTCTGGTTTTCTTTATTAATGGATATTTTATTTCTTTAATCATTTGATGGTTTGGATAAGAAATATTGGTGATATCTATTCTGGTACATTAGATAGCAATATGTGAATGATGAATCCTTAGTCTACCACGATGCAACAAACCGTTATGTATAACTTGTTTTACTTATTAGATGTATATCTCTTATCAATCATTATACTTGTGAATTCTTGAACTTGGTGGTATCTATTCAAAAGGGATTCAAAAGGTCGAAATTGATTTGATCAATTATAGTTGGAGGAATGGACCTCCCGACCTAAGAATCAATCTTGAAAGATGATACAACTGAGTTAACCTTTCTGGATAAAGGATGGAATTCGGACAAGTATTGAAAATGATTTATGATTAATGCGGTATGTGTAATTAGAGAAGGTACGAGTCGTTCTTTCAAGAATACTCGAAGATGGATTAGAATACTTGATGTGCCATAAAAGCGGAGTGTTTTCAACACAAAGCCATTATGGGGAACCTTCAAAGTATATCCATTGGAAGCCTGCGACTTGTTCGCGGAGGCTGTCACCTATCTAAATAACACATAGCATAAATCAAAGATTGAGATTAAGTCTCAAACGACTACACCATACACTGAGGTGTAGACATGGTGTGTCAGGTATAAGAAATGGAATTCTAATAGTAAAAGGACAAGTTTATTCGGAGCTACCTATGTTCTATGGATATTTCTGGATACAACGGCACATTCTATGTGGTTGTAGAATATCCTAGAAGAACAAGTAATTGTAAGTTCAATAGTACTGCGAACCAGATGGGTGTCCTCGCCCGGTTCTTAGAGGAAGACTATTAGATGAACTATAATGCCCTAACTGACAAAGTACCTTAAAAGAGAAAAGGGAAAACTGAGAACCAGCCTAACCGAGTAGCAGTACACCACTGACTGCACCTAATGTTGTTACTGTTATACACCGGAACGCCATTGCAGTGGGAGGTTGTTAAGCAACCAGAGATATTCATAAGACTGGAGGAGTTTTGAACTCTGGATCTAGTAGACATGAAATCGATCCCTAGTTCTGCATAGGAATTTGCGAGAAAGGTGTGTTAGAGACGTAATGGAAACAAAGGTGGTGTTTCTCGGAATTTTGTGTAGATAACACTTCATCGTTGGCAACAATGTAAAAGTGTTGTCAGACATAAAATAGAGGTTGTCTGAATAAATCGAGATATGAGATTAAGATGAAGTTGGATCATGTTCTTAGAAATCTTTTGATCTCTAGATAAGAACATTTGTACTTCTCTTAAGATATCTTATACGATTATGGTTTGTTTTAAACATGCACAATTCTGAGAAAGGTTATTGCCTTTCGGGAACAGAATACATCTGTCTAAAGGTATGTGTTTCAAACGCATAAAGGAGATAGATATAGACAAAGCAGTTTCCTACACTTCAAGTGTAGAGAGCTTTGTAGATGCAGTGTTGTAAAACAAGAACCTGATATTAACTATGCGGTTAGCATAGTGGGAGGATATCAAAGTAATCTGGATAAGAAATATTCGAATGCTGTAAAAGTGCTTGGAAGTACTGGATTACTAGCAAAACGAAATCTTCTTAGATTACAGTTTCTCAGATCCAAGAATCAGAGAAGGACCAGTGTAAGTCGATATCAGGCTATGTGTTCACTTTTAGAAGAGGTGGAACCTAAGAATGAAAGAGTGATTAGCATGATGCTTCTCGGACTCTATCATAAACCGAATAGCGGCCTCAGAGGCAGCGGAAGTTTTGGTTAGGTTCCGGAATGACCTCTGAACTTGGATATGATTCTTGGTTCACCAAAGGCTATGTACATAGCGGTGCATGGAGAACTGGAAGAAGTCATAAGTTCAAAAGATGATGATAACACATAGAGCCAGTACCACCTGATACGAGTCATCGTCAAGGGAGACGACGCAGTAGTCACCAAGAACATGATGAGTATGGGAGTCGGGAGTTTGGAGGAAATGACTAGACCTTAGTACAAGTGGGAGATTGTTGGAGTTGTGTACTTAATGTCTAGATTTAAGTATCGGTAAACTCCCGGTCATAGCATTTAACCTATTTAATTAATAAACAATTATTTGCATTTAATTATTATTAATTAATCATGCAAAAATATAGTCCTGGATTTTATACGTTGTAGTTAGTATGGTGTGCATGGGCGCACAGAAGATCATACTATCGGTTACTCGTATTTAATCGAACAGTTGCTCACGACCTAGATGGACACGGACCAATCCATCGGTATAGTCGTTGTGTGAGAGAGAAAATAATTTATCTTAATTATTTTATCACACTTGTACACTTGGTGTATTGGGCGGATCGCTTGAGATTTATTGATTAGGATTGCCTTGGATAATCAATTTAAATCTCGGAGTATTTTATTCTTAATCCCCGATATTATTGCGGGTGTGTATATTTAATACTAGAGACTTTGATTTTCCAAAGGAATTAACCGATTTAATTATTGGGTTAATTACCGGTAAAATTGGGTCGCTATATTTTATATATGACATGCCGTGAATACTTGACGGGAAAGTGTATCCCAGAAGGGTTGATAATATCCCCGAGATGAGTTCATAAGGAATTATTGTGTAAACCTCATGAGTGGATTCGTTCCGCACAATAATAAAAGTTGAACGGTACTAGTCTCGGATATAAGATATGAATATTATTTATTGAGCAATAAATAAATTTATTCATGGATATTTAAATCTTAAATACACGGAATAAATAATACTAATCGGAGAAATATTATTTGATATAATATGGATTAATATTGGGAGTGCAATTTTATTTATATAGTGGAAAATAAATAAAATTTAATATTGATAAGGATTAATGGATTTGGGTTGGACCCAATTTAATCTTCAATATTTAGAAGCTCAATATTTAATCTCCTTATGATCCCCTACGTAGCCTATATAAGCACTACATGGTCTTCACTTTTCACAACACATAATAATTGACCTACGCCAATCATAAAGTCTTGGAGAGTGAGGAAGATCCATAGGAGTTCGATAGATCGTCGCCCACACGACGTTCGAACAAGGTGCGAGGAATACGTAGGAAGATCGCAAGGTCGTCAACCGAATTCGTTTCTCCGTACAACGAATCGAAGGTATAATCGAGAACCCTTCTATGATTATTTGTTCATGTTTAATTGTGATATATACATGAACGCACGATCCGGGAAAACGACGAACCTCGGGGACGGGGATTCGAGATCCCCGGCGAGGATCGAAGGAGGCGGTCGAACCCTAGGGTTCGGACCGCCGCGACGCGCGACA
The DNA here is from genome assembly GCA_954870475.1 of Euphrasia confusa. Lineage (NCBI taxonomy): Eukaryota > Viridiplantae > Streptophyta > Magnoliopsida > Lamiales > Orobanchaceae > Euphrasia > Euphrasia confusa. The sequence continues at coordinate 12,838,822 of OX940969.1, forward strand.
AGGGGAAACCCCGGCTGGACGCCGGGGCATGCGATCTTCTTCGGTCGATCGCCGGGGATGCCGTGGGCTGGTGCCACGGCGGATCCCCCCGCCCTCATCGCCGCCGGCGCAGGTACGGGAAACCCTCGGCCGAAGCCGAGGGATGCGATCGATCCTCGGATCGATCGCGGGTCAGCTGCGAGGTGACTCGCAGCGACCCCGTGCGTGCTACGGGTTCGCCCGTAGCGGCTCGCACGGGGTGATCCCGTGCGCTGGGGCAGCGAGTCATTGACTCGCTGCGGGGCTGCTGCGAGCAGCCCGGGGATCGCCCGTAGCGATCCCAGCGATCGTCCGTAGACGATCGCGAGCCCCTCGCGGGGGCTCGGCTGGGCGCACGCGGCCTTCGGGCCTCGCTGGGCGTTCGGTCGGGCCCCGGCTCGTGAGGTGGTTCGCGTTCGTGGATCCGACTCGTGGGGGACTTCGGCTGGGGGCGGGCTGCGTGTCTTCGGGCGCGTAGTCTCCAAAGGTCGGACTCCTGCGGATGAGTCGGTGTTCGTAATCTACGGCGATCTAGGGTTTTCGGTCGGGTTATCAGTTCCGCATTTTTTTTTTTGATAGCCCGGGACATCGAATCCCAGCACCGCCCGCCCAAGAGATCGCGCGTCCGCCGCAGCCGAAGCCGCGACTCGCGATCTGCCCGGAGTAAGCGACCGCTTGGCCACCAGGCGAGCGCTCGCGCAGCACCGCAAGCGAGCGCTTGCTGCCCAGGCGAGCGCCTGCTGCCTGTCGCGAGCGGGCGCTTGCCCCTCAAGCGGGCGCTTGCCTGCTGCGAACAACGACCCCGTTCGCCCGTTCCGGCTGTTCCGACGCGATTTTCTCGATCCGACAGCCACGCCGGAGGTCAGAAACCTCCCAGCAGTCCGAGAATATCACATCCAAGCCACGGGACCCGATCCTTGTTCAATGTATGATCAACGAGATAAATAATTGAGATCGATGAATTGCGGAATAGGTTTCGATCTCATACCTTATCGGTCGAATTGTTGAGACCTTAGAGCTTCTAACGTATATCTCTGATCCCGTCTCCAACCGTTGTGTGGGCAACGATCCGCTGGAGTTCTCCCGTCTATGCTCTCTCTTCTCAACCAGCGTCAGATTTATTTTTCTCTCTTAGAGAAAAATTATTGCGTTAACCTTATTAATTTTACAGAGAAAAATATATTTGCGCTAACGCAATTATTTTCTCAGCAAAATTAAATGTTGCGGCGTTCTGTAGGTTAAGAGAGGGTAAGGGAGGGGGTTTATATAGAGCTACGTTAGGGACCTAAGGATAAATTAATTAAGGGCTAAATTGAAATATTAATTAACTTGGAATACGTAAAAGCAATTCCTTAATTAATCGATTTCAATTTTAATTATTATTCAATCCACTAAAAAATAATAATTGAATTCCCGAAATTAATTTAATATTATTTCAACAATAATATTTTCCGCCGAAATTACATATACGACTTTCCCCGTGTTTAAGATATCGAACGTCCACGAATTTATTTAATTACTAATAATTAAATTAATTCGTTTCTTATTATCCGAGACTAGTACCACTCATCCTTATTATCATGTGGAACAAATCCACCTGCAGGGTTTACATGATAAACTTTATGAGCTCATCTCGGGGACGTAATCAACCCGATAAACGGGACACGGTTTCCTGTCTATAATCTATAGCATGTCGTGCGTACAATTACGATCCCCAATTTACCGAGAATCTCGACTAATCATTTAGTCTCACTCATTGGCAAGTCAAAGAACCGAGAATTGGACACACGCACCTATAATTATATAGGGATTAAGAATTCGTATATCCGTAATATCTAAGGTCTAGTTCGATTACTGCGATTAGTATAAATCGAACGCCCTCCCGTGGTCCTGCTCAATACACCAAGTGTACGAGTGTAACATGATAGTCAAGACCGACTATCTACCAGTCACACTACGACGTACCGATGGATTGTCCCTGTCCATCTAAGTCGTGAGCTACTGTTCGATAGTATACGAGTAACCGACAGTATGATCTTCCGCGTGTCTCCTCACGCCATACTGTCTACAACGTATACATCAAGGACTATTGCATTAAATGCAATCGTGTTTGAATCATATCTCGAACTAAGGTATAGATAAGGAGTTCCGTATTTGCACTAAACTAGACATTTAGAATACAACTCCATCAATCTCCCACTTATACTAAAAGTCTAGTCGCCCTCTCCCAAACATCAGATTCCCATAACCTCATCACGCCTTCCCAACGCTTTCGCTGGAAGTGCCTCTGTGAACGGGTTTTACCAGGCAATCCTCTCGATGCTATCTAGGTGACAACTGCATCGTCTTACTAGACGATCTCTCGAATCAGGTGGTACTTGCGCTCTACATGTTATCTCCCACTGTGGACTCGTGGCATTTCAAGTTTTCCAATACCGCTATTCAAAATAGCTTTGGGTGAACTAGAAACCACATCTAAGTCCCTTAGGAAGTTCTGGAGCCACACTGACCTTTTAACTGCCTCACAGGCCGTTATCCTTTCAGTTTCCAAGGTAGAGTCCGTAATGCATCGCTGCTTTACATTCTTCTATGTGACTGCTCCACTTCACAGTGAGAACACATAGCCTGACTTCGACTTTCGACTGTCCCTGTTTGATTTGGAAATCCAATTCTATGTAATCCAAAAGAAACAACTTGACTGCTTTGTAACTCAGAACATAATTCCTGGTCCTCTGCAGGAGCCGAAACATGTTCTTTACATCAGTCGAGTGATCCTTTCCAGGATTACTATGATATCTTACCACCATGCCCACGGCATAGTAGATATCAGTCTCGTGCATAGCATTACATACATTAAGCTTCTCACCATTAAGGTGTAGGGAACTGCTTAATCTTCATCTATCTCCTTTATTGTGTCGGACACAAAACTTTAGATAGATGAATTCCACATCTAAAAGGCGAAGACCTTTCTTGAAATTCTGTAAGCTGCAACGAGTAAGAATTGTATTTATGTATGAGGCTCGAGATAAGTTCTATGTTCTTTTCTGGCGATCATTTAATACTTTGATCCCAAGAACATTCCTAACTTCTCCTAAGTCTCTTACATTGAATTACTCGGACAACCATCCCTTTATGTCCGATAACATCTTTCATATTGTTGCCAATTTAGAAGGATGTCGTCTACATAAAGAATGAGAAAACACCAAATCTTTTCCGTCACTTCTTTATTACACACAGGACCCAAACATGCCTTGAAAGAATCCATAAAATGGATTTTCTCATAGATCCACATGTGTCTAAGATCTTTGAAGCTTCCTTCAATCCAAAGATCGATTAAGCTTGCTTACTAAATGCTCTTGGCTCTTTTCGATGTATCTCTCTGGCTGTCCCACACAGATGGCCCCGTCAAGACTTCGATTTAGGAAATCTGTCTTGACTTCCATCTTCCATGTGAAGACAAAAGAATCCGGATCGACTTTTGCCACGACTGAGCATCTTGATCTTTCAGCGTCTCGTCATAGATCCAGGGTTCGGCTTCATGTTCTCCAGGTAACAAGTCCGAAGACTTTCCTATAAACATGAACCTACCAGGTTGTCTAACAACCCTCCCACTACGACGACGCTCCGGTGTGTCTTTAGTGGATAAAGATTACAGTAGTGAACTACTCAGTTAGGCTGGTTCTAAGTTTTGATCAGTCCCTCTAAGCACATTAAGTATTACCCTACTCTTGGGTTCGTGATATTGCATATATATAGTCCATGTCTAAGAACCGAACATTGATGCAATCAACGAACATCTGGTCCTTTGGACTATATTACATATCTCAATCCGTTTTCTTAGGGTATCCTATAAACAGCCGAATATCTGTACAAGTTTCCAAAGGAATCAAGTTCAGGATAAACGCCGTTGTTTCCAAGCCATATCCCAAAAACGAATTAGGTAACTCCGAATAACTCATTGTCTACTTTCCCATATCTATAAGAGTCCTATTCCTTCTTTACAACACATTATTTTGCCGAGGCATAAATGGTGTAGTCTGTCGGGAGTTAATCCCATTTTCTGATAAGTATGCCTTACTCCTCAAAGAGGTCTGCATATATCAGAGCGAATCAACTCTAGTACTTTCTTGGATCTTTTTCCCTTTAACCGTAAAGGGTTGCTTGGTCATTTAAAACTTCCAAGTATGATTCGAAGGTTGGAAGGTCCTTTCCTTCAACCTAGCTGAGTAGTCCATCAGCTTTCACCCTTTGAATCGTACTCAAGTTAAAATGATCTATCCTAAGATTCCATAAGTACATTTGATTCATCCTAGAAGGATCTTTACTCTTATTGGGTTTTGACAATGTGTTATTAGCTCGGGTGTGTTGCATCGTGGAAGAACACGGATTTAGTATTAAATTGTATATCAATGTACCAGAATAGATAATATCCCCGTTTCCTACTCTGATAGGTGTGAAACCATCCAAAGAAACGGAATATCCATTCTAAGCCAATTTAGAAATCCGAAATGAAATTTCTTTCTAAATGCCGGCACATAAAGACAATTTGTTAGAACTAAAATCCTTCCGTTAAAACATTTAACATCTCCCACTGCAACGGCTGTTACCTTAACAGTATTGCCCATGTAGGTTATAACTTCTTCCTTTCTAAGTCTCCGGGTTTCCTAGAACCCCCGCATTAAGTGAAGACATGATTAGTGGTTCCCGTATCCACACACCAGGTACTGGCAGATACTACCACTAAACATGTTTCGGTGACTAAGGAAGAGTCAACTTCTTGTTGCTTGAGAGGAAAATTAAAACTCCCAGTATCCAGACTGCTTACAACGGAAGCACTTGCCCCTTGGGCTTGCATGTCCCATTCCGTGGTCCAGATATATTAGGCACACTAGGTTTCCGTATTTGCTTCTTCTTCCTTTTGCCGCCCGGAGGCCTAGGAAGAGCCAATTTCTCAACCACAAGTGCTTGAGAGCCCTTAGAGATTCCCTCAGCCGCTTGAAGTTCAATCAGGAGTTCCGCCAATGAGTAAGACCCCTTATTCATGTTATAGTTCAAGCGGAACTGCTCAAAACTTCTCGGCAGAGACTGGAGCACAATATCGACTTGGGTTACCCCATCGATAACTGATCCTAGAATCTCTATATCATTCAGATAGCACATCATCCTAAGAACGTGATCCCTCACGAGCGTTCTTTCCGACATGATGGCCGTCATGAGTTGCCTCATTTCATTTTGCCCGGCTGTCCTGTCCTGATAACCAAAAACTTCTTGAGGTTAAGCATCATATCATAGGTAATAGTCATGGCATGATCTTGATGTCACAGCACATTTGACATGAAAGTCATAATGTTGCTCCGCGTCATCTCATAGCCTTGATCCATTTCCAATGAGCTTCCTTTCCTCAGTAGTGGAAGCATCATTTGGTTCAGCAGGTCAATTGACTTGGAGTACATATTTATACTCCTCTGCAGTTAGGACAATGTCCAAGTTTCTTTTCCAATCCATACAATCAGGTTCAGTGAGTTTGTTGACTTTTAATGGGAATAATACCATATAAATCAAACAATGAGTTTAATTCGATATCATTTCCCTCAAGTGATATCATTAAACTACCAATCATTTCCAAAATCCCATCAGACATAGCAAGCCACGTTCTTGTGGACGTTTACCAGTCCAAATGATTTTATGATTGGATTTCACTTCGGTCGTACATCATTATAGCAGTGACTCCGATGTGGAGGATACTATAAAGCGTACCTAAGTGTATACCATTTCTCAGTACTAAGTCCACCGCTCGGGAACTACATGCCCACCGCAAGCCACGTTCTTGTGGACGTTTACGTTGACATGCGGTCCTCCACGACTTTCTATAACTGTCGAGCCTCAATTAATCCCATAGTTCCGTTCCCATTTAGCAAGCCACGTTCTTGTGGATGTTTACTAAAACAAACAACTTTATTAATTGAATCTCACTTATTTAAATGTCATAGAATCTTAATTAACCCAAAGTACCGTTTCCATTCAGCAAGCCACGATAGTGTGGACGTTTACTAAAACAAACAACTTTGTTAATTGATTCTTACATTTATTAAATTTCACAATTTATTAATCAAAGCTTGATATCTCGTAAGTGAAACTCGAAGTTTCTAACCAGCGATCAATCATGCAATTGAGCCCTATCTCTCACTAGGTGAGGGAGCCAACCAGACAATCGATCTAGTCATCGAATGACTCGAATGTCTCTAATCTGTGTCATCGACATATGTTGGAGTTGTGTACTTAATGTCTAGATTTAAGTAACGGAAACTCACGATCCATTGCCATTAATCTATTTAATTAAATAAACAATTATTTGCGTTTAATTATTTATAATTAAATATATGCAAATTATAGTCCTGGATTTTATACGTTGTAGTTAGTATGGTGTGCATGGGCGCACAGAAGATCATACTATCGGTTACTCGTATTTAATCGAACAGTTGCTCACGACCTAGATGGACACGGACCAATCCATCGGTATAGTCGTTGTGTGAGAGAGAAAATAATTTAATTATTTTATCACACTTGTACACTTGGTGTATTGGGCGGATCGCTTGAGACTTATCAATTAGGATTGCTCTGTGATAATTGATTTAAATCTCGGAGTATTTTATTCTTAATCCCTGAAACAATTGCGGGTGTGTATATTTAATATAAGTGACTTTGATTTTCCAAAGGAATTAACCGATTTAATTATTGGGTTAATTACCGGTTAAGTCGGGTCACTATATTTTATATATGGCATGCCGTGAATTCTTGAAGGGACAGTGTATCCCGGAAGGGTTGATAATATCCCCGAGATGAGCTCATAAGGATTTATTATGTAAACCTCGCGAGTGGATTTGTTCCGCATAATAAATAAGGTTGAGTGGTACTATTCTCGGATATAATAGATGAATAAATTTATTAAGCAATAAATAAATTTTATTCATGGATATTTAAATCTTAAATACACGGAATAAATAATACTAACCGGAGAAATATTATTTGATATAATATGGATAAATATTGGGAGTGCAATTTTATTTATATAGTGGAAAATAAATAAAATTAATATTGATAAGAATTAATGGATTTGGGTTGGACCCAATTTAATTTTCAATATTAGAAGCCCAATATTTAATCTCCTTTTGATCCCCTACGTAGCCTATAAAAGCACTACATGGTCTTCACAATTCATTAACCTAAGATACGCCAATCATAAAGTCTTGAAGAGTGAAGAAGATCCATAGGAGTTCGATAGATCGTCGCCCACCCGACGTTCGAACGGAGTGCAAGGAATACGCGGGAAGATCACGAGGTCATCTTGATTTCGTTTCTCCGAACAACGAATCGTAGGTATGATATCTAAACTAACTTGATATTATTCGATTTTGTTTATTGAAAATACCGTAGAACGCAAGATCCGAAGTTCGGACCCGGAGTAAACGGATGATCACGCGGTGGTGGCGAAGCCACCGGACCGCGTGGATCGACCCGCCTAGGGTTCGGCGGGCTCGGAGGATGCGACCCTCGGCTGGGCCGAGGGCGCGCGGTCGATCACGGCGATCGACCGTCGGGGCGCGGGCTGGTGCCGCACCCCACCCCACCTCGACGGTGGGGACCTCCAGGCGGCGGCGAGTCGTCGGACTCGCCGCGGGGGCTGCTGGGCAGCCCCACCCGATCGCGTGAGACGCGATCCTTCGATCGCGCGAACCCCGGCTCGCGGGGGTTCGGCTGGGGGCGGGCCGCGTGTCTTCGGGCGCGTGGTCTCCAAAGGCCGGACTCCGGCGGATGAGTCGGCGTTCGTGTGATCTCCGGCGAAGGGTTCGTTCGGGTTATCGGTTCCGCAAATTTAAATAACCCGGGATATCGAATTCCAACAACATAAGCAAGCGCTTTGGCTCCATTCCACTCCCCGGGGTGAGAATGAGTCGAGTTGAACTTAGTCTTTGAAAGACAAATTAGGCACTTGCTTTTGAAAAATATAATTGTTCGATTTTTATAAGTGGAATTGAATTCGAATTTTGATCCAGTGATATCCGTGTATCGACTTTATCCGATAGGGAGGATGACACTAAAGCCAACTCGTAAGTCAATACACATCACATTCAAAACAGAGAATGGAGACCGCGGGATTGTTTCCAATCCCTCTCCCACTTAGTATTTTACGATTGAGGGATAACATGCATAAAATAATTAAGCATAATAAAAGCACGTAAAACACGTAAAAGGCATTTAACGTGGCCCCGATTATTATGGCCTTAAGTATTCTCCAATGCACGTCTCTTGGAACTTCATCTCGTTGCTCGTCTCGATCTGGGTCCACCACCGACTCGCTCGAGGGTCAGGAGACGAACTCCTCCCACTGGAGCCTCGTCTCGAGCCTCGTTGAGTCGTACGTGGGGTCGAACGAACCCCAGCCCCGCTGCTGCCCGTCGCGAACACGGGGTGTGTTCGATGGCTGCCCGTTGCCGGTTCGCCCTCCTCGATCCTCGTTTCTCCGGGTTTTGGTCTCGTCTCGATCCACCAAAATTAGTAAGAAAAATTACAAGAATAAATCTACTAAATCCGGCATCGATCCTATACAAGGTGATCGACCCTATACATGCCCGGAAACGACGAAATAAATAAATAAACCTAACGACTCAACCCGTCGTTTTTATCTATTACAAATAAGCAACTTTCCAAAAATAAAACGATCTCGACAAGCCCGAGAGTTTAATCAAAGCCACATACATACAGCACAAAATATCAAAAATAAATTGGCCATAATAATCGGGTTCAACCTGCAAGGCAATTCTCGCAAAACATACAAAGAACGTACAAAACCGGCTCTGATACCAATTGTTGGAAATCGACTACCCGGGACACGTCCGTTCGAACCCTCGAACATCCGGACATCCCCAATCGACTTCTGGAGGTCACCCTCAGACAGCCATGGCCGCCCGCCCAAGAGATCGCGCGTCCGCCGCAGCCGAAGCCGCGGCTCGCGATCTGCCCGGAGCAAGCGACCGCTTGGCCACCAGGCGAGCGCTCGCGCAGCACCGCAAGCGAGCGCTTGCTGCCCAGGCGAGCGCCTGCTGCCTGTCGTGAGCGGGCGCTTGCCCCTCAAGCGGGCGCTTGCCTGCTGCGAACAGCGACCCCGTTCGCCCGTTCCGGCTGTTCCGACGCGATTTTCTCGATCCGACTGCCACGCCGGAGGTCAGAAACCTCCCAGCAGTCCGAGAATATCACATCCAAGCCACGGGACCCGATCCTTGTTCAATGTATGATCAACGAGATAAATAATTGAGATCGATGAATTGCGGAATAGGTTTCGATCTCATACCTTATCGGTCGAATTGTTGAGACCTTAGAGCTTCTAACGTATATCTCTGATCCCGTCTCCAACCGTTGTGTGGGCAACGATCCGCTGGAGTTCTCCCGTCTATGCTCTCTCTTCTCAACCAGCGTCAGATTTATTTTTCTCTCTTAGAGAAAAATTATTGCGTTAACCTTATTAATTTTACAGAGAAAAATATATTTGCGCTAACGCAATTATTTTCTCAGCAAAATTAAATGTTGCGGCGTTCTGTAGGTTAAGAGAGGGTAAGGGAGGGGGTTTATATAGAGCTACGTTAGGGACCTAAGGATAAATTAATTAAGGGCTAAATTGAAATATTAATTAACTTGGAATACGTAAAAGCAATTCCTTAATTAATCGATTTCAATTTTAATTATTATTCAATCCACTAAAAAATAATAATTGAATTCCCGAAATTAATTTAATATTATTTCAAAAATAATATTTTCCGCCGAAATTACATATACGACTTTCCCCGTGTTTAAGATATCGAACGTCCACGAATTTATTTAATTACTAATAATTAAATTAATTCGTTTCTTATTATCCGAGACTAGTACCACTCATCCTTATTATCATGTGGAACAAATCCACCTGCAGGGTTTACATGATAAACTTTATGAGCTCATCTCGGGGACGTAATCAACCCGATAAACGGGACACGGTTTCCTGTCTATAATCTATAGCATGTCGTGCGTACAATTACGATCCCCAATTTACCGAGAATCTCGACTAATCATTTAGTCTCACTCATTGGCAAGTCAAAGAACCGAGAATTGGACACACGCACCTATAATTATATAGGGATTAAGAATTCGTATATCCGTAATATCTGAGGTCTAGTTCGATTACTGCGATTAGTATAAATCGAACGCCCTCCCGTGGTCCTGCTCAATACACCAAGTGTACGAGTGTAACATGATAGTCAAGACCGACTATCTACCAGTCACACTACGACGTACCGATGGATTGTCCCTGTCCATCTAAGTCGTGAGCTACTGTTCGATAGTATACGAGTAACCGACAGTATGATCTTCCGCGTGTCTCCTCACGCCATACTGTCTACAACGTATACATCAAGGACTATTGCATTAAATGCAATCGTTTTTGAATCATATCTCGAACTAAGGTATAGATAAGGAGTTCCGTATTTGCACTAAACTAGACATTTAGAATACAACTCCATCATGGGGAACCGCCGCGACTGTCCGAATCCCAAGGAACCAAACTGCGCCGGGCGGTGGCCCCGAATGGGTTTGGACCGGATTCCGAACCGACGTCAGGGCACCTCTTTTTTTATTATCAATTTTCCATCTTTTATTTAAATATTATTTCAGGATATTCGCACCGCGACGCGGTGTCCGGGTCTCGGGGCCCGAGATACAAGCACCCGAAATTACAGAAACATCACGCGAGTCGCCGAAGCACGACGCGAGAAAAGAGAGCTACCCCGACCGCCGAGTCAGAATAAGGTCGGCGGGACAGGGACTAGAGACCCATCCTCTCTGGTAACGGCGACGTTGATATCTTCCGTCTCCGACCATCGGAGCTCCACCCGCCATCCATCTTGAAGCTGCATATGCTTCGCAAACACGGCCCAACCGATGCCCAGGCGATTGCCACCGGGAATCAAGTCAGAAACCCAGAGGCAGCCGGAGGAGTCGCTAACAGCAAGCATGGCAGGCCACACATGTTTGTACATCTGCGCAAAGGGCGACGGCATCAGGAGAACCTCGCGGTGGTAACGCGGGTTAAACTTACGGGATACCACGTAGCGTCGCGCCCCGGAATCCGCCGTCTCCACCCACGACTCATCACCCGGCTCATGCTCGCGAACCTGAATGATGGGTCCCACTGCGGAGTGAGCAGTTCGCTGAGGTTGGCTAGACATGAACGAAGCGAGATAAGACGAACAACGGCCTCGAATCCGATTTGTAGCCCAAGGGAACCATACGGTCAATCCCACTCTCCGACACCACCTCCTAAAAGCACCACTCCGAGAGCGCGGCATTAATTAGCAAGCTCAGCCTTTCAGAGAGCCGCAGAACGGAAGGCACCCCGATCAAGACGAGCCCCTCGAGGAAAGCTGCGAGACGAACAGGTCACCCAGCCGCCAACTACCTCATTTAAAGAAGGACCGACCGGCAGAGAATCAGCCCAATCAGCAGTGGAAATGGGGTATCGCCGGCCCAACGAGCGGAAACCTCCCCGGATCTCATACCTTCCGATGATGTTTCCGGGGGCCAATGTTGGGGGATAAAAATCAATTTGTACACATGGAAGGAAGGCCCGCCCGCAACACTCAAAACCGACGAAAGGAGTTTAGGCCAGACCCCGGGTCCGAGCCCATGCAGACCACGCGAGAACATGACCTTGGGAAACCGACGGAGGGCGGGTGGAGCTGCGCAGATCCCCACGGACCGACCACTAAGGTGCGACGTCCCAAGTTAGAAGACATGGCAAGCTCCACGGCGAGTCCAACCGGACCCCGGGTCTGGGCTCATGCAACGAGCTCGAAGCGCCACCCCGGGGCCGAGCAAAAAGTAGCGCGCTTTTGTGATTGATCTAAAAGGACGAACTGGGAAGCACCTCCGCCGAAGTCCCCGAACGGGAGTCGCACAAACCCAGCCGAACTCAGGCCCCGGACCTCACTTAAACCCAGCTCGGAATCGTGCCCCGGCATTTAATGATCCTAGAGTAGACTTAACGTGTCGTGATGTCGTGGCTCTGCATGAGCATGTGCTCTCGTCTATAAAAGCCGGCCTCCCCGTCTCATTGTAAGGGCGGCGAAATATACGGATTAAAAGTATTATCGAAATAAAAGACATTATCTTCTTTAGCTCGGATTCTTATCCTTTTCCTCCCCGGCCTGGAAATTTCAACCCTTTCTACATAAAAATTTACTTGCTTTGGTAGTCGTTGCGAAACCCTCATATCCACCCCGTACTTCATTCTCTCCAACAAAAACGACCCAAAACAGAAGATAATACAGCTAAGCAAACCTTTCTGGATAAAGGAAAGAATTCGGACAAGTATTGAAATTGATTGTTAACTGATAGATGCGGAGATATGTGTAATTAGAAAGGTATGAGAAATTCTTTCAAGAATACTCAAAGAAGGATTAGAATACTTGATGTGCCATAAAAGCAAAGTGTTTTGACTAGTCAATGGACACAAAGCTATTATGGGGAACCTTCAGAGTGTATCCATTAGAAGCCTGCGACTTGTTCGCGGAGGCTACCACCTATCTAAATAACACATCGCATAAATCAAAGATTGGGATTAAGTCTCAAAGGACTACACCATACACTCACGTGTAAGAATGGTGTGTTAAGGATGAGAAATGGGATTCTAATAGTAAAAGGACAAGTTTGATCGGAACTACCTATGTTCTATGGATATTCCTGGATACAAAGGCACATTCAATGTGGTTGTAGGATATCCTAGAAGAACAAGTGATTATATGTTCAATAGTACTATGAACCAGAAGGACGTCATCGCCCGGTTCTTAGAAGAAGACTATCAGATGAACTATAATGCCCTAACTGACGTAATACTTTGTAAAAGGACAAAAGACTGGGAACCAGCCAAACCGAGTAGTAGTACACCATTAACTGCACCTACTGTTATTACTGTTATACATCAGAGCGCCATTGCAGTGGGAGGTTGTTAGGCGACCAGAGATCTTCATAAGACAAGAGGAGTTCTGAACTCTGGATCTAGTAAAGATGAAATCGATCCCTAGCTCTGCATGAAGGCGGTACTGAATCTTAATGTGCCTGCTTAGAAAACAATAAATTATTGTTAAAAGGCAAGATCATTTAGAGTACAAGCCTTGTTAATCCATTTATGGATTGTTACAAAGCTATGAATCGTGGAACTTGCGAATTGATGAGATAGTCCATTAGGTGGATTCATCAAAGGGCATACACGAGGAAGGTGTATTAGAAACGTAATGGAAACAAGGTGGTGTTTCTCGGAATTTTATGAAGATAACACTTTATCATTGGCAACAATGTAAAGGTGTTGTCAAACATAAAATAATGGTTGTCTAAATAAATCAAGATATAAGATTAAGAAGAAGTTAGATCATGTTCTTAGCATCTTTCGATCTCTAGATAAGAACATTGTACTTCTCCTAGATATCTTATACGATTATGGTTTGTTTTAAACATGCATAATTCTGAGAAAGGTTATTGCCTTTCGGAAACAGAATACATCTATCTAAAGGTATGTGTCTTGAACACATAAAAGGAGATAGATAAAGCGGTTTCCTATACCTTGGTGTATGGAAAGGTTAATGGATGCAATGTTGAAAAATAAGAACCTGATATCAACTATGCGGTTAGCGTAGTGGGAGGATATCGAAGTAATCTTTTGAAGAGATGTTCGGATGCTGTAAAAGTACTTTCGAAGTACTGGATTACGAAGCAACACGAATTCTTCTTGGATTACATTTTCTCAGATCCCAAATCAGAGAAGGACCAGTGTAAGTCGATATCAGGCTATGTGTTCATTTTTTTAAAGGGGTGGAACCTTAAGATGAAAGAGTGATAAGCATGATGCTTCTCGGACTCTATCATAAACCGAATAGCAGGCTCAGAGGCAGCGGAAGTTTTGGTTAGGTTCCGAAATAACCTCTGGACTTGGATATGATTCTTAGTTCACCAAAGGCTATGTATATAGCGGTGCATGGTAAACTGGAAGAAGTCATAAGTTCAAAAGGTGATGATAACACATAGAGCAAGTACCACCTGATTCGAGTCATCGTCTGGGAAGACGACGCTGTAGTCACCAAGATAACTTCAGAGCGGCAACCTAGATTGCTCATTCACATAGTACTTATTGGAAGTACAATTTAAGCACGTGATGAGTATGGGAGTCGGGAGTTTGGAAGAAATGACTAGACCTTAGTAAAAGTGGGAGATTGTTGGAGTTGTGTACTTAATGTCTAGATTTAAGTAACGATAAACTCCCGGTCATAGCATTTAATCTATTTTATTAATGAACAATTGTTTGCGTTTAATTATTGATAATTAAAAATACGCAATTAATAGTCCTGGATTCTATACGTTGTAGTTAGTATGGTGTGCGACGTCACACAGAAGATCATACTATCGGTTATTCGTATTTAATTGAACAGTTGCTCACGACCTAGATGGACACGGACCAATCCATCGGTATAGTCGTTGTGTGAGAGAGAAAATAATTTGTCTTAATTATTTTATCACACTTGTACACTTGGTGTATTGGGCGGATCGCTTGAGATTTATCAATTAGGATTGCCGTTGATAATTGATTTAAGTCTCAGAGTATTTTATTCTTAATCCCCGATACTATTGCGGGTGTGTATATTTAATATAAGTGACTTTGATTTTCCAAAGGAATTAACCGATTTAATTATTGGGTTAATTACCGGTAAAATTGGGTCACTATATTTTATATATGACATGCCGTGAATACTTGACGGGAAAGTGTATCCCGTAAGGGTTGATAATATCCCCGAGATGAGTTCATAAGGAATTATTGTGTAAACCTCATGAGTGGATTTGTTCCGCACAATAATTAAGGTTGAATGGTATTATTCTCGGATATAAGAGATGAATAAATTAATTAGCAATAAATTAATTTTATTCATGGATATTTAAATCTTAAATACACGGAATAAATAATACTAACCGGAGAAATATTATTTGATATAATATGGTTTAATATTGGGAGTGCAATTAATTTATATAGTGGAAAATAAATTAATTAATATTGATGGGATTAATATATTTGGGCTTGGGCTCAATTTAATCATCAATGTTGGAAGCCCAATATTCCACCTCCTTTAGATCCCCTACGTAGCCTATAAAAGCACTACATGGCCTTCACAATAGAACAAGACAAGAATATCAATAGTAGTTCTAGAGAGTTGAAGGAGATCCATAAGCTTGGAGGATCGTCGCCCACCCGACGTTCAAGCTAGTGCAAGGAATACGTGGGAAGGTCCTAAGGTCTTCAACTTGATTTCGTTTCTCCGCACAACGAATCAAAGGTAAAATCATAAACCCTCTTATATGATTTTGTGTGAATTAAATTGTAGTACATACATGAACGCACGATCCGGGAAAACGACGAACCTCGGGGACGGGGATTCGAGATCCCCGGCGAGGATCGAGAGGGGCGTCCGAACCCTAGGGTTCGACCGCCGGTACGCGCGGGCGAAGGGGAGCCCCGGCTGGACGCCGGGGCATGCGATCGACGTGAAGTCGATCGTCGGGGGTTCGCCGTGGGCTGGTGCCACGGCGGGTGGACCCCCCAGCCACCCCTCGGCCGGTGGCGTCGCGCACGAGGAGCAACCCCAGCTTCGGCTGGGGTTAGCGATCGAGCTGGGCTCGATCGCGAGGGATGCCGTGGCTGGGCCGCGGCGGGTCAGCTGGAGGATGACCGCCCTCCTCCGGCGGTGGCGGTAAGTCGCCGGACTCACCGCCAGGGGCTGCTGGGCTGCCCCAGCGATCGCGAGGTGCGATCGCGAGCCCCCTCACGGCGGGGGGTCGGCTAGGGTTTAGTCGCGGGTTCATCCCGCGGCGATGCTCGTGTCGAGCTCCGGCGTCGTGCGGTGGTTCGCGTATTTCCGGCGATATGATTTCGTTCGGGGTTATCGGTTCCGCAATTTTGATACCCCGGGATATCGATTTCCAACAGTAGATAACACCACTAAACATGTTTCGGTGACTAAGGAAGAGTCAACTTCTTGTTGCTTTAGAGGAAAATTAAAACTCCCAGTATCCAGACTGCTTACAACGGAAGCACTTGCCCCTTGGGCTTGCTTGTCCCATTCCGTGGTCCAGATATATTAGGCCCACTGGGTTTCCGTCTTTGCTTCTTCTTCCTTTTGCCGCCCTGAGGCCTAGGAAGAGCCAATTTCCCAACCACAAGTGCTTGAGAGCCCTTAAAGATTCCCTCAGCCGCTTGAAGTTCAATCAGGAGCTCCGTCAATGAATAAGACTTCTTATTCATAGTTCAGGCGGAACTTCTCAAAACTTCTCGGCAGAGACTGGAGCACAATATCGACTTGGGTTACCCCATCGATAACTGATCCTAGAATCTCTATCTCATTCAGATATCATATCATCCTAAGAACGTGATCCCTCACGGGCGTTCTTTCTGACATGATGGCCGTCATGAGTTGCCTCATTGCATTTTGCCCGGTTGTCCTGTCCTCATAATCAAAAAGCTCCTTGAGGTTAAGCATCATATCATAGGCAATGGTCATGGCTTTACAGCCTTGATCCATTTCCAATGAGCTTCCTTCCCTCAGTAGTGGAAGCATCATTTGGCTCAGCAGGTCAATCGACTTTGGAGTACATATTTGTACTCCTCTGCAGTTAGGGCAATGTCCAAGTTTCTTCTTTAATCCATACAAACAGGTTCAGTGAGTTTGTTGACTTTTAATGGGAATAATACCATATAAAACAAACAATGAGTTTAATTCGATATCATTTCCCTCAAATAATATCATTAAACTACCAATCATTTCCAAAATCCCATCAGACTAGCATGCCACGTTCATGTGGACGTATACTAATCCAAACGATTTTATAATTGGATTCTTACTTCGGTCGTATATCATTATAGCAGTGACTCCGATGGGGAGGATACTATAAAGCGTACCTAAGTGTGTACCATTTCTCAGTACTAAGTCAACCACTCGGGAACTACATATCCACCGCAAGCCACGTTCATGTGGACGTTTACGTTGACATGCGATCCTCCACGATTTTCTATAACTGTCGAGCCTCAATTAATCCCAAAGTTCTGTTTCCATTTAGCAAGCCACGATAGTGTGGACGTTTACTAAAACAAACAACTTTGTTAATTGACTCCAACATTTATTAAATTTCAAAATTTTATTAATCAAAGTTTGATATCTCGTAAGTGAAACTCGAAGTTTCTAACCAGCGATCAATCATGCAATTGAGCCCTATCTCTCACAAGGTGAGGGAGCCAATCAGACAATCGATCTAGTCATCGAATGACTCGAAAGTCTCTAATCTGTGTCATCGACATAACCAAGCGCTTTGGCTCCATTCCACTCCCCGGGGTGAGAATGAGTCGAGTTGAAATTAGTCTTTGAAAAACAAATTAGGCATTGCTTTGAGAAATATAATAGTTCAATTCTATAAGTGGAATTTTAATTCGAATTTTGATCAAGTGATATCCGTGTATCGACTTTATCCGATAGGGAGGATGACACTAAAGCCAACTCGTAAGTCAATACACATCACATTCAAAACAGAGAATGGAGACCGCGGGATTGTTTCCAATCCCTCTCCCACTTAGTATTTTACAATGAGGGATAACATGCATAAATAATTTAGGCATAATAAATGCACGTAAACACATAAAAAGCATTTAACGTGGCCCCGATTATTATGGCCTTAAGTATTCTCCAATGCACGTCTCTTGGAACTTCATCTCGTTGCTCGTATCGGTCTCGATCCATCACCGACTCCCTCGAGGGCCAAGAGACGAACTCCTCCCACTGGAGTCTCCTCTCGAGCCTCGTTGAGTCGTCCGTGGGGTCGAACGAACCCCAGCCCCGCTGCTGCCCGTCACGAACACGGGGTGTGTTCGATGGCTGCCCGTTGCAAGTTCGCTCTCCTAGACTCTCGTTTCTCCGAGTTTCGGTCTCGTCTCGATCCACCAAAAATAGCAAGAAAAATTACAAGAACAATCCTACTAATTCCGGCATCGATCCTATGTTGGAATTCGATATCCCGAGCTATTAAAATTTGCGGAAAATAATAACCCGATCAAAAACCTTCGCCGGAGATCACACGAACACCACGTACGAGCCGGAGCGCGAGCCGAACGCACGACACGGCCGAAGCCGCGCGCACGCCCAGATCGAGCCCCCGTCCGCGGGCTAAGTTGTTGAGTATGGTCATAGTTGATGGGATGTGGAGATGGCCAGCAGACTTTGCGGCGGAGTTCGTTGATCTTATGGAAGGCTTGCCGAGTATTGATGTGAGGACAGATACAGTGCGGTGGACATTGCATCGATCAGGGACTTATACCTCCGATTCGGCATATACTCTTTTCCGCCCGGAGGGTCCCTCGGTGCTGTGGGCGGCCCTTTTGACTGGACCAGGACGTATACCACGTCATTGCTTCATTCTTTGGATGGCTATTTGAGGTCGGCTGCCGAC
Source organism: Euphrasia confusa (assembly GCA_954870475.1). Lineage (NCBI taxonomy): Eukaryota > Viridiplantae > Streptophyta > Magnoliopsida > Lamiales > Orobanchaceae > Euphrasia > Euphrasia confusa. The sequence goes on from OX940969.1 coordinate 12,857,401, forward strand.
TCGGGATAAGCGTTGGATTGGTCAGGGGATGACTCGTGTGTACTATGTGGTGGTGAGAGCGTTGAGACACACTACCACCTTTTCTTTGAGTGCCCCTTCTCATAGGATTGTCTGCATAGATACAGATGGAGGTAGGTTTTCTATGGCCACGTGGAGGTTGGCATGCATAGTGTTGTACTATGGGCTTCTAGTCGATGGCACTTGATATCTTGTGCGTATCGTGGACTTCTCGTTGCTCTGATCTATTAAATTTGGCTCGAGAGAACACAAGGATATTTGAGGCTCGGTCGATATCGTCTAGAGTGGTGGATTCTCAGGAGATTTCTATCATACGGGATATGATACTCTCGTTACGACTCCCTGATTCTCTTCAAACACGAGCACTGAAGAGGGTATGACATATAGCCTGGTGATTGTGTTTGTACTTTTAGTGCTATACGTTTTAGTTTGGATGGTTGGAGAGCTAATCTATTAGCTCTGTGATGCATTGGGGCTTCATTCCCTATGCGTCGTACTGTATTCTACTTTTAATTTTCTATGTGATTGACTTTTTCAAAAAAAACAAAAAAAAAACATTGAATAAACATGAAAACAAAGCCAAATTAGGACTATTAAGATGAAACATAGAAGTTTGACTATTTTTTGAATTAACTTGTAATATTGCTACAATGTTGTTGGGGGAGTAAAAACCTGATACCAAAACGTATATCCAAGGATGGGACAAAGTAGGCAAGGGCCCACCCGGGGCTGACCATGTGAGGAGAAGCGCGGGACCCCAGCACGGCTCGCGGCTCGGATCGTGCGGCGCGCAGGCAAGAACCATCCCGAAGCATGCTAGGCAGGAAGACAACGATTGGGACGCGTCGCGGCTCGGGTCACGGGTCACGGATCTCCTGGGCAAAAAGCGCGGGGAAGTGACTCGGGGCACGTCCGCGACACGTGTCACGGTTCAGTCGAGGCGAGCCTTGGAAGAATATAACGCGAGATATACGCGCGTCCCGGGGCCCGGATCACGATGTCGTCTTACGAGCCATGCAGGGGTATTGAACCCGGTTCACGCCCTTGATCCGCTACACGAGCCCGTCATGCGTTCCGTGCGTAGAGACGGCGAAGATCCAGCCGGCAACACGGGCCACGCAGTCAGTATCTGAAGGAGGGCTCGTCCCAGGAGGAACGGAGACATCGCCCACGTGAACCCACATGCATCGTCTATACTCCGGATCACGGGCCCCGGGGCGCTACTAGCTTCATTTAATGCTATAGATGTAGTACGTGGTCTGACTGTAATCATTCCATAAACCCTTATAAATAGAGGGCTTATCCCTTCAGATTAAAGGGCGGCACTAATTAGTGAATATACTTGATAATAAAAGAGTGGATAATAGAAATCCTTCAGAAGAAGCTTCAAAGCTCAAAACCTCTCTTCTTTTCCAGATCTAGCTCAACCCCTACTCCAAAATATAAATTTACATGTATTAGTATCGTTTCAAACCCTCTATACACAGCCCAGCCCCGTATCATACTACCCGACTAAAACGTGATAAAACAATTGGCGCTAGAAGGGAGGTTGTTATACTAGACCCAGGAAAAGAGAGAAGTGCCGAAGCCATGTCTGATGGAGCCACCGCGTCAGATTCCTCCCGCTCCACCACGAGGAAGAAGCTGGAGAGAGGGAAGATGCCCGCCGTCGAGTCAAACGCCGCCCCGCCACTCTCCCCAAAGATCCCGGGGGAAATCCTCGGGAACGAAGACGCCGTCATCACCGGGGAGCTGGACGGCCACAGCACGTCCAACCAATACCTCCGTAGCAGTTCCGAGGCCCGACGCCTCAGACGCCGCCAGCAGGCCCACCGCCATGCGCATCGCTCGGATCCCGAGTTCCGACGCGGACCACCTCCCCCCGAGACACTGGCCCGGGAATTGCACCTCCTTTTGGACACCCCCGAAAAGATCGACGTTGCCATGTCCGACCTCATACAGCGTAAGCGTACACTAACCTCCCTCTCTGTTCGTCCAGGTGAGAAGATTGGGAAAGGAAGCGCGTTCGGTCGTCTGGGGCCCGGTCACGCCAGCCACAGCGCGTTCGACTGCCTCGGAGCAGGCCGTGCCGGCTCCAACCGCTACACGATCCCCGCCCGACGACTCATCTTCGATCTCGGCGAGGAGTCCGGCAACCAGTCGGCCCCAGCAGACCGGTTCGGGGCAGACGACGAGGAGAAGACTCGTCGTGCCGAGCTGGAGCAGGGTCCCGGGACCCATGTCCCGCGACCATCGGGACCCGAGGCGGGCCCCCTGGACCTTTACAGCAAGGTGTCCGAGATGGAGAGAAAGCTGGCTGAGGCCCAGGCCCGACCGGAGCGGGTCGACTACTGCAAAGAGCCTTTGGCCCTGGAGGTCGAGCATGCGGTCATGCAGTACGAGATCCAGCCCCTCCATACGACCCTGTACGACGGGAAAACGGATCCCGAGATCCACCTCAGCCGCTTCCGCACATACATGTCCGGGAGAGGAGCCAGCGACGCCACGAGGTGCAGGCTTTTCCCCCTCACCCTCGGGGATGTGGCCCACAAATGGTTCGCGGGGATCTCCTCCCGCTTGATCCACTGTTTCGACGACCTCGTCCAGCGTTTCGTGGCGCACTTCGCCTCCAAGGTGAACCGTCTCGAGCAGAGCCAGCGACTGATCGGCATTCGCCAAAATATGGAGGAAGGCGACGAGCGATACGTGGACCGAGTCGGGGACATCCTGCTCGGCGGAGAGGAAGTCGGCGACAATCTCAAGCTGCACACGGCGATGAACGGGCTCCGGAAGAATTCCGAGCTTTTCAAGCATCTGATGCTCAACTATCCACAGACCTACGAGGATTTCCGCATAAAGGCCGCGGCGCAGTGTTGGTACCAGCGCCTCATGCGCGGGACGGAGACCCCCGGAGACACGAAACGGAAGGATCCCGCTCCCATGGAGGCGAGACCGGCTCACGTTACCCGGAGAGGCCCTCCCAAGGCCCCGGAACGGGACCGTCCTGCCCCGAGTTACCGCGAGATGGAGATCCGGCTGGTCGAGGTCATCGGACAGGACACCATGGCCATGATGCACGCACTACAAGCCTGACCAAGCTAGAACCTATGAGGATCTCGCCGGACAAGCTCGACAAACGCCTATGGTGCGCCTTCCACGAGCAGCATGGGCATCCCACCGGCTAGTGTCGTCAGCTCCTAAGGCAACTATGGAAGTTATTTGAGGAAGGGAAACTCTGGGAGCTCCTCGGCAGACCCGGGGACCGGGGGACCGGCCAGGTGGCCAACCCGGACAACGGAAGAAATGTGGTCGCGGCCCCGGGCCGCGGAGGGCAGAACCGCGGCCAGTCCCCGGTACACATCGGGCAGATCCTGATGATCGGCGGGCTGCAGCCCATCACGAGCGAGAGCAGAAGGAAGAGGAAACGCGAGGTGGAGATCTGGAGGGTCTACCAGGAGACGAACCCTGCTCCCCCTCGAAGCATCACGGAACGCGCCTTGATCACGTTCTCCCCGGAGGACCGCGAAGGGGTCGGCTACCCCAAGAGCGAGGCCTTGGTGATCACTACCGCCATACTCGGAGTGGAAGTTGCGCGGCTTCTGGTCGATAACGGGGCCCACTGCAATATCTTGTACAAGCAGGCCCTCGACCAGATGGACAACATGGCGCAGCACATACTCCCCAGTAGCGTAAGACTGAAAGGAGTGGGGAAAGACGTGCTGGTTCCCTACGGGACGGTGGTGCTACCTCTGGAATTGAGAGACGAGAAGAACCCCGAAATAAAGCTGTTGAGGAACTTGACCTTCGTAATAGTCGATGAAGTGAGCGGATATAACGCACTTTTGGGGAGGCCCTTTCTAGAAGCTTTCGAAGCTGTGACCTCCTCGTACTATTACTGTATCAAGTTCCCAGTCTCCTCTGGGGCCATTGGCACCGTCCGAGGAGACAAATTAATGGCAAAAAGATGTTTGTTGTACTCCTTGAATGAAGGAATCGGTGAAATAAATGCTCACGAAGAAGTAGTCTCCGCGGACCCGGAACTCGGGATCAATCCCGAAACACCTGGGGCCCGGGATGAAAAATATGAGGAAAAACTAGTAGGGTCTCTCGTAGCAGTGACAAAGGATGACCCAGACTCCGAATTGGAACGTACACCGGACTCGGCAATAGCGGGGCGGGCCACTGACCCCGTCGCGATTTCGGATCTTGAACTCGGGTCAGCATCACGGGACGATATAGTCTCGGACCCGGGGCCGAGACCCTATCTAAATAAAGGAACTGCGATCGAACCCGCTTCACCGAGTGCGGAATCATATGGTAAAACCCGTGACCCCATGACTCGCTTCCGGGGACCCGAAACCGGGACAGCATAGGGGTCGAGAGTCTGGAGGTAACTATCCCCCTCGAAGTCGGAAGCAACGAGCTTCCGCGTCAGTTGCTCATCGGATCGTCTATGGCGCCCGCAACGAAGGACGAACTCGAGAAATTCCTCTGATTCAATCTGCCTGCGTTTGCGTGGACCAGTGGGGAACTCGGCAGGGTTGACCCGGGACGCGCGTGCCACCACCTACGGCTGGATAGCAAGCGCCGCGCCATAGCCCAGAGACGCCGGAAGATGGGCCCCGAGAAGAATGAGGCACTGAACACCGAGGTAGACAAGCTGCTCCGAGACGGTTTGATCCGACTCGCCCCGCACGACGTGACGTGGGTCTCGAACGCAGTCATGGTAAGGAAAACCCAGGGGAAATGGAGGCTCTGCATTGATTATACCGACCTCAACGACGCGTGTCCCAAAGATCACTTCCCAATGCCGCACATCGACCAACTAGTGGACAGCACCGCGGGACACGCCATGTTCTCAATCATGGATGCGAGCTACGGGTACCATCAAATCATAATGGATCCCGACGATACCCGACACACGGCATTCTATACAGGGAGCAACGTTTACTGCTGGGAACGGATGCCGTTCGGTTTAAAAAACGCTGGGGCCACTTACCAAAGGCTCGTAAACACCATGTTCGCCGGGGAACTCGGGAAAACGGTCGAGGTTTACATCGACGACATCATCGTCAAGAGCAAAAACGAGTTTGACCACGTCGTGGATCTGGCCCGAGTTTTTGAGGTTCTGGGTCAGTATAATATGAAGCTGAATCCCAGGAAATGCCACTTCGGGATCCGGAAGGGGATGTTCCTAGGCCACGTATTCGGGGAAAATGGGCTCGAGCCCAACCCAGCGAAGGTCAAGGCAATAATCAACATGCAGGAACCACGGGACATCAAGGGGGTCCAACGCCTCACGGGATGCTTGGCTACCCTTAGCCGATACATCTCCCGCCTCGGTGACAAGACGCGCCCATTCTTCGGGTCGATCAAAAATCAGAAGTTCCATTGGAAGAAGGACAGCCAGAAAGCGTTCACCCAGATCAAGGAATATCTCGCCGGCCCACACTTGCTCACGCTGCCGAAGCCGGGAGAGAAGCTGTTTTTGTACCTCGCCGCGACGGAAGGCGCGGTTAGCGCCGTTTTGGTCCGAGCCGAAGGTACCCTCCACATGCCCATATATTTCATAAGCCACGTGTTGCACGAAGCTGAAACCCGCTACACCCCCCTCGAGAAGCTTGCCTACGCCCTCATAGTCTCGGTCCGGAAACTGAGAGCCTACCTTTTCGAACATCCGGTCGAGGTACTCACGACGATGCCGTTACGACAAGTGCTGCACAGGTCGGACGTCTCGGGAAGTTTGCTTCGTTGGAGTCTGGAGTTAAGTCAATACGACTTGACGTTCGCACCCCGCACATCGATCAAAGCACAAGCCCTGGCGGATTTCATCGTGGAGCTCACCTTTCCCCCACGGAGCACAGGATCAGCACGCCCCTGGCAGCTTCACGTTGACGGGTCCTCTACCAGCGCGTGCTCAGGGGCTGGGGTGGTGCTCCTGGGGCCAGACGGAGATTCGTTCACTCACGCGGTAAAGTTTAATTTTTTTCGCAACTAATAACGAGGCCGAGTATGAGGCATTGGTAGCAGGTTTAGAAATGTCCGTGGCGGTCAGCGTTCCCCGCCTCCACATTTTCATGGACTCGCAACTAGTGGTGAACCAAGTCACCGGTGATTACGAGGCGAAGAGCGAACAGATGAAGAAATATTTGGACTTAGTGTGGTCCCTCTGCGAGAAAATCCCGGACGTCCGTATCGAACAAATCCCGCGGGAGCACAACTCGCAGGCCGACGCCCTGTCCAAACTAGCCTCGGCCGAAGGATCCGCGGATTTGTCCCGAGTCATCTTGACCCAGTTGAACTCACCATCGATCGCGGCCCGGGCGGAAGTTATGCCGGTTGACCCGGTTCCCGGGACGGCTCCAGAAGCGACACCCGGCATGGATTGGCGCGACCCGGTGCTGCAGTTCATCGAATCCGGGACCCTCCCTTCAGACCGAGTCGAAGCAAAGCAACTCCGCATACGCGCCGCGAGGTACACGATCCTAAACTCTCAATTATTCCGCAGGAGTTTCTCGATGCCGCTCTTGAAATGCGTCTCCAAAGAAGACGGGATGCGGGTACTTTCGGAGATCCACGAAGGACTATGCGGAAACCATGCCGGGGGCCGATCTCTCGCCCACAAGACGATGGGCCAGGGTTATTACTGGCCGAGCTTGCGCCGGGACGCGACCGACTTCGCCCGAAAATGCCTCCAGTGCCAGCTCATGGGCCCAAACATCCATGTGGCCCAGGAAGAACTCAAGCCGATATACTCTCCGTGGCCATTCGCCCGGTGGGGGATTAATATCATTGGGCCCCTAGCCCCCGCGCCGGGAGGAGTCAAGTTCGCGATCGTTGCGGTGGACTACTTCACCAAGTGGGCCGAGGCGGAGGCGGTCCAAAAAATCGATCAAGCCAAAGTGATCAAGTTCATATGGAGGAACATAATCTGTCGTTTCGGTTTGCCCGAGTCCATCATCTCGGACAACGGCAAGCAGTTCGACGGGACCGTGGTCGCGGAGTTCTGTGAGCAATGGGGGATCCGGAGGACGTTTTCCACCCCCTACCATCCACAGACGAACGGACAAGTTGAGGCAGTGAACAAAATTTTGAAGCATACCCTTAAGGCGAAGCTCGAGTCGCGCAAGGGGAAGTGGGCCGAAGAGTTACCCGAGGTGTTGTGGTCATACCGAACCACAGCCCGGAACGCCACAGGAGAAACACCATACGCCCTGGCATTTGGGTCCGAAGCAGTGATCCCAGCCGAGATCACGATTCGCTCGCACCGAACCGCCCAGGCCATCACCCCGGAGAACGAAGCGGTGTTGCGTCTGGAGCTGGATCTTCTTGAAGAGCGAAGGCTAAGCTCCGACTCCCTCAACGCGATGAACAAACAGAGGATCGCCAAGGCTTATGACGCACGGGTCCGCTCTCGCGAGTTCGAGATAGGGGACATGGTGTAGAAAAAGCTGCTCGGGACGCACTCCGGGGCCCTCGGACCGACGTTGGAAGGACCGTTTCGAGTCACCAAATGTCTATTGAACGGGGCGTACGAGTTGGAGCTGCCAGACGGGACCCCGGATCAGTACCGATGGAACGCGCGACACTTGAAGAGGTTCTACAAGTAAGAAGGAGCCGCCACAGGCCCGGACCAAGGAAAGCGAGTCTGTACTCTTATTCCTAAATGGGGAACATATAAAAACGGATATTTCCGCACAGCTAAATGCCAATGATCCCGGTAAAACTAATGAGATCCTAAAAAGACCTCCGGGTCAAGAGTCATAACGTGCGGGGGAACATATAAAAACGGATATTTCCGCACAGCTAAATGCCAAAGATCCCGGTAAAACTAATGAGCTCCTAAAAAGACCTCCGGGTCAAGAGTTATAACGTGCGGGGGAACATATAAAAACGGATATTTCCGCACAGCTAAATGCCAAAGATCCCGGTAAAACTAATGAGCTCCTAAAAAGACCTCCGGGTCAAGAGTCATAACGTGCGGGGGAACATATAAAAGACGGATATTTTCCGCAAAGAACTACGAGCCATCCCCAAAGAACAATCACGGGACAATCACGGGACCGCGCCACCCTAGTCTGGAGAGAGTAAGTCCCAAAGTCGCGTATAGAAATCCGCGACGGGCCCCTGGTACCCACTCCCGAGACCGCGTCCCGCATCTTCGAAACAGGGTCGCGAGGCAGCATCTCGGGTCTACAACCTCCATCCGGGACCCATAGTCCCGGGGGGAATTAGTGAGACAATGTCTCGGGCCTGCAAAAGCTTCGTCCCAAAAAATCCATCCCGGGAAATCTCCGGAGAGGGGGTATAATCCACTTATCATAAAAATTCGAGGTGTGCGCCAAAATAATAAAAAAACAGATGCCACATTAGACACTATGCCCTAAAGATTATAGATAGCCAAAAGCGCTAGATAAACATCCAAATGAAAACGAAGGTCGAGCCCCAAGGCTCTACCAAATATCTAATGAAAGGCACAGCCTCACCAAAACATCCACACAAATTCAGAATATAAGAGCAGGAAAGAAGAAATTGTCTTGGGCTAAACGCCCTCAGCCACCAACGGCCGCTAGAAGAAAGCAAAACAAAAGATAATAATAGTTTTAATCAAAGACCCCTCAAAGAGGGCTGCCATCACTCTGAGCCCCCCGCCTCATCGGGACGCTGGCTATCCGCCTCGGCCATCACCTGATCTTCCTGCCCGGGAGCCGGCACCGCAGGGACATCTCCAACCGGATCTACGCCGGTCGTAAAGGCATCGAAAGACTTCTCCGGGAAGCTTGACACCACCTCCTCCGTGATCACCTCCTGGTTGGGATCCGAATCACCCTTCGCCTCCGGGACCGCCTCGGGGACCACACCAGCATTCTCCCCCATCACTTCTGAGGCATGGTCGGCGGTTCCCTCCATCTCTTCAGCAGCGGTCGAGGCAACCCCCGCCGGTCTCGAAGGGGCGGCGTGAGCAGGGGGCGAACCGGGTCGGACCAAACGATCATAGGTGGGCCACCACTTCATGTCGATGTGGAGGTCCTCCTCTAGATCGAGGAAGGTTTCGGCAATCCCGGGATCGAGCTCGCGCCCTGTCATGTACTTTTTCCAATAGGCCAGGACGCGGTCAAGGAGTACTTGATCGTTGGTTCGGTGAGCGTGCCGGATGATATCCGCCATGGAGAGAGAATAGAAGTGATCCAGGAGAATCGTATGATCGGTCTAGGGACTCTCAAGGTAAGCCTCCAACTCGTCCGTACGGGCATCGGCCTCAGCCTGCCGTTCCCGGAGACTCGCCACCTCTGCATCCCGAGAGGCGAGAGAATGCTCCAACTGCGCCGCGCGGGCCGTCGCCCCGGTGAGCGCAGTGGTTAGCTGCGCGACTCGGGCCTCCGCTGCCGCAGTCTTAGCAACCGCCCCCTCCAGTTTCTCCCCCCGAAGATCTGCCAAGGCGCGCCACTTATCCCGGTCTCCGGACGACGCGGCGAGAGCCTAAGTGCTCTGCCGGAGAGCCTCCTCATTCTCTTTAAGCTCGCCGCTCAGCTGTTCGTTCCGGGAGACCACGTCCACGTTCAGGTGGCCTAGCTCCTCGATTGTCTTTTCCCTCTCGTTGGCCAGATCCATCCAGTGCTTGATCTGGCGGGCCTGCCCCTCGAGCCAGTCATGGACCGCGGCCATGGCCACTGTGTCCTGACTCTGTAGCATGGACGCAAGGAGGAATGCCTCATCGGGACTCCGGTTGGTGGCTTGTAGCTCATGGGTCCAGCAGTGGGCCACCGAGTCATTTGCCCGGCCTACGGGGAGTCCAGGGGTAGATACGGGAGGCAAGGGCCCCCGACTCGCGGCGTACTGGAGCAGCAGCGGCGCTAAGTGAGGCGCCGAACCCGAGACGCTGTCATCACGAACACGCGACATGCAAAATCGTTAACCACGGCGAAGGAGTGTCAGAATAGGATACAAAGACTAAGCAGCGAGGCGCTTACCTCTGAGCAACGCTTGGGTCGACCCCATAAATCGGCGTGCTCCCCATGGCCGGGACGGCCCCGGAAGACCCTATCTGCGGCGGCTCGACGCTGACCCGGGGGCCGGGACCGACATCCTCCGGGACGAAGGGCGCCCTCCGCTTCCGGGACAGAGACGGTTCGGGCATCTCCGGGAGTTCCTGAGAAAATACCCCGCCGAAGGGCGAATCAGGAAAGGACCCCATCAAAGGCTCCCTCGCGGGAGACGACCCGTCCGAGACAACGTCGGCGGGACCCCCGTCCCAGGACCCGGGAACGCGGCTGCCAGGGGGAGACGCGTGGATCACGCCTCCCGCGTCCACTATGGCGGGACCATGAGGGATCTCGGGAAGTGGTCCCGAGTCCCAGGACTCCACCGCTTCCTGCGATAGCAGCGGCGAGAACTGACGGTCTCGGCGAACCCGGGGGGCGGACCGAACCGGGATCACAGGCGGCGGTGCGGCGACCAAACCACGGGTCCTCGTTCTAGGGGCAGGCCTGCGAGGCAGCGGCACAGAGGATGGCAGTTTCCGGTCGGGGACTCCTGGGCACTTGGACATCTTGCCGCGGGGGCGATCTTCAAAAACTCGATTAAACGGGGCTGCAACACAGCCGTCAACTCCATTAGCGCACAATGGGATAACAACCCGTCAATCTAGTTGGAAACAAGAACAGGGCGATCTTACCTGGGTACGGGTTGAACAGATGCTTGGGGGGACAGATCAGGCGAGCGGCGTCCCGAGACTCTTCAGTGCACAAATGGTCGGCTCTGCGGCGTCTCGACGGTAGGGCGGCGGCGAACTTCAGGGCGACCTGATAATCCCAATTCAGCGGTCCCTCTCGGCGAGTGCTCACGCCTGTGAAATCAATAAGAAGAGTTAAAATCAGTACGGCAGGGAAAACTTAGAAACGATTCGAATCTTACTGGCAATTTTGTCATGATAGCGGGTGGGGATGTCGATCTCCCCGCTGGGGGTCTGGGTCCGCCATGCCCCCGAGACATACACCCACTGCGCCCAGGGGAAGTCCACCTTGGACACTTTCACATCCACTGAGGGAATCCCGGTGCGCCCCTTGACGGTATAATCACCATGACTCCCCCCGAATCGGGCGATCGTGAATGAACGCCGGATCTCTGAGTCGGTGAGGGTCCGATATAGGCCGACGTTGCCCAGCATCGAGAGCACCCCGACGAGTTGCGACCAACCGTTGGGATGGATCTGGTGTGGGGCCACCTCCCAAAATCGGAGAGCGGCGCTAACATTGGGGTGCAGGGGGAACCGGAGCCCAAATTCCAGCGCCTCCGTCCCGATCGCCACCATCCCCGGTGGCGGGCAGCAAGCAGATTCCCCGGCTCGAGGTATGTAGACATGGACATCATTGGGGATCCGCCACTTCTCCCTTTTTATCATGACGGGAGTCACAATGCTCGCCCGACCATGGGCCCCCCACTCGGGGGTACTGCAGGCGCGTGGAGAACGGGCAAGGGGCCGCGATGGCGCGCCGGGGTAAGGGTTCTCGCGGAGGTAGGACTCCCAGAGAAATACGTCGGGCGGAGGGTACTCCTCATCCATCAACGCGCCGAACTGCTGGAACAAGATGTTCATATCCGGCTCTGAGTTCGACGACGATTCGTAGGGAATGTCATCTCCCGCCGCGTCCTCCGATGAGGTGTCCGACAGCATGATTTCTTTTCCCCGGGACGACGACATCAAGACCAGTAAAAAATTAAAGGAAGAGTATCGAAGGATTTACCTTGAGCAAAACTCTGAAAGGCTTGGGGGCGAGAAACCGGCGATTTCTAGGGTTAGTAAAGCAGAATCGAATATGCGAAAAAGAAACTGATGCGCATTTGGGGGTTTTTATAGAGGAAAGCTGCACCAGAAAGGGGATAAGCGGGAACGGTTATTGATAAAAGTACTCAAGTACTCTCGAGGCCCAACACGCAAAAGAGGGGGCCCAAACGAATGCGGACGGTCCACAGCTAACCGGGGGCCCGCGTTCCGAGACACGGGACCCGTATCACGGGGTGAGTACCCGGGCAGGGTGATCCATTTTGATAAGTATGGCGTCTCTCCGGAAGTAGGATGCCGGATCGCGGAAGTTCCCGCCACAAGGCGCGAAGTGATCCAGAGAGGCGACCCGCAATCCCGATGATCACGCGCGCCGTGTTCCCGGCGGCGGAGGGGCGTAACCGAGCAGGTGGGCATGTCGTTTTATGCCGTAAAGGTATTAGAGTCGAACGGAGAAAGATTGGCGACAGAAGGCCTCGAAAGAAAAACATAACTTCATTAAACAAATCTCCGGGTGGGGGAGAACCCATTACATCAAAAGATCAAGCCTAGATTTTACAAAGAGAGAAAAAAGAGACAGAGAATGCCGCGTGGATCAGGCGCTCGAAGACTCGGGGCTCTCTGAGGCTCGATCCGGCCAAGACCTTCTGTTCCATTGGCTATCGAAGACGGAGATGGAGAACCCAGACCCTGGATTCCACACCAAGTGAATGTGCCATCCCTTCCGAAGCCCGGTATGCTGAACGAATCTGACCCAGCCTTGACCCCCGAGAGCTATCTGCCGGCGCAGGCGGGTCTTGGAGACCGTCCACACCTGGCCTCCATCGTCGGTCAGCGTAATCTCAGGACCCAGTAAACCCTCCAACGGCCGGACGAATTGTTGGAAATCGATATCCCGGGCTATTAAAATTTGCAGAAAATAATAACCCGACCGAAGTCCTTCATCGCCGGAGATCCGAACGCGAACCACCGCACGAGCCGGGGCCCGACCAAGTACCCAGCGAGGCCCGAAGGCCGCGAGCACCCAGCCGAGCCCCCGCACGGGGCTCGCGATCATCTCGCGATGATCGCTGGGGATGCGCGAGGCATCCCCGGGGCTGCTCGTAGCAGCCCCGCAGCGGGTTCATGAACCCGCTGCTCGCGGAGGGGTCAGCCCCGTACGCCCGCTACGGGCGAACCCGTAGCACGTACAAGGCAGCTACGGGTGACCCCGTAGCATACCCGCGAATACCAGCCCACGGCGAACCCCGGCGGTCGACCCGAGGTCGACCCCACGCCCCGGCGTCCAGCCGGGGCTCATCCCTCGTCCGCGCGCCGGCGGTCGAACCCTAGGGTTCGGCCGCCACCCTCGATCCCATCGAGGGTTTTCTCGACCTTCGCCGGGGATCTCGAATCCCCGTCCCCGAAGTTCGTACGTTTACCCGGATCGTGCGTTCATGTATACACTACAATTAATCCACACAAAATCATAGAAAGGGTTTATAATTTTTACCTTCGATTCATTGTACGGAGAAACGAATTAACGCGTTGATGACCTTGCGATCTTCCCACGTATTCCTTGCACCTCGTCCGAACGTCGTGTCGGCGACGATCTATCGAACTCCTATGGATCTCCTTCACTCTCCAAGACTTTATGATTGGCGTAGGTTATCTTGTGTTATGAAAAGTGAAGACCATGTAGTGCTTTTATAGGCTACGTAGGGGATCATAAGGAGATTAAATATTGGGCTTCTAATATTGAAGATTAAATTGGGTCCAACCCAAATCCATTAATCCTTATCAATATTAATTTTATTTATTTTCCACTATATAAATAAAATTGCACTCCCAATATTTATCCATATTATATCAAATAATATTTCTCCGGTTAGTATTATTTATTCCGTGTATTTAAGATTTAAATATCCATGAATAAAATTAATTTATTGCTAATTAATTTATTCATCTCTTTTATCCGAGAATAGTACCGTTCAACTTTAATTATTATGCGGATTAAATCCACCTGCAGGGTTTACATAATAATTCCTTATGAACTCATCTCGGGGATATTATCAACCCTTACGGGATACACTTTCCTGTCAAGTATTCACGGCATGTCGTATATAAAATATAGTGACCCAACTGATGGAGTAGTATACTTAATGTCTAGATTTGAGTATTCTGAACTCTGTATGCACTTTCATTTACCTATCTATTACAGACATTCATTTGCTTTTAATTATTGTTAATTAAATACATGCAAATTATAGTCCTGGATTTTATACGTTGTAGTTAGTATGGTGTTGCATGGGCACACAGAAGATCATACTATCGGTTACTCGTATTTAATCGAACAGTTGCTCACGACCTAGATGGACACGGACCAATCCATCGGTATAGTCGTTGTGTGAGAGAGAAAATAATTTATCTTAATTATTTTATCACACTTGTACACTTGGTGTATTGAGCGGATCGATTGAGACTCATCAATTAGGTTTGCTCGGCGATAATTGATTTGAGACTCGAAGTATTTTATTCTTAATCCCTGAAACAATTGCGGGTGTGTATATTTAATATAAGTGACTTTGATTTTCCAAAGGAATTAACCGATTTAATTATTGGGTTAATTACCGGTTAAGTTGGGTCACTATATTTTATATATGGCATGCCGTGAATTCTTGAAGGGACAGTGTATCCCGGAAGGGTTGATAATATCCCCGAGATGAGCTCATAAGGATTTATTATGTAAACCTCGCGAGTGGATTTGTTCCGCATAATAAATAAGGTTGAGTGGTACTATTCTCGGATATAAGAGATGAATAAATTTATTAAGCAATAAATAAATTTTATTCATGGATATTTAAATCTTAAATACACGGAATAAATAATACTAAGTTGGAGAAATATTATTTGATATAATATAGATAAATATTGGGAGTGCAATTTTATTTATATAGTGGAAAATAAATAAAATTAATATTGATAAGAATTAATGGATTTGGGTTGGACCCAATTTAATTTTCAATATTAGAAGCCCAATATTTAATCTCCTTTTGATCCCCTACGTAGCCTATAAAAGCACTACATGGTCTTCACTTTTCACAACCTAAGATACGCCAATCATAAAGTTTTGAAGAGTGACGAGGATCCATAGAGTTCGATAGCTCGTCGCCCACCCGACGTTCGAACGGAGTGCAAGGAATACGCGGGAAGATCACGAGGTCATCTTGATTTCGTTTCTCCGAACAACGAATCGTAGGTATGATATCTAAACTAACTTGATATTATTCGATTTTGATTTATCGAGAATACCGTAGGACGAAGATCCGAGATACGAAACCATGAACGGGGGACGATCGCGTGGTGGTGGCGAAGCCACCGGACCACGGGCGATCGCCCGGACTAGGGTTTCGCGGGGCATGGAGCGAACCCTCGGCTGGGCCGAGGGTGTGCGATCGACCCGAGGGGATCGATCGCTGGGCACGGGCTGGTGCCGTGCCCTACCCCGCCGTGAAGGCGGGGGCCTCCTGGTGGCGGCGGGTCGCCGGACCCGCCGCGGGGGCTGCTGGGCAGCCCCACCCCGATCGGTCGCCTTGTGCGATCGATCCACGCGATCGCGCGGTGGCGCGATCCTTCGATCGTACGAACCCCGGCTCGCGGGGGTTCGGGTGGGGGCGGGCTGTGCGCCTTCGGGCGCGTGGTCTCCAAAGCCCGGACTCCGGCGGATGAGTCGGCATACGTGTGATCTCCGGCGAAGGGTTCGTTCGGGTTATCGGTTCCGCAATTTTGATAACCCGGGATATCGAATTCCAACACCAACTTAACCGGTAATTAACCCAATAATTAAATCGGTTAATTCCTTTGGAAAATCAAAGTCACTTATATTAAATATACACACCCGCAATAGTATCGGGGATTAAGAATAAAATACTCTGAGACTTAAATTGATTATCTAAGGCAATCCTAATCAATAAATCTCAAGCGATCCGCCCAATACACCAGGTGTACAAGTGTGATAAAATAATTAAGATAAATTATTTTCTCTCTCACACAACGACTATACCGATGGATTGGTCCGTGTCCATCTAGGTCGAGAGCAACTGTTCGATTAAATACGAGTAACCGATAGTATGATCTTCTGTGCGCCCATGCACACCATACTAACTACAACGTATAAAATCCAGGACTATAATTTTGCATAATTAATTAATAATAATTAAATGCAAATAATTGTTTATTAATTAAATAGGTTAAATGCTATGACCGGGAGTTTACCGATACTTAAATCTAGACATTAAGTACACAACTCCAACAATCTCCCACTTGTACTAAGGTCTAGTCATTTCTTCCAAACTCCCGACTCCCATACTCATCACGTGCTTAAGTTATACTTCTCAGAAGTATTATGTGAATGAGCAATCTAGGTTGCCGCTCTGAAGTTATCTTGGTGACTACTGCGTCGTCTCCCTGACGATGATTCGTATCAGGTGGTACTTGCTCTATGTGTTACCATCACCTTTCGAACTTATGACTTCTTCTAGTTCACCATGCACCGCTATTTACATAGCCTTTGGTGAACCAAGAATCATATCCAAGTTCAGAGGTCATTCCGGAACCTAACCAAAACTTCCGCTGCCTCTGAGGCTGCTATTCGGTTTATGATAGAGTCCGAGAAGCATCACGCTTATCACTCTTTCATCCTTAGGTTCCACCTCTTCTAAAAGTGAACACATAGCCTGATATCGACTTACACTGGTCTTTCTCTGATTTTGGATCTGAGAAAATGTAATCTAAGAAGATTTCGTCTTGCTTAGTAATTCAGTACTTCCAAGTACTTTTACAGCATTCGAATATCTCTTATCCAGATTACTTTGATATCCTCCCACTACGCTAACCGCATAGTTGATATCAGGTTTGTTTTTCAACATTGCATCTACAAAGCTCTCTACACTGGAAGTGCAGGAAACTGCTTTGTCTGTATCTATCTTCTTTATGTGTTCAAAACACTTGCCTTTAGATAGATGCACTCTGTTCCCGAAAGGCAATGACCTTTCTTAGAATTGTGCATGTTTTAAAACAAACCATAATCGTATAAGATATCTTAAGAGAAGTACAAATGTTCTTATCTAGAGATCGAAAGATTTCTAAGAACATGATCCAACTTCATCTTAATCTCATATCTCGATCTATTTAGACAACCTCTATTTTATGTCTGACAACACTTTTACATTGTTGCCAATGATGAAGTGTTATCTACAAGATTCCGAGAAACACCACTTTGTTTCCATTACGTCTCTAACACACCTCTCCTTGCTATTTTGATGAATCCATGTAATGGACTATCTCATCAATTCGCAAGTTTCAATTTTTCAGCTTTGCGACAATCCATAAATGGATTTACTAAGCTCTGTACTTCTAAATGATCTTGCCTCTTAACAATAATACTTATTGCTATCCAAGTAGGCACATTTGGATTAGTACCGCCCCTTATGCAGAACTAGGGATTGATTTCATGTCTACTAGATCCAGAGTTTAAAACTCCTCCAGTCTTATGAACATCTCCGGTTGGTTAACAACCTCCCACTGCAATGGCGTTCCGGTGTATAACAGTAATAACATTAGGTGCAGTTAGTGGTGTACTATTACTCGGTTAGGCTGGTTCTCAGTCTTCTCTTTTTCTCATTTCAAAGTACTTTGTCAGTTAGGGCATTGTAGTTCATCTAATAGTCTTCTTCTAAGAACCGGGTGAGGACACCCCTCTGGTTCGTAGTACTATTGAATATACAAATACTTGTTCTTCTAGGATGTTCTACAACTACATTGAATGTGCCGTTGTATCCAGAAATATCCATAGAACATAGGTGGTTCCGTACAAACCTGTCCTTTTACTATTAGAATTCCATTTCTTATTCCTGACACACCATGCCTACACTCCAGTGTATGGTGTAGTCCTTTGAGATTTAATCTCAATCCTTGATATATATGTCATGTGTTGTTTTAGACAGGTGATAGCCTCCGCGAACAAGTCGCAGGCTTCCAATGGATATACTTTGAAAGGATCCCCATAATAGCTTTGTGTTCATTGACTAGTCAAAACACTTTGCTTTTATGGCACATCAAGTATTCTAATCCATCTTCAAGTATTCCTAAAAGGAACTACTCATACCTTTCTAATTACACATATGCCTGCATATATCATCTTTGATCATTCTTAATACTTGTCTGAATTCCATCCTTTATCCAGAAAGGTTAACTCAGTTGTATCAACTCCCAAAATTTGATTCTTAGGTCGGGAGGTCCATTCCTCCAACTATAATCGATCAAATCAATTTCGACCTTTTGAATCCCTTTTTGAATAGATACTACTAAGTTCAAGAATTCACAAGTATAATGATTGATAAAGAAATACATCTAATAAGTAAAACAAGTTATTCATAACGGTTTGTTGCATCGTGGTAGACTAAGGATTCATTATTCATATATTGCTATCTAATGTACCAGAATGGATATCACCATTATTTCTTATCTAAACCATAAAATGATTAAAGAAATAAAATATCCATTGATAATAGAAAACCAGAACAAAAAGTTCTTTCTAAAATAAAAGGTACATAAAGCAATAAGCTTGAAATGAAATCCTATAACTATCAAAACGGATAAATGTCTTCCACTGCAACCGCCGCTTCCTCAACAGCTTTGCCCATGTGGACTGGAACTCTTCTTCTCTAAGTCGCTGGGTTTTCTGGAACCCCTGCATTTAGAATGCACATACCGTCAGTGGTTCCATATCTACACACCAGAATTCTGGTAGATAATACCGCTGACTATGTTTTACGACTAAAGAAAAATTTGTACCTTTGAGAGGATAAGATGTAGACCCCCAGTACTCAGACTGCTTCCCTTGGGGATATTTGCCAGAAGGCTTCTTTATCCCACTCTTTGGTCCAAGTCCCTTAGGACCACTGGACCCCCTTGTCTTCTTCTCCATTCCCTTGCCCTTAGGTCCGAAACCTTTGGCCTTGGCTATAAGAGCTTGCGATTGTTTCAACTCGTCTAAAAGATCCATCATCTCAAAAACGTGTTCAAGCGTTTCCTCGAAGCAACTGATCTTTATGAGTATCCTCATCGCCTCTTTTCTAGCCTCCCCATCATGTCCAAACATCAACTTGAGTTTAAGCATGACATCATGATTAGCGGCCAATGCATGAGCACTATCCCACTTTTCAAAGTCAACTATTTCCTCATCAGTTGAGTTAATGGTGGGTCTAGGAGGACAAGTTTCATTGAGTACGTCTTTGTACTCCTTTACAGTCTGAGCAATGTCTAACTCTTCTTTCCATTCAACACAGTATGGAACCAGTGCGTTGAATTCCTCAAGTATTAACGAAAGTGGATTCATAGCAATTCTCTAAACCTATAAGCACATATAAACAAACAATTAATTTAATATCCGACATTATTTCCCTGGAATAACATCATTAAATCACTAATCACATCTAAAATCCCATCAGGTAAGGCAAGCCACGTGGTGTGGACGTTTACCCACCCAAATGATTTAGCAATTAGATTTTTCTTTGGTCATACATCGATTATAGCGTAACTTCGTGGGGAAGAATACTATAACGCGTATCTAAGTGTAAACCATCACTCAGCACTAAAGTAAATCGTTTGGAATTGCTACATCACCGCAAGCCACGTGGTGTGGACGTTTACGATAATTTCACAACTCTTCACAATTACTTATAACTGTCTACATCAATTAATCCAAAATTCGTTAGTATAGCAAGCCACGTGGTGTGGACGTTTACTACACTAAGAGATTTTTATAATTGACTCCCAATTACAAGATCCATTCGATTTTGTAAATCAAGACTCGGAGAATCATAAGTGAAACTCGAAGTTTCTAACCAGTGATTCGCCATGCGAGCGACCCTATCTCTCATAAATGAGGGAGCCGAGCAGACAATCGACCCACCTATCAAAGAATGGTACGAAGGTCTCTAATTTTTGTCATCCACATGACCAAGTGGCTTTGGCTCCATTCCACTCCCCGGGGTGAGAATGAGTCGACTTGAAGTCAGTTTCAGAAAGACAAATTAGGCATTGTTTGATAAACTAGATCAATGTTTCTTGTAAGAGGAATTACAAGAATTCTCCTCCAATGACTCGTCTATACGAACTTCGAAAGTCCATAAGAGTCACCAAGAGAACAGCAATGGAGACCATGGGAATGTTTCCATCCCCTCTCCCACTTAGCTTTTTATGATAAAGGGATACGCTATCTAGTGCATAAAATAAATACATATAGCATGCATATAAGCAATAAAGCACATAGTAACACATAGTCAAAATAATGCTAGAAAATTATTTTCCCGACTATCATGGCTTTAATCCATCTTCATATGCATCTTCTAGTCTTCAGTCTTCGTTTCTTGAATGCTCCATGTGACGAGAATATTAATCTCCAATATTTAAATCTATTTATTTTCAATTAATCCAAAAGTTACTTAATTCGAAAATTAAGTCAATTGAATATATCAAAAATAAAATTAAATATTATTAATATTTTTATTTATTTATTTTCCTATCTAATTCTATTAAATCTCTAGAATAATCTATCCAAGTAAAATTTGGAATATTCTAGAAGATATCTATAATAGAATAAGGAAATAAAATAAATTAGGACTCTTCTACTTTCCATTATTAATTAATTTCCATCTAATGAAAATTCCCAAGAATAGGAATAATCAAATAGGAAATAAATTAATACCAAATTAATTAAATTCCTAATCTTTGAATATCTCCATGAAGGAAATAAATCAATAAGAATAAAATTAATTGCAATTAATTCTTTTTCTATTCCATGAGAGTTTCCTAAAAGGAAAACACTCAAATAGAAAAACCGAATTAATTTTTTTTGGAAAGTGAATATCGGTAGAAGTGGCATGGGTTGGGAGATCCCCATACCACCACCATCATCGACCGTCGCCACCTTGGGAGGAGGGAACCGCCGCCGCCACCCCAGCTGGCCGGCCACCACCGCCGGCGACAGCCCCAGCCGAGGGGCGATCGACCCCTCCCCATGGCTTCGGTCATGGGGTCGATCATGGGGTTGATCGACTCCCCGGTTTTTCGTCCTCTTCGTCTTCGTCACACGTCTTCGTCTTCCGGCGATCGTCTCATCATCGAACCAACGTAAATAAATTACAAAATTTAAATTACACTATCCGGTATCGATTCTATACATGAAATCGACCCTATACATTTTCCGGAAAAGAAAGAACATAATAATAACTCCTAAATTCGGTCAACATCCGAATTTTTTACTATTACAAACATTCAACCACACAAAAACGAATCTCGACATGTCCGAGAGTTTAATCATGATAATTAATTAAAGAAAAACAATAATTAAATCCAACCATGATAGCCGGAAATCCTGCAAGGTAGAACAATAATAGAGCATATACATGAACACGAAACCAAACGCTCTGATACCAATTGTTCGAAATCGATATCCCGGGCTATTAAAATTTGCGGAAAATAATAACCCGACCGAAGTCCTTCATCGCCGGAGATCCGAACGCGAACCACCGCACGAGCCGGGGCCCGACCAAGTACCCAGCGAGGCCCGAAGGCCGCGAGCACCCAGCCGAGCCCCCGCACGGGGCTCGTGATCATCTCGCGATGATCGCTGGGGATGCGCGAGGCATCCCCGGGGCTGCTCGTAGCAGCCCCGCAGCGGGTTCATGAACCCGCTGCTCGCGGAGGGGTCAGCCCCGTACGCCCGCTACGGGCGAACCCGTAGCACGTACAAGGCAGCTACGGGTGACCCCGTAGCATACCCGCGATCGAGCTCACGGGCTCGATCGCCCCTCGGCTCCAGCCGAGGGCTTCTCCGCGCGACGCCGCCGGTCAATGGGCTGGGGTTCACCCGCCGTGGCACCAGCCCACGGCGAACCCCGGCGGTCGACCCGAGGTCGACCCCACGCCCCGGCGTCCAGCCGGGGCTCATCCCTCGTCCGCGCGCCGGCGGTCGAACCCTAGGGTTCGGCCGCCACCCTCGATCCCATCGAGGGTTTTCTCGACCTTCGCCGGGGATCTCGAATCCCCGTCCCCGAAGTTCGAACGTTTACCCGGATCGTGCGTTCATGTATACACTACAATTAATCCACACAAAATCATAGAAAGGGTTTATGATTTTTACCTTCGATTCGTTGTACGGAGAAACGAATTAACGCGTTGATGACCTTGCGATCTTCCCACGTATTCCTTGCACCTCGTCCGAACGTCGTGTGGGCGACGATCTATCGAACTCCTATGGATCTCCTTCACTCTCCAAGACTTTATGATTGGCGTAGGTTATCTTGTGTTATGAAAAGTGAAGACCATGTAGTGCTTTTATAAGCTACGTAGGGGATCATAAGGAGATTAAATATTGGGCTTCTAATATTGAAGATTAAATTGGGTCCAACCCAAATCCATTAATCCTTATCAATATTAATTTTATTTATTTTCCACTATATAAATAAAATTGCACTCCCAATATTTATCCATATTATATCAAATAATATTTCTCCGGTTAGTATTATTTATTCCATGTATTTAAGATTTAAATATTCATGAATAAAATTAATTTATTGCTAATTAATTTATTCATCTCTTTTATCCGAGAATAGTACCGTTCAACTTTAATTATTATGCGGATTAAATCCACCTGCAGGGTTTACATAATAATTCCTTATGAACTCATCTCGGGGATATTATCAACCCTTACGGGATACACTTTCCTGTCAAGTATTCACGGCATGTCGTATATAAAATATAGTGACCCAACTTAACCGGTAATTAACCCAATAATTAAATCGGTTAATTCCATTGGAAAATCAAAGTCACTTATATTAAATATACACACCCGTAATAATATCGAGGATTAAGAATAAAATACTCTGAGATTTAAATTGATTATCTAAGGCAATCCTAATCAATAAATCTCAAGCGATCCGCCCAATACACCAGGTGTACAAGTGTGATAAAATAATTAAGATAAATTATTTTCTCTCTCACACAACGACTATACCGATGGATTGGTCCGTGTCCATCTAGGTCGAGAGCAACTGTTCGATTAAATACGAGTAACCGATAGTATGATCTTCTGTGCGCCCATGCACACCATACTAACTACAACGTATAAAATCCAGGACTATAATTTTGCATAATTAATTAATAATAATTAAATGCAAATAATTGTTTATTAATTAAATAGGTTAAATGCTATGACCGGGAGTTTACCGATACTTAAATCTAGACATTAAGTACACAACTCCAACACGAATGCCATCGGAAGGGGGAAATTGCCGTAGTGCCACCGACCTTTGAATTTTCGAGACAAGCGTCGCCACCCCGAAGGGGACGAAAGGACTTCAGGCCTCATTGAGAAATGTTTTCCTGATGGAAAAAGCGCACCCTGAAGCTTTCCCCAAAATTGCCTGAACACCTAGCCTTTATAGGGGCGGGAAGATGCGCTTGATGGGACAAAATTAGGCGGGAGTAATCCCGCCACTTATTCGTGGTATGATTAAATAATCTGAAAACCAGAGGCGGCACCCACCGGCCCGAGGTTTGGGTTCGGGCTGCAGAGAAACCTCGCGCCCCGAGAAAACCCGCTCTACCCGCGGTACTCGAACCTGCAAAAAACCCTCGTCTATCCCAGGGGGTATCCGATGGGGAGATTCCACCCTGGTACGAAGCTAAGAAACGGCCGATCAGATATTCCCAACGGGCGGAGACATCACCGAAAGAAAGACCTCCGGCAATCTCTCCGGGGGCCAATGTTGGGGGAGTAAAAACCTGATACCAAAACGTATATCCAAGGATGGGACAAAGTAGGCAAGGGCCCACCCGGGGCTGACCATGTGAGGAGAAGCGCGGGACCCCAGCACGGCTCGCGGCTCGGATCGTGCGGCGCGCAGGCAAGAACCATCCCGAAGCATGCCAGGCAGGAAGACAACGATTGGGACGCGTCGCGGCTCGGGTCACGAGTCACGGATCTCCTGGGCAAAAAGCGCGGGGAAGTGACTCGGGGCACGTCCGCGACACGGGTCACGGTTCAGTCGAGGCGAGCCTTGGAAAAATATAACGCGAGATATACGCGCGTCCCGGGGCTCGGATCACGATGTCGTCTTACGAGCCATGTAGGGGTATTGAACCCGGTTCACGCCCTTGATCCGCTACACGAGCCCGTCATGCGTTCCGTGCGTAGAGACGGCGAAGATCCAGCCGGCAACACGGGTCACGCAGTCAGTATCTGAAGGAGGGCTCGTCCCAGGAGGAACGGAGACATCGCCCACGTGAACCCACATGCATCGTCTATACTCCGGATCACGGGCCCCGGGGCGCTACTAGCTTCATTTAATGCTATAGATGTAGTACGTGGTCTGACTGTAATCATTCCATAAACCCCTATAAATAGAGGGCTTATCCCTTCAGATTAAAGGGCGGCACTAATTAGTGAATATACTTGATAATAAAAGAGTGGATAATAGAAATCCTTCAGAAGAAGCTTTAAAGTTCAAAACCTCTGTTCTTTTCCAGATCTAGCTCAACCCCTACTCCAAAATATAAATTTACATGTATTAGTATCGTTTCAAACCCTCTATACACAGCCCAGCCCCATATCATACTACCCGACTAAAACGTGCTAAAACAAATGTTAATTACATATTTACCAAACTGTTCATGATCTGCATGCGTAATCACTTAATTCACTCAATTCAACGATTGATCATGTTTTTTGAATTATTTTGATTATGAAATTAATTTTTAATGTTAACATAACACCTTAACAATAGAAAAAAAGTTTTAAAATCAATAAAAATGAAATTATGTTCTAAAGCATTTGGTGGGGCATTTGGTAGCCCATGCACTTCGTAGCTACCAAGTGCACTTGGTAGCCTCTGCTACCAAGTGTATAATTTAAAAATACTTGTTTTTTCCCAGCTACCAAGTTCACTTGGTAGCCTCTGCAACCAAGTGCAGAATTTAAAAATATATTTTTTTTTATTTAGACGTGATATCATTTATTTAATTAATTTTAATAAAAATATATTATATACTTTTAATAATATTTTTTATATACTTAATTTAATTATTTATTATAAAATATATTTTTTTTCTAAAATCGTATATTTGTTTAATTTATTTATAATATGGTAATAAAAAATTTATTTTTTAAAAATATATTAAATTAAATACATTAATTATAAATAATTTTAAAATATGTTTTTAATATATATAAATATATACTGGGATGGGATATTACGGGATTTAACATCTGCAAATCAATTAAAATAAACAAACACCTAATAATCAATCCAAATAAACACACCTAAAAATCAATCCAAATCAATCAAATGCAGTTACTACATGTTAGCACGACTCAAACCAAAGATTTTTCGACCAACATATTTACGATACTTGATCAAGTGCGCGTCGTCGACAACTCCCTTGCAGTGAGTGAGCGACTTGTTGACGAGACGATCAAGGTACATGCACACGTACGGGCCACAGTTGCAGCTGTCGACGTGGATAAATTGCTCTTTCGGGATCACGAGCCTAAAAGCAGTAGTCTTGTGGGATTTTCTGCAAAAGTTTTCGGCAGCATCCCAACATCCTGCTTTGTCGCCGAGACAACAAATCCAACGACGGTCGAAGCATACCTTCCCGGATATCTGGAGGTACACGGAAAATCAAAGAGTCGTACAGATGTACAGTCCAGTTGGCCAGATCAATACGCACCGTGACCCAATGAGCGCCGGTATTGCATACCGTTAGTACCTAAAAAAAACGTTATTTACAATTAAATTAGGATATTAAATGATACTAACACAATAAATAATATTAACTCAGTGGCATTAATCCAACTCGTGTAAGTGTCGTTGTCTCCTTTGACCATCTTCAACAAATGTTCCGGCAGATCCCATTTCTCTCCCTTGGTCACTGCCCTCGGTCATTTCCTCCACCAAGTGACCGGGTAAATCTAGGTCACTTGATGACTCGCCCTCGGTTGTTCGAGCCACCAAGTGATCGAGTTTTACTCGGTCCCTCGGTCGTCATTGCCCTCGGTCATCGGCATCCTCGCGAAATGAGGTGGCCGAATTTCCTCCTTTGATTCTTATTGTAGGAACGGACGATGTATAGTATGATAATATCGAGAATACCGAAGAAAAGAAATCAACGAAAAAATAGAGAAGACAATAATTTACGTGGAAACCCAACTGGGAAAAACCACAGGAGGAACGACGAACAATTCACTATTATATTACTTCATGATTACAAGAATGATATACGCTCTAAACCCTCAAATCTCACGTAATAGTTATAGCTAGAATAATTTGTGTGTCTATGCCTATGGAGAAGCTCTCTTTATATAGGGGAGAGACCTAATTAATGTATAAAAACATTAATTCTCGCCCATAGTATGCCTTGTAGGAGAAGGAAACCAAAACAAACCAAAAATAGGATTTTCCTAAAATCCTCGCGCCTGACCCAAACGGCGACCGCCGTTTGCAACCGGCGGTCGCGGAATCATTTCGGCGGTCGCCGAATCCCTTTCGGCGGGCGCCGAAACCTTCAAATATGGTCAGTCCCGACTTCGTCATTCGATGACCTTTTCGGCGGGCGCGGGTCTTCCTTCGGCGGTCGCTGAACCAAAATGGCGGGCGCCGATTCACTTCGGCGAGCGCTGAAACGGGATCGAAGCCTCGATCCCCCAGGTGTCGTAAACGGCGGGCGCTGCCCTCCTTCCGCGAGCGCGGAATGACCACCGGCGACCGTCATTTCTAAACGGCGGTCACCAAACCCTTTAGCGAATGTCTCCTCTCGGTTTCGTGGCAAACTTCAACAAATCTCCACCTTGGCACTAAACCGCGAACTTCCTTCGCCTTCCGTCTTCCTCCAAAAGCCCCTAAGGGCTTAATCTCTCGATCGAAGTCCAACCAAGCTAGAGCAAAGCTCAAACTTGGTTTCGGGTAAACTCTTTGTCAACATGTCCATCGGATTGTCGTGAGTACTAATCTTACTCACCTTAATATCGCCTCGAGCGATCACCTCACGGACAAAGTGATGACGAATGTCTATGTGCTTTGTTCTCTCATGGAACACTTGATCTTTTGTGAGGCAAATAACACTTTGACTATCACAAAAGATTGATGTCGTCTTAGAACCCTTCGAGAGTTCTCTAAACCGTAACGCCTCCTCGCAAGCCTCGGTGACCGCCATATACTCCGCCTCGGTAGTTGATAAGGCCACCGTACTTTGCAAAATAACTTTCCAACTTATAGCACACCCACCAATGGTAAAAACATACCCGGTAAGAGATCTTCTTTTATCTAGATCACCGCCATAGTCGGAATCCACGAACCCTCGCACATCTTCTTGATTCCTCCGGAACACTAACTTCTTGTTAGACGTACCTCTCAAGTAGCGCAACACCCACTGCACCGCCTTCCAATGCTCTCTTCCGGGATTCGCCATATACCTACTCACCGCACTCACGGCGTGTGATACGAACCTCGTTGGGATACGAAGAATAGAAAAGAACGAAGAATAGAAAGATAAAAGATACCGGCGGAAGTCCCAAAACCTTTGAATCTGATTCGTGAAATAATCTAAGGACGAAACCCTAGACCCCAACACGTGATCGACGCAGCAACTCGGGGATGAGGAAGACACACGAACGAAGGGTGGATCGCTTCGTTGATTCGTCGGTTGAATTCTTTGGATAGTCGGGTAGAATTCGAACCCCAGAGAGAATTTTAGTAAAACTCACAAAAAGTAATTTTATTCATCAATAATGGTTAATTTAAAACAATAAATTAGGAGGCCTTTATATAGGCAAGACAAAACGTAAAGGAAAAAGGAAGGAAAACAATTTAAAAACGCGGAACCCTACAATCCGCCTCCGCTGCCAAATCTGTGAAGATGTCGCCCGACAGTATATGCTGTCGGCCGACATGGCCTCCGTCGTTCGCAGGCTCAGCCTGTGATTCGAATCTGCTCCGTACGTAAATTTCCAGGACCTGTCGCCCGACGGGTTTTTGCTGTCGCCCGACATCCAAATGTCGCCCGACGCTCTCGTAGTGCAAATTCTCTGTCGGCCGACGGCAGTACATTTTCGCCCAAAAAGTCTAAAATCCTCTCCGAACTACGCGGCACCTTCTCGGCACGTTCTCGACTCCCATTTCGATGCTCTCTTCGTCGTCCCGGATCTTGGGTTGCATCATTTCCCTCCTCTTCAAGAGGATTTGTCCTGAAATCCACGTCGATGCCAAGCTCGAACACCACTCTCACAAACAAGCTCTGAACGACATAATTCTGCAGCTCACACCCTCGATGTAGCGGGAAACTAGGAAATCTATCTTCAGGGAAGACATCATGAAATTCCTGCAAAATAAAAAGAATAGAAGGGCGTAGATATGATAGATCGTCAGTGATAAACGGATCCTTCTTGCACATCATCACCAACTTCGGCTGCCCCTCTGTCATTGCTTGTTTCTCCTCAATGGTTAGAATATCATCCTCCCCAGACTCCACCGAAACCTCCTCCTCTGACTCCATCGAAGCCTCCTTCTCGGACTCTACCGAAGCCTCCTCCTCGGACTCCATCGAAGCCTCCTCCTCGGACTCTACCGACGCCTCCTCCTCGGACTCTACCGAAGCCTCCTCCTCGGACTCCACCAAAGTCGAATCTTCCTCGGAATACACTAAGACCAACTCTTCTTCGGATTCCACCAAGGCCAATGGTTCTGGTATCTCTCCTTTTTCATCGGTCTCTACCTGCCCAGGCTTCTTTGACGCTTGTAACCATTCTCCTAACAGACGCCCAATATCGCCCCAACACTCCTCCCGGATCTCAGCTCGGGACCTCCTCTCATTAATGTCAGAGGCCTCAACCTTCTCAATACGAAACTCCCGACTACGATCACGGGCTCGATGATGGCCATTCCGAACTCCTCGATATTCTCCCTCTCTCCGATACCCTGCATTATCACGACGAGCTCTGTCCTCTAAGGCGGTGAGTCGTGCATTCACCTTCCCCAACTCAGGCGCCAAAGACTTCCTCAACTCAACACAAACGGACTCCACGAGGAGCTTAATTTGGGTATGATCCATCTCAGTTATCCTGCAAAAGTGTTAGAAACAAAATAGAGAAATCCTCACCACTCTCGTGTATCTCTCAGTATGGCTTTTATCTCACTCACAATCTGCCTTTTGTCCTCTCAAATTCTCTCTTAAGGAATCGAAATTCCCAACCTTACTAGCCGAATTCAATCCAACAAAATCCTCAAACGAACGGAAGATGTTAAATTGCTGAACGAACGATGAACAGCAAGAAAAGAATAATCGAGAACAAATTTAATTTTTTTTTTTAATAATTACTGTTCATGAACAGTAATTTTCAAAAATAAAAATAATAAAAAAATATAATTTTTTTTTTTTAATCAAGGAAGAAGAAGAAAGGAATAAGAAGAAACGAAAAAGAAAACGAGGCTACGTATTCAGAAAAAAACAGAACCCTAACCTGGGCTCTGATACCAAATGATACGTAACTCGTCGGGGATAGAAAGATAGAAGAAGAACGAAGAACAGAAAGATAGAAAAGAACGAAAAATAGAAAGATAAAAGATACCGGCGGAAGTCCCAAAACCTCTGAATCTGATTCGTGAAATAATCTAAGGACGTCGTAATTACTGTTCATGAATACGTGGGCCAAATTCGGATGCGTACACACCATGGCGTACATCAAAGACCCAACGGCATTGGAATAAGGGACTCGAGCCATATCCTCGATGTCCTTCTCCGTAGTCGGAGAATAAGCAGAGGTAATTCTAAATTGTGTTCCAAGGGGAGTACTTACCGGGTTCGCATTCTCAAGGTTTAACCGACGTAGCACCTTCTCTATGTACCCCTTTTGGCCAAGATACAACTTGTCATATCTTCGATCTCTTGTGATTTCCATTCCTAGGATCTTCTTTGCCGCACCAAGATCCTTCATCTCGAACTCCTTACTAAGTTGTGCCTTGACTCTCTCCACCTCCGACTTATCCTTAACCGCTATCAACATATCGTCGACGTAGAGGAGAAGATAAACTAAAGACCCATCACGGCCTTTCCAAAAATACACACAACTATCGTAGGAGCTCCTTCGGAAACCATTCTTAATCATAAACGTGTCGAAACGTTTATACCATTGCCTAGGAGACTGTTTCAAACCATATAAGGACTTCTTGAGAAAACACACCTTGTTTTCTTGGTTTGAACCCTCGAACCCCTCGGGTTGGACCATGTAGATATCTTCATCGAGCTCCCCATGTAGAAATGCCGTCTTCACATTCATTTGCTCAAGCTCCAAATCATGCATTGCTACAATGCCTAGTATTGCCCGAATCGAACTATGCTTGACCACCGGTGAAAACACATCATTCAAATCTACTCCGGGAATTTGGCTAAAACCTTTAGCCACCAATCTCGCCTTATATCTCTCGTCCTCAACCCCAGGGATGCCCTCCTTCTTATTGAAGATCTATTTGCACTTTATGGCCTTCTTGCCTTTAGGGAGATCAACCAACTCCCAAGTGCCATTCTTATGAAGAGACTCCATCTCTTCTTGCATAGCCAAGACCCACTTACTTGAGTCATCACACGCAACCGCCTCGGCATACGAGGAAGGTTCCTCATACGAATCAACTTCATCGGCTACGTTTAGAGCATAGGCAACTAACTCATACTCGGCTAACCTTTAGGGTGGTCGAGTCTCAACCCTTGGCCTATCTCGTGCTATGCATTGCGGCTCCTTCTCTTTTGGATCTTCCGGAGTAGTCGAACTACTCGTCTCATCGGTCGTGGAACTCGACCCATCATCTTCCTCTTGCACCCTGTCCGGCTCCACCTCAATAGGAGTACTTGGAATCTCGAGATTCCCTTTAGACGCCCGATCACCAATCATAGAAGCCTCACTGAAGACTACATCACGACTTAGAATGATCTTCTTTGTCTCTGGACACCAAAGCTTGCATCCTTTAACTCCTTCCTTAAAGCCAACGAATATGCACTTCTTAGCTCGTGCATTCAATTTCCCGTCGTTAACGTGCATGTAGGCCGGACACCCAAACACCCTTAAGTCCTCATAATTCGCCGGAGATCCCTTCCACAATTCTTGTGGAGTCTTCTTATTAATCGCCATGGACGGATAGCGGTTGATAAGGTAACATGCTAAAGAAGCCGCTTCAGCCCAAAAACCTTTACTTAACTCAGAAGTTGCTAACAAGCAACGTACCTTGTCCATAATCGTCCGATTCATCCTCTCGGCTACTCCATTTTGCTGGGGCGTGTATCTCACAGTGTGGTGTCTCACAATCCCCGAACTCTTACAAAACTGATTGAATTTGTCGGACACAAATTCTAGGCCATTGTCCGTATGTAGGTTCTTCACGACTTTCCCGGTTTGTTTCTCTATCATCACCTTCCAATATCTGAAGGTAGAAAACACGTCGCTCTTGTGCTTCAAGAAGAACGACCAAACCTTTCGGGAATAGTCATCGATGATGGTAAGCATGTAGTAAGAACCTCCAGTGGAGGGGACCGGGGATGGTCCCCATAGATCGGAATGGACATACCCGAGTATTTCTTTCGTCGTGTGAGCGCCGGTAGCGAACTTCACTCGCGTTTGCTTCCCAAAGACGCACTGCTCACAAAACTCCAACTTCGACAAGCCCTTATCCCCATGAAGCCCTTGTCTACTCAACTCGGCCATTCCGGAATCACTCATATGCCCTAGAAGCATATGCCAAAGTCTCGTTGTATCGACATCCGGGACTTTGGAATCGCCCACGGCTACTTCACCTTTCACCGTAGTGCCTTCAAGAACATAAAGCCTATTTGACTTACGTTCACCTCTCATAACCACCAACGAACCGTTGGCATCCTTCACGACTCCACCTTCTCCGGTGAACGAGTAACCCTTAAGCTCCAAAGTACTAAGAGAAATTAAATTCCGCTTTAAGCCGGGAACGTATCTAACCTCGCTTAGGGTGCGGATCGCGCCGTCAAACATCTTGATTCGGATGCTTCCTATCCCTTCGATCTTGCATGACGCATTTGTTGGAAATCGATATCCCAGAGTCGACGGAATTGCGGAATCACGACTCCTACCGAAATCCCTTCGCCGGAAACCACCGCGAACCACCTCGCGAAACCGGAGCCCGGCCAAAGTAGCCGTCGTGGGATGAACCCACGGCAAACCCTAGCCGAGCCCCGCGAGGGGCTCGCGATCGCGGTGGGCGATCGCATAGGGATGCATCGTGCATCCCCAGGGCTGCTCGTAGCAGCCCCCGGCGGTGAGTCCGGCGACTCGCCGCCACCGACGATGGAGGAGGGGGCGCCTGCCGCGGCACCAGCCCGCGGCTGCCCCCAGCGATCGACCGAGCGTTGATCGCACGCCCCGGCACCAGCCGGGGCTTCTCCTTGCGCGCCCGGCGATCGAGCCCTAGGGCATCGATCGCCACCCTCGGCGTCCAGCCGAGGGTTCCATGCTTCGTGCATGCGCACGATCCCCACGGGGATCCGACCGCCGCGGTCCGGTGGTCTTCGACCACCACCACCGGTTGATCCTCGTCCGGGGTTCGTCCCTCGGATCTTGGTTCATGTATATACGCGAATAAAAGATTAAAATCATCGAGGGGGTTTCAACGATTTTACCTTTGTTCTCGTTGTGCGGAGAAACGAGATCTATGAAGACCTTGAGACCTTCCCACGTATTCCTTGCACTAGCTCGAATGTCGGGTGGGCGACGATCCTCCGAACTCCATGGATCTCCCTCTCTACTTTCTCTCTCTAGAATTGTGATCTTCAAGTTATGAGAATAGAGAAGACCATGTAGTGCTTTTATAGGCTACGTATGGGATCTTAAAGAGGTGAAATATTGGGCTTCCAATATTAATGATTAAATTGAGCCCAAGCCCAAATCTATTAATCCCATTAATATTAATTAATTTATTTTCCACTATATAAATTAATTGCACTCCCAATATTAAACCATATTATATCAAATAATATTTCTTCGGTAGTATTATTTATTCCGTGTATTTAAGATATAAATATCCATGAATAAAATAAATTTATTGCTAAATAATCTATTCATCTCTTGTATCCGAGACTAGTACCATTCTGTTGGAGTTGTGTACTTAATGTCTAGATTTAAGTATCGGTAAACTCCCGGTCATAGCATTTAACCTATTTAATTAATAAACAATTATTTGCATTTAATTATTATTAATTAAAATTATGCAAAATATAGTTCTGGATTTTATACGTTGTAGTTAGTATGGTGTGTCGGGCCCACACAGAAGACCATACTATCGGTTACTCGTATTTAATCAAACAGTTGCTCACGACCTAGATGGACACGGACCAATCCATCGGTATAGTCGTTGTGTGAGAGAGAAAATAATTTATCTTAATTATTTTATCACACTTGTACACTTGGTGTATTGGGCGGATCGCTTGAGATTTATCAATTAGGATTGCCGTTGATAATTGATTTAAATCTCAGAGTATTTTATTCTTAATTCCCGATACTATTGCGGGTGTGTATATTTAATATAAGAGACTTTGATTTTCCAAAGGAATTAACCGATTTAATTATTGGGTTAATTACCGGTAAAATTGGGTCGCTATATTTTATATATGACATGCCCTGAATACTTGACGGGAAAGTGTATCCCGGAAGGGTTGATAATATCCCCGAGATGAGTTCATAAGGAATTATTGTGTAAACCTCATGAGTGGATTTGTTCCGCACAATAATTAAGGTTGAATGGTACTATTCTCGGATATAAGAGATGAATAAATTAATTAGCAATAAATTAATTTTATTTATGGATATTTAAATCTTAAATACACGGAATAAATAATACTACCGGAGAAATATTATTTGATATAATATGGTTTAATATTGGGAGTGCAATTAATTTATATAGTGGAAAATAAATTAATTAATATTGATAAGGATTAATAGACTTGGGCTTGGGCTCAATTTAATGATCAATATTGGAAGCCCAATATTCCACCTCCTTTTGATCCCCTACGTAGCCTATAAAAGCACTACATGGCCTTCATAATTCATACACATCATAAGACAAGAATATCATACTTGATATTTCTTGAGAGTTGAAGGAGATCCATAGGAGTTCGATAGATCGTCGCCCACACGACGTTCGGACGAGGTGCAAGGAATACGTAGGAAGATTTGAAGGTCTTCAACGTTTTGATTTCGTTTCTCCGCACAACGAATCGAGGTATAAAATCATAAACCCCGTCTATGATTTTATGTGAATTATATAGTAATATATACATGAACGCACGATCCGGGAAAACGACGAACCTCGGGGACGGGGATTCGAGATCCCCGGCGAGGATCGAAAGGGGCGGCCGAACCCTAGGGTTCGTCCGCCGGTTGCGCGCGGACGAGGGGAGCCCCGACTGGACGCCGGGGCACGCGATCGACTTCGGTCGATCGCTAGGGTTCGCCGTGGGCTGGCGCCACGGCGGGTGGACCCCAGCCACCCTCGACCGGTGGCGCGCGGAGGAGGAGCCCCGGCTGGTGCCGGGGCAGGCGATCGATCACGCGATCGATCGCCGGGGCGAACCGCGGCTGTTGCCGCGGTGGTCAGCTGGGCCGACCGCCCCTCCTGGTGGCGACGGCGGTGAAGTCGCCGGACTCACCGCCATCCGGGGGCTGCCGGAGCAGCCCCATGCGATCGCCATGCACGGCGATCGCGAACCCCAGCCGCGATGGGGTTCGGCTGGGGTTTAGCCGCGGGTTCATCCCGCGGTGATGCTCTTGTCGAGCCCGACTGTTGGAGTTGTGTACTTAATGTCTAGATTTGAGTACCGGTAAACTCCCCGTCATGGCATTTAACCTATTTAATTAATAAACAATTATTTGCATTTAATTATTATTAATTAATTATGCAAAATATAGTCCTGGATTTTATACGTTGTAGTTAGTATGGTGCGCATGGGCGCACAGAAGATCATACTATCGGTCACTCGTATTTAATCGAACAGTTGCTCACGACCTAGATGGACACAGACCAATCCATCGGAATAGTCGTTGTGTGAGAGAGAAAATAATTTATCTTAATTGTTTTATCACACTTGTACACTTGGTGTATTGGGTGGATCAGCTTGAGATTTATTGATTAGGATTGCCTTGGATAATCAATTTAAATCTCGGAGTATTTTATTCTTAATCCCCGATATTATTGCGGGTGTGTATATTTAATACTAGAGACTTTGATTTTCCAAAGGAATTAACCGATTTAATTATTGGGTTAATTACCGGTTAAGTTGGGTCGCTATATTTTATATATGACATGCCGTGACTACTTGACGGGAAAGTGTATCCCGGAAGGGTTGATAATATCCCCGAGATGAGTTCATAAGGAATTATTGTGTAAACCTCATGAGTGGATTCGTTCCGCACAATAATAAAGGTTGAACGGTACTAGTCTCGGATATAAGATATGAATATTATTTATTGAGCAATAAATAAATTTATTCATGGATATTTAAATCTTAAATACACGGAATAAATAATACTAATCGGAGAAATATTATTTGATATAATATGGAATAATATTGGGAGTTCAATTTTATTTATATAGTGGAAAATAAATAAAATTTAATATTGATAAGGATTAATGGATTTGGGTTGGACCCAATTTAATCTTCAATATTTAGAAGCCCAATATTTATTCTCCTTATGATCCCCTACGTAGCCTATATAAGCACTACATGGTCTTCACTTTTCATAACTTAACCTACGATACGCCAATCATAAAGTCTTGAAGAGTGAAGGAGATCCATAGGAATCCGATAGATCGTCGCCCACACGACGTTCGGACGAAGTGCGAGGAATACGTAGGAAGATCGCAAGGTCGTCAATTAGATTCGTTTCTCCGTACAACGAATCGAGGTAATAATCGAGAACCCCTCTATGATTATTTGTGTTGTTTAATTGTGATATATACATGAACGCGCGATCCGGGAAAACGACGAACCTCGGGGACGGGGATTCGAGATCCCCGGCGAGGATCGAACGCGGCGGTCGAACCCTAGGGTTCGGACCGCCGGGACGCGCGGCGATGGGCTGAACCATCGACCTAGGGTCAATGGTCCGGGATGCCGTGGGCTGGTGCCACGGCGGATCCCAGCCGCCATCGCCGGCGGCGCGTCGGAAGCAAAGCCCTCGGCCGAAGCCGAGGGGCGATCGAGCCCGTGAGCTCGATCGCGGGTCGCTGCGGGGATGACCCGCAGCTGCCTCGTGCGCGCTACGGGTGTTCCCGTAGCGGATGCGCACGGGGCTGACCCCTCGCTAGCAGCGAGTCCGCGACTCGCTGCGGGGCTGCTACGAGCAGCCCCGGGGATGCCTCGCGCATCCCCAGCGATCGTCCGAGGACGATCGTGAGCCCCTCGCGGGGGCTCGGCTGGGCGCACGCGGCCTTCGGGCCTCACTGGGCGTTCGGTCGGGCCCCGGCTCGTGAGGTGGTTCGCGTTCGTGGATCCGACTCGCGGGAGACTTCGGCTGGGGGCGGGCTGCGTGTCTTCGGGCGCGTAGTCTCCAAAGGTCGGACTCCTGCGGATGAGTCGGGGATCCAATCTCCGGCGATCTAGGGTTTTGATCGGGTTATCGGTTCCGCAATTTTTGATAGCCCGGGACATCGAATCTCAGCAATTGGTATCAGAGCGTTTGGTTTCGTGTTCATGTATATGTTCGATTATTGTTCTACCTTGCAGGATTTCCGGCTATCATGGTTGGATTTAATTAATTGTTGCTTAATTAATTATCATGATTATTTATTAAACTCTCGGACATGTCGAGATTCGTTTTTTGTGTGGTTGAATGTATGTAATAGTAAAAATTCGGGGGTTGACCGAATTTAGGATTTATTATTACGCACTTTATTTTCCGGAAAATGTATAGGGTCGATTTCATGTATAGAATCGATACCGGAATTGTAATTTAGATTATTGTAATTTATTTTACGTTGGTTCGATGATGAGACGATCGCTGGAAGACGAAGATGTGTGACGAAGACGAAAGGGACGAAAAACCGGGGAGTCGATCAACCCCATGATCGACCCCATGACCGAAGCCATGGGGAGGGGTCGATCGCCCCTCGGCTGGGGCTGCCGCCGGCGGTGGTGGCCGGTCAGCTGGGGTGGCGGCGGCGTGCCCTCTTCCGGTGGTGGCGGCGGTCGGTGGGGGTGGTATGGGGATATCCCAACCCATGCCACTTCTACCGATATACACTTTCCAAAATTAATTCGGTTTTCCTATTTGAGTACTTTCCTTTTAGGAAAATCTCATGGAATAGGAAAAGAATTAATTTTATTCCTATTGATTTATTTCCTTTATGGAGATATTCATAGATTAGGAATTTAATTAATTTAGTACTAAATTTATTTTTCCTATTTAATATTCCTACTCATGGGAATACTAATGGATTAGGAATAAAAATAAATGGAAAGTAGTAGTCCTAATTTATTTTATTTCCTTGTTCTATTATAGATATCTTCTAGAATATTCCAAGTTTACTTGAATAGATTATTCTAAAAGATTTAATAAGAACTAGATAGGAAAATAAATAAATAAAAATATTAATAATATTTAATTTTATTTTTGATATATTCAATTGACTTAATTTTCGAATTAAGTAACTTTTGGATTAATTGAAAATAAATAGATTTAAATATTGGAAATTAATATTCTCGTCACATGGAGCATTCAAGAAACGAAGACTGAAGACTAGAAGATGCATATGAAGATAAAGCCATGATAGTCGGGAAAAATAATTTCTCTAGCATTATTTTGACTATGTGCTCTATGTGCTTTATTGCTTACATGCATGCTATATGTGTTTATTTTATGCACTAGATAGCGTATCCCTTTATCGTAAAAAGCTAAGTGGGAGAGGGGATGGAAACATTCCCATGGTCTCCATCACTGTTCTCTTGGTGACTTTTATGGACTTTCGAAGTTCATATAGACAAGTCATTGGAGGAGAATTCTTGTAATTCCTCTTACAAGAAACATTGATCAAGTTATCAAACAATGCCTAATTTGTCTTTCTGAAACTGACTTCAAGTCGACTCATTCTCACCCCGGGGAGTGGAATGGAGCCAGAGCCACTTGGTCATGTGGATGACACAAATTAGAGACCTTCGTGCCATTCTTTTATAGGTGGGTCGATTGTCTGCTCGGCTCCCTCATTTATGAGAGATAGGGTCGCTCGCATGGTGAATCACTGGTTAGAAACTTCGAGTTTCACTTATGATTCTCCGAGTCTTGATTTACGAAATCGAATGGATCTTGTAATTGGGAGTCAATTATAAAAATCTCTTGGTGTAGTAAACGTCCACACCACGTGGCTTGCTGTGCTGACGGATTTTGGATTAATTGATGTAGACAGTTATAAGTAATTGTGAAGAGTTGTGAAGTTGTCGTAAACGTCCACACCACGTGGCTTGCGGTGACGTAGCAATTCCAAGCGATATACTTTAGTGCTGAGTGATGGTTTACACTTAGATACGCGTTATAGTATTCTTCCCCACGAAGTTACGCTATGATTGATGTATGACCAAAGAAAAACTAATTGCTAAATCATTTGGGTGGGTAAACGTCCACACCACGTGGCTTGCCTTACCTGATGGGATTTTAGACGCAATTAGTAATTTAATGATATTATTTGAGGGAGATAATATCGGACATTAAATTGATTGTTTGTTTACATGTGCTTATAGGTTTAGAGAATATCTATGAATCCACTTTCTGTGATACTCAAGGAACATAAACTCACTGGTCCCAATTACATTGATTGGAAGAGAAATTTGGACATTGTCCTGACTGCTGAAGAGTACAAGTTTGTACTCTATGAGCAATGCCCTGCTGAACCCACGGCCGCCTCAACTGATGAGGAAAAAGAAGCATATCGGAAATGGAAAAAGGCTGATGAAATGGCTAGGTGCTATATTTTGGCTTCAATGTCAAATGTACTCCAAACCCAACATGAGCCGATGAACATTGCCGAGGATATGTTATTTAACCTCAAGGAGATGTTTGGGCATCATGACCGTGCGGGTAGGCAAGAAGCAATGAGAGTCCTCATGTCGACTACTCAGTCTGAAGGAACGCCCGTTGAGGAGCACGTTCTCAAGATGATGAGTCTGTTGAATGAATTGGAGGTCCTAGGAGCTATGATTGATGGTGAGACGCAATTCGACATCATACTCCAGTCTCTGACCCCTAGTTTTGAGCAGTTTCGTATGAGCTATAATATGGGTAAACTATCTTATACTCTTGCGCAACTCCTGACTGAACTGAAGGCGGCAGAGGGGATCTACAAGAAGGGCAAGTCTCAAGCGCTTGTGGCTACCAAGTCCAAAAGCTTGAAAGCTATTGGAGGTAGGGGCAAGAAAAGGAAGCAAGCCATAAAACTCAGTGGTGCCAAGAGGAATGGACCACGAGTGGGGGCTAGTAAGCCAAAGGGCTTGTGCTTCCGATGCAAGAAGTCTGGACACTGGAAGTCTGAATGTCCTCTCAGAGGTACGAATTTTTCTTTAGTCGTAAAAACATAGTCAGCGGTGTTATCTACCAGAATTCTGGTGTGTAGATATGGAACCACTGACGGTATGTGCATTGTCTTAAATGCAGGGGTTCCAGAAAACCCGGCGACTTAGAGAAGAAGAATTCGAGTCTACATGGGCAAAGCTGTTGGGGTAGCAGCGGTTGCAGTGGAAGACATTTATGTTTTAAGTTTTCATTTCAGTTATTGCTTTATGTACCCCTTTATTTTGAAAAAGAACTTTTGTTCTGGTTTTCTTTATTAATGGATATTTTATTTCTTTAATCATTTGATGGTTTAGATAAGAAATAATGGTGATATCTATTATGGTACATTAGATAGCAATATGTGAATGATGAATCCTTAGTCTACCACGATGCAACAAACCGGGATGTATAACTTGTTTTACTTATTAGATGTATTTCTCTTATTAATCATTATACTTGTGAATTCTTGAACTTGGTAGTATCTATTCAAAAGGGATTCAAAAGGTCGAAATTGATTTGATCAATTATAGTTGGAGGAATGGACCTCCCGACCTAAGAATCGATCTTGAAAGATGATACAACTGAGTTAACCTTTCTGGATAAAGGATGGAATTCGGACAAGTATAGAGAATGATTTGTGATTAATGCGGTATGTGTAATTAGAGAAGGTACGAGTCGTTCTTCCAAGAATACTCGAAGATGGATTAGATTACTTGTTGTGCCGTAAAAGCGGAGTGTTTTCAACACAAAGCCATTATGGGGAACCTTCAAAGTATATTCATTAGAAGCCTGCGACTTGTTCGCGGAGGCTATCACCTATCTAAATAACACATAGCATAGATCAAAGATTGAGATTAAGTCTCAAAAGACTACACCATACACTGATGTGTAGACATGGTGTGTCAGAAATAAGAAATGGAATTCTAATAGTAAAAGAACAAGTTTGTTCGGAACTACCTGTGTTCTATGGATATTTCTGGATACAACGGCACATTATATGTGGTTGTAGAATATCCTAGAAGAACAAGTAATTGTAAGTTCGATAGTACTGCGAACCAGATGGGTGTCCTCGCCCGGTTCTTAGAGGAAGACTATTAGATGAACTACAATGCCCTAATTTACAATGTACTTCAAATGAGGAAAGGAAAGACTGAGAACCAGCCTAACCGAGTAGCGATACACCACTAACTGCACCTAATGTTATTACTGTTATACAGCGGAACGCCATTGCAGTGGGAGGTTGTTAAGCAACCAGAGATGTTCATAAGACTGGAGGAGTTTTGAACTCTGGATCTAGTATACATGAAATCGATCCCTAGGTCTGCATAGATTTGCGAGAAAGGTGTGTTAGAAACGTAATGGAAACAAAGGTCGTGTTTCTCGGAATTTTGTGTAGATAACACTTCATCGTTGGCAACAATGTAAAAGTGTTGTCAGACACAAAATAGAGGTTGTCTAAATAAATCGAGATATAAGATTAAGATGAAGTTGGATCATGTTCTTAGAAATCTTTCGATCTCTAGATAAGAACATTTGTACTTCTCTTAAGATATCTTATACGATTATGGGTTGTTTTAAACATGCACAATTCTGAGAAAGGTTATTGCCTTTCGAGAACAGAATGCATCTATCTAAGGTATGTGTCTTGAACACATGAAGGAGATAGATATAGACAAAGCAGTTACCTACACTTCAAGTGTAGAGAGCTTTGTAGATGCAATGTTGAAAAACAAGAACCTGATATCAACTATGCGGTTAGCGTAGTGGGAGGATATCAAAGTAATCTGGATAAGAAATATTCGAATGCTGTAAAGTACTTGGAAGTACTGGATTACTGGCAATACGAAATCTTCTTAGATTACAGTTTCTCAGATCCAAAATCAGAGAAGGACCAGTGTAAGTCGATATCAGGCTATGTGTTCACTTTTAGAAGAGGTGGAACCTATGGATGAAAGAGTGATAAGCGTGATGCTTCTCGGACTCTATCATAAACCGAATAGCAGCCTCAGAGGCAGCGGAAGTTTTGGTTAGGTTCCGGAATGACCTCTGAACTTGGATATGACTCTTGGTTCACCAAAGGCTATGTACATAGCGGTGCATGGAGAACTGGAAGAGGTCATAAGTTCAAAAGATGATGATAACACATAGAGCCAGTACCACCTGATACGAGTCATCGTCAAGGGAGACGACGCAGTAGTCACCAAGACAACTTCAGAGCGGCAACCTAGATTGCTCATTCACATAATACTTCTGGGAAGTATAACTTAAGCACGTGATGAGTATGGGAGTCGGGAGTTTGAAGGAAATGACTAGACCTTAGTACAAGTGGGAGATTGTTGGAGTTGTGTACTTAATGTCTAGATTTGAGTACCGGTAAACTCCCCGTCATGGCATTTAACCTATTTAATTAATAAACAATTATTTGCATTTAATTATTATTAATTAATTATGCAAAATATAGTCCTGGATTTTATACGTTGTAGTTAGTATGGTGCGCATGGGCGCACAGAAGATCATACTATCGGTCACTCGTATTTAATCGAACAGTTGCTCACGACCTAGATGGACACGGACCAATCCATCGGTATAGTCGTTGTGTGAGAGAGAAAATAATTTATCTTAATTGTTTTATCACACTTGTACACTTGGTGTATTGGGCGGATCAGCTTGAGATTTATTGATTAGGATTGCCTTGGATAATCAATTTAAATCTCGGAGTATTTTATTCTTAATCCCCGATATTATTGCGGGTGTGTATATTTAATACTAGAGACTTTGATTTTCCAAAGGAATTAACCGATTTAATTATTGGGTTAATTACCGGTTAAGTTGGGTCGCTATATTTTATATATGACATGCCGTGAATACTTGACGGGAAAGTGTATCCCGGAAGGGTTGATAATATCCCCGAGATGAGTTCATAAGGAATTATTGTGTAAACCTCATGAGTGGATTCGTTCCGCACAATAATAAAGGTTGAACGGTACTAGTCTCGGATATAAGATATGAATATTATTTATTGAGCAATAAATAAATTTATTCATGGATATTTAAATCTTAAATACACGGAATAAATAATACTAATCGGAGAAATATTATTTGATATAATATGGAATAATATTGGGAGTGCAATTTTATTTATATAGTGGAAAATAAATAAAATTTAATATTGATAAGGATTAATGGATTTGGGTTGGACCCAATTTAATCTTCAATATTTAGAAGCCCAATATTTATTCTCCTTATGATCCCCTACGTAGCCTATATAAGCACTACATGGTCTTCACTTTTCATAACTTAACCTACGATACGCCAATCATAAAGTCTTGAAGAGTGAAGGAGATCCATAAGAATCCGATAGATCGTCGCCC
The DNA here is from genome assembly GCA_954870475.1 of Euphrasia confusa. Classification (NCBI taxonomy): domain Eukaryota; kingdom Viridiplantae; phylum Streptophyta; class Magnoliopsida; order Lamiales; family Orobanchaceae; genus Euphrasia; species Euphrasia confusa. Next base: position 12,900,224 of record OX940969.1, read on the forward strand.
ACACGACGTTCGGACGAAGTGCGAGGAATACGTAGGAAGATCGCAAGGTCGTCAATTAGATTCGTTTCTCCGTACAACGAATCGAGGTAATAATCGAGAACCCCTCTATGATTATTTGTGTTGTTTAATTGTGATATATACATGAACGCGCGATCCGGGAAAACGACGAACCTCGGGGACGGGGATTCGAGATCCCCGGCGAGGATCGAACGCGGCGGTCGAACCCTAGGGTTCGGACCGCCGGGACGCGCGGCGATGGGCTGAACCATCGACCTAGGGTCGATGGTCCGGGATGCCGTGGGCTGGTGCCACGGCGGATCCCAGCCGCCATCGCCGGCGGCGCGTCGGAAGCAAAGCCCTCGGCCGAAGCCGAGGGGCGATCGAGCCCGTGAGCTCGATCGCGGGTCGCTGCGGGGATGACCCGCAGCTGCCTCGTGCGCGCTACGGGTGTTCCCGTAGCGGATGCGCACGGGGATGACCCCTCGCGAGCAGCGAGTCCGCGACTCGCTGCGGGGCTGCTACGAGCAGCCCCGGGGATGCCTAGCGCATCCCCAGCGATCGTCCGAGGACGATCGCGAGCCCCTCGCGGGGGCTCGGCTGGGCGCACGCGGCCTTCGGGCCTCGCTGGGCGTTCGGTCGGGCCCCGGCTCGTGAGGTGGTTCGCGTTCGTGGATCCGACTCGCGGGAGACTTCGGCTGGGGGCGGGCTGCGTGTCTTCGGGCGCGTAGTCTCCAAAGGTCGGACTCCTGCGGATGAGTCGGGGATCCAATCTCCGGCGATCTAGGGTTTTGATCGGGTTATCGGTTCCGCAATTTTTGATAGCCCGGGACATCGAATCCCAGCACCGACTTCGCGTGTGGTTCGCGTTCGTGGTTTCCGGCGATGGGATTTCGGTCGGGGTTATCGGTTCTGCAATTTTTTGATACCCCGGGATATCGACTCCCAGCAATTGGTATCAGAGCGTTTGGTTTTGTGTTCATGTATATGTTATATTATCGTTCTACCTTGCAGGGATTTCCGGCTATCATGGTTTAATTTTTCGTTAATTATTTTACCATGATTATTCGTTTATTAAACTCTCGGACATGTCGAGATTCGTTTTGTGTGGATGAATGTTTGTAATAGTAAAAATTCGGGGGTTGACCGAATTTAGGATTTATTATTACGTTTTATGTTTTCCAGAAAATGTATAGGGTCGATTTCATGTATAGAATCGATACCGGAATTGTAAATTTATTTCTTGTAATTTATTTACGTTGGTTCGATGTTGAGACGATCGCCGGAGAACACATGTGACGAAGATGAAGAGGGCAAGGGACCGATCATGAGATCGATCCCATGGGATCGACCCGGGCTGCCCTAGGCTCGGCCACGCCGGCCACCAAGGGAGGTAGCGCGTGAGCTTGGCCGGTGGGGGTGGTGGCCGGTCAATCATGGTGGGGGCGTGGGGTCCTCGTGATCTCATGTCTCCTACCAAGATTCACTTTCCTAAATTAATTCGGTTTTCCTATTTGAGTGTTCTTCCTTTTGGAAACTCTCATGGATTAGGAAAAGAATTAATTGGAATTAATTTTATTCCTTATTGAGTATTCTATTTTATGGGAACTCTCATGGATTAGGAAAAGAATTAATTAGGAATTAATTTATTTCCTATTTGATTATTCCTTCTTGGAATTTTCATTAGATGGAAATTAATTAATTGATTGGAAAGTAGAAGAGTCCTAATTTATTTTATTTCCTTATTCTATTATAGAAATCTTCTAGAATATTCAAGTTTTTACTTGGATAGGATTCTAGAGATTTAATAGAATTAGATAGGAAAATAAATAAATAAAATATTAATAATATTTAATTTTATTTTTGATATATTCGATTGACTTAATTTTCGAATTAAGTAACTTTTGGATTAATTGAAAATAAATATATTTAATTATTGGGATTAATATTCTCGTCACATGGAGCATTCAAGAACGAAGACTGAAGACTAGAAGATGCATATGAAGATGGAATAAAGCCATGATAGTCGAGGAAAAATAATTTTCTAGCATTATTTTTGACTATGTGATACTATGTGCTTTATTGCTTGTATGCATGCTATATGTGTTTACTTTATGCACTAGATAGCGTATCCCTTTATTGTAAAAAGCTAAGTGGGAGAGGGGATGGAAACATTCCCATGGTCTCCATTGTTGTTCTCTTGGTGACTCTTATGGACTTTCGAAGTTCGTATAGACGAGTCATTGGAGGAGAATTCTTGTAATTCCTTTTACAAGAAACATTGATCAAGTTTATCAAACAATGCCTAATTTGTCTTTCTGAAACTGACTTCAAGTCGACTCATTCTCACCCCGGGAAGTGGAATGGAGCCAAAGCCACTTGGTCATGTGGATAACACAAATTAGAGACCTTCGTACCATCCTTTTGAAGGTGGATCGATTGTCTGCTCGGCTCCCTCATTTATGAGAGATAGGGTTGTTCGCATGGTGAATCACTGGTTAGAAACTTCGAGTTTCACTTATGATATTCCGCGTCTTGATTTACAAAAGTCGAATGGGTTCTTGTAATTGGGAGTCAATTATAAAAGTCTCTTGGTGTAGTAAACGTCCACACCACGTGGCTTGCTATACTAACGGATTTTGGATTAATTGATGTAGACAGTTATAAGGAATTGTGAAGAGTTGTGAAGTTATCGTAAACGTCCACACCACGTGGCTTGCGGTGATGTAGCAATTCCAAACGATTTACTTTAGTGCTGAGTAATGGTTTACACTTAGATACGCGTTATAGTATTCTTCCCCACGAAGTTACGCTATAATCGATGTATAACCAAAGAAAATCTAATTACTAAATCATTTGGGTAGGTAAACGTCCACACCACGTGGCTTGCCTTACCTGATGGGATTTTAGATGTGATTAGTAATTTAATGATATTATTTGAGGGAGATAATATCGGTATTAAATTGATTGTTTGTTTATATGTGCTTATAGGTTTAGAGAATAGCTATGAATCCACTTTTTGTGATACTCAAGGAGAATAAACTCACTGGTCCCAATTACATTGATTGGAAGAGAAATTTGGACATTGTCCTGACTGCTGAAGAGTACAAGTTTGTACTCTATGAGCATTGCCCTGCTGAACCCACGGCTGCCTCAACTGATGAGGAAAAGGAAACATATCGGAAGTGGAAAAAGGCTGATGAAATGGCTAGGTGCTATATTTTGGCTTCTATGTCAAATGTACTCCAAACCCAGCATCAGTCGATGAACACTGCCGAGGATATGTTGTTCAACCTCAAGGAGATGTTTGGGCATCAAGACCGTGCGGGTAGGCAAGAAGCCATGAGAGTCCTCATGTCGACTACTCAATCTGAAGGAACGCCCGTTGGGGAACACGTTCTTAAGATGATGAGTCTGTTGAATGAATTGGAGGTCCTAGGAGCTATGATTGATGGTGAGACGCAAGTCGACATCATACTCCAATCTCTGACCCCTAGTTTTTAGCAGTTTCGTATGAGCTATAACATGGGTAAACTATCTTATACTCTTGCGCAACTCCTGACTGAACTGAAGGCGGCAGAGGGGATCTACAAGAAGGGCAAGTCTCAAGCGCTTGTAACTACCAAGTCCAAAAGCTTGAAAGCTGTTGGAGGTAGGGGCAAGAAAAGGAAGCAAGCCTGGAAACCCAGTGGTGCCAAGAGGAATGGACCACGAGTGGGGGCTAGTAAGCCAAGGGGCAAATGCTTCCGGTGCAACAAGTCTGGACACTGGAAGTCTGAATGTCCTCTCAAAGGTACGAATTTTTCTTTAGTCGAAAAAACATAGTCAGCGGTATTATCTACCAGAATTCTGGTGTGTAGATATGGAACCACTGACGGTATGTGCATTATTTTGAATGAAGGGGTTCCAGAAAACCCGGCGACTTAGAAAAGAAGAGTTCGAGTCTACATGGGCAAGCTGTTGGGGTAGCAGCGGTTGCAGTGGAAGACACTTATCTGCTTTTAGTAGTTTTAGGATTTCATTTCAAGGATATTGCTTTATGTACCCCTTTATTTTGAAAAGAACTTTTGTTCTGGTTTTTCTATTAATGAATGGATATTTATTTCTTTAATCATTCGATGATTTAGATAAGAAATAATGGTGTTATCTATTCTGGTACATTAGATAGCAATCTATGAATGATGAATCCTTAGTCTACCACGATGCAACAAACCGTTATGTATAACTTGTTTTACTTATTAGATGTATTTCTTTATTAATCATTATGCTTGTGAATTCTTGAACTTAGTAGTATTTATTCAAAATGGATTCAAAAGGTCGAAATTGATTTGATCAATTATAGTTGGAGGAATGGACCTCCCGACCTAAGAATCAATTTTGGAAGATGATACAACTAAGCTAACCTTTCTGGATAAAGGATAGAATTCGGACAAGTATTGAGAATGATTTATGATTAATGCGGTAACATGTGTAATTAGAAAGGTACGAGTAGTTCTTTCAAAGAATACTCGAAGATGGATTAGAATGCTTGATGTGCCATAAAAGCAAAGTGTTTTTGACCAGTCAGTAGACACAAAGCTATTATGGGGAACCTTCAAAGTATTTCCATTGGAAGCCTGCGACTTGTTCGCGGAGGCTACCACCTGTCTAAAGAACACATAGCATAAATCAAAGATTGGGATTAAGTCTCAAAGGACTGCACCATGCACTCATGTGCAGAAATGGTGTGTCAGGAATAAGAAATGGGATTCTAATAGTAAAAGGGCAAGTTTATTCGGAACTACCTATGTTCTATGGATATTTCTGGGTACAATGGCACATTCAATGTGGTTGTAGGATATCCTAGAAGAACAAGTAATTGTATGTTCAATAGTACTATGAACCAAAAGGACGTCATCGCCCGGTTCTTAGAGGAAGACTATTAGATGAACTACAATGCCCTAACTGACAAGGTACTCTAAAATGAGGAAAATAAAAGACTGAGAACCAGCCTAACCGAGTAGTAGTACACCACTAAATGCACCTAATGTTATTACTGTTATACACCAGAACGCCATTGCAGTGGGAGGTTGTTAAGCGACCAGAGGTGTTCATAAGACTAGAGGAGTTTTTGAACTCTGGATCTAGTAGAGTTGAAATCGATCACTAGCTCTGCATAAGGGGCGGTACCAATCTAAATGTGCCTACTTAGATAGCAATAAGTATTATTGTTAAGAGGCAAGATCATTTAGGAGTACAAGCTTAGTAAATCCATTTATGGATTGTTACAAAGCTATGAATCGTGGAACTTGCGAATTGATGAGATAGTCCATTAAGATGGATTCATCAAAGGGCAAAGACGAGGAAAGGTGTATTAGAGACTTAATGGAAACAAGGTGGTGTTTCTCGGAATTTTATGTAGATAACACTTCATCATTGGCAACAATGTAAAAGTATTGTCAGACATAAAATAGAGGTTGTCTAAATAAATCGAGACATAAGATTAAGAGTAAGTTGGATCATGTTCTTGGAATCTTTCGATCTCTAGATAAGAACATTATACTTCTCCTAGATAACTTATGCGATAATGGTTTGTTTTAAACATGCATAATTCTGAGAAAGGTTATTGCCTTTCAGAAACAGAATACATCTGTCTAAAGGCATGTGTCTTGAACACATGAAGGAGATAGATAAATACAAAGCGGTTTCCTACACTTCGAGTATGGAAAGCTTTATAGATGCAATGTTGTAAAACGAGAACCTGATATCAACTATGTGGTTGGCGTAGTGGGAGGATATCAAAGTAATCTTGACAAAATAGGTTCGAATGCTGTAAGAGTACTTTCGAAGTACTGGCTTGCGGAGCAATACGAATTCTTCTTGGATTACATCTTCTCAGATCCAAAATCAGAGAAAGACCAGTGTAAGTCGATATCAGGCTATGTGTTCACTTTTGGAAGAGGTGGAACCTTAAGATGAAAGAGTGATAAGCATGATGCTTCTCGGACTCTATCATAAACCGAATAGCAGCCTCAGAGGCAGCGGAAGTTTTGGTTAGGTTCCGGAATGACCTCTGAGCTTGGATATGATTCTTGGTTCACCAAAGGCTATGTATATAGCGGTGCATGGTAAACTGGAAGAAATCATAAGTTCAAAAGGGTGATGATAACACATAGAGCAAGTACCACCTGATTCGAGTCATCGTCTAGGGAGACGACGCAGTAGTCACCAAGATAACTTCAGAGCGGCAACCTAGATTGCTCATTCACATAGTACTTCTGGGAAGTATGACTTAAGCACGTAATGAGTATGGGAGTCGGGAGTTTGGAGGAAATGACTAGACCTTAGTACAAGTGGGAGATTGTTGGAGTTGTGTACTTAATGTCTAGATTTAAGTATCGGTAAACTCCCGGTCATAGCATTTAACCTATTTAATTAATAAACAATTATTTGCATTTAATTATTATAAATTAAAATTATGCAAAATATAGTCCTGGATTTTATACGTTGTAGTTAGTATGGTGTGTCGGGCCCACACAGAAGATCATACTATCGGTTACTCGTATTTAATCAAACAGTTGCTCACGACCTAGATGGACACGGACCAATCCATCGGTATAGTCGTTGTGTGAGAGAGAAAATAATTTATCTTAATTATTTTATCAAACTTGTACACTTGGTGTATTGGGCGGATCGCTTGAGATATATCAATTAGGATTGCCGTTGATAATTGATTTAAATCTCAGAGTATTTTATTCTTAATCCCCGATACTATTGCGGGTGTGTATATTTAATATAAGAGACTTTGATTTTCCAAAGGAATTAACCGATTTAATTATTGGGTTAATTACCGGTAAAATTGGGTCGCTATATTTTATATATGACATGCCGTGAATACTTGACGGGACAGTGTATCCCGGAAGGGTTTATAATATCCCCGAGATGAGTTCATAAGGAATTATTGTGTAAACCTCATGAGTGGATTTATTCCGCACAATAATTAAGGTTGAATGGTACTATTCTCGGATATAAGAGATGAATAAATTAATTAGCAATAAATTAATTTTATTCATGGATATTTAAATCTTAAATACACGGAATAAATAATACTACCGTAGAAATATTATTTGATATAATATGGTTTAATATTGGGAGTGCAATTAATTTATATAGTGGAAAATAAATTAATTAATATTGATAAGGATTAATAGACTTGGGCTTGGGATCAATTTAATCATCAATATTGGAAGCCCAATATTCCACCTCCTTTTGATCCCCTACGTAGCCTATAAAAGCACTACATGGCCTTCATAATTCATACACATCATAAGACAAGAATATCATACTTGATATTTCTTGAGAGTTGAAGGAGATCCATAGGAGTTCGATAGATCGTCGCCCACACGACGTTCGGACGAGGTGCAAGGAATACGTAGGAAGATTCGAAGGTCTTCATCGTTTTGATTTCGTTTCTCCGCACAACGAATCGAGGTATAAAATCATAAACCCCTTCTATGATTTTATGTGAATTATATAGTAATATATACATGAACGCACGATCCGGGAAAACGACGAACCTCGGGGACGGGGATTCGAGATCCCCGGCGAGGATCGAAAGGGGCGGCCGAACCCTAGGGTTCGACCGCCGGTTGCGCGCGGACGAGGGGAGCCCCGGCTGGACGCCGGGGCACGCGATCGACTTCGGTCGATCGCTGGGGTTCGCCGTGGGCTGGCGCCACGGCGGGTGGACCCCAGCCACCCTCGACCGGTGGCGCGCGGAGGAGGAGCCCCGGATGGTGCCGGGGCAGGCGATCGATCACGCGATCGATCGCCGGGGCGAACCGCGGCTGTTGCCGCGGTGGTCAGCTGGGCTGACCGCCCCTCCTGGTGGCGACGGCGGTGAAGTCGCCGGACTCACCGCCATCCGGGGGCTGCCGGAGCAGCCCCATGCGATCGCCATGCACGGCGATCGCGAACCCCAGCCGCGATGGGGTTCGGCTAGGGTTTAGCCGCGGGTTCATCCCGCGGTGATGCTCTTGTCGAGCCCGGCTTCGCGTGTGGTTCTCGTTCGTGGTTTCCGGCGATGGGATTTCGGTCGGGGTTATCGGTTCTGCAATTTTTTGATACCCCGGGATATCGATTCCCAGCACATTCAACCTTAATTATTATGCGGAATAAATTCCACCTGCAGGGTTTACATAATAATTCCTTATGAACTCATCTCGGGGATATTATCAACCCTTCCGGGATACACTTTCCCGTCAAGTATTCACGGCATGTCATATATAAAATATAGTGACCCAACTTAACCGGTAATTGACCCAATAATTAAACCGGTCAATTCCTTTGGAAAATCAAAGTCATTTATATTAAATATATACACCCAAAATAATATCAGGGATTAAGAATAAACTACACTGAGACTTAAATCGATTATCAAAGGCAATCCTAATCGATAAATCTCAAGCGATCCGCCCAATACACCAAGTGTAAAAGTATGATAAAATAATCAAGACAAATTATTTTCTCTCTCATACTACGACTATACCGATGGATTGGTCATTGTCCATCTAGGTCGTGAGCAACTGTTCGTTTATATACGAGTAACCGATAGTATGATCTTCCGTGTGGGCCCGCACACCATACTAACTACAACGTATATAATCTAGGACTATAATTTGCATATATTTAATTATAAATAATTAAACGCAAATAATTGTTTATTTAATTAAATAGATTAATGGCAATGGATCGGTAGTTTCCGTTACTTATATCTAGACATTAAGTACACAACTCCAACAATCTCCCACTTGTACTAAGGTCTAGTCATTTCCTCCAAACTCCCGACTCCCATACTCATCACGTGCTTAAACTGTACTTCCAAGAAGTACCATGTGAATGAGCAATCTAGGTTGTCGCTCTAAAGTTATCTTGGTGACTACAGCGTCGTCTTCCCTGACGATGATTCGTATCAGGTGGTACTTGCTCTATGTGTTATCTTACACTTATGGACTTGTGATTTCTTACCATTTTCCATCGCACCGCTATTTACATAGCCTTTGGCAAATTAAGAATCACATCTAAGTCCCAGAGATTATCCCGGAGCTATACCAAAACTTCCGCTGCCTCTGAGGCCGCTATTTGGTTACTCATGGCAGAGTCCGAAAAACATCGTGCTTTTCACTCTTCCATGTTAAAACTCCTTATCCTTCAATAGTGAAACACATAGCCTGATATCGACTTACACCGGTCCTTATTTGATTAGAAATCTAAGAGAGTGTAATCCAAAGGAAAAGTTTGTCTGCTTCGTAATCCAGAACATAGTTTCCAGTACTTCGAAAGTACTTAAAATGTCCATTACAGCAGTCGAGTATTCCTTTCCAGGGTTACCTTGATATCCTCCCACTATACTAGCCGCATAGCAGATATCAGGTTCTTGCTTTCAACATTGCATTTATAAAGCTTTCCATACTCAAAGTGTAGGAAACTGCTTTTATTGCTTCTATCTACTTTTGTGTTTCAAAACACATGCCCTTAGATAGATGCATTCCGTGTCTGAGAGGTAACAAACCTTTCTCGGAATCTTGCATGTTAAAACGAACCATAATCATATCTATGTAAGATGTCCAGGAGAAGTACAATGTTCTTTCATAGAGATCCAAGATCTCAAGAACATGTTCAACTTCTTCCTACATCTTTCATATCGATTTATCTAGACAATCATCATTCTATGTCTGACAACATCTTTACATTGTTGCCAATGATAAAATGTTATCTACATAAAACCCGAGAAACACCACTTTGTTTCCATCACGTTCCAATACACACGATTCGTCTATGCTTTGATGAATCCATAAAATGGACTATCTCATCAATTTGCAAGTACCACGAACTCAAAGCTTTGTTTCAATCCATAAATGGATCAACTAAGCTTGTACTCTAAATGATCTCGCCTCTTAGCAATAATCCTTATTACTCTCCAAGAAGGCACATTTAGATCTATTACTGCCTTCATGTAGATCCAGGGATCGATTTCATGTATACTAGGTCCAGAGTGCGAAAACTCTCCTAGCCTTATGAACATCTTCGGTTGATCCACAACCTCCCACTACAACGGCATTCCGGTGTATAAACAGTAATAACAGTAGGTGCAGTTAGTGGTGTATTGCTACTCGGTTTAGCTGGTTTCCAGTCTTCTTCGTTCTCTCTCATTTCAAAGTATCATGTCACTTTGGGCTTGTGGTTCATCATATAGTCTTTCTCTAAGAACCGGGCGTTAGAACTTATAACGTCCTTCTGGTTCATAGTACTATTGAACACACATCTTTTGTTCTTCTAGGATATTCTACAACCGCATTGAATGCGCCGTTGTTCCCAGACATATCCATAGAACATAGGTAGTTCCGTATAACTCATACTTTTACTATTTCTATAAGAGTTCCATTTCTTATTTCCGACACACCATTTCTACACAAGAGTGTATGGTGTAGTCATTTGGGATCAAATCCCAATCTCTGATCAGTATGCCATGCATTCCTCAGACAGGCACTTGCCTCCGCGATTAGATCGCAGGCTTTCAATGGATATACCATGATGGTTCCCCACAATAGCTTTGTGTCCATTGACTTGTCAAAACACTTTGCTTTTGTGGCACATCAGGTATGCTAATCCATTTTTCGAGCAATCATAAAATGAAGTACTCGTACCTTATTGTCTGAGTAGACATAGGTCTGCATACATCAGAGTTAATCAATTCCAATACTTTTCCGGATCTTATATCCTTTCCAAAGGATTGCTTAGTTACGTTATCTTCCAAATTAGATTCTTAGGTCGGAAGGTCCACTCCTTCAACTTAATTGATCAAAATATCAATTTTCGACCTTTGAACTTCTTATTTGAATAAACATGACTTAGCATAAGAATCCACTAGTATAAATGATTCATTACAGAAATATCTCTTAAAAGTAAAACGAGTTATATACTACGGTTCGTTGCATCGTGGTGGACTCAGGATTCATCATTTATATACTGCTAGCTAATGTACCAGAATAGATAATATCATTATTTCTTCTTATAACCATCAGATGATTAAAAGAAATAAAATATCCATTTATTAGAAATCCAGAACAATGTTCTTTCTAAAAGGTACATAAAAGCAATAACTCAAAATGAAATCCTATAAAAATGTCCTCCACTGCAACAGCTGCCTCCTCCACACCATTGCCCATGTAGACTACGATTTCTTCTTTTCCAAGTCGTCGGGTTTCCTGGAACCCTTGCATTTAAAATGCACATACCGTCAGTGGTTCCATATCTACACACCAGGTTCTGGTAGATAATACCACCGACTATGTTTTTACGACTAAAGAAAGATTTCGTACCTTTGAGAGGATAATCAGACTTCCAGTACCCAGACTGTTTGCATCGAGAATACTAGCTTATTGGCTTTCTCGCCCCATCTCGTGGTCCAAGTAGCTTAGGACCACTGGGTTTCTTTGCTTAGCCTTTCCTTTCCCCCGGTTTTGCCTTTAGGTTCGAAACCTTTGGCATTGGCTACAAGAGCTTGCGATTTCCGTCTCAACTTGTCCAAAAGGTCAATCATCTCAAAAACGTGTTTAAGCGTTTCCTCGAATCGACTGGCCTTTATGAGTATCCTCATCGCCTCTTGTCTAGCCTCTACATCATGTCTAAACATCTTCTTGAGTTTGAACATTATATCATAATTAGTGGTTATTGCAAAAGCATTTTCCCACTTCTTAAAATCAGTTCTTTCCTCATCAGTTGAGACATTAGTAGGCTCGGGAGAACAAAGCTCACTGAGTACAAACTTGTACTCTTTAACAGTTTGGGCAATGTCTAGATCTCTATTCCAATCAATACATTCAGGGACCAGTGAGTTAAAATCCTTAAGTATCACAGAAAGTGGGTTCAAAGCCATATCTTAATCTATGAGCACATATAACAACAAACAATTGATTTAATCTCCGATATTATCTCCCTCAAATAATATCATTAAATCACTAATCACATCTAAAATCCCATCAGATATGGCAAGCCACGTGGTGTGGACGTTTACCTACCCAAATGATTTAGCAATTAGATTTTCTTCGGTCATACATCACTTATAGCGTAACTTCGTGGGGAAGAATACTATAATGTGTATCTAAGTGTAAACCATTACTCAGTACTAAAGTAAATCGTTTGAAACCGCTACATCACCGCAAGCCACGTGGTGTGGACGTTTACGATGATTTCACCATTCTTCACAATTCCTTATAACTGTCTACATCAATTAATCCAAAATCCGTTAGTATAGCAAGCCACGTGGTGTGGACGTTTACTACACCAAGAGACTTTTATAATTGACTCCCAATTACTTGATCCATTCGATTTTTGTAAATCAGGACGCGGAGAATCATAAGTGAAACTCGAAGTTTCTTACCAGTGATTCACCATGCGAACAACCCTATCTCTCATAAAATGAGGGAGCCGAGCAGACAATCGATCCATTTCAAGAAATGGTACGAAGGTCTCTAATTTGTGTCATCCACATGACCAAGTGGCTTTGGCTCCATTCCACTCCCCGGGGTGAGAATGAGTCGACTTGAAGTCAGCTTCAGAAAGACAAATTAGGCATTGTTTGATAAACTTAATCAATGTTTCTCGTAAAAGGAATTACAAGAATTCTCCTCCAATGACTCGTCTATACGAATTTCAAAAGTCCATAAGAGTCACCAAGAGAACAGTAATGGAGACCATGGGATTGTTTCCAATCCCTCTCCCACTTAGCTTTTTATAACAAAGAGATACGCTATCTAATGCATAATTAAATACACATAAGCATGCATACATGTAATAAAACACATTTATATTATCACATAGTCAAAATAATACTAGAATATTATTTTCCGACTATTATGGCTTTATCGCATCTCCGTACGCATCTTCTAGTCTTCAGTCTTCGTTCTTGAATGCTCCATGTGACGAGAATATTAATCCCAATATTTAAATCTATTTATTTTCAATTAATCCAAAAGTTATTTAAATCGAAAATTAAGTCAATCGAATATATCAAAAATAAAATTAAATATTATTAATGTTTTTTATTTATTTTTATTTTCCTCTCTAATTCTATTAAATCTTTAGAATCCCATCCAAGCCAGACTTGGAACATTCTAGAAGACTTCTATAATAGAATAAGGAAATAAAATAAATTAGGACTCCTAATCCTTTCCAATTAATTCCTTTCCTAATCTATTAAAAATTCCATAAAGGAATAATTAAATAGGAAAAATTAATTAAGCACTTTCAAAACTTTCCAAATTAATTATTTTCCTAATCCATTAAAAATTCCATAAAGGAATAATTAAATAGGAAAAATTAATTTAAGGACTTTCAAAACTTTCCAAATTAATTATTTTCCTAATCCATTAAAAATTCCATAAAGGAATAATTAAATAGGAAGAATAAATTAATTCTAAATTTATTACTTTCCTAGTCCATGAAAATTCCCAAAATAGGAATAATCAATAAGGAAAAATAAATTTATTCCAATTTAATTCTTTTCGTATTCCATGAGAGTTCCCAAACTTAGGAATACTCAAAATAGGAAAACCGAATTAAAATAGGAAAGTGAATCTTGGTTAGGAGTAGCACGGGTTGGGAGTCCTCGCGCCACCCCCACCATCGTTCGCCGCCACCGGAGAGGAGCACCGTCGCCCAGCCGGCCGGCCAGGCGGGCCAGCCACCACCATGACCGGCGGCAGCCCCAGCCGAGGGTGATCGAGCCCCCTCCCCGCGGTTGACCTTGAGGGTCGATCATGGGGATGATCGTCCCTTTCGTCCTTTGTTTTCTTCGTCACATCTTCGTCTTCCGGCGATCGTTCCAACATCGAACCAACGTAAATAAATTACAAAATTAATTTACAATTATCCGGTATCGATTCTATACATGAAATCGACCCTATACAATTTCCGGAAAAGGTAGAACGTAATAATAAACCTAAATTCGATCAAGCCCCGAATTTTTACTATTACAAGCATTCACCACACATAAAACGAATCTCGACATGTCCGAGAGTTTAATCAAAACATATTATGAAAATAATTAACGGAAAAATTATATCTAGCCATAATAGTCGGAAACCCTGCAAGGTAGAACAATTTATCGCATATACACATGAACTAGAACCTCGCTCTGATACCAATTGTTGGAAATCGATATCCCGGAGTCGACGGAATTGCGGAATCACGACTCCTACCGAAATCCCTTCGCCGGAAACCACCGCGAACCACCTCGCGAAACCGGATCCCGGCCAAAGTAGCCGCCGTGGGATGAACCCACGGCAAACCCTAGCCGAGCCCCGCGAGGGGCTCGCGATCGTGGTGGGCGATCGCATGGGGATGCATCGTGCATCCCCGGGGCTGCTCGTAGCAGCCCCCGGCGGTGAGTCTGGCGACTCACCGCCACCGCCGATGGAGGAGGGGGCGCCTGCCGCGGCACCAGCCCGCGGCTGCCCCAAGCGATCGACCGAGCGTCGATCGCACGCCCCGGCACCAGCCGGGGCTTCTCCTTGCGCGCCCGGCGATCGAACCCTAGGGCATCGATCGCCACCCTCGGCGCCCAGCCGAGGGTTCCATGCTTCGTGCATGCGCACGATCCCCACGGGGATCCGACCGCCGCGGTCCGGTGGTCTTCGACCACCACCGCCGGTTGATCCTCGTCCGGGGTTCGTCCCTCGGATCTTGGTTCATGTATATACGCGAATAAAAGATTAAAATCATCGAGGGGGTTTCAACGATTTTACCTTTGTTCTCGTTGTGCGGAGAAACGAGATCTATGAAGACCTTGAGACCTTCCCACGTATTCCTTGCACTAGCTCGAACGTCGGGTGGGCGACGATCCTCCGAACTCCATGGATCTCCCTCTCTACTTTCTCTCTCTAGAATTGTGATCTTCAAGTTATGAGTATAGAGAAGACCATGTAGTGCTTTTATAGGCTACGTAGGGGATCTTAAGGAGGTGGAATATTGGGCTTCCAATATTAATGATTAAATTGAGCCCAAGCCCAAATCTATTAATCCCATTAATATTAATTAATTTATTTTCCACTATATAAATTAATTGCACTCCCAATATTAAACCATATTATATCAAATAATATTTCTCCGGTAGTATTATTTATTCCGTGTATTTAAGATATAAATATCCATGAATAAAATTAATTTATTGCTAATTAATTTATTCATCTCTTGTATCCGAGATTAGTACCATTCAACCTTAATTATTATGCGGAATAAATTCCACCTGCAGGGTTTACATAATAATTCCTTATGAACTCATCTCGGGGATATTATCAACCCTTCCGGGATACACTTTCCCGTCAAATATTCACGGCATATCATATATAAACTATAGTGACCCAACTTAACCGGTAATTGACCCAATAATTAAACCGGTCAATTCCTTTGGAAAATCAAAGTCACTTATATTAAATATATACACCCGCAATAATATCAGGGATTAAGAATAAAATACACTGAGACTTAAATCGATTATCAAAGGCAATCCTAATCGATAAATCTCAAGCGATCCGCCCAATACAACAAGTGTACAAGTATGATAAAATAATCAAGACAAATTATTTTCTCTCTCATACTACGACTATACCGATGGATTGGTCCTTGTCCATCTAGGTCGTGAGCAACTGTTCGTTTATATACGAGTAACCGATAGTATGATCTTCCGTGTGGGCCCGCACACCATACTAACTACAACGTATATAATCTAGGACTATAATTCGCATATATTTAATTATAAATAATTAAACGCAAATAATTGTTTATTTAATTAAATAGATTAATGGAAATGGATCGGGAGTTTCCGTTACTTAAATCTAGACATTAAGTACACAACTCCAACAGCATTGTTGCCCATAGTCACCGCACCTTGTTCCACCTTCTCAAAAGTCTCGAACCAATCACGATTCGGGCACATGTGGAACATACATCCCGAGTCTAGAATCCATTCCTCGCTTGATTTGGAGATCTCACCCAAAGCCATAAGGAGATCACAATAATTCTCGGCTACACCAACTTCACCGGAACTCTTACCGGAATTATTGTTGTTGTTGTTGCCGCCTTCTCTCTCCTTCTTATTTTTCAAGGCGTAGCAATCGGCTTTGATGTGACCTTTCTTCTTGCAATAGTTGCAGACTTTGTTACTATGTCGTGACTTCGATTGAGACCTATCTTGCCCCGTCGATCTCTGGTTGGTCCGCCCACGAACATTCAATCCTTCACTTGACGTCTCTCCCGAATTAGGATTCTCCATCATCAAAATATTCTCTCTAGATTAGAGAGCCTAGGTTACGTCTTCAAACGTGAGGCTATCTCGAGAATATAGGAGAGTATCACGAAAGCCCGCCACAGAAGGAGGTAGCGAAATTAGGAGCCAAAACGCAAGATCATCATCTTCGATCTTCACGCCAATGTTGCCGAGGTCGGAGACTTTCTCCTTGAATTTCGCTACGTGCGCGGGGATAGAAGAACCCTCCGCCATCTTGAGAAAATATAAACTTCTCTTCAAATTGTGCTTACTTGACACCGTCTTGGTAATGCACATCTCTTCAAGCTTATCCCACAATTCTTTTGCTGTCTTCGTATGCATGATGTCCTCCGCCAATGCGTTCGAAACATGGAGCCTTATGGTCGCCATATCCATCTGATCGAGCGTCACGCGGTCGTCATGCTCCATGTGAACCGGCATGTTGTCAATACCATTGAGGGCGATCTCTTGCTTCAGGGATCGTAGAACTAACCTCATCTTGTATTGCCACGTCGAGAACCTTATGTTGAGATCCAGCAACGGTATGTCATACCTCACGCTCGTCATGAAACCTGGCTCTGATACCACTTGCTGTAGGAACGGACGATGTATAGTATGATAATATCAAGAATACCGAAGAAAAGAAATCAACGAAAAAATAGAGAAGACAAGAATTTACGTGGAAACCCAACTGGGAAAAACCACGGGAGGAACGACGAACAATTCACTATAATATTACTTCACGATTACAAGGATGATATACGCTCTAAACCCTCAAATCTCACGTAATAGTTATAGCTAAAATAATTGGTGTGTCTATGCCTATGGAGAAACTCTCTTTATATAAGGGAGAGACCTAATTAATGTATGGAAACATTAATTCTCGCCCATAGTATGCCTTGTAGGAGAAGGAAACCAAAACGGACCAAAAATAGGATTTTCCTAAAATCCTCGCGCCTGACCCAAACGGCGACCGCCGTTTGCAACCGGCAGTCGCGGAATCATTTCGGCGGTCGCGGAATCATTTCGGCGGTCGCCAAATCCCTTTCGGCGGGCGCCGAAACCTTCAAATATGGTCAATCCCGACTTCGTCATTCGATGACCTTTTCGGCGGGCACGGGTCTTCCTTCGGCGGTCGCTGAACCAAAATGGCGGGCGCCGATTCACTTCGGCGAGCGCTGAAACGGGATCGAAGCCTCGATCCCCCAAGTGTCGTAAACGGCGGGCGCTGCCCTCCTTCCGCGAGCGCGGAACGACCACCGGCGACCGCCATTTCTAAACGGCGGTCGCCAAACCCTTCAGCGAACGTCTCCTCTCGGTTTCGTGGCAAACTTCAACAAATTCTCAAAAATCGGCGGCGGTTCAAAATGGGGGTGAGGACCTACGGGAGAGAGAAAAATTGGGGGACTATTTTTTTTTTGTTTTTTTGTTTTTTTAATTATGTTTTATTCCTTTTTGTTTTTTTTTTAAGGTGAGGGTAAATTAGACATTTCCAACGGTAAGTGTATAGATTTGATGTGTTTTTATTAGGTGTGTTAAAATTGATATGTGTTTTATGAAAGTGTTTGAAAAATATTTTCTCTCATATTGCAATTTTTAAGATTGATATGATATTGCACTAGTTTGAGAATTGTGTTTATAGAGTAAAGAGGTTAGGTGACATTCTTGAACCCTACTTCACAGTCAATGCTACCACCATTCTTATAATTTTTTCTCACCCATTTTTCTTTTTTTATAATTATTATTGCAAATTGCTACTTAGTGCAATTGAAATTACGTCTTCGATGTATGATACCAACTTTTCGCGAAGTTGGACTTAAATGCACGAACAGCAGTTTCAGTCAAGGTAACACTCACACAAGTTCGTGGAATGAAAGACGGAAGACAAAGTTATGTAATATGTTTCATTCCATTGAAAAAACGAAACTAAACTATTACACTGAGTATGGTAGGCAAAACGATTACAAGAAGTTTCCCGAGTGTCGCAACAACTCCCACTAACTTGTAATCTAGCACACGAGTACCTAGAGCTAAATCTCCTAACTCTAATCTTGGCACAAGGCGCAAAAGCTACTACACAAACTCGAAGCTCGAAGCTGTCGGTCACGATTCTCAAAATCAGATTTCATTCTCTCAAAATCGTCAAATGGTGAAATCGAAATCCATGGGTTTATATAGCCAGCCCGCACATGTGAGGTGATGGCGTGGCACGTTCTGGTTGGTCACATGCATGGCTGATGTCACTTCTCCATGGATGACATCACTCTTGTAGAACATTGATTCTTGAATCTTCGAATCTTGAATCTTTGATTCTTGAATCTTCGAATCTTGAATCTTCAATTTCAAAATCACACTTCAATTCAATCTTGACTCCATCGATCTCAATTCTTCGTCTTCACATTCTCGTGAAAATCTCTAAGTGTTGAAGCCTCGGAATTTCATCGTCTTCATGGTCGTCGATATCATTGAAGTAGAAAACACTGGAACCAATCTCCATTTCTTGATTTGAGTACTTAGTAAAAACGAGAACACGTTGAATGTACTCAATGCATCTGTCGTTGGTTCCATAGTCGCAAGGTAAGAGGTGCTGTCGCCGTTTCCATGTCACGTATCCAAAACCGGCGACTCCAGTCGCCGGTTCCATGTCAATGCACCATGTCACATAAACGGCGACTCTGGTCGCCGTTCCACACTACATCACAAACGGCGACTCTGGTCGCCGTTTCCGTAGTTTGCCAATCATCAAATCCGGAGACTGAAGTCTCCGTTTTTCGCACCTTGCACCAAACCGGCGACTCTGGTCGCCGTTTCCCATACATGTCCATTTCGGCGACTAGAGTCGCCGTTTCCTTGACATGCTACAAATCTGGCGACTCGGGTCGCCATTCCTTCGCATCACCAAACGCGGCGACTGGAGTCGCCGTTTCCGCGTACTTCCGAAAGTGGAGACTCGTGTCTCCTTTTCCATGCGCACTTGCAATCCTGAAAGACAACACAAACAAGAAAACACAAGTACAAAAACGTTGTCGCCAAAATCAACATTTACAATCTCCCCCTTTTTGGCACAACTCATAAAAACAAGGTTAAGTAACAAGCGAGATACAAGTATCTCCCCCTCAAACAAATACATCAACAAAAATAAGCTAAGTAAAAAATGGAAAAAACATCAATCAAGCAATCAATGAAAACCATAAAAAGACTTAGCCAAAATTCCAAACCAAAAGATAGAAACTTAGATAAATATCCAATCTCAAAACAATAATCCAGAGATAGAAACATATGAAAAACTATGCATGGACGAATTTAGAGTTTGATGCATGCTGAAACCAAAGTACGAGATACGAGTTCAAGAGTAATAATAAAAAACAGGAAATAAAAAACTTGAAATAAAAACTTGAACTTGGAATTTGAACTTAGGATCTTGGACTTCATTCTTTCGGCGAGCCAGCTGGAGTTGAATCACGTTCCGAACTCTCCAGCACTTCTTCTTCATCATCGCCGTAGTCGAAACCATCGTCCGAACTAGAGTCTTCTTTCTCATCACCATCATCGGACTCATCACCGAGCCCAAAAATTTCAAACTCACCGAAATCTTTTCCGATCTCGTCTTCAACATCCAGAATCTCAACATCGACATCATCGTCGTCTTGATCTTTGAGTCCATGGGACGGCATCGCTCTCGAGGTTTCGCCCACCTTCGCTTTTCCCTTATCCCGGAAATTCATCGCTCCTTCAAAAATATCGTCATCCGTCTTCTCTCCATCATCAACCCCTCGTTCCACCTGCTCGACAGCTATATTGTTTCCTTTAGCAAGCTGCACATGCGCTTCCTGGATAGCATCCCTAACCATCTTCAAGATGAACGTGTCTTTCAAACTTGCATCCGGGGCTCCAACATCACCAAGTCCTCCCCCTTGTTGGATCTCGCGTTGAAGTTTGTCAAAAGATAGCTTCTGTTTCTTCTGAGCGTCGATCATACGGTTGTACGCAAGTGCATGTTCCTCCTGACGCATTTCCAGAGTTAGAGTGTCAGCGTAGAATTCCGTGACACAAGCTGATGGAATTACAGCTCGATGACTGTGAATAGGATGATAAGGATTTCGATAAGAAGGAACTTTGGAGTTGGGACCAAAACCGCGAGGAACGATTCTTGGTTGTTGTTCAGTTTGAGGTTCCGCCTCATCAGCTGCAGCTGTCGTTTCATTTTTCTGTCTCTTGGCCGGAGGAGACTTAGCCTTCTTGGCAATTGATTTCCGTTTCTTAGGTTGAGGAGATGGAGGAGGAGTCAAGATTTCTGGGAGCGCATTCCGATCGACGATCTCAAACCAAGGGAGATCGATAACTCGTTTGGCCGGATTCATGTATTTGCTGGTTATTTTGACAGCTCCATTTTTCTTCATCTTTTTCTCAGCTGGCGTGTCAGGAACGAAGCCTTGGGCATGAAGCATGCCATAGATCAGACACGGATGAGTAAGATGAATCCTCTTCTCTTCTGGCAACTCAGCTTGCCGAATAATGGTTTCATCCGTTGTCTTGGCAATCTTGCACAAGTCATTAAAAATTATTCTGCCCAGATTAACTTGTTCGCCGCAGCTAAGGCGAAAGATCAGATGCATCAAATCAACATTCATCACAGTTGCGTCTTTATACGCAATCCAGTTAGACATCCCGAGCCTATGCAAAATTCCATAGAAAGCTGACAGCTTGGATGGCGGCGGCAGTTCGGACTTAACTTTCTTCTGAGTGATGAAAGTGCCGATCTTCAAGTCTTCAGCTCGTTCCGCAGCCGATGGTGACGTCCAGTTGGACTCAACTTCCAACCTTTCTAAAAACTTGTTGATGGAAAATGGACGGAATTTGTATAACTTATTTCGGAAAACAAAACACCCGAACAGCCGACTCTTCGGATCCGCAAATTCTGGAGACAAGCTAGCGTAGAATTTGGAAAGAATCGGGATGGAGTAACGGTAAGTCAGGTTGACAGATTTCAACATATGCATCTTGGTCAAGAAATCTGTGATGCCGTGCCTTTCATAATCCTCCTTGAGGATAGTTCTATCAGTGTGGATCGGCAGCGTCTCAATAAGTTTGTGGCGACGTTCAGCAGTCGCGGTGAAAAATTCACGAGAGTGAGCTTTCGGACACTCTGAAAATTCTGATATGTACTTGAATTTATCAGTGGACTTCTGGGATCTAGCTGATCCTGAAGAGAGTGGCGGTTTTTGCGAACTGTGAGTTCGTGATTTCGTAACTTGTCCACTGGCGGACGATTTCTTGCCCTCGGCACTCCCAGCTGGAGTCGCCGATGTTTTGCCAGAGCCAGACGGCTTTGTTAGTTTTGGGTCCTTGGCAGCAGTCACGGTCACAGTCGAAGGAATGTTAACGATTTTCTTTCCTTCCTTAGTTATCTCGCCAGCCGCGAGTAACCTATGATATTCAGCCCTACTCACAACACCTGAGTAAATGCGAACTGACGACACCTTGCCTTTGTCCGGCTGACGGACAGTGGACGACGCCGGTTTGGCAGTTGTAGTGAGGTCAACTGACGGTTCAGTGGACAAAGCTTTGCGTTGATCAACCTTTTCAAGGTGAGCCTGAAGTTGATTGAACGCCTCTTTCTTGGACTTGGGCGACGGTGCATTCTGGAATTGTTCGTTGAGGTACACAGTCATATCTGCCATCATGTCATCAAAGTTCTTAGCTGCTGCCATTTCGTTTCAAGACTTAGAAAATAATTTCAACACTTAGAAAAATTTTCTTCAACCACGGAAAAGAGGACAGGGCGCCGGATGCGCAAAGCTAGAGTTGCCGGATGCAACGGAATTTGGAAAAACTAAGAACCTAGGAACGTCAGACAAGCAGTCAGCAGCTGAGAGTCGAGAGTTCGAGATTTCTAGAGTTCAATGTAAGCGTAACGAAGTAGGTTTCACCCAGGGCCTATATATAGGAAAATTTTGGGCCGCCCGTCCGGATTGAAAATACACAGCTCAAGACCTGTAAAAAGCCCATCTCAAGAAGAAAATTTGAGCCCATTAGACGAACAAAATTTATTAATTTGAAAATATTATTAAAATAATATCTTTCAAAAATAATAAAGAAAAATAAAAATAAATAAAAATAAGAAAAACGAGAATCAAACCGAGGGTCGGAAAGACGAAGTTCAGTGCCGTAGGTTTGAGTGCCGAAGTTCGAGTCTCCGGAAATGGACGTGCCGCCACTATTCCAGCGACTGGAGTCGCCGTTTTTCCGGAGACTATAGTCTCCGTTTTTTGAGATTGACACAGTGTTGTCACCATTGCCTTCAGTCGCCGTTTTTGTCAGTTGGCATGAGTCGCCGAATTTTCGGCGACACGAGTCTCCAGAAATGGCCAAAACGCAGTTGTTGGAGACAAGGTTTGAAATCACCCGAATTGTATGTGCCAATGGTTGAACATTTTCGTCACTGCACGCGATGTTTAGACATCCGAGATGGTAAACCACATAGCCCTGGATATGAACTACAGAAATGCCAAAACAAAAACAACACATCCCGAGTTAGTCATTCAAGAGTTCAACACACGCAAACATTCAAACACATTTTAGTGGAGATTCGAGGGGTGATATTAGGCAATGAAGAGCAAATATTTTCCCAGAAAAGAGACACTTCCATCATTTTTCCAAAACAAAAATTTCACGCGAGGTGAATAGAACTTTGAGTTAATGAAAAATCTCTCATATTAAAAACCGGTGAGATGGACCGAAGTATGTGATAGACATGTTTACTTGTCCTTCGTCTCAGTCACAAGGAAGCAGTCGTGTTTCGTCGTAACATATTGGCAGAGTTAGCACCGCACAAGAGATTTTAATTCATGAATGCAAGGTGAACACTTAAGGCACTCCGATCAGGAACTAGCATTACTTCAATCAGAGGGGAGCCGGGGTAAACGGCGTCCTCCAGACGAGTTTATAGCTTTAAATGAAATGCAACAGACACTCATTACAGCAGTCAGAGGGGAGCAAGGTTCACTTGCGTCCTCCAAAGTGTGATAGGAGAGTGTCTTAAAGATAAGCGTCCATGTACAACCTTTCGAAGAGGGGAGCCGGGGTAACCGGCGTCCTCCGTTACTTGGCTTTATGGATCTATGCAAATGAAACGAGGAGTTTTAAGCCATGTTCACATGTTTGCACTCAGAGGAATAAATACTCTTGGGTCCGAAGACTAAAGCGGCCTCGAATCCATGTTCAACTGATGAGACTAATCCACGAAGATGCCAAGTGCATATTCAGAAGTAAAGAAACTACTCTTTTAGACTTCAAAATTTTTCCGTGAACTCTTAGAGAGAACACATGCAGAGAGAATTTCTTAGTTTCTTAAATCTCTCAAAGTCAAGAGGTTTGGTAAAGATGTCAGCAAGCTGTTTTTCCGTTGAAATATGCTGTAGACTGACTATATCACGATCAACCAAATCTCTAATGAAATGATGTCAAATGTCGATGTGTTTAGTTCTTGAGTGCTGGACAGGATTTTCGCTGATTTTGATAGCACTCTGGTTATCACAATACAACACTAATGGAGCACTCTCAAGAAGATAGTCATTCAACATTTGTTTCAACCAAAGAAGTTGAGTGCAACAACTTCCAGCTGCAACGTACTCCGACTCGGCAGTTGACAGTGCGATGCAATTTTGCTTTCTACTATGCCAAGACACGAGATTATTGCCAAGGAAGCAACAACATCCGGAGGTACTCTTTCGTACGTCCGTGTCCGTTGCCCAGTCGGCATCAGAAAAACCGACAAGGTTGGATGAAGTGTCGCGCGCATACCACAGACCTAGCTGAGAAGTTCCAGAGATGTAGCGGAGAATCCGTTTCACAGCTCGTAGATGGTCCTCCTGTGGATTAGCTTGGTACCTGGCACACATACAAACACTAAACATAATGTCAGGACGAGTGGCAGTTAAATAAAGTAAACTCCCAATCATGGAACGATAAAGAGTTTGGTTTACACTCCGACTTTTCGTTGACGTAGACAAGCGTTCCGTAGTTGCCATAGGAGTGTTAGCTGGCTTGGCATGATGCATTTCAAACCTCTCAACCATGTTTTTAGCATACTTACTTTGAGATACAAATATCCCATTTGGTCGTTGAGAAATCTGAAGGCCAAGAAATTGATGCAACTCTCCCTCAAGGCTCATCTGAAAAGTTGAGGACATAGCTTCTGTGAATGCAGTCACGAGTTTAGAACAAGTAGCTCCGAAGACAATGTCGTCAACGTAAATTTGGGCAACAATCATGTGTTTGCCTTCTCGCTTGATGAACAAAGTTTTGTCCACCGATCCACGCTCAAAGCCGAACTTTAGAAGAAAATCCGTAAGGCATCCATACCAGGCGCGAGGCGCTTGTTTCAAGCCGTATAGTGCTTTGTGGAGCTTGTAGACATGGTTTGGCTTTTTCGGATCCTCAAAACCCTTTGGTTGGGCAACGTAGACTTCTTCTTCCAGTACACCGTTCAAGAAAGTAGCTTTGACGTCCATCTGTCGAAGTTTGATGCCTAGATGGCATGCAATAGCAATTAAGAGTCTGATGGACTCAATTCGTGCGACCGGAGCAAAAGTTTCATCAAAATCTATGCCTTCCACCTGGGCATATCCTTGGGCAACAAGACGATCTTTGTTTCGGACAACCTGGTTATGCTCATCTGTTTTATTCTTGAAAATCCATTTAGTTCCAACAACATTGATGTTTGAAGTTCTGGGAACTAAGGACCAAACATTATTCCGTGTGAACTCATTCAACTCTTCTTGCATGGCCATGATCCAAAAATCATCTTGCATAGCTTCCTTGTAATTTTTCGGCTCATTTTCGGAGAGAAAGCAAGTGATGCCGATTTCATTACAAACTGCAGAAGTACAAATGTTGTAGAGTTCGTCAGGAGAATTCATTTGTTTCTTTGAGCGTGTGGTTCGCTCATTCAAGCTTCCGATCATTTGATTCGGTGGATGACGTTTTTGAATATGACCAGGTGCTTCTCTCAGAGCATCAGCTGGGTTTTCAACTTGATCATCATCGTCATCCTCAGTTCCCGAAGTGTCATCATTTCGGTTGCTAGACTCTCCAACTTCAGGTGAAGTATTAGGAGTAACATTTTCGGAGGTCTCAGTTGTGGGTGTTGAAGGAAAAGTTCGAACTTCAAGAATTCCTTCCTTAACCCAATCAGCCTCTGCATCTTTTCCAAGAAAGTCTTGTTCATCAAAGTTGATGTTCACAGTCTCAATGACTTTCCTAGTTCGAAGGTTGTAAGCGCGGTAGGCATGACTATTTTGACTATAGCCAACAAAAATTCCACGATCAGCCTTGGCTTCAAATTTCTTTAGAGGATCACGATCCTTCAAAATATAGCAAGTACAGCCAAAGACACGAAGGTGTGCCACTGAAGGTTTCTTGCCATTGACAAGTTCATAGGCAGTAGCAGTAGTGCCAGACCGAATACTGATTCGATTCAAAATGTATCCAGCTGTAGAGACGGCTTCTGCCCAAAAAGTTCGAGCCAGATTTTTGGAGATTAACATCACGCGCGCCATCTCTTGCAGTGTTCGATTCTTACGTTCGGCGATCCCATTTTGTTGTGGCGTTTTTGGTGCTGAGTATTCGTGATGGATTCCCTTCAGCATACAGAATTCATTGAAGCTAGCATTTTCAAATTCAGTGCCGTGATCACTCCTGATCCTTTTGACCTTAGCTTCATGATTTGTTCGAATCCATTTCACAATACCTTTGAAGGCATTGAAAGTCTCATCCTTGGTCGCCAGAAATCTCGTCCATGTGTATCGAGAAAAATCATCGACAACAACCAATACATATTCCTTCCTAGCAAGACTTTTGACTTCCATAGGACCCATCAAGTCCATATGTAAAAGTTCGAAAGAAGCTGAAGTACTCATGAGCGTTGGAAGTGCTGGATGAGGGGTTCTTGTCAGCTTACCCTTCTGACAGTCACCACACACTCTTTTCTCGATTTTGGGGAGTTGAGAGAATCCTCGAACTATCTCCCCCTTAACCAATTTGCTCAAATTTCGAGTGCTGGTGTGGCCAAGTCGTTGGTGCCACAAATCTACTTCATCGGGAACGGTCACGGAGAAGCAACTATACTCAGTTGTATAGCAATTGTTTTTAGCCCGTGGACCTTCCATGATACACTTCCCTTCACCATCAAAAACTCTACAGGATTCTTTATCAAAACTCACATTGAAACCTTCATCACACAGCTGACTGATAGAGATGAGGTTGGCAACAAGTCCCTTGACGTGGACAACATTCCTGATCGGTGGTAGACCTTTGATTTGTAGCGTTCCTTTTCCCTTGACAATACCTTTTGCTCCCCCTCCAAACACCACGGGGGAACCTGTCATCGGCTCATATTCTTTCAAGAATTTCTTAGTGCCGGTCATATGTCGGGAGCAGCCACTGTCAAAGTACCAAATACCTTTGTTGCCAGCTTCAGAGGCATTGAGTGCGACATTGCAGAAAATAAGTTCCCTCGGCTGCCAACTACTTTTGGAAGTAGAGTTATGTTCAACATTTGCTTTTCGAGATTTTGGCACCCATTTCTTCTTAACATTCAAGGTTTTGACATTTCTCTCAGTCACTGTCTTCAGATTTGCCTTAGCTGTTGGATTTTGAGAAATGGGTTTCTTCATTTCCTTAGTCACTTCGGACTTTTTCTTCAAGGTCATCAGTTCTCTGTTCATGTCCTCTTTCATCCTATAGCAGAATGGTCGAATGTGTCCAGGTTGATCACAGTAGTGACAAACATACTTACGCTTTTGACGAGTTTCAACCTTCGGATACATTTTGACCAAAATAGTTTTAGTGCGAGAGGATTGTCCATTTTTCTTCACGTTCTGAGATTTGTCTAAGTTCTTCAGCAACGTCTTTTCATAAGGTAGGATACCACGAGGATGTTTGACAATATTCTTCGGAAATTGATATGTCTTAGATTCAGATTTTGAAGTCGAGGACGACTTTTGAGTTTTAGGTTCTGGAGACTTAGCAATCTTCTTCCCTTCAGCAATCTCCTTCCGTTTAGATGATTCAACATCATCCTTACTTTTATCATCAGGCAAATCATCCGATGCCTTCACAAAACTCACTTCCTTCTTCTTTTCAGGTGTTGAGTATATAGACTCAAAAACTTTTTGAAATCCAAGACCGTAACGATTAGGATTCATATATGAAGCAGCATTGTCAAACACGGAAGAGTTCGTGTTCATTTTCCTTAACAGCTCGTCAGTCATATGAAGTTTTTCTTTCAGCACATATCGTTCCTTGTCAGTCATGGCAAGGTCAGTTTGAGTTTTCATCAGTGATGACTTCAGTTCATCATTCTCAGCGTCCGAGTTCTTAAACAAGGTCTGCAGCTTCTTAACATCAGTTGACTCCTTTTTCAGTGAAGTCTTTAGTTTTGAGTTTTCAGAACTCAACTTTTCACACACCTCTCTCAGTTCGACAACTTCTTTGAAATACTTATGCTTTTCTTCGAAGAGATCATCAAATTTGACTTTGAGAATTGTCAAAGAATTGTTCAACTTCTTCTTCTCATCCTCAGTCTTCTCAACTGAGTTTCTCAACACTACCACTTCATCACACATCTTGAGTTGTTCATTCGAGAGTTCATTAAAAGATTCAGTCAAGCACTTCAGAGACACTTCAAGTGTGCTATTCTCAGTGTTAGCAATATCATATAGATTTTCAAGTATAGAGTGGCTCTCCTTCAAGGTGATCAACTCGATACACACATCTTCAGTTTTAGACACTTCGGTTGTCTTCTTCATCTCTTCAGCATCAGACACTGATTCATCATCCGAGAAAATATCATCATCACAGAAATTTCGGTTTGTCGATGCCACACGGAAGATGTTGTCTGCAGTTGCAGTGTCTTTCAGAAATGCATCAAAAACAAAGTTTTCGACCTCCACATTTTCGAGATCAAAAGATTCACCAAAAGTGACAACTAGAGCGTTGTCTTCATCATCGTCAGAATTGTTGTCCTCAGACTCGTCGTTCTCAGAAATGACATCCTCATCGTCAATCACAACATAGCTAACTGGTAGCTTCTTCTTACGATGTAAATTAGGACATTCATTTTTAACGTGTCCATATCCCTTACACTCATAGCATTGCATCTTGGAGACATCCTTACTAGTAGAGGAGTATGGTGAGAGCTTTGTCCCTTTAAACTTTTTGTCTGACGACGATCCCTGATTTCGGTTGTCAGGAGTATTTGGATATGAGTTAGAACTTTTCTGAAATTTTCGAAAATTTCGGGCACGGTTCTTCCTCTTAAATTCTTGTTTCACGAGATAGGTGACTATCTCAGTCAGTGCAGCCAGTTTGTCCGGATTATTAGAGTTCATCAGTCTCTCAATATCCTCAGCTTCCTCATCATCTGATTCACACAAATCAGCAGAAAAACTACTTTCAGATTTCTCATTTTTCAAATGAGTCTTTCGAGAGTTCGAGCTTCTTGAACTCTTCCCTTTCTCAGAAATCTTGAGAGCAGTCATCGGTTCGTAGACAAGTGACATATCTGGGTTGCTTCGTACTTTAAGAGTCAAGTCATAATTTCTCAAATCATCCATCAAGTCGGCATAATCCCAGTTTTGGTTCTCGTCATTTCGTGCTTCGATAGTCAGCACCTTACTCTCGAACCTAGTGCTAACACTGGAGAGGACTTTCTCATAGACCATGGGAGCAGGAAAGATTTCTCCAAGTTCAAAAGCTTCATTCACATATCTCATGATCTTGTCTAAGTAGTCATTGATGTCTTCATCTTCCCTCATCCGGAGTTGATGGAATTGAGCAGTGATAGTTCGGATTTTGGATCGCTTAACTGCATGACTTCCTTCACAAGTTCTTTGTAAAGTTTCCCAAGCATCTCTGGCAGATGTGCAATTCTTGACCAGCTGATACATACTGAGGTCCAGCCATTCACAGATAAGAAGTAGCGCTTTGCTGTTAGCCGTGGACAAGTCATGTTCCTCTCTCGTCCAACTACGTTCTGGTTTCGGAATTCTCACTCCATCTGCGTCTTCAGTATATGGGCGTTCCCATCCCTCTAACACTGCCATCCAAGATCTGGAATCAAAACCCTTAATCCTAGCAGAAACTTTGGCCTTCCAGTTTGAGTAGTTCTGATGAGTTAGCATAATCGGTTTCTGGACAAACATGGACGACTCCATTGTAGCGGAATTATGAAGTCAAGTAACGGATCACGTCTTATACGTATGACGTCCTGCTCTGATACCAATTGAAATTACGTCTTCGATGTATGATACCAACTTTTCGCGAAGTTGGACTTAAATGCACGAACAGCAGTTTCAGTCAAGGTAACACTCACACAAGTTCGTGGAATGAAAGACGGAAGACAAAGTTATGTAATATGTTTCATTCCATTGAAAAAACGAAACTAAACTATTACACTGAGTATGGTAGGCAAAACGATTACAAGAAGTTTCCCGAGTGTCGCAACAACTCCCACTAACTTGTAATCTAGCACACGAGTACCTAGAGCTAAATCTCCTAACTCTAATCTTGGCACAAGGCGCAAAAGCTACTACACAAACTCGAAGCTCGAAGCTGTCGGTCACGATTCTCAAAATCAGATTTCATTCTCTCAAAATCGTCAAATGGTGAAATCGAAATCCATGGGTTTATATAGGCAGCCCGCACATGTGAGGTGATGACGTGGCACGTTCTGGTTGGTCACATGCATGGCTGATGTCACTTCTCCATGGATGACATCACTCTTGTAGAACATTGATTCTTGAATCTTCGAATCTTGAATCTTTGATTCTTGAATCTTCGAATCTTGAATCTTCAATTTCAAAATCACACTTCAATTCAATCTTGACTCCATCGATCTCAATTCTTCGTCTTCACATTCTCGTGAAAATCTCTAAGTGTTGAAGCCTCGGAATTTCATCGTCTTCATGGTCGTCGATATCATTGAAGTAGAAAACACTGGAACCAATCTCCATTTCTTGATTTGAGTACTTAGTAAAAACGAGAACACGTTGAATGTACTCAATGCATCTGTCGTTGGTTCCATAGTCGCAAGGTAAGAGGTGCTGTCGCCGTTTCCATGTCACGTATCCAAAACCGGCGACTCCAGTCGCCAGTTCCATGTCAATGCACCATGTCACATAAACGGCGACTCTGGTCGCCGTTCCACACTACATCACAAACGGCGACTCTGGTCGCCGTTTCCGTAGTTTGCCAATCATCAAATCCGGAGACTGAAGTCTCCGTTTTTCGCACCTTGCACCAAACCGGCGACTCTGGTCGCCGTTTCCCATACATGTCCATTTCGGCGACTAGAGTCGCCGTTTCCTTGACATGCTACAAATCTGGCGACTCGGGTCGCCATTCCTTCGCATCACCAAACGCGGCGACTGGAGTCGCCGTTTCCGCGTACTTCCGAAAGTGGAGACTCGTGTCTCCTTTTCCATGCGCACTTGCAATCCTGAAAGATAACACAAACAAGAAAACACAAGTACAAAAACGTTGTCGCCAAAATCAACATTTACAGCAATAAAATAGAATTCTCTCATATCATATTCATACTCATTTTCATTCTTTGTCCGATCACAGAAAAATCTCCTAAGATTTCATTTTTATCTGATCCCAGGTACACGTAAGGATTTAGTTTTTCTTTTTCCTCGTCTCAAAAAATAATTTTGATCGCGTATTAAGTTATTGTATTTTATCGTCCCCCATTAATCGGGTGTTTTATTAGTTCTCTGAGCGAATGGATTTCTAGGCAACATCTGAAGGCCAGTTGTTCATTACTGTGGCTGTCGGCCTCATTGCGGTTGGTGCTGCCTATTTCTTGTTTTCCAATAAGAAACACAAAGGTTTGATTCTATTTACACTGAATCTGATGCATACGAACTTAGCTTATTGATGTGAATTTGAGTATGTTGTTTGTGGTATATTTATTACTCCCGGAGTATGTTCAAACATAGAGTAGTTAGTTCATAGTTGTGTGTATTAAAAAGTAAGAGTAAAATTGTGCGCTAGTATTTTGAAGTGGAAAAATGAGAGTACTTATTTCTTTGTTCGGACTGTGAGTATCAGTGTGGGACTATTTTTTTGGGACGAAGGGATTATCTGATTCCATTTGATTTATGAGATGTTTTGAGAAGTGGGCTAAATATATACATATATGCATGACTCTTGTTCATAAGATCTTGTGTAAATTAGTTTATGGTGTCTCTTGGACAGCGTGTTTGGATCCCGAGAATTTCAAGGAGTTCAAGCTTGTCAAGAAAACACAGCTTACTCATAATGTGGCTAAGTTCAAATTTGATCTTCCTACACCCACTTCAGTATTGGGCCTTCCTATAGGACAACATATAAGCTGCAGGCTGGTTTGAATTAACTTACTTTTATGTAATGCATTTAGTTTGTTTTGTTTTTTATATGTGTGTGTGTGTGTGGTGTTTTTCTCACAGGGGTAAGGATAGTCAAGGTGAAGATGTTATAAAACCTTACACGCCGACAACTTTAGACTCTGATTTTGGTCATTTTGAGTTAGTTATAAAGGTGCATTTATTTGCGTTTTGGCAGAAAAAAAAATATTATTGGTTGTGTATGTTATATATGTAACTGTATCGTGTTTCTTTTGCCCATTTGGTGTACTCTAGATGTATCCTCAAGGAAGAATGTCCCATTATTTTAGAGAATTGCGTGAAGGTGATTATATGTCTGTCAAAGGACCAAAGGTACTTGCTTCATCCTATTAAGATAAGCAAAGGAAGAGAAAATTGAAATTGGTTTCAAATGACAACGAAAGTTTCGGTTGATGCAGTTGTAGGAGGGTTTGAGGTGCGACAGATATTTACATTTCGCATTTGATCGTGCTTTTGGTTTATTTATCTCGGAGAATAATACTGTTTTATGTTTAAAACAAAACTGCATGATAAAAAAAGGGGGTGGGGCAATGACGCAGCCACCTGCGCCCCGACCCACAGTGTTTCTTCCATAGAGTGAAAAAGTTTATACACAATAAAAAAATAGTGTCTATATGATATTCTTAAAAAATATTTCCCACCATCAGTACTTTTTTTATATCATTAAGTGAAACATATGGTACGAATTTTACAATGTTGAGCTAACCTTTATATGGCTAAGCGCTTTCCTATTTTTTAGATTATGTTTTGTGAATGTTAAATTCCCGTAGTGAACGTGTTAATGATATTGATTCTAATATATGAGCCATACAATATATTAATATTTATATGTTTGTCATTATTACAAGGGGCGTTTCAAGTACCAAGCAGGACAAGTGAGAGCATTTGGAATGATTGCCGGAGGTTCTGGAATTACGCCAATGTTCCAGGTTTGTAAGAAATAGTAGTAATATTTATTTGTCAGTTTGTTGGATTCGCTAGCGTTTGAAGTTTGGTATCTTTCTTTTTTTTTCTGTACGTAGGTTGCTAGGGCGATTCTCGAGAACCCCAATGACCAGACAAACATTCACCTGATTTATGCTAATGTTATGTTTGATGATATTCTGTTAAAGGTAATTTGCAACTCTCTGTTTGTTCAAAGTATATGTGTCATTCGTGTGCTAGTGAATTATCAATAGTCGAGTGGCATGGCGTGATATACTGATCCGTTGGTAATTTTTTACTGTTGTTTTTTGGTCCTGAATATTAATATTATATGTTTATTTCAGGATGAATTGGATAGTCTTGCAAAGATCTATCCTGACAGATTCAAAATATATTACGTGCTCAATCAAGTAAGTTTTACCATTTTTCGAGCGAGGTACATTTTTCTGGAACAAATAATGGCATGTTTCTCGCAATTGATTCTGTCTGTTTATGAGTTGTGGAAGACTCGTGATGGGATAGTTAGTAGTAAAAGAAAAACTTTATTGTGTCGCACTTCGTCTCTTTGTTACCCTTATGGACTAACTTCCCCTACCCACCTCTCGTTGCCCCAGCCTGTGATTATAGTAGCTTATAGTCTATCCTATTTCTTATTTGTGGTGAGTACTAAAAGATTTTTACTAAGATAATATCTCCATAGACTTATTTATACGTGTTCACTATATTTTAGTTTTTAAAAATGCCAAAT
Source organism: Euphrasia confusa (assembly GCA_954870475.1). NCBI lineage: Eukaryota > Viridiplantae > Streptophyta > Magnoliopsida > Lamiales > Orobanchaceae > Euphrasia > Euphrasia confusa. Next base: position 12,933,648 of record OX940969.1, read on the forward strand.
ATTGATTCTAGATAATTTAACCAGAACATAAAAATAAAATAAAAGCAGGAGATGGTTGTTTTGGATTTCAAAGTCTGCTTCGTTTAACTTATAAAAACGAATAATCACTTTTATGTGTGTTTAATTTCTGCTACCAAATTATTCACTTTCTCTCTTGAAGCCGAAACACAACTTGTTCAAAATGCTACTGAATTAAATGTTTGTATCTAGTATTTGATAAAAACGGGGTAGGCCCACTATTTGTTATCCTCCAAAATCTGTAACCACACTCGTCGATTGATTGTCTCAATTAACTGTGTAGCCCCCAGAAGAATGGACTGGTGGCATTGGATTTGTCTCGAAAGAAATGATCGAGGCTCACTGCCCGGCACCAGCCTCTGATATTCAGGTTCATATACATTAAGCTAGTGATGTAAAATATACTATCAAAAAACATACTGAGTTTGTTATGGCGATTGCAGATTTTGAGATGTGGTCCGCCGCCGATGAACAAGGCCATGGCCGGACATCTAGAAACTCTTGGTTATTCTTCCGAGATGCATTTTCAATTCTAATTATTTTCCCTGCAGGCCTTTTAAGATTTCTTTATTTAGAAAGGATTTTTGCTTGACCTATGTTTCGTCTTTTATATGCACTTTGTGACTTTCGGATTTCGTAATCCTAGTGTATTTCTTCGGTAATAATAACTGATTTTCAAATTCTTACCACTTGATGATTTAAATTAATTTAAAAATAGACGTTTTCCTTGTGAACAGATAGATGCGCATGTAAATGAACCGATGTCCAAGGTATAGATCGATTAATCGAACACTAGAGGATATCATGAACACATACCCTTTCAGAAGTTTGAGTTCATAGTATACTTCTTAAAAGGTTTTGGTTTTGGATGATCAAACCTGAATACTGGAGAATCATTTGACTTGAAAATCCATTTTAAAATATTTAGATTGTTTTCAATTTTCATGATTGAAATTGCATTATCATATCTAAGAAAGGCTTGTCTACCTTATTTTCAATAATAATAAATAAATAAATAAATAAAACAAACGTGATATATGAGTGCTTACCAGCATTTTCCACTACTTAGATTCTCTCTGGGTTGATAATCTGTCGAGTCAGTTATACATCATGTGCTTAATAATTATTTTTATGATATTATTATTATGATGATGACAACAGTAGTTCATTTATACGGAGTATAATTTTTCATAATTAAGTCAAAAATGAATTTGTTAAGTTCATCACGAATTATTAGCGGTTGGTCAACAATTTTTTCATGATTATTATTTACATACTTGAGATGAGAATGTTCACGACCTGTTCAAAATTTCAAAAAAAAAATTCAACGTGAAAATATATTGATCTGGAATCACAAGGCTAATTTTGATTAAAGATTAAATTGATCATTGGATACACACATTCACCATAAAATTATTCAATTATTGTAAAAAGAAAAAAAAAACTAGTTTAAACAAAACAAAGCAAATTAAATGATAAATATATGAAAAAACACTTCAAGAATGAGCATAAAATGCTCTGATTATTATAAATATGATTATTTGAATGTTGATATGTTTTAATATTTTATACTTAGAATACTATTATTATATTCATTCTTGCTAATTAAAATCATCATTGTATTTGTCTAAAAGTCTAAGGGTTTTATTATCTTGAAAAACTGTGGATGTATGTATTGTAATTTGTAAATGTATTTATTTGCGTGTTGATGATCTAATCTTCTTTCCTCGTGTATTAAAATTTTCATTTTGTTAATGTTTTGACATTATACCCATCTTCGTCTTGCCGAATTTTGTATATATGTAAAACCGAGTATTGCACATTGTTTATTTCAAAGTTGACAAACTTCATTTTAGTAGACCAAAATCTTTATTATTTTAAATTAATATTTTTATCATGTTATAATCATATTCAAAATGTAAGGAAATCATTATTTCCCCCTTGTGCTAGTAAACTTGAATTCTATAAGATTCGATTCCTCCTTAGCACAAGCGCTAAGCGATAATAATTCCGTTGCTGTAATATTTTTAGTTGTTCGAGCTCGCTTTATTCGTGTGTATTGGAGAATATATTCGATCCATTAATATAAGTGTAAAGAAGTCCAACTTCTCTATCAGTTCGAGCTTTTAAATGAAGCGGTTTCTAACTTGGTATCAGAGTCTAGCCTTGTGGCAGATCCTGGGTTCGACTCCCGTCATGTGAGACTCCACCCGAATTAATTATCCACTTGTTGGGACTGACTCTGAGGTTGAAATCGGCCCACAAGTGAGAGGGAGTATTGGAGAATATATTCGGCCCACTATAAATGTCTAGTTGCCTAACTTCTCTAACAGTTCGAGTTGTTGGATGATGCGGCATCTAACATGGCTATAGAGCCTTTGGATAACCCGAGGTCTTGGGTTCGACTCCCGCCAGTGGCGACTCCACCCTCTTTAATTATCCAAAGAGGTTTTTCCAAAGTTGAAATCGGCCCACAAGTGAAGGAGAGTATTGAAGAATATATTCGGCCCATTAATATAAGTGTAGAGAAGTCCAACTAATCCAAAGAGGTTTTCCCAAAGAGGACAAGTGAGGGAGAATATTGGAGAATATATTCGGCCCATTAATATAAGTGTAAAGAAATCCAACTTCTCTACCAGTTCGAGGTTTCTAACTGTGTGTTCAAACATTCAAGTGATCATTATATTACAATTAAGAATTTAAAGATTGATCAAATTAATCTTTTTTTAACTGTGTGTTCAAACATGCAAGTGATCATTATATTACAATTAAGAATTTAAAGATTGATCAAATTAATCTTAGATGAAGTGGCTTAGATGAAGCGGTTTCTAACTGTGTGTTCAAACATGCAAGTGATCATTATATTACAATTAAGAATTTAAAGATTGATCAAATTAATCTTTTTTTAACTGTGTGTTCAAACATGCAAGTGATCATTATATTACAATTAAGAATTTAAAGATTGATCAAATTAATCTTAGATGAAGTGGTTTCTAACTGTGTGTTCAAACATGCAAGTGATCATTATATTACAATTAAAAATTTAAAGATTGATCAAATTAATCTTCTTAGGCAATATCTTGAATTATTCCGGCCCTTAGCTTAGTGACCCTCTACTTATTTAGTGATCGGTCAATAATCATCGGTTGTCTAGTTTGATGTATGCTGATCGAGACATTTTCAATATTCCAAATTTCCAACTGACACATTTATCAAAATCTTACCTAAAAACATCAATAAGAGATCATTTAACTCATTTTATGCATATAAATTAGGCAAACATCATACATGAGTTGAAAATGAAATAAATTTTCATTGAACACAAAAGAACTCCAATTAACAAATCTTTTGAGTATTCTCTCTTTTCCAGGGAAATATGATCATTTTTTTCAAAAAATAAAAAATAGATTGTCCTATTTTTTTGAAAGGAAAAGAGTATATCAATGAAAGTAATATATAATCATTTCACTTGTGAAGTATATATAATAAAGAGTAATTATTTTTACATATTATGTGCCAACAAGTACAACTTATAAATAAGCACACTTCTCCGACGGTAAGCAAATTATAAAATAAATACTACGGAATTATTAAGGAAATCATTTCTTCTTTCGAAAAAAGAAAAATAAAATTAAGGAAATAATTATTATTTTTTCTTAAAAAATATGTTTTATTAAAAAAGTAAATTGTAACGTCAATTGTAATTTTAAATTTTATTCTTTGCTACCTTAAAAGTAGTGCCCCAACACACCAACATATGACGTGTGTTTCATGTAAGAATTTTAAATGTCATTATCTGATGTAGCGGAAGCATAAACACGTGGATTAAAACTTGTTGTTCTAAGAATACTCGAGAATTAGTACATCAAATTTTCGTGGATTCTTAAGAATACCGAAACTTAATAAAAACTAAGAAAGTAAGAACTCATTTATTCAATTTAAAAAACAATTGGGAAATTCAATGAGCAGAACAAAATATAAATACTAAGAAACCCTAAACATATTGAGCTATATTAAAAAGACAAATAAATGAGATAATTAAATATTGTGCCTCAATATAATACTTCCAGTAGTATCCAGATCATTCTAAACAAATGGATTAAAACTCGTTGATTTTAAAAATAACCGAGAATTAATATATCAAACTTTCGTTGATTCCTAAAATATCGAAAGTTGATAAAAACTAAGAGAGTAAGAACTCTTTTATTCAATCTAAAAAACAACTATGAAATTCAATCAGCAGAAAAATCACTTCTTTTGAACTTAATTTCAGTTCAGTTCAGTTCAGTTCAGTTCAAATAAGTTCATTTCAAAATAAATTAAAATAAAATAAATAAAAATTATTTGAAATAATAATTTTAGTTATACAATCTAGTTGGTGTTAGAATATTATTAATATTTTTTATAAAATATTTAATAATTTATAAAAATTATTATTATTTTTATAAACAAATAAATTCAGTTCAGTTGTGTTCAAATCCATTAAGTTAGTTTAGTTGAGCTGTTTCAGTCAAAAAGAACAAAACTTCGTATTAAATAAAAAATGATGTTGAGCAGTTGAATCAAATTCTTCAAAAAAAATATTAAAAAAGGGGGAAATATGATAGAGAAAAAGAAGAAAAAAAAAAATCATTTCAAAAAGATTATATAGTCCCACTCTAATGCATAATATAAATTGCCTCAAATTATGCTTTTATTTAATTTTTAAAAATTATACTACCACTTACATTTACAAATTACAAGCAAGAATAAAGAAGAAGAAAAAAAATGAAAAAAGTGACCTAACTCCCTGAACATAACCAATGAGACTCTCACTCCGCTTCTTGCGCTTTATAATTGAATCAAAATAAAGAAGCAAAATCCAATCTTTTTCCCTAACGATACACTATTTTATAATCTGAGTATCGGTGCTCCTTTCTTTCCCTTTGATTGCCCTTTTTCTCTCTCTAAAGACTTTCTTCATTGAGTAGCATTGCTTATTATTCTTGTTTCTTGATTTGTTTTTTTTTTCTGGGTTGTTGATATAAATTTGATGCCCATCCCTTCTGGGTTTTATTTCATGGACTCTCCATGTTTCTGAGAAGGAGAAGAAAAAAACACTCTTTTCCCCATTATTTCTCAATACCTTTTGCATCTCCAATAGGGTTTTCTTTGTCACATTTTATATTAATGGAGAAAGCTTGAAGAGAGGGAAAACAAAATACGGTGCAGATTTGTGGTGGTGGGGGAAGATTTTGTTCAATAACAAACTTGGACATACTGTGTCAAATCTTGAATTTTATGTCCAAGAAATCGAAAATGGTAATGTTATCTCGTTGTTGTTTTTATGGATATAGGTAAAAATTTATGATTTGTGGGATCAAGAATGTCGAAAATAGGTTATAAATCCCTCTTCTGTTGGTTCCTGCTGACCTGTGCATTGTTCATATTATCTTGGTTCCTAGTCCTGAGATCAACCGGCCTTTCTAATTCCGTCGATCTCGGTATATTACCAAACTCTAAGCTCCACGAAATTCTAATCAATGACAATCTAGATGAATGTGATCAGAATAACAGTAGTAATAGGCCGATGTCTGTTCTCAAGGTCTTCATGTATGACTTGCCTTCGGAATTTCATTTCGACCTAGTGGGCTGGAAAAAAGCCGGCAAGAGTGTCTGGCCCGATATCACTGAACATGTTCCCGTATATCCCGGTGGCCTTAACTTACAGCATAGCATAGAATATTGGCTAACTTTAGATCTTCTGAGCTCAGAGCATTTGGGAAGTTCAAAACCTCGTAGTGCAGTGCGTGTGAAGAATTCTAGTGAAGCAGATATCTTCTTTGTCCCCTTTTTTTCGTCCATAAGCTATAACCGGGGGTCGAAGGTGGGACCCGGACAGAAAAAGAGCTCTAATGTTGTATTGCAGGAGAAGTTGGTCAGATTCTTGACGGGCCAAGAGGAGTGGAAGAGATCCGGTGGGAAGGATCATCTAATAGTGGCCCATCACCCGAATAGCCTTTTGGATGCAAGGATGAAGCTATGGCCCGCGATGCTTATTTTGTCGGATTTCGGGAGGTACCCGCCAAATATCGCAAATGTGGAGAAAGATGTGATTGCCCCTTACAGGCATGTGTTAAGGACTTATGCGAATGACTCGTCTGGTTTCGATAGCCGACCAACATTGCTCTATTTTCAAGGGGCTATATACAGAAAGGATGTGAGTTTCCTAAAAATGTATTGTTTTATCCTTTTGGTATATTTTCTCTGTTTTGTTTCTTAGTGATTGTTGAATGTTGCATGTTGTGTCTAGAAGTAAGAAAGTTATGTTCTAAAAAAACAAAATTGGCTCTTTTGTTAATTAGTCATGATAATTCGTATCGTTGTTTACTAATGGAGATATATTTTATATTTGCCATGTTATAAATTAAATAAATAAAAAATCAAAGTGCCTAAAAAAATAGGTGAAGAAGTTGTAATTGTCTGAAGGGAAAAAGTTTCATCTTTTTAAGCATAAACCAGCTCTGTGACTTAGATTGTTTTATATCTCTATTAAATCCTGCCTCTGAAAATAAAGAAGCTCTATTGTCACTAGTTAATACTCTTAAAGAAGAATAGTAGTGGAAAAGGCTTGATATACTAAGGAAGCATTATCTTCAATCTACTCAGAACAATTTCTATCCTACGTTTGCGATCAAGTGTAATTAGTTTGACTTCTCAATGAAATGTGTTTTATAAGACGGATAGAGACATCTCTGTTGTTTTTATGCATCATTATTCATAACACGATATCCAAATAAACCTTTGATATAATTTTGTTTATAAGAGTTTTTTTCAATCTCATAGCACTAAATTTCTCTTTTTGTTGGATAGAGTTTTTCAAACATGTCTCGCCTAATTGGGTGTAATGTGTATACATTGGTTTAGATTTATGTTCTTATCATTTCTATTTTTATGTATCCTCGACTCAATTCAGATTGTATGGCCTTGTCCTGGTGAAGTTGAATGTTATAGATGTTGAATAGAATATGAGATATGAGAAGGGATCGCGGTTATCTTTACGTATGCTAATTATTTTTAGGGACAGTAACAAAACCTTTATTTGAGGTCTTATTACTTTATAATATCAGTCTAGTGACTTGCTTGGTTCCTCATTGTTCAGGGCGGAATAATCCGACAGGAGCTATACTACATGCTAAAAAACGAGACAAATGTGCACTTCTCGTTCGGAACCTTCCAAAATGACGGTGTAAGACAAGCATCCAAGGGCATGCGGTCGTCTAAATTCTGCCTCAACATAGCTGGGGACACGCCTTCCTCCAACCGCCTCTTTGATGCCATAGCCAGCCATTGCGTGCCCATCATTATTAGCGATGAAATCGAGCTCCCTTATGAGGACGTCCTTGATTATTCCGATTTCTGCGTATTTGTACGCACTTCGGATGCTCTCAAGGAAAATTTTCTACTAAACCTAATTAATAATATTGGCAAGGATGAGTGGACCGCAAAGTGGAATAGGCTGAAAGAAATCGATCATTTTTATGAGTTTCAGTTCCCATCACAGGATAATGATGCGGTCCAAATGATCTGGCAAGCTGTGTATAGGAAGGTTTTCGCGGTTAGAAGGGAGATTCATAAGGGTAGGCGGTTTTCTCGGATGAGTGTTTTGAGAGAAAAGGCTCTTAGGTCGGTTTCGGTGCCAAAAAATTTTGGTTGAAAGATTTGTTGTCAATCACTAGACGTAATAGGTTTGGTTAGTTCTTAGTTTGCTCAATATTTGTACCTGTGTTTTCTAACTTTGTGTAGATTGTTTTAGTGTATTTTTACATTTATTTTTGGTTTCTTGAAATTTTGAAGTTAGTTACTAAAACTGTAAAACTTCAGTTGTCTTTTTTATTTTCATTTTTAAAATTTACCTTGTATTTTTTAATACTCATTTTGGATTCTATTTTTTCTCGTTCAAGTCGGAAGTGGAGTTAATCAAGGTCGTAGAGGGAGGGCCTTGGCTCTTCGCTGGTAAACCCCTATTTTTACAAAGATGGCGGGAAGGGTTGACATTAGAGAAGCAACTCCACAAGGAGGCCCCGGTCTAGATTAAACTCCGCAATATGCCACTCGAATACTGGAATATGGAAGGGTTGAGTACTGTGGCTAGTGCTCTTGGAACTCCGCTGTACCCAGATATATACACATCATCCATGGCGAGATTGGACTATGCGAGAATCTGTGTTATGATGCGGGTAGATGGGGAGTTTAAAAAACAGGTTATACTAGTTCGACCGACGGAAGTGGAGGGAGAATACAATGGCAGTTGTAAAATTGATGTTGAATATGAATGGACACCACCTATGTGCACCCGTTGCGACTCGTTCGGCCATACAAATACCACCTGCCCGAAAGCAACTAAACAAGTCGCACAACAGCCCATACTGAGATATGAGCCTAAGAAATTACATGTCTCGAAACCCACAGTAACGGTACAAAAAGAAGTGAACACGGAGAATGAATGGAGAGTGGTTGGACCGAAAAAGAAAGTACATGGGGAGCGGCATATTGTAGCTTCAGCCTCTACGTGTCAATCGTCGGGCTCGAAACTAAAATCAGGTGGAAGTAAAGATCATAATTCTATGCGTGACCAAATTCCACAACCTGTAGGTGCTATAAAGCGAATGGTGCCCACGACTCAACATGTAGATGCTCCGTTATCTGCCCACAGGGATTCTACCCAGATCATATCAGGTACCAGAGTAGACTCTCGCTCCGAGAAACTTGTAGGTACAAATTCGTTTTCTGCACTAAACTCTATTGGGTGTGTCAGTTGGGACCGTGGTTTAGGAGGCTACCTAGGGCTACGTCGTTGAGTATGGTTATAGTTGATGGGGTGTGGAGATGGCCAACAGACTTTGCGACAGAGTTTGTTGATCTTATGGGTGACTTGCCGAGTATAGATGTGAGGACAGATACAGTGAGGTGGACATTGCATCGATCAGGGACCTATACCTCCGATTCGGCATATACTCTTTTTCGCCCGGAGGGTCCCAGGGTGTCGTGGGCTTCCCTTTTGGCTGGACCAGGACGTATACCACGTCATTGCTTCATTCTTTGGATGGCTATCCGAGGTCGGCTGCCGACTCGGGATAAGCATTGGATTGGTAGGGGGGACGACTCGTGTGTACTATGTGGTGGTGAGAGCGTTGAGACACACTCCCACCTTTTCTTTGAGTGCCCATTCTCACATGACTGTCTGCAGAGATTACAGGTGGAGGTGGGTTTTCTATGGCCACGTGGAGGTTGGCATAGTGCTATTTTACGGGCTTCTAGTCGATGGCGTGGGAGGCACTTGATATCTTGTGCGTATCGTGGACTTCTCGCTGCTCTGATCTATTATATTTGGCTCGAGAGGAACACGAGGATATATGAGGCTCGGTCGGTTTCGCCTGGAGTGGTGGCATCTCAGGCGATCTCTATCATACGAGAGAGGATACTCTCGTTACGACTCCCTGATTCTCTTCAAGCACAGGCATTGAAGAGGGTATGGCATATAGCCTGGTGATTGTGTTTGTACTTTTAGTGCTATATGTGCTTATGATTGGTGGGTTAGAGAGCTAGCCTGTTAGCTATGTGATGCGGTGGAGTTTCATTCCTATACGCAGTACTGTATTATACTTTTTATTTTTTCTATGTGATTGACCTTTAACAAAAAAAAAACATAAAACCTACATTATATCACTATTGTTTTTATGTACAACGGTTTAGAATTTTAAGATGCCAAAATAATGTCTAATAATCAATCATTATAATCATAATTGTACTCTTCTTCGATCATGTCCTCAACCTCGGAGGAGTCACCTTTGATCATGTCCTCAACCTCAGAGGAGTCGCCTTTGCTCGTATAGGTGTTGTCGTTGTGATCTGGATCTTGTTCTGTTTGTCGTTTCTTCGTGTTCCCCGGGTTTTCCTGCTGCAACATAAATAAATAAATGGTTAATTACAGAATGAGCTTTACAAATGAATAAATAAAAGAATAGATTAAAAAAAATGAATAAATATATAAAAAGAGAGGGTCAAGTGGGCCGAACCCTCACACTCTTAACTTGGAACAGCTCTATTGTACCACTAGACGAGGCAGTTCAACAAAGCAATTTACTAGATTTTACTATAAATCAAGCACTTTTGAAATAAATTACCAAAAAAGAATGCTCAAACATAATAAGTTCATTATGCTTTTCATTATCATTTTTTAATAATTTATAATTTAATAATTACAGAATATTTGACTGACCCTAAAGAATAGTGCTATAGATTAGTACTATTAAAGATTAGTACTATATATATAGGCAATCAACTTATTTAGTCTAAGCAGTTCAATAGAGTTACTATTCCATAATAGATGCGAGTCCTCTTCAAACTTTTTTTATAAGGTCAAAGACTCAAATGGTAGGAAATGACCACTTCTGATTTTTTTAGAAAAAAAGGACCATACGTGAAATCTCCTATAATTATCGAACTAATTTGATATTCTATTTTTTTTTTTTTTGTTGAAGAAGAAACAGTCACTTACAGCAATCCGATTTTAGAATTCAGCCTCTGTAACAAGAAAATAAAATAACAGGTAACTTTTCAAGAGCTTGGATGAATGCTGTTGGGCTACTGTAATGGGGCCTTGAAAAATATAAAGGTCTAAGCTTGTCAGTTGAAAATTCAAATGATATAGCAATCCGTACTTATAACACGGAAACACGCTTACAACAGAAGCAATTTCAAGAACAGCTTCTTTAATAGAATGTTTCCGAAAACTTCTTTAAATGTAAGCCTTCGTCAAGATTCTCATTTCATCAGAGAGCAATACTATAAATGATGCTTGTTCGAAAAAACTTATCAAAAAAGAGATATCGCAAGATCAAAAAGGCTTCTGGAAAAACTTGTTTAAAAGTTTCCCTATACTATAGTAATAAAAAATACCAGCTTTCGTATATATTTTTTGTTATTTCAATTTATATCAAGGCCCTACATGATAAAGACATGTTTTGGATTTCCTTGTTCTATGTGGAATCAGCTTACATTTAATTCCTGTTTTCGTAACAGCAGACATTAGTGAGAAGCTGATAAAAAATTCTGGAGTTGTACCTTTTTCTCGAGCACTTGTCTTGTGGCTTCATGAGCAGTTTGAGCGGGACCAACATCTTTCGTCGACACAGCCTGTTTTTTTCGTTTTTCCTGCAAAATTTTGAGGTTTATCCATCACAGCGTGATTAGGCATTTGTTCTGAATAAGGAGATATCAACTGCATGCATGAATATATCCTCAGAACTTGAAAATTGACTGCAAATAAAAAAGTCTAGGGTAATAGCCAGTTGTACTTGAGTTTATTTAAACCTTCATTGTTATTTTACACACATTTGTTAACACACATTTGTTTTTTTAATAATATTATAAAATGTCTATAATACCCATTTTATTACTTTGTACACCCGTGATTTTTAAAATAAATAAAAATCATCAATAGGTAGGGTTTGAACACCTGACCTCATAAATAAAAAAGCTAGAAGTTACCAATAAGATAAACAACCAAATATGACATCTACTAAATATTTGTTATACATAACAAACACACATTTAAAATGATTAATTACTTGCCAGAAAAGTTACAAAATTAAAACCAAAGAGTCAAGGACAATGTATTCACATCTGAATACACAACAAAATCTAAATCCTCAAGCCACTCTAAATTAGACATTGATTGGCAAAAGCTTATAAGATCTTAAATTTTGTTTGATAATTTTTCTTAAAAGAACTTATAACACTTAAAAATAAGCTGTTTAAAAAATATTAAAATAGTAAAGAGAAAGGTACTTTTTTAAACAGCTTATAATAATAAGATCACCCTATCATAAACATTTGACAATATAATAATAAGATCACCCTATTACAAACATTTGACATTTACAATATATAATCTCCAGGTTTCAGACAATATGGATTAAGCTCCATTACTATATAGAAGCCAAACTTGTGTTTGTGTGACGAAGGGATCACACTATAAGTCTATAATCACCAAATTACACACGTTTGAAATCCGCAATGCAAATTCTCTATCCTACAAAAAAGAAGTTTCTTACTATTCACAAACTCTCAATACCCAAGGTTTTGAATCTAAAGACTCCCAACAAATCCTAGTCCTCACATCCCACACTAGATGAATATCCTTCTAAACACTTGTACCTTTTTAAACAGTCCAATGAGAATCATTCAACTAAGCCTAAGTGCCTAACGCAAATAAAGTAGGATACAAAGTTCAAATTAATTGTAGAGCATATATAAATTACGCTAGGTCATTGTCATAACTTGATGAAGTAATCAAGAGAGTTTAAAAAGACAATTGTGTCAAGATGACCCACCTTCTTTGACTTTGCAACAGCTTCTGCAGCAAGCCTTTTAGCAGCTTCTACATTCCCTGAGCAGCTTGGTAAATATGACATGTAATCATTGTTTGCAGCCATGGTAGCAGCTTCTTTAGCCGCCCGCCCGCCTGTTCCCGTAAGTTTCGAAATACATAAACAGAGTTTATATCACATGTCGTCAGAATTCAAAATTAGATTTCTCATATCAACTTCCTCAGTCTATCAAACATTTGTTTTCTATTGTCATTTAAAATCGAGAAAAACCTTTTCGGTATGTGTGCATGTAATCTGTAACGATTAACATCTAGAAAATTAATATCGATGGGGGTCTTCTATGAAAGGACAAGGTGGGGAACATGTAGGATAAATAATCCAGCCTATATAATCGAGTGACTGTTCAATAATAGAAGTCAAAATAAGCTTCATAATCAGGTGAGGATTAAATAGGGATTAAATAACCAGATAATAATTGAGTATGATCATAAGGATTAAGGAGGCATGTTAGCAATATTTAGGGTCAGCATAATCAGGTAAGATAAAAATAACTATTTGCCACGGAAATTTCTTTTGGAGTTGAAGCAAATAATTTTCACATCATCAACCATTTCCCAAGTTCCCAAATTAGTAATTACTTGGTCATTATACAAAGGACTTGAGCACAGCTCTTTATATATGAATATGATAGAGATAGAATAAATGAATAATACTTAAGACTGAGAAGGGCACACAAAATCAAGGCTTCTGTAGAGAAAGAGTGGATTCTACAAGTTTAAACTAAGAAAAAATATCAACAATTACATTCCTTTGTCACTTGGTGCATAACAACACATGTAGGTATAGATAAGTCTTATAGCTTAACCAGGAACGACATCTTGAAGCACCTAACGACTTATTTGATCTTTCATACACAGAGAACACAAATTTCATGCCTCTACATCCTAGAAATCTAAATATCACTAAGCATAGTACAATGTCATCATGCCAATGAGAAAGAATGTTTTACTAGATCATGTAATGCTACTTCCTCTTCATGTACTCAATTGTTAAGTCAACTTAATGAGAAAACATTTTGAAATTCTAAAGAGAAAAATAATGTTTCACCACCTCGATATATTCTCTGTTCATGAACTCCCAGATAATTTTTATGTATCTATTCTCCTCCTCACTGTTTAGATAGATATCAACCTGCCAATAATATAATTTTAAAACAGACAATGAATATGAAACTAGTAGTCTAGTACAAGCCTTTATTAAAGAAACACACAGTATAATAGAAGTCGATTGCAGTTCGCAGGATCGCAAGTAAACTTCAATAAAGTAATTTTCTACATCAAAAACTGGACAGCTAAGGAGTAATTGACTTGGACACAATCACAAACCAGTTTTGATGAACTTCTGTAAAATTTATATGGAATCAAGTTTTACGCTTGGGTCAATGGTAAACAAACCAAAAAGTGTCTGGTTCCAAATATATTTGACCTAGGTAAATATCACTTTGTTTGGCATATAATTAAGACATGTCTATATCATCTAATTGACTATGTTTCCCTTTATTAGGTGGAATATATATTTGGTTATAATTGATTGTACTCGGTATAAAAGTACTTGACAGAAATGGATTCTGTTTAACAAAAATTAGCACACAACTCTTACGAACCGCAGTGTCATCAATGTCGGATAAACTCTGAGATTCTTCTGAAGTGGCATCAACTTTATGAATTCTTTCTTTGCAGGAACCTTTCGTAGTTTTATGATGCTCGGTAGCTCCTGGAATTATTAATTAAATAATAGATTATCTCAAAAAAAAATATAGGCCGTGCTCTAATTGGGAATTCTAAGAAGCGTGCAATGTATATAATTATGAAATATTAAATGGTCAGGCCTGTTGAGCCAGACTGTGCGGATTTTAACACTCCATTTCACTTTTGTTATTGATTCTAGTTTGTTTATCTAACTAATTCATATGCAAAAGCAAACATAAATACAATATTAGACTGAAAGAAGGTCAATAAATAGAACTTGATATAGTGCATTAACCATAATTATCAACTGAATATGAGAACGAGAAAACTGAGATGTTTTCATTTTGGAACCCCCACCCCCACCCCACCTTCAACCCCCAAAATTAAACAGAAGTCAAGTACTCTCCTAGAAACACTTACAAAGTGTAAATCAAAAATGCAAGGTCATACATGTCCTTGTGTTGAATTAACAAAGCCCTAACTCTATCAAGTTTTTTCCGACACTAGAGCTTCTATGGCACTGATAATTCGATCAATTTGATGCAAATGATATTATTTCCATAAATAAAAATGAATATCAAATTAAAGAAAGAAATAATTTTAAATTATGATAGTGATTCCATACAAAAATAAAAAGAAATTTTAAAGGTTCAGGTAATGAGTAAGTGTATATACAAACTCACAACGCAGAAAACAAGTTTTCCAAAAATGACACGTCACCATATTGAGGGGGAAGGGGGTAAGCATTGATAATTTTTAAGAACAGTATCTAAAAGAAATCATTTTCAACCGTAATCAACTGCTTCAATGTTTTTATGAAGAATATAATAAGACTAAGCAAAGAAAATATCTTGCCCCACTGAATAAATGTTGCAACCAATCTAATCATGACTTAATTATGTCACAATTGACACTACACTCACAATTTCAGACTTTGAACACTCGAGACCATGAGAGAGAGCAGATATATAAAGAGCAGCTCCACATAGCCCACTTGGTTTTCTCCCAGTCTGCAAGAACAATATTTGCAGATTAAGTAATAGGAAAATATATATCCAATAAAATGAGCAATGAGCCCCTCTCCCATCTCTCTTTATTGCAATTTGAACCTGCATCCAATCTCGCTTCATGCTAGCAACAATATGAAGTGCAGTTTTGGAGACACTTGGCTTTTTCCCACCAAACAGGCCTACATAGAAGATTTAATTATACTTACAAACCACAAAAAAACAGACAAACCACAACATAACAATAACAACAATAATCATTAATATCAAATAATAACACACGCATTGGGAATGAGTTTAAAAAATCATGAATATGTCGATAAAGAAAGATGATAAATTACCACGCCTTCGCCACAAAATAATATGTGCAATATTCAATAAATTATGTTGATTTAATTTGGTTAAGCATTCTATTCAGGAGATATAAATGTGGTATTCAATAAAATTAATAAACTTTGAAGAGAGAAACAAGCATAGAATAATATGTTTTCAATTGACTTGATAGTTTATATATTACAATTTACAATGAACACCAATTGATAAGGAAGCAAATTTTAGATGAATTAAGTATTCTATATTACTATTATCCCAATGATACATTATTCAGAAATCAGAATCAAATACATTATCATTTGATTTGGATTTCAATGATAACAGAGAATTTGGGATGACGGAATCGCCTATAACAATCTTAAGATCAGGAGATCTCTATTGCTGTTCAGTTTCATACATCAACATAATTTACGCATTTGCAAAGGCCATACTCATGTAAATTGCTTTAAAGAAATGTGCAAATAGGGAAAAAAATTACAAAGGGAAAATCATAAACAGCAGCAGATTTGGGCATGTACTTACGATCAGTAAACCTGTGAATGAAAAGGCTTGGATCCACGGGTTTTTGTATTATCGGATGCTGTTCAAGGCTTAGGAGTTTGCAAAGTTGCAAAAATACTGTCCCTAGCACATAACTGCAATATGTTTATAAAATAAGATATAATTAAATGTTTAACATTCCAAACAAATAAATTTGTTTTACTTGAAGTCCCAGAAATTAAATGAACGGTTTGCTATGATCTAATTGAAACCAGAACGGTGAATGCAGGAATACTAAACTTTATTTAGAAATGAAAATTTAAAAGTTGATAATAGGAGTCCAACCAGAACCCTTCAAGATATTATTTACAATTACTCATACAGATCCTTGATCAGTTTTTTTATAATTCACAGCATTTGGTATTGATTTCTTTCTTACTCTGTCCAAAGAATATGACTCTAGTTATCCTCACTGTAGAGGTCATTACTGGGAAATTGAGTGAATAGCTGTCACCTTGGACATGTGCCCTTACTCCTTACTGCCAATATGAATATGTAAAGAACTAACAGTCCCAACTTTTTAAATAGTAACTGGGGGTGTCCAACCTCAATAAAGCTAAAAACCATTGCTCGTCAATTTCACACACTTATAAGATGATTTTAATTGTATTTGGCACTTGAACAGATGTTCCAATATAAACTGAACCAAAAGCTACATATGAGTTAAGATTTTTTTAGTTAAGAATTTTTTAGTTAATATTTTAACCTTTTTTCCTGGTTCACAACTTTTAATTATTTTCATTATTACATATTTACTAAGTACTAAACTGTAAAGGCCCCGTGGATATTATGACAATACTTGTTATAGTGAAGGTTTACTCGTTGTATTTTCCACAAGATAATCTGTTTTGTAATAACATACACACTTAGAAAGAGTTTTGTATTGTACATACTAAGTGTGAGTACAATGTACGCTAGAGTATCATGAAAATGGAAGTCAATTCCCTATAATATCTTATAAGCTCTGAGTATAATGTAAGCTACGTATTATGATGGACAAGACTAACTAAATAAGGAAGGTCTTGTTCAACTCAGATGCCTTGTTAAAAGTAATAGCATCACCACCATCTTTACCAAGTCTCAAAGACCTTAATAAAAAAAATATAGCCATGGCGCCTTCATTAAAGAACTCGTGAATTGAAAAATGAAAAATAGCACGTCAATGTTATCAAGAAAAGAATGATTCACTTCACATACACATTAATCGTCAGATGTTCTGAAAAATCAATGAGAAGATATGGCTTTTTCTTTTCCCTGCCAATAAAAAAGAAAAATGTAAAATCTATGTAACAAGCCAATGAAAGAGAAGCATACGTAAATATTAAAAACCAAAAATTACAAGTTTGCGTTTGTAAGTTAAGGACCTTCCTCTCTTCTATTCACAGATGTATTCATAATTTTCCTCTTTTTATTATCATATGATTTAAGGTCTCACGTTTAAATCATTAACAATTTTCATTAAAACATGGTCATGGAAATATAAATGAATTTTGCAGAGATTATTTACCTACAAGCAATATAAAGACACGCCGCCTGTACTTGTTCTTTCCTGCGTCCCCTGGTGAAGTTGCGCTCAAGTGCTATCTATACCAGCAACAATAATGACAGGTAATCCACATATTTATTGGTATTTTTAGAGAGGAAAAAAAAAATAGAACATGAATATTTGGAAACGGAGATGTCAATATAAAGAGCTATACCGTATAAAATTCTAAAGATGGGTTAGCGATAAAGTCACCACCGTCATACATTATACTATTTATTCCATCATACGCTGCAATAACCAAATATATTATACAGTATTATTTATTTACAGAGGTCAAAAAATGAATGGGATTTATCATGAAGACAACCAAATGATAAATGAAAGGCACAGTTGCAAACAATTTTTAGAATCCGTAAATATGATTCCAAAACTTCAAGCCTGTCTTAGATCTTCAGGTAAAAACTGAGTTATCTCTAATCATATTACAGGGTTTACAAAAAATATAAAATATTTACTGGATAAGATTTGAAAGTTCTATAGATGGTAGCTAATTACATTAAATACTAGTGCTGTGAATATCCTAAAAAGTGTTTCAGGCCAAACAAGAGGCATCAATATCTTACACTTTTTGACTTAATTCTGATTTTGCACATCATATGCTCAGCATCAAATAATCACGACTTTGTCATTAATTAATGTAAGAAAATGGTCTCATCAAAGTATGTGTGTTCGGCAATGGCATGTTGAATATATGAGAAATAAGATGGAAGTGCCCAGAATTTTCTACAAATTGAAACTTGCAACACTACGTTCTTGAAATATATACATTGATAAGATGTGAAATAAGCATACCTTCACTCCGTGTCCTCTCACGAAAAACCGAATATTCGTTTTCGACCGTCCTTACATAAGTCCCTGACAATTGGCTCTGTGGAAAAGTTTGGGTCAATAATAAAACACGTTTAAACACATATGAAAACGAATATATACTAGTGCATACATATTGTCAACGATCCAATTAAGTAGGGACTGTATTGCTCTCGGGTTGTATGGTTAAGCATAACAAACAACATCATAGCATAAAAACAAAATAAAAGTGTGGCTTATTGGGTTGGAAAAGGTGAAATGCAATGCAAAGGGGGATTCCTCATTCCAAGAGGGCTTTTGAACTATCTTTTATTTCACACGTTTTATTAGGTTTGATATTTTGTGAAAATAACATGAGATCTTTATTAGTGAAAACTGAATTATTTTCAAACCCTTATACTCCGATATATTATATGTATTATGTTCTCATGAAAACAGAATATATTAAATTTTGTGAAGTGTTAATATGCAATGCAGGAATAAACTAGCAACAAAAATCCATAACCAATAAATATGAAATGCTAGTGATAAGAACAATAAAACAAAAGATACATGAAAACTACAAGTATATTAACAGAGGCAAACCTGCCCAGCAGCGTTTTTTACGAACGTTGGCTCCTAGGAAAAAATATCCTCGTCGAGAACTCTTCCACAAAGAGAACAGCATCTGTTCATTTATAAATTATTCCACAACTTTCCATCACTATACTTTCACTAAGATTGACCAAAAAGAAGAAAATATAAAAAAACAAAATTGAGACGAATTACATTTTGCCCTCCACGGTATCAGGTCGAGTGATATTTTTGGCGCAGTTACTACACCAAACCATACTCCCAGAACCTGAATCAAAACAAACTAACATGTATAAGTGATTCTGAAGAAATGATTTGCAGACATTGGAAGATTGAACTGACCTAATAATTGCACTCATACGATGACGTGATTGTGACGAAATGAAATTACGACCGACGGTCGATAAACGGATTGAAGCGCCCAGTCCTGAAAAGAAAGGACAATTACAGAACGAGTGATCTCTTCGGAGGTTTTTGATCGGAGAGGGTGATAGCCGAGGGTTTTAGGTTCATTTTATTCCGAGAAGACACGGGTAATAACACTTTATTATTTTATTTTTTATAAGAAAGAGAGACGATAAACTCATTCATCAGATTTGCTGGAGACTCCTCCACACCTGATGGAAAGCTCCTCCTCAATTGTGTAAGATGTAAATCGAGGATGTGATCGAGAAGCAACATTTGAGGCTTTTTTTATTTTATAAGGAGAAGAGACGAGAAACTCCTCCCCACTCGATCGAAAACTTAGAGGCTTTTTTTGTTATAAAGAGAAAAGATAAGAAAATCCTCCCCACTTAATCGGAGGATCGGGTAAAATGTAAATCGAGGGATGTGAGTAGCAACATTTGTGGGAAAGAGCAACAAGTGTCACTCCAGGACAAATTTCATAATATTTCAATGAAAATTGGCACCACCCGAGGTTCTAACGGGGTCTAGACAAGACAGGGGTCTTGTCTAATCGACGGACCTTGCTCCTATTTGTCTAGACAAGACGTTCTAAGCCCAAGGTCCGTCGATTAGACAATACGTTCGAATTCATGTCGGGACGACGAAGAAGACGTCAGAACGGGGGTCAAACGTGAGTCGGGAAGAAGGCGCCGAGGAATTCAGTCGAAATTTAGGCTTGGTGTATGCCGACACCAATGTCTGTCGGCCGACACCATAACCTGTCGGGCGACAGCTTCAAGAATTCAGCAGCGGCGTGATTTTAATTCAGCGTTTTTTATTTCTTTTTTCTCTACTTTTAGGTTTTACCTATATAAGGGCTACAAGACAATTGTTTTAAGAACAACATTATTGATATTGAAATTATTTTGATTGAGATAAACTTTCTCTTAGGGTTTTTCAAATTCTTTTGGGTTTTTACCAAAAGAATTCACCTCAACGAATCAACGAAGCACTCATACTTCGTTCGTGTGTCTTCATCATCCCCGAGTTGCAGTGTCAACTATGCGTTGGGGTATAGATTTCAGTCTATATCATTTCGTGGGTTAGATCCAGAGGTTTTAGGACTTTCCACCAAGTATCCTTGTTCCATTCTTTAATTCGTTCAATTTATCCATCCAAGCATGGCAAAAATTCCCTTTTTTCTCTATTTCTACTTAGCCTGAATACTTAAATATGAAAATAATAGTAGGTATTATTTTTCACCCAAATTAGTTACGTGAAAATCATTTCCTTTTTATGTTTGAACAATAATCAATTCGTCATGATAGTTGCATGCTCAAGGTTCTAAGAAGGCATTCATTGCATGGGGTCTTGTTATATCATTTTTAATACGTTCTTTCACTACTACGAAAAACACTTTTAACATCTCCCAATTTACATCGGTTCTGTAATAACAGATGTAATAGCTATATTCATATCGGTCTCCATAGAAGCCGTTGTTAGAGATTATAAAGACGCCGGTTATTACCACAACCGATATTTGTGAATAGTTAATTTACATCGATTTTCTATAAACCGATGTTAATTTGAGTTCAATATCGGTTTTAAACAACCGATGACTTGTAGTTTTGTAAGAAATAATTAATTATTAAATTAAATGATTCCTGTACATCGGTTCTTTGTTAACCGACGTGGCTGAAAAAATTAACATCAGTTTTATTTTAAAATAACTGATGCAAAGGTTTCGCTTATTTCCTCTATCCAGTCCCCCCGATATAAAAAAAACCTGTAACCCCTGCCACGACTCTCTTCTACATAAACGCTTTCCTCAACTGCTAGTCTGCTACCTTATAACTCGGGTCCGCCACTGCCACTACTTCATTCGTATCTTCCTCACAATCCCCGTGACTACACATTCAAAGGTGCTAGGGCTTTCTTCATCGATTCGATCGAGGGGACGCTCGTCTACTCCTAGTACAACGAGCGGGATTTCCTGGAGTCCCTCAATTCCCTTAAAGATGGGACAACCTCACTGCTTTGATTCTAGCGATCGAGTTCAATAACAGTGCCTACAACTTGGGGCAAAGGGCTGAGCATGATTTTGCCGACCGACATGAGACTCAATTGAGAGGCCAATCAATCAAAATTCGGGTTGGATTACAGCCCGAACTTTTGGGTCTGAGAGTAATCGGTGGCTTATCGAACTAGTTGCAGAGATATAATGTTGTAAGTCAATACTCTCTTTTTTCCTTAAGTTTGTGTAGAGTGGATGCCTATAATATTGCTTTCAAATTTCTATGGTTGACAATCTTATAAACTGATTTGGCAAATAAGATGTGATGTAGGGTAACTTTGGAAGAAGTTGGGGCAAAAATTCTGACTTCTTCCCTAAATTGTCCTTTTCGATTTCGACAGGTTCTCTTGTTTAATTTCCTCTCTTTCGACAGGTACTATATTCGATTTTTTTGGGTGCTTGATTCAGAACATGGTTTTTGAATTAAATAAACAATTTTTATGCACAATTCAATGTTGTTGATTCTCACACAGCGTCCAATTCAGGAAACTTATAATCAACATGATTATGACTTTTTTCTTAGGGATATATTGGTGTCTCAATTCTTTGTGGGTTGTCATTATTTCTTCAATTGTGCACTGATAACTTAATAAATAATAAATGTGGTTGAGTTATGTTGTGCAGTTTGTGCATAACACTTAAGAAGCATTTTCCTAATATCGTTTTATATAATGTAGGTGCATCAACAACCATGTCATATTGTTCATACAGATTATCAGCATACGTCCCATCATGGTGAAATGAGTATTTTGCGTCAGTATGATCCCGTCATAAGTTTCAATTTCTGCAAATTAACGCGAATGATATGCTATGCAGGTATGCATACTTTTGATACTTAGTTAAGAAAAAGCTTCTCTTCTAGCAATTAGGGTGCCAATTTATAAGTTACTTTTTGTAGTAGTGGATGAACTTATGTATTTAGTGACTACATATTTTTCTTTATTTTATTGTTATTGGATTTCTATCGAAAGAACCCTTCTATTGAGCAGTGATTTTCTTATACGCCTTAATAGGAAGGTAAATCATGTTGTTTTTGCTATACTACATTTTTTTTACTGAGCTTAGGTTACTGTATTGTATGCTTAACTAATTTTTTAACCAAAAGTTTGGTCACTTTCGTATGGAATGTGATGAGTGATACATAAGAATTAATTTAGGTTTCGTTATTTGCAGGACATTGTTTTTTGAATTCACAGTTTTATTATATAGACTGATACATAGTTTTTTAGTTCGTTTGGTTCCAATTGCTTCATTTTGTAAAACATTTAATGATTTTATCTGGGGGATAAATTTTTGTTTATTTCAGAAATTTGTCTTCTACCAAGTATTAATTTTCTGCGAAAAAAATGTGATTTTCGAGTGTATCTTGTGCTCGAAGTGCTCTTGTTTGTTGAAAATATACTATTTTCACTATGTGTATGGTGAAATTGTGTACTGCCAGACTTCTGTGTTTAGTTTGTTTGTACTTTATGTGTTTTACTTTTAATTAATCTTATTTTTATGATGTTTTGTTTATACAGGAAAATTGAAATGTGGAACAAGATAAGAGGAAAAGACTTAGCTGTAATGAAAGCGGGATACTGAGCACTAACTATTAAGCTTCAGATTTCAAGTGTTTGCATCTCATCTAGGGAATCTTGTTATAACTGATAATCACTGTATTATTTTTTATGATGAAATTTTTGATAATTATGAATAAAAATCTATTATCTTGTCATTTGTTACTAAATAGTGTGGTCTGTAATTTCTTTTTTTTTATTTTTTTTTAATAAATTTAACATCGGTTCCAAAGAAAAAACGATGTTAAATATAATCAATTTACATCGGTTAGATTTGCCTGCCCAGGGGCAGGGGATATTTTTCACATCAGTTAATATTTGACCGATGTGAATAATATACTATTTACATCGGTTCAATAACCGTTGTTAAATAACGAGACTTTTAACAACGCCACTTGTTATATCAGTTGAAAAACTGATGTTAAAAGTCATTTTTAACTGATGTTAAAGCCTTGTTTTGTAGTAGTGTTTGAATATTACTTTTTCGGTCTCATTCATGATTCATTGTTATAAATGTTGATTAATTCAATATTAATTACTTCATCTGTCTCGTCTCGTGCAATAATATTAGAATTGTTGATAATTGTTATGAAATAATATGTGGATGTCTCTAGCAGTGCTCAAGATAGTGGGAATGTTAATGGACACACAATTGATGCAACACTTTATGATAATATTTATACATGGTAAATACATGTGTACCTATAAACTAATGCACTCCATTGTAATACACTTGAATACTTGATTAATAAGAATACACTGCTTCTTCCTACTTCTATTCTCTTGTGTACTTATTTTTTATATTGTTCTGGGCTTGTAAATTTGCAACACGTTATTAGCATGAATAAGCAAGATTCGCAAGTATAAATAGCAAGATTCGCAAGCACGGATAGTAAGTTTCTTAAGGTACTAATTTTATTATTGTTATGGTTAACATCAACAAGGTTGATTTCACTCTTCTAGTCTCTAGATATTAGTGATTTAATATTTAAGCGTGAAAGATCCACTAAATTTGTGGGAAGATTTGAAAGAAATATACGACAACCTGAAGATAGTCTAACTACCAAAAAGCATGGTATGATTGACTCCACATTCGATTACAAGATTTTAAATCTGTCAAGGATTATAATTTTGTTATAATGAAAGTATCTTCTCAATTAAAATTATGCAGTAAAAATATAACTTATGAAGACATGCTTGAGAAAATATGCTCTACTTTTTATATGTCTGAACGTGCTCTAGCAATATCGATCAAAAAAAGGTTTTACCAAATATTCTTAATAAATTGGTTGTTGAAAAATCAAAAAGTCTGACCCACATGTTCTAGTCCATTTCCTGAAACAAAATAGACTCAAATTCAAAATTATTTAGTTTATCAAATATTTTCATGCATGTAAAAAATAAAAAAATATATATATATATATATATATTTTTAGTACGATTTTTTTTAATGTAAAAAAATTATATGTGAGACATTCATAATTTAAAAAAGAAAGTAGTGTAAAGATATAAATAGAACATGATAGTACGGTGGTATAATAATCAAAATAACTTTTTTATGAAAATCAGTACAAGGTGGATGAATAAGAAATTTGACATCGAGTTCAAACACTAGGCATTCCTACTCCACATGGCCATTGTGGGTCATTTTGTTTTACGTGGTCATGGTGATGTGTCCTCTGAAAAAAAAATTATACAGTACTCTTATTTTTAGTTTATACTTGTTTTAATATTCCGAATTTTTACAACGGCTCAAAAATCTCTATTTTAATTTATTTTAATTGAAATAAAGAAATAATAGTAAATTAATTTTTTACTGAATTCAATTATTTTGTCCCAACTCATTACAGTATGTGTTTACTACTAAAAGAAAAATAAAAATTTCCATGTTTACGTTAGAAATAACATGCATTTAAAGCAGCAAATGTTAAAATATTATTCCTTCATTAATTTATTTATTAAGTATAAACCAAATAAAAAAATACAGTAATATTTTGTCTAAATTCATATCAACCATTCATTAACGATTTAGGCTGTTCCCGCTTTGTTGATCGATCGATGGTACAAACAATATCAATATATTAAAATATTACTATGATTAAGATTGTGTTTTTTTATTTAATTTCAGTCGAGATCACGATTTAATTCTTTTTAAAATAAATTAAAAAATTTGAATTAATAATTTTAGTATAAAATTTAGTTAATATTATAATATTATTAATACATTTTAAAAAATATTTAATAATTTGTGAAAGTTATTTCACTTCAAGTCCTTTAACTGCAGTTAAAATCTATTCAGTTCGGTTTTGTTAGCTTCAGTCCAAATGGTAATGAGCAAAGTCTAATTATACGTTCATGCCAATAAGTATTGCCAATAAGTATGATATTTTTTCATACTAATTAGCATTATATGATATTAAACAATTAAAATTGAAATACCTCTCTCTCCATACCACTTGCAAATTGCAATAAGTTTGTGCATTGTGCAGTATACATAGGAATTAGGTATCCCCGCACAATTAAAAAACACAAGGCTCCTCAATCAATACTTAATGTAAATGATAGTAATTCATTATTACTAACCAATAACAACCATCTACCATATATATACACGGAATACATTCATTACCATTTTAGTTCTTCTTACAAAAAGAGTAGGAGTATTTTTATTTTTCTAAAACCGGGCAAAGTGTCATATAATTTTTGTTTTAAGTTTTAAAAAACAATATATTTCATTTGTGATTTTTTTAATGTGATTTTGATTAAAAAAATATTTAAATAAGTTAAAAGAGCAACTAAAAAAAGTTATATTAGAGATCATAAAGTACTCAGACAAGTGTGTAAGTGGGTTTATTGCTTGTGGATAGAAGGAATGAAGGATTAATATTAAAATTTTAAAAATAAATTTAATTAAATTTTTTATGAATTAAATTAGTAGTATTGATATTTAAAAAAAAATGCAGCCTCTATCCCGAACGGTCTCATCCGTGAAATCCCAATAATCAATCTATTGAAAAGGATGCTTCCAAATGTGCATAAATAGTTAGTTTGAATTTAAAAAAAATAAAACAAAATAATTAATTACTAATCAATTAATGTGAAATAAAAATACGCTCCTCAAGTCACAACTATTCCGCCCATATATAAAAGCTCCTCACAGTCTCACTCATTCAAAACCACACCATTCTCTCTGTAAGCTTCATCTTCTCCATCTCCTCTGTACCCAAAACCTAACTGAAATTATCTCTCTCCAATTTTTCCCATCCTCCAAAAATTTCAAAAACATCGCCGTCGATGGCAGATAAATGCAATCGAAAACTGACCGTGGAGGTGTGCAACGCCAGGAATTTGATGCCCAAAGACGGTCAGGGCACGGCGAGCGCCTACGTCATCGTCGATTTCGACGGCCAACGGCGTCGCACGAGGACCATTTCCAGAGATCTCAACCCTCAGTGGGACGAGAAGCTCGAGTTCTCGGTCCACGACGTCGTTTCAATGCCCGACGAAACCCTCGAGCTCAACGTCTACAACGATAAGAAGACCGGCAAACGGAACACTTTCCTCGGGAAAGTCAAGATCTCCGGAAGCACTTTCGTCGACGCCGCCGCGGAGGTCCCGTTGGTGTACTATCCGTTGGAGAAAAGGAGCGTGTTCTCTCAGATCAAGGGCGAAATCGGTTTGAAGGCTTGGTACGTTGACGAGGAGCCTCCGCCGGCTCCGGAGCCCGAGAAGATCGATGCTCCGGAGGAGAAGCCGCCGGAAGAGGATAAACCAGCGGAGAAGGAGGAATCTGAGCCCAAGGAGGAAGAGAAAAAGGAAGAAGAGCAAAAATCCACATCCGAAGAGGCCAAGCAGGAAGAGAAGCCACCGGAGACGGCGCCCCCGCCGCCGTCGTCTCCAAAACCGCCGGCCTCATCCGAAGCAGAACAACCGGCAATCGCACAACAAAAAGGTACCCAAAACCCTGAAAAATCGATCGTAATCGATAACTCAAAATCGATGGCCGAAATCGAAACAAAACTCCTCCAGAAAATCTCCAGCGGCCACGCGGATCGACGAACGGCCTTCGATCTCGTCGATCAGATGCCTTTCCTCTTCGTCCGAGTCGTTAAACCTAAAATCTCAAATCCAGATCACGCCGACTCCTCCTCCTCCTCTTTCTTCGCGAAGCTCGTGATCGGGACCCACAGCATCAGAACCAAATCTCAACCGGCGAACGGAGAGTGGGACCAGGTGTTCGCCTTCGATAGAGAAGGCCTCAATTCATCTCTCCTCGAGGTCTCTGTTTTGTCTGAAAAGAAAATCCCAGATACTGACACGACGGAGGAGACCCCCTCCGGAACCGTAACCTTCGATCTGCAGGAGGTGCCCAAACGCGTTCCCCCAGACAGTGCTCTAGCTCCGCAGTGGTACAGCTTGGAAGGGGAAGGATCCCCTGGAAACGACCTCATGTTATCGGTGTGGGTGGGGACTCAAGTAGACGAGTCTTTCCAGGATGCTTGGCAGTCGGATTCGGGCGGGTTGATTCCAGAGACCCGAGCCAAGGTTTACTTGTCTCCGAAGCTCTGGTATCTGAGGCTAACGGTCATCCAAACCCAGGATCTGCAGATTCCCGAGACCAAGGTTCGGATTCCAGAGCTCTTTGTCAAAGCCCAGCTCGGCACACAGCTCTTTAAAACGAGCCGTACCAGTATCGGCTCCTCCAATCCGACTTGGAACGAGGATTTGATTTTCGTAGCGGCCGAGCCATTCGAGCCGTTTCTGATAATCACAGTGGAAGATGTGAGCAATGGGGCTGCGGTGGGGTACGCTAAGGTGCAGGTGGCTACGGTGGACAAGCGGATGGACGACAAGTCCGAGCCCAGGTCCAGGTGGTTCAACTTAATCGGAGATGAAAACAACAAACCGTACGCTGGTAGAATACACGTTCGAGTCTGCCTGGAAGGTGGGTATCACGTGCTCGACGAGGCAGCTCACGTGACGAGTGACGTTAGAGCCACTGCAAAGCAGCTATCGAAACCACCCATCGGTCTACTCGAGGTCGGCATCAGAGGAGCAACTAACCTCCTCCCGGTTAAAACCGCAGACGGCACTCGTGGGACCACCGACGCTTACGTGGTCGCTAAATACGGGCCCAAGTGGGTTCGAACCCGCACGATCCTCGACCGGTTCAACCCGAGGTGGAACGAGCAGTACACATGGGACGTGTACGACCCGTGCACGGTCCTAACCATAGGAGTGTTCGACAACGGAAGGTACGGGTCCAAGAAAGACGTCCACCTTGGGAAGCTTCGCGTACGCCTATCCACGCTCGACGCGAATCGGGTGTATGTCGGGACGTATTCGCTGATGGTGTTGCTTCCCGGAGGGGCGAAGAAAATGGGCGAGATCGAGATTGCTCTGAGGTTTTCGAGCTCATCTTGGATTAGTCTGATCCAGGCGTACGTGAACCCGATGCTGCCTAGGATGCATTACGTGAAGCCAATGGGCCCAGCCCAACAGGACATACTGAGGCACAATGCGATGAGGATTGTAACGACGAGGCTGGCTAGGTCCGAACCTGCCCTGGCTCCGGAGGTGGTTCAGTTCATGTTGGATTCGGATATGCACATGTGGAGCATGAGGAGGAGCAAGGCGAATTGGTTTCGGGTAGTGGGCTGCTTATCGAAGCTGGCCATGTTTGTGAGGTGGCTCGATGGGATCCAGACGTGGGCCCACTCCCCGACCACTGTGTTAGTCCACGTCCTTCTGGTAGCGGTGGTTTTGTGCCCGCACCTGGTTTTGCCCACTGTTTTCATGTATGCTTTCCTGATCATTGCACTGAGGTTTAGGTACAGGCAACGAGTGTCGATCACGATGGATCCTAAGCTGTCCCACGTGGACACGGTGGGGCCCGATGAGTTGGACGAAGAGTTTGATAGTTTCCCTAGTTCTCGGTCGGGGGAACAAGTGCGTGTGAGGTATGATCGGTTGCGGGCCCTTGCGGGCCGTGCCCAAACGTTGTTAGGGGATTTGGCTGCTCAAGGGGAGAGGCTCGAGGCCTTGTTCAACTGGAGGGACCCGAGGGCAACCGGTATATTCGTGGTGGTGTGCTTGTTTGCTTCGTTGATGTTCTATGTTGTACCTTTTAAGGTGTTTGTGTTGGGGTTCGGATTCTACTACTTCCGTCACCCGAGGTTCAGGGACGACATGCCGTCTGCGCCCATGAACTTTTTCCGAAGGCTGCCGCCACAGTCAGATAGGATTCTCTGAAATTAGTTTTTATTTACTAGTATTTTTTATATTTTGTGCTTTTGTGTTTTTGTTGTCATGGAAGTTTGATGATGTAGTAGCTTTTTTTTTTTTAAATTCTGAAAAACATGAAGTTGTTTGTCATGGAAGTTCGATGATGGACTGGCTGTTGTTATTTTATTTCTCTTTTGTCATAATAAACGGAAAAGGCATTTCGTTCAATAAATGTTGTTTCTTTAGCTTTCTGACATTTTCCTATTGTTTTCTCTCCAAAATGTGACCGTTGTGGCTCGGAGCCAAGCCAACAACAAGCAGAATTTAAATGTGAGTGTGACCGTTGGGGATGGAGCGCCATTTATTCCCCTAGCCCTACTTTATTGATGAAGATCTAGCTAGTGTATGATAAAAAAATCGTAGGAGAAAATAATCACCAAATTGCATTTGAGAGATATCAATCAATCGCATCAATCGGGAGAGATTTAAAACCAATCACAATCATTATTGGTTTATAAGACTTTTAAAGAAAATACAATATTTTGCGAGCTTAATTTTACTCACAAATGCTATATGCACATTAAACGGTTTCGACATGACATTTTCCTTTTAATCACGCCGAATTCAAAATCAATTCACATAATAATCCAATGGAAAATTTAAACTCAATATTTATTAAATAATTAATTACTTTCAATCTGGTCAATCAATTACTTAAATATGCACCTAACTTCAAAGGAAATCTAAAGAACTACCCAAAAACATTGATTAACTTAAGCTATACTCCCTAACTTTATGAAGTCATCTCATCAATTTATTTGTAGCAAAAGTTATCGCGTTTTCGTCATCCCGCAAAATTTCAAGTCACCTATCACTCGATTTAGTTCGTTCAAATCATTTTTTTCGAAAAATACTAAATTTGAGTTTACTATATAGCTCGTACGTTTGTGTGCAAGCCACTAAGTCTTAACATGAGAGGAGTTTGATTAAATTTATACGTATTGAAATACAAGTAGGAGCAACTAAAAAACTTAAAACGAGATAGGAAATTAGGATCAATCTCCGTAAACAAAATTGTTGTCACTCCGACGCATTATTATGATATTGTTTGTTTCGGGCAAAACCCTCGCGGTTTTCACTTTGGGACTTCTTCCCAAAAAGCTTCATACTAATAGAGTGGTGGGTCACTTTATCAACTTTGCAAATTTTCCTTCATTTTCAGATGTGAGATTGGTTTGTACTCAACAAAAATCAAATTGATAATTGACCCGATTAACATAAATAGAAGGAAATCGACAAATTCTGGTGGAATCTTCGAGCTAAGTTCAACAACACAAGGAATTTAGAAATATGAATTTAAACACATGAAATATTTCTCCTTAGACTACCCATAACGGGAGTTGAAATTGGTAGTTGAAGACATGTAGATAAATTGCATGTTGAAATTTTTCAAAACAGACGTGAATTACAATTGGGTGGGACCCGCAGCCATTTGTCAACAAATAATTAGATGGATAAATAAAAGTTTATACAAATTGAATTATTTTACTCAACCTTTATCTATCACTTTTGTCACATGTTATTTTTTCATTTTATCGTTTTAATTTTCAGATTTTATCTTATCTTATGCTTTAACATAATTATTTTATAATAAATTTATTTATTATTTTTTATTTTTATAAGAAAAATCATCATTTTTTTTATCTATAAATATAAGTTTGTTTCATTTGATTTAAACAAAAAAAATCATTTTTTCAATTTCAAATATAAATCTCAACAATTACTCATTTTAATATTAACCTTTCAACCAACAAGCTTATTTTTATAGGAAAAATCATCATTTTTTTTTCTATAAATATAAGTTTGTTTCATTTGATTTAAACAAAAAAATCATTTTTTCAATTTAAAATATAAATCTCAACAATTACTCATTTTAATATCAACCTTTCAAGGGACATAACCGAGTGGTAACGTGGGTAATTCTCCGGCAACGCAGAGTTCAAATCTGGAGCAAAATTTTATTGAAATATTATGAAGTTTGTCCTGAAGTTCGACCTGTTGGCTCTCTCACAGGCTCACAACACATCTCACGATTTACATCCTACCCGACCGAGAAGCCTCCGATCGGGTGTGAGAAGAGTTTATCGTCTCTCCTCTTTATAAAAAAAACATTAAACCAACAATATTCTCAAAATACCCCAAATTATGGTTTTTTTTTTACCAAATTTGAATTCCAACGACTACTCATTTCAAAATCAAATGTAGAACCAACATTCTCAAAATACATCAAATCATGGTTTACACCAAATTTCATCACTACTCATTTCAAAATCAAATGTAGAGCCAACATTCTCAAAATACTTCAAATATTTCATCACTCATTTCAAAATCAAATGTAGAGCCAACATTCTCAAAATACTTCAAATAATGGTTTACACCAAATTTCATCACGCCTTCACAACATTCTCAAAATACTGTTTACACCAAATTTCATCGCGCCTTCACGTGTTCCAAATTATAGTCCAGAGCAATTTCAATAAAGAATCAACTCGATCTTAATTAGGCATAAATTCCCAAATTAATCCTAGCATAAGCAATAATCTAACGATCCAAATCCACAAACCAACCAATCATACTCTATAATATTATAAATTTAATTAATTAATATACAGTGTTTTTCTTGTGTAAATGATACCATTCCTATCTCATCTAGTAAAACAGTAGTAAAAGAACAATTAGGGGGGAGCCTAATGGGCACGTCTATATAATAAGCCTCTTCCACTGCTACTTTGTGCGGCATTCTTGTCCGTGGAATCCGAGCCACTCTCGATTGATTCGTCTCCGGAACTGTCATCGGACTTGAGCTGTATTCGGCCAGCATGATTCATCATCCAATTGGTGAACTCCGGAGACGAGGCCCACTCAGCTAACGCCTGACGGGTGGATTCTTCTGTGAAGTCCTTCCACTCTTGATCGGAGAATTTCTTCCTGTTGGGTGTCGTGTGGAAGGTCGAGTAATATTCCCGGCGGCTGTCTGGTGTGACAAGGCCTGCGCCAACAAATAACCCATGTCTTATAAAAAAAGATTAAGGTTGAACCCGTAATTATAATTGCAACGATACACTGACATCACAGGTGTACTAATCCAAAAGGTTTCCAAGCAAACAAAAAGCCTATACACTAATACGAAGGATGGCAGTGAAGGAAGCATATATCGCGACATCTATTTAGGAGATATCATATAAATATAATGAAAAAAAATGCATCCATCCATACTAATTAGTCAATGATCTGACTAAATACTTATGTTTTACTAAATGAGAAGTAAAAATTTGTGTTTGGCAAGTTTATAAATTGACTCAGATGAGTTTCTATTCCTGACACTTGATATCAAGATTAATCTGAGTAGACACAAGAAGTTGGTTCGCGCAAAAGCCATTTAAAAATATACCGTGCACAGGGGAATTTCTGTTTGATCGAGCAGGTGGAGTGTTTTTGGTTCTCTGCAAACTTTGTTGAGAATTCGGAGTTCCAGACCTTCTCAAGAATTCAGCACGATTATTCCTATGTTCTCTTACACTTCTCCACCTTGGAAATATCCCACCTCCGGAATAAACAAGATTTCTACACAAAAGCTGCATGTTAAAATTATGTTCTCTACATAGTTTGATAGAATTCAACAATGTTATGGAGTATATAAAACTACAGTAGAATCATTGAGAAAAAGTTAAGTATCTAAACAAAGAGTCCATCATAGAATTCTACAAAAACATTTTTACTCCTATGTACTTGCGCAAGAAACAATGACTGTTGATACAGAAACATGTAGTGCTTACCCAAGGCCATGGCACTTCAAATAGGTGATAAGAAAGTAGATCCCATGCAAAGAAACAAGCATTGCCGTTGCCAAAGGAGTATCAAGTGTACTCTGACATTAAAAAGAGAATGTCAAAAACTGCATAAACTTACCAAAATCATAAATAATTGAAAGGGGGGGGGGGGGGGGGGGGGGGAATCTAGAAAAAACCTATAAAAGGTACGAAAAAATTCAAAACATAGAAATGTACTTCCTCCCGTCCCTCTGAATTAGTCTTGTTTATTTGGGCACGGAGTTTAATAAATATATGGTATTTTATTGGTGTAGTGGGTTTGTGTGATTGTAATAATGGGTGTAATGATTTGTGTGGTGGTAACTATTTGATGAATATTTCTAATAAGCAAAAAAGGAATGAAGACTAATTCACAGGGACGTCCAAAATGATAAGTGAAACCAATTCAGAGGGAGGGAGGTAGTAGGATTTTACAAGAATATAAATCACTGGCCAAACTGGAAAATAAACCAGAAAAGTGAACAACAGCTACGAGACAACTAAAGACAATTCAAGTTACCGATAGAAAATATGTTTTTTGGAAACTATAAATTCATATGCATGGTAATAAAAATACAGAAAAGGTGAGTCAATAATAGGAAGGTAAAAGACATGATGGGAAATTCATGTGAAGACACAAGATAGTAATATACTCCCAATGATAATTATGACTAAATACTTCATTCTATTTCTACCCATCTTCCGATGCAGATGAAATTGATGTTACTAAAATAAACGAATCCATTGTTGCAAATACATTAACAATTATAGAAAGTAGAACCACCTGAAAGATAAATGTCACAGCAACAACGCGTAGAGCCCATTTCACAAATTGTGCCACACCAACGTCCACACTTCCATCTTCAGCAACAATGAATTTACGGACAAGCCAATATCCAAAACCAGCACCAGCAAGTACAACTCCAACAAGCAGGAACACAAGCACCTGCAACCATAAAGGTGCAAACACTGAAGAAGAAAAAAAGGAGGGGTGGGGGTTGGGTGGGGGGAATTTTTATCAAAAGTAGCCTCAAATGCAAAAATGGAAGGGAAAAATGCTAAACTGGAACTTTTTGTTATGCACAATTAAACACCAAGGGATCTTGAACTAAGAATGAGAAGTCAAGAAAGTTAGAAGTTTATAAAAGGGAATCACATGACGCTGGTGGCATTCTCGAAAAAAATCCCGATATTGGTTAATTTTACTTAGTAAGTTAGTATAGAAGTACAATTTGTTATATTCTTATTACAACGTAAAAGTGCCATATGATATTTGATAAGTACAAACACAATATAAACGTTCAAACAAAATAATGTGCACAATAATTTGAAGATACATAAGCAAATTACATACATATATATACACACACATACATGTATTCTACCAGTAAGAGTGAG
Organism: Euphrasia confusa; assembly: GCA_954870475.1. Taxonomy (NCBI): domain Eukaryota; kingdom Viridiplantae; phylum Streptophyta; class Magnoliopsida; order Lamiales; family Orobanchaceae; genus Euphrasia; species Euphrasia confusa. Next base: position 12,968,106 of record OX940969.1, read on the forward strand.
TCAATAAATGCATGCCAAACAGTCCTTAAATTATATTATAGAACATCATGAGTATTGTGTACTTCCATTTTATTGCCCTTAAAACTAATAGTTGAGAATTAGTAGTGTACTGTAATCATGTCATACCTCGGATTAAGATGATAGTATTGAAAACAAATATACATTTGAAGAAACATATTCTTGCTTTAGAATGTCCCAACAAGGAAATGAGAGCAATAAGATACAGGTCAAAAGTGGCACTTGTTTTATTGAATAGAAGTGAAACTGCTCAAATTTCATGCATATATGGATATAAGATTAGTAGATTACTTGTCGATACAAATCCACTATCAACCCTAATCTAACCCACAAAAAAAATGTACACTAACTCTTTCTCCTTTTACCATCCTCGTCTACTAGACATGCAATGAATTAATAGCACCATATGCAAAAGCAACCTTCACTTCAAGACAGTAAGGACACATAAAGGTTCTGAGAGTTCAAAATTCTCTCCAAAGTAGAATTCAGATAAAAACTAGATGTACTTACAGGGTTGTGCATTTCTTCACTGATCCCAAGATTGACAAGAATTGAGTTGATAAAGTCTGAAAAACGGTTTAGTAAAAATGATCCAGCTCCAATCTAAAATCATCCGTACCAATAATATATAAATATCTATTTTAGAAAAGAGAAAAAAGAAAAAGAGAGCATATGCCATCTCAAATGATATAGATCACACAGAATATCAAAAAACTCACTGCTAAACCACATAGTGTGGTATAGAGAGCGTTTTTCCTGCCAGTTGGCAACAGTTTCATTCCCTGCATGGATTGCAGCATAATAACAATTGTTAAAAATTAAAAGCATATGTAGGGAAATTTAAAGGAGACACATAAGTGAACTTTTAGATAAAGAGGATTATAAGATTAAGTACCAAAAGCAATTCCTCGAAATGAAGTTTACAAAATGAATACCACGAAAGGAAAACTAGGTTAAAGTAGTTTCCATTTTAAAAGAACACAAGATTCTATATACTCCTTCAATTAGAATTAACTAGCCTCACAGGGAAACAGGCTCGGAATCAATCCAAATATGATACAGAACATGAGTACAATGTCTATAAACAACGGAAGTTAAATTTGAACACAGTATGAAAGTGATTGTTTAAAAGTCGACTTTCCAACAATAAATCCCAAGTAGACATACAAAGGTAAATAAACTGCATATAAAAACGAAAGATGGGACATGGAGGGTGGGGAGAGAAGGAGATGGTGTCAACATGCATACAAATTAAGGAATATACCTGGAAGAGAACGATTATCACGACAAGACATATTCCTATGGCCATCGAACTGCTGTAGTAAAACGGGACCCAGCTACTAACAATTGGCGCCAACAGCAATAATACAAAACCAATAACGAGACAGAGTGACCTCCATTTCTGAAATTCTGTGCATTAAAAAGATAAGACATAGCGAGAGAGATAGTGAAATCAAGTGTGAAAGAAACGCATATAGAAATTCTCAACCAGACGATGGAAGCCTGACCTAATTTAATGGTGATACTCACAAAACCAGACAAGTTCTCAACAAACTTCACATCAATATATCTATCTTCATATGGGGAGACTACATAGTTCCAGATTCCGCTTGGGATGCTTTCCCAGTAATCATTCTCACATTGGCACAACCCAAGCGAGACATTGCTGCAAGAGATAATCAAGATCCAGCAAAGAGTGTCGTCATATAGGAACATCATAGGTAAAACATGCTAAAATTATTCACAGCAGCCTAATTTAACAGACCTGTGCAAACAAATCTGAATTTTCCTGTAAGATTTCTCCTGGATTTCAGCTGAAGGAATCAAGGTGATCCTGTGGGCACTAGAATAATTCCCAAGTCGTACTCTCGATAGACCAGAGACAGTGACACGTGCACACCGCACATCTTTAGACGAAACGGACCCCAGAAGCAGGATGGGAGTGGCATTCACTGCCACATCACTTCCTGAAAATTCAACAAAGAAACATTACATAAGAAATCACCAGAAATTACGTAATGTAAGCCCGGTAAAGAACAAACTAACTAAAGGGGCAGAAGTAGTCTGATTCAAAATCCTATCGAGTACTATTCCATTCGCTAAATTACTTGAAAATATATTTCTTGCAAACTGCTGACGCAATACTCAGACAAATAATCGCAAAACCCTAAGTATCATTGTTCGAAGTAACATTGACGACAAAACCTAGTTTCGCAAAAAGAGGAAAAAATTAATCTTCGTATACCTAATTTCAAAAGATAGGTCAGTTAAAATTCAACAAATTACACGATTTCAAACCCTTATATACGAGATAAAATTAAAGTTACCGGCGAATGCTGTGACGTGACCGGAACGAAAGGCGGAGATCAAAGCCAGCAAATATAATACGGCAGCAGAAGTTGTAGTGGCGGGGAACCCCATTATTCCTCCTTCGTGACGAAGGAAAATATCAAAAGGGGCTCGAGATAAAGCGCGCGCTCTTAAGATTCTTTCAACGTTTATTGTTTGAAATGAAGAGGGTTTCGGGGTTTGTTGTAATATTAGGATTCTTACGGGGCTTCGGCTGAAATAGAAAGCCCATTAGGAGATTACAAAGGCGGTTGCTAATGTGAGATTACCCCGGTTGATAAAAGTGGGGATGTGAATATCAGATTCAAAACCCATTTACCATGTTATTCAATTTGCAAAAAACAGTCAAGATAAGGTATGGGCTGATGCGAGTATAATCTCTCCATTAGATTCTATTCTATTTTTATAAATTTTCATTAAAATATTATAAATTTGTTTAAATTTTTTTTAAAAATTACACACATATTTCACTTAAAAACTCATAAATAAATAAAAAAATTCAAATAAAAAAATAAACTTTTATTTAACTTTAATTTACTTATTTATTTTAATAATATGAATTAAAATAATATATCAAAAAATTAAAAACTAAATATGTGACAATAACAATTAATTAATGCAAATTTGAAAATTTTAAAATTTAAAAGTACACTTTTCTACTTAAATAATATTTAATTTGAATTAAAAAAATTGAGTATATAATTTGAAATTTAAAATTCATACTTATAATAGCGTATCATCATTTTTTTTACTTAGACTATCTACAATGGTGTGTTGAATTTATATTTTTCAACGGTTTAATGCATACAGTGAGCGTTGAAAAAGCATGTTGAATCCAACTAGATTAATTGGTGTTGAAAACTTTCAACACGTTGAATGCAAAGAGTGAGTGGGCCACTTTGACAAATGTCTGACAAAGAGGAAGAGTGGGTTATCAATGAGGGGACACGTGTAATTATTTGATTGCTTCATTTTAATTTTCAAATTGTTATCTTATCTTATCGGTTTAACTCAATTATTTCATTGCAATTTTTTTTTAAATACCGAAATTCATCATTTTTTTTTATCTATAAATAGAAGTTTGTTTCATTTTATTTGGACACCGAAAAAACACACGATTTTTTTATTATATACTTTATTTTATTATTAATTATTTAATTAAAATAATTAATAATTAAAAATATATTTAATATTTTTTTTATTATTAATTGATATTTTTATTTGTTTATTGAATTGTAATAAAAACAAAATTATGAAAGAAAATATAAAAATGAAATAAAAGTAGTGGGGTAAGGTGTTGAATTTTATTAAATAAAACTATTGTAGAGCGTAAAAGTTGAATGTGTGTTGAAAGATTACGTGGAAGAGAGAGAAGATGATGTGGAGTAATAAACTAGGGTGTTGAATGTTGAAACGTAGTCTTAAGGTGAAATACATTTTTACTAGATAATTTAATATTTTAAACATTAAAGAAATATAAAATTGAAAGTGCAATTTTATCAAAATTTTAAATGCTTAATGTATTTTATTAAAGTTTTGGCAGCAAAATACAACTTAAGGAATAAGATATATTAATTTTCAATTTTTATTATTATAAAAAATATTATTTTTTCATTTAACAAATAAAAATATTACTATTTTTTCATTATTTATAAAATACAAGCCATCAACCTAAAAATTACACACATTAGTACTAGTCGCTAAACCATATATCACAATCAAAATTTGATTAGTAGTGTCGAGAAACTAGCTAACGATATGCATAAATATATAGCATTTAGGTAAAACTTGAGTCGAGTATGAAACTCTAGTCAAGGTCAATCACATTCTTCCGGAGGGACCGATAGGGTAGGGTCCTCCACAGGGTTCTCCTCTGGGTCTTCCTCAATTACCGCGCTCGGGACCCTCATCATCGACTGCTCAACTAAGCTGTCAAACAACCCTCCAACCATAATTGATATGTAACGCCTCGTTTTCAAAAGTCAATTTTAAAATAAAAATACAATTATTAATATAAATACTTAGGCGTTATTATAATTTTACTCCCTCATATCTTTTTTAAATGTCATCCTAAGCTTCTCCACAATTTTTAATAATCATTATAATTTCCTAAATTAACCCTATTTAATTCTATTAATTATTTAAATTTACTTCTTAATCTCCCCTCTTTCCTTTCATGAATTTATATTCATCAATTAAAAAGTAATTAATTAACGATAAAAAAGTGGAAAAAAAAAACTAAAATGACAAATAAAAAACTAAAAATCATAAAAGCCAAAACGTCAATTAAAAAGAATTGGAGGGTGTATTAAAATATTCATATACATCGCAGCGGAAAATAATAAAAATACAATACAATCATTTGAATAAGTTTTCTCGTCTTTTTCTCCTTCTAATCATCCTCGATTTCCTGAAAATAGTCATCGTGTTGAAAGGGATGATTTCTAGAGTGAATCTATATCAATCCAACGATAATAAATCAACGTTGCACATACACGAAACATCATAACAATATAAATATTATTTCCTTTCGCTACACTACAAGAAAATGAAGGGATGATTTCTAGAGTGAATTTATATCACTCCAACGATAATAAATCAACTTTGCACATACACGAAACATCATAACAATATAAACATTATTTCCTTTCACTACACTACAAGAAAATGAAAATCTGCGAATCTCTAGGCCATAACAATATAAACATTATTTCCTTTCACTACACTACAAAAAAATCTGCGAATCCTTACGACCGTTACCGTAGGAAAATCCTTGTTCCTTACGAGGTTTTGAGAGTCGTAGGGCTCACCCCTACTGACATTATTTCCTTTCACTACATTACAAGAAAATAAAAATCTGTGAATCCCTACGGCCATAACAATATAAACATCATTTCTTTTCACTACACTACAATAAAATCCCTACGGGCATTATTTCCTTTCACTACACTACAAGAAAATCTTTCACTATACTACAAGAAAATGAAAATCTGTCACTACACTACAAGAAAATGAAAATCTGCGAATTCAATATAAACATTATTTCCTTTCACTACACTACAAGAAAATCAGCGAATCTCTACGGTCGTTCCCGTAGGGAAATCCCTGTTCCCTACGGGGTTTTGAGAGCCGTAGGGCTCACCCCTACGGGCATTATTTTCTTTCACTACACTACAAGAAAATCTGCGAATCTCTACGACCGTTCCCGTAGGGAAATCCCTGTTCCCTATGAGGTTTTACGGGCATTATTTCCTTTCACTACAAGAAAATGAAAATCTTCACTGCGAATTCAATATAAACATCATTTCCTTTCACTACACTACAAGAAAATCTGCGAATCCTTACGGTCGTTCCCATAGGGAAATCCCTGTTACCTATGGGGTTTTACGGGCATTATTTTCTTTCACTACAAGTATATGAAAATTTTCCGTACACTACAAGAAAACCCTGTTCCCTATGGGCATTATTTCCTTTCACTACAAGAAAATGAATTTTTTTACTGCGAATTCAATATAAACATTATTTCCTTTTACTACACTACAAAAAAATCTGCGAATCTCTACGACCGTTCCCGTAGGGAAATCCTTGTTCCCTATGGATTATTTCCTTTCACTACACTACAAGAAAATTTGCGAATCCCTACGGTCGTTCCCATAGGGAAATCCTTTTTCCCTATGGGGTTTTACACTACAAGAAAATCTGCGAAACCCTACGGCCGTTCCCGTAGGGAAATCCGTGTTCTCTATGGGGTTTTACGGGCATTATCTCCTTTCACTACAAGAAAATGAAAATCTTCACAAACTACAAGAAAATCTGCAAATCAATCCCTACGGCCGTTTCCGTAGGCAAATCCCTGTTCCCTATGGGGTTAATCAATCCCTACGGTCGTTCCTTTTATTACACTACAAGAAAATCTGCGAATCCCTACAGCCGAGAAAGCGCGCGCAGGTCCCTACGAGAACCCCCTACGGGATTCACCCCTACGGCTGGGGTAGTAGGGGTGGCCGTAGTGGATATCCCTATATGATTCCCGTAGGGGATACCGTAGGGAAATCTCTACGGAATGCAGGACGTAGGGAATCCCCGTAGGGGTTCCCTGGTTTTTTTGTAGTGACACATAAAAAACAGCTGGATCGCCCGGATGACACGATTACTTTGGTCACTGTCTCATCTTAAGTACACAAGTTTTATAAATTCATTTCATCATTTCATCATAATATCGTTCAATCATCTAAAACACATATCACGTACGACATCATCAACTTAAAAACCCTTAGAAAGAGTAGAAACCCATACCTCGTTAATTACGTAGAAACATACGTGTAGAATTCATATTCATATCATCTTCGTAGCAAATATCCGTACACCTTGCAGATCTCGATTCCATTCTTGAAATATTACTACTTACATATACATAGGATTTATAAATATAAATATCCTAGTGTATACTGATTAAGACGTTGTAGTGCGTCACTTTCAAATAAAAATAATCGAATTTATTGCTAAAGCAACTCGCTCGAGTCGATCTCTCGAGGAACACTACTATCGGCGTAAAAATGTTTAATTGTTTGCAACGGGATTAAGAGAGTGAAATAGCATAATGCATAAGTTGATTTTTAGTTTTGTAATTAAACTAGAATTAATTAAGGAATTTTGAAAAGCGAGAAAGCGAGTAAAAGCAAGGAAAAGCGTTTTTAAATTAAATGAGAAATAGACTAGGGTTTTGGGAATTGCGATTATTGCTTTCGTGTTAAAGGTTGAATTCATAAAATTATTCTAACATGTCCGTTTCCGGTTGATGTTAATTCAAAATCGAAATTCAAATATTAACCCTAATTCAATAATCACTCAACCCTAGCCCTAGGAAAAGAATTTAGCTACTCATGGTTTTTAACGAAGATCGATTAAATTTTTGAAAAGTAAAATTCATGAAAGGATTTTCGGAAAGTAAAAATAATTAAACAATGAATCAAGCAAGGAATTGAAAAACATGAAAATTAAAAACCGAGTCAAAATCGCGGTCAAAGCTGGAGAAAGGACCAAGCGATCGCCTGTGAAGGGAAGCGATCGCTCGCGCTGGCTGGCAGGCGGGCGCCTGGGCTGGGAAGCGGTCGCCTGGTGGGGGAAAACAGAATTCTGGACTTGAGGGCAAGCGATCGCCTGACAGGGGGGGCGATCGCTCGCGGCGGCGAGGAAGCGACCGCTTGCTGAGGAAGCGGTCGCCTGGTGTCAATTTCAGGCTTCCTGGAATTCTGGCACGCGATCTCTTGGGATACATGGGCGGTCGCCTGCTTCTGGGCTGCACCGGCTTCGCTTCGACTCGACGCGTTTTAGCTCCTTTCTTCGTCCTTTTCGAAACATGCGTGCTCGTCTACCTACACACTCGACAAACGCATCAAACATACCAACGCCACGAAGAATATGCAAGAAACAACTCAAATGACTCAATTCACACGCAAATGGATATGAGAAACGACACCAAAAACACGATTATCAACTCCCCCACACTTAGCTTCTTGCTTGTCCTCAAGCAAGCAATCATAAAGGCACGTCGTACATCCCACACACATGCCAATCACATGCTCACATTCTCAAAACCACAAATAGACCCTCGATGCGTACGGAAAAAAGTGAAGTAAACAACTATCGACCCACGATGAATTAGATACAATAAAGATCACACAAGAATCATTGCATATCACATTTCCAAGTTCCCTCACAAGTATTCACTCTTTTCTTCTTTTTCTCTCGAGAATAGGTTCCGCTCAAGGCATACACAAGTGAAAGATAACAAAGTACGCGTGTACTCAAAGAATAAAAGCACATATAAGGAACAAGAACGAGCTTCGAATAACATCAAATGCACCTAAGGTCATCGACTAAACACATACTCAAGTTGCACTCTCCACTAATCAAGGTCTACCATCTTAAGGATCATGGGTGATCGACAAAACGGGTGTAACGGGGCTCGGCTAAAGGTATTCAGGAATATTCGGGAAAAGTGGACTATACATCGTTCAAGCACGTTCTTCCAACACAACCAAACAACCATCTATCGCATAACAACCCCTACCATTCCAAACTCAACAAGAAAACTTATCAAAGCCACATCAAGCGTCATTGTTCGACTCTTTTTGTTATTTTTCTCTCTTTTTTTTTGGAGACTTATGGCATGTCTCGACTCTTTTCTATTTTTTTTGGGAGACTAGACTCGTCTCATTTTTGTTATTTTCTCTTTTTTTTTTTTGGAGACTTATAGCATGTCTCGACTTATTAAAAATACACATTGTATCAACACCTTATAACCCCAAGTACACACTTCCCTTCTCCCCTCCACGGATATAGGACAAGAAGGAAAAGGCTAAACGTAGGCTCAAAGGGGCTACTAGGGTGTCCCACGACGGGCTCGGGGTCAAAAGTTCGAAAAGCGGCTAAAGTGGCTATCCTAGTCGATCAATACCCAATCATTTCCGAAATCAAGTAATTTATGACGTACAAGTCTCAAGTAACAACCTAAGCATGCTTTAGCTATCTCTAATCCATACGGGTGCATATGATGTAGAACAAAGAAAATACGAAGCTCAAGAATCAACAACGAGAAATATCACTCAAAGAAGAAAGCTAAAATGGCTCAAATTCTCACAAGGTTATTTGGAACGTGAAAAAGTGACATGCAATTATCTGAAGGTCACTATACGGCATCTAATCACGGGGTCAAAAGTCGTTCACATACCGACCTCTAGCATCAAAAATCTATCGCACCTCAAGAATCGAGATAACACAACTAACATGCATGGGGGACATAACAACTATACTTTCATGAAAATCATATCTCAACAAAGGGGGAGCTATCACATTCCGACACCAAACAAATAAAAGAAACACAAATACGGCAAGATAACACATGGAAAGAGAAAGACAAGGGAGAAAAGAAATCAACCCCCCCCCCCCCAACACTTGGGCTAATCCATGTCCTCGTGGATGTAGTACCCTCCTAGGAGAGCACGCGTCCCAAGAAAATCGTCCTCGCGGGTGTCCAAATGTGACGGGGGAAACAACCTACACACCAAAACTCAACAAACCACGGAAGGCAAAACAAAGAAGGAAACCAACATAATAAAGAAAACACGACTCAAAGAAAGAAATAAAAGACCCTATGTACATACCGCGACCGTACGAAGGTACGGTCGATCTTCATGGCTCGGGTGGTGGGTACTGTGGCCCTCGGAACATGGCCATCATCTGAGCGTACTGGGAGGCGTGGTAGGCGTGCTCGGTGTCCTCATGGGTCTGCCGACAGGCATTCTCGGCCACATAGTAGTCGTAATGAGTGGACTGCTGGGCCTCGATCCGGTCGAGCCGACCATTGAAATGGTCGTACTGCAGAGTAGCTTGGGCCTCCATCCGGTTGAACCGCTCATCAATGTAGGTACGCGTAGCTCCCGAAGTCGTCCGAAAATCCTCCCGCGTATCGTACTCAATCTCCCTCCTACTAGTTTCCGCGTCCTCAAAGCTAGTCCGCATTTCCTGGAACTGGTTGATCATGTCATGAAATCCGGCGGTATATGACGGGTACCGCGGGTAGGGAATCGGATCTCCATACCCCGAGGCATATCCTGGCTGCGGTAGCTGAGACGGGGGCTGAACCGGAGGTACGGTGCTAGTCGAATCGGCATTCCTCGGAGCCCCTTGCGCGATACGTGCAGAGTGAGGACGAAACTGGCCGTCCTGGTCGAGGAGATGAGAACCGTGAAGCTCCTGCAAATCAATCGGCCGGGGTTCCGAGTTAAAAGTCATCTGGAAGTGTGTCGGGGTCGTCGAGGTCAATCCAAGTCAGGGAATGGGCCAAGTCAGTCGCAATGTAGAAGAAGGATGCATGATGGGCTCCTCGCTCGACTGTCCTCTTCATCTGCCCTAACAAGTAGTCGGTGGGAGAAGAAGGGTATCCCTTGTAGGCACGCTCGAGAAGGAAAAGCTTCGATTTGTTCACTTTGTTGCATTCATCTTTTCCGGAGATATTGTAGGAGATGAAGCGGTGCACGAGGAGCAGGGCCGGGTCGGCAATTTGGACACTCTTTCCGGTATAAGTGGGGACCGAGGTAATGGTCCGCCATGCCGCGTCCTTGTGGATTTTGTCGGGGATTTCCCTCTGAGCTCCATCAATGGGGAATTCAAAGCAGACTTCAAATGATTTTGCGTCGATCCGAGCTTCTTTGCCTAAGAGCCGACATGTGTAGAAGCGCCCATTCGAGTGGTGCTCAAAAGTACATAGCATCTCGAGACCAAGGGAGGTGGAATACCCAAAGTCTGCTTGTGCGATAGTCCACATACCCAACAACTTCAAATATTTTTTCACATCGTCGTACAAACCCAATTTCTTAACTAGAGACCAATCAAAGGGATGTGGATACTCAAAAGTATGTTTACGAAACGCGAGAAGCCTCTTACCTTCCTTATGGTTATAGATAGGGAAGTCGGCATCGTAAGTATCCCGGAGATCAGTCCGGCGATTAACCGGGGGCTGCTGTGGCGCCTGAGTTTGCGGTGATTGTTCATTGTCAGAGTCGGGGGCCACGGTGGATGGACCTTCGTCGGTCCGAGCCTTCTTTGAATCCGGAGCTTTCCTCTTGCTTCGAGTGTTTGCCATATCGAAAGAGGTCACGGGACTGCCGTGAACTAAGACGAGGAGCGGAACGGGGCTGTCGCGGTGAGTCGAGAATAATTCACGGGACTGCCGTGAAATAGTCGAGGATCGGGACTGCCGAAATTCGGAATTGAAACGGGAAGAGTCGAACTAACCGAACGTTCAAGGGATTAATCGAGCAAGAGGGACGGGCTGAGGTTGGCTCGGCTGGGGGTGCTCACGGGACTGCCGTGATGGAATTGGCCGGACTGACCAGAGCTGTTGGAGACGGCGGCGACTTCGGTGGAGGTGGGTCGAGAAGTCGACGGTGGGAACGGCGGCTGGAATTGGAGGTTCGGCTAGGTGAACGGGGCTAGGGCTGAGGGACGGAGCCGCCGGAGTTTAAGTTGGTGATGGTGGTTCGGACCGTGGTGAGTCGACGGCGAAGACGACGGCTGGAAATGGAGGTCGTGACGGTGGCGGACGGAGTCGGTCGGGAGGCTGCCGGTTTTTGGTTCTTCACGCTGCAAAGAAGAAATTCGAAAGTCAGAGTGGCGGCTCGTGAGTTTAGGGCTTCTCTCCCTTATTCAATTTCAGAAAATAAAAATAAAAAAAACTTTAATTAATTTTTTTTTTTATAAATATAGGGAGGAAGCGAGCGCCTCCCCAAGTAAACGACCGCTTGCTCAAAAAAAGGTACTCCCTGGAATTGGCACCAGGCGATCGCATCCATGGAGGGCGATCGCCCGCGACGGGTCTCAAGCGCTCGCTTGAGAGGAAGGCGACCGCTTGGTGAAATTCCAGAATTCCTGGAATGAAGTCGAGGCGAGAGCGCGCTTGCGATGTGGATGAGGCGATCGCCTAAGGGCTGGGCGGTCGCCTGCCTCGAGCAGAAATTGATCCTTCCCCTTTTTGCCGTGTGATCTTTTCAATATCATTCTCCTGTCATGTAAAGACCTGAAACGGCTCATTTAACGTCGTGAGCTTGACATATCGTGGGTAGGCCCCCACGCGGCGCTCATTTTTAGAACCGAAAGAGCGACACGGTCCGTGGACTAGTCTCCACGCGATGCTCGTTTATAGTCTCGAGCCCGACTAACGCGTTTTATTCATAAGAGACGTCCCCGAGTAGAATCGATTCTACTCCGATGGTTTGCGGTTCTCCCTCGATGTACGGTTTAACTCGATGGCCATTGACTTGGAATGCCTCTTTCGTCTTCGGATTGTAGAGCTTCACGACTCCATACGGGAACACCTCTAAAATCTCATACGGTCCATGTTGGAAATCGATATCCCGGAATTAATAAATTTAAATAAATAAATTATCTAATTAATTCCGACCGAAATCCTTCGGAGATCGAATATTCGGGGTTGTCAAATTGCGGAACGACAACTCCAATCGAAATCCCGGTTGCCGGAAATCCGCCACGAACCACCACGCGAACCCGGACTCAACCAAACCCTAACCACGGGGATAACCCGGGCTGTTCGGTCGAGCCCTCGCGTGGGGCTCGCGGCTGTCCTTGGCAGCCGCCTAGGGCTGCCCTTGGCAGCCCGCCGGGCATACTCGAACCCTCGCGGATCAGCCCCATCATCGAACCCTCGCCGCGTCCAAGCCGCGGCTGCCCGATGAAGGCGTGCGCTCGCACCATGCGAGCGCTAGGGTTCAGCCCGTAGGCCATCCCACAGCACCGGCGAAGTCCAGTGGACACGCCCAGCCATCCCACGGTGATCGCACGCCCAGCCACGGCGAACCGTGGCTAGCGATCACCGCCAGCCGCCGCCGCGCGAGCGGCGGTCCAGCCGCGCGAGCGGGGCTGCTCCAGCAGCCCGCTGGAGGTGCGTGGGTGATCGAGCTCGCCCTCGATCGAGTCTCGGCGTCCAGCCGAGGCTCTCGCCCTTCGACCCTTCCCTAGTCGAGCCTATGAGCCGCCGGCGGTCCGGTGATCTTCGATCACCACCGCCCGGTTCAACCTCGACATGGGTCGCGTTCTTGGATCTTACGTTCACGTTATTTTCACGATAATAATTTAAAATCATCGAAGGGGGTTCAACGATTTTACCTTTGTTCTCGTTGTACGGAGAAACGAGATCTATGATGACCTTGAGACCTTCCCACGTATTCTTTGCACTAGCTCGAACGTCGGGTGGGCGACGATCTTCCGAACTCCATGGATCTCCCTCTCTACTTTCTCTCTCTAGAATTGTGATCTTTAAGTTATGAGAATAGAGAAGACCATGTAGTGCTTTTATAGGCTACGTAGGGGATCTTAAGGAGGTGGAATATTGGGCTTCCAATATTAATGATTAAATTGAGCCCAAGCCCAAATCTATTAATCCATTAATATTAATTAATTCTATTTTCCACTATATAAAATTAATTTCACTCCCAATATTAAACCATATTATATCAAATAATATTTCTCCGGTAGTATTATTTATTCCGTGTATTTAAGATATAAATATCCATGAATAAAATTAATTTATTGCTAATTAATTTATTCATCTCTTATATCCGAGACTAGTACCATTCAACCTTAATTATTATGCGGAACGAATCCACCTGCAGGGTTTACATAATAATTCCTTATGAACTCATCTCGGGGATATTATCAACCCTTCCGGGATACACTTTCCCGTCAAGTATTCACGGCATGTCATATATAAAATATAGCGACCCAACTTAACCGGTAATTGACCCAGTAATTAAACCGGTCAATTCCTTTGGAAAATCAAAGTCACTTATATTAAATATACACACCCGCAATAGTATCGGGGATTAAGAATAAAATACACTGAGATTTAAATCGATTATCCAAGGCAATCCTAATCGATAAATCTCAAGCGATTCGCCCAATACACCAAGTGTACAAGTATGATAAAATAATCAAGACAAATTATTTTCTCCTTCATACAACGACTATACCGATGGATTGGTCCGTGTCCATCTAGGTCGTGAGCAACTGTTCGATTATATACGAGTAACCGATAGTATGATCTTCCGTGTGACGACGCACACCATACTAACTACAACGTATAATAATTTAGGACTATAATTTGCATATATTTAATTATAAATAATTAAACGCAAATAATTGTTTATTTAATTAAATAGATTAATGGCAATGGATCGGGAGTTTCCGTTACTTAAATCTAGACATTAAGTACACAACTCCAACAATCTCCCACTTGTACTAAGGTCTAGTCATTTCCTCCAAACTCCCGACTCCCATACTCATCACGTGCTTAAACTGTACTTCCAAGAAGTACCATGTGAATGAGCAATCTAGGTTGCCGCTCTGAAGTTATCTTGGTGGCTACAACGTCGTCTTCCCTGACGATGATTCGTATCAGGTGGTACTTGCTCTATGCGTTATCTTACACTTATGGACTTGTGATTTCTTACCATTTGCCATCGCACCGCTATTTACATAGCCTTTGGCAAATTAATAATCACATCTAAGTCCCAGAGATTATCCCGGAGCTATACCAAAACTTCCGCTGCCTCTGAGGCCGCTATTTGGTTGCTCATGGCAGAGTCCGAAAAACATCGTGCTTTTCACTCTTCCATGTTAAAACTCCTCCTCCTTCAATAGTGAAACACATAGCCTGATATCGACTTACACCGGTCCTTATTTGATTAGAAATCTAAGAGAATGTAATCCAAAGGAAATGCTCGTCTGCTCCGTAATCCAGAACATATTTCCAGTACTTCGAAAGTACTTAAAATGTTCATTACAGCAGTCGAGTATTCCTTTCCAGGATTACCTTGATATCCTCCCACTATACTAGCCGCATAGCAGATATCAGGTTCTCGTTTTCAACGTCGCATTTATCAAGCTTTCCACACTCGAAGTGTAGGAAACCGCTTTTATTGCTTCTATCTCCTTTTTGTGTTCCAAAACACATATCCTTAGATAGATGCATTCCGTATCTGAAAGGTAACATACCTTTCTCGGAATCTTGCATGTTAAAACGAACCATAATCATTTATATGTAAGATGTCCAGGAGAAGTACAATGTTCTTTTCTAGAGATCCTAGATCTCAAGAACATGTCCAACTTCTTCCTATATCTTTCATATTGATTCATCTAGACAACCATCATTTTATGTCTGACAACATCTTTACATTGTTACCAATGATAAAATGTTATCTGCATAAAACCTCCGAGAAACACCACTTTGTTTCCATCACGTTTCCCATACACACGATTCGTCAATGCCTTTTGATGAATCCATCAAATGGACTATCTCATCAATGCGCAAGTTCCACGAACTCTAGCTTCGTTTCAATCCATAAATGGATCAACTAAGCTTGTACTCTAAATGATCTTGCCTCTTAGCAATAAACCTTATTGCTTTCTAAGAGAGCACATTTAGATCTAGTACTGCCTCTATGTAGATCCAGGGATCGATTTCATGTATACTAGGTCCAGAGTCCGAAGACTCTCCCAGTCTTATGAATATCTTCGGTTGTCACACAACCTCCCACTACAACGGCATTCCGGTGTATAAACAGTAATAACAGTAGGTGCAGTTAGTGGTGTACCGCTACTCGGTTCGGCTGGTTCTAAGTCTTAATCTCTCTCTCTCATTTCAAAGTATTACGTCACTTTGGGCTTGTGGTTCATCTAATAGTCTTCCTCTAAGAACCGGGCGTTAGAACTTATAACGTCCTTCTGGTCCATAGTACTATTGAACACACATCTTTTGTTCTTCTAGGATATTCTACAACCGCATTTGAATGCGCCGTTGTTTCCAGACATATCCATAGAACATAGGTAGTTCCGTATAACTCATGCCTTTACTATTTCTATAAGAGTTCCATTTCTTAATTTCCGACACACCATTTCTACAGAACAGTGTATGGAGTAGTCATTTGGGATCAAATCCCAATCTCTGATTAGTATGCCATGCATTCCTCAGACAGGTACTTGCCTCCGCGATCAAATCGCAGGCTACAAATGGATATACCTTGATGGTTCTCCACAATTGCTCAGTGTCCATTGACATGTCAAAACACTTGCTTTTGTGGCACATCAGGTATTCTAATCCATTTCTCGAGTAATCATCAAATGAAGTACTCGTACCTTATTGTCTGAGTAGACATAGGTCTGCATACATCAGAGTCAATCAATTCTTATACTTGTCCGGATCTTATATCTTATATCCATAAAGGATTGCTTAGTCGTATTATCTTCCAAATTTGATTCTTAAGTCGGAAGGTCCACTCCTTCAACTTAATTGATCTTACAATCAATTTTCGACCTTTGAACTTCTTATTTGAATAAATATGACTTAGCATAAGAATCCACAAGTAAAATGATTTAACAAAGAAATCTCTTATTAGTAAAACGAGTTATATACTACGGTTCGTTGCATTGTGGTGGACTCAGGATTCATCATTCATATATTGCTAGCTAATGTACCAAAATAGATAATATCATTATTTCTTCTTATAACCATCAAATGATTAAAAGAAATAAAATATCCATTTATTAGAAATCCAGAACAAAGTTCTTTCTAATTTGAAAGGTACATAAAAGCAATAACCCAAAATGAAATCCTATAAAATGTCCTCCACTGCAACTGCTGCCTCCTCTACAACATTGCCCATGTAGACTACGATTTCTTCTTTTCTATGTCGTCGGGTTTCCTGGAACCCTTGCATTTAGAATGCACATACCGTCAGTGGTTCTATATCTACACACCAGGTTCCGGCAGATAATACCACTGACTATGTTTTACGACTAAAGAAAATTTCGTACTTTCTTTGAGAGGATAATCAGACTTCCAGTACCCAGACTGTTTGCATCGAGAACTCTTGCCTATTGGCTTTCTCGTCCCATCTCGTGATCCAAGAAACTTAGGACCACTGGGTTTCTTTGCTTGCTTTTCCTTTCCCCCGGTTTTGCCCTTAGGTTCGAAACCTTTGGCATTGGCTACAAGAGCTTGCGATTTCCGTCTCAACTCGTCTAAAAGGTCCATCATCTTAGAAACGTGTTCAAGTGCTTCCTCGAATGAATTACCTTTATGAGTATCCTCATCGCCTCTTGTCTAGCCACTAAGTCATGTCTAAACATCTCCTTGAGTTTGAACATGATATCAAAATCAGTCATTTCCTCATCAGTTAAGACATTAGTAGGCTCGGGAGGACAAAGCTTCATTGAGTACAAACTTGTACTCTTTAACAGTCTGGGCAATGTCCAGATCTCTATTCCAATCAATACATTCAGGGACCAATGAGTTAAATTCCTCAAGTATCATATAAAGTGGGTTCAAAGCCATCCATAATCTATGAGCACATATAATAACAAACAATCGATTTAATATCCGATATTATCTCCCTCAAATAATATTATTAAACCACTAATCACATCTAAAATCCCATCAGATATGGCAAGCCACGATAGTGTGGACGTTTACCTATCCAAATGATTTAGTAATTAGATTTGCTTCGGTCGTACATCATTATTAGCGTTACTTCGATGGGAAGAATACTAAGAAGCGTACCTAAGTGTAAACCATTACTCAGTATCTAAGAAGATCGTTTGGGACACGCATATTCATCGCAAGCCACGATAGTGTGGACGTTTACGTTAACATACGCTCCTTTACTCCCTTCTATAACTGTCTACATCAATCGATCCAAAATCCCATTCAGTGCAGCAAGCCACGATAGTGTGGACGTTTACTACACCAAAAGATTTTTACAATTGACTCCCAATTACTTGATCCATTCGATTTTTGTAAATCAGGACGCGGAGAATCATAAGTGAAACTCGAAGTTTCTAACCAGTGATTCACCATGCGAACAACCCTATCTCTCATTAGATGAGGGAGCCGAGCAGACAATCGATCCATTTCTAGAAATGGTACGAAGGTCTCTAATTTGTGTCATCCACATGACCAAGTGGCTTTGGCTCCATTCCACTCCTCGGGGTGAGAATGAGTCGACTTGAAGTCAGCTTCAGAAAGACAAATTAGGCATTGTTTGATAAACTTAATCAATGTTTCTCGTAAAAGGAATTACAAGAATTCTCCTCCAATGACTTGTCTATACGAACTTCGAAAGCTCATAAAAAATCACCAAGAGAACAGTAATGGAGACCATGGGAATGTTTCCAATCCCTCTCCCACTTAGCTTTTTATAATAAAGGGATACGCTATCTAATGCATAATTAAACACATAAGCATGCATACATGAAATAAAACACATAAAATATTATCACATAGTCAAAATAATACTAAAATATTATTTTCCGACTATTATGGCTTTATCGCATCTCCGTACGCATCTTCTAGTCTTCAGTCTTCGTTTTTGAATGCTCCATGTGACGAGAATATTAATCTCAATATTTAAATCTATTTATTTTTAATTAATCCAAAAGTTACTTAATTCGAAAATTAAGTCAATCGAATATATCAAAAATAAAATTAAATATTATTAATATTTCTATTTATTTTTATTTTCCTATCTAATTCTATTAAATCTCTAGAATCCCATCCAAGTCAAACTTGGAATATTCTAGAAGACTTCTATAATAGAATAAGGAAATAAAATAAATTAGGACTCTTCTACTTTCCATAATTAATTAATTTCCATCTATTGAAAATTCCCAAGAATAGGAATAATCAAATAGGAAATAAACTAATTCCAATTTAATTATTTTCCTATTCCATGAGAGTTCCTAAAAATAAGAACACTCAAATAGGAAAACCGAATTAATTAGGAAAGTCGGATTATGGTAGGAGTAGCGCGGGTTGGGAGTCCCCGCACCACCCCCACCGTCGACCGCCGCCGCCCCCAGCCCACGCGCCACCACCACCGGTGGCCGGCGTGGCCGGAAGCTCCCACGGACAGCCCCTTCGCCTAGGGCTCGATCGATCCTTCATGGGGATCGATCATGGGGATGATCGACCCCTCATCCCCTCGTCTTCTTCGTCACATCTTCTTCGTCTTCCGGCGATCGTTTCGGCATCGATCCAACGTAATTAAAATTACAAGAATTAAATTACAATTATCCGGTATCGATTCTATACATGAAATCGACCCTATACATTTTCCGGAAAAAGTAGAACGTAATAATAAACCTAAATTCGGTCAACCCCCGAATTTTTACTATTACAAGCATTCACCACACATAAAACGAATCTCGACATGTCCGAGAGTTTAATAATCAAGAACAATATTATGACATTAATTAAAATAATTAAATCTAGCCATAATAGTCGGAAACCCTGCAAGGTAGAACAATTTATCGAAAAATACCGTAAACGAAAACCAACGCTCTGATACCAATTGTTGGAAATCGATATCCCGGAATTAATAAATTTAAATAAATAAATTATCTAATTAATTCCGACCGAAATCCTTCGTAGATCGAATATCCGGGGTTGTCAAATTGCGGAACGACAACTCCAATCGAAATCCCGGTTGCCGGAAATCCGCCACGAACCACCACGCGAACCCGGACTCAACCAAACCCTAACCACGGGGATAGCCCGGGCTGTTCGGTCGAGCCCTCGCGTGGGGCTCGCGGCTGTCCTTGGCAGCCGCCTAGGGCTGCCCTTGGCAGCCCGCCGGGCATACTCGAACCCTCGCGGATCAGCCCCATCATCGAACCCTCGCCGCGTCCAAGCCGCGGCTGCCCGATGAAGGCGTGCGCTCGCACCATGCGAGCGCTAGGGTTCAGCCCGTAGGCCATCCCACAGCACCGGCGAAGTCCCGTGGACACGCCCAGCCATCCCACGGTGATCGCACGCCCAGCCACGGCGAACCGTGGCTAGCGATCACCGCCAGCCGCCGCCGCGCGAGCGGGGCTGCTCCAGCAGCCCGCTGGAGGTGCGTGGGTGATCGAGCTCGCCCTCGATCGAGTCTCGGCGTCCAGCCGAGGCTCTCGCCCTTCGACCCTTCCCTAGTCGAGCCGTTGAGCCGCCGGCGGTCCGGTGATCTTCGATCACCACCGCCCGGTTCAACCTCGACATGGGTCGCGTTCTTGGATCTTACGTTCACGTTATTTTCACGTTAATAATTTAAAATCATCGAAGGGGGTTCAACGATTTTACCTTTGTTCTCGTTGTACGGAGAAACGAGATCTATGAAGACCTTGAGACCTTCCCACGTATTCCTTGCACTAGCTCGAACGTCGGGTGGGCGACGATCTTCCGAACTCCATGGATCTCCCTCTCTACTTTCTCTCTCTAGAATTGTGATCTTCAAGTTATGAGAATAGAGAAGACCATGTAGTGCTTTTATAGGATACGTAGGGGATCTTAAGGAGGTGGAATATTGGGCTCCCAATATTAATGATTAAATTGAGCCCAAGCCCAAATCTATTAATCCATTAATATTAATTAATTCTATTTTCCACTATATAAAATTAATTGCACTCCCAATATTAAACCATATTATATCAAATAATATTTCTCCGGTAGTATTATTTATTCCGTGTATTTAAGATATAAATATCCATGAATAAAATTAATTTATTGCTAATTAATTTATTCATCTCTTATATCCGAGACTAGTACCATTCAACCTTAATTATTATGCGGAACGAATCCACCTGCAGGGTTTACATAATAATTCCTTATGAACTCATCTCGGGGATATTATCAACCCTTCCGGGATACACTTTCCCGTCAAGTATTCACGGCATGTCATATATAAAATATAGCGACCCAACTTAACCGGTAATTGACCCAGTAATTAAACCGGTCAATTCCTTTGGAAAATCAAAGTCACTTATATTAAATATACACACCCGCAATAGTATCGGGGATTAAGAATAAAATACACTGAGATTTAAATCGATTATCCAAGGCAATCCTAATCGATAAATCTCAAGCGATTCGCCCAATACACCAAGTGTACAAGTATGATAAAATAATCAAGACAAATTATTTTCTCCCTCATACAACGACTATACCGATGGATTGGTCCGTGTCCATCTAGGTCGTGAGCAACTGTTCGATTATATACGAGTAACCGATAGTATGATCTTCCGTGTGACGACGCACACCATACTAACTACAACGTATATAATTTAGGACTATAATTTGCATATATTTAATTATAAATAATTAAACGCAAATAATTGTTTATTTAATTAAATAGATTAATGGCAATGGATCGGGAGTTTCCGTTACTTAAATCTAGACATTAAGTACACAAATCCAACAGTCCATTCCACCTCGATTTGAGTTTCCCGGGGAACAACCGGAGCCTCGAGTTGAATAAGAGTACCTTCATCCCGGCTTTTAGCTCCTTGTTCTTGATCCTCCTATCATGAGTCACCTTCACCTTTTCTTTGTAGAGACGTGAATTCTCGTAGGCTTCATTGCGCATCTCGTCAAGCTCGGACAACTCTAAGGCTCGGGCACCTCCGCCCTCCATTAGATCCATGTTGGTAGCCTTGATTGCCCAATAAGCCCGGTGCTCGATTTCCACCGGTAAGTGGCAATGCTTTCCGAACACGAGGCGGTAAGGACTCATTGCGAGCACCGTCTTATATGCAGTCCGATAAGCCCATAGGGCCGAGTTGAGTCTCTCCGACCAATCCTTGCGGGAAGGTTTCACGGTCTTCTCGAGGATCTCCTTTACTTGGCGGTTACTTGTTTCGGCTTGCCCGGACGTTTGTGGGTGATAAGCCGTGGCTATTTTGTGGTTGATGCCGTTCTTGACCATCAACTTCTCGAAAAGTTTGTTGCAAAAGTGCTTCCCGCCATCGCTGATAATGGCCTTCGGGAATCCGAACCTAGTAAGAATATTCTCCTACACAAACTTGAGAACAATTTTAGCATCACAAGTCCTAGTGGGGATTGCTTCAACCCACTTGGACAAATAATCAACGCCCAACAAGATATACTCAAAACCAAAAGACACGGGAAAGGGCCCATAAAATCAATACCCCAAACATCAAAAATTTCAACCGCTAAATTGATATTTAAAGGCATCTCATCTCTCTTACCGATATTCCCCATGCGTTGGCACCGGTCACAAGCTTTGCAATAATCAATTGCATCACGGAAAAGAGATGGCCAAAACAAACCTGATTGGAGCACCTCGTGGGCTGTTTTATGACCCCCAAAGTGACCTCCACTCTCGTCGTGGTGGCAACATTTTAGTACATCAGCTTGTTCCTCCTCCGGAAGACAACGGCGAATCACCTCATCCTTCCCGAATTTGTAGAGGTAAAGGTCTGACCAGAAGTACTCCCGGGACAAATGTTCAAACCTCACCTTTTCTTGAGAAGTCATCCCTTCTCTTAGAGCTCCTGCAACCAAAAAGTTCACGATATCCGCGTACCAAAGTACCGGGGTCATAGCCATAGCAAGCTCATAAGGAAAAGAGTCGGGAATCGAACCATCAATACTATCTCCTAAAATCTCGGGGGGTGGCTCTAGCCTAGACAAGTGATCGGCTACTACGTTCTCGCACCCCTTCCTATCCTTAATCTCTACGTCGAACTCTTGTAGTAAGAGGATCCATCTAATCAACCTCGGTTTGGCTTGAGCCTTAGCTAGCAAGTCTCGTAAGGCTTGGTGGTCACTATGGACGACTACTTTAGACCCTATGATGTAAGACCTAAACTTATCCAAGGAAAACACGATGGCTAACAACTCTTTCTCGGTGGTGGTGTAGTTGGTTTGGGCACTATTTAAGGTCACACTAGCGTAATAAATAACCCTAAGCAACTTATCCACTTTCTGACCAAGAACCGCTCCTACCGATGAGTTAGACGCATCACACATAATTTCAAAGGGCAACTCCCAATTAGGTGCTACAACTACCGGGGCTGAGGTAAACTTCTCCTTAAGTGTATTAAAAGCTACTAGACACGACTCGTCGAACTTAAACTCAACATCTTGCCCTAGTAAATGACACAAAGGTTGGCTAATCTTAGAGAAATCCTTAATGAACCTCCTATAGAACCCGGCGTGCCCAAGGAAGCTACGGATGCCCTTAACATTAATGGGATGGGGGTAGTCGCTCAATAACCTCTATCTTGGCTCTATCAACCTCTATCCCCCGACTAGACACCATATGTCCTAGTACTATCCCACTAGTCACCATGAAATGACTATTCTCCCAACTCAAGGTAAGACTACTCTCAATGCACCTTTTAAGGACTCTATCGAGCTTACCTAGACAATCATCAAAGGAAGAGCCAAAAACAGAGAAATCATCCATGAACACTTCCATGAAGTTACCTATCATCTCGGAGAAGATAGACATCATACACCGCTGGAATGTTCCCGGTGCATTGCACAAGCCGAAGGGCATCCTCCTCCAAGCATAAGTACCAATGGGGCATTTGAAAGTCGTCATCTCCTGGTCTTCCGGTGCTATCGCCACCTGGTAGTAACCTGACAAGCCATCAAGAAAACAATAAAATGCATGTCCTGATAATTTATCAAGTAATTGATCAATAAAAGGGAGAGGGAAATGGTCCTTTCGGGTGGCGGCATTTAACTTCCGATAGTCAATGCACATCCGCCACCCAGTAGTGATACGAGTCAGAAGAATCTCTCCTTTCTGGTTCTCCACCACGGTGATGCCTCCTTTCTTCGGGACCACATGAACCGAACTCACCCAACGGCTATCGGCAACGGCATAGATCAACCCCTCATCCAGGAGCTTGTAGATCTCCGTCCTCACGACTTCCATCAATACCGGGTTGAGTCGCCTCTGCCCATCTCTCTTAGGGATCGATCCCTCCTCTAAAATTATCCGGTGCATGCACACCGAGGGGTCGATGCCACGGATATCTCCTAGACTCCACCCAAAAGCTTTCTTGTTCTGCTTTAGTATCGCCACGAGCGCTTCTTCATCCTCGGCTCTCAAAGTGGCTGAGATGATCACGGGTTTTTGTTCCCCGTCTTCCAAGAAAACATATTTGAGGTGGCTCGGTAACGGCTTCAACTCCACCTTATTTTTCGGAGCCTCGATCTCGGCTTTCTGTGAACTAGGTCGCACAAAGGTAGGTTCGGTCAACTTCTCCTCTTCACCCTCGAGGACTTCGGGGCTACTTTCCTCTACGAACGCGGCTTCCACTTCGTCTTCTACATGGTCGACGAAGAAGCAATTCTCCACATAAAGGGCAGCGGGAGTGGCTTTCCCCGTTCGGACGGAGAATGAGACTTTCTCACCAAGAACGGTCATTTCAAGTACACCATTCTTCACATCAATCACCGTGTTAGTGGTGGCCATGAATGGTCTCCCAAGTAGAATGGCGTGATCACGCCCATTCTCGGGAACTTCTCCAACATCGAGTACCACGAAGTCCACGGGGAATATTAATCCACCGACCTGTACCAAAATGTCTTCCACAATCCCCTTGGGATATCGAATCGATCGGTCGGCGAGCTGGAGGCACATACGAGTAGGCTTGAGATCGCCTAACTCCAACTTCTCGTACACGGCGTACGACATCAAATTTATTCCCGCTCCCAAGTCGAGCATCCCGGACACTTCCTTGCCATTTCCAACGGTAATCGTTATGTTGAAACTCCCGGGGTCTCTCTGTTTCTCGGGGAGCTTGTGCTGAAGTATCGCACTTGCCACCTCTGAAACCACAACCTTTTCGTTGTCGATGAACTTCCTCTTCCTCGAAGCGAGGTCCTTAAAGAACTTGACATAGGACGGAATGTTTCGGATGATGTCGAGGAGAGGGAGATTCACATTCACCTTAGACAAAAGCTGATAAATCTCCGAGAACTGCTGATCTTGCTTCTCGTTCCTCAACCGATGCGGGTATGGTGGCACGGGAGGCCTATAGGGATTATCGGTCTTGTGTAAGGCTGCCCGACTCGTCTCGGGTGCTGGCATTGGATTTTCTACCGGTTTCTCCACCGGCTTCTCCAACGGTTCCTCGATCGGGACTCTTTGCTCGGCTACTTCCGGTGCCGGAATGTCCTCTTCTACTTCCTCGGTTGGCATTTCGACGTGATTATCAATGACACGTCCGCTCCTAAGTACTGTGACCGCCTTAGCTTGATGCGGTTGGCTCGGAATCCGATCCTTCTGATTAGCCTGTGCCATCTCATTCATTCGACTAGCCATCTGCCCAACTTGCGTCTCGATCCTCTTAATCGCCGCATTCTGGTTAGTCATATTAGACTCCACCCCCTCGATCTTCTGCTGGTTATGATTCAGGATGGTCTGCGTCGAGGCCATGAAGGATGCAAACTTCTCGTCTAAGTCTGAAGTCTTCGGTGGTACCTGTTGAGGCTGAGGTGGGGGCGGATAGTACGGCTGATTTTGCTGTTGCTGGTACTGGGGCCTCTGATAATTCTGATTATTATGCCAATTCTGGTTCCTGGCATTCTGGTACCCCTAATTCTGAGGTCGGTTCTGATTATTGAAGTTCGTCTGAGAACCTTGTCCCTGAGTCTATGGCTGGTATTGCTTCCACGAGAAGTTAGGATGGTTCCTCCAGGCTGGGTTGTAAGTGTTAGAGTAGGGGTCATTCCTCTGGTTGCCCTGCTGATTTTACCCCTGCATCGCATTCACCTGCACCTCGGGACCATAGTTCGGGTCCATCATTTGGGGTGGAGATGGCATGCCCTGTGTTGGGATATGTCCTTCGATCCTACGTGTGCAATCGATAAAGTCATAAGGTCGTCTATGGATGTTAAATGATTAGTCGATAATATTAATTGTTGGGAACAATATAATATTGATCGATAATCAAACCTACAGGGTCACACACGGACTCGATGTTGATATACGTTGCTTGATAATAATATTGATTTAGAATCCATATTTACGTGGAATTATACATGCATGGGATGCATGGCTTGCATGGAATGCATGTCACATAGTGTGACATGGCATGCCACACAAGCAAATGGGACCACATATCATGATTTGGCATGATTAGGTGGAAGTGTCCTTTCATCTCCCCATTAACCACCATTACTTGTGCATTATGATGCACATAATGGGGGGTTTACATGGAGTGGTTAATGGAGATGAATAAAGACATGAAAATCTGATTTTCATGACACTTGAACATCACCCACGAAATTCCACACAAAAAGATAGAGAAAAGAGCTCTTGGAGAGACGTCTTTACAAGCCACAAGCATGTTCATCAACCGGGTTCGTGTGCAACACGTAGAGGCCGGGCCATTTGTGCGACTTCAACATCCGGGCGATCTAGACAAGAAAAGTGACGAGGTCATTCACAAGGAGAGCATCTAGTGACTGATCCATGAAGGTGGTTCAATCGACTCAACACCACCTTCAACGAGGCACGCTACACCGGTTGTAAGTGTTATCGTTAATCCCTATATATATATATTGGATGTATATATATAAACGTGTCTATACATATAATGTGTGCCTAGATCTTCATGTTGTTCGTGTTCTATTGTTTTACACGCTTCCGCACACACGAACAAGGTAATCGAGCGATTGGATCGGCATCGAAAACCATCAATTGGTATCAGAGCCTAGGGCTCGTGCACATGTTTTGTGTTGGACACAATTTTAAACAACATAATTGCTCTTATGTGCTTCTTTGTTGTGGTGTTGATTGCTTGTCATAGATGTAAGGCCAACCACAGATAGTGGTTGGGTGAATGCAATCGTGTTTTTTACGTACCGAATGGCTTTAGTTTTGAGGCCTGCGTGCCTTGGAATCATTTGTAATAGATAGGTTTCTTTTACATATGTATTGTACAACTTGTAAGCAGTGGATTTGATCCACGGATCGACCTTGGATCTCGAAGCACCGACGGATACGAAGAGAAACGAAGCAAGAAGAAGCATTTTTTCAGCCACTGGAGCAGGTAGCGGTCGCTACCCTAGGGGTAGCGGTCGCTACCCTGAACGCTAGGCTGATCGCTACTCGATCGCTACCGGGGCCGAAAAATGGTCTGGACCAAGGTAGCGGTCGCTACCCTAGGGGTAGCGGTCGCTACCCCCTCTGGAATCAGCATTACGCCGTTTCGGTGTACGGGGCGCTACTCATGGAGTTTTGCTTATTTTTCGTTCGTTCTTTTTTCTGTGTGTTGTGAGGTTTAGGGGCCATTCGAGTATGTATTGCTTGCTGTGCTAGTTCTAGGTTTATATATGTTATAAATGTTCAACCAACATACATACAACCTTAAACATGCATGTTCCCAGAATAATGAGTATAATGTCTTGTCCAAAGCATCACACTCATGAAGCCCTCGATCATAAGTTGGTAGGTCCGCCTCAGCAGGGTACTACTTGTTATCTTGGGATAAGTGGGAGTAAAGGTTAGACCTTTACACGTGAGTTTGGTTTTCTCATCGATAGATCCACTGCAGGCGTGGCTATCGAGACATGAGATGAGAATGGGATTCTCATCGACCGAGAGTGATATTAGATATCATTGACATGGGTATGTCTACCTATCTTGAAATACTTAAGTGCGGACTCAGTCGGCTTAAAGATTTGCAAGATGAGGATCTCGGGATCGTTTTGTTCTAAGGGACAATGATATTGGATATCAATTGAACAAAATGAAATAAATAAGTACAATTGTTAGACAACCTTATTTGTTTACCGCTTTGTGGATGTTTACAAACTTTAGTTATCTTACTTTTATAGTTTATCATGTCAAATATCAACTCAATTCAAGTTTGGTTCAATTCTTGATTATGAAAAATTGAACAAATTTTCTTGATTCACAACGTAATTTTGAGGATGGTCCTCAAATATGAAGACAAGGAAAATGTGTTAGATAACCACATCCTAAGATATCATTGAACAACTCAATAGCATGTTCGGGGAATATGCTAAGATTGAGCGGTTCGGTATGACCAGGGTCATCGCTTCAGCTAGGCTGGAAAAATGGAAATCTATGGAATCACATGTGCAACAAATGATTGGATTATTTGCTTCAAGTGACCGCCTAGATTTTTCCTATGATGATTATTTGGCAACAGATTTCATACTTCAATCTCATGATGGTTATAATGCCTTTAGGCTAAAATTTCCACATGAATGATTTGAAGAAATCACTTCGTGAGCTCCACGGGATGCTCAAGGCTGCTGAGCCGGCGATAGATAAGGACCCTAAGAGGGAAATTCTTATGATATGGGATAGGGTATTCAAAAGAGCATGGGCAAGAAGGCTACTAGGGTTCCTAGGGAATCTCAATGCGTCTACTGCAAAAGTGTTGGACACTACTTGCAAACATATAAAAAATTCATATTTTATTCAATTTCAAAACAAATGCCTAATTTGTCTTTCATTTGATGGATTATAAGGTTAGGATTATTTACACCTCGGGGAGTGATTTAATCCAAAACACTTAAGTTCATCAATGACACAAATTAGAGACTTTCGAGCCATTGGATGGCGTGAAACGATTGTCTGGTTGGCTCCCTCATATTATATGAGAGATAGGGCTTCAATTGCATGATAATATCGCTGGTTAGAAAACTTTGATTTTTCACTTACGATTTATCACGTTTTGACATTGTATTAATTTTGAATGGGAAATTTGAATGAGACTCAATTATTGGGAATAATTGAATTTGCCCAAAGTTCAAAGAAGATGTGAAGAACGGGGTTGATTCATCTTCAAGTATTAATGATATAGACATTAAACTTCACAAATTCTACTTCTTGGGTATTGGATGCCAAATATGGTTCTCACATTTTTATGTGGAGGAACTACATAGAAGTATAAATTTTGGTGAATAGAGATGTCGATCTACGAGCAAGAAATGGAGCGAAGGTCGCTGCATTAGCCGTATGATCATATGATGTTGTTTTGCCTTAGGGCATTGTTTTAGTATTATAACTATGTAATTTTTCGTACCTTAAATAAACAATGAATATTGGTTCAGTATTGGATACTGATGGATTAGTTTTTCACTATTTAAATAGTTTGATAACTATTTTAATTGTGAACTATTCTTTGTTTTGGTACGATTATTACATTATTTATTTATACTTTAAACTCAACAAATCATATATAACATTAACACCAAAGGCCGAATCGAATAAGTCTCAATGAGACATAACTGTAACATTGTTGATTAGATCAAAATCTAAACATGCAACGGATCTTCTTTTAGAAGGCATTCTAGAATCATTTGACTTGGAGTCATTTGATACATGTTAATGATGTTTGATGGACAAAGATAACAATGTCATCTTTCTTGGAGAAAGGAGAACATGTGAGTGATTAATTAGGGATGATCCATACTGATGTATGTGGAACCTATCAGTTCACAAGCACATGAAGGTTATGTTTTGGAAAAGAGAAAACAAACTATATTAGATATAGTTCGACCATTCGATGAGAGGTCTAAATGAACTACTGGTCTCTTTTGGGAACACACAATTCTTGACTTCAACTTATACACTGAATAGGACGCTGTCAAAAGCTGTTGATAAGACACCATACTAGGTATGGAAAGGGAGGGTCCCTAAATTGTTTTCATCAAGATTTGAGGTTCTAAAAGCTTCTCTGACGAGATTTATCTCTATAGAGCTTGAACTCAAATGGGATAAAAGTTTCCTTATGGTATGTCCATAAGAAACTCGAGGGTACAACTTCTACGATCTATTTGAGAACAATATTTTGTTGCTCAAGATAGTGATTTTCTTGAAAAGAGTTATCTTTCCTAGAAATTCAGTGGGAGCTCGGTTGTCTTGAACGAGGTTCAAGTGAAACAACCAATGATGAATACTCAAGACTGGGTTGAGAGTATTCTTAAGGTTTTGGAAGCCATACCAGCCCTAGTAGGTCCGAAAGGCATAAATCTATCTCTATTATCCAAATACTTAGATATTGTGACCAATGAGAGATATGAATTCATGCTTTTGGAAAGAGATGAACCTTCGACTTAATTCCAAACTATGACGAGTCCAGCTACTGAAAATTGGCATGGTGCCATGAAATCTGAGATGATATCAATATCTGATAATCAAGTTTGGAACTTGATATATTTGCATCACGGGGTTAAACCCAATTAATGCTAATAGATCTTTAAGATCTAAACAGACAGATGGAAAACCTAGGGTTTTCAGAGCAAGGTTGATGGTAAAAGTTTTATTCACGAGGTGGATTATGGAAAAACTTTCACCCGTTGCTTTGATTAAATCATTTAGATTATCTTAGCCATTGCTACTCATCTTGATAATGAGTTATGGTAATATTGGATGTTAAAACTAACTTCTTGAATTGGATTCTAGAAGAGAATGTGTTTTGACACAGCCAAATAGTTTTATCGATCCTAATAAGGCTGAGAAATTATGCAATCTTATAATTCCATTTATGGAATAAATCAAAGCATATCGGAGTAGCAATCTTTAGTTCAATGAATCCATACTGGGTTTTGGATTTCAGAGGAACTCGGAAGAGTCTTGTTTTACAAGAAGAACAGTGGGAGTTACGTTGTATACATTGTGTTGTATGTCGATGACATACTCCTTATTGGAAACAATGTTTCTATGCTTAATTCTATTAAAGAATGACTTGGAAATTGTTTTTCAATAAAGGATCTTGGAGAAGCACAGTACATATTGGGCATCAAGATCTGTCGGAACAGATCGAAAAGGATGTTTGGACTTAGTCAAGCCACCTATATTGATAAGGTGCTTGACAGGTTCAGAATGAAAGACGCCAAAAAGGGTCTCATTCCAATGAGTCATGGCACATCTCTTAGCAAGATGCAAGGCCCTACGGGACTTGATGAGCAAAAGAGGATGGAAAACATTCCTTATGCTTCGGCAATAGGGTCTATAATGTATGCCATGATATGTACACGACCGGACGTATCGTATGCTTTGAGCATGACGAGTCAGTTTCAAGGAAACCCAGGTGAGGCGCATTAGACTGCGGCAAAGAATATTCTTATGTACCTTAGATGGACTAAATAATATTTTGTTGTCTTTGGAAGACAAAAAGAGTTGATATTAACAAGCTGTTTGAATGCTAACTTCAAAACAGACTAAGATAATTTCCGATTTTAATCTGGTTATATCTTTTGTCTAGTTAGAGGTGAAATTAGCTGGAATAGTTCCATGCAATGCAATATAGCTAATTAAACTACATAAGCTGAGTACAATACTGCATTGGATACTGCATTGGATGCAGTGATGTTGGTAGTTCAGATTTGAAAGTTCTTCAATGAACTAGGTGGCGTAACTAGCTCGGCCCATCCGATAGTTCTCTATTTATAGTAGATCTATCGCGCAAGCCAATGAGCCTAGGGAGCACTACAAATCTAAAGCTGGTGCTCAGGATGTTCCACATTATCTGGGAGATAGTTTTGTGGAGACATCAAGATAATAAAGTTGCAACTTTTGGTAAGGTTGCAAACCCGCTTTCTAAACCTCTCCAGCAGTTTAAGCTTGAGGCTTTCACGACTGCAATAGAGATCAGACATCTTAGAGAAGGGTTGTGATTTCTATTACTGTATTAGATACTTTTGGAGATTTGGTAAACATTCACTCATATGTATAATACATATTTCTTCATATAAATATGGTTTAATTTATATGAATTGTCCAAATGATTAAATGATATCAATTGGGTTATGAGGTCGACTTACCGCATAATGAAGTCCCAATGGTTGAACTGATATACTTGAATCATATAGTTGTTCCTGGTTCGTATAATCGAGTACGGACAAACCGATAATACAATGAACTAGATTGTAATGTGTACTATAGCGCCGCTTCATGGGCTAGTGATGTGGGACATCAAGTACAATTACATAGATATTAGCTGGGAGCTAATGATCGAACAGACCCGACTGGAATAGTATTTAAGATTTCGAGTCATAATACTATTTCATTGACTGTCGAGCAATTTCCTCTGACCTGAGTAGTCTAGAGTGATTCCATTGTGAAATGGTGTACTTTGATACAAGTAAACGCCTTTCGTAAAAGGAGGTTATAAAACTTGTTATTGGGTATATCAGGAAGCAAGTGGGAGAGCTTGGATTGACAAGATGGGATTGTCCTCCATTTTATAATGGGATACATGTCTTAACGGCCACTTGGAGAGTCGAGACTGTGGAAAATACGTGGCCACGTCCAGATTCGTATCATAGTGATAAATCTGGTTTTACAGTCTGTCTCAAAGTCCAAGAAAGGTTTGAACCGATTGAGGATGACTCAAGTCTTGCCTCAAGTTCAAACTTAGACATAAAGTGACAACAGGAAATTGGCAGCACACTGGCTCTGAAGGCCAAGTGGGAGATTGTTGGGATATGTCCTTCGATCCTACGTGTGCAATCGATAAAGTCATAAGGTCGTCTATGGATGTTAAATGATTAGTCGATAATATTAATTGTTGGGAACAATATAATATTGATCGATAATCAAACCTACAGGGTCACACACGGACTCGATGTTGATATACGTTGCTTGATAATAATATTGATTTAGAATCCATATTTACGTGGAATTATACATGCATGGGATGCATGGCTTGCATGGAATGCATGTCACATAGTGTGACATGGCATGCCACACAAGCAAATGGGACCACATATCATGATTTGGCATGATTAGGTGGAAGTGTCCTTTCATCTCCCCATTAACCACCATTACTTGTGCATTATGATGCACATAATGGGGGGTTTACATGGAGTGGTTAATGGAGATGAATAAAGACATGAAAATCTGATTTTCATGACACTTGAACATCACCCACGAAATTCCACACAAAAAGATAGAGAAAAGAGCTCTTGGAGAGACGTCTTTACAAGCCACAAGCATGTTCATCAACCGGGTTCGTGTGCAACACGTAGAGGCCGGGCCATTTGTGCGACTTCAACATCCGGGCGATCTAGACAAGAAAAGTGACGAGGTCATTCACAAGGAGAGCATCTAGTGACTGATCCATGAAGGTGGTTCAATCGACTCAACACCACCTTCAACGAGGCACGCTACACCGGTTGTAAGTGTTATCGTTAATCCCTATATATATATATTGGATGTATATATATAAACGTGTCTATACATATAATGTGTGCCTAGATCTTCATGTTGTTCGTGTTCTATTGTTTTACACGCTTCCGCACACACGAACAAGGTAATCGAGCGATTGGATCGGCATCGAAAACCATCACCCTGGCCACAAGTGCTCGAGAAATGGCCTATCTCCCCACATAAGCTACATGGTTCTACTCGATAGATCTGTCGCTTGGGCTGCTCCTCAGTGGTCTCAAGCATCTGAACTTTCTTTGTTAGGTCGGCAACTTGCTTTGCCAACTGGGCATTGACACTCCCCTCGGGTCTGGCATAGCTACTACTTCCCCTTGAGCTCGTTTGCCTCGACTCAGCTGATAGTGACTTGAAGATCTCCGTCATCTCATCACTGTTCCGACCACTGATATTTCCGCCGGCTGCGGTTTTCACCTCTCTCTGATCCTCTCTGCTCAATCCCTTGTAGAAGAACTGGATGATCGAATTGGGAGTGAGGTCTTGATGTGGGCACTGTCTCAGTAGGCTTCTGAATCGCTCCCAAGCCTCATGGAAAAACTCCCCCGGTTCTTGCTCGAAGGCACAAATCTGACCTTTTAAGTCGAAGGTCTTCTGCTGAGGATAGAACCGAGTGATGAACTCCCGGTACATGTCCGTCCAGGTGGTAATCGAGTCCGGCTCCAAGGATAGCAGCCAGTTCTTCGCCCTATCTCTCAAGGCATACGGGACACACTTCAACCGGAGCTGATCATCATCGAGTGCTCCGAGGGGGAAGGCATGCAAGGCTGTGTAGAATTCCCTGATGAAGTTGAGTGCATCCTCGTTAGTGGTTCCGGAGAACTGAGGAAGCTGAGCAAGATGGTGTGCCTTGAGGTCGTATCTCCGGGCGGCATCACTTAGGAGGATGCATGAGCTAGCTCCGTCGATTTGCGGATGCGTCAGATCTCCAAAGAGGGGTGGTGGGGCACGGTAGTTGTTGTTGCGGTTGTAGTTGTTGTTGCGGTTGTTGTTGTTGTTGTTGTTGTTGTTGTTGTTGTTGTTGTTGTTGTTGTTGTTGTTGTTGTTGTTGTTGTTGTTGTTGTTGTTGTTGTTGTTGTTGTTGTTGTTGTTGTTGTTGTTGTTGTTGTTGTTGTTGTTGTTGTTGTTGTTGTTGTTGTTGTTGTTGTTGTTGTTGTTGTTGTTGTTGTTGTTGTTGTTGTTGTTGTTGTTGTTGTTGTTGTTGTTGTTGTTGTTGTTGTTGTTGTTGTTGTTGTTGTTGTTGTTGTTGTTGTTGTTGTTGTTGTTGTTGTTGTTGTTGTTGTTGTTGTTGTTGTTGTTGTTGTTGTTGTTGTTGTTGTTGTTGTTGTTGTTGTTGTTGTTGTTGTTGTTGTTGTTGTTGTTGTTGTTGTTGTTGTTGTTGTTGTTGTTGTTGTTGTTGTTGTTGTTGTTGTTGTTGTTGTTGTTGTTGTTGTTGTTGTTGTTGTTGTTGTTGTTGTTGTTGTTGTTGTTGTTGTTGTTGTTGTTGTTGTTGTTGTTGTTGTTGTTGTTGTTGTTGTTGTTGTTGTTGTTGTTGTTGTTGTTGTTGTTGTTGTTGTTGTTGTTGTTGTTGTTGTTGTTGTTGTTGTTGTTGTTGTTGTTGTTGTTGTTGTTGTTGTTGTTGTTGTTGTTGTTGTTGTTGTTGTTGTTGTTGTTGTTGTTGTTGTTGTTGTTGTTGTTGTTGTTGTTGTTGTTGTTGTTGTTGTTGTTGTTGTTGTTGTTGTTGTTGTTGTTGTTGTTGTTGTTGTTGTTGTTGTTGTTGTTGTTGTTGTTGTTGTTGTTGTTGTTGTTGTTGTTGTTGTTGTTGTTGTTGTTGTTGTTGTTGTTGTTGTTGTTGTTGTTGTTGTTGTTGTTGTTGTTGTTGTTGTTGTTGTTGTTGTTGTTGTTGTTGTTGTTGTTGTTGTTGTTGTTGTTGTTGTTGTTGTTGTTGTTGTTGTTGTTGTTGTTGTTGTTGTTGTTGTTGTTGTTGTTGTT
This sequence comes from Euphrasia confusa, assembly GCA_954870475.1. NCBI lineage: Eukaryota > Viridiplantae > Streptophyta > Magnoliopsida > Lamiales > Orobanchaceae > Euphrasia > Euphrasia confusa. Next base: position 13,003,016 of record OX940969.1, read on the forward strand.
GTTGTTGTTGTTGTTGTTGTTGTTGTTGTTGTTGTTGTTGTTGTTGTTGTTGTTGTTGTTGTTGTTGTTGTTGTTGTTGTTGTTGTTGTTGTTGTTGTTGTTGTTGTTGTTGTTGTTGTTGTTGTTGTTGTTGTTGTTGTTGTTGTTGTTGTTGTTGTTGTTGTTGTCGTTGTTGTTTTTTTTGTCGTTGTCGTTGTCGTTGTCGTTGTCGTTGTCGTTGTCCTTGTCGTGAATTGCGATTATTGCTTTCGTGTTAAATGTTGAATTCATAAAATTATTCTAACATGTCCGTTCCCGGTTGATGTTAATTCAAAATCGAAATTCAAATATTAACCCTAATTCAATAATCACTCAACCCTAGCCCTAGGAAAAGAATTTAGCTACTCATGGTTTTTAACGAAGATCGATTAAATTTTTGAAAAGTAAAATTCATGAAAGGATTTTCGGAAAGTAAAAATAATTAAACAATGAATCAAGCAAGGAATTGAAAAACACTAAAATTAAAAACAAGAAAACTTACTAGATCAATATCCAAATCCAAACCAAAGTACCCGTCGGCGGAATCTCCGACTTTTTCCGAATTCGATTACAATCCGAAGTGAAGAAAAGCATAAATCAAAACCTAAGCAACGAGTTCCCCAGAGCTCTCAAAAGTGCGGTGAAAATAATATGAAAAATGGTGTCTAAGTTTCTGGGACGAAGCCCTATTTATAATTCGTCAAAAGCCGAGTCAAAATCGCGGTCAAAGCTGGAGAAAGGACCAAGCGATCGCCTGTGAAGGGAAGCGATCGCTCGCGCTGGCTGGCAGGCGGGCGCCTGGGCTGGGAAGCGGTCGCCTGGTGGGGGAAAACAGAATTCTGGACTTGAGGGCAAGCGATCGCCTGACAGGGGGGGCGATCGCTCGCGGCGGCGAGGAAGCGACCGCTTGCTGAGGAAGCGGTCGCCTGGTGTCAATTTCAGGCTTCCTGGAATTCTGGCACGCGATCGCTTGCTTCTGGGCTGCACCGGCTTCGCTTCGACTCGACGCATTTTAGCTCCTTTCTTCGTCTTTTTCGAAACATGCGTGCTCGTCTACCTACACACTCGACAAACGCATCAAACATACCAACGCCACGAAGAATACGCAAGAAACAACTCAAATGACTCAATTCACACGCAAATGGATATGAGAAACGACACCAAAAACACGATCATCATATACATATATATATAAGTACGAGTATATGATCATGAAACTATTGAAATGCCGATGTTATACTCGATTTTATTATTGTTTCTGGGAGTTATTTGGTATATTTTAGGTATATATGTGTATGATTATTCAGGGATTATGCATTATTGATGTGACGAAGCTTATGCACGGTATAGTTGAGTTTTAGTGTGTATTGTAGGTGAAAAACGACTAAAGAACGGTGTTGACTCAAAGCCGGAATTGCAGCAACTTCGACGCAAAAACTGCTATCACTCGATCATAACTAGAAGCCTAGACGTATTTGGACGCGAAGATTGTGAAGTCTAGTTTCCGTGGGATTTTGAATCATGCCAATCGGAGTTCAGACGAGGAAGATATGACGAGAATCGAGAAGTCGCGCACAGGGAGGAAGCTTGTCGGGTGACAGACAGGGAATTGAGGTTTTCTGTCGACCGATAGTGTTTTGAGAGCGTCGTTTTTGAGTTATGCAAAGAATTGCTTCTTCGAACGACGAAAATTCCCGCGACCGACGACTTAGTTTCAGCCGACATCATTTCTTGTCGGCCGACAGGGGGCTTGTCGGGCGGCACGGACTAATGTCGCCCAACACCAAGCACTGGGCGCGGATGGTCGCGACTGCACTGTGCACCTTCAGGAGAAATGCGATCCCGACTTCGTTAACCGTTGGATCGAGTCGAATTTCGGAAATAAGATATAAATAAATTAATTAACAATAAATTAATTTTATTCATGGACATTTATATCTTAAACGCACGGAATAAATAATACTACCAGAGATAATATTATTTGATATAATATGGTATATTATTGGGAGTGCAATTATATTTATATAGTTGAGTTAATATATAATTAATATTAATGGATTAATAGATTTGAAGATCCCCTACGTAGCCTATAAGAGCACTACATGGTCTTCTCTATTCTCACAACTTGAAGATCACAATTCTAGAGAGAGAAAGGAGAGAAGGAGATCCATAGGAGTTCGGAGGATCGTCGCCCACACGACGTTCGAACGAAGTGCAAGGAATACGTGGGAAGATTCAAAGGTCTTCAATTAACTTCGTTTCTCCGCACAACGAGCTGAAGGTAGAAATCGTAAAACTCCCTTTTATGATTTTGTGTTTTAATCGTGATATACACATGAACCGAAGGTCGGGAAACGAATGAACTCCGCGGACGGGGATTCGAGATCCCCGACGGAGATCGAGAGAAGCCCTCGGCTGGGCGCCGAGGGAGGCGATCGAACCCTAAGGTTCGATCGCGAGCACACACGAGGAACCCCGGCTGGACGCCGGGGCATGCGATCGACCGCGTGGTCGATCGCCGGGCAGCCGCGGCTGGAGCCGCGGCGGGTCAGCTGGGCTGACCGCCCTCCTCACGGCGGTGGCGGTGAGTCGCCGGACTCACCGCCGGGGGCAGCTGGAGCAGCCCCATGCGATCGCAAGTGCGATCGCGATCCCCCTCGCGGCGGGGGCTCGACTAGGGTTTAGCTAGACCTTAGTACAAGTGGGAGATTGTTGGAGTTGTGTACTTAATGTCTAGATTTAAGTAACGGAAACTCCCGATCCATTGCCATTAATCTATTTAATTAAATAAACAATTATTTGCGTTTAATTAATTATAATTAAATATATGTAAATTATAGTCCTAGATTATATACGTTGTAGTTAGTATGGTGTGCGGGCCCACACAGAAGATCATACTATCGGTTACTCGTATTTAATCAAACAGTTGCTCACGACCTAGATGGACACGGACCAATCCATCGGTATAGTCGTTGTGTGAGAGAGAAAATAATCTATCTTGATTATTTTATCACACTTGTACACTTGGTGTATTGGGCGGATCGCTTGAGATTTATCGATTAGGATTGCCTTGGATAATCGATTTAAATCTCAGTGTATTTTATTTTTAATCCCCGATACTATTGTGGGTGTGTATATTTAATATAAATGACTTTGATTTTCCAAAGGAATTGACCGGTTTAATTATTGGGTCAATTACCGGTTAAGTTGGGTCGCTATATTTTATATATGACATGCCGTGAATACTTGAAGGGAAAGTGTATCCCGTAAGGGTTGATAATATCCCCGAGATTAGTCTAGAGAGTTCGTGAAGGAGATCCATAAGCTTGGAGGATCGTCGCCCACCCGACGTTCAAGCTAGTGCAAGGAATACGTGGGAAGATTCAAAGGTCATCGATTGATCTCGTTTCTCCGAACAACGAATCGAAGGTAAAATCGTTAAACACCCTTGATGATTTTATTCGATTTAATTTATCGTGAAATACCGTAGAACGCAAGATCCAAAGATCGAACCCCGAATTAGACGAGCGATCACGCGGTGGTGGTGAAACCACCGGACCGCGGAATCGCCCGCCTAGGGTTTCGAAGGGGGCGTGAGGATCGACCCTCGGCTGGAGCCGAGGGCACGCGATCGATCGCTTGGATCGATCGCGGAGGGCACGGGCTGGTGCCGTCCCTCCCCACCGTGAAGGTGGCTCACCTCCAGGCGGCGGTGAGTCGCCGGACTCGCCGCGGGGGCTGCTGGGCAGCCCCACCCCATCGATCGCGATGGACGCGATCGCTCATCGCGTGAACCCCGCGACGCGGGGGTTCGGCTGGGGGCAGCCGCACGTCTTCGGGCGTGTGGTCTCCTCGGCTGGACTCCGGCGCGTTCGTCGGCGTTCGCGTGATCTCCGGCGAAGGGTTTTTGATCGGGCTATGGTTTCCGCAAATTTTAATAGCCCGGGATATCGAATTCCAACAATTTGAACTTTAGAGATATTGAAATGAACACGATTTTGGAAACCTCTCACTCTAGTCCTCCATCGAATTGATATTTCGAGTGGTCGTTTACAACGAACTCTCGATATTTGAAGCGAGACTAAATACATTTCCTCTATCCTTGTAATCGAAAAATGCTTCTTCAACTATATATTTATATGTATATAGGAATGATCTGTATACAGAATATTAAGACTTGGCAAATCCTTTTAGCTCAACCTAGTACTATTTATAGTGTAAAGTTTAATGGAATTTTAATAAATATAAGAATTAAAGGAAATCAATTACTCACATCAAAAGGTTTTTGTCATAATGAAACTTATGATCAAGTATATAATTATTTTAATTAGTACTACTATTAAACATAATTAATTAGTAGGGTAACCTGTTCTTTTGGACTTAATTTCAATTTAGTTCAGTTCAGTTCTCTTAAGTTCAGTTCAGTTCATCGCTTAAGTTCAACTTTATTAAGTTCGTTTCAAAATAAATTAAAATAAAATAAATAAAGAATAATTTCAATCTATAATTTTAAATATACATTTTAATTACTGTGATAATATTATTAATATAAAATAAAGGGCTAAATACACTTTGCCACCCAAGGATATGGGGTTTTTACACTTTGCAACCTAGTCGGAAAAGTTTTACCGATCAGTACCACAGGATAAGACATATTACAATTTGCCACCTGAGGGCTGCCGGATTTCAATCTATAATTTTAAATATACATTTTAATTAAAAAAAATTAAAAATTTATAAAAAATATTATTATTTTTATAAAAAAAATCAATTCAGTTCAGTTCAAATCACTTAAGTTCAGTTCAGTTCAGCCGGTTTTAGTCCAAAAGAACATGTAGGAAATCATCTTAAATACACCTCCACTTAAAAAATAGCTTTATTTACCCTAAATATAGGTGATGGGACTAAAATGCCTTCTAGGTACTGTAAAAAATAATTCAGCGTGTAAAGTTGTTCTCTCAAATCCATCCGTCTGTGTACGACTGTATTGGAGAGCCTGAAGTAGAGAGATCGAGAAAACATAAATTTTGTCTCGAATTTCACAAAAGATTTAATTTTTAACTTTTAGTCGGAGAATTAAAAAATATCCAATTTACTAAACTGAAAACAAATTATTGTAAAATATCTCAAAATCACTTCAAAATCCACAACTTAAAAAATTATAAATTATAATAAGAATTATTCAACCCTAATTTATTTTTTAATTTTTTTTAATATTAATTTAAATATTTTTAAGTTTTTCAAAAAGAAAATAATAAAAAAATAATTAAATTTTAAATAGGAAAATAATTTAATAAAAAAATTGAAGTTACATTTAAATTAGAAAATTTGAGAATAAAAATTCAATAAAAAACTTAAACTTTTATTTTAATTTGAGAATTACAAGATCAAATAATGAAACTAGAAATTTTAATTTTAAAATTAGAAGTAGAAAATAGTGTAACAAATGACATGTTTTTAAGAAATGAATCTAGAAATTAAATAAAACTTCATTCACTTTCAGTCAATGGGTCCAAGTCTTGCGCTTCTTTTTCTTCTTCCGATGATTGTCTAGCAAAATGTTGTTTCCTCTTTTTTGCTCGTACCCAATCATTTACTAGCATTTGAGCCTCTATGTTTTCCGGGTGGAGGCGAGATCTTCTTGGTCCAAGCATGTTCCCTCCAATGCTAAAAGTCGATTCCACTGCTACGGTAGACGCTGGAACCGAGAAGACGTCTCGAGCTATCGTCGAGAATATTGGGAAAACTTCCGATCTCTTTGACCAAAAGATCAAATACTCTACGTTTCCATCCTCGTTCATGTCAATGCGTCCCAAGTCGGGTGTGTTGAGGTAGAGATCGAGCTTTTGGTAGAAGTCCTTTTGTGTTCGAGCATTCTTCTGCCCCGTGTTGACAGTGGTCATTTTCTTCAATGACATGAATGCTCGTTGCCACGCAGTAAGGCAGTCGGTCGGTGTTTGGGGTTGAGAGTCATCATCTTCATCATCACTTGCACATGCACCATAATCAGAGGGTGAGGGGCCTGTTCCCGTATAACCTTGGGAAGAGGTGTTAGTGGGATCGGCGTACTCCCTAAACATAGAGTATAGGGAGTGTTTGGTCGTGCTCATAATATCGTCCAAGTCAGGACAGTCATAAGAAGTGGTATTACTTGCAAGCATGTTAGAAGTCTGACCATAGAAATTGTTATAGTATAGTTCGAGTCTATCTCGTAAACCTGACATTCTAACGGTAGGGTCCAACAACGAACCAATCAAATATACATCAGGAATCAAACGAAAATATTTAAGCCATTTTTCAGTCATCTTAGAAGTTGCCGGAGAAAGAAGGGGGTCACTCGCCATAAAGTTCAACATAATAGATATTTCAACACAAGAATCAACAACTAAAGGAACAGTCGCATAATAATAACTAAATAAAGTCAATGTGGTTTTTTGAAACATTTCTAAAACATTAAACAAATTTTGAAGTCTATCCCAAAGATTTGAATTCATATTGTATTCCGCACCTTCATTTAAATTAGCAAAAAAAATAACAAATGGATTCTTTATAATCACAAGTATCCTTTAAAAGGGCATAAGTGGAGTTCCAACGGTTAGGAGTGTCGGCACTAAATTTTCTAGGTTTAACATTTATGCTTTTGCAATATTTAATATAATCTCTCCTAAGTGCGGGTCTATCACGCAAAGTAGTTACGACATGTTTAATAGGAGCAACTTCACGGTTAAAACATTTAAAACCATCTTTGACACACAAATTCATAATATGACAAATACAGCGAATATGAAAAAGCCGACCTCCTAAAATAGGCTTGCAAATATCAATTAATTCCGGTAAACTAGCCGTGTTTGCGGATGCATTATCTAAACCAATCGAAAAAATACGTTGAGTAATTCCGTATTCATTTAAACAAACCATAATTTTATTAGTTATATTATGAGACGCATGACGATAGTTAAATATTTTAAAGGAAATTAAACATTTTTTAATATTCAAATCGTTATCTATCCAACTACAAGTCACGCACAAATACGGTTTAAGATCAACATCGGTCCAAATATCGGCACAAATATTAAAATTTCATTTTATTTTTTTAAATTCATATATTAATTCTAATTTTTTTTTCATTGAACCTAGTTTTAAGATCACGTTGTGCGGTCAATCTAGGTATTCTTCTGACACTCGGGTTTATATATAATTTTTCAAAATCTTCATAATATTCACAATCCGCAAAATTAAATGGAAGAGATTTAACAGACATAAAATAAAACCATTCTTTCCTATGATTTTCATGCGTATAAGTAAATAAATGCGGAAAAGTTTGAGAAGTAGACGTACCTTGAGAGCTCGATCCGGGACCGGATGGAGGAGCTCTATATGCCTCCGGATTAAGTTGGGTTTGCGACGCCTCGATCCCGAACTCTACCGGGTGGAACCTTTCCATGTGTCTCGTTAAGGTTCCAAAACCTCCGCCGTGTTTGTATTTGTATCGTCTTGGTGGGGCCGGGCAATGATTGCACCGCGTAGAAATCGCGGCCTTCGATGCCTTTCTCGAAATGCACTCGGAAGATCGCGAATTTCGGTTCGGGGGTCGGGGGCCGGGGGAAAGCCGTGGCGACATGGGGTCGGCGGCGGTTGACCGGTGGTGGTGGCGGCATGACGGCGGCATCGGGGTCCTCCTTGTAAGGGCCTCCGGTATGAACTCCGCCTTGAAACATTTCCACGATTTGGTGCGGGGTGCATATAATCCGGAACAACGTCACCGGAAAAGTCACGAACTCCGGCACTAGTAGAGGGTTCGAGTCGTTCGACTTGCGCCCCGAGAACTAGTACCCGATCAAGAACCGAAAATCCTCCTGTTGGACCTTATTTACTTAGTTAATGGGTCAAGCCCTAAATCATATAAGTTGTATATATATCGATTCAACACTAATGAAAAGACGAAACATTATTCTCTCTAATCTCTATTCTGACACCTCCTCATTTTTTATATGAGAGAATAAAAAAAATAATAGTAGTATTTTTATTTTTTAGTAGTATAATATTTATTATTAGTAGTATAATTTTAGTAGTATATTTTTTTATAAATTATTAATAGAGAGAGAGAAATTAGAGTAGATGATATTAGATAATAGAGATTGAGAGAGAGTGAGATGCGTGAGGTTTGAAGTGGGGAGAGGAGGTTTTTAACCCGCCCGCCGATTTCCGGCTCATGGAAACTGGCCCCGGATCGGATGGTCGGTCCCTATTCGGGTTTTAACCGGGTGGTCCCTGGGCCGGTTAAAAACTAGCCGGGCCGGGTCTCGGCCCACCGGGCCCTGGTTTTAACCGCCAGAGCGGGTTTTTTTGGGCACGTCTACTCTAATCACTAAAATTAATACTCATATATAAATCACTAATCCATGGCGTGGGTGGAACGGGGTTTATCTGACAACATTATATTCTCCATTGTGATGGAGAAGTAGGTTTGTTGGGTTTAATTATGTGCTAAGTAAGCAGATAGAAGATTTGCGAGAATGGTTCTAAAAGAAAATTAAATTTCATAAGGAATTTTTTTTGTTTCTCATTTTCTTTTCATTTTATTTTTAAAAAAAATAAGGTGATGTGGATAGAAAGAAATCAAAGATTGTGTATTTTATTTATTTTAATTTATTCTATTAGGGTTTTAGTAGTACTATTTATATGTCGTTTTTATCATTCATTTAAGTAGTTTTTGATATGAAATAAAAGTGTCTTCCTCTGTTGAGGGTTCTTATCAGATTTCAGTATTCTTAAGAATCAACGAAAATCTTGATGTTTTAATTCTCGGGTATTTTCAGAATCAACGAGATTTAATCGTGTGTATTTATCGCTTCCCTGCGTCAGTTGGTATCAGAGCCGAACGATGCCTCCCCGTCCTCGGCCTGCTCGCGAATCCGCCGTTGAGGCCGCAGCCCGTCGCGATGCCGACGTCGCCGCCTTAAGCCGCCAAATCGCAGCCCTTGTCGTCGATCTCGAGGAGCTCCGCTTTGCTGTTTCCAACAAGCTATCGTCACCTCCACGCAAACCGATCCCCGCGCTTGAACGCACCCTTGGTGATGAACCCGATCTATATGATGAATCAGCCTCGATCTGGAACGACGAGCCAATCTGGGACACCGAGCCTACCGAGCCCGCCGAGCCAATCTGGGATGCCGAGCCTGCTGATGAGCCACATTTTTTGGCTCATTTTTAGGTTTTTAGAGTCAAGTATATCGAGTCTTTGTTTTGTTTTTAGTTTGTTTGTGTCTGGGAGGGCACGTTTGGGTACTTGGGCAAGTTTTGCAGATGGGCAGGTAAAGGAGTGAAAAGAGGAGCGCACTGTGTGAAAGAGGCAAGGAAATCACCTTTCATGGTCAAGAGCACTCGTTGAGCAAGCCAGACTGACGAAAAGGGTCCAGCAGAGTTGAGCAAGCAACCAGGACGTCAGTAGGTGGAGCAAGACTTGAGTCCGACCAAGTACCGCACATGGTCCGCTACCTCAGTCAGTCAGAGAAGGAAGTACATGGGCAAGCACGAACAATGACGGAGACGGAACGTTGGGCATTCGGTGTACCAGGAGTCCTGAAATTTGCGGAGTCTTCAAAGGCGACCAGATTCAAACTCCAACCCAAGTAGGACTCTCGTCCGCGCTTGGAGGTATTTTCCCCCACACGTCTCTTATCAGCTGAAGCCCGTCTATATAAGAGAGTGACTGATGAAGAAGAAAGAAAACACATGAGCAGCGAAGAAATCGGATCGGAACCCTACCTGACCAGTGAAGACGACGGCAGCCGCGTGAGCAACCAAACTCGCCGGCGTTTATTTTCTGTTAAGCCTTCGGGCCAAAAATAATTTCCTTTATGTTTTTATGCTTTTAATTCCGTACTTTGGTTTATTTCCCTTTGAACAATTTCCAGTTTTAATGCATAGTTCAGTTCGTCTAATTTCCTTTGTTTTATTTTCCGTTTTAATTATGTCAAGTAGCTAATCTGTTTGTATCTGGGCAAAGACAGAACCTGACCAACCCTAAGACGTGATCGTGCCGGGAGGCTTATTGATGACAACAACTAGCTGAGTTTTGTTCCCGATTCAACAGGGTAGTAACTTAAGCATGTTAGGGACTTGGGCAATCCTACAATAACCAGTGGGAACCCCGACTTGCCTAACACAGGAGTGCGTGGATCAACGCGACCGGGAGACTGGGCGTCCGCGAAGTACAACATGTTGCTGGAGATGTGGTCGTATGACTTGGGTCTGTCCAGGCATGCTATTGGCCATTCCAGGTTTGCTTAGAGGATGAAGGCGACTTGATCAACTAAGACTCATGCGGTCACATAGTGTCGAATTGGTCAACGTCAGGAGACCTATTTGCTGGGATTCGATGTCCCGGGCTATCAAAACTTGCGGAACCGATAACCCGACCGAAAACCCTAGATCGCCGGAGATTGGATCCCCGACTCATCCGCAGGAGTCCGACCTTTGGAGACTACGCGCCCGAAGACACGCAGCCCGCCCCCAGCCGAAGTCCCCCACGAGTCGGATCCCCGAACGCGAACCACCTCACGAGCCGGGGCCCGACCGAACGCCCAGCGAAGCCCGAAGGCTGCGTGCGCCCAGCCGAGCCCCCGCGAGGGGCTCGCGATCGTCTACGGACGATCGCTGGGGATGCGCGAGGCATCCCCGGGGCTGCTCGTAGCAGCCCCGCAGCGAGTCACGGACTCGCTGCTCGCATGGGGTCAGCCCCGTGCGCATCCGCTACGGGAACACCCGTAGCGCGCACGAGGCAGCTGCGGGTCATCCCCGCAGCGACCCGCGATCGAGCTCACGGGCTCGATCGCCCCTCGGCTTCGGCCGAGGGCTTTGCTTCCGACGCGCCGCCGTCGAAGGGGCGGCTGGGGTCCGCCACGGCACCAGCCCATGGCACCCCAGCGATCGACCGAAGTCGATCGCGTGCCCCGGCGTCCAGCCGGGGCTCCCCTTTCGGCGCGCGGTACCGGCGGTCGAACCCTAGGGTTCGGACGCCCCTCTCGATCCCGACGGGGATCGCGTGATCCCCGTATCCCGGTCTCGACGCTTTCCCGGATCGTCTTGTTCATGTATATATCACGATTAAAACAAGCACATAATCAAAGAGGGGGTTTCTCGATTATTACCTCGATTCGTTGTACGGAGAAACGAATCTTGTTGATGACCTTGCGATCTTCCTACGTATTCCTCGCACTTCGTCCGAACGTCGTGTGGGCGACGATCTATCGGATTCCTATGGATCTTCCTCACTCTCAGAACTTTATGATTGGCGTAACTTAGGTTGTGAAAAGTGAAGACCATGTAGTGCTTATATAGGCTACGTAGGGGATCATAAGGAGATTAAATATTGGGCTTCTAATATTGAAAATTAAATTGGGTCCAACCCAAATCTATTAATTCTTATCAATATTAATTTGATTTATTTTCCACTATATAAATAAAATTGCACTCCCAATATTAACCATATTATATCAAATAATATTTCTCCGATTAGTATTATTTATTCCGTGTATTTAAGATTTAAATATCCATGAATAAATTTATTTATTGCTCAATAAATAATATTCATATCTTATATCCGAGACTAGTACCGTTCAACCTTTATTATTGTGCGGAACGAATCCACTCATGAGGTTTACACAATAATTCCTTATGAACTCATCTCGGGGATATTATCAACCCTTCCGGGATACACTTTCCCGTCAAGTATTCACGGCATGTCATATATAAAATATAGCGACCCAACTTAACCGGTAATTAACCCAATAATTAAATCGGTTAATTCCTTTGGAAAATCAAAGTCACTTATATTAAATATACACACCCGCAATAATATCGGGGATTAAGAATAAAATACTCCGAGATTTAAATTGATTATCCAAGGCAATCCTAATCAATAAATCTCAAGCTGATCCGCCCAATACACCAAGTGTACAAGTGTGATAAAATAATTAAGATAAATTATTTTCTCTCTCACACAACGACTATACCGATGGATTGGTCCGTGTCCATCTAGGTCGTGAGCAACTGTTCGATTAAATACGAGTAACCGATAGTATGATCTTCTGTGCGCCCATGCGCACCATACTAACTACAACGTATAAAATCCAGGACTATATTTTGCATAATTAATTAATAATAATTAATTGCAAATAATTGTTTATTAATTAAATAGGTTAAATGCCATGACCGGGAGTTTACCGGTACTTAAATCTAGACATTAAGTACACAACTCCAACAATCTCCCACTTGTACTAAGGTCTAGTCATTTCCTCCAAACTCCCGACTCCCATACTCATCACGTGCTTAAGTTATACTGTCCAGAAGTATTATGTGAATGAGCAATCTAGGTTGCCGCTCTGAAGTTATCTTGGTGACTACTGCGTCGTCTCTCTGACGATGACTCGTATCAGGTGGTAATGGCTCTATGTGTTATCATCACCTTTTGAACTTATGACTTCTTCCAGTTCTCCATGCACCGCTATGTACATAGCCTTTGGTGAACCAAGAGTCATATCCAAGTCCAGAGGTAATTCCGGAACCTAACCAAAACTTCCGCTGCCTCTGAGGCTGCTATTCGGTTTATGATAGAGTCCGAGAAGCATAACGCTTATCACTCTTTCATCCTTAGGTTCCACCTCTTCTAAAAGTGAACACATAGCCTGATATCGACTTAAACTGGTCTTTCTCTAATTTTGGATCTGAGAAAGTGTAATCTAAGAAGATTTCGTATTGCCAGTAATCCAGTACTTCCAAGTACTTTACAGCATTCGAATATTTCTTATCCAGATTACTTTGATATCCTCCCACTACGCTAACCGCATAGTTGATATCAGGTTCTTGTTTTTCAACATTGCATCTACAAAGCTCTCCACACTCGAAGTGTAGGTAACTGCTTTGTCCCTATCCATCTCCTTCATGTGTTCGAAACACATACCCTTAGATAGATGTATTCTGTTCTAGAAAGGCAATAACCTTTCTCAGAATTGTGCATGTTTAATAACAAACCATAATCGTATAAGATATCTTAAGAGAAGTACAAATGTTCTTATCCAGAGATCGAAAGATCTCTAAGAACATGATCCAACTTCATCTTAATCTCATATCTCGATTTATTTAGACAACCTCTATTTTATGTTTGACAACACTTTTACATTGTTGCCAATTATGAAGTGTTATCTACACAAAATTCCGAGAAACACCACATTTGTTTCCATTACGTTTCTAACACACCTTTCTCGCAAACTCCTATGCAGACCTAGGGATCGATTTCATGTCTACTAGATCCAGAGTTTAAAACTCCTCCAGTCTTATGAACATCTCTGGTTGCATAACAACCTCCCACTGCAATGGCGTTCCGGTGTATAACAGTAATAACATTAGGTGCAGTTAGTGATGTACCGCTACTCGGTCAGGCTGGTTCTCAGTCTCTCCTTTCCTCATTTTAAAGTACTTTGTCAGTTAGGGCATTGTTGTTCATCTAATAGTCTTCCTCTAAGAACCGGGCGAGGACACCCTTCTGGTTCGTAGTACTATTGAACATACAATTACTTGTTCTTCTAGGATGTTTCTACAACCACATAGAATGTGTTGTTGTATCCAGAAATATCCATAGAACATAGGTAGTTCCGAATAAACTTGTTCTTTTACTATTAGAATCCCATTTCTCATTTCTGACACACCATGTCTACACATCAGTGAATGGTGTAGTCGCTTGAGACTTAATCTCAATCTTTGATTTATGCTATGTGTTATTTAGATAGGTGATAGCCTCCGCGAACAAGTCGCAGGCTCCCAATGGATATACTTTGAAGGATCCCCCATAATGGCTTTGTGTTGAAATCACTCTGCTTTTATGGCACAACAAGTAGTCTAATCCATCTTCGAGTATTCTTGAAAGAACGACTCGTACCTTCTCTAATTACACATACCGCATTAATCATTAATCATTTTCTATACTTGTCCGAATTCCATCCTTTATCCAGAAAGGTTAACTCAGTTGTATCACCTTTCAAGATTGATTCTTAGGTCGGGAGGTCCATTCCTCCAACTATAATTGATCAAATCAATTTCGACCTTTTGAATCCCTTTTGAATAGATACTACCAAGTTTAAAGAATTCACAAGTATAATGATCCATAAAGAAATACATCTAATAAGTAAAACAAGTTATACATAACGGTTTGTTGCATCGTGGTAGACTAAGGATTCATCATTCACATATTGCTATCTAATGTACCATAATAGATATCACCATTATTTCTTATCCAAACCATCAAATGATTAAAGAAATAAAATATCCATTAATAATAAAGAAAACCAGAACGAAGTTCTTTTTCAAAATAAAGGGGTACATAAGCAATAACTGAAATGAAAACTTAAAAAAGATAAATGTCTTCCACTGCAACCGCTGCTACCCCAACAGCTTTGCCCATGTAGACTCGAATTCTTCTTCTCTAAGTCGCCGGGTTTTCTGGAACCCCTGCATTTAAGACAATGCACATACCGTCAGTGGTTCCATATCTACACACCAGAATTCTGGTAGATAATACCGCTGACTATGTTTTTACGACTAAAGAAAAATTCGTACCTCTGAGAGGAAATTCAGACTTCCAGTGTCCAGACTTCTTGCATCGGAAGCACAAGCCCTTTGGCTTACTAGCCCCCACTCGTGGTCCATTCCTCTTGGCACCACTGGGTTTCCAGGCTTGCTTCCTTTTCTTGCCCCTACCTCCAATAGCTTTCAAGCTTTTGGACTTGGTAGCTACAAGCGCTTGAGACTTGCCCTTCTTGTAGATCCCCTCTGCCGCCTTCAGTTCAGTCAGGAGTTGCGCAAGAGTATAAGATAGTTTACCCATATTATAGCTCATACGAAACTGCTCAAAACTAGGGGTCAGAGACTGGAGTATGATGTCGACTTGCGTCTCACCATCAATCATAGCTCCTAGGACCTCCAATTCATTCAACAAACTCATCATCTTGAGAACGTGCTCCCCAACGGGCGTTCCTTCAGACTGAGTAGTCGACATAAGGACTCTCATGGCTTCTTGCCTTGCCGCACGATCCTGCTCCCCAAACATCTCCTTGAGGTTAGTCATCATATCCCGGGCAGTGTCCATCGGCTCATGTTGGGTTTGGAGTACATTTGACATGGAAGCCAAAATATAGCACCTAGCCATTTCATCAGCCTTTTTCCACTTCCGATATGTTGCCTTTTCCTCATCAGTTGAGGCAGCCGTGGGCTCAGCAGGGCATTTATCAGAGAGTACAAACTTGTACTCTTCAGCAGTCAGGACAATGTCCAAATTTCTCTTCCAATCAATGTAATTGGGACCAGTGAGTTTATGTTCCTTGAGTATCACAGAAAGTGGATTCATAGCTATTCTCTAAACCTATAAGCACATGTAAACAAACAATCAATTTAATGTCCGATATTATCTCCCTCAAATAATATCATTAAATTACTAATTGCGTCTAAAATCCCATCAGGTAAGGCAAGCCACGTGGTGTGGACGTTTACCCACCCAAATGATTTAGCAATTAGTTTTTCTTTGGTCATACATCAATTATAGCGCAACTTCGTGGGGAAGAATACTATAACGCGTATCTAAGTGTAAACCATCACTCAGCACTAAAGTATATCGCTTGGAATTGCTACGTCACCGCAAGCCACGTGGTGTGGACGTTTACGACAATTTCACAACTCTTCACAATCACTTATAACTGTCTACATCAATTAATCCAAAATCCGTCAGCATAGCAAGCCACGTGGTGTGGACGTTTACTACACCAAGAGATTTTTATAATTGACTCCCAATTACAAGATCCATTCGATTTCGTAAATCAAGACTCGGAGAATCATAAGTGAAACTCGAAGTTTCTAACCAGTGATTCACCATGCGAGCGACCCTATCTCTCATAAATGAGGGAGCCGAGCAGACAATCGATCCACCTATAAAAGAATGGCACGAAGGTCTCTAATTTGTGTCATCCACATGACCAAGTGGCTCTGGCTCCATTCCACTCCCCGGGGTGAGAATGAGTCGACTTGAAGTCAGTTTCAGAAAGACAAATTAGGCATTGTTTGATAAACTCGATCAATGTTTCTTGTAAAAGGAATTACAAGAATTCTCCTCCAATGACTTGTCTATATGAACTTCGAAAGTCCATAAAAGTCACCAAGAGAACAGTGATGGAGACCATGGGAATGTTTCCATCCCCTCTCCCACTTAGCTTTTTACGATAAAGGGATACGCTATCTAGTGCATAAAGTAAACACATATAGCATGCATGTAAGCAATAAAGCACATAGATCAGATAGTCAAAATAATGCTAGAGAAATTATTTTTCCCGAATATCATGGCTTTATCTTCATATGCATCTTCTAGTCTTCAGTCTTCGTTTCTTGAATGCTCCATGTGACGAGAATATTAATTTCCAATATTTAAATCTATTTATTTTCAATTAATCCAAAAGTTACTTAATTCGAAAATTAAGTCAATTGAATATATCAAAAATAAAATTAAATATTATTAATATTTTTTATTTATTTATTTTCCTATCTAATTCTATTAAATCTCTAGAATAATCTATCCAAGTAAAACTTGGAATATTCTAGAAGACATCTATAATAGAACAAGGAAGTAAAATAAATTAGGACTCACTACTTTCCAAATTTATTTTTATTCCTAATCCATGAATATTCCCATGAGTAGGAATAATCAAATAGGAAAAATAAATTTAGTACTAAATTAATTAAATTCCTAATCTTTGAATAATTCCATGAAGGAAATAAATCAATAGGAATAAAATTAATTCAAATTAATTCTTTTCCTAATCCATGAGAGTTTCCAAAAGGAGAACACTCAAATAGGAAAAACCCGAATTAATTAGGAAAGTAATATCTTGGTAGAAGTGGCATGGGTTGGGAGACCCCATACCACCATACCATGATGGATCGGCCGGCCACTCGGGGAGGAGCGCCGCCGCCGCCTAGCCACGCCGGCTAGGCCATGGATCGATCACCATCATGGGATCGATCCCAAGCCCTACACTCTTCGTCACTTCTTCGTCTTCCGGCGATCGTCTCATCATCGAACCAACGTAATTAAAATTACAAGAATTAAATTACAATATCCGGTATCGATTCTATACATGAAATCGACCCTATACATTTTCCGGAAAATAAAGAGCGTAATAATAAATCCTAAATTCGGTCAACCCCCGAATTTTTACTATTACAAACATTCAACCACACAAAACGAATCTCGACATGTCCGAGAGTTTAATAAATAATTATGATAATTAATTAAGCAATAATTAAATTAACCATGATAGCCGGAAATCCTGCAAGGTAGAACAATAATCGAATACATACATGAACACGAAACCAAACGCTCTGATACCAATTGCTGGGATTCGATGTCCCGGGCTATCAAAACTTGCGGAACCGATAACCCGACCGAAAACCCTAGATCGCCGGAGATTGGATCCCCGACTCATCCGCAGGAGTCCGACCTTTGGAGACTACGCGCCCGAAGACACGCAGCCCTCCCCCAGCCGAAGTCCCCCACGAGTCGGATCCCCGAACGCGAACCACCTCACGAGCCGGGGCCCGACCGAACGCCCAGCGAAGCCCGAAGGCTGCGTGCGCTCAGCCGAGCCCCCGCGAGGGGCTCGCGATCGTCTACGGACGATCGCTGGGGATGCGCGAGGCATCCCCGGGGCTGCTCGTAGCATCCCCGCAGCGAGTCACGGACTCGCTGCTCGCATGGGGTCAGCCCCGTGCGCATCCGCTACGGGAACACCCGTAGCGCGCACGAGGCAGCTGCGGGTCATCCCCGCAGCGACCCGCGATCGAGCTCACGGGCTCGATCGCCCCTCGGCTTCGGCCGAGGGCTTTGCTTCTGACGCGCCGCCGTCGAAGGGGCGGCTGGGGTCCGCCACGGCACCATCCCGTGGCACCCCAGCGATCGACCGAAGTCGATCGCGTGCCCCGGCGTCCAGCCGGGGCTCCCCTTTCGGCGCGCGGTACCGGCGGTCGAACCCTAGGGTTCGGCCGCCCCTCTCGATCCCGACGGGGATCGCGTGATCCCCGTATCCCGGTCTCGACGCTTTCCCGGATCGTCTTGTTCATGTATATATCACGATTAAAACAAGCACATAATCAAAGAGGGGGTTTCTCGATTATTACCTCGATTCGTTGTACGGAGAAACGAATCTTGTTGATGACCTTGCGATCTTCCTACGTATTCCTCGCACTTCGTCCGAACGTCGTGTGGGCGACGATCTATCGGATTCCTATGGATCTTCCTCACTCTCAGAACTTTATGATTGGCGTAACTTAGGTTGTGAAAAGTGAAGACCATGTAGTGCTTATATAGGCTACGTAGGGGATCATAAGGAGATTAAATATTGGGCTTCTAATATTGAAAATTAAATTGGGTCCAACCCAAATCTATTAATTCTTATCAATATTAATTTGATTTATTTTCCACTATATAAATAAAATTGCACTCCCAATATTAACCATATTATATCAAATAATATTTCTCCGATTAGTATTATTTATTCCGTGTATTTAAGATTTAAATATCCATGAATAAATTTATTTATTGCTCAATAAATAATATTCATATCTTATATCCGAGACTAGTACCGTTCAACCTTTATTATTGTGCGGAACGAATCCACTCATGAGGTTTATACAATAATTCCTTATGAACTCATCTCGGGGATATTATCAACCCTTCCGGGATACACTTTCCCGTCAAGTATTCACGGCATGTCATATATAAAATATAGCGACCCAACTTAACCGGTAATTAACCCAATAATTAAATCGGTTAATTCCTTTGGAAAATCAAAGTCACTTATATTAAATATACACACCCGCAATAATATCGGGGATTAAGAATAAAATACTCCGAGATTTAAATTGATTATCCAAGGCAATCCTAATCAATAAATCTCAAGCTGATCCGCCCAATACACCAAGTGTACAAGTGTGATAAAATAATTAAGATAAATTATTTTCTCTCTCACACAACGACTATACCGATGGATTGGTCCGTGTCCATCTAGGTCGTGAGCAACTGTTCGATTAAATACGAGTAACCGATAGTATGATCTTCTGTGCGCCCATGCGCACCATACTAACTACAACGTATAAAATCCAGGACTATATTTTGCATAATTAATTAATAATAATTAATTGCAAATAATTGTTTATTAATTAAATAGGTTAAATGCCATGACCGGGAGTTTACCGGTACTTAAATCTAGACATTAAGTACACAACTCCAACACTATTGAGAGAGATCTAATAGGACTTAAACATAAGAGCGAATAAGGGTTCGGGGTATTAATATGCGTGACATTATAGGGATGTTAATACTTGGGATCTATAACTGGAAGACAAAACTGTTAGCAAAATGATATACTTACCGATGATCGGCAGCACATAGGTCAAGGGGGAAGTCAGGGGAGTCAATGCCTGGATACTTTATTCTCTATTTATTTCTTCTTATCTGTTTAGTCAAGTCTGTTAATTGCTCAGTCTATTAATTAGGTTGCATGCTAGTTTTATTTCTGTTTAAATTATTTGTTATTTTCCAGTCAAGTAAACACAGTGACCACGGTTCGGCAGTGCCCAACTGCTCTCCAAAACAAAACCTTTTCAAACGTGACAACCCAATTGAGCATTCAAAGCCGGGAAAACTATAAGCTAAATCGCCTCCTCGTGGGATCGACCCTATACTTGCTACTAGTACTTGTGCTAGTGAATAGTTTAGGCTTTATAAATATTATTTTGCGCTACTCCACGACGGTAGCGTCAAAATTGGCGCCGTTGCCGGGGAGGCAATATTCCAAGCCAATAGTTTTCCGTGCTAACGCTTGACCTATTTTTGTATGCAGGATTCTAACTTATCGGGAAGCAAGGATACAAGGCTACTATTTGATCCTGAAATCGAGCGAACCGCAAGGAAGAATCGAAAGGCAGCCAAGCAGAAGCAAGCATTAGCACGTGCCGCTCAAGTAACTCAGTTGACCATAACTGAGAAAGGAGAGTCGATCTCGGACACATCAAGGGAAGACTCACCGAACGCATCCAGGTCACCACCGCGATCAAGGATGACAGAGCCAAAGACGTTGAGGGACATGATGTTCCCAGAGAACTTGAATCTGAAACCGTTGGGCATCACCTTGCCCACGGTCGAAAACAATACTTGGGAGATGAGGCACGACTTCATCCAGATCTTGCCCAAGTTCAGTGACATGCCATTGGAGGACCCCCAGAGACATCTCCAAGATTTTGAATTGGCATGTGGCACCATCCGAGCAAGTGAAGGGCTAGGGGAATACATCAGGCTCTTAGCCTTCCCTTTTTCGCTGGCCGAAGGTGCCCGAGAGTGGCTCTACACTCTGCCTGCTGGAGAAGTGACCACCTGGAGTCAACTTCAGCAGAAATTCCTTGAGAAGTACTTCCCAGCTGCACGCATCCAGCAGATGAGGAAGAAGATCAACAGCATCAAGATGGGAGGAGGATAGAACTTCCATGACTACTGGGTCAGGTTCAAGCAGATGTTAGCCAAGTGCCCACAGCATCAGATCCTTGACCATGACTTGGTCCAGTATTTCATATCTGGATTGAGAGAAACAGAGAGGACATGTGTCAACGCAGCTTGTGGAGGATCCATTCTAAACAAGAGGGCCGATGAAGCATTCAAAATCTTCAAGGAAATGGCCGAAGAAACAAGGGAGGATGGCAGTGACCTACCCTGGAACAACTTGCCCGTACCATCTGCAACTGAAGTCAAGTTGGACAAACTGTGCAACATAGTTGAGCAACTGGTGCTCAACCAAAACCCAGGGCAAAAGAGAGGAGTCAAAGCGTGCCAAATCTGCAAGGAAAGTAACCATGCCACTGACGAGTGCCCTGAGCTGTTTGACGAAGAGGTCAAGGTGATAATGCAGAACAATGGGAACGGACAGAGGCCCAATGGGAACACGTACAACTCGAACAACTGGAAAAATCATGACAACAACCGGTATGGAAACAACAACTATCAGGGCGGAGGAAACCAAGGAAATCAAGGATAGCAATACCACGGCCAGAACAATCATCAGAGGAACAACTACCAAAATCAGGGCAACCAGCAGAACCAGAGCAATGGCCCGACTTTGGCAGACATGATGCAGACCTTGGTCAGTGAAAATATCAAAGCCCAGCAGGAGAATGACCGGTACAAACAGGATAACGAGAAGTACAAGGTTGAGACTCGAGGTCAACTGCAGAATATCAATGCTCAAATGCTTGAGTCGCGCGGGCAATTTCAGAACATCAATGCCCAACTGGCGCACTTGACCCAGGCAATGACTGAGATGAAAAAGAAAACCAGTGGTCTATGTTGGAGTTGTGTACTTAATGTCTAGATTTAAGTAACGGAAACTCACGATCCATTGCCATTAATCTATTTAACTAAATAAACAATTATTTGCGTTTAATTATTTATAATTAAATATATGCAAATCATAGTCCTGGATTTTATACGTTGTAGTTAGTATGGTGTTGCATGGGCACACAGAAGATCATACTATCGGTTACTCGTATTTAATCAAACAGTTGCTCACGACCTAGATGGACACGGACCAATCCATCGGTATAGTCGTTGTGTGAGAGAGAAAATAATTTATCTTAATTATTTTATCACACTTGTACACTTGGTGTATTGAGCGGATCGTTGAGATTCATCGATTAGGATTGCCGGCGATAATCGATTTAAGTCTCAGTGTATGTTATTCTTAATCCCCGATACTATTGCGGGTGTGTATATTTAATATAAGTGACTTTGATTTTCCAAAGGAATTGACCGGTTTAATTACTGGGTCAATTACCGGTTAAGTTGGGTCACTATATTTTATATATGACATGCCGTGAATACTTGACGGGAAAGTGTATCCCGTAAGGGTTGATAATATCCCCGAGATGAGTTCATAAGGAATTATTATGTAAACCATGCAGGTGGATTTGTTCCGCATAATAATTAAGGTTGAATGGTACTAGTCTCGGATATAAGAGATGAATAAATTAATTAGCAATAAATTAATTTTATTCATGGATATTTATATCTTAAATACACGGAATAAATAATACTACCGGAGAAATATTATTTGATATAATATGGTTTAATATTGGGAGTGCAATTAATTTTATATAGTGGAAAATAGAATTAATTAATAATAGTAAGGATTAATAGATTTGGGCTTGGGCTCAATTTAATCACTATTATTGGAAGCCCAATATTCCACCTCCTTAAGATCCCCTACGTAGCCTATAAAAGCACTACATGGTCTTCTCTATTCTCATAAGTTCATAACTTGAAGATCACAATTCTAGAGAGAGAAAGTAGAGAGGGAGATCCATGGAGTTCGGAAGATCGTCGCCCACCCGACGTTCGAGCTAGTGCAAGGAATACGTCGGAAGATCTCAAGGTCATCAATTGAGTTCTTCGTTTTTCCGAACAACGAGAAAAAAGGTAAAATCGTGAAAACCCCCTCGATGATTTTACATGTTGATTATCGTAAAATTATTGTGAACCAAGATCCAAGAGACGAGGATGTGTCGGGCGGTGGGGATCGAGGATCCCCGGACCGCCGGCGACCAAGAGATCCTCGTAGGGATCACCGAGCGCGAGTCGCGGCTGGAGCCGAGGACTCGATCGAGCAGCAGCTCGATCCCCGGACGGGCTCGCGTGCGAGCTGCGGGTTTTCCCGCAGCGGACTCGCACGTGATGCGAGCCGCGTCCAGGAGCGCTACGGGGGCTGCTGCGAGCAGCCCCGCGAGTTCATGCGAACCCGCTGCGAGAACGCTGGGCGTTCGTAGGATGCTACGAGCATCCCCGCAGCCCCTCGCGTGAATTCCCGGCGACCCCAGCGGGATGCTGCGAGCAGCCCTAGGCGGCTGCCAAGGACAGCCGCGAGCCCTACGCGAGGGCTCGACCGAACAGCCCGGGCTATCCCCGTGGTTAGGGTTTGGTTGAGTCCGGCTTCGCGTGGTGGTTCGTGGCGGGATGTTCCGGCAACCGGGAGTCGATTGGAGTTGTCGTTCCGCAATTTGACAACCCCGGATATTCGATCTTCGAAGGATTTCGGTCGGAATTAATTAGATAATTAATTTTAATTAATTTATTAATTCCGGGATATCGATTTCCAACAACTGGTATCAGAGCGTTGGTTTTAGTTCACGGTATTTTTCGATAAATTGTTCTACCTTGCAGGGTTTCCGACTATTATGGCTAGATATAATTGTTCTTAATTATTGTCATAATATTGTTCTTGATTATTAAACTCTCGGACATGTCGAGATTCGTTTTATGTGTGGTGAATGCTTGTAATAGTAAAAATTCGGGGGTTGACCGAATTTAGGTTTATTATTATGTTCTACTTTTCCGGAAAATGTATAGGGTCGATTTCATGTATAGAATCGATACCGGATAATTGTAATTTAATTCTTGTAATTTTAATTACGTTGGATCGATGCCGAAACGATCGCCGGAAGACGAAGAAGATGTGACGAAGAAGACGAGGGGACGAGGGGTCGATCATCCCCATGATCGATCCCCATGAGGATCGATCGACCCGCCGGCGTGGGGGCTGTCCGCGGGAGCTTCCGGCCACGCCGGCCACCGGTGGTGGTGGCGCGTGGGCTGGGGGCGGCGGCGGTGCTCCTCCCGGGCGGCGGTCGACGGTGGGGGTGGTGCGGGGACTCCCAACCCGCGCTACTCCTACCATAATCCGACTTTCCTAATTAATTCGGTTTTCCTATTTGAGTGTTCTTAATTTTAGGAACTCTCATGGAATAGGAAAAGAATTAAATTGGAATTAATTTATTTCCTATTTGATTATTCCTATTCTTGGGAATTTTCAATAGATGGAAATTAATTAATTATGGAAAGTAGAAGAATCCTAATTTATTTTATTTCCTTATTCTATTATAGAAGTCTTCTAGAATATTCCAAGTTTGACTTGGATAGGATTCTAGAGATTTAATAGAATTAGATAGGAAAATAAAAATAAATAGAAATATTAATAATATTTAATTTTATTTTTGATATATTCGATTGACTTAATTTTCGAATTAAGTAACTTTTGGATTAATTAAAAATAAATAAATTTAAATATTGAGATTAATATTCTCGTCACATGGAGCATTCAAGAACGAAGACTGAAGACTAGAAGATGCGTACGGGGATGCGATAAAGCCATAATAGTCGGAAAATAATATTCTAGTATTATTTTGACTATGTGATAATATTCTATGTGCTTTATTTCATGTATGCATGCTTATGTGTATTTAATTATGCATTAGATAGCGTATCCCTTTATTGTAAAAAGCTAAGTGGGAGAGGGTATGGAAACATATCCATGGTCTCCATTGCTGTTCTCTTGGTGACTTTTATGAGCTTTCGAAGTTCGTATAGACAAGTCATTGGAGGAGAATTCTTGTAATTCCTCTTACAAGAAACATTGATTAAGTTTATCAAACAATGCCTAATTTGTCTTTCCAAAACTAATTTCAAGTCGACTCATTCTCACCCCGGGGAGTGGAATGGAGCCAAAGCCACTTGGTCATGTCGAGGACACAAATTAGAGACCTTCGTACCATCCTTTTGAAGGTGGATCGATTGTCTGCTCGGCTCCCTCATTTATGAGAGATAGGGTCGTTCGCATGGTGAATCACTGGTTAGAAACTTCGAGTTTCACTTATGATTCTCCGCGTCTTGATTTACAAGATTGAATGGATCAAGTAATTGGGAGTCAATTATAAAAGTCTCTTGGTGTAGTAAACGTCCACACCACGTGGCTTGCTATGCTGACGGATTTTGGATTAATTGATGTAGACAGTTGTAAGAAATTGTGAAGAGTTGTGAAGTTGTCGTAAACGTCCACACCACGTGGCTTGCGGTAATGTAGCAATTCCAAGCGATTTACTTTGGTGCTGAGTAATGGTTTACACTTAGATACGCCTTATAGTATTCCTCCACACGAGGTTCCGCTATAAGTGATGTATGACCGAAGCGAATCTAATTGCTAAATCATTTGGATTGGTAAACGTCCACACCACGTGGCTTGCCATATCTGATGGGATTTTAGATGTGATTAGTGGTTTAATGATATTATTTAAGGGAGATAATATCGGAGATTAAATCGATTGTTTGTTGTTATATGTGCTCATAGATTAGGATATGGCTTTGAACCCACTTTATGTGATACGTAAGGATTTTAAACTCATTGGTCCCTGAATGTAATGATTGGAATAGAGATCTAGACATTACCCAAACTGTTGAAGAGTACAAGTTTGTACTCAGTGAGCTTTGTCCTCCCGAGCCTACAAATGTCTTAACTGATGAGGAAAGGACTGATTTTGATATCATGTTCAAACTCAAGGAGATGTTTAGACATGGTGTAGAGGCTAGACAAGAGGCGATGAGGATACTCATAAAGGCCAGTCGATTCGAGGAAACGCTTAAACACGTTTTTGAGATGATCGACCTTTTAGACGAGTTGAGACGGAAATCGCAAGCTCTTGTAGCTAATGCCAAAGGTTTCGAGCCTATGGGCAAAATCGGGGGAAAGGAAAAGCAAGCAAAGAAACCCAGTGGTCCTAAGTTTCTTGGACCACGAGATGGGACGAGAAAGCCATAAGGCAATAGTTCTCGATGCAAACAGTCTGGGTACTGGAAGTCTGATTATCCTCTCAAAAGAAAGTACGAAGTTTTCTTTAGTCGTGAAACATAGTTAGTGGTATTATCTACCGGAACCTGGTGTGTAGATATGGAACCACTGACGGTATGTTCATTTTAAATGCAAGAGGTTCCAGGAAACCTAACGACTAGGAAAAGAAAATATCGTAGTCTACATGGGCAATGCTGTGGAGGAGGCAGCAGTTGTAGTGGAGGACATTTTATAGGATTTCATTTTGAGTTATTGCTTTTATGTACCTTTCATATTAGAAAGAACTTTGTTCTGGATTTCTAATAAATGGATATTTTATTTCTTTTAATCATTTGATGGTTATAAGAAGAAATAATGATATTATCTATATTGGTACATTGGCTAGCAATATATAAAATGATGAATCCTGAGTCCACCACGATGCAACGAACCGTAGTATGAAACTCGTTTTACTAATAAGAGAAGATTTCTTTATCAATTATACTTGTGGATTCTTATGCTGAATCATGATTATTCAAATAAGAAGTTCAAAGGTCGAAAATTGATTTTGATCAATTAAGTTGAAGGAGTGGACCTTCCGACCTAAGAATCTAATTTGGAAGATAATATGACTAAGCAATCCTTTATGGATATAAGATGTAAGATCCGGACAAGTATAAGAATTGATTGACTCTGATGTATGCAGACCTATGTCTACTCAGACAATAAGGTACGAGTACTTCATTTGATGATTACTCGACAAATGGATTAGAGTACCTGATGTGCCACAAAAGCAAGTGTTTTGACAAGTCAATGGACACTAAGCAATTGTGGAGAACCATCAAGATATATCCATTTGTAGCCTGCGATTTGATCGTGGAGGCAAGTACCTGTCTAAGGAATGCATGGCATACTGATCAGAGATTGGGATTTGATCCTAAATGACTACACCATACACTCTTGTGTAGAAATGGTGTGTCGTAAACAAGAAATGGAACTCTTATGGAAATAGTAAAAGCATGAGTTATACGGAACTACCTATGTTCTATGGATATGTCTGGAAACAACGGCGCATTCAAATGCGGTTGTAGAATATCCTAGAAGAACAAAAGATGTGTGTTCAATAGTACTATGAACCAGAAGGACGTTATAAGTTCTAACGCCCGGTTCTTAGAGAAGGACTATATGATGAACCATAAGCCCAAGGTGACGTAATACTTTGAAATGAGAGAGAAAGATTAAGACTTAGAACCAGCCGAACCGAGTAGCGGTACACCACTAACTGCACCTACTGTTATCACTGTTTATACACCGGAATGCCATTGTAGTGGGAGGTTGTGGGACAACCGGAGATATTCATAAGACTGGGAGAGTCTTCGGACTCTGGACCTAGTATACATGAAATCGATCCCTGGATCTACATGAAGGTCGTACTAGATCTAAATGTGCCTTCTTGGGAAGCAATAAGGATTATTGCTAAGAGGCAAGATCATTTAGTGTACAAGCTTAGTTGATCCATTTATGGATTGAGACAAAGCATTGAGTTCGTGGTACTTGCAAATTGATGAGATAGTCCATTTTATGGATTCATCAAAAGCATAGACGAATCGTGTGTATGGAAAACGTGATGGAAACAAGGTGGTGTTTCTCGGAGGTTTTGTGTAGATGACATTTTATCATTGGTAACAATGTAAAGATGTTGTCAGACATAAAATGATGGTTGTCTAGAAAAATCTATATATGAGATGAAGAAGAAGTTAGAGCATGTTCTTAAGATCTAGGATCTCAAGAAAAGAACATTGTACTTCTCCTGGACATCTTACATATATATGATTATGGTTCGTTTTAACATGCAAGATTCCGAGAAAGGTTCGTTACCTTTCAGAGACGGAATGCATCTATCTAAGGATATGTGTTTTGGAACACAAAAGGAGATAGAAGCAATGAAAGCGGTTTCCTACACTTCGAGTGTGGAAAGCTTGATAAATGCAATGTTGAAAAACGAGAACCTGATATCGGCTATGCGGTTAGCATAGTGGGAGGATATCAAGGTAATCCTGGAAAGGAATATTCGACTGCTGTAAAAGTACTTTCGAAGTACTGTTCTAGACTACGAAGCAGACGAGCATTTCCTTTGGATTACATTCTCTTAGATTTCTAATCAAATGAGGACCGGTGTAAGTCGATATCAGGCTATGTGTTTCACTATTGAAGGAGAAGGAGTTTTAACATGGAAGAGTGATAAGCACGATGCTTTTCGGACTCTGCCATGGATAACCAAATAGCGGCCTCAGAGGCAGCGGAAGTTTTGGTATAACTCCGGGATAATCTCTGGGACTTAGATGTGATTCTTAATTTGCCAAAGGCTATGTAAATAGCGGTGCAATGGCAAATGGGAAGAAATCACTAGTCCATAAGTGTAAGATAACACATAGTGCAAGTACCACCTGATACGAGTCATCGTCGAGGGAGACGACGCTGTAGTCACCAAGATAACTTCAGAGCGGCAACCTAGAGTGCTCATTCACATAGTACTTCTTGGAAGTACAACTTAAGCACGTGATGAGTATGGGAGTCGGGAGTTTGGAGGAAATGACTAGACCTTAGTACAAGTGGGAGATTGTTGGAGTTGTGTACTTAATGTCTAGATTTAAGTAACGGAAACTCACGATCCATTGCCATTAATCTATTTAACTAAATAAACAATTATTTGCGTTTAATTATTTATAATTAAATATATGCAAATCATAGTCCTGGATTTTATACGTTGTAGTTAGTATGGTGTTGCATGGGCACACAGAAGATCATACTATCGGTTACTCGTATTTAATCAAACAGTTGCTCACGACCTAGATGGACACGGACCAATCCATCGGTATAGTCGTTGTGTGAGAGAGAAAATAATTTATCTTAATTATTTTATCACACTTGTACACTTGGTGTATTGAGCGGATCGTTGAGATTCATCGATTAGGATTGCCGGCGATAATCGATTTAAGTCTCAGTGTATTTTATTCTTAATCCCCGATACTATTGCGGGTGTGTATATTTAATATAAGTGACTTTGATTTTCCAAATGAATTGACCGGTTTAATTACTGGGTCAATTACCGGTTAAGTTGGGTCACTATATTTTATATATGACATGCCGTGAATACTTGACGGGAAAGTGTATCCCGTAAGGGTTGATAATATCCCCGAGATGAGTTCATAAGGAATTATTATGTAAACCCTGCAGGTGGATTTGTTCCGCATAATAATTAAGGTTGAATGGTACTAGTCTCGGATATAAGAGATGAATAAATTAATTAGCAATAAATTAATTTTATTCATGGATATTTATATCTTAAATACACGGAATAAATAATACTACCGGAGAAATATTATTTGATATAATATGGTTCAATATTGGGAGTGCAATTAATTTTATATAGTGAAAAATAGAATTAATTAATAATAGTAAGGATTAATAGATTTGGGCTTGGGCTCAATTTAATCACTATTATTGGAAACCCAATATTCCACCTCCTTAAGATCCCCTACGTAGCCTATAAAAGCACTACATGGTCTTCTCTATTCTCATAAGTTCATAACTTGAAGATCACAATTCTAGAGAGAGAAAGTAGAGAGGGAGATCCATGGAGTTCGGAAGATCGTCGCCCACCCGACGTTCGAGCTAGTGCAAGGAATACGTGGGAAGATCTCAAGGTCATCAATTGAGTTCTTCGTTTTTCCGAACAACGAGAACAAAGGTAAAATCGTGAAAACCCCCTCGATGATTTTACATGTTGATTATCGTAAAATTATTGTGAACCAAGATCCAAGAGACGAGGATGTGTCGGGCGGTGGGGATCGAGGATCCCCGGACCGCCGGCGACCAAGAGATCCTCGTAGGGATCACCGAGCGCGAGTCGCGGCTGGAGCCGAGGACTCGATCGAGCAGCAGCTCGATCCCCGGACGGGCTCGCGTGCGAGCTGCGGGTTTTCCCGCAGCGGACTCGCACGTGATGCGAGCCGCGTCCAGGAGCGCTACGGGGGCTGCTGCGAGCAGCCCCGCGAGTTCATGCGAACCCGCTGCGAGAACGCTGGGCGTTCGTAGGATGCTACGAGCATCCCCGCAGCCCCTCGCGTGAATTCCCGGCGACCCCAGCGGGATGCTGCGAGCAGCCCTAGGCGGCTGCCAAGGACAGCCGCGAGCCCTACGCGAGGGCTCGACCGAACAGCCCGGGCTATCCCCGTGGTTAGGGTTTGGTTGAGTCCGGCTTCGCGTGGTGGTTCGTGGCGGGATGTTCCGGCAACCGGGAGTCGATTGGAGTTGTCGTTCCGCAATTTGACAACCCCGGATATTCGATCTTCGAAGGATTTCGGTCGGAATTAATTAGATAATTAATTTTAATTAATTTATTAATTCCGGGATATCGATTTCCAACAGTCTACCCCCCCAAATTGAACTAAACAACGCCCAACTGAATGCAATCCACCTCAAAAATGGAAAAGTCCTGGCTGAAGTGCCCAAGAAGCCCACTCTACCATCTCAAGTGGAAGGAACTGTTGAAGAAGTCAACGAAGAAGAGGAGTCAGAGGAAGAACTTGAGTTGATACCATCCAAACAGAAGGAAACATCAGCACCTGCCCAAGCAGGAACACCACCAAAAATCTACCCTCCCTTTCCAGGCAGATTGAGCAAGAAGAAGGAGAAGGAAGATACGAACGAGATGTTCCAGATGTTTAAAAAGGTGGAAATCAACATGCCTCTGTTGACCATCCTAAAGTCCATGCCCAGGTGCGCCAAATTCCTCAAGGAGCTGTGCACCAAGAAGGTGAAATACCAAGACGATGCCAAATTCGAAGTGGGAGAGAATGTTTCAGCGGTGCTCCAGCGGAATGTGCCAAGGAAATGTGCAGACCCTGGAATGTTCTATATTCCCTGCATAATAGGCAACATGAACATAGAAAAGGCGATGCTCGACTTGGGAGCATCGATCAATGTCATGCCTAAGTCAATGTACAAAGACTTGGGCATAGGACCAATGAAGCCGACAAGGGTAGTGATCCAGTTGGCAGACAGATCAAATGTGTACCCCGAGGGAATTCTGGAAGATGTATTGGTCAAGGTAGAGGAGCTCATTTTCCCTGCCGATTTCTATGTCTTGGACATGGGGAGATCAAGCAAGTAGCCAGTGATGATCTTGGGCAAACCATTCTTGAAGACAGCAAGGACACACATTGACTGCGAGACTGGAAAGCTAACCTGCAAATTTGAAGGAGAAACGGTCACATTCGACTTGTTCAAGTCAATGAAGCACCCAGAGGACACCGAGCAAGTACATTATGTTGACCAGATTGATGAAATGATCGAGGAGCAAGCTCTGGGATATGGAGTCTCTGACAAAGTAGATCTGGTAACACAAAAGGGACTAACCAGAGAAGATGCAGAGGATGAGCAACTTGAAGTCCAACAGATAGTTGAGCAACTGTGAGCTCTGGAGAACCACCCTATGGGCATGAGCAAGTTGCCACCCCATGAAGTCACGATCATGGTGCCTTCCATGGAGAAGCCACCAGAATTGGAATTGAAGAAACTCCCTGCACATCTCAAGTACATGTTCCTTGGGCAAAATGATACATTACCCGTGATCATAAGTTCAAAACTAAAGAAGGAGGAAGAGAGCAGGCTAAGGAACATCCTGTTGGAGTTGTGTACTTAATTTCTAGATTTAAGTACCGGTAAACTCCCCGTCATGGCATTTAACCTATTTAATTAATAAACAATTATTTGCAATTAATTATTATTTATTAATTATGCAAAACATAGTCCTAGATTTTATACGTTGAAGTTAGTATGGTGTTGCATGGGCACACAGAAGATCATACTATCGGTTACTCGTATTTAATCGAACAGTTGCTCACGACCTAGATGGACACGGACCAATCCATCGGTATAGTCGTTGTGTGAGAGAGAAAATAATTTATCTTAATTATTTTATCACACTTGTACACTTGGTGTATTGGGCGGATCAGCTTGAGATTTATTGATTAGGATTTCCTTGGATAATCAATTTAAATCTCGGAGTATTTTATTCTTAATCCCTGATATTATTGCGGGTGTGTATATTTAATACTAGTGACTTTGATTTACCAAAGGAATTAACCGATTTAATTATTGGGTTAATTACCGGTTAAGTTGGGCCGCTATATTTTATATATGACATGCCGTGAATACTTGACGGGAAAGTGTATCCCGGAAGGGTTGATAATATCCCCGAGATGAGTTCATAAGGAATTATTGTGTAAACCTCATGAGTGGATTCGTTCCGCACAATAATAAAGGTTGAACGGTACTAGTCTCGGATATAAGATATGAATATTATTTATTGAGCAATAAATAAATTTATTCATGGATATTTAAATCTTAAATACACGGAATAAATAATACTAACCGGAGAAATATTATTTGATATAATATGGAATAATATTGGGAGTGCAATTTTATTTATATAGTGGAAAATAAATAAAATTTAATATTGATAAGAATTAATAGATTTGGGTTGGACCCAATTTAATTTTCAATATTTAGAAGCCCAATATTTATTCTCCTTATGATCCCCTACGTAGCCTATATAAGCACTACATGGTCTTCACTTTTCAAGAGAGAATTAATTGACCTACGGAATTCATAAAGTCTTGAGAGTGAGGAGGATCCATAGAGTTCGATAGATCGTCGCCCACACGACGTTCGAACGGAGTGCAAGGAATACGCGGGAAGATCACGAGGTCATCAACGATTCGTTTCTCCGTACAACGAATCAAGGTAATAATCGAGAACCCCTTCTTTGATTATTTGTGCGTTGAATAATTGTGATGTATACATGAACGCACGATCCGGGAAAACGACGAGCCTCGGGGACGGGGATTCGAGATCCCCGGCGAGGATCGAAGAGGGCGGACGAACCCTAGGGTTCGACCGCCGCCGAACGCGTGATAAGGGACGAGCCCCGGCTGGACGCCGGGGCATGGGATCGACTTCGGTCGATCCCCGGGGTGCCACGGGCTGGTGCCGTGGCGGACCCCAGCCCCCTCGACGGAGGCGCGTGGCGCGAGGAACCCTCGGCTGGAGCCGAGGGGTGCGATCGATCCTCGGATCGATCGCGAGCAAGCTGCGGGTTCACCCGCAGCGACCCCGTACGTGCTGCGGGTTCGCCCGCAGCGGACGCGTACGGGGCTCGGCCCTCGCGAGCAGCGAGTCATCGCGACTCGCTGCGGGGCTGCTACGAGCAGCCCCGGGGATCGCGCGAGCGATCCCAGCGATCGTCCGTAGACGATCGCGAGCCCCTCGCGGGGGCTCGGCTGGGCGCACGCAGCCTTCGGGCTTCGCTGGGCGTTCGGTCGGGCCCCGGCTCGTGAGGCGGTTCGCGTTCGTGGATCCGACTCGCGGGAGAAAATCGGCTGGGGGCGGGCTGCGTGTTTTCGGGCGCGTAGTCTCCAAAGGTCGGACTCCTGCGGATGAGTCGGGGATCCAGTCTTCGGTGATCGAGGGTTTTTGATCGGGTTATCGGTTCCGCAATTTTTGATAGCCCGGGACATCGAATCCCAGCAATTGGTATCAGAGCGTTTGGTTTCGTGTTCATGTATATGTTCGATTATTGTTCTACCTTGCAGGATTTCCGGCTATCATGGTTAATTTGATTAATTTTGTTTTAATTAATTATCATGATTATTAAACTCTCGGACATGTCGAGATTCGTTTTTGTGTGGTTGAATGTTTGTAATAGTAAAAATTCGGGGGTTGACCGAATTTAGGATTTATTATTACGCACTTTATTTTCCGGAAAATGTATAGGGTCGATTTCATGTATAGAATCGATACCGGAATTGTAATTTAATTTTTGTAAATTATTTACGTTGGTTCGATGATGAGACGATCGCCGGAAGACGAAGAAGTGACGAAGAGAGAAGGGCTTGGGGTCGATCCCATGATGGTGATCGACCCATAGCCTAGCCGGCGTGGCTAGGCGGCGGCGACGCTCCTCCCCGAGTGGCCGGCCGATCCTTCATGATGGGGATTGCGTGGGATCTCCCAATCCCATGCTATTCCTACCAAGAAATTACTTTCCTAATTAATTCGGATTTTTCCTATTTGAGTACTTTCCTTTTAGGAAACTCTCATGGATTAGGAAAAGAATTAATTTAAATTAATTTTATTTCTATTGATTTATTTCCTTCATGGAATTAATCATAGATTGGAAATTTAAATTAATTTAGTACTAAATTTATTTTTCCTATTTGATTATTCCTACTCATGGGAATATTCATGGATTAGGAATAAAGATAAATTTGGAAAGTAGTAAGTCCTAATTTATTTTATTTCCTTGTTCTATTATAGATATCTTCTAGAATATTCCAAGTTTTACTTGGATAGATTATTCTAAAGATTTAATAAGAACTAGAGAGGAAAATAAATAAATAAAAATATTAATAATATTTAATTTTATTTTTGATATATTCAATTGACTTAATTTTCGAATTAAGTAACTTTTGGATTAATTGAAAATAAATAGATTTAAATATTGGAAATTAATATTCTCGTCACATGGAGCATTCAAGAAACGAAGACTGAAGACTAGAGGATGCATATGAAGATAAAGCCATGATAGTCGGGAAAATAATTCTCTAGCATTATTTTGACTATGTGATCTATGTGCTTTATTGCTTTCATGCATGCTATATGTGTTTATTTTTATGCACTAGATAGCGTATCCCTTTATCGTAAAAAGCTAAGTGGGAGAGGGGATGGAAACATTCCCATGGTCTCCATCACTGTTCTCTTGGTGACTTTTATGGACTTTCGAAGTTCATATAGACAAGTCATTGGAGGAGAATTCTTGTAATTCCTCTTACAAGAAACATTGATCAAGTTATCAAACAATGCCTAATTTGTCTTTCTGAAACTGACTTCAAGTCGACTCATTCTCACCCCGGGGAGTGGAATGGAGCCAGAGCCACTTGGTCATGTGGACGACACAAATTAGAGACATTCGTGCCATTCTTTGATAGGTGGGTCGTTTGTCTGCTCGGCTCCCTCATTTATGAGAGATAGGGTCGCTCGCATGGTGAATCACTGGTTAGAAACTTCGAGTTTCACTTATGATTCTCCGAGTCTTGATTTACGAAATCGAATGGATCTTGTAATTGGGAGTCAATTATAAAAGTCTCTTAGTGTAGTAAACGTCCACACCACGTGGCTTGCTATGCTGACGGATTTTGGATTAATTGATGTAGACAGTTATAAGTAATTG
This sequence comes from Euphrasia confusa, assembly GCA_954870475.1. Classification (NCBI taxonomy): domain Eukaryota; kingdom Viridiplantae; phylum Streptophyta; class Magnoliopsida; order Lamiales; family Orobanchaceae; genus Euphrasia; species Euphrasia confusa. Next base: position 13,038,071 of record OX940969.1, read on the forward strand.
TGAAGAGTTGTGAAATTGTCGTAAACGTCCACACCACGTGGCTTGCGGTGACGTAGCAATTCCAAGCGATATACTTTAGTGCTGAGTGATGGTTTACACTTAGATACGCGTTATAGTATTCTTCCCCACGAAGTTACGCTATAATTGATGTATGACCAAAGAAAAACTAATTGCTAAATCATTTGGGTGGGTAAACGTCCACACCACGTGGCTTGCTTTACCTGATGGGATTTTAGACGCAATTAGTAATTTAATGATATTATTTGAGGGAGATAATATCGGACATTAAATTGATTGTTTGTTTACATGTGCTTATAGGTTTAGAGAATAGCTATGAATCCACTTTCTGTGATACTCAAGGAACAAAAACTCACTGGTCCAAACTATATTGATTGGAAGAGAAATTTGGACATTGTCCTGACTGCTGAAGAGTACAAGTTTGTACTCTATGAGCAATGCCCTGCTGAACCCACGGCCGCCTCAACTGATGAGGAAAAAGAAGCATATCGGAAGTGGAAAAAGGCTGATGAAATGGCTAGGTGCTATATTTTGGCTTCCATGTCAAATGTACTCCAAACCCAACATGAGCCGATGGACACTGCCCGGGATATGATGACTAACCTCAAGGAGATGTTTGGGGAGCAGGATCGTGCGGCAAGGCAAGAAGCCATGAGAGTCCTTATGTCGACTACTCAGTCTGAAGGAACGCCCGTTGGGGAGCACGTTCTTAAGATGATGAGTTTGTTGAATGAACTTGAGGTCCTAGGAGCATCCATTGATGATGAGACGCAAGTCGACATCATACTCCAGTCTCTGACCCCTAAGTTTGAGCAGTTTCGTATGAGTTATAATATGGGTAAACTATCTTATACTCTTGCGCAACTCCTGACTGAACTGAAGGCGGCAGAGGGGATCTACAAGAAGGGCAAGTCTCAAGCGCTTGTGGCTACCAAGTCCAAAAGCTTGAAAGCTATTGGAGGTAGGGGCAAGAAAAGGAAGCAAGCCATAAAACCCAGTGGTGCCAAGAGGAATGGACCACGAGTGGGGGCTAGTAAGCCAAAGGGCTTGTGCTTCCGATGCAAGAAGTCTGGACACTGGAAGTCTGAATGTCCTCTCAGAGGTACGAATTTTTCTTTAGTCGTAAAAACATAGTCAGCGGTATTATCTACCAGAATTCTGGTGTGTAGATATGGAACCACTGACGGTATGTGCATTTCTTTAAATGCAGGGGTTCCAGAAAACCCGGCGACTTAGAGAAGAAGAATTCGAGTCTACATGGGCGAAGCTGTTAGGGTAGCAGCGGTTGCAGTGGAAGACGTTTATCTGTTTTAAGTTTTCATTTCAATTATTGCTTATGTACCCCTTTACTTTGAAAAGGAACTTCGTTCTGTTTTTCTTTATTAATGGATATTTTATTTCTTTAATCATTTGATGGTTTGGATAAGAAATAATGGTGATATCTATTATGGTACATTAGATAGCAATATGTGAATAATGAATCCTTAGTCTACCACGATGCAACAAACCGTTATGTATAACTTGTTTTACTTATTAGATGTATTTCTTTATGGATCATTATACTTGTGAATTCTTTAAACTTTGTAGTATCTATTCAAAAGGGATTCAAAAGGTCGAAATTGATTTGATCAATTATAGTTGGAGGAATGGACCTCCCGACCTGAGAATCGATCTTGAAAGATGATACAACTAAGTTAACCTTTCTGGATAAAGGATGGAATTCGAACAAGTATAGAAAATGATTTGTGATTAATGCGGTATGTGTAATTAGAGAAGGTACGAGTCGTTCTTTCAAGAATACTCGAAGATGGATTAGACTACTTGTTGTGCCATAAAAGCAGAGTGTTTTAACACAAAGTCATTATGGGGAACCTTCAAAGTATATCCATTGAAAGCCTGCGACTTGTTCGCGGAGGCCATCACCTATCTAAATAACACATAGCATAAATCAAAGATTGAGAATAAGTCTCAAGTGACTACACCATACACTGACGTGCAGAAATGGTGTGTCAGGAATAAGAAATGGGATTCTAATAGTAAAAGGTCAAGTTTATTCGGAACTACCTATGTTCTATGGATATTTCTGGATACAATGGCACATTCTATGTGGTTGTAGAATTATCCTAGAAGAACAAGTAATTGTATGTTCAATAGTACTACGAACCAGATGGGTGTCCTCGCCCGGTTCTTAGAGGAAGACTATTAGATGAACTACAATGCCCTAATTGACAAAGTACTTTAAAATGAGGAAAGGAGAGACTGAGAACCAGCCTGACCGAGTAGCGGTACACCACTAACTGCACCTAATGTTATTACTGTTATACACCGGAACGCCATTGCAGTGGGAGGTTGTTAAGCAACCAGAGATGTTCATAAGACTAGAGGAGTTTTGAACTCTGGATCTAGTATACATGAAATCGATCCCTAGTTCTGCAGAGGAACTTGCGAATTGATGAGATAGTCCATTCCATGGATTCATCAAAAGGCAAGAAAAGGTGTGTTAGAGACGTAATGGAAACAAATGTGGTGTTTCTCGGAATTTTGTGTAGATAACACTTCATCGTTGGCAACAATGTAAAAGTGTTGTCAGACATAAAATAGAGGTTGTCTAAATGAATCAAGGTATAAGATTAAGACGAAGTTGGATCATGTTCTTAGAGATCTTTCGATCTCTGGATAAGAACATTTGTACTTCTCTTAAGATATCTTATACGATTATGGTTTGTTATTAAACATGCACAATTCTGAGAAAGGTTATTGCCTTTCGAGAACAGAATGCATCTATCTAAGGTATGTGTTTCGAACACATGAAGGAGATAGATATAAACAAAGCAGATTCTTACACTTCGAGTGTAAAGGGCTTTGTAAGTGCGGTGTTATAAAACAAAAACCTGATATCAACTATGCGGTTAGCGTAGTGGGAGGATATCAAAGTAATGTGGATAAGAAATATTCGAATGCTGTAAAGTACTTGGAAGTACTGGATTACTAGCAATACGAAAGCTTCTTAGATTACAGTTTCTCAGATCAAAAATCGGAGAAAGACCAGTGTAAGTCGATATCAGGCTATGTGTTCACTTTTAGAAGAGGTGGAACCTAAGGATGAAAGAGTGATAAGCGTTATGCTTCTCGGACTCTATCATAAACCGAATAGCAGCCTCAGAGGCAGCGGAAGTTTTGGTTAGGTTCCGGAATAACCTCTGAACTTGGATATGATTCTTGGTTCACCAAAGGCTATGTACATAGCGGTGCGTGGAGAACTGGAAGAAGTCATAAGTTCGAAAAGTGATGATAACACATAGAGCCAGTACCACCTGATACGAGTCATCGTCAGAGGGACGACGCAGTAGTCACCAAGATAACTTCAGAGCGGCAACCTAGATTGCTCATTCACATAATACTTCTGGAAAGTATAACTTAAGCACGTGATGAGTATGGGAGTCGGGAGTTTGGAGGAAATGACTAGACCTTAGTACAAGTGGGAGATTGTTGGAGTTGTGTACTTAATGTCTAGATTTAAGTACCGGTAAACTCCCCGTCATGGCATTTAACCTATTTAATTAATAAACAATTATTTGCAATTAATTATTATTTATTAATTATGCAAAACATAGTCCTAGATTTTATACGTTGAAGTTAGTATGGTGTTGCATGGGCACACAGAAGATCATACTATCGGTTACTCGTATTTAATCGAACAGTTGCTCACGACCTAGATGGACACGGACCAATCCATCGGTATGGTCGTTGTGTGAGAGAGAAAATAATTTATCTTAATTATTTTATCACACTTGTACACTTGGTGTATTGGGCGGATCAGCTTGAGATTTATTGATTAGGATTGCCTTGGATAATCAATTTAAATCTCGGAGTATTTTATTCTTAATCCCTGATATTATTGCGGGTGTGTATATTTAATACTAGTGACTTTGATTTACCAAAGGAATTAACCGATTTAATTATTGGGTTAATTACCGGTTAAGTTGGGCCGCTATATTTTATATATGACATGCCGTGAATACTTGACGGGAAAGTGTATCCCGGAAGGGTTGATAATATCCCCGAGATGAGTTCATAAGGAATTATTGTGTAAACCTCATGAGTGGATTCGTTCCGCACAATAATAAAGGTTGAACGGTACTAGTCTCGGATATAAGATATGAATATTATTTATTGAGCAATAAATAAATTTATTCATGGATATTTAAATCTTAAATACACGGAATAAATAATACTAACCGGAGAAATATTATTTGATATAATATGGAATAATATTGGGAGTGCAATTTTATTTATATAGTGGAAAATAAATAAAATTTAATATTGATAAGAATTAATAGATTTGGGTTGGACCCAATTTAATTTTCAATATTTAGAAGCCCAATATTTATTCTCCTTATGATCCCCTACGTAGCCTATATAAGCACTACATGGTCTTCACTTTTCAAGAGAGAATTAATTGACCTACGGAATTCATAAAGTCTTGAGAGTGAGGAGGATCCATAGAGTTCGATAGATCGTCGCCCACACGACGTTCGAACGGAGTGCAAGGAATACGCGGGAAGATCACGAGGTCATCAACGATTCGTTTCTCCGTACAACGAATCAAGGTAATAATCGAGAACCCCTTCTTTGATTATTTGTGCGTTGAATAATTGTGATGTATACATGAACGCACGATCCGGGAAAACGACGAGCCTCGGGGACGGGGATTCGAGATCCCCGGCGAGGATCGAAGAGGGCGGACGAACCCTAGGGTTCGACCGCCGCCGAACGCGTGACAAGGGACGAGCCCCGGCTGGACGCCGGGGCATGGGATCGACTTCGGTCGATCCCCGGGGTGCCACGGGCTGGTGCCGTGGCGGACCCCAGCCCCCTCGACGGAGGCGCGTGGCGCGAGGAACCCTCGGCTGGAGCCGAGGGGTGCGATCGATCCTCGGATCGATCGCGGGCAAGCTGCGGGTTCACCCGCAGCGACCCCGTACGTGCTGCGGGTTCGCCCGCAGCGGACGCGTACGGGGCTCGGCCCTCGCGAGCAGCGAGTCATCGCGACTCGCTGCGGGGCTGCTACGAGCAGCCCCGGGGATCGCGCGAGCGATCCCAGCGATCGTCCGTAGACGATCGCGAGCCCCTCGCGGGGGCTGGGCTGGGCGCACGCAGCCTTCGGGCTTCGCTGGGCGTTCGGTCGGGCCCCGGCTCGTGACGCGGTTCGCGTTCGTGGATCCGACTCGCGGGAGAAAATCGGCTGGGGGCGGGCTGCGTGTTTTCGGGCGCGTAGTCTCCAAAGGTCGGACTCCTGCGGATGAGTCGGGGATCCAGTCTTCGGTGATCGAGGGTTTTTGATCGGGTTATCGGTTCCGCAATTTTTGATAGCCCGGGACATCGAATCCCAGCACATCCTTGACCAGTACAAGCAAGCTATTGGATGGACCTTAGCCGATATATGGGGAATCAGCCCCACCATATGCCAACACCACATATTGCTCGAGGAAGAGTCAAGTCCAGTGCGTGATCCACAGCGGAAACTGAACCCAGCCATGAAGGAGGTAGTTTTAAAGGAGATACTCAAGTTGCTCAACTTGGGCATCATCTACCCTGTTTCGGATAGCAAATGGGTAAGTCCAGTTCATGTGGTGCCCAAGAAGTCAGGAATTCAAGTGATCGAGAACGAGAAAAAGGAGCAGATAGCCACTCGCCTTCAAACCGGATGGAGAGTGTGCATAGACTACATGAAGTTGAACAAGGTAACAAAGAAAGACCATTTCCCCCTGCCTTTCATTGATGAGATGCTCGAAAGGTTAGCTGGGAAGACCCATTTCTGCTTCCTTGACGGATACTCGGGCTACATGCAAATTTGGGTAGCCCCGGAAGACCAGGACAAGACTACTTTCACTTGCCCATACGGTACCTTTGCATATAGACGCATGCCTTTTGGTCTATGCAATGCCCCAGGGACTTTCCAGAGATGCATGATGAGCATCTTTGCCGATCTGCTCGAGCAAGGGATAGAAGTTTTCATGGATGACTTTACTGTGTATGGCAGCTCGTTCGAGACATGCTTGAACAACCTGGAGTTGGCCCTCAGCAATATGTGTGGAGAAAAGTTTGGTACTTAACTACGAGAAATGTCACTTTATGGTTGAGGAAGGGATAGTCCTTGGGCACGTAGTCTCTGCCAAGGGAATTGAAGTCGACCGAGCCAAAATAGAGACCATATCAAAGCTGCCTTATCCAAGGAATGTCAAACAAGTCAGAGGCTTCCTTGGGCACGCTGGATTCTACAGGAGGTTCGTGAGAGACTTTGCCAAGATTGCCCAACCTCTGACCAGGCTTTTACAAAATGAGGTTGACTGGAGCTTTGATGATGACTGTCAAGCTGCCTTCAACCACCTCAAGGAAAGGTTAGTCACTGCCCCCATCATCCAACCACCAGAATGGGGAATGCCATTTGAGCTTATGTGCGACGCGAGTGGATATGCTGTTGGAGCTGTACTTGGGCAGATAAAGGGTAAGGAACGGCATGTAATCTACTATGCATCCAAGACTTTGAACCCTTCCCAATGCAACTACGCGACCACAGAGAAAGAACTGCTGGTTGTGGTGTTTGCATTCGAGAAGTTCAGATCTTACTTGATCGGGAGCAAAACCATAGTCTACATTGACCATACCGCGCTGAAGTACTTAATGGCCAAAAAGGAGACCAAGCCACGGTTGATTAGATGGATCTTGTTGCTACAAGAGTTCGACATCGAAATCAGAGAAGAATCAGGTAACCAAAATTTAGTGGCTGACCACTTGAGCAGGATAATCCAGCGTGAAGAAGGCATGCCCATCACGGAGACTTTTCCAGATGAGTACTTATATCAAATTTCAACCAAACCAGAAGAGCCATGGTACGCAGACTTGTCCAACTACATAGTCACAGGAGATATAAGGGAGGACATGACCCTCTACGGTAAGAACAAGCTCAAGCGGGAGAGCAAGAAGTACATTTGGGACGATCCCTACATGTGGAAGAGGGGAGAAGACCAAGTACTGAGACGCTGTATTCCTGAAGTTGAGCAAGCAGACATTTTGAAGCACTGCCATGAGCAAGCCTGCGGAGGACATTTTGGCCACCGACGCACAGCAAGGAAGGTACTTGACTGTGGTTTTTATTGGACAACTCTCTTGAGAGATTGTTTTGAGTGGTGCAGGAGCTGTGACAAGTGCCAGAGAGAGGGGAACGTGACCAAGAGAGATGAGATGCTCATGATGCCCATCATGCCTGTGGAAGTCTTCGATGTATGGGGCATCGACTTTATGGGACCATTGCCCAACTCCAGAGGGAAGGAGTACATACTCTTGGCAGTTGACTATGTATCTAAATGGGTCGAGGCCAAGGCTACAGCAACTAATGATTCAAGAGTGGTAGCCACCTTCCTCAAAGGCGACATATTCAGCAGATTTGGTGTACCCCGCGCATTGATCAGCGACCAAGGTACACATTTTTGCAATTATATAATTGAAAGGTTGCTCAGGAAGTATGGAGTGCACCACAGGATCTCCACAACATATCATCCCCAGGCCAATGGGCAAGCCGAGCTATCCAACCGTATCATCAAAACCATCTTGAGGAAGACGGTCAAGCCAGAAGGTAAGGATTGGAGCGACAAGCTCGATGATGCACTTTGGGCCTACAGAACCGCCTACAAAACACCTTCAGGGATCTCTCCCTACCGCATGGTGTTTGGCAAGTCATGCCACTTGCCCGTGGAAATCAAACACAAGGCGCATTGGGCAGTGAACAAGGTCAATTTCGACTGGGATGCGGCCAGCGAAGGGCGTAAACTTGACCTAACTGAGCTGGAGGAGATAAGGATTGAAGCGTATGACAACGCGGTCAATTACAAGGAGCGGACAAAGAGAGCCCACGACAAAATCATCAGGAAAAAGAAGATCGAGCCTGGTCAACTGGTTCTGGTTTACCAAACCAAGTTTAAATTCAAGGCTAAAAAGCTATCCACCAAATGGGCAGGACCGTTCATAGTCCATACTGTTTGCCCAAATGGTTCGGTTGAGCTACTTAAGCCAGGTGATGATCAGATCTTTAAGGTGAATGGGCAGAGAGTCAAGGCTTACTATGGGAATGAGGACCTCAAGGGGATGATACCCCCTGAGCCAGCCGCTTGACCAAGTGAAGCAAGAAAAATAAGTCAGGCCCATGACAATAAATAGAGGCAAATACCGAAGGCGAACTCGGTATGTATACTATGTTTTTCCTTTATTTCATTTTATGTTGTTAATAAATTCACCACGCCAAGGAGTAGCCTTGGGCAGGAAAGGGTTTTGGTCTGTTTTTGTTTGCAGGGAACAGGAGGATCGAGTGAGCAATGGCGGTAGTTGAGCAACGAGTAGGAGGGACCAGCTGTGATGATTGCGGAATTATCGGGAATCCGCAAAAGAGTCCAATCAATCTGAATTTGCAGAGTCCTAATCGAATTCAAATTTTAATCCATCTATACCACTACCCCCCCTCTACTTCAAAAACCGCACACAACTCCTCAACTTCCCCACTACCACCACCACCCTCAAAACCCTAACTCCCTCAATCATGGTGTCTACCCGTCCCAAAAACACGAAGTTGAACAAAATCCCTCACGGTACCAAAATCAATCTCACAAGCCCTCAATCACAACCGTCGAAGAAGATGGCCGGAGGAAAATCGTCAAAAACCGCCGCCGCCGCCTCTGTGCCCGCGAAGGAAAAAACACCACCACCACCACCGCCCACTGAGAAAGAAACCATCCCTTCGCCGGCCAAACAGAGGCCGACGCGCGAGGCTAGCCCAGCCCCCATCAACACCATACTGGTAGACCAACTAACGGCAGAAATTGAAGCCCCGAAACTGTCTGACCTCGACACGACCCCAAAACCATCGGAGGAGTCAAACTCGGCGAGCCAAAGCGATGAGCCGAGTGAGGACGTCGTGAAGAAAAGGAAGTTTACGGCGGAGGAAAAAGGTAAGTTCAAGAAGCCCCGTGAAGCTTCACCGGCCGCCACCATGGAGTCGTCATCTGACGAGAAGGCCGACGACATGTCGACTGCCGGTGGCGAAGAAGAAGAAAAAGACGGCGAGGAAGAAACGGAGGTAAGAGAGGAATCGGAGCACTCTGTCCCGGCCACCCCATATGAGATGTTCAAAACTCCGGCGACGACCCGAGTCACCCGTGGCAAGGGTGATACAAACCTCGTTGGGATGCGAAGGATAGAAGATGAACGAAGAAGAAATTGAGAAAAGATACCGGTGGAAAGGTCCCAAAACCTCTGAATCTGATTCCTGAAATAATCTAAGGACGAAACCCTAGACCCCAACACGTGATCGACGCAGCAACTCGGGGATGGTGAAGACACACGAACGAAGGGTGGATCACTTCGTTGATTCGTCGGTTGAATTCTTTGGATAATCGGGTAGAATTCGAACCCAAGAGAGATTTTAATAAAAACTCACAAAATGATATTTATTCATCATCAAAATTATAGTTATCTTGTAACATGGTCTTAAGAAGCCTTTATATAGGCAAAACGAAACATAAACGTAAAGAAAAAGGAAAGAAAAACAATAAAAACACTGAAAAACCCTAAAATCCGCCGCTGCTGTCATTTTGTGAAGATGTCGCCCGACGGGATTTCTCTGTCGCCCGACATCCAATTGTCGCCCGACTTTGTCGTAGTGTACATTCTCTGTCGCCCGACATTCAAATGTCGCCCGACGTTGTCATAGTGTAAATTCTCTGTCGCCCGACATTTAACCCGAAGTGCGGGCTGATCCTCGTGTTGAGCCTCGGGTTCCGCAGAATATGGATTTTTGGCCTATTGTCGGCCGACATGGATATGGTGTCGGCCGACACCAAGTCAAAATACTCCCCGAACTCTTCGGCGCGTTCCCGACTCCCATTTCGATGCTTTCTTCGTCGTCCCGGATCTTGGGTTGCATCATTCCCCTCCTCTTGAAGAGGATTTGTCCTCAAATCCACGTCGATGCCAGGCTCGAACACCACTCGCACGAACGCACTTGGAACCACGTCAGTCGGATATTCAGTCACTTGCTTGGCCATCTTGACGACACCAGTTTCTTTCATCCACTCCAGTCGACACGGCTCTGGGTGCTTCACCAAAGGTAACTCCAGTCGTGGAACCACGGTTACACCAACCTCGTCCGAACCACTCCTCGTGTGAAGTAGATTCTCTCTTTGCTCCCTATCATCGGGCTGAGCCAGATCAACAACAACTCCGCTAGTAATAGAAAGCTGACAATCAGGTGCTAGAATCTCCTCCTCCTTCTCGGACTCCACCAAAGTTGAATCTTCCTCGGTTGACACCGAAATCGACTCTTCTTCAGACTCCACCAAAGCCAACGGTTCTGGTATCTCGCCTTTTTCATCGGTCTCTACTTTCCCAGGCTTCATTGACGCTTGTACCCATTCTCCTAACAGACGCTCAATATTGCTCCAACACTCGTCCTGGATCTCAGCTCTGGACCTCCTCTCATTAATGTCAGAAGCTTTCTCCTTCTCAACACGAAACTCCCGACTACGATCACGGGCTCGATGATGGCCATTCTGAACTCCTCGGTATCCGCCGTCACCTCTTCGATACCATGCATTAACTTGATGAGGTCTCTCCTCCAGGGTGGTAAGCCTCTCATGCACCACCTTCATCTCCGACGTAATCATCGTTCCTAACTCCGCTCGCAATGTCTCCACAATGAGCTTAGCTTGGGTATGATCCATCTCAGTCATCCTGCAAAATGGGTTAGAAGCAATAAAGAGTCCTCACCACTCTCGTGTATCACTCAGTTTTTTTTTTAATCCTCACAGCACTCGTGTTTTCTCTCAACTTCTCTCTAAAATATTCTCTCAACGAACCGAAGCCACTTTAGACGAACCACGACACCACAACCTCGTTCGTTAGGAAGGTACACTGAAAGTGCTGAAAAATCGAAAATATCAACAAGAACACGGAAAACGCAAAGATGACTCTATATGATGCCCGAAAACCCAAGGAAACAAGCGACAAAATTATGCCCAATTTTATTTTTTATTTTTTTTTTATTTTTTTTCGGATGAACAGTAACTACGAGATGAACAGTAATTTCGAAAAAATAATATTTTTTTTTTAAGAACAAGAAACAACAAGAAAAGGAAGAAGAAACGAAAAAGAAAAACGAGGCTACGTATTCAGAAAACAAAGAACCCTAACCTGGGCTCTGATACCAAATGATACGAACCTCGTTGGGATGCGAAGGATAGAAGATGAACGAAGAAGAAATTGAGAAAAGATACCGGTGGAAAGGTCCCAAAACCTCTGAATCTGATTCGTGAAATAATCTAAGGACGAAACCCTAGACCCCAACACGTGATCGACGCAGCAACTCGGGGATGATGAAGACACACGAACGAAGGGTGGATCGCTTCGTTGATTCGTCGGTTGAATTCTTTGGATAATCGGGTAGAATTCGAACCTAAGAGAGATTTTAATAAAAACTCACAAAACGATATTTATTCATCATCAAAATTATAGTTATCTTGTAACATGGTCTTAAGAAGCCTTTATATAGGCAAAACGAAACATAAACGTAAAGAAAAAGGAAAGAAAAACAATAAAAACGCTGAAAAACCCTAAAATCCGCCGCTGCTGTCATTTTGTGAAGATGTCGCCCGACGGGATTTCTCTGTCGCCCGACATCCAATTGTCGCCCGACGTTGTCGTAGTGTACATTCTCTGTCGCCCGACATTCAAATGTCGCCCGACGTTGTCATAGTGTAAATTCTCTGTCGCCCGACATTTAACCCGAAGTGCGGGCTGATCCTCATGTTGAGCCTCGGGTTCCGCAGAATATGGATTTTTGGCCTATTGTCGGCCGACATGGATATGGTGTCGGCCGACACCAAGTCAAAATACTCCCTGAACTCTTCGGCGCGTTCCCGAATCCCATTTCGATGCTTTCTTCGTCGTCCCGGATCTTGGGTTGCATCAAAGGGCAAGCAATCAGTACCCCCACCCTCGAACATCCAGAAAAGGGCAGTTGTCGTGCCCAAGACGGTATGTTTCGAAACCCTTAAAGATTTGAATATTGAAACTCAAGTGAAGGGTTATTTTGCATCTATAGGGTGGGAGGACTTCTTGACCTGGCCAGGGCAAGTCTCTGAGAAATTGGTCAAGGAGTTCTATGAGAATTTGGAGGTGAGGACGAGCCCAGAAGGTGGACCGTTGGGCATTTCATTCAAATTGATAGGATCGTATAATGAGGCGAGTATCTTCGAGATCAACATGGCCATTGGAGCGGCCAGTTTCAAAGACAAGTTTTCTAAGGAGTACAAGGACAGGTTGACCACGCCACCAGAGCGCACACAGAAGGAGAGGAACGAGATCTGGAAGGCCTTGAGCAAGGAGAAAGTGTTCAAATCTCAGGAGGCAAAAAATTTCCAGTTGAAGGACGACGCCTTGCGCATCTGCCACCGTATACTGGCGTACAACTTTTACGGGAAGAAGGACAACAGCAACACTGTCTCCCTGACCGAACTTGATCTACTGTGGTGCATGACCAAGAAGATCAAGGTCAACTTTGGAGCTTTCCTGTGCGCACAGCTGAAGAACATATTGAGCAAACCAGCACAGAGGTTGTCCCTTGCCCACTTTCCAGGAATTTATGCCCAGAAGATGGATTTGAAGCTTGACTTTGAGTTGATGGAGATGATGCCCGAGGAGAAGTTTGACCACGCATGTTTGAATAGGTAGGCGGATATCAGAGTTGAAGGAGAGGATTGGGTGTTCACAAACCCATAGGAAGTGAAGGCCTTGGCGATGGCAGCCAAGGCGAAAGTGAAGACCGATCCTGTGAGTCGACCAAGTGCGAGGGTCGAGTTGCAGAAGGAGGAGATCCTTGAGCAGTTGGATGTCCTCAAGGAGAAGCAGGATCGAATTGGAGAGAGGCAGGATGAGCTGCACGCTGCCCTCATGGCATATTTCGTCCGCGTTGGATTCAGGTACCCACCTGAACCTAAAACCTAAATGTACCCTCCCTTTGTTTTAGTAGTTTAGGATTTTATTTTTGTTTTCTTTGTTTTTTTATTTGGTCTTGAGTCTGCCCGGCTCATGTCTGATGGGGTCGACATCTTTATTTGCACACTTTGCCCAAGGTAAAGTGTGTTTGTGGGAAGGTGCGCCAACATCGTTGGAGCCGGAGTCAGGGGGGATGCTTGCCCAACTTATTACTGTTTGCACACTTTGCCAGAGGCAAAGTGTGTGAGTGGGGGAACGGCAAGAGCAACCCCATAGTTTGATCGAGTCGCATGCTTGATAAATACCTTGATCAACTTGAACAGTTTTCAAAATTAATAGTCTATGCATGAAAAATATTAGGGACGATGGAATTGCAACTAGGTAAGCTATGAGGATTTGAGCCTACATCTGTGTGTTATAATTCTTTCATGAGAGTAGCTGTTTAAAAGTTTGTAATGCTGAAGCTTGCCCAAGTTCTAACCATTGTGATTATTTGAAAATTGAGTTGAGTAGTAAATGATTTAGGCATATTCTTTCTGCACTACAAATAAAAGAAGACCCTTGTTAGCACCTTGAGTCGAGCCAATATTTCTTGATCACCTGGGGAAAACTCCCACTGCCCTGACCCAACCTGCATATATGCTCAAGTTCATAAAAAGAGTAAGTCAGGGCAAAGTCTTCTCTGAAAAAGAAAAAAAAGAACAAGAAAAAAAAAGAAGAAAAAAAATAGATCCATGAATAAAAGGGTGTGCTAAGGCCCGTAAGAGAGAGAAGAAATTAGGAGGAAATTTGCTAAGTAAAATGCATGTCCTACCTAAGATCAATTCTGGGCATTGCCCAAGCTAGCCTATACAGTCACCCTAGAAAGCCCTAATGATATTGCCCAACTAAATTGAAAATGTCACAGGATAGAACTTGGTCAAGCCCAAAGCAGAACTTCTTTTAAAACAACATTGAGCGAAACACTGCCCATCCACTACATAGAGAAAAACATTTAGTGAGAATCCCAAAATCCTGTTGCAAACTCTTGACCGTTTTTTATGCATTCCATTGACAATGATTTTGACTATCTGTTCACTTGATCAACTCTCTGTATTTTGATAAGCATGTTGTCCTTGAGTCTTCTATTTTCTTTCTTTCTCTACCCCCTGTTTATTTTCTGCTTGAGCAGGCAAGTCACCGTACACGCTTGAGGACAAGCGAAGTAAAGTGTGTGCGTGTGATGAGCCACATTTTTGGCTCATTTTTAGGTTTTTAGAGTCAAGTATATCGAGTCTTTGTTTTGTTTTTAGTTTGTTTGTGTCTGGGAGGGCACGTTTGGGTACTTGGGCAAGTTTTGCAGGTGGGCAGGTAAAGGAGTGAAAAGAGGAGCGCACTGTGTGAAAGAGGCAAGGAAATCACCTTCCATGGTCAAGAGCACTCGTTGAGCAAGCCAGACTGACGAAAAGGGTCCAGCAGAGTTGAGCAAACAACCAGGACGTCAGCAGGTGGAGCAAGACTTGAGTCCGACCAAGTACCGCACATGGTCCGCTACCTTAGTTAGTCAGAGAAGGAAGTACATGGGCAAGCACGAACATTGACGGAGACGTAACGTTGGGCATTCGGTGTACCAGGAGTCCTGAAATTTGCGGAGTCTTCAAAGGCGACCAGATTCAAACTCCAACCCAAGTAGGACTCTCGTCCGCGCTTGGAGGTATTTTCCCCCACACGTCTCTTATCATCTGAAGCCCGTCTATATAAGAGAGTGACTGATGAAGACGACGGCAGCCGCGTGAGCAACCAAACTCGCCGGCGTTTATTTTCTGTTAAGCCTTCGGGCCAAAAACAATTTCCTTTATGTTTTTATGCTTTTAATTCCGTAATTTGGTTTATTTCCCTTCGAACAATTTCCAGTTTTAATGCATAGTTCAGTTCGTCTAATTTCCTTTGTTTTATTTTCCGTTTTAATTATGTCAAGTAGCTAATCTGTTTGTATCTGGGCAAAGACAGAACCTGACCAACCCTAAGACGTGATCGTGCCGGGAGGCTTATTGATGACATGAACTAGCTGAGTTTTGTTCCCGATTCAACAGGGTAGTAACTTAAGCATGTTAGGGACTTGGGCAATCCTACAATGACCAGTGGGAACCCCGACTTGCCTAACACAGGAGTACGTGGATCAACGCGACCGGGAGACTGGGCGTCCGCGAAGTACAACATGTTGCTGGAGATGTGGTCGTATGACTTGGGTCTGTCCAAGCATGCTATTGGCCATTCCGGGTTTGCTTAGAGGATGAAGGCGACTTGATCAACTTAGACTCATGCGGTCACATAGTGTCGAATTGGTCAACGTCAGGAGACCTATTGAGAGAGATCTAATAGGACTTAAACATAAGATCGAATAAGGGTTCGGGGTATTAATATGCGTGACATTATAGGGATGTTAATACTTGGGATCTATAACTGGAAGACAAAACTGTTAGCAAAATGATATACGTACCGATGATCGGCAGCACATAGGTCAAGGGGGAAGTCAGGGGAGTCAATGCCTGAATACTTTATTCTCTATTTATTTCTTCTTATATGTTTAGTCAAGTTTGTTAATTGCTCAGTCTATTAATTAGGTTGCATGCTAGTTTTATTTCTGTTTAAATTATTTGTTATTTTCCAGTCAAGTAAACACAGTGACCACGGTTCAGCAGTGCCCAACTGCTCTCCAAAACAAAACCTTTTCAAACGTGACAACCCAATTGAGCATTCAAAGCCGGGAAAACTATAAGCTAAATCGCCTCCTCGTGGGATCGACCCTATACTTGCTACTAGTACTTGTGCTAGTGAATAGTTTAGGCTTTATAAATATTATTTTGCGCTACTCCACGACGGTAGCGTCACCTGCCGAGCTAGTCGAGCCGATCTGGGATGCCGAGCCCATCGAGCTGATATGGGACGACGAGCCCGCCGAACCGATCTGGGACGACGAACCGATCTTGGATGCCGAGCCGATCTGGGATACCGAGCCGATCTGGGACGACGAGTTGTTGCCTCAGACCAGTGCCCCAACGCCACATCCTGAAGTTGTTGTCCGCGTGCCGCATCCACATGTCGTTGCCCTTGCGCTGCATCCTGATTTCGTTGGCGCTGTCCTTGTGTCGTTTCCTAAAGTTGATGCCATTTTGTCTCTTCCTCCATTTATTGCTCCTGCGTCGGTACTTCCCGCCACTACTCATGCGTCGCCTAAAAAATTAACTGCCCTTGCGCTACGTCAATGTGTCTCTACCATTGCGTTTGAGTCGTGCCTTCAAAGTCGTCGACGTTTGGTGTTTGATCCCGGCGGCTCCTTGCTCGAGCTTTCAGGTTCGCGGTCGAACCTTTTCCGAGAGGGGGAGAATGATGTGGATAGAAAGAAATCAAAGATTGTGTCTTGCTCTCTAAGTTATTAGTATTTTATTTATTTTAATTTATTCTATTAGGGTTTTAGTAGTACTATTTATATGTCGTTTTTATCATTCATTTAAGTAGTTTTTGATATGAAATAAAAGTGTCTTCCTCTGTTGAGGGTTCTTATCAGATTTCGGTATTCTTAGGAATCAATGAAAGTCTTGATGTTTTAATTCTCGGGTATTCTCAGAATCAACGAGATTTAATCGTATGTATTTATCGCTTCCCTGCGTCATAAGGGGTATTGATGTAATGTGATGTATAAAAGCATTTTTTATGTGAGTGTAAAAAAGAGGTTACTGTATACCAAAATGTGTATTTATAAATTTATCCTTTATTTACTACTACTATTTTAATGAATCTGAACAAGAATCCTAAAAGTCATATAAATAAAATGCGTAAATATTACATAATTGTTTACATAATTAGTTAGGATAAGTTTTAAATTATTTTAGAGCTATAATTAATTACAAATATTCACACAAAATTTAAATAAATTACTAATTATTAATCAAATTATTTAATTTGAATTGCTTTAAAATATAGTGCTTTTTAGTTAAATTCATTTTCCAAATCGAGAACATAATTTTCAAAATATAAAGTAGGGCTTAGAAGTAGAAGTATTTAGGTGATTTTTGTTCATAAAATCGATAAATTCAATTTGGTTTTGGGGCGTGACACAATATGAACCTATTATAGTCCAACACCAAATACGAAATACCGAGAATATCCTCAGACAATGCTGCACTTATGGCATTACCCCGTTTATTCCAATAGTTAAGAAGGGAGTCAATAGTCATACGAGTCGCATCGTAACCCGTGAGAGGATTCAGAACCACCTGCTTACATAACTATTAATGTTTATTCGTCAGGTACGTCCCGATCGTGTCTAGAGTAGAGAACATGTAGCTCCCGAAATATGTGACAAATGTAATCGTGCTAGAAGAACCCTGTTCAACTGAAGCGGGCTCAACCCTGTTCAGGCCACAGTTCGGGGGCCAAGTCCTGACAGCAGAGGGTCTCATCCAAACCATACAAAATACCAGAGTACACAAAATCGAGATAAAGACATTAATTCAAGAGAATACCAAATACATGTATATATATGTATATTCGTTACCCTTGTCTTTAAGGATGCCGAGGAAAGACGAGAGCCAATGGAAATATGTAACCAAAGTTAAGAGCTCTGATACTAAACAATAACGCCCCACCTTTGATTAACTCGATAAAAATATAACTGTAACGTCTCGCCTATGGTTAACTCGATAAAAATATTATAAATTAAAACATAATCAGTTCAAATCATTATAGTTACATCAAATATTTAGTCATAAATTACCACAATACCGCAACTTATAAATTTTAATAATTAAACATAATGGTTTCAAAAAGAGTTTATTTCATTGCCTCTTCATCTCTCCCGTATGTGCATGTGCCCTGTCGTACCTAAAAAAATGTGTTGAAGGGGATTGCTCAATGACTCAACAAATAAAATATTTATCATGTCTAATGTTAATAAATTACACATCAAACGTAAACGTATCCATAACGAGAAAGCATTAACGATAAACATGAACATTTACTTGAAACTTGGTGCGCACAAAAAACACGGCGAGCTTTCCCTGATAACCCTTAATTTCGATCACTGACCTCTCAAGGAATCACAAGTTTTATAACTTAATATCGTGCAATTACATCACACATAATTCACATAAAGCATATTTGAATTTAAAATATTATAAGAAATCCCCTCCCTTATCGTGTTAAAATCACAACTTAAAATCTGACAGTGTGCCGTATAACCTAAAACAAATGCACACAATAGAGAAATTTTCATAATTAAGACTTGGGGCGGAGGCATTTTAAGGCCAAAGCATAAGAGTATACAAGTTCTAAAGCCCCGTCCATAAAAATGTAAGTTAAGTAAGCCAATTTGAATGAAAAGACTTAAGTGCCCTCAAAAGTTATATTTTCTCACAAAACAACAAATCGAATATTACAAAATAACAAAAAGAATATCAGAAAAATAAAGTTGCTCCACAAAATCAATTTTCGACGTTTGAAATTCACACGCATGACGAGCGCCGCCACGGTGAAACACCAGCCCCGACCGTTATCGTATCAACTATTCAACTCCGTCTCCGACGATCATCATTATGACAAGCAGTGACAACATGGACAAACTAGACAATCGCGCTCAACCTCCGGTAAGTCCATAACCCTAGCTTTCGAACTTTCAATTATTCGAGCTTTGATGTTTGTAAATCATTCTATTGTAATTTGATATCGGTATATCCTTTCAAGATAGAGTTTTTGTTTCCGACATTTTAAAATGGTTAATGGTATATTGCTCTCTGCAATTTTTTCGCATGCGGTTGTGTGTCAGTTCTAGTAGACGACGGTTCAACCGTGAGTTTTATCACCGTGTATTATCACGGTAGAGTTTAAGACGGTGATATATCTCACGGGTGACATACACCGTGTGAACTTACGGTCTTGTCGATTTACGACTATGATTCATCTCACGGTGTACATTTACCATGTGTACTTACGGTCTTGTACGATCACGATCCACGAAAGTGTTTTATTTCACGGTGTATGTGTACTTACGGTCTTGTACGAGCACGGTCTACGACAGTGTTTTATTTTACGGTGTATGTGTACTTACGGTCTTTTACGAGCACGATCCACGACAGTGTTTTATTTCAAGGTGTATGTGTACTTACGGTCTTGTACGAGCACGGTCTACGACAGTGTTTTATTTCACGGTGTATGTGTACTTACGGTCTTTTACGAGCACGATCCACGAAAATGTTTTATTTCACGGTGTACAAACACCGTGTGTAATGTAAACCGTGGAAAAACATATTCACCATATGTTCAAGGTCGTGTGTAATGTATACCGTGGAAGAACACCGTTTTGTATGTTCACGGTGAATTTACACCGTGATATTCTATAAATTTTTTTCTTACGGTGTAATTTCACTGTGTCGTTATATTTCGCATCTTTTATCCTTTAATTCTTATTTAATTATTTCATATTTCAGTCTGGATTTAAATGGATGAGACCAACCAATCTGCAGTCGGTTACTTTAAGTCTCAATTTGTATACTCGCTACTCGCGATTTTTTTGCGCTGCCTGACATGAAAAGTGTTCTGGGAATAATATTTACTGCCAAATCAAGCACTAATTTTTTGCACCACCTCGTATCTCGAGAGTTGTCATGTCCGTCAATACCGGAGAAGGAGCATTGGTTCTACGTCGGTGGTAAGACTGCGAAACTCACACCCGCCGCTTATGCCATTGTAACGGGACTGAATTTCGGCATCTGCGATGAATTTGACATCCATGACACACCCCAGTTTGCTCCAGGTAGCTTAAATAAGCGACTATTCGGTGGAAAGCGTGTAAGAAGCAATGATCTACGCAAGTTATTTGCGGCCAAACAACTCTTCGATGGGGAACAACCCGCCTCGTTGGAGGATTACATTAAAGTCGCCAATATCATCGTCTACTATTCCTTCTTTCTTTGTCGATCCGCTGAAATGTATGTCGAGAACTGGGCATGGGCATTAGTGGATGAGCCGGAAAAGTGGCAGAGTTTTCCATGGGGCGCTTATTCCTACCAGGCTCTGAGCTACTACCTCGAAACAACAACGATGGACCTTGAATTAGCAGAAAAAACTTCGTACCACGTCTATGGCCCCAGTTGGGCTTTTATAATTTTGATGTTCGAGTTCGTTACGGATATCGGTCAGTTATGTGGTCAACGTGATCCGAATATGAAAGTGCCACGTTGTTTGATGTGGAGTACAACTACAACAAAGACTGATTGCGATGATCTTTTCTTCCAAGGAGAGGTACGTAACCATCTACTCCTACTTATATTTTGCTAGTAATAGTATTTGTTTCAGGCAGTGGAATATTAATACTCTGTGTGGATAAGTTTCAGATTGAAGTTGTTCATGAAACCGTGATTCCTACTGATGAAGAGAAAAATGAGCAGTGTTACCTTTCTGTACATGACAGACCATTTCATGTTGAGTACAATCGCCCAGTACGCATGAACGGTGGTAATGCAACCAAAGCCAAACAAAATCTAGAGAAGAAGAAAAAACAAACCAAGAAGCCTTCTTCGAAAAAGTGTGCTGCAGCCACGGATATTGAAATGCCAATTTCTAGATCACGCAGACGACGTGTTTCTGAGCAGAGTACTCCTGGTCCATGTGGGCATGTTGTTGGAAATCGACATCCCGGAATTAATAAACTTAAATAAAATTAATTAAATAAATTATCTAAATAATTCCGACCGAAATCCTTTGGAGATCGAATATCCGGAGTTGTCAAAGTTGCGGAACAACAACTTCAATCGACTCCCGGTTGCCGGAACATCCCGCCACGAACCACCACGAAGCCGGACTCAACCAAACCCTAACCGCGGGTGAACCCGCGGCTGTTCGGTCGAGCCCCCCGCATGGGGCTCGCGGCTGTACACGGCAGCCGCCTAGGGCTGCTCGTAGCAGCCCGTTTGGATGGCCGAACCCTCGCGGACAGCCCTCATCAAACCCTAGCAGCGGCCCGAGCCACCGTGGTTCGATCAGGGCGTGCGCACGTCACCGGACGTGCGCTAGGGTTCAGCTCGCACATCCCCGTGCATGGACTCGCATCGCACGCGAGTCCGCTGCGAGCGCCTGGCAGCCGCGCGATCGCGCGCGACATGGACCAAGCGGGCGCCTGGTCCCCAGGCGAGCGCTTCACTGCCCAGCGAAGCTTCTCGTGCGATCCACGCCGCCGGGTCGCTCCAGCAGCGGCGGTCCGGTGATGCTCGATCACCACCGCTCGGCTCGACCCCGGTGAGGATCCCAAACCTCGGATCTTTTTTCTATGGTATTTTCACGATAATTAAACGATTAAAATCATAAAGAGGGTTTTATGATTTACCTCGTTCTCGTTGTTCGGAAAAACGAAGAACTCAATTGATGACCTTGAGATCTTCCCACGTATTCCTTGCACTAGCTCGAACGTCGTGTGGGCGATGATCCTCCGAACTCCATGGATCTCCTTCTCTTTCTTTCTCTCTCTAGAATTGTGATCTTCAAGTTATGAGAATAGAGAAGACCATGTAGTGCTTTTATAGGCTACGTAGGGGATCTTAAGGAGGTGGAATATTGGGCTTCCAATAATAGTGATTAAATTGAGCCCAAGCCCAAATCTATTAATCCTTACTATTATTAATTATATATTAATTCCATTATATAAATATAATTGCACTCCCAATATTATACCATATTATATCAAATAATATTCTCCGGAAGTATTATTTATTCTGCATATTTAAGATATAAATGCCCATGAATAAATTATATTTATTGCTAATATTATTTATTCATCTCTTATAATTCCGAGAATAGTACCACTCAACTTTATTATCATGCGGATCAAATCCACTTGCAAGGTTTACATGATAATCCTTATGAGCTCATCTCGGGGACATAATCAACCCTTTCGAGGACATGCTTTCCTGTCAAGAATTCACGGCATATCATATATAAAATATAGTGACCCAACTTTACCGGTAATTGACCCAATATACTAACCGGTCAATTCCTTTGGAAAATCAAAGTCACATATATTAAATATACACATCCGCAATAGTATCGGGGATTAAGAATAAAATACTCTGAGATTTAAATCAATTATCAAAGGCAATCCTAATTGATAAATCTCAAGCGATCCGCCCAATACACCAAGTGTACAAGTGTGATAAAATAATTAAGACAAATTATTTTCTCTTTCACACAACGACTATACCGATGGATTGGTTCGTGTCCATCTAGGTCGTGAGCAACTGTTCGATTAAATACGAGTAACCGATAGTATGATCTTCCGTGTGACGACGCACACCATACTAACTACAACGTATATAATCTAGGACTATTATTTGCATATATTTAATTATAAATAATTAAACGCAAATGATTGTTTATTATTAAATAGGATAAATGCTTTAGACGGAGTTCAGATGTTACTTAAATCTAGACATTAAGTATACAACTCCATCACATGTGTGTTGTAGGCTGTGTTATGTTGGCGTACACTTTGTTGCCCACATGAAGATGCTTCTGAGTTGGACAGACGACTGACTGGGCTTTTGAGGGCCAAATTGAGAGCCGAGCATGAACGGATTTTGTCTAATGAAGGATTGATTGCAGATTTTGCTGGTTATATCTTTGAGCGGATTAAAGACATCACTCCACAACAGCTTCATGAGAGCGCGTCTCTGCATGAGTCGCCGGGAGATCTGCGCCGACTTGTATCGTCGATCATATCAGACAATAATACAGCGAGTGAGGCTGCCGGAGAAGCCGACGTCCAAAATCAGACAGTTGCTGCCGGAGAAGTAAAAAAAACCACGTTCAACCAGAGCAAGATCCTGTTTCTGATTACGTGGAAGTCGTCCAACCCACTGATGAAGCCAACGACCAAACATTCACAGTCCCTGTTTCTGATACCGTTGAAGTCGTCCAAACCACTGATCCCAACGACTTAGTGATTTCTATTGTTGGACAAATTTCAGCAGATGAAGCCAGTGTCCTAGAACTGACAATCCCTGCCAGAGAAGTCGAAGAAAACATTGACCTATTGCCAACAAATGATACCGGGATAGTAGCTGATGTGGCCAGTGTCGTCGCCTCGACAACCGCTGCAGCTGATCACTTGGAGGCGGTTGATCACGCAGAAAGTGTTCAATCAACTACAATCACAGATGCGTGCGAAAATGTTGGTAGGCCAATTGTTTCTCCCCGTAGGCTGAGAACTCGTATGCCTGAAGCGGCAAAAAATGCTCCCCAAACTCACGGTAAGACACCACTTTCTCCAAGTGAAGGACTTGAAGTCGTTGTAAAAGCATATCGGTCGTTTCTGAGACCATCCAAACAGACCAAATCTTCTGTCGATTGTGTAAATTTCCGTGGCACGCATATTACCGTGAAACGGAAAACGTTTCTTGACATTGAAAACGTGGATTGAGACTTCGACGGGGAGGTAACCATTGTAAATTTAAGGTATGTAGTAGTATAATTCAGAAATAAAGTTTATATACTTACCGACTAGTATTTTTATATCAGGTGATGACTACCTTCTGCAGTTACGTGGAGTTAAAAATGGAAAAGGAAAAGTGGCCTCAGGAATCCTTCGTAATTTTACCCCCAAACTATTTTGTAAGTTTTCACAAACTCCTTGGTATGAACTCAATAAAATCTAGCTCACTTATGACCTTATATATTTTCGTTGCACTTTTTCAGTTTTGCTTCAAACTTGCTTACAACTCATTGAACAATCCAAATTGGGAACTCCCACCCAGTTTAAGTGACGATGCGGAATGGTTCAGATTTTCCCACGTAAGTACTACAATCATATACCCTAAATCACAAACTCTGAACACTAATTAAGCACTCATGATATCGTTTACTTATTTTATGTGAAGGCCGTCATGGTTTGTCATCTTCTGGGACATTAGGTCGTAGTTCGAATTTGTTTTGATGATTGGACTGTCGAGCTGTATGACTCGTTAGCTCATAACTATGAGCCTGGTGTGAACCCTCGCGCCCCTGAGTTCAAGTGTTTGTTGAAGGTCTTACCTCGAATGTTGGAGAAAACAGGTTACTGGGAAAGAAAAAGATTACCTGTGAAAACGGAAGACTTCAAGCTCAAGGTCATGCCAGCCGAAGAACAATTTGCCCAAGATGACTACCACTCTTGCGGTCCTTTCTGCACAATGTATTTGGAACGATTGCTCATCGACCCATCATTGTATCGTAACGCGGACGACATCGATATTAAAGCTGTCAGAAAAACCATAACAATGAAGATATTTTGGATGTCCTGCAAATACATTGAACTCCCTTTTGGATTAAGGGATAGATAACAGTTGGTTTCGTTTTGGTTTGCAAGAGAGTAAACTTTTCATATACTGTATGTCGTTGTATGTATAACCGTGTGTTTATCAACGTGTGGTTGATCAGCGCCGTGTGCAAAACTATCAATGACTGTATCTAAAAAAATTTGTTGATCACCGTGTGCACTTACGGTCTTGTATCAGCACGAACCACGACTGTGATATATCTCACGGTGTAAATTTACCGTGTGTACTTTCGGTCGTGTATGTTCACGATTCACGACAGTGTTTTAATAATGTCATCTATAAACGTTTCACGGTATACCAATGCCCCATGGCACGGTTTTACAATATACCGTGATATACCAACGACGACGGTTATTGTATTTGAATTTAAAGACGTCTTCACTCTCACACGGTGATCTCACGAGACGTCACCATGATACTACACCGTGTGGTTATCAAATCCATTAAAAAAATATTTGAAATTGAACGAGTTCTTTTTTTAGATGGCGTATTTTCGTTTCTAGGATTGGGGCGGGTTTACCGATGCACGTGTACTTAAATATTAGTGGTGTCAGTTATCAGGACATCTTTTGCAGGCGGGTATTCATCTTTTATTCTTTTATTTAAAATTCAAATTAAAACATCGAAAAATAAATGATAGGAGGAAGCCGTTTTACGCACGGCTCCGTAACACGTATATTGTGCACGGTCATTTAGTTTCAAGGTTGTATACGCACGGTGATACATGGTCATCAATACATCTTCACCGTGGCTTGTTCAACCCGAAAAAAAACGATTGTCAATCGTTTGTATACACTTTTAAGGCGTCGTTACCATCAACGGGTTCATATTTCAGGCATTGAGACGTATGGTATTTGAAATTAAAGACGTACGATGTGATTTGTATTAATGCATGTCTCAAATTCAAGAGATGTTTAGTTAAAATTGGTAACAATTTGGAGTACTCTCAAGTGTGATCATATTGCACATGGTATGTCAAATTTAATCGTTTGATGGATTATTGTGGATTTTTTCGGTAAAATATAATCATTTACATAGAAAATTAACTTTGCTTAGGCATTTATCCAAAAAGATTATTGCGATTGTGCAAGAATCACACGAAAACGTGAGTATTCATACTCATACGGTGATCTCACGATACGCCACCGCGATACAACACCGTGTGGTTATCAAATCAATTTTAAACATTTTTGAAATTGAACGAGTTCTTTTTTTAGATGGCGTATTTTCGTATTGGAGCGAGATAACCGATGCATGCGAAATATTAGTGGTGTCAGTTATCAGGACAGCTTTTGCAGGCGGGTATAGTCATCCTTTATTCTTTTATTTAAAATTCGAGTTAAAACACCGGAAAATAAATGAGAGGATGGAAGCTGTTTCGCACGGTCATTTAGTTTCACGGTTGTATCTGCACGGCGTTACATGGTCATCAATACATCTACACCGTGGCTTGTTCAACCCGCAAAAAAACGATCGTCAATCGTTTGTATACACTTTTAAGGCGTCGTTACCATCAACAGGGTCATGTTTCAGGCAGTGAGACGTATGGTATTTGAAACTAAAGACGTACGATGCGATTTGCATTAGTGCATGTCTCAAATTCAAGAGATGTGTAGTTCATTGGTAACAATTTACTCTCAAGTGTGATCATATTGCACATGGTATGTCAAATTTAATCGTTTGATGGATTATTGTGGAATTTTTTAGGTTCAATATAATCATTTCCATAGGAAAGTAACTTTGCTTAAGCATTTTGCCAAAAAGATTATCGCGATTGTGCAATAATCACGTGAAAACGTCATTTTTCATACTCACACGGTAATGTCGTGAGACCTCATATGTAAACAGATACTTACGTGGCACGGTTTTTTCAGTGAACAGAACAGCTTTTGAAGCCGCATGCTTATTCAACCTTTTTATTCATCTTTTAATATTTAATAAATTAAATTACCGGGATTCCCAAAAACAAAAAAAAAACAAAAAAGAGAGGACAATTGCCTTTTGCCACGGTTCAATCACACGACCCTTGGCGCACGATAATATCGTCAAACGCTAAAGTCACACGGGTTACTCGTGCACAGTGGGAGAAGGTCGAAATATAATAACAAAGAAAAACAAGCACTAGTACAGTATTATAACGTAGACTACGTAGTGTAGTAGCTACGAAACCAGAAAAATATATTGTAAAAGAAAAAATAAAAACATACTATTCATAAACAAAATGCAGAAAGAAACATTCTTTGCATTCATGGTTCATCATCCTCGCCATCTGCGTCATCGCCTTCATCAGTCGTTTCGTCCTTATCGTCTGCGTCATCGTTCATATCGTCCTCATCGTCCGAGAGCTCCACCACTTCCACCACCTTCTCAAACAGGATATCTTCTACAACCTTAGATATGGTCGGCAGAAGGGGGTCTCCAGGGGCATTAGGATCGGAAAAGTTACGAATCTCGAGACCATCTTTACTGTAGACATTGACAAAGAAAGGACCTAATTTCTTGGCGTAGTGAAAAACCAAAAAATAACCGAATTTATGATGATAAGCCGTGCAGAAATCGGTCCAGCCACGATGAAAGCACAAGTAACCGTTGACCCAAGAGATTTCCACGGACCATGGGGCACGAGCGGTGGCAAATGAGGCGAGTGTCTCACAATCTCCAAGCAAAGTAGCCCTGCCTGCCAGATACCCATGTTCACGAGCAAAATCAGAAGGTAAACGACAAACTTCACGGGAATCAACGGTGTTCAGAACTTTGATGAATCTACAAATCGGGATTGGGGTGGCCATTGAATTAGAAATTTGATTTTATAAAAATGAGGGTTTTCAGCGTGGTACGGTGCTTATATATACACGCCAAAAGTGGGTAGTTGAGGGGTTAATAAACTAATAAAGGTTTCACAATACACCGTGAGATACCAACGGCGACGGTGGGTTAGGGTTTTTATCAAGGGTTATCAATGTCACATAGACCGTCACGGTAACCGTTACACGGTGAGGAAATCCACTGTAATAAACCCACGGCGCAATGTGTTTAATGGGGGTGGTTGGGAATTGAGTGATTTCGTGAAACGATTTAAATCCGGCGACGATGTGACTCAGAATAGATACTCATCAATTCCTTGAATTGAATGGTCATATCATATCATATCTGGACCATAAATGAGCGTAGTTGGAAGTTGGTTTGGGTCGTGTCGTGAGACGATTGAAATCCGGCGGAGGATCAGAACAGATACTCATCATAAATTCTTTGAATTCCACGGTCATATCTAATTAATGGATATCGTGGTGGATGGGGGGTTAAGTTTTCTATGTCATATATGAACATACCACGGCTTACGCACCGTAGGATACCAACGACGACGGAGGATTAGGGTTTTTTTATGTCACCTATAACATGTACGTACACGGTGTTAGACTGCACCGTGCTAACATCACAACGACCCATTCAGAGTTGTAGTCACGCTATCAAAGTCACAGTGACCGCGACACGGTGATTGAATCCACCGTGAAATACCCACGGAGGCACAGTTCTAGGGTTTTATTTAAATAATAAATTAATTAATCACAATGTGTTTACTGGGCGTAGTTTAGAGGTCAGTCGTTTCGTGAGACGATTCAAAGGCGGCGGCGGGATCACTGTATTAGGTCAGAAAATTGATCCTATAAATACGAACGAAAAAACCCTTTTTTTCCTATACCCCATTTTTTTCTAAAGTTCTCTGCATTGTTTTTTTTTCTTATGGAGCGGTTTTCACCACGCATCTTTCAAATTCATAGCTGCAGTCTTGTATCGAGATACTCGAGTTTCCAAAAGAAAACCTTCTTTTCCCTAGATCATCAATGACGAGGTACTCGAGTTTCCAAAACATCTCGAGTATCTTTGTTAGATATTGATCTGTTCAAGAGCCTCTTTCTCCGTGGCGGTGAATCTGGGTACATGTTGGAGATTGAAACAGGCTATGATTCATGAAGAAGAAACAGAAGGTTTTGAATTTTATCACATCACTCATCTCACTATTGAGGATCAAGCGTTTCAAGTTCTAATTTCATAGATCCAGAGATTAGATTTTGAGACGGGTGTGATGTCTTTTTTTTTTCTTTGTTCAGTCGAGTCTCTTTAAATAAGAAGTTGCTACTTTTCTATAAAAGGATGGTGCTTTAGGGTTTTGATCCATCAATTTTAATTCCCATTAGGGTTTTGATCCATCAATTGTAATATGACTAATTTTGATAGCGTTCTGGGTTTATGGTTTTGATCTATCAATTGTAATTCTCAATAGGGTTTTGATTCATCAATTGTAATAAGACTGTAATGATTTATCTCCGTGAATTATTTCACGTTATATAATCCCTTCACGTTGTAATTTTAATTCACGGTGTATTCTAAAACGGGATACCCACGTCTACTATGCCATTTAAGATCTGAAACGGTGTTACAATCCACATTGTTTGAACCACGGCGACACATGAGGTTTTAGGGTTTTCTGCATGATACAGTTGCACGATGTTATTAGCTACCATTGGAACCTCACGGCGACATTGTTCTATAGGTTTTATATCCCAATTATGAGCGTTTCACGGTGTTACAATCCACCGTGATCTAATCATGACGACACATTAGGTTTTAGGGTTTTCTACCTAATACCGTTGCACGGTGTTACAATCCACAGAGGGAACCCCACGGCGACACATTAGGTTTTAGGATTTTCTACCTAATATCGTGGCTAACCGAGGGAACCCCACGGCGACACAGTTCTAGGGTTTTATTTATTTTCTTAATTAATTAATCGCAATGTATATAATGGGCGTAATTGGGAGTTGAGTCGTTTCTGCAACGATTGAAATCCGGCGGTGGGATGACTCATAACAGACTCATCAATTCCCTGAATTGAATGGTCATATCAAATTAATGGATAGGGAGTGTTGGATGGGGTGATTTTATAATAATTTTATTAATACGAGTAATTAATAAGCATCGTGGAGAGTTGAATCGTTTCGTGGAACGATTGAAATCCTGGTGGTTGGATGACTTAAATTAGATCAGAATATTAAGCCTATAAATACGAACGAAAGAAATCTATTTTTCTATACCCATTAATACTCCATTTTTTTGTTTTGTTCTTGTTATTCATGGAGCATTTATCACCACTCTTTTTCGAATTTCACAGTTGCATTACTTTATCGAGATACTCGAGTTTCCAAAAGAAAACCATCATTTTCCATCTTCTTATCTTTCATGACCGGCCTCCATCTTCTTGATGACCAGGAAGGCTCTCTTCAGACTGTGCAACTTGATGGGGATAGACCGGGATCTCTTCCGATCCGGTTATGTCTTCCAAGCTTCCCATTATTCATGTATAGGGTCAAGCGACTCTTCAAGATGTATCTACTTTTCAATAGATGGTGTTCAGGGTTTTGATCCATCAATTTTTCACAATAGGTTTTAGGGTTTTGAACCATCAATCAATTGTTTACTGTACTTTTTCCTTAAATGTATCATTAAAAGATTTTAATATCACCGTCATTTATTAATCTTGCTAACACCGTCACTCGGTTACTCATTAATATAGAAACCCTAAATCTATCAGTATATTAATTATTAAGAGATGAGTGGGATTCCAACGGCCGTAGTTGCCAGACGCGTTGGCGCTCCGCCTGGATTTCATTAATTAAAACTAAAATTAAAATTACAATATATATATATGCGTGTACTAATTTACTATTTCATTTACCGTGTACTATTACCGTGTTGAATACGGGTGTGTGTAACCGTGCATCGGTATAAGGTTATATGATATAGCATCTTGAATTATTGCACGGTGTATAATAATTCAAGGTGTAATATTATTTCACGGTGTAATTATTTTATCACCGTGAAATACCCAAGGCGACACTGTTTTATGTATTTTATATTGCAATTTCTTTTTCATACGACGGTGTTACAATCCACCGTGATCTAACCACTACGACACATTAGGTTTTAGGGTTTTCTATCGAATACAGTTGTTGGGATATGTCCTTCGATCCTACGTGTGCAATCGATAAAGTCATAAGGTCGTCTATGGATGTTAAATGATTAGTCGATAATATTAATTGTTGGGAACAATATAATATTGATCGATAATCAAACCTACAGGGTCACACACGGACTCGATATTGATATACGTTGCTTGATAATAATATTGATTTAGAATCAATATTTACGTGGATTTTCACATGCATGGGATGCATGGCTTGCATGGAATGCATGTCACATAGTGTGACATGGCATGCCACACAAGCCAATGGGACCACATATCATGATTTGACATGATTATGTGGAGGTGACCTTTGAACTTCACCATAACACCCCATTATGTGTGGTTATGATACACACATTATGGTGGGGGTTACATGTGAAGTAAAAGAGGTATAATGAGCATGAAAATCAGATTTTCATGTCTCATTCTAACACCATCATCATCAGACACGAAATTCACACCAAAAGGAGAGAATAGAGAGTGTTCTTGGAGAACCACTTCAAGCAAGCAAGGTATTCATCATCCGGGTTCGTGTGCAACACGTAGAGGCCGGGCCATTTGTGCGGCTTAAACATCCGGACGATCCAAAGGCGTGACGAGGTCATTCACAAGGAGAGCATCTAATGGCTGATCCATTAAGGTGGTTCAATCGACTCAACACCACCTTAATCAACATCAACGAGGCACGCTACACCGGTTGTAAGTGTTCTCGTTAATCCTTATATATACATATATATTGGATGTATATATATATATATATATATATATATATATATAAATATGTGTCTATACATATATATGTGTGCACTAGATCTTGTTGTTCGTGTTTACTCGTTTTACACGCTTCCGCACACACGAACGAGGTAATCATGCGATTGGATCGGCATCGAAAACCTTCAATTGGTATCAGAGCCTAGGGCTCGTGCACACTTTTGTGTTGGACACAATATGTTTAAATCAACATAATTGGCTTAATTGTGATTATGTGATTATGTGTTTAGATATAAGGCCGGCCACCGTTAGTGGTCGGGTGAATGAAATTGTCGTTTTTTACGTACGATTGGCCATAGTTTTGGAGGGCTGCGTCCCTTGGAATCTTTTGTAATAGATAGGTTTTTTCTATTCAAAAATGTATTGTTCAATGTGTAAGCAATGGATTGAATCCATGGATCGACATTGGATATCGGCTCTCCGGCGAAAACGAGAAGAAACGAAGCGAAACGGACGAAAACCGGGCTGCTGGAGCCAAACGGCGGGCGCCATTTTGATTAGGCGGGCGCCGTTTTGGAAACGGCGACCGCCGAAAGGCTAATTTTAGGTCAGCCCCGATTCTGTACCTTTTTGGCGGGCGCCGTTTTGGAAACGGCGACCGCCGGTGGTGTTCGGCGACCGCCGTTTGTGAAACGGCGGGCGCCGTTCGTGGTTTTTGGGGTACGGACTAAGGTTGACCTAAATCGGCGGGCGCGGAACTGAAACGGCGTGCACTGACCAGTCCAGAAGATGTTCAACGCCTATTTTGTTGCTTTTAATCTTTTCATTTGAGAGTTGTGAGGTTCTAGGGGCCTTTCGAATACGTATTTACATGCTTTGCTAGTTCTAGGTTGATTATGTTATAAATGTTCAACCAACGTACATACAAACCTTAACATGCATGTCCCGAAAATAATGAGTATAATGTCTTGTCCAAAACATCACACTCATGAAGCCCTCAATCATAAGTTGGTAGGTCCGCCTCAGCGGGGTACTACTTGTTATCTTGGGATAAGTGGGAGTAAAGGTTAGACCTTTACACGTGAGTTTGGTTTTCTCATCGATAGATCCACTGCAGGCGTGGCTATCGAGACATGAGATGAGAATGGGATTCTCATCGACCTAGAGTGATATTAGATATCATTGACATGGGTATGTCTACCTATCTTGAAATACTTAAGTGCGGACTCAGTCGGCTTAAAGATTTGCAAGATGAGGATCTCGGGATCGTTTTGTTCTAAGGGACAATGATATTGGATATCAATTGAACAAAATGAAATAAATAAGTTCAATTGTTAGACAACCTTATTTGTTTACCGCTTTGTGGATGTTTACATACTTTAGTTATCTTTCTTTTATAATTTATCATGTCAAATATCAACTCAATTCAAGTTTGGTTCAATTCTTGATTATGAAAAATTGAACAAATTTTCTTGATTCACAACGTAATTTGAGGATGGTCCTCAAACACGAAGACAAGGAAAATGTGTTAGATAACCACATCCTAAGATATCATTGAACAACTCAATAGCATGTTCGGGGAATATGCTAAGATTGAGCAGTTCTGAATGTCCAGGGTCATCGCTTCAGCTAGGCTGAATAAGAAAAATCTATAAGGACCACATGTACAGCAAATGATTGGATTATTTGCTTTAAGTGATCTCCTAAATTTTTCTAAGATGATGAGTCGTCAATTAAAAATGGACCCTAAGAGGGATATTCTTGTTATAAAGGATGAGGTAATCAAAAGAGCATGGGCAAGAAGGCTACTAGGGTTCCTAGGGAATCTGAATGCGTCTACTGGAAAGGTGTTGGACACTACTTGCAAATATGTAGAAGTTCATATTTTATTCAAATTCAAAACAAATGCCTAATTTGTCTTTCATATGATGGATTCTAAAGTTAGGATTATTTTCACCTCGGGGAGTGATTTAATCCAAAACACTTAGTTCATAAATGACACAAATGAGAGACTTTCGAGCCATGGGATGGCTTTAGTCGATTGTCTGGTTGGCTCCCTCATATTTTATGAGAGATAGGGCTTCAATTGCATGATATTATCGCTGGTTAGAAAACTTCGAGTTTTCACTTACGATTTATCACGTTTTGATATTGGGATAATTTTGAATGAGAAATTTGAATGAGACTCAATTATTGGGAATAATTGAATTTGCCCAAAGTTCAAAGAAGATGTGAAGAACGGGGTTGCTTCATCTTCAGATATTAATGTTATAGACATTAAACTTCACAAATTAAACTTATTGAGTATTGGATGCCAAATGTGGTTCTCACATTTGTATGTGGAGGAACTACATAGAAGTATAAGTTTGGTGAGTAGAGATGTCGATTTACGGGCGAGAAATAGAGCGAAGGGCGCTGCATTAGCCGTATGATCATATGATGTTATTTTGCCTTAGGGCCTTGTTTTAGTATTATAACCATGTAATTTCGTACCTTCAATAAACAATGAATATTGGTTCAGTATTGGATACTGATGGATTAGATTTCACTATTAAATAGTTTGGCAACTATTTTAATTGTGAATTATTCTTTGTTTTGGTACGATTATTATATTGTTTATGTATACTTTGTTGGAGTTGTGTACTTAATGTCTAGATTTAAGTATCGGTAAACTCACGGTCATAGCATTTAACCTATTTAATTAATAAACAATTATTTGCATTTAATTAATTATTAATTAAATATGCAAAATATAGTCCTGGATTTTATACGTTGTAGTTAGTATGGTGTGTCGGGCCCACACAGAAGATCATACTATCGGTCACTCGTATTTAATCAAACAGATGCTCACGACCTAGATGGACCCGGACCAATCCATCGGTATAGTCGTTGTGTGAGAGAGAAAATAATTTATCTTAATTATTTTATCACACTTGTACACTTGGTGTATTGGGCGGATCGCTTGAGATTTATTGATTAGGATTGCCTTGGATAATCAATTTAAATCTCAGAGTATTTTATTCTTAATCCCCGATACTATTGCGGGTGTGTATATTTAATATAAGAGACTTTGATTTTCCAAAGGAATTAACCGATTTAATTATTGGGTTAATTACCGGTAAAATTGGGTCGCTATATTTTATATATGACATGCCGTGAATACTTGACGGGAAAGTGTATCCCGGAAGGGTTGATAATATCCTCGAGATGAGTTCATAAGGAATTATTGTGTAAACTTCATGAGTGGATTCGTTCCGCACAATAATTAAGGTTGAACGGTACTAGTCTCGGATATAAGAGATGAATATAATTTATTGAGCAATAAATAAATTTATTCATGGATATTTAAATCTTAAATACACGGAATAAATAATACTACCGGAGAAATATTATTTGATATAATATGGTTTAATATTGGGAGTGCAATTAATTTATATAGTGGAAAATAAATTAATTAATATTGATAAGGATTAATAGATTTGGGCTGGGCTCAATTTAATCTTCAATATTGGAAGCCCAATATTCCACCTCCTTTTGATCCCCTACGTAGCCTATAAAAGCACTACATGGTCTTCACAATTCATAACCTACGCCAATCATAAAGTCTTGAAGAGTGAAGGAGATCAATAGGAGTTCGATAGATCGTCGCCCACACGACGTTCGGACGAGGTGCAAGGAATACGTAGGAAGATCGCAAGGTCATCAATCCGATTTCGTTTCTCCGCACAACGAATCGAAGGTAAAATCATAAACCCCCTTTTATGATTTATGTGCGTATTAATTGTAATATATACATGAACGCACGATCCGGGAAAACGACGAACCTCGGGGACGGGGATTCGAGATCCCCGGCGAGGATCGAAGGGGCGGTCGAACCCTAGGGTTCGACCGCCGGCGCGCGCGGACGAGGGGAAGCCCCGGCTCTCGCCGGGGCATGCGATCGACGCGAAGTCGATCGCTGGGGGTTCGGCTGTGGGCTGGTGCCACGGCGGGACGAACCCCCCGGCCTCCCTTCGCCGGTGGCGTGCGCACGGAGAGAAGCCGCGGCTGGGGGCGATCGAGGCCTTCGCTCGATCGCCGGGGGGACTGCCGCGGGCTGGTGCCGCGGCTGGTGGCTCCCCCCGCCTCCTGTGATGGCGGTGAGTCACCGGACTCACCGCCCGGGGCTGCCGGAGCAGCCCACGCGATCCCACGCGATCGCGAGCCCGCGGTGGGGCTCGGCTAGGGTTTCGGCCGCGGGTTCATCCCGCGGCGATGCTCGGGTCGAGCTCCGGACATCGTGGTGCTCGTGTTCGTGGTTTCCGGCGATAGGGTTTCGGTCGGGTTATCGGTTCCGCATAATTTTTGATAGCTCGGGATATCGATTCCCAACAATTGGTATCAGAGCGTTTGGTTTCGTGTTCATGTATATGTTCGATTATTGTTCTACCTTGCAGGGATTTCTGGCTATCATGGTTGGATTTAATTATTGTGTTAATTAATTATCATGATTATTCGTTTATTAAACTCTCGGACATTCGAGATTCGTTTTGTGTGGTTGAATGTTTGTAATAGTAAAAATTCGGGGGTTGACCGAATTTAGGATTTATTATTACGTTCTTTGTTTTTCCGGAAAATGTATAGGGTCGATTTCATGTATAGAATCGATACCGGAATTGTAAATTTATTTCTTGTAATTTATTTGCGTTGGTTCGATGTTGAGACGATCGCCGGAAGACGAAGAAGTGACGAAGGAGCTAGGACTTGGGATCGATGGATCGATCCCATGATGATGATGATCGATTGAAGCCCTTGCCGGCGTGGCAAGGCGGCGGCGCCCCTCCCCGGGTGGCCGGCCGGTCGATCATGGTGGGGATGGCGTGGGGTCTCCCAATCCCATGCTATTCCTACCAAGATTCACTTTCCTAAATTAATTCGGTTTTCCTATTTTGAGTGTTTTTCCTTTTAGGAAACTCTCATGGATTAGGAAAAGAATTAATTGGAATTGATTTTATTCCTATTGTTTTATTTCTATTATGGAGATATTCATGGATTAGGAATCTAATTAATTTGGTATTAATTTATTTCCTATTTGATTATTCCTATTCTTGAGAATTTTCATTAGATGGAAATTAATTAATTATGGAAAGTAGAAGAGTCCTAATTTATTTTATTTCCTTATTCTATTATAGAAGTCTTCTAGAATATTCCAAGTCTTACTTGGATAGATTATTCTAGAGATTTAATAGAATTAGATAGGAAAAATAAATAAATAAATAAAATATTAATAATATTTAATTTTATTTTTAATATATTCGATTGACTTAATTTTCGAATTAAGTAGCTTTTGGATTAATTAAAAATAAATAGATTTAAATATTAGGATTAATATTCTCGTCACATGGAGCATTCAAGAACGAAGACTGAAGACTAGAAGATGCATATGAAGATGGAATAAAGCCATGATAGTCGGGAAAATAATTTTCTAGCATTATTTTGACTATATGATACTATGTGCTTTATTGCTTGTATGAATGCTATATGTGTTTATTTTATGCACTAGATAGCGTATCCCTTTATTGTAAAAAGCTAAGTGGGAGAGGGGATGGAAACATTCCCATGGTCTCCATTACTGTTCTCTTGGTGACTCTTATGGACTTTCGAAGTTCGTATAGATGAGTCATTGGAGGAGAATTCTTGTAATTCCTTTTACAAGAAACATTGATCAAGTTTATCAAACAATGCCTAATTTGTCTTTCTGAAACTGACTTCAAGTCGACTCATTCTCACCCCGGGGAGTGGAATGGAGCCAAAGCCACTTGGTCATGTGGATGACACAAATTAGAGACCTTCGTACCATTCTTTGATAGATGGATCGATTGTCTGCTCGGCTCCCTCATTTATGAGAGATAGGGTCGTTCGCATGGTGAATCACTGGTTAGAAACTTCGAGTTTCACTTATGATTCTCCGAGTCTTGATTTGCAGAAATCGAATGGTTCTTGTAATTGGGAGTCAATTATAAAAATCTCTTGGTGTAGTAAACGTCCACACCACGTGGCTTGCTATGCTAACGGATTTTGGATTAATTGATGTAGACAGTTATAAGTAATTGTGAAGAGTTGTGAAATTGTCGTAAACGTCCACACCATGTGGCTTGCAGTGATGTAGCAATTCCAAACGATGTACTTTAGTGCTGAGTAATGGTTTACACTTAGATACGCGTTATAGTACTCTTCACCACGAAGTTACGCTGTAATCGATAATTGACCAAAGAAAATCTAATTGCTAAATCATTTGGGTGGGTAAACGTCCACACCACGTGGCTTGCCTTACCTGATGGGATTTTAGACGTGATTAGTAATTTAATGATATTATTTGAGGGAGATAATATCGGCATTAAATTGATTGTTTGTTTATATGTGCTTATAGGTTTAGAGAATAGCTATGAATCCACTTTCTGTGATACTCACTGGTCCCAATTACATTGATTGGAAGAGAAATTTAGACATTGTCCTGACTGCTGAAGAGTACAAGTTTGTACTCTATGAGAAATGCCCTGCTGAGCCCACGGCTGCTTCAACTAATGAGGAAAAAGAAGCATATCGGAAGTGGAAAAAGGCTGATGAAATGGCTAGGTGTTATATTTTGGCTTCCATGTCAAATGTACTCCAAACCCAACATGAGCCGATGGACACTGCCTATGATATGATGTCTAACCTCAAGGAGATGTTTGGGGAGCAGGATCGTGCAGCAAGGCAAGAAGCCATGAGAGTCCTCATGTCGACTACTCAATCTGAAGGAACGCCCGTTGGGGACCACGTTCTTAAGATGATGAGTTTGTTGAATGAATTGGAGGTCCTAGGAGCTATGATTGATGGTGAGACGCAAGTCGACATCATACTCCAGTCTCTGGCCCCTAGTTTTGAGCAGTTTCGTATGAGTTATAATATGGGTAAACTATCTTATACTCTTGCGCAACTCCTGACTGAACTGAAGGCGGCAGAGGGGATCTACAAGAAGGGCAAGTCTCAAGCGCTTGTAGCTACCAAGTCCAAAAGCTTGAAAGCTGTTGGAGGTAGGGGCAAGAAAAGGAAGCAAGCCTGGAAACCCAGTGGTGCCAAGAGGAATGGACCACGAGTGGGGGCTAGTAAGCCAAGGGGCAAGTGCTTCCGATGCAACAAGTCTGGACACTGGAAGTCTGAATGTCCTCTCATAGGTACGGATTTTTCTTTAGTCGTAAAAACATAGTCACCGGTATTATCTACCAGAATTCTGGTGTGTAGATATGGAACCACTAACGGTATGTGCATTGTTTGGAATGCAGGGGTTCCAGAAAACCCGGCGACTTAGAGAAGAAGAGTTCGAGTCTACATGGGCGAAGCTGTTGGGGTAGCAGCGGTTGCAGTGGAAGACATTTATCTGCTTTTAGTAGTTTTAGGATTTCATTTCAAGATTATTGCTTTATGTACCCCTTTTATTTTGAAAAAGAACTTTTGTTCTGGTTTTTTTTTTTTTTTAATAATGAATGGATATTTATTTCTTTAATCATTCAGTGATTTAGATAAGAAATAATGGTGCTATCTATTCTGGTACATTAGATAGCAATATATGAATGATGAATCCTTAGTCTACCACGATGCAACAAACCGTTATGTATAACTTGTTTTACTTATTAGATGTTTTTCTTTATCAATCATTATACTTGTGAATTCTTGAACTTAGTAGTATTTATTCAAAAGGTCGAAATTGATTTGATCAATTATAGTTGGAGGAATGGACCTCCCGACCTAAGAATCAAATTTTGGGAGATGATACAACTGAGTTAACCTTTCTGGATAAAGGATAGAATTCGGACAAGTATTGAGAATGATTTATGATTAATGCAGAAACGTGTGTAATTAGAAAGGTACGGGTCGTTCTTTCAAAGAATACTCGAAGATGGATTAGAATACTTGATGTGCCATAAAAGCAAAGTGTTTTTCAGTAGACACAAAGCTATTATGGGGATCCTTCAAAGTATATCCATTGGAAGCCTGCGACTTGTTCGCGGAGACAATCACCTATCTAAACAACACATGGCATATATCAAGGATTGAGATTAAGTCTCAAAGGACTACACCATACACTGGAGTGTAGACATGGTGTGTCAGGAATAAGAAATGGAATTCTAATAGTAAAAGGACAAGTTTGTTCGGAACCACCTATGTTCTATGGATATTTCTGGATACAACGGCACATTCAATGTGGTTGTAGAATATCCTAGGAGAACAAGTAATTGTATGTTCAATAGTACTATGAACCAGAGGGGTGTCCTCGCCCGGTTCTTAGAGGAAGACTATTAGATGAACTACAATGCCCTAACTGACAAGGTACTTTAAAATGAGGAATAAAGAAAGACTGAGAACCAGCCTAACCGAGTAGTTGTACACCACTAACTGCACCTAATGTTATTACTGTTATACACCGGAACGCCATTGCAGTGGGAGGTTGTTAAGCAACCAGAGATGTTCATAAGACTGGAGGAGTTTTGAACTCTGGATCTAGTAGACATGAAATCGATCCCTAGTTCTGCATAGGGGGCAGTACTAATCTAAATGTGCCTACTTGGATAGCAATAAGTATTATTGTTAAGAGGCAAGATCATTTAGAAGTACAAGCTTAGTGAATCCATCTATGGATTATCACAAAGCTGTAAATTGTGGAACTTGCGAATTGATGAGATAGTCCATTAGATGGATTCATCAAAAGGCATAGACAAAGAAAGGTGTATTGGAGACGTAATGGAAACAAGGTGGTGTTTCTCGGAATTTTATGTAGATAACACTTCATCGTTGACAACAATGTAAAAGTGTTGTCAGACATAAAATAGAGGTTGTCTAAATGAATCGAGATATGAGATTAAGAGTAAGTTGGATCATGTTCTTGAAATCTTTCGATCTCTAGATAAGAACATTTGTACTTCTCTTAAGATATCTTATGCGATTATGGTTTGTTTTAAACATGCATAATTCTGAGAAAGGTTATTGCCTTTCGGGAACAGAATGCATCTATCTAAAGGCTTGTGTTTTGAACACATAAAGGAGATAGATATAGACAAAGCAGTTTCCTACACTTCGAGTGTGGAGAGCTTTGTAGATGCAGTGTTGTAAAACTAGAACCTGATATCAACTATGCGGATAGTGTAGTGGGAGGATATCAAAGTAATCTGGATAAGAGATGTTCGAATGCTGTAAAAGTACTTGGAAGTACTAGATTACTAAGCAAGACGAAATCTTCTTGGATTACAGTTTCTCAGATCCAAAATCAGAGAAAGACCAGTGTAAGTCGATATCAGGCTATGTGTTCACTTTTAAAAGAGGTGGAACCTAAGGATGAAAGAGTGATAAGCGTGATGCTTCTCGGACTCTATCATAAACCAAATAGCAGCCTCAGAGGCAGCGGAAGTTTTTGGTTAGGTTCCGGAATGACCTCTGAACTTGGATATGATTCTTGGTTCACCAAAGGCTATGTATATAGCGGTGCATGGTAAACTGGAAGAAGTCATAAGTTCAAAAGGTGATGATAACACATAGAGCAAGTACCACCTGATTCGAGTCATCGTCTAGGGAG
This sequence comes from Euphrasia confusa, assembly GCA_954870475.1. Lineage (NCBI taxonomy): Eukaryota > Viridiplantae > Streptophyta > Magnoliopsida > Lamiales > Orobanchaceae > Euphrasia > Euphrasia confusa. Next base: position 13,078,797 of record OX940969.1, read on the forward strand.
ACGACGTAGTAGTCACCAAGATAACTTCAGAGCGGCAACCTAGATTACTCATTCACATAATACTTCTGGGAAGTATAACTTAAGCACGTGATGAGTATGGGAGTCGGGAGTTTGGAGGAAATGACTAGACCTTAGTACAAGTGGGAGATTGTTGGAGTTGTGTACTTAATGTCTAGATTTAAGTATCGGTAAACTCCCGGTCATAGCATTTAACCTATTTAATTAATAAACAATTATTTGCATTTAATTAATTATTAATTAAATATGCAAAATATAGTCCTGGATTTTATACGTTGTAGTTAGTATGGTGTGTCGGGCCCACACAGAAGATCATACTATCGGTCACTCGTATTTAATCAAACAGATGCTCACGACCTAGATGGACCCGGACCAATCCATCGGTATAGTCGTTGTGTGAGAGAGAAAATAATTTATCTTAATTATTTTATCACACTTGTACACTTGGTGTATTGGGCGGATCGCTTGAGATTTATTGATTAGGATTGCCTTGGATAATCAATTTAAATCTCAGATTATTTTATTCTTAATCCCCGATACTATTGCGGGTGTGTATATTTAATATAAGAGACTTTGATTTTCCAAAGGAATTAACCGATTTAATTATTGGGTTAATTACCGGTAAAAATTGGGTCGCTATATTTTATATATGACATGCCGTGAATACTTGACGGGAAAGTGTATCCCGGAAGGGTTGATAATATCCCCGAGATGAGTTCATAAGGAATAATTGTGTAAACCTCATGAGTGGATTCGTTCCGCACAATAATTAAGGTTGAACGATACTAGTCTCGGATATAAGAGATGAATATAATTTATTGAGCAATAAATAAATTTATTCATGGATATTTAAATCTTAAATACACGGAATAAATAATACTACCGGAGAAATATTATTTGATATAATATGGTTTAATATTGGGAGTGCAATTAATTTATATAGTGGAAAATAAATTAATTAATATTGATAAGGATTAATAGATTTGGGCTGGGCTCAATTTAATCTTCAATATTAGAAGCCCAATATTCCACCTCCTTTTGATCCCCTACGTAGCCAATAAAAGCACTACATGGTCTTCACAATTCATAACCTACGCCAATCATAAATTCTTGAAGAGTGAAGGAGATCCATAGTAGTTCGATAGATCGTCGCCCACACGACGTTCGGACGAGGTGCAAGGAATACGTAGGAAGATCGCAAGGTCATCAATCCGATTTCGTTTCTCCGCACAACGAATCGAAGGTAAAATCATAAACCCCCTTTTATGATTTATGTGCGTATTAATTGTAATATATACATGAACGCACGATCCGGGAAAACGACGAACCTCGGGGACGGGGATTCGAGATCCCCGGCTGATGGAGTAGTATACTTAATGTCTAGATTTGAGTATTCTGAACTCTGTATGCACTTTCATTTACCTATCTATTACAGACATTCATTTGCTTTTAGTTATTGTTAATTAAATACATGCAAATTATAGTCCTAGATTTTATACGTTGTAGTTAGTATGGTGTTGCATGGGCACACAGAAGATCATACTATCGGTTACTCGTATTTAATCGAACAGTTGCTCACGGCCTAGATGGACACGGACCAATCCATCGGTATAGTCGTTGTGTGAGAGAGAAAATAATTTATCTTAATTATTTTATCACACTTGTACACTTGGTGTATTGAGCGGATCGATTGAGACTCATCAATTAGGATTGCTCGGCGATAATTGATTTGAGACTCGGAGTATTTTATTCTTAATCCCTGAAACAATTGCGGGTGTGTATATTTAATATAAGTGACTTTGATTTACCAAAGGAATTAACCGATTTAATTATTGGGTTAATTACCGGTTAAGTTGGGTCACTATATTCTATATATGGCATGCCGTGAATTCTTGAAGGGACAGTGTATCCCGGAAGGGTTGATAATATCCCCGAGATGAGCTCATAAGGATTTATTATGTAAACCTCGCGAGTGGATTTGTTCCGCATAATAAATAAGGTTGAGTGGTACTATTCTCGGATATAAGAGATGAATAAATTTATTAAGCAATAAATAAATTTTATTCATGGATATTTAAATCTTAAATACACGGAATAAATAATACTAAGTTGGAGAAATATTATTTGGTATAATATGGATTTATATTGGGAGTGCAATTTTATTTATATAGTGGAAAATAAATAAAATTAATATTGATAAGAATTAATGGATTTGGGTTGGACCCAATTTAATTTTCAATATTGAAGCCCAATATTTAATCTCCTTTTGATCCCCTACGTAGCCTATAAAAGCACTACATGGTTTTCACTTTTCACAACCTAAGATACGCCAATCATAAAGTCTTGAAGAGTGAAGAGGATCCATAGGAGTTCGATAGCTCGTCGCCCACCCGACGTTCGAACGGAGTGCAAGGAATACGCGGGAAGATCATGAGGTCATCGATTTCGTTTCTCCGAACAACGAATCGTAGGTACAATTCTCACCCACTTGATAATTGTTCGATTTGTTTTATCGAGAATACCGTAGAACAAAGATCCGAGGATTGAACCCCGGACGAGGGTCGAGTCGGGCGGTGGTGGTTGGACCACCGGACCGCCGGCGGCTCGAAGACCCCTCATGGGGATCGAACGCGTGAACCCTCGGCTGGGCGCCGAGGGTCGATCGAGCCCTACGGGGCTGATCGCTAGGGCTACGGGTTTTACCCGTAGCAGCTCGTAGCGAGCTGCGGGTTTCCCGCAGCGGCTCGCTGGACGCGAGCCCTAGCCGCGTAGCAGCGGATCAACGGATCCGCTGCGGGGTTGCTCGTAGCAACCCAGCGATCGCCCGCAGCGATCGCGAGTCCCCTCGCGGGGACTCGGCTGGGCGTCCGCGTGCCTCGTGCGCGCGACGCGTTCGGTCGGGTCCCGGTTCGCGTGGGCTCGTGGTTGGTTTCTCCGGCGATTGAGGTTGTCGATTGTATGAACCTCGGCTCGCGGGGGTTTGGGTGGGGGCGGATTACGTGCCTTCGGGTGCGTGGTCTCCAAAGCCCGGACTCCGGCGGATGAGTCGGCGTTTGTACGATTTCCGGCAAAGGGTTCGTTCGGGTTATCGGTTCCGCAAATTTTAATAACCCGGGATAACGAATTCCAACAATTTGTATCAGAGCGTGGTTTACGTTCGCAGTATTTTCGATAAAAATTGTTCTACCTTGCAGGGTTCCGACTATTATGGCTTGATGATTATTCGTTTAATTATTTTGTCATGTGATTGTTGGTTTTATTAAACTCTCGGACATGTCGAGATTCGTTTTTGGTGGTGAATGCTTGTAATAGTAAAAATTCGGGGGTTGGCCGAATTTAGGATTTATTATTATGTTCATGTTTTTCCGGAAAATGTATAGGGTCGATTTCGTGTATAGAATCGATACCGGAATTGTAATTTAGATTTTGTAAATTTATTTTGCGATTGGATCGACGTATCGTAGACCGCCGGAGAAGACGAAGTGACGAGGAGACGAAGGACCGGGATCGATCAATCCCCATGATCGATCCCGAGGGGATCGATCGACCCGCAGCCCTAGGCGGGCTGTCCGCGGGAGTCCCGGCCACGCCGGCCACCAGTGGTGGTGGCGCGTGGGCTGGGCGGCGGCGGCGTGCCCTAGGCGGCGGTCGGACGTGGTGGGGGTGGCTCGGGGTCTCCCAACCCGTGCTACTCCTACCGGAAATATACTTTCCTAATTAATTCATTATTTCCTATTTTGATTATTTCTTTATGGAATATTCTAGAAAAATAGAAAAAGAATTAATTTAGTACTAAATTTATTTTTCCTATTTGATTATTCCTACTCAAGGGAATATTCATGGATTAGGAATAAAATAAATTTGGAAAAGTATAATAGTCCTAATTATTTTTATTTCTTTATTTCATTATGGATATCATCTAGAATATTCCAAGAATATCTTGGATAGATTATTCTAGAGATTTAATGAAGTGGAAAAAGAAAATAAAATAAATAAAATATTAATAATATTTAATTTTATTTTTGATATATTCAATTGACTTAATTTTCGAATTAAGTAACTTTTGGATTAATTGAAAATAAATAGATTTAAATATTGGAAATTAATATTCTCGTCACATGGAGCATTCAAGAAACGAAGACTGAAGACTAGAAGATGCGTACGGGGATGGAATAAAGCCATAATAGTCGGAAAATAATATTCTAGTATTATTTTGACTATGTGATAATACTATGTGCTTTATTACATGTATGCATGCTATATGTGTTTATTTTATGCACTAGATAGCGTATCCCTTTATTGTAAAAAGCTAAGTGGGAGAGGGTATGGAAACATACCCATGGTCTCCATTGCTGCTCTCTTGGTGACTTTTATAAACTTTTGAAGTTTATATAGATAAGTCATTGGAGGAGAGTTCTTGTAATTCCTCTTACGAGAAACATTGATTAAGTTTATCAAACAATGCCTAATTTGTCTTTCCAAAGCTGATTTCAAGTCGACTCATTCTCACCCCGGGGAGTGGAATGGAGCCAGAGCCACTTGGTCATGTAGAGGACACAAATTAGAGACTTTCGTGCCATTCTTTGATAGATGGGTCATTTGTCTGCTCGGCTCCCTCATTTATGAGAGATAGGGTTGTTCGCATAGTGAATCACTGGTTAGAAACTTCGAGTTTCACTTATGATTCTCCACGTCTTGATTTACGAGATTAAATGGATCAAGTAATTGGGAGTCAATTATAAAAGTCTCTTAGTGTGGTAAACGTCCACACCACGTGGCTTGCTACGCTGACGGACTTTGGATTAATTGATGTAGACAGTTGTAAGTAATTATGAAGAGTTGTGAAGTTATCGTAAACGTCCACACCACGTGGCTTGCGGTGATGTAGCAATTCCAAGTAACTTATTTTGGTACTGAGTAATGGTTTACACTTAGATACGCGTTATAGTATTCCTCCCCACGAGGTCACGCTATAATTGATGTATGACCAAAGAAAATCTAATTGCTAAATCATTTGGGTGGGTAAACGTCCACACCACGTGGCTTGCCTTACCTGATGGAATTTTAGATGTGATTAGTGATTTAATGATATTATTTGAGGGAGATAATATCGGATATTAAATTGTTTGTTTGTTTTATGTGCTTATAGGTTAGGAATGACTGTGACCCCACTTTGTGATATACTTAAGGATGAAAACTCACCGGTTCCATATGGTGATGATTGGGAACGAAATCTGGACATTGTCCAGACTGTTGAGCTTTCCGAATCCACTGTTGTCCCAACTGATGAGGACATTCGAAATGACCTCAGGATGATGTTGAGACATAGCGTGGAAGCCGGACAAGAGGTGATTAACATACTCACAGAATTCTCTCTCAATGAGTCCCTTAAAAAGGATTCAACGAGAGCGGAGTTTGTGCGTAAGTTAAGAGAATCACAAGCTTTTGTGGCAAGGCTAGAGGAAAAGCGTGCAAAGAAACCCAGTGGCTTAAAGCCACGGGTTGGGAAAGGCAAGCCTTTGGGCAAGTGCTTTCGATGCAAGCAGTTTGGGCACTGGAGGTCTGATTGTCCTCTCATCAAAAGTACGAAATTTTCCTTAGTCACTGAAACATTGTCAGCGGTGATATCTACCAGCACCTGGTGTGTAGATACGGGTGCCACTGACCATGTCTGCAATTCATTGCAGGGGTTCCAGGAAACCCGGAGACTTAGAGAGGGAGAGATCGTAGTCTACATGGGCAATGCCGCGAAGGTGGCGGCTGTTGCAGTGGGAGACGTTCACTTACGCTTTAGTAGTGATAGGGTTTTAGTTTTACAAAATTGTCTTTATGTACCGAATTTTAGAAAGAATTTGATTTCAGTTTCTAAGTTAATTCTGAATGGATATTCTGTTTCTTTTGATCACTCTGTGGTCATAAGAAGAAATAGTGAGATTGTCTGTTCTGGTACATTGGTAGACGATTTGTATATTCTAAATCCTGAGTCTACCACGATGCAACGAACCGTAGCACAAAACTCGTTTTACTTTTAAGAGATATTTCGGTAATGAATCATTTATACTTGTGGATTCTTATGCTAAGTCATGTTTATTCAAATAAGAAGTTCAAAGGTCGAAAATTGATATTTTGATCAATTAAGTTGAAGGAGTGGACCTTCCGACCCAAGAATCTAATTTGAAAGATAACATAACTAAGCAATCCTTTATGGATATAAGGTATAAGATCCGGACAAGTATTAGAATTGATTAACTCTGATGTATGCAGACCTTTGTCTACTCAGACAATAAGATACGAGTACTTCATTTTATGATTACTCGAAAAATGGGTTAGCATACCTGATGTGCCACAAAAGCAAAGTGTTTTGACAAGTCAATGGACACAAAGCTATCGTGGGGAACCATCATGGTATATCCATTGAGAGCCTGCGATCTAATCGCGGAGGCAAGTGCCTGTCTGAGGAATGCATGGCATACTGATCAGAGATTGGGATTTGATCCCAAATGACTACACCATACACTCTTGTGTAGGAATGGTGTGTCGAAAATTAAGAAATGGAACTCTTATAGAAATAGTAAAGGCATGAGTTATACGGAACTACCTATGTTCTATGGATATGTCTAGAAACAACGGCGCATTCAAATGCGGTTGTAGAATATCCTAGAAGAACAAAAGATGTGTGTTCAAATAGTACTATGAACCAGAAGGACGTTATAAGTTCTAACGCCCGGTTCTTAGAGGAAGACTATTAGATGAACCACAAGCCCAAAGTGACGTAATACTTTGAATGAGAGAGAACTATAAGGACTGGATACAGCCGAACCGAGTATAGACACACCACTAGAACCTGCACCTAATACTGTCACTGTTAATACACCGGAACGCCGTCGTAGTGGGAGGGTTGTTAAACAACCGGACAGATGGATTGGACTGGGTGAGTCTTCGGACTCGGCACCCGAAGTTCATGAAGTCGATCCCTGGACCTATGATGAGGCGGTACAAGATATAGATGCGCCTTCTTGGAAGAAAGCGATGAAATCCGAAATAGAATCTATGGATTCTAATAAAGTCTGGGATCTTGTAGAACCACCAAGCGTCGTAAAGCCAATTGGGTGTAAATGGGTCTACAAGAGAAAGAGAGGATCTGACGGAAAGGTTGAAACCTTTAAAGCTCGGCTTGTTGCGAAAGGATATACTCAGAAAGAGATAATCGATTATGAGGAGACCTTCTCGCCGGTAGCCAAGATAAAGACGATCCGGATTCTCTTATCCATAGCAGCTCATATGGATTATGAGGTGTGACAAATGGATGTCAAGACAGCTTTCCTTAATGGAAGTCTTGACGAGACAAACAACTAGAAGGATTCATTGCTGAGGGGCGAGATCATCTAGTGTGCAAGCTTAATCGATCCATTTATGGATTGAAACAAGCCTCGAGTTCGTGGTACTTGCAAATTGATGAGATAGTCCATTTTATGGATTCATCAAAGCATAGACGAATCGTGTGTATGGGAAACGTGATGGAAACAAGGTGGTGTTTCTCGGGTTTTATGTAGATAACATTTTATCATTGGCAACAATGTAAAGATGTAATCAGACATGAAATGATGGTTGTCTGGATAAATCATTATGAAAGATAAAGGAAGAAGTTGGACCTGTTCTTGAGATCTTGGATCTCTAGGAGAGAACATTGTACTTCTCCTGGACATCTTACATATATATGATTGTGGTTCGTTTTAACATGCAAGATTCCCAGAAAGGTTCGTTACCTTTCAGATACGGAATGCATCTATCTAAGAATATGTGTTTTGGAACACAAAAGTAGATAGAAGCAATGAAAGCAGTTTCCTACACTTTAAGTGTGGAAAGCTCGATGAATGCATTGTTGAAAACAAGAACCTGATATCGGCTATGCGGTTAGCATAGTGGGAGGATATCAAGGTAATCCTGGAAAGGAATACTTGACTGCTGTAATGAACATTTTAAGTACTTTCGAAGTACTGGAAACTATGTTCTGGATTACGGAGCAGACAAACATTTCCTTTGGATTACATTCTCTTAGATTTCTAATCGAATAAGGACCGGTGTAAGTCGATATCAGGCTATGTGTTTCACTATTAAAGGAGAAGGAGTTTTAACATGGAAGAGTGATAAGCACGATGCTTTTCGGACTCTGCCATGGGTAACCAAATAAGCGGCCTCAGAGGCAGCGGAAGTTTTGGTATAGCTCCGGGATAATCTCTGGGACTTAGATGTGATTCTTAATTTGCCAAAGGCTATGTCAATAGCGGTGAAATGGCAAATGGTAAGAAATCACAAGTCCATAAGTGTAAGATAACACATAGAGCAAGTACCACCTGATTCGAGACATCGTCAAGAGGGGCGATGCGATAGTCACCAAGATAGCTTCGGAAGACAACCTAGCGGACCCTTTCACCAAGATACTTCCTAAGGAAGTATATTACAAGCACTTGGAGGGTTTGGGAGTCAGAAGTTTGGAAGATAAGACTAGACCTTAGTATAAGTGGGAGATTGATGGAGTAGTATACTTAATGTCTAGATTTGAGTATTCTGAACTCTGTATGCACTTTCATTTACCTATCTATTACAGACATTCATTTGCTTTTAGTTATTGTTAATTAAATACATGCAAATTATAGTCCTAGATTTTATACGTTGTAGTTAGTATGGTGTTGCATGGGCACACAGAAGATCATACTATCGGTTACTCGTATTTAATCGAACAGTTGCTCACGGCCTAGATGGACACGGACCAATCCATCGGTATAGTCGTTGTGTGAGAGAGAAAATAATTTATCTTAATTATTTTATCACACTTGTACATTTGGTGTATTGAGCGGATCGATTGAGACTCATCAATTAGGATTGCTCGGCGATAATTGATTTGAGACTCGGAGTATTTTATTCTTAATCCCTGAAACAATTGCGGGTGTGTATATTTAATATAAGTGACTTTGATTTACCAAAGGAATTAACCGATTTAATTATTGGGTTAATTACCGGTTAAGTTGGGTCACTATATTCTATATATGGCATGCCGTGAATTCTTGAAGGGACAGTGTATCCCGGAAGGGTTGATAATATCCCCGAGATGAGCTCATAAGGATTTATTATGTAAACCTCGCGAGTGGATTTGTTCCGCATAATAAATAAGGTTGAGTGGTACTATTCTCGGATATAAGAGATGAATAAATTTATTAAGCAATAAATAAATTTTATTCATGGATATTTAAATCTTAAATACACGGAATAAATAATACTAAGTTGGAGAAATATTATTTGGTATAATATGGATTTATATTGGGAGTGCAATTTTATTTATATAGTGGAAAATAAATAAAATTAATATTGATAAGAATTAATGGATTTGGGTTGGACCCAATTTAATTTTCAATATTGAAGCCCAATATTTAATCTCCTTTTGATCCCCTACGTAGCCTATAAAAGCACTACATGGTTTTCACTTTTCACAACCTAAGATACGCCAATCATAAAGTCTTGAAGAGTGAAGAGGATCCATAGGAGTTCGATAGCTCGTCGCCCACCCGACGTTCGAACGGAGTGCAAGGAATACGCGGGAAGATCATGAGGTCATCGATTTCGTTTCTCCGAACAACGAATCGTAGGTACAATTCTCACCCACTTGATAATTGTTCGATTTGTTTTATCGAGAATACCGTAGAACAAAGATCCGAGGATTGAACCCCGGACGAGGGTCGAGTCGGGCGGTGGTGGTTGGACCACCGGACCGCCGGCGGCTCGAAGACCCCTCATGGGGATCGAACGCGTGAACCCTCGGCTGGGCGCCGAGGGTCGATCGAGCCCTACGGGGCTGATCGCTAGGGCTACGGGTTTTACCCGTAGCAGCTCGTAGCGAGCTGCGGGTTTCCCGCAGCGGCTCGCTGGACGCGAGCCCTAGCCGCGTAGCAGCGGATCAACGGATCCGCTGCGGGGTTGCTCGTAGCAACCCAGCGATCGCCCGCAGCGATCGCGAGTCCCCTCGCGGGGACTCGGCTGGGCGTCCGCGTGCCTCGTGCGCGCGACGCGTTCGGTCGGGTCCCGGTTCGCGTGGGCTCGTGGTTGGTTTCTCCGGCGATTGAGGTTGTCGATTGTATGAACCTCGGCTCGCGGGGGTTTGGGTGGGGGCGGATTACGTGCCTTCGGGTGCGTGGTCTCCAAAGCCCGGACTCCGGCGGATGAGTCGGCGTTTGTACGATTTCCGGCAAAGGGTTCGTTCGGGTTATCGGTTCCGCAAATTTTAATAACCCGGGATAACGAATTCCAACACCGGCGAGGATCGAAGGGGCGGACGAACCCTAGGGTTCGACCGCCGGCGCGCGCGGACGAGGGGAAGCCCCGGCTCTTGCCGGGGCATGCGATCGACGCGAAATTGATCGCTGGGGGTTCGGCCGTGGGCTGGTGCCACGGCGGGACGAACCCCCCGGCCTCCCTTCGCCGGTGGCGTGCGCACGGAGAGAAGCCGCGGCTGGACGCCGCGGCTGGGGGCGATCGAGCCCTTCGCTCGATCGCCGGGGGGACTGACGCGGGCTGGTGCCGCGGCTGGTGGCTCCCCCCGCCTCCTGTGATGGCGGTGAGTCGCCGGACTCACCGCCCGGGGCTGCCGGAGCAGCCCACGCGATCCCACGCGATCGCGAGCCCGCGGTGGGGCTCGGCTAGGGTTTCGGCCGCGGGTTCATCCCCCGGCGATGCTCGGGTCGAGCTCCGGACATCGTGGTGCTCGTGTTCGTGGTTTCCGGCGATAGGGTTTCGGTCGGGTTATCGGTTCCGCATAATTTTTGATACATACTTTAACTTGACAAATCATATATAACATTAAACACCAAAGGACAAATCGAATAAGTCTCAATGAGACATAACTGAAACATTGTTGATTAGATCAAATCAAAATCTAAACATGTAACGAAGCTTCTTTTAGATTGCATTCTAGAATCATTTGACTTGGAGTCATTTGATACATGTAAATGATATATGATGGACAAGATAACAATGTCATCTTTCTTGGAGAAAGGAGAACATGTGAGTGATTAATTAGGGATGATCCATACTGATGTATGTGGAACCTATCAGTTCACAAGCACATGAAGGTTATGTTTCGGAAAAGAGAAAACAAACTATATTAGATATAGTTCGACCATTCGATTAGAGGTCTAAATGAACTACTGTTCTCTTTTGGGAACACACAATTCTTGACTTCAACTTATACACTGAATAGGACGCTGTCAAAAGCTGTTGATAAGACACCATACTAGTTATGGAAAGGGAGGGTCCCTAAACTGTTTTCATCAAAATTTGAGGTTCTAAAAGCTTCTCTGACGAGATTTATCTCTATAAAGCTTGAACTCAAATGGGATAAAAGTTTCTTTATGGTATTCATAAGAAACTCGAGGGTACAACTTCTACGATCTATCTGAGAACAATATTTTGTTGCTCGAGATAGTGATTTTCTTTAAAAGAGTAGTCTTTCCTAGAAAGTCATTGGGAGCTCGGTTGTCTTGAATGAGGTTCAAGTGGAACAACTAATGATGAATTTCAAAACTGGGTTGAGAGTATTCTTATGGTTTTGGAAACCATACCAGCCCTCGTAGGTCCAGAAATGCATAGATCTCTATTATTCAAATACTTAGATATTGTGATCAATGAGAGATATGAATTCATGCTTTTGGAAAGCGATGAACCTTCGACCTATATTCAAGCTATGACGAGTCCAGCTACTTAAAATTGGCATGGTGCCATGAAATCTGAGATGATATCAATATCTGATAATCAAGTTTGGAACTTGATATATTTGCATAACGAGGTTAGACCCAATGAATGCTAATAGATCTTTAAGATCTAAACAGACAGATGGAAAACCTAGGGTTTTCAAAGCAAGGTTGATGGTAAAAGTTTTATTCACGAGGTGGATTATGGAAAAACTTTCACCAGTTGCTTTGATTAAATCATTCAGATTATCTTAGCCATTGCTACTCATCTTGATAATGAGTTATGGTAATATTGGATGTTAAAACTAACTTCTTGAATTGGATTCTAGAAGAGAATGTGTTTTGACACAGCCAAAGAGTTTTATCGATCCTAATAAGGCTGAGAAATTATGCAATCTTATAATTCCATTTATGGAATAAAGCAAAGCATATCGGAGTAGCAATCTTCAGTTCAATGAATCCATACTGGGTTTTGGATTTCAGAGGAACTCGGAAGACACTACAAAAAATGACACATTTCGTGACGATTATTTTTTTGACGACACAAAATTCGTCATGAATTATCAATTAAAAGTGACAAATTGAACTTTCGTCACTAAATATATAAATTTAGTGACAAAATTTTATTTTGTCACCATACATGTTGTTTTCCATGACAAAATTTTATTTCGTCAATAAAAATATATGTTTTCGTCATCATTTGATTACTATCGTGACAAAAATTAATATTATGTCACATAAAGTTTTGGTGACGATATTTATTGTAATTAGAGACGATATTCAAAGTCATAAAAAAAACATTTTCTTGACAAAATTATATTTTGTCATTAATTATTTAAAATAATTAGTGACGTAATTAATTCGTCAAAAATATTATTTGAGACGATCATAATTTGTAATTAGTGACGATAATATTTGTCACATAATATAATATTTTAATGACGATTTTACGTTTCGTATAATGTGTTTAATTAATTTACTTGTTTGACTAACATTTTTCTTCGTCATGAATACTAAAGAACCATTACTCATTTGATATGTTTAACATAAACAAATCGTAAATTTTAAATTAAAATTATTCTCAACAAAAAATTATCATAAATTGTTATATAAATATGATTATTTTGAATTTAATCACTAATTATTTTTTTAACATTTTTTTAGTTGTAGTTTTATTTATAAAAACAATAATTTATAAATATAATTATATTTCATGATATTATTATGAAATTTTAATATTTGATTAAAAATTTGCTATAAAATTTTATAATTATTTTTTAAAGCATGTAAATTTATTTATCTTCTCTCTTCCTCAACCTTGAAAATAAACCTACCACATAGTGCCGCTTCTACATCTCCCCACAATACCACGATTCCACCTCCCTAAAAAAATCATCAAGGTAACCTCCTAATTACTTACTGCGAAATTGCGAATGTGCTTCGATTTGGATGGCGTACGACCACAGGCAGGCAAAGGAGCTGAGGCACGTGTTCGTGTCGGCCACGGTGACGGGGCAGAAGGGGTACAGTGGGGCGGGGCTGAACCCGTCAAGGTGCTTGGGCCGGCGATCGTGAGGGGCGGGCACTGAGTGTTTTGGGTTGCGCCGGCTTCAACTTTGGTTAGGTTTTTACCCTTTTTGTATACTCTTGTCGTCAATTGCGTTACTTTCGTAATAATGGAAAGCGTAAATATCTTATTGCATCAGTCTTCCTTCGACATCCAAATCGAGTATTCCAGCCCTTGAAATGCCTCACTTATCTTCCTTAATGGTGCAATGTTTTAGTGCAAGTTATCCCTTTGTAATTTTTTCTATAGACATTGTTGATTGAAGAATTAATCTACAGTCCTTATTTTTTTTACTCCGTGGACAAATTTTTTGTTGAATTTTTTATGGATAAACTTTAATTTGAAATGGGTTTTTAGGTGATTTGAGGGTCTTGGGCAGGTGGTTTGGTTTCTTAGCTAGTCATGTAAGTTGTTAGGAATGAATCTGGACACATTGAAATTATATAGGTAGCTTGCCTTGATATGATGATTAATTAGGTCTCTCTGAGTTGTTTGAAATATATTATTTCTAATTATTCATTCTTTGGTTTGTTATAAATCATCTTTGCTTTTGTCAATTCATAATCTTTTAAACTTTTTTTGTATTGTGCGCAGCGTTTTCACCATGTGGCTAGAGGCTAATATGTTCTTACAGTTAAATTGTTGCTAGATTACCGCTTACGGGCTTCTCCATATACGATGATTCATCGATGAAAAGGTAAACATTTTTTTTTGTATAACTAATTTATACTAATTTCTAAGTATAGGTTAAAGAGTAATATACTGCGAGAGTCCAATTTAACTTGATGCTTCTCCATATACGATGATTCGTCGATGAAAAGGTAAACATTTTTTTTTTTGTATAACTAATTTATAATTTCTAAGTATAGGGTAAAGAGTAATGTACTGCGAGACTCCAATTTAACTTGATGACCCTGGAAGTCTAGATTAGAGGAAGGAAGTGATATTATAGAAGGAACTACTGGTGCTACCATGGTGATGTTTGACGGAGGTGATAGTTAGCTCCAAGAATGTTGTAATCATTTAATTTTTTTTGTTCAAGTGATTGTGAGTTGTATAGATAAATAATCATATATGTCGAAGAGGCTTTAGTGATTTATATTTTCCTATTTATTTTTAGTTATGGATTGTATTACTTTTAGAACCTTAAAAGTATTTTTTTAATGCAAAATCTTAATTTTATTAGCTTTAATTTAATTATTGTTTTTGTTTCTCTTAATATATTTAGTAATTGAACACAATTTATCATTATAATTTAAATTATTTTATATTGACACATATAGCTACGAAACAATATTTTTTGTCATATTTTAGTATTTTTGTGATGAAATATTGTGTTAGTGTGACAAAAATTAATATCACTAAATTTTGATAAGGTTAATATTAGATAGATAATCGTCATAAAAAGATGGTTTTAGGTGACGAAAAATTGAATTGTCATGTAAAGATTACAATTTAGTGACGAAATTGGAGCTTTGGTGATGAATTTTATAGGACAAATATGACGATTTATTTGTCACTATAACGTAATCATATATCGACAATAATATTTATCGTCATCAAATGACTACTTTTTGAGACAAATAAAAAATAACGTCACATTTATCTATTGTGACGCACATTCGGTGACGATCATTGCGACGAAACAAAATCGTCACTAAACATATAACATGACGAAATTTGACCTTATAATGACAAAAAAAATCGTCGCCATTTCTCAAATTTCTTGTAGTGAGAGTCTTGTTTTACAAGAAGAACAGTGGGAATTACGTTGTATACATTGTGTTGTATGTCGATCACATACTCCTTATTGGAAACAATGTTTCTATGCTTAATTCTATTAAAGAATGACTTGGAAATTGTTTTTCAATAAAGGATCTTGGAGAAGCACAGTACATATTGGGCATCAAGATCTGTCGGAACAGATCGAAAAGGATGTTTGGACTTAGTCAAGCCACCTATATTGATAAGGTGCTTGACAGGTTCAGAATGAAAGACGCCAAGAAGGGTCTCATTCCAATGACTCATGGTACATCTCTGAGCAAGAGGCAGTGCCCTTCGGGACCTGATGAGCAAAGGAAGATGGAAAACATTCCTTATGCTTCGGCAATAGGTTCTATAATGTACGCCATGATATGTACACGACCAGATGTATCGTATGCTTTGAGCATGACGATTCGGTTTCAAGGAAACCCAGGTGAGGCGCATTAGACTGCGGCCAAGAATATTCTTATGTATCTTAGATGGACTAAAGAATATTTTGTTGTCTTTGGAAGACAAAAAGAGTTGATATTAACAAGCTGTTTGAATGCTAACTTCAAAACAGACTAAGATAATTTCCGATTTTAATCTGGTTATATCTTTTGTCTAGTTAGAGGTGAAATTTGCTGGAATAGTTCCATGCAATGCAATATAGCAGATTAAACTACAGAAGCTGAGCACAGTATTGCATTGGATGCAGTAATGTTGGCAGTTAAGATTTGAAAGTTCTTGAATGAACTAGGTGGCGTAACTAGCTCAGCCCATCCGATAGTTCTCTATTTATAGTAGAGTTATCGCGCAAGCCAATGAGCTAGGAAGCACCACAATTCTAAAACTGGTGCTCAGGAAGTTCCACATTATCTGGGAGATAGTTTTGTGGAGACATCAAGATAATAAAGTTGCAACTTTTGGTAAGGTTGCAAACCCGCTTTCTAAACCTCTCCAGCAGTCTAAGCTTGAGGTTTTCACGACTGCAATATGATGGAAATCGATATCCCGGAATTAATAAATTAATAAAATTAATTATCTAATTAATTCCGACCGAAATCCTTTGGAGATCGAATATCCGGATTGTCAAATTTGCGGAACCGACAACCCAATCAAAATCCCGATCGCCGGAGAAACCACGAACACACCACGTGACCCGGGGCACGACCGAACACCACACGCGGGAAACCCCGCGTGCGTCCAGCCGAGCCCCCGCGTGGGGCTCGCGGTTACTCGTAGCAACCGCTGGGGCTGCTCGTAGCAGCCCCGCAGCGAGTCCTTGACTCGCTGCTCACGGGGATGGGGTCCCCGTACGAACGCACGGGCTGCTCCCAGCAGCCCGCTAGGCACGCCCCGGATGCGATCCGCATCGCCCGCGTGCCCGCTGCGGGAACTCCCGCAGCTCGCGGCGATGCCGTCCGGGGGGATCGAGCCCACCTTGATCGAGCCCTCGGCTCCAGCCGAGGCTCACGCCCGGCAGCCCCTTTAGGCGAGAATCCATGAGCCGCCGGCGGTCCGGTGGTTCGACCACCACCGCCCGGTTCAATCTCACTTATGGGGTTCGTCCCTCGGATCTTGGTTCACGATATTTTCACGATAATTAACATGTAAAATCATCGAGGGGGTTTTCACGATTTTACCTTTGTTCTCGTTGTACGGAAAAACGAAGAACTCAATTTGATGACCTTGAGATCTTCCCACGTATTCCTTGCACTAGCTCGAACGTCGGGTGGGCGACGATCTTCCGAACTCCATGGATCTCCCTCTCTACTTTCTCTCTCTAGAATTGTGATCTTCAAGTTATGAGAATAGAGAAGACCATGTAGTGCTTTTATAGGCTACGTAGGGGATCTTAAGGAGGTGGAATATTGGGCTCCCAATATTAATGATTAAATTGAGCCCAAGCCCAAATCTATTAATCCATTAATATTAATTAATTCTATTTTCCACTATATAAAATTAATTGCACTCCCAATATTAAACCATATTATATCAAATAATATTTCTCCGGTAGTATTATTTATTCCGTGTATTTAAGATATAAATATCCATGAATAAAATTAATTTATTGCTAATTAATTTATTCATCTCTTATATCCGAGACTAGTACCATTCAACCTTAATTATTATGCGGAACAAATCCACCTGCAGGGTTTACATAATAATTCCTTATGAACTCATCTCGGGGATATTATCAACCCTTACGGGATACACTTTCCCGTCAAGTATTCACGGCATGTCATATATAAAATATAGCGACCCAACTTAACCGGTAATTGACCCAGTAATTAAACCGGTCAATTCCTTTGGAAAATCAAAGTCACTTATATTAAATATACACACCCGCAATAGTATCGGGGATTAAGAATAAAATACACTGAGATTTAAATCGATTATCCAAGGCAATCCTAATCGATAAATCTCAAGCGATCCGCCCAATACACCAAGTGTACAAGTATGATAAAATAATCAAGACAAATTATTTTCTCCCTCATACAACGACTATACCGATGGATTGGTCCGTGTCCATCTAGGTCGTGAGCAACTGTTCGATTATATACGAGTAACCGATAGTATGATCTTCCGTGTGACGTCGCACACCATACTAACTACAACGTATATAATCTAGGACTATAATTTGCATATATTTAATTATAAATAATTAAACGCAAATAATTGTTTATTTAATTAAATAGATTAATGGCAATGGATCGTGAGTTTCCGTTACTTAAATCTAGACATTAAGTACACAACTCCAACACAATAGAGATCAGACATTTTAGAGATGGGTTGTGATTTCTATTACTGTATTATATACTTTTGGAGATCTTATAAACATTCACTCATATGTATAATACATATTTCTTCATATAAATATGGTTTAATTTATATGAATTGTCCAAATGATTAAGTAATATTAATTGGGTTATGAGGTCGACTTACCGC
This sequence comes from Euphrasia confusa, assembly GCA_954870475.1. Classification (NCBI taxonomy): domain Eukaryota; kingdom Viridiplantae; phylum Streptophyta; class Magnoliopsida; order Lamiales; family Orobanchaceae; genus Euphrasia; species Euphrasia confusa. The sequence continues at coordinate 13,096,818 of OX940969.1, forward strand.
ATAATGAAGTCCCAATGGTTGAACTGATATACTTGAATCATATAGTTGTTCCTGGTTCGTATAATCGAGTACGGACAAACCGATAATACAATGAACTAGATTGTAATGTGTACTATAGCTCCGCTTCATGGGCTAGTGATGTGGGACATCAAGTACAATTACATAGATATTAGCTGGGAGCTAATGATCGAACAAACCCGACTGGAATAGTATTTAAGATTTCGAGTCATAATACTATTTCATTGACTGTCGAGCAATTTCCTCTGACCTGAGTAGTCCAGAGTGACTCCAATGTGAAATGGTATACTTTGATACAAGTAAACGCCTTTCGTAAAAGGGGGTTATAAAACTTGTTATTGGGTATATCAGGAAGCAAGTGGGAGAGCTTGGATTGACAAGATGGGATTTTCCTCCATTTTTATAATGGGATATATGTCTTACCGGCCACTTGGAGAGTCGAGACTGTGGAAAATACGTGGCCACGTCCAGATTCGTATCATAGTGATAAATCTGGTTTTACAGTCTGACTCATAGTCCAAGAAAGGTTTGAACCAATTGAGGATGACTCAAGTCTTGCCTCAAGTTCAAACTTAGACATAAAGTGACAACAGGAAATTGGCAGCACACTGGCTCTGAAGGCCAAGTGGGAGATTGTTGGGATATGTCCTTCGATCCTACGTGTGCAATCGATAAAGTCATAAGGTCGTCTATGGATGTTAAATGATTAGTCGATAATATTAATTGTTGGGAACAATATAATATTGATCGATAATCAAACCTACAGGGTCACACACGGACTCGATATTGATATACGTTGCTTGATAATAATATTGATTTAAAATCAATATTTACGTGGATTTTCACATGCATGGGATGCATGGCTTGCATGGAATGCATGTCACATAGTGTGACATGGCATGCCACACAAGCCAATGGGACCACATATCATGATTTGGCATGATTATGTGGAGGTGACCTTTGAACTTCACCATAACACCCCATTATGTGTGGTTATGACACACACATTATGGTGGGGGTTACATGTGAAGTAAAAGAGGTATAATGAGCATGAAAATCAGATTTTCATGTCTCATTCTAACACCATCATCATCAGCCACGAAATTCACATCAAAAGGAGAGAATAGAGAGTGTTCTTGGAGAACCACTTCAAGCAAGCAAGGTATTCATCATCCGGGTTCGTGTGCAACACGTAGAGGCCGGGCCATTTGTGCGGCTTAAACATCCGGACGATCCAAAGGCGTGACGAGGTCATTCACAAGGAGAGCATCTAATGGCTGATCCATTAAGGTGGTTCAATCGACTCAACACCACCTTAATCAACATCAACGAGGCACGCTACACCGGTTGTAAGTGTTCTCGTTAATCCTTATATATACATATATATTGGATGTATATATATATATATATATATATATATATATATATATATATATATATATATATATATATATATATATATATATATATATATATATATATATATATATATATATGTCTATACATATATATGTGTGCACTAGATCTTGTTGTTCGTGTTTACTCGTTTTACACGCTTCCGCACACACGAACGAGGTAATCATGCGATTGGATCGGCATCGAAAACCTTCAACAGTTGCACGGTGTTACAATCCACCATGGTAACCGCACGGCGACACAGTTCTAGGGTTTTATTTATTTTCTTAATTAATTAATCGCAATGTGTTTAATGGGTGTGGTTGGGAGTTGATGAGTCGTTTCGTGCAACGATTGAAATTCGGCGGTGGGATGACTCAGAACAGAGATGCATCAATTCCCTGAATTGAATGGTCATATCAAATTAATGGATAGCGTGTTTAATGGGGGTGATTTTCTATAAATTTTAATTTTATTAATACTAGTAATGAATAAGTGTAGATGGCAGTTGAATCGTTTCGTGGAACGATTGAAATCCTTGTGGTTTGATGACTTAAATTAGATCAGAATATTAAGCCTATAAATACGAACGAAAGAACTCTATTTTTCTATACCCATTAATAATCCATTTTTCTGTTTTGTTCTGGTTTTTTCATGGAGCGATACTTATCACCTCACTTTTTCGATTTTCATAGTTTCATTACTGTATCAAGATACTCGAGTTTCCAAAATAAAAGCATCATTCCCCTGAATTATCTTCCACCAGAGATGATTCGGGGTTTCGGCTGGAATGATTCGGGAACACCTGAGTTCCTTATCTCCGTCGAAATAACCATTTAGGTCTTCCATCGCCGTTTCACTTCTGGTTGAGGCTCAAAAATCTGTGATGCTGACCAAATGTCAAAAGAGGAGATTCAGTGTGTGCTTTGTTATTCTTTTTGATTGCTCATCTTTTGTTGTATTACGCTGACCGATGGTGTTTAGGGTTTAGAGTTTTGATCCATAAATTGTTCTCAAGTTTTAGGGTTTAGAGTTTTGATTTATCAATTGTTCTCAATTATAAGATTTAAATTTATTTTAAATTTGTCCAATTTCATATTCTCAATCAAAATTATCACAGTCGCTTTTAATTATCGTGTACGATGCCACGACGCCCATTTATCGTGGCTATTCACACGGCGTATGACTGTCGTGGATGGTATCACGACGTATGATTATCGTTGATGGTCTCACGGAGTTGACTTATCGTGTATGCATCACGCTGTCCATTTATCGTGATTTGTCTCACGGCGTGCGACTATCGTGGATGAGCTCACGGTGTCAAGTTATCGTGTACTGTCTCACGGCGTGCGATTATCCTGGATGAGCTCACGGTGTGCAATTACCTTATATGGTTTCACGGTGTCAATTTATTGTGGATAGTCACACGGTCTCTATTTATCGTGGATGTCCTCACGGTGTCCATTTATCGTGGATGTTCTCACGGTGTTCATTTATCGTAGATGGTCACACGGTGTCTATTCATCGTGGATGAACTCACGGTGTCTATCGTGGATGAGCACACGGTGTCGAGTTATCATGTACTGTCTCACGGCGTGCGATTATCGTGGATTTTCTCACGGTTTCCAGTTATGATGTACTTCTCACGGCGTTGGATTATCGTGGATGTTCTCACGATGTCCATTTATCGTGGATGGTCTCACAGTGTCTATTCATCGTGGATGAACTCACGGCGTACGATAATCGTGAATGATGTCACGGTGCCTTATTATCGTGCATAGTCTAACGGCGTACTTTAACCGTGGATGGTCTGAAATTGTATTGGAGTTTTATTATTAATTTTTTAAAAAAAAATCTATTTTAAATTACATATTCAATTTATATTCATTTGGTAAACAGCGAGGGTAGTGTAAACTTTTCCTAACCAATTGCCTAATAAACTTCTACTTTTATGGACAGGACCTCAGAACTTATTTATTTTATGAGGTGGTCCTGAATCCGGTATTCCCACTTAAGACTTCCAGTCAACTTTATAAGAATACGTATCTTTATTTAAACTTTTATATTATTAGTAAGTTTAACATAGTTGATATATATACTGTATGTTGAAACCTAAACATTAAAATTTTAATTATCACTTAATAAAATTTAATCGAGTATATTATTTTTCATTTTGAATTATTACAAAATAATATTCACTCTTAAAAATAACAGTTATTTGGTTATTTTAATTTAAAAAAGATAATTTTAATTTCATTTGCACTTATTTTTGCAAACTTTACTAATTCTAGTATATTATTTTTATATCATTGTGATTTATGAATCGAAACTAAGGGGGTGTATTGAAACGAGACTCTGTAGGATTTTAATGGACTTTTAAAGTTGAGGGATATTCAATCCGGATTTTTAAAAGTCCATACAAATCTTGAGGTATTCAATACGGATTTTAGAAAGTTTTTTAAAATCACGAGGTATTCAAAAGTTAACGGATTTTAAAATTCTATGGATATCCTTTGATTTTCATTGATTTTATCCTAAAAATACAAAAGAATTTTATTCTATGAAATCTCTCGTAAATAGATGAGATTTATATATATTTATATTTTACTAATAAAAAAAAACTACGTGTATATATATAAACAGAGAGCAAACGAGAAAAAAAGAGAAGAGATAGAAGAAGAAGAAGAAGACAGTTGGGGTCGTTTGAATTCACAGGAAAAGATAGAAGAAGAAGAAGACAGTTGGGGTCATTTGAATTCAAAGGTATATAGTTCGTATGTGTATAGATTTTTTTAATCGACGATTAATAATGAATTTTATTGTTAATTCTTTTTTGTTCTTCTTCTTGAATTTCCCTGATTTGTGTTGATGGTTATATACGAATCCACCTCTTTAATTCATAAAACTTATCTTGGTCGGTCTACTTATTCCACGACCGATCTCCAGTAGGTATATGTATATATTCAATTACACACGCCATGTGTATTGACCAGACCGACTTTGAGAAATTAAATATGGCCCATGATTTGTTGTGTGATAGTTTGGATGAAGCTTCTTTAATTAATTAGTACTCTAATATATCTATGATTTAGCTATATCTATGATATAGTAGATTAGTTACAAGTTCTGTATGTGCATTAGGAACAGGGCCGGCCCTGGGCATAGGCCCAGGGTGCAACCGACTAGGGCCCCCATTTTTTAGGGGCTCATTCTTAAAAAAAAATTATATATATATATATATATATATATATATATATATATATATATATATATATATGTTTTTCAATAATAATAATTTTATATATAATTAAAAATATTTATCTTAATTATTTGACTATTTTAACAACAAAAATATTAAAAAAAAACGACTTAATTTATCTATTTTCAAACAAAAATCTTTTAACAAATCTCAAATTTTATTAAGTAGCAAAAAAAATCTCATTTATTTTAATTATTTTTCGTTTTATTATACGTAGTAATTAAAAAAAACACCATTGAACAAAAAATGAGAATTAATTATTTTATTAAGTAACAAAAAAAATCTCATTTATTTTAATTATTTTTGTTCTATTATACGTAATAATTTTAAAAAAATAATAAAGCAAATTATTAAAAAAAAATTAAGAATTAATTATTTTATTGAGTAACAAAAAAAATCTTATTTATTTTAATTATTTTTGGTTCTATTTTTCGTTCTATTATACGCAATAATTAAAAAAAGCATATTATTGAAAAAAATTGAGAACTAATTATTTTATTAAGTAACAAAAAAATCTCATTTATTTTAATTAATTTTCGTTTTATTATACGTAGTAATTTAAAAATAAAAAATAAAGCATATTATTAAACAAAAATTGAGAATTAATTATATAATTTTTTATTTTTTTTCCAATTTTTTCTACCGTTTTAAATTTTTGATAATTTTTTTTAATATAAAAGAAAAAAATTAGAATTTTATGATTTTTTTAAAGCTTTATGTACTATAATGTTTTTAAAAAATATAAAAAAAATTAAATATATTTTTTGATAATTTAATGTGGGCATATTTAGGATATATTGCCTAGGGCCCCTGTAAACTCAGCAGGAACGGGCCTGATTAGGAAGCACTTTTTATGTGTATAGGTTTTTACTGTATATATACAAATTTGTATATATGACAGTGTGATATGTTTAAGTTCTCTATGTACATAAAGGGAGCACTTTTTATGTGTATAGGTTGTATATATACAAATTTACATTGTGATAAAAATATAGATTTGTTTTTTAAAGATGACTATTGAGGAAAGAGTCAACTGGATAACTTACAAGATGAAATGATATTGATTATGTATTAGATATTATTTGAAATTTTGTTTGGATATTTTAAAGCTTTTATTTGAAATTAGTGAATTCATTATTTTTATTATTATTGGAATCGAATTTTACTTTATGCATTTGAATATATGAAGCTTTGAATTTGTATTTTAATTGATGTATTTGTTTAATCCATAATTTATGGTTTAATTAATCTTATTTATACCATGTTTCAATATGCTTATATGCAGGATGGAAAATCGTGAAACATTGGAGGAAGAAATAGAAGAAGTAGAAATTGAAGAAGATCCATCCACGTTTTCGGCTATTGGGCTCAGTCGACTGATTAGATTGGATCTGTATGATTTAATCATCGACAGGCTTCAAGATTTTTTCCATCCAGAAAAAAGGTACGATTTCGTGTTAAACATTATTTCGCTGATTTCTGTGTTTGTTTTGATGTTGTTTGATTTTCGTGGGTGGCGCATTTGCATTGATATTCAATTATGTTCCGAATGGGATTCTAAATCACTTGATAAAATGTTCACCTAAGAACTTGAGTGAATTCAGAATTTCATGATTTAGTTAGCGCCAATAAATTGGATGTTTTAGAGTGGAAACTGAGATGACTCATTTGGTCAAACAGTTGTTTAGAAGCTTGATTCCGTGTTTGCTTTCATGTGAGAATTTGTAGAAACAGTTAAAGAAATTGCTTTGTAGGGTTATAACTTATAAGCTTTCTCTCTATGATTATCTTTCTAGGACACTTCTGGAAGAAAGATACTTATTATATATGTACACTATATTTTATTCTAATTAGGTTGTGCAATATTAATCGCACCATCGGTGTAATATATAAAATGTTATTTTCACTGTTAGCTGGTTATAATCTTGGTTCAGATGACACATTGTCTCGTTATACTAACTTATCGCACATGTTTTTGTTGGAATTATTTTAAATAATTCATGTATTTTGATCAAAGTTGTGTAATTTTTATGGTAATAAAAATGTATTCGATTTCGAGTTTAATCGTTACAATTATTATCTCCGTGTTACGAGGTAATCGTGGTATTTTATTTCGTCAAAATCCGTTAATCGGTGAGTGAGAAATAAATGTTTGAAGATTGCCATAAATACTACTTTGGTGAATGAAGCAATTATTATTTTATTGGGATAAATGTTATCCCACATTGGAAGAATACCAAAAGTCATATCTCTTTAAATGTGATAAGAGAGTATGAGTGTTCAACAAGTTGACTAAGTCCATGCACCCTTAGCGGTACATGGCAAGGGCCACACGCGCGCGCCCCGCCCCGACCCGACCCGTCCCTTCCCGACCCGGGCTTGGTCCTGGCTCCTTGGTGATTTGGTCAATTGGACTCTGGTTATTGATAATTGCTGAACGTGGGCGGTTAGAGATTGAGTGGTCAAACTCCACTCGGCTGGAACTGCCGAACTGCCCTGAACCGCCACCTGCATGTGAGTGGTGGGTAACTCCCCGAGTGATGTCTATATATAGACTTGAACATGCATCATTTCACGCACGAAAAAAAGGCACGAGAAAAAGACGAAAAACATATCATCATATCATTTTGCATCGAGTGCTCAGTTATCACGGTTTCCGTTCAACCGAGGGTTCGATTCAGTGTGCAAATCGTTCGAGCCCCGCTGCCGTTGTATCTTTGGGATCAGAGAGCCTGTAACCGTAGCATACACGGGGCTTTACTGATTTGCGGAAAGTGCAAACGCCTCGGCCAGCAACCTGCCGTTTTTACTTTCCGTTTTTATCGTTGTTTTATTCCGGTTTGACTAACCCGTTTGTTACATTTTTTCCAACAATCGCAAATCAGTAAATCATGTCTACCGGAGGAGGTAACAACAACCAGAACAACAACGAGGTTCCCGTCATCAACGTTGAACAACCCATCAACAACAAAGAAGTTCTCATCGGGAAGATTCCAGTGGCTTTGCCCATCCACACTCAAACCATCCCGAATGCCGAGAAACCCGAGAAGTTCACCGGCGTCGACTTCAAAAGGTGGCAGTCCAAAATGATGTTCTACCAGACCACCCTTGGACTGCAGAAGCATTTGACTGATGACCCTATGACCATAACTGACAATGACTCTAATGAGAGGCGCATTGCCTTCGAAGCCTGGGGGCAGAGTGATTATCTCTGTCGGCACACCGTCTTGAACGGGTTGTGAAACGAGTTGTACAATGTGTACAGCATGTACAAGTCTGCCAAGTCCCTTTCGGATGCCTTGGAGAAGAAGTATAAGACCGAGGACGCTGGTGTTGGAAATCGACTACCTGAGATGCGTTCGTTCGATCGCTCGAACATCCGAACGATCCCAGTCGACCTCCACGTCCGTCACTTCGTTCACGTGACAGCCCGTGACCCGAATCACGCCCAGTCGTCGCCCCGGAGGACAACCGCGCGAAACGGGCTGGTCTGCCCTAATTCGGCGACCGCCGAATGCAGACCAGCGGTCGCTGGAGGAGCTGCAAACGGCGACCGCCGTTTGCCCTCTGGCGACCGCCGTTTTGTCCGCGAACAGCAACGTGACGTTGCTGTTCCGGGCTCGTTTCCGGGTCGTTTTTTCTCATCCGACTACCGATCCGAAGGTCCTAGAACCCCCAGTAGTCGAGAAATACAACCCACAACCCCGGAACCCGATCTACGTTCAAAGTATGATCAACGAATAAATGAGATCGAATAAATGCGGAATAGAAATCGATCTCATACCTTCTCGGTCGATTGTTGAGACCTTAGAGCTTCTAGCGTATTCTCTGATCCCGTCTCCAACCGTTGTGTGGGCAACGATCCGCTGGAGTTCTCCCGTCTATACTCTCTCTGTCTCAACCAGCGTATAATTATTCTCTATGTGAGAATAAAAATTTTTATTTGCGTTAACCTTTTCACTTTTACAGAGAAAAATATATTTGCGCTAACGCAATTATTTTTCTCAGCAAAAATAAATGTTGCGGCGAATTGTAGGTTAAGAGAGGGTAAGGGAGGGGTTTATATAGAGCTACGTTAGGGACCTAAGGATAAATTAATTAAGGGCTAAATTGAAATATTAATTAACTTGGAATACGTAAACGCAATTCCTTAATTAATTGATTTCAATTTTAATTATTATTCAATCCACTATAAAATAATAATTGAATTCCCGAAATTAATTTTAATATTATTTCAACAATAATAATTCCGCCGAAATTACATATACGACTTTCCCCGTGTTTAAGATATCGAACGTCCACGAATTTATTTAATTACTAATAATTAAATTAATTCGTTTCTTATTATCCGAGACTAGTACCACTCATCCTTATTATCATGTGGAACAAATCCACCTGCAGGGTTTACATGATAAACTTTATGAGCTCATCTCGGGGACGTAATCAACCCGATAAACGGGACACGGTTTCCTGTCTATAATCTATAGCATGCCGTGCGTACAATTACGATTCCCAATTTACCGAGAATCTCGACTAATCAATTAGTCTCACTCATTGGCAAGTTAAAGAACTGAGAATTGGACACACGCACCTATAATTATATAGGGATTAGGAATTCGTATATCCGTAATATCTGAGGTCTAGTTCGATTACTTCGATTAGTATAAATCGAACTCCCTCCCGTGGTCCTGCTCAATACACCAAGTGTACGAGTGTGACATGATAGTCAAGACCGACTATCTACCAGTCACACAACGACGTACCGATGGATTGTCCCTGTCCATCTAAGTCGTGAGCTACTGTTCGATAGTATACGAGTAACCGACAGTATGATCTTCCGCGTGTCTCCTCACGCCATACTGTCTACAACGTATATATCTAGGACTATGGCATAGAGTGTATATAAACAAAATGCAGGCTGTTTGATTAATAGATAATAAAACACAGATAAGGAGTTCCATATTGTCACTAAACTAGACATTTAGAATATAACTCCATCAATCTCCCACTTATACTAAAAGTCTAGTTGCCCTCTCCCATACATCCGATACCCATCCCCTTCACGTGTCTCTTGAACGCTTCCGCTGGAAGTGCCTTCGTAAAGGGGTCTGCCAGGTTATCCGCTGATGCAATCTTGGTGACAACCGCATCGCCTCTCTTGACGATGTCTCTAATCAGGTGGTACTTGCGATCTATGTGTTTACTCGCATTGTGGGCTCGTGGTTCCTTCGCATTTACCACTGCACCGCTATTGTCACAATAAATTGTGATAGCTCTAGGCAAATCAGGAATCACATCTAAGTCCATGATGAAGTTCCGGATCCACACCGATTCTTTAGCTGCCTCAGAGGCTGCTACATATTCGGCTTCCATGGTAGAGTCCGAAATGCATTTCTGCTTAACACTCCTCCATGAAACTGCTCCACCTCCCAATGTGAAGACATAGCCTGATGTAGACTTTCGCTGTTCCTTATCAGATTGGAAATCCGAGTCTGTGTAACCAATAGGAATCAACTCGGACGCTTTGTAACTCAGAACATAATTCCTAGTCCTTCGCAGGTATTTAAGTATGTTCTTTACAGCAGTCCAGTGACCCTGTCCAGGGTTACTCTGATATCTAGCTACCATGCCCACGGCATAGCAGATATCAGGTCTCGTGCACAACATAGCATACATTAGACTACCCACTGCCGAAGCATAAGGAATCGTCTTCATGTAATCTATCTCCTTTTGTGTCTTGGGACACATATCCTTAGATAGATGAATTCCATGGCAGAAAGGTTGAGAACCTCTCTTGGAATTCTGCATGTTAAAACGAGCTAGAATCGTATCAATGTATGAAGCCTGGGACAAGCACAATGTTCTTTTCTGGCGATCTCGTGTAACCTTGATCCCAAGAACATGCCCTACTTGTACTAAGTCTTTCATATCGAATTGCTTGGACAACCATCCCTTTATGTCCGACAACATCTTCACATTGTTGCCAATTAGAAGAATGTCGTCTACATAAAGCACGAGAAACGCCACGCTGTTTCCGTCACTTCTCCGGTATACACACGACTCGTCCATGCTTTGAATGAATCCATAAGACTGGATAACCTCATCAAACCGCATGTTCCAGGATCTAGAAGCTTGCTTCAATCCATAAATGGATCGCTTTAGCTTACACACTAGATGCTCTTGGCCTTTCTCGATGAAACCCTCTGGCTGTCTCATATAAATGGTCTCGTCAAGATTCCCATTCAAGAATGCTGTCTTGACGTCCATTTGCCACACCTCATAATCCATATGAGATGCTATAGACAAAAGAATCCGGATCGACTTTAGCATAGCTACCGGCGAAAAGGTTTCCTCATAATCGATCCCTTCTTTCTGAGTGTACCCTTTCGCAACAAGCCTAGCTTTGAAGGTTTCCACCTTCCCGTCAGATCCTCTTTTCCTCTTGTACACCCACTTGCAACCAATGGCTTTTACACCTTTGGGCGGTGCTACAAGATCCCAGACCTGATTTGAATCCATAGATTCAATCTCAGATTTCATCGCCTTTTGCCAAGACTGAGCATCTTGATCTTTAAGCGCCTCGTCGTAGGTCCAGGGATCGGCTTCATGCTCTCCAGTTAACAAGTCCGAAGACTCACCTATAAACATGAACCTGTCGGGTTGTCGAACAACCCTCCCACTACGACGACGCTGCGGTGTAACCTCAGTAACTACAGGTGCAGACTGTGGTGGCGTATCACCCGGTTGGGTTGGATCTAAGCCTTGATCGTTCCCTCTCAGTTCGTTGAGTATTATCTCACTATTGGGCTTGTGGTCTATTATATAATCCTCTTCCAAGAACCGAGCGTTGGTGCTAACAACGATCTTCTGGTCCTTAGGACTATAAAATAGACCACCTTTCGTTCCTCTAGGATATCCTATAAACAACCGAATATCTGAACGTGACTCCAACTTATCAGCCCCGTGCTTCAGCACATGTGCTGGACAACCCCAGATCCGAATGTGTTTCAAGTTTGGCTTACGCCCGGTCCACAATTCCGAGGGTGTCTTAGGGACTGATTTGGAAGGAACTTAGTTCAAGATATAAGCTGCTGTTTCCAAGGCATATCCCCAGAACGAAACTGGTAGTTCTGAGTAACTCATCATAGATCTTACCATTTCCATAAGAGTCCTATTCCTTCTTTCTGCTACACCATTCTGCTGGGGCGTGTATGGTGCAGTCATCTGGGAGTCAATCCCATTCTCTAATAAGTACGCTTTAAACTCTCCCGAGAGGTACTCTCCTCCACGATCAGATCGTAGAGTCTTTATGGTCTTACCATGAATGTTCTCCACAAGAGCTTTGTACTCCTTGAACTTGTCAAAGCACTCGCTCTTGCGGCGCATCAGGTATATAAAACCATACCTTGAGTAATCATCAGTGAAGGTTACAAAATATTCGTAACCTCCTCTCGCTTGGACAGATAAAGGCCCGCACAAATCAGAGTGAATCAATTCCAGTACTTCCTTGGATCTATACCCCTTATCACTAAAGGGTCGCTTGGTCATTTTTCCTTCCAGGCATGATTCGCAGGTTGGAAAGTCCTCATCTTTCACATCACTGAGTATTCCATCAGTTATCAACCTTTGAATTCTGCCCAAGTTAATATGACCTAGCCTAAGATGCCATAAGTACTTTTTATTCATCCTAGAAGGCTCCTTTCTCTTATTGGTACTAGATGTGTTATACGACTCTACTCGTTGCATCGTGGAATAATTAGGATTCAGTATATATAAGTTGCCTATCAATGTACCAGAACAGATATAATCACCATTCTTCTTGACAATAACAGAATTATCAAAAGAAACTGAATATCCATTCAAAACCAATTTAGAAACCGAAACAAGGTTCTTTCTAAAATCCGGTACATAAAGACAATTATTCAATACCAAAACATTATTATTAAAAGATAAATGAACATCTCCCACTGCAACCGCCGCCACTTGTGTAGCGTTGCCCATGTAGATGGTGATCTCTCCCTCTCTAAGCCGCCGGGTTTCCTGGAACCCCTGCAAAGAATTGCAGACATGATCAGTGGCTCCCGTATCCACACACCAGGTACCGGTGGATAACACCGCTAAACATATTTCAGTGACTAAGGAAAAATTCATACCTCCTTGTCTGGGAGGACAATTAGACTTCCAATGCCCAGACTGCTTGCAACGGAAACACTTGCCCTTAGGCCTGTTCACTCCATTCTGTGGTCCACCAACTCTGGGCCCACTGGTTTTCCGTCCTTGCTTTTTCTTCTTCTTAATCCCCGAAGGGCGAGGAAGAGTCGATTTCACAGCCACAAGTGCTTGAGAGTTCTTAAAGATACCCTCTGCCGCCTGGAGTTCAGTCAGGAGTTCCGCCAACGTATATAACCTCTTGTTCATGTTATAGTTCAGGCGGAACTGCTCAAAACTCCTAGGCAGAGACTGAAGCACTATATCGATCTGGGTTTCCCCATCGATAGCTCCTCCCATAATCTCTATCTCATTCAGATAGCCTATCATCCTAAGAACGTGATCCCTCACGGGCGTTCCTTCGGACATAGTGGCCGTCATGAGTTTCCTCATAGCATCTTGTCTGGCTGCCCTGTCCTGACTACCAAACATCTCCTTGAGGTTAAGCATCATATCATAGGCAGTGTCCATGGCTTCATGCTGATGTTGCAGCACATTTGACATAGATGCCAAAATGTAGCACCGCGCCATCTAATCAGCCTTGACCCACTTCCGATGAGCTTCCTTTTCCTCAGGAGTGGATGTTTCAGTAGGTGCAACAGGACATTCGACCTGGAGTACATACTTGTACTCCTCAGCAGTTAGGACAATGTCCAAGTTTCGTTTCCAATCAACATAATTTGGACCAATGAGTTTGTTTTCTTTTAGTATCACAGACAGTGGGTTGAGTGCCATATCTATAAAAGAGACAAATCAAATCGTCAAATTTAATTCGATATTAACTCCCTTAATTAATATCATTAAATTTACCAATCAATCCTAAAATCCCATCAGACCAGCATGCCACGTTCATGTGGACGTATACTAGTCCAAACGATTTTATAACTGGACTTTTACTTCGGTCGTACATCATTACAGCAGTGACTCCGATGGGGAGGATACTGTAAAGCGTACCTAAGTGTATACCATTTCTCAGTACTAAGTCAAACGCTCGGGAACTACATATCCACCGCAAGCCACGTTAGTGTGGACGTTTACGTTGACATGCGGTCCCTTTACGATTTCCTATAACTGTCGAGCCTCAATTAACCCAAAGTTCTGTTTCCGTCTAGTAAGCCACGATAGTGTGGACGTTTACTAAACAAACAAATTTGTTAATTGAATTCCATTTAATAAATTTCACAATTTCGTTAATCAAAGCTTGATATCTCGTAAGTGAAACTCGAAGTTTCTAACCAGCGATCAATCATGCAATTGAGCCCTATGTTTCACAAAGTGAGGGAGCCAACCATACAATCGATCTAGTCATCAAATGACTCGAATGTCTCTAATCTGTGTCATCGACATAAGCAAGCGCTTTGGCTCCATTCCACTCCCCGGGGTGAGAATGAGTCGAGTTGAACTTAGTCTTTGAAAGACAGATTAGGCATTTGCTTTGAAAAACTTAAGTGTTCAATTCTATAAATGGAATTGAATTCGAATTTTGATCCAGTGATATCCGTGTGTCTACTTTATCCGATAGGGAGGATGACACTAAAGCCAACTCGTAAGCGACACACATCACTATCAAAACAGAGAATGGAGACCGCGGGATTGTTTCCAATCCCTCTCCCACTTAGTTTTTACGAAAGGGATAACATTCACATGCATATAAAATTAAAGCATAATAAAGCACGTAAACACATAGAAAGCATTTAACGTGGCCCGATTATTATGGCCTTTAAAATTCTTCGATGCACGTCTTCTCGGATCTTCGTCTCGTTGCTCGTCTAGGTCTCGATCCACCACCGACTCGTCTAAGTGCCAAGAGACGAACCCCTCCCACTGGAGTATCATCCCGGGCCTCGACGAGCGATCTGTGGTGTCCGTCGAACCCCCGCGGAGCTGCTGCCCGAAGTCCAGCGAAACGGCGACCGCCGTTTGCCCTTCAGCAGCCGCGGGTTCGACTTCTCGACCCTCGTTCGTCCGGCCTTCGATCTCGTCTCGATCCACCAAGCAGCAGCAACATTACACATGTAAACTAACTACTTCTGGCATCGATCCTATACAAGTTGATCGATCCTATACATCCGGATAAACAAAAAAAACGAAAAACGTATAACCTAAACGACTCAACCCGTCGTTTTAACTATTACATTCAAGCAACGATTTTAAAACAAAATCTCGACAACCCCGAGAGTTTAACAAACCACAATATACAGTACATAAACATATGACCATAATAATCGGGTTAACCTGCAAAACAAATTTCGCAAAACAAACAAAGAACGTACAAAACCGGCTCTGATACCATTTGTTGGAAATCGACTACCTGGGATGCGTTCGTTCGATCGCTCGAACATCCGAACGATCCCAGTCGACCTCCACGTCCGTCACTTCGTTCACGTGACAGCCCGTGACCCGAATCACGCCCAGTCGTCGCCCCGGAGGACAACCGCGCGAAACGGGGCTGGTCTGCCCTAATTCGGCGACCGCCGAATGCAGACCAGCGGTCGCTGGAGGAGCTGCAAACGGCGACCGCCGTTTGCCCTCTGGCGACCGTCGTTTTGTCCGCGAACAGCAACGTGACGTTGCTGTTCCGGGCTCGTTTCTGGGTCGTTTTTTCTCATCCGACTACCGATCCGAAGGTCCTAGAACCCCCAGTAGTCGAGAAATACAACCCACAACCCCGGAATCCGATCTACGTTCAAAGTATGATCAACGAATAAATGAGATCGAATAAATGCGGAATAGAAATCGATCTCATACCTTCTCGGTCGATTGTTGAGACCTTAGAGCTTCTAGCGTATTCTCT
The DNA here is from genome assembly GCA_954870475.1 of Euphrasia confusa. NCBI lineage: Eukaryota > Viridiplantae > Streptophyta > Magnoliopsida > Lamiales > Orobanchaceae > Euphrasia > Euphrasia confusa. Next base: position 13,112,492 of record OX940969.1, read on the forward strand.
GATCCCGTCTCCAACCGTTGTGTGGGCAACGATCCGCTGGAGTTCTCCCGTTTATACTCTCTCTGTCTCAACCAGCGTATGATTATTCTCTATGTAAGAATAAAAAATTTTATTTGCGTTAACCTTTTCACTTTTACAGAGAAAAATATATTTGCGCTAACGCAATTATTTTTCTCAGCAAAAATAAATGTTGCGGCGAATTGTAGGTTAAGAGAGGGTAAGGGAGGGGTTTATATAGAGCTACGTTAGGGACCTAAGGATAAATTAATTAAGGGCTAAATTGAAATATTAATTAACTTGGAATACGTAAACGCAATTCCTTAATTAATTGATTTCAATTTTAATTATTATTCAATCCACTATAAAATAATAATTGAATTCCCGAAATTAATTTTAATATTATTTCAACAATAATAATTCCGCCGAAATTACATATACGACTTTCCCCGTGTTTAAGATATCGAACGTCCACGAATTTATTTAATTACTAATAATTAAATTAATTCGTTTCTTATTATCCGAGACTAGTACCACTCATCCTTATTATCATGTGGAACAAATCCACCTGCAGGGTTTACATGATAAACTTTATGAGCTCATCTCGGGGACGTAATCAACCCGATAAACGGGACACGGTTTCCTGTCTATAATCTATAGCATGCCGTGCGTACAATTACGATTCCCAATTTACCGAGAATCTCGACTAATCAATTAGTCTCACTCATTGGCAAGTTAAAGAATCGAGAATTGGACACACGCACCTATAATTATATAGGGATTAGGAATTCGTATATCCGTAATATCTGAGGTCTAGTTCGATTACTTCGATTAGTATAAATCGAACTCCCTCCCGTGGTCCTGCTCAATACACCAAGTGTACGAGTGTGACATGATAGTCAAGACCGACTATCTACCAGTCACACAACGACGTACCGATGGATTGTCCCTGTACGTCTAAGTCGTGAGCTACTGTTCGATAGTATACGAGTAACCGACAGTATGATCTTCCGTGTGTTTCCTCACGCCATACTGTCTACAACGTATATATCTAGGACTATGGCATAGAGTGTATATAAACAAAATGCAGGTTGTTTGATTAATAGATAATAAAACACAGATAAGGAGTTCCATATTGTCACTAAACTAGACATTTAGAATATAACTCCATCAGCTGGTACTAAGAAGTACGTCGTCGGCAAGTTCCTGGACTACAAGATGGTCGACTCAAAGTCTGTGATCTCCCAAGTCCAGGAGTATCAACTGATCTTGCATGACATCGCCTCTGAAGGGATGAAGATCAGTGAGTCCTTTCAGGTGGCGGCTGCCATTGAGAAGCTCCCTCCCGGGTGGAAGGACTTCAAGAACTACCTTAAGCATAAGCGAAAGGAGATGAGCCTTGAAGAACTCATTGTCAAACTTCGGATAGAAGAAGACAACCGTGATCGAGAGGTCAAACCGGGGAGAGTTCCTATGGAGGCTCAGGTGAACTTGACTGAGCCACAAACTGCCAAAAGGAAGAACATTTCTAAGGGCAAAGAGCCAGCCAAAGTCTGGAAGTTCACTGGAGTTTGCCATAACTGTGGCAAACCGAACCACATGGCCAGAGACTGCAACAAGCCAAAGAGGGCAAACGGGCAGAAGAAAAAGCGACCAAGTGCCAACGTGGTTCAACACGAGCTGACATGTGCTGATATGACTGCTGTGGTCTACGAGGCCAATCTGGTTAGCAACAATAAGCAGTGGTTCATTGATACCGGAGCCACACGACATGTATGCTCTGACAAGGATGCCTTTGCCTCGTATGCTCCTTGTACCGGTCGCAAACTCCACATGGGTAACTCCGCATCGTCTGAAGTTGCTGGAGTTGGGAACATTGTCCTCAAACTGTCTTCTGGAAAGGAGCTCAAGTTGACTGATGTGCTGCATGTCCCAGACATCCGAAAGAACCTGGTTTCCGGTTCTGTTCTTGTGGAGCATGGCTTCAAACTTGTATTTGATGCTAAGAAATTTGTACTTTCTAAATTTGGACTGTTCCTTGGTAGGGGTTATCTTGATCAAGGTCTATTTAAAATGTCTGTAATGGCTGTTCGCCCCCCCTTTGCCCAGAGCAATAATGAAAAAGTTGTTTCCTCTTACTTGATCGAGTGTTATGATTTATGGCATTTTCGTTTAGGACATGTGAATCAAAATGCAATAAAAAGACTTATGAATTTGGAATTAATTCCAACTTCTAAAATAAATTCACAACATAAGTGTGAAGTTTGTGTTGAAGCCAAACTGGCTAAGTTACCGTTTCGATCAGTCGATCGTTGTACTGAACCTCTTGGACTTATTCACACAGACATATGTGATTTAAAGTTCGCACCGACAAGAGGTGGTAAGAAATACTTCATCACTTTTATTGATGATTGTACGAGATTCTGTTATTTGTACTTATTAAATAGTAAAGACGAAGCCCTAGAGGCATTCACTAAGTACAAAACCGAAGTTGAAAATCAACTTGATAAACGGATTAAGATAGTCCGTAGTGACCGAGGTGGAGAGTGCGTAGCTCCGTTTGAACAATTATGTTCTGAAAATGGAATAATACATCAAACAACCGCCCCGTATTCACCTCAGTCAAATGGCGTTGCTGAACGAAAGAACCGAACATTAAAAGAAATGATGAACGCCATGTTGATCAATTCTGGGTTACCCCAGAACATATGGGGGGAAGTCGTTCTGACGGCAAACCACCTACCGAATAAGATTCCTCTTAAAGGGAAAAATGAAACCCCGCACGAACTTTGGAAAGGTCGTAAGCCATCTTACAATTACCTCAAAGTGTGGGGGTGTTTGGCCAAAGTGTCTGTTCCTGAGCCAAAACGAATGATGATAGGACCTAAAACGGTTGATTGTATCTTCATTGGATATGCTTTGACTAGCATGGTATAGTGAGATTGTGAGTACACTATTCTGAAAATCCAGAAGTGACTAAAGGTACGACCATTATGTCGAGAAAGTGCTCAAAAAGTTCAATGCCCTTGATGGTCCTGAATGTAGGACTCCGATTGACCGAAGTGTCAACTTAACAGTCAATTTGGGCAAACCGGTAGCTCAATTGGATTACTCTCGAGTAATAGGTAGTCTGATGTACCTAACAAATTGTACTCGTCCAGACTTAGCCTATTCTGTGAGCAAACTGAGTCGGTACACGAGCAATCCAAGTAATGAACATTGGGATGCTCTGAAAAGAGTGTTAAAATACTTGAAACACACTCGAGACTATGGACTATACTACACAAGATATCCTAGTGTACTTGAAGGATATTGTGATGCTAGTTGGATCTCGGACTCAAAGGATTCTCATTCCACTAGCGGTTATGTCTTTTGTATAGGAGGCGGAGCAGTCTCGTGGAAATCCACGAAACAAACTTGTATAGCCAGATCAACTATGGAATCTGAGTTCATCGCTTTGGACAAAGCCGGTGAAGAAGCTGAATGGCTTCGAAACTTCTTAGAAGATATTCCATGTTGGAAAAAGCCTGTGTCTCCAGTGATGATGCACTGTGATAGCCAATCGGCCATAGCGAGGGCACAGAGCAACATGTATAACGGAAAGTCTCGACACATATGTCGAAGACATAACACCGTTAGGCAATTGATCACAAATGGAGTGATTTCCTTAGACTATGTTAAGTCACAGGAAAACTTAGCTGACCCTTTGACCAAAGGGATGACTAGAGATCAATTAAGTGTATTGCTAAAGGGAATGGGTTTGAAAAACCACAACTAAAGAATGACCATGGCGGTAACCCTACCATGCTGAGTGGAGATCCCACAAACTTGGTTCAAAGGGAAAACTAAGTCATGCTAGTTCAGTTAAGCACTTGGAAATAAAGATTTCCGCTTTCCATCCCTATGGGCAAAGAAGTGCTAGAACCTGAAATGTGGTAAAGGTTAAGTCGTTGAGACTTTTAATGAATCCCACACCTCGGAAAGGTGGAGTATTTCAGGGTACTCATGCTGGGAGGTCACCTATATAAATGTGAAGTGTAGGCCGCTTCAAATGTAAACATTTATGAATCCAAAGAGTTGTCCAGGGCCTAAAACGGACACAACAGAGAAATGGAAACTGATAGGGATTTGTTGTGTGACTATCATTGACTCGGTGTACACTACGGAGGAATAGTTCAAGGCATAGCGTCCACTAGCCCGCCAGTACATTCGATGATTTTCACTAAGGGAGGTTCAAGGCCACAAGCTACCTTTCCAGAAGTAATAGATCCTTCCGAGAACCGAGCACAAGAGTCTGCATTCATGGCATTTGCATTGATTTCACTCATGTGGGGGATTGTTGGAATTATTTTAAATAATTCATGTATTTTGATCAAAGTTGTGTAATTTTTATGGCAATAAAAATGTATTCGATTTCGAGTTTAATCGTTACAATTATTATCTCCGTGTTACGAGGTAATCGTGGTATTTTATTTCGTCAAAATCCGTTAATCGGTGAGTGAGAAATAAATGTTTGAAGATTGCCATAAATACTACTTTGGTGAATGAAGCAATTATTATTTTATTGGGATAAATGTTATCCCACATTGGAAGAATACCAAAAGTCATATCTCTTTAAATGTGATAAGAGAGTATGAGTGTTCAACAAGTTGACTAAGTCCATGCACCCTTAGCGGTACATGGCAAGGGCCACACGCGCGCGCCCCGACCCGACCCGACCCGTCCCGACCCGGGCCTGGGCTCGGGCTCGGGCTTGGTCCTGGCTCCTTGGTGATTTGGTCAATTGGACTCTGGGCTGGACCTGGGCTTCCCGGGGCCCACTGGGCCAATTGAGCCAGTTTGGGCAGACCGGTCCATATCTTTTGGACACGGTCCGATTGAAGTATTTGGGCTCGTCTTGATCGACCCAATAGTTGAACACATAATAAGTCTTTGGGCTCGGCCCAACTGAAAGATAATGGATATTAATTAATTTCGTAATTAATTAATTATTGATAATTGCTGAACGTGGGCGGTTAGAGATGGAGTAGTCAAACTCCACTCGGCTGGAACTGCCGAACTGCCCTGAACCGCCACCTGCATGTGAGTGGTGGGTAACTCCCCGAGTGATGTCTATATATAGACTTGAACATGCATCATTTCACGCACGAAAAAAAGGCACGAGAAAAAGACGAAAAACATATCATCATATCATTTTGCATCGAGTGCTCAGTTATCACGGTTTCCGTTCAACCGAGGGTTCGATTCAGTGTGCAAATCGTTCGAGCCCCGCTGCCGTTGTATCTTTGGGATCAGAGAGCCTGTAACCGTAGCATACACGGGGCTTTACTGATTTGCGGAAAGTGCAAACGCCTCGGCCAGCAACCTGCCGTTTTTACTTTCCGTTTTTATCGTTGTTTTATTCCGGTTTGACTAACCCGTTTGTTACATTTTTCCCAACAGTTTTTTAGTCTCATTTTCAGGCCAAATTTCGCATTTTGAACACAACAGTTTTTGTTGAAGCACCATGTCTGTTTCAATGAAAGATGTGGACCTTGCTTTCCAAGGGGCTGGACAAAAAGCGTATCCTATTGTGAACATGTCATAAAACAGGGATGAAATTATTTTCGTATTTCCATAGTTACATTTTCAATTGGTATTTATAGTACAACAAGTTACATATGATTGAAGTGTACACATTTAGCTCCTTGACTGAAGTATAGTGGCATTGAGGTCTGGCGAATTGAAAATTTTCATCCTGTCACGCTCCCAAAATCTTCACATGGAAAATTCTTCACTGGAGATTCCTATGTGATTTTGAAGGTTGTTTTTCATCAATATTCATTGTTATTTATTAATTCTTTAATCTTTACTTTTAGATCTTGACCTTCATGCCAGTATTTTGTATGATAACTCATTTTAAATATCTTTACTTATATATCATTGTGCTCTGATTATGTTCACAAGTGCTGTGATAACCTTGATTTTATTGCATTGTTCATATTATGGCTCTAAGAAAGAGTACTATTGTTGGATATACAGAATATAGATTCTCGACCGAACAGTTGGCTTGGTGCTACTTTCTTTACTTCTATGTTGAATTCAAAATGTGAAGATTTATTCCTACCTAGTGGAGTATCTAAATACTAGTATAATTAAATTTAGCTTTTCTTTTCTTTTCACACCACTCTGCCACCATTGTGCTACTGTTAGTCAGTATAATTTTATCGTCTTATACTGAAAATATTCTAACACTTAAGTCTGCTTTCTGCAGACAACTGCCTTGAAAAATGGCGGCCTACGGCATGATATTCATTATTGGCTAGGTAAAGATACAAGTCAGGTATGTCTCATATATATTAAGTTTCTTTAATAATACTAATGAAACTGGCTACATTCATTGCGAAATGAAACATATGTTAATAATTTCAGGCTAGGAACCAGAAGTGGTCCGTGGAGATTGATCTGGCCCGATGCTGACCAGGATACTACATGAGTTGCGCTCGTAGAATTCGAATACATAAACTGGGTAGAGAATGAGATTTTCACACATGTATCATCATTCAGTGGGAACCGCAAGACTTAAAATGAATAGCAGGAAGCTCGCTCGCTCACTGCTCCGTCTGATTATTGATTATTGAGCAATGTTGTATGTAATGCAATAGGACATTTATCACATAGATGTAAATACATAATCAGTTTTTGTATTTAAGAAATACACAAATAAAGAGTAAGAAATACAAAAACTGTGAAAACAAGATATAAACAAAATAATAGATATCTTAAAACACTAGATATCTTTACTGAGGAATAAAAACAAGGGTGGAACTACGAAACTACCCCCGAGGTCTAGCAAAAGGTGTAAGGGACTTGGTCGAGATACAGTCTCTTACAACAAGACAATATATAATTTACACTCTATCTCATGCCCCTTAAACATTCTTCATTTTCAATCTGTTTAATATATCGAAGTGTGTGTGCGATGAAGTAGTTTAAACATCTGCCTCAAAAACCCATTAACAATTTAACAATAGTAGTAATAATTTGAAGAAAAAAAAGTACCACGTTTTGTTAGTTAAATTCAGAGTCAGAATTCTAAACAGCTAATAATATAGCCCCATGATTTGTCCAAGTTCAAATAAAAACATTTTACCAGGAAATAAAAGGGTTAAAAAAGGGTGAAAGAATCAACGCCAAAGACTAGGCATTTAAGAGAGTGAGAATCGAAATTCTATCAAAATTGAAGATACAATGTGTCAGTCGGATAAGAGCGGCGTCACCGAGAGGAAGATACTCTAATGCTACACACACCAAATGGACTTCGAATCCAAGCAAAATATGCTGAATTTAAGATAGTAAGATACAAAAGAATGGTAGTTTGTTAGTGGATCAAAAGGTAAATATTACTCCTATATGCCTCAAGAACATGTTCGTCCCAAGATTTATCATTTCATCGAATAGAACATGTAACCGACTAACTACTCAAATTTGCACATTAGTCTTATGGAATTTCAACAAGATACATTCTTAACAAGATTACTACAATCTTAAATTAGATACTAAATCCAATCGAACACATCTCACTAAGACAAATAGAACCCAGAAACAAAATCGCCAGAGAACAAAATGGATCGAGATAAACAAGTATCTTAATACCACAAAACAAACTATCCGAAGAATCATTCCAAACCGGCAACTTTGCATCTCAGCCTATAATTACGATTCTCCTGCCGAAAACAACAAAAAACAGAATTCAATCTTGCAACTAAAAAAAATATATGGTGAGAGCAGCATTCTCACTCACCTGCTCTTGAACTATAGCATTCGTCTGCTCGACTGTTTTCGACAACGCATCGATATTGCTCAGCATTTTATCATACAAATCCTCGAGCTCGCCCGCGTAAGCCGCCTCCGATCCCATGAACTTACCAAGCCTCCCAATTTCAAACCCTAGGGCACAATTATCTAATTGCTTCTGTCCCTTCAAATTATCCCCTGCTTCGTCGTCCACCATAGCATCGGGACCCCTCGTCTCGAAATCCAACATCGGGAACTGCACACTAGGGCTGAAGGAATCGTACTGGGCCCGAAAGGACGGCCCGATATTGACGATGTGGAGGCTCTTGGGCTCAAAGGCGCCGCCTTTGTACTGAAAAGCTTTGTATTCGTGGGTGTGGATTAGCTGGTCCTGAAACGGCGTCGTAATGAGGAGGAATAGGGACGGTGGGAGAGAGAGGGTGGAGTTTTGAGGGGCGAAGGATAGGGAGGGGTCGGCGGAGAGGGACATGGCGGTTTCCGATTCCTTCATGGAGGGGCGGAGATGGGATTTGCGCCGGGAAGAGAAGCAGCCGATGAGGGGAGCGGGATCTGGCGGCGGCGGGGGAGGGAGGAGGAGGTGGGAGGGGAGGGAGAGGAAGGAGGTGATTGTGACTGTCAGGAGGGAGGGGCCTTCAGCGTCGGTGGGGGTGAGGTGGTCGGAGAGGGGAATGCCGGTTGAGACGGCGGCGTGGCCGAATATGTAGCCGTGGATGTCGCCGGAGGCGGCGGATGATCGGTGGAGGAGGGAGGCTAGGGCAGCGCCGGATATTTGGATCTTGTCCATCGTGAAATCGTCCATTATTGGTCTGTGAGGTTTGGAAATTGGAAAAGGGGAAAGGGAGTAGAAAATTTGGGGACGATGAATCGATGCTTCGTACTTATACTTACTTACCCCTCACAATACATGCACAATGCACTAGTTTCCTTTTTCGGTGTATTGTAATTAAGGATGTAAACGAATAGAACTTTTTTGACGGTCGATTCGAATTTTAATGATTATATTCGAAAAAACAATATTAATACGAATACAAATATTTTTTCGTATTAATATTTAAAAATACAAATATTAATAATGTATTATTCGATTCGAATATAATATATATATATATATATATATATATATATATATATATATATATCATTACCTATATGAAAATATCACATTTTTGCAAATAGAAGGCCACGTCTCCTCAAATTCCTTACAAGATGCATACAAATTACATACAAATTACGTACAGATTAATTACTTTTATATTTGATTTTTCATTTGCTTTACAGATTCTTAGATCTGAATGTTTCTCGCCGTCTTCCTCAACTACTCTGCAATTCTTTCGATACTTTTCTCAGGTTTTTTTTGTTCTTGTTTCTTTGGATGGGGGTTAAATTTGGGTTTTCGTTTCTGAAAGTGGTCTATTGTTTATACTTTTTTGTTCTTGTTTCTTTTGTTCTGAAAGCGGTCTATTTTCTGCGGGCTCACCCAGGTAGAGACCCCTTTTTCTTCAATCGATTTCTCACTGGAATTGTTTGTTAGTTGTCGGAATCAATTGTTGTTCAATTTGCTATTGTGCTCGGTTCGATTGCCTTTTAGGATTTGTTTTGAAATTTAGGGTTCTGATAATAACACCTACTCTGCCTCTTCAATATTTTCGACTTTCGGGTTTCTGACATGGGGTTAGGGTTATGTTGTGATTGCAGCTTGGGAATAGCTTGGTTTGGGGTTAGTTTTTTTTTTCTGATTGATGAGTGGAAGGTATGTAATTTATTTGCTTAAACCCTAACAATTTCACCCCTTCCGCAGCGCAGGGCTATCGGTGTGATGGAAATTTGCCGGTGCACCTCCATACACAGAAGTGCGAAGACTCGTGTTTCTGTGCACTAACGATGCGCCAACTCATGTATTAATCGCGGTATATATTGCCTCCTTTTTTTTGTTCTGCTTAAGGATTTATTGCTCAATTTTGTTTTTCTTTTGCTTAATAAAAGACAGAATATTCAGCACTCGGGAATGGGAATGGATAACAATGTTAGATTGGAGGAATTTCTCTTCAAGGGATTAGGCTCACAGAGGAATGATGACTTTGATTTCAACATGGTTGGCGTTGATGCTGCACTTGCCAATGCTTCTCGAAGAATTCTCATAGCCCACCGAGGTGCGAGTCGATACCCCTTTCTTTGAGTAGAAATTTTGATGTGAATGTTGTAGTGAAGCTTGCTCTGTTACTATGAATTAGAACATTTAATGACTACTACGTATTAGTGGAATGTGATCGCCTTTTACGTGTTGTCGAGTGTTGCATTTCACATGCACGGCACAGAAAAAAATATAGAGTATTCTGCATTTCTGCCTCCGGATGAAGAATAATAAAGATCATGCCTCATTAAATGAAATTAACCGAGAAATATAGATTCCTTGGGATATTTTTTTTCCTTAATAACAAAGATCATGCCTCATTAAATGAAATCAACCAAGAAAGTCTTGAATTTGACTTTGCTTTATTTTGTATATACAAAGACTTTCCCTTTCATTACCAATTATCCTTGGTGTTTTACAGAGGGGGAAAAGCAGACCAAATTCAGGAAGGAATTTAGGTGAGCTCTACAGTATTCGATGGGTTGAATTAACTGTTGTCCCAATGCGCGCGTATTTTTAATATTCATTTTTGTTCTCGGCTGAAAACCTATTCAATCGAATCCCGATGTTTATGGTCGGGGATTTTTGGTGCTTCGGATTGGTTGTTGCTTGTATTTTTCATGGTATTGCTCGCATGGGGTATGTATGCATTTCGATATTCCAATTTATTATTTAGTTTTTAATTTAATTTCCTTCTGTTTTTTTTTAGTATTTCGACTTTGAATCGAGTTTTTTTGTTGTTGCCTCTTTGATGTTTGTTGAGTAGATTTTTTTTATTGATGATATGGTATTTATATTTATTGAATTGTCTTTGTTATGTTTAAGTAAATTGAGTGAAAGTTTGTAACATTTTTAGTAAGGGTGTTTTAACTTTCACATCACACAACAAACATTTGATACAAATATAGTAGACGAGCCGAAAAAGCTTGTTTGCACTGATTTTGTATATTTTGTTACCATAAATGTTGGAGGAATTATGTTTTTTTTATAACTGTGTGATCATGCTCTTCACAATCATGCGGCTTTGAAACCATACAGGTTCCAACTGCTTCTAAATGCAGTCCTCAAGGAACTCCGGCTTTTGGAATTCCGGCTTTTGTCAATCCCACAGATAAATTTCATGGAAAATCGAGCATCTCTACAACTCAAGTACGCAGATAATTGGATTTCAGTGAAATGTCAGCAGCTGATAATGATCCAAATGATGACGCAGGAAGCTTAGCAAGAAAAAAGGGCCAACTTGAATGAGGTTCAACTTGGTTTTAATATTTGAAACTTATTTGGCATAGTATGTTAAACTTAAGGCTTCTATATCTTATACTTTGATACAAAAACCATTTTGGTTCTGCCTTCTTTGCAAGAGAAGCTGGCGCTAACTTTATCAGCATTACTGGTTCAACGCTTACATCTAAGGTATAAATTAGATTAATGTTGTCAAGTATAATTTTGTTATTTGGATTATGCCTGCTCCCAAAGACTTTCTCATTCATGTGGACGAAAATACTGTAAGAATCCCATGGAAATTTTGGTCTTATGGCTAAAATCCCACCAAATAAAATGTGACCCGATTTGGCCCATACAAAATAACGTCCGCCAGCTGAAGTGGTCCTTAGTAATTAATAAAGTCCCGTTCACAATACTTGGCACCTCTACCTTGAATGAATTCAAATTCATATGATGTATGGAGGTCTTAGATAGGAGTACTCTTAGAAACTTGCCGATTGTTGTTTTTGGAATACTGACCATATTATTTACATCATTTAACTAACACCTATGGCCTATATTGTCATAACAAGCAATTACGTTCGTGTTGGAAAACTTTCTGGAGCTCCACTTATTTGAATTATCAAATCAATGATGTGTAATTTTCTTGATTATATTTTTCTAAACATTTCTTTAGGCCAAATATGTATTTCTTCCATTAAGGTACTATGAAGTATTTCTCTCATTATGGTACTGTGTTCACCTTGTATTTTCCCACACAATCGGTATGTCCATTCTTCAATGTTAATGGTTTCTTCTAATCTACGAGTTATAGGTTTGACGACTTTCTTCTTTCTTTGCTTCAGGTTTCTTCTGTTAAATGACCATGTTGGAGCACAAGATATCAAGAGCAATAACTGCAAATTTTGATGATGACGACGAGGTGGTTTGGTGAGTGTCATTTCTGAATCAGATGAAGATTTTGATGTATTAATGAAGCCCACGCCTATCGAGCACAATTATAAATAGAGCTGGGCCCCGTCTTGCATCGCAAGACGGAGTTAAATCTAGTATATATATATATATATATATATATATATATATATATATATATATATATATATATATATATATATATATCACTACTTATACTTACCACATCACTAAATATTTCTACTTTTATCAATTTGTATCTCACTACCCCAATGGTTTGAGGTACAATTATTCACCTTTTTTAGATGTGAGACCCACCACACAAGACATAATTTCAATTTGTACATAATATCAACAATTTGATACTATTGTTTTCTCTCTTCAATTTGTACCTTAAACCCCAATGGTGTACCTAGGTACAATTTTCATGCCACATAAGAATTGTACCTACCATTGGGGATGCTCTCACAATACATGCACGCTGCACTAGTTTCCTTTTTCGGTGTATTATAATTAAGGATGTGAAAGTCGCAGACAGTAAATAAACGCAGTGAAATGCGCTGCCTAGACAAGACATTGTTCTGCGGCAGAACAGCGTATGCCGCAGCACGATGCCTTGTACAGAAAAATGTTCGTTTTTCGTAATTTATATATTTTAGATTGTGTCTTAATGTTCCAGTTTAAGATTAATATATGTGATATATGTATATCGTTGCAGCGGAATTAATTAAAAATAAATTACTTCAAAAACGAACTCACACACACGTACGAAAAATAAAGAACACGGAATTTAAATCTTTGTATGTGTATTTAAATTATACACATACGAAACGGCCTTACGGCCAGAAACTTTATTAAAGAAACGAGTCTTTACAAAAGGTCTACTCTTGGATTTACAAATGATTTTACCAAAGATCATACACACGTATGCTTTCGTGATAATCGTATCCGAAGAGTATAATTAACAATCAACAATAAAAGACCTAGCTATTGAATAAACACCTATCTAATGTCACGATCATCAGCTAACAAAAGAACTCTCTTTGAGACGAGAGAACATATGGCTCGACGAACTTCACAAGTGAAGTCGCGGCACTAAAGGCGTGATGATCGATTTTGGAAGTGAAAAGATGTTTCTGAGGTGTTGGAATAGCTGATGAATGCAGCTGGGGTCGTCCTCTATTTATAGGAGGAGAGTCCCAACTGATCTCCCTATCCAGTCTACCCGAGTCAATCATTTCCGACAACGGAAAACAATTCGATGGGGCGGAGGTAGAGGAATTCTGTGAAAAATGGAAGATTAGGAGGTTATTCTCTACTCCCTACCACCCCCAGACGAATGGTCAGGTTGAAGCGGTCAATAAGATACTGAAACACACCATCAAATCAAAATTGGAAAGCCGCAAAGGAAAATGGGCGGATGAACTCCCAGAGGTACTGTGGTCATATCGAACCACAGCTAGAAACGCCACTGATGAGACCCCCTATTCTTTGGCTTTTGGAACGGAAGCAGTGATTCCAGCGGAGATAACGGTGTTATCACATCGTACCGCTCAGGAAATTTCCCCGGAGAATGAAGCAACCATTCGAAAAGAATTAGATCTCCTTGAAGAAAGGAGGTTAGCTTCCGATTCTCTGAATGCCATGAATAAGCAAAGAATTGCTAAACTACTCGAATCAAATGTAAAAGCACGAGAATTCCGAGAGGGAGACTTGGTGATGAAGAAAATCTTAGGAACGCACCAAGGAGCATTGGGACCGAACTGGGAGGGACCGTTTAGAGTGAGCCACTGCCTCCGGAATGGAGCGTACGAGTTGGAGCTACTCGACGGGACCAAGGATCAGTATCGATGGAATGCGTTGCACCTAAAGAAGTTCTACCACTGAGAAACTCTTGGGATAAAAGTTATTTCTTAAAACTTCCTACGAAAATATATTTTGTAAAACCTTTTTGTACTTATTAAAGTATATCTATGTAGTTTTCAGCAAAAGCATTTTCTATCTTTTAAAAATAAATGTATGTGAACTCTCACATTTTGTCTGTATAACAGAAATATATTACCCCGGGAAATCACATGAATTCCCCGGTGCGATAAAAATATTGAGTATTCTTGAAATACTAAGGTTCGGTAAATACCCATTAGATCCATTGATCAGGGGCCGATCATTTCTTTAAAGGCACAGATTCAATAGAGTAAAAGAAACTCAAGAATCGCCCTAAAGAAAATACTGGTCCGAGAAAATCCTAAAAGGTAAAGTATTCATACTAAAACCACTGGATCGGTCAGTTCTGTTGAAAGGAGAGATTTAAAGAGAAAAAATGTTACTTAGAATCATAATGATTCAGAGAGGTAACTAAATCTAAAAATCACTTTCACAGAAAAAAAAAACTCACAAAGAAACCCAGCAAAGTTTGATAAAACTTGGGCGTGAGCCAAAAGTTATCTATTCACAAGAATAATAATTCATCAAACAAGCTAAACTGACTTGTAAAAAGTGATGGATAATAAAGGGAAAATAAACCCTGAATAAAATGGTGAGAGGGCTATTAGTAAGACCCAAAGGATAAGCATCCGAAATAACATACTAAGTTATTACACACCAGCAAAATATAAATACTTGTTCCAGGCAAAAACTGCCTGTAGAATCCAAATACGAAATAAGCAAATATTGTTTTTTGGCAATTAAGCCCAAACTAAACAGAAAATAAAGATTAAAATCTCTGAGCTTTTTACACTCAGAGTAGTCATCAAATTTTGCAGACTCCTGAGTTGTTATACTCAGGAGGTAGAACCACCATCACCTGGGGGAGTAGTGAGGGTATCTTTTGGCTTGCCATCAGGCCCGACACCAAGAAGATCCATTTCTTCCCCTTCATCAACACCTTCCTCATCAGAAGCTTCAATAGGGGGTTTAGCAGGCTCACCAGGCATTGAGAGAAGACTGTATGTGGGCCACCATTTCATATCTATGCCGTGGACAACCTCCAGATCCATAAAGGGCTGTGGAACTCTGGAATCCAGAGTACACCCTTTCATGTGAGCTTTGAGGAGTTGTAAACCATAGTCCCTGGCCCCATCATTCTTCTCCTTTGCTGCAGACCTGATAAGATCAGCATAAGCAGTGACATAGAGTAGGTCAGCCAATACTCGGGGATTGTGAGCAGGAGACTCTAGCAGGGCTTCAAGCTCTGAGACCCTCTCCATGGACTGTCCAAAGTCATCTTTGGCCTGTTTCAGCTCCCTGGTAACTTTGGCCACCTCCTCTTTGAGCTCTTTCTTCTCCCTGGTAAAGCTGTCCTGGGCATCCTCAATCTCTTCTTCTTTTTCTTTGACGGTCTTCAAGGCCTCCTGCATCTCAGATTTCAGCTTCCCCACATCGGCCCGTGCAATATCGGCAGCCTTCTTCCACCTATCCCTGTCCCCTGCTGTGGCAGTATATGCAGCTTTAAGCTCCTGTACCTGTGCCTCTTGCTTGCTGCTGGTAGTTTTGAGCTTGGACACTTCAGTTCTGATCTTTTCAGCCATGTTGTGAGCACCAGAAATGGCAACTGCACTTTGACTGGCCAACTTTAGGGCCAGGGAAAAGGCATGCTCCTCATGGTCCATCATATCATTGAGCTCTGAAGTCCAGCACCTACCAACAGCATCAATTGAGTCACCTACTGGATTGCCCAGGGTAGTGACAGGGTCAATGGGGCCTTTTCCAGAGAAGAAGGGAAGCAGAACTGAGGGGAGATTTTCCTGGGAAAACCTACCAAGAAATAAAACAGAAGAGTCAATTGAGTGAACCATGTAATATGAGAAGAGTGTAAATGAATAAAAACTTACTTGGTAAAAAGTATTTTTTCAACTCCAAAAACAGACTGATTTTTGTCAGCACGAGTGGGAGAATCTGTCACCTCAATAATACCCTCATCAATCTTTTTCCTTTTCTTGTCGCCTTCGAGCTTGACTTGTAAAAGAGTTGATGACCCAGAAGGAGGTAAGCCATGACTTGGAGTAGCATCAGTCATCACCACGTCTGATGGCTGGGAGCTCTCCTTGTACGAATCCACAACATCTAAAATCCCTGAAGGATCCGTCTCACCGCCCTGAGCCGAAACCGTGCGGGATCTAGTACGGGAAGCCGGAGCACCAGGTGTGCCGCCCCGAGTTTTTGCAGATCCCCGTCCACCGACACTGGTGGAACTGGTTTTGGCCCTGCGAGCCTTAGCGACCAGGGCTGGGTTTGGGAGTCCCAGGCGATCAAATAACTTATTATCTGCCATCTCGGTAGGTTTTAATTCAAATACAGTAGAGAAAAACTCTGCACGGGAAAAGTAAAACAATTACTCCCGACAAAAAATATTATAATTTCCCCGGGAAATATACTCCCAGGAAATAAAAAGAAACTTATAGAAAATAAAGGAAAAATACCAAAACAAGGTTGATCCTCAACGAACGGGGGGCAAAACAAGCCTGCTGCGTCACGAATACTATCGTCGTTCAGATAATCCGAATCTCTTTCTTCGGCCGGGATACACTGTGCCAAAAGATTTGCAGTCTCCAAATCCCACGGGAAGGAGCAAGTCGCCCGCTTAAGCCGCGCACCTACAAAATACCAACGAGTTTAGATCAGTTAAACTGTAAAATATTAAAGCTTTAAATGCTTACTTTCTTCTTTAACACCATAAGTAAGGGGGACGTCGATCTCCCCTTCTCGGGTTTGAGTTCTCCATCTCCCCGAAACAAAAAACCATCTATCCCAACAAGTCGGATCTTTTTCCTCAGGCTCTCGAATCTTCAACATATACTTCCTGTGGCGGACGGTATAGTCTCCCAGCGAATTTTTGTTGAAGTTGGCTGGACTGAAGAAAAGATGGAACTCATCCCCAGTAATGGGTCGAGAGAGTCCCACTTGCCCCAATACAGTCAAAACTCCATAGATCTGTGCCCATCCATTCGGATGAATCTGATGAGGAGCCAAACCCCACCGGTTCAACAAGCCTGAAACTGAAGGATGCAGGGGAAATCGCAACCTTTGATCCATTGCGTCGACGCAGATGGCCACCATGCCCGGAGGTGGACAACAGGCGGATTCACCCTCTTCTGGCGCATGCAAATGCACTTTGTAGGGAATCCACCAATCGTCCCTCCAGTCGGCTAGTTGTGCCGCCGTCACCGTGCTTTCTCGGCCGTGTGCACCCCACTCCTGGTGATTCGGGTCTGGTTGAACCGCTGTAACGATCCTCTCGACAGGTACGTAAGGGTGGCCTCCTCCAGTTCATCTAGACGGAACGCCGGCAGAGCCGGCGCGGCCTCTTCCATGAATTTCTTGTATTGGCGTGCAAGGAGAACTTCCGGTGCTTCAACTTTCGGTCGAACGACTTTGGAGATTTTCGGCATATTGTCGGGTTGGTAAAAAAGGATTTACACAGTAAATAAACAAAGAAAATTTACAGAGGAAGAAAGAAGTGTTCTTACCAGAACTTGAATCTGAAAAGTCGAAAAAACTTGGAGTGAATTTTGAAATTCAAAACTCCAAATATGTTTATTGGTTTCTGAAAACCTATTTCTGCCGTTTTTTCATCCAACGGTGAGGATTGAAGGAGGGGAAGAGATAGCAGTTACCGAGGAAAAACGCACTCGAGTATCAGAATACTTGGCCAGGATAATGCCACGTGGCAAATGTCTCCTGACAAGGTAAGTTGAAAAAGTTACCTTCTTTTTCAAATTTATTATTATTTTATTACGGTTAATTATGGATAAGTATCAGAATACTTATCTCATCCATATAAGAACATAGAATCCTTTAAGGATCGAAACTCTGATTTATTTCACCGGGAAAAATCCCAAGAAATGAAACCTGGAAGATAAACCCAGGAAAGGTAATCTTACATAAGAAAATACCAAATACTTCTCGAATAGATTTCACGGGGAAGAAAACCCCCAATTATCTTTTGCAGGAGAATTTTCCAGCTCGGAATTGATAGAGCTATCTTCAGAATCAGTTCCCAGATCAATGATATCCTCTCCATCCTTTCCAAATACCCCAATGCTGAAAGACTTTTGCCCACGCAACTCCAGAAAGATGATTCCGCTCACTGCAACCAACCGACGCTCACAAAACTTACTCCAACCGTCAGTCAGTACCAGACGCCGACCATCCTTCTCCACTTTCACCGTCCAAATTCTTTCAAAAGCATCTACCAAAGCGACGTCCTGTCCAGCAAGCTCCAGAAACTTCTGTGAAAAAGATAAAGACAAAGGCAGCTTAGCCTTCATCGACCGATTTCTAATCCTGAAGGAGAAACTCGTGATATTATTCGGGTACACTTCTCTATTCCAAGTGAAAGCCATGATATGAAGCCGTAATGCTATGTGAAGAGCCTTTAAAGGCGTAAAAACAACATTAAATGAAGAATCAACCACAGGCA
Organism: Euphrasia confusa; assembly: GCA_954870475.1. NCBI lineage: Eukaryota > Viridiplantae > Streptophyta > Magnoliopsida > Lamiales > Orobanchaceae > Euphrasia > Euphrasia confusa. The sequence continues at coordinate 13,130,971 of OX940969.1, forward strand.
GAAAGTCAGAGTGTAGATTCCAAGGCGCGCAGACCGAGGTATTCAAACACAATCTTCAGGGAAATCGAAGTTGAAAACTCCAATTTTCCTGGGGGCCTATGTTATACTCGATAAAACGGTCACCGACACGTGTCAACAATGAGGTAGCCACGTCATCAGATGAGCAAGTCAGGAACAACCTGTGGAAAAAGACCTAGAAAGGCAACTAACAGAAGTCAGAAAAGAGCTTGGACGGGAACGATCGCACGGTAGTGTCAGACTTATTACACGGGAATATCCGTGGGGGAGGTGTCAGAGTCAACAGGTGGTCAAACGGCATTTGACGGGAGAAGGAGATAAAGTCTTTGTTTAGAGTTAAGTGGGTTTTTAATGCTAGACATTAGTGGAGTTGTGGTCCAATAAGAAGCCGATAAGTGGGCATTAGGTGGCATAATCTTGCCATGCATGGGTTAGTATAAATAAAGGGTGTAAGAGAGGAAGAAAAGGACATGCAAACCATTGTATTTCAAAATGAATTCTAAGTATGAATATTTGAATAAAGAGGTGCCTTGAGCATCCATTTTCTACTTACGATTTCTGTTATAAACTATTACCCTTTGCTAGCTTACCTATAACAAATATACATTTAGTGTTGTTGCCAAAACCCTCTGTTACCAGCAAATAACACCATCAAAGAGCAAAAGCAACCCAAAACACTAGGGTTCGACCGCCACCTTCGATCCTCGCCGGGGATCTCGAATCCCCGTCCTCGAGGTTCGTCGTTTTCCCGGATCGTATGTTCATGTATGTATCGCAATTAATTCACATAAAATCATATAATGGGGTTTATGATTTTTACCTTTGATTCGTTGTGCGGAGAAACGAAATCAAGTTGAAGATCCTTGGATCTTCCCACGTATTCCTTGCACTAGCTTGAACGTCGGGTGGGCGACGATCCTCCAAGCTTATGGATCTCCTTCACGAACTCTCTAGAATATCAAGTATGATAATCTTGTCTTATGATTTGTGAAGACCATGTAGTGCTTTTATAGGCTACGTAGGGGATCTAAAGGAGGTGGAATATTGAGCTTCCAACATTGATGATTAAATTGAGCCAAAGCCCAAATCTATTAATCCCATCAATATTAATTAATTTATTTTCCACTATATAAATTAATTGCACTCCCAATATTAAACCATATTATATCAAATAATATTTCTCCGGTTAGTATTATTTATTCCGTGTATTTAAGATTTAAATATCCATGAATAAAATTAATTTATTACTAATTAATTTATTCATCTCTTATATCCGAGAATAGTACCATTCAACCTTAATTATTATGCGGAATAAATCCACCTGCAGGGTTTACATAATAATTCCTTATGAACTCATCTCGGGGATATTATCAACCCTTACGGGATACACTTTCCCGTCAAGTATTGATGCAGCCCCAGAGTCGTCGTTAATACAAGACCCGGTGCATGTTCCAGCTGGACCAGTGACGCGCTCGAGAGCCAAGAAGTTCAAGGCAAGCTTGATGTCGATGATCCAAGAAGTATGGGCGCAAGAGCTATTGAAGAAAACCATTGGTGATGTGGAGAAGCCAAGCCTTACCAACCTGATTGCGTACGAGGAGGCCGATCCAACCGATGGTGATGAGTTTCAGGCTGAGACGACAAAGAATGTGCCGGAACGGAGGTCAGACGTGAGCCGAGGACGCGCCGAGGAAGTCAGCCACGAAAATGGCTTGGTGTCGGCCGACACCAAGACCTGTCGGACGACAGAGGACCAAGGATCGACATTCTGCGGAACACGAGGCTCAACCAGAGGTGAAATCCGAAGTTCGGGTTCGATGTCGGACGACATCTCTTACCTGTCGGACGACAAAGAGCCGGGGGCGATATTCTGCGGAACCCGAGGATCAACGCGAGGATCGACTCTCACTTCGGGTTAAATGTCGGACGACAGCTATTTCTGTCGGGCGACAAGTTGATGTCGGACGACAGCTATTTCTGTCGGACGACATGGTATCAGATTAGGAAATCGCGGACGTGAATTATGTTTCAGCGTTTTTTATTCCTTTTCCTTTAACTTTTAGGTCAGCCTATATAAAGGCATTGAACCCTATTGTCTAAAACAGAACTTTGATGCTATTGAATTATTTTGCGAGAATTATTCTCTCTCTCTTTTCGTTCTCTTTTCGATTATGCCAAAAGAGATCAACCCGACGAATCAACGAAGCATACATACTTCGTTCGTGTGTCATACATCGATTTCCGAGTTGCTGCATCGATTTCGTGTTGGGGGTTAGGGTTCCGTCCTTAATTGATTTCACGAATCAGGTTCAGAGGTTTGGGATCATCCGCCAGGTATCCAATTTATTCGTTCTTCTTCTTTCCGTTCAATCCATCAACGAGGTACGTATCAAGTATTCACGGCATGTCATATATAAAATATAGTGACCCAACTTTACCGGTAATTGACCCAATGATTAAATCGGTTAATTCCTTTGGAAAATCAAAGTCACTTATATTAAATATATACACACCCGCAATAGTATCGGGGATTAAGAATAAAATACTCTGAGACTTAAATCAATTATCAACGGCAATCCTAATTGATAAGTCTCAAGCGATCCGCTCAATACACCAAGTGTACAAGTGTGATAAAATAATTAAGACAAATTATTTTTCTCTCTCACACAACGACTATACCGATGGATTGGTCCGTGTCCATCTAGGTCGTGAGCAACTGTTTGATTAAATACGAGTAACCGATAGTATGATCTTCTGTGTGGGCCCGCACACCATACTAACTACAACGTATATAATCTAGGACTATAATTTGCATATATTTAATTAATAATAATTAAATACAAACGATTGTTTATTTAATTAAATAGATTAAATGCTATGACCGGGAGTTTACCGATACTTAAATCTAGACATTAAGTACACAACTCCAACAGTTTTTATAGAGGAAAAATGCACAAAAAAGGGGACAAGCGGGAACGGTTATTGATAAAAGTACGCAAGTACTCTCGAGGCCCAACACGCATGAGAGGGGGCCCAAACGAATGCGGACCGTCCACAGAGCACGTGGGGCCGCGTACCGAGACGCTGAACGGATTCCAGAGGTTCGCGCCCCGGGACCCGTGTCACGGGGTGAGTACCCATGCAGGGGGATTCGTCTTTGCAAGTATGGCGTCTCTCCGGCAACGGGATGCCGGATCACTGAAGTTTCCGCCACGAAGCGCGAATTGTTCCAGGGAAGCGACCCGCAATCCCGACACTCGCGCGCGCCGCGTTCCCGGCGGCGGGAGGGCATAACCGGGCAGGAGGGCATGGCGTCTTATGCCGCGAACATATCGGAGTCGAATGGACAAAGATTGACAACAGGGAGTACCGAAAGATCAAGATAGATTCATTAAACAAACCTCCGGCTGGGGGAGAACCCATTACATCAAAAGATAAAGCCTAAGGCTTGCAAGAAAAAGAAAAAAAAAAAGAAGAGAGAGAAAATATCGCCGGGATCAGATCCGGGAGGTGCCCGAGGAATCAGGGCTCCCAGGGGCACGATCCGACCAAGACCTTCTGTTCCATTGGCTATCGAAGACGGATATGGAAAACCCGGATCCTGGATTCCACACCAAGTGGATGTGCCATCCTTTTCGAAGCCCGGTATGCTGAACAAATCTGATCCAACCTTGACCCCCGAGAGCTATCTTCCGGCGCAGGCGAGTTTTGGAGACCATCCACACCTGACCTCCGTCGTCAGTCAGCGTGATTTCAGGTCCCAATAAACCCTCCAACGGCCGGACGAACGCCATCGGGAGGGGGAAATTGCCGTATTTCCACCGACCTTTGAATTTCCGAGACAAACGTCGCCATCCCGAGGGGGATGAGAGGACTTCCGGCCTCATTGAGAAAATTCTGCCTGATATAAAGGGCGCACCCTGAGGTGTTCCGAGCTGCCTGAACACCTAGCCTTTATATAAGCGGGAAAATGCGCTTAGTAGGGCAAAATTAGGCGGGAGTTTTCCCGCCACTTATTCGTGGTATTGTTAAGAGGTCTGCAATACTGGGGCGGCACCCAATGGCCCGAAGTTTAGGTCCAGACTGCAGAGGAATATCGCGCCCCGAGGAAAACCACTCTGCTCGTGGTATCCAAACTTGCGAAATCCCTCGTTTCCCCCATGAGGTATCCAATGGGAAGATATAACCCGAATACTGAGCTGGGAAGCGGCTGATCAGATATTCCCAACGGGCGGAGACATCACCGAAAGAAAGACCTCCGGCGATCTCTCCGGGGGCCAATGTTGGGGGAGGAAAAGTCAAAATACGCAAACGTGTATCCAAGGATGTGGCACACGGGCAAGGGCCATCCAGAAGCATGCCAGGCAGGGAGACGACGCGTGGGACGCGTCGCGGCACGGATCACGGGTCACGGACCTCCTGGGCAATCCGCGCGGGGAAATGACTCGGGGCGCGTCCGCGTCTCGGGTCACGGATCAGTCGAGGCGAGCCATGCAAGGATATGACGCGAGATACATGCTCGTCCCGGGGACCGGGTCACGACGTCATCATACGAGCCATGCGGGAGTATTGAACCCGGGTCACACTCTTGATCCGCTACACGAGCCCGTCATACGTTCAGTGCGCAGAGATGACGAAGGCTCAAGATCCAGTCCGCATCCCGAGCCACGCAATCATTATCTGAGGGAGGGCTCATCCTAGGAAGAAGGGAGACATCGCCCACGTGAGCCTGCATGCATCACCTACACTCCGGATCACGGGCCCCGGGCCGATACTAGCTTAATTTAATGCTATAGACGTGGTACGTGGTCTGAATGTAATCATTCCATAAATCCCTATAAATAGGGGGCTTATCCCTTCAGATTAAAGGGCGACACTAATTAGTGAATAAACTCGATATTAAAAGAATGGATAATAGAAATCCTTCAGAAGAAGCTTCAAGGCTCAAAACCTCTGCTCTTTTCCAGATCTAGCTCAACTCCTACTCCAAAATATAAATTTACATGTATTACTATCGTTTCAAACCCTCTATACACAGCCCAGCCCCATATTATACTACCCGACTAAAACGTGCTAAAACAAAAGTTTGTATAGGTTGATTCTTATTATCTGCTTAGGCTTCGATCCTGTTAAAAAATTGAAGGGTAACACAATGATTTTCAACAAATTATATTGAACAGATTTTAGCAAGAGTAGAAACCTAAAGTTTAGTTTGTAATGTTGTAAAAGAACACGTAATCGAAATTTATAATTATTAATATATTTAAATCTTTTCACGAAAAAAATCATTTTCTTTAGAAAACATATCATCGTTGACTTCACAGTGTATTCGTGTATTCTGGAACCATGACACCTTTCGAGGAGCGACTTGCGGTAGTACTTGTTTTTGCTTCTATTACAACATAAAGGAAATGGAGGATGAAAAAATGTGCAATAGAAAATAAAATTTTGCACAAAATAACAAGGATCATGTCAGTATCTATATAAATGATCTTTCCCCAGCATTCGGCTATAACAAGACTTCTCAAGTTTGATTATTTCACATTGTCTCTATACAATAGTGAATCATAAATACTGAAAAATATGCAACCAGAAGATAGGCAAATCATTCGTAAATGACTTCAAACAATAAATGCAAACACAAGCTTCAAATTCCTACACTAGAGTAACACAGGCTTCAAATTCAAACACGACTCCCTTTTTTTAGAGCATAACTTCTTCCGGTGTCTTCAAATCATCAACTTCAAATTCCTGCACCAATCACAAAAAACAACACTGAGAGTGCTTACAGATCATTTTGACTCGTTTTAATAATTACTAAAATCAATTTCAAGCAAGCATTTTGACTCGTTTTAATAATTACTAAAATCAATTTCAAGCAAGCAAAGGATAATTTATAGAAACGACTAAAAAATATATTAAATATTGTACTATAAATTTACAAGTTAAATAAAAATATCGTAATTAAATTTATTAATAGAGGTATAGAAATTAAAAAACAAGATTTTAATCTTAATTTTTACTTAAAATTGAGAGTATTTTTAATTTTCGGGTAAAATAATTTTCACAAATTTTATCAAATATTATTATAAATTTATCAATTAAATAAAAATATTTTAATTAAATACATTAATTAAATAGAGATACCACATTCCAAATCTACCGAGAAGGTCTACGGTCAAAATGAAATTTGGAAAGACAAAATTTCAAAAATTTTATTTGTTCATTCTTGTTTGTTGCTGGTAACTCACTGTTTTATTTTTTGAACTAAATAAATAATCCAAATCTCCGAAGAACGGATTCCTAAGAGGCGGAGTACCACATTCCAAATCTGACTCAAGTCTGAAATCTGTCGGCTGCTATCTACCCCAAAGTTCAGGTAATTTTTTTTTTTTTTTTTTGCGTTGCACGATTAATTCAGGTTTTTTGTTTTTCTTTTCTCTGTGTAGTTCTTTGTTAAGTACGATTATACGGCTCACGGCCGGCTCAGATTCTTAATGTTAATTACTTAAGATTACCGTGACTTCTTTTGGTGTCTTCAAATTCAAACACAACCTCCTTTTTTTAGAACACAAACAATTACCGTGACTTCTTTCGGTGTCTTTAAATCATCAACTTCAAATTCCTACACAAATCACAAAAAACTAATATTGAGAGTGTGCGTACAGATTATTTTGACTCGTTTTAATAACCACCAAAATCAATTTCAAGCAAGCAAAAAGGATAATTTCAAGCTAAAAAAGTGCAGTCAATCTTCCTCAATATCATTAGCTTGCTTATTAAAATTTATGATATCACAACTTCATATCTCCCAGCTTGCCCACTGAACCAACCAACTGAAAGGTCTTAGCCTCTTAGGCTAGACACTCAAACTCGACCGACTTAAGTACACATCAACCATTTCTAAAATTCCTCAAGTTTTGAAGATAACAAAGAATTTTTCATTACTCATTATTTGGAGCTAGTTTTGTAAAAAAGCACTGGTAGATTATATACATCATATTTTAAATTTGAAGTGACTCAATCTATTCCTCTCAAACATAATATCAAACATGTTTAACGCGACTAAGAATTTTCCCAAACAAAACTCGACTAAAAACAAGCCGACAAGATTTCGAGATTTTTTTTTTTCATTTTCCTTCTTACTGCTCGCGAGCATGACATTTACACTAAATCGTTTCTTCCATCAAACAAAAATGTAGGCTTAAAAATTTTTCTTCAATCCGCTTGCGCTTCTCCCCTCTTTGGTTAGAAAACAAATAATGAACTAGAATTGAAGAAATATATGAGAATCCCATTAAGGCTAATGGGAAGGGGAAGGATGTTGTAGTTGTGTAATTAAATTTTCGAGTGACTGAGATGACAATTCCGATTTCCGATTTCCGATTGCAGCTTTGCAGTGTATTAATTGTTGGAGGAAGAAAGCAGTTGACGACTTGGGGAGCTTTGCTTTGCACTTTTTTAAATGTTTGATACAAAATTATTTGTTGAAGTATTGGGACGAAATTTATTGAAGTGTTGGGCCGAAATTTATTTTAGCCCAAATTTTCATTAATTATTTTTTTCCAAGATTTTATATCCTCAATTTTTAATTGGCACAATTTATTTTTATTTAAACTACCTTCAATTTTAATTTGCACAATTTTTTTTATTTAATCTATCATGATTTTTCACTAGTTTTTGTAGTGGGATAAAAGACTTGATTTATAAAAGACTTGAATATAATTTGATATGAACAAAAATTACCTTTCGATCTTTTATAAGAAAAGGCGGACGAAAAAAAAAGAATCACCAAGCTTTTAGCCTCTTTGAAACTCAAAATTATTGTATTTATTTATTTTTTACATCTTTTAAACAAATCAACAGAGCATAGTATTGTACATATTTTAATATACACATCTCCGTTGATTTGTTTAAGTGATATAAAAAAAATATATAACAATTTCTAGTTTTAAACAGGCTACAAGCTTGGGGAATATTTTTTTTTTACCGCCTTTGTTTTTATAAAAGATCGAAAGATTATTTTTGTTTATAACAAATTATATTCAAGCCCTCTATAGATCAAGTCTTTTATCCCACTACAAAAAAACAGTGAATCCCTACGACTATTTTCGTAGGGAAGTTCATCCCGGTGCTTTAGTAGCCACATGGTACCCTCCGTGCATACGAGATAACTCATTATAAGTTTCCTCCATTCCTCGATGCAAGACTTTCAAATTTTTCAATCAATCGTGTATTTTTAAATTTTTATTATAAAATAGGTAAAATAAATTTTCACCCTTTTTATTAAATATTCTACTATACATTTATCTTAATTAAAAAAATCTTAATTGAATTTATTAATATAAGTATAGAAACAACTAAAAAACATATTAAATATTGTACAATAAATTTATAAGTTAAATAAAAATATCTTAATTAAATTTATTAATAGAGTTATAGAAATTAAAGAACCGTTTGAAATCTTAGTCTTTACTTAAAATTGAGATAAAAAAAATATTAATTGAATTTATTAATAGAAGTATAGAAACAATTAAAAAACATATTTAATATTGTACTATAAATATATAAGTTAAATAAAAATATCTAAATTAAATTTATTAGTTGAAGTATAGAAATTAAAGAACAAGATTTTAATCTTAGTCTTTACTTAAAATTGAGAGTTTTTTTTTAATTTTCGGGTGAAATAATTTTCACAATTTTTAACAAATATTATTATAAATTTATCAATTAAATAAAAATATTTTAATTAAATACATTAATTAAATAGAGATACCACATTCCAAATCTACCGAGAAGGTCTAAGGTAAAAATGAAAATTGAAATGACAAAATTTCATAACTTTCATTTATTCATTCTTGTTTATAGCTGGTAACTCACTGTTTTATTGTTTGAACCAAATAAATAAACCAAATCTCCCAAGAACGGATTCCTAAGAGGTGGAGTACCACATTCCAAATCTGACTCAAATCTGAAATCTGTCGGCTGCTATCTACCACAAAGTCTAGGTGTTTTATTGTTTTTGAGATGCACGATTAATTCGGGTTTTTTGTTTTTGTTTTCTATGTGTAGTTCTTTGTTAAGTACGATTATACGGCTCACGACCGGCTCAGATTCTGATTGTTAATTACTTAAAATTACCGTGACTTCTTCTGGTGTCTTCAAATTCAAACACAACCCCCTTTTTTTAGAACACAAACATTTACCGTGACTTGTTCCGGTGTCTTCAAATCATCAACCTCAAACTTCTACACAAATCACAAAAAACAACACTGAGAGTGTGCTTACAGATCATTTTAACTCGTTTTAATAATTACCAAAATCAATTTCAAGCAAGCAAAAAGGATACTTTCAAGCTAAAAAATGCAGTCATCTTCCTCAATATCATTAGCTTGCTTATTAAAATTTATAATATCACAACTTCATATCTCCCAGGTCGTCCACTGAACCAACCAACTGAAAGGTCTTAGCCTCTTAGGCTAGACACTCAAACTCGACCTGCTTAAGTATAAATCAACCAATTCTAAATTTTTTCAAGTTTTGAAGATAACAAACAATTTTCGAGTGGACGACAATTCCAATTTTCGAGTGACTGGGATGAAAATTCCAATTTTCGATTGCAGCCTTGCAGTGTATTAATTGTTGAAGGAAGAAAGTAGTTGGGGGCTTTGCTCTGCATTTTTTTTTTTTAATGTTTGATACAATACTATTTGTTGAAGTATTGAGCCGAAATTTATTTTAGCCCAAATTTTCATTAATTGTTTTTTTCCAAGATTTTGAAACCTCAATTTTTAATTTCCACAATTTATTTTTATTTAAACTATCAAGCTATCAATTGTTTTTTAATTTACACCATTGTTTCACTGGTTTTTTGTAGTGGGATAAAAGACTTGATTTATAAAAGACTTGAATATAATTTGATATAAGCAAAAATTATCTTTTGATCTTTTATACCAAAAAACGGCGGTCGAAAAAAAAAAAGAATCACCAAGCTTGTATATAGCCTCTTATAAACTCAAAATTATTGTATTTATTTATTTTATGTCCGTAGGGAAGTTCATCTTGGTGCTTTAGTAGCCACATGGTAAGCACCGTGCATACGAAATAACTAATTATAAGTTGCCTCCATTCTCGATGCAATGCTTACAAAATTTTCAATCTCTCGAGTATTTTTAAATTTTTACCATAAAAATTGGTGAAAATAAACTTTCACCCTTTTTATTAAATATTGTCTTATAAATTAATGTTAAATAAAAAAAATCTTAATTGAATTTATTAATAGAAGTATAGAAACAACTAAAAAAATATTAAATATTGTACTATAAATTTATAAGTTAAATAAAAATATCTTAATTAAATTTATTAATAGAGGTTTAGAAATAAAAGAACAAGTTTTTAATCTTAATCTTTATTTCAAATTGAGATAAAAAAATCTTAATTGAATTTATTAATAGAAGTATAGAAACAACTAAAAAACATATTAAATATTGTACTATAAATTTATAAGTTAAATAAAAAATATCTTAATTAAATTTATTAATAGAGCTATAGAAATTAAAAAAAAAAAAGATTTTAATCTTAGTCTTTACTTAAAATTGAGAGTATTTTTAATTTTCGGGTGAAATAATTTTCACAATTTTTATTAAATATTATTATAAATTTATCAATTAAATAAAAATATTTTAATTAGATACGTTAATTAAATAAAGATACCACATTCCAAATCTACCGAGAAGGTCTAAGGTCAAAATGAAATTTGGAAAGACAAAATTTCATAATTTTCATTTGTTCATTCTTGTTTTGGTGATAACTCACTGTTTTATTGTTTGAACAAAATAAATAATCCAAATCTCCGAAGAATGGATTTCTAAGAGGCGGAGTACCACATTCCAAATCTCACTCAAATCTGAAATCTGTCGGCTGCTATCTACCCCATAGTCCAGATGTTTTTTTTTTTGCAATGCACGATTAATTCGGGTTTTTTGTTTTCTCTGTGTAGTTCTTTGTTAAGTACGATTATACGGCTCACGGTCGGCTCAAATTCTTAATGTTAATTACTTAAGATTACTGTGACTTCTTCCGGTGTCTTCAAATTCAAACACAATCCCCTTTTTTTAGAACACAAACAACTACCGTGACTTCTTCCGAGTGTCTTCAAATCATCAACTTCAAATTCCTACACAAATCACAAAAAACAACATTGAGAGTGTGCATACAGATCATTTTGATTCATTTTAATAATTACTAAAATCAATTTCAAGCAAGCAAAGAATAATTTCAAGCTAAAAATGCAGGCATCTTCCTCAATATCATTAGCTTGCTTATTAAAGTTTATGATATCACAAACTTTATATCTCCCAGGTCGTCCACTTAACCAACCAACTGAAAGGTCTTAGCCTCTTAGGTAAACAAATCTAGACACTCAAACTCGACCTGCTTAAGTATACATCAACCATTTCTAAAATTCTTCAAGTCTTGAAGATAACAAAGAATTTTTTATTACTCATTATTTGGAGCTTGTTTTGCAAAAAAACACTGATGGATTATATACATCATATTTCAAATTTGCAGTGACCTAATCTAGTCCTCTCAAACATAATATCAAACATGTTTAACGCGACTAAGAATTTTTCCTAACAAAACTTGACTAAAAACAAGCCGACAAGATTTCAAGATTTTTTTTTTCATTTTCTTTCTAACCGCTCACGAGCATGACATTTACACTAAATCGTTTATTCAATCAAACAAAAATTGGAGACTTACAAAATTTTCTTCAATCCGCTTGCGCTTCGCCCGCCTTTTGTTAGAAAACAAATAATGAATAAGAAATGAAGAAATATATGAAAATCCCATTAAGCCTAATGGGAAGGGGAAGACAGTTGTAGTTGTGTAATTAAATCTTCGAGTGACTGAGATGAAAATTCCGATTTCCGATTACAGCCTTGCAGTGTATTAATTGTTGGAGGAAGAAAGCAGTTGGCGACTTGGAGAGCTTTGTTCTGCACTTTTTTTAAATGTTTGATACATAATTATTTGTTGAAGTATTGAGCCGAAATTTAGTTTAGCCCAAATTTTCATTAATTATTTTTTTCCATGATTTTGAATCCTCAATTTTTAATTTGCGCAATTTATTTTTATTTAAACTACCTTATATTTTAATTTGCACATTTTTTTTATTTAATCTATCAAGCCTTTTCACTGGGTTTTGTAGTGGGATAAAAGACTTGATTTATAAAAGACTTGAATATAATTTGATATAAACAAAAATTACTTTTCGAGTACCTTCGAATTTTAATAGACTTTTAAAAATCCGAATTGAATACCTCTTTACTTTACAAGTCCAAACAAATCCTATAGAGTCTTAAACGAATGCACCCCTCTTAATTGGTCCGTGTTTTATCAGAGTTTGAAAAGGGGGTTTTGAGACATTTGTTGATTTGGTTTTTTTTTCTTCCGAAAAAGAAATCATTAGTACTTGTAGTTGGATAATTCCCCTTTATATTTCTTTTGTATTACTTACTTTAGAGTTGTGAATTGGAATTGTTTGCATATTCTGGTCCTTGGGATAAGCATTATAAGATTCCTATCACATTAGTTGTGAATTGGAACTGTTTGTTAGAAAAAGGTAAACGGGTTAGTCCAAAATCTGAAAAAACAAATAAGAACGGAAAGTAAAACGGCAGGTTGCTAGCCGAGACGATTGCACTTTCCGCAAATCAGTAAAGCCCCGTGTATGCTACGGTTACAAGCTCTCTGATCCCAAAGATACAACAGCAGCGGGGCTCGAACGATTTTCACACTGAATCGAACCCTCTCGATATTTGAAAAAAGTTGAGAACTGAGCAATGCAAGTGATGATGTGAGATTTGATTTTTTCGTGCGAAAATGAATGCATGCTCTCGTCTATTTATAGACTTCAACCCGTGGAGGAGTTACACCACTTAGAGTGGTTGGTGGGCGGTCCCCTGAGTGGGCAGTTCCACCGAGTGGAGGGAGGCATCACTCCAACTGCTGCCCACTAAAGCACTTATTAATTCATTAATTAATTTAAGAAATTACAGTAATTAATATCCAAAAGCATGACTGGGCCGATAGACGAGCCCAATTGACTGATATTCAAATCGTCTTCAAGTGTTCAGCTAGGCCGAATAATTGACTGATATTCAAATCGTATTCAAGTGTTCAGTTAGGCCGAATAATTGACTGATATTCAAGTGTTCAGCTGAGCCGAATAAACGTTCCCAAAAATTCATTCGGACCGTGTCCAAAAAGATATATACATGTCATCCCAATAATCCCAATTGGCCCAGTGGGCCCCGCAAATATCAAGTCCAGCCTAAAGTCCAATTGACCAAATCACCAAGGAGTCAGGACCTTGCCTAGGCCCGTGGCGTGGCGGGCGGGCGCGTGTGGCCATTGTCATGCTCCGCTAAGGGTGCATGGACTTAGTCAACTTGTTGAACACTCATACTCTCTTATCACATTTAAAGAGAAATTACTTTTGATATTCTTTTCAAGTGGGATAACACAATCCCAATAAAAATAATTGCTTTCATTTACCAAAGTAGTATTTATGGCAACCTTTAAACATTTATTTCTCACTCACCGATTAACGGATTTTAACGAAATAAAATATCACAATTAAATCGTAACACGGAGATAATTATTGTAACGATTAAACTCGAAATCGAATAGATTTTATTAGCCATAAAAAATTATAAACTTTGGTCAAATTATACATGAATTACTTAATTACAATAATAATTCTAACACTGTTTGCATATTCTGGTCCCTGGGATAGGCATTATAAGATTCTCATCTCATTAGTTTTTCTTTTACTCTATTGTAAACACTAGTATTGTGCCCTAAATTGTTTCTGAATATGTACTCTGTGTAGGAAATGGCGGGCCTAAAAAATAAAGAGAACATTAATATTTTAGAATCGTGGAAGGCAAGTGACGATGTTTGCAACGCTCTACCGGGAATTGGGCTCGAGTTTGTTCGTGATAGGCTCGACTACCCTGGTTTTACGTATAAAGTCGATCATTGTTACCCTTTGTTGCAAGTTGTTTTAGATTATTATTGTATTGATGATGGTGTTTTTAGTTTTGATAATAATATAGATTTAATATATAGTTTAGATTCAAGATTGAGACGTCTTGGTTGCCGTACATGTTTAAGGAATATTTGGGTGTAGATAATTTCATAAGGCTGAGATGATGAGTACTGGCCACTTCATATCAATTAAGTGGCTCCGTAATCATATCAAAGATAGGGTGACCACTTCATATCAATTAAGTGGCTCCGTAATCATATCAAAGATAGGGGGAGAGAGGCTGGATCTCCAGAGTTTGTTTACCATGCTAGAGCTTATGTCTTACACTACTTCGGTTCATATGTATTTTCTGATTGTTATGTCGGTATCCCTGCCATGTTTCTTCCTTTCTGGCCAACCTCGATCAAATTCAGTGTTATTCCTTTCTGGCCAACCTCGATCAAATTCAGTGTTATGCATGGGGGCGGCTGCATTAGCCCATTTACACCATGGGCTTCATTTATTTATTGGCAGTGAGTGAGTAGTGGCTATGAACTGTATTATTTCCCTATAAAATATAAGAAAATCTCACGTGAGAAGCACGTGTGTCGTCTTCAATTATAAGAAAATCATACAAAACTTTAGGAAATTGGAGGCAACAGGGTTCACCCGGGTTGTTTGGTTGAAAAGAGAGGCATTTACCATTGAACCACATCTAACACTTGTTAAAATTTATAATTTCACTGATTATATTATGTCTGTTATTATTATTAAATTTTTTTAAAATAAATTATTCAATACATAATTAACTAACCAAATAAGAAATTAAATAAAAATAGTTACTACTCTTATATAATAAAATAAATCATTAACATATAGAAAATAACAATAATTCATAATTAATTATATTTTTATTATTTAAATTAATTTATATTAATTATATTTTTATTATTTAAATTTATTAATTTATGTTAATAAATTATATTTTTTAATTTTTATCATGTTAATAAATTATTTTAGGGATATTTTGTAAAAGAGGTACATTAAATAATTGCTTATAATTACATATATATAAGTTTTTCTAAATTATAAATTAAATTAGGCATTTCAAAAATACATTTTTATTATAACATATGTGGGTAGTTATTTAGTAACCGTTATGGGTATTTTAATAATTATTTTACTTTTTTTTATAATTATAAAATTAATAACAACTCAATTAATTAAAAAAAATTAAAAAAATTACACTTAATTACAGTATGTAACTATTATTTTAAATACCTCATTATTTGAAATACTCATTTTCTTGAAAACTTCATTATTTTAATATATAGGAGTAGTAACTATTTTTATTTAATTTCATGTTTAAATAGTTAATTATTTATTGAATAATTTATTTTAAAAATATTTAATAATAATAAAAGACATGATATAATCAGTGAAATTATAAATCTTAAGAAGTCTTAGATGTGGTTCAATGGTAAATGCGTCTCTTTTCATCCAAACAACTCGGGTTCAAACTTTGTTGCCTCCAGCCTCCACGTCAGCTTTCCGGCTCCAGGTCAGCACGCATGTGCTTCTCACGTGAGATTTTCTTGTCGAAACAGTTGAAAAGGATGAACAGTTGAAATTTGTTAACTTATGGGGTCTTTGTGAGAATGACTTTTTTTAATGGGACCATTTGCGATTCTAACTCTTATTTTGTTGTGCAGCAATTTCATTATTTTTTCTGGTAGCCTCACTAATTGCTACCATATCTTCCTATAGAGCATGATCAATAACCTCATTAATAATTATGTATATGACTGCCAGAACAAACAATTCGTAGCAGCATTTAATAAAGTTGCTTCTGTCTAGAATTTAACATTTTTCATGCTGAAGACTTATAGATTTTTTATGGCGTTAGTTGGAAGTGTGGACGTAATTTTTTCAATGAATTTTAGAGTTTATATAAAGAGTTATCCGTATCATCTTAAGAAAATATCTTAGTTTTTCAACTGATTTTATTCAGTATTACACCATAAATAATCTGAAACGTTTACCAACTCAGAATTTGCCATTTGAAAAACCTTATTCAAAACAAGGCAATAACACAAATAAAATAAGTTGCTAAAATGATAAATTGCACAAGGATAGTATAACACAAGCATGTTAAAAATTAAATGAAGGCTTCACCTGAACACTATATTTCCTAAACCATGTGCCGATAAGACTTTCATCCATTTCTTCAGCAGGATAGTTATTTTTAAAGATATAGCAATCACCACTGTAAAACTTAGATGTACTTCAGATAGAAGAGTTCTCTGTTGACCATCCACGCGCCATACAAGTTCATTATGAAGCAGTAAAGCAGAGGAGAGAAAACGCACATAGACACACTATATGTAGAAAAACATACAAAGCAGTTAGAAAATCACCTTTAAATCCCCTATGCAATCTATATATAATTGGGCCTCTTCTTTAGGGGCTTCTTCTTTGAGAAGACCCTTCACATAAATGACTTGACGCTTAAGAAGCTCGAGAAGAATCAAACTGAAAGCAAGTATACTTCAGTAATAAAGAGTAATCAGGGAAGGGGAATGTATATTTAATGGATAATCACAAAAATTAAGTTTGATAGTTAGCCTAATTGCAAAAAATTCCAGTTTATCTTTCAATATTACACCCCTTCAAGAATTTTGTTTACCAAATAAATAAATAAGTCCAAAACCTTAAAGACAATGAAGCTCTGGAAAATTACAAATAACTGGAGTGGTTCGTTTCCTTCATGTATACAGGCCTAATAATGCAAAGCAAATTAATTATTGAGACAAATATCAAGAAGAAATTTTTTACTTGGAGATCATCAAGGGAAGTAATTTTACCCGAGTTGGTACAAACTTCAGAGCTTCCAGAAGTGTACACGGAAAGAAGCTTCTAAACAACTGCTTGACCTAATGAGTCATCTCAGTTGACAAACTCCCTGAAGATCCTAACTTTACCACCAGAACCATGACAAAATGTTCACTCTATCCCTATCAAATTTCTAATATCATGGTAAAACGAGAATTAAAAAATGAAGATATAGGAACAGAGGGATGAAGAGTTGAAGATTATAGCTTAATAAAATGAAAAGTATAAACTTGCAAATATATATAAGGCAAACACACTATTATTGGTCAGTAAAATAATGTATTGGTTTTACATTCGTGTACACCTCCACAATATCTCTGTACTTATGTACCCTAAAAAATCACATTTTTTCCAAGGTCCTGAGCACTCTTGTAGTTCCATTGCCAAAAAATATGGAACACAAATCCTTTTCAATTGAATTACAATCAAATGAAAGTTCACATCAAACTCGAGACCAAAAAGAAAACCAGATCCGATAAATTAAAATGCAATCTCAAACTTCTGAATATGTATGTAAAGAAGCATCCCGGGAGAGCGGAAGCAGCTATGAAAAAACGGACTGATGTCGACTCCCAAACACACTTCGGAAAGTGTTTCTTTGCCGTAAGAAAGAATGCACCTGTGAGTTTACAAAACATACAGAGGCATACAAATTCGCAAGCATCCTTTTGTTTTGTCTAAAAACTTATGTTTGGACAGGAACATAAAAATTAGACGAACAGTTTCAGAATAATTGAAGCAACATTTTGGTCTTGTTCTGTTTCCATTCGGGCAGCTTGTAGAATGTATCCTTTGTCATCCCAAATTTCTCTTTGAATTCGACCAAGGACAAATAAGTCTACAGAATAAATCCAAATATCAGACAACCTTTGCAACTAAATACATTAACCTCCATTTATTTCTTTTCAAAAATAGATTTTCACAAATTTTCAATTTTGAACTTTTACTGGTGCAATTAAATTCTTGTAATTTTGAATATTTTTTCAAGAATTGTTTCAACTACCTTTCAAAAATGACCAACTGACTTTTTTCAAGAAAGCATTGTAAGTAAGAAAAAAATATTTAACTGCAAAAACTGAAGTTGATAAAGAATTGTTCAAATGTAAAAAAGTTAAGGTGCTTTTTTGGTAATTAACTTTTACACACAATAGCCATCAGTCTTAGCCCTAATATACGTATAAGAAAAGCAGAGAGTTCTCTTTCAACATAACGAAAACATATCCTTCGATTAATAAAATTGCACCCAGTTATGAAGCTTATTTGTATTAAAAAAAAACATCAAAGAGTCTTCATAAACCTAAGGGGGTAATTGTCAGTTTAACAATCACGTGGATGTGTTTGTAACTAAGCAAAATGTCGGGTAAATTTTCTGCTTGCAAACTATACGTACCTCGCGCTTTGTTACATCAATATCTGGAATTGGATCAGCCGAAGTTGTTTTAAGACGATCGTATGGGTATACAGAAAGACCTTCCTCATCCACAGCTTCATTCTCCTTAGGCAGCTTCTCCTCGGGCTTGGGCAGCTTCATCTCTACTGAGTTTTGCCTAGATACTGTCACCGATTTGGTCTGGTTAGCTCAGGACTCACTTTAGCATGACAAACAATATTTCAATAACATTCTGAAAATGAACTATTGATCCATACTAACATATAAAGTTATATACATTTAGCCTAATTAATTAAATATGCATTCAACTTTGTACATTATAACCCTTGACATTTTAAATTTACATGTTACACCATCTTGAGTCTAGAAAAGTATTTTATATAACAAATAAAAAAGATAAAACACAGTCCAAAATCTTACAATTAAAAATTACAATAAATTATAAAATAAAAAATGCAGACTAATCAGCAAACTTTTGGGGTTGGAAAAACATACAGTATCAAAACAGCAAGTACAAAAAAAATCATTCTTATATATATATACTACACCCTTTCGGAGAACGTGGTATAATGGGAAGATTTTCGAACAAAACAAATATAATAATATACCTAAAATATGTATAATAAAATAAAATACTAATACAATATATGCTACATTTTCTAGTATAATTTTTGTAATAATCAAGAAAGAGATAAAAAAAGATTGAGAAACAACACCTTTAGGGGGACGTGGTATACTGGGCGGTTTTTCAAACGGTGAAGTTAGAGCCACTATGGCTGCGGATCTTGAAGCCAATTTTCCTGAATCGGGTGTCACGGATTTTGGATAGATCTTTCTCACGATTGGAGGAGGGGTAGACAAATTTCTTGTGTTGGAGTTTTCAAAAGTAGCTGCCAGAGCATTGAATGCCGGAGAACGGCCTCTTACGCGCACCCTGTCCAGGCTAACAGACAAGCTTTTAGATCGTTGGGATTTATCCGGTGCGACTGACCTTCCAGTGTGAGATACAGGCGGCCTCCTTTTGGGTTTCTATAATGTCATGCAAATAAGAAAAAATTAAAAAAATATAATTTGTTACAAAAATTAAAATTTCATACAAACATGGAATTTGAACTCTTTTAGCATTAGTTAGTATAAAAACGTGTACCTATACACAGGGTTATTAAATTTTGATTGTTAATTGGGAATTGTAGTTAGGAAAAAAACCCATAAGGGTATTTTTTGTAATGGTAATCAAAGATAAATAAATATATAATATAATCTATTTAATTGGGAGGAATTTATTATATATTTACATATAAATAAGTTGTTAATTGTTAAGTATCCCACATCCGTTGGATATAGATCATAAAACTCAAATATAAGTTGGACAACCTTAATACCTTAACAAGGCCTTTTAAGGTGTTATTGACCCAACTTCGACATTAATTTATATTTTAAGTTATTGTAGTATATTTATTAGTACATTATTATTATAAATTATAATACCCAAAGTCGAGGCAAAATAGTGCAGACGATAAGGTCGGACAAATTCATATGAATATATTAGATTGTGCATAGTGTAATAATGGTATCAAGCCAAGCCTAAATTCGTCGTCGCTCAAGATATTTCGTCCCTGAACCAAATACAATTTCGTACCAATTGCATCAAAAATGTATTCCTAAAGCCAAGCTTAAATTCATCCCAAGTCGAATATCATCTCAATTCATACAAAGCCTAATTCACCACTTATTAATTTGTCTCCAATTTCCAATTCGTCCAAAAGCCCATTTTGTTCCATTCGGAGCAAAATTTTTGTAGCTTGGGCTTTTTGTGTGGAAAAAATATGGTTTTCTAACTTGTTATGTAAAAAAGATGTTTGGTAATGTTGATGTGTTTATATTTTTTCCAATAATAATAATACGAAAATGAAAATAGAATTAGAAATTAAAACAAGGAGAGTAGGCGATCTTACATCCACCACCGGAGTGCCCCCGTTTTTAAGAATAGCCAATTTCCTTTGGAAAGAGTTGCCATGGATCTGTAATCACAAGTTACCGAGGATCATATAATCTGTGAATTGCAAGAAGGGCGTTAGACATATAGTAATAGTACTTACCGCAGATTTTGTGGAGTCCCAAGTGAAAAAACGAGTGAAAAAGGTTGGCTCTCCCCCTTCAAAAACAACATATATCGAAGTTTGGAGTGGGAGATTCTCTCGAAGATAATTACACTCCAGAAATTTCTGTTTTAAAACAATAACGTAAAAAGTTATGGTATTTCTAAAAGAGAATTGTTTTTCCTTTTTTGTATTAAACTATAATTATGGGTATCATTTGTAGATCACTTAAAACATTTTAGATTAATCTCACACACACATATAATTGAAAGACAAAATCAAGTTAAAACCAGGTACCTCCCCAATATTCAAAGCATTCATCTTATTCTTGGTTTCCACATGTTTCCCGACCCACACATAAATGTCTGACTGGCAGTCAAGAATGAAGATATCTTCAGTCATTAAATCGTCCTGATCAAAATTGTGCGCCTCGGTGACCTGAAATATAGATAAAGATCACAATGTCATAATGTCCTTTAAATTTTGAAAAAGAGACAATAGTAAGGAGAGATAAATATACACACACCGTGAGATCTCCTGAAGGACAATTGCCGCAATAAGTACCACAGTCGTTGAATGAAACATGTAAGTTTTGGATATTTTTCCTTCAACTATTAAAACAATGCAAAACAACTTAATTAGTGACAAAAAGAATGATATACCCTTTGTTAAGGTGCATGAGAATAGATGGGGATCGCTTTCGGCATTTCTTGCAATTTTTTGACTTGGATACTCGGATTTTCCACCTAAAATATCCCAAAACTGCTCAGACTCTGCACCTTCTTTTTGCAATTTAGATTGTGAGTCTGGCTGCAAGTACATAGAAAGACAAGTAAAGGACATTTCATGTTAGACTAAACACACAACTTCCAGCAACAGATATCAAACCACATCCATGGTCCATACTTCATATTCTTTGCATTTAGATTAGGATAAATTACAAAAAACTACCCATTAGGTTTAGTCTAAAAAATCTGAAAGCTACCTTTAAAATTTACAAATACCCCCTGGAAGTTTGTATTTGATAAACAAATTGTCCTTTATCTCATTTTTGTATCGAAAAATGTCCTTCCGATCACTTTTCCGGCATGGAAGTCACTTTTTTTTATCTTGATTTTGTCCTTTATATTTTTTGTGCCACGTGTGCACTTCGGTGTCAATAGGTCATCACGTGATAAAAAAACCTGACTCCCATGTCGGAAAAGTGATTGGAAGGACATTTTTCGATACAAAAATGAGATAAAGGACAATTTTGAAATCGAGCTGTTGTAAAAGGATATATAACGATATTATCCCTTTCCGGATTTAAAAGATAAATGGGTCTGGTGTAATTACGCTTTATATCTAGGGTATTGCTTGTAGTTATTCCTTTAAATTATACTAATATTTACTCAGTGTAAAGCATGTGATCAAGTCCAAACCACTTGGATCAACTCGAATGCTCGATTGTAGAAAGGAAAAACAATCTACAGAAGTAAGTGCCTTACCTTTATAATATCCAATTGCCTCTCGGCAAGTTCCAAGGCTTCGGATGATGTCAGATTTCCTGACCAGGTAAAGACGGAAGACCCCCTATGTAGTAAGTAACAGTAAGAGGAATTCAATGATGAAGCCACCTGCATGAGTGAAAGAAAATGATGGTTTTGCAGCTGACAAACTGAAAATTCTCATGCATAGCAATAAAAAGTCTGCACAATAAAACTCGGTATTATTGTTTTGTTAGTAGAAATGTAAATGTAGCAAAGACCTATGTATATTATTTGGGAAAAATGAGAGAGTATCGGAGATAAGGACATGTGTTCATGATGTTCTTGCAAAATAGTAAAACAGTGATTGGTGATTTGAAAAATAAGAGGGAGTGAAATAGTGCTTTTGTGTAATGTTGTTAGTTGATAATAATTAGTATTATAATGAAAATACTCCCTCCGTCCCACAAAAGTCAGCATATTTTTCTTTTCGATCCGTCTCTAATAAGTTTGCACAACCAAAATAAAAATAAATCTCACAGTCCTCATCCTCACTATGTATACTTATTTACACTTCATGCCAATACTTTTTCCAACCCCAAACCCTCACAATCATTTATTATTATACCCTTTACTTTATTCAATCAGTTTTATACTTCATGCCATTACTTTATTATCATAAAAATACTATTATTCTTAAACTCCTTGCGTATGACTCCATGCCAACTTACGCGGGACAAGTCCTCTATTCACTACCTAAACTTCTTGATGTGATATTTAAGCATGGTATTATATGATATCCAATAAAGGTAAATATATTGCAATATGAAAAAAATATGTTGATTAGAATTTTAATGCATTTTTATCAAAAGGCTAATGCAATATATCACAGGAAAACATCAAAAAGAAATTAACCCAATTTTTTAGCTTCTTTAATCCTACAATTATCTGGTATTTAATATTACACCTGACAATTAGAAAGTAATAAGAAAAGTTGAATACTTGATTTTTGAATTTACAATAGTTACACGAGTACAAAGGAATTTCTAGCTGTTAATATGAAGAGGTAAGAAGAACAAAACTAATAGAAAAAAAAGGGCAGAGAGCTTACAGGATCAACTTGAATTGCTTGCATATTTTCGGGCCCGCTTCCTTGAACACGAAACATTGCCAGTCCATCCTCTGAATACGTTTCATCTTGAAGTTCATTCTCGGCTATATAATTCTTGTAAGCGTTACTATGTCCGCCCTAGTGATAAAAAGAAAAAAGAATGAAAATTCATAGCCACTACTCACTCACTACCAATAAATAAATAAATCTCAAACCTTGAAGACGATGAAGCTCTGAAAAATTGCAAAGAACTGAAGTGGTTCATTTCCTTCATGTATGCAGGCCTAATAATGCACAATAAATTTATTATTGAGACAAATATCAAGAAAGAAGTTTTTACTGAGAAATGAAAAGGAGACATAGAGATCATCAAGGGAAGTAATTTTACCTGAGTTGGTACGAACTTCAGAGCTTCAACCATTCTGCTTACCTGTGAAACTGCTGCTACCCTATCTTCCTATATAGCAAGATCGATAACCCCATTAATAATTATGTATATGACTGCCAAAACAAACAATTAGTAGCAGGCTTGCAGCATTTTATAAAGTTGCTTCTGTCTAGAATTTAATATTTTTTCATTTGGAACTGTTGACATAAATTTTTCAATGAATTTTAAGAGTTTAATTAATGAGTTATCCATACAAGCTTATAAAGTTGGAGAATATTATTAGTACAAAAATACTCATCTTAAGAAACTATCTTAGTTTTTAACTAATTTTATTCAGTATTACACCATTAATAATCTAAAACGTTTACCACCTCGGAATTTTCCATATGAAAAGCCTACTTCAAAACAAGGCAATAACACAGATAAAATAAGTTGTTAAAGATTATATATTGCACAGGGATAATATAACACAAGAATGTTAGGAATTATATGACGACTGCACCTCAACACTATGCTTGCCAAACCATGTGCCAATAAGAATTTCATCCTTTTCTTCTCCGGGATAGTTATATTGAAAGATATAGCAATCACCACTGTAAAACTTAGACTGGTCTTCTGAAAGAAGAGTTCTCTGTTGACCATCCACACGCCATACCTGTTCATTATGAAGCAGTAAAGTGAAAAAAGAATCGGTTGAATGAATGAACCAAAAAAAATTAATTTTAAATAACAGATCCATGAGTATGACTCGAGGAAATGACAAAGGGGAGAGGAAACGCACATAGACTCTATATGTAGAAAAACATACAAAGCTGTTAGCAAATCACCTTTAAATTTCCTGTGCAATCTATGTATAATTGGGCCTCTTCTTTAGGGGCTTCTGCTTTGAGAAGACCCTTCACATTAATGCCTTGGCGCTTAAGAAGCGCTAGAAGAATCAAATTGAAAGCAAGTATACTTCAGTAATAAAGAATAACCAGGGAATGGGAATATATATTTAAGGTATAATCACAAAAATTAAGCGTGATAGTTAGCCTAATTGCAAAAAAACTCCAGTTTATCCTTTTAATTTCTAATAATAATGTTTACTGTTATCGTGTGTGTGGGCATAATTATAATAAACTGAACCGCATTTTGTGACGAATTATATTTTAATAAGCTAAACTTCACTAAATAAAACACTTGAGATTGACATAATTAAGAAAAAAAAGTAAGGAAAAAATTACAAAAAAAGTACCCCTTAATTCCAATACTGAATCAAATCTCATGTCAATTTTTGACATTCTGAAAGTTAGTTGTAGTTTTGTATTTAGGCCAAATGTCAAGGGTACTTTTTGTAGTTATCCCTTTTTCACATGATGACTCACAAACTGTCATATGTATTACTCACCAGCTATTTTCCCTCTACCCTCCTCAGACACAGTCACATTCGTCGTTTGCGGCCAAGAGACAAACTTTGACCGAAACAGTACTGTCTCAAATCCCTCAATCACACGGCTGACATGAGATTTGGATCTATCTTGACTACGTAGTAATTCCTATGAGCAGTAAGGTAAGTGTAACAATTTAATTATATAATAAAAAAAACATACACAAAAGTACAGATGAGAAATCTTAATAGTAACAAAAGCAGCTACACTTACATCAACAGCACTACTCGTAGCTTTCCTTTGATTAAGAGATGTATTTCTCCCCATCCAAATAAAAACATCCATACCAGAATCTAAAATAAAGCAATTATGTGTGTCTAATAACTCCCTCGTCCAAGAATCAGACTCGATAGATACTGCCTCTCCCTTCTCAACACTTGGAAACAATAACGAAAAAATTTCAGAGTAACCAATCTAAGAAAGATCACATGAAACACCACTCAGGTTATGTGAACTTACAAAAAGACCCAAAAGAAATTTCAAAATTGCAAAAAAAAAAAAGTTTTATTATGTACAGTATAATACAAACACACACAAGCTTCATAATCGGATAAGATTAAAAACATTACATTCATAAAAATATTACAGTTGAATGTTATTATTATTTTTTTATTTTTGATTACTCTATACCCCAGGTGTAATTTTGTAATCATTCCCACATTCTATGGGTACTCATCGTAGACTTATTATTTTCCTTATGCACCAAAATATATCACAGGCATGCAAGTTACACAATCTTTATTTATTCAAATATAACATTTTATCAAAGCATCATGACCAATTAATCCTCGCTTGAACAACTCAAGAAGAAAATGGAACTATGGAAGAAGATTTTATATACCTGAAAAGCTTAGAAGGACCATTATCAGTAGTCATGGCTTTATCAGTGGTGGGTTTCTTTGGAAGTGGAGCAAAACCACCAAAGAAAGCCCAAAACTCTCCTGTCTCGGCATCTGCCATTAGCCTCCCATCTTCTGTAATTGAAAAATAATAAAATAAGTACAGTTGAAATATCCATGAATCATTTTTCAAAACATTAAAAGGTCGAATTGGTGGTATAATTACCAATAGCTGCTATTTCGCATTTCCCATCATGATAAGTATCCTTAATGTACTGGACAACTTCCAGAGCTTTAGCCCTCTCTTGAATAGATGAATTAGAACCGTTGAATTGAAAGATCTTAGAGTTTGTGTCTAAAATAAAGATGTCTTCGTGATTGAGAGATGACCGAGCAAATGGCACCTGTCCCAATCGTAAGAACAATATTAGTAATATAAAGATGTATTATGTATTATAAAATAAAAGTCACACCTCTTTCACTTGAACAACATGCTTTCCTTTACATACGAACAAACGAGTCTGGTGCTCTTCAGCCTCGGCATGCTTGAATCCTGAGGCAATTCCACCTTCTTGAGGTATTATGCACGGCTTAAAATACGAAAGGAACTTCTCTGTCTCGTGACCTTGTAATTCACGGTATTGTACAGCACGCCCACCCAATGCTGCATCTAGTTCAATAGTCTTGATAGCTGCAATTCCAGATTCATCCTGCACATGTATAATAATATACATAGAATCAGAATATTGTGTTTACATTAGCATTATTAAAGAAACTTGATATATATGAGACTTACCTGACTTGTATCTTTACCTAGCCAATAATGAATATCATGCCGTAGGCCGCCATTTTTCAAGGCAGTTGTCTGCAGAAAGCAGACTTAAGTGTTAGAATATTTTCAGTATAAGACGATAAAATTATACTGACTAACAGTAGCACAATGGTGGCAGAGTGGTGTGAAAAGAAAAGAAAAGCTAAATTTAATTATACTAGTATTTAGATACTCCACTAGGTAGGAATAAATCTTCACCATTTGAATTCAACATAGAAGTAAAGAAAGTAGCACCAAGACAACTGTTCGGTCGAGAATCTATATTATGTATATCCAACAATAGTACTCTTTCTTAGAGCCATAATATGAACAATGCAATAAAATCAAGGTTATCACAGCACTTGTGAACATAATCAGAGCACAATGATATATAAGTAAAGATATTTAAAATGAGTTATCATACAAAATACTGGCATGAAGGTCAAGATCTAAAAGTAAAGATTAAAGAATTAATAAATAACAATGAATATTGATGAAAAACAACCTTCAAAATCACATAGGAATCTCCAGTGAAGAATTTTCCATGTGAAGATTTTGGGAGCGTGACAGGATGAAAATTTTCAATTCGCCAGACCTCAATGCCACTATACTTCAGTCAAGGAGCTAAATGTGTACACTTCAATCATATGTAACTTGTTGTACTATAAATACCAATTGAAAATGTAACTATGGAAATACGAAAATAATTCCATCCCTGTTTTATGACATGTTCACAATAGGATACGCTTTTTGTCCAGCCCCTTGGAAAGCAAGGTCCACATCTTTCATTGAAACAGACATGGTGCTTCAACAAAAACTGTTGTGTTCAAAATGCGAAATTTGGCCTGAAAATGAGACTAAAAAACATGTGCGATAAGTTAGTATAACAAGATGATAGTTACGTTGAAAAAATATGAAGTCAAGACAATGTGTCATCTGAACCAAGATGATAACCAGCTAACAAGATGATAACCAGCTAACAGTGAAAATAACATTTTATATATTACACCGATGGTGCGATTAATATTGCACAACCTAATTAGAATAAAATATAGTGTATATATATAATCAGTATCTTTCTTCCAGAAGTGTCCTAGAAAGATAATCATAGAGAGAAAGCTTATAAGTTATAACCCTACAAAGCAATTTCTTTAACTGTTTCTACAAATTCTCACATGAAAGCAAACACGGAATCAAGCTTCTAAACAACTGTTTGACCAAATGAGTCATCTCAGTTTCCACTCTAAAACATCCAATTTATCGGCGCTAACTAAATCATGAAATTCTGAATTCACTCAAGTTCTTAGGTGAACATTTTATCAAGTGATTTAGAATCCCATTCGGAACATAATTGAATATCAATGCAAATGCGCCAGACACGAAAATCAAACAACATCAAAACAAACACAGAAATCAGCGAAATAATGTTTAACACGAAATCGTACCTTTTTTCTGGATGGAAAAAATCTTGAAGCCCGTCGATGATTAAATCATACAGATCCAATCTAATCAGTCGACTGAGCCCAATCGCCGAAAACGTGGATGGATTTTCGACGAGAGATAACCGCCGAGAGAAATATATATATTTTTATTTACAGAGAGAGTTTTCTGATGAGAGAGTAAAGAGGGAATAATGATGATGATGATGGAATTGGAAAAAGAAGAAAGACAGTTGAAGTGTAAAGAAAATTAGAATATACTCCAGTATTTAATTAATAAAAAAATAAAATTCGTTCTTGACAGGTGTCGTGTGGGAAAGGTGAAAAGATCGTTGACCAACCATATTTCATAGTTTCATGGATGACCACTCAGTAATTAGACCTTTTTTTTTAAATAGGTAAATTTTAGTTTCGATTCAATATAAAAATAATATACTAGAATTAGTAAAGTTTGAAAAAAATAAGTGCAAATAAAATTAAGAGCCCGTTTGGGCGAGCTTATTTAAAATAACTTATAAGATGTTACGTCTTATAAGTTGTTTTAAGACCTTTTTTTTTAAATACGGTAAATTTTAGTTTCGATTCAATATAAAAATAATATAGTAGAATTAGTAAAGTTTGAAAAAATAAGTGCAAATAATATTAAGAGCCCGTTTGGGCGAGCTTATTTAAAAGAGTTTTTAAGATGTTACATCTTATAAACTGTTACGTCTTATTTAATAAATAAGTCGTTAAACCGTTTGGATAAAATAGATATGTAAACTTATAAGATGTTAATTGGTTTGACAATTTAAGATCTTATATAAATAAAATTATCAAAAATAAATTGTTATATATGAAAAAAATTATTTAAAATATTTATATTAACTAAATAATAAATTTGGAATTTTTATATATATATAAAATATAATAATTATAGGGATATTTTGGTCTTTTATGATTTAAATTACAAGAGCTTATAAGCTGTTAAAAAAAAGTAAAGGGGGTATTTTTAAGTTTTTTAAGATTTTTTTTTAAATGTTATCAAACAAATTTGAAGAGCTTATAAGCTCCTTAAAACAACTTATAAGTTGTTTTAAGGAGCTTATAAGCTCAGTCAAACAGACTCTAAAGAGTAATACCGGGTTCAGGACCACTTCATAAAATAAATAAGTTCTGAAACCCCGTCCATAAAAGTAGAAGTTTTATATGCAATTATAGGCAATTGGCACGTGAAAAGTCTCTAATACCCTTACTTGTAATAAATAAACTTTGTGCTTCACCATGTCACAGTGACATACCACCGTGCCACAGTGTACTCCACCGTGTGTCACCGTGACACAGTGAAATGTCACCGTGACACAGTGAAATGTCACCGTGACATAGTGAAATGTGATACGTACCTCGTTGATGGGTTGAGCGGAAGAAGAAGAAACGAATAAAATTGGATACCTGGCGGATGATCCCAAACCTCTGAATCTGATTCGTGAAATAAATTAAGGACGGAACCCTAACCCCCAACACGCGATCGATGCAGCAACTCGGAAATCGATGTATGACACACAAACGAAGTATGTATGCTTCGTTGATTCGTCGGGTTGATCTCTTTTGGCACAATCGAAAAGAGAACGAAAAGAGAGAGAGAGAATAATTCTCGCAAAATAATTCAATATCATAAAAGTTGTGTTCTTAACAAAGGGTTCAAGGGCCTATATATAGGCTGACCTAAAAAGTAAAGGAAAAGGAAACAAAAACAATAAAAATTCCATCGCCGCGTTTTTCCTAATTCTGAAGCTCATGTCGGCCGACAGGTTTTGGATGTCGGCCGACATCCATTCCTCATCTCGGATTCAATCGCGGGCTACACCTCGTGTTTGTCAGAATATGGTCTTCTGACACTTGTCGGCCGACAGGTATGAGATGTCGGCCGACATCAAACCCGAACTTCGGATTTCACCTCGGGTTGAGCCTCGTGTTCCGCAGAATGTCGATTCTTGGTCCTCTGTCGCCCGACAGGCCTTGGTGTCGGCCGACACCAAGCCATTTTCGTGGCTGAACTCCGCGGCGCGTCCTCGGCTCACGTCTGACCTCCGTTCCGGCACATTCTTTGTCGTCTCAGCCTGAAACTCATCACCTTCGGTTGGATTGGCCTCCTTGTACGAAATCATATTGATAATGCTCGGCTTCTCCACTTCACCAATAGGTTTCTTCAACAGCTCTTGCGTCCAGACTTCTTGAATCATCGCCATCAAGCTTGCCTTGAACTTCTTAGCTCTTGAGCGCGTAACTGGTCCAGCTGGAACTCGTACCGGGTCTTGTATCATTGACGACTCTGGGGCTGCATCACTCCCCTCCTCTTGAAGAGGATTTGTCCTCAAATCCAAGTCGTCACCTGCATCGAACAAACTCAAGTCAGTAACATTGAAAGTAGCACTAACATTATACTCACCTGGGAGATCCAATTTGTAGGCGTTGTCGTTGATACGCTCCAACACTTGGAATGGTCCATCGCCACGAGGAAGTAACTTCGATCGGCGCTGAAATGGAAACCTCTCCTTGCGCATATGCAACCACACCCAATCACCAGGCTCAAACACTACTTTTCGACGTCCCTTGTTCGCTTGCTCGGCATATTGCTTGGTTCGCCTCTCTATGTTCATCCTCGCCGTCTCGTGTATCTGTCTCACAAAATCAGCCCTTTTCTGGCCATCAAGGTTAGTATGCTCATGCACAGGTAAAGGCGATAAATCCAAAGGCGTCAAAGGATTAAAACCATACACAATTTCAAATGGCGAAAACTTAGTAGCAGAATGAACACATCTATTATAAGCAAACTCAACATGAGGCAAACACTCTTCCCAAGACTTAATGTTCTTTTTAATAATAGCACGTAGTAAAGTAGACAAAGTCCTATTTACTACCTCAGTTTGACCATCAGTCTGGGGATGACAAGTAGTAGAAAATAACAACTTCGTACCTAGCTTACACCACAATGTCTTCCAGAAATAACTTAGAAACTTAGAATCCCTGTCAGACACAATAGTCCTAGGCATGCCATGCAATCTAACAATCTCTCTAAAGAATAATCCAACCACATGTGATGCATCATCAGTTTTATGACATGGAATAAAATGTGCCATCTTAGAGAAACGATCAACTACCACAAAAATAGAATCACTACCTCGCTTAGTCCTAGGTAAACCCATCACAAAATCCATAGAAATATCAATCCAAGGTGATGCAGGAATAGGCAAAGGCGTATACAATCCATGGGCACTAACTCTAGACTTAGCCTGTTTACATGTAAGACAACGACCACATACCCTCTCAACATCACGTTTCATATGAGGCCAAAAGAAATGCTCATGCAGAACAGATAAAGTCTTAGCAATACCAAAATGTCTCATTAAACCCCCACCATGAGATTCAAGCAACAATAAATCACGCAAAGAGCATTTAGGCACACACAGTTTATTCTTCCTAAATAGAAAATCATCATGCCCAAAGAAATCCCCACTAGCAGTTTGTTCACATGCTTTATAAATCTCACCAAAATCATCATCATGCTCATATAAACCTTTAATATGCTCAAAACCAAGTAATTTAGCATCTAAAGTCGAAATTAGAGCA
This sequence comes from Euphrasia confusa, assembly GCA_954870475.1. NCBI lineage: Eukaryota > Viridiplantae > Streptophyta > Magnoliopsida > Lamiales > Orobanchaceae > Euphrasia > Euphrasia confusa. Next base: position 13,162,498 of record OX940969.1, read on the forward strand.
TACCTCCGAGAAAGGGCATCAACTACCACATTCTCCTTACCTTGCTTGTATTTGATGACGTAGGGAAACGTCTCGATAAACTCCATCCATCTCGCGTGGCGCTTGTTCAGCTTGTTCTGACCCTTGAGGTGCTTCAACGACTCATGGTCGGTGTGAATGATGAACTCCCGAGGCCAGAGATAGTGCTGCCACGTCTGAAGAGCTCTCACCAGGGCATACAACTCCTTGTCATACGTCGGATAGTTCAACGTAGCTCCATTTAGCTTCTCGCTGAAGTAGGCTATCGGACGACGTTCTTGCATCAACACTGCACCAATACCAATTCCAGAAGCATCACATTCAATCTCAAAAGATTTAGAAAAGTTAGGAAGAGATAATACCGGGGCGTGTGTGACTTGTGTCGTGTGTGTGTGTTTTCGTCTTTGTTTTTATTTGTCGTTTATTAGTTGTGTTAGTTGTTTTGGCTCATTTATTGTGTTTATGTCGAGTTGTGTGTGTGTTGATCTCACGGGCGTGTGGAGTTGGTTGTTGTGCATGTTTCAGGGCAAATATCGAAAGAATCGAGAGAAATCGGGTCGAGAACGAAAAGACGAAAGTGGGTTTGACATTTGCATGCAATGTCGACCTACATGTTTGTTAATTTCCTAAATTTGAAGTGGCAGTTGACTTGTGAAATTGAAGTGGCAGTTGGCTTGCGGTTTCCAAGGCTGAGAGGGGACATTTAGGCAAAGATGGAGAAGGAAAAAAATATATTCGACCAGGAACTTCAAGGATAGTGCTGGGTGACGCCGTTCCGGAACCGACAACTTCGGAGAGCACGATCTAGTTCCGAGAGCCATTTAATTCGTGTAATCGGTTTAGTTTCTTTCACCTCCGAACAACATAGATAAGTTTCTTAACATATGTTTTAATTTCTTGCATTTCATTTACGAATGATCGTACTTAGTAATTTGATTTTTGTTTTCAACTTATTAAGAATTTTTGTTTAATGCTTGTTCTTATGCTTTCATTTTCATTTTTGCTTGTCATTTTTATTTTCATTAAAATGTTTAACTAAAGTAGTAACTCGGATGATTATATGATAAACGAAGTAATTGATTTGTATAAACCGGAAAGTCAAAATGCGATTAACACGATCTTAGAATCGTAACCCGACCGGGAGCGAATCTCTAAGTGAATTAAACGCATTTTACGAGTTAAGAAGCCTGATCGGGAACTTGACGTTCGTGTGTTTAATCGTGTAGACCGAAAAAGGGGAAATACAAATCTATTCCTAAGTTTGATTATTATTATCCGAGTCTTTTTAATTATCGCATTTCAATTTAAGTCTTTAAGTTATTGTTTTCATGTTTTTATTTAATTTCTTTGACTAATCGAAATTTTCCTTCAAATTCTGAAAGGCTTCGTCTTGTGTCTTTCCCCACTTGAACTCCACATTCTTCTTGATCACGGCGGTTAAAGGTGCCGCCATGCTGCTGAAATTAGGCACAAACCGTCGATAAAAGCTGGCCAATCCATGGAAGCTCCGTACATCTCCAATGCTCTTTGGCGTTGGCCACTCCTGGATAGCTCGTATCTTTTCCTCGTCAACCTGTACACCCTGTGCACTAACAACAAAACCAAGGAAAACGACCCTATCCGTGCTAAAAACGCACTTCTTACGGTTAGCATACAATTTTTCTTGCCTAAGTGCCAACAAAACAATCCTCAAATGACCCACATGCTCATCATGATTTTTGCTATACACTAAGATATCATCAAAGTATACTACGACAAATTTTCCAATAAAAGCACGCAAAACATGATTCATTAGACGCATAAAGGTACTAGGAGCATTAGTCAAACCAAAAGGCATAACTAACCACTCATATAAGCCAAGTTTTGTTTTGAAAGCAGTTTTCCATTCATCTCCTTCTTTAATCCTAATTTGATGGTACCCACTACGTAAATCAATTTTTGAAAACACGCAGGAACCACATAACTCATCAAGCATATCATCCAGTCTAGGTATGGGATGTCGATACTTTACCGTGATGTTATTGATAGCTCGGCAGTCGCACCACATCCTCATCGTGCCATCCTTCTTGGGTACGAGAAGTACAGGTACCACACAAGGACTCAGACTCTCCTTCACGTGCCCTTTGGTCAACAACTCGCCAATCTGCTTCTCCAACTCCTTTGTTTCCTCCGGGTTGGTGCGGTAAGCCGGGCGGTTTGGTAGCACAGCTCCAGGCACAAAGTCGATCTGATGCTCTATCCCTCGGATGGGTGGTAGACCTGGTGGAGTATCCTCCGGGAAAACATCATCGAACTCCTGCAAAACAAACTGAATAGAAGGGGGTAGAGGGGGTAGATCGTTAGTAATAACCAAGTTCCCCTTCCACAACAGCACGAACATCTGCCTCTTCTCATTCACTGCTTCTTTCACATCACTAGCCCTTGCAAGGTAGGCTCTGTGAAGCAAGGCATTCTCCTTTGTTTGTAAGTACTGCTCTTTGGGAGATGCCTTGTCAGCCTCCTTTTGTAGCTGCACTTGGTCCTCGTAAACCTGTTTAGGAGTGAGAGGAACAAGTGATACCTTTTTACCGTTATACTCAAACGAGTACTTGTTGGTGAAGCCGTCGTGTATGGATCTCCTATCGAACTGCCACGGTCGTCCCAACAAGATGTGACTCGCTTGCATAGGGATGACGTCACACAGCACCTCATCCTCGTACTTCCCAATGCGGAAAGGTACCTTCACTTGTTTGGTCACCCTGATGATACCGCAATCATTCAACCACTACAGACGGTATGGCTTTGGATGATTCACCTCTGGTAACTCCAATTTCTGAACCATGTTTGCACTTACCACGTTCGTACAACTCCCACCATCAATGATCACACTACACACCTTATCCTTCACATGACATCTCGTGTGGAAAAGGTTCTCCCGCTGCTCCCTCTCCTCGGGCTGTGTATGTGCACTCAAGACTCTCCTAGCTACAAACAGGTTACCCTCGATGGCTAAGATCTCCTCCTCATCCTCGGAATCCACTGTAGCTGTAGGTGTCGGTTCCTCGCCTTCACCATCAGTCACGACCTCTCCGTCGTCTCTCAAGATCATGAGTCGTCTGTTAGGACACTCACTCATAATGTGCCCAAATCCCTGACACTTGAAGCACTTCTTGTCTCGGTTGCGACTATCAGGATTTGATGGGCAGCCCTGAATCGCTGAACTTGCTCCCTCCGAACGACCCTTAAAGAAGGTCTTCTTCTCATCCCGAGGTGGAACCTCCTTCTTCAATTGGTTCCCTTTAGGTGTAGAACCACTTGGGCCTTGGGGTGATCTCCAAGGAGACTGATGCGGCTTTGCACTGCTAAAACTACCCCTCCTCTTGTGCTGATTCTCAATCTTGATCGCCATGTGAACCATGTCCTCTAATTCGACGTACGGTTGCAACTCCACGGCATTCCAAATCTCCCAATTCAGTCCAGCCAAGAACCGAGCCATGGTAGCTTCCCGATCCTCTTCAATGTTGGCCCGAATCATTGCCACCTCCATCTCCTTAAAATATTCATCTACGCTCTTCGTCCCCTGTCGTAGATTCTGCAGCTTGTTGTATAACTCTCGGTAATAGTGAGAAGGAACAAATCTCTTTCGCATCACAGACTTCATCTCGGCCCATGTTTCAATAGGTTGCTCATAGTTTCTCCTCCTACTGGCAACCAGCTGATCCCACCAAACCAAGGCATAGTCAGAAAATTCGATAGCCCCCAATTTCACCTTCTTGAGCTCGGAATAGTTGTGGCAGTCAAACATCATCTCAACCTTTCTCTCCCATTCGATGTACAACTCTGGATCGTTCTTTCCCATGAATGTGGGAACAGTCATCTTGATGGTGCTCAAGTTGTTATCCATCTCTTCAGCCTCATCGTCTTCGGGGTTGGCATCCCTGTTTCGCCCATTACGACGATGCTGGTTATCTCGCCCGACGTTGCACATTGCGACTCTCCGAGTCTCTGCATTCTCTCGACGAGATTTTTCCTCTAGGGCAATGAGTCGGTCATGTACCACATCCATCTCCGTTGAGAGGAGCTTTGCCATTCGGTTATCTACCACATCCATGATGGACTGTAATTGGTCGTTGTTAATAGACCCCTCAGCTGTCTCCTTATTTTTCGGTTCTCCAGACATACCTGCACAGAAAACGTTAGTAATAAAAGCAATAAAAGTAAAAGAAACCTCACCACCTCACAAACGCTCGTGTATCACACTCAAGATGGGATTCACTCAGCACTCGTGTTTCACTCAGGTATGGCTTTTTTCACTCTAATGTTCTCACACACTCTGCCTTTTACCACTCAAATTCTCCCTCAATGTATCGAACTCCGCGATCTACCAGACGAGATCAGAACCGACAAAATCCACAAAAACACACACTACAACGTAGAATGGAACAAAAAAATTCGGAAAATTTCGGAACGAAAAAAAACGATAGCACCAAATTGGCTCAAAATGATGCCGGAAAACTCAGGAATCACACACAAAAATATGGTCCAAGTATTCGACTTACTACCAGAAACGAGACTCCCAAAAAAATTTTTGAGAAAAACGGAGTGGAAATAATTTTTATATAATTTTTTTTTTTGTTTTTTTTTTGTGCTTACGGATGAAAGAGATCCGATTCAGCAAGAAGAAAAGAAGAAAGAGAAGAACAAGAGAATCGAGGTCACGTAATCAGAAATTAGAAGCCCTAACCTGGGCTCTAATACCAGATGATGCGTACCTCGTTGATGGGTTGAGCGGAAGAAGAAGAAACGAATAAAATTGGATACCTGGCAGATGATCCCAAACCTCTGAATCTGATTCGTGAAATAAATTAAGGACGAAACCCTAACCCCCAACACGCGATCGATGCAGCAACTCGGAAATCGATGTATGACACACAAACGAAGTATGTATGCTTCGTTGATTCGTCGGGTTGATCTCTTTTGGCACAATCGAAAAGAGAACGAAAAGAGAGAGAGAATAATTCTCGCAAAATAATTCAATATCATAAAAGTTGTGTTCTTAACAAAGGGTTCAAGGGCCTATATATAGGCTGACCTAAAAAGTAAAGGAAAAGGAAACAAAAACAATAAAAATTCCATCGCCGCGTTTTTCCTAATTCTGAAGCTCATGTCGGCCGACAGGTTTTGGATGTCGGCCGACATCCATTCCTCATCTCGGATTCAATCGCGGGCTACACCTCGTGTTTGTCAGAATATGGTCTTCTGACACTTGTCGGCCGACAGGTATGAGATGTCGGCCGACATCAAACCCGAACTTCGGATTTCACCTCGGGTTGAGCCTCGTGTTCCGCAGAATGTCGATTCTTGGTCCTCTGTCGCCCGACAGGCCTTGGTGTCGGCCGACACCAAGCCATTTTCGTGGCTGAACTCCGCGGCGCGTCCTCGGCTCACGTCTGACCTCCGTTCCGGCACATTCTTTGTCGTCTCAGCCTGAAACTCATCACCTTCGGTTGGATTGGCCTCCTTGTACGAAATCATATTGATAATGCTCGGCTTCTCCACTTCACCAATAGGTTTCTTCAACAGCTCTTGCGTCCAGACTTCTTGAATCATCGCCATCAAGCTTGCCTTGAACTTCTTAGCTCTTGAGCGCGTAACTGGTCCAGCTGGAACTCGTACCGGGTCTTGTATCATTGACGACTCTGGGGCTGCATCAACAGCTCATTCTAAATTTCATATTCCCTTGGTATTGACTGAAAATGCAACATGTAACATAGAAACCGATAGTGACGCTGCAGAATTAATATAAAGAGCAGTTCTTATTATATGGGATGAAGCTCCAATGATGCACAGATAACATAATCGCTATTCTTAACAGCTTCATCATTTATTAATCCTCTTTGGTCGAAATTTAATTCATCACAGTATGATTTCTTTTGGAGTTGGATAGATTTGGAAAAAAATTCAGTTTTTTAGATTTTTTTTTCCTCTAACACCTTTATTTATAACACAGGAACTGTTTTGAAGCTCTAGATAGAACAGTTCGAGATATTATGAAACGCGACAATCCAGCATCTGCTCATATTCCGTTTGGAGGGAAGGTTGTAGTCTTTGGAGGCGACTTCCGTCAAATTCTTCATGTGATTCAAAAAGGCACGCGTCAGGAAATTGTTCATGCAACTATCAATTCATCTCCAATTTGGAATAACTGCAAGATTTTGAGATTAACGAAAAATATGAGATTGGAAAATGTCGATGAAGGAACTGATGTTTCTGCTTTAAGACGATTTGCAGATTGGATGACTAAAATTGGAGATGGGACTTTGGGAGATGTTAACGATGGAGAGGCCACGATTGAAATTCCCAATGATCTTATCATATCCAACTCTGCCGACTACATCGGTTCGATCGTTGATGCCATTTTTCCTGATTTTCAGCAGCATATTGGAGACCTCTCTTTCTTGCATGGTCGCGCTATTTTAGCTCCTACATTAGAAGAAGTCGAAGCAGTTAATGAGTATATGATTTCCTTGCATTCAACAGAAGAGAAGGTTTATCTAGCTTAGTGCGGATACTATTGATTCAGCGGATAAAGGAACTACGATGTTCGATCAAATGCATTCTCCAAAATATTTAAATTCAATAAAATGTTTTGGATTACCGAACCATGTTCTTAAGCTAAAGGTTAGTTCTATATCTCTGAAAATTTTAGTTTTTTAATTAATCAGTCTTGCTGTTTAAATAGCATTTAAAGTAAAATTCATTCTTGCTGTATAAATAGTATTTATAAAATTTATCATTCATGTGCATAAGATTAGGATCTTCTACATATAAACTATAATTTATAAAAATTTACATTGAGCATTTAAAATTTTCAATTTAGTATAAAATTTTAATTTTAGTAAATACTATGAAATTTAAATTACTGCACTTTTTTTATGAATGCTTTCCTTAATTTAATGCAATGTTTTGTAGGTTGGAGTGTCAATTATGTTGTTAAGAAATATTGACCACACCGCCGGATTATGTAACGGGACTCGATTGGTTGTGACCAAGTTGGGAAACTACGTTATTGAAGCAAAGGTTTTAGGAGGGGAACAACAAGATGAAATCGTATGCATTCCAAGGTTGGCACTTTCTCCTTCAGATTCAAAATTACCTTTTCGATTTCAACGTCGCCAATTCCCAATTATGATTTCGTATGGTATGACCATAAACAAAAGTCAAGGGCAATCTTTGTCAAAAGTGGGGATTCTGTTGAGAAAGCCTGTTTTCACACACGGGCAATTGTATGTTGCAGTTTCAAGGGTCACTAACAGAGCATGTTTGAAATTCTTAATATGTGACGAAGATGGAAACTTGACAAATAAAACTAGAAATGTTGTGTACAGAGAGGTTTTCAGAAATTTGCAGTAAATTTAAATTGAACTTATATTTTTTTTTCTATGTTTCGGAACTCTGAAAGTTTGAGGTTGTTTTTAATTTTATTTAAATCAACATATGTATACAAATAAAATTATTGTACAAAAAATTAAACATATATACTTAAATTAAGATTAAAATAAATCGGGTAAAACTTTGAGTTGTACTCCCAGTTCAACGCACGGGCCGAATAAACTAGTTAGAAATAATTACTTGATTCAATTTTAAAATAAATTATTCAAATAAATTAATTTAATGGAGTGTAATGAGATTATTATTATATAAAAATGCATTAATGACGAATAATAATCATAAAATAATTAATTTTAATTTTTAATTTGACATTTTAATATAATAATATTGAGTAGAATTAAATTATCACACCCCGTTTTATTTTATTAAATAAGTAAATAATAAGTATTAATTTTATAAAGAACCAAGGGCGGAAAATTTGAAAACTTAGACGTCCACGTCGACATTTGAAATTCCAAAGGTAAAAAACATTAAATAAAGTAAATGCAGCGGAAATATTTAAATTTATTACCATATGGAACACATACTTAAAATAAATAAACTGATTAAACATTTGTACGAATCACGGCGCAGAAGCATCCTCGACTACTCCGGTTAATCAAAAGTATCACCTGAAATTATTTATGTTAACAAGGGTCAATCCACTGACTGTCAAGTAGGCATGCATTCTATATGCTTTAATCTTTCCACTCTTAGTTTGTATTTTAAAAGTTGATCTTTAATGCAATGCAACGACGTACTTAACTTAGACGTATGACATAAACTTTACTTGAAACGTTTACGTAACTTTTCGTTAACATTATCATTCGTTCATATCTTTACGTTTAGACGCGAGCCCACTTGACATCGTAAGGGTTACCCCAGTCCATTGAGGTCATTCGTTTGTTAGTTGCACACCCTGTTTAGAGGCCCTTTCACACTCTAGCCATTGAGGCCATTCATTGTTAGTTGCACACCCTGTCTAGAGGCCCTTTCGACGCTCTAGCCATTGAAACCATTCGTTTGTTAGTGCCACCCTGCTTAAGGTAGTTCCGTACGATGCCCAACATGTCTTTACTTTGACATTTAATTACTTTCGTTATTTAATATTTTGACCATGAAATGGACTTTTAATGCATACGAATCCTAACGTGTATGCATGAACTTATGACATGAATAAACTCACTTCATCATGAACAATTCAACATGAACTATTCAACTTAAATCATAACACATCAAATAATTAAGTACAATCATTCTCAAATACAATGACAACAAATAGAAGAGTTAAAACATAGAATTAAACATTCAATATCATACACAGAATGACACCCAATTCCAAACACATAAAGTTATACATCAATCATATATATATATATATATATATATTGTTGAAATATGACTCGAATCCAAAGAGAAGTAAATCGGGATGAAATTTGGAGTCGGGATGCGAAAAGATCGATGTAGCAGTCTGGCGCGTTCTCGCCAGCCTGCTGAGGCTGTGGCGCGTTCGCGCCAGCTTTCTTGTGCGATTTTTCGCTGCGTTTTTGGACTCCAAATATGGGTTTTTTGATTTATTGGTTAGGAAATAAGAATTATATTGGAATATAATTCTATTCCTTAGGGATTTAGGAGTCATATATTAGGAAAAGGATTTATTCCTAATTCTAATTGTTACCAATTCGATAGGTTTGCTACACTTATAAATTGGGGTTCTCCAGTAGACGAAAATCATAGGGTGAATTATTGTAAGCCTCAACGATGTAGTCGATTGGTTCTTTCTTCCCGTGGTTTTTTCCCGTGTTTCGGGTTTCCACGTAAATTGTGTGTTCGTTCTTTCGTTTATCTTTTTCTTCGCATCTCATATATATTTCGAGAGCCGTGAGAGATTTAGTTTCAATATTCGCAACAAGTGGTGTCAGAGCATCGTAAAGAGCACAACAAGTGGTATCAGAGCTAGGTTACGATCCTGTGACCTATTATCAAGAGCTTTCGTTGGGGATCCCGGACGGGGAATCCATACAAGGCGGGCGTTGCGGATATTGGTGTTTCTAGATCAAGGTGGAGCTCGAGAATATTTTGGGAGATGGCGACGATGGTTGATATTCGGTGTTAGATCGGAACACGTGGTTCTCTTCATGGCGATTCAAGGTGGAGTTGGTTCAGTGGTTCTAACCAACTAGGATCTTGATGATGTGTTGCTGAGGCATGGTGAAGATGTCAAGCGCGATGGAGCCATAAGAGAAGGTATGGAAGAATAGAAAGGTGAGGTATAATTGCACTCTATCCCTCCGGTGATTTGTTTCATGCGGTCGCGGCTTTGCGATCGAGGGAGACGGTGAAGGAGGTTTTGAGAAGTGAAAACCCGGGGGAATGTCTTGGTGTCCAGAGTTGGGCAAAGATGAAGAAATTCCAGGGGGTTTGTCATTACTGCAAGTAAAAGGGCGTGGTGAAAATCTAGGTGAATTTCTTAATGGCCAAGGTGGAGCATGGAAGAAATTCTAGGGGGTTTGTCACTACTGCAAGGAAGATGGCCACGTGAAGGGGGACTGTCAGGCCCTGATGAATCGGAGAAAGGAATCGAAGGTGGCCGATTCCGGAGAAGGAGGTTTCACTGATGGGGAACTCCTGGTTGTCTCTGATTTGGGGAACGAGTGAGGGGTGGATCTTGGATTCTAGATGTTCGATGGTGTCGGTGGAACGGTAGTCATGGGGCATGACACATCGTGTGAGAAACGCGGCACGGGAACTGTGAGAATCAAGATGGTCGATGGACATATTCGAACCCTCGGTACTGCAAGGTACGTTCCGGTCCTGAATGGTAATCTTATCTCTCTCAGACCTTAGATCCGAATGAGTATCAACTTCGGTAAAGGTGGACTGTTGAAAGTAAGTCGGGGCGACTTATTTTGCGAGGCGAGAGAAAGATTTGGTAGATTGTATGAGCTATACGGCAAAACAATTACCAAGTGGACAACTGCCTCTGTCCAAGGAAGTCATTCGCTGGAAGGTGAGTCGGGATCACCTTGCTTTTAAAAGTCATGTGCATGTGTGTTGGTGTCGGGGACACCGGGAATACTAACCCGAATAGTATTCAAAATTTGGATAATCGAGCCTAGGCGTACTATGGATAGCACTGGAGTATTAGCGAATGCAGGAAGTGCTGATAGTAGTGGGAAGGCGAGATTTGAGAATGGAGATTGCGTGTAGGTCATAGAGCTTGGTGGTACCCAAGGGATGATCGGTGCAATTTCGCATTCTTGTACCAAGTTTGGTGTTGTTCAAACTTAGGTTGCTCATGTTTTGAGTGAGTCCTGCGGGGCTGGGTGGAAGGAAGAAACATTGGTCTATGATCGTTGGAGGATGGTGCGACTTGGAGTTGCGGGGATTCTCGTCAAGGTGGAGATTTGTTGAAATATGACTCGAATCCAAAGAGAAGTAAATCGGGATGAAATTTGGAGTCGGGATGCGAAAAGATCGATGTAGCAGTCTGGCGCGTTCGCGCCAGCTTTCTTGTGCGATTTTTCGCTGCGTTTTTGGACTCCAAATATGGGTTTTTTGATTTATTGGTTAGGAAATAAGAATTATATTGGAATATAATTCTATTCCTTAGGGATTTAGGAGTCATATATTAGGAAAAGGATTTATTCCTAATTCTAATTGTTACCAATTTGATAGGTTTGCTACACTTATAAATTGGGGTTCTCCGGTAGACGAAAATCATAGGGTGAATTACTGTAAGCCTCAACGATGTAGTCGATTGGTTCTTTCTTCCCGTGGTTTTTTCCCGTGTTTCGGGTTTCCACGTAAATTGTGTGTTCGTTCTTTCGTTTATCTTTTTCTTCGCATCTCATATATATTTCGAGAGCCGTGAAAAATTTAGTTTCAATATTCGCAACAAGTGGTGTCAGAGTATCGTAAAGAGCACAACATATATGTATACTTGCGCACATACAACTAATAAGTTTTACTTTGTTGTTATTTATGCATATAAGTATAACACATGTACATAGTAATTAATTTGCTGTTGCTACTTTCATACCAATACACATACGTACACATTAACTTATATCTATATTTATATACACACGCCCCTACATACATATTACATAGAGCAAGTATGCTATATACATTCCCATATATACGACTGCCAACCACATCACCATCCCTCTCTTCTATAACTCACACACTCATCTGCACATACATATATATATTATATAGATAAATACTCCATACACAAATAATATATACATACATATTACATTTTCTAAGTATATGCATCAGTTCACATATGGACAAGAACATGCAATCATATATCTATCTCCACGTATAGGGCAGGAACAAGGAACAAAATCACACGAATTAAATGATATGATAAACCCTAGATTCCAAAAGTAATCTAACTACTTGTAATCTAAGAACCTATAACAACCCAAAAATTTATTTACTAAAACCTTGAATTCACCTAAATAAATATATAAATTTATAAACTAATTTAAGAAGTTAAATTAAATTTCAAAATAAAATATATTTTAATTAAACCTTATATTTGATAAATAATATAATGATAATTATAAAATTAATATTTATATCTAACTTAAATAATTTAATATAATATAATTTTAAATTATTAAAAACATATCTTTAAGAGCAAGACATATTAATATATAATAAAAGTTACCAAAATAAAATAAAATCTTAGAAAGTTTTCCCTCATAATCACTTACTCCCTCCCTCCCAGAAAAGATGCAATACTTCCTTTGTAATTTACAAAGGAAGTATTGCATCTTTTCTGGGAGAGAGGGAGTATATATATTCATGCTATTCTCTACGATTCCCCACCCACATATAAACATCGAACGAAAACACGCACTGCAGCGACATCAGGTACATAATCTCTACTCTGATCTTTGTTCTTCCTCACATTGTTCTTATTCTTTTAAAACAAAACAAATCCCTAGTTTCACCTTTATGACCAATAGCTACTGATACATTCATTATCGATCCCCTCTACAAACCACCTCCAATCTCATCCGATAAATTACCCAGCCGCCACCACCTTCTACTCAAACCTCTCTACCATAATAGATACAAGTCCTCTAGTCATACCCATATCCAGCCCGTTCCCTATATAATACAGTCTACAAATCACCACAAGAAGAAAATCGGCCTCTGAACCTAAACCTCAATTTTTTTTATCAGAACCCATTAACACCTTTTCACACTTTGTTAAAATATTTGTTCGTAGAGGAAATGAGAAGGAAAGAAGCTCTTATCCACAAAACAATTCACAAGTCCTTTATTTATTTATGTTAATTGTAGAAAGACCCTTTAGTTGGATTTATCACGGGCCACTCCATCGTAAGTTTAAGAAACTACTCCACTATTTAGGTCCTGCCATGTCTTACAAGTTATAGTTTGACCCCTGAACTTTATAGGAGTTAATATTTAAACTCGAAACTTCATAAATCCCACTTCTACCCGACAACCATAAATCAAACAAGCTATACTATTGACAATTCAAACAATTTATTAATTTAAGGAGACATATTTGTAGAGAACGAGACTCACGAGCCTTAGGAGCGCAGCTTACGCTTAACATTCACGTCACGACCTCTTCAAGGTAGCTAGGTGTCATGTTGTCGATTTACCTTGTTTACTACTTCTTTCATTATGTGTGTCTCTATGTGTGCATTTATGTGAATTTATTAAAAATATATTTTACGTTGTATAACCGGAGACCGGGAAAAGGGTCGAAGGGGACCAATGCAATAATTGGCGCAACTCATAATATCCAGATTATTAAATGGATATCATGTTTATTAAAATTACAATATTTTTGTTGGAAATCGATATCCCGGGCTATTAAAATTTGCGGAAAATAATAACCCGAACGAAATCCTCCATCGCCGGAATAATCGGATCCCCGACTCATCCGCAGGAGTCCGACCTTTGGAGACTACGCGCCCGAAGACACGCAGCCCGCCCCCAGCCGAAGTCCCCCACGAGTCGGATCCACGAACGCGAACCACCGTACGACGGAACCGGGCCCGACGAGAGCTCCACCGCGGACAAGCCGCGGCAAAACCCTAGCCGAGCCCCCGCCGCGAGGGGCTCGCGATCGCGCACCATGCGATCGCTGGGGCTGCCCAGAAGCCCCCAGTGGTGAGTCCGGCGACTCACCACCCCCGCCGGAGGAGGGCGGTCAGCCCCCAGCTGACCCGCCGCGGCCCAGCCGCGGCTTCCCTCGCGATCGCGCACCAGCCGCGATCGCTCACCCCAGCCGGAGCCGGGGTGACTCCCATGCGCACGCCGCCGGTCGAGGGCTGGGGAGAGACCAGCTGCCGTGGCACCAGCCCACGGCGGTCTCCCCGCGATCGACCCATGGTCGATCGCCTGCCCCGGCGGTCCAGCCGGGGCTCCCTCGTCCGCACGCGTTCGATCGAACCCTAGGGTTCGATCGGTCCCTTGGCTCCAAGCCGAGGGTCCTTCGATCTTCGCCGGGGATCTCGAATCCCCGTCCCCGAAGTTCGTACGTTTACCCGGATCGTGTGTTCATGTACATACTACAATCAATTCACACAAAATCATAAAAGAGGGTTTATGATTTATTACCTTCGATTCGTTGTACGGAGAAACGAATTAACGCGTTGATGACCTTGCGATCTTCCCACGTATTCCTTGCACCTCGTTCGAACGTCGTGTGGGCGACGATCTATCGAACTCCTATGGATCTCCTTCACTCTCCAAGACTTTATAATTGGCGTAACTTAGGTTGTGAAAAGTGAAGACCATGTAGTGCTTTTATAGGCTACGTAGGGGATCATAAGGAGAATAAATATTGGGCTTCTAAATATTGAAGATTAAATTGGGTCCAACCCAAATCCATTAATCCTTATCAATATTAAATTTTATTTATTTTCCACTATATAAATAAAATTGCACTCCCAATATTAATCCATATTATATCAAATAATATTTCTCCGATTAGTATTACATATTCCGTGTATTTAAGATTTAAATATCCATGAATAAATTTATTTATTGCTCAATAAATATTATTCATTTCTTGTATCCGAGAATAGTACCGTTCAACTTTAATTATTATGCGGATTAAATCCACCTGCAGGGTTTACATAATAATTCCTTATGAACTCATCTCGGGGATATTATCAACCCTTACGGGATACACTTTCCTGTCAAGTATTCACGGCATGTCGTATATAAAATATAGTGACCCAACTTAACCGGTAATTAACCCAATAATTAAATCGGTTAATTCCTTTGGAAAATCAAAGTCACTGATATCAAATATACACACCCGCAATAATATCGAGGATTAAGAATAAAATACTCTGAGATTTAAATTGATTATCCAAGGCAATCCTAATCAATAAATCTCAAGCGATCCGCCCAATACACCAAGTGTACAAGTGTGATAAAATAATTAAGATAAATCATTTTCTCTCTCACACAACGACTATACCGATGGATTGGTCCGTGTCCATCTAGGTCGTGAGCAACTGTTCGATTAAATACGAGTAACCGATAGTATGATCTTCTGTGTGCCCATGCAACACCATACTAACTACAACGTATAAAATCCAGGACTATGATTTGCATATATTAATTAATAATAATCAATTGCAAATAATTGTTTATTAATTAAATAGGTTAAATGCCATGACCGGGAGTTTACCGGTACTTAAATCTAGACATTAAGTACACAACTCCAACAATTTTCATGTTATCCAGATTATTAAATGGATTTCATGTTCTATTAAAATTACAATATTTTCATGTTATGTTCATTTGGTTATACATGTATTTGATTCTAGTATTTGGATGAGGTAATGACCCTATTGAGCGCTTTGAGCTCACCCTTTCGACAACAACTATTTTTAGGTACACACAAGGATGCCGAGCGAGGAGAGTGATCAAGGATGAAGGATAAATTAAAATAAATGAACGTCCCTTTGTGCCATATTTGTCGTGACCTGTTTTCATATATGAATTATGATATCATGTACTTTTTCCAAATAGATTATTGACTTATTCTTGAATCTCATGTTTTACTACTGTTCCAATTAAGTCTTCATGTGGTCGAAGTGGTCAGGCTCATTCTTACCCATAGTTACATATACAAATAAGTTTTATTCAGCATGCATGTTGGCTTTCTATTTTATATATATACATATAGGTGCGTACTAATAGTTCATGGTATATTTATATATATTTGCATGCACATGTAATAATACGTAGGTATGTGTAAATATTAGGGATACTTGTAGGCTAGTAGCTGACCTATAGGCACTTTTGTACTTTGGTTACTCACCTTGCAATCTGTACACCCGACTAACTGAACTTTGACGAAATTGCATTTTCATTTGGAAAGGGGCGGTTTCCGGCCACACGTGAATTGCACGTGATGTCCCATGCCAAATGTCGCGTTTTGCTTGGACTGAAGATAAAAATTACATTACTAACCCTAGAGTCATTTTTCAATATATAAAATGTTATATATTAAACTTAATTGGGCAGCTTGGCCCAGTACCCGGCGAGCTTCTGGTCCAGGTGGGCCATGTTGTAGACGATCTCGATCCCGTGGATCCTGCAGTAATCGATCTTGTTCTTCACGGATTTCAGCAGGTAATGATCGCCGATGGAGTTGTCGCAGGGATTCAGGGGCGAACCCGTCACCAACAAAATTCTAGGTTTTTCGTTGAAGTGATTTGGGAATTGGGGGTTTTTCTGCAGCCAAGCCTTGCGGTCTTCGTCCCACGTGCTGATTTTGGGGCCGAGGGCGAAGGTGGCGTTCAGGTCGAGGAATCGCTCGGGCTGATCGTCCGGGTCGGTCGAGTCCTTATCGGATCGGATCTCGGCGAGGATCCGATTCGTTTCCTCGACGAGGTGCTGGTTCTCCGCCTCGGCCTCGGAGGAGACGAGGCCGCCGAGGGGGAGGATGGAGGCGGCGCGGCCTCGGGGAACGGTGACCGACATCGGGAGAGGACCGGAGTTCCTCTTCTGAGCAGAGAGCGTGTTTTCCGAACCCATCAGCTCCGGAGAAAATTCCGCTAGGGTTTAAGCGCGGCGTGAAAGTGACAAGTTGCTGTTGAGTGTATTTTTACCCTCTCTAGAAATCACCGTATACGTACGCTGGTATAAGAAGTCTCTCCGTGCAAAAAAAAATGGGAATAATATTATGTAGAGGATGGAGAACTGAGGAAGAAGAAGAAAGAAAGTACAAACACCTAAATCTGTGATTCGTTTTTTTTTAATTTATTAAAATGAGAAATAAAATAATAATAAAATTAGTATCTGGGTCGAAAATGGTTGAATAACGTGGGTTGGTAAAATGTGAATAATGGGAAGACGATAGTGAAGGCGACAGACAGAACAACAATGGCGCTGCTGTTTATGGACTGTTTGGGGGAGACGCGTTTTGATTTTCATTTTAACCCTTTTTTCATTTTCATTTATTATTATTTATTAATATGGGGAAATTTCGAATATACCCTCCATTAGCTGATAATAAAAAATGACAGGTCATGTGCATCTCACGTGTGGCCGGAAACCGCCCCTTTTCAAATGAAAATGCAAATTCGTCAAAGTTCAGCTAGTCGGGTGTACAGATTGCAAGGTGAGTAACTGAAGTACAAAAGTGCCTATAGGTCAGCTACTAGCCTCCAATTATCCCTAAATATTATGTGTAAATATGTGCCTATATATATGTATATCAATATAATTGTTATATATATGCATACATTGAAACGAATATAAGTATGCTACGTGTGTATGTAGTAATATTGTTTTGATTATTTAATAATTTTACTAATTAAATTTTCTCATATAGTACTAATTTTTGCTTTTTTTTTTAAATAAAATTTTCTGACACCCGCACTTTATTAAATGTTATTTTCAAAATTAACACCTTCCGCAAATGCAATGTCTGGCCTTGTGCTAGTCATAGCATACATAAGACATCCAATTACCTTGGAGTATTCCAACTGGGAGATTGCAACACCCGTATTGGGCATGAGTTTTACACTCGAGTCATATGGAGTACTGACCGTAGAATAGTTATCACAATGAAATTTCTTTAACACTTTCTCACTGTAATGAGATTGAGTTAAAGTAACAACATTATTTTCACGAATGATTTTAATTCCCAAAATCACATCCGTCTCCCCCATATCCTTCATATCGAAGTTTGATGATAAAAATGACTTAGTCAAATCCACTTGTTTTTTGTCAGTACCAAAGATAAGCATATCATCAACATATAGACAAATGATGACTCCTTTACCAAAGTCATCGAATTTGCTATACACACACTTGTCCGATTGGTTTAACTTAAAACCATTCGACAAAGTTACTTCATCAAATTTTTGATGCCACTGTTTAGGTTCTTGTTTTAATCCATCCAAGGATTTAACAAGTTTACATACTTTATGCTCATTACCAGGCATAACGAACCATTCGGGTTGTTTCATGTAAATCTCTTCCTCTAACTCACCGTTAAGGAATGCCGTTTTTACATCCATTTGATGGATCACTAGATTATTTATTGCAGCCAAGGCTATCAATAATCTAATCGTAGTTATTCTCGCAACAGGAGCATAGGTATCGAAGTAATCAATACCTTCCTTTTGCCTAAAGCCTTGAATGACTAATCGGGCTTTATACTTTTCAATTGAACCATCGACTTTCATCTTTTTCTTAAAGATCCACTTGCATCCTAATGGTTTACAACCGTTAGGTAAATCAGCAAGCACCCAAGTGTTGTTTCCCATAATGGAATCCATCTCATCATTGATGGCTTCTTTCCAAAATGCAACATCTTGCGATTTCAAGACTTCCTCGTATGTTTTAGGCTCATCATCAAAATGATAGCTATACGAGTATTGAAATCCAACTTCGTCCCTTGATCCTTCAACCAGAAAGGTCTGGAAATCAGGATCGAACGATTTCTTAGTCCTTATCCTCGTGCCTCGACGAGGTTCAAGCGACTCAGGCTCGGGCAAGGTTAATTCTTTGCTTTCAGCCACCTTAGGCACCAGATCCTTGGTCCTAACCATTGATGAAAATCTAGTTCCATCAAATATGGCGTCCCTCGATTCTATGATAGAAAGAATCGCTACTGAATCATTCGGCTCAATCACATAGAATCGATATGCCTTGGAATGCACATCATATCCAACAAAGATGCAATCAATGCCTCTTTCTCCCAAAGTTTTCCTTTTGGGATCCGGTAGTCTTACGACAGCCCGACAGCCCCAAACCTTAAGGTAATTAAGGTTCGGCTTCTTTTTGTACCAAAGTTCGTAGGGGGTAACTTTGTTCCTTTTGTTAGGAACCCTATTTAACAAATAGCAAGCCGTTAACACGGCTTCTCCCCAAAATCCATTATTCAGACCCGAATAAGACAACATGGAATTCACCATTTCCCTTAGTACCCGGTTTTTCCTTTCGGATATACCGTTTTGTTGAGGAGTATAAGGAGCAGTAATTTCATGTATAATACCACACGATTCAAATAAAACAGGATCGTAATATTCACCACCCCTATCGGTTCTCAACTTTTTAATCATGCACTCTTGTTGTAGTTCAACTTCAGTTTTAAATACTTTAAACTTTTCTAGCGCTTCATCTTTAGTACTTAGCAGAAATACATAGCAAAATCTAGAATAATCATCTATGAAAGTTACTAAGTATTTCTTATTCCCCAACAAAGGTGTAGCATGGAAATCACATAAGTCGCTATGCACAAGTTCAAGCATACAAGATTCACGTTGAACATCTTTAAAAGGCTGCCTAACGATTTTAGTTAGCATGCATGTATTACACTTATCTTCTTCTATGTTCATAGCAGGAATTAATTCAAGTTTGGACATATCAATCATGCGCTTATAATGAACATGTCCTAGTCTATCATGCCACAATAATGAATCATTCACTTTAGAAGAAACCATAAGAACAGAATCATCAACTTTATTCATAATATTAAGCATAAACATCCCATTACATTGGTATCCAAAACCGACAAACACACCGTTCTTAGTCAATGCATATTTATTAAATTCGTATACTTGTTTATATCCATATTTGGATAAAACACTACCGTATACAAGATTTTTCCTTATTCCAGGTACATGTAATACATCTAATAATACTAAGGACTTTCCGGAACTGAATTCCAACAACACTTCGCCGCGACCAAGAATAGGGGCGGTTGACTCGTTTCCCATGTAAAGCACTGATCCATCTACAACTGGTTCATACTTTTGAAACCAATGACGATCCTTGCAAACATGCTTAGTAGCACCCGAGTCAATCCACCACGCCACCGAATCATCCTGCACATAAAATGCTTCAGAAACTATAGGGACATAATTTAAATTTACATCTAAATTATGTATAGTAGTCTCACCTTGATTGGTGTCCGGACCCTGGTTATTAGACCTTTGTCCTGAGCGATTATTCATCGTTCCCTTTTTATTCTTGTTCGCACGACAATCACTTTTAAAGTGACCCGCTTTTCCGCATATCCAGCAAGCGCCCTTAGGCTTCTTATACTCTCAGCATTGTTGTCGTTGTTGTTGTTGTAGGGACGCTTTGTCCCTCGGTTCTTATACGAACTCTCCCTTGCTTCCATCATATTGATAGTTGCAGACCTTATCGGTTCCTTGTCCTTGGGTTTTTCACCCTCTTGCGCCCTTAGAGATTCCTCTATGCGCAAGTGACTACCGAGTTGTACTAAAGACAACTCTTCCTTTTTATGTTTCAAGGTGTGTTTGAAATCTTTCCACGACGGCGGTAATTTGTCTATAATACTAGACACCGAGATGGACTCGTCCATCTTCATATTATGTTGGGTAAATTGACCCAAGATCCAGAGCAATTCATTATATTGCTCCATTACCGGCCTTCCGTCGCACATCTTGTAATTCATAAAATTACCAACTAGGAACTTCTTACTAGAAGCGTCCTCGTCAATGTACTTGGATTCAAGGCTATCCCAAAGGGCCTTAGCAGACTCCACATTTTGATAGATATTGAAAAGAGAGTCAGACATACCGTTTAATATATGCCCATGACATATATAGTCGTCATTTTCCCATTTGCAGCGTTTCCGAGTTTCCTCCGGCGATTCCTTGTCCGCTGCTTCCGGTTGTGGAGTACTTAGAACGTACACCACCTTCAAAGTTGTTAGCAAGAAATACATCTTCTTTTGCCACCTTCGAAAGTCTACGCCTTCGAACTTCTCCAATTTTCCGAATTTGCTGTTCATCTCACGAACCGACTCCATCGTTAAGAATAGTAAATATTCTTTAAGATTGTTGTTTCTTTTGTGTGTTTCTGAATGTGGAGGCTTTGGAAAATATTGAATCACGTTTACACGTTTTCCTTAAAGAATATTTCGACCCTATAACAGCCAAGGTATCACGAAACTTCTTCTAGGATAAGACAATACCGCACTTGTTCTTTGGCGTAGAAACAAGTATACTATAGAATGTTTATTCGCTATACTTCGTTAACACAAAGCTCTTAATTTCGTGGGTCTTAGAATCTGATTTTCAACACCCTTATATAGGTGTTGAAACACCCCTTTGGATAGTGAAAATGCCCTTTCATGAAGGGCTGCACCCTTTGGGAAGAGTTGCACCATTTCATAATGGTCACAACTTTTGGAAAATAATTCAAATATTTTCCATGCATGCAATTTCGTGATTTGCATGTATAAACATGCAACCACGAAATTAACATCATATACATACTAAAATCAAGTATTAATTTCAGCATATATACTATCACTTATCCAATACATAATCTTTTATCACTTTTACATGGCATATATACTATCACTTATCCAATACATAATCCTTTATCACTTTTACATGATCGTGCACTCCGCACCTCCTTAATCACATTATAGTGCCTTAAGATTATAACCGAAACTTTGTATGAATCCAATTACATTAAATGGACAATGATTTCACTTAAATCATCAATATTCCTCCCCCATTTAAGTGTAATCCTTGAATCACTTATTTTAACAATAACAGCCAGAATTATGCATAAAATGAAAATGTCTTGAAGATTGAATTTTCATCTTAGTGTTATATACAACTTATATATTCGAGAATCAGAGTGTCTTAAAAGATTGAACTCTTCAACCCATCTGAATACATAAAAGATACTACACACATAATTCCAAATACATTCTATAATGATTTCCGATACAAAATTAGGCCTTGTATCCCATCCATTCTTGAGTGTATATAAAGCTTAGCCACGACTCTTGAAGCTCCCACACTTCTCACTCATATAGGTGAATCATTTCTTCGTGCACCTGCACAATGCACTTTATCAAATGATTCATTAAGAATTAACTTCAACCTTAACATGCAGGTTCAAACACATACCTTTGGGATAATTTCCATGTGTTTCAATCTCAAATATAGGCTTCCCAATTGAATTCGGGTTCTAATAAAATTAGAAATGAATTTGGTATCCCATATTTGAAGATTCAAAGAGGCTTCAGACCCATCCCAATCACCGACTTTACTACCAAGTCTTTTGCTAATCCCTTGGTCAAATGATCAGCAAGATTATGTTGTGATCTCACAAAATCAATAGAGATTACTCCTTGAGTGATCAGCTCACGGATTGCGCTATGTCTAACGCCCAAGTGTCTTGACTTGCCATTATAAACATGACTATATGCCTTAGCCAAAGTGGCTGCACTGTCACAATGAATTGAAAACGCCGAAATAGGCTTTGGCCACAAAGGAATTTCATAAACCAAATTCCTTAACCATTCAGCTTCTTTACCAGCTGCCGCAAGTGCTATAAATTCCGATTCCATAGTGGAACTAGTAATACAAGTTTGCTTCTTTGAAGCCCAACTTATAGCACCGCCTCCGAGTAGAAAAACCCAACCAGAAGTAGAGGAATGATCCTCTATATTGGTTATCCAACTCGCATCAGAATACCCTTCTAATACCGAAGGATATCCGACATATGTCAAACCAATGTCTTTGGTTCCCTTTAAGTATTTTAATACACGCGTAACAGCCTGCCAATGATGCGTGCTAGGATTACTTGTGTATCTACTTAATTTGCCTACCGCAAATGCAATGTCTGGCCTTGTGCTAGTCATAGCATACATAAGACATCCAATTACCTTGGAGTATTCCAACTGGGAGACTGCAACACCCGTATTGGGCATGAGTTTTACACTCGAGTCATATGGACTACTGACCGTAGAATAGTCATCACTATGAAATTTCTTTAACACTTTGTCAATGTAATGAGATTGAGTTAAAGTAATAGCATTATTTTCACGAATGATTTTAATTCCCAAAATCACATCCGCCTCCCCCATATCCTTCATATCGAAGTTTGATGATAAAAATGACTTAGTCAAATCCACTTGTTTTTGGTCAGTACCAAAGATAAGCATATCATCAACATATAGACAAATGATGACTCCTTTACCAAAGTCATCGAATTTGCTATACACACACTTGTCCGATTGGTTTAACTTAAAACCATTCGACAAAGTTACTTCATCAAATTTTTGATGCCACTGCTTAGGTTCTTGTTTTAATCCATCCAAGGATTTAACAAGTTTACATACTTTATGCTCATTACCAGGCATAACGAACCATTCGGGTTGTTTCATGTAAATCTCTTCCTCTAACTCACCGTTAAGGAATGCCGTTTTTACATCCATTTGATGGATCACTAGATTATTTATTGCAGCCAAGGCTATCAATAATCTAATCGTAGTTATTCTCGCAACAGGAGCATAGGTATCGAAGTAATCAATACCTTCCTTTTGCCTAAAGCCTTGAATGACTAATCGGGCTTTATACTTTTCAATTGAACCATCGACTTTCATCTTTTTCTTAAAGATCCACTTGCATCCTAATGGTTTACAACCGTTAGGTAAATCAGCAAGCACCCAAGTGTTGTTTCCCATAATGGAATCCATCTCATCATTGATGGCTTCTTTCCAAAATGCAACATCTTGCGATTTCAAGACTTCCTCGTATGTTTTAGGCTCATCATCAACATGATAGCTATACGAGTATTGAAATACAACTTCGTCCCTTGATCCTTCAACCAGAAAGGTCTGGAAATCAGGACTGAACGATTTCTTAGTCCTTATCCTCGTGCCTCGACGAGGTTCAAGCGACTCAGGCTCGGGCAAGGTTAATTTTTTGCTTTCAGCCACCTTAGGCACCAGATCCTTGGTCCTAACCATTGATGAAAATCTAGTTTCATCAAATATGGCGTCCCTCGATTCTATGATAGAATGAATCGCTACTGAATCATTCGGCTCAATCACGTAGAATCGATATGCCTTGGAATGCACAGCATATCCAACAAAGATGCAATCAATGCCTCTTTCTCCCAAAGTTTTCGTTTTGGGATCCGGTAGTCTTACGAAAGCCCGACAGTCCCAAACCTTAAGGTAATTAAGGTTCGGCTTCTTTTTGTACCAAAGTTCGTAGGGGGTAAATTTGTTCCTTTTGTTAGGAACCCTATTCAACAAATAGCAAGCCGTTAACACGGCTTCTCCCCAAAATCCATTATTCAGACCCGAATAAGACAACATGGAATTCACCATTTCCTTTAGTACCCGGTTTTTCCTTTCGGATATACCGTTTTGTTGAGGAGTATAAGGAGCAGTAATTTCATGTATAATACCACACGATTCAAATAAAACAGGATCGTAATATTCACCACCCCTATCGGTTCTCAAATTTTTAATCATGCACTCTTGTTGTAGTTCAACTTCAGATTTAAATACTTTAAACTTTTCTAGCGCTTCATCTTTAGTACTTAGCAAAAATACATAGCAAAATCTAGAATAATCATCTATGAAAGTTACTAAGTATTTCTTATTCCCCAACGAAGGTGTAGCATGGAAATCACATAAGTAGCTATGCACAAGTTCAAGCATACAAGATTCACGTTGAACATCTTTAAAAGGCTGCCTAACGATTTTAGTTAGCATGCATGTATTACACTTATCTTCTTCTATGTTCATAGCAGGAATTAATTCAAGTTTGGACATATCAATCATGCGCTTATAATGAACATGTCCTAGTCTAGAATGCCACAATAATGAATCATTCACTTTAGAAGAAACCATAAGAACAAAATCATTAACTTTATTCATAATATTAAGCATAAACATCCCATTACATTGGTATCCAAAACCGACAAACACACCGTTCTTAGCCAATACATATTTATTAGATTCGTATACTTGTTTATATCCATATTTGGATAAAACACTACCGTATACAAGATTTTTCCTTATTCCAGGTACATGTAATACATCTAATAATACTAAGGACTTTCCGGAACTGAATTCCAACAACACTTCGCCGCGACCAAGAATAGGGGTTGTTGACTCGTTTCCCATGTAAATCACTGATCCATCTACAACTGGTTCATACTTTTGAAACCAATGACGATCCTTGCAAACATGCTTAGTAGCACCCGAGTCAATCCACCACGCCACCGAATCATCCTGCACATAAAATGCTTCAGAAACTATAGGGACATAATTTAAATTTACATCTAAATTATGTATAGTAGTCTCACCTTGATTGGTGTCCGGACCCTGGTTATTAGACCTTTGTCCTGAGCGATTATTCATCGTTCCCTTTTTATTCTTGTTCGCACGACAATCACTTTTAAAGTGACCCGCTTTTCCGCATATCCAGCAAGCGCCCTTAGGCTTCTTACTCCCAGCATTGTTGCCGTTGTTTTTGTTGTCGGGACGCTTTGTCCCTCGGTTCTTATACGAACTCTCCCCTGCTTCCATCATATTGATAGTTGCAGACCTTATCGGTTCCTTGTCCTTGGGTTTTTCACCCTCTTTCGCCCTTAGAGATTCCTCTATGCGCAAGTGACTACCGAGTTGTACTAAAGACAACTCTTCCTTTTTATGTTTCAAGGTGTGTTTGAAATTTTTCCACGACGGCGGTAATTTGTCTATAATACTAGACACCGAGATGGACTCGTCCATCTTCATATTATGTTGGGTAAATTGACCCAAGATCCGGAGCAATTCATTATATTGCTCCATTACCGGCCTTCCGTCGCACATCTTGTAATTCATAAAATTACCAACTAGGAACTTCTTACTAGAAGTGTCCTCGTCAATGTAATTGGATTCAAGGCTATCCCAAAGGGCCTTAGCAGACTCCACATTTTGATAGATATCGAAAAGAGAGTCAGACATACCTTTTAATATATGCCCACGACATATATAGTCGTCATTTTCCCATTTGCAGCGTTTCCGAGTTTCCTTCGGCGATTCGTTGTCCGCTGCTTCCGGTTGTGGAGTACTTAGAACGTACACCACCTTCAACGTTGTTAGCAAAAATTCATCTTCTTTTGTCACCTTCGAAAGTCTACGCCTTCGAACTTCTCCAATTTTCCGAATTTGCTGTTCATCTCACGAACCGACTCCATCGTTAAGAATAGTAAATATTCTTTAAGATTGTTGTTTCTTTTGTGTGTTTCTGAATGTGGAGGCTTTGGAAAATATTGAATCACGTTTACACGTTTTCCTTAAAGAATATTTCGACCCTATAACAGCCAAGGTATTACGAAACTTCTTCTAGGATAAGACAATACCGCACTTGTTCTTTGGCGTAGAAACAAGTATACTATAGAATGTTTATTCGCTATACTTCGTTAACACAAAGCTCTTAATTTCGTGGGTCTTAGAATCTGATTTTCAACACCCTTATATAGGTGTTGAAACACCCCATTGGATAGTGAAAATGCCCTTTCATGAAAAGCTGCACCCTTTGGGAAGAGTTGCATCATTTCATAATGGTCACACCTTTTGGAAAATAATTCAAATAATTTCCATGCATGCAATTTCGTGATTTGCATGTCTAAACATGCAACCACGAAATTAACATCATATACATACTAAAATCAAGTATTAATTTCAGCATATATACTATCACTTATCCAATACATAATCCTTTATCACTTTTACATGATCGTGCACTCCGCACCTCCTTAATCACATTTTAGTGCCTTAGGATTATAACCGAAACTTTGTATGAATCCAATTATATTAAATGGACAATAATTTCACTTAAATCATCAACAAGGAAAGAAGCTCTTATCCACAAAACAATTCACAAGTCCTTTATTTATTTATGTTAATTGTAGAAAGACCCTTTAGTTGGATTTATCACGGGCCACTCCATCGTAAGTTTAAGAAACTACTATTTAGGTCATGCCATGTCTTACAAGTTAGAGTTTGACCCCTGAACTTTATAGGAGTTAATATTTAAACTCGAAACTTCATAAATCCCACTTCTACCCGACAACCATAAATCAAACAAGTTATACTATTGACAATTCAAACAATTTATTAATTTAAGGAGACATATTTGTAGAGAACGAGACTCACGAGCCTTAGGAGCGCAGCTTACGCTTAACATTCACGTCACGACCTTTTCAAGGTAGGTGTCATATATGTTGTCGATTTACCTTGTTTACTACTTGTTTCATTATGTGTGTCTCTATGTGTGCATTTATGTGAATTTATTAAAAATATATTTTCCGTTGTAACCGGAGACCGGGGAAAAGGGTCGAAGGGGACCAACGCAATAGTTGGCGCAACTCGCAATATCCAGATTATTAAATGGATCTCATGTTTATTAAAATTACAATATTTTCATGTTATCCAGATTATTAAATGGATTTCATGTTCTATTAAAATTACAATATTTTCATGTTATGTTCATTTGGTTATACATGTATTTTATTCTGGTATTGGATGAGGTAATGACCCTATTGAGCGATTTGAGCCCACCCTTTCGACAACAACTATTTTTAGGTACACACGAGAATACCGAGCGAGGAGAGTGATCAAGGATGGAGGATAAATTAAAAGAAATGAACGTCCCTTTGTGCCATATTTGTTGTGACCTATTTTCATATATGAATTATGATATCATGTACTTTTTTCAAATTGATTATTGACTTATTCTTGAATCTCATGTTTTACTACTGTTCCAATTAAGTCTTCATGTGGTCGAAGTGGTCAGGCTCATTCTTACTCATAGTTACATATACAAATAAGTTTTATCCTGCATGCATGTTGGCTTTCTATTTTATATATATACATATAGGTATGTACTAATAGTTCATGGTATATTTATATATATATTTGCATGCACATGTAATAATACGTAAGTAAGTGTAAATATTATGTGTAAATATGTGACTATATATATATATATATATATATATATATATATATATATGTATATCAATATAGTTGTTATATATATGCATACATTGAAACGAATATAAGTATGCTACGTGTGTATGTAGTAATATTGTTTTGATTATTTAATAGTTTTACTAATTAAATTTTCTCATATAGTACTAATTCGTGCTTTTTTTTTTTTAAATAAAATTTCGTGACACCCGCATTTTATTAAATGTTATTTTCAAAATTAACACTTTCCGCTGTTTTATAAAAATACGGGTCGTTACAGAACCTACTTGCCTTGTAATTATGAGATCAAGATTAACGAGTTGAGGATCCTTCCGACGATCGACATCTTCTTCTCCCTCTTGTCTGTGTCCAACGATCGTCTCTTCCGCACGCACGGCTCCTCCTCTCTTTCTTCCGCACGCCTACACGAACGCCCCCCTTGTCTCTCTCTATTATTTCATTCCGTAAGATCATTAACCCTATTCTCATCTATATATTTATGTGTAATAGTTTTAATTTAATAATACTTTAGCCCATTAACTAAATATAATTTAGTTGGTCAACAAGCTTAACCCAATTAACAAATATAATTTGATTAGCCCATAACATATTAGTTCAGCCCATTAACAATAAACTTATGACTCAGGTTATTTACACCTCCGATATTATGTACACACCACCACGATTAATTCACACTCCCAAAATTAGCATATTACTTAGTACACCCCTAATTAATTACCTATATTACCCTTAATTATTACTCCCTCGGTCCAAAGACGGTTGTCATACTTTCTTTTTTGTGGTGTCCAATAATAGTTGACACATCCCAAAAAAGAAAATAATTATTCTAATTTTTTCATTTTAATATACAATTTTATTCTACTTTATCCCAACTACTTTTTAAACTTTACTCACACCTACTTTACTTTTTACTTTTAAAATATATTTTTACCTTTTACTTTTCAATTAAAAAATACAAAAATAATAATTTTCTTAAATTTCGTGTCCAAAAAATTATGACATCTATTAATGGGCGGAGGGAGTAGTATACAATTAATTATTTTTATTTCACACGATTAAATACGAATTCTTTCCAATTATTTATTTAAATCTTGAAAGATAAAAATCAATAGACAACTTAAAAATTTCCAGAAAAATTACGAGTATGAACACGAGTCCCAATTAGAGAAATTCCCACATTCGTAATCTGTCTAGGGTTTATCAAATCCTTCATCGCAACTTGAAATTTAAGGAGATGCAGCACAAGAAATTGTTCAACACTCACGCCGGATGTTGATTTTGTGAAAGAGAGATAGAGAGGAGAAAGAAGAATGAGAACAAAAATAATAAGAAGACTTTTATTATATTTCTTGATGATGAATTGAGTACATAGCTATGCTTTATATAAGCATGATCAAACCCTAAACTAAACAAGGTAAGGAATAAAAGATAGAAATAAATTACTAAATAAGACAATGTATTAAAATATGACTCGTATTCCTTGTGCGCATATGACTCGTTCCATATGCGTGACTCGTATTCCTTGTGCGCATAGGACTCGTCCATGCGCGTGATATATATTCATACCAATATACTTCAATACCCTCCCTCAAGATGAGAATACGAATTTCGTATTCCATCTTGCTAAGAAGAAGATGAAATTGAGATAAGAACTGAACCACTGAACCAAATCAAACTGTAATCAGTATACTCTTTGATCGAACTAAGAAGCTGCTCCAACCACCAAACCAACTCACTGTGAATCTAGAAGCATTATTATTGCTTCTGGAAATGGACATGTTGCTTATTGCATACCAACAAATTTTAAGAATGAATGAGCTGTGAAGTTCCAACCCAATACATGGTCTTGAAGATTTGCATGATAACCCGCATGGCCGCATGCATGCACTTCTTGCTTTGGGATTGACACGCACCCTTTTTCTTATTTCTTCACTTCTTTTGCTCTCCGACCTCACACAGCCCATAATATACTCCTCTCCAAGCAAACAATAACTTGATCATTTCTTGAATTACTCTCCTCCTCTACTATCTTTATTTCACACAGATGATAATTCGGAACCTGATCGACTACCGACCAAGCTTCGACAAGAAGATCCGGATAGCCCGGACCAATACGATGTGGCCTCACGTCGTTGTTCGAACATTGTCGGCCCCATCGAAAATACCACCACAGTCGTTAGTCGCCTTTAACCACCAGCACGCCAACATTCGACGTTGGCGTAGGATCGCCGACAAATCCGACCATGGAATAATAGGTTTTTCGTATCCAGGTTTCGATCAACTCAACCCAACCCGAAACAAAATAACCAATAAAAATAATCTTCGAGATCTTCGCGCGCCTCCTCCGTAGTATCTATCGGTTTTGGTCGTCGCAGATTCGATCGCCGCGCGCCATTTGGTCGTCGCAATTTCGATCGTCGCGCGCCTCCGTAGTAACTATCGGTTTTGGTCGTCGCGTTTTTCGTCCCGAACTAAATCAAACAACATCCGAGATCGCCGCGCGCCACTTGGTCATCGCGATTTCGATCAGGTAGTTTTGAAAATCATACTTTTGAATGAGATGCATAACTTCGAATGACATGATCAAGAGCACAAACACTTGAAGAGAAACTTACTTCTGAAGAGTATGACCGAATCGGTCCAGGCCAGAATTGGAGCTCCGAACAGCCTCCGTTTTCTGCCCAATTTTATTGATTCATGCAGCGCATACCCAACTGCACTTTTTGGGATTTTTGGGATTCTCCCTCTAGAGTAGTTGATCATCGATGGACCTGTGTGGCCCCCAGCGATTTTTGCAGCTTTCTTGGCAAACACATTCTAGACCGATTTTCGTCGTCAAAGCAAAACTCGATCGACTCATCCCCGCCTAGATCTCTCTCTCTCTTTTTTTTTTTTCGATTGCGGAAGCTTTAGAATAATTTGCTCTGATACCATGTTGATTTTGTGAAAGAGAGATAGAGAGGAGAAAGAAGAACGAGAACAAAAATAATAAGAAGACTTTTATTATATTTCTTGATGATGAATTGAGTATATAGCTATGCTTTATATAAGCATGATCAAACCCTAAACTAAACAAGGTAAGAAATAAATGATAGAAATAAATTACTAGATAAGACAATGTATTAAAATATGACTCGTATTCCTTGTGCGCGCATAGGACTCGTTCCATATGCGTGACTCGTATTCCTTGTGCGCATAGGACTCGTCCATGCGCGTGATCATACCAATATACTTCAATACCGGAGACCAACACGAAGTCGAAGCATCACACCAGTTTCGCCACCATTGCGACGGCGAGAAGTGGGGTCCTCGGGTCGGGGATTCAGCGGGAGGAGGAGGTGATTGTACCGCTGCGAAAGCAGGTCAATCCGGCAATGAAGACGACGGGGACGAGATTTGCGTTGACGGAATTGTGGTTGAGCTTCTTCCGGCTGTTCTCAAGGAGTCGAAGACTACAACCAATGAATGGAAACTTGTTACTTAATGATTTTTTTATTGCGAGAAAAATCAATTTTTGATTTGTAATTTTGAAATTGATTTACAAAAGATAAAAAAACAGAGTATTGGTGATGATTTTGAGCAAATCGCAACTATGATGGTGGTGACTGGTGAGTCACTGGAGAACGTTGCACTTCTTAAGCACAAGATATATTTAATTTTAATTATTAAAGAATAAAATGTATTTTATATTTAATGAATTACTAAAAAGGGTATTATAGACATTTCATTATATTATTAAAATAAAAAATAAAGAAGAGGTGTGTACAGTAATATCGGAGGTGTAAATAACCTGAGCCTAAACTTATTTGATAAAAGAAAATTAACTAAAAGTCCAACTTATAAAATGTTTAAAACTCAACTAAATTAATATTAAACTCGACTAACACATGGATAAAAAGGCCATTTTAATTAATTAATTTTTATTCTAAAAATTTGGGTTGTTACATAAATAGTCATTTTTTTAAAAATTGAATCAACGAAAAATATTTTTATCTGAATTAATACTTTAGTTGAAATATGCAAATTGTAAAATTTGATTTATTTATTTTTATGTACAAATTTAAAATCTTAATAATTAATATATAGTTTAGATAATTTAGATTCAATTTAAAATTAATATTTTAACTTATTAACTCATATAAAGTCTTATAATTAACTTGGATTATAAATATAAATAAAATTTTAATTTGTAATTAATTAGTTTAATTTAAATTATAATTTTAATTAATCAATTGAGTTGAATTGATATGTACGAACTTTATTAATTAAATTTGCATATTAATAAAATTGATAAATTTTATTTTTTAATTAATCAATTAAAATAATTAATTTATTTTTAAATTTTTAGTAACTAAAATATTTTTACTAAATTAAATAATGGAAAGAAATTAAATAAAATTTAATTTGATTTTTATTACCAAATTTATAGATATCATATCCAAACTAATAATAAATATTTTAATCAATAATGTCAAATGTCGAAAATTTTATTGACGATATAGAGAGTCATTTCTACACTTAGGATTAATGTAGCCTTTTCCGTATCAAACTATTACAAGTAGGGGTGTAAACGAATCGAATCGAGTCGAATATCTGGCTATTTGATTCGTATTCGTACGCATATTCAAGTATTTATATTCGTATTCGTATTCGTTCGAATATTAAATTTCGATTCGTATTCGTCGAATATTCGAATATTTGTTCGAATATTCGAATACTCCCTCCCACCAAGAGTAATGATCACATTTTCTTTATAATTCGTAAAAGAAATTTGACCATTAATTTGGAACGAAGAAAATATATGTTAAAAAATCCAAAAATTAATTAAAATATAAAATAAACAATATATATTGTGTCATCCTTATAATTCTTTTACCCATTAATTTGGAATGAAGAAAATATATGTTAAAAAATCCAAAAAATTAATTAAAATATAAAATAAACAATATATATTGTGTCATCTTTCCTTCCTTATAATATATAATTCAGCTAGCAATTGTTCTAGGTGGCACATGTTTCAGCCGTTAGATTATGTTGTGTTCACACCTATTAATAAACAATGACCGCTAGATTAAATTTGTGTTCACACTGGTAATTAATTAGCGTAATTATTTTTAATTAATTAGCGTAATTATTTATTTTTTTATATAATATAATTTAAATTTATAATCTCCCCATAAATATTGACTTGAAATATTTAAAATATCACTTTTATTTCTTTATTATCTCCTTTAATTACGTTTATTCTATGATATTACTATTTTTTTATAGTACTAAAATTAATTAGCGTTACTAAAATTAATTAGCGTTGGTGATAAGAGAGAATTAATTAATCAATTTATATTATATAAACAATAATATCGAAATTTTAGGTAAATCTATCCCTTATTTAAAGCAACTAAATAAATTTGATATTATCTACTATTTATATTACTATAATCATGAATAATTCAAATTCGTGTCTATATATAAATTACGTCATTTTCACTCACTCTCTACCTCTCCTGTTCTATTTTTTTTATTTGTTAATTCTCACACTTTTGTTTTTTTGCAGAGCTCTATGTAAATTTTTTTTTGCAGGTAAACATTCTTTCACTAATTTAATTTTAATTTAAATATTATTGTTTGATAATTAACGTTTTTCATTCACTCTCTACCTCTCCTGTTCTATTTTTTTTATTTGTTAACTCACACTTTTGTTTTTTTGCAGAGCTCTATGTAAAAATTTTTTTGCAGGTAAACATTCTTTCACTAATTTAATTTTAATTTAAATATTATTGTTTGATAATTAACGTTTTTATTTTGTATAGCCTTCAAATAAATATCTTTTACTAATTCGAATTTTAATTTTAATATTATCGTTTAATCATAAATATTTTTATTTTTTGCAGACAAACTTCAATGTAAATATCTTTTACTAATTTGAATTTTAGTTTTAATATTATTGTTTGATCATTAATATTTTAATTTTTTGCAGCATTCAATGTAAGTATTTTTTACTAATTCGAATTTTAGTTTTAATATTATTGTTTATTGATTATAATTGTATTTTAAATATAAAATTTATTTGGTAATGTTTTTTGTATTTTTTTTCCAGTTTTTGTATTTTTATTGTCTTTTTAAAGATTATTTTTTTGCAGACCTTTTGTATTTATTACTTTTTTTATAGGTTTATTTATAAATAAAAGACTATGCAAATCGAACGATCAAAAGATCGAAATATTGGATTGCAAAAGGTTTAAATGGAATCAAGCTTTAATAAGTTTAGAGCATTTTGCGTTAAAAAATTATTTATTTTTTATTTTATAATGTAATTTATAATATTTTATGTAACTAACAATTATTATTTTAATAAAATTTAAAATATTTCTATTTAATTTTATTATAATTTTATTTATGTTGCAACTTTATTTTTATTTAATCCTTATAATATATAATTTAACTAACATTTGTGGAATATATTTTTAGTGTTTTATTTATTTGTGTTCACACTTATTAAAAAATAATAATCGGTTATTAAGAATTTTGTTTACACCAATATTTATTAATATTTAATCTTAATCAATTTATTAAGTAAATATTAAATACGTAATTAATATATAAATAATAATATTTATATTTTTCTTATATTTTATATAATTTATCTTTATAAACTCCTTAATTATAGTAAAGATTGACTTAAAAAATTCAAATTGTTAAATAAATTATTTTTTAATATCTTCTACTAATATCTTCACTTTATTCTTTATTTATTATATATTATTTATTTATTTATTTTATCATATAAATCTTAATAGATAATAGTATTAATATTAATTTGTATTAATCCTTATATAATATTAATAAATTAATATTAAGTAAATTAGGTTGCATTTAATTTAATTTACCCTATTCTATTTTAATTAGTCAATTAAATTATAAATTTTCAACCAAAATATCTCGATTTGACTCTATAATTTGCGATTTTTATTCAATTACTTTTCAAAAATTATAGAAAACTTAATTTAATTTTACCCCTATAAAAAGTCTTCATCTTTTACTCATTCTCAACTTCGATAAATTATTTTTTCTAATATGATTATGATTTAATTATGTATTAACATTTTTTATAATGCATTATTGTTATTATCATCATTATTAATAATTATTTTTATGATTAAGAATATCAATTTTCTAAAAGGAACGCGGAGAATATGTTTGATTTTTATTCAATTAATTTTTAAAAATTATAGAAAACTTAATTCAATTTTACCCCTATAAAAAGTATTCATTTTTTACTCATTCTCAACTTCGATAAATTATTTTTTCTAATATGATTATGATTTAATTATGTATTAACATTTTTGATAATACATTATTGTTATTATTATCATCATTAATAATTCTTTTTATGATTAAGAATATTAATTTTCTAAAAAGAACACGGAAAATATGTTTGATTAAATGCATTTGGTTGCGGAGAATATGTTTGATTAAATACATTTGATTGAGTTCTTAAATACCAACAATTGTTCCAAACTACCAAACCATGAACTTGAAAGTTGGTATTATTATAAACTTTTTTACTTAAATCTAAATATATTAATTAATATAGTAATATATATATAGACTTATTTTTCTTTAAGCAACAATTTATATAGTCATGTTATATTCTATTTATTGTATATAATATACTTAGTTTTTGATACATGAACTGTTTCGTATTAGGTTGGAGTTTGCTCTCACGCCCTCGAATATCAAATTTCAGTTTGCTTTTCAACGAATACAATTTTCGATTATGATATCGTATGTATTACTATTAATAAGAGTCAATGTCAGTCGTTGACAAATGTTAGAATATTTTTGAAAAAACCAGTATTTACGCACGATCAATTGTAGTTGTCTAGAATAACCAACACGACCGGGTTGAAGCTTCTGCTTTGTGACCAGCGTGTTCGTCTTATGAATAAAACAAATGTAGTTTATAAAGAAATATTCCATAATTTGTAATATGAATGTAATTTTTTTTTATTGTATTATTTCAATTAGATTATTCACTTAATATTTATTTGTCCATTGTCAATATCTATATCTAATATTAAGCCGAAAGAGCACTACTCCGACTAACAAATAGTTGAATTAAATACACGTGCATCGCACGGGTACTAGTTTTATCATAAAACCGTTAACAAATTCAATTATAATAGACAAAAGATAATTAATTGAAAAAAAAAATATAAAAAATATTGTATATCATTATATTATATTATTTTCTATTAAAAATTAAAAAATTAAAAAATATTTACTAAAATTTATATATATATATATATATATATATATATATAGAGAGAGAGAGAGAGAGAGAGAGAGAGAGAGAGAGAGAGAGAGAGTCTTTCTCATATGCTTACGCATCTAATAATCTGATTAATATTATATTAATTTTTTCTCTCCTTAATCTATTTTAATATCAATCGGATTCTTACATTATTTTCTCTCTCTTATCAAATGAGTATATTGTATTGAGTACGTAAATTAATACATTTTTAATTTTTTTTTCCTCTTAGCGGTTATTTCAATTAATTAATAAATATTTTTTTTCTCGTTAATGTGCTACAGTAGTTATTTTAGCTAAGCTATCTAAATTGCATACGTCCAACCATTAAAAAACAAATCTTGATAATGAAGAAATTTATTAGTCACACACATAAAAAAACAAAAAAAAATATATATGATAAACAATTAGTTTTTCACAATGAAAAAAAGTGCTAAAAAATATACTAAAACAATATAACCCGTTCGTAAAAAAAAATTCAAAAATATTGAAACAAACATTTTTTATTTTAAACTTCCATCTTCATCTTCTATTGCTGAATCGCTGAACTCTTGCACATTTAAATTATTGTCGCAAAGTGAAGACCTTCATTAAAAAAAAAATTATTAATACAACATGGTGAATTGCCTAAACATAAATAAAAAATAAATTATTTTTTACTTACATGTTTTTAATAGTTGGACAATTTCGTTTATCATGAGATTGATTGACTTTACCACATCCATGGCAACGTCGATTTTTTTTATTGACTGCTTTTTCTTTTCCTCCTTGAAGCCTTTTACCGCACCCTTTTGCTCGCACTTCATCAGGTTCACAAGATTTATTTTCAATATTGCTAGAAGAATGTACACTAGTCAACACATCTTCATTACTTGCAGTCGGTATACTTTTTTCCTTGGATGCCTTTACACCTATGCGAGTACTGGTAAATTGATCAATTTTTTCATTGATGGCACGAACTCCATCTACAAACATTTGTTTTGTTTCCTCACATAAGAGAGCTTTGTCAACTAAATCCAATGACGACTGGATGAATTGACTACGCATCAATAGATAAAAATTATCATCATCTATTTGCACGCCATTATCATCTATAACTACACCTGATTTTGCAGACTTTGTCCATCTCTTCAATATACCTGATTTTGCAGACTTTGTCCATCTCTTCAATATATATTTATTGGGCAACTCTTCAATATGCAATTTTTATATCAAATATGCCATGATGTGCTTACATGGAATCCCGACGCTTTCAAACATTTTGCAGCTACATGAAGTAAAATCCAAATCCTTGTCATAAACAAGTTTGCGAACCTTATTATTTGTGGCTTTCGTTCTTTCAATCTCATATATGAGATGATTTTCCATTTCTTGCACAACTCGGAACCTATAATTGAAGCTATCAAGTACTTCAGTCTCAAACTTAAAGTATATCTCATTTGTGTAAATACCAGCCATTTGATCCAAGAGATCAAGATTTACTTTAAGTTTGGGCTTCTCAATTATATCTTTGTGATCAGCCATCAATTCTTCGTGGCGTTGGCGCACAAGTCCCCGACCAAATTGTATCATAAAATCCACCAATGAATTTCCCTTTGAAACAAATCTTTTGAAAAATGAATGCCCACTCTCTGCGCGTTGGCTACTTGACATGCCTGCCGAAAAGGTGTGATTAACATATGCAGGAATCCATTTTGAACGAAGTTGATACTGGTGTTCTAACCACTTATTATCTTGTAGCCCACTTTTTTTTAACAAGACTTTCCCATGCTAAATCAAACTCCTCAGGAGTTTCTGATTTCCAAATGCAATCCATGAACTCACTTTTGTAAATACTAAACTTTACTGCATCAATCTTCTCCGAAAATTTCATTAAGATGTGCCAACTACAATATCTCTGGAATGTATTTGGAAGAACAATAGGAAATGCTTTAGCCATAGCTGGGTCTTGATCAGTAATAATCATTTTTGGAGCACCACCGGGCATAAATTTCAAGAAGTTAGTAAATAACCATATAAAATCATCGACGCTCTCATGATTCAAGAACCCACAAGCAAATATAACTGTTTGACCATGATTGTTAACTCCCATAATTGGTGCAAATATCATTCCATACCGATTAGTATTATACGTAGTATCAAAGATTACCACATCACCATAAAATGCATAAGCTCGCCTAGATATTGCATCGGACAAAAAACAACGAGTTATCTTTTTATCTTCATCAACTTCGATTTTGTAAGTAAACGATGGATTCTTGCATTTCTCCAATTTTAGATACTCGTAAAACATTTCACCATCTTGACCTTTTTTTTCAGCGCGGATATCTCTTGTATGATTATACAAATCTCTTTGCGTGCAACCAATATTTTCTATACCTCCAGATTGAACTCCAAGAAAATTAAATTGTTGATGCGGAGGTATATTGACCATGGACAATTGTTTAGTTAGGGACTTTGTCACGGCAGAAACACTACGGTGAGACCTCAAAAGGTGAACTTTCGAAGGAGTAGAAAGTGGATGACTGTGCCCTTCATTGAAAACAGTAACTACGTATTTTTCGCTATTTGACTTTAACACGGCAATCTTAGCAGTACAATTTTCACTTAAACTCCCTCGACGTCTTTTTTTTCCAGCTTCAGCGATTTTTGAAGAATTCCCTTCCTTAAAGCACACAAACTCTTTTCGTTGTATTTCACCACTCTCACTCTCTTTTTTAGTAGTCCAAGCTCGTATACTAAACCCAGCCGCTTTAGCATAAGCATTATAAAATGTGACAACATCATTTATAGTATCAAATTCTTGCCCCTTTTTTGGTTTCAACTCATTAGATACTTGAGGAGTGTATATCTTGCTATTTTCATCCGAGTCTTCATCTAAATTAATTTCAATACCCACGTTTTCAATTCCTTCTCCTGCTTGAGTACTGTTCAAGTTCTTCATATTTCACAAAAATCTGTAATACAATAAAATACAAAAAAAAAATACATTATGTAATTTTAATCAACACCCAAAATTCATGATCATTCACAATACATAAAAATTGACATAAAAATGTTGGCATCAAGTTACATACACACACGCTTCTAATAAAAGTAAAAATTGAAAAAAAAAATTTAAAAACAATAAATTAAAGTAAATTTTGACATAAAGTCGTGTTTTAATAAAAAACATAAAACCTGTTCAATTTTTCTTTAATTTATTCATATTTGAAAAAAAAAAACAATCATACAATCAAATAGTATTCAATAAAATTACTTTGACAAGGTACCAAATGCTGTATATCAAATACTGATAAAATTACGTTTACATGGTACCGGATGAATCGAGGAATCGAGCGGGGTTCGTTTTGTAACAACTCGTATTTTTTTAAAAACAGCGGAAGATGTTAATTTTTGAAAACAATTTTAAATAAAGTGCGGGCGTTACAAAATTTTATTTGATAGACTTAATCTTAAAACGTCAAGGAAATAAATTAACTAAATTAGTACATAAATAAATTATTATTGCATGCATGTATATATATGTAATGACACGTATAACACTCTTATATGTATATATGGGTGTGCATGCCTAATAGTAAATAATAAAAAGAACATAGTCATCCTAAAGTTTGCTAATAGATCATAAAACACATTTGGATGTTGTAACTGTAAAACATAAGATTCATACAGTGAATGAATTTTGGCAAAACTTTGGAAAAACAATAATTAATATCTAATCCATTATAAAATAACAATAACTCATGATAAATTATGCACGAAATAACATTTATTTATTTTAATTTATCCTCCATCCTTGATCACTCTCCTCGTTCGGCATCCTCGTGTATACCTAAAAATAGTTGTTGTCGATAGGGTGAGCTCAATGCGCTCAATAGGGTCATTACCTCATCCAATACCAGAATCAAATACATGTATAACCAATGAACATAACATGAAAATATTGTAATTTTAATAAATCATGATATCCATTTAATAATCTGGATATTACGATAATATAACATGAGATCCATTTAATAATTTGGATAACATAAAAATATTGTAATTTTAGTAAACATGAGATCCATTTAATAATCTGGATATTGCGAGTTGCGCCAACTATTGCGTTGGTCTCTTCGACCCTTTTCCCCGGTCTCCGGTTACAACGAAAAATATATTTTTAATAAATTCACATAAATGCACACATAGAGACACACATAGTGAAACAAGTAATAGAAGAAGTAAATCGACAACATGACACCTACCTCGATGAGCTGGGACGTGAACGAGAAAATCCAAAGTGCGTCTACGACCTTAGAGAATTGAAATAGCAACTTCCAAATCTTGAGGGGCTGAATTAATAATTTTTAAGACTTAATATGGATTGAATAATATTATTTGAATTTAATATTGGAGTGGCTCATAGTTACCTTAAATCCAAGGACTTGGTTGCAATTTTCCTTTATTAATAAATATTAATAAATTGGTTTCGTGACCTTTTTAATTAGGGAATGATATTCCCTTTTCATTCTTCCTCCTCTAATCACAGAGAGGTGAGAGAGGGTCCGTGAGTGAGCAGCTGCAGTAATTGAAATTGGGAGACTAGAATCTATTTCCACCTTCCTTTAATTCAGAGAGCTACCGAGAGTGCGGAATTGAGGAGGTAGAGAGAACGAGACTGAGATGAATAGCGCTTCTCACCGGCGGGATTGACCGGCGCGCGGCGGCACCACTTCCGACTGGAACTGGAGAAGTTAAGCGACGGTATTTCTCGATCTGGGGACAGCGGCAAGCTCGGCGACCATCTGAAGCAAGGCTGAATCGAGGCGATGAAGGATGGTGTTTATCGACTAAGCGCCGGCGGAGGGCAGCGGCGGCGCTCTTGGCTCCCGGAGATGGACGGTTATTTGGGAATAGCAGTAGCGACAACTCTCTTTGGAGACCGGTAGAAACGGATCTCCCGCAACTATTCTCGACCGTGACTTGCGGTTGTTTATTCGTCCTTCGATCTAGAATGGTTCAAGGGGCAAACAAGGTTAAAAAGGGTCTTCAACTGTGGTGGTTTTCGACAATGGGCAGCAGTGGGGTCGACTCGTCTACGAAGGAACAAATAGGCTCTTGGATAGTTTTCGAGGTTGCGGTGTTCTCGGAATTGGATCTCTCGATGGGGAGTTGTACGGGATAAAAGAATGGATGTTCTTTGTCGAAGGCAGAGGTTTTACGGGCTGAACCGAGGAGATTAACAATTAGAGTAGAGGCCAAGATCATGGGTTAATATTTGTGTT
The DNA here is from genome assembly GCA_954870475.1 of Euphrasia confusa. Taxonomy (NCBI): domain Eukaryota; kingdom Viridiplantae; phylum Streptophyta; class Magnoliopsida; order Lamiales; family Orobanchaceae; genus Euphrasia; species Euphrasia confusa. The sequence goes on from OX940969.1 coordinate 13,203,803, forward strand.
GTTGTGTATGAAGGTAAAGAAGACAGGGGAGAAAGTATATTGAGATTATAGGTTTTGTATTGTTTCTGCGTGTAAGTAGAGGGTATAAGATGGGTATTTATAGTTGATATGATTGAAGTTATAATTTAGAAGACGGTAGGTGTCACGCCCCTTTTTATTTTATTTAGAAAAAAAAATACCATTATAAATTTTAAAAGAATTCAAGGGTGGAGAATTTGAAAACTTGAACTCTACGTCGACATTTGAAATTTCAACGTTAAAAATCATTAAATAATAATAAATGCAGCGGAAATAAATAAATAATTTTTAATACGTGGATGACATGATAAATAAATGAACTTAATCACAATTATACGAATCACGGCGCAGAAGCATCCTCGGCTACTCCGGTTGAATTGAATGTATCACCTGAAAACATTTATGTTAACAAGGGTCAGTCCACTGACAATACCTATATCATGCTCCTAGGAGTACATTTAAAATCGTACTCCCACCCTTTAAAATATAAAAGCCCAATAAAATCATCATTTAATAATTAAGAAATCTTCATTTCAAAAAACAATTATTATATTCTTTAAATTATCATACTAATGAATATATTACCATACACAATGAATATTTATCAATAAATAAATGAAGATATAATACTGGGTGTACAATTAGAATCGTACTCCTAGGAACAAGGTATAAATTGCCGTCCACTGACTGGCAAGCAAGCATGCATCCTATATGCTTGAATCTTTTCACTTGTCGTCTTAATCGTATTTTAGACGTTGAACTTTAATGCAATGCAGCTCCTGAACTTAACTTAACCTTAAATTTTAAACTTGACTTGAAACCTTAAGTAACTGCCTTTCACGTTAACCTTCGAAACGTGACTTCAACATTTATACATTTATCACGTTAACCTCCGAAACGTAACTTGCGTTTTATACTCACGTTAACCTCCGAAACGTGACTTAATATTTAGACGTTTATCACGTTAACCTCCGAAACGTGACTTACGTTTTATACTCACGTTAACTTCCGAAACGTGACTTAACATTTAGACGTTTATCACGTTAACCTCCGAAACGTGACTTACGTTTTATACTCACGTTAACCTCCGAAACGTGACTTAACATTTAGACGTTTATCACGTTAACCTCCGAAACGTGACTTACGTTTTATACTCACGTTAACCTCCGAAACGTGACTTAACATTTACTAAACATCAACTTTCGTTCTTTAACTTTTTTACCGTGACATGAACTACTAATGCATATACTTACTTACGTGTATGCATGAACTAAAGATTTGTATGAATTAACATTTGTAATAGTCAACACAAAAGTATCGCAACGAACGAACGTGAATAAACATATGAAAGTGACAAGCGACTTAGAATAAAATCGTGATATACACAAGCAACAAAGATTAATGAATGAACATCAAATTATTCACAGTTCATGAACATCAACTAATTAACTTGAGATCCAACTAATACACTGAATCAAGAATATCCATTTACACATCTATACGTACACATAAGTATTATATGTTAACTCTGGGCTTGACAACATTTCAATATCACACTCACACCTTCACATGTAAGTATAAAATAACATTATTTACATATGCTAATATTCACGTACCCCATTTGATGAGCAACATCTATTTCATATAATATCTGTACACGTACATACCCATTAGGCCATAGATCATTATACATTACATAATTACTAAATCATATGTTCTATTTGCTGTTGTTGCTACTTATGAATACATACGCATCTGGGTAAGTTATATACTTATATATACTGCAGGTGCTGGCCATATATATCTATACATACGTGCGTGTGTGTATATTTGGTAAACACGGGTTTGTATTCATCACAACTCTAAGAGGCACTCAATCAATTAGTATAATCACATAATCAACTAATTGATGCAACTAACAGTTAAAATCTTATCATCAATTGCATAATTTAAATTGAACACAAGAACCCTAAATTCCAAATAACTCTAACTATATGAAATCTTAAAAACCCACTTGCCTTGATTAATTGACGTTCGAGATATGAGGTATTCGTGAGATTCGTTGAGTTTCAAGATCTTAGTCTCTTCCTGGTCCGTCGTCGCTTCTCTTCTTTCCTACACGCTAGCCGCGTCTCTCCTCTCTCGTCTCTCTTTCCGTCAATCTCTCTCTTCCTCCGATCGTCTCATTCCTCTTTCTTCCCGCACGATTGTTCACTCCTCTCTTTTCGATCACCCACGCAGAATCCGTAAACCCTATTCTCAACTCCTCCATTTATATTTTTATGTGTAGTTATTTTAATGAAATAGTTACATTGACCCAATATAATATAATTTGCTTAGCCCAAAATATATAAGTTCGGCCTATTATAATAAAAAGTCTTGGCAGCTCATAATATTATTCTAGCCCATTAACATTAAACTCATTTTATAAAAAGTAAATTAAACTAGAAGCTCAATTTATAAAATGTTTAAGCCCAATTAACACGTGGATAAAAAGTCCATTTTAATTAACTAATTTTTATTATAAAAATTCGGGTTATTACATTCTACCCACCTTATAAAAAGTTTCGTCCTCGAAACTTAGTTCAATTTATAAAATGTTGAAGCCCATTATTTAATTTGATTAGTTCATAAAATACAAGTCCAGCCTATTAAAATAAATTTATTAGTTAAAACTATAAAATACGAAGTCCAATTAACACGTAAGCAAATAAGCTATTTTAATTACTTAATCGTTATTGTAAAATTTTGAGTCGTTACATTCTACTCACTATATAAAAAGTTTCGTCCTCGAAACTTAATTCAATTTATAACTGTTGGAGTTGTGTACTTAATGTCTAGATTTAAGTAACGGAAACTCCCGATCCATTGCCATTAATCTATTTAATTAAATAAACAATTATTTGCGTTTAATTATTTATAATTAAATATATGCAAATTATAGTCCTAGATTATATACGTTGTAGTTAGTATGGTGTGCGTCGACACACGGAAGATCATACTATCGGTTACTCGTATATAATCGAACAGTTGCTCACGACCTAGATGGACACGGACCAATCCATCGGTATAGTCGTTGTATGAGGGAGAAAATAATTTGTCTTGATTATTTTATCATACTTGTACACTTGGTGTATTGGGCGGATCGCTTGAGATTTATCGATTAGGATTGCCTTGGATAATCGATTTAAATCTCAGTGTATTTTATTCTTAATCCCCGATACTATTGCGGGTGTGTATATTTAATTTAAGTGACTTTGATTTTCCAAAGGAATTGACCGGTTTAATTACTGGGTCAATTACCGGTTAAGTTGGGTCGCTATATTTTATATATGACATGCCGTGAATACTTGACAGGAAAATGTATCCCGGAAGGGTTGATAATATCTCCGAGATGAGTTCATAAGGAATTATTATGTAAACCCTGCAGGTGGATTCGTTCCGCATAATAATTAAGGTTGAATGGTACTAGTATCGGATATAAGAGATGAATAAATTAATTAGCAATAAATTAATTTGATTCATGGATATTTATATCTTAAATACACGGAATAAATAATACTACCGGAGAAATATTATTTGATATAATATGATTTAATATTGGGAGTGCAATTAATTTTATATAGTGGAAAATAGAATTAATTAATATTAATGGATTAATATATTTGGGCTTGGGCTCAATTTAATCATTAATATTGGAAGCCCAATATTCCACCTCCTTAAGATCCCCTACGTAGCCTATAAAAGCACTACATGGTCTTCTCTATTCTCATAACTTGAAGATCACAATTCTAGAGAGAGAAAGTAGAGAGGGAGATCCATGGAGTTCGGAAGATCGTCGCCCACCCGACGTTCGAGCTAGTGCAAGGAATACGTGGGAAGGTCTCAAGGTCTTCATAGATCTCGTTTCTCCGTACAACGAGAACAAAGGTAAAATCGTTGAACCTCCTTCGATGATTTTAAATTATTATCGTGAAAATAAAGCGAACGTAAGATCCGAGAACGCGACCCAAGTCGAGGTTGAACCGGGCGGTGGTGATCGAAGATCACCGGACCGCCGGCGGCTCAACGGCTCGGGCTGGAGGGGTCGAGGGGCGAGAGCCTCGGCTAGGGGCCGAGACTCGATCGAGCATGAGCTCGATCGCCCATGCTTGTCCAGCGGGCTGCTGGAGCAGCCGCTCGCACGGCGCGATCACCGCTCGCGCGGGCTGACCGCCGCTCGCGCGGTGGTGGCTGCGGGCTAATCGCTAGCCACGGTTCGACCGTGGCTTGGGGGAGATCAGCGGGACATGGATGGGCAAGCCCAGCGGGCTGCTAAGGGCTGAACCCTAGCGCACGTCCGATGACGTGCGCGCGCCTCAATCGAACGGCGGCGGCTCGTGCCGCTGCTAGGGTTTGACGGGGGCTGTCCGCGAGGGTTTGAGCATGCCCGGCGGGCTGCCAAGGGCAGCCCTAGGCGGCTGCCATGATCAGCCGTGAGCCCCACGAAGGGGCTCGACCGAACAGCCGCGGCTTTGCCGCGGTGAGGGTTTTGGTTGAGTCCGGCGCTTCGTGGTGGTTCATGGCGGGATGTTCCGGCAACCGGGAGTCGATTGGAGTTGTCGTTCCACAATTTGACAACCCCGGATATTCGATCTCCAAAGGATTTCGGTCGGAATTAATTAGATAATTTATTTATTTAAATTTAATAATTCCGGGATATCGATTTCCAACAATTGGTATCAGAGCGAGGTTTTTCGTTCACGGTATTTTTCGATAAATTGTTCTACCTTGCAGGGTTTCCGACTATTATGGCTAGATTTAATTGTTTTAATTAATGTCATAATATTGTTCTTGATTATTAAACTCTCGGACATGTCGAGATTCGTTTTATGTGTGGTGAATGCTTGTAATAGTAAAAATTCGGGGGTTGACCGAATTTAGGTTTATTATTACGTTCTACTTTTTCCGGAAAATGTATAGGTCGATTTCATGTATAGAATCGATACCGGATAATGTAATTTAATTCTTGTAATTTATTTACGTTGGTTCGATGCCGAAACGACCGCCGGAGAAGACGTGTGACGAAGAAGACGAAGAGGACAAAATTCGGGGGGGTCGTGATGGAGTTATATTCTAAATGTCTAGTTTAGTGACAATATGGAACTCCTTATCTGTGTTTTATTATCTATTAACCAAACAGTCTGCATTTTGTTTACATACACTCTATGCCATAGTCCTAGATATATACGTTGTAGACAGTATGGCGTGAGGAGACACGCGGAAGATCATACTGTCGGTTACTCGTATATTATCGAACAGTAGCTCACGACTTAGATGGACAGGGACAATCCATCGGTACGTCGTTGTGTGACTGGTAGATAGTCGGTCTTGACTATCATGTTACACTCGTACACTTGGTGTATTGAGCAGGACCACGGGAGGGCGTTCGATTTATACTAATCGCAGTAATCGAACTAGACCTCAGATATTACGGATATACGAATTCCTAATCCCTATATAATTATAGGTGCGTGTGTCCAATTCTCGGTTCTTTAACTTGCCAATGAGTGAGACTAATTGATTAGTCGAGATCCTCGGTAAATTGGGAATCGTAATTGTACGCACGGCATGCTATAGATTATAGACAGGAAACCGTGTCCCGTTTATCGGGTTGATTACGTCCCCGAGATGAGCTCATAAAGTTTATCATGTAAACCCTGCAGGTGGATTTGTTCCACATGATAATAAGGATGAGTGGTACTAGTCTCGGATAATAAGAAACGAATTAATTTAATTATTAGTAATTAAATAAATTCGTGGACGTTCGATATCTTAAACACGGGGAAGGTCGTTTATGTAATTTCGGCGGAATTATTATTGTTGAAATAATATTAAATTTATTTCGGGAATTCAATTATAATTTTATAGTGGAATTAATTATAATTAAAATTGAATTTAATTAAAGGTTTTCTTTTAAGGACACCGGTTTAATTAAATTGCAATTTAGCCCGGGATTTATTTACCTAAGGGGTCCCTAGTGTAACTCTATAAATATCCCTACCTTGCCTATCCTAAACCTACATTCCGCAGCTTTTTATTTTTCTGAGAAAAATTATTGCGTTAGCTCAATTAAGTTTTTCTCTGCAAAAATAATATAGTATAGCGCAAATATTTTTCTCTCATCAGAGAAAAGAAATATAACTTTGGTGGTAAAGGAGAAGGCAGAAAAGGAGACCCAACGGATCGTTGCCCATACAACGGTTGGATCAAGGGAAGAGCCATACACTAGCAATCGCTATGGTCTCAACAATCGACCGAGAGGTATGAGATCGAATTCTCTATTCCGCAATTTTATTCGATCTAATTTCTCGTTGATCATACATGAACGTAGATCGGGTTCCGGTGTTGTGGGTTCTATTTCTCGACTACTAGGGGTTCTAGGACCTTCGGATCGGTAGTCGGATGAGAAAAAACGACCCGAAAACAAGCCCGGAACAGCAACGTCGCGTTGCTGTTCGCGGACAAAACGGCGGTCGCCAGAGGGCAAACGGCGGTCGCCGTTTGCATCTCCTCCAGCGACAGCTGGCCTGCATTCGGCGGTCGCCGAATTAGGGCAGACCAGCCCCGTTTCGCGCGGTTGTCCTCCGGGGCGATGACTGGGCGTGATTCGGGTCACGGGCTGTCACGTGAACGAAGTGACGGACGTGGAGGTCGACTGGGATCGTTCGGATGTTCGAGCGATCGAACGAACGCATCTCGGGTAGTCGATTTCCAACAAATGGTGTCAGAGCCGGTTTTGTGCGTTCTTTTTATGTTTTGCGAGATTGGTTTTGCAGGATCACCCGATTATTATGGTCATGTTTATTGTACTGTATGTTGTGGTGTGTTAAACTCTCGGGATTGTCGAGATCTTTGTTTTTCATTCGTTGCTTGCTTGTAATAGTTGAAACGACGGGTTGAGTCGTTTAGGTTTTACGTTTTTCGTGTTTTCGTTTATCCGGATGTATAGGATCGATCAACCTGTATAGGATCGATGCCGGAAGTAGTTAGTTTACATGTGTAATGTTGCTGCTGCTTGGTGAATCGAGACGAGATCGAAGGCCGGACGAACGATGGTCGAGAAGTCGAACCCGCGGTCTGCTGAAGGGCAAACGGCGGTCGCCGTTTCGCTGGACTTCGGGCAGCAGCTCCGCGGGGGTTCGGCGGACATCACGGATCGCTCGTCGAGGCCCGGGATGATACTCCAGTGGGAGGGGTTCGTCTCTTGGCACTTAGACGAGTCGGTGGTGGATCGAGACCTAGACGAGCAACGAGACGAAGATCCGAGAAGACGTGCATCGAAGAATTTTAAAGGCCATAATAATCGGGCCATGTTAAATGCTTTCTATGTGTTTACGTGCTTTATTATGCTTTAATTTTATATGCATGTGAATGTTATCCCTTTCGTAAAAACTAAGTGGGAGAGGGATTGGAAACAATCCCGCGGTCTCCATTCTCTGTTTTGATAGTGATGTGTGTCGCTTAAGAGTTGGCTTTAGTGTCATCCTCCCTATCGGATAAAGTGGACACACGGATATCACTGGATCAAAATTCGAATTCAATTCCATTTAAAGAATTGAACACTTAAGTTTTTCAAAGCAAATGCCTAATCTGTCTTTCAAAGACTAAGTTCAACTCGACTCATTCTCACCCCGGGGAGTGGAATGGAGCCAAAGCGCTTGCTTATGTCGATGACACAAATTAGAGACATTCGAGTCATTTGATGACTAGATCGATTGTTTGGTTGGCTCCCTCACTTTGTGAGAGATAGGGCTCAATTGTATGATTGATCGCTGGTTAGAAACTTCGAGTTTCACTTACGAGATATCAAGCTTTGATTAACGAAATTGTGAAATTTATTAAATGGAATTCAATTAACAAAGGTGTTTGTTTAGTAAACGTCCACACTATCGTGGCTTACTAGACGGAAACGGAACTTTGGGTTAATTGAGGCTCGACAGTTATAGGAAATCGTAAAGGGACCGCATGTCAACGTAAACGTCCACACTAACGTGGCTTGCGGTGGATATGTAGTTCCCGAGCGGTTAACTTAGTACTGAGAAATGGTATACACTTAGGTACGCTTTACAGTTTCCTCCCCATCGGAGTCACTGCTGTAATGATGTACGACCGAAGTAAAAGTCCAGTTATAAAATCGTTTGGACTAGTATACGTCCACATGAACGTGGCATGCTGGTCTGATGGGATTTTAGGATTGATTGGTAAATTTAATGATATTAATTAAGGGAGTTAATATCGAATTAAATTTGACGGTTTGATTTGTCTCTTTTATAGATATGGCACTCAACCCACTGTCTGTGATACTAAAAGAAAACAAACTCACTGGTCCAAATTATGTTGATTGGAAACGAAACTTGGACATTGTCCTAACTGCTGAGGAGTAAAAGTATGTACTCCAGGTCGAATGTCCTGTTGCACCTACTGAAACATCCACTCCTGAGGAAAAGGAAGCTCATCGGAAGTGGGTCAAGGCTGATCAGATGGCGCGGTGCTACATTTTGGCTTCTATGTCAAATGTGCTGCAACATCAGCATGAAGCCATGGACACTGCCCATGATATGATGCTTAACCTCAAGGAGATGTTTGGTAGTCAGGACAGGGCAGCCAGGCAAGATGCTATGAGGAAACTCATGACGGCCACTATGTCCGAAGGAACGCCCGTGAGGGATCACGTTCTTAGGATGATAGGCTATCTGAATGAGATAGAGATTATGGGAGGTGCTATCGATGGGGAAACCCAGATCGATATAGTGCTCCAGTCTCTGCCTAGGAGTTTTGATACGTACCTCGTCGGGGATAGGAAGACAGAAGAAGAACGAAGAACAAGAAGGATAAAAGATACCGGCGGAAGTCCCAAAACCTCTGAACCTGATGTCGTGAAATCAATTAAGGACGGAACCCTAACCCCCAACACGAAATCGATGCAGCAACTCGGGGATGATGAAGACACAGAAACGAGATTTGACTGGCTCGTTGATTCGTCGGTTGAATTCTTTTGGATAGTCGGGGTAGAATTCGAACCCGAGAGAGATTTAATAAAACTCACAAAATATATCTTTATTCATCAATTCATGGTTGTTTTTCATAATGAAATAGAAAAGCCTTTAAATAGGCAAACAAACCCTAAAACTCGAAAATAAGGAATAAAAACGATTAAAACGCTGAAACATCAAAAATCCGCCGACGTTGATTATTTTGTGAAGATGTCGGCCGACAATATAGGGTGTCGGCCGACACCAAGGCAAAATCGTCGTCCGCGGGAAATCCTGCGAGCGCGGCCTTCTTCCGCTGTCCAAACTCGCACTTTTATGAAGGTGTCGGCCGACAGGCCTTGGTGTCGGCCGACACCAAGCCAAAAGTCCGACCGAACTCTTCGTCTTCGTCTCGATGCACGCCCGACTCTCGTTCCGACGTCTTTTTCGCCATTCTAGACTGAATTCGAGCTCCAACGTCAATTGCCGAACCTTGGGTTGCATCATTCCCCTCCTCTTCAAGAGGATTTGTCCTCAAATCCACGCCGATGCCAGGGTCGAACACCACTCTCACGAACAAGCTCGGGACTACATACTTTTGCAGCTCACACCCTCGATGTAGCGGAAAACTAGGAGATCTTTCTTCAGGGAAGTCTTCATGAAATTCCTGAAAAGTAAAAGGGTGTAGAGACAATAAAATGTTAGTGTAGCACTTCACCTCTTCGCACAACACCACAGATGTCGGTTGTCCCTCTTTCGTTGCTTGTTCCATCATGGGTAACTCCAATTGCGGAAGGTCCTCGGATTTCATCAATTCCTTCTCATTGGACTCTACCGAAGTCTCCTCCTCGGACCCTACCGAAGCCTCCGCGACATCAAAATCCACCGAAACCTCCTCGATGTCGGACCCCACCGACTCCTCGATGTCAGAAGCCACGACAACCGATGGTGTCAGTTCGTCGCACTCTTCTACGGACTCCTCCAAAATCAAATCCTCCTCGGAATACACCAAGACCGACTCTTCTTCGGACTCCACCACTGCCTTCGGTTCTGGTTTCTCGCCTTCGTCATCGGTCGCTACTTTCTCAGGCTTCATTGACACTTGTACCAGCTCCTCTAACTTACGCTCAATATTGTTCCAACACTTGTCCCAACGCTCAGCTCTGGCCCTCCTCTCGTCACGACGCTCCTGACTAAGATCACGGGCTCGGCGGAAGTCCCAACGCTCAGCTCTGGACCTCCTCTCATCACGACGCTCCCGACTAAGCTCACGGGCTCGATGGTAGCCACTCTGAACTTCTCGGTATCCGCCGCCACCTCTTCGATTCCATGCATCTCCACGATGAGCTCTCTCCTCTAATGCGGTGAGTCGTGCATTCACCACCTTCATCTCCGTTGAGAAGATCTTTGTCAGTCGCTCCTCAACTGCCGTTGCCAGTCGCTCCTCGCTCTTTGCTATGCGCTTATCTATCACATCCTCGATGAATTGAATTTGGGTATGATCCATCTCGTCAACCTGCAAAAGTGTTAGAAACAAAAATAGAGATCCTCACCACTCTCGTGTATCACTCAGTATGGTAAATCACTCAATACTCGGTTCTCTCACTTTCACTCTCTCTCAAGAATCGAAATCTCCCAAATCACCGATCGAATTCAACTCCAACAAAATCCACAAAACGAAGAATAACTTTAAATTGTTGAACGAACGATGGACAACAATAAAAGAATAATCGAGCTCAAGTTCAATTTTTTTTTTAATAAAAATTACTGTTCATGAACAGTAATTTTCGAAAATAAAAATAAAAAAAAATAATTTTTTTTTTTTTTTATAAAGAAGAAGAATAAAGAATAAGAAACGAAAAGAACAAACGAGGTTACGTAATCGAAATATGAAAACCCAAACCTGGGCTCTGATACCAAATGATACGTACCTCGTCGGGGATAGGAAGACAGAAGAAGAACGAAGAACAAGAAGGATAAAAGATACCGGCGGAAGTCCCAAAACCTCTGAACCTGATGTCGTGAAATCAATTAAGGACGGAACCCTAACCCCCAACACGAAATCGATGCAGCAACTCGGGGATGATGAAGACACACAAACGAGATTTGACTGGCTCGTTGATTCGTCGGTTGAATTCTTTTGGATAGTCGGGGTAGAATTCGAACCCGAGAGAGATTTAATAAAACTCACAAAATATATCTTTATTCATCAATTCATGGTTGTTTTTCATAATGAAATAGAAAAGCCTTTAAATAGGCAAACAAACCCTAAAACTCGAAAATAAGGAATAAAAACGATTAAAACGCTGAAACATCAAAAATCCGCCGACGCTGATTATTTTGTGAAGATGTCGGCCGACAATATAGGGTGTCGGCCGACACCAAGGCAAAATCGTCGTCCGCGGGAAATCCTGCGAGCGCGGCCTTCTTCCGCTGTCCAAACTCGCACTTTTATGAAGGTGTCGGCCGACACCAAGCCAAAAGTCCGACCGAACTCTTCGTCTTCGTCTCGATGCACGCCCGACTCTCGTTCCGACGTCTTTTTCGCCATTCTAGACTGAATTCGAGCTCCAACGTCAATTGCCGAACCTTGGGTTGCATCATTTGAGCTGTTCCGCCTGAACTATAACATGAACAAGAGGTTATATACGTTGGCGGAACTCCTGACTGAACTCCAGGCGGCAGAGGGAATCTTTAAGAACTCTCAAGCACTTGTGGCTGTGAAATCGACTCTTCCTCGCCCTTCGGGGATTAAGAAGAAGAAAAAGCAAGGACGGAAACCCAGTGGGCCCAGAGTTGGTGGACCACAGAATGGAGTGAACAGGCCTAAGGGCAAGTGTTTCCGTTGCAAGCAGTCTGGACATTGGAAGTCTAATTGTCCTCTCAGACAAGGAGGTATGAACTTTTCCTTAGTCACTGAAACATGTTTAGCGGTGTTATCCACCGGTACCTGGTGTGTGGATACGGGAGCCACTGATCATGTCTGCAATTCTTTGCAGGGGTTCCAGGAAACCCGGCGGCTTAGAGAGGGAGAGATCACCATCTACATGGGCAACGCTACGAAAGTGGCGGCGGTTGCAGTGGGAGATGTTCATTTAACTTTTAATAATAATGTTTTGGTATTGAATAATTGTCTTTATGTACCGGATTTTAGAAAGAACCTTGTTTCGATTTCTAAGTTGGTTTTGAATGGATATTCAGTTTCTTTTGATAACTCTGTTATTGTCAAAAAGAATGGTGATTATATCTGTTCTGGTACATTGATAGGCAACTTATATATACTGAATCCTAATTATTCCACGATGCAACGAGTAGAGTCGTATAACACATCTAGTACCAATAAGAGAAAGGAGCCTTCTAGGATGAATCAAAAGTACTTATGGCATCTTAGGCTAGGTCATATTAACTTGGGTAGGATTCAAAGGTTGATAACTGATGGAATACTCAGTGATGTGAAAGATGAGGACTTTCCAACCTGCGAATCATGCCTGGAAGGAAAAATGACCAAGCGACCCTTTAGTGATAAGGGGTATAGATCCAAGGAAGTACTGGAATTGATTCACCCTGATTTGTGCGGGCCTTTATCTGTCCAAGCGAGAGGAGGTTACGAATATTTTGTAACCTTCACTGATGATTACTCAAGGTATGGTTTTATATACCTGATGCGCCGCAAGAGCGAGTGTTTTGACAAGTTCAAGGAGTACAAAGCTCTTGTGGAGAACCTTCATGGTAAGACCATAAAGACTCTACGATCTGATCGTGGAGGAGAGTACCTCTCGGGAGAGTTTAAAGCGTACTTATTAGAGAATGGGATTGACTCCCAGATGACTGCACCATACACGCCCCAGCAGAATGGTGTAGCAGAAAGAAGGAATAGGACTCTTATGGAAATGGTAAGATCTATGATGAGTTATTCAGAACTACCAGATTCGTTCTGGGGATATGCCTTGGAAACAGCGGCTTATATCTTGAACTTAGTTCCTTCCAAATCAGTCCCTAAGACACCCTCGGAATTGTGGACCGGGCGTAAGCCAAACTTGAAACACATTCGGATCTGGGGTTGTCCAGCACATGTGCTGAAGCACGGGGCTGATAAGTTGGAGTCACGTTCAGATATTCGGTTGTTTATAGGATATCCTAGAGGAACGAAAGGTGGTCTATTTTATAGTCCTAAGGACCAGAAGATCGTTGTTAGCACCAACGCTCGGTTCTTGGAAGAGGATTATTTAATGGACCACAAGCCCAATAGTGAGATAATACTCAACGAACTGAGAGGGAACGATCAAGGCTTAGATCCAACCCAACCGGGTGATACGCCACCACAGTCTGCACCTGTAGTTACTGAGGTTACACCGGAGCGTCGTCGTAGTGGGAGGGTTGTTCGACAACCTGACAGGTTCATGTTTATAGGTGAGTCTTCGGACTTGTTACCTGGAGAACATGAAGCCGATCCCTGGACCTACGACGAGGCGCTTAAAGATCAAGATGCTCAGTCTTGGCAAAAGGCGATGAAATCTGAGATTGAATCTATGGATTCAAATCAGGTCTGGGATCTTGTAGCACCGCCCAAAGGTGTAAAAGCCATTGGTTGCAAGTGGGTGTACAAGAGGAAAAGAGGATCTGACGGGAAGGTGGAAACCTTCAAAGCTAGGCTTGTTGCGAAAGGGTACACTCAGAAAGAAGGGATCGATTATGAGGAAACCTTTTCGCCGGTAGCTATGCTAAAGTCGATCCGGATTCTTTTGTCTATAGCATCTCATATGGATTATGAGGTGTGGCAAATGGACGTCAAGACAGCATTCTTGAATGGGAATCTTGACGAGACCATTTACATGAGACAGCCAGAGGGTTTCATCGAAAAAGGCCAAGAGCATCTAGTGTGTAAGCTAAAGCGATCCATTTATGGATTGAAGCAAGCTTCTAGATCTTGGAACATGCGGTTTGATGAGGTTATCCAGTTTTATGGATTCATTCAAAGCATGGACGAGTCGTGTGTATACCGGAGAAGTGACGGAAACAGCGTGGCGTTTCTCGTGCTTTATGTAGACGACATTCTTCTAATTGGCAACAATGTGAAGATGTTGTCGGACATAAAGGGATGGTTGTCCAAGCAATTCGATATGAAAGACTTAGGACAAGTAGGGCATGTTCTTGGGATCAAGGTTATACGAGATCGCCAGAAAAGAACATTGAGCTTGTCCCAGGCTTCATATATTGATACGATTCTAGCTCGTTTCAACATGCGGAATTCCAAGAGAGGTTCTCAACCTTTCTGCCATGGAATTCATCTATCTAAGGATATGTGTCCCAAGACACAAAAGGAGATAGATTACATGAAAACGATTCCTTATGCTTCGGCAGTGGGTAGTCTAATGTATGCTATGTTGTGCACGAGACCTGATATCTGCTATGCCGTAGGCATGGTAGCTAGATATCAGAGTAACCCTGGACAGGGTCACTGGACTGCTGTAAAGAACATACTTAAGTACCTGCGAAGGACTAGGAATTATGTTCTGAGTTACAAAGCGTCCGAATTGATTCCTGTGGGTTACACAGACTCGGATTTCCAATCTGATAAGGAACAACGAAAGTCTACATCAGGCTATGTGTTCACATTGGGAGGTGGAGCAGTTTCATGGAGGAGTGTTAAGCAGAAATGCATTTCGGACTCCACCATGGAAGCCGAATATGTAGCAGCCTCTGAGGCAGCTAAAGAATCGGTGTGGCTCCGGAACTTCATCATGGACTTAGATGTGATTCCTGATTTGCCTAGAGCTATCACAATTTATTGTGACAATAGCGGTGCAGTGGCAAATGCGAAGGAACCACGAGCCCACAATGCGAGTAAACACATAGATCGCAAGTACCACCTGATTAGAGACATCGTCAAGAGAGGCGATGCGGTTGTCACCAAGATTGCATCAGCGGATAACCTGGCAGACCCCTTTATGAAGGCACTTCCAGCGGAAGCGTTCAAGAGACACGTGAAGGGGATGGGTATCGGATGTATGGGAGAGGGCAACTAGACATTTAGTATAAGTGGGAGATTGATGGAGTTATATTCTAAATGTCTAGTTTAGTGACAATATGGAACTCCTTATCTGTGTTTTATTATCTATTAATCAAACAGTCTGCATTTTGTTTACATACACTCTATGCCATAGTCCTAGATATATACGTTGTAGACAGTATGGCGTGAGGAGACACGCGGAAGATCATACTGTCGGTTACTCGTATATTATCGAACAGTAGCTCACGACTTAGATGGACAGGGACAATCCATCGGTACGTCGTTGTGTGACTGGTAGATAGTCGGTCTTGACTATCATGTTACACTCGTACACTTAGTGTATTGAGCAGGACCACGGGAGGGCGTTCGATTTATACTAATCGCAGTAATCGAACTAGACCTCAGATATTACGGATATACGAATTCCTAATCCCTATAAAATTATAGGTGCGTGTGTCCAATTCTCGGTTCTTTAACTTGCCAATGAGTGAGACTAATTGATTAGTCGAGATCCTCGGTAAATTGGGAATCGTAATTGTACGCACGGCATGCTATAGATTATAGACAGGAAACCGTGTCCCGTTTATCGGGTTGATTATGTCCCCGAGATGAGCTCATAAAGTTTATCATGTAAACCCTGCAGGTGGATTTGTTCCACATGATAATAAGGATGAGTGGTACTAGTCTCGGATAATAAGAAACGAATTAATTTAATTATTAGTAATTAAATAAATTCGTGGACGTTCGATATCTTAAACACGGGGAAGGTCGTTTATGTAATTTCGGCGGAATTATTATTGTTGAAATAATATTAAATTTATTTCGGGAATTCAATTATAATTTTATAGTGGAATTAATTATAATTAAAATTGAATTTAATTAAAGGTTTTCTTTTAAGGACACCGGTTTAATTAAATTGCAATTTAGCCCGGGATTTATTTACCTAAGGGGTCCCTAGTGTAACTCTATAAATATCCCTACCTTGCCTATCCTAAACCTACATTCCGCAGCTTTTTATTTTTCTGAGAAAAATTATTGCGTTAGCGCAATTAAGTTTTTCTCTGCAAAAATAATATAGTATAGCGCAAATATTTTTCTCTCATCAGAGAAAAGAAATATAACGTTGGTGGTAAAGGAGAAGGCAGAAAAGGAGACCCAACGGATCGTTGCCCACACAACGGTTGGATCAAGGGAAGAGCCATACACTAGCAATCGCTAAGGTCTCAACAATCGACCGAGAGGTATGAGATCGAATTCTCTATTCCGCAATTTTATTCGATCTAATTTCTCGTTGATCATACATGAACGTAGATCGGGTTCCGGGGTTGTGGGTTCTATTTCTCGACTACTGGGGGTTCTAGGACCTTCGGATCGGTAGTCGGATGAGAAAAAACGACCCGGAAATGAGCCCGGAACAGCAACGTCGCGTTGCTGTTCGCGGACAAAACGGCGGTCGCCAGAGGGCAAACGGCGGTCGCCGTTTGCAGCTCCTCCAGCGACCGCTGGTCTGCATTCGGCGGTCGCCGAATTAGGGCAGACCAGCCCCGTTTCGCGCGGTTGTCCTCCGGGGCGATGGCTGGGCGTGATTCGGGTCACGGGCTGTCACGTGAACGAAGTGACGGACGTGGAGGTCGACTGGGATCGTTCGGATGTTCGAGCGATCGAACGAACGCATCCCGGGTAGTCGATTTCCAACAAATGGTGTCAGAGCCGGTTTTGTGCGTTCTTTTTATGTTTTGCGAGATTTCCAACAGAGTCGATCATCGCCATGATCGATCCCCATGAGGATCGATCGACCCCGGGCTGCCCTAGGGCTCTCGGCCACGCCGGCCACCAAGGGAGGTGGCGCGTGGGCCTTGGCCGACGGCGGATGGTGGTGGTCGATGGTGGGGGTGGTGTGGGGTCTCCCAACCCATGCTACTCCTACCAAGATCCGACTTTCCTAATTTAGTTCGGTTTTCCTATTTTGAGTATTCCTAAAGTTTGGGAACTCTCATGGAATAGGAAAAGAATTAAATTGGAATTAATTTATTTTCTATTTGATTATTCCTATTCTTGGGAATTTTCAATAGATGGAAATTAATTAATTATGGAAAGTAGAAGAGTCCTAATTTATTTTATTTCCTTATTCTATTATAGAAGTCTTCTAGAATATTACGAGTTTGACTTGGATGGGATTCTAGAGATTTAATAGAATTAGATAGGAAAATAATAATAAATAAAAATATTAATAATATTTAATTTTATTTTTGATATATTCGATTGACTTAATTTTCGAATTAAGTAACTTTTGGATTAATTGAAAATAAATAGATTTAAATATTGGAATTAATATTCTCGTCACATGGAGCATTCAAGAACGAAGACTGAAGACTAGAAGATGCGTACGGAGATGCGATAAAGCCATAATAGTCGGAAAATAATATTCTAGTATTATTTTGACTATGTGATAATATTTATGTGCTTTATTTCATGTATGCATGCTTATGTGTATTTAATTATGCATTAGATAGCGTATCCCTTTGTTATAAAAAGCTAAGTGGGAGAGGGAATGGAAACATTCCCATGGTCTCCATTGATGTTCTCTTGGTGACTCTTATGGACTTTTGAAGTTCGTATAGACGAGTCATTGGAGGAGAATTCTTGTAATTCCTTTTACGAGAAACATTGATTAAGTTTATCAAACAATGCCTAATTTGTCTTTCTGAAGCTGACTTCAAGTCGACTCATTCTCACCCCGGGGAGTGGAATGGAGCCAAAGCCACTTGGTCATGTGGATGACACAGATTAGAGAACTTCGTACCATTTCTTGAAATGGATCGATTGTCTGCTCGGCTCCCTCATTTTATGAGAGATAGGGTTGTTCGCATAGTGAATCACTGGTAAGAAACTTCGAGTTTCACTTATGATTCTCCGCGTCCTGATTTACGAAAATCAAATGGATCAAGTAATTGGGAGTCAATTGTAAAAATCTTTTGGTGTAGTAAACGTCCACACTATCGTGGCTTGCTGCACTGAATGGGATTTTGGATCGATTGATGTAGACAGTTATAGAAGGGAGTAAAGGAGCGTATGTTAACGTAAACGTCCACACTATCGTGGCTTGCGGTGAATATGCGTGTCCCAAACAATCTTCTTAGATACTGAGTAATGGTTTACACTTAGGTACGCTTCTTAGTATTCTTCCCATCGAAGTAACGCTAATGATGATGTACGACCAAAGCAAATCTAATTGCTAAATCATTTGGGTAGGTAAACGTCCACACTATCGTGGCTTGCCATATCTGATGGGATTTTAGATGTGATTAGTGGTTTAATGATATTATTTGAGGGAGATAATATCGGATATTAAATCGATTGTTTGTTGTTATATGTGCTCATAGATTAGGATATGGCTTTGAACCCACTTTCTGTGATACGTAAGGATTTTAACTCACTGGTCCCTAAATGTAATGATTGGAATAGAGATCTAGACATTACCCAAACTGTTAAAGAGTGCAAGGTTGTACTCAGTGAGCTTTGTCCTCCCGAGCCTATTGACACAGGCGGCTAGACAAGAAGCGATGAGGATACTCATAAAGGCCAGTCGCTTCGAGGAAACGCTTAAACACGTTTTTGAGATGATTGACCTTTTGGACGAGTTGAGACGGAAATCGCAAGCTCTTGTAGCCAATGCCAAAGGTTTCGAACCTAAGGGCAAGATCGGGAAAAAGAAAAAGCAAGCAAAGAAACCCAGTGGTCCTAAGCTACTTGGACCACGAGATGGGACGAGAAAGCCATGAGGCAAGTGTTCTCGATGCAAATAGTCAGGGTACTGGAAGTCTGATTATCCTCTCAAAGAAAGTACGAAATTTTCTTTAGTCGTAAAACATAGTCAGTGGTATTATCTGCCGGAACCTGGTGTGTAGATATAGAACCACTGACGGTATGTGCATTCTAAATGCAAGGGTTCCAGGAAACACGACGACTTAGAAAAGAAGAAATCGTAGTCTACATGGGCAATGCTGTAGAGGAGGCAACAGTTGCAGTGGAGGACATTTTATAGGATTTCATTTTGGGTTATTGCTTTTATGTACCTTTCAAATTAGAAAGAACTTTGTTCTGGATTTCTAATAAATGGATATCTTATTTCTTTTAATCATTTGATGGTTATAAGAAGAAATAATGATATTATCTAATTTGGTACATTAGCTAGCAATATATAAATGATGAATCCTGAGTCCACCACAATGCAACGAACCGTAGTATATAACTCGTTTTACTAATAAGAGATTTCTTTGTTAAATCATTTTACTTGTGGATTCTTATGCTAAGTCATATTTATTCAAATAAGAAGTTCAAAGGTCGAAAATTGATTGTAAGATCAATTAAGTTGAAGGTGTGGACCTTCCGACCTAAGAATCAAGTTTGGAAGATAATACGACTAAGCAATCCTTCATGGATATAAGATATAAGATCCGGACAAGTATAAGAATTGATTGACTCTGATGTATGCAGACCTATGTCTACTTGGACAATAAGGTACGAGTACTTCATTTGATGATTACTCGAGAAATGGATTAGAATACCTGATGTGCCACAAAAGCAAGTGTTTTGACATGTCAATGGACACTAAGCAAATTGTGGAGAACCATCAAGGTATATCCATTTGTAGCCTGCGATTTGATCGCGGAGGCAAGTACCTGTCTAAGGAATGCATGTCATACTGATCAGAGATTGGGATTTGATCCCAAATGACTACACCATACACTATTGTGTAGAAATGGTGTGTCGGAAATTAAGAAATGGAACTCTTATAGAAATAGTAAAGGCATGAGTTATACGGAACTACCTATGTTCTATGGATATGTCTGGAAACAACGGCGCATTCAAATGCGGTTGTAGAATATCCTAGAAGAACAAAAGATGTGTGTTCAATAGTACTATGGACCAGAAGGACGTTATAAGTTCTAACGCCCGGTTCTTAGAGGAAGACTATTAGATGAACCACAAGCCCAAAGTGACGTAATACTTTGAAATGAGAGAGAGAGATTAAGACTTAGAACCAGCCGAACTGAGTAGCGGTACACCACTAACTGCACCTACTGTTATTACTGTTTATACACCGGAATGTCGTTGTAGTGGGAGGTTGTGTGACAACCGAAGATATTCGTAAGACTAGGAGAGTCTTCGGACTCTGGACCTAGTATACATGAAATCGATCCCTGGATCTACATAGAGGCAGTACTAGATCTAAATGTGCTCTCTTAGAAAGCAATAAGGTTTATTGCTAAGAGGCAAGATCATTTAGAGTACAAGCTTAGTTGATCCATTTATGGATTGAAACGAAGCTAGAGTTCGTGGAACTTGCGCATTGATGAGATAGTCCATTTGATGGATTCATCAAAATGCATTGACGAATCGTGTGTATGGGAAACGTGATGGAAACAAAGTGGTGTTTCTCGGAGTTTTATGCAGATAACATTTTATCATTGGTAACAATGTAAAGATGTTGTCAGACATAAAATGATGGTTGTCTAGATGAATCAATATGAAAGATATAGGAAGAAGTTGGACATATTCTTGAGATCTAGGATCTCTAGAAAAGAACATTGTACTTCTCCTGGACATCTTACATATAAATGATTATGGTTCGTTTTAACATGCAAGATTCCGAGAAAGGTATGTTACCTTTCAGATACGGAATGCATCTATCTAAGGATATGTGTTTTGGAACACAAAAAGGAGATAGAAGCAATGAAAGCGGTTTCCTACACTTCGAGTGTGGAAAGCTTGATAAATGCGACGTTGAAAACGAGAACCTGATATCTGCTATGCGGCTAGTACAGTGGGAGAATATCAAGGTAATCCTGGAAAGGAATACTCGACTGCTGTAATGAACATTTTAAGTACTTTTGAAGTACTGGAAACTATGTTCTAGATTACGGAGCAGACAAGTTTGTCCTTTGGATTACACTCTCTTAGACTTCTAATCAAATAAGGACTGGTGTAAGTCGATATCAGGCTATGTGTTTCACTATTGAAGGAGAAGGAGTTTTAACATGGAAGAGTGATAAGCACGATGCTTTTCGGACTCTTCCATGAGAAACCAAATAGCGGCCTCAGAGGCAGCGGAAGTTTTGGTATAGCTCCGGGATAATCTCTGGGACTTAGATGTGATTCTTAATTTGCCAAAGGCTATGTAAATAGCGGTGCGATGGCAAATGGTAAGAAATCACAAGTCCATAAGTGTAAGATAACACATAGAGCAAGTACCACCTGATACGAGTCATCGTCGAGGGAGACAACGCTGTAGTCACCAAGATAACTTCAGAGCGGCAACCTAGAGTGCTCATTCACATAATACTTCTTGGAAGTACAACTTAAGCACGTGATGAGTATGGGAGTCGGGAGTTTGGAGGAAATGACTAGACCTTAGTACAAGTGGGAGATTGTTGGAGTTGTGTACTTAATGTCTAGATTTAAGTAACGGAAACTCCCGATCCATTGCCATTAATCTATTTAATTAAATAAACAATTATTTGCGTTTAATTATTTATAATTAAATATATGCAAATTATAGTCCTAGATTATATACGTTGTAGTTAGTATGGTGTGCGTCGACACACGGAAGATCATACTATCGGTTACTCGTATATAATCGAACAGTTGCTCACGACCTAGATGGACACGGATCAATCCATCAGTATAGTCGTTGTATGAGGGAGAAAATAATTTGTCTTGATTATTTTATCATACTTGTACACTTGGTGTATTGGGCGGATCGCTTGAGATTTATCGATTAGGATTGCCTTGGATAATCGATTTAAATCTCAGTGTATTTTATTCTTAATCCCCGATACTATTGCGGGTGTGTATATTTAATATAAGTGACTTTGATTTTCCAAAGGAATTGACCGGTTTAATTACTGGGTCAATTACCGGTTAAGTTGGGTCGCTATATTTTATATATGACATGCCGTGAATACTTGACGGGAAAGTGTATCCCGGAAGGGTTGATAATATCTCCGAGATGAGTTCATAAGGAATTATTATGTAAACCCTGCAGGTGGATTCGTTCCGCATAATAATTAAGGTTGAATGATACTAGTCTCGGATATAAGAGATGAATAAATTAATTAGCAATAAATTAATTTTATTCATGGATATTTATATCTTAAATACACGGAATAAATAATACTACCGGAGAAATATTATTTTATATAATATGGTTTAATATTGGGAGTGCAATTAATTTTATATAGTGGAAAATAGAATTAATTAATATTAATGGATTAATAGATTTGGGCTTGTGCTCAATTTAATCATTAATATTGGAAGCCCAATATTCCACCTCCTTAAGATCCCCTACGTAGCCTATAAAAGCACTACATGGTCTTCTCTATTCTCAGAACTTGAAGATCACAATTCTAGAGAGAGAAAGTAGAGAGGGACATCCATGGAGTTCGGAAGATCGTCGCCCATCCGACGTTCGAGCTAGTGCAAGGAATACGTGGGAAGGTCTCAAGGTCTTCATAGATCTCGTTTCTCCGTACAACGAGAACAAAGGTAAAATCGTTGAACCTCCTTCGATGATTTTAAATTATTATCGTGAAAATAACGTGAACGTAAGATCCGAGAACGCGACCCAAGTCGAGGTTGAACCGGGCGGTGGTGATCGAAGATCACCGGACCGCCGGCGGCTCAACGGCTCGGGCTGGAGGGGTCGAGGGGCGAGAGCCTCGGCTGGGGGCCGAGACTCGATCGAGCATGAGCTCGATCGCCCATGCTTGTCCAGCGGGCTGCTGGAGCAGCCGCTCGCACGGCGCGATCACCGCTCGCGCGGGCTGACCGCCGCTCGCACGGCTGGACCGCCGCTCGCGCGGTGGTGGCTGCGGGCTGATCGCTAGCCACGGTTCGACCGTGGCTTGGGGGAGATCAGCGGGACATGGATGGGCAAGACCAGCGGGCTGCTAAGGGCTGAACCCTAGCGCACGTCCGATGACGTGCGCGCACCTCAATCGAACGGCGGCGGCTTGTGCCGCTGCTAGGGTTTGACGGGGGCTGTCCGCGAGGGTTCGAGCATGCCCGGCGGGCTGCTAAGGGCAGCCCTAGGCGGCTGCCATGATCAGCCGTGAGCCCCACGAAGGGGCTCGACCGAACAGCCGCGGCTTTGCCGCGGTGAGGGTTTTGGTTGAGTCCGGCGCTTCGTGGTGGTTCATGGCGGGATGTTCCGGCAACCGGGAGTCGATTGGAGTTGTCGTTCCGCAATTTGACAACCCCGGATATTCGATCTCCAAAGGATTTCGGTCGGAATTAATTAGATAATTTATTTATTTAAATTTAATAATTCCGGGATATCGATTTCCAACAATAACAACATGTTATCAAAAGTTTTAAACCCATCAAAAGTTATCAACAAAAAAAATGTAACCACTTAGAAGAATAAAAATCAACTCACAGATAGCATTAGAAGTCCCCAACAACAAATATCTATCATGTTCATTAAGCATTCCAATTTTCCTAAGTAATATCGCTATAATCATCACATAACAAGTAACTGCGAAAATAACTCACTTACCGGAATAACGAAGATGTCTGGCGTGATTCATACTCATAACTTAATTTATAAACTTTAAATCACGAAAATTTTAGCACAGGTCGAGAGAACCGATTTTAAAACTCTACGCTCTGATACCATTTGTCACGCCCCGTTTTATTTTATTTAGAAAAAAAAAATACCATTATAAATTTTAAAAGAATTCAAGGGCGGAGAATTTGAAAACTTGAACTCCACGTCGACATTTGAAATTTCAACGTTAAAAATCATTAAATAATAATAAATGCAGCGGAAATAAATAAATAATTTTTAATACGTGGATGACATGATAAATAAATGAACTTAATCACAATTATACGAATCACGGCGCAGAAGCATCCTCGGCTACTCCGGTTGAATTGAATGTATCACCTGAAAACATTTATGTTAACAAGGGTCAGTCCACTGACTGGCAAGCAAGCCTGCATCCTATATGCTTGAATCTTTTCACTTGTCCTCTTAATCGTATTTTAGACGTTGAACTTTAATGCAATGCAGCTCCTGAACTTAACTTAACCTTAAATTTTAAACTTGACTTGAAACCTTAAGTAACTGCCTTTCACGTTAACCTTCGAAACGTGACTTCAACATTTATACATTTATCACGTTAACCTCCGAAACGTAACTTGCGTTTTATACTCACGTTAACCTCCGAAACGTGACTTAATATTTAGACGTTTATCACGTTAACCTCCGAAACGTGACTTAGGTTTTATACTCACGTTAACCTCCGAAACGTGACTTAACATTTAGATGTTTATCACGTTAACCTCCGAAACGTGACTTACGTTTTATACTCACGTTAACCTCCGAAACGTGACTTAACATTTAGACGTTTATCACGTTAACCTCCGAAACGTGACTTACGTTTTATACTCACGTTAACCTCCGAAACGTGACTTAACATTTACTAAATATCAACTTTCGTTCTTTAACTTTTTTACCGTGACATGAACTACTAATGCATATACTTACTTACGTGTATGCATGAACTAAAGATTCGTATGAATTAACATTTGTAATAGTCAACACAAAAGTATCGCAACGAACGAACGTGAATAAACATATGAAAGTGACAAGCGACTTAGAATAAAATCGTGATATACACAAGCAACAAAGATTAATGAATGAACATCAAACTATTCACAGTTCATGAACATCAACTAATTAACTTGAGATCCAACTAATACACTGAATCAAGAATATCCATTTACACATCTATACGTACACATAAGTATTATATGTTAACTCTGGGCTTGACAACATTTCAATATCACACTCACACCTTCACATGTAAGTATAAAATAACATTATTTACATATGCTAATATTCACGTACCCCATTTGATGAGCAACATCTATTTCATATAATATCTGTACACGTACATACCCATTAGGCCATAGATCATTATACATTACATAATTACTAAATCATATGTTCTATTTGCTGTTGTTGCTACTTATGAATACATACGCATCTGGGTAAGTTATATACTTATATATACTGCAGGTGCTGGCCATATATATCTATACATACGTGCGTGTGTGTATATTTGGTAAACACGGGTTTGTATTCATCACAACTCTAAGAGGCACTCAAGCAATTCGTATAATCACATAATCAACTAATTGATGCAACTAACAGTTAAAATCTTATCATCAATTGCATAATTTAAATTGAACACAAGAACCCTAAATTCCAAATAACTCTAACTATATGAAATCTTAAAAACCCACTTGCGTTGATTAATTGACGTTCGAGATATGAGGTATTCGTGAGATTCGTTGAGTTTCAAGTTCTTAGTCTCTTCCTGGTCCGTCGTCGCTTCTCTTCTTTCCTACACGCTAGCCGCGTCTCTCCTCTCTCGTCTCTCTTTCCGTCAATCTCTCTCTTCCTCCGGTCGTCTCATTCCTCTTTCTTCCCGCACGATTGTTCACTCCTCTCTTTTCGATCACCCACGCAGAATCCGTAAACCCTATTCTCAACTCCTCCATTTATATTTTTATGTGTAGTTATTTTAATGAAATAGTTACATTGACCCAATATAATATAATTTGCTTAGCCCAAAATATATATGTTCGGCCTATTATAATAAAAAGTCTTGGCAGCTCATAATATTATTCTAGCCCATTAACATTAAACTCATTTTATAAAAAGTAAATTAAACTAGAAGCTCAATTTATAAAATGTTTAAGCCCAATTAAAATAATGTTGAACCCGACTAACACGTGGATAAAAAGTCCATTTTAATTAACTAATTTTTATTATAAAAATTCGGGTTATTACAGTAGGAGTAGATTTCTTGGAAAACAATTTAATCGTAGGTGAGATTAGGAGTTCTAAGTTCTATAGGAGTTAGTATGAGTTGGGCTTTATGTTTATGGGTTATCAGAAGTAATAATCGAGTTCATATATTGGGCTACCAATGATTAAATAAAGATTAATGGGTTGTAAATAAAATGTGCTCAAATTTAAGTTGAAAATAATTTAAGTTGAAGATAACGGTTAAGGCTAAAATTATATTATGTTTTTTTTATTTGTATTTAATAAATTGTGGGTTGGTAAAATTATTATAATTATCCTTGTATTATTTATCAATTTTAATGTTTAATTAAAATATATTCTATTTTATAATTTTAATTTATTAAATTAGTTCATATTTGTATATTTATTTAGGTGAATTCAAAGTTCTAGTTAATAAAATTTTGGGTTGTTACACGTTTCAGGTCCAAGTTTATGTCGTTTCAAGGATCAACGAATGGTTCGTGCAACGAATGAGGCCGGGTATTTTCGCGGCTGATCCATCTACGTCCGGGCATCAATTATTAAGAAGAATCACAAGGTACACGATTCTTAAACTAACTCATTAATTGTTCTTACTACATACGTGCGCACTAGATCCATGATTAGGGTTTTACGTGTTTATGCATGATTCTTTCTTTCGCACTTTTTCATGCTTGTAAAATACGTAAATCCATCTATTGGGGTATGGATGAGATTCATAGAAAACCCAAACACCATGTAAGCACATCATGGCATATTTGATAAAAAAATTGCATATTGAAGAGTTGCCCAATAAATATATATTGAAGAGATGGACAAAGTCTGCAAAATCAGATGTAGTTATAGATGATAATGGCGTGCAAATAGATGATGATAATTCTTATCTATTGATGCGTAGTCAATTCATCCAGTCGTCATTGGATTTAGTTGACAAAGCTCTCTTATGTGAGGAAACAAAACAAATGTTTGTAGATGGAGTTCGTGCCATCAATGAAAAAATTGATCAATTTACCAATACTCGCATAGGTGTAAAGGCATCCAAGGAAAAAAGTATACCAAAACTGATACCTTCACATCATTATTGACATCTTTCAGCCCATGCAAACTACTTTGTACAGTGGCAAAACTGATCCAGAAGCTCACTTGAGCAGGTTCAGGACATACATGTCCGGCCGAGGAGCCACAGATGCTACTCGGTGCAAACTGTTTCCCCTTACCCTGGGCGATATTCCCCACCAATGGTACGTCAGCTTACCCACACATTCGATCAAATGTTTTGACGATTTGGTGCAGAGGTTTGTATCGTATTTTGCCTCCAAAGCCTCCTATATGGAATATAGTCAGAAGCTGTTGGGGGTCAAACAGGGTAACACGGAATCGGATGAATCTTACGTAAATCGTGTTGAAGAACTACTTTTGGCAGGTGGTGAAGAGATTGGTGACAACCTCAAACTTCACACCGTGTTGGCAGGTTTGCAGAGAAATTCTAAGTTGTTTAAATCTGCAATGTTGAATTATCCCCGATCGTATGAGGATTTCAGGAGGAAAGCTGGGGCCCAAGTGGCCTACCAGCGTCTTGTCGCCGGCGGGGAACATCCCCCCGAGCAAAAGAAAAAACCTCCTTTTTCCTCCGATCGAAGGCCAAATTATATTGGCAAAAAACCAGGCCCAAAGCCAGTTGACCCACGGATAGACGAGATCCGTGAGTTAGAAGAAAAAATAACTACCCAGACTGGTCATACACCAGCAAATAATCTGAATATTATGCTCATGCACAAATCTGATTTGATTGAGAAACCACCACCAATTCTGACTGCCCCGGAGAAGTTGGATCCCAACAAATGGTGTGCCTATCATGAAAAGATAGGTCACAACACCAGCCAGTGCAGACAACTGGTTAAACTGTTGTGGAAACTTTTCCAGGATGGCAAGTTATGGCAATTCTTACCCAGGCCCGGTGCAGGGGGAAATCCGCAGGGGCCACCTCCCCAGGAAGTACCCGCACCGGGACCACCAGCGCCTCCCCCGGCAGGAGGCCCACCACGAATGGGTCAGATTATGATGATCGGTGGGTTGAGGCCGGTGAATGAAGAAAGCTACCGCAAAAGGAAGAGAGATTTCCAGATGTGGGAAGTGTGGTATGAAACGGCCCCGAGCCAGGGGTCATCAATTTCCGACACGGCGGTGATAACTTTCACCCCGGAAGATCGAACCGTGACAAAATTCCCGAAGGATGTGCCCTTGGTGATAAGGGCCAGAGTCCTCGGTTTGGATGTGTCTCGCACGCTGGTGGACAATGGCGCGCATCTCAATGTTCTCTACAAGAGGACTCTAGATCTGATGGGGAACTTGGCGCGCTATGTCAACCCGTGCGATATGGTGTTGAAAGGTTTTGGAGATGATGTAGTCATTCCCTACGGTGAGATCATACTCCCAGTGGAATTGATGGATGTGAAGAATCCCGAAGTCATGATGGTCAGGAATCTAAAGTTTGTAATAGTTGATAAGGTTAGTGGCTATAATGCTTTGTTAGGCAGACCCTTTCTAGACGCTTTTGAAGCTGTCGCCTCGTCCTACTACTACTGTATTAAGTTCCCTACTCCCTCCGGTGCAGTTGGCACCGTCAGAGGTGATCTAGTAATGGCTAAGAAGACTTTGATGTATTTTCACGATCTTAATAACTCCAAAACCAAAGTAAACGTAAACATTCCCCAGATCAATCTGAGAGGAACAAAGATAAAACAAATCGATCATATAAAAAATGTAATCAAGATAAACGATCAAAATTCCCAACTGAATCCTTCTCATGAAAAACCTACCGGGGAAATAGCTGATATTCCCCCGGACAAGATTTGTCCCCCCAAAGAAGGAACTGGCGTAGACACAGTTTCTACTAACCAGAAGCTTCCCTCGTCAAAACCAGAAATGGATGATTGGGGTTCAAGGGGTGGATATCAATCTAAAAAGGTACCAGTGGTAAAAATGGTCGAAAATCTGGACTCTATAGTTTTAGATCCAGAACAAGCTGAAAAGCAAATACTTGTGGGATCTCATATGGAATCAAATACCCGGAGCGGTATTATAAATTTCCTTAAAGAGAACATCTCTACTTTCTCATGGTCCAGTGCCGATTTAGGAAAGATAGATCCTAAACATGCCTGCCATCGACTGAAAATAGATCCCTGCAAGAAACCAATTGCGCAGAAGCGTAGAAAAATGGGCCCCGAGAAGTGTCAAGCACTCGCCGGGGAAGTAGATAAACTAATAGAAAACAAATTGGTCAGGAAAGCTTCGAGTGATGTCACTTGGCTTTACAATGCGGTTATGGTGACTAAAACAACGGCTGCGTGGCGTTTGTGTATAGATTTTACAGATCTAAACAACGCATGCCCGAAAGATCTTTTTCCCATGCCGCACATCGACCATGTCGTTGACAATTTGACAGGTCACGCGATATTTTCAACACTGGACGCCAAGGCAGGATATCACCAAATCCCCATGCATCCAGATGACGTCGAGCATACGGCGTTCTACTCAGAGAAAGGAATCTATTGCTGGGAAAGAATGCCTTTTGGCCTGAAAAATTCCGGGGCCACCTATCAAAGGTTGGTAAATTTGATGTTTTCTGATTTAATTGGTGTAACCATGGAAGTATACATTGATGATATAATCGTTAAAAGTAAAAATGAATCAGATCACATTAAAGACCTCGAAGAAGTTTTCAAAATTCTGGGGCATTACAACATGAAATTGAACCCCAAGAAATGTAACTTTGGAATTAAAAAAGGGATGATCCTGGGGCATGTGGTTAGCGAGAAAGGCATTGAGCCCAACCCTACCAAAGTCCAAGCAATTCTGGACATGCAAGAGCCCCGGGACATAAAAGGCGTACAACGACTCACGGGTCGTTTAGCCGCCCTGAATCGGTACATTTCTTGCCTGGGGGATAAAACTCGTCCGTTCTTTGCTTCCATCAAAGGACAGGAATTTCACTGGAAAAAGGAGGCCCAACAAGCTTTTGTACGGATAAAGGAGTATTTGTCCAATCCCAAAGTAGTTGTGGCCCCTAAACCAGAAGAAAAACTGTACCTGTACCTTGCCGCGTCAGAACACGCCATCAGTGCTGTTCTGACCAGGGCAGAAGGGATGGTGCATTTTCCGATATATTTCGTAAGCCAAGTATTACACGAGGCAGAAATTAAATATACTCCACTGGAGAAATTAACATATGCTTTAATAGTGTCAATCAGAAAACTCCGGGCGTACTTATTTGAGCACCCCGTTGAGGTCTTGACAACTATGCCTTTAAGGCAAGTATTGCACCGGTCGGATATCACCGGGAGACTCCTACGCTGGGCGTTAGAAATTAGTCAGTATGACATAACTTTCGCCCCGAGGACAACAATCAAAGCACAAGCCCTGGCAGATTTTATTGTGGAATTAACTTTCCCTGAGAAATCCCAGAGTCAACCACGCGCCTGACAGCTGTTCGTAGATGGATCATCTACCACCGCGTGCTCGGGGGCAGGTGTGGTATTACTCAGTCCCGACGGAGATTCAGTAACCCATGCGGTGAAGTTTGAATTTCCTGCGTCCAACAATGAAGCAGAGTACGAAGCTCTCATTTCAGGGTTGGAACTGACCATTGCCGTCGGGGCAAGAAAACTTCATGTGTTCATGGACTCGCAGTTAGTAGTGAACCATGTAAGTGGGGATTATGAAGCCAGAGGCGAAGAAATGATAAAATACCTGAAATTGGTATGGGAACTTTGCGAAAAAATCCCAGAAGTTCTAATCGAACAAATCCCACGGGAACACAATTCACAAGCTGACGCCCTGTCAAAATTAGCATCAGCTGAGGGCTCAGCAGACTTCTCAAATATTGTTTTGACAAAACTAATAATCCCATCAGTGGAACAAAGAGAAGCACAAATACAAGTACTTGCCGGGGCCGGGGAAGATTGGCGAATTCCCATTCAACGGTACATAGATACCGGGGAAGTACCAGCAGATAAAACCGAAGCAAAACAACTTCGTACCCGAGCGGCAAAGTATACTTTGATAAATTCACAAATGTACAGAAGAAGTTATTCCCTTCCACTACTTAGGTGTGTGTCGAAGGAAGAAGGATTCAAAATCCTTGAAGAAATACATGATGGTGTGTGTGGAAACCACGCGGGTGGAAGATCCCTGGCACACAAAACCATGGGACAAGGATATTATTGGCCAACCCTGAGAAAGGATGCCGTCGGCTATGCACGTAAATGTGTCAAGTGCCAGACGAATGGGCCTAATATCCATGTATCCCCGGAGACCCTGAAATCCATTTACAGCCCGTGGCCATTTGCTCGGTGGGGTATCGACTTGATCGGACCACTAGCAACCGCCCGAGGCGGGGTGAAATTCACGATTGTAGCAGTCGACTATTTCACCAAATGGGTTGAAGCGGAACCGTTGAATAAGATTGATCAACCCCAGGTCATACATTTTTTGGTTAGCAATCGAGAGTTCGTTACAAGATTCTGTAAGAACTTTCAGAGACACTTCCAGAGTGCTATTCTCAGTGATAGCAGTGTCATGTAAAGTTTTGAGTTCAGAAAGACTCTCTCTTAGAGTGAGTAACTCAACACATACATCTTCAGTTTGAGACACTTTAGATGTCATTACAATCTCATCAGTCTCAGACACGGATTCAACATCCGAGAAAATATCATCGTCACAGAAGTTTCGGTTTGCTGAAGCAACACGAAAGATATTGTCAGCAGTTGCAGTGTCTTTCAGAAAACCATCAAAAACAAAGTTTTCAACCTCCACATTTTCAAGGTCGAAATTTTCACCAAAAGTGACAACTAGAGCGTTGTCCTCATCATTATCAGAATTTTCATTCTCAGATTCCTCACTTTCTGAGATTACATTTTCATCATCAAATACAACATAGCTCACTGGCAGTTTCTTTTTGCGATGCAAGTTGGGACACTCATTTTTGACATGTCCAAATCCCTTACATTCGAAGCACTGCATTTTAGAAACATCCTTGCTAGTTGAAGAATATGGAGAAAGTTTTGTCTCCTTAAATTTTTTGTCAGTGAATGAAGTTTGATTTCGGTTGTCTGAGTTCCTTTGAAAAGAGGTAGAATTTTTCTAAAACTTTCGAAAATTTCGGGCACGATTCTTTCTCTTAAATTCTTGCTTCACAAGATACGTGGCAATTTCAGTCAGTGCAGCAAGTTTATCAGGATTATTCGAGTTCATCAAACGTTCAATGTCCTCTGCTTCATCGTCATCAGATTCATATACATCAGCTGAGAAACTACATTCAGATTTCTCATTTCTCGAAGGAGTTTTCTGAGGTTTCGAACTTCTTGAGCTCTTACCCTTCTCAGAAATTTTTAGAGCAGTCATCGGCTCATAAACAAGAGACATTTCAGGGTTGCTACGCACTTTTAAAGTCAAGTCGTAGTTTCTCAAATCAGCCATTAAGTCTGCATAGTCCCATGTCTGATCCCTTTCTTCTCGTGCTTCAAGAGTTAGCACTTTACTTTCGAACCGAGAACTTAGACTATGAAGAGTTTTCTCATAAATCATGACGGCAGGAAAAGTTTCTCCAAGTTCATGAACTTCGTTCACATATCTCATGATTTTGTCTAAGTACTCATTTATGTCTTCATCTTCTCTCATACGGAGTTGATGGAACTGAGCAGTGATAGTTCGAATTTTAGAGCGCTTCACGGCCTTACTTCCTTCGCATGTTCTCTGAAGAGTTTCCCATGCGTTTTTCGCTGAAGTGCAATTTTTCACCAGTTGGTACATACTTAGTTCCAACCATTCACAAATAAGAAGTAGAGCCTTGCTATTCGCAGTTGACAAATCATGCTCTTCTCTAGTCCAGTTATGTTCAGGTTTGGGAGTTCTTACTCCATCGGCATCTTCAGTATACGGACACACCCAACCTTCCAAGACAGCCATCCATGCACGAGAGTCATGGCCTTTAATTCTAGCAGAAACTTTAGCTTTCCAGTTAGAGTAGTTCTGATGAGTAAGCATAATCGATTTCTGAACAAACATTGGCGACTCCATTTTAGCGGAAATATGAAGTCAAGTTACGGATCACGTCTTGTACGTATGACGTCCCGCTCTGATACCACTTGAAATTACGCCTTCAGCGTAGGATACCAATTTTTCGTGAAATTGGTCTTGAACTCACAGACAGCAGCTTCCGTCAAAGTAAACGCTCACACAATAAAACGTAGAGACAAAGTTATGTAATAGTTTTTCATTTCATTGATCAACAAAACTAAACTATTACACTTGAAGAGTATGGTAGGCAAAACGATTACAAGAAGTTTCCCGAGTGTCGCAACAACTCCCACTAACTTGCAATCTAGCACACGAGTACCTAGAGCTAAATCTCCTAACTCTAATCTTGGCACAAGGCGCAAAAGCTACTACACAAACTCGAAGCTCAACTTCGATTCTAAAAATCAGATTTCGTTCTCTCAAAATCGTCAAAAAAATGAAAATCAAATCCATGGGTATTTATAGTAGAGCCGCACATGTGAGAGTGATGACGTGGCACGTTCTCATTCGTCGCATGCTTGGCCTATGTCACTTTTCCATGGATGACATCATTATTGTAGAACTAGGTTCAGGATTTTGAGAGAACTGATCCATGGATTTGATTTTCATTTTTACATGCAAACTACTACCAACTGCAAGTAATGAAGATGTGTTGACTAGTGTACATTCTTCTAGCAATATTGAAAATAAATATTGTGAACCCTGATGAAGTGCGAGCAAAAGGGTGCGGTAAAAGCTTCAAGGAGGAAAAGAAAAATCAGTCAATAAAAAAAATCGACGTTGCCATGGATCTGGTAAAGTCAATCAATCTCATGATAAACGAAATTGTCCAACTATTAAAAACATGTAAGTAAAAAATAATTTTTTTTTTATTTATGTTTAGGCAATTCACCATGTTGTATTAATAATTTTTATTTTTAATGAAGGTCTTCACTTTGCGACAATAATTTAAATGTGCAAGAGTTCAGTGATTCAATAGAAGATGAAGATGGAAGTTTAAAATAAAAAATGTTTGTTTTAATATTTTTGATTTTTTTTTACGAACGAGTTATATTGTTTTAATATATTTTTTAGCACTTTTTTTCATTGAGAAAAACTAATTGTTTATCATATATTTTTTTTTTGTTTTTTTTCGTGTGTGACTAATAAATTTCTTCATTATCAAGATTTGTTTTTTAATGGTTGGACGTATGCAATTTAGATAGCTTAGCTTAAATAACTACTGTAGCACATTAAAAATAAAAAAAGAACAAAGTTATCGCTAAGAGAAAAAAATGTTTATTAATTAATTGAAATAACCGCTAAGAGAAAAAAAAAATTAAAAATGTATTAATTTACGTACTCAATACAATATACTCATTTGATAAAAGAGAGAAAATAATGTAAGAATCCGATTGATATTAAAATAGATTAAGGAGAGAAAAAATTAATATAATATTAATCAAATTATTAGATGCGTACGCATCAGTGCGTATGAGAAAGACCCTATATATATATATATATATATATATATATATATATATATATATATAAAAAATACATTATTCATATTTGTATTCCTAAATATTCGAATACGAAGAAATATTTGTATTCGTATTCATATTCGTTTTTTTCAATACGAATCATTAAAATTCGAATCATTAAAATTCGAATCGAATCCGTAAAAAAAGTTCGATTCGTTTACATCCTGTAAGGATAAATATGTTTGGGCATTATAATGCCTTAAAGGATCTAGGCAGAAGTTGTTTTGCTAACATATTTATTTGTTTTCTTCTTTCTTCACAATTTAACTGTTGTAATCACTTGTCATAATTGGTGATTTGATTTAGCATAGTTCATTAGTTGGAACGTGCTTGAAAAACAACCAACATAGAAGATTTCTGCCGCAGCACAGCTAGGCAGAGTTATGCCGCAAGCAGTGCAAGGCTTGGACAAGAGGTTGAGTTCAGAGTATCAAGCGAAGCATGATAGAAGGGCAAAGGATTGCTGAAGTCCAGATAGTATGGAAGGCAGTGCAGTGTGGCAGAGCATTCCAGAAGAACTTCAGAAGGCATTCCTGCGGCAGTGGTCAAAACAGTCTGTCCTTAAATCTCTCAACCGCCTTGTTGACCTAGCAATTCAAGGAGATCAGATGGGACTCTCCTCCTATAAATAGAGGACGACCCCAGCTGCATTAATCAGCTATTCCAACACCTCAGAAACATCTTTTCACTTCCAAGATCGATCATCACGCCTTTAGTGCCGCGACTTCACTTGTGAAGTTCGTCGAGCCATATGTTCTCTCGTCTCAAAGAGAGTTCTTTTGTTAGCTGATGATCGTGACATTAGATAGGTGTTTATTCAGTAGCTAGGTCTTTTATTGTTGATTGTTAATTATACTCTTCGGATACGATTATCACGAAGACATACGTGTGTATGATCTTTGGTAAAATCATTTGTAAATCCAAGAGTAGACCTTTTGTAAAGACTCGTTTCTTTAATAAAGTTTCTGGCCGTAAGGCCGTTTCGTATGTGTATAATTTAAATACACATACAAAGATTTAAATTCCGTGTTCTTTATTTTTCGTACGTGTGTGTGAGTTCGTTTTTGAAGTAATTTATTTTTAATTAATTCCGCTGCAACGATATACATATATCACATATATTAATCTTAAACTGGAACATTAAGACACAATCTAAAATATATAAATTACGAAAAACGAACATTTTTCTGTACAAGGCATCGTGCTGCGGCATACGCTGTTCTGCCGCAGAACAATGCCTTGTCTAGGCAGCGCATTTCACTGCGTTTATTTACTGCCTACGACTTTCAAGTGGTATCAGAGCGAGCACTAGAATTACTTAGTGTTTAAGGTCCGTCTGATCACGCACACTTACAATGGCAGATCCATCTTACATCGTACGAACACCGGTCGTTCTTGACGGTAGTAATTATGGTTTTTGGAAAACTCGCATTGAAGCACGAATCAAATCAATTGATCGTAATGCGTGGCTTTCTGTACTTCGAGGATGGAAACCGCCTCAGGAGGAAATCCCTGAAGGTAGTAAGCTTGAAAAAGCTCCGGAGAAGTGGACTACCGATGAGGTTGCGGCAGCCACTGCCAACGATAGGGCAAGATGTGCCATCCTTGAGTCCATTGATTGCAATATGTATAGAATTGTCAAACAATGTACTACTGCCGAGGACATATGGGATTTTCTAGCTCTTCATTGTGAAGGTAACAACACAGTGAAGAAGACCAAGGTCCGTATGCTAATGTCTCGTTTCGAGAACTTGCGTATGAACGAGGACGAGACAACGCTTCAGTACTTTGGAGAATTAATATCCATTGTTACTGAATGTGCTGACCTTGGTTCACCCATTAGCAACCCAGCAGTTTGTAGTAAGATAATGAGATCTATGAGCAAAAAGTTTCTGCCGAAGGTCACTGCCATAGAAGACAGCTCCATGTCGGCTGAAGATTATGTTTCATTAATGGCAATCTTCAAGAACTATGAGCTAAATGTAAAGATCGTGAAACCCATGGCGAAACACGTGCAAGAAGTGACGAGAAAAATCTGGCCTACACTGTGGCAGAACCTTGCGGCAGAGAGTCAGGCAGCAGCCCTTCCACCGCAAATGACTTGACCAATGAAGAAATCTACGAGCTACTTGGATCCAATGGTGGAGAAGACAAGTATGCATTCCTTTCTCAAAAATTGAAGAAGACGTACGATCTCCGACGAATGAAGTACACACCAAAGGCAACGCAAAATCAAGATAGAAGACTCGTCGTTCGCCAACCAAGCACGGGATCAAGCTCAAGCTCAAGTCCAAATTCAAAGGACTGGTCAAGGATCAAGTGCCACACGTGTCAAGGGATTGGACATTACCCATCCGAATGCCCTTCCAAAGATCGAGGCATTGGAATTTTAAATTTCATGGTTGCGCAAGAGGATATGGAACAACACTGCCTGGAAGTCTCCACCACTGCGCTTGCTGCTCGTTTCGATGGCATATCCCTATCCAATGCAGAAGATGATGGTCCATCCCATGCCCCTGCCCGACGGCACGTTGCGTTTTTCACCTCTGCCGCAGAAACGACTAAAACTCCTGCCGCAGAGAATTGCCTGTGTCTCACTGCCTCAGTCAATGGTTATGAATCTGAAGAGGAGACCGTTCCCATTGACCTTTTCATCGAGCTCAAAGAAAGTTTCGATGAGCTACGCATGAACTTTGCCCGGCAAACCAAGATGATGAAAATGCTCACTTGTACCAAAGCCGGATACGAAGAAAAAATGAAGAAGCAGGCCATGGCAATTGAACAAATGCTCGTGGAGAAGAACACCTTTGAAGAACGATTGAAGAAACTTGATGTCCAACTCACAAAAAAGGACATGGAGGTTGACAAACTTAAAACTGACCTCAATCGTGTAAATGGAAAACTTGAAGTTGCTAATAATACTTTTGTAAAACTTAATACGGCAACATCAAAATTAGATGCCGTTATGAGTATTTCTCATGTTGAACGACAAGGCCTTGGACATCAAAAAGTTGTATATGCCATCTTTCCAAAGAAAAATCCAACGGACATGACATTTGTAAAGGCATCAAATGACGATTTAACAACTGCCGCACAATCCTTAACTCCAAAAAGGGATGTACAAACCGAAGGCAAGGCCAATGCCCCAGGAAGAGACTGCCGCAGAAGGCCGAAGCAAAGGCAGGAATCATCAGGCATAATGAAGACAAGGAAGCCCCTGCCTAAGCAACATTTCAAATCAAAGAGACGATATGTTTGTCACTACTGCCTAGTACCTGGTCATATTCGACCTTTTTGTTGGAGACGTGAAGAAGATCAAGCAAGAGGATATTATTTTCACTCCAACACTGGACCACGGCATCCCAAATACTTCTCGCATTCTCTGCCTTCACAACACCCTATCAAAAAGAAGGCAGCGACTATACGCAAATGGGTGCCCAAAACTAAACTTTCTACTCATGTTTGTTTTTCAGATCCCTCCAATGACTCCTCTGCCGCATCAAATGCCATCCAAAATGCTGAAACATGCAATGTTATTTTCACTGCCCTCAAGGCTACCAAAGATGATAAGTGGTACTTCGATAGTGGATGCTCGTGGCACATGACCGGAAATAGTGATCACCTCATCGACTACAAAGTCTTTCAAGGAGGAGAAGTCACTTTCGGAGGAGGTTCCAGTGGCTCAATTGTCGGCCGAGGCACATTGAATATGCAAGGACTGCCTAAGTTGCAGCACGTGCTTCATGTTGAAGGCCTTATTACAAATCTCATAAGCATAAGTCAACTATGCGATGAAGGCATGAATGTAAAGTTTACTCACCAAATGTGTGAAGTGTTTGATAATGCAGGGAACCCACTCATCCAGGGGGAGCGTTCCAAGGCAAACAACTGCTACTCCATTGGAGAAACATGCCTATCTGCACAAGTCAAAGATGACATAAACCTATGGCATCAAAAACCTGGACACACAAGTCTTGGGAATTTAGAGCGTCTAATCTAGCTCAATGCTGTTCGTGGACTTCCAGCTCTTCCAAAAATCCAGAAGACAACATGTGGACATTGCAAATAAGGAAAAATGACTCGTACAAGTCCTCCAGCAATACCTGCCGCAGGACAGACTAATGCCTCTGCCGCAGAACCTGCCAATTCCAAGGCAGGACTGTATCAAAAGCAAACCAAATGCTTTGATCTCCTCCACATGGATTTAATGGGACCAATCGAGACAAGAAGTCACTCTGGAAAACGCTACATACTTGTCGCAGTTGATGACTTCTCAAGATACACATGGGTGCGTTTTCTCACAGACAAAAGTGAGACATATGATG
Source organism: Euphrasia confusa (assembly GCA_954870475.1). Lineage (NCBI taxonomy): Eukaryota > Viridiplantae > Streptophyta > Magnoliopsida > Lamiales > Orobanchaceae > Euphrasia > Euphrasia confusa. The sequence continues at coordinate 13,242,631 of OX940969.1, forward strand.
AAGTGTCCAAGATCATTAGGTGGATAAAGACCAACCATGAAGCCTACATAAAGATAATAAGAAGTGACCACGGCACCGAGTTCGAAAACCAACGGCTTTCCCAATTTTGTGATGCGCATGGCATTGCCCAAGAATTTTCTGCCCCCATAACACCGCAACAAAACGGCGTGGCTGAAAGGAAGAACCGAACTCTCAAAGAAATGGCGTGTACAATGCTGATCGCCAAGGGCCTGAGCAAGAAATTTTGGGCAGAAGCATTCAATGCCGCATGCCATATCCTGAACCGCATCAGCATACGATCAGGAACATCAAAGACGGCCTACGAAATTATGAACAATAGGAAGCCTAATTTAAAATATTTTCATGTTTTTGGCTCTGTTTGTTATGTTTTAAATGATAGGGAACCTAGATCTAAACTTGACCCAAAGTCACTTAAAGGATTATTTGTTGGATACTCTAGGAATAGTCATGCCTATCGTATTTTTATCATACAAACTAGAACCATTATTGAATCTGTGAATGTTGATTTTGATGATTTTAGTCGACTCAGGAAACCCAAAGAAGAAGATGTACAAGGTTTACTCGAGCCTGCCGCAGTAGCAGAAATTGAAGGCAGTTTTACACCGGCGCAGCCTACTGCCGCACCCACTGGCTCGAATGATGATGCCCAACCTTCTACAGCGTCTCCCGAGCAATCAAACGATGATAGCACTCCTCAACAAGCAGATTCATCAGATGTTGAAGAGACGTCAAACCAACGACGAAGGGATCCCCCAAGGCATGTTATCCGAAACCACCCTTCGAGTCAAATGTTGGCCAGACGCATGAGAGTTCATCCGTACATCGACTACCGCAACATGACCAAGAATGTAAGCATGTCTGCCACATGCATTGAGATAGGCATTGTCTCGTATCTCTCTACGGTAGAACCGAAAAATGTCAAAGAAGCATTGGCCGATGAATTTTGGACCATGTCAATGCAAGAAGAGATGAACGAGTTTGAAAGAAACAAAGTTTGGAAGCTCATTCCTCGTCCCAAAAACAAGAATTTCATCGGGAAAATGTGGATTTTCAAGAACAAATCGAATGAGCATGGGCAGGTTGTGCGCAACAAGGCAAGACTCGTGGCACAAGGCTACACCCAAATTGAAGGCATCGATTTCGAAGAGACCTTTGCCCCCGTAGCACGCATGAAGTCCATACGCTTGCTCGTTGCTATTGCATACCACCTCAACATCACCTTACATCAAATGGACGTGAAGGCAGCCTTCCTCAACGGCATACTTGAAGAGGAGACATACGTTGCACAATCTAAAGGCTTCGAAGATCCGAAATATCCTGACCATGTGTATCAACTACACAAGGCATTGTACGGCCTAAAACAAGCTCCTAGAGCTTGATATGGCTGCCTAACTGATTTTTTACTCAGTTTCGGATTCACTCGAGGCACTGTCGACAAAACACTGTTTGTTAAATTCAATTCTTCCAATATTTTAATAGCTCAAATTTATGTTGATGATATTGTATTTGGATCCACATGTGAGAATATGCTTAAGGCATTTACCGCTGCCATGACATCAAAATTTGAGATGAGCATGGTAGGAGAACTAACTCAATTTTTAGGGCTCCACATTAAGCAATCATCAACTGGAACTTTTATCTCACAAGCCACATATGCTAAGAATCTCATTAAAAGATTCCGACTTGAAGGATCCAAGCCCATGAGAACACCTATGGGTTCAACGGACAAAATCTCCCGAGGCACTGATACTGCCGCAGTGGATCAGACACTCTACCGATCCATGATAGGGAGTTTACTTTATCTTACGGCAACTAGACCAGATATCATGTATAGCGTTTGTTTATGTGCCAGGTTTCAAGCTGATCCAAGAGAAGAACACTTGAAGGCAGTCAAACGCATCATACGATATGTTGCCACATCAGTCGAGTTAGGCATATGGTACACCAAAGACACCAATACCAATTTAGTTGGATTTTCTGATGCCGACTGGGCTGGAGACATGGATGATCGCAAGAGTACAAGCGGTGGATGTTGTTTTCTTGGAAATAACATCATTTCATGGCATAGCCGCAAGCAAAACTGCATTTTTCTACCTACTGCCGAATCAGAACATGTTGCCGCAGGGAGTTGTTGTACCCAACTGATTTGGTTGAAGCACATGCTTGATGACTACCACCTGGATAGCAATGTTCTTACACTCTACTGCGACAATACGAGTGCTATAAATATCAGTCATAATTCAGTGCAGCACTCACGAACCAAACACATCAGCATAAGGCATCATTTCATACGAGATTTGGTGGAGAAACGTCTCTTGAGGATTGATCACATCCCAACAGAGAATCAAATAGCTGACATCTTCACCAAGCCACTGAACTCAAATCGATTCATTGCTCTAAGAAATTCTTTGTGCATGTGCACCATGCCTTAGATGCTGATCTGCATCATGCTGCCGCATTGTCATGCCTACTGAACCTCTGCCACAACATTCAGCCTTAGTCAATTTGTGAGTTTAAAATTTTCCGAAGGAAGAGAAAATACCCAAACCACTTTAGGAAACATGGTCAAACCCATATACATGTAATTAATACTCAATGGGTTGAGATACTATGTACTAGGTGAACTAAGTATTTGATAATCTCATTTTTGACATGACATTATGCCCAAGTAGAGAATAAGTACTTATGAAGCAGCATGATGCTCCATTAGGATTAGATGATCTTATTCTTTTCCTAATTTTGCTTTGTAAGCCTTGATTTTTCACACCACAAAAATATTTTACTTATTTTATTAAAAAAAATGAAAAATGAATAATAGAAAAAGAAAATATTCTAAAAACAGAAAAAGAGAATATTAAAAATAGAAAAAGAAAATATTATGAAAAACAGAAAAAAATATAATAATAATAATAATAATAATAATAATAACAAAAGAGGGATTTTTTAGTATGGTTTTTGGCAACAACCTGCCGCAGAGAAATGCCCCCACTTGACCGTTGGGCAGCACTCGATTGTGCGGCAGGCGACGGTTCAGGTCACAGAAACGTAATCGTTGCCTATTTTTGCGTCACATCAAACCACCATATGATTTTCACTTATTTTTCTTTATTCTTTACTTCAAACTCTTACTTCGACTACAATTCTCTCATAATATTTGATCAAGAGTTTGAATTAATTTGAACATGAAACCCCTAATTTTTTCTCTCGCACATAAAGTCACATCTTTGTGTCGAATTTGTGCTCTGTTTTCTTGCCATAATTTTCTCTCTCCAAATTTTCAATGGCCGACTATATTCCTTTTACTCCTTACTTTGCCGACTCACGGTTCATTGCGTCCATAAGGAAAGGTTCGCCCCGAGGCAATGCTGGAAGCATTCAGGTGCCAGAATAGATGGATGCCATCTACCGCATCCGCGTCGCCGACAACATGCCTACGCCGCCGCAGACCGCTGGGAGCTCACCGCCGTTCGTTCACCCGATCTGCTGCCTCAGCAAAAGGCAAGAGGCTGCCACCCACTTCCTCGGCCAATCCAATTGATTTGGAAGCCACTGCGAAGAAGGGCCGCAAAGGGAAGGAAGTTGCCACATCAAAAACGGACAACTCTCAGAGTGGAGATGCCGCAGTACCTCCATCTGTCAAAAAGGACAAGGGTAATGCCACTGCTGCCGCAGTCCATGCGCCTGAATCCGACATGGAGGCGACAGAGGCTTACTCAAAGAGGTTTTGGTCTTAAAGGCGTGTAATCCTTGGGTCTCTATACTATGATGCAAAGCCATTCATCCCTGACCACAGCATCGACATGTCAGTTTGTGCCAAATACAAAGTTGACAAATCTCTGAATAAGATGCGATTGATCATGACAGTCACCTACGTAGAGTTATACTATGAGGATTTGATATGGGATATTTATGCCAAAATGCGCCCCTGCTTTGGTAATGATGGCTCTTAAGGCTACGACAAGGTGCATCTCCGGAAAAAGATATTCACTATCAGCCCTGCCGCAGTCAATGATTTCCTCGACCGCTCGGATATTTATTATACTGCCGCAGTCACTGAACCCAACACTGCCACAATTGCTCGCCGCATGATTCGCTCAACACCATACATTGCTTACCTTCCTGCCTCCAAACTAACCTCTTTTTACTATCTGCAATCTACCATTGCTCGTGGCAACTGGACTCCATAGTCCAAAATGCACGTTGTGCACACCACGATGGCAGAGGTTCTTTATAACCTTGGTGCAGGAAGGCAGGTGAACTTTGGGCAGCTCATTTTTGACAAAATGGCTACGCAGCATCACAGACGCAGAGCCTTGCGTTCGCTCTTTTATCCGGGAGATGATAAAGGCACAATGGTTGTCATACAACGATGCTGATATAGACACTACTGCCTACAGCATACAAGTTAAGCATCCGCGATCCCAATGATTTTTCATGGACATGTTTTCATGGCACTGCCGCAGTCCCAACTCCAAAGAAAGCTCCAAAAGCACGGACTGATGCCCTCAGTTCCTCAGCTCCGTAGACGAGTATTCATGCTCAAGCTCAAGCATTTGCCGAACAATGTGCTGCAAATCAAATTGTTGTCATACAGGATTACATGACCAAGGCCATTGTTGATGGTATTATCTGGTTTTTTGAAGAAGAGGGCTTTCCTCCACAAAAAGGGGGAGTACCAGCAGCAGCAGCAAAGCTCAGCAAAGCTCAAAGAGGCAAAGAGTCAACTGTTGAATCAATTGAAGGAGTACAAAGAGGATGAATTGCAGAAGGCTGCCGCAAAACAGAAGTCTGCCGCAGATGATGGAGAGGACCATGAAAGTAACCCGAACCTGAGACCTGAAGATTTGAAGATTTGAAGACTTAAAGCTCTGAAGACTCGAAGAAATATCATTTCTTCTTTTTGCTTTATTTTTATTTTACTCTGAACAATTTATTTGATTTCTGTTTATTTGGTTTTGAACAATTTGGTTTTTAAGTTTTTTGTTTGAACAATTTTCAGATTCTAGTAATTATTTCCTTTTGAAAAAATTGGTGTGTTATTTAAAGGCTTACTTAGTTTAACCTGTTTTGTTTATTAGTTAGTTAGTTATTAAATAAAATTTTGTTCTACTTAGAAAGTATCAACTAAGGGGGAGTTTTATTGCCTTAGTTGTTTGTCAAGATAAATTTCATATACTTCTAAGTCAGATGTATTTCATTGAGGGGGAGTGCTCCATTGCGCTGCTGCCTCATGGTTTTGTGAAAAAAGATAAAAAGGGGGAGTTTGTAAGGATAAATATGTTTGGGCATTACAATGCCTTAAAGGATCTAGGCAGAAGTTGTTTTGCTAATATATTTATTTGTTTTCTTCTTTCTTCACAATTTAACTATTGTAATCACTTGTCATAATTGGTGATTTGATTTAGCATAGTTCATTAGTTGGAACGTGCTTGAAAAACAACCAACATAGAAGATTTCTGCCGCAGCACAGCCAGGCAGAGTTATGCCGCAAGCAGTGCAAGGCTTGGACAAGAGGTTGAGTTCAGAGTATCAAGCAAAGCATGATAGAAGGGCAAAGGATTGCTGAAGTCCAGATAGTATGGAAGGCAGTGTAGTGTGGCAGAGCATTCCAGAAGAACTTCAGAAGGCATTCCTGCGGTAGTGGTCAAAACAGTCTGTCCTTAAATCTCTCAACCGCCTTGTTGACCTAGCAATTCAAGGAGATCAGTTGGGACTCTCCTCCTATAAATAGAGGACGACCCCAGCTGCATTCATCAGCTATTCCAACACCTCAGAAACATCTTTTCACTTCCAAGATCGATCATCACGCCTTTAGTGCCGCGACTTCACTTGTGAAGTTCGTCGAGCCATATGTTCTCTCGTCTCAAAGAGAGTTCTTTTGTTTTCTGATGATCGTGACATTAGATAGGTGTTTATTCAGTAGCTAGGTCTTTTATTGTTGACTGTTAATTATACTCTTCGGATACGATTATCACGAAGACATACGTGTGTATGATCTTTGGTAAAATCATTTGTAAATCCAAGAGTAGACCTTTTGTAAAGACTCGTTTCTTTAATAAAGTTTCTGGCCTTAAGGCCGTTTCGTATGTGTATAATTTAAATACACATACAAAGATTTAAATTCCGTGTTCTTTATTTTTCGTACGTGTGTGTGAGTTCGTTTTTGAAGTAATTTATTTTTAATTAATTCCGCTGCAACGATATACATATATCACATATATTAATCTTAAACTGGAACATTAAGACACAATCTAAAATATATAAATTACGAAAAACGAACATTTTTCTGGACAAGGCATCGTGCTGCGGCATACGCTGTTCTGCCGCAGAACAATGCCTTGTCTAGGCAGCGCATTTCACTGCGTTTATTTACTGCCTACGACTTTCAAGTGGTATCAGAGCGGGCACTAGACTTACTTAGTGTTTAAGGTCCGTCTGATCACGCACACTTACAATGGCAGATCCATCTTACATCGTACGAACACCGGTCGTTCTTGACGGTAGTAATTATGGTTTTTGGAAAACTCGCATTGAAGCACGAATCAAATCAATTGATCGTAATGCGTGGCTTTCTGTACTTCGAGGATGGAAACCGCCTCAGGAGGAAATCCCTGAAGGTAGTAAGCTTGAAAAATCTCCGGAGAAGTGGACTACCGATGAGGTTGCGGCAGCCACTGCCAACGATAGGGCAAGATGTGCCATCCTTGAGTCCATTGATTGCAATATGTATAGAATTGTCAAACAATGTACTACTGCCGAGGACATATGGGATTTTCTAGCTCTTCATTGTGAAGGTAACAACACAGTGAAGAAGACCAAGGTCCGTATGCTAATGTCTCATTTCGAGAACTTGCGTATGAACGAGGACGAGACAACGCTTCAGTACTTTGGAGAATTAATATCCATTGTTACTGAATGTGCTGACCTTGATTCACCCATTAGCAACCCAGCAGTTTGTAGTAAGATAATGAGATCTATGAGCAAAAAGTTTCTGCCGAAGGTCACTGCCATAGAAGACAGCTCCATGTCGGATGAAGATTATGTTTCATTAATGGCAATCTTCAAGAACTATGAGCTAAATGTACAAGATCGTGAAACCCATGGCGAAACACGTGCAAGAAGTGACGAGAAAAATCTGGCCTACACTGTGGCAGAACCTTGCGGCAGAGAGTCAGGCAGCAGCCCTTCCACCGCAAATGACTTGACCAATGAAGAAATCTACGAGCTACTTGGATCCAATGGTGGAGAAGACAAGTATGCATTCCTTTCTCAAAAATTGAAGAAGACGTACGATCCCCGACGAATGAAGTACACAACAAAGGCAACGCAAAATCAAGATAGAAGACTCGTCGTTCGCCAACCAAGCACGGGATCAAGCTCAAGCTCAAGTCCAAATTCAAAGGACTGGTCAAGGATCAAGTGCCACACGTGTCAAGGGATTGGACATTACCCATCCGAATGCCCTTCCAAAGATCGAGGCATTGGAATTTTAAATTTCATGGTTGCGCAAGAGGATATGGAACAACACTGCCTGGAAGTCTCCACCACTGCGCTTGCTGCTCGTTTCGATGGCATATCCCTATCCAATGCAGAAGATGATGGTCCATCCCATGCCCCTGCCCGACGGCACGTTGCGTTTTTCACCTCTGCCGCAGAAATGACTAAAACTCCTGCCGCAGAGAATTGCCTGTGTCTCACTGCCTCAGTCAATGGTTATGAATCTGAAGAGGAGACCGTTCCCATTGACCTTTTCATCGAGCTCAAAGAAAGTTTCGATGAGCTACGCATGAACTTTGCCCGGCAGACCAAGATGATGAAAATGCTCACTTCTACCAAAGCCGGATACGAAGAAAAAATGAAGAAGCAGGCCATGGCAATTGAACAAATGCTCGTGGAGAAGAACACCTTTGAAGAACGATTGAAGAAACTTGATGTCCAACTCACAAAAAAGGACATGGAGGTTGACAAACTTAAAACTGACCTCAATCGTGTAAATGGAAAACTTGAAGTTGCTAATAATACTTTTGTAAAACTTAATACGGCAACATCAAAATTAGATGCCGTTATGAGTATTTCTCATGTTGAACGGCAAGGCCTTGGACATCAAAAAGTTGTACATGCCATCTTTCCAAAGAAAAATCCAACGGACATGACATTTGTAAAGGCATCAAATGACGATTTAACAACTGCCGCAGAATCCTTAACTCCAAAAAGGGATGTACAAACCGAAGGCAAGGCCAATGCCCCAGGAAGAGACTGCCGCAGAAGGCCGAAGCAAAGGCAGGAATCATCAGGCAGAATGAAGACAAGGAAGCCCCTGCCTAAGCAACATTTCAAATCAAAGAGACGATATGTTTGTCACTACTGCCTAGTACCTGGTCATATTCGACCTTTTTGTTGGAGACGTGAAGAAGATCAAGCAAGAGGATATTATTTTCACTCCAACACTGGACCACGGCATCCCAAATACTTCTCGCATTCTCTGCCTTCACAACACCCTATCAAAAAGAAGGCAGCGACTATACGCAAATGGGTGCCCAAAACTAAACTTTCTACTCATGTTTGTTTTTCAGATCCCTCCAATGACTCCTCTGCCGCATCAAATGCCATCCAAAATGCTGAAACATGCAATGTTATTTTCACTGCCCTCAAAGCTACCAAAGATGATAAGTGGTACTTCGATAGTGGATGCTCGTGGCACATGACCGGAAATAGTGATCACCTCATCGACTACAAAGTCTTTCAAGGAGGAGAAGTCACTTTCGGAGGAGGTTCCAGTGGCTCAATTGTCGGCCGAGGAACATTGAATATGCAAAGACTGCCTAAGTTGCAGCACGTGCTTCATGTTGAAGGCCTTATTACAAATCTCATAAGCATAAGTCAACTATGCGATGAAGGCATGAATGTAAAGTTTACTCACCAAATGTGTGAAGTGTTTGATAATGCAGGGAACCCACTCATCCAGGGGGAGCGTTCCAAGGAAAACAACTGCTACTCCATTGGAGAAACATGCCTATCTGCACAAGTCAAAGATGACATAAACCTATGGCATCAAAAACTTGGACACACAAGTCTTGGGAATTTAGAGCGTCTAATCAAGCTCAATGCTGTTCGTGGACTTCCAGCTCTCCCAAAAATCCAGAAGACAACACGTGGACATTGCAAATAAGGAAAAATGACTCGTACAAGTCCTCCAGCAATACCTGCCGCAGGACAGACTGATGCCTCTGCCGCAGAACCTGCCAACTCCAAGGCAGGACTGTATCAAAAGCAAACCAAATGCTTTGATCTCCTCCACATGGATTTAATGGGACCAATCGAGACAAGAAGTCACTCTGGAAAACGCTACGTACTTGTCGCAGTTGATGACTTCTCAAGATACACATGGGTGCGTTTTCTCACAGACAAAAGTGAGACATATGATGAAGTGTCCAAGATCATTAGGTGGATAAAGACCAACCATGAAGCCTACATAAAGATAATAAGAAGTGACCACGGCACCGAGTTCGAAAACCAACGGCTTTCCCAATTTTGTGATGCGCATGGCATTGCCCAAGAATTTTCTGCCCCCATAACACCGCAACAAAACGGCGTGGCTGAAAGGAAGAACCGAACTCTCAAAGAAATGGCGTGTAAAATGCTGATCGCCAAGGGCCTGGGCAAGAAATTTTGGGCAAAAGCATTCAATGCCGCATGCCATATCCTGAACCGCATCAGCATACGATCAGGAACATCAAAGACGGCCTACGAAATTCTGAACAATAGGAAGCCTAATTTAAAATATTTTCATGTTTTTGGCTCTGTTTGTTATGTTTTAAATGATAGGGAACCTAGATCTAAACTTGACCCAAAGTCACTTAAAGGATTATTTGTTGGATACTCTAGGAATAGTCATGCCTATCGTATTTTTATCATACAAACTAGAACCATTATTGAATCTGTGAATGTTGATTTTGATGATTTTAGTCGACTCAGGAAACCCAAAGAAGAAGATGTACAAGGTTTACTCGAGCCTGCCGCAGTAGCAGAAATTGAAGGCAGTTTTACACCGGCGCAGCCTACTGCCGCACCCACTGGCTCGAATGATGATGCCCAACCTTCTACAGCGTCTCCCGAGCAATCAAACGATGATAGCACTCCTCAACAAGCAGATTCATCAGATGTTGAAGAGGCGTCAAACCAACGACGAAGGGATCCCCCAAGGCATGTTATCCGAAACCACCCTTCGAGTCAAATGTTGGCCAGACGCATGAGAGTTCATCCGTACATCGACTACCGCAACATGACCAAGAATGTAAGCATGTCTGCCACATGCATTGAGATAGGCATTGTCTCGTATCTCTCTACGGTAGAACCGAAAAATGTCAAAGAAGCATTGGCCGATGAATTTTGGACCATGTCAATGCAAGAAGAGATGAACGAGTTTGAAAGAAACAAAGTTTGGAAGCTCATTCCTCGTCCCAAAAACAAGAATTTCATCGGGAAAAAGTGGATTTTCAAGAACAAATCGAATGAGCATGGGCAGGTTGTGCGCAACAAGGCAAGACTCGTGGCACAAGGCTACACCCAAATTGAAGGCATCGATTTCGAAGAGACCTTTGCCCCCGTAGCACGCATGAAGTCCATACGCTTGCTCGTTGCTATTGCATGCCACCTCAACATCACCTTACATCAAATGGACGTGAAGGCAGCCTTCCTCAACGGCATACTTGAAGAGGAGACATACGTTGCACAATCTAAAGGCTTCGAAGATCCGAAATATCCTGACCATGTGTATCAACTACACAAGGCATTGTACGGCCTAAAACAAGCTCCTAGAGCTTGGTATGGCTGCCTAACTGATTTTTTACTCAGTTTCGGATTCACTCGAGGCACTGTCGACAAAACACTGTTTGTTAAATTCAATTCTTCCAATATTTTAATAGCTCAAATTTATGTTGATGATATTGTATTTGGATCCACATGTGAGAATATGCTTAAGGAATTTACCGCTGCCATGACATCAAAATTTGAGATGAGCATGGTAGGAGAACTAACTCAATTTTTAGGGCTCCACATCAAGCAATCATCAACTGGAACTTTTATCTCACAAGCCACATATGCTAAGAATCTCATTAAAAGATTCCGACTTGAAGGATCCAAGCCCATGAGAACACCTATGGGTTCAACGGACAAAATCTCCCGAGGCACTGATACTGCCGCAGTGGATCAGACACTCTACCGATCCATGATAGGGAGTTTACTTTATCTTACGGCAACTAGACCAGATATCATGTATAGCGTTTGTTTATGTGCCAGGTTTCAAGCTGATCCAAGAGAAGAACACTTGAAGGCAGTCAAACGCATCATACGATATGTTGCCACATCAGTCGAGTTAGGCATATGGTACACCAAAGACACCAATACCAATTTAGTTGGATTTTCTGATGCCGACTGGGCTGGAGACATGGATGATCGCAAGAGTACAAGCGGTGGATGTTGTTTTCTTGGAAATAACATCATTTCATGGCATAGCCGCAAGCAAAACTGCATTTCTCTACCTACTGCCGAATCAGAACATGTTGCCGCAGGGAGTTGTTGTACCCAACTGATTTGGTTGAAGCACATGCTTGATGACTACCACCTGGATAGCAATGTTCTTACACTCTACTGCGACAATACGAGTGCTATAAATATCAGTCATAATTCAGTGCAGCACTCAAGAACCAAACACATCAGCATAAGGCATCATTTCATACGAGATTTGGTGGAGAAACGTCTCTTGAGGATTGATCACATCCCAACAGAGAATCAAATAGCTGACATCTTCACCAAGCCACTGAACTCAAATCGATTCATTGCTCTAAGAAATTCTTTGTGCATGTGCACCATGCCTTAGATGCTGATCTGCATCATGCTGCCGCATTGTCATGCCTACTGAACCTCTGCCACAACATTCAGCCTTAGTCAATTTGTGAGTTTAAAATTTTCCGAAGGAAGAGAAAATACCCAAACCACTTTAGGCAACATGGTCAAACCCATATACATGTAATTAATACTCAATGGGTTGAGATACTATGTACTAGGTGAACTAAGTATTTGATAATCTCATTTTTGACATGACATTATGCCCAAGTAGAGAATAAGTACTTATGAAGCAGCATGATGCTCCATTAGGATTAGATGATCTTATTCTTTTCCTAATTTTGCTTTGTAAGCCTTGATTTTTCACACCACAAAAATATTTTACTTATTTTATTAAAAAAAATGAAAAATGAATAATAGAAAAAGAAAATATTCTAAAAACAGAAAAAGAGAATATTAAAAATAGAAAAAGAAAATATTATGAAAAACAGAAAAAAATATAATAATAATAATAATAATAATAATAACAAAAGAGGGATTTTTTAGTGTGGTTTTTGGCAACAACGTGCCGCAGAGCAATGCCCCCACTTGACCGTTGGGCAGCACTCGATTGTGCGGCAGGCGACGGTTCAGGTCACAGAAACGTAATCGTTGCCTATTTTTGCGTCACATCAAACCACCATATGATTTTCACTTATTTTTCTTTATTCTTTACTTCAAACTCTTACTTCGACTACAATTCTCTCATAATATTTGATCAAGAGTTTGAATTAATTTGAACATGAAACCCCTAATTTTTTCTCTCGCACATAAAGTCACATCTTTGTGTCGAATTTGTGCTCTGTTTTCTTGCCATAATTTTCTCTCTCCAAATTTTCAATGGCCGACTATATTCCTTTTACTCCTTACTTTGCCGACTCACGGTTCATTGCGTCCATAAGGAAAGGTTCGCCCCGAGGCAATGCTGGAAGCATTCAGGTGCCAGAATAGATGGATGCCATCTACCGCATCCGCGTCGCCGACAACATGCCTACGCCGCCGCAGACCGCTGGGAGCTCACCGCCGTTCATTCACCCGATCTGCTGCCTCAGCAAAAGGAAAGAGGCTGCCACCCACTTCCTCGGCCAATCCAATTGATTTTGAAGCCACTGCGAAGAAGGGCCGCAAAGGGAAGGAAGTTGCCACATCAAAAACAGACAACTCCCAGAGTGGAGATGCCGCAGTACCTCCATCTGTCAAAAAGGACAAGGGTAATGCCACTGCTGCCGCAGTCCATGCGCCTGAATCCGACATGGAGGCGACAGAGGCTTACTCAAAGAGGTTTTGGTCTTAAAGGCGTGTAATCCTTGGGTCTCTATACTATGATGCAAAGCCATTCATCCCTGACCACAGCATCGACATGTCAGTTTGTGCCAAATACAAAGTTGACAAATCTCTGAATAAGATGCGATTGATCATGACAGTCACCTACGTAGAGTTATACTATGAGGATTTGATATGGGATATTTATGCCAAAATTCGCCCCTGCTTTGGTAATGATGGCTCTTAAGGCTACGACAAGGTGCATCTCCGGAAAAAGATATTCACTATCAGCCCTGCCGCAGTCAATGATTTCCTCGACCGCTCGGATATTTATTATACTTCCGCAGTCACTGAACCCAACACTGCCACAATTGCTCGCCGCCTGATTCGCTCAACACCATACATTGCTTACCTTCCTGCCTCCAAACTAACCTCTTTTTACTATCTGCAATCTACCATTGCTCGTGGCAACTGGACTCCATAGTCCAAAATGCACGTTGTGCACACCACGATGGCAGAGGTTCTTTATAACCTTGGTGCAGGGAGGCAGGTGAACTTTGGGCAGCTCATTTTTGACAAAATGGCTACGCAGCATCACAGACGCAGAGCCTTGCGTTCGCTCTTTTATCCGGGAGATGATAAAGGCACAATGGTTGTCATACAACGATGCTGATATAGACACTACTGCCTACAGCATACAAGTTAAGCATCCGCGATCCCAATGATTTTTCATGGACATGTTTTCATGGCACTGCCGCAGTCCCAACTCCAAAGAAAGCTCCAAAAGCACGGACTGATGCTCTCAGTTCCTCAGCTCCGTAGACGAGTATTCATGCTCGAGCTCAAGCATTTGCCGAACAATGTGCTGCAAATCAAATTGTTGTCATACAGGATTACATGACCAAGGCCATTGTTGATGGTATTATCTGGTTTTTTGAAGAAGAGGGCTTTCCTCCACAAAAAGGGGGAGTACCAGCAGCAGCAGCAAAGCTCAGCAAAGCTCAAAGAGGCAAAGAGTCAACTGTTGAATCAATTGAAGGAGTACAAAGAGGATGAATTGCAGAAGGCTGCCGCAAAACAGAAGTCTGCCGCAGATGATGGAGAGGACCATGAAAGTAACCCGAACCTGAGACCTGAAGATTTGAAGATTTGAAGACTTAAAGCTCTGAAGACTCGAAGAAATATCATTTCTTCTTTTTGCTTTATTTTTATTTTACTCTGAACAATTTATTTGATTTCTGTTTATTTGGTTTTGAACAATTTGGTTTTTAAGTTTTTTGTTTGAACAATTTTCAGATTCTAGTAATTATTTCCTTTTGAAAAAATTGGTGTGTTATTTAAAGGCTTACTTAGTTTAACCTGTTTTGTTTATTAGTTAGTTAGGTATTAAATAAAATTTTGTTCTACTTAGAAAGTATCAACTAAGGGGGAGTTTTATTGCCTTAGTTGTTTGTCAAGATAAATTTCATATACTTCTAAGTCAGATGTATTTCATTGAGGGGGAGTGCTCCATTGCGCTGCTGCCTCATGGTTTTGTGAAGAAAGATAAAAAGGGGGAGTTTGTAAGGATAAATATGTTTGGGCATTACAATGCCTTAAAGGATCTAGGCAGAAGTTGTTTTGCTAACATATTTATTTGTTTTCTTCTTTCTTCACAATTTAACTGTTGTAATCACTTGTCATAATTGATGATTTGATTTAGCATAGTTCATTAGTTGGAACGTGCTTGAAAAACAACCAACATAGAAGATTTCTGCCGCAGCACAGCCAGGCAGAGTTATGCCGCAAGCAGTGCAAGGCTTGGACAAAAGGTTGAGTTCAGAGTATCAAGCGAAGCATGATAGAAGGGCAAAGGATTGCTGAAGTCCAGATAGTATGGAAGGCAGTGCAGTGTGGCAGAGCATTCCAGAAGAACTTCAGAAGGCATTCCTGCGGCAGTGGTCAAAACAGTCTGTCCTTAAATCTCTCAACCGCCTTGTTGACCTAGCAATTCAAGGAGATCAGTGGGGACTCTCCTCCTATAAATAGAGGACGACCCCAGCTGCATTCATCAGCTATTCCAACACCTAAGAAACATCTTTTCACTTCCAAGATCGATCATCACGCCTTTAGTGCCGCGACTTCACTTGTGAAGTTCGTCGAGCCATATGTTCTCTCGTCTCAAAGAGAGTTCTTTTGTTAGCTGATGATCGTGACATTAGAATAACCTCCTAATCTTCCATTTTTCACAGAATTCCTCTACCTCCGCCCCATCGAATTGTTTTCCGTTGTCGGAAATGATTGACTCGGGTAGACTGAAACGACATATTATGTTTTTCCATATGAATTTGATGATGAAGTTGTTGAGTTGAAAAACTCAGTTGAGAAGACAACAGACGAGAAAAAGAGGTTGAACAACTCTCTAACTATACTTAAAATCAAGTTTGATGACCTTTTCGAAGAAAAACATAAACACTACAAAGAAGTTGTCAAACTGAGAGAAGTGTGTGAGAGGTTGAGTTCTGAAAACTCAAAACTGAAGACTTCGTTGAAGAAGGAAACGTCCGAAGTTAAGAAACTTCAAATTCTTTTCAAAAACTCTGACTCTGAGAACGATGATCTGAAATCATCACTTTTGAAGACTCAAACTGATCTTGCTATGACAGATAAAGAGTGCTATGTTTTGAAAGAAAAACTTCAGATGACTGATGAGCTGTTGAAAAAGATGAACACAAATTCTTCGGTGTTTGACAATGCTGCTTCGTACATGAATCCTAATCGCTATGGACTTGGATTTCAAAAAGTGTTTGAATCTATTTACTCTACACCTAAGAAGAAAGATGTGACCTTCGTGAAAGCATCAAATGATCAACCAAAGGATGAACTTAAAGCTGAGTCTGAAATATTGAAACGAAAAGAGATTGCTGAAGGGAAAAAGATTGTTAAGTCTCCTGAATCTAAACCTCAAAAGTCAGTCTCGACTTCGAACTCTAAATCTGAGACATATCAATTTCCAAGGAATATTGTGAAACATCCTCGTGGTATTCTGCCATATGAGAAAACTTTGTTGAAAAAGTTGAACAAAACTCAGAGTGTTAAGCCGAATGTAGGACACTCTCAATCTAAACCTGTTTTTGTCAAGACACCTGTGAAAGTTGAAACTCGTCAACGACGAGAATATGTCTGTCACTACTGCAATGTGCTTGGACACATAAGACCTTTTTGCTACAAACGTAAAGCTGACATGAACCGTGAGTTGATGACGAAGAATGAAAAATCTCGAAATTCTCAAAAGCTGAGTGTTGAGAAAAATATGAACACGATGGTTCAAACAAAGTCACAAAATTTTGATAAGAAGAAAGTTGAGGTTGCTAAGGACATAAAGAAACCCATTTCTCAAATTCTGAAGACTGTGACTGAGAGAAATGTCCAAATTTTGAATGACAAAAAGATATGGGTGCCTAAGTCTCAAAAGAGTAAAGTTGAACTTAACTCTAACTCCAAAAATTGTTGGCAACCAAGAGAACTCATTTTCTGCAATGTTGCACTTAACGCATCTGAGACTGGAACCAAAGGAATTTGGTATTTTGATAGTGGCTGTTCCCGCCATATGACTGGCACGAAAAAGTTTCTAAAAAATTACGAGCCTATGACTGGAGCTCCCGTAGTGTTTGGAGGGGGAGCAAAAGGCGTCGTAAAGGGAAAGGGGACTCTACAAATCAAAGGATTACCTCCTATCAGAAATGTAGTCCATGTAAAAGGACTTGTTGCTAACCTGATTTCCATCAGTCAACTGTGTGATGAAGGACTGAACGTGAGTTTTGATAAGGAGTTGTGCAGAGTTTATGATGGTGAAGGAAAGTGTATAATGGAAGGTCCACGAGCTAAAAATAATTGCTATACAACTGAGTACAGTTGTTTTTCTGTGACCGTTCCTGATGAAGTTGATTTGTGGCATCAACGGCTTGGCCACACTGGCACTCGAAATCTGAGTAAACTGGTTAAGGGGGAGATAGTTCGAGGAATCTCTAAACTCCCCAAAATTGAAAAACGAGTGTGTGGTGACTGTCAAAAAGGCAAATTGACGAGAACTTCTCATCCTGCACTGCCAACTCTAATGAGCACTTCAGCTCCCTTCGAACTGTTACATATGGACTTGATGGGTCCAATGGAGGTTAAAAGTATAGCAAAGAAAGAATATGTGTTGGTTGTCGTTGATGATTTTTCTCGCTATACTTGGACAAGATTTTTGGCTACCAAAGATGAAACTTTTGATGCCTTCAAAGGCATTGTGAAATGGATCAAAACGAATCATGAGGCTAAAGTAAAAAGGATCAGAAGTGATCATGGAACTGAATTTCAAAATGCTAGCTTCAACGAATTCTGTATGATGAAGGGAATTCATCATGAATACTCGGCCCCAAAAACTCCTCAACAAAATGGGATTGCCGAACGAAAGAATCGAACGCTGCAAGAAATGGCACGTGTAATGCTTATCTCGAAAAATCTTGCATGAACTTTTTGGGCAGAAGCTGTCTCCACTGCTGGATATATTTTGAATCGGATAAGTATTCGATCTGGGACGACCGCAACTGCCTATGAACTGGTAAATGGCAAGAAACCTTCAGTTGCACACTTTCGTGTCTTTGGCTGTACTTGCTATATTTTGAAGGATCGTGATCCTCTGAAGAAATTTGAAGCCAAAGCTGATCGTGGTATTTTTGTTGGTTATAGCCAAAATAGCCATGCTTATCGTGCCTACAATCTTCGAACTAAGAAAGCCATCGAAACTGTTAACATAAATTTTGATGAACAAGACTTTCTTGGAAAAGATACTGAGGAAAACTGGGTTAAAGAAGGAATTTTGGAATATCAAAATTTTCCACCAACACCCACAACTGCTGCTCCTGAGAATGTGTCTCCAGGAAATTTTACTCCAAACACTTCACCTGAAGTTGGAGATTCTAGCAATCAGGACAATGATACTTCATCGTCTGAAGATGAAGAAACTGAGCTAAACATTGAAAACCCAGCTAATGCTACTAGAGAGGCACCTCGACTCGTTCAAAAGAAACATCCTCCGACCTAAATGATTGGGAACTTAAATGAGCTAACTACGCGCTCAAAGAAACCGACAAATTCTCCGAATGAACTCTACAACATCTGCACTTCTGCAATCTATAACGAAATCAGCATCTCTTGCTTTCTTTCGGAAAATGAGCCGAAAAATTACAAGGAAGCCATGCAAGATGATTTTTGGATCATGGCCATGCAAGAAGAGTTGAATGAGTTCACACGGAATAATGTTTGGTCCTTAGTTCCCCGAACTTCAAACATCAATGTTGTTGGAACTAAATGGATTTTCAAGAATAAAACAGATGAGCATAACCAAGTTGTCCGAAACAAAGCTCGTCTTGTTGCCCAAGGATATGCCCAAGTGGAAGGCATATATTTTGATGAAACTTTTGCTCCGGTCGCACGAATTGAGTCCATCAGACTCTTGATTGCTATTGCATGCCATCTAGGCATCAAACTTCGACAGATGGACGTCAAAGTTGCCTTCTTGAATGGTGTGCTGGAAGAAGAAGTCTACGTTGCTCAACCTAAGGGTTTTGAGGATCCGAAAAAGCCAAATCATGTATACAAGCTTCACAAAGCTCTATATGGCTTGAAACAAGCGCCTCGCGCCTGGTATGGATGTCTCACGGATTTTCTTCTAAAGTTCGGCTTTGAGCGTGGATCGGTGGACAAAACTTTGTTCATCAAGCGAGAAGGCAAACACATGATTGTTGCCCAAATTTACGTTGACGACATTGTCTTCGGAGCTACTTGTTCTAAACTCGTGACTTCATTCACAGAAGCTATGTCCTCAACATTTCAGATGAGCCTTGAGGGAGAGTTGCATCAATTTCTTCGTCTTCAGATTTCTCAACGACCAAATGGGATATTTGTATCTCAAAGTAAGTATGCTAAGAACATGGTTGAGAGGTTTGAGATGCATCATGCCAAACCAGCTAACACTCCTATGGCAACTACCGAACGCTTGTCTACGTCAACGAGAAGCCGTAGTGTAAACCAAACTCTTTATCGTTCTATGATTGGGAGCTTACTTTATTTAACTGCCACTCGTCCTGACATTATGTTTAGTGTTTGTATGTGTGCCAGGTATCAAGCTGATCCAAAAGAAGACCATCTACGAGCTGTGAAACGGATCCTCCGATACATCTCTGGGACTTTTCAGCTAGGCCTTTGGTATGCGCGCGACACTTCATCCAACCTTGTCGGCTTTTCTGATGCCGATTGGGCGACGGACACGGACGAACGAAAGAGTACCTCCGGCTATTGTTGCTTCCTTGGCAATAATATCGTGTCTTGGCATAGTAGAAAGCAAAATTGTATTGCACTATCAACTGCCGAGTCGGAGTACGTTGCAGCTGGAAGTTGCTGCACTCAACTACTTTGGTTGAAACAAATGTTGAATGACTATCTTCTTGAGAGTGCTCCATTAGTTCTGTATTGTGATAACCAGAGTGCTATCAAAATCAGCGAAAATCCTGTCCAGCACTCAAGAACTAAACACATCGACATTCGACATCATTTCATTAGAGATTTGGTTGATCGTGATATAGTCAGTCTACAGCATATTTCAACGGAAAAACAGCTTGCTGACATCTTTACCAAACCTCTTGACTTTGAGAGATTTAAGAAACTAAGAAATTCTCTCTGCATGTGTTCTCTCTAAGAGTTCACGAAACTTTTTGAAGTCTGAAAGAGTAGTTTCTTTACTTCTGAATATGCACTTGGCATCGTCGTGGATTAGTCTCATCAGTTGAACATGGATTCGAGGCCGCTTTAGTCTTCGGACCCAAGAGTATTTATTCCTTTGAGTGCAAACATGTGAACATGGCTTACAACTCCTCGCTTCATTTGCATAGATCCATAAAGCCAAGTAACGGAGGACGCCGGTTACCCCGGCTCCCCTCTTCGAAAGGTTGTACATGGACGCTGATCTTTAAGACACTCTCCTATCACACTTTGGAGGACGCAAGTGAACCTTGCTCCCCTCTGACTGCTGTAATGAGTGTCTGTTGCATTTCATTTAAAAGCTATAAACTCGTCTGGAGGACGCCGGTTACCCCGGCTCCCCTCTGATTGAAGTAATGCTTGTACCCAATCGGAGTGCCTTAAGTGTTCACCTTGCATTCATGAATTAAAATCTCTTGTGCGGTGCAAACTCTGTCAATATGTTTCGACGAAACACGACTGCATCCTTGTGACTGAGACGAAGGACAAGCAAACATGTCTATCACCATACTTCGGTCCATCTCACCGGTTTTTAATATGAGAGATTTTTTCATTAACTCAAAGTTATATTCACCTTGTGTGAGATTTTTGTTTTGGAAAATGATGAACGTGTCTCTTTTCTGGGAAAATATTTGCTCTTCATTGCCTAATATCACCCCTCAAATCTCCACTAAAATGTGTTTGAATGTTTGTGTGTGTTGAACTCTTGAATGACTAACTCGGGATGTGTTGTTTTTGTTTTGGCATTTCTGTAGTTCATATCCAGCGCTACGTGGTTTGTCATCTCTAAAAGTCTAAACTTTGAGTGTAGCGACGGCCAACTCGCAAAGTTCAAGTGACAACATTTTTGGAGATTTGGACAGGCAACATAAACTACGTCCTGACGATGCAAAAACGGAGACTTGTGCAAAAACCGGAGAATCCAGTCGCTGAAAAAGCGGCAACAAAGCACTTGCAAAATTCCGGAGACTCAAGATACACAAAACCGGAGACTCAAGTCGCCAGAAAAACGGCGACTCTCACTTTGGCACAAAACCGGAGACTTGCACACAAAACGGAGACTCATGTCTCCGAAATTTTTGCCTTAGCCGAACTTCAGTGTCAACGAAAAATTGACGACTCAAATTTCTCAACAAATGGCTCTCAACTTCGTTTCTCAACGGATGGTTCTCAACTTCGGCTCTCATGTCTTTGGTTTGATTTTTTTTTATTTATTTATTGTTTTTATTTGTTTATTTAATTTTTATTAATTTAGAATATTATTATTTTAATAATATTTTCAAATTAATAATTTTTTTGTTCGTTTTTTAGACCTGATTTTCTTCTTGAAGATGAGCTGTTTACAGGTCTTGGACTGGGCTTTTTCATTCCGCCGGGCGGCCCAAAATTTCTCCTATATATAGGTCCTGTTGAAGATCGTTTCATTTACGCTTACATCAAAACTCTCTAACTCTCATGCTATTGATCTCTCAGCTCAACTGCAAGTTCTGTGTTCGAAGTTCCTTAGTTCTAAGTTCTTGCTTTTCCGTTGCATCAGGCAACTCTAGCTTTGCGCAACCGGCGCCCTGTCCTTGTTTCTGAAGTTGAACTTCGTTTCGTGATTTACTATTCTCGCAGCTACCAACTCTCAGTCACTTACCTTAACTTCGAAATGGCTACCAAAAACCTTGATGACATGATGGCTGACATGACTGCTTATCTTAACGAGCAGTTCGAAAAGGCCCCTACTCCTGAATCCAAGAAAGCTGCTTACGAAGAGCTCAAAGCTCATCTTGACAAAGTTGATCGTCGCAAAGCTTCGTCTGCTGAAACTTCAGTTGACTTGACTAGATCAGCTACACCTGAACTCTCGACTGCCCGTCAGCCGGGAAAAGAACCTAAGTCAGGGAAAACAAAAGAGAAAGATACTTCCCTCCGCATTTACAGTGGGATCGTTTCCAGGACTGAATATCATCGGTTACTCGCAGCTGGCGAGATAACTAAGGATGGAAAGAAAGTCGTCAACATTCCATCAACCGTGACTGTGACTGCGGGCAAAGTCACAAAACCTGCGAATCCTAAGACTCCATCTGGGAGTCTTGCTGGAAAGAAACCTGTCGTCAGTGGCAGTGGAGCTAAACCTTCAACTCCAAAAACTTCGGCTGGTGGGTCAGCTGCAAAATCCAAATCCCACAGCTCTCAAAAACCGCCCTTGGCGCCTCATTCTTCGGGATCAGCTGGATCCCAAAAATCGACTGATAATTTCAAGTATATTCGAAGGTTTGAAGAGTGTCCCAAAGCTCACTCTGAAGAACTTTTTACGGCGACTGCTGAACGTCGCCATAAACTAATTACCACACTTCCAATCCACACTGACCGAACTATCCTGAAAGAGGATTATGAAAACCATGGAATCATGGATTTTCTGAATCAGATGAAGCTGTTCGACTCTGTACATCTGACTTACCGTTACTCGATTCCTATCATCAACAAGTTTTACGCAAGCTTGTCTCCAGAATTTGCCGATCCGAAGAATCGGTTGTATGGTTGCTTTGTCTTTCGCAACAAGCTTTACAAGTTTCGTCCCTTCACCATTAATCATTTTCTGAAAAGACTTGACATAGATGGTACTTGGACGACACCATCAGCTGCGGAGAGAGCTAAAGACTTGGAGATTGGGACCTTTCTCACCCAAAAGAAAGTCAAGTCTGAACTGCCACCGCCCTCCAAGCTGTCTGCTTTTTATGGCATCCTTCATCGGCTGGGGATGTCAAACTGGATAGCTAACAGGGATCCCTCGGTCATGACTCCGGAACTAATGCATCTGATCTTTCGCCTCGGCTGCGGCGAACAGGTTGACCTTGGCCAAATCATTTTTAATGACTTGTGCAAAATCGCCAAAACTTCGGATGAAAGAATTATTAAGCAAGCTGAGCTGCCCGAAGAAAAGAGAATCCATCTTACACATCCATGTCTGATTTATGGGATGCTCCATGCTCAGGACTTTATCCCGAATCCTGGCCCAGAGAAAAAGATGAAGAAAAATGGGGCTGTCAAGATTACGGGAAAATATCTGAATTCTGCGAAGCGCGTGATCGACTTACCTTGGCGCGAACTTGTCAACCGAAATGCGCTTCCAGAAATCTTAACTCCGCCTCCAACTCCTAAGTCTTCACGAAAGCGCAAGCCTGCAACTCCAAAAACTAAGTCCACAGCTGCTAAGCGCCAGAAATCACAGCCGACTGCTGCTGTCGCAGAACCTGAAGCTGAGGGTGCTAAGTCTCCAAGAGTTGTTCCTCGAGGTTTCGGCCCGACTTCCAATATTCCTTCATACCTGAATCCTCATCATCCGATCCATAGTCACCGTGCTGTGGTTCCTTCGGCTTTGGTTCAGGAATTTTATGCCGACTCCTTAGCTGTTGAAAAGCGTCAAGCCGAACATGTTGATGCATACAACAGAATGATAGAGGCACAGGAGAAACAGAAACAATCTTTCAGGAAACTGCAACGGGAAATCCAACAAGGGGGAGGACTTGGAGATGTTGGAGCCCCTGATGCAAGTTTGAAAGATACATTTATTTTGAAGATGGTGCGGGACGCGATTCAGGAAGCTCATACGCAGCTGTCCAAAAGAAATCTGATCGAAGTTGTGAGTGATGATGGAGAGAAGACGGATGAAGATATCTTCGAAGGGATTTTGAACTATCGTGATAAGGGAAAAGGAAAGATGGGTGATACCACAAATCCAGGGGCGTCGTTCGCGATGTCGTCTGATGGTCTGAGAGATGAAGGTGAAGAAGATGTCAATGTTGTGGACGTTGACGAAGCTGCAGGTGATGGTTTGGGTGAGCGAGATATTTTCGGGGATCCGGAAACCGACTCCGATGAAAGTGACGACTCTAGCTCTGACGACGGCTTCAGTTATGAAGACGATGAAGAAGAGTTAATCGAAAGCCCGGAACGTGATCCTTCTCCAACAGCTGTGCCTCAAGACTGAAGTTCAAGTTCTTGATCAAGTTTTAATTTCTGTTTTTTGTTTAACTCTTGAACTCGTTTTTCTTGCTTTGATTTTGCATGCATACAACTTTGAACCTATTCGTCCATGCATGGTTTTTCATATTTGCTTAACTCTGGTATTCGTGTTTTGATACTTGGTTTATCCGTGGTTTGGATTCTCTATCTAAGTTTTGATGTTTGGTTTGAAATTATTGTCTAAGTATTTTTATGGTTTTTCATTGATTGTATGATTGATGTTTTTCCATCTTTTTACTTAGTTATTTTTGTGGTTTGTTTGGTTGAGGGGGAGATACTTGTATCTCGTTTTTACTTAACCTTGTTTCTATGAGTTGTGCCAAAAAGGGGGAGATTGTAAATGTTGATTTTGGCGACAACGTATTTTTCCTTGTGTTTTTTTGTTTTTGTTGATTTTCAGGGTTACAGGTTAAAAATCCGAAGTCAACTACCTTGCGCATGGAAATGGAGACATGAGTCTCCACTTTTGGGTGTACATGAAAACGGCGACCAGAGTCGCCGCTTTTGGTGACGCGAGGAAAACGGCGACTCGTGTCGCCGCTTTTGGTGCAATGCTGTTGTGCATGGAAACGGCGACTAGTGTCGCCGGTTTTGGGTGTGACAAGAAAACGGCGACTGGAGTCGCCGTTTATGTGTGTTGTGGAAACGGCGACTGGCGTCACCGTTTTTGGTGCATGCAAGTTTTCCAGCGACGCTGGTCGCCGGTTTTGGGACATGGCTATGAAAACGGCGACTCGTGCCCTTGACATTTTTCCGGAGAATGTAGTCGCCGGTTTTGGTGTTACATGAAAAAACGGCAACTCTTGTTTTTTGTGTTTTGATTTTAAGACCAAGTACTTACAACGTGATTTCTTTCACCAGGTACTCAGTTCAAGGAAATGAAGAATTGTTCCAAGTTTGCAACTTCAACAATATCGACGACCATGAAGACGATGAAATTCTGAGGCTTCAACACTTAGAGATTTTCACAAGAAATTGAAGATGAAGAATTGAGATCGATGGAGTCAAGATTGAAATTGAAGTTTGTTTTTTAAAAAATTGAAGATTCAAGATTCGAAGATTCAAGAATCAAAGATTCAAGATTCCAAGATTCAAGAATCCTAGTTCTACAATAATGATGTCATCCATGGAAAAGTGACATAGGCCAAGCATGCGACGAATGAGAACGTGCCACGTCATCACTCTCACATGTGCGGCTCTACTATAAATACCCATGGATTTGATTTTCATTTTTTTGACGATTTTGAGAGAACGAAATCTGATTTTTAGAATCGAAGTTGAGCTTCGAGTTTGTGTAGTAGCTTTTGCGCCTTGTGCCAAGATTAGAGTTAGGAGATTTAGCTCTAGGTACTCGTGTGCTAGATTGCAAGTTAGTGGGAGTTGTTGCGACACTCGGGAAACTTCTTGTAATCGTTTTGCCTACCATACTCTTCAAGTGTAATAGTTTAGTTTTGTTGATCAATGAAATGAAAAACTATTACATAACTTTGTCTCTACGTTTTATTGTGTGAGCGTTTACTTTGACGGAAGCTACTGTCTGTGAGTTCAAGACCAATTTCACGAAAAATTGGTATCCTACGCTGAAGGCGTAATTTCATAGTCGGAAAATAATTTTCTAGCATTATTTTGACTATGTGATTATATGTGCTTTATTACTTGTATGCATGCGATATGTGTGTACTTTATGCACTAGATAGCGTATCCCTTATTGTAAAAAGCTAAGTGGGAGAGGGAATGGAAACATTCCCATGGTCTCCATTGTTGTTCTCTTGGTGACTCTTATGGACTTTCGAAGTTCGTATAGACGAGTCGTTGGAGGAGAATTCTTGTAATTCCTTTTACAAGAAACATTGATTAAGTTTATCAAACAATGCCTAATTTGTCTTTCTGAAGCTGACTTCAAGTCGACTCATTCTCACCCCGGGGAGTGGAATGGAGCCAAATCCAATTGGTCACGTGGATGACACAAATTAGAGACCATCGTACCATCCTTTTGAAGGTGGATCGATTGTCTGCTCGGCTCCCTCATCTAATGAGAGATAGGGTTGTTCGCATGGTGAATCACTGGTTAGAAACTTTGAGTTTCACTTATGATTCTCCGCGTCTTGATTTACAAAATCGAATGGATCTTGTAATTGGGAGTCAATTATAAAAGTCTCTTGGTATAGTAAACGTCCACACCACGTGGCTTGCTGTACTAACGGATTTTGGATTAATTGATGTAGATAGTTATAAGGAATTGTGAAGAGTTGTGAAGTTGTCGTAAACGTCCACACCACGTGGTTTGCGGTGATGTAGCAATTCCAAACAATTTACTTTAGTACTGAGTAATGGTTTACACTTAGATACGCGTTATAGTATCCTTCCCCACGAAGTTACGCTATAATCGATGTATGACCAAAGAAAATCTAATTGCTAAATCATTTGGGTAGGTAAACATCCACACCACGTGGCTTGCCATACCAGATGGGATTTTAGATGTAATTAGTAATTTAATGATATTATTTGAGGGAGATAATATCGGCATTAAATTGATTGTTTGTTTATATGTGCTTATAGGTTTAGAGAATAGCTATGAATCCACTTTCTGTGATACTCAAGGAGAATAAACTCACTGGTCCCAATTACATTGATTGGAAGAGAAATTTGGACATTGTCCTGACTGTAGAAGAGTACAAGTTTGTACTCTATGAACCATGCCCTGCTGAACCCACGGCTGCCTCAACTAATGAGGAAAGAGCAGCATATAGGAAGTGGACAAATGCTGATGAAATGGCTAGGTGCTATATTTTGGCTTCTTTGTCAGATGTACTCCAAACCCAACATGAGTCGATGGACACTGTCGAGGATATGTTGTTCAACCTCAAGGAGATGTTTGGGCATCAAGACCGTGCGGCTAGGCAAGAAGCCATGAGAGTCCTCATGTCGACTACTCAGTCTGAAGGAACGCCCGTTGGGGAGCACGTTCTTAAGATGATGAGTTTGTTGAATGAATTGGAGGTCCTAGGAGCTCATATTGATGGTGAGACGCAAGTCGACATCATACTCCAGTCTCTGACCCCTAGTTTTGAGCAGTTTCGTATGAGTTATAATATGGGTTTACTATCTTATACTCTTGCGCAACTCCTGACTGAACTGAAGGCGGCAGAGGGGATCTACAAGAAGGGCAAGTCTCAAGCGCTTGTAGCTACCAAGTCCAAAGGCTTGAATGCTGTTGGAGGTAGGGGCAAGAAAAGGAAGCAAGCCTGGAAACCCAGTGGTGCCAAGAGGAATGGACCACGAGTGGGGGCTAGCAAGCCAAGGGGCAAGTGCTTCCGATGCAATAAGTCTGGACACTGGAAGTCTGAATGTCCTCTCAAAGGTACGAATTTTTCTTTAGTCGTAAAAATATAGTCAGCGGTATTATCTACCAGAAATCTGGTGTGTAGATATGGAACCACTAACGGTATGTGCATTTTGAATGCAGGGGTTCCAGAAAACCCGGCGACTTAGAGAAGAAGAGTTCGAGTCTACATGGGCAAAGCTGTAGAGGAGGCAGCGGTTGCAGTGGAAGACATTTATCTGCTTTAATAGCTATAGGATTTCATTTCAAAGTTTATTGCTTTATGTACCCCCTTATTTTAGAAAGAACTTTTGTTCTGGTTTTCTATTATTTATGAATGGATATTTTATTTCATTAATCATTTAATGGTTTGGATAAGAAATAATTATATTATCTATTCTGGTACATTAGATAGCAATATATGAATGATGAATCCTAAGTCTACCACGATGCAACAAACCGTTATATATAACTTGTTTTACTGATTAGATACATTTCCTTGTTAAATCATTATACTTGTGAATTCTTGTACTTAGTGGTATTTATTCAAATAAGATTCAATGGTCGAAATTGATGAAGTAGTATACTTAATGTCTAGATTTGAGTATTCTGAACTCCTTGTACAATTTCATTTACCTATTAATAATGAACATTCATTTGCTTTTAATTATTATTAATTAAATATATGCAAATCATTGTCCTGGATTATATACGTTGTAGTTAGTATGGTGTGTCGGGCCCACACAGAAGATCATACTATCGGTTACTCGTATTTAATCAAACAGTTGCTCACGACCTAGATGGACACGGACCAATCCATCGGTATAGTCGTTGTGTGAGAGAGAAAATAATTTGTCTTAATTATTTTATCACACTTGTACACTTGGTGTATTGAGCGGATCGCTTGAGACTTATCAATTAGGATTGCTCTGTGATAATTGATTTAAGTCTCGGAGTATTTTATTCTTAATCCCCGATACTATTGCGGGTGTGTATATTTAATATAAGTGACTTTGATTTTCCAAAGGAATTAACCGATTTAATTAATTGGGTTAATTACCGGTTAAGTTGGGTCACTATATTTTATATATGGCATGCCGTGAATACTTGACGGGAAAGTGTATCCCGGAAGGGTTGATAATATCCCCGAGATGAGCTCATAAGGATTTATTATGTAAACCTCGCGAGTGGATTTGTTCCCGCATAATAATAAGGTTGAGTGGTACTATTCTCGGATACAAGAGATGAATAAATTTATTAAGCAATAAATAAATTTTATTCATGGATATTTAAATCTTAAATACACGGAATAAATAATACTAACCGGAGAAATATTATTCGATATAATATGGGTAAATATTGGGAGTGCAATTTTATTTATATAGTGGAAAATAAATAAAATTAATATTGGTAAGGATTAAGGGATTTGGGCTTGGCTCAATTTAATCTCCAATATTGGAAGCCCAATATTCCACCTCCTTTAGATCCCCTACATAGCCTATAAAAGCACTACATGGCCTTCATAAATCATAAGACAAGAATATCAATACTTGATAGTTCTAGAGAGTTGAAGGAGATCCATAGGAGTTCGATAGATCGTCGCCCACCCGACGTTCGAACGGAGTGCAAGGAATACGTGGGAAGATTCAAAGGTGTTTGATTTCGTTTCTCCGAACAACGAATCGAAGGTATAATATCTAAACATCCTTGATATTATTTGATTTTGGATTTATCGAGAATACCGTAGAACGAAGATCCGAGGTACGAAACTATGAACGGGGGACGATCGCGTGGTGGTGGCGAAGCCACCGGACCACGGGCGATCGCCCGAACTAGGGTTTCGGCGCGCGGGAGGATCGACCCTCGGCTGGGCCGAGGGCGAGCGATCGATCACGGGGATCGATCGCTGGGCACGGGCTGGTGCCGTGCCCGACCCCACCTGGACGGTGGGGACCTCCAGGCGGCGGCGAGTCGCCTGACTCGCCGCGGGGGCTGCCCATGCAGCCCCAGCCGATCGCGTGAGACGCGATCGGGCGATCGCGTGAACCCCGCTCGCGGGGGTTCGGCTGGGGGGCAGCCGCGTGCCTTCGGGTACGTGGTCTCCTCGGTCGAGCTCCGGCGCGTGAGTCGGCGTTCATGTGATCTCCGGCGAAGGTCTTTGATCGGGTTATTGTTTTCCGCAAATTTTAATAGCCCGGGATATCGAATTCCAACAATTGGTATCAGAGCGTGGTTTACGTTCGCGGTATTTTCGATAAAATTGTTCTACCTTGCAGGGTTCCGACTATTATGGCTTGATTAATTATTCGTTTAATTTATTTTGTCATGATTGTTGGTTTGATTAAACTCTCGGACATGTCGAGATTCGTTTTTTGTGGTGAATGCTTGTAATAGTAAAAATTCGGGGGTTGACCGAATTTAGGTTTATTATTATTGTTCTTCGTTTTTCCGGAAAATGTATAGGGTCGATTTCATGTATAGAATCGATACCGGAATTGTAATTTAGATTATTGTAATATATTTTGCGATTGGATCGATGAATCGAAGACCGCCGGAGAAGACGAGATGACGAGGAAGGGGCTAGGGCTCGGATCGACCACCATGGTCGATCCATGGAGGATCGAACCATCAATCGGAGAGGCGCCGAATTCGCGCCTCCCGGCGGCGATGCCACCGGCGGTGGTGGCGCGCCGGCTGGGTGGTGGCGGCGGTGGTCCTCGGCCGGCGATGGTGATCCGGTGGGGGCGCGGGGATCCTCATGGTTCTCGTGCTCTACCGGTAGATTCACTTTCCTAATTGATTCGGGTTTTTCCTTTTTGAGTACTCCTATTTTTTGGGAACTCTCATGGATAAGGAAAAGAATCAATTTATTAATTTATTTCCTATTTGATTATTCCTATTCTTGGGAATTTTCATTAGATGGAAATTAATTAATTATGGAAAGTAGAAGAGTCCTAATTTATTTTATTTCCTTATTCCATTATGGAAATCTTCTAGAATATTCCAAGTGGGTCTTGGATAGATTATTCTAGAGATTTAATGGAGTAGAAAAGGAAAATAAAAAATAATTAAAAATATTAATAATATTTAATTTTATTTTCGATATATTCGATTGACTTAATTTTCGAATTAAGTAACTTTTGGATTAATTGAAAATGAATAGATTTAAATATTGGAAATTAATATTCTCGTCACATGGAGCATTCAAAAAACGAAGACTGAAGACTACAAGATGCGTACGGAGATGTGATAAAGCCATAATAGTCGGAAAATAATGTTCTAGTATTATTTTGATTATGTGATAATACTATGTGCTTTATTACATGTATGCATGCTATATGTGTTTACTTTATGCACTAGATAGCGTATCCCTTATTGTAAAAAGCTAAGTGGGAGAGGGTATGGAAACATTCCCATGGTCTCCATTGCTGCTCTCTTGGTGACTTTTATGAACCTTTTAAAGTTTGTATAGATAAGTCATTGGAGGAGAGTTCTTGTAATTCCTCTTACGAGAAACATTGATTAAGTTTATCAAACAATGCCTAATTTGTCTTTCCAAAATTGATTTCAAGTCGACTCACTCTCACCTCGGGGAGTGGAATGGAGCCAAAGCCACTTGGTCATGTAGAGGAAACAAATTAGAGACCTTCGTACCATTCTTTTATAGGTGGATCGATTGTCTGCTCGGCTCCCTCATTTATGAGAGATAGGGTTGTTCGCATGGTGAATCACTGGTAAGAAACTTCGAGTTTCACTTATGATTCTCCACGTCTTGATTTACAATATTGAATGGATCAAGTAATTGGGAGTCAATTATAAAAGTCTCTTGGTGTAGTAAACGTCCACACCACGTGGCTTGCTATGCTAACGGATTTTGGATTAATTGATGTAGACAGTTATAAGAAATTGTGAAGAGTCGTGAAGTTGTCGTAAACGTCCACACCACGTGGCTTGCGGTAATGTAGCAATTACAAACGATTTACTTTAGTACTGAGTAATGGTTTACACTTAGATACGCATTATAGTATTCCTCCCCACGAGGTTACGCTATAAGTGATGTATGACCGAAGCAAATCTAATTGCGAAATCGTTTGGGTGGGTAAACGTCCACACCACGTGGCTTGCCTTACCTGATGGGATTTTAGATGTAATTAGTGATTTAATGATATTATTTGAGGGAGATAATATCGGTATTAAATTGTTTGTTTGTTTTATGTGCTTATAGGTTAAGAATGACTGTGACCCCACTTTGTGATATACTTAAGGATGAAAACTCACCGGTTCCATATAGTAATGATTGGGAACGAAATCAGGACATTGTTCAGACTGTTGAGCTTTCCGAATCCACTATTGTCCCAACTGATGAGGACATTAAGGATGACCTCAGGATGATGTTGAGACATAGCGTGGAAGCCGGACAAGAGGTGATTAACATACTCACAGAATTCTCTCTCAATGAGTCCTTTAAAAAGGATTCGGCGAAAGCGGAGTTTGTGCGTAAGTTAAGGGCATCACAAGCTTTTGTGGCAAGGCTAAAGGAAAAGCGTGCAAAGAAGCCCAGTGGTTTAAAACCACGGATTGGGAGAGGCAAGCCTTTGGGCAGATGCTTTCGATGCAAGCAGTTTGGGCACTGGAGGTCTGATTGTCCTCTAATCAAAGGTACGAAATTTTCCTTAGTCACTGAAACATTGTCAGCGGTGATATCTACCAGCACCTGGTGTGTAGATACGGGCGCCACTGACCATGTCTGCAATTCATTGCAGGGGTTCCAGGAAACCCGGAGACTTAGAGAGGGAGAGATCGTGGTCTACATGGGCAATGCCGCGAAGGTGGCGGCTGTTGCAGTGGGAGACGTTCACTTACGCTTTAGTAGTGATAGGGTTTTAGTTTTACAAAATTGTCTTTACGTACCGAATTTTAGAAAGAATTTAATTTCAGTTTCTAAGTTAATTCTGAATGGATATTCTGTTTCTTTTGATCATTCTGTGGTCATAAGAAGAAATAGTGAGATTGTCTGTTCTGGTACATTGATAGATGATTTGTATGTTCTAAATCCTGAGTCTAACACGATGCAACTAACCGAGAGTAATAACACATCTACGAACACCAATAAGAGAAATGAACCTTCTAAAATGAATCAATTATACTTGTGGCATCTAAGGCTAGGTCATATTAATTCGAATAGAATTCAAAGGTTGAAAGCTGATGGTCTCATTAGCGGCATAGAAGGAGAGGACCTTCCAACCTGCGAATCCTGTTTGGAGGGTAAAATGACCAAGCGTTTTTTTTCTGGTAAAGGACGTAGAGCTGAACAAGTATTGGATTTGATTCACTCTGATGTATGCGGACCTATGTCCACTCAGGCAAGGGGAGGGTACGAGTACTTCATCACTTTTACTGATGATTACTCAAGATATGGATATGTATACCTGATGCACCACAAGAGTGATTCTTTTGACAAGTTCAAGGAATTCAAGGCTCTTGTGGAGAACCTTCGTGGTAAATCCATAAAATGCCTGCGATCTGATCGCGGAGGCGAGTACCTGTCTGGAGAATTCAAGGCATACTTGGCAGAGAATGGGATTGATTCCCAACTGACCTCACCATATACTCCTCAGCAGAATGGTGTGTCAGAAAGAAGGAATAGGACTCTTATGGAGATGGTGCGATCAATGATGAGTTACTCGGATTTACCTGTTATGTTCTGGGGACATGCCTTGGAAACAGCGGCGTATATTCTGAATAGGGTTCCGACCAAAACGGTACCAACTACACCCATGGAATTGTGGAGTGGGCGCAAGCCTAACTTGAAACACATTCGGATCTGGGGATGTACAGCACATGTGTTGCGACAAGGCGCTGATAAGTTAGAACCTAGATCAGAAATACGGTTGTTTGTAGGATACCCGAAAGGAACTAAAGGTGGCATGTTCT
The DNA here is from genome assembly GCA_954870475.1 of Euphrasia confusa. Taxonomy (NCBI): domain Eukaryota; kingdom Viridiplantae; phylum Streptophyta; class Magnoliopsida; order Lamiales; family Orobanchaceae; genus Euphrasia; species Euphrasia confusa. Next base: position 13,275,848 of record OX940969.1, read on the forward strand.
ATAGTCCTACGGACCAGAAGATCGTTATAAGTACTAACGCTCGGTTCTTAGAGGAAGACTATGTCATGGACCATAAGCCCAAGAGTGACATAATGCTTGATGAGTTGAGAGGTAACGAGGAAGACCTAGATACAGCCGAACCGAGTATAGATACACCACTAGAACCTGCACCTAATACTGTCACTGTTAATACACCGGAACGCCGTCGTAGTGGGAGGGTTGTTAAACAACCGGACAGATGGATTGGACTGGGTGAGTCATCGGACTCGGCACCCGGAGTTCATGAAATGGATCCCTGGACCTATGATGAGGCGGTACAAGATATAGATGCGCCTTCTTGGAAGAAAGCGATGAAATCCGAAATTGAATCTATGGATTCAAATAAAGTCTGGGATCTTGTAGAACCACCAAGCGGCGTAAAGCCAATTGGGTGTAAATGGGTCTACAAGAGAAAGAGAGGATCTGACGGAAAGGTTGAAACCTTTAAAGCTCGGCTTGTTGCGAAAGGATATACTCAGAAACAGGGAATCGGTTATGAGGAGACCTTCTCGCCGGTAGCCAAGATAAAGTCAATCCGGATTCTCTTATCCATAGCAGCTCATATGGATTATGAGGTGTGGCAAATGGATGTCAAGACAGCTTTCCTGAATGGAAGTCTTGACGAGACGATTTATATGAAACAGCCAGAAGGATTCATTGCTAAGGGGCGAGATCATCTAGTGTGCAAGCTTAATCGATCCATTTATGGATTGAAACAAGCCTCGAGATCGTGGAACGTGCGGTTTGATAAAGTAGTCCAATCTTTTGGATTCATTCAAAGCATGGACGAATCGTGTGTGTATTGGAAACGTGATGGAAAGAAGGTGGTGTTTCTCGTGATTTATGTAGACGACATACTTCTCATTGGCAACAGTGTAAAGATGTTATCAGACATAAAGGGATGGTTGTCTAGACAATTCGATATGAAAAATTTAGGGGAGGTTGGACATGTTCTAGGGATCAAAGTTATAAGGGATCGCCGGAATAGAACATTGTACCTTTCCCAGCAATCTTACATAGACACGATTCTGGCTCGTTTTAACATGCAAGATTCCAAGAAGGGTACGTTACCCTTCAGTAAAGGAACTTATCTTTCTAAGGAGATGTGTCCTCAGACATAGAAGGAGAAAGATGAAATGAAAGCAGTTCCCTACGCCTCGGCTGTGGGAAGCTTAATGTATGCAATGTTATGCACGAGGCCTGATATCTGTTATGCGGTTGGCATAGTGGCAAGATATCAGAGTAATCCTGGAAAGGCTCATTGGACTGCCGTAAAGAGCATTTTCAAGTATTTGCGAAATACTAAGGATTATGTTCTGAGATACGGAGCAGACAATCTGATTCCTTTGGGTTACACAGATTCGGATTTCCAAGCTGATAAGGACCGGCGTAAGTCGACATCAGGCTATGTGTACACTTTGGGAGGTGGAGCCGTATCATGGAAGAGTGTTAAGCAAAAGTGCATTTCGGACTCTACCATGGAAGCTGAATATGTTGCAGCCTCAGAGGCAGCGAAAGAGTCAGTGTGGTTCCTTAATTTCCTCCAGGACTTAGATGTGATTCCGAGTTTGCCCAAAGCTATGAAAATTTATTGTGACAATAGCGGTGCAGTGGCAAACAGTAAGGAACCACGGTCCCATAGTGCTACGAAACACATAGAGCGCAAGTACCACCTGATTCGAGACATCGTCAAGAGGGGCGATGCCATAGTCACCAAGATAGCTTCGGATGACAACCTAGCGGACCCTTTCACCAAGATACTTCCTAAGGAAGTATATTTCAAGCACTTGGAGGGTTTGGGAGTCAGAAGTTTGGAAGATAAGACTAGACCTTAGAATAAGTGGGAGATTGATGGAGTAGTATACTTAATGTCTAGATTTGAGTATTCTGAACTCCTTGTACACTTTCATTTACCTATTAATAATGAACATTCATTTTCTTTTAATTATTATTAATTAAATATATACAAATCATAGTCCTGGATTATATACGTTGTAGTTAGTATAGTGTGTCGGGCCCACACAGAAGATCATACTATCGGTTACTCGTATTTAATCAAACAGTTGCTCACGACCTAGATGGACACGGACCAATCCATCGGTATAGTCGTTGTGTGAGAGAGAAAATAATTTGTCTTAATTATTTTATCACACTTGTACACTTGGTGTATTGAGCGGATCGCTTGAGACTTATCAATTAGGATTGCTCTGTGATAATTGATTTAAGTCTCGGAGTATTTTATTCTTAATCCCCGATACTATTGCGGGTGTGTATATTTAATATAAGTGACTTTGATTTTCCAAAGGAATTAACCGATTTAATTAATTGGGTTAATTACCGGTTAAGTTGGGTCACTATATTTTATATATGGCATGCCGTGAATACTTGACGGGAAAGTGTATCCCGGAAGGGTTGATAATATCCCCGAGATGAGCTCATAAGGATTTATTATGTAAACCTCGCGAGTGGATTTGTTCCCGCATAATAATAAGGTTGAGTGGTACTATTCTCGGGTACAAGAGATGAATAAATTTATCAAGCAATAAATAAATTTTATTCATGGATATTTAAATCTTAAATACACGGAATGAATAATACTAACCGGAGAAATATTATTCGATATAATATGGGTAAATATTGGGAGTGCAATTTTATTTATATAGTGGAAAATAAATAAAATTAATATTGGTAAGGATTAATGGATTTGGGTTTGGCTCAATTTAATCTCCAATATTGGAAGCCCAATATTCCACCTCCTTTAGATCCCCTACGTAGCCTATAAAAGCATACATGGCCTTCATAAATCATAAGACAAGAATATCAATACTTGATAGTTCTAGAGAGTTGAAGGAGATCCATAGGAGTTCGATAGATCTTCGCCCACCCGACGTTCGAACGGAGTGCAAGGAATACGTGGGAAGATTCAAAAGTGTTTGATTTCGTTTCTCCGAACAACGAATCGAAGGTATAATATCTAAACATCCTTGATATTATTTGATTTTGGATTTATCGAGAATACCGTAGAACGAAGATTCGAGGTACGAAACTATGAACGGGGAACGATCGCGTGGTGGTGGCGAAGCTACCGGACCACGGGCGATCGCCCGAACTAGGGTTTCGGCGCGCGGGAGGATCGACCCTCGGCTGGGCCGAGGGCGAGCGATCGATGGGGATCGATCGCTGGGCACAGGCTGGTGCCGTGCCCGACCCCACCTGGACGGTGGGGACCTCCAGGCGGCGGCGAGTCGCCGGACTCGCCGCGGGGGCTGCCCATGCAGCCCCAGCCGATCGCGTGAGACGCGATCGGGCGATCGCGTGAACCCCGCTCGCGGGGGTTCGCCTGGGGGGCAGCCGCGTGCCTTCAGGTACGTGGTCTCCTCGGTCGAGCTCCGGCGCGTGAGTCGGCGTTCATGTGATCTCCGGTGAAGGTCTTTGATCGGGATATTGTTTTCCGCAAATTTTAATAGCCCGGGATATCGAATTCCAACAGAAATTGATTTGATCAATTATAGTTGAAGGAATGGACCTTCCGACCTAAGAATTGAATTTGGAAGATAATACAACTAAGCAAACCTTTCTAGATTAAGGAAAGAATTCGGACAAGTATTGAAATTGATTGTTAACTGATAAATGCGGAGATATGTGTAATTAGAAAGGTATGAGTGATTCTTTCAAGAATACTAAAAAAAAAATGGATTAGAGTACTTGATGTGCCATAAAAGCAAAGTGTTTTGACTAGTCAATGGACACAAAGCTATTATGGGGAACCTTCAAAGTATATCCATTAGAAGCCTGCGACTTGATTGCGGAGGCTACCACCTATCTAAATAGCACATGGCATGAATCGAAGATTGGGATTAAGTCCCAAAGGACTGCACCATACACTCACGTGTAGAACTGGTGTGTCGGAAATAAGAAATGGAATTCTAATAGTAAAGGGACAAGTTTGTTCGGAACTACCTATGTTCTATGGATGTTCCTGGAAACAACGGCACATTCAATGTGGTTGTAGGACATCCTAGATGAACAAAACATTGTGTTCAATAGTACTATGAACCAGAAGGACGTTATAAGCTCTAGCGCTCGGTTCTTAGAAGAAGACTATTAGATGAACTACAATGCCCTAACTGACGAAATACTTTGTAATAAGGAAAAGGAAAAGACTGGGAACCAGCCAAACCGAGTAGTAGTACACCACTAACTGCACCTATTGTTATCACTGTTATACGACGGAACGCCATTGCAGTGGGAGGTTGTTAAGCGACCAGAGATTTTCATAAGACTAGAGGAGTTTTGAACTCTGGATCTAGTAGAGATGAAATCGATCCCTAGCTCTGCATGAGGGCGGTACTGAACCTAAAATGTGCCTACTTAGAAAGCAATAAGGATTATTGTTAAGAGGCAAGATAATTTAGGGTACAAAGCTTTACAAAGTTATGAATCGTGGAACTTGCGAATTGATGAGATAGTCCATGTGATGGATTCATCAAAAGGCGTAGAAGAAAGGTGTATTGGAAACGTGATGGAAACAAGGTGGCGTTTCTCGAAATTTTATGAAGATAACGCCTTATCATTGGCAACAATGTAAAGGTGTTGTCAGACATAAAATGATGGTTGTCTAAATAAATCGAGATATAAGATTGAGAGGAAGTTAGATCATGTTCTTAGGATCCTTCGATCTCTAGAAAGGAACATTGTACTTATCCTGGATATCTTATACGATTATGGTTTGTTTAAACATGCATAATTCTGAGAAAGGTTATTGCCTTTCGGAAACAGAATACATCTATCTAAAGGTATGTGTCTTGAACACATAAAAGAAGATAGATAAAGCAGTTTCCTATACCTTGGATATGGAAAGCTTAACGAATGCGATGTTGAAAAACAAGAACCTGATATCAACTATGCGGCTAGCGTAGTGGGAGGGTATCAAAGTAATCTTATTAAGAAATATTCGCATGCTGTAAAAGTACTTTTGAAGTACTAGATTACGAAGCAATACGAGTTCTTCTTAGATTACATTTTCTCAGATCCCAAATCAGAGAAGGACCAGTGTAAGTCGATATCAGGCTATGTGTTCACTTTTGGAAGAGGTGGAACCTTAAAATGAAAGAGTGATAAGCATGATGCTTCTCGGACTCTATCATAAACCGAATAGCAGCCTCAGAGGCAGCGGAAGTTTTGGTTAGGTTCTGGAATAACCTCTGGACTTGGATATGATTCTTAGTTCACCAAAGGCTATGTATATAGCGGTGCATGGTAAGCTGGAAGAAGTCATAAGTTCAAAAGGTGATGATAACACATAGAGCAAGTACCACCTGATTCGAGTCATCGTCGAGGGAGACGACGCAGTAGTCACCAAGATAACTTCAGAGCGGCAACCTAGATTGCTCATTCACATAGTACTTCTTGGAAGTACAATTTTAAGCACGTGATGAGTATGGGAGTTGGGAGTTTGGAGGAAATGACTAGACCTTAGTACAAGTGGGAGATTGTTGGAGTTGTGTACTTAATGTCTAGATTTAAGTATTGGTAAACTCCCGGTCATAGCATTTAATCTATTAAATTAAATAAACAATCGTTTGCATTTAATTATTATTAATTAAATATATGCAAATTATAGTCCTAGATTATATACGTTGTAGTTAGTATGGTGTGCGGGCCCACACAGAAGATCATACTATCGGTTACTCGTATTTAATCAAACAGTTGCTCACGACCTAGATGGACACGGACCAATCCATCGGTATAGTCGTTGTGTGAGAGAGAAAATAATTTGTCTTAATTATTTTATCACACTTGTACAATTGGTGTATTGGACGGATCGCTTGAGATTTATCAATTAGGATTGCCGTTGATAATTGATTTAAGTCTCAGAGTATTTTATTCTTAATCCCCGATACTATTGGGGGTGTGTATATTTAATATAAGTGACTTTGATTTTCCAAAGGAATTAACCGATTTAATTATTGGGTTGATTACCGGTTAAGTTGGGTCACTATATTTTATATATGACATGCCGTGAATACTTGACGGGAAAGTGTATCCCGTAAGGGTTGATAATATCCCCGAGATGAGTTCATAAGGAATTATTGTGTAAACCTCATGAGTGAATTTGTTCCGCACAATAATTAAGGTTGAATGGTACTATTCTCGGATATAAGAGATAAATAAATTAATTAGCAATAAATTAATTTTATTCATGGATATTTAAATCTTAAATACACGGAATAAATAATACTACCGGAGAAATATTATTTGATATAATATGGTTTAATATTGGGAGTGCAATTAATTTATATAGTGGAAAATAAATTAATTAATATTGATGGGATTAATGGCTCAATTTAATCATCAATATTGGAAGCCCAATATTCCACCTCCTTTAGATCCCCTACGTAGCCTATAAAAGCACTACATGGCCTTCACAATAGAACAAGACAAGAATATCAATAGTTGATAGTTCTAGAGAGTTGAAGGAGATCTATAAGCTTGGAGGATCGTCGCCCACCCGACGTTCAAGCTAGTGCAAGGATTACGTGGGAAGATCCAAGGTTCTTCAACTTGATTTCGTTTCTCCGCACAACGAATCAAAGGTAAAAATCATAAACCCCCTTGTATGATTTTATGTGAATTAATTGTGATACATACATGAACATACGATCCGGGAAAATGACGAACCTCAGGGACGGGGATTCGAGATCCCCGACGAGGATCGAAGGTGGCGGTCGAACCCTAGGGTTCGGACCGCCGGACGCGCGACAAGGGGAGCCCCGGCTGGACGTCGGGGTATGCGATCGACCTTGGGTCGATCGCCGGGGGTTCGCCGTGGGCTGGTGCCACGGCGGGTGGACTCCCCGCCACCCTCGTCGGCGGCGCGTCCCGCGCAAAGCCCTCGGCTGGAGCCGAGGGGCGATCGAGCCCGTGAGCTCGATCGCGGGTGCGCTACGGGATGACCCGTAGCTACCTCGTATGCGCTACGGGTTCACCCGTAGCAGGCGTACGGGGGCTGACCCCTCGCGAGCAGCGAGCCCGTGAGCTCGCTGCGGGGCTGCTACGAGCAGCCCCGGGGATGCCTCGTGCATCCCCAGCGATCATCCGCGAGATGATCGTGAGCCCCTCGTGGGGGCTCGGCTGGGCACACGCGGTCCTCGGACCTCGCTGGGTGTTCGGTCGGGCCCCGGCTCACGCGGCGGTTCGCGGTTGGTTCTCTGGCGATCGAGGATTTCGGTCGGGGTTATCGGTTCCGCAATTTTTGATACCCCGGGATATCGATTTCCAGCAAAAACCCCCAAATGCGCATCGGTTTCTTTTTCGCATCTTCGATTCTGCTTTATTAAACCTAGAAATCGCCGGATTCCCGCCCCCAAGATTTTCGGAGTTTTGCTCAAGGTAAACCCTTCGTTATCTTTCTTTAATCCTTTACAGGTTTTGATGTCATCGTCCCGGGGAAAAGAAATCATGTTGTCGGACACCTCTTCGGAGGACGCGGCGGGAGATGAAATTCCCTACGAGTCGTCGTCGAACTCAGAGCCGGATATGAACATCTTGTTCCAGCAGTTCGACGCGTTGATGGACGAGGAGTACCCTCCGCCCGACGTATTTCTCTGGGAGTCCTATCTCCGCGAGAACCCTTATCCCGGCGCGCCATCGCGGCCCCTTGCCCGCTCGCCGCGCGCCTGCAGTATCCCCGAATGGGGGGCCAACGGTCGGGCGAGTATCGTGACTCCCGCTATGATAAAAAGGGAGAAGTGGCGGATCCCCAATGATGTCCATGTCTACATACCTCGGGCCGGGGAATCTGCTTGCTACCCGCCTCCGGGGATGGTGGCGATTGGGACGGAGGCGATGGAGGTAGGGCTCCGGTTCCCGTTGCATCCCAGTGTCAGCGCTGCGCTCCGGTTCTGGGAAGTTGCCCCTCACCAGATCCATCCCAATGGATGGTCACAACTCATCGGGGTGCTCTCTATGTTGGGCAACGTCGGCCTCTACCGGACACTCACGGATTCGGAGATTCGGCGTTCATTTACGATCTCCCGGTTCGGGGGAGACAACGGCGATTATACCGTAAAGAGCCGCCCCGGACTACCCGCTATTGGGGTGAAGGTATCCAAGGTGGACCTTCCCTGGGCTCAGTGGGTGTATGTCTCGGGGGCATGGCGGACCCAGACCCCCAGCAGGGAGATCGACATCCCCACCCGCTATCATGACAAAATCGCCAGTAAGATTCGAGTCGTTTCCAAGTTTTTCCTGCCGTACTGATTTTAACTCTTTCTATTGATTTCACAGGCGTGAGCACTCGCCGAGAGGGAAAGCTGAATTGGGATTATCAGGTCGCCCTGAAGTTCGCCGCCGCCTTGCCGTCGAGACGCCGTAGAGCTGACTATTTGTGTACTGAGGAGTCTCGAGACGCTGCTCGCCTGATCTGTCCCCCCAAGCATCTGTTCAACCCGTACCCTGGTAAGATTGCCCTGCTCTTGTTACCAACTTGATAGACGGGTTGTTTCAGTTATCTCTTTGTGCGCTTATGGAGTTGACTGTTTGTGCTGTAGCCCCGTTTAATCGAGTTTTTGAAGATCGCCCCCATGGCAAGATGTCCAAGTGCCCTGGAGTCCTCGACAGGAAGCCGCCATCCTCTGCGCCGCCGCCTCGCAGGCCCGCCCTTAGGGCGAGGACCCGCGGTCTGGTCGACGCACCGCCGCCCGTGATCCCGGCTCGGTCCGCCTCCCGGGTTCGCCGAGACCGGCAGTCCTCGCCGCTGCTATCGCAGGAAGCGGTGGAGTCCCGGGACTCGGGACCACTGCCCGAGATTCTTCACGGCCTTGCCATAATGGATGGGGAGGCGTGATCCACGCAACCCCTCCTGGCAGTCGCGTTCCCGGGTCCCGGGATGGGGGTTCCGTTGACATTGTCTCGGACGAGTCGTCCCCCGCGTGGGAACTTTTGATGGGGTCCTTTCCCGATTCGCCCCAAGGCGGGCTATTCTCTCAGGATCTCCCGGAAATGCCCGAACCGTCTCCGTCCCGGAAGCGGAGGGCGCCCTCCGACCCGGAGGGTGCCGGCTCCGGCCCCCAGGCCACCGTCGAGCCGCCGCAGACAGGGTCTTCCGGAGCTGTCCCAACCATGGGGAGCACGCCGGTTTACGGGGTTGACCCGGGCGTCGCTCAGAGGTAGGTGTCTCGCTATTTATCCTTGTATCTTATTCTGACACTCCTTCGTTGCGGTTAACAATTTTACTGGTCGTATGTTTGTGATGACAGCATCTCAGGTCCGGCGCCCCACCTAGCGCCGCTTCTGCTCCAGTACGCCGCGAGTCGGGGGCCCTTGCCTCCCGTATCTACCCCTGGACTCCCCGTAGGCCGGGCAATCGACTCGGTGGCCCGCTGCTGGACCCAGGAGCTACAAGCCATCAACCGGAGTCCCGACGAGGCATTCCTCCTTGCGTCCATGCTACAGAGCCAGGCGACAGTGGCCATGGCCGGGGTCCACGACTGGCTCGAAGGGCAGGCCCGCCAGATCAAGCACTGGATGGATCTGGCCAACGGGAAGGAAAAAACTATCGAGGAGCTTGGACGTCTGAACGTGGACGTGGTCTCCCAGAATGAACAGCTGAGCGGCGAGCTTAAAGAGAATGAGGAGGCTCTCCGGCAGAGCACCGAGGCCCTCGCCGCTTCGTCTGGCGACCGGGATAAGTGGCGCGCCTTGGCAGATCTTCGGGGGGAGAAACTGGAGGTGGCGGTTGCCGAGACTGCGGCGGCTGAGGCCCGGGCTGCGCAGATAACCACTGCGCTCACCGAGGCGACGGCCCGCGCGGCACAGTTGGAGCAATCTCTCGCCTCTCGGGATGCAGAGGTGGCGAGTCTTCGGGAACGGCAGGCTGAGGCCGATGCCCGCACGGACGAGTTGGAGGCCTACCTCCAGAGTCCCTGGACCGATCATACGATTCTCCTGGATCACTTCTACTCTCGCTCCATGGCGGACATTATCCGGCACGCTCACCGAGCTGATGATCAGGTACTCCTTGATCGCGTCCTGGCCTACTGGAAGAGGTACATGGCGGGGCGCGAGCTTGATCCCGGGATCGCCGAAACCTTTCTCGATTTAGAGGAGGACCTCCACGTCGACATGAAATGGTGGCCCACCTATGATCGTCTGGTCCGTCCTGGCTTGCCACCTGCTCACGCCGTTCCTTCGAGGCCGGCGGGGGGTACCTCGACTGCTGCCGAAGCGACGGCGGAAAATGCCAGCCGCACCTTGGAAGCGACGGGGAGAATGCTGGCGTGGTCCCGGAGGCGAAGGGCGACTCGGATCCCAACCAGGAGGCGACCATGGAGGAGGTGGTGTCAAGCTTCCCGGAGAAGTCTTTCTATGCCTACATGGCCGGCGTGGATCCGGTTGGAGATGTCTCAGCGGTGCCGGCTCCCGGGCAGGAAGATCAGGCGATGGCCGAGGCGGATAGCCGGTGTCCCGACGAGGCGTGATAAGTCGTTTTTGTACGGGTTAAATCAATTATATTTGTAATCGAACTAGTTGTTGAAACAACTCGCCCGAGTCGATCTCGAGGAACACTACTATCGGCGAGTAAAAGTGTTTATTTATTTGCAACGGAGAAGAGAAATGAAATAGCATAATGCATGTTGTTGGTTGGTTTTTGTTTATTTAAACTACGTTCCAAAGTAACAAATAAAAGCATGAAAACAAAAATGAATGACAATGAATAAAAGAGGTTTTTAAATAATAAAGAAAGTACTAGGGGTGGGGATCCTTGGTTTTCTAACTCGGAGCTTAAATCAAGTTTGCCAAAAATCTCACGAAAACACCCGTTGCCGGTTGGTTTAAATGAGGGTTGATTAATTACGAGCATGTTATCGCCTAACGACCTCAAACGTGGTTTGAAAATAGAGCGGTCATTTAATCAAACACTTAGTGAGCAAATCTCAATTCAAGTCCCAGCTTCGAAAAACAATTCACCGTAGCCCTAGTATATAGATTTAGCTACTCATGACGATTATCATAAACAAGCATGTAAAGATCGAATAATTAATACTACAAAAAGCAAAACAAATAATAGGGCTAAATAACAAGAACACCAAAGCGAAAAGGAAATAATCTTACTAATTAACCAAGCGTTGAAGAAATAAAAACTATCAAAAGCTAACCCCGATTTTCGTCTACGAATCAAAAGCGAGAAAACTAAAGTTGAAATTCTCCTAGGGAACCGAGTCTCCAAGTCTTCCCAAAAACGTGCGTGAAAGTAGAAGTGAATGAAAAGTGTTTCGGAATAGGACAAAACCCTATTCTTATAAAAAGAGGTCGGTCAAACGCAGGTCAAAGTCTTCATAAAATGGGGACCAAGCGGCCGCTTGGGGGGTCAAGCGGCCGCTTGCCCCGTATTCCAGGAGACCTGATCTGCACAGCTACGCGGCCGCTTGGGGGGTCAAGCGGCCGCTTGCTGCTCGTTCCAGGAAGTTCTGCTCCGCGCACCAGGCGGCTGCTTGGGGGGTCAAGCGGCCTCCTGCCTGGGTGGTCAGCTTCGTCCTTCACGCCTTGCCCACTCGTCACCTCATTTCGCTCGAAAATGCCTCCAACTTCGCCAAAAACGCCAACGTGACCTACACACTACACAAACACGTGAAATGCTCCAAAACCAAGAGGAATACCCACGACACGACACAAAACAACACAAGACGACACCAAACGACACAAGAAAAACAACACAAAATCTAACTCATCAACTCCCCCACACTTAAGCTTTTGCTAGTCCCTAGCAAAGTCCAAGAGTGGAGCAAAAAAACGAACAACGCAAACAAATAACACACAAGATGCCAATCGCCCATTCAACCTCCCGAAATTAAAAACAAATTCCCGGTGCTTCCAAAACAAACCTAATGAATAGCTTCGACCCCTAATAAGTAGCACCAAGACATTCAAGCGAGTTTCAACACAAGTGACCAATCCGACGTCCCTCACAAAGATTCACTCTCTTCTTTTACACTCGAAGAATATAAGGTTCACTCAAAAGTGTGCACAAGAGAAGGATAGATAATCAATGTATACTTGTGCACTCAAAGAAAAGCGATCATATAGGGAAAATGAAAGAGCTTCAAGTAATATCGCATGCGCCTAAGAACAAAAACTAAACACGTTACTCGATTGTGCTTTCCACAAATCAAGGTCTACCATCTCAAAAATCATGGGCGATCGATAAATAGGGTGTAACGGGGCTAGGCTTAGGGTATTCGGGATAATTTGGGAAAAGTGGACTAACCATCAAACACGCGTCATCACTACCAAACCTCCTTTATTTCAACCACAACTCCCGACAACTCCAATCAAACATCAAGAACACATCAAAGCCAAAAACCAATGTCCAAGCGATTCATACCAACTTTATTAAACTACTACACTATATTTTTTTTTATTTTTTTTGGAGACTTATAACATGTCTCAATTTTTCTCTTTTTTTTGGAGACTACTAATACGTCTCATTTTCTATTCTTTTTTTTTTTTTTGAGACTTATAACATGTCTTGATTATTACAAAAGAAAGCAAATGACAACACTACTCAACATCCTTTATTAACTAAGCACACCCCAACAAATACAACACTCCCTCCTCGACGTTTAGGACAAGAAAGAAAGGCTAAATGTAGGCTCAACGGGGCTATCTAGGGTGTCCCACGACGGGCTCAAGGACAAAAGTAAAGCGGCTCGAATGGCTAACCTAATCGATCAATTCCCAATCATTTTCAAAATCAAGCAAGTTATGATTATCAAGTCTCAAACACAACCGAATCACGGCCTAGTTATTCTAGTTAATACGGGCACACACAATATAGGATAAGAAAGAAAAAGAAGCTCAAATAGACAACGAAGTATTATGCACATAGAAGAAAGCTAGATAGGCTCAAAATCTCACAAGGGTAATTGGACAAGGAGAAGTCGACAAGCATATAACTCACCATCACATCAAAGTGACCACACACGGGATCTAAGCTACTCACATCCAACATGAAAGCACCAAAGATTTATTCACGATTTCAAGAGACGTCATAAAGCGAATGACAACACATAGGCAAACAAAAGACAAGACAAGGACTAAACCCGAGCATGCATCCAAATCAATAAAACTCCCCCCACACTTAGTACGAAACCATGTCCACATGGTTAACCGACACGACAAATCATGGGAAAATAAATCAATTCAAAAGCATGCTCACACATAACAAAAACAAACAACGAAACACACAAAAAACTCTCACACACACAAAAGAAAAAGAAAAATACACAAACCTAGGCCGTAAGAAGTTACGGCCTATCCTCATGGCTGGGATAATGGGCAATGTGTCCCTCGAAGTACGCCCATAATCTCGTTGTACCGGGAAGCATGGCAGGCGTGCTCCTCGTCATCTATGTAGACATATTTCCATTGCTTCGACAATCCCTTTAGCTCTAATTTCGGTGGAGGTGATTCTTTTTCTTTATCGATTTTGAGTATCTCAATCATCTCCACACTATCTTTAACATGCTCGTTTCGCTTGGCTTGAACACCGAGAAATAAGAATATCGAGCTACTTTTCTGCAAGAACACCATCTCGACCAAAAGATCAATAGCATAAATGTAAAGACAATTTACGATGTAAGCATCAAAAGAATTAATAACTTCATTGTAATCAACCTTAACAGAAGATGTTTTATCCCCACCCAAAGCAAAATTAAATTTGAAAATACCTGGATCATGTGGTTTGGGTGGGTGGTGAGCACGAAGAACTCTCGACTCCTCAACATAAATAAGATCGACCATCTCAAGTAAGGAACGAGGAAGCTCTAATTTTTTATGTACCTGACAACTCGGGGAGGAAGAGGGTGATTTGATCATACATGTACGCTTGAGAACTACATCCTCAACCTCCTTGCCCTCGACTCTTGTGTCATCGATATTTGAACTTTGAGACTCAAGACCGATATATAGCATTGTTGGCTCCCGTTCTTGTAAATGCACCCCCTCTTGATTGTCAACTACTACATTGATACTGAATGTCACTTGCTCTAGTTGTCTAGGAGGTAGAATGGACGACTTGTATGGGTCTTCGGCTTTATGCAACACTCTCGGTGTAATCTCCTCTAGAACCATGCTCTCTATCGTGTCTTCTTCGTCATCTTCCTCCAAATTAAGTTCATTGACGTACATATGCTCCACTTTGGACTCGACCTCATTCGGTTCTACTTCATTATCTTCGTAGTCACTTTGGAGATTTTCATCCTCGTTTACCCACTCTCTTTTATTGCACATCTTATCGATCATCTCTCCTATGAGCTTAGACCTTTCTTCCGCTTCGACGCTTTCTGCCAATCTAACTTCATTCGCTTTTATTGCCGCTTCGTTTGATTTCATGGCTTGTTGAGCCATCTGCATGAAATCCTGGAAATTGTCCTCCAAAGATGGCTTATATGACGGCACTGGTTGCATCGAATACGGTGGAGGTATGCCAAATTTGCTTCAGCATTTATTGTCATCGCCACTTCATTTGCTTTGATCGCCGCTTCATTTGATTTCATTAACTGTTGGGTCGTCTGCATGAAATCCTGAAAAACGTCATTCAATGATGGCTTGTATGGAGGCTCAGGTTGCATCAGATATAGTGGCGGGTACGTCAAATTCGGAGAAGACCATTTGTCCTGAGGCTGGTCCCAATAACAATTGGAATATGGTTGCCTTCCCGGAATGTGACTGGGAGTACGGACCAAATTGAGATGTCTCCTCATAAGGTGAAGGCTCATAGTATATGCTCGTCTGAGGCCTTGTAAACTCCCACGCATAGTTGTTGTATGAATTCATCACTGCTTAAACAAAAACTTGACAAAAACATGAAACGCACCGGTGGGAGAAATAATAATCATATCAAAAAAAAAAAAAAAAAAAAAAGAAAGAAAGTTGCAAACACTCAAACACTAATACTAATGCCTAAAGTGTTCCCCGGCAACGGCGCCAAATTGATAAGTCGTTTTTGTACGGGTTAAATCAATTAAATTTGTAATCGAACTAGTTGTCGAAACAACTCGCCCGAGTCGATCTCGAGGAACACTACTATCGGCGAGTAAAAGTGTTTATTTATTTGCAACGGAGAAGAGAAATGAAATAGCATAATGCATGTTGTTGGTTGGTTTTTGTTTATTTAAACTACGTTCCAAAGTAACAAATAAAAGCATGAAAACAAAAATGAATGACAATGAATAAAAGAGGTTTTTAAATAATAAAGAAAGTACTAGGAGTCGGGATCCTTGGTTTTCTAACTCGGAGCTTAAATCAAGTTTGCCAAAAATCTCACGAAAACACCCGTTGCCGGTTGGTTTAAATGAGGGTTGATTAATTACGAGCATGTTATCGCCTAACGACCTCAAACGTGGTTTGAAAATAGAACGGTCATTTAATCAAACACTTAGTGAGCAAATCTCAATTCAAGTCCCAGCTTCGAAAAACAATTCACCGTAGCCCTAGTATATAGATTTAGCTACTCATGACGATTATCGTAAACAAGCATGTAAAGATTGAATAATTAATACTACAAAAAGAAAAACAAATAATAGGGCTAAATAACAAGAACACCAAAGCGAAAAGGAAATAATCTTACTAATTAACCAAGCGTTGAAGAAATAAAAACAATCAAAAGCTAATCCCGATTTTCGTCTACGAATCAAAAGCGAGAAAACTAAAGTTGAAATTCTCCTAGGGAACCGAGTCTCCAAGTCTACCCAAAAACGTGCGTGAAAGTAGAAGTGAATGAAAAGTGTTTCGGAATAGGACAAAACCCTATTCTTATAAAAAGAGGTCGGTCAAACGCAGGTCAAAGTCTTCATAAAACAGGGACCAAGCGGCCGCTTGGGGGGTCAAGCGGCCGCTTGCTGCTCGTTCCAGGAAGTTCTGCTCCGCGCACCAGGCGGCCGCTTGGGGGGGTCAAGCGGCCTCCTGCCTGGGTGGTCAGCTTCGTCCTTCACGCCTTGCCCACTCGTCACCTCATTTCGCTCGAAAATGCCTCCAACTTCGCCAAAAACGCCAACGTGACCTACACACTACACAAACACGTGAAATGCTCCAAAACCATGAGGAATACACACGACACGACACAAAACAACACAAGACGACACCAAACGACACAAGAAAAACAACACAAAATCTAACTCATCAAGGCGGGTGGCTCTGAGTGACGGCATCCCCTTTCGAGGGGTCTTTGATTTAAATTACTTTTCTGTTTTGCTTTCTTTCTGCGGCCGTTGGTGGCCGAGGGCGTTTAGCCCAAGACAATTTCTTTCTCCTCGCTTTTGGATTCTGAATTTGTGTGGATGTTTTTGGTGAGGCTTTGCCTTTCTTTGGATATTTCAGTCGAACCATGGGGTTCGACCTTTGTTTTTATTTGGATGTTTATTTAGCGTTTTTGGCTATCTTTAATCCTTTGGGCATAGTGTCTAATGTGGCATTGGTTTCTTATCATTTTTGGTGCCCACCCCGAATTCACATGGTATATGGGTTCTACCCCTTCTCCAGAGATTTCCCGAGATGGATTTCCGAGGTGAAACTTTTGAAGGTCCGAGATGCTGCCTCGCGGCCCCGTTTTGAGGATCCGGGACGCGGTCTCGGGTGTGGGTCCCGGGGTCCCGTCGCGGATTTCTACGCGCGAGTCTGGGATTCACCTTTTCCTGATCAGGGTGGTGTGGTCCCGCGATCGTCCTGTGTCTTTTCACTAGGGATGGCTCGTAGTTTGTTTGCGGAAAATATCCGTCTTTTTTACTTCCCCTGTAAGTTATGACTCTTGACCCGGAGGTCTTTTTTAGGAGCTCATTAGTATTACCGCGATCTTTGGCATTTTGCTGTGCGGAAATATCCGTTTTTATATGTTCCCCCGCACGTTATGACTCTTGACCCGGAGGTCTTTTTAGGAGCTCATTAGTATTACCGGGATCTTTGGCATTTAGCTGTGCGGCAATATCCGTTTTTATATGTACCCCCGCACGTTATGACTCTTGACCCGGAGGTCTTTTTAGGAGCTCATTAGTATTACCGGGATCTTTGGCATTTAGCTGTGCGGAAATATCCGTTTTTATATGTTCCCTGTTTAGGAATAAGAGTACAGACTCGCTCTTCCTGGTCCGGGACCGCGGCAGCTCCTTCTCACTGGTAGAACTTTTTCAAGTGTTGCGCGTTCCATCGGTACTGATCCGGGGTCCCGTCTGGCAACTGCAACTCGTACGCTCCGTTAAATAGACACTTGATGACCCGGTACGGCCCCTCCCAAATCGGACCGAGGGCCCCGGAGTGTGTCCCGAGCAGCTTTTTCAACACTATGTCCCCTATCTCGAATTCGCGAGTGCGGACTCACGCGTCATAAGCCTTGGCGATCCTCTGTTTGTTCATCGCGTTGAGGGAGTCGGAGCTCAGCCTTCGCTCTTCCAGAAGATCCAGCTCCAGACGCAAAACTGCTTCGTTCTCCGGGGTGATGGCCTGGGCGGTTCGGTGTGAGCGAACCGTGATCTCGGCCGGGATCACTGCTTCGGACCCAAATGCGAGGGCGTATGGCGTTTCTCCTGTGGCGTTCCGGGCCGTGGTCCGGTATGACCACATCACCTCGGGTAACTCTTCAGCCCACTTCCCCTTGCGCGACTCGAGCTTCGCCTTAAGGGTATGCTTCAAAATTTTGTTCACTGCCTCAACTTGTTCGTTCGTCTGTGGATGGTAGGGGGTGGAAAACGTCCTCCGGATCTCCCATTGCTCACAGAACTCCGCGACCACGGTTCCGTCGAACTACTTGCCGTTGTCCGAGATGATGGACTCGGGCAAACAGAACCGGCAGATTATGTTCCTCAATATGAACTTGATCACTTTGGCTTGATCGATCTTCTGGACCGCCTCCGCCTCGGCCCACTTGGTGAAGTAGTCCACCGCGACGATCGCGAACTTGACTCCTCCTGGCGCGGGGGCTAGAGGACCAATGATATCAATCCCCCATCGGGCGAACGGCCACGGAGAGTATATCGGCTTGAGTTCTTCGGGGGCCACATGGATGTTCGGCCCCATGAGCTGGCACTGGAGACATTTTCGGGCGAAGTTGATCGCGTCCCGGCGCAAGCTCGGCCAGTAATAACCCTGGCCCATGGTCTTATGTGCGAGAGATCGGCCCCCGGCATGGTTCCCGCATAACCCTTCGTGGATCTCCGAAAGTACCCGCATCCCGTCTTCTTTGGAGACGCATTTCAAGAGCGGCATCGAGAAACTCCTGCGGAATAATTGAGAGTATAGGATCGTGTACCTCGCGGCGCGTATGCGGAGTTGTTTTGCCTCGACTCGGTCTGAAGGGAGGGTCCCGGATTCGATGAACCGCATCACCGGGTCGCGCCAATCCATCCCGGGTGTTGCTTCGAGTGCCGTCCCGAGAGCCGGTTCAACTGGCATGACTTCCTCCCGGGGCGCGATCGACGGCGAGTTCAACTGGGTCAAGATGACTCGGGACAAATCCGCGGATCCTTCGGCCGAGGCTAGCTTGGACAGAGCGTCAGCCTGCGAGTTATGCTCCCGCGGGATCTGTTCGATGCGGACATCCGGGATCTTCTCGCAGACGGACCACACCAAATCCAGCTATTTCTTCATCTGTTCGCTCTTTGCCTCGTAGTCACCGGTGACTTGGTTCACCACTAGTTGCGAGTCCATGAAGATGTGGAGGCGGGGGACGCTGACTGCCACGGACATTTCTAAACCTCCTACCAATTCCTCATACTCGGCCTCGTTATTAGTTGCGAAAAAATTAAACTTTACCGCGTGAGTGAACGAATCTCCGTCTGGCCCCAGGAGCACCACCCCGGCCCCCGAGCACGCGCTGGTAGAGGATCCGTCCACGTGAGGCTGCCAGGGGCGTGCTGACTCTGTGCTCCGTGGGGGAAAGGTGAGCTCCACGATGAAGTCCGTCAGGGCTTGTGCCTTGATCGAGGTGCGGGGTGCGAAAGTCAAATCGTATTGACTTAACTCCAGGCTCCAGCGAAGCAACCTTCCCGAAACGTCCGATCGGGGCAGCACTTGTCGTAACGGCATCGTCGTGAGTACCTCGACCGGATGTTCGAAAAGGTAAGCTCTCAGTTTCCGTACCGAGATGATGAGGGCGTAGGCAAGCTTCTCGAGGGGGGTGTAGCGGGTTTCCGCTTCGTGCAGCACGTGGCTTATGAAATAGATGGGCATGTGGAGGGTGCCTTCGGCTCGGACCAAAACGGCGCTGACCGCGCCTTCCGTCGCGGCGAGGTACAAGAACAGTTTCTCTCCCGGCTTCGGCACCGTAAGAAAGTGTGGGCCCGCGAGATATTCCTTGATCTGGGCGAACGCCTTCTGGCTATCCTTCTTCCAATGGAACTCTTGATTTTTGATGGACCCGAAGAACGGGCGCGTCTTGTCTCCGAGACGGGAGATGTATCGGCTTAGGGCAGCCAGGCATCCCGTGAGGCGTTGGACCCCCTTGATGTCCCGCGGTTCCTGCATGTCGATTATAGCCTTGATTTTTGCCGGGTTATGCTCGAGCCCATCTTCTCCGAATACGTGGCCCAGGAACATTCCTTTTCGGATCCCGAAATGACATTTCCTGGGATTCAGCTTCATATTATACTGACCCAAAACCTCAAACACTCGGGCCAAATCCACGACGTGGTCGATCTCATTTTTGCTCTTGACGATGATGTCGCCAATGTAAACCTCGACTGTTTTCCCGATCTCCCCGGCGAACATGGTGTTTACGAGCCTCTGGTAAGTGGCCCCTGCGTTTTTCAAACCGAACGGCATCCGTTCCCAGCAGTAGACGTTGCTCCCGGTGTAGAACGCCGTGTGCCGGATATCGTCGGGATTCATTGGGATTTGGTGGTACCCGGAGCTCGCATCCATGATGGAGAACATGGCGTGTCCCGCGGTGCTGTCCACGAGCTGGTCGATGTGCGGCATTGGGAAGTGATCTTTGGGACATGCGTCGTTGAGGTCGGTGTAGTCAATGCATAGTCTCCACTTTCCCTGAGTTTTTCTCACCATGACCGCGTTCGAGACCCAGGTCACGTCATGCGGGGCGAGCCGAATCAATCGATCTAGGAGCAGCTTGTCAACTTCGGCGTTCAGTGCCTCGTTTTTCTCGGGGCCCATTTTCCGGCGTCTCTGGGCTATAGCACGGCGCTTGTTATCCAGCCGTAGGTGGTGGCACGCGCGTCCCGGGTCAACCCTGCCGAGTTCTCCACTGGTCCACGCAAATGTAGACAGGTTGACTCAGAGGAAAGTCTCGAGTTCGTCCTTTGTTGTGGGCGCCATTGATGACCCGATGAGTAGTTGACGCGGCAGCTCGCTACTTCCGACCTCGAGGGGGGCAGTTTTTTCCATTGCCTCGATTCCTACGCTGTCCCGGTTCTGGGTCCCCGGGAGCGTGTCATGGGCGTTATGGGTTCGTTCACCTGATCCCCGGGCTCGAGACTATGTTGTCCCGCGACGGCGACCCGAGTTCAAGATCTGGAGCTGCGACGGGGTCCGTGGCCCGTTCTGCCGTTGCCGAGTCCGGGGTATGTTCCAACCCGGAGACTGGGTCATCCTTCGCAATTACCACGAGAATTTCTATTTGTTTTTCCTCAAGTTTTTCATCCCGGGCCCCGGGTGTCTCGGGAGTAATCCCGAGTTCTGGGTCCACGGAGACTACTTCTTCTTGAGTATTTGTTTTACCGATTTCTTCATACAAGGAGTACAACAAACATCTTTTGGCCATTAATTCATCTCCTCGAACGGTGCCAATGGCGCCGGAGGAGACCGGGAACTTGATACAGTAATAGTACGAGGAGGCCACAGCTTCGAAAGCTTCTAGAAAGGGCCTCCCCAAAAGTGCGTTATATCCGCTAACTTCATCGACTATTACGAAGGTCAAGTTCCTCAACAGCTTTATTTCGGGGTTCGCTTCGTCCCTCAGCTCCAGAGGTAGCACCACCGTCCCGTAAGGAATCAGCACGTCTTTCCCCACGCCTTTCAGCCTCACACCACTTGGGAGTATGTACTGCGCCATGTTGTCCATCTGGTCGAGGGCCTGCTTATACAAGATATTGCAGTGGGCCCCATTATCGACCAGAAGCCGTGCCACTTCTACTCCGAGTATGGCGGTGGTGATCACCAAGGCCTCGCTTTTGGGGTAGCCGACCCCTTCGCGGTCCTCCGGGGAGAACGTGATCAAGGCGCGTTTCGTGGCGCTTCGAGGGGGAGCGGGGTTCGTCTCCTGGTAGACCCTCCAGATCTCCACCTCGCGCTTCCTCTTCCTTTTGCTCTCACTGGTGATGGGCTGCAGCCCACCAATCATCAAGATCTGTCCGATGTGTCCCGGGGACTGGCCGCGGTTCAGCCCTCCGCGGCCCGAGGCCGCGACCAAATTCCTTTCGTTGTCCGGGTTGGCCACCTGGCCGGTCCCCCGGTCCCCGGATCTCCATCTCGCGGTAACTCGGGGCAGGACGGTCCCGTTCCGGGGCCTTGGGAGGCCTCTCCTGGTAACGTGAGCCGGTCTTGCCTCGACGGGGGCGGGATCCTTCCGTTTCGTGTCCCCGGGGTTCTCCGTCCCGCGCATGAGGCGTTGATACCAACACTGCGCCGCGGCCTTTACGCGGAAATCCTCGTAGGTCTGGGGATAGTTGAGCATCAGGTGCTTGAAAAGCTCAGAATTTTTCCGGAGCCCATTCATCGTCGTGTGCAGCTTGAGATCGTCGCCGACCTCCTCTCCTCCGAGTAGGATGTCCCCGACTCGGTCAACATAGCGCTCGTCGCCTTCCTCCATATTCTGGCGAATGCCGATCAATCGCTGGCTCTGCTCGAGGCCGTTTACCTTGGAGGCGAAGTGCCCCACGAAGCGCTGGACGAGGTCGTCGAAGCAGTGGATTGAGCGGGAGGAGATCCCCGCGAACCATTTGTGGGCCACATCCCCGAGGGTGAGAGGGAAAAGTCTGCACCTCGTGGCATCGCTGGCTCCTCTTCCGGACATGTACGTTCGGAAGCGGCTAAGATGGATCTCGGGATCCGTCTTTCCGTCGTACAGTGTTGTCTGGAGGGGCTAGATCTCGTACTGCATGACCGCGTGCTCGACCTCCAGGGCCAAGGGCTCTTTGCAGTAGTCGACCCGCTCTGGTCGGGCCTGGGCCTCGGCCAGCTTCCTCTCCATCTCGGACACCTTGCTATTGTTGGAAATCGATATCCCGGAATTAATAAATTAATTAAAATTAATTATCTAATTAATTCCGACCGAAGTCCTTTGAAGATCGAATATCCGGAGTTGTAAAATTAGCGGAACGACAACTCCAATCGACTCCCGGAACACGTACATGACCATACGAAAAAGTTATACGAGGGTTACGCGGGAAAAACACGAGAGAACTCGCGTGAACCCACGAACCTCGCAACAGCCACGCGGGGTGACTCGCAGCAGCCCGCAGCAACCCGCAGCGAGTCGCCTGACTCGCTGCTGCTGGGACTTGCTGAGTCGCTACGGGTCCGCTGCGGGAAAACCCGCAGCACCCAGCGAATCTCCCGTAGCAGCTCGCAGCAACCTGCAGCGAGTCGCCTGACTCGCTGCTGCTGGGCGCTACAGGTCACTGCGGGAAAACCCGCAGCAGGCAGCTGATCGCTGCGGGAAAACCCGCAGCCGATCCGCGTATCGAGCCCTAGGCTCGATTTTTCCCCGCGCGATTTTCGTCCAGCCGAGCCGTCGAACCGCCGGCGGTCCGGTGGTCCAACCACCACCGCCCGGTTCGACCTCGTCTATTGGGTCCGTTCCTTGGATCTTGGTTCAAGGTATTTTCACGATAATTAAACGATAAAATCATAAAGGGGGTTTTACGATTTACCTCGTTCTCGTTGTTCGGAAAAACGAAGAACTCAATTTGACGACCTTGAGATCTTCCCACGTATTCCTTGCACTAGCTCGAACGTCGGGTGGGCGACGATCTTCCGAACTCCATGGATCTCCCTCTCTACTTTCTCTCTCTAGAATTGTGATCTTCAAGTTATGAGAATAGAGAAGACCATGTAGTGCTTTTATAGGCTACGTAGGGGATCTTAAGGAGGTGGAATATTGGGCTTCCAATATTAATGATTAAATTGAGCCCAAGCCCAAATCTATTAATCCATTAATATTAATTAATTCTATTTTCCACTATATAAAATTAATTGCACTCCCAATATTAAACCATATTATATCAAATAATATTTCTCCGGTAGTATTATTTATTCCGTGTATTTAAGATATAAATATCCATGAATAAAATTAATTTATTGCTAATTAATTTATTCATCTCTTGTATCCGAGACTAGTACCATTCAACCTTAATTATTATGCGGAACAAATCCACCTGCAGGGTTTACATAATAATTCCTTATGAACTCATCTCGGGGATATTATCAACCCTTACGGGATACACTTTCCCGTCAAGTATTCACGGCATGTCATATATAAAATACAGTGACCCAACTTAACCGGTAATTAACCCAATAATTAAATCGGTTAATTCCTTTGGTAAATCAAAGTCACTTATATTAAATATACACACCCGCAATAGTATCGGGGATTAAGAATAAAATACACTGAGACTTAAATCGATTATCGCCGGCAATCCTAATCGATAAATCTCAAGCAGATCCACTCAATACACCAAGTGTACAAGTGTGATAAAATAATTAAGATAAATTATTTTCTCTCTCACACAACGACTATACCGATGGATTGGTCCGTGTCCATCTAGGTCGTGAACAACTGTTCGATTAAATACGAGTAACCGATAGTATGATCTTTTGTGCGCCCATGCTTGCACCATACTAACTACAACGTATAAAATCCAGGACTATGATTTGCATATATTTAATTAAACGCAAATAATTGTTTATTTAATTAAATAGATTAGTGGCAATGGATCGTGAGTCTCCGTTACTTGAATCTAGACATTAAGTACACAACTCCAACAATCTCCCACTTGTACTAAGGTCTAGTCATTTCCTCCAAACTCCCGACTCCCATACTCATCACGTGCTTAAGTTGTACTTCCAAGAAGTACTATGTGAATGAGCAATCTAGGTTGCCGCTCTGAAGTTATCTTGGTGACTACAGCGTCGTCTCCCTTGACGATGACTCGTATCAGGTGGTACTTGCACTATGTGTTATCTTACACTTATGGACTAGTGATTTCTTACCATTTGCCATTGCACCGCTATTTACATAGCCTTTGGCAAATTTAGAATCACATCTAAGTCCCAGAGATTATCCCGGAGTTATACCAAAACTTCCGCTGCCTCTGAGGCCGCTATTTGGTTACCCATGGCAGAGTCCGAAAAGCATCGTGCTTATCACTCTTCCATGTTAAAACTCCTTCTCCTTCAATAGTGAAACACATAGCCTGATATCGACTTACACTGGTCCTCATTTGATTAGAAATCTAAGAGAATGTAATCCAAAGGAAAAACTCGTCTGCTTCGTAGTCTAGAATAGTACTTCGAAAGTACTTTTACAGCAGTCGAATATTCCTTTCCAGGATTACCTTGATATCCTCCCACTATGCTCACCGCATAGCCGATATCAGGTTCTTGTTTCCAACATTGCATTTATTAAGCTTTCCACACTCAAAGTGTAGGAAACTGCTTTCATTGCTTCTATCTCCTTTTGTGTTCCAAAACACATATCCTTAGATAGATGCATTCCGTTTCTGAAAGGTAACGAACCTTTCTCGGAATCTTGCATGTTAAAACGAACCATAATCATATATATGTAAGATGTCCAGGAGAAGTACAATGTTCTTTTCTTGAGATCCTAGATCTTAAGAACATGCTCTAACTTCTTCTTCATCTCATATATCGATTTTTCTAGACAACCATCATTTTATGTCTGACAACATCTTTACATTGTTGCCAATGATAAAATGTTATCTACATAAAAACCCGAGAAACACCACCTTGTTTCCATCACGTTTCCAATACACACTATTCGTCTATGCTTTGATGAATCCATAAAATGGACTATCTCATCAACTTGCAAGTACCACGAACTCAATGCTTTGTTCCAATCCATAAATGGATCAACTAAGCTTGTACTCTAAATGATCTTGCCTCTTAGCAATAAACCTTATTGCTTTCTAAGAGAGCACATTTAGATCTAGTACTGCCTCTATGTAGATCCAGGGATCGATTTCATGTATACTAGGTCCAGAGTCCGAAGACTCTCCTAGTCTTATGAATATCTTTGGTTGTCACACAACCTCCCACTACAACGGCATTCCGGTGTATAAACAGTAATAACAGTAGGTGCAGTTAGTGGTGTACCGCTACTCGGTTCGGCTGGTTCTAAGTCTTAATCTCTCTCTCTCATTTCAAAGTATTACGTCACTTTGGGCTTGTGGTTCATCTAATAGTCTTCCTCTAAGAACCGGGCGTTAGAACTTATAACGTCCTTCTGGTTCATAGTACTATTGAACACACATCTTTTGTTCTTCTAGGATATTCTACAACCGCATTTGAATGCGCCGTTGTTTCCAGACATATCCATAGAACCTAGGTAGTTCCATATAACTCATGTTTTTACTATTTCTATAAGAGTTCCATTTCTTGTTTACGACACACCATTTCTACACAACAGTGCATGGTGAAGTCATTTAGGATCAAATCCCAATCTCTGATCAGTATGCCATGCATTCCTCAGACAGGTACTTGCCTCCGCGATCAAATCGCAGGCTACAAATGGATATACCTTGATGGTTCTCCACAATAGCTTTGTGTCCATTGACTTGTCAAAACACTTGCTTTTGTGGCACATCAGGTATTCTAATCCATTTCTCGAGTAATCATCAAATGAAGTACTCGTACCTTATTGTCTGAGTAGGCATAGGTCTGCATACATCAGAGTCAATCAATTCTTATACTTGTCCGGATCTTACATCTTATATCCATAAAGGATTGCTTAGTCATATTATCTTCCAAATTAGATTCTTAGGTCGGAAGGTCCACTCCTTCAACTTAATTGATCAAATATCAATTTTCGACCTTTGAACTTCTTATTTGAATAAACATGACTCAGCATAAGAATCCACAAGTATAATTGATAAAGAAATCTCTTATTAGTAAAACGAGTTTCATACTACGGTTCGTTGCATCGTGGTGGACTCAGGATTCATCATTTATATATTGCTAGCTAATGTACCAAAATATCATTATTTCTTCTTATAACCATCAAATGATTAAAAGAAATAAAATATCCATTCATTAGAAATCCAGAACAAAGTTCTTTCTAATATGAAAGGTACATAAAAGCAATAATCCAAAATGAAATCCTATAAAATGTCCTCCATTGCAACTGCTGTCTCCTCTACAGCATTGCCCATGTAGACTACGATTTCTTCTTCTCCAAGTCGTCGGGTTTCCTGGAACCCTTGCATTTAAAATGCACATACTGTCAGTGGTTCCATATCTACACACCAGGTTTCGGTAGATAATACCACTGACTATGTTTTACGACTAAAGAAAATTTCGTACTTTCTTTGAGAGGATAATCAGACTTCCAGTACCCAGACTGTTTGCATCGAGAACACTTGCCTCTTGGCTTTCTCGTCCCATCTCGTGGTCCAAGAAACTTAGGACCACTGGGTTTCTTTGCTTGCTTTTCCTTTCCCCCGATTTTGCCCTTAGGCTCGAAACCTTTGGCATTAGCTACAAGAGCTTGCGATTTCCGTCTCAACTCGTCTAAAAGGTCGATCATCTCAAAAACGTGTTTAAGCATTTCCTCGAATCGACTGGCCTTTATGAGTATCCTCATCGCCTCTTGTCTAGCCTCTACACCATGTCTAAGCATCTCCTTGAGTTTGAACATGATATCAAAATCAGTCCTTTCCTCATCAGTTAAGACATTTGTAGGTTCGGGAGGACAAAGCTCACTGAGTACAAACTTGTACTCTTCAACAGTTTGGGTAATGTCTAGATCTCTATTCCAATCATTACATTCAGGGACCAATGAGTTTAAAATCCTTACGTATCACATAAAGTGGGTTCAAAGCCATATCCTAATCTATGAGCACATATAACAACAAACAATCGATTTAATCTCTGATATTATCTCCCTCAAATAATATCATTAAACCACTAATCGCATCTAAGATCCCATCAGATATGGCAAGCCACGATAGTGTGGACGTTTACCTATCCAAATGATTTAGCAATTAGATTTCCTTCGGTCGTACATCATCATTAGCGTTACTTCGATGGGAAGAATACTAAGAAGCGTACCTAAGTGTAAACCATTACTCAGTATCTAAGAAGATTGTTTGGGACACGCATATTCACCGCAAGCCACGATAGTGTGGACGTTTACGTTAACATACGCTCCTTTACTCCCTTCTATAACTGTCTACATCAATCGTTCCAAAATCCCATTCAATGTAGCAAGCCACGATAGTGTGGACGTTTACTACACCAAAAGACTTCTACAATTGACTCCCAATTACATGAATCATTCAATCTTGTAAATCAAGACGCGGAGAATCATAAGTGAAACTCGAAGTTTCTAACCAGTGATTCACCATGCGAACGACCCTATCTCTCATAAATGAGGGAGCCGAGCAGACAATCGATCCACCTTCAAAAGGATGGTACGAAGATCTCTAATTTGTGTCCTCGACATGACCAAGTGGCTTTGGCTCCATTCCACTCCCCGGGGTGAGAATGAGTCGACTTGAAATCAGTTTCAGAAAGACAAATTAGGCATTGTTTGATAAACTTAATCAATGTTTCTTGTAAAAGGAATTACAAGAATTCTCCTCCAATGACTTGTCTATACGAACTTCAAAAGTCCATAAAAGTCACCAAGAGAACAGCAATGGAGACCATGGATATGTTTCCATACCCTCTCCCACTTAACTTTTTACAATAAAGGGATACGCTATCTAATGCATAATTAAATACACATAAGCATGCATACATGTAATAAAGCACATAGAATATTATCACATAGTCAAAATAATACTAGAATATTATTTTCCGACTATTATGGCTTTATCGCATCTCCGTACGCATCTTCTAGTCTTTAGTCTTCGTTCTTGAATGCTCCATGTGACGAGAATATTAATCTCAATATTTAAATCTATTTATTTTTAATTAATCCAAAAGTTACTTAATTCGAAAATTAAGTCAATCGAATATATCAAAAATAAAATTAATATTTTTATTTATTTTTATTTTCCTTTCTAATTCTATTAAATCTTTAGAATCCTATCCAAGTCAAACTTGGAACATTCTAGAAGACTTCTATAATAGAATAAGGAAATAAAATAAATTAGGACTCCTAATCCTTTCCAAATTAATTCCTTTCCTAATCTATTAAAATTCCATAAAGGAATAATTAAATAGAAAAAATTAATTAAGGACCATTAAAACTTTCCAAATTAATTATTTTCCTACTCCATTAAAAATTCCATAAATGAATAATTAAATAGGAAAAATAAATTAATTCTAAATTTATTCTTTTTCCTATTCCATGAAAATTCCCAAGAATAGGAATAATCAATAAGGAAAAATAAATTTATTCTAAATTTATTCTTTTCTTATTCCATGAGAATTCCCAAAAAAGGAATACTCAAAATAGGAAAACCGAATAATTTAGGAAAGTTGGATCTTGGCGGGAGAGCACGGGTTGGGAGTCCCCGCGCCCCATCACCATCGACCGCGGCTCGAGGAGGAGCACCGCCGCCGTCCCAGCCCACGCGCCACCACCACTGGTGGCTAGGCGTGGCCGAGAGCCTCGGGCAGCCCCCTTCTCACTTCGATCGATCGACCCTTCATGGGGTTCGATCATGGGGTTGATCGATCCCCGGAATCCTCCCTCTCTTCGTCTCCTCCGTCACACGTCTTCTTCCGGCGGTCGTTTCGGCATCGAACCAACGTAAATAAATTACAAGAATTAAATTACAATTATCCGGTATCGATTCTATACATGAAATCGACCCTATACATTTTCCGGAAAAAATAGAACGTAATAATAAACCTAAATTCGGTCAACCCCCGAATTTTTACTATTACAAGCATTCACCACACACAAAACGAATCTCGACATGTCCGAGAGTTTAATAATCAAGAACAATATTATGACAATAATTAACGAACAATTATATCTAGCCATAATAGTCGGAAACCCTGCAAGGTAGAACAATTTATCGAAAAATACCGTGAACGAAAACCAACGCTCTGATACCAATTGTTGGAAATCGATATCCCGGAATTAATAAATTAATTAAAATTAATTATCTAATTAATTCCGACCGAAGTCCTTTGAAGATCGAATATCCGGAGTTGTAAAATTAGCGGAACGACAACTCCAATCGACTCCCGGAACACGTACATGACCATACGAAAAAGTTATACGAGGGTTACGCGGGAAAAACACGAGAGAACTCGCGTGAACCCACGAACCTCGCAGCAGCCACGCGGGGTGACTCGCAGCAGCCCGCAGCAACCCGCAGCGAGTCGCCTGACTCGCTGCTGCTGGGACTTGCTGAGTCGCTACGGGTCCGCTGCGGGAAAACCCGCAGCACCCAGCGAATCTCCCGTAGCAGCTCGCAGCAACCTGCAGCGAGTCGCCTGACTCGCTGCTGCTGGGCGCTACAGGTCACTGCGGGAAAACCCGCAGCAGGCAGCTGATCGCTGCGGGAAAACCCGCAGCCGATCCGCGTATCGAGCCCTAGGCTCGATTTTTCCCCGCGCGATTTTCGTCCAGCCGAGCCGTCGAACCGCCGGCGGTCCGGTGGTCCAACCACCACCGCCCGGTTCGACCTCGTCTATTGGGTCCGTTCCTTGGATCTTGGTTCAAGGTATTTTCACGATAATTAAACGATAAAATCATAAAGGGGGTTTTACGATTTACCTCGTTCTCGTTGTTCGGAAAAACGAAGAACTCAATTTGACGACCTTGAGATCTTCCCACGTATTCCTTGCACTAGCTCGAACGTCGGGTGGGCGACGATCTTCCGAACTCCATGGATCTCCCTCTCTACTTTCTCTCTCTAGAATTGTGATCTTCAAGTTATGAGAATAGAGAAGACCATGTAGTGCTTTTATAGGCTACGTAGGGGATCTTAAGGAGGTGGAATATTGGGCTTCCAATATTAATGATTAAATTGAGCCCAAGCCCAAATCTATTAATCCATTAATATTAATTAATTCTATTTTCCACTATATAAAATTAATTGCACTCCCAATATTAAACCATATTATATCAAATAATATTTCTCCGGTAGTATTATTTATTCCGTGTATTTAAGATATAAATATCCATGAATAAAATTAATTTATTGCTAATTAATTTATTCATCTCTTGTATCCGAGACTAGTACCATTCAACCTTAATTATTATGCGGAACAAATCCACCTGCAGGGTTTACATAATAATTCCTTATGAACTCATCTCGGGGATATTATCAACCCTTACGGGATACACTTTCCCGTCAAGTATTCACGGCATGTCATATATAAAATACAGTGACCCAACTTAACCGGTAATTAACCCAATAATTAAATCGGTTAATTCCTTTGGTAAATCAAAGTCACTTATATTAAATATACACACCCGCAATAGTATCGGGGATTAAGAATAAAATACACTGAGACTTAAATCGATTATCGCCGGCAATCCTAATCGATAAATCTCAAGCAGATCCGCTCAATACACCAAGTGTACAAGTGTGATAAAATAATTAAGATAAATTATTTTCTCTCTCACACAACGACTATACCGATGGATTGGTCCGTGTCCATCTAGGTCGTGAACAACTGTTCGATTAAATACGAGTAACCGATAGTATGATCTTTTGTGCGCCCATGCTTGCACCATACTAACTACAACGTATAAAATCCAGGACTATGATTTGCATATATTTAATTAAACGCAAATAATTGTTTATTTAATTAAATAGATTAGTGGCAATGGATCGTGAGTCTCCGTTACTTGAATCTAGACATTAAGTACACAACTCCAACAATCTCCCACTTGTACTAAGGTCTAGTCATTTCCTCCAAACTCCCGACTCCCATACTCATCACGTGCTTAAGTTGTACTTCCAAGAAGTACTATGTGAATGAGCAATCTAGGTTGCCGCTCTGAAGTTATCTTGGTGACTACAGCGTCGTCTCCCTTGACGATGACTCGTATCAGGTGGTACTTGCACTATGTGTTATCTTACACTTATGGACTAGTGATTTCTTACCATTTGCCATTGCACCGCTATTTACATAGCCTTTGGCAAATTTAGAATCACATCTAAGTCCCAGAGATTATCCCGGAGTTATACCAAAACTTCCGCTGCCTCTGAGGCCGCTATTTGGTTACCCATGGCAGAGTCCGAAAAGCATCGTGCTTATCACTCTTCCATGTTAAAACTCCTTCTCCTTCAATAGTGAAACACATAGCCTGATATCGACTTACACTGGTCCTCATTTGATTAGAAATCTAAGAGAATGTAATCCAAAGGAAAAACTCGTCTGCTTCGTAGTCTAGAATAGTACTTCGAAAGTACTTTTACAGCAGTCGAATATTCCTTTCCAGGATTACCTTGATATCCTCCCACTATGCTCACCGCATAGCCGATATCAGGTTCTTGTTTCCAACATTGCATTTATTAAGCTTTCCACACTCAAAGTGTAGGAAACTGCTTTCATTGCTTCTATCTCCTTTTGTGTTCCAAAACACATATCCTTAGATAGATGCATTCCGTTTCTGAAAGGTAACGAACCTTTCTCGGAATCTTGCATGTTAAAACGAACCATAATCATATATATGTAAGATGTCCAGGAGAAGTACAATGTTCTTTTCTTGAGATCCTAGATCTTAAGAACATGCTCTAACTTCTTCTTCATCTCATATATCGATTTTTCTAGACAACCATCATTTTATGTCTGACAACATCTTTACATTGTTGCCAATGATAAAATGTTATCTACATAAAAACCCGAGAAACACCACCTTGTTTCCATCACGTTTCCAATACACACTATTCGTCTATGCTTTGATGAATCCATAAAATGGACTATCTCATCAACTTGCAAGTACCACGAACTCAATGCTTTGTTCCAATCCATAAATGGATCAACTAAGCTTGTACTCTAAATGATCTTGCCTCTTAGCAATAAACCTTATTGCTTTCTAAGAGAGCACATTTACATCTAGTACTGCCTCTATGTAGATCCAGGGATCGATTTCACGCGATGTGGCTGGCGTGACCTGGCCCCAGAAGACCGAACGCACTGCCTTTCCCAATCTTCTCACCTGAACGAATAGAAAGGGAGGTTAGAGTACGCTTACGCTGTATGAGGTCGGACATGGCTACGTCGATCTTTTCAGGAGTGTCCAAAAGGAGGTGCATATCCCGGGTCGGTGTCTCGGGGGGAGGTGGTCCGCGACGGAACTCAGGATCCAAGCGATGCGCATGGCGGTGGGTCTGCTGGCGGCGTCTGAGGCGTCGAGCCTCGGAGCTGCTGCGGAGGTATTGGCTGGACGTGTTGTGGCCGTCCAGTTCCCTGGTGGTGACGGCGTCTTCATTCCCGGGGATTTCCCCCGGGATCTTCGGGGAGAGTAGCGGGGCGGCGTCTGACTCGACGGCTGGCATCTTCCCTCCCTCTCTCCAGCTTTTTCCTCGTGGCGGAGCGGGAGGAATCTGACGCGGTGGCTCCATCAGACATGGCTTCGGCTCTTCTTTCTTTTCCTGGGTCTAGTATAACAACCCCCTCCTTCTAGCGCCAAATGTTTTAGCACGTTTTAGTCGGGTAGTATAATACGGGGCTGGGCTGTGTATAGAGGGTTTTAAACGATACTAATACATGTAAATTTATATTTTGGAGTAGGGGTTGAGCTAGATCTGGAAAAGAACAGAGGTTTTGAGCCTTGAAGCTTCTTCTGAAGGATTTCTATTATCCACTCTTTTAATATCGAGTTTATTCACTAATTAGTGCCGCCCTTTAATCTGAAGGGATAAGCCCCCTATTTATAGGGATTTATGGAATGATTACATTCAGACCAGGTACCACGTCTATAGCATTAAATGAAGCTAGTATCGGCCCGGGGCCCGTGATCCGGAGTGTAGGTGATGCATGCAGGCTCACGTGGGCGATGTCTCCCTTCTTCCTGGGATGAGCCCTTCGTCATCTCTGCGCACTGAACGTATGACGGGCTCGTGTAGCGGATCAAGAGCCTGACCCGGGTTCAATACCCCCGCATGGCTCGTATGACGACGTCGTGACCCGGTCCCCGGGACGAGCATGTATCTCGCGTCATATCCTTGCATGGCTCGCCTCGACTGATCCGTGACCCGAGACGCGGACGCGCCCCGAGTCATTTCCCCGCGCGGATTGCCCAGGAGGTCCGTGACCCGTGATCCGTGCCGCGACGCGTCCCACGCGTCGTCTCCCTGCCTGGCATGCTTCTGGATGGCCCTTGCCCGTGTGCCACATCCTTGGATACACGTTTGCGTATTTTGACTTTTCCTCCCCCAACAACTTTCTCAAACAATACTATGGGCACTTCCAGTCCTTTTGTAACAACCGAAAAATATTAATAATGAAGTAATTTTGGCCCAATTAAAATTTGCATATGAAAATAATTATCTCAATATAAGTTTAATTAACTGTTGGTTTATTGATGCATTTGTGATTATTGCATTTGTTTGTATTTTTGGGCTTTCAAGTATTTGAGTCACTAAGTTCATGTTTATTAGGCCCATTGCATTCTCATAGGTTGAAGGCTTTTTATCAATGAGAATAAGCAAAAGTATACTTTTGAGTTTAATATGAGTTTTGTAACCGCTCATATAAGAGTATGAGTTTTATAAGCCATTCTAATTGAAAAGACTAAAATACCCTTAAAAGTGACAAACACACCTACCCGCTAAATGAAAAAATCAATTACTTTTAAATTGATTATTATTTTACTACAATAAAAATAAAGTAAAAATAAAATAACAAAATTAGTCTTCTTCTCCAGCATTTTTTTCAATTCATAATCGATCTCACTTTTTTTTCAAATTCAAAATCAATCTCGAAAATTTATAGAAACAATGGAAGATAACGGAAAATATAACAAATTCGAGAGAATCAGACCACGAAAATTTCTGTAATGTAAAAACTACAATTTTTTTTATATATATAATAGCACGAATTCAAACTAAATACGAAATATCTTTAAATTTCGTGCGCGTAACTTCTAGTCAGTACGAAAATAACACAAATATTCGTGCTTCTGGGCAACACGAAAATAACACAAATCTTCGTGCTTCTAGACATCACAAAATTCAATTTTCATGCTGGATTTCGTGTTTCTAGAAGTACGAAAATTAAATTTTCATGCTCATGTTCGTGCCTGAGCAAAAAAACTGCCACATTTTACCATAAATTCTATAACTTTTTGTAGAATTATCCAAATTAAGTTTTATAAATTCCGTAATAAACTAGACTTAGTGATCTTCACAACGAAATTGACGAAAAATAATTTGATTTTTTTTACAAAAAGTAATGAAATTAATGGTGAAAGATTACCGATTAATGATCTCTACGAGTAGCCCATCTTTAACTAATAAACTACTTCGATTCCAGAAGACCTGGATTCAATATTATATATGGTTTTGAAGTCCATCGAGTCTAGTATATTAGAGAACTGACGAAAAGTTATTTGAAATTTTCTACAGAGAGTTATAAAATTAATAGTGAAAGATGGTGGACTAAAGCTATTCGCAGATAGTACAAATGTAACTAAAAAACTGTTTATATTGGTAATTAATTAGAGCTTGTGTGACACATGGTTGTGAAGAGTATCGAGTCTAGTTTATTATGGAATTTACGGAACTGAATTTGGAGATTTTTACAAAAAGTTATAGAATTTATTGTAAAATATACTTGTTTTTTAGCCTAAGCACGAACATGAGCATGAAAATTCAATTTTCGTGTTGTGTTTCGTGCTCAAGAAAGCACAAAATTCAATTTTTGGGCTGGGTTTCTTGCTTTTGGGAGCACGAAAATTGATGTTCGCGCCTAGTCAAAAAAACTGTCATATTTTACCATAAATTCTATAACTTTTTGTAGAAATCTCCAAATTAAGTTCTGTCAGTTGCATAATAAACTAGACTCAATGTAATTCAATATCATATATCATACACAATCTAAATAATCACGATTAAAGGCATTTTATTAGTTAAAGTTGTGTTATTTGCGAATAGTATTAATCTGCCAAATTTCACTATTAACTTCATAATTTTTGGTAGAATACTCTGAATAACTTTTCGCTTATTGCATAATATAGTAAACTTGCTGTGTTTTAAAATCATATATGATATGAAATTCAAATCTTCTTGAGTCAAAGTCGCTAATCTTTGATGTAACGGTAAAATTATTTTGTCGATCAACTATTTCTAAAATTGTAATAATAACAATTACATGAATGTCGTTGTTATATGTTTTCCAATTGAACGTTATCAAATGATGATTTTCAAATAAGATAACTTAATTTAATGTAATATACATTAATATCAACAATAATCGTTTTAATTTGAATATCATATAATCTTTACTAATGTAGTATATGAGTTAATCGATTGAAAACAAAAAATAACAAATAGATCAATCTTTAACAATCAAAATTGATATTTTTTACTAATTACGATGATTATTCTTAATTATAAATCAAAATATCACTTATTAGTTCAACAAAAATGAAAAAACGCTCTTAAATCGTTAATGTTTTTCATAATGACACAAAAAATATTTGACTTTCGTGGTTCGGGAAGCACGAAATTAAATTTTCGTGATGGCTTTCATGCTTTTGGGAGCACGAAATTCAAATATTTTTGTGTCATTATGCAAAACTTAACGATTTAATCACGTATTTTTTTTCAGTTTTGTTGAACTATATTAAGTGATATTTTGATTTATACTCAATAATAATCATCGTAATGAGTAAAAAAACATCGAATTTGATTGTTAAAGATTGATCTAATTGTTATTTTTTGTTTTCGATCGACTAACTACTATACTACATTAGTAGAGATTATGATATTCAAATTGAAACGATTATTGTTGATGTTAATGTATATTATATTAAATTAAATGATCTTATTTGAAAAATATCATTTTATAACGTTGAATTGAAAAACATATAACAACGTTCATTTTATTCTTACTATAAAAATTTTAGAAATAGTTGATCAATAACATAAATTTACAATTATATCAAATATTAGCGAATTTGACTCAAAAAGATTTGGATTTCATATCATATATGGTTTTAAAACACATCGAGGTTACTATATTAACGAACAAACGAAAAGTTATTCATAGTTTTGTACAAAAAATTATGAAATTTATAGTGAAATGTGACAAATTAATGCTATTCGCAAATAACATAACTTTAACTAATAAATTGTTTTTAATCGTGATTACTTAGAGTGTGTATGATATATGATATTGAAATACATTAAGTCTAGTTTATTATGCAATTTACGAAACTTAATTTGGAGATTTCTACAAAAAGTTATAGAATTTATGGTAGAATGTGTCAATTTTCGTGCTCCCAGAAGCACGAAACCCAGCACAAAAATTGAATTTCATGCTTCTCGGAGCACGAAACACAACACGAAAATTGAATTTACATGTTCATGTTCGTGCTTAGAGTGAAAAACTGCCATATTTTACAATAAATTCTATAAGTTTTTGTAGAAATCTCCGAATTCAGTTTCGTAAATTCCATAATAAACTAGACTCGATGCTCTTCACAACCATGTGTCACACAAGTTCTAATTAATTACTAATATAAACAGTTTTTTAGTTACATTTGTACTATCTGCGAATAGCTTTAGTCCACCATCTTTCACTATTAATTTCATAACTATTTGTAAAAAAATTCAAATATACTAGACTCGATGGGCTTCAAAACCATAAATAATATGGAATCCAGGTCTTCTTGAATCGAATTAGTCGGTCATTAATCTCATTAATCGTTAAAGATGAGTTACTAGTAGAGATCATTAATCGGTCATCTTATACCATTAATT
This sequence comes from Euphrasia confusa, assembly GCA_954870475.1. Taxonomy (NCBI): domain Eukaryota; kingdom Viridiplantae; phylum Streptophyta; class Magnoliopsida; order Lamiales; family Orobanchaceae; genus Euphrasia; species Euphrasia confusa. The sequence continues at coordinate 13,312,972 of OX940969.1, forward strand.
TCATTACTTTTTGTAGAAAATTTTAAATTATTTTTCGTTAATTTCGTTGTAAAGATCACCGAGTCTAATTTATTATGAAATTCACATAACTTAATTTGGAGATTTATACAAAGAGTTATAAAATTTGTGGTAAAGTATGACAGTTTTTCTCCCCAAACAAGAATATGAGCACGAAAAATTAATTTTCATGCTCCCATAAGCACGAAAATTCACGAAAAAAATATTTTTCATGCTCCCATGTGCACGAAAATTCACCCATCTGCTAGACGGAGCACGAAGTGGATAGAATTTCGTGCTAAACAGAGAACGAAAAAGACGAAAAATCATTGGTTCGTGAAGTAATTATTTTTTAATGATTTCGTTTTATTTGAAAAGCTTTATCAAAAAATCTTTTTGTTCGTCGTCTCTTTGCTTTGAATATCGCTGGTTAATGACTACGTCGGGTTTGCCCTCCTCTTGATTTTTGTTTACATGTAAGATGGACGACGGATTTTTTCGATCGAGAAATATTCAATTTTTATTTTAATTGAAAATGGGAAGAAGACGCAATGGGATCCCACACGCAATCATTGTTTATTTTCTTTTTTTTCTTTTGTCTTTATATTTTTATTGTGAAAAGTAAGGGTATGTTTGTCTTTTAAGAAGAAATGCTTATATTATATATACTTATCGCAGAACATATAACTCATAGTCCTTATATGTTTGACACTCATCTGCATGTCCTCCATATATATATATAGTTATACCCTCTTTCGTAAAGAATATTCCATCATCTCCTAGTTTTCTGTTTCAATTACCGTTGTCTATGTTAGGATTTATATAATTCAACAAGGGTTAAAGGAAAGGAAAAGATAAACGTAGAGAACTTGTGGTATTAGAACAAAATAAGCGTTTATAAGCGTTGTCTAAAATATACAAGAGAGAGACTTTATATAGCCAAAACAAAAGGTAAACCCTAATCCTATAAACAAAAGGTAAACCTAATCCTATAAATATAATAACTAATATATTCTAACACCCCCTCTCAAACTCACGATGGTATAGCAAGAAGCATCGAGAGTTTGTAAACGAAAAATCTATGAGCGCAACCATATAATCTCAGCCGTAGTGGGAGCCATAGCACGATACTCTGCCTCGGTGGATGGAAACAAAAGACTCTGAAGCCACATCCAAACGAACACCAATTGACTGCAACGAGTCCTCACTAAGAGCCATTGGAAAACAAGCGAAACCGAAAACGCCAATTGACCAAAGCAAACCAAAATTAACCAACAACCAAAACGAACCAATTATCCAAAACGAACCAAAATTAACCAACAACCAAAACGAACCAATTAACCAAAACGAACCAAAATTAACCAATTAACCAAAAGGAACCAAAATTGACTGGCGAAACCGAAAACGCCAACAACCAAAACGAACCAAAATTAACCAATTAACCAAAATGAACCAAAATTGACTGGCGAAACCGAAAACGCCAACAACCAAAACGAACAGAACAAATTAACCAAAACGAACACCAATTGACTGGCGAAACCGAAAACGCCAACAACCAAAACGAACAGAAAAAATTAACCAAAGCGAACACCAATTGACTGGCGAAACCGAAAACGCCAACAATCAAAACGAACAGAAAAAAAAATTAACCCAAACAAGCCCATGTCAATGTACCTCGGACGAAAAACACGAACCAAAACGAACACCTCGGACGAAGAACGCGAACAAAGAGATTTTTTTTATTCAACCTGGCTCTGATACCATGTTAGGATTTATATAATCCAACAAGGGTTAAAGGAAAGGAAAAGATAAACGTAGAGAACTTGTGGTATTAGAACAAAATAAGCGTTGTCTAAAATATACAAGAGAGAGACTTTATATAGCCAAAACAAAAGGTAAACCCTAATCCTATAAACAAAAGGTAAACCTAATCCTATAAATATAATAACTAATATATTCTAACAGTCTACTCCCTTACAACTTCTCTACATGGGTACTGTCTATTCTCTTTTTTTTCGTGTTAATAAGTCCTTCCTTTTATCGCCCCACCTTGGTCATTGAAAAGCAATACCAATATTATGCACCTAGGTGCATGATCTATTGTACACCTAATCAAAATTTTCATTATAAATATACAAAAACATATCGAAAATAAATAAATTATCATTAAAAACATTTCAAGAAAATATTAACTAGTAACACTAAAATCATCATTATAAAATATTTTTAAAAAAATATTCATTAAGTAACATGATTCGACGTTTTTGGTGCGTCTCTCGTCAAAATCCGAGGTCAATTGTAGTTGACTCGGTATCAATCCAAGGAAACGAAAGAGAGATATTCTAGTGTATGAAAAGTAATAGAAACGTAGTTCATTGTACTAAATCCTAGATTCATTTTTGGTTCTCGACAATGCAATATAAAGATTGGAATAACTCAAATAAGAAAATCTCAAATAATTATAATCCAAACACGACTTCAAATCATTTATTCCTTTTTCAATCGTAAACAACAAACACTTGAAGGTCAAGTTCCCGGTCGGGTTCTTAACTCGTTTTTCAAACGTTTAATCCACTTGATTACTCGCTCCCGGTCGGGTTACGAGTTCAAGAGTGTGTCGTTGTTTAAGATCTTCCGGTTTCAAAGATTCTCGACCTAGTTTTTCATATAATTATCCAAGTTGAGAAACTTAGTTCATCATCTTCAACAATGAACGAATAACGAGAATAACGATAAATGAAAACGAAGCTTTTAAAATACACTCAACGATAAACAAGAAATTAAACAAGAGAATTAAACAAAGAACTAGTTTAGAACAATCTTTAATTAACCAAAGAAAATTCATTCAAATAAACATTCTAACATTATAAATTTAAAAGCATTCGTAAGTTTTGCAAGAGAAGTAGAATACACGAAAAGGAAATTAACTTAAGTCTACGAAATGAAAATACATCTAAGATTACGATTATTGAAATGGCTCGGACTCGATCGATCTTCTCTCGGAGTTGTCGGCTCCGAAATGGTTTCCCCGTGCTTCCCGATTAAATCCCAGGCGAAAGTTGTGTTTTTCACTTCGAATCCTCGCCTAAATACATCATCTCATTCCCAGGTAATCGCTCTGAAACTGCCACGAAACGGCGCCCGCCAATCTGCTTTCCGCGACCGCCGAAAGATTTCGGTGACCGCCATTTATGTTCCGGCGACCGCCGTTTTTCACGTTTTGCCAAAAAAAACTTGGCTACCAATTCTGACTCTTTTTAGCCTTTTCGGCGGTCGCCACTTCATCTCCGGCGCCCGCCGTTTATCCTCTGCGACCGCTGCTTGGGTTTTGGCGCCCGCCGGTTTTAAGTTTTTTCGTTTCCTTCTCATTTCTTCGATCTTCTACTCGACTCTTCGACGTTCTTCAACAAATAACCTACAAAATGAACTCAAACCACTCCAACACACCCCGTGAGATCAAATCACACTAAAACATCAAACATAAACTAAAACGGTAAAAACAAACAACACACGACTCACAAACGACACAAAACATAAACGAAAAATAACACACACACAAACTAAATCATAACACTAAGATATCATTATAATTCTGGAAGAAAGTAGGTACACAATTCTCCTTTTACTCCCGGGTGTAAGTTATAAGCTGCCATTGAAAAGTACCTTTCTGGACTCAAATTTGTATATAGTTGTTTTCCTTTTTTCTTTTGGGTTATCTAGAAATTGGTTGCAAAATTATTTAAGCATATTGTCGAATTATGCTGTAGGATTTAAATTGTGTGACGGTGGTTTGGTGGAAATTTACAAACCTCTATGTTTGGTTGCTTACTTTCGTTTAAGACTTGTGAAAATACAAAACATTTTCTTTTATTTAGTCAAACATGATTTCTTAGGTATATTTGGATTGGTGGTTTTTGCTTTAATAGTGGGTTTGTGAGTAAAGCCTCAACCTTTATAAATTATTTTATTACATCAATTTTGTTTCTAAAAGAAAGGGGGCAGATGTAAATTCCCAATCAAAAGTAGTTCAATTTTCATTTAATTCCGTATCGACCAAAGGTTATTACATAGAAAATGAATCTTTTACTGTGTGGACACAAGTCTTTAAATTAACTTCTAACTTCTACAGACCCTCTTTAAGTTACATAAGTAAATCACTTATGTCTCCTGACCAAGCGTGTAGTATTTCTACTTGTATTTAAAGCAGCTGTGTGTTCGATTTTAATATAGTATAAGTTATATTGTAAGTTTTGTGGATTTTGAGGATTAGGATTGCACGAGGATTCTTTTACGCATCTTTTTCGCTAAGTCAAGTTCTTCATTGTCAAGATAGAGATAAACTAAAACCTTTTTAAATACAGTTCATAATATTTATGGTACGTGGATAAACTGCGTGGTGGCTTATGATATACGATCTATTCATGTTATGTGCACATATTAGTCGCGCGACAAAATACATGGTCGTGTTCACGTAGATGACGTGTTCACGGTAATAAATCAAGCAAGTCATGTGACGGGTAGGATCTGTTCTTTTGGACTGAAACTGTCTGAACTGAACTGAACTGAAAACGATCTGAATTGAACTGAAGCGATCTGAACTGAATAAAAATAATAATTATTATTATAAACCATTAAATATTTTTTTTAAATATTAATAATATTGTGATAGTAATTAAATTGTATACTTAAAATTATTGATTCAAATTATTTATTATTTATTTTTATTTTAATTTAATTTGAAAAGAACTTAATCGAAGCTGAATTGAAGCGATCTGAATTGAACTGAAATTGACTGAAATTAAGTCCAAAAGAACATGTCCTTAATTGTTCGGAAATTCATGTCCTTGGGTTTATCCCGCCGTCTATCAAGTTCAAGATGGTCTAAGTTATGAATCATCCAGTGAACATTGCATCGTATAGTTATATGAATTGTTATTCCTACTGAGTTGTTGATAACTCACCCCTTTTTAAAACTCCATCTTTTCAAGTTGAGCGAATTTAGAGCGAGAGGAGGATGTGGTGACGATAGTAGTAACATCATCTATTTTAAAGATATTATTTTTCTTTTAGCATCTATTTTAAAGATATTATTTTTTTTATGCTTTTCCATAGTAGTAACAACATCTATTTTAAAAATATTATTTTTCTTTTAGCATCTATTTTAAAGATATTATTTTTTTTTTATGCTTTTTGCTTTTGAAACTTTCCACTTTAGTTCTTTATTTACATTTAACTATTGGAAATTGATTTTAAGTTTTTTTTTTGATATTTTGTTCTTTCAAATACTTCAATTTCTTTTGAAAAATAAGGAAAATCATGTTTATGAAAAATTGAATGTTAAGTTTTGCTTTGCTCTTTTTATGTTTGCATATACTCAAACCTGTGTAACTTCACTTATTACTGATTATGTAAGATTTATCTCTTTAGACGTCCGATTTCGCGGGTTATAGGAAGCGACGCAATCAGAATCAACCAATAAATAAATAAATCTAAACCCTTGAAGACAATGAAGCTCTGAAAAATTGCAAATAACTGGAGGGATTCATTTCCTTCATATATGCAGGTCTAATAATGCACAACAAAATAATTACTAAGGCAAATATCAAGAAATAGAGATAGAGAATGGGGGAAATCATATGTATAATTTATAGCGAGAAAGAGAGAACTCGAAGATACATGTGGTAAACGTGCAATTTCAGGAAACGAAATGAAGAGAGAATAAGGCATCGGAGAAGCTCCGCAGGAGGTTATTTGCACGCGACAGATACCTAGATCTCTTCTGCAATTTCCGCAATTCATTCCCTTTAACAGTGATCGTCATTTTTGTTTTTTCATTTTTTCTGATCTCCCTTAAATTCTTTACCCATATTTAAATCCTTTGGTTCCTTTATGATTAATATTTGTTGTTGTCTCGGGTTGTTTGAGCTCAGAGAGATGGCATTCTGATCCTCGAGGTTCTCACTTCTCAGTGAGGCCGGATCTTCTTGAGCTTTCTGACAGATTTAACGTGCTTGTGCTTTGGAGAAGCCAAGGACGTGATTTCTTTTGAGAAGACAAGCCAATATATCTGCAATGATGAATTCTCGGGGGTTTTCTCCTAGGCCCTTCTTTTCGGATGAGGTGTGTTTGTCTGAGAGATAATCAAGGGAAGTAATTTTACCTGAGTCGGTGGTACAAACTTCAGATCTTGAACCATCATGCATGCCAGTGAAATTGCCTGTAGTGGCTATGAATTTTCATTATTTTTTCTGTTTGTCACTAGGGTGGACTTAGTAAGGCGTACAAGAATTATATAGCCGAGAATGAACTTCAGGATGAAACATATTCAGAGGATGTACTTGCAATGTTTCGTGTTCAAGGAAGTGGGCCTGAAAATATGCAAGCTATTCAAGTTGATCATGTAAGCCTTTTGCTCTTTTTCTTTCTTCCTGCTTCATATTAACAGTTAGAAATTTCTTTGTACTTGTATATAACTATTGTAGTTTCCAAAATCAATTATTCAATTGGTAATTATACCACCAATTGAATATTTTCAAGTTTTGAATGATGGATGGATATTTCAACTTTACTTGTTTTATTATTTTCCAAATACAGAAGATGGGAGGCTAATGGCGGTTGCCGAGACAAGAGAGATTTGGGGTTTCTTTTGTGGCTTTGCTCCACTTCCAAGACTACTGATAGTGGTCTTTCTATGCTTTCGAGGTATATAAAATCTTCTTCCTTTCCTTCTTGAGTTGTTCATGGCGAGGATTAATTCGTCATGATGTTTGTTTACCGGTTAGAGAAGTTCTTGAAGTTATGATAAAAGTTCATTTTTCAATACATAAAGATTGTGCAACTTTCATGTGTACGATATGTTTCCGTGTGTAAGGAAAATAATAAGTCTGCAAATGAGTATTGAATACTCATAGAAGGTGGGAATGATTACAAAACTATACCTAACGTATAAAATAGTCACATATAAAAAATTAATAATAACATTCAACTGTAATATTTTTATGAATGTAATGTTTTTGATGTTATCTGATTACGAAGCTTGTGTGTGTTTTTGTATATACTGTACATATTAAAACTTTTTTTTTGTCATTTTAAAATTTCTTCGAGCCTTTTTTGTAAATTCTCATAAACCGAGTGGTGTTTCTTGTGATCATTCTTAGAATCTTGAACTTAGTATGATTTTTTGTTATCTAATTAAATTCCTCCTACTGTTACTTACTACATAGGGGGTCCACCGTCTTTAACTGGTCAGGAAATCTGACGACTACCGAAGCCCTGGAACTAGCTGAAAGGCAACTGGAGAAAGTAATGGTATGAATTGTAAATAAGTATAAATAGTGAGGGTGGGGATTGTGAGATTTATTTTCATTTTCGTTTTTCAAACTTATTAAAGACGGACCGAAAAGAAAAATATGAAAACTTTTGTTGGATGGAGGGAGTATAATCTTAAAAATAATCCTTATCAACTAACAACACTATACAAAGGCACTATTTCACTTCTCTTATTTTTCAAATCAGTTCAACTATTGTGATAGAACATCATCAAAACATGTCCATCTTTTCTGCAATGCTCTCTCATTTTTTTTCCAAATAATATACTCAGGTCTTTGTTACATTTACATTTCTAATATAAAAACAATAACCACATATTTCATTATGCAGCCTTTTTATTGCTATGCTTGAGAAATATCAATTTCTCAGTTGCAAAACTTCAATTTTCTTTCACTGATTCAGGTGGCTTCGTCATTAAATTCGTCCTACTGTTACTTTCCGAAAGTCCTGGAACTTTCCGAAAGGGAACTGGATCTTATAAAGGTAAGACACTTACTTCTATATATTGTTTTCCCTTTCTATAATTGAGCATTTGAGTTCATCCAAATGGTTTGCTCTTGATCACATGCTTTACACTGAGTAAATATTAGTATAATTTAAAGGGAATAACTACAAGTAATGCCCTAGATATAAAGCCTAATTACACAGACCCATTTATCTTTTAATCCGCAAATGCCCAATATGTTTTATTTCTTGAAGGGGCCTGAGGGGGCAAATTTTATAACAAATACAATCTTCAAGGGGTTATTTTAAAGAGCCATCTCTTGGGTAGGTTTATTGATATATACGTGCTCCTACATGCATGCAGCTGCATGCATGCTCTCTCCATCTCATGCGCATCATTAAAAGAAAAGAGTCGCAGGGACTGAATTGCAATTATTCTTAGTTTTATTAATATTTTGTGTTTATTGCATTATGGCCACAGGTATTAGGGTTTAGCCGTTTTCCTTATTCTGGTGGTACTAGGATTCTTTGATTTATGTTGCTATATATATGCAACTTATGTACTCCTTCAAACATTCAATTTAATACACAAAAACCCTATTCTTCTTTTTTCGTTTGCTGTAAGGAGGAAGTCCATCTTCCTCAAACTCAGGTTAATTATTTTACATGGTATCAGAGCACACATTAATCCGCGCGCAACATGGTCAATCCAGAAGAGACGGAGAAAGAAGGTGGTTCATCCGGCTCAAATCCTATGGATCCAACGAAGCCTACCAGTCCATATTTTCTGCACTATGGTGAAGCGCCAAGTCAGAAACTAGTACCAGAACCTTTACATGCCAAAAATTATCAATCATGGAGTCGAAATATGTTGATGGCTCTCATGACAAAGAACAAACATGGATTTGTTGATGGCTCTCTTCCTGAACCTTCAACTGATGATCCTCTGTATGTTGATTGGAGAAGATGTAACATCATGGTTCTTACCTGGATTTCCTCTAATCTCTCACCAGAGTTAGCTGGCTTCACCGCTTACTCAACCTCAGCAAGACAGGTATGGGAAGAACTCCATACAAAGTTTTCTAAAACTAACAATAATATGGTTTATATGCTTGAGCAAAAATTGATTGGTACAAAACAAGAAGGAGACATGGTGAGTATCTACTATGCCAAACTTAAAGGTATCTGGGATGAGATAACAGCCCATGAACCTACCTCTATATGTTCTCTGAGTAGTTGCCCTTCTATGATTGAAAATCGACAGAAAGCCAACAAAAGAAGGGTCTTACAGTTCCTCATGGGACTTAATGATGATTATACCAATCTTAGAAATCAAATCCTACTTCAGGATCCATTGCCCACACTCGATCAGATTTTCAGCTTGGTATCTCAGGAGGAATCAAACCTTGAGTTGAAGAATCTGGGCTCCAACAACATACAGTCTAATGCTATGGCAACAAGACAAGACACAAGTGCAGGACAACAGACTTGGAATAAATCTGGAGGTCAAACCAACAAGAAAAATTCAGTTATATGCACAAGGTGTAAGAAGGATAATCATACTGTGGATAAGTGCTTTTTATACATGGATTCCCAACAGGATACTCCACAAGGAATTCAAGTGGACAAGGGCAGAACAAAGGTAACTCCAACTGTACTCACTGTGGAAAGCCAAATCACACAATTGATAGATGTTTTGAGTTGCATGGCTTTCCCTCAAAAGAGTCAAAAGCAGAGAATAAAGCTGGAGGGACCTGGTCACAGAAATCAAACATCAATCAAGTAGGATCACAGGAAGATGATGACAATCAAGGAGTCAAAATGTCATCAAAGGAGTATAAACATCTGTGCTCTCTCTTGCAAAGTTTCAATCAAACGAATAAATCTGGAAGTTCAAATCAAAAGAAAAGTCAAGGTATGATTTTTAATGATGCTTTTACCATGGCATCCCACTGCCTTTTAAGTGTTAATAACAATCTATGGATCATTGATTCTGGAGCTAGTGACCATATAACCAACAGTTTGAAGCATATGAAAGATGTGAGGGTCAGAAACCCTATTACCCTGAGACTGCCTAATGGTTCAAGCACAACAGTTACACATATGGGAACTGTGAAACTGAGCGCTGACATTATCTTGCAAAATGTTTTATTTGTCCCTTCTTTCCAGTTTAATCTAATCTCTGTCAGCAAATTATTGGTGGATGCAAAAGCTAAGTTGATTTTCTCTCACAATGGATGCATTGTGCAGGACAATATCAGCTGCAGAGTGATTGGGAGAGCTAGAGAAGCTGGTGGACTCTATCACTTTGAAGCACTGGAAGAAGATGACAGTAGTAGTAGATCAGTTAATAGTATTTCTGTTGATACTTGGCACAAGAGAATGAGACATCCTTCTATTAGTAGAATGATTTTAATGCATAAGATTAATAAACAATTTCCTTTTGTTCATGATTCTTTTGCTAGAAGTTCTTGTGATATATGCCATAAATCCAAACAAACAAGAGTACCATTTCCCAAACATACTGAGAAGGAGTTGTTACCTTTTGAGTTGATACACGTGGATATATGGGGTCCCTTTTCAGTGACTTCCCACAGTGGCTTTAAATATTTTTTGACTGTTGTTGAGCATCACAGTCGTTTTACATGGACCTTTCTCATGAGTTCAAAATCACAAGCCAGAAGCATATTGAAGAATTTTGTTTTGTTTGTTAAGAATCACTTTCAAACAGAAATCAAGACAATTAGAAGTGATCAAGGAAAGGAATTCTTTATGGATGAGTTTTACAACACTCATGGGATTGAGCATCAAATGAGTTGTGTCTATACTCCTCAGCAAAACTCCATAGTTGAAAGAAAACATAGACATATATTGGAAGTAGCAAGGGCTCTTAAATTCCAATCTAATGTTCCTATTGAACTTTGGGGAGAATGTATTCTCACAGCTACTTACCTAATTAACAGGACCCCATCAGAGGTTATCAACAATCAAACACCCTATGAAATTCTGTATCAGAAAGAACCAGACCTCTCCCTGATCAGGACATTTGGATGTCTGTGTTTTGCTACTAATGTTGATCCCAGAAAAGATAAATTTACATCTAGAGCTCATAAATGCATCTTGGTTGGCTACCCCAAGGGAATTAAAGGATATATTTTGTATGATCTTCAGGAAAAGGTGTTATTCACAGCAAGAGATGTTCTCTTTTATGAAAATGAATTTCCTTTTCATCAAATAACCACAGATGATGATCCTATTAGTGACTCACCTGTCATTGATATTTTTGAGTATCCAACAGACAACCAGACTGCTCCTCATCAAGATGATCATTCTGTCAGTAACAATGAATTAACAGATGTCACAACTCCTATTTCCACTTCAGAATCACCATCTTCCCCATCTGGTACAGAATCTCCAAGTGACTCAACAAATCAGAATTCACACAGTCCTACAGATATTGATGATTCATCTCCCATTGAGGTGATTCCCAGAAGAACTACCAGAACTACTAAACCACCTGGCTATCTCCAAGAATACTAGTGTAATTTAATTAGTTCTGTTCACAGTCATCCACCTATTCAGTTTCAAGACAACTCTCTTTATCCCCTCAGTGATCATCTCAGTTTTGATAAAATAAAACCAAAATACTTGCCTTATGTCATGTCCACTATTATCCATTCAGAACCTAAAAGCTTCAAAACTGCATCTCTCAGTCCAGAATGGAGACATGCCATGCAGGAAGAAGTAAATGCATTGGAAGCCAATCATACTTGGACAGTAATGCCTTTGCCTCCAGGGTTTACTTTGGACATTATTTCTGATTGTGGTTTACTTGAAAGTAAACCTGTTCAGTTTCCTTTTGAACAAGGCATCAAGTTAAGTAAGGATGAAGGTGATGCTCTTGCCAACCCTTCTGAGTACAGAAGGCTCATTGGCAGACTACTTTATTTAACCCTTTCAAGACCTGACATTTGTTTCTCAATCCAGGTTCTCAGTCAGTTTCTGGAAAGACCAACTAATATACATATGTCAGCTGCACTTCGAGTTGTTAGGTATTTGAAAGGTTCCCCAGGACAAGGATTGTTCTATTCATCAGATAACACAGTCCATCTCAAAGCCTTCTGTGATTCAGATTGGGCAGCTGATGTTGATACAAGAAGATCAGTTACTGGCTATTGTGTATTTTTGGGTGATTCTCTTGTGGCATGGAAATCCAAGAAACAAACTACTGTGTCAAGATCATCAGCAGAATCAGAGTATAGGGCTATGGCCTCTCTTGTGTGTGAGTTGGTTTGGTTTAAGAAACTGCTCAGGGATTTTGGAATTGCTCATCATCAACCGGCACTTCTCTATTGTGATAACATGGCTGCTATGCATATAGCCTCTAACCCTGTTTTTCATGAACGTACTAAACATATTGAAATTGATTGTCACCTTGTGAGAGAATGGCTGCAAAGAGGATTGTTCAAGATGTTTCACATGAAGACTGCAGATCAAGTTGCTGACCTTTTTACCAAAGCTTTGGGCAGTAAATCCTTTCATCATTTGTTGCGCAAGATGGGCATAAAGAACCTATATTCCCATCTTGAGGGGGGGTATTGATATATACGTGCTCCTACATGCATGCAGCTGCATGCATGCTCTCTCCATCTCATGCGCATCATTAAAAGAAAAGAGTCGCAGGGACTGAATTGCAATTATTCTTAGTTTTATTAATATTTTGTGTTTATTGCATTATGGCCACAGGTATTAGGGTTTAGCCGTTTTCCTTATTCTGGTGGTACTAGGATTCTTTGATTTATGTTGCTATATATATGCAATTTATGTACTCCTTCAAACATTCAATTTAATACACAAAAACCCTATTCTTCTTTTTTCGTTTGCTGTAAGGAGGAAGTCCATCTTCCTCAAACTCAGGTTAATTATTTTACAAGGTTTTGTAATTCTCTTCTCAATATTGAGTTCATTAAGGTTTTGAGTCAGCCACACTACGGATCATCTTTTATAATTTAACTGGGTAACCCAAAGTATTATTACCCTTTGAAATTTAGCTTAGTCATGTGAAATCTCAATTACTTTTCAAAATTGTAAATAATCGCCAATATGCTTCTATTTTGCATAGTTCACCTAGCTAGTACAGTTTGAGGGGGGTAAATTGTATATCAAATACAAACTTCAAGGGGGTATTTTGTAAATTTTAAAGATAGTTTTCAGATTTTTTGACTAAACCTGATGGGTAGTTTTTCTAATTTATCCTAATCTAATTGTAAAGAATATGAAGTATAAAGAACCATGGATGTGGTTTGATATCTGTTGCTAGAAATTGTGTGTTTAGTCTAACATGAAATGTCTTTTACTTGTCTTTCTATGTACTTGCAACCATAGTCGTATCTAAATTGCAAAAAGAAGGTGGAGAGTCTGAGCAGGTTTGGGATATTTTAGGTGGAAAATACGAGTTACCAAAGTCAAAAAAATAGCAAGAAATGCCGAAAGTGATCCCCATCTATTCTCTTGCACCTTAACAAAGGGTACATCATTCTTTTTTTTCACTGATTAAACAGTTACGTTATGCATTTGTTCAAGGAAAAATATCCAAAACTTACATGTTTTCCTAAATAATATACTTAGGTCTTTGCAGCATTTGCATTTCTACTATCAAAACAATAATCAAGAATTTCATTGTGCAGCCTTGTTATTGCTATGCTTGAGAAATATCAATTTGTCAGCTGCAAAACTGTAAATTTCTTTCACTGATGCAGGTGGCTTCATCATTAAATTCGTCCTACTGTTACTTACTACATAGGGGGTCCACCGTCTTTACCTGGTCAGGAAATCTGACATCCGAAGTCCTGGAACTTTCCGAAAGGCAACTGGATCTTATAAAGGTCAGACGCTTACTTCTGTAGATTGTTTTTCCTTTCCATTATTTCAGTATGTCAGACGCTTACTTCTGTAGATTGTTTTTCCTTTCCATTATTTGAGTATTTGAGGGGGTTTGAACTTTGGCATATGCTTTACACATAAAATTTTATAATCTAAAGGTATAATTTCATGTTGTGCTCTAGATATATAGCCTAATTACACAGACCCAATGATTGTATAGCCTAATTTCATGTCGATGATTGTATATCAAATACTACTTCAAGGGGGTATATAATGTACATAATCAAACTTTTTTTTTTTTTTTGTAATTTTAAAATTTCTTTAAGTCCTTTTTGTAAATTCACATAACCTGAGTGGTGTTTCACTTAAATTTTTTCGTTGTTGTATCCACTTGTTGAGAAGGGAGAGGCAGTATCTATCGAGTCTGATTCTTGGACGAGGGAGTTATTAGACAGACACACATAATTGCTTTATTTTAGGTTCTGGAATGTATGTTTTTATTTGGATGGGGCGAAATACATCTCTTAATCAAAGGAAAGCTGCTAGTAGTGCTGTTGATGTAAGTGTAGCTGCTATTATTACTACTAAGTTTTCTCACCTGTACTTTTGTGTATGATTTTTTATTATCTAATTAAATTGTTGCACTTGCCTTTTTGCTCATAGGAATTACTGCATAGCCAAGATAGATCCAAATCTCGTGTCAGCCGTGTGATTGTTTGAGACAAGTCTATTTCGGTCAAAGTTCCTATCTTGGCCGCAAATCACCGTGTGTGAGGAAAGTGACTGTCTGAGGAAAGTGGCTGGTCAGTAATACAAATGACAGTTTGTGAGTCATTATCTGAAAAAGGGATAACTAAAATAAGTAATAGTGACATTTGGCCTAAGTGTGTTTGGGGAGTCGGCATCAATCCGTTTTTTCATAGCTGCTTCTGCTCTCCTGGGATGCTTCCTTACATACATATTTAGAAGCTTGAGAGTGCATTTTAATTTATCGGGCTTGGTTTTCTTATTTGGTCTCAAGTTAGATGTGAACTTTGATTTGATAATGATTCAATTGAAAAGGATTTTTGTTCCATTTTCTTTTTTGCAATGGAACTACATGAGTGCTCAGGACCTTGGAAAAAATGATTTTTTAAGGTACATAAATACAGAGATATTATGGAGGTGTACAGGAATGTAAAACCAATTCATTATTTTACTGACCAATAATAGTGTGTTTGCCCTATATATATATATATTTGCAAGTTTAAACTTCCTTCTTGATATTTGTCTCAACAATTAATTTGTTTTGCAATATTAATCTTGTATACAGGAAGGAAATTGAAATTGTGTATATTGTACTATGATCTACCTATAGAGAAGTAGTGAAGGGTAGAGTACAATTACTTAACACAATTTGAGATTCTATAAAGTAAACTTGTATTGATCTTGTAATGGGTGGAACCACTTTACAAAACATCTACAAAATTCTAGCGAATCTTGTAGAAATGTCACACGACCAAAAACTAAGTGTAGGTAGAACTAATCTAGCGATGAGTACTACTAAGACTAAATAGAGGGTACGACCGGAGCTTTCTAGCGAAGTCTCTCGGTCTACAATAATTCTCTCTCTAGAATATGTCTCATCAAAAGTGTAATGAATGAATTCCAACAACCCACTATTTATAGGCATCGATAAGTAGGGTTTCCGGAATTCACGCTTAATGGGCCAAGCCCATGACGGCCCAATGGAACAACCGAGCCCAAGGCATCTCCAACGAATATTCCATTGTTCCGTACTTGATGAACGTAGCTCTACCCGCTGCCACACTAGCATGTGTTCGCGCTTCGAGCTTGTTGCATGCACAGTTAGTTTACTTCGTATTTTCTTCTTTGACTTGAATTCTTCTAGCGAAGTCTTCTAGTCGCACCCGTGGCTGACTTCATTCCTTAGCAGTCATTCCCTCAGCCCCATGTCTATCTGTGCTTGCTCCGTGTCCATCAATGTGTTAGCACTGATTCAAGATCTTCATACATTAGAACTTGAACTCTCTTGTTGGTGGTGCAACAGTGAATTCGAGGACCACACTGGTATACATAGAACCACGTGGGTCATTCACAATTGTGCACACAGAGAACTCCATGTTGTTTGTATCGCCAAGTCCGCTAGTCCAACACTGAGTACGCTTTGCATATCGTGGCTCCAGGAAGGGCCACTTGTATTTCCCAGTTATCACTACTCATACCTAGCAGACTTGTGTGAATTTAATCAATTAAACCAAACAAACAATACACATGAAGTTACTACAAAACAATAGTGTATAGTTCAACGTAGTTCAAACAAGAACAACATAGTTCTATGTTGAACTAGGAAGAACTACACACTAACAATCTCCCCCTTTTTGAGTCAACTTCATAAGTGGGGTACGTAGAGCAACTCCCCCTCAAACTAGTATCATACTCAAAAAGTAAACGTATGACAACATGCATATAATTAATCATGCGAGCAGCGAAGCATAGAAAATAAACATTCATACGAATAGGAAGCAGAGATAGCAAAATAGAATAACTTCAAACAGAGCACAAACATAGCAAGTGTATCCAAAACAGAGTAGATCAGAGATATGAAAAACAGCAGATAAATAAAAATTGTTCATGGGTAGGATAGAGATAGAAAACACTTGATATGAAGAATTTAATCTTCATTTGCTCCTTCCTAGTCTGAGTCCTGGGGAGGCGTGTGTTGGCGTAGATCACGGGTGTTGTCAGGATCAGAGAACTCGTCCTCTTCGTACTCCTGCTCTTCCTCGTCATCCGTTGGCTCATCAATGATTCTTCTTTTGGATTTGACTGGCGTCTTGGTGGCTAATTGCTTCCTGCGTTGAGCTGTTCCCTTTTTCTTTGATTTGACTGGTGAAAGCCTTAATGGCCTGTTGCAAAATTCCAGACTATCTTTGAACAACTCAGGATCAAGTAAGGATGCATCTTTGCCAGCTCCTGGTCCATGCTTCATTACTCTTTTGGGATCATTTTTGTCAGCAAAGGTGACTTTGGGGAACGCAGGATCAGATACTTTGGATTTTGCAGTGCCAGATTTAAGGATCCCCGTAGACCCACCTGTTTTTGGCTTTGCAACAGCCCCAGAGCCCGAAGAGCCAGCACCCTTTGCTCTTTATTTCTTTTTCACTTCATCAACTTCCCTCACCGTACCATCACCTTCCTTCACCAAGTCACTATGCCCAAGGGCAGCTTCAGTTCTTCTTCTCTTACGCTCCGCGCGTAACACCTCTTCCTCATTCATTGGTTCATCATCATCCTGATCAACGTCCTGTTGGGATATGTCCTTCGATCCTACGTGTGCAATCGATAAAGTCATAAGGTCGTCTATGGATGTTAAATGATTATTTGAAAATATTAATTGTTGGGAACAATATAATATTGATCAATTAAATCATACCTACAGGGTCACACACGGACTCGAAGATAATGTACGATGATTGAAATATATATTGATTTAGAATCAATATTTACGTGGATTTAATTCCCATGCATGGGATGCATAGCTTGCATGGATGCATGTCACATAGTGTGACATGGCATGCCACACAAGCAAGTGGGACCACATACAATGCATAGTGGCATGTGTATGTGGCATGACCTTTCACCTCCTTTGTAACCTCTTTTGTGTGTTAATGGTGCATCTTTATGCACATTAAGATGGAGGTTACATAGAGGAGTAAAGGTGTGAATAATGGTGTGTTTACATAGATGAAAATCTGATTTTCATCATACACAAGCATCAGCCACGAAAATCCACACAAAATAGAGAGAAAAGAGGTGATCTTGGAGATCCATTCTCAAGCAATCAAGGTGTTCATTATCCGGGTTCGTGTGCAACGCGTAGAGGCCGGGCCATTTGTGCGGCTTCAACATCCGGACGATCCAAAGGAGTGAAGAGTTCATTCACAAGGAGATCTTTGAGTTGCTGATCCATTAAGGTGGTTCAATCGACTCAACACCACCTTACCCGAAATCAACGATCACAAAAAGTAAGTAATCGTTGAACCTTATATATATATATATTGGATGTGTATATATATATATGTTTATATGTGTTCTTATACACATTAAGTGTGCACTAAGATCATGGCATAGTAGATCTATTTCTTTACACGCTTCCGCACACACGGTATATCGATTGGATCGGTATATCGGTACCTACAATTGGTATCAGAGCCTAGGGCTCGTGCACACTTTTGTGTTGGACACGAAGGTTAAATCAACATAATTGGATTATTTGTTTTATTGTGATTATGTGATTAGATGTAAGGCCGGCCACCGTTAGTGGTCGGGTGAATGATTTCGTCGTTTTTTACGTTTCGATTGGCCGTAGTATTTGAGGGCTGCGTCCCTTGGAATCATTTGTAATAGATAGGTTTTTCTATTATATTTGTATTGTACTACTTGTAAGCGATGGACTTGGTCCATGGTTCGATAGAGGATCTCGGCTCTCCGGCGAAAACGAGAAGAAACGAAGCAAAACGAAGCAAAACGAAGCAAACCGGGCTGCTGGAGCTAAACGGCGGTCGCCGTTTGAGCTCCGGCGGGCGCCGTTTTGATTCGGCGGGCGCCGTTTTGGAAACGGCGACCGCCGAAAGCCTTGTTTTTGGGCAGATTTTTTCCGAACCCTTTCGGCGGGCGCCGTTTTGGAAACGGCGACCGCCGGTGGTGTTCGGCGACCGCTGATTGTGAAACGGCGGGCGCCGTTCGTGGTTTTTTGGGTACGGAATAGATTTGACCAAAATCGGAGGGCACGGAACTGAAATGGCGGGCGAGGAGCAGTCCAGAAGATGTTCAAGGCTTTTGTTGTTACTTTAATTCTTTTCTTTTGAGAGTTGTGAGGTTCTAGGGGCCTTTCGATTTCGTATTTATTTGCTTTGCTAGTTATAGGTTGTTTTATGTTATAAATGTTCAACTTACATATAAACAAACCTATGCATGCAAGTTCCCAAAATAATGAGTATAATGTCTTGTCCAAAACATCACACCCATAAAGCCCTCGATCATAAGTTGGTAGGTCCGCCTCAGCGGGGTACTACTTGTTATCTTGGGATAAGTGGGAGTAAGGGTTAGACCCTTACAAGTGAGTTTGGTTTTCTCATCGATAGATCCACTGCAGGCGTGGCTATCGAGACATGAGATGAGAATGGGACTCTCATCGACCGAGAGTGACATTGGATGTCATTGACATAGGATGTCTACCTATCTTGGAGTTCTTAAGTGCGGACTCAGTCGGCTTAAGGATTCGCAAGATGAGGGTCTTGGGATCGTTTTGTTCTAATTTATTAAAATGTCAAAAACCAATGCCTAATCTGTTTTTCAAAGACTAAGTTCAACTCGACTCATTCTCACCCCGGGGAGTGGAATGGAGCCAAAGCGCTTGCTTATGTCGATGACACAGATTAGAGACATTCGAGCCATTGGATGGCGTGAATCGATTGTCTGGTTGGCTCCCTCATTTTAATGAGAGATAGGGCTTCAATTGCATGATAAGATCGCTGGTTAGAAAACCTCGAGTTTTCACTTACGATTTATCACGGTTTTGATATTAAGATAATTGGGAACGACGATATTGGATATCGAATGAACAAAATGAAACAAATAAAGTAGTTATGCGAGACAACCTTATTTGTTTAAACGCTTTGTGGATGTTTACTTACTTAATTTATCTTTCTTCTGTAGTTTAATATGTCTGTATCAACTCAATTCAAGTTCAGCTCTATCTTGGATAGAGAAAAGTTGAACAACACCAATTTCCTTGATTGGCAACGTAACTTGAGGATAGTCCTCAAATACGAAGAAAAGGAAAGTGTGTTGGACAAACCCCTTCCCGTGCTTCCCGCTGATGGGGGCACGGATGCCCAAAAGGCATCATATGCCCTTGCTAAGAAAGCCTCGAATGAGGTGACATGTTTGATGTTGGCATCCATGGTACCCGAGTTGCAAAAACAATTCGAGTTCATGGAAGCCTATGACATCATAGAAGAGCTCAAGAGCATGTTCGGGGAACAGGCTAGGATTGAGCGCTTCGGTGTCACCCGGGCTATAGCAACAGCTAGGCTGGAAAAGGGTAAACCTGTGGGACCACATGTGCAGCAAATGATTGGATTATTTGCTTCAAGTGCTCGCCTCGGTTTTGCATATGATGACGAGTTGGCTACCGATTTCATTCTTCATTCTCTTCATGATGGATATGACGCCTTTAGGCTGAATTTCCACATGAATGGACTGAAGAAATCGCTTCATGAGCTCCATGGGATGCTTAAGGCTGCTGAGCCGGCGATTAAGAAGGACCCTAGGAGGGAAGTTCTTATGATTCGGGAAGGAGGTACCAAAAAGTTCAAGGGGATTAAGAAACCGGAAGTGAAAGGCAAAGGGAAAGGGAAAGTTGTGGCAACTCCTTCCAAAAGGTTCTTGAAAGCTTCTAAGGTTCCTGGGGAATCTGAGTGTTTCTACTGCAAGCGTGTTGGACACTACAAGCGGGATTGCCCCAAGTTTCAGGAGGATGTAAAGAACGGTGTCGTTCCTTCATCTTCAGGTATTTATGTCATAGACATAAACTTTACAAATTCTTCTTCTTGGGTATTGGATACCGGATGCGGTGCTCACATTGTTTCACATGTGCAGGGACTGCAAAGAAGTAGAAGTTTGGTAAAGGGAGATGTCGATCTGCGAGTTGGAAATGGAGCGAGGGTCGCTGCATTAGCCGTAGGATCTTATGATTTGTGTTTGCCTTCGGGCCTTGTTTTAGTATTGAATAATGTTTATTTCGTACCAAGTATTACCAAGAACATCATTTCTATTTCAGTATTGGATACTGAAGGATTTTCCTTCACTATAATAAATGGTTTATTTACTATTTCAAAAGGTGGAGTGTTCTATGGTTCGGCACGATTAGAACATGGTTTATATATACTTCAACTTGACAATCATATATATAACATTGATACCAAAAAGGCCAAATCGAATGAATTCAATGAAACATACCTTTGGCATTGTCGATTAGGCCACGTCAACATTAAACGTGTAGAGAAACTTCTTAAAGAAGGTATTCTCAAATCTTTTGACTTAGAGTCATTTGATACATGTGAAGGATGTTTGATGGGCAAAATGACAAAGTCACCTTTTCTAGGAAAAGGAGAACGTGCAAATGATCTATTGGGTTTAATCCATACTGATGTATGTGGTCCAATGAGCTCACAAGCACGTGGAGGTTATTTCTACTTCATAACTTTTACCGATGACTTAAGTAGATATGGTTATGTCTATTTAATGAGGCATAAGTCGGAAGCCTTTGAAAAGTTCAAAGAATTCCAAAATGAAGTTGAGAATCAACTTGGTAAGAAGATAAAAGCCATTCGATCGGATCGAGGTGGTGAATATCTTAGCCAAGAGTTCGATGATCATCTTATGAGTTGTGGTATTCTATATCAACTCACTCCTCCTGGAACACCCTAGATGAATGGTGTTTCCGAAAGGAGGAATAGAACCTTATTGGATATGGTTCGATCGATGATGAGCCTTAGTGAACTACCGAAATCTTTTTGGGGACACGCACTTTTAACAGCGGCCTATACACTGAATAGGACACCGTCAAAAGCTGTTGATAAGACACCATACGAGTTATGGAAAGGGAAGGTCCCTAACTTGTCTTATATCAAGATTTGGGGATGTGAAGCTTATGTGAAGAGATATATCTCTACAAAGCTTGAACCCAAATCGGATAAATGTTTCTTTGTGGGTTATCCAAAAGAAACACGAGGGTACCACTTTTACAACCAATCTGAGAACAAAGTTTTTGTTGCTCGAGATGGTGTATTTCTTGAAAAGGAATATCTTTCCAAGAAAGTAAGTGGGAGCTCAGTTGAATTGAACGAAGTTCAAGAAAACTTGAACGAGGTTCAAGAAGATCAAACTGAGATGGACACTCAAGACCAAGTCGAGAGTACTCCAGTGGTTTTGGAAACCACACCTAACCCTCGAAGGTCCGGAAGGATTAGATCTCAACCTGACAGATACTTAGGTATTCTGACAAACGAGAGCTATGAAGTCATGCTTTTAGAAAGCAATGAACCTTCGACCTATATCCAAGCTATGACGAGTCCAGATGCCGAGAAATGGCAGGGTGCCATGAAATCCGAAATGGAATCAATGTCTGAAAATCAAGTTTGGAACTTGGTCGATTTTCCTAAAGGGGCTAGGCCCATTGGATGCAAATGGATTTACAAAATAAAAACAGACATGAATGGAAAACCTAGTGTTTTCAAAGCAAGGTTGGTAGCAAAAGGATATAAACAAATTCACGGGGTGGATTATGATGAAACCTTTTCACCAGTTGCTATGATTAAATCCATTCGGATTCTCTTAGCCATTGCTGCTCATTATGATTATGAGATATGGCAAATGGACGTTAAAACCGCCTTCTTGAATGGGATTCTAGTAGAGGAAGTGTTTATGACACAACCAGAGGGTTTTATCGATCCTAATCAGGCTGAGAGAGTATGCAAGCTTAATAGATCCATTTATGGATTAAAGCAAGCATCTCGGAGCTGGAATCTTCGGTTCGATGAATCCATACAAGAGTTTGGATTTCAAAAGAACATGAAAGACTCTTGTGTTTACAAGAAAGTCAGTGGGAGTTACGTTGTATTCATTGTGTTGTATGTCGATGACATACTCCTCATTGGAAACAATATTCCTATGCTTAAATCTGTTAAAGAATGACTGGGAAGATGGTTTTCAATGAAGGATCTTGGAGAAGCACAGTACATATTGGGCATCAAGATCTGTCGGAACAGATCACAAAGGATGCTTGGACTTAGTCAAGCAACCTATATTGATAAGGTGCTTGACAGGTTCAGAATGAAAGACGCCAAGAAGGGTCTCATTCCAATGACTCATGGCACATCTCTGAGCAAGAGGCAGTGCCCTTCGGGAACTGATGAGCAAATGAGGATGGCAAATATTCCTTATGCTTCGGCAATAGGGTCTATTATGTACGCCATGATATGTACACGACCGGATGTATCGTATGCTTTGAGCATGACGAGTCGGTTTCAAGGAAACCCAGGTGAGGCGCATTGGACTGCGGCCAAGAATATTCTTAAGTACCTTAGAAGGACTAAAGATTATTTTCTTGTCTTTGGAGGACAAGAAGAGTTGGTTATGACAGGCTATACGGATGCAAGCTTCCAAACAGACAGAGATGATCTCCAGTCTCAGTCCGGTTTTGTCTTTTGTCTGAATGGAGGTGCGGTGAGCTGGAAGAGTTCCAAGCAACCCACCGTAGCTGATTCTACTACAGAGGTTGAGTACATTGCTGCATCTGAAGCAGCAAAGGAGGCCGTTTGGATAAGAAAGTTCTTAGATGAGCTTGGTGTCGTACCTAGTTCGGCCCATCCGATATCTCTCTATTGTGATAATAGTGGAGCTATCGCGCAAGCCAAGGAGCCTAGGGAGCACCACAAATCCAAACATGTGCTCAGGAAGTTCCACATTCTCAGGGAGATAGTTAGTCGTGGAGACATCGAGATAAATAAAGTTGCAACTGATGATAATGTTGCAGACCCGTTAACTAAACCACTCCAGCAGTCAAAGCATGATGCTCATACGACTGCAATAGGGATACGATATCTTAGAGATGGATTGTGATTCCTATTATTGTATTATCTACTTTTGGAGTTTATGTAAACATTCACTTATCTTTTATGATATTCAATAATTTCTTCATATAATTGTGGTTTAAATTGTATGAATTGTCCAAATGATTAAATTATATTAATTGGGTTATGAGGTCGATTTACCACATAATGAAGTCCCAATTGTTGAACTAATATAATTAAGTCATAAATTGTTCCTAGTTCGTATCATCGAGTGCGGACAAACTGACGATACAAAGAACTAGATTGTAATGTGTACTATAGCGCCGCTTCATGGGCTAGTGATGTGGGACATCAAGTACAATTGCATAGATATTAGCTGGGAGCTAATGATCGAACAGACCCGACTGGAATAGTATTTAAGATTTCGAGTCATAATACTATTTCATTGACTGTCGAGCAATTTCCTCTGACCTGAGTAGTCCAGAGTGATTCCATTGTGAAATGGTGTACTTTGATACAAGTAAACGCCTTTCGTAAAAGGAGGTTATAAAACTTGTTATTGGGTATATCAGGAAGCAAGTGGGAGAGCTTGGATTGACAAGATGGGATTGTCCTCCATTTTATAATGGGATAAATGTCTTACCGGCCACTTGGAGAGTCGAGACTGTGGAAAATACGTGGCCACGTCCAGATTCATATCATCGTGATAAATCTGGTTTTACAGTCTGTCTCAAAGTCCAAGAAAGGTTTGAACCGATTGAGGATGACTCGAGTCTTGCCTCAAGTTCAAACTTAGACATAAAGTGACAACAGGAAGTTGGCAGCACACTGGCTCTGAAGGCCAAGTGGGAGATTGTTGGGATATGTCCTTCGATCCTACGTGTGCAATCGATAAAGTCATAAGGTCGTCTATGGATGTTAAATGATTATTTGATAATATTAATTGTTGGGAACAATATAATATTGATCAATTAAATCATACCTACAGGGTCACACACGGACTCGAAGATAATGTACGATGATTGAAATATATATTGATTTAGAATCAATATTTACGTGGATTTAATTCCCATGCATGGGATGCATAGCTTGCATGGATGCATGTCACATAGTGTGACATGGCATGCCACACAAGCAAGTGGGACCACATACAATGCATAGTGGCATGTGTATGTGGCATGACCTTTCACCTCCTTTGTAACCTCTTTTGTGTGTTAATGGTGCATCTTTATGCACATTAAGATGGAGGTTACATAGAGGAGTAAAGGTGTGAATAATGGTGTGTTTACATAGATGAAAATCTGATTTTCATCATACACAAGCATCAACCACGAAAATCCACACAAAATAGAGAGAAAAGAGGTGATCTTGGAGATCCATTCTCAAGCAATCAAGGTGTTCATTATCCGGGTTCGTGTGCAACACGTAGAGGCCGGGCCATTTGTGCGGCTTCAACATCCGGACGATCCAAAGGAGTGAAGAGTTCATTCACAAGGAGATCTTTGAGTTGCTGATCCATTAAGGTGGTTCAATCGACTCAACACCACCTTACCCGAAATCAACGATCACAAAAAGTAAGTAATCGTTGAACCTTATATATATATATATTGGATGTGTATATATATATGTTTATATGTGTTCTTATACACATTAAGTGTGCACTAAGATCATGGCATAGTAGATCTATTTCTTTACACGCTTCCGCACACACGGTATATCGATTGGATCGGTATATCGGTACCTACACGTCCACCACTTCAACTTTTCTTTTTAGATTTTTCTTTTCTTTCTTATTGGCTGGACGGTCAGCGGCATTCCTTGAGGCCTCCATTTGTTCCTCAATCAATTCATTCACAGCAGCCAGGCGTGCACGCAACACTTTCAGTTGTCCTAGATCTTCGTAGGACGACCCATCTCCCCCTAGACGGGCCGCTCTACGTACTTTGTTGTGCATGTGACCGTACAGCCCCGAACTCATATCAATAATGTAATTCAACCGTTCAAAGTCACGTAGAAGCGTGCTCGGCTGACACAAATACAGCTCGTCCTCCGAAGAATCAGCCTCATCAGACGAAGAGTCAAGTTCTTTTTGCAAAAGGCGCTGCGTACAACGGGAGGACTTGGAGTTACCACGGTTTTGGCTCTGGTGCGGGAGCAAAGGAACAGCCGGACCAGCGTTGAACAGGGCACGATCTGCGTCAACATTTCCAAGTCTACGCCAAGGAAGGTCTTTCACCTTGCTTTTGTGTTCATACGCAGAGTCAAAGCGAAAACAAATGATTTTGGTCAACGGAGCATCAGTTTTTCTGTACCTGAATCCTTGACTTTGTAGAATAGTACTGATTAAGTGTGGGCACGGAAGCTTGGCACTTTGAATCTGGGTATCAGTCATTTCACCGTATGACTTGATTTTATTGAACACAACCTGTCCAAGGTCCACCTGGATGCCACGGCTAAGTTTATACATTAGGTGAAGGGCATCTGCATGTAGCACACCGGTGTTGGACGTAGGGATCCAATTGTTAGCAACCACGCGGTTGAGGTGAGAGAAAAAATGAGTAAGTTTTGAAATGGGCGGCTGGTCCGTAGAGACAAGACCACCAGTGAGGATAAATCCCATGAGCATACTATCGGGGTGGTTCGTAGAGGGCTCCTCCCATGTGGCCTGGATCCGCGAACGACGAAACAGTTTGTTGATAGTGCGGGGGCTAAAGTCATATTCGGTTCCCCGGAGAACCACCTTCCCGTAGGACCTAGAGCCAGGAGTTCCAAACGCCCGGTCTACGTGGGCGAAAAATACTCGGTGGACAAACAGACTGTAGTCCACGTCGAAATTTATGGAGTCAGCTAAATGCATCTCACGCATGAAGGCCTCCAGCCCACGTTTGACCCACTTACTCTGCCCATAGTAACGTTCAGAGTTTACATCCTGGGCTTGCAAGAATTCATACCGTATGGCCGCCAGCTCTGTGTGGAAATTATCAGAGAATCCAGGCCCAACAACCCGTGTTGGCGAGGCTCTTACAATTAAATTCGAGGCAACCTTGCGTTCCTCCTCCACGAACGGCGGTGTGGAATCACGTACAACCACAGTAGTATCAGTGGTCTGGTGCACGGGGGACTCGGTGGGAGAAGCAGTGACAGCAGGGCTATCAGGAGTGGGTGTGCGGGCAGCAGAATGTTCAATCACCTGATTCTGCGGTGATATAGTGTGTGCAATCAAGGCATTTGCTTCATCAAGCCGTTTTTGTTCCATCAAGGCCCTGCGTTCAGCCGTTGCCTTATCAGATTTCTCCTGTTCTTCACGGATGCGTAGAGCATCTTCATCTGCCTTCTTTTTCTGTTCATTGGCAATACGTGCAGCCTCTTCTTGTTCGGTCCTCTTTCTTTCTTCCTCTGCGATGCGTTGGGCCTCCTCCTGTTCTTTTCGTTTTCTTTCTTCCTCGGCAATACGTGCCTCCTCATCTTTCTTTCGTTGTTCTTCCCGGGCCCTACGTTCCTCCTCCTCCTGTTTCAACTTTTCCAACCGTAGAGCCTCAAGCCTTTCTTCCTCCGCCTTTTTCTCTTTGGCTATGCGTGCAATTTCCTTTTCAGCCAGAAACTTGTTTCTTTTGTGTTCAGTGATGATCTTACGTAGATCAGAGATTTGAACCCCAATTGGCTCTGCCTTGGAGAAATCCTCTTCTTCGTCGAATTGTTTTTCAAGAACGACCAGCTGGGCGTTGAGTTCAACAATTTGTGCTGCGTAAAATTCAGGGGTTTCAAAGGTAGACATGTTTAGTGATGCGTGTGGGGTATGGGGATAGGCGTAGGTTGAAGAGTAAAAATTCCGGGTAGATAATATGAATCTCTGCGTAGAGGATAAGAACAGCTTGAAGGTAGGGTTTTGCTCTCGAAAACACGTAGTGAAAGGTGTACTATGTGTTGGGCGTGAGGGGGTATTTATAGAGAAACTGTAGCGGTTCAAATTCTGTGGTCCAGACGTAGCCACGTGTACGCGATGTAGGTCAGCGTCGAGGGAGCACGCAAGGTCCACTGTGAGGGCCGTAGTCCCAAGGAAGAAGACGTGGAGAAAGAGAATTAGTGTTATGAGGGGTATACCAGGGTCAATCGTAGACCTGCAAGAGAGAACTCAAAAGGGAATACGAATAACAGCAGTGGGTTAGGGAATAACAAGAAAAGATGTACAAAAATGTGTAATTGCAATAACCCGTGATTAATGGACGGCCAAACGCAAAGGCGAGGAGTATTGAAGATATGACAGAGCGGTGACCAGGGAGGCTTCATTCAATTTAACAAATCCGCACATGTATGATTAACAAAACGAAGCACGCACACCACGGTTCCTTGTGGGTAGGACAACAAAACTAAGTGCAAAATCAGCAAAGAGAACAAAATACAAAGAGTAGCACGTGAGACAGACAAGTTATCATGAGAACTCAAAGTCATACACATAGAGCAGGTGTAATTACACATAGACCTACAAAGAAATACCCAGATTTCAAAATTCACAAAAATTGCCTTAACCAACAAAGCCTAAAGAAGCGCTTCAAGGTAGAACAAGCGTACTTCGGTGATCAGAGGAACTCTGCAAATAAAAATGAAATTCAGTTAAAGGCATAATAAGCACACACAAAGTGGACATACGTTCCACTACACAGTGAATCAAAATCGCTGGAAAGAACATTAAGTAGAGATATTGGAGGTAGAGTGACAGTGCTTTATGGACGGTATTGCTATTTTGGCCAGTTCAGCGTGTAACCACGACCATGTCACGTGCTTTTTCAAGCGTGTAACAGGCTTGTTAGTACCCAATCAGAGGGGTGTTATAGATGATGTTTCCATATATATTTTTTTGTTTTCATCATTATATGTATAAGGCCATGTCTTTTGCAATTGCCCGAAGACCTAGTCATTCAAGACTCGAGTCCATCGAGGAAATCTTTTAGGCCAACTTTTCCTGCTAGACGAAGAACAGACAAAGTCCATTCCATCGAATTGCTTATGTATATATTTAAAGAACAGTACGTCCAAATACTACGTCACTTTGCAACTGTCAACTACAAACCTCACCTTGCTCTACCTCATGGATCCATTGACAAAATAAACGGTTGTGGGTGGAGGTAGCCATTTGCGGCCTACTACCCTTCAAAAAGCAGCCATGCATAGAGAATTCCTTAGAAACAAAAATCTTTCCGAAGCAAGTGGTTTGGTGAAGAAGTCTGAGAGTTGTTTCTCGGTAGGAACATGTTCCATTACAACCTTACCCCGTTCAACCAAGTCTCGAATGAAATGGTGTTGGATGTCAATGTGCTTGGTCTTTGAATGTTGTACTGGATTCTGACTTATCTTTATAGCACTTTCATTGTCACAAAACAAGGTTAGTGGTGTGCTCTCGATTTGATAATCCGCAAGCATTTGTTGTAGCCATAACAGCTGGGTGCAGCAGCTACCCGCAGCCACATATTCCGACTCCGCAGTAGAGAGGGCAATGCAATTTTGTTTCTTGCTATGCCATGAGACCAAGTTGTTTCCCAATAGGCAGCACCCACCACTAGTGCTCTTTCTTTCATCATTGTCACCCCCCCAATCAGCATCTGCAAAACCAACAAGATAAGAAGAAGTTTCTTTAGTATACCATAAGCCAAGGTTGGTAGACCCGGCAACATATCTAAGGATACGCTTTACGGCAACAAGATGTTCTTCCTTGGGTTGTGCTTGGTAGCGGGCACAGAGGCACACACTATACATAATATCTGGCCGGGTGGCTGTGAGGTAGAGTAAGCTTCCAATGAGAGATCTGTAGGTGGAGATATCAACATCCTTGCCGTTCTCTGCCTTGCTTAGTTTGTCAGTGGTAGCCATAGGAGTCTTCATATGTTTAGCATCCACCATATCAAATTTCTTCAGCATGTTGATTGCATACTTAGTCTGAGAAATGAAGATGCCATTGTGTCGTTGCGAGATCTGAAGACCAAGAAAGTGACTTAGTTCTCCCTCCAAGCTCATTTGAAAAGATGAGGCCATTGCTTCAGTGAACTCTTTGACTAAACGGTCATGGGTGGCACCAAACACAATGTCGTCTACATAAATTTGGGCAATGAGCATCTCGGTCTTGACAATCTTTATGAAGAGTGTAGTGTCGGCATTACCACGAGTGAAACCAAAGTTCAGTAGAAATTCCGTCAAGCAGCTATACCAAGCACGAGGTGCTTGCTTTAAACCATAGAGTGCCTTGTGGAGTAGGTAGACATGGTCTGGTTTGTGGGGATCCACAAAACCTTTGGGTTGTTCTACATAGGCCTCTTCATCCAATACTTCATTTAGAAAGGCTGCCTTGACGTCCATCTGCCGTAGTGGAATATTTTTGTAGCAAGCCACCGCAATAAGGAGTCTGATTGACTCTATGCGTGCCACAGGGGCAAAAGTTTCGTCAAAATCAATTCCCTCTACTTGGGTGTACCCTTGAGCAACTAAGCGTGCCTTGTTGCGCACTATTTGATTGAATTCATTGGTTTTGTTCTTATAGATCCACTTAGTGCCAATCACATTCACATTCTTGGGTCTAGGAACCAGAGACCACACTTTGTTTCGTTCGAACTCATGTAGCTCTTCTTGCATCGCCGCAATCCAAAATTCATCATTGATGGCTTCCTTAATATTTTTGGGCTCAATTTCAGAGACAAAACTCATAATGCCCACATCCGGAGACATAAATGCCAAATTTGAACGAGTGTTTGGATAGGTGGCGGGCAAGGTGGTGGTAGAGTGAGTAGAGCGAGTAACTCGTTGATTAAGATCTCCTATCATTTGTTGATCCGGATGTCTCTTTCGAATGTATGCGGGAGGACCCGAGTTAGGGACTCCGGTGCATTGGGTTCCAGCACGAATGCTAATCCTATTAATCACATAGCAAGCGGCGCTATGTGCTTCAGCCCAAAACCCCTTTGCCATACCCGCAGACACCAACATCACCCTTGCCATTTCTTGCAAAGTCATGTTCTTCCTATCCACAACACCATTTTGTTGAGGCGTCTTGGGGGCAGAGAATTCGTGATGAATTCCCTTGCGAGTGCAATACTCAACAAATACACTATTTTGAAACTCTCCACCATGGTCACTTCGAATTCGTTGGATTCTCTTGGCATGGGTAGTACGGATTTTCCGAGCAAGGGATCGAAAATTTTCAAATGCCTCATCCTTAGTACCAAGGAAATTTACCCAGGTAAACCTAGAGTAATCATCAACAATAACTAGCGTGTACCACTTGTTCCCAAGACTTTGAACTTCCATAGGACCCATAAGATCCATATGTAGCAACTCAAAACACTCAGTTGTCCGGGTAAGGGTAGAGAGAGCTGGGTGTGGAGACCTCGTTTGCTTTCCCATGAGACAGTCTCCACAAACTCTTTTATCGAACTTGGGCAAGCTCTCTTTACCTCTGACTGCCTTTATTTGAACCAACTTCTCAAGGTTACGAAGGCTGGTATGACCAAGTCTTTGATGCCAGATATCTATCTCGTCATGGGTAGAGGCATTCAGACAAGATTCACTGATGGCATAGCAGTTGTTCTTTGCTCGGGCAGCAGTGAGAATACACTCCCCTTTTGCGTTGAAAACTTCACAATTTTCCTTGTTGAACTTCACATTTAGTTCATCATCACACAATTGGCTAATGCTTATAAGATTAGCACAAAGACCATCTACCAGTAAAACGTTCTTTAATGCGGGTAGACCTTTCACATTTAGGGTACCACTACCCACAATACTTCCCTTTCCTCCTCCTCCATACGTGACGGGACCTCCGGAGTGTGGAACAAAATCGATCAGGGATTCTTTGGTTCCGGTCATGTGTCGGGAGCACCCACTATCAAAATACCATGTCTCTTTTGTAGTGCCCTTAGCCACAGTGAATGCAACATTGCATTTTACTTCTTCTTCCCTCCTTCTCCAAACTTGTTTATTCTTTGTTGTCACTGGTGTGGGAAGAGCTGCTTTGACTTTCCACACTAGTTTAGCTTGACTATGGATAGGTTTCAAGATGGGTCTCCAAACTTGTCTCAACCTCACACTGTGCATATTTAAGTCATCAATACGCTTGTAGCAAAAAGGTTTGATATGTCCCTTCTTCCCACAATAATCACACACGTAGACTTTCTTATAATGGACAAGAGCATTTTTCTTCCTCTGAGTGGGTATGCTCACATCAGATTCAGGAGCAGAGGTAGAGCCGGACGGTCCAGCTCTAATGGAAGAAGTAGAGGTAGAGTTCGATGTCTTGGATCGATTCGTGACATTACGGGTGAAATTTTTCTTGTTGTAGGTAGACCCTGAAATAGTTGTAGGTGTCAACATGGACATAGAAGCATTTTGGGTTTGAGGATTCGTAGTAATGCGTTTGAGAATTTTCACATTCGAGGTAGAGTCCAAGTTTCCTTTGGATGTTCGAGCATCCTCCGGCTTAGCCATATTAGATTCAATGATAGTTTTGTCATTACCACGCACAAATTTAGGACAAGCATTAAGAGAATCGGAGTAAACGGAATCAAAGGTTTCCTTAAAGCCAAGACCAAAATGCTTGGTGTTAACACAGTTCAACATAGAGTTAAGCTTAGAAGTGCCAGTGTTAAGCTTTTTAAACAGACAATTTGCAACATCCAATTTGTCCTTTGCTTGATAAAGCTCCTTGGTGCGCATGGCATAGCCTTCCTCCATCTTGGCTAGAGAATCTCTGAGAAAGTCCTTCTCGGAGTCTTCCTTGTTGACAATCGCCTCCAGCTCCTTCACCTTCTTCAACGCTCTCTCCAGCTCCAACATCACAACATCAAAGTCCTTCTTGTTCACCTTCTCAGCAGAGGGGGTAGAGGTGGCATCCTTCTCAGTCATACCTGCAATCAAAGAGGTATAGCAAAAAATATTTTCATGAGTGGCCAAGTCAGCTTGGTCTACCTCATACTCTTCATCACTCTCACTATCAATAGCACTTAAGAGTGCATTCACATTATTTGTCTCCACAATCTTTCCCTGCTCTTCCTCAGACGAGTACAAAGAGTCATCTCCATCAAACACCAAATAGCTAACATCCATATTGTTTTTCCGGTGTAGGTTTGGGCACTCATTCTTCACATGCCCCATACCCTTGCACTCAAAGCACTTGATCTTAGACATGTCCTTGCCAGGGGTGCTGGCAACAAACCTACGGTTGGGGCTATACCCTTTAGAGCCAGCAGCAGGTGGAGTGGAGTAGGAATTTCCAGGGCTCCTTTGGTTGCGGAATTGTTTGAACCTTCTCTTCCTCTTGATGTCTTGGCGGACCCAGTAGCTAACCGAATCTTGGAGAGCAGCAAACTTATCGGGATTGGGAGAGTTGAGAAGAGAAAGAGCTTCACTCTCATCGTCAGAGTCTTCAGCTAGAAAAGCATTCTGATCAATAGACTGAGAAAGATGTGTAGCTCCTGTGTTGTTAGAGGTAGAGCTGGAGCCACTCTGAGTGATAGCAAGTGCCTTCATTGAATTTTCAAAAGGAGTCATGGAGTAGGACTTGTCCTTCAACTTCAGATTCAACTCATAGTTCTTTAAGTGACTCATCATCTCGTTGTAGTCCCCAGAGAGACCAAGCTTAGTATCTTCCATAGTTGTCACTTTGACAGAGAACTTCTCTGTTACACCTCGAAGAACTTTAGTACAAATGAGTGGTGGAGGTATAGGATCTCCAAGTTCTTGGCATTCGCTGACGATAGCCATAATTTTGTTAAATAAAGAGTCAAGGTCCTCATCTTCCCTCATCTCAAGTTTTGTGGAAGGTAGTAGTAAGTCCTCTTAGCTTAGACCTTTTGATACTCTCACTTCCTTCGCACATTCTTTCCAATGTGTCCCACACATGCTTAGCGGATACAAGGTGCCTCACGACCGAAAACATATGGACGTCGATGAGATCGGTGATAATGTGGATGGCCTTCGAATTGAAGGTAGCAGCTTCATGTTCGGCACTAGTCCACGTAGTTTCGTCCTTCACACGCACATCACCGTCTCCATCAGTGTAAGTTGGCGGACTCCACCCATGTAGAACAGCCGCCCATACACGTGAGTCTACGTTCTTCAACTTCAGCCTTGTCTTGCTCTTCCAGTAGGAGTAGTTTGTCGAGTTGAGAATTACGAGTTTTAGGACGGTAAATGACTCCATCGTAGAATCTCTTCCTAGGATCACACCGAAAGGGGTGAACTCGCTCTGATACCAATTGAAATTGTGTATATTGTACTATGATCTACCTATAGAGAAGTAGTGAAGGGTAGAGTACAATTACTTAACACAATTTGAGATTCTATAAAGTAAACTTGTATTGATCTTGTAATGGGTGGAACCACTTTACAAAACATCTACAAAATTCTAGCGAATCTTGTAGAAAGGTCACACGACCAAAAACTAAGTCTAGGTAGAACTAATCTAGCGATGAGTACTACTAAGACTAAATAGAGGGTACGACCGGAGCTTTCTAGCGAAGTCTCTCGGTCTACAATAATTCTCTCTCTAGAATATGTCTCATCAAAAGAGTAATGAATGAATTCCAACAACCCACTATTTATAGGCATCGATAAGTAGGGTTTCCGGAATTCACGCTTAATGGGCCAAGCCCATGACGGCCCAATGGAACAACCGAGCCCAAGGCATCTCCAACGAATATTCCATT
Source organism: Euphrasia confusa (assembly GCA_954870475.1). NCBI lineage: Eukaryota > Viridiplantae > Streptophyta > Magnoliopsida > Lamiales > Orobanchaceae > Euphrasia > Euphrasia confusa. The sequence goes on from OX940969.1 coordinate 13,346,954, forward strand.
GTTCCGTACTTGATGAACGTAGCTCTACCCGCTGCCACACTAGCATGTGTTCGCGCTTCGAGCTTGTTGCATGCACAGTTAGTTTACTTCGTATTTTCTTCTTTGACTTGAATTCTTCTAGCGAAGTCTTCTAGTCGCACCCGTGGCTGACTTCATTCCTTAGCAGTCATTCCCTCAGCCCCATGTCTATCTGTGCTTGCTCCGTGTCCATCAATGTGTTAGCACTGATTCAAGATCTTCATACGTTAGAACTTGAACTCTCTTGTTGGTGGTGCAATAGTGAATTCGAGGACCACACTGGTATACATAGAACCACGTGGGTCATTCACAATTGTGCACACAGAGAACTCCATGTTGTTTGTATCGCCAAGTCCGCTAGTCCAACACTGAGTACGCTTTGCATATCGTGGCTCCAGGAAGGGCCACTTGTATTTCCCAGTTAGCACTACTCATACCTAGCAGACTTGTGTGAATTTAATCAATTAAACCAAACAAACAATACACATGAAGTTACTACAAAACAATAGTGTATAGTTCAACGTAGTTCAAACAAGAACAACATAGTTATATGTTGAACTAGGAAGAACTACACACTAACAGAAATGAACCACTCCAGTTCTTAGCAATTTTTCAGAGCTTCATTGTCTTCAAGGTTTCGGATTTATTTATTTATTTGGTAAACAGAATTCTTGAAGGGGTTAAATTTTGAAAGATAAACTGGGTGATTATCTATTAAATATACATTCCCCTTCCCTGGTTACTCTTTATTACTGAAGTATACTTGCTTTCAATTTTATTCTTCTAGCGCTTCTTAAGCGCCAAGGCATTAATGTGAAGGGTCTTCTCAAAGCAGAAGCCCCTAAAGAAGCAGAGGCCCAATTATGTATAGTTTGCACATGGGATTCAAAGGTGAGTTGCTAACAGCTTTGTATGTTTTTCTATGTGTGTCTATGTGCGTTTTCTCTCCTGTTTTTCCTTAATTCCTCGAGTCATACTCATAGGTCTGTTATTTAAAATTAAATTTGATTGTTCATTCATTCAACCGATTCTTTTTTCACTTTACTGCTTCATAATGAACAGGTATGGCGCGTGGATGGTCAACAGTGAACTCTTCTTTATGAAGACCAGTCTAAGCTGTGCTGTGGAGAAGAAAAATATGAAAGTCTTATAATTTTTAGCAATTTATTTTATCTGTGTTATTACTTATTACCTTGTTTTGAATAAGGCTTTTCAAATGGCAAATTCTGAGTTGGTAAACGTTTCAGATTATTAATGGTGTAATACTGAATAAAATCAGTTGAAAACTAAGATATTTTCTTAAGACGACTTTTTTCTTACTAATAATATTTAGACATAATATTTTCCAACTTTATATGCTTGTAACGGAGAACTATTTAAAAATACTCCTAAAATTCATTGAAAATATTATGTCTAACACTTCCAAGTTCCAACTAACACCATAAACAATTTATGATTCTTCAGCATGAAAAAATGTTAAATTCTAGACAAAAGCAACTTTATAAAATGCTGCTACTAATTGTTTGTTTTGGCAGTCTTATATATAATTATTAATCGGGTTATCGATCATGCTCTATAGGAAGATAGGGTATCAGCAGTTTCACAGGAAAGCATGATGGTTGAAGCTCTGAAGTTTGTACCCACTCAGGTAAAATTACGTCCCTTGATGATCTCTAAGTTTATTTTTTCATTTCTCAGTAAAACTTTCTTCTCGATATTTGTCTCAATAATTAATTTGTTGTGCATTATTAGGCCTGCATACATGAAGGAAATAAAACACTTCAATTATTTGCAATTTTTCAGAGCTTCATTGCCTTCAGGGTTTCGGATTTATTTATTTATTGGTGATGTGTTGTGGCTATAAATTTTCATTCTTTTTTCTGTTTGTCCCTAAGATGGACTAGCAATGTTTTATCTTCAAGGAAGTGGGCCCCGGAAATATGCAGGAATTCAAGTTGATCCTGTAAGCACTCTTTTTTTTCTATTAGTTTTGTTCTTCTTCCCTCTTTGTATTAAACAGCTAGAAATTCCTTTGTACTCATGCAACTATTGTAATTTCAAAAATAATGTATTAAGCTTCTCTTATTACTTTATGTTTTCTAATATTCAGGTGTAAATCTAAATACCAGATAATTTGTAGGATTAAAGAAGCTAAAAAATTGGGTTAATTAACTTAATTTATGTTTGATGTTTACCTGTGATATATTGCATTAGGCCATTTGATAAAATGCATTAAAATTCTATATTGCATTAGGTCTTTTGATATAATGCATTAAAATTCTAATCAACATCTTTTTTCATATTGCAATATATTTGCCTATATTGGATATCATATAATACCATTTGTAAATATTAAATTAAGAAGTGTAGGTTGTGAAGGGAGGAATTGTCCTTTTTTTTTCAAACCATCCCTACAATAATAGTTTGCCCCAAAGTGCGCTTGTTTGTGAAAAATCTCAAAGATAAATCATTTACCCATATCTCACTTTCTCTGTCCCGCGTATTTTGGCGGGACTCGTAGGTAAGGAGTGTAAGAAAAATAGTATATTTATGATGATAAAGTAGTCGCATGAAGTGTTTAACTGATTGAATAAAGTAAAGGGTAAATTTTATGATAATAAAATATTATGAGGGTTTAGTGCTGGAAAAAGTAATGGCATGAAGTGCAAATAAGTATACTGATGAGAACAATTATGACAAGAGATTTGGAAAAGTCTACCAAAGAAGGAAACTAACTTGAGGAAGAAAAGTATTATTTCTTTTTGAAATATTTTGTCTACAGCTTATTTCGCTGGTTGCTAGGATAATTCAAGACCTTTGTCTTGAGTTGCTAGAATTACCTCTCTCGAGGTTTTATCAATTGGTATCAGAGACCACAATCTCGATCAACACACTCAACTATGGTGTCTAATCGCAGGAGGTTCAAGACTATCGAAGAATCCATCTCAAAGATACAGGAGATGATGGAAACAATGTCCATACAATTGGGAAACTCTAATCACAGACCCCTACATGATGAGAGACAGTGGTATTCGAAGGATAATGCCACTGTGAACGAGGGCTCCAATCGAAACCGACGACGCAGTGAAGATAATGCGCGTTTTAGGGATGCCCAGCGTGCGAGAAGTTACCACAGCGGCACGCGCCCTATCCGAGGAGAACATGAGTCGCGTCCGCAGCAGTACAAAAGAATGCATCACGCAGGACGCAAACGAGAGCGGACAGATCGGTCACAAATTAACCCAACTGCCACTCGCCACGGACCATTCCATAGAGATGGTTCAGAAACAGAGGACGAAAAAGAAGCGAACTCACAAGACGGGTCCATGAGTGAATCAGATGCCGAGTCGTCGGAAGCAAGCCGCCAATCCATGAGCCGCCAATCCGAGAGACCAGAGGACCATCGTCTACGAGGAATCAGACTCGATTTTCCTAAATTTGGGGGAGGAGATCCACTAAATTGGATTGACAAAGCCGAACAATACTTTCATCCATGATATACGAATGAAAGATTGCGTGCAAATTGCGTCATACTATTTAGATGACGACGCTCGTCAGTGGTGGCGTTGGTTTGAACAGGTCAATGAAGGGGGCGAAATCACGTGGGCTGAATTCAAAAAAGGGATTGTGTCTCGCTTTGACACTTCACATAACGAAGATGTTAACGAAGCCCTAAGTAAGATACGACAGACAGGTAATTTTCGCGATTACTTGCGAGAATTTGAAAAATTAATGAGTCGGGCACCCCATTGGCCACCGAGCGCTTTGTTAGGCGCATTCATGGCAGGATTAAAGTCTGAATTAGCAATTGAGTTAAAGATGTGGGAGCCGCACGATCTGCAAGAAGCCATCAAATTGGCTGCACGAAAAGAAGAACAATTGCGTCTTGCACGAGGAATAGGAATGCCGACTCGACCATCTATACCCAACAGATCACTTCCCTTTAATCGTAACCTAACTCACGGTCCGCCACCAGCAGCTGTATTCCCAACAAAAACCCCCGGGGGGCCGATTATTGGACGTGGTCGAGTACAATTATCCAATGAGGAAATTAATCGACGTCGGCAAGCTGTTCTATGTTTCACATGCAATGAAAAATACACGTGGAATCACGTGTGCCCTAATGCTAAGGTGATGAGTTTGATCGTTGACGATGTGATAATTAATAATGAAGTCGACCCCCTCCGATTTACGACGAGGACCCAACTGATGAAAATGTAGAGCACCAAGCTTCTGAAAATATCTTAAACGAGTTTCACCAAATCAACGGTGAATAGCGAGGGCGTGCCTTACGCCTTAGGGGCGCAATCAATAAACAACCTGTTACAATTTTGGTGGATAGTGGAGCTTCCCTAAATTTTATATCTACATCACTTGCATTTTATTTGCAATTGCCAGCCACTCGAGGCGAAAGAGGGATAAACGTGGTAGTAGGAAACGGACAAACTGAGATTTGCAATGCTTGGTATGATCGTGTGCCGGTGGTAGTACAAGGAATACACTTTCAAATGACTTTTGTTGAACTACCTATGCCACACCTGGATGTGATTTTTGGGTGGCCTTGGTTTGACACAGTAAGTCCTTTGGTCATGGATGCAAAGGAGTTGTCATGTAATTTTTGGTTAGGAGATGAACTGGTATTACTAAAAGGAATTGGATATACCCCTCCAGAGCAGGTGGACTTTCACTTAATTGATAAAGAAAGGGCCTTGGGCAGCGAACTCTACTGGCTTACTTCGGTTGGAGTAACAAATGATACAAACTGCCCGAATAACATTCGCTGTCCGGACGACGATCTGCCACCCGATGTGAAGCGATTGTTAATTGAGTTCGACGAGGTCTCGAAACCACGGGGGACAGTCCCACCGGATCGGCCTTGGGACCATAGAATTCGTTTAATTGACGAATCTAAACCAGTGAATGTTGCTCCGTATCGGTATGCGCATTACCAAAAGGATGAGATCGAGAAACAAGTCGAAGAGATGATGGAATCCGGATTGATTCGCTATAGCACCAGTCCATTCTCTTCTCCTGTTTTGCTGGTCAAGAAAAAAGATGATACATGGAGGTTTTGTACAGATTATAGGGCATTGAACATGGCGACAATTAAAGATCGATTTCCGATTCCAACCATTGATGACATGCTGGATGAGCTACATGGTGCCACATATTTTTCAAATCTTAATTTAAGGGCAGGATATCACCAAATAAGAGTACATCCCGACGACATCCACAAAACAGCGTTTCGTACCCACAGTGGCCATTATGAATATATTGTCATGCCTTTTGGCCTCTGCAATGCACCCTCGACTTTCCAGGCGATTATGAACCATATATTTCGCCCACATCTTCGAAAATTTGTCCTAGTATTCTTCGACGACATCCTCGTGTATAGCCAATGTTGGAATGACCACATCAAGCATCTGCGAACAGTCCTGGAGATCTTAAGAGGTAATGAATTTGTGATCAAACTTACTAAATGCTTCTTCGGAGTTCGGGAGGTAGAGTACCTAGGTCACTTCATCTCACAGGAAGGTGTACGAGTCGACCCTCGTAAGATCGAGGCAGTTCGACAATGGCCAACGCCCACTAACGTCACAGAATTGAGGGGTTTTTTGGGCCTAGCTGGTTATTATCGGAAATTCTGTGCCAAATACGGGGAGAAAGCTCGGCCATTACATAACTTGACCAAGAAAAATAAATTTTTGTGGACAACCGATGCTCAAGCTGCATTTGACGCACTAAAAGAAGCTATGAGCTCGACTCCAGTCTTATCTTTGCCTAACTTCAATGAGGGCTTTGTGATTGAAACCGACGCTTCGGGGTTTGGCATTGGGGCTGTTTTATCACAAGGGGGACGCCCGATCGCGTATATGAGCAAGGGGATTGCACAGTCTAAGAGTTCGTGGTCCATATATGAAAAAGAAATGTTGGCAATATTAGAAGCTGTTCGTTGTTGGAGACCGTATCTCGTAGGTCGTCGTTTCAAAATTATCACTGACCAACGCAGTTTACGATTTCTCCTCGAGCAACGCATCACCACGCCTGAGCAACAAAGGTGGATCGCAAAATTGGTAGGATTTGATTATGAGATAGCTTACCGACCAGGCAAGGAAAACACGGCTGCCGACGCACTGTCACGACGACCTAACGGAACCGTTCAGCCACACACGTCACCCTCAGATGACTTGGCACTCACAGCCATATCAGCCCCGGTTTCTAGTATATGGGATGAGATTGCTGCGGCTACTAAGCAAGACATCGAGTTGGGCCCTATCCTCCAGCAAGTTGTTGATGGGACTACACTTTCTCAGGACTACGCAATTCGCAATGGATGTCTTTCCCTGAATGGGAAAATTGTAATTCCATCAGGCGAACTCAGAGTACGTCTACTTCGGGAATTCCATGATTCAGTTTTTGGTGGCCATTCGGGTATCTTACGAACGTTTAAAAGGCTTTCCCAAGTGTTTACATGGCCTGGACAGAAACAAGACGTGATCGCACACATTCGCGCATGCGACGTGTGTCAGCGGAGCAAGTCGGATAGCCGCAGCCAGCGGGCCTCCTAGCCCCATTACCGATCCCGCAACAAGTTTGGACAGATATTTCTATGGATTTCATTACGGGTTTGCCTCGATCTAAGGGAAGAGATACTATTATGGTGGTTGTTGATCATTTCACCAAGTATGCTCATTTTATTGCAATGAGTCACCCCTACACGGCTAAGGATGTCGCTGAATTATTTCTCCGAAACATAATAAAATTGCACGGCATCCCGCAGACCATTGTTTCGGATCGGGATAGGGTTTTCATTAGCACATTTTGGCGGGAGTTATTTCGAATGCAAGGGACGCAATTAAAAATGAGTTCATCTTATCATCCTCAAACCGACGGCCAAACAGAGGTAGTTAACCGTTGCCTCGAACAATATTTGCGATGTTTCACTATCCATAAACCTAAGACATGGGAGGGTTACTTAGCATGGGCAGAGTATTGGTATAACACCACGTACCACAGCTCGATTGGGATGACGCCATTTGAGGCTGTCTACGGCCGTCGAGCACGTCCTATACCACGACACGAAGACGGTTCAACCATGGTGCATGAAGTGGATTTACAGTTGCGTGAGCGGGACGCATTACTCCAGGAGTTACGCTACAATTTGGAAGGTGCTCAGAATCGCATGAAACAATATGCAGACTCTAAACGTCGGCCTGAGGTGTTTGAAGTTGGAGGTTGGGTCTATTTAAAGTTACAACCATACCGCCAGAGTTCAGTTTTCAAAAGGGTCAATCAAAAGTTAGCCAACAAATTCTACGGTCCATTCCAAGTGATGGAAAGAATTGGCGATGTCGCTTATCGGCTCGCGCTGCCATCAGACTCTAAAATTCATCCTGTATTCCACGTCTCATTGCTTCGAAGGAAGATTGGGGATTCAGACCCATCACAAACCACGCTGCCTCCTTATTTCGCGGACGGACACCCCGACCTAACCCCAGAAATGGTACTGGACTATCGCTGGAAGACAACACCAACAGGCCGCCTTCGTGAAGCTCTAGTCGTTTGGCGTTCTTTAGGATTGGATGATGCGACCTGGGAGGCTTGTGATGAGTTACGAGCTCGTTTCCCAGCTTTGAACCTTGAGGACAAGGTTCCAGTTGAAGGGGGGGGGGGGGGGGGGGGGGAACTGATGAGAACAATTATGACAAGAGATTTGGAAAAGTCTACCAAAGAAGGAAACTAACTTGAGGAAGAAAAGTATTATTTCTTTTTGAAATATTTTGTCTACAGCTTATTTCGCTGGTTGCTAGGATAATTCAAGAACTTTGTCTTGGGTTGCTAGAATTACCTCTCTCGAGGTTTTATCATATACATATTGAGGGTGAGGATTATTTTCATGTTCGTGTGCAAACTTATTAGAGACGGACCAAAAAAATGTAAACTTTTGTGGATAGAAAGAGTATTTTCTTTAAAATAATCATTTTCAACTAACAACATTACACAGAGGTACTATTTCACTCCCTCATATTTTTCAAATCATCAATCACCGATGTACTATTTTGCTAGAACATAGTAAAATAATATACTTAGGTCTTTGCTACATTTACATTTCTACTATCTCAACAATAATCGCAAATTCATTGTGCAGCCTTTTTTATTGCTATGCTTGAGAATATCAATTTGTCAACCGCAAAATTTTATTTTTCTTTCACTGATGCAAGTGGTTTCATCATTAAATTTGTCCTACTATTACTTACTACATAGGGGGTCCACTGTCTTTACCTGGTCAGGAAATCTGATAACATCCGAAGCCCTGGAACTTTTCGAAAGGCAACTGAATCTTAATAAGGTCTGACGCTTACTTCTGATGATTGTTTTTCCTTTCCATTATTTGAGTATTTGAGTTCATCCAAGGGGTTTGGACTTGGTCATATGCTTTACACGTGAAATTTTATAATCTAAAGGGGATAACTTCAGGTTCTGCTCTAGATATATAGCCTAATTACACAGACTCAGTTATCTTTCAAATCCGCAAATGCCCCAATATGTTTTGTTTCTACAAGTTGCAACTATCCAGAGCCTGAGGGGGTAAATTGTATAAAAAATACAATCTTAAAGGGGATATTTTAAAGAGCCATATCATGGGTAGTTTTTGTATTTCTCTACCCATTATTGAGTTCATTTAAGGTTTTCAGTCAGCCACATTACATATCATCCTTTATAGTTTAACTGGTAACCTAAAGTATTATTACCCTTCGAAATTTAGCCTTGTCGTATAATAGCTCAATTATCTTTCAAAATTGTAAATAATCCCCGATATGCTTAATTCTATTTTGAATATTCCACCTAGTAGTGGATTTTGAGGGGGTAAATTGTATATCTAATACAAACTTCAAGTAGGTATATACTGTACAAAATAAAAACATTTTTTTTTTGTAATTTTGAAATTTCTTCGAGTCTTATTTGTAAATTCCCATAACCTAAGTAGTGTTTCTTGTGATCCTTCTTAGAATGTTGACATTAAAAAATTTTCGTTATTGTTTCCAAGTGTTGAGAAGGGAGAGGCAGTATCTATCGAGTCTAATTCTTGGCGAGGGAGTTATTAGACACATAATTTCTTTATTTTAGATTCTAGTATGGATGTTTTTATTTGGATGAGGCGAAAGACAGAGGGTCCACCGTCTTTCCCTAGTCAGGAAATCTGACAACATCCGAAGCTCTGGAACTTTCTGAAATGCAACTTAATCTTATAAAGGTCAGACTTACTGTTGTAGATTTTTTTCCTTTCCATTGTTTGAGTATTGGAGTTCATCAAAGGGTTTGGACTTGGTCACATGCTGTCTAAAGGGAATAATTTCTACAAGTTGCAATTATCGAGAGCCTGAGGGGGTAAATTGTATTACAAATGCAATCTTCAAGGGAGTATTTATAATTTTACAGCACGTCTTTTTTTTAAAGTGCCATCTTTTATAATCTAACTGAGTAACCTAAGGATTGTTGTCCTTTGAAATTTAGCCTAGTCATGTAAAAGCTCAATTACCCTTCAAAATCGCAAATGATCCGGCAAATTATTAGGCGGAATCTGTCTCCGAGACCAAAGCACACAACTTCTAACACTAAAAACAAAAGGCAGTGCATATCTCAAAACAGAAAACTAAAAGTATGAAATCTAGGGTTTTGAAAGTTCTAAAAAAAATCAAATGCAAGGTGTCGACTATACATAGGAGAGTGGGAGCCCATGGGAAAGGTCTTCTTGTACGATACCTGACGTCATCTTGAATCTTGATGTCATGATACTTTCAGGCTTCACTAGATAGCGCATAGCGCCTAACACAAGTACGACTAAGTTTTGGATGCTTTACCTTGAAGCTTTGCTGGATGGCGCATAACGCCTAACCCAACTGCAATGTTAAGTCACCAAGTGTTGAGAACCTTATCTTTAGCCTTCACTCAGAGTATCTACGCATTGCGCATGCTTCGTTGTACCCCTTTGGGGACATCATGTGTAGTATGGGCGCTGGCGCTGCTTTGAGTGCTGCACAATAAAGTTGATCATACCTGCAAGAATGATAAGAAAAAAAAGCATATAGTGTTATGCCAAAACATACATTTACAGAATGTAATAGAGTTTTGATGTGATTCTGGGTATTGAGTTTTGATGATTCTGGTTATTGAGTATTAATGATTTTTGTTATAGAGACATGGAAAGTATATGTATAGTTTCATTGTTTGTTGGAATTCAGACGCCTAATTCTGAATTCTTCTTGGTTTTTTTATTTGAATTCTTCTTGCTTTAATATATGTTGGCAGAATCTTCTCAACATCATAATGAAACATCCTCAAAATTATATTTAGGGTTCAAGAAGAATTTGTTCTGTTTCGGTGACTTTCAATATAGTGGGAAAAAAACATAAAGCATTAATGCATAAAGATTGGTTATATGAATAAGTGTTACTTTTTATTATTGGAATGAGTACTAATCATTAAATAAGAAAAACTGATGAAATCATGAGATCTTGATCAAGAAGATTCTACATAACCGACTCTTCGAAACACCAACAGGCGACGAAGCAGCTGATGAAAACTGTAATGGGCAGGACCCTCTTATTCTTGTTATGGTCCATGTTGGCAATGTCATCGGCCGCATCGGATATATCATCGAGCAGAAGTTGTCGCTCTCGACTCTAGGCCTCGGGCACGGGGCCCACATTGTCATGTATTCCCTGCTCAGCAACACTTGTTCCAACTCACGATCACCATATTCGTCCTCACTGTCTTCATCGTCACGTTTGGGCCGAGGAGTAGTAGCTTCCAGCTCCAGCGATATGAAAAATTGATCCGAGGAGAAATCCTTGTTATTCGGATTAATATTTAATCAGCCGGTCAGGGTCCTGGGAGTGATCCTCGGACACAACATAATAATCATCCACCGGACATGAGCAGTCCACGCGATCCATCCAGATGGGAATTAATAAATCGAAGAATTAATGGTTGTGGTATTAAAGTTCTTGAAATTACTAGGTATATATACTTTTTCTTGCTATTTGGTAGACCTAACAATAATATCATATCGTATCACCGGGATTTTCGATTTCATTCTCTTTAATTGCGTTCAAATATTTTTCAAAATATTCACATTTTATTAGAGCGGAAGAGAATATTTGTTCAAATATTTTTCAAACTAATCACATTGTATTAGAGAGAGCGGAAGAGAATATTTGTTCAAATATTTTTCAAAATAATCTCATTTTATTAGAGAGAGCGGAACAGAATATTTTAACGTTTGAAAATGAACTAAAATTATTTTCCTTCCATAATATTGAATCAAAATAATAAGATTAAATTTGATAATTAAGGTGAATTAAGATAACACTACTGAAGTTGTTTGTAAAAGTTATCCCAAAATGTTGATAATGTCGATATATGTAATCGTATTGTATTTATATTTTATTTGATAATGTCATAGTTATTTGTATTTATATTTATTATTATCATTAAATAAAATAAAATAAGAAAAATGACAATAAGGCCAATTTTTAACATTTTTTGACCAATAAGGCCAATCTCTAATTTTCGTGTCAATTAGGTCTTTTTGTTTCAATTGAGCCAAAAAAATATATAAGGAATGACGAAAATACCCTTCTCCCAAAATTCAATTCTAATCTCAGAATACGGATATAGAGATCTGTGAGATCGAGAGCGAGATATCGAGCCCGTCGAGCCCCCGGAATTTCGCCGCCGGATTTTTCACCATAGCGTCGAGATCAGGGATGGTCAAGTGCGGCAGGTCCAGCAGCCCGTGGGCCGCCGCTGCCCCCTTGCGGTGGATCTCGACGAATCCGACGACCGCGGCCCCTCCTATGCGCGCTCATCTGCGCGCTCGACATCCTCGTCGTCGCCTTCGCGAGCACCGCGATGGCCGCCGTCATAGTATCCGGCAAGGCGAGGTGGTCTCCGGGATTGCGGAGGACCGACGATCGCGATTATCGTTCGCCCCGCGCGTCCGATTTGTCGTTTACCTCGACTCCGACCTCGTCCTCGTTGACAACATGGCTAAACTCGCCCTGTTCAGTGTGCACAGAGATATTCGGGAACGAAATGCATGGAGACGCGAAAGATGATGATCAATTTTCTGCACGGGGCCTTGAGGTAAATTAAAACTTTGTTGCTCGACCATTCATCTTATTTCAATATGTTCTAATTGAGTCGATTTCTGATTTGTGATTATTGTTGGTTGTGTTTTTGTTCAATTTTGATTTACCTGTTCTTCTGTATTGATGTTGGGATGAGTTGTCTTGTGAGTTGTTGCTTGTAGGGCTGAAAAATCGAACTAAGCTACACAATGCTTGACTCGAGATTGTTAAAGCTACACATCTTATTTTGGTTTGTTAACATTATGAATAAAGCTTGAACAAGAATGAAGTATCACATCACTTTATCTTGACTCCATTAAGGCTTTTTCGATCTCGATTTGATTATTTGTGTAAGACAATGTGTTTATTATATCAAATTTCAAGTCCAAATACCTGGTGTTGCAGTTAGACTTTTTTTTTGTATTTATCTTCTTTTGGAATGGAAAATGTATGACCTGTGACTCAAATACAGTATACGCCGTCTTCCTAATACTTTTGTTCTTTTAAATGACAGATGAGTACGTCATGCAATGGCTGCAAAAGTCCAGATACTATCCTGTCAAAGGAAAACCGTCTTTTGACGGTGGATGATTGCCCGATGATATCGAAGATGGGCACTCGAGGGGATGCATATTCTGTGACTTTCAAGCATGATTTTTCATGCATGTATTAGTTGTTCGTGTGTGTTCTTCCGAAATCATACGCAATCAATTTTAATCTTTGAATTATGTGTATCTACAGAACTCGTTGTCAATACAATAAATCATTTTCTGGATTATATTCGGTGTTTTTTAATGATATTCAGTGTATTTTTTAATCAAACAGTGTATTCATGTGACATTCATTGTTTTTCATTCCTATTCAGTGTGTTTCATCCTTATTCAGTGTTTCATTCTTATTCAGTGTTAAAATATGACATTCAGTGTTAAAATATGACATTCAGTGTGTTAAAATATGACATTTAGTATGTTCAGTGTTAAAATATGACATTGAGTGTGTTAAAATATGACATTCAGTATGTTCAGTGTTAAAATATGTCATTCAGTGTTAAAATATGTCATTCACTGTTAAAATATGACATTCAGTGTGTTCAGTGTTAAAATATGTCATTCAGTGTTAAAATATGACATTCAGTATGTTCAGTGTTAAAATATCTCATTCAGTGTTCAAATATGACATTCAGTATGTTGTTATTCAGTGTAATTTTATAACATTCAGTGTGAAAATCTGGCATTCAGTGTTGATGTTAATGTTTTTGTGTCGATTTTCCGTGTCCTTATGTGTATGAGTTGTCCCATTTGAGTTGTTTTCTTGAGTAACCCTCGTGGTTTTGGTACGTTTGATGCGTTTGTTGAGTATGCAGGTATATGAGCATGCATGTGTTGAGGGAGTCGAAGAAACGAGCGAAAACGAGCCAAGACGAAGACGAGCCGCAGCTCCCAGCACCAGGCGCCCGCCTGGCCCCACCCAGCGATCGCCTGCCTCAAACTTCAGAGGTTCAGAAAACCTCACCAAGCGACCGCTTCCTTGGCAAGCGGTTGCCTGCCCGATGTCGCGAGCGCTCGCCCATGCCTCAGGCAGTCGCCTGCTCTCAGCTTCAGAGACGCAGCAAATCACACCAGGCGACCGCTCCTCTCCCAGGCGATCGCCTGCCGGCCAGCGCGGGCGGTCGCCTCCTCCCCTCTGCGCTCGCTTGCCCCCTCTTTCAGCTTTGACTCGCGTTTTGACCCCCGTTTTTCGATACTACTTATTGGGATTTGAACCTAGGGTTTTACCCACTTCTTTTCAGACTTTTATTTTCGTTTTTCGGAGAGAACTTGGTACTAGTAACATCTAGGTTTTGATTATTGCTTTGGATCTTGAATTTTGTGTTTTCGGATTCGGAAAAAGTCGGAGATTTCCGCCGACGGGTACTTTGGTTTGAATTTGGACGGGTACTTTGGTTTGAATTTGAGTAACGATCTAGTAAGTTTTCCTGCTTTCAATTTTCGTATTCTTCAATTTCATGTTAGATTAATTGCTTTGATTATTTTTTTACTTCCGCAAAATTGTTTTCATGAATTTTTATTTTCAAAAACGTAATTCTTTTTCAAACAAAAACATGAGTAGCTAAATCCCTTTTCTAGGGCTAGGGATGATCGATTCTCTCTACTAAGGTTGAATTTGAATCTCGAGATTGAATAGATGCCTACCGGCGACGGACGTATCAACCCTAGTTCATAGATTCGAATTCACACCGAAGTATAGAATCGTGATTCCCGAAACTCTAGTTCATTTATTACTTGATTTCAAAAACAACTTTACTTGCTTTTAAATTCGCTTCCTCGTCTTTTCAATATTTAGCTAATTTTTAGAATTAGACAAAACCAAAAATCAACTCTTGCATTATGCTATTTCTCTTCAATATCCCCGTTGCAAACACATAGACACAAATACGGCCGATAGTAGTGTTCCTCGAGAGATCGACTCGGGAAAGTTGCTTTAGCAATTAGTTCGTTTAATTTATTTGATTTTTGACGCTACAAAAACGACTTAATCAAATTGACGCCGTTGCCGGGGAACACTTTAGGCACTAGTATTAGTGTTTAGGTGTTTGCAACATTTTCTTTTTTATTTTTCTTTTTATTTATTTTACTTGAGCAGGTGCGTTTGATTGTTTGTTTGTCTTTGTTGGTGCATGGTAGGTACACGAAGAGCGAATACCGAGCTTGCACCCATGATAGAAAACATCAACAGACGCAAGAGCATCAGTCGGTGCACGAAGTTAGGCGAAGACTCCTCGTCTGACTCTACCACTACCGATTCCGAACCCGAGACCGAAACCGTAACCATGAACGAAGAAGAAACCCGTGACGTCGACAACCGAAACGGAAACAACAGAATCAACAACAACGTTAAGAACAACAACAACAACAACAACAACAACAACAACTACCGTGCACCACCACCCCTCTTTGGAGATTTGACGCATCCGCAAATCGACAGTGCTAGCTCATGCATCGTCCTAAGTGATGCCGCCCGGAGATACGACCTCAAGGCACACCATCTTGCTCAGCTTCCTCAGTTCTCCGGAACCACTAACGAGGATGCACTCAACTTCATCAGGGAATTCTACACAGCCTTGCATGCCTTCCCCCTCGGAGCACTCGATGATGATCAGCTCCGGTTGAAGTGTGTCCCGTATGCCTTGAGAGATAGGGCGAAGAACTGGCTACTATCCTTGGAGTCAGACTCGATTACCACCTGGGCGGACATGTACCGGGAGTTCATCACTCAGTTTTATCCTCAGCAGAAGACCTTCGACTTGAAAGGTCAGATTTGTGCCTTCGAGCAAGAACCGGGGGAGTTTTTCCATGAGGCTTGGGAGCGATTCAGAAGCCTACTGAGACAGTGCCCATATCACGACCTCACTCCCAATTCGATCATCCAGTTCTTCTACAAGGGTTTGAGCAGAGAGGATCAGAGAGAGGTGAAAACCGCAGCCGGCGGAAATATCAGTGGTCGGAACAGTGATGAGATGACGGAGATCTTCAAGTCACTATCAGCTGAGTCGAGGCAAACGAGCTCAAGGGGAAGTAGTAGCTATGTCAGACCCGAGGGAAGCGTCAATGCCCAGTTGGCAAAGCAAGTTGCCGACCTACCAAAGAAAGTTCAGATGCTTGAGACCACTGAGGAGCAGCCCAAGCGACAGATCTATCGAGTAGAACCATGTAGCTTATGTGGGGAGATAGGCCATTTCTCGAGCACTTGTGGCCAGGGCATGCCATCTCCACCTCAGATGATGGATCAGAACTACGGTCCCGAGGTACAGGTGAATGCAATGCAGGGGTACAACCAACAAGGGAATCAGAAGTATGACCCTTATTCCAACACGTACAACCCGGCATGGAAAAATCACCCTAATTTCTCGTGGAAACAAGCCCGCCAGAAGACTCGTCAGGACGAGGAGCACGCTTTTCATGTTACCCAGTACGCTCAGATGATTGCCATGTTCCGAGGGCCACAGTACCCACCACCCGAGCCATGAGAATCGACCGTACCTTCGTACGGTCGCGGTATGTACATAGAGTCTTTTATTTCTTGTTTTGAGTCGTGTTTCTTTTATTATTTTGGTTTTCTTTGTTTGTTTTGCTTTCCGTGGTTGTTTGAGTTTTGGTGTGTAGGTTTTTCACCCCGTCGCATTTGGACACCCGCGTGAGCGACTTTCTTGGGGCGCGTGTTTTCCTAGGACGGTATCACATCCACGAGGACATGGATTAGCCCAAGTGTGGGGGGGGGGGGGGGGGGAGGGGTTGCCTTCTTTTCTCTTTTCTTTTCCCTTAGGTGCATTTGATGTTATTTGAAGCTCGTCTTGTTCCGTTTATGCTTATTCTTCTTTGAGTGCACAAGTTTTCATTGATTTATCTTTCACTTGTGCGTGCTTTGAGTGAACCCTTTCCGAGAGTAAAGAAGAAGAGTGAATCCTTGTGAGGGAACGTGATATTGTGACATGTGGTGATGCTTATGTGATATTTAGTGCTCTAATTCATTGAGGGTCGATAGTTGCTCATTTTACTTTTTTCGTACGCATCGAGGGTCTATTTGTGGTTTTGAGAATGTGAGTACGCGATTGGCATGTGTGTTGGATATAATTCTTGCTATCATTATTGCTTGCTTGAGGACAAGCAAGAAACCAAGTGTGGGGGAGTTGATGTTCATGTTTTTGTGTCGATTTTCCGTGTCCTTTTGTGTATGAGTTGTCCCATTTGAGTTGTTTTCTTGAGTAACCCTTGTGGTTTTGGTACGTTTGATGCGTTTGTTGAGTATGCAGGTATATGAGCATGCATGTGTTGAGGGAGTCGAAGAAACGAGCGAAAACGAGCCAAGACGAAGACGAGCCGCAGCTCCCAGCACCAGGCGCCCGCCTGGCCCCACCCAGCGATCGCCTGCCTCAAACTTCAGAGGTTCAGAAAACCTCACCAAGCGACCGCTTCCTTGGCAAGCGGTCGCCTGCCCGATGTCGCGAGCGCTCGCCCATGCCTCAGGCGGTCGCCTGCTCTCAGCTTCAGAGACGCAGCAAATCACACCAGGCGACCGCTCCTCTCCCAGGCGATCGCCTGCCGGCCAGCGCGGGCGGTCGCCTCCTCCCCTCTGCGCTCGCTTGCCCCCTCTTTCAGCTTTGACTCGCGTTTTGACCCCCGTTTTTCGATACTACTTATTGGGATTTGAACCTAGGGTTTTACCCACTTCTTTTCAGACTTTTATTTTCGTTTTTCGGAGAGAACTTGGTACTAGTAACATCTAGGTTTTGATTATTGCTTTGGATCTTGAATTTTGTGTTTTCGGATTCGAAAAAAGTCGGAGATTTCCGCCGACGGGTACTTTGGTTTGAATTTGAGTAACGATCTAGTATGTTTTCCTGCTTTCAATTTTCGTATTCTTCAATTTCATGTTAGATTAATTGCTTCGATTATTTTTTTACTTTCGCAAAATTGTTTTCATGAATTTTTATTTTCAAAAACGTAATTCTTTTTCAAACAAAAACATGAGTAGCTAAATCCCTTTTCTAGGGCTAGGGATGATCGATTCTCTCTACTAAGGTTGAATTTGAATCTCGAGATTGAATAGATGCCTACCGGCGACGGACGTATCAACCCTAGTTCATAGATTCGAATTCATACCGAAGTATAGAATCGTGATTCCCGAAACCCTAGTTCATTTATTACTTGATTTCAAAAACAACTTTACTTGCTTTTAAATTCGCTTCCTCGTCTTTTAAATATTTAGCTAATTTATAGAATTAGACATGTTGGAATTCGATATCCCGGGCTATTAAAATTTGCGGAAGCCATAGCCCGATCAAAAACCCTTCGCCGGAGATCACGCGAGCACCACCACGCGAGCCGGGATACGACCGAACGCACAGCGGCGTCCGAAGACGGCGCACGTCCAGCCGCACCCCCGCGGGTGCGAGCTCGCGATCGCACCATGCGATCGCCGGGTTGCATCGAAGCAACCCTAAGGCAAGTCCGGCGACTCGCCGTTCGCATAGGAGGGGGCGGCTCGCCTCGCGAGCCGCGGCGGCACCAGCCCGCCACCCCAACGATCGAACCTAGGGTTTGATCACACCCCTAGCCGTGGGCTGGGGTCCTTCGATGCGCACGCCCCCGGTTCAGCCGGGGCGTGTTTGGTTCGATCCCCACGGGGATCCTTGAACCGCCGGCGGTCCGGTGGTTCGACCACCACCGCCCGGTTCGATCCTCGTCCGGGGTTCGTCCTCGGATCTTGGTTCTACGGTATTTTCAATAATAATCGATTAAAATCATAAAGGGTGTTTACGATTTTACCTTCGATTCGTTGTTCGGAGAAACGAGATCAATCGATGACCTTTGAATCTTCCCACGTATTCCTTGCACTAGCTTGAACGCCGGGTGGGCGACGATCCTCCAAGCTTATGGATCTCCTTCACGAACTCTCTAGACTAATCAAGTATGATTATCTTGTCTTATGATTTGTGAAGACCATGTAGTGCTTTTATAGGCTACGTAGGGGATCTAAAGGAGGTGGATTATTGGGCTTCCAATATTGATGATTAAATTGAGCCCAAGCCCAAGTCTATTAATCCCATCAATATTAATTAATTTATTTTCCACTATATAAATTAATTGCACTCCCAATATTAAACCATATTATATCAAATAATATTTCTCCGGTTAGTATTATTTATTCCGTGTATTTAAGATTTAAATATACATGAATAAAATGAATTTATTGCTAATTAATTTATTCATCTCTTGTATCCGAGACTAGTACCATTCAACCTTAATTATTATGCGGAACAAATCCACCTGCAGGGTTTACATAATAATTCCTTATGAACTCATCTCGGGGATATTATCAACCCTTACGGGATACACTTTCCCGTCAAGTATTCACGGCATGTCATATATAAAATATAGCGACCCAACTTAACCGGTAATTGACCCAATAATTAAACCGGTCAATTCCTTTGGAAAATCAAAGTCACTTATATTAAATATACACACCCGCAGTAGTATCGGGGATTAAGAATAAAATACACTGAGATTTAAATCGATTATCCAAGGCAATCCTAATCGATAAATCTCAAGCGATCCGCCCAATACACCAAGTGTACAAGTATGATAAAATAATCAAGACAGGTTATTTTCTCCCTCATACAACGACTATACCGATGGATTGGTCCGTGTCCATCTAGGTCGTGAGCAACTGTTCGATTAAATACGAGTAACCGATAGTATGATCTTCCGTGTGGCGTCGCACACCATACTAACTACAACGTATAGAATTCATGACTATATTTTGCATATATTTAATTATAAATAATTAAACGCAAATAATTGTTTATTTAATTAAATAGATTAATGGCAATGGATCGGGAGTTTCCGTTACTTAAATCTAGACATTAAGTACACAACCCCAACAATCTCCCACTTGTACTAAGGTCTAGTCATTTCCTCCAAACTCCCGACTCCCATACTCATCACGTGCTTAAATTGTACTTCCAAGAAGTACCATGTGAATGAGCAATCTAGGTTGCCGCTCTGAAGTTATCTTGGTGACTACAGCGTTGTCTTCCCTGACGATGATTCGTATCAGGTGGTACTTGCTCTATGTGTTATCTCACACTTATGGACTTGTGATTTCTTACCATTTGCCATCGCACCGCTATTTACATAGCATTTGGCAAATTAAGAATCACATCTAAGTCCCAGAGATTATCCCGGAGCTATACCAAAACTTCCGCTGCCTCTGAGGCCGCTATTTGGCTACCCATGGCAGAGTCCGAAAAGCATCGTGCTTATCACTCTTCCATGTTAAAACTCCTTCTCCTTCAATAGTGAAACACATAGCCTGATATCGACTTACACCGGTCCTTATTTGATTAGAAATCTAAGAGAGTGTAATCCAAAGGAAAAGCTTGTCTGCTCCGTAATCCAGAACATAGTTTCCAGTACTTCGAAAGTACTTAAAATGTTCATTACAGCAGTCGAGTATTCCTTTCCAGGATTACCTTGATATCCTCCCACTATACTAGCCGCATAGCAGATATCAAGTTCTCGTTTTTAACATCCCATTTATCAAGCTTTCCACACTCGAAGTGTAGGAGACCGCTTTCATTGCTTCTATCTCCTTTTGTGTTCCAAAACACATATCCTTAGATAGATGCATTCCGTATCTAAAAGGTAACATTCCTTTCTCGGAATCTTGCATGTTAAAACGAACCATTTATATGTAAGATGTCCTGGAGAAGTACAATGTTCTTTTCTAAAGATCCTAGATCTTAAGAACATGTCCAACTTCTTCCTACATCTTTCATATCGATTTATCTAGACAATCATCATTCTATGTCTGACAACATCTTTACATTGTTGCCAATGATAAAATGTTATCTACATAAAACCCGAGAAACACCTCTTTGTTCCATCACGTTTCCAATACACACGATTCGTCTATGCTTTGATGAATCCATAAAATGGACTATCTCATCAATTTGCAAGTACCACGAACTCAATGCTTTGTTCCAATCCATAAATGGATCAACTAAGCTTGTACTCTAAATGATCTTGCCTCTTAACAATAATCCTTATTGCTTTCCAAGAAGGCACATTTAGATCTAGTACTGCCTTCATGTAGATCCAGGGATCGATTTCATGTATACTAGGTTCAGAGTCTGAAACCTCTCCTAGATTTATGAACATCTACGGTTGTCACACAACCTCCCACTACAACGGCATTCCAGTGTATAAACAGTAATAACAGTAGGTGCAGTTAGTGGTGTACCGCTACTCGGTTCGGCTGGTTCTAAGTCTTAATCTTTCTCTCTCATTTCAAAGTATTACGTCACTTTGGGCTTGTGGTTCATCTAATAGTCTTCCTCTAAGAACCGGGCGTTAGAACTTATAACGTCCTTCTGGTTCATAGTACTATTGAACACACAACTTTTTTCCTTCCAGGATATTCTACAACCGTATTAAATGCGCTGTTGTTTCCAGACATATCCATAGAACATAGGTAGTTCCGTATAACTCATGCTTTTACTATTTCTATAAGAGTTCCATTTCTTAATTTCCGACACACCATTTCTACACAAGAGTGTATGGTGTAGTCATTTGGGATCAAATCCCAATCTCTGATCAGTATGCCATGCATTCCTCAGACAGGCACTTGCCTCCGCGATCAAATCGCAGGCTTTCAATGGATATACCATGATGGTTCCCCATAATAGCTTTGTGTCCATTGACTTGTCAAAACACTTTGCTCTTGTGGCACATCAGGTATGCTAATCTATTTTTCGAGCAATCATAAAATGAATTACTCGTACCTTATTGTCTGAGTAGACATAGGTCTGCATACATCAGAGTTAATCATTTCCAATACTTGTCCGGATCTTATATCCTTTCCAAAGGATTGCTTAGTTACGTTATCTTCCAAATTAGATTCTTAGGTCGGAAGGTCCACTCCTTCAACTTAATTGATCAAAATATCAATTTTCGACCTTTGAACTTCTTATTTGAATAAGCATGACTTAGCATAACAATCCACAAGTATAAATGATTCATTACAGAAATATCTCTTAAAAGTAAAACGAGTTATATACTACGGTTCGTTGCATCGTGGTGGACTCAAGATTCATCATTTATATATTGCTAGCTAATGTACCAGAATAGATAATATCATTATTTCTTCTTATAACCATCAGATTATTAAAAGAAATAAAATATTCATTCATTAGAAATCCAGAACAAAGTTCTTTCTAAAAGGTACATAAAAGCAATAACTCAAAATGAAATCCTATAAAATGTCCTCCACTGCAATAGCTGCCTCCTCCACAGCATTGCCCATGTAGACTACGATTTCTTCTTTTCCAAGTCGTCGGGTTTAAAATGCACATACCGTCAGTGGTTCCATATCTACACACCAGGTTCCGGTAGATAATACCACTGACTATGTTTTACGACTAAAGAAAATTTCGTACTTTCTTTGAGAGGATAATCAGACTTCCAGTACCCAGACTGTTTGCATCGAGAACTCTTGCCTATTGGCTTTCTCGTCCCATCTCGTGATCCAAGAAACTTAGGACCACTGGGTTTCTTTGCTTGCTTTTCCTTTTTCCCCGGTTTTGCCCTTAGGTTTGAAACCTTTGGCATTGGCTACAAGAGCTTGCGATTTCCGTCTCAACTCGTCCAAAAGGTCCATTATCTTAGAAACGTGTTCAAGCGCTTCCTCGAATGAATGAACTTTATGAGTATCCTCATCGCCTCTTGTCTAGCCACTACGTCATGTCTAAACATCTCCTAGAGTTTGAACATGATATTAAAATCAGTCCCTTCCTCATCAGTTAAGACATTGGTAGGCTCGGGAGAACAGAGCTCACTTGAGTACAAACTTTTACTCTTTAACAGTATGGGCAATGTCGAGATCTCTATTCCAATCAATGCATTCAGGGACCAATGAGTTAAATTCCTCAAGTATCACATAAAGTGGGTTCAAAGCCATCCATAATCTATGAGCACATATAACAACAAACAATCGATTTAATATCCGATATTATCTCCCTCAAATAATATCATTAAACCACTAATCACATCTAAAATCCCATCAGATATGGCAAGCCACGATAGTGTGGACGTTTACCTACCCAAATGATTTAGCAATTAGATTTGCTTTGGTCGTACATCATCATTAGCGTTACTTCGATGGGAAGAATACTAAGAAGCGTACCTAAGTGTAAACCATTACTCAGTATCTAAGAAGATTGTTTGGGATACGCATATTCACCGCAAGCCACGATAGTGTGGACGTTTACGTTAACATACGCTCCTTTACTCCCTTCTATAACTGTCTACATCAATCGATCCAAAATCCCATTCAGTGCAGCAAGCCACGATAGTGTGGACGTTTACTACACCAAAAGATTTTTACAATTGACTCCCAATTACTTGATCCATTCGATTTTTGTAAATCAGGACGCGGAGAATCATAAGTGAAACTCGAAGTTTCTAACCAGTGATTCACCATGCGAACAACCCTATCTCTCATTAGATGAGGGAGCCGAGCAGACAATCGATCCATTTCTAGAAATGGTACGAAGGTCTCTAATTTGTGTCATCCACATGACCAAGTGGCTTTGGCTCCATTCCACTCCCCGGGGTCAGAATGAGTCGACTTGAAGTCAGCTTCAGAAAGACAAATTAGGCATTGTTTGATAAACTTAATCAATGTTTCTCGTAAAAGGAATTACAAGAATTCTCCTCCAATGACTCGTCTATACGAACTTCAAAAGTCCATAAGAGTCACCAAGAGAACAGTAATGGAGACCATGGGAATGTTTCCATTCCCTCTCCCACTTAGCTTTTTACAATAAAGGGATACGCTATCTAATGCATAATTAAACACATAAGCATGCATACATGTAATAAAGCACATAAATATTATCATATAGTCAAAATAATACTAGAATATTATTTTCCGACTATTATGGCTTTATCGCATCTCCGTACGCATCTTCTAGTCTCCAGTCTTCGTTCTTGAATGCTCCATGTGACGTGAATATTAATTCCAACATTTAAATCTATTTATTTTCAATTAATCCAAAAGTTACTTAATTCGAAAATTAAGTCAATCGAATATATCAAAAATAAAATTAAATATTATTAATATTTTTATTATTTTTTATTTTTCTTTTCTACTCCATTAAATCTCTAGAATCCTATCCAAGACCCACTTGGAATATTCTAGAAGATTTCCATAATGGAATAAGAAAATAAAATAATTAGGACTCCTAATCCTTCCAAATTAATTCCTTTCCTAATCTATTAAAAAATTCCATAAAGGAATATTTAAATAGGAAAAATTAATTAAGGACTTTCAAAACTTTCCAAATTAATTATTTTCCTAATCCATTAAAAATTCCATAAAGGAATAATTTAAATAGGAAAAATAAATTAATTTCGAATTAATTCTTTTCCTAATCCATGAATATTCCAAAAAGGAATAATCAATTAGGAAGACCAAATTAATTCTAAATTTATTCCTCCCTTATCCATGAAAATTCTCATACTAGGAATAATCAATAAGGAAATAAATTTATTCTAAATTTATTCTTTTCCTATTCCATGAGAGTTCCCAAAAAATTAGGAATACTCAAAATAGGAAAACCGAAAAATTTAGGAAAGTTGAATCTTGGCGGGAGAGCACGAGATCACGAGGACCCCGCGCCACCCACCATCGATCGCCGTCCGAGAGGAGCGTCGCCGCCACCCCAGCCCACGCGCCACCTCCATTGGTGGCCGGCGTGGCCTTGGAGTCCCGCGGGCAGCCCCCACCTCGCGGTCGATCTCCATGGGATCGATCTCCATGATCGATCCCTAGTCCCTTCGTCTCCCTCGTCACATCGTCTTCTTCTACGGCGGTCGTTTCGGCATCGATCCAACATAGAATAAATTACAAAATAAATTCTAATTATCCGGTATCGATTCTGTACATGAAATCGACCCTATACATTTTTCGGAAAAAGTAGAACGTAATAATAAACCTAAATTCGGTCAACCCCCGAATTTTTACTATTACAAGCATTCACCACACATAAAACGAATCTCGACATGTCCGAGAGTTTAATAATCAACATATTACGACAATAATTAACGAATAAATTATATCTAGCCATAATAGTCGGAAACCCTGCAAGGTAGAACAATTTTATCGAAAATACCGCGAACGTAAACCACGCTTTGATACCAATTGTTGGAATTCGATATCCCGGGCTATTAAAATTTGCGGAAACCATAGCCCGATCAAAAACCCTTCGCCGGAGATCACGCGAGCACCACCACGCGAGCCGGGATACGACCGAACGCACAGCGGCGTCCGAAGACGGCGCACGTCCAGCCGCACCCCCGCGGGTGCGAGATCGCGATCGCACCATGCGATCGCCGGGTTGCATCGAAGCAACCCTACGGCGAGTCCGGCGACTCGCCGTTCGCATAGGAGGGGGCAGCTCGCCTCGCGAGCCGCGGGGGCACCAGCCCGCCACCTCAGCGATCGAACCTAGGGTTCGATCGCACCCCCAGCCGTGGGCTGAGGTCCTTCGATGCGCACGCCCCCGGTTCAGCCGGGGCGTGTTTGGTTCGATCCCCACGGGGATCCTTGAACCGCCGGCGGTCCGGTGGTTCGACCACCACCGCCCGGTTCGATCCTCGTCCGGGGTTCGTCCTCGGATCTTGGTTCTACGGTATTTTCAATAATAATCGATTAAAATCATAAAGGGTGTTTACGATTTTACCTTCAATTCGTTGTTCGGAGAAACGAGATCAATCGATGACCTTTGAATCTTCCCACGTATTCCTTGCACTAGCTTGAACGCCTGGTGGGCGACGATCCTCCAAGCTTATATATGGATCTCCTTCACGAACTCTCTAGACTAATCAAGTATGATTATCTTGTCTTATGATTTGTGAAGACCATGTAGTGCTTTTATAGGCTACGTAGGGGATCTAAAGGAGGTGGAATATTGGGCTTCCAATATTGATGATTAAATTGAGCCCAAGCCCAAGTCTATTAATCCCATCAATATTAATTAATTTATTTTCCACTATATAAATTAATTGCACTCCCAATATTAAACCATATTATATCAAATAATATTTCTCCGGTTAGTATTATTTATTTCGTGTATTTAAGATTTAAATATCCATGAATAAAATGAATTTATTGCTAATTAATTTATTCATCTCTTGTATCCGAGACTAATACCATTCAACCTTAATTATTATGCGGAACAAATCCACCTGCAGGGTTTACATAATAATTCCTTATGAACTCATCTCGGGGATATTATCAACCCTTACGGGATACACTTTCCCGTCAAGTATTCACGGCATGTCATATATAAAATATAGCGACCCAACTTAACCGGTAATTGACCCAATAATTAAACCGGTCAATTCCTTTGGAAAATCAAAGTCACTTATATTAAATATACACACCCGCAATAGTATCGGGGATTTAGAATAAAATACATTGAGATTTAAATCGATTATATAAGGCAATCCTAATCGATAAATCTCAAGCGATCCGCCCAATACTGTTGGTGTATGTCCTTCGATCACATGTGTGCAATCGATAAAGTCATAAGGTCGTCTTTGGATGTTAAATGATTATTCGATAATATTAATTGTTGAGAACAATATAATATTGATCGATAATCATACTTACAGGGTCACACACGGACTCGTAGATGATGAACAATGCTTGTTAATTATATTGATTTAGAATCAATATTTACGTGAATTTATATGCATGCATGGGATGCATTGCATGGCTTGCATGGATGCATGTCACATAGTGTGACATGGCATGCCACACAAGCAAGTGGGGCCATATTTCATGTCATGTGGCATGTATATGTGGCAATGCCTCTTCACCTCCCCATTACACCCTTTATGGTGCATATTGATGCTCATAAGTGTGGGGGTTACATGAGGATCACTTATGGTGAAGTAAAGAGGTGATTGGTGATTAAATAAATTATGAAAACATGTGTTTTCAGACACAACTTGATCAGCCACGAAATTCACAACACAAAAGAGAGAAATGAGAGAGTGTTCTTGGAGAACCGACTCAAGCAAGCAAAATGTTCGTCATCCGGGTTCGTGTGCAACACGTAGAGGCCGGGCCATTTGTGCGGCTTCAACATCCGGGCGATCTAGACAAGAAGAGTGACAAGGTCATTCACAAGGAGAGCATCTAGTGACTGATCCATGAAGGTGGTTCAATCGACTCAACACCACCTTCATCAACATCAACGAGGCACGCTACACCGGTTGTAAGTGTTCTCGTTAATCCATATATATATATATATATATATATATATATATATATATATATATTGGATGTATATATATAAACGTGTCTATACATATAATGTGTGCCTAGATCTTCATGTTGTTCGTGTTCTATTATTTTACACGCTTCCGCACACACGAACAAGGTAATCGAGCGATTGGATCGGCATCGAAAACCTTCAAATACACCAAGTGTACAAGTATGATAAAATAATCAAGACAGATTATTTTCTCCCTCATACAACGACTATACCGATGGATTGGTCCGTGTCCATCTAGGTCGTGAGCAACTGTTCGATTAAATACGAGTAACCGATAGTATGATCTTCCGTGTGGCGTCGCACACCATACTAACTACAACGTATAGAATCCATGACTATATTTTGCATATATTTAATTATAAATAATTAAACGCAAATAATTGTTTATTTAATTAAATAGATTAATGGCAATGGATCGGGAGTTTCCGTTAGTTAAATCTAGACATTAAGTACACAACCCCAACAAGACAAAACCAAAAATCAACTCTTGCATTATGCTATTTCTCTTCAATATCCCCGTTGCAAACAAATAGACACAAATACGGCCGATAGTAGTGTTCCTCGAGAGATCGACTCGGGCAAGTTGCTTTAGCAATTAGTTCGTTTAATTTATTTGATTTTTGACGCTACAAAAACGACTTAGTCAAGTGTTATTATGCTTCAGTGTAAAAATGGGGCATTAAGTGTTAAACTATGACATTCAGTGTAGTGTGTTTTTATGACATTCAGTGTTAAAATATGACATTCAGTGCTTCCCAGGCATTATTGTCTCGGCAATAAAGTAAAGCTGCCCATGGAGAACACATGAAAAAGAAAGAAAACATTGTGAAAAACAACATATATTGTGATTAATTAACTTGTATTATTGAGAAAAACAATACACATAATACATCTGTTCCTACACCACCAAACTCTCACACACATTTCCCACTTACACACACACACACACACACACACACACACACACACACACACACACACACACACACACACACACGCGTGCGAGCAGACGGTGAAGACGACAATGAACGGAGAAATAAGATACAGCAGATAGCAGCCATACCATATATATTCCTTTTCAAGTTTGTAATAACAGAGGTATCGATATTGAATCTCGCGTTGCCGAGTTGTTTCTCTGTTTGCATGGAGTGGTGGAGGTACGAGCTCATGATACTTCTCCCGTAAAAATAAATAAAAGTTGAAATGCAAAAGCCAAGATCAAAGAATCAATCAAATCATTTTTGTCATTAATGCTATACAGTATCATATTCTCATGTGTAGTATTTACATGCTATGGGGATTATTGATATCAGGCCAAAAAATCAAAGCATTCACGACGCCTCCCCCGGCACTCTCAAGTTCCTTGAAGACCACATAAGCGAATAAACATCATTGTAAATCCTGTACTTGCTGAAACACGAACGTAAAAGCGCCCGTTAAATGTATACATTTGGACTGCGAACAGAGCTAAAAAAGGGCAATGTACTCACTCCAATGTCTCGATGCTTTTCGATAGACGGATTTCTTGTTTCTTCTCCTCATACACAGTAGAAAAATCATACAAACCAAAGACCCGACAATTCAAACATTTACTTAAAAAACAAAAGTTGAACTGAAATTCACTAGCTTCTCTGCCAATGCACATACCTCAATCTTCTTCAACTTTCTATTCTGGAATTTGTTCATCTCATCCGGGTTTTCCGGGTTTCGAACTGTATGAGGCATTTTCACAAACAGCTTGTCTGCACATCAATGGCTTCCGATAACTCGACACGACTTTGGAGTCCATCTTCGCCAGCAACGACTCCTCTGACAAATGCATCCACATCGGCTAGGATTCGGGGTGCTCGAAGAGTTCGTACGACTTCAGCATCTTGATTTCGTCGATCTCCTTTCCCCTGCCAATTTTTTCAACCATGTGGAATTGGAATCGCAACTCCTCGTCGTCGAGGCCTTTCATGAGTTCCCATGTGTTGATGATGGAGTACGAAGAAAGGGGGTCATAGGAGGCGGAGAAATCCAGTGGTTTCCAATGCTGGGCCTCCGAGATCCGGGAATCCCCGTCGTCCCCGCTGTGGTCGTCTCCTTCAACTACCGCCTTGCCCCGGAACACCGCTACCCGGCCCAACACGACGACGGGTGTACAAGCTGATCGCCCGAGGGGACGACGTCATCGTCGTCATCGTCGTCAACAATTTCTTCGAGGAGGATGGAGAACGGGTTCGGTGCATTTGGGGTGTGGAGAATGAGCGCGTATTACCTTTTTTAAGAAAGGGTAACGTGGTCTTTACACATTTTAGAGGGCCTAATTGACACGCGTAATTTCTCGAAAGCCTTATTGCCGAAAAAATGTTGAAAATTGGTCTTATTGACATTTTTCCCTTTTATTGTATTTATTATTATTTAATGATAATAATAAATATTTAATAGTGTAATAATTTCTTTTTTATTGAATAAAAATATTTATGAGAATTAATCACATATATTAAAGTGCGTAAGTTTGAAATGACATATATATCAACAATTTATTGGTTAAAAGAAATAGGTACAATACATTTAAAAAGGTAAAATTACCTTAGATTTTTCCTTAAAATAAGTAGGTACGTACAACTAGGGGTGAACACTTTGTCCCAAAATCCCGATCTCATCTCGAAAACTAGCTGTTGGAAATCGACTACCCGGGATACGTCCGTTCGAACCCTCGAACATCCGGACGTCCCCAATCGACTTCTGGAAGTCACCCTCGGACAGCCATGGCCGCCCACCCAAGAGATCGCGCGTCCGCGCAGCCGAAGCCGCGGCTCGCGATCTGCCCGGAGCAGGCGGCCGCTTGCTCACCAAGCGAGCGCTCGCGCAGCAAGGCAAGCGAGCGCTTGCTGCCCAGGCGAGCGCCTGCTGCCTGTCGCGAGCGGGCGCTTGCCCCTCAGGCGGGCGCCTGCCTGCTGCGAACAGCGACCCGATTCGCCCGTTCCGGCTTTTCCGACGCGATTTTCTCGATCCGACTGCCACGCCGGAGGTCAGAAACCTCCCAGCAGTCCGAGAATATCACATCCAAGCCACGGGACCCGATCTTCGTTCATGTATGATCAACGAGATAAAATGAGATCGATAAATTGCGGAAATAGGGTTCGATCTCATACCTTTGTCGCGTGATTCGGAGGAGCCGAATTGTTGAAACCTTAGACGTTTCTAGCGTATGCCTCTTCCCGACTCCAACCGTTGTGTGGGCAACGATCCGTTGGGTCTCCCTTTTCTGCTCTCTCCTTTCTCAAACCAGCGTAATAAATTATTCTCTGAGAAATAATTTTATTTGCGTTAACAAATTAATTTTAACAGAGAAAAATCTTAATTGCGCTAACGCAATTATTTTCTCTGCTGAAATGAATTGTTGCGGCGTTCTGTAGGTTTAGGAGAGGCAAAGGGGGGGATATTTATAGAGTTACTCTAGGGACCCCTTAGGTAAATAAATCCCGGGCTAAATTGCAATTTAATTAAACCGGTGTCCTTAAAAGAAAACCTTTAATTAAATTCAATTTTAATTATAATTAATTCCACTATAAAATTATAATTGAATTCCCGAAATAAATTTAATATTATTTCAACAATAATATTTCCGCCGAAATTTCATATACGACTTTCCCCGTGTTTAAGATATCGAACGTCCACGAAATTATTTAATTACTAATAATTAAATTAATTCGTTTCTTATTATCCGAGACTAGTACCACTCATCCTTATTATCATGTGGAACGAATCCACCTGCAGGGTTTACATGATAAACTTTATGAGCTCATCTCGGGGACGTCATCAACCCGATAAACGGGACACGGTTTCCTGTCTATAATCTATAGCATGTCGTGCGTACAATTACGATCCCCAATTTACCGAGAATCTCGACCAATCATTTAGTCTCACTCATTGGCATATTAAAGAACCGAGAATTGGACACACGCACCTATAATTATATAGGGATTAAGAATTTGTATATCCGTAATTTCTGAGGTCTAGTTCGATTACTGCGATTAGTATAAATCGAACGCCCTCCCGTGGTCCTGCTCAATACACCAAGTGTACGAGTGCAACATGATAGTCAAGACCGACTATCTATCAGTCACACTACGACGTACCGATGGATTGTCCCTGTCCATCTAAGTCGTGAGCTATTGTTCGATAGTATACGAGTAACCGACAGTATGATCTTCCGCGTGTCTCCTCACGCCATACTGTCTACAACGTATACATCAAGGACTATTGCATTAAATGCAATTATGCTTGAATCATATATCGAATTAAGGTATAGATAAGGAGTTCCGTATTTGCACTAAACTAGACATTTAGAATACAACTCCATCAATCTCCCACTTATACTAAAAGTCTAGTCGCCCTCTACCAAACATCAGATTCCCATAACCTTATCACGCCTACCCAACGCTTCCGCTGGAAGAGCTTCTGTGAATGGTTTTACCAGGCAATCCTCTCGATGCTATCTAGGTGACAACTGCATTGTCTTACTAGACGATCTCTCGAATCAGGTGGTACTTGCGCTCTACATGTTATGTCCCACTGTGGACTCGTGGCATTTCAAGTTTGCCAATACCGCTATTCAAAATAGCTTTGGGTGAACTAGAAACCACATCTAAGTCCCTTAGGAAGTTCTGGAGCCACACTGACCTTTTAACTGCCTCACAGGCCGTTATCCTTTCAGTTTCCATGGTAGAGTCCGTAATGCATCGCTGCTTTACATTCTTCCATGTGACTGCTCCACTTCACAGTGAGAACACATAGCCTGACTTCGACTTTCGACTATCCCTGTTTGATTTGGTAATCCAATTCTATGTAATCCAAAAGAAACAACTTGACTGCTTTGTAACTCAGAACATAATTCCTGGTCCTCTACAGGAGCCTAAACATGTTCTTTACATCAGTCGAGT
Organism: Euphrasia confusa; assembly: GCA_954870475.1. Classification (NCBI taxonomy): domain Eukaryota; kingdom Viridiplantae; phylum Streptophyta; class Magnoliopsida; order Lamiales; family Orobanchaceae; genus Euphrasia; species Euphrasia confusa. The sequence goes on from OX940969.1 coordinate 13,378,942, forward strand.
GATCCTTTCCAGGATTACTATGATATCTCACCACCATGCCCACGGCATAGCAGATATCAGTCTCGTGCATAGCATTACATACATTAAGCTTCCCACCATTAAGGTGCAGGGAACTGCTTACTCTTCATCTATCTCCTTTATTGTGTCGGACACAAAACTTTAGATAGATAAATTCCACATCTAAAAGGTGAAGACCTTTCTTGGAATTCTGTATGCTGCAACGAGTAAGAATTGTATTTATGTATGAGGCTCGAGATAAGTTCTATGTCCTTTTCTGGCGATCATTTATAACTTTGATCCCAAGAACATTCCCGACTTCTCCGATAACATTGAATTACTCGGACAACCATCCCTTTATGTCCGATAACATCCTTCATATTGTTGCCAATTTAGAGGGATGTCGTCTACATAAATAATGAGAAAACACCACATCTTTTCTGTCACATCTTTATTACACACAGGACCTAAACATGCCTTGAATGAATCCATGAAATGGATTTTCTCATAGGTCCGCATGTGTCCAAGATCTTAAAGCTTCCTTCAATCCTAAGATTGATTAAGCTTGCTTACCGAATGCTCTTGTCTCTTTTCGATGAATCCCTCTGGCTGTCCCACACAGATGGTCCCATCAAGACTTCGATTTAGGAAATCCGTCTTGACTTCCATCTTCCATGTAAAGACAAAAGAATCCGGATCGACTTTAGCATAGCCTTAAGGTTTTACACCTTTGGGCGGTGCTACAAGATCCCAGACATGATTTGAATCCAAAGATTCAATCTCATATTTCATCGTCTTTTACCAAGACTGAGCATCTTGATCTTTCAGCGTCTCGCCATAGATCTAGGGGTCGGCTTCATGTTCTCCAGGCAACAAGTCCGAAGACTCTCCTATAGACATGAACCTGTTGGGTTGTCTAACAACCCTCCCACTACGACGACGCTCCGGTGTGTCTTTAGTGACTAAAGATTACAGTAGTGAACTACTCAGTGAGGCTGGTTCTAAGTCTTGATCAGTCCCTCTAAGCACATTAAGTATTACCCTACTCTTGGGCTCGTGATATTGCATATATATAGTCCATGTCTAAGAACCGAACATTGATGCAATCAACGAACATCTGGTCCTTTGGACTATATTACATATCTCAATCCGTTTTCTTAGGGTATCCTATAAACAGCCGAATATCTGTACAAGTTTCCAAAGGAATCAAGTTCAGGATAAACGCCGCTGTTTCCAAGCCATATCCCAAAAACGAATTAGGTAACTCCGAATAACTCATTGTCTACTTTCCCATATCTATAAGAGTCCTATTCTTTCTTTACAACACATTATTTTGCCAAGGCATAAATGGTGTAGTCTGTCGGGAGTTAATCCCATTTTCTGATAAGTATGCCTTACTCCTCAAAGAGGTCTGCATATATCAGAGCGAATCAACTCTAGTACTTTCTTGGATCCTTTCCCTTTAACCGTAAAGGGTTGCCTAGTCATTTAAAACTTCCAAGTATGATTCGAAGGTTGGAAGGTCCTTTCCTTCAACCTAGCTGAGTAGTCCATCAGCTTTCACCCTTTGAATCGTACTCAAGTTAAAATGATCTATCCTAAGATTCCATAAGTACATTTGATTCATCCTAGAAGGATCTTTACTCTTATTGGGTTTTGACAATGTGTTATTAGCTCCGGTGTGTTGCATCGTGGAAGAACACGGATTTAGTATTAAATTGTATATCAATGTACCAGAATAGATAATATCCCCGTTTCCTACTCTGATAGGTATGAAACCATCCAAAGAAACGGAATATCCATTCTAAGCCAATTTAGAAATCCGAAATGAAATTTCTTTCTAAATGCCGGCACATAAAGACAATTTGTTAGAACTAAAATCCTTCCGTTAAAACATTTAACATCTCCCACTGCAACGGCTGTTACCTTAACAGTATTGCCCATGTAGGTTATAACTTCTTCCTTTCTAAGTCTCCGGGTTTCCTAGAACCCCCGCATTAAGTGCAGACATGATTAATGGTTCCCGTATCCACACACCAGGTACTGGCAGATACTACCACTAAACATGTTTCGGTGACTAAGGAAGAGTAAACTTCTTGTTGCTTGAGAGGACAATTAAAACTCCCAGTATCCAGACTGCTTACAACGGAAGCACTTGCCCCTTGGGCTTGCTTGTCCCATTTCGTGGTCCAGATATATTAGGCACACTGGGTTTCCGTATTTGCTTCTTCTTCCTTTTGCCACCCGGAGGCCTAGGAAGAGCCAATTTCTCAACCACAAGTGCTTGAGAGCCCTTAGAGATTCCCTCAGCCGCTTGAAGTTCAATCAGGAGTTCCGCCAATGAGTAAGACCCCTTATTCATGTTATAGTTCAGGCGGAACTGCTCAAAACATCTCGGCAGAGACTGGAGCACAATATCGACTTGGGTTACCCCATCGATAACTGATCCTAGAATCTCTATCTCATTCAGATAGCACATCATCCTAAGAACGTGATCCCTCACGGGTGTTCCTTCGGATGCGATGGCCGTCGTGAGTTGCCTCATTGCATTTTGACCGGCTGTCCTGTCCTGATAACCAAAAAACTTCTTGAGGTTTAAGCATCATATCATAGGTAATGGTCATGGCTTGATCCCGATGTTGCAGTACATTTGACATGAAAGCCATAATGTAGCTCCGCATCATCTTAGAGCCTTGATCCATTTCCATGAGCTTCCTTTCCTCAGGAGTGGAAGCATCATTTGGTTCAGCAGGTCAATTGACTTGGAGTACATAATTGTACTCCTCTGCAATTAGGACAATGTCCAAGTTTCTCCTTTAATCCATACAAAACAGGTTCAGTGAGTTTGTTGACCTTTAATGGGAATAATACCATATAAAACAAACAATTAGTTTAATTCGATATCATTTCCCTCAAATAATATCATTAAACTACCAATCATTTCCAAAATCCCATCAGACTAGCATGCCACGTTCTTGTGGACGTATACTAATCCAAACGATTTTATAATTGGATTTTTACTTCGGTCGTACATCATTATAGCAGTGACTCCGATGGGGAGGATATTATAAAGCGTACCTAAGTGTATACCATTTCTCAGTACTAAGTCCACCGCTCGGGAACTACATGCCCACCGCAAGCCACGTTCATGTGGACGTTTACGTTGACATGCGGTCCTCCACGACTTTCTATAACTGTCGAGCCTCAATTAATCCTAAAGTTCCGTTTCCATCTAGCAAGCCACGTTAATGTGGACGTTTACTAAAACAAACAACTTTATTAATTGAATCCCATTTATTTAAATGTCATAGAGTCTCAATTAACCCAAAGTACCGTTTCCATTTAGCAAGCCACGATAGTGTGGACGTTTACTAAAACAAACAACTTTGTTAATTGACTCTTACATTTATTAAATATCACAATTTTATTATTCAAAGCTTGATATCTCGTAAGTGAAACTCGAAGTTTCTAACCAGCGATCAATCATGCAATTGAGCCCTATCTCTCACTAGGTGAGGGAGCCAACCAGACAATCGATCTAGTCATCGAATGACTCGAATGTCTCTAATCTGTGTCATCGACATAAGCAAGCGCTTTGGCTCCATTCCACTCCCCGGGGTGAGAATGAGTCGAGTTGAACTTAGTCTTTGAAAGACAGATTAGGCACTTGCTTTTGAAAAATATAATTGTTCGATTTTTATAAGTGGAATTGAATTCGAATTTTGATCCAGTGATATCCGTGTATCGACTTTATCTGATAGGGAGGATGACACTAAAGCCAACTCGTAAGTCAATACACATCACATTCAAAACAGAGAATGGAGACCGCGGGATTGTTTCCAATCCCTCTCCCACTTAGTATTTTACGATTGAGGGATAACATGCATAAAATAATTAAGAATAAAAAAAAGCACGTAAATCACATAAAAAGCAATTAACGTGGCCCCGATTATTATGGCCTTAAGTATTCTCCAATGCACGTCTCTTGGAACTTCATCTCGTTGCTCGTCTCGATCTCGGTCCACCACCGACTCGCTCGAGGGTCAGGAGACGAACTCCTCCCACTGGAGCCTCGTCTCGAGCCTCGTTGAGTCGTCCGTGGGGTCGAACGAACCTCAGCCCCGCTGCTGCCCGTCGCGAACACGGGGTGTGTTCGATGGCTGCCCGTTGCCGGTTCGCCCTCCTCGATCCTTGTTTCTCCGGGTTTTGGTCTCGTCTCGATCCACCAAAATTAGTAAGAAAAATTACAAGAATAAATCTACTAAATCCGGCATCGATCCTATACAAGGTGATCGACCCTATACATGCCCGGAAACGACGAAATAAATAAATAAACCTAACGACTCAACCCGTCGTTTTTATCTATTACAAACAAGCAACGTTATCCCAAAAACAAAACAATCTCGACAAGCCTGAGAGTTTAACAAACCACTACAAAATTATCATACAACATCCCATAATGTTGGCCATAATAATCGGGTTCATCCTGCAAAACAATTCTCGCAAAACATACAAAGAACGTACAAAACCGGCTCTGATACCATTTGTTGGAAATCGACTACCCGGGATACGTCCGTTCGAACCCTCGAACATCCGGACGTCCCCAATCGACTTCTGGAAGTCACCCTCGGACAACCATGGCCGCCCACCCAAGAGATCGCGCGTCCGCCGCAGCCGAAGCCGCGGCTCGCGATCTGCCCATAGCAGGCGGCCGCTTGCTCACCAAGCGAGCGCTCGCGCAGCAAGGCAAGCGAGCGCTCGCGTAGCAAGGCAAGCGAGCGCTTGCTGCCCAGGCGAGCGCCTGCTGCCTGTCGCGAGCGGGCGCTTGCCCCTCCGGCGGGCGCCTGCCTGCTGCGAACAGCGACCCGATTCGCCCGTTCCGGCTTTTCCGACGCGATTTTCTCGATCCGACTGCCACGCCGGAGGTCAGAAACCTCCCAGCAGTCCGAGAATATCACATCCAAGCCACGGGACCCGATCTTCGTTCATGTATGATCAACGAGATAAAATGAGATCGATAAATTGCGGAAATAGGGTTCGATCTCATACCTTTGTCGCGTGATTCGGAGGAGCCGAATTGTTGAAACCTTAGACGTTTCTAGCGTATGCCTCTTCCCGACTCCAACCGTTGTGTGGGCAACGATCCGTTGGGTCTCCCTTTTCTGCTCTCTCCTTTCTCAAACCAGCGTAATAAATTATTCTCTGAGAAATAATTTTATTTGCGTTAACAAATTAATTTTAACAGAGAAAAATCTTAATTGCGCTAACGCAATTATTTTCTCTGCTGAAATGAATTGTTGCGGCGTTCTGTAGGTTTAGGAGAGGCAAAGGGGGGGATATTTATAGAGTTACACTAGGGACCCCCGACAATCCCACCTGGAGCACACCTTTTTGCGGTTTTGAGGCAAATATAACAAATCTCCACCTTGACACTAAACCGCGAACTTCCTTCGCCTTCCGTCTTCCTCCAAATGCCCCTAACGGCCTAATCTCTCGATCGAAGTCCAACCAAGCTAGAGCAAAGCTCAAACTTGGTTGCGGGTAAACTCTTCGTCAACATGTCCGCCGGATTGTCGTGAGTACTAATCTTACTCACCTTGATATCGCCTCGAGCGATTACCTCACGGACAAAGTGATAACGAATGTCTATGTGCTTTTTTCTCTCATGGAACTATTGATCTTTTGTGAGGCAAATAGCACTTTGACTATCACAAAAGATTGACGTCGTCTTCGAACTCTTCGAGAGTTCTCTAAACCAACCTCTCAACCATAGAGCCTCCTTGCAAGCCTCGGTGACCGCCATATACTCCGCCTCGATAGTTGATAAGGCCACCGTACTTTGCAAAATAGCTTTCCAACTTATGGCACACCCACAAATGGTAAAAACATACCCGGTAAGAGATCTTCTTTTATCTAGATCACCGCCATAGTCGGAATCCACGAACCCTCGAACATCTTCTTGATTCCTCCCGAACACTAGCTTCTTGTTAGACGTACCTCTCAAATAGCGCAACACCCACTGCACCGCCTTCCAATGCTCTCTTCCCGGATTCGCCATATACCGACTCACGGCACTCACGGCGTGGGCCAAATCCGGACGAGTACACACCATTGCATACATCAAGGACCCAACGGCATTGGAATAGGGGACTCGAGCCATATCCTCGATGTCCTTCTCCGTAGTTGGAGAGTAAGCAGAGGTAAGTCTAAATTGTGTTCCAAGGGGAGTACTTACCGGGTTCGCATTCTCAAGGTTGAACCGACGTAGCACCTTCTCTATATACCCCTTTTGGACAAGATACAACTTGTCATCTCTTCGATCTCTTGTGATTTCCATTCCTAGGATCTTCTTTGCCGCACCAAGATCCTTCATCTCGAACTCCTTACTAAGTTGTGCCTTGACTCTCTCCACCTCCGACTTATCCTTAGCCGCTATCAACATATCGTCGACGTAGAGGAGAAGATAGACTAAAGACCCATCACGGCCTTTCCGGAAATACACACAACTATCATAGGAGCTCCTTCGGAAACCATTCTTAATCATAAACGTGTCGAAACGTTTGTACCACTGTCTAGGAGACTGTTTCAAACCATATAAGGACTTCTTGAGAAAACACACCTTGTTCTCTTGGTTTGAACCCTCGAACCCCTCGGGTTGGACCATGTAGATATCTTCATCGAGCTCCCCATGTAGAAAGGCCGTCTTCACATCCATTTGCTCAAGCTCCAAATCATGCATTGCCCCAATGCCTAGAATTGCCTGAATCGAGCTATGCTTGACCACCGGTGAAAACACATCATTGAAATCTACTCCGGGAATTTGGCTAAAATCCTTAGCCACCAATCTCGCTTTATATCTCTCGTCCTCGAACCCAGGGATGCCCTCCTTCTTCTTGAAGATCCATTTTCACTTTATGGCCTTTTTGCCTTTAGGGAGATCAACCAACTCCCAAGTGCCATTCTTATGAAGAGATTCCATCTCCTCTTGCATAGCCAAGACCCACTTACTTGAGTCATCACACGCAACCGCCTCGGCATACGAGGAAGGCTCCTCATACGAATCAACTTCATCGGCTACGTTTAGAGCATAGGCCACCAACTCATAATCGGCTAACCTTTTAGGTGGTCGATTCTCACGCCTTGGCCTATCTCGTGCTATGCATTGCGGCTCTTTTGGATCTTTCGGAGTAGTCGAACTACTCATCTCATCGGTCGGGGAACTTGACCCATCATCTTCTTCTTGCACCCTGTCCGGCTCCACCTCAATAGGAGTACTTGGAACCTCGAGATTCCCTTTAGACGACCGATCACCCATCATAGAAGCCTCATCGAAGACTACATCACGGCTTAGTATGATCTTTCTCGTCTCTGGACACCAAAGTTTGTATCCTTTAACTCCTTCCTTAAAGCCAACGAATATGCACTTCTTAGAACGTGCACTCAATTTCCCGTCGTTGACGTGCATGTAGGCCGGACACCCAAACACCCTCAAGTCCTCATAATTCGCCGGAGATCCTTTCCACAACTCTTGTGGAGTCTTCTTGTTAATCGCCATGGACGGGGAACGGTTGATAAGGTAGCATGCTAAAGAAGCCGCTTCAGCCCAAAAACCTTTACTCAACCCAGAAGTCGCTAACAAGCAACGTACCTTGTCCATAATCGTGCGATTCATTCTCTCGGCTACTCCGTTTTGCTGAGGGGTGTATCTCACAGTGTGGTGCCTCACAATCCCCGAACTCTTGCAGAATTGGTTGAATTCTTCGGACACAAATTCTAGGCCGTTGTCCGTACGTAGGTTCTTCACGACTTCCCGGTTTTTTTCTCTATCATCACCTTCCAATCTCTGAAGGTAGAAAACACGTCGCTCTTTTTCTTTAGGAAGAACGACCAAACCTTTCGGGAATAGTCATCGATGATGGTAAGCATGTAGTAAGAACCTCCAGTGGAGGGGACCGGGGATGGTCCCCATAGATATGAATGGACATACCCGAGTATTTCCTTCGTCGTGTGAGTGCCGGTAGTGAACTTCACTCTCGTTTGCTTCCCAAAGATGCACTGCTCACAGAACTCCAACTTCGACAAGCCCTTATCCCCAAGAAGCCCTTGTCTACTCAACTCGGCCATTCCGGAATCACTCATATGCCCCAGACGCATATGCCAAAGTCTCGTTGTATCGACATCCGGGACTGTGGAATCACCTACGGCTACTTCACCTTTCACCGTGGTGCCTTCAAGAACATAAAGCCTATTCGACTTACGTTCACCTCTCATAACCACCAACGAACCGCTGGCAACCTTCACGACTCCACCTTCTCCGGTGAACGAGTAACCCTTAAGCTCCAAAGTACTAAGCGAAATCAAATTCCGCTTTAAGCCGGGAACGTATCTAACCTCGCTTAGGGTGCGGATCGCGCCGTCAAACATCTTGATCCGGATGCTTCCTATCCCTTCGATCTTGCATGACGCGTTGTTTCCCATAGTCACCGCACCTTGATCCACCTTCTCAAAAGTATCGAACCACTCACGATTCGGACACATGTGGAACGTACATCCCGAGTCTAGAATCCATTCCTCGCTTGATTTGGAGACCTCACCCAAAGCCATGAGAAGATCACAATAATTCTCGGCTACACCAACTTCACCGGAACTCTTACCGGAATTATTGTTGTTGTTGTTGCCGCCTTCTCTTTCCTTCCTATTCTTCAAGGAGTAACAATCGGCTTTGATGTGACCCTTCTTCTTGCAATAGTTGCAAACCTTGTTACTATGTCGTGACTTCGATCGAGACCTATCTTGCCCCGTCGATCTTTGGTTGGTCCGTCCACGGACATTCAATCCTTCGCTTGGCGTCTCTCCTGAATTAGGACTCTCCATCATCAAAATATTCTCTCTAGATGAGAGAGCCGAGGTTACGTCTTTAAACATGAGGCTATCTCGAGAATATAGGAGAGTATCACGGAAACTTGCCATAGAAGGGGGTAGCGAAATTAGGAGCCAAAACGCGAGGTCGTCATCTTCGAGCTTCACGCCAATGTTGCCGAGGTCGACGACTTTCTCCTTGAATTTCGCTACGTGCGCGGGGATAGAGGAACCCTCCGCCATCTTGAGGAAATATAAACTCCTCTTTAAATTGTGCTTACTTGACACCGTCTTGGTGATGCACATCTCTTCAAGCATCTCCAACAATTCTTTTGCTGTCTTCGCTTTCATGATGTCCTCCGCCAAAGCGTTCGAAACATGGAGCCCTATGGTCGCCATAGCCATCTGATCGAGCTCTTCCCACTCTTCATGCTTCATGTCCGTCGGCTTGTTTTCAATACCTTTGAGGGCGCCCTCTTGCTTCAGGGATCGAAGAACTAACCTCATCTTGTATTGCCATGTCGGGAACCTTGTGTTGAGATCCAGCAACGGTATGTCATACCTCACGCTCGTCATCCTTAGCTCTGATACCACTTGTTGTAAGATCGGACGATGTATAGTATGATAATATCAAGAATACCGAAGAAAAGAAATCAACGAAAAATAGAGAAGACAAGAATTTACGTGGAAACCCAACTGGGAAAAACCACAGGAGGAACGACGATCAATTCACTATAATATTGCTTCACGATTACAAGGATGATATACGCTCTAAACCCTCAAATCTCACGCAATAGCTATAGAATTATAATTGGTGTATCTCGTGTCTTCTGTGTCAATGGAGTAGCTCTCTTTATATAGGGGGAGGTCCTAATTAATGTATGGAAACATTAATTCTCGCCCATAAGAGTCCTAGAAGGAGTAGGAAAAAATCCCACCTCAATTTGGAATTAATTCCAAAATTGCGCTGCTGAAACCCGCTTGGTGTCGTCCGACAGCCTCGAGGTGTCGGCCGACATGCTCTGACGCATCCGCGCCACTGCCCCAGAGTACCAACGCAAGTGCGCTGGGAATTGCCTAGCTGTCGGCCGACAGGTTTGAGGTGTCGGCCGACAATCCCACCTGGAGCACACCTTTTTGCGGTTTTGAGGCAAATATAACAAAGCAAAAATTTGAGGAATAAGTAAAAAACAGTCTGTGATTTACGAAGCAAAAGCTAGAGGCAGAAGTAAAAAGGTGGAAGAAATAAAAAGGTTTTGTTAAAATGATTTATGCAAAAGCTAGAGGAAGAAGAAGTAAGAATGTGTTGTTAAGGTGATAAGATTGTGAGTCTGTGATTTACGAAGCAAAACCTTGAGGAAAAAGTAAAAAGGTGGAATAAGTAAAAAGGTTTCGTGAAGATGATTTAAACAAAAGCAAGTAGGGGGAATTTATCATCGGCTGTACTCGTGAATTAATAACAACTTAAAAGACCTTGTTAAAGTGATATAAGGTTGTCCAACATAGTATTGAATTATTGATGTTCTATAAACTCTAAAAGCAATTGGATGTTATATAAAAATGCGTATCTCTAAATACTGATTTTCTTTTTGCAGAAAGACTCGTTTCCAGAAGAAATAGAAACATCTTATGAGTATGAGGTCGGGAATTTATCAAGTGAAGAGAAAGAAAGTCAAGATTCTGAGTATGTGCCCAGTGTACAGAAAAAAGGACGTTCTAAGAAGATAAAACAACTGGCGCCGGCGGGAGTGCTGATCTGCGAGTGCACTTACAAATCCACTTGTCAGACTACTGCATGTCCGTGCTACAACAAACCTCAACCTTGCAGTGATTCATGTCATTGCACATCAAAGAAATGTAAGAACAAGACAGAGTAGTTCAAAAACTCATTCTCTCCAACATATCAGAACAAAAACTCGTATATTTTGCTTTAGTGAGCCGAGAGATATGTATACACTCTAGAACAAAAACTCATTCTCTCCAACATATCAAACAAAAACTCGTATATTTTGCTTTAGTGAGCCGTATATTTTGCTTTAGTGAGCCGAGAGATGCGTATACACTCTAGAACAAAACCCCATTCTTTCCAACATATCGATTAACTTCAGCACATCTATAAAAATATAGCAACCTCCACAATTCGTACCACATTCCGGGTTTAGACCGGACCGGGCTGAAACTCGGAATCTCAAAAAAACTCGGACCGGAGGCCGGACCGGATGCAACCGGTCCGAACCGGTTCCGGTCTTTTTCCGATCCGGTCTTAGTTTGCATACTCCTACATTATATTTTAATTTCTTTCAAAATTATGTACTAAAATTTCAAAATATTAGCCAAATTTTGTTTAAATTATATTTAATTTCTTTCAAAATTATGCTCTTCTCTCTATTAAAAAAAATTACATTTCAAAACATTAGAAAAAAGTTTTTTTTTACTTGTCTTAATTTAATTTAAACAATAACAAGATTATTATGTAAAACAAATAATCCATAAAAATATAAGAAATCATCACTATATCATTCTTTATTAATCATTTCTAATTAACTACAAAATTTCTTTTAAAAAGTTTCATTTACCTTAAATTGAATCGAACACGACTTGCTATTATTCATGTATAAAATCAAACATAATCAGCTAAATAATTTAACAATGAATTGTTTTAACTTTGAAATTGAATCTATTCATTTTTCTACAACTATACAAACGAAATTTTGCTTTTCGTTTATATTTACCAAAATTTAAAATTTTACTTATTTGTAGAAATTAAATTTAAAATTTTGTAAAATTTTTACTTATTTGTAGAAATTTTGCTTTTCGTTTATATTCACTAAAATTGTATTTGTAAAGCATAATTTGTTGTCCATGTGAATTTACTAGGCTACATAAAACAGGTGTTTATTAAATAAGAATTAAAAATTAAGAATGTTTTTGTAATTATTGTTTTTTCCATAAAAAAATGAAACTTTAAAAATTAAAATACTAATCAAACAGTCATAAAAAAACTTAAAAAGTAACATAAATTTATCTATACTAGAATTTAAGTAATTAAATTCTATTTATCAAACAAACAAAAAAACTTAAATGTGTAAAAATATTATTTTTCATCCCTTATACTACATGATAAAATACAGTTACAATAGTAAGATGTAGATGAACGCTTTTTACGAATCCTTTGCCAAGTTCGCCCACGGCTTTGAGTTCATCCAGTAGATGTAGATCATTATCCGTGCCAATATCATCATCCCTTTCCCGCTTCTAATACAACAAAAGGTGGTAAAGTAAGAAGAAACAGCCACATTGGTATCACATGATAAATAAGTATACTTTTACCTTTGATCTTTCCGCACGTGAGACCAATGGCGTCACCTCTCAAAGAATCGTACCACACCTTAAACGTATCGGGAAATTCTCTCTAAACATATGACGACCATAAAAACAGCTAAATGATACATACATGGTTATGATTTTAATGCTCAAAAAATATAAAAAGAACTTCACTACTTGCCTCAATGTCACTGATGTAATATCTAAGCGGGTCGAAGTTCACCATTAGTTTATTTTTCAGTTCGTTCGGGCTTCCTTTCAAGTCTCCCGGCAACAGGAAGGGTTGAAATGTCTTGATGGCATTCCCACGTATCACGTTCCTCCCTGCATTTGCATAGGCTTTACAATCTGGAGATTTTCTCCATCCCCTTTTCTAGTCGACATGAAATTCTCCTATCCAACATAAATATGTAAAAAAAACATCAATACAGGTTTAAGGTAAGTTACTCAACAAATAAAAACAAAAGAAAACGCCTAAAAGTCTGGGTTGCAGCATACATTGATTTCTTTGTCATCACCAGGAGTCAGATCACCATTGATGTCAACAATTAAAGGAACGAAACTACAGTCGTATACTGACAACAATCTTAGGAATCTGCAAAGATTACATTACTTCAAATTCAAAATTATAAAATGTAGTCAAGTAAGAGTCGATACTTAACAAATTTAGACAGCGAGCATGACAGATATGGATATCTCAACTATAATATATTATTACGAGGAAGAACTATTCACCCATATTGTAACTCTTATTGTCAATCAATCCCACTTCCATCCCACCCCACCCCCTTTGAACAGAAAACATAAATGATGTACTAGCTTATCTACACCCAAATCAAATTTTTTGAATCTTGGATTAGCAAATTGGAGGGCACCTAGACTGTTCCAATATGTTAATACTCGAGTATCAACACCTTGCTCCTATATATATATATATATATGTGTGTGTGTGTGTGTGTGTGTGTGTGTGTGTGTGTGTGTGTGTGTGTGTGTGTGTGTCATAGAAGCTTTGATTGAGCAAATTTTCTTTAAAGTCAAGTTTATTGAAAAGTGTATTCATCCTAGAATACATACATCTATTCATTTTGTGCTCTTGAAGTTCACTAGCAGTATGTTCAGCTCAAAAACATGTCTACTTTGAGGTCGACCTAATTCCGAGTCAAAGAATTGTTCATCCCATCTTGGTTGAATTTTTGTTTTCAATTAAAAATAGATATTTATATTTCTTATATAAGTCTGTGAACACTGATTTTATTTTTTATTTGGTTCAAGAAGAGGGTGCAATCATCTCTCACTTAACAAGTTCAAAATATCTACTTAGCTAGTTTTCTCTCATAAAAAGAACCTGCATATGACTACATACTCTTGCTGGAAAGACAGAAAAAACTTCCAACTAAAATGCTTTAATTGTGAAGAAGAAATCAACCTCAAGAATCCAGTTATCCGGGAAGAAGGGAGTCTGAATGGCAAAGGCTTCAAAAATAAGTGTGCAACCAAAAGCTCAGTTGCCTATTCTGACAATGAGTCAGAACTGGAAATGAAGAGTGTTTTTCCAAGAGTACTTTTGATTTTAGATTGGAATGGAGTGAAAAGGATGAAAAAAAGCTGAAATTCTTACCGAACAACAGACCCATATATTGGATAACGGCCTCGTAAACCATTAATCATGCTAGAATATTGAGCGCGAAGAATATTTTTCTTGTCTGAGGATAGAACTCGCTTAATTGGAGCACCTCCTACGAAAAAAATACATGGTCTTGATCATTAAGATGTTAAACAGTAGTGGCACACGAGATGGGGTAATAGACCAGGAAAAAAAACCTCGTCTTTTCACCAAGCCCAAACCTCTCTCGTGCAAAACTTATAGTCGAAATGCATATCCAGACATGAAAACATCAAAATCGTCTTCCGTAGCTGTACATGCAATCCAAGCAATACAGTCAAATAAATTATTGATTTTCTGGTGTGTTTTCTTATCCCCAAAAAAGGTCAAAACAAACCTTTCTGCAATTTGGAGAAGGAATGCAGACTTGGTCTTCTCCATAGCAAGCTCATCCAAAGGCCAGTTTCCAGAACCTTCTATAAGCAAGTCAGAAACCGTTCCCTGGAAAACATTGATGAATAAACAAAAATATATATAATCAGTGATTCTTACATGTATCATTACTTCTAGTGGTTGTATGCAGGTCGCAGTAAGTTTTTCCAATTTTACTCGGCTGCCTTCTTTGTGTGCTAATGGATGTCGTACAGGAGGAAACACAGATGTCAACCTAAAAGTTGTAGCATTGGCAACTGGTAAGTATAAAGCACAGTCCAAACAGGTGAAGCTATAGGTTCAAGGGTTCAACAAAAGTTGAAACTGTGGTTTTAATTTATATATATTTTTTAAATATATAATATTTAAAGTAAAAACTTGATGTAAAAATATCTGAAACCATATTTAGAAAATTAAAATTAATATAGTTGACTAAATTAATTGACAAAATAATAGATACATGTACAAAATATCTCATGAATGTTTTTATGTTAAAAGTATATCATACTGTAGTATTACATCAGAATACGAAATATTTAAAAATTTGTTAGGTTAAACCGGTTTGACTGGTTTTGGAAGATGATTTTTTGAGGTGACTGGTTTCCGGTCCAACCGCTTGAACCATCCAGTCTCCAATATTCAAAGTGGTGACAGAGATATTCAAAGAAACAAACGACAAGTAGCTTACTTCAGTTTACAATTTCTACTGATGTGTTGATGAACTTCAGCTCCAAATGTGAAATAACATTCATACTAAAGGCTTTAATGTGATTTTGCGATGGTAGGAGTGGGAAAACAATTTGTGGGGAAAAAAGGAAACCTGAATCCAGAGGTTGCACGCTGGATATCTTCAAAGGAATGTCGTCCAGAT
This sequence comes from Euphrasia confusa, assembly GCA_954870475.1. NCBI lineage: Eukaryota > Viridiplantae > Streptophyta > Magnoliopsida > Lamiales > Orobanchaceae > Euphrasia > Euphrasia confusa. The sequence goes on from OX940969.1 coordinate 13,394,028, forward strand.
GTCCCAAAAAGCTTTGATAGGTCCTCATATGCCTTCAACAAATTTTGGGAGAATGATATTGGATCTGAAACACATAAACCCGACATCAGAAGTTTGAGCCATCCTCGGATTCTACAAATAATGACGAGAATAACCAAGAACCAAATATCCTATAAATACCTCTATTGCCATGACCATGCACAAAATCAAGTTGATCAACAATGGGAATGATGTTTTGTTTCTGAAGAGATAGATGACGCATTAGGACATGTTCGGTTATTTCCTTTATAATAATATGTTATTCCCATTCCGCATGCTCCCAAACTACGTCAACAAAATACAGCATGTGAGGTATAAAATAGCGGCCACAGACAATAGCTAGGTATGTGAAATTTACAAATACTCACCTACAACTTCAGCAATTTTACCATCACGGAACCATCTTAGTGTAGATTTATCTCCCCGGAACTTTCTAAATTCCAGAGCCTATTGCAATATGTGAAAACATTAAAAATTGGACAGGTACCTAAAGTAATTTTTATAATCAGACGACGGGAGAAAAAGTAAAACACCTTATCATTGTCTTCAGGACTTGGACCGATGATGGCCTGTTTAAAAGCGTCCTCCAGAGATCCAATGGTGACTCCTATAAACATAGCTTCTTCATCCAGTCCGGATAAACCCTAAAGATTGAAAATTTTACACCGAGTTGGAGTTTAAGATCCACCTGAGGTATGATAAATGAAATATACAATGCTAATTATCTGTAAATATATCATACATTCTCAAAAATGCATTCAGAAGATATATTTCTCCAGATTACACGAATGAGCTTAGTTCTCCCATTCAACGTTTGATCCATGATGCCAAGTACGGAAGTACCTTCTGCTCGTAAGACCTCCAACATTCATCATCCGAGCAAACCCCAGAAAAACATGGAAATCATGGTTGTCCTTCAAGTTTAATCTAAAAGGAGAATGTGCGGGAAGAAATTGTGCTAATTAGATTGCAGGTAATTATAATGTACACACACACACACACACACATATCTATATATTTATCATGATGTACCTTATGCAATAGTCATATTTGGCATGGTAATCTATAGTGGTCATGAAGATCTCATCAAAACCTCCACCATTACATTTACTCATGCAAGCAAGTGCCAGAGCAGCAGCATCACGGAGCTAAATGCAGAATCATCCAGTACCAAGTTTGCTAGAATATGAACAGTACAAAAGATGCTAGAACTATAAGCAAAACATTCAAAGATCCCACCTCTTGGAAACCATTTGCTGACATTCGAAATGCGATATTTTAGTTAGCAAATGAATCACAAATGATCACTGGAATTGACTGAAATCGGATCTTCTTGTCCTGCAATTTAGAAGTCCCAAGATAAATACTACAATTGCAAAGAAAGTAATGCGTGGAAATATAAAGGAAGAATTTGTGAGTATTATTAGCATAAAGACCCAAAACCCGATAACAAGGAGTCAAGGACCTGAGATGAAGGTTTTCAAAACAATATATCTTCCAAAGGAATTAAATTAGCTGCAAGACAGGATGACATGGATATATTTTACGAGCAAGAAACTCCTTATTTCCATATATTTGAGATCCCATAACCATTTGTATCTCTTAGAGAGCACTAAGGCATATTATTTTTATTTAAATAAGTGAAAAATCTCTTATCTAAGTATCTCACTCGCTAAAAATAAAAGGATGACTAAGAATTCAATAACCAAACAGCAACCAATTGAAATAAAAAAGAGATTACTCCCATGGCAATAAAAACACACAAAATATACCTTATTTGAAATACCTATTTTGCCTTCAGTTTGAAAGAATAGTCCGCTGTCCCACGCCTTGGAATTGGCTGTCAGAAATGAAACCGTTATATTAGAAGAGATCAATAAAACATTGGTAAGAGTTAAGGCATGATTGGATAACTAAATTTGTAGGCATTCGAAAACTGAAGGGTGACAATACAATGTCAGTGCCAATGGAAGAAATATGATATCTGGCAATCAACAGTCCGTTATATTAGAAGAGATTAATAAAACATTGGTAAGAGTTAAGGCATGATTGGATAACTAAATTTGTAGGCATTCGAAAACTGAAGGGTGACAATACAATGTCAGTACCAATGGAAGAAATATGATATCTAGCAATCAACAGTCCGTTAAAAATGGAAGTTAAATTTGCAATACTTAAATTAGAGGCATTTACTATTGGGAGACAGTGCATCAAGCCATACCAATGAAGTCCATTGTGATGCGCAAAATCTGCATGGCATTCATCAAACTATTGATTCGATATTTACCAGAATTTGATGCAATGTATGCCACAATGACAGTGATCAGGAAACCACTTAAGCAGTCATGAACAAATAAAGAACTCTTCCGAGCCCGAACCTATATAAATCATCAAACCAAAAATAAATTTCCTTGCTTTAGAAAAAGGAAAAGGTAGCTGCAATATTACAAAAGTAACAATTAGTGCTTATCATACTTTCAAAAGTAACAGAGACTCCCCGAGTTCCTTGCAACCCATAAAAGTCAAGTCAAAAGTACGGCTGGATGAGATAAACAATAACGAATAGATAATTAGATATAGAGTACCTTGACTCAAAGAGCGGATATTGTTCCTCTCAAAGTTCAGTTTTGATAAGGCAAGTAGAGAAGGTGCTGTGGGGATTATTTTCAGGGTAAATACAGTGTCATCTGATAATCGTGCAACTGAAACAAATAAAAGAGCCGGTTTATCAGTAACTTCTGAGGAAAATACAAATGATAACTAAAAAGACAGATGAGGCTGTATAGTGTGGAGAAACAAGACCTGGATAAACAACCAATACAGACTTGCGCGCCTCGTTATGAAAAGCTGACCATTTTACATCTTGGACCATCAGAGATTTTTTTTTTAAATAGTTCTTGATCATGCATAAATATAGGAATCGCTTTGCATGGTAACGATAATTTAAATAATCTTTTTCATGGAAGCTTTCCTGTAAACAAAAGAAATAGTTAAGTTTGAAAGTATTGCATTACTGAATGAGTTGAAAGTTCTTTACGATGTAATAAAATTTCAAGGTTTTCTGTAGTGCTATTGTAAGATTGAAGGAACCATAACACCATAACATAAGTACACCATAGAGGTTAACTAATAAAGCTTGAATTCTTATAACGACGACAAAAAGAAAATATTATGTAACATTTGAAGGCATAAAGAAAGCAGGTCACCTGGTTCAGCTAGAAAGACCATGCGTCTATAATAGATGTCTCAAGCGCTTTCTTGCTTTCTTGCTTCCTTGCATGCAGACATAAAAGCTAGTCTGCAAAATGAATGATTCGATTTCCATGGAGTTAATCAATTGTGATCTCATTATATTCGTCAGGATCTGTATCATCCCTTTTTTCTGTTTCTTTTCTCATTAATTCAAATGAAAATTTCAATACGGAAACCAATATCGATCCTCCTATTTACATTTCAAAATGAGCTCTGGCAAACATTAATTAAGCAAAGAGATGTACATAATTGTAAACAGAAACACTTCCATACTAATATACACAGGGGCGGAGCCAGAAAAAATTGGTAGTAGGGGCTGAAAATATTTTTATATACTATATGTATATATACACACATTTTAGTAGGGGCTAAGCTTAAGTAAAAAAAAAAATAAAAAAAAAAAAAATATATATATATATATATATATATATATATATATATATATATATATATATTTTATTTTTTTTAAAAGGAAAAAATATAAAGGTTTTTTTTTCAGGGGGGAGCCCCCCTTGGTTCCAAGTGGATCCGCCCCTGAATATATAACCAACATCTCAATTCGCGATCTAAATGATTGTTCTTTGGATCATTTGTCGCCTTATGGGTCCCTGAAACCATGAGGGGTGATGTGTAAAACCCACTATATATATTGCAATTTAAGACCATCCGTTCCATCCCAGAAGTCCAACAGTGCCCACATTCACATGGTAGATTGAGAACTTTCAGGCAAAAAATTGCATGTTCAAGCAACACAAGCGCATTACGGATCACAGCAGCAGAAACATGTTGAGGAAAAAACAGTTTAGATGTCTCATAAGTCATAACACAATTGAGTAAATAAGTAGAAGATTCAAAAGAAAGAAAATGGTCATCGGTCGATACAAGATAAAAGAAAAATTAAAAGAACCTGCTTTGGAAATCAAAGTTGTCGATATCCCAGTAACAATCACCTTTTATAATAATAAATATAATAATAATAATGATAAACTAGTTAAGAGTTTCAGAGCATGAGAATGAATGTCGAGAATGATGTGTGTATCAAATTTTGAGTTTTTTTTGAATAATTCCAACTGCAAATGTTGCAGTTTTACCCGATGAAATTCAAGACTACCTACATAGGTGATAGACCATCTCCATAGGCTAGTTTATCCACATATAACGAAATGAAACAAGGTTACAAGTTGATGTATAACACAGAGATTCCATATTCAAATTTTGGGCAGGCTTTGTTTAAACTGTAAAGCTCCAAAGAGATATTTTCCCTTTTAAATGCATGTGTTCCTTGTTAACCTAATACTGAAAGAGAAATCAGAACCAAATTAAATCGAAGCCAATCGATAATTTATATTTTATACCATAACAGAGGGTGAACGTGAACAGTATGCACAAATTGAACCATGCACAAATGGTCAATAGAAGAAATTCTCCTGCCAAGAAAAACATATAAAAATGCTGAGGAGACAACAAGCCATTTCACACACACGATAAATATATATATATATATATATATATATATATATATATATATATATATATATATATAGGTTAGATAAGAGAGAATATTCCTCATGTGTGTGATAAATGAATAATAAGAAAATCACGGGGGCACAAATAAATGAATAACTGCATTACATCAAAGTATGCAAATAACCTCAAAGTTGTTAGTTTTCCGAACACACAGATAATAAAGGTAAACAACATTGAAACTAACCAATGGAAGCACATGCAGGGAACCTGTGAAGTATCTTCTGAATTAATGTAACTGCTGCCAGTCCATGAATGAGAAACCACAATGACATCATAGCTAGAGACCACCCTAAAAACAGGCAGCAAGTTAAAAAGAAATATAGTGAGACATGAAATGCGTGGTACTGACGAAGAAGATGCACAGTATCTCAAACAATATTCTTCAGATTCAAAACACCTATCAAAGTATAAATTCAACAAAATGCATCTATCTTGACTGGAAGCATGAAATTAGAAGATTTGTTAACTTACCACCATATAATTTCCCAGATAATGATACCAAGCTGAATACTACAAGCAATATTATGCTAATGAAAATATGTATTGGATTCCACTTGGAGAGAGAACCAATGGAATTAGTGGTCTTTCCCTGACGTTGACAGATAATGGAAAGGAAAATTAGCACACTGAGACAACTAGTTGCCGCAGACCAATACTGCAACTTGAGATATTCAATCTCTGTAGAACACGAAAAATAAAAAACAGAGCAAGTTATAAGATATAATGAAACTAATTGAACATGGAAAAAAGCTGAAGCAATGAAAAAATATTCATAGCGCTTAGCAGTATAAGCAAAATCCCATTTGTAGATGATTAGAAGTTAATGGAAAATTGCTAAATAGAAATAAAAATGATGACCCGTACTTTATCACTGACACAAGGCGGCGGCAACCTATTGTGGCCATATAAATATAAACATGAAAAGGTAAGATAAGTTAGATTGCCATGAATGCCATATTCAGATATAGCTAGAGTAATTGCTAATAAAAGTCAGCAATTTTATTTTACATGTTTCTCCTTGCATGGAAAAGGTCAGTGAATCCATTCCACCAACACTCAGTAAAACAATTTCTTAATTTAAATTATATAATAAAATATATGGTTGGATATCTCTAAATTGTAAAACCTCAAGGTAATTTAAATTTTATCCCAATAAACTATTTACAAAAAGAAGACGAAATTCAAGGTCATTTAGAAAGAAAAACTGAAAAATGCAAGAAAAATAGTTGATAGATCAGGTTAAGAATAATAATAAAATATTAAAACGTAGCTTGGATACAACTTCAAACTAAAATAATATAACCCCATTGGCATCTCTTGTAACTCTTCATTCAAGGAAGAAAAAAATAAAAAAAATATCAAATTGTTTTCTTTAGGACTTGGGCGTTTAGAAATAAAAAATAGAAAAATGAAGAGTAAGTTATTGTTTCCAATTTTCAATATACTCAACTTTCTAATTTATTTTATTAGTTTGTCTTCAATTAAGTAATACAAAGCTTCCATACGAACAATAATCATTCACTCTTCCAATTTAGTTTCATAATTGGAAATACAAATGAGCTTCAAAGTAACATGACGGCGTACCCTCGATTCTAACTTCCTGCAATGCCTCTGCTCTTAGCGTCTGTATCAACCTCGAGACCAGGAGACCAAGAATATCCCAGATGATGCTCCAAGCCTGTTACATCCATTTTTCAAATCAACATCCTATTAAAGTTGATGCACGAGCCAATTGAATACTACATTCTTTTAACCGACCTAAGCTGCTGGAGTATTAATAAGCTTGATATTTAAAGTAATGTACAATTTTTATGATCACCACGTAATCAATTCTCTAGGGGGAGAAATTAAAATGGTTTGGAGTCTCAAGTTCCAATAAAATTAACAACTGCACTCCTAACTCAAAGCTTACGATGCTCAGATATGCAGGAAAATCAATGGAATCGGGACATCGTAAAATGAATTAAACCATCATTTCAAATAGATCTTAAATGATATGGCATAATATAAGTCAATAAACAAAATCAATCAAAACCTGGTTCTGAAGTAGCGCGACAGAGGATTGGAGGCGTCATCGGCGGAGATCTCAACCGATAGAGCAAAAATGGAAAGAACGGAGAGAGAAGGCTTCCGGGGTGGAGAAAATCATTGGCGACATGGATTTTGTAGTGATCGGAGGCGGGAGATTAGAATTTGGGCGCGGGTGGCTTTTGGGTTAGGCGCTCGCGGTTTAATTTATGGCGCTGTGTTGGAAAACACGTTTTACTATTCCAAAGAAGGAAGGACTCCTCGACTCCAATTTTGGAGAGGAAAAAGACACCCAATCATCGATGACAACTCGGTCGTTGCCCTCCACCCGCTCGCCATGGAAACGCTCCAGATATTGTTTTGATTTAAGGTTTGTTTTCCGTTTAATTTCCAGCGGTTATTATACTTTGCTAGTGGAAACGCTCCAGATATACGTTTAATTAGTTGTTGTAGATTACCCTGAATTTATGTCGTAGATTACCCTGAATTAGTTATGAATGTGGCTTGTAAGCATGATTTAATTATGAATGTAACCTGAATGTGCTTGTGGTAATCACGAACATCATTAAGGGAAACCATGATTATAACCATCAATGTACTGTCGTAATGAAAGATAACTTTTCTGGTTAATTACAAAAATGTTTCTTTTGAGATGATTAAAAGTATATTGTGATATTGTGATTGAAAGCCAGGATAATATCTATCTATTGTCTCTGGCCCTATACACACAACACGTACACTTTTTTTTTCCTATTCTATCTATTGTCTCGGGCCCTATACACACAACACGTACACTTTTTTTTTCCTATGGATAATTGTAGCTGTAATTGCATGTCATTTTTGTTGACAATCTTGATTCTATAGACTAGATTTGAATTTAGTCCTCATAACTCATAAGTCATAGCTCTTCGGAGTTGGTGGTTTTAAATAATTCACAATCATAGTACAAAAGAATTCGGGTAAAAAGTTTATTTAAATAACACACCAGCAATGTTTCCCATGCGCCCCGCAAACAAGGAATGGAGGGACGAAAAGCACACATTTACGGATGGGATGGAGGCAAAGCACTCAACGAACAAACTATAAACAAGAATATCACAAGATGGTGTCTAGAGCCCAGTGGTGAATCTTAAAATCCGGAAAAATGCATGAAGGGAGTTTCAAAACACCATAACAAACACGAAAGTGGTTTCAACCATCAAGCGGCAACCTGAAGAAATAGGCTCTTTCGTATCTGCAATTAAATAAAAATTATGGAAGCAGAAGAAGCAGCTTATGTATTCAAAGAACGAATCTATACAAGAATAAAGTATATATATGTTCAGGAAAAAAGTTGGCAGTACCTCTGGCAGTTTCTTACGAAACCCAACATCCAATCTTGCATCAAGAGTGTTCTCCAACACAATCTTCCCATCTCTAGAAGCCAACACTACACCTCCAGAGCTAAAAAAAACAGGGGATATCTTACATCAGAGTTTAACCCAGTAGATAAATTAAAATTATTCAATAACACAACACAACCAGTAGGTTATATACCAGAAACGGTCATGTGCATTGTGATGAGAAGGACGGGGTGGAAGGTGGATATGGTCAACGATGATCTCAGGAGGATGGACTTTTGCTTTATGTGCATAGTCCTGATTTGCTGAATGCAAGACAGACTCCACAAAATGCAAGTCCTCTTTACGGCACCGCAATAACACAGATTGCTCTTTCAGCCTCAGCAAGCTCTGCAAGACAAAAATATATATATTCCTTTATTTCAATATCATTAGAGAAGAATTATACTTAGACACTACGTGTTTAATACGAACGATTGCTCAAATGTCAAAACAAATAGTGCTAAATGAATAGCTTTGGTATGTTGCTGTCAAAGTCATGGCTCCTATGGACCATAGTCCAAACAAAATACAATCATCAGTGTTGTGGCACTTCGAGCCACGACAAATCCTAAAGTATCGTAATCTGGTTAACAATGCCATTTTGCAGGAAAATAAAAATCCCACAAAACTAGGCTTTCGCTAAGTTTCATTCCTACCGCATATCCAATTCACTGCTATGGAGAATATTTATAATCATTTTCGCATCATAGGAAAAATGATTTTGCATTATCCGAATCCACATTTACAGGCTAATCCTAAAAACTGAAAACAAACAAACAATTATACTCTGTAAAAGCATTGTGCGAAAAATCGGCTTTCGGTGCAATCTAAAAAAGTTGCTTCAGATGAATGTTGGCAACTGCAGTTTTTTCACAACCTGAACAATAAGATCCTTGAGGAGATTCTCATAGTTATGGTGGTGTTGGCTAATATGCAGAATCTCCTTAGACGCAGTCTCCTTCATGGAATTGACCAAATCATCCTGAGCTTGAAGGACCTTGATACGAGAAGCATTCAGCTGCACAGAGTACTCGCTGAAAAAAACCAATCGAACAAGACATTAACACACATTACAGAATCCAGATCTCTCAATTTTATTGTGAAGATGGTGAAATTAATTGAGCTCACATTTTCTTCCGGACTTCAACTTGCTTCTCCTTGCGCTCGTACTCCTGCCTGATCTTTTTCTTCTCCGCTTCTACAAGCTGTAACTTCTCGATATTGAATTCCTGTAAAAATAATAGCGATTAAGAATCAACGAAAATGCAGAAAACAAAAAATTGGAAATAATGAAGGAAGAAGATGAAAATCGTCCTACTTCCTCGGCGGAGACGGAGATCTCGTTAGCCTTCTCCTCCGCTTCTTGGCGGATGAACCGCACCATCTGCTGGATCTGCTTCGATACGTCGGCGTCGTTCATTTTCGGATTCTGATTCGGATCGGATGTTTTTTGAGATCACAGATGGAAATGGTGGATTGGAATAAATCGCGATCCAATCATGTCACGTTGGAACAGATCAAACAGATCAAAATAATGCGCACATGTCTTTTTCGAAGTAATTTTAATTAAACTAATTTTTAATTTTAAAGTCAATTAAACAGTTAAATTTTAAATTAGAACAATAATTCATAAAAAATAGCTAAATTAGGATTTTCTCTATAAAAAAAATTATTTCGTCAGTAAAAACGGATTTATTTCATTAGCAAGAGTAAATACTAGTACAAACTTTGCACGTGGATTCAAAAAACAATTTCTCCACAAAATTTTTTACTACCCAATAATTCTCAGAAAATATTCAGAATAGATAATTTATATTCCAAAAAAAATCTCATCAGCACTCTATATGAACGGCCCCGCTCCCAGACGAGACAAACTTGGGTTTCCGATTGACTTTGACGAGGCTCTGTATCACATCTCCAATCTGGAAATCACGGTAGTCTTTGAACACAAGCCCACACTCATTCCCTTTCCCCACAGCATCTACATCCCTCTGCTCGCGCTTGAGAGATGCACAACACCCTTCGAAAACGACTTCACCACTTCGGAGAATTCTCACAGTCGACGACTTTGTGAGACGGACGTCCATCACCCGGCAGCCAGCTATCTTCACGTCCTCCCCCTTGAGTTTCCCCCTTCCTTGGAATTCGAATATGTTCAGCACGTGGGCTTCGCCTGCGACCTTGGTCTCGACTGTCCCAGGAGCCCTCTCGACTATCAGATTGCCTATGTCCTCCAAAAGGTGGTAGATCACACGGTGTAGTTTTATCTTACAATAAAAGTAACAAATGAAATTTAGTTGAACTAGCAATCAACGAGACTCATTCAGAGTAGCAAAGAACGACATTGAGAAAGAAAAAAACAGCCAACTTTCTAAATTATAAAAAAACAGCCCTGAGGCTTTATAGACTTTACTGTTTTGCCTTTTAAATGCAAAGACCAATTCAAAGCCACATTCGCATTTATAAAAATAATGCAGTTACTCGTTAAACTGTTTTGTAGTAATTTATTGTAATATGGCTAAAGCTACAGGGTGGTGAGATTAATAATAATACCTGTATCTTGGCCTGACTAGCTGATTGACTAATCGCAGCAGGGAGATCCCGAATATTGAACCCAATGATACACGCATCACAGGCTTGCGCCATGTCGACATCCGAATGAGAGACGGGTCCCACTCCCGCGTGGATGACCTTCACAAAAACCTGTGCGCTGTCCAAACTTTTCAACGCGTCACTCACAGCCTGAACAGTACCTTGCACGTCGGCTTTCACTATCAGCGGAATTTCTACCCTCTTAATTTTATCCTCCTTATCCTTGTCCTCTTTATCTTCTGGACTATTTTCGCTCTCCTCCAATTCTTGCCTCTCCTCTTCGATTTTCATGAGCCTCTCCTCTTCGATTTTCATGAGTCTATCCTTCTCGATTTTCTTCTTCCTCCCTTCACTAAGCATCCGGGCCCTCTCCTCAGATTCGACCACAACAATATCATCGCCGCCCATTGGGAGACCCTTCAAGCCTTCGATCTCAACAGGCATGGCAGGCGTGGCCTGCCCAATTGTTTTTCTGGCTGTGTCCCTTATACACCTGATTCTTCCCCATTCAGTGCCCACAACGATATATTGCCCGGATACCAATGTCCCCGCCTTCACTATCGCGGTAGCCAGCGGGCCCCTCCCTTTGTCGAGCCTAGCCTCCACCACGTAAGCCTGGGCCGGCCCGTCGACGCGCGCTTTGAGGTCCATCAACTCAGCCTGGAGCAGAAGAGCATCCTCCAACTGGTCCAGCCCAGTTCTCTTCACTGCAGAGACCTCGACAACCTGAGTTCAATAAATAAATATGATAATAATGTTTGATATATAATTATATAAATTTGAATAATCTCAATATTTTTTGAAGAATCAGAATCAGAATATATATATATATATTCTACCTTCACTTCACAATAGATGTTTTAGGGAAAAAAAAGTACAGTATTCACAAAATAGTTGTTCAGTTTCAATGTAAAATTGCATTAAATGCTATAATTTTATCCCTAAAGGTTGAGAGGACAGGTAACAAAGATTAAAGAGACAATTTTTGAAAAGAGAGAAACATATTGCTAAGGTAATATGATCATTTTGTTTCACTCCTTAATTTATGTGCATACACCTAAAAACTAGATCTATTGTGAAATAAAGGTAGTATATGTGTGTGTGTGAGTATATGAGACTAAATAAAAAAAATAATATTACCCGCCAGTGTTTTAGTGAGGAGGTCAATTTTAATTTTTTTTCTTTGTATATATAATACATGTATCTACAGAAATACGAAAATGTAGAGTCATCTGACCTGGACATCTCCGCCCATCTCCTCCAACATCAGCCCTTCAGTTGCCAGCTGGATTTTCACTCTCTCCGGGTTCGCATTCGGCTTGTCACACTTGTTAATGACAACAACAATCGGAACATTAGCTGCTTTGGCATGGGCCATGGCTTCTAGAGTCTGAGGCATCACGCCGTCATCTGCCGCCACCACGAGCACCACTACATCTGTAACTGCCGCACCACGGGCCCGCATCGCACTAAAGGCAGCATGGCCGGGAGTGTCAAGGAACGTGATGGCCGCCCCAGATTGCATGCCGACAACGAAAGCTCCCAGATGCTGGGTGATGCCTCCAGCTTCCTTGGCAGCCAGGGACGTCTGACGTAAAGCATCTAACAAAGATGTTTTTCCATGGTCGACGTGGCCCATGACTGTAACGACAGGTGGACGTGGTAAGATATGAATGCCTTTATCTGAGTGGAGCCGACGGACATTGACCCCAACTTCCTGAAGAAATATATTTATGATATAGAATCTGCAGAGAATCAACGAGATACCAAATTTGACTTCACTTACAATTTCATGTCTTTGCATAGTCATCATTATATCAACATTTTAGAGAAGGACTTCCTTTGACAAGTATACAGGTTCCAAATGAAGAAATGACTAATGTTTTAACAAAAGATGCATCCTTTAAACTTTTCTTACTCATTAAATAATGATCGATAATAAAAAAATTGCAAAATTAGGTAGTACCATTGCAACCAGCTCAGCTATGTCAATGCTTAGAGCATCAAACTTCGACTCAGCCTTCTCCCCGACATTAATTATAACATTCTGAATGGTAGCAAAATTAGCAATAGACTCTCCACAGCGGTCAGCAAGTTCTCCAATGGTCATGCCTTCGAATATTTCGATTGTTTTATCGGGCAAGGATTTTCCAGCTCGTTTTAGCTTAGGAGGTACGTAAGGGGTTTCAACTGGAGGTTTGTCCTCTTTCTTTCTCTTTGAGAACTTTCCTTTATGGACTTTTGCTCTTTTGTTAGTCTTGAGGCTCAATGAATCGTCCTCCCTTCTTTTGGCCAGAAGTCCAGGACTTGCATGGAAAGACCTAAGAGGAATATATTATCACTTCACTAACAACTTGAAGGGAATGTCGAGAAATAATTACACATGTGAAAGGTATGCAAAAACAAGAGAAACTTCATCAGAAATAATGAGTCCAACTAAGGGAACATATAACAAAGAGATAAATGATTAGATAGAATGGAGATTAGGTGCTTTTGATATTGGAAAATGGATTTTGTTTAATTTTAAAATAAACAAATTTTATTTTACATTTCGTCCTCAATTTATTACTTCTTTATTTGTGCTTCTCCTACAATACATCACTTTTACAAAATGGCACTAGAGTTTGCAAACACTCGCTAGATATCCTTGTCTTCGTTACCTTTACTAAAAGCCATAAGGAAAGAATAAAAAATATTCTTAAAAATCCCAAGTCAACAATGCACTTATTCTTCAGAGTTCAGAATACAACGCTAATACAAGTTTTCAAGTCATGTGGCGATAAAAATGTTCACTAGAAATGAAATTCCAATAAAATAAAAATACACTACACAAGGTTTCAGAAGATTAGATAGATGTAACAGGATCCTGGCTTAATAATTCTAATCCATCCTCACATAATTCCGAGAAGTTCATCTACCACCAATTTTATCTAAAAATTTGGTCTCGGATTCCTAAAAGTAAGACGATGAAGACTAAACATAGTTTGAACCAGCACAAACTAAGGATTTACAAATCGGCTATCAAAATTGCTTCCTCTACCGAAGAAACTTCACATCAGAGGCACATAATGTAATATATAGAAACTTAAGCTGATTTACCTAAATGACCACCTATCGGCTGAGAAATTGAGGTCTTTATCAGCTCCTAAAGATGTCGTGGGTTGGCAAAGTCCTGAAATGCAATTAAACAACAATTGCTCAGTTTTGAACTACCTTACACATTCCAATCGCAATCGTTAACTATAAACGAGTGAGAACTTGTTAAACCAGTTGCGAAGGAAACACATTTTTACCGTGCAAATGTATGACCGAAGCAGATAGTGGTTTGGCAGAATCTTGAGCTCCATATTTTGAGACTGATGCAACTATTTTGGTGAGACTGGTAGAAAATCCCTGCAAGAGGATTCAGGCGAAACTCAAATTTACAGAGCTAACAGATACAAATCAATTAAGTTTAGGGTAAAGAGTGAAACGATAAAGAAACATAAATTTCATTCACATGAAAAAATGGTAAACGATAATTTCGATTACAGTAGATTAAATTTAGGGTGAGAAAAAATAACTAACCTTCTTCCCTAAAGCTCTCCACGCCATTGAGGAGGACAACAAAACCTAATTGTTCGGTCACGGAAAATTCAAAATCAAAACATGCTCAGAGTAAAAGAGACTACTTCTAGAGTTGTTTTGATGTGGTTCAATTAACGGCGGAGGTGGTTGCCTAGGCGGCGGAGGAGGAGAGGGGGAGCCGCGAAATGGATCCGCTGGGTTGTGAGAGAGATACTTTTATTTATTTTTTGTATTTTTCTTCTTATTTTATTACTTATAAAAATGATTATGTTTTAGTTTAGTGTGTTTATAATTATAGAATTACGAAGTACTATAAATTGCCCTAAGCAAGTTCATATTTTATTACTTATATGATTTATAAAAATGATTATGAGTCTGTTTGACTGAGCTTATAAGTTCTTTAAAACAGTTTATAAGCTGTTTAAGAGTTTATAAGCTTTTAAAATTTGTTTGGTAACTTTTAAAAAAAAGATCTTAAAAAACTTAAATATAAGCTGTTAAACAGCTTATAAGCTGTTTAAAAAAAAGTACGGGAGGAGATACTTTTTTTTCAACAGCTTATAAGCTCTTGTAACTTAAACCATAAAAGACCAGAATACCCCTAAAATTATTACATTTTATATATATACAAAAATTCCAAATTTATTATTTAATTAATATAAATATTTTTAATTATTTTTTTCATATATAACAATTTATTTTTGGTAATTTTATTTATATAAGATCTTAAATTGCCAAACAAATTAACATCTTATAAGTTTATATATCTATTTTATCCAAACGGTTTAACGAGGCAGCTTATCAGCTCTTAAAACAACTTGTAAAACGTAACATCTTATAAGCTCTTTTAAATAAGCTCGCCCAAACGGGCTCTATGTTTTAGTTTAGTGTGTTTATAATTATACCGAGTACTATAAATTGCCCTAAGAAGGGTACCGCAGAATTTGAAATGAAAAAAAATAAAAAATCAAACTGCTTCGAACCTTATTAAAAAGTGCAGCATTTTATATGAATCAATAATCAACAAAGAGAAAATGTATTTTGCTCTTCCTCCCGATGCAAGTGTTGCATCTAAGGGTGGGCGTTTGATCCCTGATTCCCGATCTCGTCTTGGTTTCGAGGTTAAATGAGACGGGACGAGTTGAAATTGAAATATAAAAAATGCTAATTTTGTAATGTCTTGATCCTATATTAAAATAACGACACGGGAGCGGAATTAACTAAATAAATCAGGTAATATTTAGGTTAATTTATAAAAACAACTTAATAAAATCAATGTACTCTATTTCTTAATAATAGAGTTAGAAACCGGAAGAATTTGGCTTACATTGCGAGGATTAAATATCGGACACCTGCACACGAGCAATTTCGGTGATCCAATATTAAATAAAAACTCAGCAACCTTTGCCGTATATCGGTTAAATATCAACAAATTTAACAACCAAACTAAACACAAACACGCGCGCATATGGCCCACACCGACAATATTTAATAATCGGGAGTCTTGCAGAGAGCAGGTTTTAAAAATACTACTCTCACAAATCTAATTCTTAAAAATACTATTCAAGAAACTTTATTTCTACAAATACTATTTACTTCAATTTAATAACTAAAAAACTAATAAAAAAACAATATTTACATAAAGCACCCAAATAAAAATTGCACAACAAACCCTCATTCTCTCTTCTCAAATTGCAAAACAAACCTTCATTTTCTCTTCTCACTCTTTCGGGATTTCTCTCAAAACCTTAGAACCAGAAGCTCGAGCCGCTGCAAAATCGAACGTTTTCAACCGTGAAATTTACGTTTGAAAGTTAGTATTTGTTCCTACAATACTTTCCATTGTTTTGAATGTAATATTGTGGATAAATTCGCGTAAAAAATGCTCAAACTCGTTTATAATTTTTTTTTTTTACGCAGCAGGACGTTTGTGGCGTTTGTCAGCCCTAAACGCCACAATTTTTATAAACTCGTTTATAAAAAATGATTTTTTACGCAGCAGCACGTTTGTGGCGTTTGCCAGCCCCAAATGCCACAAACTCCCCAAAAGCCTTATTCTGTGAAAAAAATATATTTTTCAGTAAAAATTGCATTTTTCGGTGGAAAGTGTGATTTTCTTACTCTTTTTGTTAAATTCTATTTACAGAGACATGGATATATTTGTCTCGCTAAATTATGGCGGAGAATGGAAGCGTATAGATGGAACTTGGAAATGGTCGATGAACGATATGAAGCACTGGACAAATATTACAGTTGATAGAGATATTTCGTTGAATATATTCATTGACAATGAGCCGAATAGAGACTTTATCAAAGAAAGTATACCGATGTAGCAAATGGCACGGGGAGGGACACAATGCACAAACATGTCCGATTCGTCATGAAGAACAAACTCAGCAAACATTTTAGAGTCATTTTTATTTTATTTCGATAGCACTTCTTATGAATTTGTATTAAGAACTCTCATCTACTGTTTAAACATTATGATTTCGTGTTGGTTTAAGTGTTAAAATTGATTAAGCATCATATTTAATAGTTAAAATTGGTTAAATGTCACCGTATAATCAAAAAACATAAAAAAACGATTTTTGAAGTTTTGAGTCATTCGAGGCGTTTTTAGCTAGAAAACGCCTCAAATGTCTAAATGTGGAAGCAAGTACATGTCCAAAGTCGATTTACACTACACGTCATATTTACGTCCGCAATGTAACAATTTCGAACCGTTGGATGTTCAAGAAATGCGATTTTGCATATTCGGTATGTTGTTGGAAAAAAAAAAGAGGCCCGAAAGTGCTCGATCGTAGTAACCCCTAAAATCGTTGTTTCTCCGATCGAGCACTTTCGAGCCTCGTTTTTTCCCCAAAATTTCACCCGACATGCAAAATCATATTCCAAGAACATCAAACGGTTTGAAATTATATAATTACGAACACAAATAAGAAGTGTAGTGTAAATGAGTCGTTCCAACTTAAAACAACTAGAAACTATAAACATTAAGGTAAATGTTAGGTTACTAGGCTTTAGAGTTTCTAGTTATTTTAAGTTGGAACAACTTATTTACACTGCATGTTCTGTTTACGTCCGCAATTAGACAATTTTGAACCATTGGATGTACTTGGAATGTGAATTTGCATTTCGGGTGAAATTTTGAAAAAAAAAATGAGGCTCGAAAGTGCTCGATCGTAAAAACAATGAGTTTAGGAGTTACTATGATCAAGCACTTACGTGCCTCTTATTTTTTTCGAAAATTTGACCTTGCCTGTCCAACAATATTTCAAGAAAATCCAACGGTTCAGATTCATCCAATTGGGGACCGAAATAAACGCCCAAAGTCGATTTAACATCAATCTAGTTATTTGAGGCGTTTGTAGACTGAAAAGCCGCAAATGACTTAATTTATTTAGGCGGAATTAACTAAATAAATTAGGTAATATTTAGGTTAATTTATAAAAACAACTTAATAAAATCAATGTACTCTATTTCTTAATAATAGAGTTAGAAACCGGAAGAATTTGGCTTCCATTGCGAGGATTAAATATCGGACACCTGCATACGAGCAATTTCGGTGATCCAATATTAAATAAAAACTCAGTAACCTTTGCCGTATATCGGTTAAATATCAACAAATTTAACAACCAAACTAAACACAAACACGCGCAATTTCGGTGATCCAATATTAAATAAAAACTCAGTAACCTTTGCCGTATATCGGTTAAATATCAACAAATTTAACAACCAAACTAAACACAAACACGCGCGCATATGGCCCACACCGACAATATTTAATAATCGGGAGTCTTGCAGAATGTCTTGCAAGAAGTGAAATTCTAGTGAAGCAATATTAAATAAAATTAGCAAGCAGTAACCTTTGACGTATATTGATTAATCTCGGCAAATTTAACACCAAGCAACATTGAAAGAAGAAAAGACATCCTACATCGAGAAATCGCAACAAACAGAATGTGTAAATTGACCATCTCACCGTCTGTAGTCCTTTTCGTAGCTATTGCATAGAACTTAGTCATTCTGTAAGTGATTGGGAGATGAAAACTATGGATACATATGAACACAAAACATCTGAAGCCATCACTTTCACTCTGAAGCCATCACTTTCACTCGTTTAGTAGCCTTTTCAACTAACCCTCTGGGTTTCACCCGAAAATGGGTATGATAGAACTTAGACATTGCTTAGCTTCTTATCAAATACACAATATAGAACAAAATACACATCGAACAACAAATTAAAAAAAAAAATGTTTTTGTGAGGCATTTTATCAAACACTGCATACAATTTTCAAGAAAACCGATCTCTTGGAACAACCGACAACCATAATTCTCGATTTATTAACAGAAAGAAATCCCAGACTATAACATGAAAGATCAATCGGCATGAAATCGAATATAGTTGAAGAAAAAAATCTCTTTTCAAGAACGAAACTGCAAAATAAAACAGTGAAGATTAGAGGAATGCTCACCTGATTTATGCTGTTAAAAAAATGATCTTTAAGATCGAGGAGGGGTTGAGTAATGAAAGAAATTGGGAATTGGCCAAATAGCCAAACCCATATAAAACCCGACTTGGTTCCGAGAAACCTATTTCTCCAAGTCTCTCCGACTGTATTTTCCGAACTGCGGGTGGGTTTAACCCTTATCCGACTGACCCGACTCGAATATATATAATTTTTTGGTATTTTTAATATTGAATTATCCAATTACTGTTTTTGGTATTTTTATTAAATATTGTTATAAATATTGTAATTAGCGAATAACTAATTTACACTTTTTTGATAAACAAGACAGAAACCCTACTTTGTATCCTATATAAAGGGGTTTCCCCGTATGAATGAAACAACAATTTATAACAATTTTATTCTCCTCTTATCTTCTCCCTATATCTAATCTATTATTCTCTCTCAATTCTCTTGAGTTTATAACACGTTATCAGCACGAAAGCTCAACCGCGTTCATCACCG
The DNA here is from genome assembly GCA_954870475.1 of Euphrasia confusa. Lineage (NCBI taxonomy): Eukaryota > Viridiplantae > Streptophyta > Magnoliopsida > Lamiales > Orobanchaceae > Euphrasia > Euphrasia confusa. Next base: position 13,413,367 of record OX940969.1, read on the forward strand.
AAGTTCTACTCATCCAAGATCCGAACTCCAAGGCAAGAATTTATATGTTTGTTTATATTCATTAATAATTATAAATATATCTAATTCTCCTCCCTTCTTCTTAAATTCAAATGTTCCTGAAAAACATTATAATCTGATATTTCTGAAGTGACAATGACGTGATTTTAGAGATTATGATGACAATATTAATCATGTAATTGACAATGACGTGATTGATCGAAGGTATAGATGTATTGTCAAAATAATTATGTATGAGATAGCATAACAACTCATAAATTAATTCGTGACATTTGTGGAAAATAATGTCAATACAAATTATGGTGCATCTAATATTATTGAAAGCTCCGGAAGAGCTAGTATTAATATTTTATGTATATTAGTATATATTTTAGCAAATCGAGATATCTTTGCAATAAATATCTTGCAAAATAACGTATGTAATACATTTACATAACTTATTTTGAATTTGGACGAAACAAAAATCGACATAGTGAATTAATTTTTGAGACATTGGTTCTCAATTTAAGTTTAGTCGATTATTTTTTTAATGTTTGTTACATGTAATCTAAACGTGTTATTCCTGAAGAATACACAATGAATTTATGTGTATGTTTCTTGAAGAATTATACATAATACAAAACATTTTTGAAGAATATTTTATTAATAAAGTAGCAAAATATATATTGCTTTAAAAGCAATGTAATATGAGATTATTAAATTTGATAAATATTCTTGAAGAATATTTGATTTGATTATTCGTCAATAAGGTTTGAATGACACAAATATTTTGATCCCCGAAGGATCATTGGTAAAAATATTGTATCCCCAAAGGATCGGTAAAGATATTGTTATGCAAATGATGACATATTAAGAGTGGCTCCAGAAGAGTTTTACTAATTATCCCCACGAGTAATAGAAATGTACTTAAAATGAAGATGATGCATATAATGATTATTATTAAGTGCGTGGAAATGAATCAAACATTTCCCATCTGCGAATTAATTTGAAATATGCAACTTATATTTATATCACCACTAAAGTGTATTTTTATGAACAAGCATAATATCTCGACCCCACGATCCAGAAGATCGGTTTATAATAATTACGCTGATTTGCATATTTAAGGAAGGTCATTTCTCGGCATTAGGGGGAGATAAAAATATAAAAGATATAAATGCCGAGAAATTTCATGGAATGAAAACGATCTTTAATTCTATATCCACGCCCTAATCAATTGAACCCGAAGTTCATTAAAATAAGTGACTTACAATATTCAGCAAGTAATCTGCCAAATTAATGAAGACGAAATCACATATATTTGTGATAAATGAACTATAAGAGTTCAAATACCAAAGAGATCAACTCAAATGTTGATTCTAATATACGCCTGAAGCGTAGTATATCGATCTTAAGATATAAAATAAATCTGCGTAAAAACAAAGAAATTAAGTTACCCTCAAAATCTCCTGAAGAGAGTTAGATGGAAATCCTATTGAAAAAGCATATGCACATGATAATAGAAAATCGTGGTATTGCGGAACAACCAAATTAAATATTTTGGAAAATGATGAAAGATTTGGTTGATAGAATGAATTGTCATCAACATGGAAAAAGTCGTCAACGACATATTTGCCTCAAGAGTTGCTTTAGAAAATTTGGATCCAAAACTTAAATCAATAATACTGTGCCGGAAGCACTCAAAGAAATAGAAACGATCAATTGAGGTTGAGCATGACTCGCTAAATAAAGATTTATTTTGACTCTATAGTACACACCTAAAAAAAATATCCCAGAAGGATATACGTGGGTGTTGGTACGAAAAATGAATAATGACGTGGTAAGATATAAAAGCGAGATTAGTTGCTCAAGAATGACATTAAGTTCCACTACTTAATATTTATGGCAGCAACAACGATAGATATATGCATCGAATGTAAGATCTGACCATGTAAAAGTCATTAGAAAGATACAAACATGAAAATCCTTGATGGATTTTAAAATTCCTGATATGAAAGGAAATGAAAATCAAAACATGTACAATATCATATTACATATGTCATTATGGACAAAATTGATATCGCGACAAGGTCCCGAAGACCAGTGATTGGTCATGAAGACCAGTGATTGCACTCTTTTTCCCTCTACTAAGTTTTTCCCATGGGGTTTTCTTAGTTAAAGGTTTTTAACGAGGCTATCACCACAATATAAATGTGAATATCATATACTCTTTTCCTCGAGTATTTTTTCCTACAAGGTTTTATAACGAGTTTTTTAACGAGGCATGCACATCACTCGATAATAATTAATGATGACATCAAAATGTTCCATATGAGTTTATTTTCGAAATAAACTGAGATATTGAACCTGAAGTTCAAATGATTGTGAATTGAAGTTCACATTATTGTTCATTTGTAAAGAAATGTATATTGAACACTAGGCGCATCAAATATACTCTAGGAGAGTTACCGACCGGTTATAGCAATTGCGAATGCTCTAGTCAATATAGATGTCTAGTAAAGGCATGTCCCAGAAGGACGAAAAATATACAATAATGCAAATGAATGTGAAACTCGACAATTCGAATGTTGGGTCCTGAAGATCAAAATTTATAACTAAGTTTTTCCTATATGGTTTTATTAATTACAGGTTTTAATGAGAAAGATTGATTACCAATAACTTTTTTCAAGAAGTCAAAGATCTTCGGTGATTACAATAAGGGGGAGCAGGCTGTACTCTTTTTCCTTCGTCGAGGTTTTATCCCACTGGGTTTTCCTGGCAAGGTTTTAACGAGGCAGCAATCCTGTAAATAGTCATTCAAGGGGGAGTGTTATGAATATTGTAATTAGTGAATGACTAATTTACCCTTTATTGGTGAACAAGACAGAAACCCTACTTTGTATCATATATAAAGTGGTTTCCCCGTATGAATGAAACAACAATTTATAACAATTCTATTCTCCTCTTATCTTCTCCCTATATTTAATCTATTATTATCTCTCAATTCTCTTGAGTTTATAACAAATATCTCTATATCCACATAGTACTATTATATATATATATATATATATATATATATATATATATTTTAACTTTATAATATAATTTTACTTTAATTAATTTATTTATCTTGTAAATTTTACTTGCAAATATTGTTGAACGTATTGCATGTATTATGCATGCAGTCATGCATACGTCCACCGACAATTCCATATACATCTTATTCCTAATGCGCATAAGATTAGGATTCTTATATTTATTCCCTTTTAAATTTTGTTTTCTATTTATTTCCAACTCTTGTAATTAGGGTTAGGGCATGAGTATTGTGTATAAATACTCGATGCATTTCATCATCAACATCAAGTTCAATACATTATTTTCACATATTATTTATTGTTCTCTTTACCGGAGGTTTATCTCCTCCTCTCTTTTACTTGTCAAATTCTACATGGTATCAGAGCGAATTTAATCCGCAAACAACACTATGACAAAACCAGATGAGCAAGATGGGAGTGGTGGTTCCAAGTCCGGCGACGGCAACAATCCTGTGGATCCATCAAAACCTTCAAGCCCGTACTACCTGCATTATGGAGAGTCACCAGGTCAGAAATTAGTTCATGAGCCTCTACATGCAAGGAATTATCTAAGAGTAGAAACATGTTGAACGCTCTCACCTCCAAGAATAAAGTGGGATTTGTTGATGGCTCGATTCCAGAACCCTTACCAACAGATGCTCTTTACATGGATTGGAAGAGGTGTAGCATCATGGTTCTCTCTTGGATTTCATCTAAGTTATCACCAGAGTTGGGAAGTTATACTGCCCATGCAACATCTGAAAGACAGGTTTGGACTGAATTGTTTACCAGATTCAATAAACCAAATAATAATATGGTATATATGCTTGAACAAAAGCTAATTGTTACAAAACAAGAAGGAGATATGGTGAGTGTTTACTTTGCCAAGCTTAAGGGAATATGGGATGAGATTGCAGCCCATGAGCCTTTAGCTATCTTCCCTATGAGTGGATGCCCGTGTTGGAAAATATAGAGCTCGGAGAGAGCTTCGAAACGATAGCTCATTCGCTCAAATCGGAGTTGAACTGAATGAGAAATTAATTTCTAAAATATAATCAAAATAGAGGGAAAAAGGAAAAAAAAAATGAAAGGGATATTAGTTATCCCACATTGGAAAACTATCAAAAGGCAAGTGGGTATATAAGATGCTTGGCCTTTAGTAGCTTATGAATCAATTATTATAGTATTGCTCCGCCTCCTACGTGCGCGCAGGGGGGTGCAAAACTTGGCAAAAATAGCCTACTTGTGTGCGAGCGCGACCTGCGTACACGAATGTCGCTTCGATTTGGGGGGCAGTCGACCAAGCTACTTTTTGCGATTTTTCTTTTCCGAACCGTTACAAAGTAACGGTTATTTGACTCATAAATAATTTTGATTTTATTTAATAAATAAATAAAATAAAAATTATATTCTGATTATATTTTTGAATTTGAAATGGCCATTAAGGAGTCCTTAATGCAGAGCCATAATGGCTTGACCGTTACGGTCAACAGAGTCCAGGTTCATGCATGAACCCTCAGCAACCCTATGTGCTCGGCTATATAAACGAGCCTCATGTCTGAAAGAAAAACACACCAAAACCACTCCAGCAATTTGCTACTTTCTTATCCTTTTCTTTCCTATTCTCTTTGGCCCTCCGGTGAAGTCTTTCAGGCACCTCTCGGTTCGACGTGCAACGTAGTTGCTTGAGACGTTGTATCCTGGGAAACAAACGATCGGTAGAGGTCGAATTTTGTTTTAAGGAGATTGTGTCTAACACAAGCCTCGTCTTTTTCTGTCCATCGCCATCTCTGTAACCCGGTCCTTACAGTCTTAAAACAAAAATCTCTACGAGATGGCTGCTTCTGACTCTCCCATCATCACCGAGAAAGCAACTGACTCCACTTCTCAGAAGGAGACGATCCCTATTACTCCTAACCCTACTGGACCTTCTATGACTGTGCCTCCTTCGGAACCTGGTGGTGGTGCGCCACACCAGATGGCTTTTCCGGTCGTGAATCATCACGATAAACCGGAGAAGTTCAACGGCTTGAACTTCAAGCGTTGGCAACAAAAGATGTTGTTCTATTTGACAACATTGAATCTGGCAAGGTTCTTGAAAGAAGATCCTCCTCGCCTACCGGAAGATCCGGACGTGCAAGCGGTGAGCGCGCTTGATGCATGGAAGCATTGCGACTTCTTGTGCATGAACTATTTGATGAATAGTCTTACAGATGACTTGTACAATGTGTACATTGGAGTCAAATCCGCTAAAGAGTTGTGGGAGACTCTGGATAAGAAATACAAAACCGAGGATGCCGGTGCCAAGAAATTCATTGTTGGAAAATTTCTTGATTTTAAAATGGTTGACACTAAATCTGTGATGTCTTAGGTGCAGGAGTTCCAAGTCATTATTCATGACATTCATGCCGAGGGGATGGTGATCAGCGAGACTTTTCAAGTGGCTGCTATCATCGAGAAACTTCCCCCCGGGTGGCAAGACTTCAAGAACTATCTGAAGCACAAACGAAAGGAGATGAACGTAGAAGAGCTGATTGTTCGCCTTCGCATCGAAGAGGACAACAAGAAGAATTCTCGTCTCTATGGCCATGAACCCAAGGCAAATGTAGTCGAGGCCAGCTCCACGCCTACCTACAAAGACAAAGGCAAAATGAAAGTTGACCAGATGCTTGCTCCGAAAAAGGGAGAATTCAAAAAGAAGTTTGCTGGAATTTGTCACAACTGTGACAAACCTAGTCATCGGGCTTCCGAGTGCAGGAAACCTAAAAGAAACAATGCACTTGTTATTGAAAATGATAATAATTTTGCTGCTGTTGTTTCAGAACTGAACATGGTGGGGTCTAACCCACGTGAGTGGTGGATCGACACAGGTGCTACCCGCCACATCTGCTCATCCAAGGAGCTGTTCCACACTCTTGATGAAAGTGCTACTGGAGAAAAGCTCTTTATGGGGAATTCAGCAACTTCTGATGTCAAAGGGAAAGGAAAAATAATGTTGAAGTTTACTTCTGGAAAAGAATTAACTCTGAATAATGTTTTGTATGTGCCTGAGATTCGTAAGAATTTAGTGTCTGGGTCTCTTCTGAATAAGCATGGTTTTCGTATTGTAATCGAGTCGGATAATGTTATAATATCCAAGGGTGGGGTGTATCTGGGCAAGGGTATGAGAATGATGGGTTGTTCATGTTGGAAATCGATAACCCGGGGTATCAAAAATTGTGGAACCGATAACCCCGACCGAAAACCCATCGCCGGAAACCGATCACGAACACCACGTCTCCGGAGTCCGACGAGAGAATCGCCGCGAAGGGCGAAACCCTAGCCGAACCCCACGCGGGGTTCGCGATCGCCGTGCATGGCGATCGCCGGGGATGCGGGTGCATCCCCGCGGGGCTGTGCAGAACAGCCCCCCGACGGTGAGTCCGGCGACTCACCGCCACCTCCGTCGAGGGGAGGGCGGTCAGCCCAGCTGACCCGCCGCGGGCCAGCCGCGGCTGCCCTAGCGATCGACTTCGCGTCGATCGCTTGCCCCGGCTTCAACCGGGGCCCCCTTCTAGCGCACGCCGCCGGCAAGGGGTGGCTGGGGGGTCCACCCGTCGTGGCACCAGCCCACGGCGAACCCCCGACGATCAACCCTTGGTCGATCGCGTGCCCCGGCGTCCAGCCGGGGCTCCCCTCGTCGCGCGCATGCGGCGGTCGAACCCTAGGGTTCGGCCGCCCCTCTCGATCCTCGCCAGGGATCTCGAATCCCCGTCCCCGAGGTTCGTCGTTTTCCCGGATCGTGCGTTCATGTATATGTCACAATCAGTTCATACATAAATCATACAAAGAGGGTTTATGATTTTACCTTTGATTCGTTGTGCGGAGAAACGAAATCGAATTGAAGACCTTACGACCTGTTGGAGTTGTGTACTTAATGTCTAGATTTAAGTATCGGTAAACTCCCGGTTATAGCATTTAACCTATTTAATTAATAAACAATTATTTGCATTTAATTATTGTTAATTAATTATGCAAAATATAGTCCTGGATTTTATACGTTGTAGTTAGTATAGTGTGCATGGGCACACAGAAGATCATACTATCGGTTACTCGTATTTAATCGAACAGATGCTCACGACCTAGATGGACACGGACCAATCCATCGGTATAGTCGTTGTGTGAGAAAGAAAATAATTTATCTTAATTATTTTATCACACTTGTACACTTGGTGTATTGGGCGGATCGCTTGAGATTTATTGATTAGGATTGCCTTGGATAATCAATTTAAATCTCAGAGTATTTTATTCTTAATCCCCGATATTATTGCGGGTGTGTATATTTAATATTAGAGACTTTGATTTTCCAAAGGAATTAACCGATTTAATTATTGGGTTAATTACCGGTAAAATTGGGTCGCTATATTTTATATATGACATGCCGTGAATACTTGACGGGAAAGTGTATCCCGGAACGGTTGATAATATCCCCAAGATGAGTTCATAAGGAATTATTGTGTAAACCTCATGAGTGGATTCGTTCCGCACAATAATAAAGGTTGAACGGTACTAGTCTCGGATATAAGAGATGAATATTATTTATTGAGCAATAAATAAATTTATTCATGGATATTTAAATCTTAAATACACGGAATAAATAATACTAACCGGAGAAATATTATTTGATATAATATGGATAAATATTGGGAGTGCAATTTTATTTATATAGTGGAAAATAAATAAAATTAATATTGATAAGGATTAATGGATTTGGGTTGGACCCAATTTAATCTTCAATATTAGAAGCCCAATATTTCATCTCCTTTTGATCCCCTACGTAGCCTATATAAGCACTACATGGTCTTCACTTTTCATAACTTGTTTTTTAAGATACGCCAATCATAAAGTCTTGGAGAGTGAAGGAGATCCATAGGAGTCCGATAGATCGTCGCCCACACGACGTTCGGACGAGGTGCAAGGAATACGTAGGAAGATCGCAAGGTCATCAATCCGATTTCGTTTCTCCGTACAACGAATCGAAGGTAAAATCATAAACCTCCTTTTATGATTTATGCGCGTATTAATTGTGATATATACATGAACGAACGATCCGGGAAAGCGTCGAGACCGGGATACGGGGATCACGCGATCCCCGTCGGGATCGAACGAGGGGCGGTCGAACCCTAGGGTTTCGACCGCCGGTAACCGCGGCAAGGAGAAGCCCCGGCTGGACGCCGGGGCACGCGATCGACCAGGGGCCGATCGCTGGGGAAGTCGCCGTGGGCTGGTGCCACGGCGGACGACCTCCCCGTCCTCCCTGCCGGCGGCGTGCGCGCGGGAAAGCTCCGGCCGAAGCCGGAGCAAGCGATCGACCGAAGTCGATCGCGGAGGGCAGTCGCGGGCTGGTGCCGCGACTGGAGGCCCTCCTCCCGTCGGATGGCGGCGGTGAGTCGCCGGACTCACCGCCAGGGGGCTGTTCCGAACAGCCCCACGGGGATGCCGCGCATCCCCGGCGATCGCCATGCACGGCGATCGCGAACCCCGCGGATGGGGTTCGGCTAGGGTTTCGGCCGCGGGTTCATCCCGCGGCGATGCTCTCGTCGAGCCCGGTTCTTCGTGGTGTTCGCGTTCGTGGTTTCCGGCGACGGGGTTTCGGTCGGGTTATCGGTTCCGCAATTTTTGATAGCCCGGGACATCGAATCCCAGCAAATGGTATCAGAGCGTTTGGTTTCGTGTTCATGTATATGTTCGATTATTGTTCTACCTTGCAGGATTTCCGGCTATCATGGTTGGATTTAATTATTGCTTAATTAATTATCATGATTATTCGTTTATTAAACTCTCGGACATGTCGAGATTCGTTTTGTGTGGTTGAATGTTTGTAATAGTAAAAATTCGGGGGTTGACCGAATTTAGGATTTATTATTACGTTCTTTATTTTCCGGAAAATGTATAGGGTCGATTTCATGTATAGAATCGATACCGGATAGTGTAATTTAAAATTTGTAATTTATTTACGTTGGTTCGATGATGATACGATCGCCGGAAGACGAAGACGTGTGACGAAGAAGCTAGGGCTTGGGATCGATCCCATGATTGTGATCGATCCGTGGCCTAGCCGGCGTGGCTAGGCGGCGGCGGCGCCTCTCCCCTGGTGGCCGGCCGGTCGATCATGGTGGGGATGGCGTGGGGTCTCCCAATCCCATGCTATTCCTACCAAGATATTACTTTCCTAAAAATTAATTCGGTTTTTCCTATTTGAGTGTTCTCCTTTTGGAAACTCTCATGGATTAGGAAAAGAATTAATTTAATTGATTTTATTCCTATTGTTTTATTTCTATTATGGAGATAATTCATGGATTAGGAATTTAATTGATTTAATATTAATTTATTTCCTATTTGATTATTCCTATTCTTGGGAATTTTCATTAGTTGGAAATTAATTGATAATGGAAAGTAGAAGAGTCCTAATTTATTTTATTTCCCTATTCTATTATAGAAGTCTTCTAGAATATTCCAAGTCTTACTTGGATAGATTATTCTAGAGATTTAATAGAATTAGATGGGAAAATAAATAAATAAAAATATTAATAATATTTAATTTTATTTTTGATATATTCGATTGACTTAATTTTCGAATTAAGTAACTTTTGGATTAATTGAAAATAAATAGATTTAAATATTGGAGATTAATATTCTCGTCACATGGAGCATTCAAGAAACGAAGACTGAAGACTAGAAGATGCATATGAATTTGGAATAAAGCCATGATAGTCGGGAAAATAATTTTCTAGCATTATTTTGACTATGTGATCTATGTGCTTTATTGCTTTATGCATGCTATATGTGTTTACTTTATGCACTAGATAGCGTATCCCTTTATTGTAAAAAGCTAAGTGGGAGAGGGGATGGAAACATTCCCATGGTCTCCATTGCTGTTCTCTTGGTGACTCTTATGGACTTTCGAAGTTCGTATAGACGAGTCATTGGAGGAGAATTCTTGTAATTCCTCTTACAAGAAACATTGATCAAGTTTATCAAACAATGCCTAATTTGTCTTTCTGAAACTGACTTCAAGTCGACTCATTCTCACCCCGGGGAGTGGAATGGAGCCAAAGCCACTTGGTCATGTGGATGACACAAATTAGAGACCTTCGTACCATTCTTTGATAGATGGATCGATTGTCTGCTCGGCTCCCTCATTTATGAGAGATAGGGTCGTTCGCATGGTGAATCACTGGTTAGAAACTTCGAGTTTCACTTATGATTCTCCGAGTCTTGATCTACGAAATCGAATGGATCTTGTAATTGGGAGTCAATTATAAAAGTCTCTTGGTGTAGTAAACGTCCACACCACGTGGCTTGCTATGCTAACGGATTTTGGATTAATTGATGTAGACAGTTATAAGTGATTGTGAAGAGTTGTGAAATTGTCGTAAACGTCCACACCACGTGGCTTGCGGTGACGTAGCAATTCCAAGCGATGTACTTTAGTGCTGAGTAATGGTTTACACTTAGATACGCGTTATAGTATTCTTCACCACGAAGTTACGCTATAATCGATGTATGACCAAAGAAAATCTAATTGCTAAATCATTTGGGTGGGTAAACGTCCACACCACGTGGCTTGCCTTACCTGATGGGATTTTAGACGCAATTAGTAATTTAATGATATTATTTGAGGGAGATAATATCGGACATTAAATTAATTGTTTGTTTACATGTGCTTATAGGTTTAGAGAATAGCTATGAATCCACTTTCTATGATACTCAAGGAACAAAAACTCACTGGTCCCAATTACATTGATTGGAAGAGAAATTTAGACATTGTCCTGACTGCTGAAGAGTACAAGTTTGTACTCTATGAGCAATGCCCTGCTGAACTCACGGCTGCCTCAACTGATGAGGAAAAAGAAGCATATCGGAAGTGGAAAAAGGCTGATGAAATGGCTAGGTGCTATATTTTGGTTTCTATGTCAAATGTACTCCAAACCCAGCATCAGTCGATGAACACTGCCGAGGATATGTTATTTAACCTCAAGGAGATGTTTGGGCATCATGACCGTGCGGGTAGGCAAGAAGCCATGAGAGTCCTCATGTCGACTACTCAGTCTGAAGGAACGCCCGTTGAGGAGCACGTTCTCAAAATGATGAGTCTGTTGAATGAATTGGAGGTCCTAGGAGCTATGATTGATGGTGAGACGCAAGTCGACATCATACTCCAGTCTCTGACCCCTAGTTTTGAGCAGTTTCGTATGAGCTATAATATGGGTAAACTATCTTATACTCTTGCGCAACTCCTGACTGAACTGAAGGCGGCAGAGGGGATCTACAAGAAGGGCAAGTCTCAAGCGCTTGTAGCTACCAAGTCCAAAAGCTTGAAAGCTGTTGGAGGTAGGGGCAAGAAAAGGAAGCAAGCCATAAAACCCAGTGGTGCCAAGAGGAATGGACCACGAGTGGGGGCTAGTAAGCCAAGGGGCAAGTGCTTCCGATGCAACAAGTCTGGACACTGGAAGTCTGAATGTCCTCTCAGAGGTACGAATTTTTCTTTAGTCGTAAAAACATAGTCAGCGGTATTATCTACCAGAATTCTGGTGTGTAGATATGGAACCACTGACGGTATGTGCATTGTTTTAAATGCAGGGGTTCCAGAAAACCCGGCGACTTAGAGAAGAAGAGTTCGAGTCTACATGGGCGATGCTGTTGGGGTAGCAGCGGTTGCAGTGGAAGACATTTATCTGTTCTAGGATTTCATTTTAAAGTTATTGCTTTATGTACCCTTTTATTTTGAAAAAGAACTTTTGTTCTGGTTTTCTTTATTAATGAATGGATATTTATTTCTTTAATCATCAAGTGATTTAGATAAGAAATAATGGTGTTATCTATTCTGGTACATTAGATAGCAATATATATGAATGATGAATCCTTAGTCTACCACGATGCAACAAACCGTTATGTATAACTTGTTTTACTTATTAGATGTATTCTCTTATCAATCATTATACTTGTGAATTCTTGAACTTAGTAGTATCTATTCAAAAGGGATTCAAAAGGTCGAAATTGATTTGATCAATTATAGTTGGAGGAATGGACCTCCCGACCTAAGAATCAATCTTGAAAGATGATACAACTAAGTTAACCTTTCTGGATAAAGGACAAAATTCGGACAAGTATTGAGAATGATTTATGATTAATGCGGTGACATGTGTAATTAGAGAGGTACGAGTCGTTCTTTCAAGAATACTCGAAGATGGATTAGAATACTTGATGTGCCATAAAAGCGAAGTGTTTTTTCGACACAAAGCCATTATGGGGATCCTTCAAAGTATATCCATTAAAGGCCTGCGACTTGTTCGCGGAGGCTATCACCTATCTGAATAACACATAGCATAAATCAAAGATTGAAATTAAGTCTCAAACGACTACACCATACACTGATGTGTAGACATGGTGTGTCAGGAATAAGAAATAATTCTAATAGTAAAAGGATAAGTTTGTTCGGAACTACCTATGTTCTATGGATATTTCTGGATACAACGGCACATTCAATGTGGTTGTAGAATATCCTAGAAGAACAAGTAATTGTATGTTCAATAGTACTACGAACCAGAGGGGTGTCCTCGCCCGGTTCTTAGAGGAAGACTATTAGATGAACTACAATGCCCTAACTGACAAAGTACTTTAAAATGAGGAAAGGGAAGACTGAGAACCAGCCTAACCGAGTAGTAGTACGCCACTGACTGCACCTAATGTTATTACTGTTATACACCGGAACGCCATTGCAGTGGGAGGTTGTTAAGCAACCAGAGATGTTCATAAGACTGGAGGAGTTTTGAACTCTGGATCTAGTAGACATGAAATCGATCCCTAGTTCTGCATAGGAACTTGCGAATTGATGAGATAGTCCATTCTATGGATTCATCAAAGGGCATAGACAAGAAAGGTGTATTGGAGACGTAATGGAAACAAAGGTGGTGTTTCTTGAAATTTTGTGTAGATAACACTTCATCGTTGGCAACAATGTAAAAGTGTTGTCAGACATAAAATAGAGGTTGTCTAAATAAATCGAGATATAAGATTAAGATGAAGTTGGATCATGTTCTTAGAAATCTTTCGATCTCTAGATAAGAACATTTGTACTTCTCTTAAGATATCTTATGCGATTATGGTTTGTTTTGAACATGCATAATTCTGAGAAAGGTTATTGCCTTTCAAGAACAAAATGCATCTATCTAAAGGTATGTGTCTTGAACACATGAAGGAGATAGATATAGACAAAGCAGTTTCCTACACTTCGAGTGTAGAGAGCTTTGTAGATGCAATGTTGAAAAACAAGAACCTGATATCAACTATGCGGTTAGCGTAGTGGGAGGATATCAAAGTAATCTGGATAAGAGATATTCGAATGCTGTAAAAGTACTTGGAAGTACTGGATTACTGAGCAAGGCAAAATCTTCTTGGATTACAGTTTCTCAGATCCAAAATCAGAGAAAGACCAGTGTAAGTCGATATCAGGCTATGTGTTCACTTTTAGAAGAGGTGGAACCTAAGGATGAAAGAGTGATAAGCGCGATGCTTCTCGGACTCTATCATAAACCGAATAGCAGCCTCAGAGGCAGCGGAAGTTTTGGTTAGGTTCCGGAATGACCTCTGAACTTAGATATGATTCTTGGTTCACCAAAGGCTATGTATATAGCGGTGCATGGTAAACTGGAAGAAGTCATAAGTTCAAAAGGTGATGATAACACATAGAGCAAGTACCACCTGATTCGAGTCATCGTCTAGGGAGACGACGCAGTAGTCACCAAGATAACTTCAGAGCGGCGACTTAGATTGCTCATTCACATAGTACTTCTTGGAAGTACAAATTTTAAGCACGTGATGAGTATGGGAGTCGGGAGTTTGGAGGAAATGACTAGACCTTAGTACAAGTGGGAGATTGTTGGAGTTGTGTACTTAATGTCTAGATTTAAGTATCGGTAAACACCCGGTCATAGCATTTAACCTATTTAATTAATAAACAATTATTTGCATTTAATTATTGTTAATTAATTATGCAAAATATAGTCCTGAATTTTATACGTTGTAGTTAGTATGGTGTGCATGGGCACACAGAAGATCATACTATCGGTTACTCGTATTTAATCGAACAGATGCTCACGACCTAGATGGACACGGACCAATCCATCGGTATAGTCGTTGTGTGAGAAAGAAAATAATTTATCTTAATTATTTTATCACACTTGTACACTTGGTGTATTGGGCGGATCGCTTGAGATTTATTGATTAGGATTGCCTTGGATAATCAATTTAAATCTCAGAGTGTTTTATTCTTAATCCCGATATTATTGCGGGTGTGTATATTTAATATTAGAGACTTTGATTTTCCAAAGGAATTAACCGATTTAATTATTGGGTTAATTACCGGTAAAATTGGGTCGCTATATTTTATATATGACATGCCGTGAATACTTGACGGGAAAGTGTATCCCGGAACGGTTGATAATATCCCCAAGATGAGTTCATAAGGAATTATTGTGTAAACCTCATGAGTGGATTCGTTCCGCACAATAATAAAGGTTGAACGGTACTAGTCTCGGATATAAGAGATGAATATTATTTATTGAGCAATAAATAAATTTATTCATGGATATTTAAATCTTAAATACACGGAATAAATAATACTAACCGGAGAAATATTATTTGATATAATATGGATAAATATTGGGAGTGCAATTTTATTTATATAGTGGAAAATAAATAAAATTAATATTGATAAGGATTAATGGATTTGGGTTGGACCCAATTTAATCTTCAATATTAGAAGCCCAATATTTCATCTCCTTTTGATCCCCTACGTAGCCTATATAAGCACTACATGGTCTTCACTTTTCATAACTTGTTTTTTAAGATACGCCAATCATAAAGTCTTGGAGAGTGAAGGAGATCCATAGGAGTCCGATAGATCGTCGCCCACACGACGTTCGGACGAGGTGCAAGGAATACGTAGGAAGATCGCAAGGTCATCAATCCGATTTCGTTTCTCCGTACAACGAATCGAAGGTAAAATCATAAACCCCCTTTTATGATTTATGCGCGTATTAATTGTGATATATACATGAACGAACGATTCGGGAAAGCGTCGAGACCGGGATACGGGGATCACGCGATCCCCGTCGGGATCGAATGAGGGGCGGTCGAACCCTAGGGTTTCGACCGCCGGTAACCGCGGCAAGGAGAAGCCCCGGCTGGACGCCGGGGCACGCGATCGACCAAGGGCCGATCGCTGGGGAAGTCGCCGTGGGCTGGTGCCACGGCGGACGACCTCCCCGTCCTCCCTGCCGGCGGCGCGCGCGCGGGAAAGCTCCTGCCGAAGCCGGAGCAAGTGATCGACCGAAGTCGATCGCGAAGGGCAGTCGCGGGCTGGTGCCGCGACTGGAGGCCCTCCTCCCGTCGGATGGCGGCGGTGAGTCGCCGGACTCACCGCCAGGGGGCTGTTCCGAACAGCCCCACGGGGATGCCGCGCATCCCCGGCGATCGCCATGCACGGCGATCGCGAACCCCGCGGATGGGGTTCGGCTAGGGTTTCGGCCGCGGGTTCATCCCGCGGCGATGCTCTCGTCGAGCCCGGTTCTTCGTGGTGTTCGCGTTCGTGGTTTCCGGCGACGGGGTTTCGGTCGGGTTATCGGTTCCGCAATTTTTGATAGCCCGGGACATCGAATCCCAGCACGACCTTCCCACGTATTCCTTGCACTAGCTTGAACGTCGGGTGGGCGACGATCCTCCAAGCTTATGGATCTCCTTCAACTCTCTAGAACTATCAACTATTGATATTCTTGATTAATCCCATTAATATTAATTAATTTATTTTCCACTATATAAATTAATTGCACTCCCAATATTAAACCATATTATATCAAATAATATTTCTCCGGTAGTATTATTTATTCCGTGTATTTAAGATTTAAATATCCATGAATAAAATTAACTTATTGCTAATTAATTTATTCATCTCTTATATCCGAGAATAGTACCATTCAACCTTAATTATTGTGCGGAACAAATCCACTCAAGAGGTTTACACAATAATTCCTTATGAACTCATCTCGGAGATATTATCAACCCTTACGGGATACACTTTCCCGTCAAGTATTCACGGCATGCAATATATAAAATATAGTGACCCAATTTTACCGGTAATTAACCCAATAATTAAATCGGTTAATTCCTTTGGAAAATCAAAGTCACTTATATTAAATATACACACCCGCAATAGTATCGGGGATTAAGAATAAAATACTCTGAGACTTAAATCAATTATCAACGGCAATCCTAATTGATAAATCTCAAGCGATCCGCCCAATACACCAAGTGTACAAGTGTGATAAAATAATTAAGACAAATTATTTTCTCTCTCACACAACGACTATACCGATGGATTGGTCCATGTCCATCTAGGTCGTGAGCAACTGTTTGACTAAATACGAGTAACCGATAGTATGATCTTCTGTGTGACGTCGCACACCATACCAACTACAACGTATAGAATCCAGGACTATATTTTGCATATATTTAATTAATAATAATTAAATGCAAACAATTGTTTATTAATTAAATAGATTAAATGCTATGACCGGGAGTTTACCGATACTTAAATCTAGACATTAAGTACACAACTCCAATATTCTCCCACTTGTACTAAGGTCTAGTCATTTCCTCCAAACTCCCGACTCCCATACTCATCACGTGCTTAAAATTTGTACTTCCAAGAAGTACTATGTGAATGAGCAATCTAAGTCGCCGCTCTGAAGTTATCTTGGTGACTACTGCGTCGTCTCCCTAGACGATGACTCGAATCAGGTGGTACTTGCTCTATGTGTTATCATCACCTTTTGAACTTATGACTTCTTCCAGTTTACCATGCACCGCTATATACATAGCCTTTGGTGAACCAAGAATCATTTCCAAGTTCAGAGGTCATTCCGGAACCTAACCAAAACTTCCGCTGCCTCTGAGGCTGCTCTTCGGTTTATGATAGAGTCCGAGAAGCATCATGCTTATCACTCTTTCATCCTAAGGTTCCACCTCTTCCAAAAGTGAACACATAGCCTGATATCGACTTACACTGGTCCTTCTCTGATATATGATCTGAGAAAACGTAATCCAAGAAGAATTCGTGTTGCTTCGTAATCCAGCACTTTGAAAGTACCTTTACAGCATCCGAATATATCTTGATAAGATTACTTTGATATCCTCCCACTATACTAGCCGCATAGTTGATATCAGGTTCTCATTTTTCAACATTGCATTCATTAAGCTTTCCATATACCAAGGTATAGGAAACCGCTTTATCTATCCCCTTTCATGTGTTCAAGACACATACCCTTAGATAGATGTATTCTGTTCCCGAAAGGCAATAACCTTTCTCAGAATTGTGCATGTTTAAAACAACCCATAATCGTATAAGATATCTAGGAGAAGTACAATGTTCTTATCTAGAGATCGAAAGATTCTAAGAACATGACCTAACTTCCTCTTAATCTTATATCTCGATTTGTTTGGACAACCATTATTTTATGTCTGACAATACTTTTACATTGTTTCCAATGACAAAATGTTATCTACACAAAAATTCCGAGAAACACCACCTTGTTTCCATTATGTTTCTAATACACCTTCCTCGTCTATGCCTTTTGATGAATCCATCTAATGGACTATCTCATCAATTCGCAAGTTCCACGATTCATAGCTTTGTAACGATCCAAGAATGGATTTACTAAGCTTGTGCTTCTAAATGATCTTGCCTCTTAACAATAATACATATTGCTTTCTAAGTAGGCACATTTAGATTAGTACAGCCCTCATGCAGAGCTAGGGATCGATTTCATCTTTACTAGATCCAGAGTTCAAAACTCCTCTAGTCTTATGAAAATCTCTGGTTGCTTAACAACCTCCCACTGCAATGGCGTTTTGGTGTATAACAGTAATAACATTAGGTGCAATTTGTGGTGTACTACTACTCGGTTAGGCTGGTTCTCAGTCTTTCGTCCTTTTTCTCATTTCAAAGTATCTTGTCAGTTAGGGCATTGTAGTTCATCTAATAGTCTCGCTCTAAGAACCGGGCGAGGACACCCTTCTGGTTCATAGTACTATTGAACATACAATCACTTTTTCTTCTAGGATATCCCACAGTCACATTGAATGTGCCGTTTCCAGGAGTATCCATAGAACGTAGGTAGTTCCGAATAAACTTGTCCTTTTTACTATTAGAATCCCATTTCTTATTCCCGACACACCATTTCTACACGTGAGTGCATGGTGCATTCCTTTGAGACTTAATCCCAATCTTTGATTTATGCTATGTGTTATTTAGATAGGTGGTAGCCTCCGCGATCAAATCGCAGGCTTCTAATGGATATACTTTGAAGGTTCCCCATAATAGCTTTGTGTCCATTGACTAGGCAAAACACTTTTGCTTTTATGGCACATCAAGTATTCTAATCCATCTTTGAGTATTCTTTGAAAGAACTACTCATACCTTTCTAATTACACATATCTCTGCATCAATCATAAATCATTTTCAATACTTGTCCGAATTCTATCCTTTATCCAGAAAGGTTTGCTTAGTTGTATTACCTTCCAAATTCGATTCTTAGGTCGGAAGGTCCATTCCTTCAACTATAATTGATCAAATCAATTTCGACCTTATGAATTTTATTTGAATAAATACTACTAAGTTCAAGAATTCACAAGTATAATGATTAATAAAGAAATACATCTAATAAGTAAAACAAATTATATAACGGTTTGTTGCATCGTGGTAGACTGAGGATTCATCATTCATATATTGCTATCTAATGTACCAGAATAGATAACACCATTATTTCTTATCCAAATCACCAAATGATTAAAGAAATAAATATCCATTCATTAATAGAAAAACCAGAACAAAAGTTCTTTTCAAAATTAAAAGGTACATAAAGCAATAAACTTGAAATGAAATCCTATAACTACTAAAAGCAGATAAATGTCTTCCACTGCAACCGCTGCTTCCTCAACAGCTTCGCCCATGTAGACTCGAACTCTTCTTCTCTAAGTCGCCGGGTTTTCTGGAACCCCTGCATTAAAAAATGCACATACCGTCAGTGGTTCCATATCTACACACCAGAATTCTGGTAGATAATACCGCTGACTATAAGATAGTTTACCCATATTATAACTCATACGAAACTGCTCAAAACTAGGGGTCAGAGACTGGAGTATGATGTCGACTTGCGTCTCACCATCAATCTGATCTCCTAGGACCTCCAATTCATTCAACAGACTCATCATCTTAAGGACGTGTTCCCCAACGGGCGTCCCTTCAGACCGAGTAGTTGTCATGAGGACTCTCATGGCCTCTTGCCTAGCCGCACGGTCTTGATGCCCAAACATGTCCTTGAGGTTGAACAACATATCCTCGGCAGTGTCCATCGACTCATGTTGGGTTTGGAGTACATTTGACATAGAATCCAAAATATAGCACCTAGCCATTTCATCTGCCTTTGTCCACTTCCTATATGCTGCTCTCTCCTCATCAGTCGAGGCAGCCGTGGGTTCAACAGGGCATGGCTCATAGAGTACGAACTTGTAATCTTCAGCAGTCAGGACAATGTCCAAATTTCTCTTCCAATCAATGTAATTGGGACCAGTGAGTTTATTCTCCTTGAGTATCTGATACGTACCTCGTTGATGGGTAGAGCGGAAGAAGAAGAAACGAATAAATTGGGTACCTGGCGGATGATCCCAAACCTCTGAATCTGAAGTCGTGAAATCAATTAAGGACGGAACCCTAACCCCCAACACGAAATCGATGCAGCAACTCGGAAATCGATGTATGACACACGAACGAAGTATGTATGCTTCGTTGATTCGTTGGGTTGATCTCTTTTGGCACAATCGAAAAGAGAACGAAAAGAGAGAGAGAATAAACTCATGAAATATATTAATAATCTTCAAATTGTGTTCTTAACAAAGGGGTTCAAGACCTATATATAGGCTGACCTAAAAAGTAAAGGAAAAGGAAACAAAACATCAAAATTCGTCAAAAAGGTCGCGACGCTGAAAATTCACGATTCTGAACTCAATGTCGGCCGACAGGAAAAGGGTGTCGGCCGACATTCAAATGTCGTCCGACAGTACAAGGCTGTCGCCCGACATTCAACCCGAAGTGCGGGCTGATCCTCGGATTGATCCTCGTGTTCCACAGAAGGTCGCCTCCAGCCCATTGTCGGCCGACAGGGATATGGTGTCGGCCGACATCAAGCCATTTTCGTGGCTTGACCCCTCGGCGCGTCCTCGGCTCACGTCTGACCTCCGTTCTGGCACATTCTTTGTCGTCTCAGCCTGAAACTCCTTACCTTCGGTTGGATTGGCCTCCGTGCACGAAATCATATTGATAATGCTCGACTTCTCCACTTCACCAATAGGTCTCTTCAACAGCTCTTGCGCCCAGACTTCTTGAATCATCGCCATCAAGCTTGCCTTGAACTTCTTAGCTCTCGAGCGCGTCACTGGTCCAGCTGGAACTCGTACCGGGTCTTGTATCATTGACGACTCTGGGGCTGCATCAGTATCACATAAAGTGGATTCATAGCTATTCTCTAAACCTATAAGCACATATAAACAAACAATTAATTTAATATCCGATATTATCTCCCTAAAATAATATCATTAAATTACTAATCACATCTAAAATCCCATCAGGTAAGGCAAGCCACGATAGTGTGGACGTTTACCCACCCAAACGATTTTGCAATTAGATTTGCTTCGGTCGTACATCATCAATAGCGTTACTTCGATGGGAAGAATACTATGAAGCGTACCTAAGTGTAAACCATTACTCAGTACTAAGAAGATCGTTTGGGACTCGTATATCACCGCAAGCCACGATAGTGTGGACGTTTACGTTGACATACAGATCCTTTACTCTCTTCTATAACTGTCTACATCAATCGTTCTAAAATCCCATTCAGTATAGCAAGCCACGATAGTGTGGACGTTTACTACACCAAAAGACTTTTACAATTGACATCCTATTACTCGATCCATTGAATTCTCGCAAACCAAGACGCAGAGAATCATAAGTGAAACTCGAAGTTTCTAACCAGTGATTCACCATGCGAACAACCCTATCTCTCATAAATGAAGGAGCCGAGCAGACAATCGATCCACCTTCAAAAGGATGGTACGAAGGTCTCTAATTTGTGTCATCCACATGACCAAGTGGCTTTGGCTCCATTCCACTCCCCGGGGTGAGAATGAGTCGACTTGAAGTCAGTTTCAGAAAGACAAATTAGGCATTGTTTGATAAACTTGATCAATGTTTCTTGTAAAAGGAATTACAAGAATTCTCCTCCAATGACTCGTCTATACGAACTTCGAAAGTCCATAAGAGTCACCAAGAGAACAGCAATGGAGACCATGGGAATGTTTCCACCCCCTCTCCCACTTAGCTTTTTACAATAAAGGGATACGCTATCTAGTGCATAAAATAAACACATATAGCATGCATACAAGTAATAAAGCACATAGTATCACATAGTCAAAATAATGCTAGAAAATTATTTTCCCGACAATCATGGCTTTATTCCATCTTCATATGCATCTTCTAGTCTTCAGTCTTCGTTCTTGAATGCTCCATGTGACGAGAATATTAATCCCAATATTTAAATCTATTTATTTTTAATTAATCCAAAAGTTACTTAATTCGAAAATTAAGTCAATCGAATATATCAAAAATAAAATTAAATATTATTAATATTTTATTTATTTATTTTCCTATCTAATTCTATTAAATCTCTAGAGTCTTATCCAAGTAAAACTTGAATATTCTAGAAGACTTCTATAATAGAATAAGGAAATAAAATAAATTAGGACTCTTCTACTTTCCATGATTAATTAATTTCCATCTAATGAAAATTCCCAAGAATAGGAATAATCAAATAGGAAATAAATTAATTCCTAATTAATTCTTTTCCTAATCCATGAGAGTTCCCATAAAAGAGAATACTCAATAAGGAATAAAATTAATTTCAATTAATTCTTTTCCTAATCCATGAGAGTTCCTAAAAGTAAGAACACTCAAATAGGAAAACCGAATTAATTTAGGAAAGTGAATCTTGGTAGGAGTAGCATGGGTTGGGAGACCCCACACCACCCCCACCGTCGACCTCCACCGCCCGGGACCACCACCGCCGCCGTCCCCCGCCCACGCGCCACCACCACCGGTGGCCGGCGTGGCCGGAAGCCCTAGCGGGCAGCCCCTTCGATGGGGTCGATCGATCCTCATGGGGATCGATCATGGGGATGATCGACCCCCCCGGTTCTTCGTCCTCTTCGTCTTCTTCGTCACACGTGTTTTCCGGCGGTCATCTCGGCATCGATCCAACGTAAATAAATTACAATAATTTAAATTACAATTCCGGTATCGATTCTATACATGAAATCGACCCTATACACTTTCCGGAAAACATAGAACAATAATAATAAATCCTAAATTCGGTCAACCCCCGAATTTTTACTATTACAAGCATTCATCCACACAAAACGAATCTCGACATGTCCGAGAGTTTAATAAACGAATAATCATGATAATTAATTAACAAATAATTAAACCATGATAGCCGGAAATCCCTGCAAGGTAGAACAATAATTGAACACATACATGAACACGAAACCAAACGCTCTGATACCAGTTGTTGGAAATCGATATCTCGGGGTATCAAAAATTGCGGAACCGATAACCCCGACCGAAAACCCATCGCCGGAAACCGATCACGAACACCACGTCTCCGGAGTCCGACGAGAGAATCGCCGCGAAGGGCGAAACCCTAGCTGAACCCCACGCGGGGTTCGCGATCGCCGTGCATGGCGATCGCCGGGGATGCGGGGTGCATCCCCGCGGGGCTGTGCGGAACAGCCCCGCGGCGGTGAGTCCGGCGACTCACCGCCACCGTCGTCGAGGGGAGGGCGGTCAGCCCAGCTGACCCGCCGCGGCCCAGCCGCGGCTGCCCTAGCGATCGACTTCGCGTCGATCGCTTGCCCCGGCTTCAGCCGGGGCCCCCTTCGAGCGCACGCCGCCGGCGAGGGGTGGCTGGGGGGTCCACCCGCCGTGGCACCAGCCCACGGCGAACCCCTGGCGATCAACCCTTGGTCGATCGCGTGCCCCGGCGTCCAGCCGGGGCTCCCCTCGTCGCGCGCATGCGGCGGTCGAACCCTAGGGTTCGGCCGCCCCTCTCGATCCTCGCCGGGGATCTCGAATCCCCGTCCCCGAGGTTCGTCGTTTTCCCGGATCGTGCGTTCATGTATATGTCACAATCAATTCATACATAAATCATACAAAGAGGGTTTATGATTTTACCTTTGATTCGTTGTGCGGAGAAACGAAATCGAATTGAAGACCTTACGACCTTCCCACGTATTCCTTGCACTAGCTTGAACGTCGGGTGGGCGACGATCCTCCAAGCTTATGGATCTCCTTCAACTGTCTAGAACTATCAACTATTGATATTCTTGTCTTGTTCTTTTGTGAAGGCCATGTATTGCTTTTATAGGCTACGTAGGGGATCTAAAGGAGGTGGAATATTGGGCTTCCAATATTAATGATTAAATTGAGCCCAGCCCAAATCTATTAATCCCATTAATATTAATTATTTTATTTTCCACTATATAAATTAATTGCACTCCCAATATTAAACCATATTATATCAAATAATATTTCTCCGGTAGTATTATTTATTTAGTGTATTTAAGATTTAAATATCCATGAACAAAATTAATTTATTGCTAATTAATTTATTCATCTCTTATATCCGAGAATAGTACCATTTAACCTTAATTATTGTGCGGAACAAATCCACTCATGAGGTTTACACAATAATTCCTTATGAACTCATCTCGGGGATATTATCAACCCTTACGGGATACACTTTTCCGTCAAGTATTCACGGCATTCCATATATAAAATATAGTGACCCAATTTTACCGGTAATTAACCCAATAATTAAATCGGTTAATTCCTTTGGAAAATCAAAGTCACTTATATTAAATATACACACCCGCAATAGTATCGGGGATTAAGAATAAAATACTCTGAGACTTAAATCAATTATCAACGGCAATCCTAATTGATAAATCTCAAGCGATCCGCCCAATACACCAAGTGTACAAGTGTGATAAAATAATTAAGACAAATTATTTTCTCTCTCACACAACGACTATACCGATGGATTGGTCCATGTCCATCTAGGTCGTGAGCAACTGTTTGATTAAATACAAGTAACCGATAGTATGATCTTCTGTGTGACGTCGCACACCATACTAACTACAACGTATAGAATCCAGGACTATATTTTGCATATATTTAATTAATAATAATTAAATGCAAACAATTGTTTATTAATTAAATAGATTAAATGCTATGACCGGGAGTTTACCGATACTTAAATCTAGACATTAAGTACACAACTCCAACAGTTCAAGCTCAATGTAATGACTATCAACAAGAACATGAATAAGACTGCTTCTACTTCCGTTTACTTGCTTGAGTCATCGATAACATGGTATGACCGTTTAGGACATGTAAACTTTAATTCATTAAGAAAATTAATGAACTTAAAAAGCATACCCACACTCCAAATTGATACAAATCACAAATGCGAAATTTGTGTAGAAGCGAAAATGACTCGATCATCTTTTCGAACTATTGAAAGAAATAGTGAACCCCTCGATTTAATTCACACGGACGTGTGTGATTTAAAAACCGTGCAAACACGTGGTGGAAATAAATATTTTATCACGTTTATTGACGATAGCACAAAATATTGTTATGTATATCTCCTAAAAAGTAAAGACGAAGCTTTCGAAAAGTTTGTACTTTACAAGACAGAAGTTGAAAATCAACTTGATCGAAAAATTAAACGATTAAGAAGTGATCGAGGAGGTGAATATGAGTTTCCGTTTGCTGATTTTTATGAAAAACATGGAATCATGCATGAAACTACTGCACCATATTCCCCTCAACAAAACGGTGTTGCCGAACGCAAAAATCGAACATTGAAAGAATTGTTAAATGCGATGTTGCTTGATTCTGGACTACCTCCGAACATGTGGGGAGAAGCGTTGCTCCAGAGTGATTGGGACAGCTAATGAGATTGGAGGACTATATCATTTTGAGGCAGCAAGAAGTGAAGAAAGTAGCAGTTTTATTAATAATGTTTCCATTGATATTTGGCACATGAGAATAGGACATCCATCTGTACACAAAATGATTCTTATGCATAAAGTTAATAAAATTTTCCCTTTAGTTCCTACTGCTTTTGTTCAACATGCATGTGATGTTTGTCATAAATCAAAACAAACTAGGCAGTCATTTCCTGAACATATTGAAAGGGAGATATCTCCTTTTGAACTGATCCATGTTGACATATGGAGACCTCTCTCAGTCAATTACCATAATGGATCTAGATACTTTCTCACAGTTGTTGAACACAAAAGTAGATTCACCTGGATATTTTTATGAAGTTAAAATCTGAGGCAAGAGGAATACTGGAAGGATTTATTCACACTGTTAAAACACAGTTCTCAAGAAATGTTAAGACAGTGAGAAGTGACCAAGGAAAGGATTTTTGAGATGCATGAGTTTTATAGGGTTAATGGTATTGAACATCAAAAGAGTTTTGTTTATACTCCACAACAAAATTCAGTAGTGGAAAGAAAACACAGACACATACTTGAGGTTGTCAGGGCACTCAAGTTTCAGTCAAATGTACCCATTGAGTTGTGGGGAGAATTTGTATTGACAGCAGCCTATCTTATAAACAGAACTCCCTCCAAAATTACCAATTTTCAAATACCCTATGCAGTTTTGTATAATGAGGATCCTGATTTTTCATCAATCAGAACTTTTGGATGTCTATGTTTTGCTACTAACATAGATCCAAGAAAAGATAAATTCTCTACTAGAGCTCACAAATGTATATTTGTGATATATCCAAAGGGAATCAAAGGTTATATTCTATATGATATAGAAAACCACACCTTTATGACTGCCAGAGACGTGAAATTTTATTAAGAAATTTTCCCTTTTCAAGAGACTGATGATTCTCAAAATATCAATAATCAAACTTCTGATGTTTTTGAGTATCCAGACAGTGATGACTTTGAGCCAGTGATCACTGATAATCCCACCTCAGCAAACATTGATCCCTCTACTTTGTCAGAATTTGAAGACTTTCCTGATAGCAGCAATGGTGAGAATAATGAGATCCCTACTGATTCTACTGCACACAATGATGATGTTGCAGATACAATAATACCCATAAGGAGAACTGAAAGGGTCACCAAACCTCCAAATTATGTAAGTGACTATCAATGTCACTTAATTACACAAGTCAAACAAGATGTCAAACCCTCATCATTAGTCAATACCAGTTATCCATTATCTGATAATCTGACTTTTGCCAGATTGAAGGAGCCATATCTCTCATATGTTCTATCTACTGCCTTGCATACTGAGCCAAGGACATTTAAAATGGCAGCTACTTGTCCAGAATGGCAAGAAGCAATGAACAAGGAAATTGCAGCTTTAGAGTCAAATCATACCTGGACAGTTGTTCCCATTCCACCTGATAAGAAGTTGGTTGGCTGCAAATGGGTATACAAAATAAAAAGACACTCAGATGGTTCCATAGAAAGATACAAGGCAAGGCTAGTGGCAAAGGGATATACACAGCAAGAAGGACTTGATTTCTTTGAAACATTTTCTCCAGTTGCCAAAATTTCCACTATCAATACAGTTTTAGCTCTAGCATCTTCCTTGAACTGACATCTAACTCAGCTGGACATTAATAATGCCTTCTTGTATGGAGAACTCAATGAGGAAGTATTCATGGCTCTTTCAGAAGGGTACTCTGTTCCAGCTAAAACAAATATGTGTTGTAAACTTCATAAGTCACTTTATGGATTAAGAAAAGCTTGTAGACAGTGGAATGAGAACCTTTGTTCAGTTATTATCTCATATGGCTTTGTCCAAAGCAGTGCATACTCTTCCCTTTTCCTCCTTAAAACTGGTTCATCAATCACCTTTCTGCTCATTTATGTTGATGATATAATTATAGGGGGCAATGATTCTGTGTCCCTTGACAAGTTGAAGACATTTTTATCCACTCATTTTCAACTTAAGGATTTGGGAAATTTGACATATTTTCTTGGCATTGAAGTGGCCAAAAATCACAGTGGATTAACCATCAATCAAAGACAGTATACCCTTGACATCATATCAGATTGTGATCTTATTGATAGTAAGCCTGCTCAGTTTCCTTTTGAACAAGGATTAAAGCTGACCAGAGATACATGTACTCCTCTCTCTAATCCCTCAGAGTACAGAAGATTAATAGGGAGGCTCCTATACTTAACACTCACCAAACCAGACATTTCATACTCTATTCAAGTACTCAGTCAGTTTCTTGATCATCCAACTGACTTGCATTTTGCTGCTGCCATAGGAGTTGTCAAATATCTCAAAGGTTCACCAGGACAAGGGTTGTTCTACCCTTCTTCCAAGAATATTCATCTCCAAGCTTATTGTGATGCAGACTGGGCAGCTGACATCCAAACAAGAATATCCATCACTTGTTATTGTATCTTTTTAGGTGATTCTTTAGTTGCATGGAGGTCCAAAAAGAAAACCACTGTGTCCAGGTCTTCAGCTGAATCAGAGTATAGAGCAATGGCATCATGTCTATGTGAGCTAATTTGGTTCAAAAAGCTCCTTGTTGATTTTGAAATTCCTCATCCACAGTCGGCTCTTTTATATTGTGACAATGTGGCAGCCATGGCATTGCATCTAATCCAGTCTTCCATGAACGTACTAAACACATTGAGATCGATTTTCACATTGTTAGGGAGTGGTTTCACAAAGGTTTATTCAAAATGTTTTACTTGAAGACCTCAGATCAAGTAGCAGACATGTTTACAAAGGCACTCGGCTCCAAGGCATTCCAACATCTTCTGTGCAAGATGGGAATCAAGAACATCTATTCCCATCTTGAGGGGGGCTGTTGAACGTACTGCATGTATTATGCATGCAGTCATGCATATGTCCACCAACAATTCCATATACATCTTATTCCTAATGCGCATAGGATTCTTATATTTATTCCCTTTTATATATTTTTTGTTTCCTATTTATTTCCAACTCTTGTAATTAGGGTTAGGGCATGAGTATTGTGTATAAATACTCAGATGCATATCATCATCAACATCAAGTTCAATACATTATTTTCACATATTATTTATTGTTCTCTTTACCGGAGGTTTATCTCCTCCTCTCTTTTACTTGTCAAATTCTACAAATATTTTAATTTTTTTTTAAACTTAGTAACATTTCTTTAATTTTCATGACATAAAACTATTAACTATTGTAATTTGTATGTTAACTCTTTCCAAAGAAAGGCAGTTGTGCACATAAATGAGTTGTAACTCATTTACGTTGGTGTGGATGTGGTCTACAAATAAATTGAAGACTCAAATATTATTACTCACTCATCTTAATTTTTAATAATACTTTAAAAATGATTATACTACCCCTTTTTAACATTCTGTTTATTGTCATCACACAAACTTTTGATTTGTTGGAGACGTGTCTTCTTTGATTTATTTTAACGATTTTTGCCCTTGAATTTTCAAATTCACGTACAGTTTGTATTTATTTACTTTATTTTGTGTTTTTCTAAAACTAGTGACACATAAAATCGACGGCGTACTCCAATCATGAAATGCACTGGCTTGTTTCTTGACTCGGTGAACCGAGCCTTTCTGGACCGGGCCATGAGTATTCATAGTTGTCTTTGATGTCCGTCACCATTTGCTCTGGCGATTTCCATTACAATTTTCCGTACCACATCATGTCGATGCAACACCGCTCTAAAGGTCTGGAGGAGTTGACGAAGCTCGAAACACTGGCACCAAACACGAGAGTTCCTGTCAACTCCGTGCACGACTATCAGCGTGAATTCAATTCTGATATAATATGAGAGATGTAAATAAAATCACTCTAATGTTAATACAAGTAATACAACCTCCGTTCATTAATTTGACATTTTTTTAAGAGGCCTCTCGATTTTCAAGCACTTTTATAAGAAATCTATTTATTTTGACCTACTTGATAACACTACATTTATTCTATACAAATTGTAAAGAAATTATCCTCTTTACCCTCACCTTTTTTAAAAATCCAAACAAATTAATTAAAAAACAACAAAAGGACAAAAAATATTAAAAAATTCGGTCCCCCCAAATCAGATTTCTCCTCTTCTCGTCGGTCCCCCCAAACCCAAAAACCGCCGCCCCTTTTAGAATCAAATACGTGAAAATCCCGCCATCAATTCCGGCGAATCGCAATGGCAGACAACAACGAACAACAAGACGAGCCACAATGGCCGATTCAAGCTTCGGTTAGTGCCGAAACCTAGCTTTTTTCAATTTCGAAAATTCGATTTTTTTTTCAATAATGTGTTCAATTTGATGCGTTAATTGCTAGGATTTGAGTGTATTAGAGTTCCCTATTGTGTTTTAGTTGATTTAGAATCGAAATTCAGTGTTGAATTGCTCGTTAAAATGTCTGAAATTTCTGGGTTTGCCCGCTGTTCCTGGCTACACGGTGGTGATTTTCTCGGTCACCGTGTAGCCAATCTGCCGTGTATCCGATCAGTGACCTAAAAAATCCCGGTTACATGGTGTGATTTACTCGGTCCCCGTGTACCCGGTTAATCGGGTACACGGTACCGTGTACTCGGTCAGAACACGGTACCGTGTAGCCGGTCAGAACATATTTTTTTTTTGTGTTATTTGATTAAAAATGTAATATTTATTTATTTAACTTCATTTTTGCAGGAGGGATTCAACTGGAGGATGTTGGAAATCGATATCCCGAAATTAATAAATTAATTAAAATTAATTATCTAATTAATTCTGACCGAAATCCTTTGGAGATCGAATATCCGGAATTGTCAAAATAGCGGAACGACAACTCCAATCGACTCCCGGAACACGTACATGACCATACGAAAAAGTTATACGAGGGTTACGCGGGAAAAACACGAGAGAACTCGCGTGAACCCACGAACCTCGCAGCAGCCACGCGGGGTGACTCGCAGCAGCCCGCAGCAACCCGCAGCGAGTCGCCTGACTCGCTGCTGCTGGGACGCTGCTGGATCGCTACAGGTCCGCTGCGGGAAATCCCGCAGCACCCAGCGAATCCCCCCGTAGCAGCTCGCAGCAACCTGCAGCGAGTCGCCTGACTCGCTGCTGCTGGGCGCTACAGGTCGCTGCGGGAAAACCCGCAGCCCAGCCGCACGATCGAGCCCTAGGCTCGATCGCCCTCGTACGATCCCATCCGACGGGGTTCCTTCGACCGCCGGCGGTCCGGTGGTCCTCGACTACCACCACCCGGTCGATCCTCGTCATGGGCTCGTTCCTCGGATCTTGGTTCGCGGTATTTCCACGATAATTAACATGTAAAATCATCGAGGGGGTTTTCACGATTTTACCTTTGTTCTCGTTGTACGGAGAAACGAGATCTATGAAGACCTTGAGACCTTCCCACGTATTCCTTGCACTAGCTCGAACGTCGGGTGGGCGACGATCTTCCGAACTCCATGGATCTCCCTCTCTACTTTCTCTCTCTAGAATTGTGATCTTCAAGTTATTAGAATAGAGAAGACCATGTAGTGCTTTTATAGGCTACGTAGGGGATCTTAAGGAGGTGGAATATTGGGCTTCCAATATTAATGATTAAATTGAGCCCAAGCTCAAATCTATTAATCCATTAATATTAATTAATTCTATTTTCCACTATATAAAATTAATTGCACTCCCAATATTAAACCATATTATATCAAATTATATTTCTCCGGTAGTATTATTTATTCCGTGTATTTAAGATATAAATATCCATGAATAAAATTAATTTATTGCTTAACTAATTTATTCATCTCTTATATCCGAGACTAGTACCATTCATCCTTAATTATTATGCGGAACAAATCCACCTGCAGGGTTTACATAATAATTCCTTATGAACTCATCTCGGGGATATTATCAACCCTTACGGGATACACTTTCCCGTCAAGTATTCACGGCATGTCATATATAAAATATAGCGACCCAACTTAACCGGTAATTGACCCAGTAATTAAACCGGTCAATTCCTTTGGAAAATCAAAGTCACTTATATTAAATATACACACCCGCAATAGTATCGGGGATTAAGAATAAAATACACTAAGATTTAAATCGATTATCCAAGGCAATCCTAATCGATAAATCTCAAGCGATCCGCCCAATACACCAAGTGTACAAGTATGATAAAATAATCAAGACAAATTATTTTCTCCCTCATACAACGACTATACCGATGGATTGGTCCGTGTCCATCTAGGTCGTGAGCAACTGTTCGATTATATACGAGTAACCGATAGTATGATCTTCCGTGTGACGTCGCACACCATACTAACTACAACGTATATGATCTAGGACTATAATTTGCATATATTTAATTATAAATAATTAAACGCAAATAATTGTTTATTTAATTAAATAGATTAGTGGCAATGGATCGTGAGTTTCCATTACTTAAATCTAGACATTAAGTACACAACTCCAACAATCTCCCACTTGTACTAAGGTCTAGTCATTTCCTCCAAACTCCCGACTTCCATACTCATCACGTGCTTAAGTTGTACTTCCAAAAAGTACTATGTGAATGAGCAATCTAGGTTGCCGCTCTGAAGTTATCTTGGTGACTACAGCGTCGTCTCCCTCGACGATGACTCGTATCAGGTGGTACTTGCACTATGTGTTATCTTACACTTATGGACTTGTGATCTTACCATTTTCCATCGCACCGCTATTTACATAGCCTTTGGCAAATTAAGAATCACATCTAAGTCCCAGAGATTATCCCGGAGTTATACCAAAACTTCCGCTGCCTCTGAGGCCGCTTATTTGGTTACCAATGGTAGATTCCGAAAAGCATCGTGCTTATCACTCTTCCATGTTAAAACTCCTTCACCTTCAATAGTGAAACACATAGCCTGATATCGACTTACACCGGTCCTCATTCGATTAGAAATCTAAGAGAATGTAATCCAAAGGAAATGCTCGTCTGCTCCGTAATCCAGAACATATTTCCAGTACTTCGAAAGTACTTAAAAATGTTCATTACAGCAGTCGAGTATTCCTTTCCAGGATTACCTTGATATCCTCCCACTATACTAGCCGCATAGCAGATATCAGGTTCTCGTTTTCAACATCGCATTTATCAAGCTTTCCACACTCGAAGTGTAGGAAACCGCTTTAACTGCTTCTATCTCCTTTTGTGTTTTAAAACACATGTCCTTAGATAGATGCATTTCGTGTTCTGAAAGGTAACAAATATTTCTCGGAATCTTGGATGTTAAAACGAACCATAATCATATCTATTTAAGATGTCCAGGAGAAGTACAATGTTCTTTCCTAGAGATCCAAGATCTCAAGAACATGTCCAACTTCTTCCTATATCTTTCATAATGATTTATCCAGACAACCATCATTTCATGTCTGATTACATCTTTACATTGTTGCCAATGATAAAATGTTATTTACATAAAACCCGAGAAACACCCCCTTGTTTCCATCACGTTTCCAATACACACTATTCGTCTATGATTTGATGAATCCATGGAATGGACTATCTCATCAATTTGCAAGTACCACGAATTTCAATGCTTTGTTTCAATCCATAAATGGATCAACTAAGCTTGTACTCTAAATGATCTTGCCTCTTAGCAATAAACCTTATTGCTTTCTAAGAGAGCACATTTAGATCTAGTACTGCCTCTATGTAGATCCAGGGATCGATTTCATGTATACTAGGTCCAGAGTCCGAAGACTCTCCTAGTCTTATGAATATCTTCGGTTGTCACACAACCTCCCACTACAACGGCATTCCGGTGTATAAATAGTAATAACAGTAGGTGCAGTTAGTGGTGTACCGCTACTCGGTCTGGCTGGTTCTAAGTCTTAATCTCTCTCTCTCATTTCAAAGTATCATGTCATTTTGGGCTTGTGGTTCATCTAATAGTCTTCCTCTAAGAACCGGGCGTTAGAACTTATAACGTCCTTCTGGTTCATAGTACTATCGAACACACACCTTTTGTTCTTCTAGGATATTCTACAACCACATTTGAATGTGCCGTTGTTTCCAAGACATATCCATAGAACATAGGTAGTTCCGTTTAACTCATGCTTTTACTATTTCTATAAGAGTTCCATTTCTTATTTCCGACACACCAATCCTACAGAGGACTGTATGGTGTAGTCACTTGGGATCCAATCCCAAGCTCTGATCAGTATGCCATGCATTCCTCAGACAGGCACTTGCCTCCGCGATCAAATCGCAGGCTACAAATGGATATACCATGATGGTTCCCCACAATAGCTTTGTGTCCATTGACTTGTCAAAACACTTTGCTTTTGTGGCACATCAGGTATGCTAATCCATTTTTCGAGTAATCATAAAATGAAGTACTCGTACCTTATTGTCTGAGTAGACAAAGGTCTGCATACATCAGAGTTAATCAATTCTAATACTTGTCCGGATCTTATACCTTATACCCATAAAGGATTGCTTAGTCATGTTATCTTCCAAATCAGATTCTTAGGTCGGAAGGTCCACTCCTTCAACTTAATTGATCAACTATCAATTTTCGACCTTTGAACTTCTTATTTGAATAAACATGACTCAGCATAAGAATCCACAAGTAAAATTATTTAATAAAGAAATCTCTTATTAGTAAAACGAGTTATATAAAACGGTTCGTTGCATTATGGTGGACTTAGGATTCATCATTTATATATTGCTAGCTAATGTACCAGAATAGATAATATCATTATTTCTTCTTATAACCATCAAATGATTAAAAGAAATAAAATATCCATTCATTAGAAATCCAGAACAAAGTTCTTTCTAAAATGAAAGGTACATAAAAGCAATAACTCAAAATGAAATCCTATAAAATGTCCTCCATTGCAACAGCTGCCTCCTCCACAGCATTGCCCATGTAGACTACGATTTCTTCTTTTCTAAGTCGTCTGGTTTTGATACGTACCTCGTCGGGATGGAAGAATTGAAGAAGAACGAAGAACAAGAAAGATAAAAGATACCGGCAGAAGTCCCAAAACCTCTTAATCTGAAGTCGTGAAATCAATTAAGGACGGAACCCTAACCCCCAACACGAAATCGATGCAGCAACTCGGGGATGATGAAGACACACAAACGAGATTTGACTGGATCGTTGATTCGTCGGTTGAACTCTTTTGGATAATCGGGATAGAATTCGAACCCGAGAGAGATTTAGTAAAACTCACAAAATTTAATTGTATTCATCATCAAAGTCTTAGTTGTTTTTAAAATAATGAAAAGCAAAGCCTTTATATAGGCATAACAAAAGCATAAAAGAAAAGGAAATAAACAAAGAAATCACGCGGAGACCTAAATTCCGCCGCCCACTTTTGGACTTGTCGTCCGACAGGGAAATCCTGTCGTCCGACATCAAGCCTTTGTCAGACGGATTTTCCTTCGAACGAAGGTTTTTCCAGCTGCAAGCCCGCCCCTTTTCTGAAGCTGTCGCCCGACGGGTTTTTGCTGTCGCCCGACATCCAAATGTCGCCCGACGCTCTCGTAGTGCAAATTCTCTGTCGCCCGACAATCAGATGTCGCCCGACGTTGCCGTAGTGTAAATTCTCTGTCGGCCGTCGGCAGTACATTTTCTCCCAAAAAGTCCAAAATCCTCTCCGAACTTCGTGGCACCTTCTCGGCACGTTCCCGGCTCCCATTTCGATGCTCTCTTCGTCGTTCCGGATCTTGGGTTGCATCATTCCCCTCCTCTTCAAAAGGATTTGTCCTCAAATCCACGTCGATGCCAGGGTCGAACACCACTATCACGAACAAGCTCAGAACAATGTCATTCGGCAGCTCACACCCTCGATGTAGTGGTAATCTAGGAGATCCTTCTTCAGGGAAGTCATCATGAGATTCCTGAAAAGCACAATGAATAAAAGGGTGTAGAGACAATAAAACGTTAGTGTAGCACTTCGCCTCCTCGCACAACACCACAGACGTCGCTTGTCCCTCTTTCGTTGCTTGTTCCACCATGGGTAACTCCAATTGCGGAAAGTCCTCGGTTTTCATCAATTCCTCCTCGTTGTCGGACTCCATCGAAGCCTCCTCCTCGAACTCTACCGAAGCCTCCTCCTCGGACTCTATCGACTCCTCCGCGACGTCAAGATCTACCGAAACCGACGGTGTCGGTTCGTCGTACTCTTCAACGAGCTCCACCGAAGTTGAATCCTCCTCGGAATATACCAAGACCGACTCTTCTTCGGACTCCACCACTGCCTTCGGTGCTGGTTCCTCGCCGTCGTCTTCAGTCGCCACTTTCTCAGCCTTCATTGGCGATTGCACCCATTCCTCTAACTTACGCTCAATATTGCTCCAACACTTGTCCCAACGTTCAGCTCTGGCCCTCCTCTCTTCACGACGCTCCTGACTAAGATCACGGGCTCGGCGGAAGTCCCAACGCTCAGCTCTGGACCTCTTCTCATCGCGACGCTCCCGACTAAGCTCACGGGCTCGATGATAGCCACTCTGAACTTCTCGGTATCCGCTGCCACCTCTTCGATTCCAGGCTTCATCACGACGAGCTCTCTCCTCTAAGGCGGTAAGTCGTGCATTCACCACCTTCATCTCCGTTGAGAGGATCTTTGCCAGTCGCTCCTCTACCACCTTTGCCAGTCGCTCCTCTACCACCTTCATCTCAGTTGATAAGCTCTTTGCCATTCGCTTATCTACCACATCCTCGATGAATTGAATTTGGGTATGATCCATCTCGTCAATCTGCAAAAGTGTTATAACAAATAGAGAAATCCCTCACCACTCTCGTGTATCACTCAGTATGGTAAGTCACTCAATACTCGGCTCTCTCACTTTCTCTCTCTCTCAAGAATCGAAATCTTCCAACTCACCGAACGAATTCAACTCCAACAAAATCCACGAAATGACTTTTAAATTGCTGAACGAACAATGAACAGCAATAAAAAAAAAAAAAATCGCGAATAAATAATAATAATTTTTTTTTTTAATTTCGGATGAACAGTAACTGTTCAAGATGAACAGTAAATTCGAAATAAAAAAATAAATTTTTTTTTTAATCAAGGAAGAAGAAGAAACAAAGAAGAAAGAATAAGAAACGAAAAGAACAAACGAGGTTACGTAATCGAAATATGAAAACCCAAACCTGGGCTCTGATACCAAATGATACGTACCTCGTCGGGATGGAAGAATTGAAGAAGAACGAAGAACAAGAAAGATAAAAGATACCGGCGGAAGTCCCAAAACCTCTGAATCTGAAGTCGTGAAATCAATTAAGGACGGAACCCTAACCCCCAACACGAAATCGATGCAGCAACTCAGGGATGATGAAGACACACAAACGAGATTTGACTGGCTCGTTGATTCGTCGGTTGAACTCTTTTGGATAATCGGGATAGAATTCGAACCCGAGAGAGATTTATTAAAACTCACAAAATTTAATTGTATTCATCATCAAAGTCTTAGTTGTTTTTAAAATAATGAAAAGCAAAGCCTTTATATAGGCATAACAAAAGCATAAAAGAAAAGGAAATAAACAAAGAAATCACGCGGAGACCTAAATTCCGCCGCCCACTTTTGGACTTGTCGTCCGACAGGGAAATCCTGTCGTCCGACATCAAGCCTTCGTCAGACGGATTTTCCTTCGAAGAAGGTTTTTCCAGCTGCAAGCCCGCCCCTTTTCTGAAGCTGTCGCCCGACGGGTTTTTGCTGTCGCCCGACATCCAAATGTCGCCCGACGCTCTCGTAGTGCAAATTCTCTGTCGCCCGACAATCAGATGTCGCCCGACGTTGCCGTAGTGTAAATTCTCTGTCGGCCGTCGGCAGTACATTTTCTCCCAAAAAGTCCAAAATCCTCTCCGAACTTCGCGGCACCTTCTCGGCACGTTCCCGGCTCCCATTTCGATGCTCTCTTCGTCGTTCCGGATCTTGGGTTGCATCATTGCCCTCCTCTTCAAAAGGATTTGTCCTCAAATCCACGTCGATGCCAGGGTCGAACACCACTATCACGAACAAGCTCAGAACAATGTCATTCGGCAGCTCACACCCTCGATGTAGTGGTAATCTAGGAGATCCTTCTTCAGGGAAGTCATCATGAGATTCCTGAAAAGCACAATGAATAAAAGGGTGTAGAGACAATAAAACGTTAGTGTAGCACTTCGCCTCCTCGCACAACACCACAGACGTCGCTTGTCCCTCTTTCGTTGCTTGTTCCACCATGGGTAACTCCAATTGCGGAAAGTCCTCGGTTTTCATCAATTCCTCCTCGTTGTCGGACTCCATCGAAGCCTCCTCCTCGAACTCTACCGAAGCCTCCTCCTCGGACTCTATCGACTCCTCTGCGACGTCAAGATCCACCGAAACCGACGGTGTCGGTTCGTCGTACTCTTCAACGAGCTCCACCGAAGTCGAATCCTCCTCGGAATATACCAAGACCGACTCTTCTTCGGACTCCACCACTGCCTTCGGTGCTGGTTCCTCGCCGTCGTCTTCAGTCGCCACTTTCTCAGCCTTCATTGGCGATTGCACCCATTCCTCTAACTTACGCTCAATATTGCTCCAACACTTGTCCCAACGTTCAGCTCTGGCCCTCCTCTCTTCACGACGCTCCTGACTAAGATCACGGGCTCGGCGGAAGTCCCAACGCTCAGCTCTGGACCTCTTCTCATCGCGACGCTCCCGACTAAGCTCACGGGCTCGATGATAGCCACTCTGAACTTCTCGGTATCCGCTGCCACCTCTTCGATTCCAGGCTTCATCACGACGAGCTCTCTCCTCTAAGGCAGTAAGTCGTGCATTCACCACCTTCATCTCCGTTGAGAGGATCTTTGCCAGTCGCTCCTCTACCACCTTTGCCAGTCGCTCCTCTACCACCTTCATCTCAGTTGATAAGCTCTTTGCCATTCGCTTATCTACCACATCCTCGATGAATTGAATTTGGGTATGATCCATCTCGTCAATCTGCAAAAGTGTTATAACAAATAGAGAAATCCCTCACCACTCTCGTGTATCACTCAGTATGGTAAGTCACTCAATACTCGGCTCTCTCACTTTCTCTCTCTCTCAAGAATCGAAATCTTCCAACTCACCGAACGAATTCAACTCCAACAAAATCCACGAAATGACTTTTAAATTGCTGAACGAACAATGAACAGCAATAAAAAAAAAAATCGCGAATAAATAATAATAATTTTTTTTTTTAATTTCGGATGAACAGTAACTGTTCAAGATGAACAGTAAATTCGAAATAAAAAAATAAATTTTTTTTTTTTAATCAAGGAAGAAGAAGAAACAAAGAAGAAAGAATAAGAAACGAAAAGAACAAACGAGGTTACGTAATCGAAATATGAAAACCCAAACCTGGGCTCTGATACCAAATGATACGTACCTCGTCGGGATGGAAGAATTGAAGAAGAACGAAGAACAAGAAAGATAAAAGATACCGGCGGAAGTCCCAAAACCTCTGAATTTGAAGTCGTGAAATCAATTAAGGACGGAACCCTAACCCCCAACACGAAATCGATGCAGCAACTCGGGGATGATGAAGACACACAAACGAGATTTGACTGGCTCGTTGATTCGTCGGTTGAACTCTTTTGGATAATCGGGATAGAATTCGAACCCGAGAGAGATTTATTAAAACTCACAAAATTTAATTGTATTCATCATCAAAGTCTTAGTTGTTTTTAAAATAATGAAAAGCAAAGCCTTTATATAGGCATAACAAAAGCATAAAAGAAAAGGAAATAAACAAAGAAATCACGCGGAGACCTAAATTCCGCCGCCCACTTTTGGACTTGTCGTCCGACAGGGAAATCCTGTCGTCCGACATCAAGCCTTCGTCAGACGGATTTTCCTTCGAACGAAGGTTTTTCCAGCTGCAAGCCCGCCCCTTTTCTGAAGCTGTCGCCCGACGGGTTTTTGCTGTCGCCCGACATCCAAATGTCGCCCGACGCTCTCGTAGTGCAAATTCTCTGTCGCCCGACAATCAGATGTCGCCCGACGTTGCCGTAGTGTAAATTCTCTGTCGGCCGTCGGCAGTAGATTTTCTCCCAAAAAGTCCAAAATCTTCTCCGAACTTCGCGGCACCTTCTCGGCACGTTCCCGACTCCCATTTCGATGCTCTCTTCGTCGTTCCGGATCTTGGGTTGCATCAGGTTTCCTGGAACCCTTGCATTTAAAATGCACATACCGTCAGTGGTTCCATATCTACACACCAGGTTCCGGTAGATAATACCACTGACTATGTTTTACAACTAAAGAAAATTTCGTACTTTCTTTGAGAGGATAGTCAGACTTCCAGTACCCAGACTGTTTGCATCGAGAACTCTTGTTTATTGGCTTTCTCGTCCCATCTCGTGATCCAAGAAACTTAGGACCACTGGGTTTCTTTGCTTGCTTTTCCTTTCCCCCGGTTTTGCCCTTAGATTCGAAACCATTGGCATTGGCTACAAGAGCTTGCGATATCCGTCTCAACTCGTCTAAAAGGTCCATCATCTTAGAAACGTGTTCAAGCGCTTCCTCGAATGAATGACCTTTATGAGTATCCTCATCGCCTCTTGTCTAGCCACTACGTCATGTCTAAACATCAGTTAAGACATTGGTAGGCTCGGGAGAACAAAGCTCAGTTGAGTACAAACTTGTACTCATTAACAGTCTGGGCAATGTCCAGATCTCTATTCCAATCAATACATTCAGGGACCAATGAGTTAAATCCTTAAGTATCACATAAAGTGGGTTCAAAGCCATATCCTAATCTATGAGCACATATAACAACAAACAATCGATTTAATATCCGATATTATCTCCCTCAAATAATATCATTAAACCACTAATCACATCTAAAATCCCATCAGATATGGCAAGCCACGATAGTGTGGACGTTTACCTACCCAAATGATTTAGCAATTAGATTTGCTTCGGTCGTACATCATCAATAGCGTTACTTCGATGGGAAGGATACTATGAAGCGTACCTAAGTGTAAACCATTACTCAGTATCTAAGACCATTACTCAGTATCTAAGAAGATTGTTTGGGATACGCATATTCACCGCAAGCCACGATAGTGTGGACTTTTACGTTAACATACGCTCCTTTACTCCCTTCTATAACTGTCTACATCAATCGATCCAAAATCCCATTTAGTGCAGCAAGCCACGATAGTGTGGACGTTTACTACACCAAAAGATTTTTACAATTGACTCCCAATTACTTGATCCATTCGATTTTTGTAAATCAGGACGCGGAGAATCATAAGTGAAACTCGAAGTTTCTAACCAGTGATTCACCATGCGAACAACCCTATCTCTCATAATTGAGGGAGCCGAGCAGACAATCGATCCATCTATCAAAGAATGGTACGAAGGTCTCTAATTTTTGTCCTCTACATGACCAAGTGGCTCTGGCTCCATTCCACTCCCCGGGGTGAGAATGAGTCGACTTGAAATCAGCTTTGGAAAGACAAATTAGGCATTGTTTGATAAACTTAATCAATGTTTCTTGTAAGAGGAATTACAAGAATTCTCCTCCAATGACTTATCTAAACGAACTTCGAAAGTCCATAAAAGTCATCAAGAGAACAGCAATGGAGACCATGGCATTGTTTCCAATCCCTCTCCCACTTAGCTTTTTAAAACAAAGGGATACGCTATCTAATGCATAATTAAATACACATAAGCATGCATACATGAAATAAAGCACATACTATTATCACATAATCAAAATAATACTAGAATATTATTTTCCGACTATTATGGCTTTATCGCATCTCCGTACGCATTTTCTAGTCTTCAGTCTTCGTTCTTGAATGCTCCATGTGACGAGAATATTAATCCCAATATTTAAATCTATTTATTTTCAATTAATCCAAAAGTTACTTAATTCGAAAATTAAGTCAATCGAATATATCAAAAATAAAATTAAATATTATTAATATTTTTATTTATTTTTATTTTCCTTTCTAATTCTATTAAATCTTTAGAATCCTATCCATGTCAAACTTGGAACATTCTAGAAGACTTCTATAATAGAATAAGGAAATAAAATAAATTAAGACTCCTAGTCCTTCCAAATTAATTCCTTTCCTAATCCATTAAGAATTCCATAAAGGAATAATTAAATAAGGAAAAATTAATTTAGGACTCTTAAAACTTTCCAATTTAATTATTTTCCTAATCCATTTAAAATTCCATAAAGGAATAATAAAATAGGAAAAATAAATTAATTCTAAATTTATTCCTTTCCTATTCCATGAAAATTCCCAAGAATAGGAATAATCAATGAGGAAAAATAAATTTATTCTAAATTTATTCTTTTCCTATTCCATGAGAATTCCCAAGAATAGGATTACTCAAAATAGGAAAACCGAATAATTTAGGGAGTGAGATCTCGGCGGGAGAGCACGGGTTGGGAGTCCCCGCGCCCTACCACCATCGATCGCCGCTCGGAGGAGCACGCCGCCGCCGCCCAGCCCACGCGCCACCACCACCGGTGGCCGGCGTGGCCGAGAGGTCCCGGGCAGCCCCTCCCCTCGATCGAACACCATGGGATCGATCATGGGGATGATCGATCCCGAGCCCTTCTCTTCTTCGTCACGTGTCTTCTCCGGTAGTCGTTTCGGCATCGATCCAACGTAAATAAATTACAAAATTAATTTACAATTATCCGGTATCGATTCTATACATGAAATCGACCCTATACATTTTCCGGAAAAAGTAGAACATAATAATAAACCTAAATTCGGTCAACCCCCGAATTTTTACTATTACAAGCATTCACCACACATAAAACGAATCTCGACATGTCCGAGAGTTTAATAAAAATTATGACAATAATTAACGAAGAATTATATCTAGCCATAATAGTCAGAAACCCTGCAAGGTAGAACAATTTATCGAAAAATACCGTGAACGAAAACCAACGCTCTGATACCAATTGTTGGAAATCGATATCCCGGAATTAATAAATTAATTAAAATTAATTATCTAATTAATTCCGACCGAAATCCTTTGGAAATCGAATATCCGGAATTGTCAAAATAGCGGAACGACAACTCCAATCGACTCCCGGAACACGTACATGACCATACGAAAAAGTTATACGAGGGTTACGCGGGAAAAACACGAGAGAACTCGCGTGAACCCACGAACCTCGCAGCAGCCACGCGGGGTGACTCGCAGCAGCCCGCAGCAACCCGCAGCGAGTCGCCTGACTCGCTGCTGCTGGGACGCTGCTGGATCGCTACAGGTCCTCTGCGGGAAATCCCGCAGCACCCAGCGAATCCCCCCGTAGCAGCTCGCAGCAACCTGCAGCGAGTCGCCTGACTCGCTGCTGGGCGCTACAGGACGCTGCGGGAAAACCCGCAGCCCAGCCGCACGATCGAGCCCTAGGCTCGATCGCCCTCATACGATCCCATCCGACGGGGTTCCTTCAACCGCCGGCGGTCCGGTGGTCCTCGACTACCACCGCCCGGTCGATCCTCGTCATGGGCTCGTTCCTCAGATCTTGGTTCGCGGTATTTTCACGATAATTAACATGTAAAATCATCGAGGGGGTTTTCACGATTTTACCTTTGTTCTCGTTGTACGGAGAAACGAGATCTATGAAGACCTTGAGACCTTCCCACGTATTCCTTGCACTAGCTCGAACGTGGGGTGGGCGACGATCTTCCGAACTCCATGGATCTCCCTCTCTAGTTTCTCTCTCTAGAATTGTGATCTTCAAGTTATTAGAATAGAGAAGACCATGTAGTGCTTTTATAGGCTACGTAGGGGATCTTAAGGAGGTGGAATATTGGGCTTCCAATATTAATGATTAAATTGAGCCCAAGCTCAAATCTATTAATCCATTAATATTAATTAATTCTATTTTCCACTATATAAAATTAATTGCACTCCCAATATTAAACCATATTATATCAAATAATATTTCTCCGGTAGTATTATTTATTCTGTGTATTTAAGATATAAATATCCATGAATAAAATTAATTTATTGCTTAACTAATTTATTCATCTCTTATATCCGAGACTAGTACCATTCATCCTTAATTATTATGCGGAACAAATCCACCTGCAGGGTTTACATAATAATTCCTTATGAACTCATCTCGGGGATATTATCAACCCTTACGGGATACACTTTCCCGTCAAGTATTCACGGCATGTCATATATAAAATATAGCGACCCAACTTAACCGGTAATTGACCCTGTAATTAAACCGGTCAATTCCTTTGGAAAATCAAAGTCACTTATATTAAATATACACACCCGCAATAGTATCGGGGATTAAGAATAAAATACACTGAGATTTAAATCGATTATCCAAGGCAATCCTAATCGATAAATCTCAAGCGATCCGCCCAATACACCAAGTGTACAAGTATGATAAAATAATCAAGACAAATTATTTTCTCCCTCATACAACGACTATACCGATGGATTGGTCCGTGTCCATCTAGGTCGTGAGCA
The DNA here is from genome assembly GCA_954870475.1 of Euphrasia confusa. Taxonomy (NCBI): domain Eukaryota; kingdom Viridiplantae; phylum Streptophyta; class Magnoliopsida; order Lamiales; family Orobanchaceae; genus Euphrasia; species Euphrasia confusa. The sequence goes on from OX940969.1 coordinate 13,457,116, forward strand.
AATGTTCGATTATATACGAGTAACCGATAGTATGATCTTCCATGTGACGTCGCACACCATACTAACTACAACGTATATGATCTAGGACTATAATTTGCATATATTTAATTATAAATAATTAAACGCAAATAATTGTTTATTTAATTAAATAGATTAGTGGCAATGGATCGTGAGTTTCCATTACTTAAATTTAGACATTAAGTACACAACTCCAACAATCTCCCACTTGTACTAAGGTCTAGTCATTTCCTCCAAACTCCCGACTTCCATACTCATCACGTGCTTAAGTTGTACTTCCAAAAAGTACTATGTGAATGAGCAATCTAGGTTGCCGCTCTGAAGTTATCTTGGTGACTACAGCGTCGTCTCCCTCGACGATGACTCGTATCAGGTGGTACTTGCACTATGTGTTATCTTACACTTATGGACTTGTGATCTTACCATTTTCCATCGCACCGCTATTTACATAGCCTTTGGCAAATTAAGAATCACATCTAAGTCCCAGAGATTATCCCGGAGTTATACCAAAACTTCCGCTGCCTCTGAGGCCGCTTATTTGGTTACCAATGGTAGAGTCCGAAAAGCATCGTGTTTATCACTCTTCCATGTTAAAACTCCTTCACCTTCAATAGTGAAACACATAGCCTGATATCGACTTACACCGGTCCTCATTCGATTAGAAATCTAAGAGAATGTAATCCAAAGGAAATGCTCGTCTGCTCCGTAATCCAGAACATATTTCCAGTACTTCGAAAGTACTTAAAAATGTTCATTACAGCAGTCGAGTATTCCTTTCCAGGATTACCTTGATATCCTCCCACTATACTAGCCGCATAGCAGATATCAGGTTCTCGTTTTCAACATCGCATTTATCAAGCTTTCCACACTCGAAGTGTAGGAAACCGCTTTAACTGCTTCTATCTCCTTTTGTGTTTTAAAACACATGTCCTTAGATAGATGCATTTCGTGTTCTGAAAGGTAACAAATATTTCTCGGAATCTTGCATGTTAAAACGAACCATAATCATATCTATTTAAGATGTCCAGGAGAAGTACAATGTTCTTTCCTAGAGATCCAAGATCTCAAGAACATGTCCAACTTCTTCCTATATCTTTCATAATGATTTATCCAGACAACCATCATTTCATGTCTGATTACATCTTTACATTGTTGCCAATGATAAAATGTTATTTACATAAAACCCGAGAAACACCCCCTTGTTTCCATCACGTTTCCAATACACACTATTCGTCTATGATTTGATGAATCCATGGAATGGACTATCTCATCAATTTGCAAGTACCACGAATTTCAATGCTTTGTTTCAATCCATAAATGGATCAACTAAGCTTGTACTCTAAATGATCTTGCCTCTTAGCAATAAACCTTATTGCTTTCTAAGAGAGCACATTTAGATCTAGTACTGCCTCTATGTAGATCCAGGGATCGATTTCATGTATACTAGGTCCAGAGTCCGAAGACTCTCCTAGTCTTATGAATATCTTCGGTTGTCACACAACCTCCCACTACAACGGCATTCCGGTGTATAAATAGTAATAACAGTAGGTGCAGTTAGTGGTGTACCGCTACTCGGTCCGGCTGGTTCTAAGTCTTAATCTCTCTCTCTCATTTCAAAGTATCATGTCATTTTGGGCTTGTGGTTCATCTAATAGTCTTCCTCTAAGAACCGGGCGTTAGAACTTATAACGTCCTTCTGGTTCATAGTACTATCGAACACACACCTTTTGTTCTTCTAGGATATTCTACAACCACATTTGAATGTGCCGTTGTTTCCAAGACATATCCATAGAACATAGGTAGTTCCGTTTAACTCATGCTTTTACTATTTCTATAAGAGTTCCATTTCTTATTTCCGACACACCAATCCTACAGAGGACTGTATGGTGTAGTCACTTGGGATCCAATCCCAAGCTCTGATCAGTATGCCATGCATTCCTCAGACAGGCACTTGCCTCCGCGATCAAATCGCAGGCTACAAATGGATATACCATGATGGTTCCCCACAATAGCTTTGTGTCCATTGACTTGTCAAAACACTTTGCTTTTGTGGCACATCAGGTATGCTAATCCATTTTTCGAGTAATCATAAAATGAAGTACTCGTACCTTATTGTCTGAGTAGACAAAGGTCTGCATACATCAGAGTTAATCAATTCTAATACTTGTCCGGATCTTATACCTTATACCCATAAAGGATTGCTTAGTCATGTTATCTTCCAAATCAGATTCTTAGGTCGGAAGGTCCACTCCTTCAACTTAATTGATCAACTATCAATTTTCGACCTTTGAACTTCTTATTTGAATAAACATGACTCAGCATAAGAATCCACAAGTAAAATTATTTAATAAAGAAATCTCTTATTAGTAAAACGAGTTATATAAAACGGTTCGTTGCATTATGGTGGACTTAGGATTCATCATTTATATATTGCTAGCTAATGTACCAGAATAGATAATATCATTATTTCTTCTTATAACCATCAAATGATTAAAAGAAATAAAATATCCATTCATTAGAAATCCAGAACAAAGTTCTTTCTAAAATGAAAGGTACATAAAAGCAATAACTCAAAATGAAATCCTATAAAATGTCCTCCATTGCAACAGCTGCCTCCTCCACAGCATTGCCCATGTAGACTACGATTTCTTCTTTTCTAAGTCGTCTGGTTTTGATACGTACCTCGTCGAGATGGAAGAATTGAAGAAAAACGAAGAACAAGAAAGATAAAAAATACCGGCGGAAGTCCCAAAACCTCTGAATCTGAAGTCGTGAAATCAATTAAGGACGGAACCCTAACCCCCAACACGAAATCGATGCAGCAACTCGGGGATGATGAAGACACACAAACGAGATTTGACTGGCTCGTTGATTCGTCGGTTGAACTCTTTTGGATAATCGGGATAGAATTCGAACCCGAGAGAGATTTAGTAAAACTCACAAAATTTAATTGTATTCATCATCAAAGTCTTAGTTGTTTTTAAAATAATGAAAAGCAAAGCCTTTATATAGGCATAACAAAAGCATAAAAGAAAAGGAAATAAACAAAGAAATCACGCGGAGACCTAAATTCCGCCGCCCACTTTTGGACTTGTCGTCCGACAGGGAAATCCTGTCGTCCGACATCAAGCCTTCGTCAGACGGATTTTCCTTCGAACGAAGGTTTTTCCAGCTGCAAGCCCGCCCCTTTTCTGAAGCTGTCGCCCGACGGGTTTTTGCTGTCGCCCGACATCCAAATGTCGCCCGACGCTCTCGTAGTGCAAATTCTCTGTCTCCCGACAATCAGATGTCGCCCGACGTTGCCGTAGTGTAAATTCTCTGTCGGCCGTCGGCAGTACATTTTCTCCCAAAAAGTCCAAAATCCTCTCCGAACTTCGCGGCACCTTCTCGGCACGTTCCCGGCTCCCATTTCGATGCTCTCTTCGTCGTTCCGGATCTTGGGTTGCATCATTCCCCTCCTCTTCAAAAGGATTTGTCCTCAAATCCACGTCGATGCCAGGGTCGAACACCACTATCACGAACAAGCTCAGAACAATGTCATTCGGCAGCTCACACCCTCGATGTAGTGGTAATCTAGGAGATCCTTCTTCAGGGAAGTCATCATGAGATTCCTGAAAAGCACAATGAATAAAAGGGTGTAGAGACAATAAAACGTTAGTGTAGCACTTCGCCTCCTCGCACAACACCACAGACGTCGCTTGTCCCTCTTTCGTTGCTTGTTCCACCATGGGTAACTCCAATTGCGGAAAGTCCTCGGTTTTCATCAATTCCTCCTCGTTGTCGGACTCCATCGAAGCCTCCTCCTCGAACTCTACCGAAGCCTCCTCCTCGGACTCTATCGACTCCTCCGCGACGTCAAGATCCACCGAAACCGACAGTGTCGGTTCGTCGTACTCTTCAACGAGCTCCACCGAAGTCGAATCCTCCTCGGAATATACCAAGACCGACTCTTCTTCGGACTCCACCACTGCCTTCGGTGCTGGTTCCTCGCCGTCGTCTTCAGTCGCCACTTTCTCAGCCTTCATTGGCGATTGCACCCATTCCTCTAACTTACGCTCAATATTGCTCCAACACTTGTCCCAACGTTCAGCTCTGGCCCTCCTCTCTTCACGACGCTCCTGACTAAGATCACGGGCTCGGCGGAAGTCCCAACGCTCAGCTCTGGACCTCTTCTCATCGCGACGCTCCCGACTAAGCTCACGGGCTCGATGATAGCCACTCTGAACTTCTCGGTATCCGCTGCCACCTCTTCGATTCCAGGCTTCATCACGACGAGCTCTCTCCTCTAAGGCGGTAAGTCGTGCATTCACCACCTTCATCTCCGTTGAGAGGATCTTTGCCAGTCGCTCCTCTACCACCTTTGCCAGTCGCTCCTCTACCACCTTCATCTCAGTTGATAAGCTCTTTGCCATTCGCTTATCTACCACATCCTCGATGAATTGAATTTGGGTATGATCCATCTCGTCAATCTGCAAAAGTGTTATAACAAATAGAGAAATCCCTCACCACTCTCGTGTATCACTCAGTATGGTAAGTCACTCAATACTCGGCTCTCTCACTTTCTCTCTCTCTCAAGAATCGAAATCTTCCAACTCACCGAACGAATTCAACTCCAACAAAATCCACGAAATGACTTTTAAATTGCTGAACGAACAATGAACAGCAATAAAAAAAAAAAAAAAATCGCGAATAAATAATAATAATTTTTTTTTTTTAATTTCGGATGAACAGTAACTGTTCAAGATGAACAGTAAATTCGAAATAAAAAAATAATTTTTTTTTTTTTTTAATCAAGGAAGAAGAAGAAACAAAGAAGAAAGAATAAGAAACGAAAAGAACAAACGAGGTTACGTAATCGAAATATGAAAACCCAAACCTGGGCTCTGATACCAAATGATACGTACCTCGTCGGGATGGAAGAATTGAAGAAGAACGAAGAACAAGAAAGATAAAAGATACCGGCAGAAGTCCCAAAACCTCTGAATCTGAAGTCGTGAAATCAATTAAGGACGGAACCCTAACCCCCAACACGAAATCGATGCAGCAACTCGGGGATGATGAAGACACACAAACGAGATTTGACTGGCTCGTTGATTCGTCGGTTGAACTCTTTTGGATAATCGGGATAGAATTCGAACCCGAGAGAGATTTATTAAAACTCACAAAATTTAATTGTATTCATCATAAAAGTCTTAGTTGTTTTTAAAATAATGAAAAGCAAAGCCTTTATATAGGCATAACAAAAGCATAAAAGAAAAGGAAATAAACAAAGAAATCACGCGGAGACCTAAATTCCGCCGCCCACTTTTGGACTTGTCGTCCGACAGGGAAATCCTGTCGTCCGACATCAAGCCTTCGTCAGACGGATTTTCCTTCGAACGAAGGTTTTTCCAGCTGCAAGCCCGCCCCTTTTCTGAAGCTGTCGCCCGACGGGTTTTTGCTGTCGCCCGACATCCAAATGTCGCCCGACGCTCTCGTAGTGCAAATTCTCTGTCGCCCGACAATCAGATGTCGCCCGACGTTGCCGTAGTGTAAATTTTCTGTCGGCCGTCGGCAGTAGATTTTCTCCCAAAAAGTCCAAAATCTTCTCCGAACTTCGCGGCACCTTCTCGGCACGTTCCCGACTCCCATTTCGATGCTCTCTTCGTCGTTCCGGATCTTGGGTTGCATCAGGTTTCCTGGAACCCTTGCATTTAAAATGCACATACCGTCAGTGGTTCCATATCTACACACCAGGTTCCGGTAGATAATACCACTGACTATGTTTTACGACTAAAGAAAATTTCGTTTTCTTTGAGAGGATAGTCATACTTCCAGTACCCAGACTGTTTGCATCGAGAACTCTTGCTTATTGGCTTTCTCGTCCCATCTCGTGATCCAAGAAACTTAGGACCACTGGGTTTCTTTGCTTGCTTTTCCTTTCCCCCGGTTTTGCCCTTAGATTCGAAACCATTGGCATTGGCTACAAGAGCTTGCGATATCCGTCTCAACTCGTCTAAAAGGTCCATCATCTTAGAAACGTGTTCAAGCGCTTCCTCGAATGAATGACCTTTATGAGTATCCTCATCGCCTCTTGTCTAGCCACTACGTCATGTCTAAACATCAGTTAAGACATTGGTAGGCTCGGGAGAACAAAGCTCAGTTGAGTACAAACTTGTACTCATTAACAGTCTGGGCAATGTCCAGATCTCTATTCCAATCAATACATTCAGGGACCAATGAGTTAAATCCTTAAGTATCACATAAAGTGGGTTCAAAGCCATATCCTAATCTATGAGCACATATAACAACAAACAATCGATTTAATATCCGATATTATCTCCCTCAAATAATATCATTAAACCACTAATCACATCTAAAATCCCATCAGATATGGCAAGCCACGATAGTGTGGACGTTTACCTACCCAAATGATTTAGCAATTAGATTTGCTTCGGTCGTACATCATCAATAGCGTTACTTCGATGGGAAGGATACTATGAAGCGTACCTAAGTGTAAACCATTACTCAGTATCTAAGACCATTACTCAGTATCTAAGAAGATTGTTTGGGATACGCATATTCACCGCAAGCCACGATAGTGTGGACTTTTACGTTAACATACGCTCCTTTACTCCCTTCTATAACTGTCTACATCAATCGATCCAAAATCCCATTTAGTGCAGCAAGCCACGATAGTGTGGACGTTTACTACACCAAAAGATTTTTACAATTGACTCCCAATTACTTGATCCATTCGATTTTTGTAAATCAGGACGCGGAGAATCATAAGTGAAACTCGAAGTTTCTAACCAGTGATTCACCATGCGAACAACCCTATCTCTCATAATTGAGGGAGCCGAGCAGACAATCGATCCATCTATCAAAGAATGGTACGAAGGTCTCTAATTTTTGTCCTCTACATGACCAAGTGGCTCTGGCTCCATTCCACTCCCCGGGGTGAGAATGAGTCGACTTGAAATCAGCTTTGGAAAGACAAATTAGGCATTGTTTGATAAACTTAATCAATGTTTCTTGTAAGAGGAATTACAAGAATTCTCCTCCAATGACTTATCTAAACGAACTTCGAAAGTCCATAAAAGTCATCAAGAGAACAGCAATGGAGACCATGGCATTGTTTCCAATCCCTCTCCCACTTAGCTTTTTATAACAAAGGGATACGCTATCTAATGCATAATTAAATACACATAAGCATGCATACATGAAATAAAGCACATACTATTATCACATAATCAAAATAATACTAGAATATTATTTTCCGACTATTATGGCTTTATCGCATCTCCGTACGCATTTTCTAGTCTTCAGTCTTCGTTCTTGAATGCTCCATGTGACGAGAATATTAATCCCAATATTTAAATCTATTTATTTTCAATTAATCCAAAAGTTACTTAATTCGAAAATTAAGTCAATCGAATATATCAAAAATAAAATTAAATATTATTAATATTTTTATTTATTTTTATTTTCCTTTCTAATTCTATTAAATCTTTAGAATCCTATCCAAGTCAAACTTGGAACATTCTAGAAGACTTCTATAATAGAATAAGGAAATAAAATAAATTAGGACTCCTAGTCCTTCCAAATTAATTCCTTTCCTAATCCATTAAGAATTCCATAAAGGAATAATTAAATAAGGAAAAATTAATTTAGGACTCTTAAAACTTTCCAAATTAATTATTTTCCTAATCCATTTAAAATTCCATAAAGGAATAATAAAATAGGAAAAATAAATTAATTCTAAATTTATTCCTTTCCTATTCCATGAAAATTCCCAAGAATAGGAATAATCAATGAGGAAAAATAAATTTATTCTTTTCCTATTCCATGAGAATTCCCAAGAATAGGATTACTCAAAATAGGAAAACCGAATAATTTAGGGAGTGAGATCTCGGCGGGAGAGCACGGGTTGGGAGTCCCCGCGCCCTACCACCATCGATCGCCGCTCGGAGGAGCACGCCGCCGCCGCCCAGCCCACGCGCCACCACCACCGGTGGCCGGCGTGGCCGAGAGGTCCCGGGCAGCCCCTCCCCTCGATCGAACACCATGGGATCGATCATGGGGATGATCGATCCCGAGCCCTTCTCTTCTTCGTCACGTGTCTTCTCCGGTAGTCGTTTCGGCATCGATCCAACGTAAATAAATTACAAAATTAATTTACAATTATCCGGTATCGATTCTATACATGAAATCGACCCTATACATTTTCCGGAAAAAGTAGAACATAATAATAAACCTAAATTCGGTCAACCCCCGAATTTTTACTATTACAAGCATTCACCACACATAAAACGAATCTCGACATGTCCGAGAGTTTAATAAAAATTATGACAATAATTAACGAAGAATTATATCTAGCCATAATAGTCAAAAACCCTGCAAGGTAGAACAATTTATCGAAAAATACCGTGAACGAAAACCAACGCTCTGATACCAATTGTTGGAAATCGATATCCCGAAATTAATAAATTAATTAAAATTAATTATCTAATTAATTCCGACCGAAATCCTTTGGAAATCGAATATCCGGAATTGTCAAAATAGCGGAACGACAACTCCAATCGACTCCCGGAACACGTACATGACCATACGAAAAAGTTATACGAGGGTTACGCGGGAAAAACACGAGAGAACTCGCGTGAACCCACGAACCTCGCAGCAGCCACGCGGGGTGACTCGCAGCAGCCCGCAGCAACCCGCAGCGAGTCGCCTGACTCGCTGCTGCTGGGACGCTGCTGGATCGCTACAGGTCCGCTACGGGAAATCCCGCAGCACCCAGCGAATCCCCCCGTAGCAGCTCGCAGCAACCTGCAGCGAGTCGCCTGACTCGCTGTTGGGCGCTACAGGACGCTGCGGGAAAACCCGCAGCCCAGCCGCACGATCGAGCCCTAGGCTCGATCGCCCTCATACGATCCCATCCGACGGGGTTCCTTCAACCGCCGGCGGTCCGGTGGTCCTCGACTACCACCGCCCGGTCGATCCTCGTCATGGGCTCGTTCTTCAGATCTTGGTTCGCGGTATTTTCACGATAATTAACATGTAAAATCATCGAGGGGGTTTTCACGATTTTACCTTTGTTCTCGTTGTACGGAGAAACGAGATCTATGAAGACCTTGAGACCTTCCCACGTATTCCTTGCACTAGCTCGAACGTCGGGTGGGCGACGATCTTCCGAACTCCATGGATCTCCCTCTCTAGTTTCTCTCTCTAGAATTGTGATCTTCAAGTTATTAGAATAGAGAAGACCATGTAGTGCTTTTATAGGCTACGTAGGGGATCTTAAGGAGGTGGAATATTGAGCTTCCAATATTAATGATTAAATTGAGCCCAAGCTCAAATCTATTAATCCATTAATATTAATTAATTCTATTTTCCACTATATAAAATTAATTGCACTCCCAATATTAAACCATATTATATCAAATAATATTTCTCCGGTAGTATTATTTATTCCGTGTATTTAAGATATAAATATCCATGAATAAAATTAATTTATTGCTTAATTAATTTATTCATCTCTTATATCCGAGACTAGTACCATTCATCCTTAATTATTATGCGGAACAAATCCACCTGCAGGGTTTACATAATAATTCCTTATGAACTCATCTCGGGGATATTATCAACCCTTACGGGATACACTTTCCCGTCAAGTATTCACGGCATGTCATATATAAAATATAGCGACCCAACTTAACCGGTAATTGACCCAGTAATTAAACCGGTCAATTCCTTTGGAAAATCAAAGTCACTTATATTAAATATACACACCCGCAATAGTATCGGGGATTAAGAATAAAATACACTGAAATTTAAATCGATTATCCAAGGCAATCCTAATCGATAAATCTCAAGCAATCCGCCCAATACACCAAGTGTACAAGTATGATAAAATAATCAAGACAAATTATTTTCTCCCTCATACAACGACTATACCGATGGATTGGTCCGTGTCCATCTAGGTCGTGAGCAACTGTTCGATTATATACGAGTAACCGATAGTATGATCTTCCGTGTGACGTCGCACACCATACTAACTACAACGTATATGATCTAGGACTATAATTTGCATATATTTAATTATAAATAATTAAACGCAAATAATTGTTTATTTAATTAAATAGATTAGTGGCAATGGATCGTGAGTTTCCGTTACTTAAATCTAGACATTAAGTACACAACTCCAACAGAGGAGGCCAAGTTCATTCACACGTCGAAGAACCTAAATTTGTACGATCGTGATGGCGTACTAGAAGAAATTAAAGCCACGCTGACGTCCATTGACCCTACCCATGCGACTATTCGCACATTTAGGGAGAGTTGTTTTGGGCTTTTTCTCTGGATTAGGAGATCCGGAAGATCAAACGTGGCCATGCATCACATCCTAGCTCGGGAGATCGAGGGTACGACGATACCTCCGTTGGAGCATTGGTTTTTCGTCGGGGGTCAGACTATTCGCTTTCGAGCTCAGGAGTATGCCCTGATCATCGGGCTTCGGTTTGGTGCTCACGCATTTGATCCTTCAGACGGGGCCAGCCACTCGATTTCTGAGCAGTCTATTTACCACAGACACTTCAGACAGCCTACGCAGATTTCAGTGCTTCGTACGAGATTCAGGTCTCTGAGTATGGGCCACGACCCGGCCGACTACCTGAAGGCGGCCAACTTGTTGGTTTACTATTTCTTTTTGTTGTGCGGAGACGACATCACGATCGAGAGTTGGGCTTGGGCTTTTGTCGAGGACGTTGATGGATGGGAGTCATTTCCCTGGGGATCCTACACCTGGCAGATCATGTCGCACTACATCAGCATAGCTGCGATGATGCCCGGTCAGGTTGACAAGAGGGCATACCACATTTACGGCCCAATTTGGGCCTTTCAGCTTTGGTCGTACGAGGCTATACCGAGCCTGGGCAGTGTCTGCGGAGAGCGAAACGAGAAAACAAAGAAGCCTCGATTTCTGAACTGGAACTCGATTGGATGCAACCTCGATTTCACTCATTTCTACGAGGACGATGAGGTAAATTTTTGTGAAATTAATGTTTTTAATTATTTATTTCATTTTAACTGATGCTTAATAAAAATAATTTTCATTTGTTTTCAGCTTGTGGTCCTCTCGACTCTAGAGCCGACACGCAGGGAGGCGAGGAGTGTGTACTACACTTCGTTCCTTAACAGAGGAGCAGACGAAGTGAGGTACGTTGCTCCTGCTAGGATTGGACATGCTCCGAGAGGAGCACAGGCTGCAGAACCGGTGAAGAAGAAGAAGAACTTGATAGAGCGCGTGGCCGGACGCGTGTCCAAAGCAATGGACAAGATGACGGGCGATCACCCTCAGACTAGTCGACGCACGCGTGACGACAGGACACCCGATTCATCTGCCGAGCGGCATGCATCTCAGCGTGCATCTCATCGAGCCCGACGAGAGCCCTCTCCTGCAGCTGAGGCACATGAGGCACCTGAGGCTTCAGATGACAGTACTGATCGACGCATTGATCGACGGCTCCACAAGATCCTCAACGATGAGTCTGAGACCGGATTTATGGGCCGATTGACTGCCCGGATGAGGAGGATACAGAAGGAGGGCAACGACAGTCTGATGGAGCAGTTTCGGGGGTTTTTCGGTCGCAGGCGATACTCTCGGAGTAGAGACTTTTTTTCCGACTTGACGCAGGTCGAGTTGTTCAAGATGACATCTCCCGTGGAAAATGAATACGAAAATGAGATTGCATTGTCGGAAGAGGAGAAAGAACTTGGGGCTGATGAGGAGGAGGATGATGTCGCCGAGAGTAGTCTCGGACCCCGTGTGAGGAGGCCCTCGGCAGCTCTTCGGAGCCCGTACGTCGCGCAGTTCGCATCGAGAGGCAGCAAGAAGGTTAGGGGGCTCTATTGGATGTTCCGTCGTGACGGGCATGGATTGAGTGTCTATATCCCTTTCAACGGAGTCACTCTGGACCAGAAGTACTTCGGCCGTATTGAGTCACTACATCATTGGTACTCAAGCATGGTAAGTTAATTTGTAGTTAAACTTTGAAATTTATAATGTTTATTAAATTGTGCTTAACTGTGATATGTATATTTTTCAGGAGATTGACATGTACATTACGTACCTGCGGGACAAGATAAAGCAGAATAAGGGTTTAAAAGATGAAGTCACTCCAACGAAGACTATACTCCTGTGTATCGAGTTCTTCGTAAGATCCAATCATCCTATCAAATACAAGTTTTTTTATCATTTTCCTAATACTAATCGTTTAAATTTATTTTTAATTAACAGAACGCTATGAAGACCCAGTACGCTATGATTAAGGTGCCGACACAACATGCAAGGAGAAATAACTTGGAGAAGAAATATGAGTCCTGGGCACCGCCGGACTACATGCTGAAATACATCACGGGAGACGATAGGCACGAGAGTTGGGAACACGCACGAGAGGTAATTTAAAGAACCGTACATTTTTTTTTAATTCAATTTAATATTTTAATTTAATTGTAAATAACGTTTTATTTTATTTTTTATTGTTTTAGGTGATAACGGTCTGTAATACCGGGGAACATTGGGTCGTGATACGGATTGACCTGAACCTCTGGACTATACAATTGTACGACTCGTTGTGGCACCGTTGTCCGGAAGTAACTGCCAAGTCTCGTGTACTAATGCCGGTGTTGGAGTTGTTGCCTCGTCTTTTGGTAGCTGCAGGATTTTGGGAGGGTACAAACTTTATTCGTCGAACCCACAAGAAGACTCCAATGATTGTCGAAGTCCCGACAGAGCAGTTTGTCCAAGTGGACAACAACAACTGCGGCCCGTACGTGTGCATGTATCTGGATCGTCTCGTCAACAAGTACCTCAATCACCGGGGTAAAGAAATCGACGACTCGTACGTGTGTATGTATTTGAATTGAATTAGGTGTTTTGATTGATTTTGGTGAAATAGGTGTTTGTTTTTTATTGATTTAGGTGAAAAGGAAGTAAAAAAACAGGTTTTTGGACTCTGTTACGCGGTGGCTACCGGTTACACGGTCACGTGTACCGGTTTCTACCGTGTAGCCTTAACCGACCGTGTAGCCAAGAACTGCTCGGTCAGTTTCTGGCCAATTACTCGGTAACACGGTAGTAACCGGTTACACGGTGGGCTACACGGTTGTGACCGTGTAGTGTATAAAAAATTTTGATTTTCATTGATTTTAAAGCATTTTTCGATTGTTAACTTGTTCTTGTAGTATAAAACATCATTTTAATAATCAAAATGATTCAAAAAACATGATCAACTATTGAATTTGACGAATTAAGTGATTACGCATGAACAATTTATTACCTATGTAGATAAGATTGTGACAATATTAGTAGAATGTTCGAAAAACGGTCAACATTCTAAGCATCTCATCTTTGTAGTCCTATATTGGTTGTTTTATGATGTTTATTGGATGTATCTAGTGTTTTAAATGATGTTTCATGCTGAACGTAACAACAAAAATGCTCGAGAAATGCTTCAAATTCAAGAAAAATCAAATATTTTCTACACTACACGGTAGGCTACACGGCAGAAGGTCCTACACGGTAGAAAAATTGCTCGGTTTATTGAAAAATATATTACTCGGTAACACGGCTTATACCGGCTACACGGCTACCGGGTAAAAAAATAAAATGGGGCTTCTAGGATTCGAACCCAAAACCTTATGATTTAAATGAATTTTTCAAAGGAAGCTCACCAATTGAACTAGAACTCCTCAACGAAATTATTAAGCAGACTTTTATATATTAACCTTACATATATTCTATACACTTTAACCTAAACCCTTTTTCAAAACAAAATAAAAGTTAAAATAACTTTTATTTCTAATCTTTTTTTTTCTCTCTCTCTCTCTCTCTCCCTTCGATCCCCCAACCGCCACTAATTCGAACCAAACAACACAACTCCGGCCACCTTTAATTTCGGCGAGAATGGCAGATGATAACGAACACCAAGACGTGCCCCAATGGCCGCTCCAAGCCCCGGTAAGTGTGGTCGATCCCTAGCTTTTGAATTTCAAATTTTTAATTTTTTTGCAATAATGTGTTCAATTGGATGTTAATTGCTAGCCTTTTAGTGTATTTGAGTTACTTATTGTGTTTTAGTTGGTCTAGAGTCGAAATTCCATGTTGAAAAATCTGAAAAATTTTGGGTTTTGCGTCAGTGTTCCAGACTACACGGTCGTGCTACACGGTAGCGATTCGCCTACCGTGTATCTAACCTACCGTGTAGCCGATCAGTGACCGAGTAAAACTCGGTTACATGGTGTCATTTACTCGGTACCGTGTACCCGGTTAACCGGCTACACGGTACCGTGTACCCGGTCAGAACAGATTTTTTTTTTTTTTGAGTTTTTTTTTATTTAATTGAATGTAATATTTATTTATTTAACTTCATTTTTGCAGGAGGGCTTCAAGTGGAGAAAAATAAACATGGATATGCTAAGCGGATTACCAGATGAGATCCTGCATCATGTCCTCTCTTTCCTGCCGACGAACCTCTCCGTGCGCACCAGCGTTCTCGCGAGACGATGGAGGTTTCTGTGGGCCCTCGTCCCAAATTTAGAGTTTCGCCGCTCTACGCATTTCGACATCATAGACAGGGTTGTATCGATGCACGAAGCGAAACCCCTGAATACTTTTAGCCTCTCCAATGTGGAGGGCAGCTCGTATCGACTGGAGACATTGATTATCCACGCCCTCAAGCGCAGCGTCCGAAATATGTACCTTGATTTCGGTGATATAGACTACAAGGAGTATATCGCGTGCGGTTTGCCAAAAATTCTCTTCATGTGCAAGACTCTCGTCGACTTGAAACTCAATAACTGTGGAGTGATCCCCTCTAGTGGGGAGGTGTTTTTGCCTTGCCTCAAGAAGCTTGATCTCAGTAATGTCGATTATGAGGATAAGGATTCCCTCCCTCACTTGCTTTCTGGTTGTCCTGTGATTGAGGAGATGATCATCGATGATTTCTATAGGGAGGAAGAAACGAACTTGGGCTGCTTTATTGTATCTTCACCCACAATAAAAATGCTGAACATTGATTTCTCCTCGAGTCGCGAACTATACTATGATGAGATGTTGATAATAAATCTTCCCGCCCTCGTATATCTTAAGGTGAATGGTTGTTATTTGGAGTATGCCAAAAGTTTGAGGAAGACCATGTCCTCCTTAATTGAAGCGGATATTAAGTTGAATGGACATTGGCATGATTGTCACATCGATTGCATCGAGCATGACTGTTCGAGAGCATTTCTTAGTTCTCTTTGCCATGTGAGGTACCTAAACATCTCAAGCTATGGACAAGAGAAGGTGCGTTCTGATTTTTGAATTGTTCTAATTTTTTTTCATACTTAATTATACCCCGTTTGTGGTTTTAAATATGATTTTTTTGCAGCTGGTTGACATTATAGGAACGAGTTCAATGCCAAAGTTTGTTAATTTAACCAAACTCGTACTTAATATGAACGCTCAGTGGCATTTTATTGCTAAGTTCCTCGAAGTTGCTGATAATCTTGAAGATCTTGTTGTGAGTGGAGTTAGCTTTTGCAATTTATCTTTTTACATATTCTGCAACTCTATATATTTTTTATTTGCATCCTTGTTTTTTTCATCAGATTCGCTCGACCTTGATGCCCTATAGAGAGCCGGAACGAGTGTCTTTGTGCATCTTATTTCATCTAAGGACTGTTAGAATTGATAAATTCAGTTTGCGTGATGATAGCGGTTTTGACATGGTGAGATATATTTTGAGGAATGCTCAAGTACTTGAGAGGATGGACATAGACGGATTCCCCCGTTATAGTTCCTCTGACAAGGAAAAGCTTGATGCGCACCAAAGAATCTCATTGTTTGAGCGAGGATCCAAGTCATGCCAGATTTCCTTCAACTCGTAGATATGTAGGCCAAAAAATCTCATTGATTTGAGTCCTCAAGACCTTTGATTTGTATTTTGATTGATTTTGTACGTTTTTGGATTGATTTGGTATCTTTTCGAATTGATTTGGTTTTTATTTGACTTGATTTATGTGTGTTTTGATTGATTTCGGTGAAATATGTGTGTTTTGATTGATTTTGGTGAAATAGGTGTTTGTTTTGATTGATTTAGGTGAAAAGCAGGTGAAAAAACGGGTTCTGCCCTCTGCTACACGGTGGTATCGGTAACACGGTCACGTGTACCGGTAACACGGTCACGGTAACAGTGACCGTGTAGCTCGATTTATTAAAAAAAAATACCGGTAACACGGCTATCCGGTATCAGCCGTGTTACCGAGTAAAAAAATAAAATAAAACGGGGCTCCTAATATTCGAGCCCTTGACCTGCTACTTTAAACGCGGTTTTCCAAATGGGGCATACCAGTTGAACTAGAACTCTACACTGAACTTATTTAGCAAAATGTTATATATTTACCTTACGAATAACTTATAAAATCGACCCGCCCTTCCCCCGAAAACCTATTTCCATCCTGTTTTTTCACATATTTCACATTCACAAGATAAACAAACTCCAAAAACAAGCACAATAGTCTAAAACAAGCACAATAACCTAAAAGACACCAAATATCCAAAATCCCACGAGAATAGACGATAATAAAACAACCCAAGTCTCAAATAATTCTAAAACACCGATAAATCAACTAAACCCAATTTAAATCTCTGACTCCGTGCTCATTGGAAATTTTGTTCTCGTGTGTCCCTCGTTTCTACAGATGCCGCACTTCTTCTTCTGTCTTCTTCGGCTCGACTCTTGCGTTCCCGTCTCTTCTGCAGGGACATTTAAATCAACAGCCTCGGGTGGGATAAAAACCGTGCACTTCCGCATGTTGTGACCTACGCCCTTACATCTCGAACACACCTGCACACGACGACACGATATTAGGTCCAAGTCTGGACACGACGAAATGATATTAACTGTACAAACCTTCCTACGTGGTGTAGAGCTCTCAACTGCGGAACGAGCATGAGTCATCCTCGGACGTCCAGCCTATCTAACCGCTACCGGAGGAAGAACTACGGATGAAGCTACATCCGGCGGGACCACCCAATCATCATAATGTGGCAACGGCACCACAGGCGTCGCGTACATCTCGACATGGCTGCTCATCTTGAAATAGGGGCTCACGAAATCGTACACTGAAAATCTGGCCCGTCTACATAATAACAACAAACAAGTTAGTGGAATCAAATGTTAAAAATTAATTTTAAAGGTAAAATGATATCATACCTTATAGCGGCACAAGCATGACGACACGGTATTAGGTCTAAGTCGAACTCCCGACAATCACACGTGCGATTCGCGATATCCAAAAGATAAGACCTGTCATCCTCCTGAACTCTGTATAGGGTATTCGCACTGACCTCCCGAACGGTAAAATAACGGCTCAACTCATCCTGACTAGACAACTTTAGGAATGCCTCCTCGGTCAGCTCATGGTCATTCTGTCTCTCATTAGCTTTCCTTCGTTTCTCGTCAAACCATCTCTCAATCATCGCACGAATCGCCTCGAGCATCGCACAGACTGGTAATCTCCGTGGCCATATGATAGCACTGTTGAAAACTTCGGCCGCATTCGATGTCATGAAACCGTATCGTCGTGCGGCACACTGTGACCTCGCCCAGGTCTCAACCCCGATATCATTAAGGCGCTTATAAGCACTGTCACTAAGTTTCTCCACATTCGAAAGATATTTTTCAAACTCATCCACCCG
The DNA here is from genome assembly GCA_954870475.1 of Euphrasia confusa. NCBI lineage: Eukaryota > Viridiplantae > Streptophyta > Magnoliopsida > Lamiales > Orobanchaceae > Euphrasia > Euphrasia confusa. The sequence continues at coordinate 13,474,856 of OX940969.1, forward strand.
ATAAGAATAAGCAGCACTGCAAAAAGCTTTAATCAGCGACTGGCCATACCATGCTAGATTCTTCGAGAGGCGGTGATAGCACAACGCACGAGCTGCGTGGGGATAGACACTCCGAATAGCATTCGCGATGCTCTTATGCTGGTCGGACACAATGAGGAGATCCTCGTCGTCTGTATCGTAGCAAACTCTGACGTGCTGGAGAAACCACAACCACTCCTCGTCATTCTCTATCGGACTGATACCAAACGCAAGCGGGAAAATATTCTCATTCCCGTCTTTTGTGCAGGCGACAAACAACACACCGGTGTTTTTCCCTTTCAAATGGGTGGCGTCGAGTACTATCACAGGCCTCAGAGTGCCCTTCTCAAATGCACGAATGCACTGCCCGAGCGCAACAAACATGCGGCAAAACACGCCCTGGTCGGTCGTCTGAATTTGGTACTGAGTCTCGGGATTATGCTCTCTCAGCATGTACAGATATGACGGGAGCCTCTGATACGATCCCTGATAGTCGCCGTACACTATTTCAAGCGCCAGGTTCCTCGCCCGCAGGGAGAAGTTGTAGCTGATGTGAACTCCGTACAATCTCCTCAAATCATCAACCATATTTTTCGGAACCAGTTCCCGATTGCCGACTAACTGACGTGCAAAGAAAGTAGCCGCAACCCTGCACGACACCTGTCGATCCGCAGTCCTCCCCAAATTGTTACGGCATGTATGATCCAATTTCAGCTTCGTAATCCTCCAAAAGGTGTTATCGGAACCCGTGGAACACAATCTGAACGAGCATTCTTCACGCCCCAGCTTGCAAACGAACGTCACCCGATCAGTGCTCGAGCGAGAAGTTTTGCACTCTACGTTATTCTCCATGTGATACATCCCCACCATCACCTTCAGATCCTGTTTCTTTCGGAACGTGGCTCCGACTGCCATCTGACCGTAAATCGGTTGGTGTTCGACAGAACGCAACGGAATAGCGGGGTCAAACGTCGGTAGTGGAATGATCCAATTGCGCAGAGGATTATTCTGTGCATTCTGAGAAGCTTCGGCTTGCTCGCCACCTCCCGCATGAGAACTCGAGGACATATTACGGCGCGACATGATCTTTTTAACCACGCCCGGCTATCTAATCCATTCGGTCCACTCCGTGGTCAACGATTCCAAGAGATCGGACTGACGGGCTTCTTCTTCGTCCTCGGAAGAATGTACCTCCTCGTTCTCGTTCTCTGACGGTACGCCCCGATCGCGGTTTTCTCCTCCGATATTCACTTCCGGCGCAGCTCGTTGTCCCTCTACTTCGACGACGAACACAAAGCACTCGGCCCTTTGCTCGCGTCTAACATGCGGGACACATCTTCGTCACAAAGCATAGGAGCTCGCACGCTTCTCATGTCATAGCCTCGGGTATAACAATACAACATGTAATCGACACTGGGCGGAGGGCGCAAAACCGCACGAATCCAGCTCACGAGAGCATCAAGTGTAATTTCTTCCCTACGAAAGAAGAGGCACATATCTACTCCGTCAACGTAGCCCTCTCGATCCCAACGACCACCGTAACGTACCGTGATTCGTTGATTCGACATCTACAATTACAAAACACAGTTGAATTCAGTTAGGGAACCCAAAATATCCATCCAAACGCATAAACAAAGCCATTATTAGACAATTTAAAAAAAAAATGAAAAAATGGGGTCTGTACACGGTCACGTGACCGTGTAATGGCCTTGCCGTGTTACCGAGAGCACGGTGACTGGGTAATACCCGTGTAGTGCGAGCCCGTGTAACCAACCGAGCAACCGGGTAATCTTCATAACTACACGGTGGCTACACGGTCAAGGAAACCCACCGTGTAGCCACCGTGTAGTTATGAATTTTTACAGAAAATCGAAAAAAAAAAATAAGAATTGACGCTTTTCGACGTACCTTTCGGTCGGCGAACTCGGCTGCCCTTACCACGTATATTCAGACGACGATTTTTGTAGAGAGGATATTTGTTTGAGAGAGAATGAAGTTTTGTTTTTTGAAATGGGTTTAGGGTTTGAGGGTTTGAGGTAGGAGAAGATGAGGGCATTCATGCATGCAATAAACACCTCCACCAACCTCAAATCTGATTTTCATTTGATATTGTGGGCCCCACTTTTTGTTTTTTTTATTTTTGAAGGTTTTAAAAGGTTTTTAAATGGTTTTTTTAATTATTATTTGAGAAAAAATAAAAGTAAGTAAAGAGGACTTTTCCAATGGAAATTGTATAGAATAAATGTAGTTTTATGGATGGTGTCAAAATAAGTAGGTGTTTTATAAAATTGAATTAAAAGTTACATTCCCACATTTTTTAAACACGAAAATTAAAAAAAAATACAAAGTAAATTTTATGTGAAAAAATATAATTAAAAATTATAATATGTTATTGTTATTTATAGATAAAGTAGAGTCTTGTATGATAAAAGGTCTTATATTAATGAAATGTGAGGGAGTATTACTCTTTAAAATGAAATACGCACTTTAAATCGAAAGAAGTATATAAAATATAAATAAATTAAATTTAAATTTTCAAATGCAATTAGAAACACATAGAGAGACAAAAGGAGACAATTTAGTCCAACGACAAAAGCAGAATAAGATTGGAGTGCAAAAGTGGTTTGAATGTTGAGATTATTAACATCATTAGCATAATCATGTATATGTACTATAAATTCAGCCGGAACATAATGATCAATTGATCCTGACTATTGGTATTTAATTGGTAGACAAAGATTGTACTCAAATAAAGAAAAGGAAATATAGCATATGTTCATCAAATAATACACTCCTAGTATATATATTAGACTCATTAGAAAGTTTTGCGTTTATTTTCAAACACAAAAATTAAAAAATAAAACTATTTCCGTCACCAAAAAATATGCATATTTTTTCTTTTTGTAAATTACAAAATAAGTGTGTATATTTTCTTGAGATATAAGTAGTATTTCTTTACCATATTAAGAAATATAAACATTTTACGATAAGATGTTCCAAAAAAACTCAATTAAAAACATACTTCTTCCTTCATTTTCATTATAATAAAATCTTGTGATTTGTATTTTGTTACAGAGTCTTGTTATAATAAAACAAATAGAGTAGCACTCAACTAGTGTCAGGTTTGTCTTGCATTATAAAACTTCAATTATAATAATTTTCGATTGTGAATATACAATAAAAAAATATAGCTTAATTGATAAAAACTCATTTAATATTTTTTTAATTTTTTTTTTTTGTTTAATCGCAGGAGTTGATTTTTATTTACAATTAATTACACAAATAATTTGAATAAATAAAGTATAAATGTTTAAACATACACTATTGTATATAAGATATATACTATAGCACTTTTAAAACCATAATTTTCATACTAAATTACTAATGAGAAATGATATTGAAGATAGATCAAATAAATTGGAAAAATTTAAGGTCGAGTAATTATGAGGATCGAATAAATTGGAAAAATTTAAGGTCGAGTAATTATGAGGATCGAATAAATTGAAGATCGAATAAGGATCAAAAAATGGTAGAATAAAGAGAATCGAATAAATTGAGGGTATTGAAAAATTGAGAGTCGAATAATGATGATGATCGAATAAGAGTCGAATGGATCGAATAAAATGAGGGGTCGAATAAGGATCAAATATATTGAGGGTGAATAAGAGTTGAATGGATCGAATAAATCGAGGAGTCGAATAAGGATCGAATAAATTGAGGGTCGAATGGATCGAATTTCGAATAAAGATCGAATAAATTTAGGGTTGAATAATAATCAAATTAAATTTAGGATGAAATGATTCAGCCTGCAAATTTCAAGAGTAATATCAATAATTTACTTATTTTTTGTGTAGAAAATAGAATTTACTTAAAGCTAGTGTAAAAAAGATGACATCTTTATATATTGGTATACATTTATTTTTGAGTATTTTATTCTAAAGGGTATTTTAATTTTCATAATTATAGAAAATTCTCAATGATTAATGCTCAAATATTAGGGCACTGTTATAAACTCAAATAGAATTGAGAGAGAATAATAGAATAAACAAAGAGAGAACATGAGAGAAGAATAGAATTGTTATGAATTCTTGTGAATTGTTGTATTCGTTCATATGGGTAGACCACTTTATATAGGATACAAACTAGGGTTTCTGACTTAGCCAACAAGTCATTCACTATAATATAATAATATTCATAACACTCCCCCTTGAATGACTATGTACAGAATTGCTGCGTCGTTAAAACCTTGCCAGGAAAACCCAGTGGGACAAAACCTGAACGACGAAAAAAGAGTACAGCTTGCTCCCCCTGATTGTAATCACCGAAAATATTTGACTTCTTGAAAGTAAATATTTGTGATCAACCAGTCTCGTTAAAACCTGTAACTAATAAAACCATATAGGAAAAACTTAGTTATTCAAATATAAATTTTGGTCTTCAGGACACAACCTTCGAATTGTCGAGTTTCACGTTCATTTGTATCATTGTATATTTTTCGTCCTTCAGGGACATGCCTTTACCAGACATCTATATTGACTAGAGCATTCGCAATTGCTATAACCGGCCGGTAACTCTTCTGGAGTATTTTAGATGCGTCTAATGTCGAATATACAATCCTTCACAAATGAATAATGTGAATTTCAATTCACAATTATCTAGAAGATTATATTTTTCTTTTGAACTTCAGGTTCAATATCTCACTTTATCTCGAAAATAAACTCATATGGAACATTCTGATGTTCTCATTAATTATTATCGAGTGATGTACATGCCTCGTTAAAAACCTCGTTATAAAACCTTGTAGGAAAAAAATACTCGAGGAAAAGAGTACACGACATTCACATTTATATTGTGTTGATTGTCTCGTTAAAACCTTTAACTAAGAAAACCCCGTGGGAAAAACTTAGTAGAGGGAAAAAGAGTGCAATCACTGATCTTCGGGACCAATCACTAGTCTTCGGGACCTTATATTCAATATCATTTTTGTCCATATGTAATATGATATCTTACATGGTCAGATCGTAAATTCGATGCATATATCTATCGTTGTTGCTGCCAGAAGTATAAGTTAGCGGAACTTAATGTCATCCTTAAAAATATTTAATTAACACGAAAAACTCTTAAGCAACTAATCTCGCTTTTATATCTCACCACATCATTACTCGTTTTTCTTACAAACACTCACGTATATCCTTCTGGGATAATATTTTGAGGTGTGTACTATAGAATCAAAATATACATTTATTTAGCGAGTCATCTCAACCTCAATTGCTCGTTTCTATTTCTTTGAGTGTTGCCGGCACACTAACATTGATTTGAGTTTTGGATCCAAATTTTCTAGAGCAACTCTTGAGGCAAATATGTCGTTGACGACTTTTTCCATGTTGATGACAATTCATTCTATCAACCAAATCTTTCATCATTTCCCAAAATATTTAATTTTGTTGTTCCGCAATCCCACGATTTCTATTATCATGTGCACATGCTTTTTTCAATGGGATTTCCATCTAACTCTCTTCAGGAGATTTTAAGGGTGACTTAATTTCTTTGTTTTTCCGCGGATTTATTTTATATCTTAAGATCGATCTACTACGCTTCAGGCGTATATTAGAATCAACATTTGAGTTGATCTCTTTTGTATTTGAACTCTTATAGTTCATTTTTCACAAATATATGTGATTTTGTCACACCTTCATTAATTTGGCAGATTACTTGCTGAATATTGCAAGTCACTTATTTTAATGAACTTCGGGTTCAATTGATTCGTGCGTGGATCTAGACTTGAAGATCGTTTTCATTCCATGAAATTTCTCGGCATTTATATATATTATATTCTTATCTCCCCCTAATGCCGGGAAATGATCTTTCTTAAATATGCAAATCAGCGTAATAGTTGTAAACCGATCTTCACGATCGCGGCCTCAAGATATTCAATATACCTTATTTTCTATTATGCTCGTTCATACACTTTAGTAGTGATATTAATATACGTTGCATATTTCAAATTAATTCGCAGATGGGAAATAACAATTTCCACGCACTTAATAATAATCATGATATGCATCATTTTCATTTTAAGTACATTTCTAGTAATCGTGGGGATAATTAATAAAGCTCTTCCGGAGCCAACTCTTAATATGTCATAATTTGCATAACAGTATATTTACCAATTATCCTTCGGGGATACAGTACATTTACCAATGATCATTCGGAGATCAAAATATATCTCATATATAATTTTCTCAGAAATTACATTTAATTGGAATCGACTTTTTCGATATTCCATGAGTACCAACATAATAATATACATTTGATCTCGATTTTCAAAAGATATCCTTCAGGGATAATTCATATGACGAGAATAATCGAATTTGACGTTCGTCTAATCATGATATAACTTTATTTTAAAATATTTAATGTTTGAACTTTGCTTCTTCGGGAGCAATCACTAAAAATATTATTTCAATAATATTTTGCATAATATATTTAAAATATTTAAAGTTTAATTGCTAAACCATAAGCAATTTGATTTGATATTTCTGCGGGAATATCATATGATGATGTTCTTAAAGAATATTTAAAATTTAATTTTGATATTACTCATTGATATCATATGATCATAATGTTCTTCGGGAACATTTAAAATTTATTACTACCTACGCAACAATTTAATTTGATATTTTCAAACTTTTTGCTACTACATGAGAATTTAATTTGATATTTATCGAATAATATCAAATCATGATATTCTTCCAGAACGATCAATATAATATTTAAAATACGAGTATATGTTCTTCAGGAACATTCAATTTAATTTATATATTAAGAATAATGGATTTAATATTACTTCAGGATATCAAATTATAACGCCGACTCAAACTTGTGAGTTCGTGTTCATACCACGTTTTGGTAGTACGACCAATATTCGAGATTATTAATATATAATCATAATCAATTTGATATTGATATTTCTACAAGAATATCATATCACGATGTTCTTCAGAAACATTTAATTTTGATATTTCGTCAGAATATCATATCATGTCACGATGTTCTTCAGGAACATTTAATTTTGATATTTCTTCTATAATATCATATCACAATGTTCTTCAGGAACATTAAAAATTTAATCGATTTACTAAGCATAATTAATTTGATATTACTTCAAGATTATCAGATTATAATGTTCTTCGAGAACATATTATATTACTTCAGTAATATTAGATTATAATGTTCTTCGGGAACATTTGAATTTAAGAAGAAGGGAAGAGAAGTAGATATATTTATAATTATTAATTAATATAAACAAACATATAAATTCTTGCCTTAGAGTTCGGATCTTGGATGAGTAGAACTTCGATGAAGAACGCGGTTAAGCTTTCGTGCTGATAACGTGTTATAAACTCAAATAGAATTGAGAGAGAATAATAGAATAAACAAAGAGAGAACATGAGAGAGGAATAGAATTGTTATGAATTCTTGTGAATTGTTGTATTCATTCATATGGGGAGACCCCTTTATATAGGATACAAACTAGGGTTTTTGACTTAGCCAACAAGTCATTCACTATAATATAATAATATTCATAACAGGCACTACATTTTATATTTTATTATACATTAGTGTATTAACATAATTAAGGGTGGGTTTGTTAAAAGTCTAATTTAATTTTATAAGTTTGTATATAACTTAAGGTATTAGTTTTTCTTAATTATAATTTTAAATAATTTACCTAAATTAATCTTTTATTAATAATAAAAATAAATAATAGGGTGATTTTTGAAAATAAGTAGTAATTGGTTATAATTCAGTGAATTAGTTTTTCTTAATTATAAATTTGAGTGAATTTTTTTATTTATTTATTTATTCATAGGTGGTAGTTATTTATTAACCATCAAGGGTATTATAGTAATTATTTTACCTTTTTTATAATTATAAAATTAATAATATCCCAAATAATAAAAAAAAAAATTAAAGAAAAACTATCCTTAATTTGAAAATATATTTTATAAAGTTTGAAATGGAAATTAATAAACTAAATACATAAATTCAAATACTCTTTTTCTAAATTAACTCTAATTATAATTACAAAATAATATCACTTTTTAAAATTGTAATTTCAATTTTATCCTTTAATTAAATAATTAAAAACAAAACAATTTAATCATCACTTTCAAATTCATTTATTTTGAGCGAGATAAGATCCGTGAAATTTTTAAAAATAGTTTAATGATCACTTTCAAATTTATTTATTTTGAGCGAGATAAGATCTGTGAAATTTTTAGGAGATTATGTTTTTAATTTTGAGTTTTATTTTATGTTTAATTTGTTTTGTAAATTTAAAAGGGTAGAATTGGAAAAGGCCTTTAATTCATATATTAGAAAAAATTAAGTTATTTGATAATAAAAAAACATTAAGAATTAGTACCTTTTATAAAAAAAACTTTTATTTTTCTTATATAAATAAATAGGACACACAAATCTATGAGCTCATGCAGGTATCCACTTTGACTTTAGAAAGTCAAAGTCACTAATATTAAATGCACACACCCGCAATAATATCAGGGATTAAGAATATAATACATTGAGATATAAATCGATTATCCAAGACAATCCAAATTGATTAATTTCAAGCGGTCCACTCAATACAATAAGTGTACAAGTATAATAATATAATTAAGACAAATTATTTTCTCTTATTATATAACGACTATACCGATTGATTGGTCTCTGTCCATCTAGGTCGTGAGTGATTGTTCGATTAATATACAAGTAACCGATAGTATGATCTTCCGTGTGACATCGCACACCATACTAACTACAACGTATATAATCTAGGACTATAATTTGCATATATTTAATTAAACATAATTAAAGCAAATAATTGTTTATTAATTAAATAGATTAATGGCAATACACCGGGAGTTAATATCACTTAAATCTAGACATTAAGTATACAACTCTATCACCGCTGACTATGTTTTAATGTCTAAAGAAAATTTTGTACCTTGTCTGATGAGAGGACAATCAGAATTCCAGTGCCCAAACTGCTTGCATCGGAAGCATTTGCCCTTAGGCTTGCTGATCCCTTCACGTGGTCATTCCTCTTAGGACCACTGGGTTTCCATGCTTGCTTCTTCTTATTCCCTTTACCTCCAATGTGCTTGAAGCACTTGGATTTAGTGGATACAAGTGCTTGAGACTTGCCCTTCTTGTAGATCCCCTCGACCGCCTTAAGTTCACTCAGGAGTTCCGCCAAGCCATAACTGTGCTTACTCATATTATAGTTCAGGCAAAACTGCTCAAGACCTTGGGCCAGAGACTGGAGTATGATGTCAACTTGCGTTTCGGCATCAATGTTCGCTCCTAGGATCTCCAACTCGTTCAACAGACCCATCATCTTGAGAACGTGCTCCCCAACGGGCGTTCCTTCAGATTGGGTAGTTGTCATGAGGACTCTCATTGCATCTTGCCTAGCCGCACGATCTTGATGTTCAAACAGCTCCTTGAGGTTAAACATCATATCATAGGCAGTGTCCATCGGCTCATGCTGGTGTTGGAGTAAATTTGACATAGAAGCCAAAATATAACACCTAGCCATTTCATCAGCCTTTTTCCACCTCCAAAATTTTGCTTTCTCCTCATCTGTTGAGACATTCGTAGGTTCGGGAGGACATGCATCATGGAGTACAATCTTGTACTCCTCAGCAGTTAGGACAATGTCCACATTTCTCTTCCAATCAATGTAATTGGGGCCAGTGAGCTTATTCTCCTTAAGTATCACAGAAAGTGGGTTCATAGTCATTCCTAACCTATGAGCACATAAAAACAAACAATCAATTTAATACCAATATTATCTCCCTCAAATAATATCATTAAATTACTAATCACATTGATTGCTCAAAAACTAATTATAATTTCCGAAAAACCTACGAAAGTAGATTCCCCGGGTCGATCTCTCGAGATGCAATGCTATCGGCACGTGAATGTCATTGTGTGTTCGTTTAGTTCGAGTTTCAAGAGGAACGAAATCATTATCAACTAGGGGGGGGGGGGGGGGGTTCAAATAGAGATGATGATTAAATAAACTAAAATCTAATAAGAAAGCGATAAAACAAGTAAACAATGGAGATAACAAATGAGAGAGAGGGTTAGGGAACTAGGTTCCTTTGTTTCGAGGATTGAGTCGAGCCTTTAAAAACCAAGATTTTGATAAAGAGGAGAGCGCTTAGGTGTGACCGCGTCGTCCACTAGTGATACACCTCGAGGAGGTCCTCAACACGAGACGACCTTGAGTCACACCTAAACATCGCTCGACTCGGGTGTGTGATCCACTAGTGATGTTCCTCGGAAAGGATATTCAACACGAGACCCCACAACTCGAATCTAGCAATTCCTCAATTTATAAACGAGGTGTTTAGGTACGATCGCGTCGTCCACTAGTGATGCACCTCTATGAGGTCCTCAACACGAGACGACATTAAACCGTACATAAACATCGCTCGACTCAAGCACGTGATCCACTAGTGATGTTCCTCGGAGAGGATATTCAACACGAGACCCCACAACTCGAATCGAACGACTCCTCGATTAGTTTAAAACCCTCAAAACATCATCGACTCAACCTCTAAACAAATTACCCTAGAACCCTAACAAGAGACCTAGCAACTCATAATCAAACAATAAATCAAGCACATAATATCTAGAATACTCATAATGAAATAAAGCTCACAAGGGTGTTGGGGGGACGAGGCGAGAACGAGTCGTGCTTCCGGAATCGAGCCAAACTTCTACGTGTCACCCGAAGAAATTGCTCCGATAGAAACGACAGGCTCGGCGAGGTGATCGATGTTCGTGATGTTGGAAATCGATCACCCGAAATCGTCGTAGAACCGACTCCGATCGACGTCCCGGAAACAACGACGGAACAGCCCTGAGCCGCCGCCCGAGGAGCGTCCGATGGAGCCCTAGCCACGGCCGAAGCCGCGACCTCTCGATCGCTCCCCGCGGGGCGATCGCCCGCCTCCAAGGCGAGCGTGGGCTGCCCAGCCGAGGGCTCCACGCCGGCGATCCATCCCGCCGGTTCCTCGAGTCGCCGGTGGTCCGGCGGTCCAAGACCGCCACCTCCCGACTCGTCCCGGTTTGGATCCCCGTTTATCGGATCTTGTTTTTCGATAATATTTCAATAAATATGAATTAAATAGCGGAAATATTTAATTCACCTTTTGATTCGTTGTGCGGAGAAACGAGATCTTATTGAAGACCTTGAAACCTTCCCACGTATTCCTTGCACTCGTTCGAACGTTGGGTGGGCGACGATCCTCCGAACTCTATGGATCTCCTTCTCTTCTTTCTCTCTCTAGAATTGTGATCTTCAAGGTATTAGAATAGAGAAGACTATGTAGTGCTTTTATAGGCTACGTAGGAGATCTTAAGGAGGTGGAATATTGGGCTTCCAATAATAGTGATTAAATTGAGCCCAAACCCAAATCTATTAATCCTTACTATTATTAATTATATATTAATTCCACTATATAAATATAATTGCACTCCCAATATTATACCATATTATATCAAATAATATTCTCCGGTAGTATTATTTATTCCGCATGTTTAAGATATAAATGTCCATGAATAAATTATATTTATTGCTAATATTATTTATTCATCTCTTATAATTCCGAGAATAGTACCACTCAACTTTATTATCATGCGGATCAAATCCACTTGCAAGGTTTACATGATAATCCTTATGAGCTCATCTCGGGGACATTATCAACCCTTTCGAGGACATGCTTTCCCGTCAAGAATTCACGGCATGTCATATATAAAATATAGTGACCCAACTTAACCGGTAATTGACCCAATAATTAAACCGGTCAATTCCTTTGGAAAATCAAAGTCACTTATATTAAATATACACACCCGCAATAGTATCGGGGATTAAGAATAAAATACACTGAGATTTAAATCAATTATCCAAGGCAATCCTAATCGATAAATCTCAAGCGATCCGCCCAATACACCAAGTGTACAAGTGTGATAAAATAATCAAGACAGATTATTTTCTCTCTCACACAACGACTATACCGATGGATTGGTCCGTGTCCATCTAGGTCGTGAGCAACTGTTTGATTAAATACGAGTAACCGATAGTATGATCTTTTGTGTGGGCCCGCACACCATACTAACTACAACGTATATAATCTAGGACTATAATTTGCATATATTTAATTAAACGCAAATAATTGTTTATTTAATTAAATAGATTAATGGCAATGGATCGGGAGTTCATATCACTTAAATCTAGACATTAAGTATACAACTCCAACACGTGAATGGTATTTTGTGAGACGATAAATCGATTGAAAGTAATTTAAATATTATAGCTTGAAATCAAGAACAATGTTATCTCCAAGAACAAATTTCAAAAACAAAAACAAGAGAATGAGGTGTGGTGTATGTCTCACACCTAAAAATATTGTCTTATAGTGCATACATGCACTTTGTCTTGCAAAAAACCTACTAGAAATGACTAAAACACCCCTCCAAATCCATCCCAAACGGGCAGTCAAAGCTGGCCCAGAAAGTCAACAAAAATCATGCTCTGTCGCCCGCCGGCAAATTGCTGTCGCCCGCCATTGAAATGTCGGCCGACGTCTCTTTAGTGTATTCTCGCTATCGGCCGACATTTGTTCTTCGCTCGCGGGAAATGTCTTCGAGCGAAGGCCAATTTGTCTGCCTCGACACCCAATTTACACAGATGTCGGCCGCCGGGAGTTTTCAACTGAAATTTTGTCGCCCGCCATTGGAATGTCCGCCGACATTTCATCAGTGCAATCTGACTGTCGGCCGACGGTAGTGCAATTTTTACCCGAAAAGCCAATTGCCTCCGTTTTCACCCGTTTCGCCTACAAAACACGGAAGAAGCCTCGATCACACCGTTTAATGCAAATATCAACATAGGCTCATATAACGGGAGAAACGAGCATAAAAGAGGAGCGGAAAGAACCAAATAAAACCCGAACTCTACACCAAAAACGGGCCAATCACACATCTAAAATCCCATCAGATATGGTAAGGCACGACAGTGTGGACGTTTACCTATCCGAACGATTTCGCAATTAGATTTTCTTTAGTCGTACATTATTATAGCGTTACTTCAATGGGAAGAATATTATAAAGCGTACATATGTAAACCATTACACAGTACTAAGAAGATTGTTTGGGATTCGCATATCACCGTAAGCCACGATAGTGTGGACGTTTACGTTAACACACGGTCCTTCACTTTCTCCTATAACTGTCTACATCAATTAATCTAAAAATCTCATTCAGTATAGCAAGCCACGATAGTGTGGACGTTTACTACACCAAAATATTTTTATCAATTGAAATCTAATTACTTGAATCATATAATCTCATTAATCAAGACGCGATGAATCATAAGAGAAAACTCGAGGTTTATAACCAGTGATTCACCATGCAATCAACCCTATCTCTCATTAAATGAGGGAGCCGACCAGACAATCAATCTAGTCATATAATGACGCGAAAGTCTCTAATTTGTGTCTTCGACATAACCAAGTGGCTCTGGCTCCATTCCACTCCCCGGGGTAAGAATGAGTCGACTTGAAATTAGTTTCAGAAAGACAAATTAGGCATTGTTTGATAAACTTGATCAATGGATCTCGTAAGAGGAATTAAAAGAATTCTCATCCAATGACTTGTATATATAAACTTTAAAAGTCTATAAAAGTCACCAAGAGAACAGTAATGGAAACCATGAGATTGTTTTCAATCCCTCTCCCACTTAATATTTTAAAATAGTAATGGAAAAATTGATAATAATGAGCCAAAATTGATAATAATGAGCCAAAAATTGATGAATGTCGGCGTAAAATTTATTGGCCAAAATGGAAATATGCAATTCAGTCTGAATTTGACTCATTGATAAAAAGAAAAGTATTTGGACCGGTAGTCCAAAAATACCAGAAGATGTAATAATTGCGGTGTATGTTGATAATTTAAATTTGATTGGAACTCCAGAAGAGCTTCAAGAAGCCGCTGAATATTTGATGAAAGAATTTGAGATTAAAGAATTTGGAAAAACTAAATCCTGCTTTGATTTAAACATTGAACATCTAGAACATGGAATTTAAGTTCACCGAACAACTTATGCTCAGAAAGTGTACATTAAATTCAACATGGATAATGAACATCTCTTAATTACTCCGATGATCGGCCGATCACTTAATTCTAAAAATGATAATTTTAGAGCTCGAGATAAAGATGATGGGATCATTGGTCTAAAGTACCTTATATTAACTCAAATAAGAATATTTGAAAGGAAATTAAATGAATTGCAATAAAGGTGAATGTGATGTGTAACAAATTCGATAAAGTGAGAATTTGGCAGATTTATTTACCAAAGCACTACCGGCTACAACATTTGAAAAATTGGTGAGAAATATCGGAATGCGTCAGTTAAAATATCTCAAATAAATACGCGCTGCACTATTTTCCTTCACTTGGTTTTTTCCCAAAAGGTTTTACCTTGGAATGTTTTTAACGAGACAACTTATTGAGCGTATTAAATAAATTTTTGTTTACTAAGGTTTTACCTCAAAATTTTACTTAGTAATTGGAAACCAAATATAAATATGATGTTTGAATTAGCTAGGGAGAGAAATTCAAAGATGAATAATAGACATCCAAAGGGAAGTATTATTATTATTATTTTAAATTTAAATAATAAACTAAAATTAATTATAAAATAAATAAGTAGTAGAGCTTATTAAAATTCATATTTTGGGTAGAAATGATTGGAAGAGTTAGAAGTTTTTTAGGTAAAAGAGAAAATAAATTTGAAAATCGTACATGATGAAGTGTGAAAAACAAGGATCAAAAACCCTTTAGATAGTCTATGAAAAATGTTGGTCAAACGAATTCAACGGAGCTTGAAATTGCATTAGGCGGCTGCCTGGTGAGGTAGCGGGCGCCTCAACTTCGTCGAGAGCGGGCGCTAGGGAAGGAGGTGGGCACTACGCTGGGAAGACATGCTGGCACTCATAAAGATTGGTTATATGAATAAGTGATACTTTTTATTATTGGAATGAGTGATAGTCATCATTATTAAATAAGAAAAAATGATGAAATAATAAACTTATAAGAAATGAATCGTGAGATCTTGATCAAGAAGATTAACGGACTCTTTGAAACACCAACAGGCGACGAAGCTGATGAAAACTGTAATTGGCAGGACACTCTTATTCTTGTTCTGTTCCATGTTGGCAATGTCATCGGCCGCATCGGATATATCATCGAGCAGAAGGTCCTCCTGGTCAGTGGCCAGAAATTTTTTCCAGTGGGGCTTTGCTAATATATATATATATATATATAATATTATTTATTTTTTACATTTATATTGTATAATTTTATTTTTATTTTAACGGTTTATTTAAAGAATAAATATACCATTAAATATTTAATTTGTGTTCAAAATTTATTCTTATATAAAATTTTTAAAATTTATTCTATCCTATAAAATTTGTGTTCATTTGAGTTATGAATTGTACTATATTTTATAGAGTTAATCTAAAAACATTAAATTTATTAAATATAACAATTTAAATTTAGGGAAGCACTAAGTTATGGATTGCAACGTATTTGGTGAAGTTAATCTAAAAATATTAAATTTATTAAATATAATAATTTAAATTTAACAAAGCACGGAAATCAATGAATCTGATTATTTATTATAGCAATTTATCCATACACATTAATGATTTTATTAATTAAATTTATTACGTGTAATAATCAACCCCTATTCATTAATAAATTTATCACATTCCAAAGGCTTATCAGTAATATTGACATTTATAAAAATATTACTTATAAAAAATAAAAAATAAAAAATCTAGTGGGGGCTTAAGCCCTCAAACCTCCTTACTGTATCCGCCCCTGCTCCTGCTTGTGGAGAGGTAGTCCCAGCGCCGAGAGCATCCTAGAGATGGTTTCTCTCGACAAGTTCTCTGATATGGAGCGGAAACGGGCTTGAGTCCACTATTCGTGGGCTAGAGAGTTTAAATTAATTAATATTATATTTCCTTTTATTATTTAGATTTTTACTTTGTTTCTATTTCATTAGGAATTTCTATTTTATCAGGACTCTATATAAGTCCTTAATTAGGGTTTAATTCAATCGAACCGAAAGCCAACAGGCTATTCTTAATATTATTGATAGATGATTGAATTAGGGTTTAATTCAATCATCTATCAATAATATTAAGAATAGCCTGTTGGCTTTGGGCAACGGAATTTTCCGTTGATTTTGGGGATTTCTGTTTCTATCAATTGGTCAGACCTGCCGAATCCCGTTTCCGCCGGAATGACGAGATTCGTCGATCGTTTGGAGAGACTGGAGGCCAATTAGGCAGAGGTGAAAGAGCAATTGAACAAGCAGGGATCTAAATTGGCTGAGATCGCGGCTTCTTTGGCCGCGTTATCGAAGTTAATTATGCCATCGTCGTCAGTGGGACACTCGATGGCTAGTGCGACACCCCATAAGCCCGCGGACAATCAGACGAGTAGCGGCGCTACCTTGGCGCTTCTACCATCGTTTGAAGGGGAGGATCCGATCGGGTGGATAGCAAGGGCCGAGCAACAGTTTGAATTGAACTGTACTCCGCCGGAGAGGAAGGTGGCAGCAGCTGGAGTTGCGATGGATGGATCTGCATTGCACTGGTTGGCGTGGATGAGAGAGCGAAAGCCGGGTATGTCATGGGACGAGTTCACCCAAGCGCTGGTGGCGCGTTTTGACACACGATTTATTGGCATCAAATTTGAGCCGTTGTCCAAATCGAAATCGTGGATAATTATATTTCGGTATCTGTTCAATCAGCAAATCATGTTCCGGGACTGATTAAAGCACACCATTTCGGCTGCTACTTCATGAATGAGTTGAAAGGTTCGATTCGAGGCTCATTACGCCTTCTTCGTCTTAATAATTTGGAGGCATCAATGGAACTAGCCAGGGATATTGAAGATAATATATCCTTTCAGGATGGTGGGCGAGGAAGCCAAACATTTAGTGGTTCAGGGATGCGTCCGAGCAATTTTGCGAGGCTGTTCGGGGGAGGTAATGCGTCTGCAGGGAGCGGTAGTGTGCTAGGATATATCGGTGGGCTTTCTAAAGGAGAGAGGCAGTCTCCGGGATCAAACTCGAGTCTGTCCGGGCAGTTTTTGAGATCATATTCAGGGCTGTCGGGATCAAACTTCAACCTTGAACCCCGGCTCGCGGGGGTTCGGCTGGGGGCGGGCTGCGTGCCTTCGGGCGCGTGGTCTCCAAAGGCCGGACTCCGGCGGATGAGTCGACGTTCATGTGATCTCCGGCGAAGGGTTCGTTCGGGTTATTGGTTTCCGCAAATTTAAATAACCCGGGATATCGAATTCCAACATAACGTACGGGGGAAAATATAAAAACGGATATTTCCGCACAGCTTAAAGGCCAAAGATCCCGGTAAAACTGACGAGCTCCTAAAAAGACCTTCAGGTCAAGAGTCATAACGTACGGGAAAATATAAAAACGGATATTTCCGCACAGCTTAAAAGCCAAAGATCCCGGTAAAACTGACGAGCTCCTAAAAAGACCTTCAGGTCAAGAGTCATAACGTACGGGGGAAAATATAAAAACGGATACTTCCGCACAGCTTACGAGCCACCTCCGATAAAACTCTGAAAACTCTTGAGGCTCATGAAGCCCCAAGTCATAGGAGAACGGAGGACCTACGAAAACTTTCGCAAAGAGGAAGCCAACGAGCATCCATGAAAATCACAAAAGGGATCAGGTCCCCGTGGATCGTCCTGGGATAAACAACACACGTGATCCAAGGTAGCATGTCAAGGTGTATCCGGGGCCAAGATCCAGAGATGCCGAGCCCACCGAGACCACAACAAGGACGCACCCCCGAGTCGCGTCCCGGGTCGAACAAACCCCCGAGTCGCTTTCTGGGTCAAAAATATGCCGAGTCTGTTGGAAATCCGCATCTCGGTTTATCACACTCACCATCCCGGGAATCCGTCTCGGATGCTTCTTAACCCGGGATCATACCCCGGTGTTCTACTCAAATCAGAAAAAATCCCGAAAAAACTACACAGGGATAGAACACACTATTCACCAAAACAAAAGCGGTGAGACAAACGATGCTTAAGAAAACATTTAGCAAAAAGCGACCCTTAGGGATCGACAAATATCCAAAGGGCTACAAGCCCTTAAAACAAACTAAATTCAAAAAACAAATAAAATAAGTACGGTCTGAGAGACCACGAGTTATACGGGGCCGAAGCTTTTAAACAAAAAGACAGTAAGAACAAGATTATCCCTCGTCGTTCTAAAAAATATTGTGAGGACCAGAGTCTAAAGCGGGCTAACGCGTAAAATAACTAAAACAACTAAATAAGCACAAAAAACAAAGATAGTGTTCAAGCAACAACATGAATGTGTAAATCATCCGTAAATCATCCGCAGCTAAGACATATTTGACAAACACTTATAAATATTAAAGTTTAACTAGAATTTAATTTTTCACTCAAAGAAACAAACTCCTTCCGAGGCATGACTCTCCTAGAGTGCCGACCAGAATCCTTTCGCCACTGGCCGTAAAATGCTTATCCGTCTCCAAGTGTTTCGCCAAACTTCTTTGTCACCCAAAATGCCGAAATCGATTCCATCATCCCCTGCTCTCAGGGCCGGCATGACTTGCTCTGCCGGGTACCTCAGCGGAATGATTATAACGGGTTGTGTGGTTATGCCCCCCCGATGCCTCTCTAGACCGACATAACTTGCTCTGTCGGGTACCTTAGCGAGATGATTATACCGGGTTGTGTGGTTATGCCCCCTGATGCCTCTCTGGACCGGCATGACTTGCTCTGCCGGGTACCTCAGCGAGATGATTATACCGGGTTGTGTGGTTATGCCCCCCCGATGCCTCTCTGGACCGGCATGACTTGCTCTGCCGGGTAACTCAGCAAGATGATTATACCGGGTTGTGTGGTTTGCCCCCCCGATGCCTCTCTGGACCGGCATGACTTGCTCTGCCGAGTACCTCAGCGAGATGATTATACCGGGTTGTGTGGTTATGCCCCTCCGATGCCTCTCTGGACCGGCATGACTTGCTCTGTCGGGTACCTCGGCGAGATGATTATACCGGGTTGTGTGGTTATGCCCCCCCGATGCCTCTCTGGACCGGCATGACTTGCTCTGCCGGGTACCTCAGCGAGATGATTATACCGGGTTGTGTGGTTATGCCCCCCCGATGCCTCTCTGGACCGGCATGACTTGCTCTGTCGGATGCCTTAGCGAGATGATTATATCAGGGTTAGAGTTTTCTTCCCCCAACGCCTCTCCTGACCAGCATACTTGTTTTGCTCGTTACCTCAATAAAATGTTTCACACCAGAGTAAAAGTTTTCTCCTTTGAATATATCTAGAAACAACATTAATCTTCAGAACCCCTTTGCCCGCATGAACTCATGAACTTTCTTGTTGACTCACCACATTCCTGATACCAGTTCCCTCTATCAAACACAGTTTGGGAACGACCCCAACAACCCAATCGATTTTATGTATGTTTAAAATAATTTGGAAAAAGTTAAAATCTTTTAAATCAACTAACGACTAAAAAATATTGTAAGTCCGAAGCAACATGTCAGTATAAAAACACGTCACGTATCGACGCAAAATCATATAAATTAGACATCGCCTAAACCGGTGCAATTTCCAACTAATAAAACGCCGCCTAAGCCGGTGCAATTTCCAACAAATAAGACACCGCCTAAGCCGGTGCAGTCTCAAACTAATAAAACACCGCCTAAGTCGGTGCAGTTTCAAACTAATAAAACACCGCCTAAGCCGGTGCAATTTCAAACTAATAAGACACTGCCTAAGTCGGTGCAATTTCCAACTAATAAGACACCGCTTAAGCCGGTGCAGTCTCAAACTAATAAAACACCGCCTAAGCCGGTGCAATTTCAAACTAATAAGACACTGCCTAAGTCGGTGCAATTTCCAACTAATAAAACACCGCCTAAGCCGGTGCAATTTCAAACTAATAAGACACCGCCTAAGTCGGTGCAATTTTCAACTAATAAAACACCGCCTAAGCCGGTGCAATTTCCAACTAATAAAACGCCGCCTAAGCCGGTGCAATTTCCAACAAAGAAGACACCGCCTAAGCCGGTGCAGTCTCAAACTAATAAAGCACCGCCTAAACCGGTGCGACACCGCCTAAGCCGGTGCAAGTCTCAAACAAAAAAAAAAAGACACCGCCTAAACCGGTGCAACCTCAAACAAAAGAGACATCGTATACGGATACAAACATCTAGATGAAACAAACTTCTCTAGAATAAATCCCGACAACTAAACTAGCCAGGCCACCAAAACTCGCCGCCCGAACGAGGAAATAAAACACCTCAAAGACAAAGCCAACACTACTTTGAAGGTAAGGCAAAACGAGCTCATTTTACAAAGCAGACTAAATAATCAAATCACCCCGAGAGAAGATCAAAAAACCTCAAATGTCAAAATTAATCTGAACTCAAAACGCAATGGTGGTAAACGAGATGGGTAAAATTATTAAAAATCTAAAAAATCGAGATATCCCTAAACCACAATAAAGTTCCACACTCGGGTCCCAGACTCCGCCTTGGTTCATCACCGAGGGAAACATAGTGCCCTCAAGCCAATGAGTTATAAGAACATCGGGCACAGACGTCGGGCTCGTACGAGTAAGATGTTTGTGTCCCAACCACCCCTTCATATCAGTTTTGAAATCCTCTTCCAGATCCAGGGAGGGTTGATCAAATCCGAGTATCCAGAGCCCGAGGACCCGACGAAGAAACGATCAAAGATCTATGAGTAGTTCGATATATCCGACGGATGGTCCCCGAGTGCCACAAAGAAAGAGAAAATCGGTCATCGAAAATCATCGACAAAACCCAAGAATAGTGATACAAAACGAATCCTCAGGAATCCGGGCTCGGGAATAGGACCGACAGTTCCACCTCTCAAGTCAAGACATGCATTACCATGCATAGAAGCCAAATGACGGCTACATAGCTTGTCTCTAAGACCCTATGACCTATCATCCTTCGGAGACTAAACAGACTAGAACCGTTCAAAGGCTTCGGTCGAGGCAATACATTTCCTATCCGCGATGGAGTACCGACACAAAAGCGTCAACAAGAGGAGACACTCAATCACGCCCAACCATTCCATTAAAGAAAACAAGCAACATACGCGCAAACCAAAGACCAGATTTAACTCAACCTACAGAGAAATCAGCGGAGTTCCTCCACGGACTTCTCTGGGGGCCAGTGTTGAGCCATAAAAAACCCCATCGACACGTGCCATGGGCCCACCTACCAGCTCACTCATACAGGGAGTCAGTTCAAGACGATACATCCAACCTTCACGGAGCACAGGTACGCCCTACGCTGGAAAAAGAGACCCGAAGGAGACATCTTCCCGCCTCGGGGCCAGAGCTGCGGGACTGGGGACCGAGGACAGAGCTGTGAGATCAAAGACCGGGATTTACCACCGGGGCTCCGAGACCCAGGACCGCGACCGAGCACCCGACACGGGCAACCACGACCATACATGCGGGACGACGGGGCTCCGAGACCGAGGACCGCGACCAAGCACCCGACACGGGCAACCACGACCATACATGCGGGACGACGGGGCTCCGGGACCGAGCACCCAAAACGGGCAACCACGACCATACATGCGGGACGTCGGGGCTCCGAGACCCAGGACCGCGGCCGAGCACCCGCCACGGGAAACGACGACCGAATGCGTGCGGGGCGACGGAGCTTCGAGACCCGGGACCGCGACCGAGCCCCCGGCACGGGACTCGACCGAGAACATGCAGGACGGCAGGGCTTCGAGACCCAGGACCGCGATCGGGCGCCGAGCACCAGCACCGAAGACCATCGCGTGAGTGATGCGCGTTGCGGAGAGATAGCAAAGTTAAAGAAGGTAATAAGACAATACCCGAGCTCCGGGCTCCGGGACCCGGCTTTGTGAACATATAGGTAACGCCTACACCAGGTAGAAGTGCACAAATGAAAGACGTTTCTATCTTATGCATGCGAGACCACGCGTCGATAATGGACAGGTGGATCATACTTAATTCTCCTATAAATAGACTAGATTGAGACGATATAAAGGGGAGGAACCGGGATGGGCGATCCGGGACTCTACCTAAAAGATAAAACCACTGTAATATCAAGGAAGAATATCTGGGAATACCAGTAAATAAATAGAGATATTAATCTCGGGCATTCAAGCCTAGTCTCGGTGTGATTTCATTTCAGCCCTTTCTACATATAAATTTACATGTTTTTGTGTCGTATATCAAACCCTCGAAACCAGCCCATATAATATATAATAATAATATCCGATCAAAACGACCCAAAACAGCCGTAAGCAATTGTTTTGCTTGTAATCGTTGTATCTTGGGAAACAATCGTACCCGTAGAGGACGAATTTATTTTAAGAAAATCGTGTTGAACACGAGCCTCGATTTATTCAATTTTCTTTTCTTCCATCTTCCTCTAATGGATACACACAACCATACACAAAAGATACTACAAACTTAAAACAAATTAGTTTGATAATAGTGGTGGTGCGCCACACTAGATGATATTTTGGTTAATCATTGTGATAAACCAAGAAAAAAAATTAACGACGTTGTTGAATTCGAAAAAAAAAAAAATGTTGTCACCTGTAGTGATATAAAAACAAAATCCAATGGTGAACTACTTATTTTGAGCTAACATTATTGAGAATGTTGTGTAATGGCTTGATCTAATTGTGTAATCACTAGATATTGATTTAAATATCTTTTGAAATAATTAAATAATAACAATTTGCATTTTATGCATATTTTATTATTTTATGTAAAAAAAATAATAATATGGTGATTATTATTATTTATGTGATAATGATGTAATCATTATATGTTCATTATAGTAGAACTTATCAATACCATTAAAATATAATAAATAGTAAAATTTATTATATTATTATTATTGGTTGAAAATAATAAATAATGAAATTTATTATTGGTTGAATATAATAAATAGTGAAATTTATTATATTATTATTTTTTGAAATAAAATCTTTGAAATTCATAAAGAGTTATGGATGTGGTATAAAGATTTATTGAAGATAAATAAATAAATTATTGAAATTTATATAATAATATGAATGAGGTAATACTAATTTATTCTTACAATTAATATTATTTACTTAATGAGAATTAAATAAAAGAGAAAAGTCAAAATTATTATTGGTTGATTTTTATCAATAAAATTTTAGAAAAGTAATATTTATTTAATGAGAAGTAAATATTAGACTTTTGAAATTCATATTGAAATATGAATTATTTGTAGAATAAAAATTTGGAAGTTAAAAAGAACATCCGAAGTAGACGAAACATGTGTGTCCAATTAGTATTAATTGTGTTGTAAACTTACAATTGGAAGAACACAATGTATGACAACTACTCTCAACTAGAGTTATCTCAATAGACTATATAAGATCTAAAAATAATATCGCAGTCAATTAACCAAAGAAATGGTTAAATCGAGAGTTAGTATTGCCGTCATCTAAAGGATTGGACTTAAAGCCTTAAAGAAAATGAGTTGAGACGAAGGAAAACCTTACCTATATGACTGGAGATCCCAAGAACTAGGTTCAAAAGGACAACCTAATTGTCTAACTCCGTTATCACAGTTATGTGGGGGAATTTAATTTTCATGAAAGTCCATTGCCTAAGAGATGTTACAGTGATATGTTGTGAGGATTAGCATATGACTATTAATGATTCAAATGAAATCACCTATGTAAGAGAGAAGTGGGGCCGCTTCGAAGAGAATATAGTAAGGCATATTCTTAAACACTCTTACAGAACCAGACAGATGTTCAGGGCTAAAATGAACATAACTGTGAGAACTGAGAGTTGTTAGAAAGAACGTGAGTGGAGTATACCATTGTTTACACAAATGGTGAATAGTTCAAAGACATCGTGTCTACTATTTAACTAGTAAAATAAGTATGCTTTCACAAGGAAAGGTTCAAAGGGTAACACCTACCTATTCTATGCACGTTTCTAACGTTGAGTTATATCACCAAACTTTTTCTTTATGGTGTTTGTATAATTTTCATTCATGTGGGGGATTGTTGGAAAATGAGCGTCTCGTAGAGATCTTCGATTTGATATCTCATACGCTCAATTTCGAGTTGTATGAATGAGAAATTAATTTTCGAAAATGTAACTTAGTTGGAAGAAAATTCCAAATGAGATAATATCCTACGTAATAAAATATGCATGGTGTAGTTCATAAACATAGGGGAGTACCCTATTATACATACATTTGTGCTATTTTATTGTTGGAAAAATAATAAAATAATAATAAGATAATTATATTATTATTATATAAGTTACATTTGAATTTTAATTATGAAATAATGGTCATTAGTGAGCATTAGTGTGGTGCTATGAATGGTGGGACGTTACGATTGTGGTAATCAAATCGTCCACGTTCAACGTACTTTCGTCTCCAACATCTCTATATAAGTGCAATCGATTTTGCATAAAGAAACACACGAGAAACACGACTTGAAAAGTCGGGAATACTCGAAGAGATAAGAGAAAGAATGAAATTGTTTGAGAAATATACAGACGCATTCCGAGCAATCGCTCTCGTCTTTCTTTTGTTTACCTCGCTTCTTTGATCCTCCGGTGGTATTTTTCAGGCAACATCTCGGTTCGCCGTAAGCAATTGTTTTGCTTGTAATCGTTGTATCCTGGGAAACAATCGTACCCGTAGAGGACGAATTTGTTTTAAGGAAGTCGTGTTGAACACGAGCCTCGATTTATTCAATTTTATTTTCTTCCATCTTGCTCTAATGGATACACACAACCATACACAAAAGATACTCCAGAGTCTTCCGTGTATACTTGCCTATGGTTGTTATCCTTTGCGCATTGTGGTTATTACATGAAGTCTTTCCTTGATCACTCTTTTTTCTCGGTTGTTCTTTATATGCAAGTTATTCTTGATTTACCTCTATTCACTTGCATAACATGTTTTGAGTGAATCCTTGCTTCGAGATATAAAAGAAACGAGTGCTTCCCTTGTGAGGAGAAAGACGGTTTGTTGAGGTAACCCGATTGCTTTATGAACTTGCTCGATGTGATCTTTGTGGTGTTCGAACTTTTCTCGGTAGTACTTGCTTTTGATCGATAGCCGGAATTAACTTCTATACTCTTTTGTGGAGAACATGCCTTGTTTTCATTGTTATTTGTGTTCTTTTGTTTGCTCGAGGACGAGCAATGGTTTAAGTGTGGGGGAGTTGTTTCGCACGTTTTTGTGCGATATTTTCTATTATTTTGTGTGAATTTCTTGGATTTTTGTGTGCTTATTTTCATCCTATTATTGTGATTATATGTTTATGTTGTCATGGTTTTGGTTTGGTAGAGTATGGACGAGAATCGGGCGAAAACGAGAAGAAATACACGAAGAGGCTCATGTCGATTCCAGCTTTACGCAGTCGTAGAAGAATGGCCATCCCCGAAAATTCAGCCGTTGGATCATCCCCAAATTTCTACAGCATGTAGAGGACCTCCATATCTACAATGTCAACGGTGGGTTTGGCTAAATAACAATCGGAGACGAAGATATAATGCACAGACCGAAGGACAGAGAAAATGAAGGTGATGTCGGTCGACACCTCAGACCTGTCGGCCGACACCTTCAGTAAAAGAGTTTGTTCACGCGGTTCAACCTTCGTTCGAAGGAAATTCCTTCGTCAGAAGGCTGATGTCGGCCGACATCATGACTGTCGCCCGACGGTGGCCTGGAGGGCAGGGGCGGATGCAAGATTTACTAAAGGGGTGGGCTGAAAAAAAAATCGCCAATAGTCACAATAATTTTATAAATAATAAAATATTTTTGATGTTCAAATAAGTTGTGCCTTACGAAACTTCAAAACATAAAACTTATCGATAACTAAATTTATCTCTATATTTTTAACAAAATTTATTTCAATATAAAAGCATTAAAGAATTTTCAAGTAATTCATCACCGTCTTGTTACGAAATGTCGTCTTCACTTTCTTTATTGCTAAAAATACACGTTCATTGTTACGAAATGTCGTCTTCACTTTCTTTATTGCTAAAAATACACGTTCAGTTGTTGCAGTAAAACGGGTAATGTCAAAATTAGATAGATCAATCTTGTTAATTAGGCGAATTACGAAGACGACAGCACCACGTTTGGAGACCACCAAAATTCACAAGCAAAATATCTAAATTCCCACAAGCAGCAGGAATGTCGAAGGGCAATAGCTTTATATATTTTTAATTCAAAATTTAATTCCAATTTCCTAAATTTTTATTTTTAGAGTTTATGAAATTACAAATTATTTAATATATGAGAAGAGAAAATTAGATTTTGATTTTTAGGGTTTATTAGCTTGAAAAAATGTAAATAAAAAGTGAATGTGTAGAAATATGAAAAAAAGTATAAATAAAAATGATAAAC
Source organism: Euphrasia confusa (assembly GCA_954870475.1). Lineage (NCBI taxonomy): Eukaryota > Viridiplantae > Streptophyta > Magnoliopsida > Lamiales > Orobanchaceae > Euphrasia > Euphrasia confusa. The sequence goes on from OX940969.1 coordinate 13,501,486, forward strand.
TTATGTGCTCGGTTCTCTCTTCTCAAACCATTCTCTAATTAACAAAAATATATTTTTATTAATATGAAATATAATTGGACTTGGGCCCAATAACTAAAAGTACTACCGTACTAACAATTACGGAGTAAAGAATAACAAAAGTTCAAAAGAAATACTTCATAAAATAGCATATGTACCTAATATATATATATAATAGAGATTAAAAAAAAATTGCACTCGGCTGGAGCCCAGTGCTGCCCTTGAATAAATCCGCCCCTGCTGGAGGGCGACACACTTTCCCGTCGGCCGACGCCAAGATTTCAGCACTGCGCGACTTTGGGAGAATAGTGATTCCGGGTTCGTTAACCGTTGGATTGACCTGAAATTTTAATAAGATGTTCCCAACTTCTATATCTACAATATCCACGGCCGGATCGGCGATATGATAAGCGAGGAAGTTCCAGTTATGCTCAGAACGCACCAGCACTTCCCTTGGGCGAAAATTGAGAAGGAATAAAATCTTTACTTTGTTTGACTCCTTTTTAGGAGGGTATAAATAGGAGTTTGACTTGAATTTTGTAACTAACCTTTCATTTCCTAACTTTACATATTGCATTTTTTTAGCTTCTTCTCCAAGCTTTCCAATTTTTCATTTGTGTTCCGACCTCGATTTCGGAAGCTCGGTTCGATCGTCTCCTTCATCCATCGATTCCATTATTCCCGTGGTGAGATTTCCTTCGTTTCCTCTCGATTATGGCTTATTCGATTGTGGATTGTGCTTTTGAGTGCTTGAACATGATTAGCTAAACTTGTGTGAGGGTGTTTGATGAAATTCTTCAATGAATTAGAGTTGATCTTTTAAAGTAGCTCGATTTCTATTAATTGGACAATTACACCTCTCGATTTGTGGTTTCGTGTCGAACAACTTCGCAGTATATCGCTAGAGGACCATACGGTCGATGTGTAATGTTGAAACTCGAAATACCGGCACACTGAGTAGAGGACCTCGAGGGGTGAAACTCTCGTGTGTGTCGTAATTGAGTGTAGACGATCATTGGTGAGGGGTAACGTGACAATACCGTGATCTTTAGTCCGATTATTAGTTAATTGAGAGTTTTATAAATCTAATTCAACTCTAGTTCGTTAGGAAGAGTAATCGGAACACCCTTGCTTTCCAACACATTTGCTACCGATCGCTCTTTATTTCCTCGTTTTAAATACTTGTTCTAGTCGATAATCAAACACTCATTTGCAATCCCCCCTAGTTTATAATGATTTTCTTTCCCCTCTTGGAACTAGTACTTAGCATATAAAAAGTGACATTCACGTGCCGATAGCATTGCTCCTTGAGATCGACTCTGGGATTTACGTAGTAAATCTTTCGGTTTTATAAATTAGTTTTTGAGCAATCAGTATTGTTTCACGGCATGCGATTATCCTGGATGAGCTCATGGTGTGCAATTATCGTATATGGTTTCACGGTGTCAATTTATTGTGGATGGTCACCCGATGTCTATTTATCGTGGATGAACTCACGTCGTACGATAATCGTGAATGATGTCACTGTGTCTTTTTATCGTGTATGGTCTAACGGCGTACTTTAACCGTGGGTGGTCTGAAATTATATTGAAGTTTTATTATTTTTTTTTAAAAGAGAAATTTTCTTTTAAAATATTATCTACTATTCAGTTTATACTTCATTTATTAAAAAACGAAGGTATTGTAGGCTTTTCCTAACCAATTGCTTATAAAATTTATACTTTTATGGACGGAGTTTCAGAACTTATTTATTTTATTAGGTGGTCCTGAATCCGGTATTTTCACTTAAAAATTTGGTATATTAGGATTAAATATTTATTTAGTTAATAAAGAATATTTAAGACTTTAATTAATGGTATACAGTAATTGGAAATACCAAAAGAGCAAAAAAGTGATGTTCTTATAATTTTTGGGGTGCAAATAACAATTTCCTTAAGTTTATATGTTATGCTTATAACTTTTGGGGTGCAAATAACAATCCCTTTAAGTTTATATGTTATGCGCTTTTGTGTACTTTTTTTTAGGTCATCTCCAACCGAACGCAAAAACTCAAACTCAAAAATAAGTTTTATTTTAAGTTTACAGTAATTTGACTCCAACCGAACTTAAAATTAGTTTAAGTTTACGTTTACAGTAATTTGACTCCAACCGAGAAACTAATACTCTAACTTAAAATAATTTTTTTTAAATATTTTTCTTATATAATTATTTATACTATTTATATAAATAATCAATATCTTTACAAATTTACAATTTTATCTCATAATTTTTTAAATTAAAAAATATAATTAATATTATTTTCAATTTAAATTTTCAAACATAATAAATATAAATAATACTAAATAAAATATTATTTAATTATTAAAAAAATTACATTAAAACACACAAAAAAACTAATTATTAATTATTTTTGTTTTTGTAATTGGTAGCATTTTTTTTAAATATCTTGTTTATTATTATTTTATTTTTAATGTTAATTATATAATTTAATTATTTAATTTTATTTTATATTGTGATATGTATTTTTATTTTATTATTAAAAATATTTTTATTAAAAACTATTTTAATTATTAATGATATGATTATTAAAAAAATTACATTACAAAAGATATTAAATAAGATACTAAAAAATAATTGATAAGTTTTTTTATTAATTTGTAAAAAAAATAATCATTTTATAAATAAAAAATAGTTTTTGGTTTGAGTTTACGGTAAACGTAAATATAAGTATTTTTTGTGTGGGTCTCACCTATAAACCAATAATAGGTTTATGTTTTGGTATCGATTGGAGCATCTTTCTTACTCCAAAATAAGTTTTTGGTATCGGTTGGAGATGCTCTTAGACCATTCACAGCAGAGTGTCAAATAAGGTGTCAAATAAGGTGTCCAGTAGGGGGAGCATTGAAAGTGTCAAGTTTGACACTTGGTGGGGCCGGATCAAAATTTGATCCCCGGTCAAATTTTTTTGACACCCTTTAGCGGCCCCCACAACCTATTATTTTATTACAACAATAAATAAAAGAGTCAATCATTAATTGACACATGAAATTTTAATTATTTTTTCCCCACATTTTAAAATCATTTTTTACAAAATAATTATTCAAAATAAAAATAAAATAAAAATACCATTATTTTTCATTTTTTATCCTCTATAAATAGACTGTAGATTTGTATCATTTGGACATAAAAAAAAAATCACAATTTTTTGCATTTTTTTCACTTTTTTCTCTTTATTTTCAGTATTTTATGTATTTTTATTTATTAAATGTGATGAGTAATAATGATATTTATTATTTTAAAATATTGTGAATTTTTTAAAATTATATTTTAATAATTTTAAATTTAATAATTATATATATAAAATAATTAAAAAGAAATGTAAAATATGGTAGGATATAAGGATATGGTGATGTGGAAGAAAAAGAAAATAGTTTGACACCTAGAATAATACCCTGCGGTTGCTGAAAAGAAAGTGTTAATTGAGGGTGTGAAGCTGACGTGACGGGAGAGAAGTGTCAAATTTGGTCTCAAGGAAAGAGCAAGAATTTTGAATTGGGCGAAAGAGGATCAAATATCCTACACACTATATTTGGTGCATTGGCGGACGATGAAGATGAAGATGAAGAGGGAAGGAAGAATAGTGAAGAGGAGGATACATACACAGCATATTTTCCCGTTAATTTTGTCATCCCTATGTTCAAAATTCAATACAAGTGAAACCCTAATTCTGAGATGTCTCAACAAATTATTACTGTTTCTTCCCCACGCCTATTCATCCCCATTCCTCTCCTTGGTTCCATCGCTTCTTATTTCCAAGTAATTTTATTTTATCAAGTTTTGGTGGGATTGGGTTTCAGAACTATTGCTCTGTAATTTCATTTATGCTTTTGTGTTTTTTGTCGCAATAGCTGTGCAGAAATCGTGCGTAAGAGTGCGGAGATTATAGGCGCTGCATCTCTGTGGTCGTTCGAGATGAACGAAAAGATTGCCATGGAAGATGAAATAGTGAAGGGCTTAATCTCACTTTTACGAAATTCGAACAGGGAAATTGCAGTGGCTTCCTGCAATGCTGTGTTGGATTTATCAACGACCTTAGTCGGACGAATGCAGCTGATCGAGTGCTGTGCCATTGAGAATCTAATGTGAGTACCTTTTTTTATGACGAATAAATAATTTTAGGACCCAAAATATCGAGTCATCAACTGACTAAGGTTTGCACTAGTTACTACTTTTAAATTTCGATTATACCTGCGATAAAATTGGTTGCTAAATGCAGCCTGACTCGAATAAGATTTTCCAGTGTTTTTCATATATTTAAGATAAGACTTATAGAGTGAGAGTGAGAGTGAGAGTGAGAGTGAGAGTGAGAGTGAGAGTGAGAGTGAGAGTGAGTGAGAGTGAGAGTGAGAGTGAGAGTGAGAGTGAGAGTGAGAGTGAGAGTGAGTGAGAGTGAGAGTGAGAGTGAGAGTGAGAGTGATTACCAATTTATAAGCCTGATTAGAATTTTATTGCATCGTCCTTGAATAACTGTTGTGTTGTGTTTAGGCTTCTAACCTTGTTGGTAATACATTTCTCCCATTTTCTTCCACCTTTATCCCTGCGCTAATCTAAATCCTAATTGAATTGAAACCTAAAATTCTCTCTTTTTCCGAATTACCATTTGTAAAGTGTGACAAGAGAGAATGGAGAATACAATTAAGAGATAATTTTTTTCCATCCATTAGGGAATTAAGGTAGAGGGAATATTAAAATAATGGGCATATTTGTCAATATATAGTGGTTTATTTATTTATTTTAGCAACATAACCTAAACCAACACTTATGCAGGATCAGAGGTAGTATATGTTTCATGTTAGTATTGTTGAAAAAAGGCCAACGAGGCGTGGGCATGTGTATGCATACATACATAATCGAAGCCTTAATTTTCACATTTGTTTAGTAATTGAAATCTGTTTCTGGTTATGCACATTGGTTTCGTCTGACTTAATACCTACCAGTCTTTGCTTCGTACAGGAATTTAAATCTCCATCACTTTATCCAGACATGAAACTGTCTGAGGAAGATGAATTCCCGATACTGCTTCTTCATTGTGCCATTGCTCTTATAAACTCCTGCACTATTGAACACCTGCAGCATATTCCAATTGATCTTTCCGAAAATCTCTCTGCCCTTTTAAAAAAAATATGGAGACAAGCTCATAAAATTGGTTTATGTGGCACTTCTTCAAATACAAATCGTGGAGATGAGTTTCTCATAAGTAACATCAAATTAAATCATTTGGCAGAAAGTATTTTCAGGCTATCAATTAATGATATTTCACACGCGGAAACCACAGAATTTTATAATATTAAGAAAAATATTGGTATTAAACCGTTTTTATCAGAAATTTGGGAGACATCTCCTCTGCTCATAAAAAATGCATCAAAGGATTCCTTCAACCCTTTCATTCAGTACCTTGGTTTAAAAGAAGAGACAATAATGCCTTCCTTTCTCTCTCTCTTTCTAAACCGCTTTATTTCCTGTCCACCAATTCTGTCCGATGAATTAAATATCATTCAAGTCATCAAGGATCTAAAGAATCATCTTGGTCATCCCATAATCTACTATCAGGATATTCGTGTCGTGAAGACAGCGCAGGGTGAAAAAGAAGCCCACTATTTTGACTTGTCAAAATGTGATGAAGCATTTATGGAAGGATACTCGATCGCATTGCGTGGCCTCGAATTTCGCCACCCGACTATTGGTGCTATTTCTGATGAACTTGCTTCTATTTTCGGGCAGCCTTCGGGTGGTGTAAATATGTACATTACCCCCGCAAATTCACAAGGGTTGGCCAGACACAGTGACGACCACTGTGTGTTCGTGTGCCAGGTTATTGGGGGGAAGAGATGGAGGGTATTTCCTGGTCGGAAGGATTTCCGATTACCTCGCTTGTATGAATCTTGTGATTCTTTGAAGGATGAAAGTTGCGAGCTTGATGAGTATCAAGAGTTTTTGCTGAGAGAAGGGGATGTCTTGTATATCCCCAGAGGCTCTCCGCACGAGGCAGTGGCGGACGTTGATGTGTTCTCCTTGCATTTGACTCTGGCTGTTGAGATTGAGCCTCCGTTTGAGTGAGTGTTTTTTAATTTATGGTTACATCCTTGAGCATGATTCTAAGTTGGGTTTATTAGTTATTACCAAATAGCATGAAAATAAATACCATTTGGCTTTTATTTTTTACTTGCATCACCCTCTTCATTAGCAAGAAAACTCAAAACTCCCATTTATGTCTATATAGAAATACAACAGTTGGCCACTTTTAACCTTGAATAAAACTTGCTGGGTAATTTTTAAAATCTTGAAAGTTAGTTTCTTTTTCTTTACCTTTTTTTTCTAAATTAGGTCACACCTCAAAGGTACTTCTTGTGTTGATATTTTTACCAAATAATGTATTAATAAATGGCATGTTGGCATTGAAGTATCTACCCTCTTTTTTGGTATCATTGGTCATCCTATGGACTTGTGTGTTCTCTTTGCCCATTACTGCAATAAAACGAGCTTTCCTTAGCTGGGGTGCAGGGATCATTCTAGGTTTAAGTGTATAACTAGTGCATTGCATATATATGTAGATCTAGTCTACATTATATTTTCCTTTGATGAGATTACATATTACATAGTAATATATATTAGAGAAGCACAAAATTCAACCTAAAATGTCTGAACTATTACCTACTCACAAAACTAGCAAAACAGTCTTTTAAAAATTTACTCACAGCCCCGGAAGTTTGTATTTGTTCTACATATATATGTCTTCAATAGGCACACTTTCAAAAATCAATCCATGCATCAAGGGGGTATCTTTAATCCTGATAAGATAGCTGGAAATTTGTGTTGTTAGGCTCACCTGTCTAAGGCTAAATTGCAATGATCCCAACAGTTTCAGATTAATTGTGACGGCCTGTCTTACAGGTGGGAAGGTTTTATGCACGTTGCAGTTTATTCATGGGCTAAAAAACACAATGCTAACAACAAATCAGGTGGCTCCGTTGCATGTAATCTACATATGGCATCTGTGATGCTACTGCATATCGCGATAAAAGTAATCGGCGATCGTGATTTTCGTTTTCGTAAGGCTTGTTTGGTTGGCTCGATTCCATTTTCTTCGGAAACCAGAGATTGGCTTTGTGAAGATCAGAAAATGACTTTCGGATGCTTGATTGACAGTATTATCAGTGAGTCGAGGTTTTCGGATGCATTTAAACATTTAGAATCGGCACTGGAAGCAAATGAGGACCCGATTGAACACGTGAGATGGATGAAGTGTATTGCTCTAGAAGAAGACGTAGAGAGATCAGACTGTAGAGATTTGTATGCTGTTTTGAGTCGGGATAGGAATATGGCGGAAGAGGCTTATCTGCACGTTAAGTTTGAGTTTTGTCGTGACGTGGAATTTGAGTATGTGAAGCAGGGTTATCAAGCTGTGCTGGAGATGTACAGGAGGGTGAGGTTGCAATATACTAATGCCATGCTTTCTCTCCATTCTGCCCTTCATGAAACGTGATCGAATGTGTGAATTAGATGGGCTCATGTTGTTCATACATCTGGTTTTGTTTGACAGAAATCATATGTTTGCAACAAGTATTTTGAATTGAAAAAAGAAAATGTTGGATACTACTACTTGTTTATTTTTTTACACCTGCATAATTATACAATATAGTGCATAAATCACTCTTTTTTTATATAATTATTTTAAACTAAACTATTTTTTTAATAATCAATCAAATATTACTCCCATTAATTTACACATGAATATTTATAGTAATTTACATAAATGTTGTATGAATAAATAATTACATTATAATCACTTTATTTTTGTTTTGTTTTTTAATGTAGAAAATGTTACACACGAGGACACGACTACACGAGTAACATTTTAATGCACTCTATTTTTTAATAAAAGTGTTTTGTTTTTATTACAAAAATTATTTAAATACAGTATGAAAGGAGGTCCGGTACACAAACAAATAGTGTATATCTCTGGACTCTACGGGTTGGTCATGGTGATTATTGGTCCATTGTCTTATTTTGTTTTCCTAAACAACCAAACCCAAAACTCACCGCCTCGTCCACTCATTTTCATTTAGCTCCTTCCGGAAATTCCCAATCCAATTACTACAGTCCTACTTTCTAACCCTAAATAAATAAATTATAAAAAAACGCACAATTTGAATCCCAATTTTTCTCATTTTTCGTTTGATTTTGGTGTGATGGGGTGAGATTAACCAAACGAAACGAAACGAAACCAAACGTTTTTTTCGTGCGTGTGATGGAGTGGGATAGCGACTCAGAGTCTGATCTGAGCAGTGACTCGGAGGAAGAAGGATTAGGGTTTCTGTTGAGGAAGAGCGGCGACGGCGAGCTGCCGTTCCCCATCGACAGGCTTCTGCAACCGGCGCCGTGTGGGTTTGTCGTCGCGGATGTTCTGGAGCCTGACAACCCCATTATTTACGTTAACTCCGTGTTTGAGATGGTCACCGGGTATCGGGCAGAAGAAGTTCTTGGCCGTAATTGGTTAGTACTTTTTTCCTTGAATTGCTTCTGTTTCATATGTAAAGTTTTAGGATTGAGATTGTTTCTCTCTACGAATCCTTGGTGTTTTTGGGATGTTTGGTTATCAACGAATATAGCTGCAATTGAGAGAAATTGGTATGTTATGCTGGATAAATATGTAAACCGAAGTACTTGTAGTTGTATGCTTGAAATTCTTGATGACAAAGGCAGAATAAATGTTGTTAATTGAGCATTGTCCACCAAGACTATGGATACCGCTTTCCCCTTGTGACGAGCCTCAAAGCAGCTCAAGATCATGGTCCGGGATGTAGGAACCAATCCATAAAATAAACTTCTTGAAGTTCAAAAGAATTTGTCGATGCCTCCTTCCTACTTTCTTAGCGCTAGATCCGTCCTGAGCATGTTTGGCATCATTTTGATGGTTGTTATTTTCTGTGAGTTATGCTGGATTAATACTGCGATTTTTTAGTGACATGGTGCTTTTTCACATGCATTTAAATTTTTTTATATCTTTCTTTTGCTCAGGTTAGTTCCAGATGAAGTTAGTTCCTACAATTCAATAATCATTGAAATTTACGTTTTGAATGTTTAGGACAATTGTAGTTTTTTTTGCACTTTTGTCAGTTTTGTGACCAAAAGTTTCTGTGTTCTCTTATATATGTAGTATGATTATATACTAACATGTATTCTTGGTGATGTAACATTTTGATATAAGTGGGTCATGAATGCTTAAATTAAATATTTTTTTATAAATGGCAAAGAAAGATGTAGAGATATGCTCGCCAACACTTTTTTATTAGTAAATCTATCTAACTATACATAGAAAAATGAAGATATATTCTGAGAATGTAAAGTACACACTCACGCACACTGGGGGATTCCACCTGCGGGTCTGATTGCCTGGAAACGTTGCCTTAAATCACCTGTTCCAAAGCTGATTCCCACATTCAGCTTTATCTTTTATGTTGATATAAAGCTTGTTTGATCCTTTTTATTGGTATCTCGAGGTAGCCAGAATGTCTTCTTCTCGCCAGTACACTGTTTAATAAAGATTTTTCTTCTGTGCACTCAATTAGAAGGTCAGACATGCTTTAAAAGTCAACACTGAATGATGAATTTTGTCCATTTCAAGCTTTGTATGGGTCTAGTCCATAAGAGCCTAGTTTTGTGAGAGAAAGAAACTGAATGATGATGGTAAATTGTTAATGGTAAATCGGGAAGCTATAATATCTTGGCTAAGTTGTGAACACCTTTGCTTGCTGTCTATTCGTTTTAGTTACTTTACTTTAGCATTTTAATTTTTGATTAACTACTGTAATAATGAGATTCACTTAACCAAAATTTAACGCAGTAATTTTGGCTGTAATATTTTGCTTATCATAAGGGCGATTCTTCAGAACCTTGATAAGGGAAAAAAAAAAAACGCAAACACAATAATTTATATATATTTTTTACATTCTCATATTCTCCCTCGTGAGTTGTAACATGTTTCTTTCTCTTTAATCGCTGCAGCCGCTTCTTGCAATGCCGTGGACCATTTGCCAATCGAAGGCACCCTCTTGTGAACCCCACAGTAGTCTCGGAGATAAGGAGATGCATCCAGGAAGGCATCGAATTCCAAGGCGAGCTACTAAACTTCCGAAAAGACGGGTTCCCACTGATGAACAGACTCCGCATGACCCCGATATATGGTGACGACGATTCAATAACCCACATAATCGGTATACAAGTCTTCACGGAGGCTACTCTCGACCTGGGCCCACTCCCTGGAGGTGGGGAAACTCCTAGGGCACTGCCCGATAGGTTCAGATGCAGCAGCAAGACCCGTGGTGCTAGCCGGGGGGTCTGCGGGATCATGCAGCTGAGCGACGAAGTGATGGCCATGAAAATCCTCTCGCGCCTCACCCCGAGGGACATCGCCTCCGTGGGGTCCACCAGCCTCCGCTTCTACGAGCTGACGAGGAACGAGGACCTCTGGCGTGTGGTCTGCCAGAACGCGTGGGGTCCAGAGACGACCCGTGTGCTGGAGGCTGTTCCTGGAGCTAAAAGGTTAGGGTGGGTCCGGCTGGCTAGGGAGCTCACGACTCTAGAAGCTGCTGCGTGGAGGAAACTGACAGTCAGGGGTTCGATCGAGCCCTCCCGTTGCAATTTCAGCGCGTGCGCGGTCGGCAATCGCGTGGTTCTGTTCGGAGGGGAGGGCGTCAACATGCAGCCGATGAACGATACCTTCGTATTGGACCTAAGCTCGACGAATCCAGAGTGGCAGAACATCAAGGTTGGGTCCCCGCCACCCGGGCGGTGGGGCCACACGCTCTCGTGCGTGAAGGGTTCCCATCTCGTCCTTTTCGGTGGCTGCGGTAGGCAGGGCTTGCTCAACGACGTCTTCGTGCTGGACCTCGACGCCAAGCATCCCGCGTGGCGCGAGATCTCGAGCCGGGCCCCACCGCCTCTCCCCAGGTCCTGGCACAGCTCGTGCACGCTCGACGGGAGCAAGCTGGTGGTCTCGGGCGGGTGCGCGGACTCCGGGGTGCTTTTGAGCGATACTTTCTTGCTCGACCTTTCGATGGAGAAGCCAGCCTGGCGGGAGATACCGGCTACGTGGACCCCGCCCTCTCGACTGGGCCATACCTTGTCGGTTTACGGGGGGAAGAAGATACTGATGTTCGGCGGGCTTGCCAAGAGCGGGCCCTTGCGTTTCAGGTCGAGCGATGTGTTCACGATGGATCTGGGCGAGGACGAGCCCTCGTGGAGGTGCGTGACGGGGAGTGCGATGCCGGGTGCAGGGAACCCGGGGGGGATGGCCCCTCCGCCGCGTCTCGACCATGTGGCGGTGAGCCTACCTGGCGGGAGGATACTTGTTTTCGGTGGGTCCGTGGCTGGGCTTCACTCGGCTTCTCAGCTATACATACTCGATCCTACTGACGAGAAACCGACGTGGAGGATCTTGAATGTTCCAGGGCGGCCGCCTAGGTTTGCGTGGGGGCATAGCACGTGTATTGTTGGTGGGACCCGAGCTATTGTGCTCGGGGGTCAGACTGGGGAGGACTGGATGCTCGGGGAGATTCATGAACTGTCGCTGGCCAGCTCCGTCGTCTGATGATTAATTATTTTTGCTTGTTAAAAGGGAAGAGGTACTTGTAATTTATTTATCCTAGTAAAAGTAAAACACTTGCTGGGCTTGCTCTTGTTGCTCTTGTCTGTGTAGCCTGTGGTAGACTTTGATACTTAGATTTTATAGGGTATAAATATAGTTTTAGTTTTACGACGATGTTTGTGGTGTTACGAGCTTCGGGTACTTCTGTAAGTTGAAACATGGGAGAAACACGACAATGATGAAATGGAAACGCAAATGCATACGAGAAGAAAAGGATTTGAGATTGTGTGTATCACAGACTTACCAATGGTTCTTTATTTCCTTGTTGCTTGTTTTCACCCTTATTTTTTCGAATGAATCAGATTCTTTCATTTTCTTCTCTACCATAACAGAGCATGATTCTATAACATACAACTTCGCCTTAGACTCCTTGACATACAACTTCGCCTCTCGTAGGGCGGAGAACACTTTGTTGAGGTGAACGGCGTGTTCTTCCAACGTTTTGCTATAAATGACTATGTCATCGAGGTAGACTACGACAAACTGATCGAGAAAAGGCTGTAATACTCTATTCATCAAGGTGCAGAACGTTGCTGGTGCATTGGTTAATCCGAACGGCATTACCAACCAATCATAGGAACCATACCTAGTGATGCACGTAGTTTTGACTTCGTCGCCCTCCGCGACTCGCACTTGATAATAGCCTTTCTGTAAATCCATCTTGGTATATACTCTCGCCTCGCCCAGCCGGTCAAATAAATCAGCTATCAAGGGTATTGGATATCGATTCTTGATAGTGATCTTGTTTAGGGCTCGGTAGTCTACACACATTCGCAGCGTCCCGTCACTCTTCTTTTGGAATAAGACTGGTGCCCCAAAAGGCGATTTGGATGGTTGAATACACCCGGTTTCCAGCAACTCCGGTCCGGCATCATGTCCCGATTGATATTAAGAACGTTCAGGATTACCTCAGGAATTTCTGAAGTCGAGTCAGTTTGAACATCATCCTTCAGCACCGCGATGTATGTCTTGTCTCCTCTTCTCGCGCCCTTGGCAATTTGAATAGCAGAAAGTTGGTTAGCCTTAATGTTACCTCGGTTTTGCCCGACTCCAGTTACGACGCATGGGGACCCTTTCTCCATGATACATACCGCGTTGTTTGCGGGTAAGACTACGGCAGACACGAGTTTTAGAAAATCCATGCCTAGTACCACTTTGAAGTCGTCCATAGGAGCCACGGAGAAATCAACTTGGCCTGTCCACGTCCCTAAAGTAACTTGAACCCCTCGAGCTACTCCAGTTAAGGACTGCGCCTTTGAGTTTACGGTTTTAATAGTGCCTCCTCCTTGAGTCCACTTTAGACCAAGCCTCGTACATTCGTCTACCGTGATGAAGTTATGGGTTGCTCCCGTGTCGACTAAGGCCAGTGTCGAACCGCCTTGAATTTGGGTTTCGACAAACATTAGCCCCTTGCTGGGCGTAGTTGGTTTGGGGACCACTTTAAGAGCGTTGAGCAACTGCATCGTCCCTACGTTGCGCTTTTCAGTGGAATTCTCTTCCTCGTCGTTCAACATCGCCGTTAATTTGCCGAACTTAGGACAATCTCGCATCCAGTGAGGTCCTTTGCACAGGTGACAACCATCACGAGGTGGTCCAGTGCGGGTTGCTTGTCTTTCTTGATAAGTCTTCACCCCAGAAGATTTATTTGGTGTCGGCGTTTTATCATTGGTGGATTGTTGCGGTTTCGCTTGGGTTGTTTTGTTTGGAGTCGCCTTCTTTGTGTTGTCTGACTTGGGTTGGTACTCAATAAGGGATTCAGCAATGGCTATGGCCTCGTCAAGTGTCTTGACGTTGTGTCGTTTCACTTCTTGTTGTGGCCACCTTTGCAACCCATCTATGAAAGTAAAGAGGACGTACTCCGCGGGAAGCTCGGGAATCATCAACAAGATATTGGAAAAATTGGTGACATAGTCCCGAATTGACCCTGTTTGTCGAATTTCTCGGAATTGTTTCTGAGCTTCGAACACGACGTTTTCTGGATAGAATTGTCGTTTCAAAAGCCGTACAAACTCTTCGTACGTATCAATAACGCACTCTTTGCGTTCGATGTCCCCCAGTTTGCGCCTCCACCAAATACTAGCTGTCTCCACTAGTTGATCCGAAGCCACACGGATCTTAGTTGCCTCATCGGTAATTTGAGCCCCTTCAAAGTACCGCGTCATCCTCCAGAGATAGTCGTCGAGTACCTTGGCATCCCTTTGCCCATGGAACTTGATCGGCCTAGGTCCCTCGAACCTAACCCTAGGGTGAGGGTGGCACGTCTCTGTATCGAGATTTGCCTTTTTCAGTAGCGCTACGTCCTCTCGTAGGCTGTGTACTTGTTTCTCGAGCATGTCGGCACGTCTAGAGACAAGCCCTGCATCTCCAGATCGTTCCTCCAGTCGGGATAATCTTTCTTCGATCGGCCCTGGATCAAAGAAATTCTCTGTGACGAGTTGCTTAGTTGCAGCAGCTTCGTCTTTCGCGTAACCATCCAGATCGGTAAACGCGACTTCTAGCTTTTCGAGGCGCTCGAAAATTTGGCCAAGGACCAGTTCCATTCGTGGGTCTCTGCTCGCGCTTCTCTTGGTCTTCTTCTTAGCCTCGGCCTCCAGAGGGCGACTCCTGTCCGTTTCCGTTGAGTGATCGTCGCTTCCTTTATCGTCGCTAATATCCCCTGCTGGTCCCTTGCCCATCGTTGAGTTGCTGAAGAAAAACTCGTCTCTGATACCACTTGTCACGCCCTACTTTCCTCGGGTCTCGAGGAACCTTGAACGCGCGGCAAACACTCGAAATACCCTAGTATATGGCGAGTGTCTTCAGCCAAAACCACTAAACCGTGCACAAGAACAACTCGAATTTTTGGGGAAGAAGAAGAGTTGAGAATTATACGAAAAATAAAGGAAAAGTATTTTTATGGGAGAATTTTTATTACTCACGAAAATTCTCAAAGAAAAGCTGAATACAAAGCTATAAGAGTGAAGCCTTTTATATAGTATCCCAATACTAGTCCTAATCGAAAAAGGAAAAGGAAAACCTTAATAAAAATAGGAAACAAAATAGGAGAAGGATTCTAGAAGGATCCTACTCCAAAAAGGAAATAAAATCCGCTGCCCAAATCTTGTACGCGCTCGGGCCTGTTCGCGGGCTCGCGGGCTGTACGGCCCAACTACTTGCTGCGAGCTGCTACGGCTTGCTACGGGTTTCTCCAGTGTCGCTGCGAGACGCTACGGGCTCGCTACGGGTTTCTCCAGCATTGCTGTGAGGAGGCCCAGTAACTTCATTTACTAGTTTTCCTGGGGAACCTCCACTAGTAACGCAGCCTTTCGGGCAGGGCGTTACATGCTGCTCGTATAACCGATTAGTGTTAAAATGGTATTGTTAATGCTATTGTTTATAGGATACTTATATAGGATATAGTGCATTAGTGCCATCAAACTTTCAAATTAATGCCATTGCGCACATCACGCGTTAGACCGCCTCAAAAAGTGAAAAATAACATTTTTTTATTTATTAAATCTAATGATCATTGGCATAAAAGAGAAAACGAACATTCTTGAAAAAAATATCTATAATTGATCCTTGAAAATGTTCTTTAATTACAATTGTTGCAAGTATTTGATATTTCAACCTCCAAAACGCACATTAGCATCTTAACATCAATATCAAATAGTTGAATTTTTTAGTGGCAAAGAGATGGTATTATTTTGAATTATTACACGCACAAAAAAAGACCATTCAATAAATTTGTCATAATTGTCATCCTCAAATTGGAAGGTTTTAAACGGGAGGACAAAGTATGATAGTGATTGCAAAAATAACTACTACTACCTACTCAGTTCATAAAAATAATTTACATTTTAAGAAATAATAATAAAAATTATTTTAATTTTTATTATAATAATCACTTATTAGTTCCTACAGGCTACAATACACCTCTATAATCAAAATCACGAGTGATGAATAAATATAAACACTGTATAATTAAATTAGAAATGACAGGAAAATAGAAATAAAATATCTGACTCCTCTACCACCAGTCCACCACACCAGTGACAAGCACCCGCTTCACAACGCTTGTACCTTGCTCTCTCAAAAGTAGTACCTTCACCCAAACTCTGCTCTATTTTTATGTCGCCATGTGCACACCCTTTATTCATTTAGGTTAGTTCAGAGCACACAGTTGGCCCCAAGTGTTGCCCATGCATCGCCCTCACTCCCCCCTCTCAGTGCGTGTGAGTGTGTGAGAGAGAGAGAGAGAGCATCGTCCCGTCGAGTCGTCCCCCATTTATAGATTGAATTCAAGAAAAATAAATAAAATAAAATAATGGAGTCTCTGCTAATTAGGTCTTTTCATAAACCCTCATCCCGGCTTCCATTTCCATTTGCTCCCGACCCATCCTCGTTTCCCCCAGGTATCATTTTGCTTGTCGTAGATTTATTTCAATTTTTAAATTTTTTTTCTGATTTCGTGGTTTCTTTCTGTTGTATTCATTCATCTTTAATGTTTTCTTTTCCCTGTTTGAAAATGACTTGTGGGCTTCTTTTGGTTTGCCGTAGGAAAAATTCATGAGTGTTCGATGTCCCTTTTTATAGAAATTTCTTGTGGTAGATGGGAAACTATTTTCTTCCTGAATTTAGATTTTTCTTCTACACTGCATAGGTTTTATTCATTCCGGGTTCCGGTTAAATCGAGTTTTTGATGTTGCTTTTATCTATGCTCACATGTATCTTAATCACATTGTGTATCTGATCTAACCATATGCAGTCTATGTAAGCTCCTTCAGAAATCCTTTAACCTCTACGTCATATACGTTGGATTGTAGGTTCACAGGTAGCAGGGCATGTTTTAAAGTGTAGCTTAGAAAGGCCTTTCGCCGCTCCAATAACGTTGCAACCAAGTAGGCTGAATTTTGTTCACCCGCACGACAAAGGTGTTGTCCAAAGAGGTGTCTCATTGAGCCCAAAGCCAAAAACGAAATGTAGAGTGAATGCAGCTTCAGGGCAATCTCTTGAAGCCGGAAATTCCAAGAACCCCTGGGGTTCAGCCCAAAATGCCTTAGATGCCTTCTACAGGTTTTCTCGGCCTCATACGGTTATAGGAACAGTTAGGTTCAAATTCTTTTTATGTATTTATACTTTTCTTTTTTTGGTTTTTTTTCTTATAAGTTTCTTTCTTGTGTTTCTTGGAGCAGGCATTGAGTATAATCTCTATTTCGTTACTTGCAGTTGAGAGGCTCTCGGATTTTTCTCCGTTATTTTTCACTGGGGTATTAGAGGTGTGTGGCATACTTTCTTCCATGATCTTGACTTTTGTGAAACTTGATTAGTGTTAAACTCACCGGCCACCATTTTTTGTAGGCCATTGTTGCTGCCCTGTTGATGAATGTATACATAGTTGGTTTGAATCAACTCACTGACATAGAAATAGACAAGGTTAGCCTGCAGAAATTGTATTCTCAACATGAGATAATGTTCGTACCAGAACAAAAAAAATCATGTTTAGTCAAAGGACAAATTCAGGAATTTTCTGTTGTGCGTGCTAAAAAATCATTCTAAGCTCACATCTTAATTTTTTTTATCTGATTTATTTGATGATATTGAATTTTACGCCTAATAATTTCAATTCAATATCTGTTAAACATTTTGCTCACTAGTGGAATAGTAGGAGAACCGTGACACCATTTTTTAATAGGTAAACAAACCATATCTTCCGTTGGCGTCTGGGGAATACTCGGTCACTGCTGGGGTTATGATTATCACATCTTTTGCCATCTTGGTGGGTGAATATATTTTATTTATCTTTTGTTTTAACGATTCCGATGTTATCTAATGTATTTGTCTTAATTTATTTTAAATTTTTCATTCTATTGAAAATGTTGTTTTTCTATCTGTAGAGTTTTTGGCTGGGATGGGTCGTTGGTTCCTGGCCATTATTTTGGGCGCTTTTCATCAGCTTTGTACTTGGAACTGCCTATTCCATCAATGTAAGTGGATTTGTTTCGCGTATATTCTTTTTTCATGTTGTTAGATAGGGACATTATGCATCAAATGTTTTTTCTTTTGCATGTTTGATAATGTGAAGGTACCTTTTTTGAGATGGAAGAGATTTGCGGTACTTGCAGCCATGTGCATCTTTGCCGTGCGAGCTCTGATTGTACAACTAGCATTCTATTTGCATGTGCAGGTGGTATTTTATTTATTTATCATTATTTTCATCAGTCATGCGCATTTGATATACAAAACTTTGCTAATTATAAATACCTACATGATGTAAAGTGAAACCATATAAAACAAGAGTAAATGAACGATTGTAAATGGACCTCATTCTTGTTCTTTTTACATTATGCAGCATTAAAAGTCTAAAAGCCCTTATTTCTTGAGTTGAAGGTGTCTGTTAACATTTTAGAAATTATAGTCCTTGATCTTTTCTTCTGTTAGTCTGAACGCTCATTGTTTCTTCCAAAACTTATGAATTTATTTAACTAAATGATGATCTGATGACCACACTAGAAAAACTCCCTTGAAATGTTTGGTCACAAATGAATCTTGTAAAATGACTAGTGTCTCGTTGAGGTTTGTATCTACCTAATACAGAAAGAGGATGCAATTTTATACGACAAAACAAATGGCTGTTTTTTTTAAAAAACAAAAATTTAAGAAAGATGACTGGGTGCAATTAACCCTTACCTACTACAAGAAATGATGCAGATGAATGCTTGGGTCCCCGTACAAGAGATTTGTTAGATTTTTGTAATTTGAATACAAGTTTACTGATGATGAGTCGTGCAATTTTTTTTTATCAGCATAATAGTATTGATGATAATGCTTTGCAATTTATGCAGACACATGTATATGGTCGGGCAGCTGTCCTCACGAAGCCTGTGCTTTTCGCAACTGCATTCATGAGCTTCTTTTCTGTTGTCATTGCCTTGTTTAAGGTATTTTCCTTTTGTTTGGAAAATTAACAAATACGGGTAGTCCATGGGCTTGATTTAAATCTTACAAAAGAATTTCCTCACCTAAATTTCTTATCCTCGCCCCTGATTACTCAGTTATACTCAATTGTCGTCTGTATGTAGGGATAAATTTAACTTTTAATATTCAATCCTAACATTACTATATAGGCTGAAGTATTTATTTTTCCTACCTTGTACCTTCTTCCTCAAATCCCTCGTTCTACTGACGGTGTTTTGGAAAAAAATGGGGTGTCTCATCAAGTTCTATTTTATTGCAAATTTGCAAATAAGAGAATATCTGAAATAAATACAAAATGTCGTCGAATGTTATGCTCTCATCTTAGTTGCTAATGCAGAAAACCTGTTCCACTGACTTTGGATTTTTCCTGTTTTAAGGACATACCCGATATTGTTGGGGACAAGATCTATGGAATCCAATCTTTTACTGTCCGATTGGGCCAAGAGAGGGTTAGTTATTTTTATTTTTTTCAAATTCAACTCGTGTAAATATCTTATAGTGTTGTTATATTATCACCAGGGATGATTTGTAATACCATTTTTGGCAGGTTTTTTGGATTTGCATTTTGCTTCTTGAAATGGCATATGCTGTTGCTTTGTTTGTTGGAGTCTCGACTTCTTGCACTTGGAGCAAGTGGCCAACGGTAAACCAATACTGTGTTAGCTTCAGTTTATGGTTCTCACTTGAGCATTGCCGTTATAAGTTTAGTGTCATGCGTCGTATCTCTGATAAGGGTAAGCGGGTAACTATCAACCGAAAAATCCAATTTGGTTGATCCGTCCTATTGTCAGAGAACTTAACATCAAAATAAATAAACTAAAAGAATATTTTTTTTAGTTTAGCAGGTCGGTGACCCAACGCCTAGCACCTATATATATAACTAATATCATTAAAGATAATTAATAAAATAGTCTATAAGCAAGTTAAATAGAATAGGAGCAATAATAGTGTGGATTTGTAAGCATAAAGCTGCAGGAGCCGAAAGCTTGAAGCCTATAATAATTGGCAGTACAAAGGTAAGAATGTGAATTGCAACACCTTTATTTTAATTCTTTTTTATTTTTCCGGTTTGGTTGACACTTATGATTTCTGGAAAAAAAATTGTGTACAACCCTGTCGGCCAAGGCTGAAATCGAGACGGTTGGCAACCACCTAGGCCGTTTTTTAGAACACACTGATTTAAACTAGCTTTTCAAATGCTGTAAGTTATAAAAACCTAGCAACAGTTAATTTACAACACGTTGCAGCTCACTTGTTTGATACTTTGATTTGTACATGGTTTGGGTAATTAGGGTTGAGATTTATCGAGATCGCTGAAGCAAAAAGTCAGTAATTAATAATTTTTTCATTGGCGATTTAGCGTTGTCTTTGCGCTTATTTTTTTTAGATCATTGGACATACCCTGCTGGGTTTGCTGCTGTGGAATCGTGCGAAATCTATTGACTTGGCCAGCAAAACCTCTATAACATCCTTCTACATGTTCATATGGAAGGTAATTAATAAATCCAAACGCTTGCCATTGTAGAGAATAGCGTATGGGATAACTTCGTTGCGTCTCAGTCGTTTCCTTTCTCTTATATCGACCATGCTGTTTAGGATAACTTGTGGCTTACGTTCGTCTTTCCACTGTGCAGCTATTTTATGCCGAGTACCTGCTTATCCCTCTTGTTAGGTAGGCAAATGCTGGAAAATTTGCACTATATAAATTTGCTGTTATGGTTGAGAAAAACAAATTGTTGTCAGGCTGCTTTCTCAATAGAAAACATGGAACGGAGTCTTATTGTGCTGCAAACATTTTTGCATTTGTTAATTTAAAAAAAAAAACTACTACCAACAAGCATCCGTGTGTTATTATATGTACTGTGTTTCTACAGTAATATATAAAAACAGGATCAATAATTTATAAAATAAATACATACAAAAACAGGAGCAAAATTTTCAATTCACTAATGAAAATATTTTAGATCACACAGATTATTTCAATTAATTACATTCTTCTATTTTTATTATATACTACTACTATTTTTACGTAATAAAATGACATCATTTATACATCATATTTTATCCTACATTTTTATTTAGGTAATGTTTTTGAACTTAATTTGAGTTTTCACTTATCCATTTAAGTTTAATTCAGTTGAATTCATTTCATTTGAAAAAAAAATAGGAATAGATTATTTCAAGTAAACAATTTAGTTAATGATGAAATATTATTCAAAATATGTAAATTTTATTTATAATTTATAAAAATTATTATAAAAAATTATTTCAATTCAAACTCGTTCAATTTAGAATAATTCAATTTTGTTCAAATTAGTTCAATTTAATCTAGAAGAGCAAGTTTTATTTCTTGTTTTAATATTTTGAGTATGATTAATAAATTTTACTTCACTGAATAATTTTAACGTTCGTCTATTTACACACACATTACACATATAACATTGTTAATTTGCTCACATTCGTTATTTACTTCACCGCAAAATTAGACTAAAAAAGTTTTGTGCGACAATCCTTTTCTACTCAGTCGGTCATTTTTTATGATACAATCGATCAAAATTGGCCAATAAATTGTCATACTTTATCTTCTTTACTTCTTTACTCAAAAATATTTTGTATTGATTAATTAAATAATTAATTAATTTTGTATATGTATATCATCATACAATATATAAATCTAACAAGTTTAGCCAATCTTTGTACTAATTAAAACACATTTTGATTGTATTCACATTTTTTTTAATCATATTTTTTTTTGTTCGGTTCACACTACAAAAATTAGGGGATGCTTTGTACCCAAATCCCATCCCGGCCGAACTCATTTCGAAAACTAGAGAAATGAGTCGGGATAGATTTTAAAAATGACAATTTCGACCCGTCTCGTTTTAAATTTTTTACAACGGAACGGGACAGAATGAGACTGAGACGATCCCGTTTTTTAATATTAATAATATTTTTATTTATTCATACAAATTAATATAAATATCAAAATATTAATTATAGTTTTAATTAAATTTATTATATTTCTACAATCTAATAACATTTCAAAACAATTTAATTTTTATTTATATATTTTTCTTGAAAAATATTAATATTTCTACTTTGAAAGTTTTTAAAAATTAAAATATTATTTAAATTGAATAAAAATAACTATTATTTAACTTTATATTAATATATTTTTAAAATTAAAATTTTAAATCAATGCAACATTTTTATTTTATTTAAATTTTTATATAGTCGATAATATTATTATCTTATCTCAAATTTTATTTTTTATTTAAAATTGTGGGACGTCTCGATCCCGACCCAGACTCAAACAAAATTGGGATGTGCGGGACGAATTTTTAAAATACGAATCCGTTAAATGAGAAGAGAAAAATAAAAATATAGGAGCAGAATATTTAGAGAAAAACAACTTTGGAAGGAGCTTTTATTCAATAAAATTTGATGCATACAAGATGATAATCGTGCCACTTATTTATACTAAAAGAAATTAACTAAACTCCTGCTTATTAGCTTCTGAGTAAACAAACACCAAAGGACTAGGAAAGAGAAGCACTACGACAAGAATCTAGGAGTCAACTAACAAACACCTATTTTATTCTTAAGTAAATCAGAATTATATTCAATATCCCCTCTTAATTCTGATTCACTCCAGCAGTCATTCCCAACATACTTTTCAGCTTGACAAAGGCTTCATACTTCAACGGTTTTGTAAGTATGTCCGCGATCTGATCTTCAGATTTGCAATACTTCAGTTCAATTGCCCTTTTGCTCACTTGATCTCTAAGAAAATGATAACGAGTGTCGATATGCTTGCTTCTTCCATGAGAGACGGGATTCTTTGCCAAATTTATAGCAGACACATTATCAACAAAAATCGTTGTTGGACCTTCGACAGCAACATGAATTTGGCTCAACAAGTTCCTTAGCCAAATTGCTTGACACGCACTTGAAGCTACAACTACATACTCCGCTTCGCACGTTGAAAGTGCTACTATTGGTTGTTTTTTTGAAGACCACGAAAAAACAGTTCGTCCAAGACCGAACACGTACCCCGAAGTACTTCTTCGATCGTCCAAATCTCCAGTCCAATCACTATCGGAGTAGCCAACTAATGCAGCAACTTCAGATGAAGAGTAGAGTAAACCATGATTATATGTCCCCTATATGTAGCGCATAATTCTCTTAGCAACTTGCATATGACTTTGGCGAGGAGTCTCCAAGAACTTACTGATCAGCCCAACGCCATATGAAATATCAGGTCTCGTGCATGTAAGATATCTTAGACTCCCGAAAACCTTCTTGAAGTAGGTAGCATCAACACAATCAGCTTCATTACCTCCCTTGAGCAATTTTGTGCCTACTTCCACTGGAGTTCTTACGGGATTACAATCGTGCATTTGAAACTTCTTTAAAAGTTCAGATGCATACCTTTTTTGACAAATAAATATCCCATCTTCCCTTTGATCAACTTCTATTCCAAGAAAGTACGACATTAAACCGAGACCTGTCATCTCAAATTCAAGCGCCATAGACCTTTTAAATTCTTCAATCATGTTAGTGTTATTCCCAGTGAACACTAAATCATCAACATAGAGGCATAATATTAAAATATCACCAGAATTATTCACCTTCACATACAAAGCATGTTCAGAGGGGCACCTTTGAAATCCATTCTGGAGAAAAAATGAATCAATGCATTTATTCCATGCTCTTGGCGCTTGTTTAAGACCGTAAAGCGCTTTCTTCAATAAAAACACCTTACTGTCACACCCTTTCTTCACGAAACCCGGTGGCTGCTTCACATAAACTTCTTCTTCAAGTGGTCCGTTAAGGAACGCCGACTTCACATCCATTTGGTGGATCTTCCAACAATTTTGTGCTGCCAAAGAAATGATAAGTCTAACCGTTTCGAGGCGAGCGACTGGAGAGAATACCTCTTGGTAGTCGCAACCAGGTCGTTGCTCGAATCCCTTTGCCACTAGTCTTGCTTTGTGTCTTTCTATTTCACCATTCGACTTCATCTTTGTTTTGAACACCCATTTAACGTCAATAGCTTTATGACCATGTGGTAGATCTGTGAGCTCCCATGTTCCATTTTTTTCAATTGCCTTGATCTCATCATGCATGGCACTGATCCATTTAGGATCTTGAGTTGCTTCTTTGAATGTCAATGGTTCAGAATCTGTAAACATTGCAAAGTGCAGTAGTTCTCCGTCATCGTTAATAGCATTATCAGTTATTACCTCAAAATCTCGCAAGCGAACTGATTGTTGGTGTTGTCTTCTTGGTCGTCCCGTTTCGGCAGCTGGTGGATTATTCACTTCCTGAACAGGAGCTACTGGAACTTCAGCCTCATGAATTACTTGATCAGATTCGTCATCGAAAATGAATATAGGTTGCCTTTGAGGGTCATCTTTAATATCCACATCCCAATTCCATGTTTCTTCTTCAGCAAATATTACATCTCTGCTCACTATTACTTTCTTCGTTAATGGATTGTAAAGCTTGTAACCACCATGCCGATAGCCAACAAAGATCGACTTCTCCCCACGATCATCTAGCTTTGTCCTCTTTTGTGCAGGAACATGTGCATATGCCACTGATCCGAAGACCTTTAGATGCTTTGCGCTTGGTTTAAAACCACTCCATGCTTCTTCCGGAGTGACTGCACGAAGGTTTCTTGTTGGAGATCTCTTCAACAAGTATATTGTGCACGAGACAGCTTCAGCCCAAAAGGAATTGGGCACTCCCTTTGCTTTTAGCATGCTTCTTGCCATATCAAGAATGGTTCGATTCTTCCGCTCGACAACTCCATTATGTTGTGGAGTATGGAACAGTAACATTATGTTCTATTCCATGCTCTTCACAAAACTCAGCAAACTCGTTAGAAGTATACTCACCACCTCCGTCCGTTCGTAACACTTTAATAAAATTCCCACTTTGCTTTTCAACAAAAGCCTTGAATTTTTTAAAATGTCCGAACACTTCAGATTTTCTTTGTAATAAATACACCCATATATTTCTAGAAAAATCGTCTATAAAGGTAAGAAAATACCTATTATTACCATTAGAGACGATATTCATCGGGCCACATACATCCGAGTGGATGAGTTCAAGTGGTTTTTCTGCACGCCGATTATTTGATGTAAAAGGAAAGCGATGTTGCTTTCCAAGAATACAAGTTTCACAAACTTGTTGAGGATGATTTACTTTGGGCAGACCTTTCACCATATTTCTTTCAGTGAGTAACTTCAAGCTGCGAAAATTAAGATGTCCAAAACGTAGATGCCACAGCCACGACTCGTCTTTCACAATTGCATTGAAGCAAGGGTAAACGTCATTTGCAATATTAACTCGAAACATGCGATTTTTCGATAGGAGAGACTTCAGAACAAGTGTACCTTTTTTGTCAAAAATTGAGAGCAGGTTATCCCTTAGATTCGTAACATACCCTTTTTCAAGCAATTGTCCCATGCTAAGTAGGTTACTCTTCATATCTGGTACGTAGAAGACATCGGAAATAAATTGGTGATCTCCATTCTTCAACTTGATGAGAACTCTCCCTTTTCCCATGACTGGAATGGTGCTATCATCAGCAAACTTCACCGTTGAACGAACCGATTCATCGAGATCGCTAAAGAGCTCCTTCTTGCCGCACATATGATTGGTACATCCTGTGTCGAGAAACCGCGTGTGGTAATTTGGCACTTCATTGTTTGTTGTAACCATCAAAAGAGCATGGTTTTCACTATCTTCTTCTTGTGCATAATGAGCTTGTTCATTGTTTTCCTTCTGCCTGCACTCATTGGAGTAGTGGCCGTACTTTTGACAAGAGTAACATTGAACATTAGATTTGTCATACCTTCCTCTACCGCGTCCACGCCCCTGACCGCGACCTCGGCCTCGACCTCTAGAATTTGAGTCATTCTTCGAATCTGACCTCTCCTGATCATTCCCTTGGTTTGATCCAGCACCATGATTTTGAGCACCGCGACCTGTATTATTGTAGTAGTTTCCGCTACGTCCTCGTCCTCTCCCACGAGAGTTTCCTTGACTTTGACGTGCACCACCATCCTGCTCAAATTTGTTGGAAACTTGGCTTTGAAATGCTTGCTCGATTGGCTTAGTAACCTTTTTCTCATTCATGCGCTGCTCATGGGCCTCCAATGAACCAGAGAGCTCTTCAACACTCATTTTGGATAAATCGTGAGACTCTTCGATCGCCACCACGATATGCTCAAATCTGGGGGTAAGTGAACGTAAGATCTTCTCAACTTTGGTTGTATCTGAGTACGTCTCTCCATACGTTTTCATTTTATTCGTCAATGAAAGAACCCGACTTATGTAGTCGGTAATAGCCTCGTCAGATTCCATTTGTAACAGCTCATATTGACGCCTTAGCGTCTGGAGTCTCACCTTCTTAACCTTGTCTGCTCCTTTGAAGGATGTCTGCAAAGTGTCCCAAGCTTTCTTCGACGTATCTGCTCCTTCAATCTTCTCAAAAATCTCATCGTTCACGCCTTGGTGAATGAAATATAACGCCTTCTTATCCTTCTTGTTATCTCGATGGGAAGTTCGTTGTTCATCATTCGCATTTGCTTCAAGACTTGCGAATCCATCTTCCACGATACTCAGCAACTCGTGGTAATCGAACAACACTCTCATCTGGACACTCCACCGATTGTAATTTTTCCCATTCAAAATGGGAATAGAAGGCATGACCGAGCCATTCATGATTATATGGCTCTGATACCACTGTTAAATGAGAAGAGAAAAATGAAATATAGGAGCAGAATATTTAGAGAAAAACAACTTTGGAAGGAGCTTTTATTCAATAAAATTTGATGCATACAAGATGATAATCGTGCCACTTATTTATACTAAAAGAAATTAACTAAACTCCTGCTTATTAGCTTCTGAGTAAACAAACACCAAAGGACTAGGAAAGAGAAGCACTACGACAAGAATCTAGGAGTGAACTAACAAACACCTATTTTATTCTTAAGTAAATCAGAATTATATTCAATAGAATCTCGTCCCGTCCCGTTTCAGAAATTTATTTTCGAAACAGAACTGGATTCTCGAATCATGTCTCACGCTCACCCCTAACAAAAATTATCAAATATAATTAAAACATTTATTTCAATATAAATTTGAAATTATACTAAAGGTCATTTTACTTTTTCAGTAAAAAAAATTTGCTGAGAAAAAAAGATTGAGAGGTAAATTTTAATAAATTTAACGCGTGGTTCCATAAAATATTTTAATTTTAAATAAAAGATGAATTATCCTAAAAATTAAAATTACAAAATATAAATTAAATTGTAGCAATAAAACTCTTAAAATAAAACAAATTTTCAACTAAAATGATAACTATTAACTAAATATGACAACAAATAATTTTTCATAATATTTTTAATCTTAATAAAAAAATTAAAAATTTATAAGCTACATAATTAATTTTTGAGAAAAAAGAGAGATATTTTTTTATGCAAATTTAAATGTTTATATCTTATATTGCATACAAATTGGTAAATAATTTAAAGTTTAAAATAATAGATGTTTAGAAGATATAAGGTTAATAAATATTTTAAATTTATTTTCAATTGGTATATTTTGTAGTAAAATATATGGTGATTAAATATTGAATGTGATTGGTTGAAATATAAATTAGAATTTACTAAAATAATTAATTGAAATTAACTTATTTGATCAGAAAAAAATGAATAATGATTAAATAATTATATTCATAGCGTGAATAAGTAACAAAAATATAATTCTTTTTTATTGTTTGAGGGTGTAAAATTGCTTCTTGTTATATATATAGATATAGATATATATGAGTTTATTATTATTATTATTAAAAAAGAGTATTATTTTACAATTTTTTCAGTATTTTATTTGTACAAACAAATCAAGGTGAAATACAAAATTTGAGTAAGGAATTTTATTTATATTCTCTAATCCCAAAAAAATTTAAATAATTTTTAGTTATTGTTAACAAAAAAAAGAATTTTAATATTTTTTACTCTTATATTATACTAGTAGTAATTTATTTTACATCATTATTTTTTCCAATTAACATTACAATTCTTCATTAATTATCAAAACTAGTATCTTTCAGCCCGTGCGATGCACTGGGAGTAAAACTCAAAGTTTTCCCGGTTTATTTTAAACTTAATGTAAGTTTATATGTTTAAGCTTCGTTCTACATTACTATTATATTTTAATTTGAATACATTGAACTTTTAATGATAGAAAGAAAAATGTTTACAACCTTTTATTTAAAAAGGAGATATCCAATTGAACTAATTTGATAAACTACTTACACGGATAATGAAAACATTTTCGGTTACTTGAAGACTTTCAAAATTTCATAAAAGATAATCAAGCCCGAAATGTAGACAATCATAATAAATAGTATTCATGTTCAATTCAAATTTCTGAAAACTTCTTTGTACACAACATTTTTAGTGGTAGTCGTCAAGTTTCCATTCTCATCACAAATTAAGAATTTCAATCCTGCTCGGTTAGTGACCCTTGATACTGCAACGTACAATTGTCCGTGTGTGAACACCGGCCTCCTCAACATAATCCCAACTTTTGACAAAGATTGCCCTTGACTTTTGTTAATAGTCATAGCATAAGAGATCATAATTGGGAATTGGCGACGTTGAAAGCGAAAGGGCAATTTCGAATCAGAAGGGGTAAGAGGCATCCTTGGAATGTATACAATTTGATCTTGGCTTTCTCCTCCTAACACCTTTGCTTCGATAACGTAAGTTCCCAATTTTGAAACTACCAATCGAGTACCGTTACATAATCCGGCCGTGTGATCGATATTTCTTAACAACATAATTGGAACCCCAACCTACAAACAATAGCCAAATTTATTTATTAATTAATTAATATACAATTGGTAAATATCAATTTTACGAAATCCAATAAATGGAAAAATATAATAAATCCGAAAGATAAATATTTTTTATCATCTATTAGATTAGAGTATTAACCAAGCAACTACAGATTGGAAAAAAATTTAAAGAGAAATATTATATTCATTATAAATAAATTTTCATATTCTGTACTTAATATAGGCAAGAAACTTGAGTTGCAAGGATTAATACAACTGTTTGATTTAATAGCAGAACATATTACTAAAACAAAATGTGAAAAGAGGAAAAGGAAAAAGAGAAATAAGAATGGTTGAGAGTGATTAAACTAACCTTTAGTTTCAGAACATGATTAGGCAGTCCGGAGAGTTTGATTGTGTTTAAAAATTCGGTGGAATGCATTTGATCGAAAAGCGTGTTTCCTTTTTCAGATGCGTCAATCGTATCCGCACTAAGATAAACTTTCTCTTCGGTTGAATGAAGGGAGACCATATACTCATTAACGGCTTCGACCTCTGCCAATGTAGGAGCCAAAATAGCTCGACCTTTCAAGAAATTGAGGTCTCCAATATGCTGCTGGAAGTTAGGAAAAATAGCATCCACAATTGAGCCAATGTAGTCGGTAGAGTTAGAGATGAGGAGATCTGGGGGAATTTCAATTGTAGCCTCCCCATCAT
The DNA here is from genome assembly GCA_954870475.1 of Euphrasia confusa. Lineage (NCBI taxonomy): Eukaryota > Viridiplantae > Streptophyta > Magnoliopsida > Lamiales > Orobanchaceae > Euphrasia > Euphrasia confusa. The sequence continues at coordinate 13,530,741 of OX940969.1, forward strand.
TTCCACCTCCCAAAGTCCCATCTCCAATTTTAGTCATCCAATCTGCAAATTCTCTTAACGCAACTACATCAGTTCCCTCCTCCATATTTTCCAATCTCATATTTTTCGTTAATCTTAAAATCTTGCAGTGATTCCAAATTGGAGAGGAATTGATAGTTGCATAGACAATTTCTTGACGTGTCCCTTCTTGGATTACTGGAAGTATTTGACGAAAATCACCTCCAAAAACTACAACCTTTCCCCCAAAAGGAAGTTGGGCAAATTCAGGATTATTGCGTTTCATAATATCTCGAATAGTTTTATCCAGGGCTTCAAAGCAGTGACTGTAAAATAAAAAAACGTGAGAGGGAAAAACTACAGTTTTTATAGCTTTAACATTATAGTAATAAGACTTTTGAATTTAACAGATTGATAGAACATCATTTTAAAACTTTATACAGTGGATAAAGAGCAAATTAATATGAATAAACTTTGAGAGTTACTAACCGGTGCATCATTGGAGCTTCATCCCAAATAATTAGTACAACTCGAGAAATCAATTCTGCAGTGTCACTGTCCATTTCTATGTTACATGTCGCATTTTCGGTCAATACTAATGGAATATGAAATTTAGAATGAGCAGTCCTCCCTCCAGGTAAGAGCAGAGAAGCAATTCCACTGGATGCAACATTAAGCACAATATCACCTTTTGAACGAATAGCAGCCGAGATTGTTTTCCAGACAAATGTTTTTCCTGTGCCGCCATAGCCATACAGAAAGAATACCTGGCCTGTTCCACTTGTAACAGATTTCATAATGGAGTTGTAAGCATTAAGTTGCTGGTCATTCAACATCGAAAAAGAATTCCTGTGAAATTCGGCCAGGTCTGGTCGATTATAATTAAGCTCGTTCGCTAATAGGGCGTTTCCAAGGAAAGAGACATCAACATCTTGAGGATACGGCATTGAAGGATAATCCTTTAAACTTTTTCCCTTGGCCTGTAAAAGTGTTTCAATCTCTTTCAAGCATAAATTCTTTAATTGATCATCTGTCAAAATAAGACCTACGCGGCAATAAGGATGATAATTTATTAGATTGAAGGTTTAATTAGTTAATAACAATTACAAATTAAAGAAAAAATATAAATTAAAACCTGGTCTTCTGAACTCTGTCCTATACTTGCTTAGCAGGTCTTCCTTCAAGTGCACCTGGCAATCATCCCAAACCTTAACAGGACTAATTATAGAACATTAACATAGAAGATTGACAAATAAAGATCTAAGCGTTGGCCCTAATCCCCAAATAGCAGCTTCTTTTATAGCGTCAATATATTCTTGATCGTCCTCGAGTAAACCGCGAGCATAGCAAGCTTTTTGAAATGTATCGTACTGTTTTCCATTGAACGTTTTAATATCCCCGTAACATACGCAGCCACGGACAAAATTCAAGAGAATTCGCATGTAATATACTTCTCCAAGAGCAGGGTTGATGTAAGCCAGCCTTCCAATTGCCTTTCCCTTTTTCCTGGGATGCCAAGATCTTGTGTCAGCATGCCATACAAACACAGATGGGAACTCTGCATAAGTATATTGCTTGGCTTCTTCATAAATTTGGTTAGCTGTCATCCATGCGAGAAACATTGATTCGTGCGAAGCAGACTTATCCATCACATCATCCACCGTCTCTCCATCTTTGAACACAACAAATTGTTGACCCTCCAGGTGAATCGTCAGCCTCACAACAGTTGGCTCGTTGAAATGTATTTCATAAGCAAACAATCTCCAAGAAGCCTCAGAAGCTGAAATATACCTGACATCCAAATACTGCTGAATTTCATCTATAACTTCTTGTCCATTTCCTTGACCATGAGACTTATAGAAAACTGCAGTTGCCCTGTCGTTTCCTTTGTGTACATATTTGAACAAATATTTAATAGAACGGGCCCTATTGCACCACTCTACATTTATATGAGCTCGATACTTTAGCAAGAGAGCTCTATTGTGAGGAATGACATGCCTGTTAAAGTGGATAGAGAATATTGGAATTATATTAAAATTAAAAAAATCATTATTGAGTTGTAAATCGTGAGCACGGGCTGAAAAGTAGAACATAGAATGAACCTGTTATCCAGATCAATTCCTCCTTTAGATACTGACATCCCATTATTTCTTCATCGATAAACAACAAAACCATCATCATCCACAGAGGTATGTTCAACAAATTTCTTTGGATAATATTTCGTGCAGGATGTGCCATTCATACATGGCGATTTCAAATTTGCATGTCCACATGGACCGTGCATCATGAACTCCTTAACAGCCCCATAGTACTCCTTATCTTGCAAGGGATTGGGGACCTCAGCAGAAATGTACTTATCAACAACTTCCGGAGATGATGAATTTGGGAAGTCTTTTAACCACAACAGTATGTGGGCATGCGGAAGACCACGCTTTTGAAATTCAATAGTGTATATAACTGCACGGGCACAGAAAAAATGAAACTTAGGAATGGGATACAGAGCCTAAGTGGAAGAGCAATAAAGATATAAATTGCCAAGAATGCACAGAAATAATAAATATAAATATAGGGTTACCGGCAGAAGTTTCTCCAAATAGCTTTTCTTTTCTAATGTCAGTCATAAGATTATCCAATTTTGTATGAAAGATCCGGGAAATAATATCTGGTCTGTCGGAAGCAGAGAGACGAAATTCCTTCAGATAATCAGTAACTTCTCGCCACTTAGGGTTGCATGTAAAAGTAACAAACAAATTTGGGTAACCCAGGCTCCTGCAAACTGCCATTGCATCGTGGTAATTGTTGATCATGTAACGTGCTCCACCGACAAAAGACGACGGTAAAATAATACGCTTTCCAGTATTTGCCGTGTTGGTTTCACCTTGGGCTAATGCATCTCCCAAAGCAGAAAAAGATCCACATCTGAAATCTTTCTGATGATGCCTCATGTAAGTCAGCCTAAAAGACTCAACCATTGCATAGGCATCAACTAAAAACTGTTGAAACAATCGTCTGCCATGCATTATATGGAGAGAGTGATTCATTCTGTGTTGAACCGTATACGTTAGGAACTCCCTCATAGTAACCTTACGTATTCTTGTTTCAGTGGACCTGAGGGTTTTTTCATGTTTTATGTTGTCTCGGAAACCATCTTCACCGTAAAAATATAATAACGGGTACTGCAGGGGTAAGTACTTAGGGTGCAACTCATTTATCCGTTGCAATCGACGGGAGGAACGTTCAACGATGATATCTCTATGATTTTCTAGATTCTCAATGTCTCCCTCAATCAAAACAGCTATTTCATCTGCTTGGGGCGAATTGTGAATTCGTCCGTCAGAAGAACGTCCTGAAATTAACTTTAGTTGAATGTTAGCTGTAGGCTCATCACGGAATCTATCTCGAGCTGTGCGAAACCACTTCACCAATTCTTTATGTTCATCAAGCAGGTCTTTTAAACTCTCTACAATTTCAACTTCATCATCATCATATTCTGGTTCCTCGTTTTCGTTTTCAACTGAGGATCTGAAAATTTTCAAATTTCGCCAAGTGCAGGTATCAACATAAGAACAAAAAGGTGATGAGAACAGAAAGTAAAAATTGAAGAAGTTGACAAACCTCAAACAGTTTAGCCTATTATATGTCTCGTTTTGAGTGTCATGAATATATAGCTGGGCAAATCCACCTTTATCATTCAAATCTTCGGGTAGTAAACTACCTATTTTGTGATGGACCGCACCATTTACTCTGAAATTTGGAGCTGAAGTTCCATCGTTAAAAGTATTGTCGACCTTCCCACCCATAGATGTAAAAGCAAATATCATGTTGAACATCCTTATCTTGGACTGAAATTTTTTGGACTTTGGATCAATACCGTACAACATATTTTGAAACTCTGGAGGAGGTTCTCTTGCTGGAGGTAATTTAATTTTACCTGTAACATAAACAAAATCTTGAAACTTATTTCACTTTAAGGTTATACAATCCAAAATCCAAGAAAAGAAGAATAGAATATATTATTAGATGCAGTCTCACTAACCATGAGAGCAACATAAATTGAACAACGGTGGTGTCTTCTTTTTCCTACTCTTCTCCATTCTTTCGTCGTACCAGAACATAGCATCACAATGCTCACACTTAAAAGTACAGTTGCCAATGTCGTGATAACCTTGAATTCAAATAAAAGCCATGTAGAAATTGTTTATTAAAGAGAAAAGCCTGGAAGATGATAAATTTCTTAAAAATAATGGTTGGATATTTAATGAAACCATACTGGGATATTGGTTTCTGTAATCTTCAATTGAGGAAGTTGTTGATGATTGTCCAAAATTAGTTGGAGGATTCATTAATGTTGCTGAAATACGAAAAACACGTAAAATACAAATTCCCAGAACATAAAAATTATAATATAACAAACGTGAAGTATACCTGACTGATAGACAGCATTAAATTCTTCTTCCAGATTTCTAATAGGTTGCACGTCTCGGCTTGTTTGTCCATTTCTATTAGATTGTAAATTGCTTTTTCTTTGACGACCCGACGGGCTCAAAGAGGAAGATTCTAAGATGGTAAAGCTATCTACATCTGCAGAAATAGACTCATTTTCAAGGTCAGATAAAAAAATTTTAATTTTTTTTTAAAGGGAATATAAAATACATAAGAGTATTATGACAACATAAATTGACATGGTAAAGAAGCATCTTACTGTTTGTTATGTCACCAAGAGGAACTCTTCTGTTTCCATTACAATCTGAATGTAAGCGAGGCATACTTGTTTTCAATTTTTTTCTGTTGGTTTGACTAATCCCTTGGCCATTATCCGACTGAGTTACATTTAAGGAGGAACGAAGATCACAACTTGGTTGAATAGTTCTTTGAATGTTCTGTAAATTTCCTGGACTGATAATAGCTGACCTTTCTGAATCCCAATTGCCAATAGAGGGTGATATTGAGGTAGATAACACATTTATATTAGAGGAAATATCAACAGTTCTGGAGGGCACATGAACACTCAAATTATCCGATTCCAATATAGGAATATTAATTAAACCATCAGAATCCATTTGATTTCGAGGCAAAATGGTTTTCAGCTTTTTCCTGTTATTTAGAGTAACTACAGATTGTAGAGAAGACGAACCAATGAAGGATGAAGCTGTTACATATGACGGAACAATAGTAGACTGGATATTAAGATGGCCACCTATCAATTGAACTGTGTAATGTTAATGGCATAGTAGAGTTTTCTGTAAAACATTGTGTCCTCAACATGACAATGATCACGAATTAAAAATGAATTAGAAAAAACTTGGGGGGTTAACAAATTGCAAACTGGAAATGCTTGATTTTCGAATACTCTTATTGAATACTGTAGATTTAGGAGAACTGCTAGGACCTTTATATTTAAAAAAAAACATGGAATCAGAAAAAATTAATCTTTTCCACAGGAGTTCTTAAGAATTAAAATGAAGATAATAATTGGGTTAAAATAACTGGAAAATCTTACCAGCACTGCTGAAGGAATTTTGAGAACTCTGTCCAGCATTTTCTTTTCCTGTGACATCATGCTCTAAAATATTTAAACTGCAAATTAGAATAATTATAATTTTTAAGAACGATTCAAAATTGGTGTACCTGAATTGAACTTTCTTCTAGGAGCCATCAGAAATTCCAATTGCAGTTTTAAATAATTTGGAGCAATACAGAAGCTCACTGGAGCAATACAAAGAAAAGAAATCAAAAAAATTATGAATTTGGGAAATGATGAAAGATTGAAATGGAGAATATCAACACATTTAAAGAGACATTCAAGCTAATTGGAAATATCCATATTTAAACTTTGACTATATCTATTCTTCTATTTTTTTTCATTAGAAATAACTGATAATGCTTAATTAAATATATTTCAGAAATCTAAATTAGAATTAAAAGATTTAAAGATCAAAATTAAAGCGTTTAGTCAAAGAAACATATCTTGCCTAGGAAATGAATGAACATTGGATTTATGACTGATAACATCATAGAATATCTACAAAAGAAAATTTAAAGTGATTCAAGGTTATGGAAATATTTCAGGAGGGCCAGATTGGGGATTAATCAACGGAGGCACTTATACTAAGAACTTATATTTACTCAAAATTTAGAAAATCTTATTTTATAATAAGATAAAAAAAAAATGGTAGAATCCACATAAAATTATAAGAAAAAATCTGGATAAAAACTTGTGATACTTACAGATGGTTTTATAAGAAAGAGATATCATGATAAATATAAATATCAAATCAAAACATGATTATCAAAACAATATTCATAAAGAAATAAAAAGACCAAAGTTAAACATGATATGGCAAAACCAAAAACAAAAGCAACATAGACAGGTTCAAAAACAGTAAAAAAAACCAAGAATATTATTGAAGAGAAAAAAATGCTAATCAAGCAGACTTTGGCAACTTTGTGGATGAATGCTCTTCTGCTTCCTGCAGCTCCGGGTCTAAATTTCTCTTCCCAAACTTGGGAAATTCAGGGGTTTTCATATCAGCAATAGTCTGACTGTCATTCTCCTCATTAACAGAAATGCTGTCACCAATGATATCATTCGATGGTGATGAAGAGTTGGCAAGTGCAACATGGTTGGATTTTTTGTGCTTATTGATCAATTCTCGATCGTCTGAGAACCTGTCAACCACGTAGACCTTCTCTACCTTTGTAATGTGCCTATCAGTTATAGGAACCTTGAACAAATACTCCTTCCCAACCAAATTTTCGATGGGCTGAGGAACTCTAAATTTAGAATATTCTGAAACAGTTGCTTTATCGGTTTTGTCAATGTCCCCGAATTCCTACATCACAAAAAATTAATGTCATTGTTAACAAAAAAATGAGAACACTGCTACATTAAACAAATGATATATGAATTTGTAATATAAGAAGTTAAGAAGCACATACCTCGAAAAATATGTCCCACACCTCAGTAACAGACATTCCAATCATGTGCTTTACAGTTTCATCCCACAGCATAAATGTAGCATTAGATGTGCCATCAACAACACTGATATGAACTTTGAAGCGTTCTTTGGCAATGACAAACTTGTCACATGTAAAGCACCAAAATTGGTCTTCTTTTTCGAGAACTTTCTTTTTGCACACAGTGCAACTAATGAAAGACCATCCACTACCAGGCCTGATATCAGCAATAGAAGCAACAACCCAAACCTTGCAAGGCTATTTTTTTTTTCTTAAAATTAGTAAAGGCATCAAAGTAGAAAAACAATGTAATAAGATTGAACATTTGGAGTACAATCTAAATGTTAATTAGGAATTATTAAATTTTATTAAATATTAAATAAACAACTGAAAGAGACTTACTACATTTGCATCTTTCAACTCCTGGACTGTATAGAAAAGAGTATTAGCACTTTCTATATCCCCCTTCACAGACATATAAGATGAAGTTGAAATTTGAGAGCCATCAAATGAACTTGAAACGGCAGTGGTATTTAACCTGAAGGGAAAATCACAACGAAATTAACAAAACTAAGAAATTAAATAACAGAAAGGACAAAAACAAAAAAATTGACAGAGTTATGAACAATACTTGATCTTGAAATCTCTAATTTCATCAGAATTTTGATCAAAAATCAATCTTGTTGCATCAAAGGTGTTAGAAACACCATTTCCATCTGTTTTTGACAGGGTTGAGTATTCAGAATTCATGAAGACAGAACAATATTTTAAAAGTTAAACGGAAAACTGAAAAAATAAACTAAACCTGTGAATTGTTTAGCCCTGCAGAGTTGAACTATTATCACCTTGTGATCTTTTAGACCTCTTCCCAAGTCCAGAAAACTCTTAAGTTCATAGCAGTAAGGCTCCCAAAGTAAACACGGCACTCTAACTTTGCTGTGAAACATAAAAAGAGAAAGATACTTTCATGTATGATTACAGAACGTGCAGCACGATTGAATGAGAACTTGACAATTTCACAATATAAATGAAAAAAAGAATAAGATTCAAAAACCCCATACTTTAAATCCTCAAGCAACACAGTGGAACTCTTGCTGCCTTTCACAGTTCCATCTTCTTTCATCCTATCCTCATTTACATCAACAACCCTACCAATCAAATCTACAAAAATTGAATGGAAAAGAAAGGATAAGCAGAAGAGAAAAAAATTGATAAACATTAGTTATAATCAGGTTAGAAGAAAAACATTATAGCACAAAAGATATTACCAAATACAGGCCCATTATGAGCCATCTTGCCATCTGCAACATCTTGCATATTCATGAAGTTGTAGATTGACAAAGGAAAACTTGGATCTTCCAGTTTGTTCATTATTGTGGTAGCATGAAACATTATACGAAAGGGCATAGTTGTTACTGGAAAAGTAGGAGGAGAGTTCAAAACAGAAAATTGATGAACAACACAAACATCTCCTTCATTAATTTTGTTATCATATTTGGAGATATGGACTTTTTTCACTGAGGCATGCATTCTGGAACCCTGCAAAAAAAATAAATCGGTTGAACAGTGAACAAAGTTAAGGTGTCCATGTCTGACAGAATAAATTATTAATAGTTATTAATAGAAAACTTTATATATTAATCGAAAGAAGGATCTCATACTCACATCCATGTCAACCAACAGGAACTCCAAGGACTCAAGAATTTTTCCTTTCGGAGTTGTTTTCCACTTTCGACATACACGAACCTTAATTTTCCAGTCCATTCTGTTTCTCGAAATTTCAGACAAAGGTGTAAAGTGGCTCTCCATTGAACTGTATTTTCTGATAGTTCTATGCCATTCACAAATTGAGTGTTAGCAGCTCTTATAGGGAGACAAACCACCAAATACCATAAATATATTAGGCAGAGTATAATATTGATTTCTGTTCCACAATTATAACGCCTAAATTGAGAATATTGAACGTTTAATAAGGTAGAAAATATTCTTTAAGAATGTTTTTAATTGATTAATATAGTAGTCAATAGTCTTCAAGATTATATATAAAATTTGATTACATATATTTCTACTTTCCATGAGTTATAGATGTTTAGATATTTAATTTCAACTTTATGATTTAAACTATATTGAAGATATAAAACATTTTTAAAAAATTTGAAATTTAGAATTTACAGTTCATGCATATAACAGAAAAAGTTAAGAGGTTCAATAATCAAAGATAAAGGAATCTGAGCATAGCATTAAAATTCATAATGTCAAATTATAAATGGACAAAAACACAGTAGCTGATAGATTGCCAAATTCAAAATCAGAAGTTCTCAAAAATAAAAAACAAATAGAAAATAGAAAGAAAAAACGGGCTGATAATGGAAAAACGACGCCTAGTCCAATGATGTATCTGACTCGGATGATCTGCCACTGTCTGAGGAAGTTTCTTCATGTATATCATCACTTGATTCAACTTCATATACCGGATCATCGGCTTCTGAAAAAGATGTTCCTGAGGGCTTAAAATAGAAAAGGGATTTCTTATGAAAAGTGAGTAATTTAGGATGCTCGCAAAATGTCTGAACACAATACTCTCGTTCTTTTGTTGTTTCAACGTGGTGCTCCTCAATCTTAACTTTCCACAACATCTCTCTTCCAATAAGAGACAGGAATATTTCATCGGGAAAATATGGTTTTCCTTTGCCCTGTTAACAGGATTAATAGATTAAAATGAATATTTGGAAGCAAGAATATACAATTGGTCATAAAATAAATCTGTTTAGATATTTACCTTAAAATAAAAATTTACCAATGAGTGAATTGAAGTCTCAATTATAGATGTTGCTAGGTCGTTCATCAGGATAAAATTTGCAGATCCTCCAACGCCATCGACAGTTACGTGAATTTTATACTTCATAGATGTAAGTAGATTTTCACCGCAACCCGGACAAAGAATTTCAGTACATGAAGTATCCCCTATTACGGAGCAAATCTCGCACGTGGTGTAGTACCATCCTCGGTCAACATGAATCTCTGTTATACCTCCAATGGTCCATAATTGAATAGGCTAGAATACATAACAAAATGTTACAGTGGCATTTAAAATTGGGACAACAATCGATAATTTCTAAATGATAATTTGAATTACAGAAAGTTAAAATTGAAGATGGCAGAATGCTTACATCCTCACAGCATGCAAGATTTTTCAGGTCATAAACAATAGTGGCCGGATCTATCAGTTCTTTTATGGAGGACCTTAAAGATTCATGAGGAAACATAGCACCATCATAGAAATAAATCTTCGTGGATTTTGGCAACCTGAAAGATACATCTGTCAAGATTGACTTCTATACATTTAAATACAAAAAAGTTAATAATACGGAAAAAGAAATTGTCGAAGAATTGATTAAGATACCTGGCCTTAAATTCCACAATTTCAGGAAAGAAATGATCAACAATCACATTAGAAACAGCCAAGGCAGTGGAGACACAAATTTGACCTAAACATATAATAATAACATCGATTAAAAGATGATAAAAGTTAAGCGTGAAGAATTTGAAAAAGATTTTAACTCAAAGTTTCGTACCTTGGCAGATGATTTTTCTGCCAAACTGCAAGATAACCACCATGGGGATGGATATATTATTCCTCAACATATTAATAAAATTGGCAAGCTTGGAACGATGAGGCCCAAAGATTAGGCACCGAATACGATTGCTACTGTTAAAATATAGGTTTTAAATAAGCAACTTGAACTGAAAAGTTGAAAATCATAAATAGAAGAAACACAAACAAATTTTAAAAAAAGAGTTTAAAAAAATAACCTTATATCTTCAAGCATTAAATGGATAACAGGATTGAGGTCTACACGAACACTAACGTCAACAACACGACCAATTATATCTTCAATAATTATATCAAGATACATGAAAAAAAAAACACAGAGAGAGTTAAAAATCAAATACATAAGGGAAAAAAAAAAACTTAAACAGGTTTACGAAAAGGTACTAAAAGGGGACATACCAAAAAGGCAGCCATCAGGGAATGTTGAACGACGTTTCACTTCAGAGAAACTTGATATAGGCCAGAAATGATAATTACTCACCCTAGCAAATGTATTCTCTAGAAATACAATCATGAATCCATGATTTTGAACCAAGGTGGATGAAGTCTTCTGGACAACTTCAAATTTTCGAAGGTTCAATATAATGCCTTCAGTTAAATGTTTTCCGAACTTGCTGATATATGCTTTTGGAATGGTTGCTTGAATTATTGTACCCTAATCATGGGGAAATTTATTTAACAGCAAATAGTTAGAAGATAATGATAATTCTCTTAAATGGAAAAAATTGAAATCTGTAAACTCAAAAGAGATTTAGAACACATACCACCACATCCTTCATTACCACATGCAAAGATTCAGGAAGGTTGTCGGGGCCGAAGGTCTCCCATATACGGCATATCATAACACATAAGATAGGGTCGTCTGTAGCCGGGTTCATTGTAGCAAGATCGGTGTAATAATATTTAGCCATGATATGAAGCAGGAGTTGGAATCCGGGAAGAAAAAGATTGAATGAAAACTGAAGAGACTTAAAATGATGTTAGTAGATATAAAGAGATTCTAAGATGGTATAATAACCATTAAAAAAATAAATATCAATAATCAGTGTATATCTTTCCAATATTAAAATTATAAAAGTAATATAAAAAGAATTATTTTAAGAAATAATTATATTCTAAGAATATGAAGAGATGAATACCAAACTAAAGATTCAAGAATATGGAAGGTCATATAACAGAATGCTATGCAAGATTTACTGAAATTGGATTTTTGATCCGCTGGAGACAATGATATTATTTCTATGATTTATTATACTGGAGTATATTGTACAGATATTAATATATTGAATTTAACAATTTTTTTATGGAAGTAAAAAAGATAAAATATATAGTTAAATACATATGAAATTATTAAATAAATAAACTGGACCACTTATCCCAGAATAATACAATAATCCAAAATAATATTAGAAACATTCAAACAAAATAAAAATAAGTCATAAACGGAAAAAAACGGCTAATTGTCTGATCTGAAGTTCAATAGGACATAAGATTTAAATTCAACATCAGATTGAAAAAGCAAACTTCAAAAAACTTCGATCAAGACTTTGTGCAAGATTTTCAAAAACTCCCATCGGACTAATCATTTTAATCAGACACTTCATCAGAGGAATCAAGATAATCAGATTCAAGATAATCCGGATCAGAATCAGAAGGGGTTCCATCGAAAGCTCCCATGGGCTCCAAGTTGTTGATCATTTTTTCTTTGTAATGTTGAAGTAAGAAAGGGCAGACACAACAATTAAGAACATCATACACAGCCACTCCACTTGGCACGTTTCGCTGCTCAGAAAGAGATACTTTAAAAAGCAATTCCCTGCCAATAAGATGGCCAGCTGATTTCGTAATATCACGGATAGGAGAAATCTGAAACATCAGAAAAAGATTGATAGATTATGGGGAATCACTTAATCGATATTATCTGGTTTAATAACAAAGAAGATCATAAAGGAAACTTACATGACTGTACATTCTGATCAAAGACGACACCTTACTTTCTATTAAAAATGAAGCCACTTCATTTTCAATGATGAAACAACCTTTTGCCCCTTTCTCATCGACAACGTCTAAAAATACTCTGAAATTGGCTGCATAGGTAAGATTTTGGCCACACTTTCGACAAAAGACATCGAAATAGACACCACAAAATTCACTGGAACAACGGGAACAATGTACCGAGTACCAACCCAAATCAGAGCGTATATTAGTTACAGTACCGATTGTCCATAAATTCAACACCTACAGAGAAGTACTTGATTTCAGAATAAAGATAATTATTAGACGTAGAAATTTATTGGTATAAAGTAAAATACATAACCTCTTCAAAATAAGACAGATGATTAATCGAGTAAACATCTCTTCCTGGACCACCCAACTCCCTTCTGCCAGATTTAAGAAGCGGAGAAAGAAATTTAGCACCATCAAAACAAAGCCTGACTCCTTTAAGGTTAAACCTGTTGGATGAAAACCGTTGGGGGGATTATAATTAAGAAGACCGAGGAAAATCAAACATAAATAATGTTTTAAATAAAATTAAACCTCCCAATAGAAATATGGGATCAGCAATATAAAAGTAATTAAGTTAAGCCCCTTCACCTTGCATAATAAGACTTAATTTCGTCCAAAAACGGGTTACAGATAACATCCGTAACAGGAGCTTGAGCAGAGACACACACTTCATCTAAATCAGAGCACAACATGACAAAATAGGAAATGAAAAAAATTCAAAAATTACAAATCCAACATGAAACAATGAATAAAGGTTCTTCTTAAAGAAAAAACCGCAAATAAAGTACCTTTGAAAATATCTTTGTTACACAACTGAAGAATGACGACAAAAAATTTGCATCTACCGCTTTTACATAGCTGTGGATATTCCCCGAGTTTCTTTACATAAGGATTGGACAGCCGGCACACCAATCTATTGTTCCTGGTTATTTAAAGAATAAGTAGGTTGACATCGAATTAATAATATTCATCAGAATTAAAAAAAACATCAAAAATAGCAGATGGTAAATTGGAAAAAAAAGCAGGAGAGGAATATTATTACTCCAAGTCTTGAAGCATGATTTTCATGCAACCGTCACTGTCAAGACGATCATCAAAGTCCACAACGCTTCCAATCACGTCTGCAGTGTATTAATACAAAATCAGAGGAAAAAAATAAAATAAATAAATTCATTAGTCATAGTAAAGGGACAAAATATAACATAGTATATAGATAAATTACATACCAAATAAAGGACCTCCACAAAAAGTAGAGTAGCCAATGATATCAGGAAAAGTCTTGAAAAGGAAAAATGACTCATTGAATGATGAATCATCAGTAATGGAAATTAAAGTTTCATCAACAAATATTAACATATAAGGAGTTGCAGTCATCTCGTTGGATTTGGATTTTTCAACAACATTAAAAGCTCTGAGGTGGTAGATATTCCCTTCCAAGAACAAACCTTCAAATTTTGGGTACAACATTTTAGAGACAGAAGCTTGAATGGTGTCACCCTAGAAAATAAACATACACAGGTATAATATTCACAGATCAGGACAACTTAAAATTCAAAATTGTTGGAATTGATAACAGAATCAAGAAAAAAACTCACATCTTTATCGACCAATAAGAGTTCCACAGATTGGATTAGCAAATCAGGCCCCAATGTAGTCCAAGCCCTGCGAAGCCTTACGCAAAGAAGTGGATCTTCAGAATTTGGAGAAAGCAGAGAAACTGAAGTGAACATTTTCAATGATTAGGCAGTTTTTAGGTCTGAAGAATTGTTGGAAAAAACTGCCGAAGAAAGAAAAATAAGGAGAATGGAAACTTAAGAGTTTATTTAGGGTTGAATTAATAATAATTAATAATAAAGAAAAAAAAACGGTTAATATATTTTTAATCCCAAATTTTTATATATTAAGAGAGTAATTAATTATAGGGTTGTATATTATAAAATAGTCAATTTTAATAATCAAAAATCACATTATAAAAAACAAAATTAAACAATTGAAAATGAGTAGGAAGAGAAGAAAGAAAATCACACTAATACTAAGTACAAATCTATAATAGAAGTGCTGATAAGGATACAAACAAAATAACATTCTGGTAAGTTTTAGGATACATCATTCACAAAAGTTTAAGAACATCATAAAAATGGGCGGGAAAAACATTTAAAATAGAGGAATATCTACGTTCTTTGATAAATCATACAATGGTAGATACTTTAGCTTTTACACCGTATATTTTGATGTACAGAACAGGGAAAGGATTAATGGCCAGAAGTTAAACATTCCTTCAGTTTTACTTGATCTGCAACATTGAAAATTGAACTCCTCAATTGGGAAAGGATTAATGCTCATAATGCCTTTATGAAGTTGCAGCAATTGGCCATCATCTTCAAAGACTTAATCATTGAAAGTTGCAGCAATTGGCCAGCAATTGAACATGAATCCTTCCGAATAAGATGTTGAACCTCAGAAGGAACTGAAGCTTGAACAGAGGACACTGGAATAACACCTCCTACAAACGGATATGTAACCTGTTAAATGAATAACACAAAATTATGAACTGAACATAAATAACGATAAATCTGCTACATAAATAACCCAAAATTGCATAACTGTTATGAGAAAGGGCAAAATAACGTATAGACGATCAAGATTAGAAGTTCTAGATTAAATCAAAACTTTTCAGAATTTGGCTTGAATGATTTGGATGAGCCGTCAAGATTAATTGAAATCATGATCAACATTAAATAACTCTAAAGTAGAAGGGATTTCAGAATCACCGTTCCTTTTGCATTTAAGGCAAAAAAGATTACAAACTCTCCAAGTCTTCTTGCTATATCTGCAAATGGTGCATCTGCAAATGGTGAATAAGAGGGCTAGATTCAAATGTACAAATTGAAAAAAAAAAAAAAATAACAACACAGAAGAGGATTAGAGAGAACAATATTAACGCGTGAAATCTTATACAAACAGGCTACCAGATCCTGAACATATGAATAACACAAAATTATGAACTGAACATAAATAACGATAAATCTGCTACATAAATAACCCAAAATTGCATAACTGTTATGAGAAAGGGCAAAAATAACGTATAGACGATCAAGATTAGAAGTTCTAGATTAAAATGTAAACTTTTCAGAATTTGGCTTGAATGATTTGGATGAGCCGTCAAGATTAATTGAAATCATGATCAAAATTAAATAACTCTAAAGTAGAAGGGATTTTAGAATCACCGTTCCTTTTGCATTTAAGGCAAAAAAGATTACAAACTCTTCAAGTCTTCTTGCTATATCTGCAAAAGGGGCATCTGCAAATGGTGCATAAGAGGGTTAGATTCAAATGTACAAATTGAAAAAAAAATAAAAAATAACAACACAGAACAGGATTAGAGAGAACAATATTAACGCGTGAAATCTTATACAAACAGGCTACCAGTTCCTGATTTCAGTTTGCTGATACAATGATTGACGTCTGCCAAATAAATTGAACGGGATGATTACCATAATATGAACTTGAAATTACAATAGGAGATTACTGATCTTAAGTTAATAGGAAAAAAATAGAGAATCAAGCATCAAGACAGAAACTTGAAAAATCGATAAGGAAAAATATACAATCGCTGAGATAACAAAAATAGAAGAATACGACAAAAATTGAACTTGGTACATACCTGGAAGTTGGAATGAAAGGATCAAATAGTCTTACACACGAAACTAAAAAAAGCTAAATGATCTGAAAAAATCGTTGTGGAGTCTGAGATGCTGCAGCAGAACAATTCAATGCAACAAAGAAACAATAATAATCGAGATAGAAGAAGATCAGTAACAGCTCGAGATATAAAACAAAATCCAACGGACATTATCTGAACTCATTTCCAATAACACGGGAAGTAATAAAACGGGAACAAAAATCTCATCATACCCAAAAGCATAAACAGAAAACAAAGGACAAACTATTGAATTGAAATCGGAATCGAAAATTATGGAATTATTAAGTTTTGCCTGAATGGGATCGTACCTTGCTTCAACATTTTTGCCTTCTCTCAAACTCACCCGAGCTCCGCTGGAAATGAACGCAGAAACTGCAATCCGAAAGAAAAAATACACAGAAAACTTGAAGACACTTACGGAATGCAATTCAACACAGGAAATTAGAACAAACCTGAAGAGCCTCCTAAATTGGGAGTCGATGTAGGATGAGAATTAAAACCTGAAAAAAAAAAAGAAGATTCAAACAATAATCTAAATTGAATAGTTTGATTCGAAAACTAAAAAAAATCGATATACTCAAAAATCTCCTTAGAGATCAGCGAAGAAAAGGAAAAAGAACATATCTTGAGCCAAAACACTAATTCGGATAGAGAAGAAGATGAAGATTGAAGGAAAAGAGAAGGGAGAAATATTGGAAACTCAGAATGGAGAAGCGGAAGAAGCGGATCGAAGAATTAATTGTGTGATATTTGACTGAATTTAATTTTTAATCTTGATTTTAATTTAGAAATAGAAAAGAGAGAAATGATTTCAGATGGGTGTGAACGCAAATGAAATTGAAAAAAAATTAAGCATTTCTATTGGACAATTAGTTTTCAATTTCACCTACGTGGCAAAATTGGTTGTTCCTATTGGCTAATTGGTTTTTAGGTTGTTTCAGGATTTATATATTATTAAGATTTGAACTTATTATTTTGAGCTTTCACTTTATCAGTCAATTTTTATTTATTGAAAATAGACACTAGTCAATTTATGAGACGTTATATCTTGCACCTTAGGTACAAGATCTTCATCTTCCGCCAAGCCCATTATATAAAAATAAACATGCAGCCCAATTTCATTGCTTACGTCATACAATACATCATACACACTCCAATAAACCTCCAAATTCTCTGTTACGGTTCCACCGCCCTCAAAAGTTCAAAAAAACTCTCGCTCGTTCCACCGCGCTCCGGCACCGTTGGCCGTCAAACCGAAGCTATTCTCCACCTGCTCGAGCCGACTCAGATATACTTCTTCGTCTCTTCCTCCAAGCTTCAATATCAGATAACCGTTGACGGTGAAACTGAATCAACTATGCGGCTGAACAATATAATTGGAATCAACTCCGGTGAACTACGTCGCAGCTAACCTTCAGATGGTCGCCGGTGAAATCGAATCAACGCCGCGATTTGTCTGATAACCCTAGATAATTTCTTTTTGATAATTACATGAAATTTGTAACAACGATTTGTCTTATAACCCTAAGTAATATTAGGCTAAATATTAATTAATTAGTATTGATAAATATAGTTGTTTCGCCTTCTTAGATTCTACTACATTTTGAACTTCATCAACATTCGTCATACATTTCATCTTCAAGTCACGATTTTATTGTGTTTATGATTGAGATGCAACTACGCATTTTGATGTATTACTGATAATCGACTTGGTAGATAAAACACTGTGTTTAACAATATATGTTGTCGTGAATCGAACCTAGATTCAATCATTTATGCGAGTTAATAATCTGTTTTCAGTTTGATTATTGTGTGAAATATTAGAATTATGTAGTAGAACCCCGATTACATTATATTATACCACAATTAATAATCAGTTTTCAGTTAGGACTTAGGTATGATTGGGTTTTCGAGGGCTTTTGCTATTGGGTTATACATGGATAAGTTAATTCACATTTTTTGATTTCTTATCTAAACAATACATTCAATGACAGGTTTAGATTTGATACATCAATTTTATTTGGTTCAGAGTTTTTGAAGTTTGAGTTTATGAAAGGAGCTTATGTCGATTCACGGAGGGATATTATTTGTAAACTAGTGAATCATTAGCTTAAAATCTTGTTTTCTTTTATTCATGAAACTGTGTGAGATTTTAAGACTCTGTGTATTTCTAATACAATATGTGAAATAGGGAATTATCAACTAAGTTTTTTTTAATAATTATTCTTAAGGTCGCCTGTGTGAGATTTCGAGACTCTGTGTAAATTATTCGGTCATCAAGTACGTAGTATATTTGTTCTCTAATCTTTATCTAAATTATTCGGTCATCGAGTAGTATATTTGTTCTCTAATTTTCTGTTCACCCAAGGTACTGCCCTTTCCAGATGGATTAGAAGTCACAAGTATATTGCAAAGTAACTGGTTGTAGTAATTTCTCATATAAAATCGTTGACACTAGTAATTTTCTTGTGTAATAAACCATCAAAGGAAAAGAAAAAGACTGACTAAATCCATTGAAGAGGGTGCTGCATTTCTCATTTTTTTCCAACTCGAGATTATAAAGTGAATATAGCATTTAATGTGTACTGTGTGGATGCTGCTTTAGTTTCCTATTTGTTTCATATCACCTCTAAAGGGTTTCGGTTTGGTTAATGGTTGCAAATCTTTGTCTACAGAATTGAGCATAATGTGTTGTGTTGTCATTTGTCATGTTTTATATACTTCTGAGTCATCTACTTATTTAAACACTCTCATTTCTTATTAGAGTATCTTCTTATATGTTTCAATTTTGAAGTTTGAGTTTAGCATAGTTTGAATTTGAGATTTTCTCATTCCTTCTCATATGTTTCCGTTTAATAAACTTCAATCTGTTGATTAGCCAACTGAGCAATGGTGCTTTGGGCATTCTCCATAAGAAGAATGTAGGTGAACGAAAATACGAAGAGGCTATCAAGATTGGTAGATGAACGAAAATACGAGGAGGCTTTTAATTCTGCCCTGCAAAGGACTGATGTAACTCTTGTTTCATGGTTATGCTCTCAGGTTCGTTTTGTTTTTGCTGTTATGACTCAATATACATTAAAATCTGCAGTTACCTCTTAAATATACAAATTTGTTTGGCTACTATAACCTCATTTTGATCGCCTCATTACAGGTTGAACTATTTCATATATGTCAGTATAGTAATTTTCATACTTCATATCTAAAAATGTCATATTTCATATATAAATATGTCATACTTCATATATCTCAGCTTTCATATATAAATATGTTATACTTTATATATAAGTATGTCATATTTCATACATCTTAGTGTAATGTTACTTGTAATGTTTTTAATTTTACACATTATTAATTAAAGTTCATTTTGAATTTAACATCCCTATTATAACGATGATTTTGCACATTAATCAATATTGATCACTATAGTTTGTATTTTTTATAACTATGGTTTGTATTTTTTTGCAGAACACTACTTTCTTGAAAGAACTTAGAGTCAGATATGCGGCTTTTGTAATATTGATGAACAACAATGAACTCAAGACTGAAGTACTGGATAAAGCAAAAATATTCACAACAATATTGATGAATGGTGTATGAAGTGATGGACAACAATGGTGTATGAACTCAAGACCAGAATGATGGATGATTAGTATATATAATTGATGGATGACTGATGATTGAATGATATATTGTTGATGACTTGTAAATGATTAATGGTAGATGTTGAAATTGATTTGTGAATCATTTGTAGATGTTGAAACGAACTTGTAGATGATTGATTTATGATTGGTGAATAATTTATAGATATTTGGTGAATGATATTGGTGGATGATTAATAGATGATTTGTTTATGATTGCTGAATGATATTTGGTGAATAATTGATTGTTTCATGTTTTGTTTTATTGTGGATGAATCAAGAATTCTTCTAAAACATTTAAGTACTTTGCATGTTTGTTCAAAATAAAAATGAAGGTTAATAATCTGGAAATTGGAGTACCACAAGTATGAAATTGAAGGATCATACTTTTAAAACTTAAGCATCCTAATTTCTTACACAAGGAGGGTCTTGTATCGAAGCAGCGATTAAAGGGGAGGGGCAGCGAACGATTTCCGAGGTCGGCGATCTAAAATCGAAGGCAGCGAACGATCGGTAAATTAGTATGCACTCATGTGTAAATTTTAATTTTTTTTTCATACTTCATTATTGTTATGTTTCATACTTCATTATTTTGCATTAAAATCTATTAGTCATTGTTCATTCTTATTGGTTCATGAGTATGTGTTTTTCATTGTTTTTACTTCATCTGGTAATTTATTATGTTGATGATGATTACTTGGTTGAGGTTTTTGCTAAACATGAAGTATCATTAAATATGAATATGAAGGATCATACTTTTGAAAATGAAGTTCAAAAAATGAAGGTCTTTCACAATAATGAAGTTCCAAATCCACTATCAAATACAATATCCAAAACCAATATATATTACAACTTACAATAATCAAAGGCCAAAATCCCAAAAAGCAATATCTGTTTCAAATGATTAGAGTAGAGAGAAGAAAATTCAAAGTCGTGTACTCCATAATCTTGTAAAATTGGTTGAACTCTTTAATCTTCCAAACACACTATCTCTTACACTCCAAATTTCCATCTGAGCAACCTCGTCTATTTATTTTTCAGGATACAAAATGACAAATAACAGTTTATTTTTCAGGATACAAAATGACAAATAACAGAATGAGAAACTTAACCAACCTGTTACAAAAATGAAGTTCCAAATCCACTATCAAGTACAATATTCAAAACCAATATTTGTTACAATAATCAAAATCCAAAATCCCAAAACCCAATATCTGTTTGAAACGAACTCTTATAGAAAATCCAAAGTCTTGTTGAACTCTTTAATCTTCTAAACCACACTATCTCACTATCATCAAGATCAACAAAAATAGTAGCATCAATGTTAGAATAACATGAAGTATGAGAATTTAGAGTTCCATCATCAAGATCTACAACGTGATTCGACTCTATGTCATCTAAAAAACACATAAAGTCATAACTGTAAATTAAACTTAAATGAAAGTTGACATTTAACTTAAATGAAAGTTGATATATTACAAAATAAAGGTTGACAGAATAAAAAATAAAAAATAAAATTGTTGATTATATATATAAAAAACTACAGAGAAATTTCACAATTATAAAAAGTACCCTGGAGGTTATTGTTGTTTCTTTTGTGTGTTTCTGAATGTGGAGGCTTTGGAAAATATTGAATCACGTTTACACGTTTTCCTTAAAGAATATTTCGACCCTATAACAGCCAAGGTATCACGAAACTTCTTCTAGGATAAGACAATACCGCACTTGTTCTTTGGCGTAGAAACAAGTATACTATAGAATGTTTATTCGCTATACTTCGTTAACACAAAGCTCTTAATTTTCGTGGGTCTTAGAATCTGATTTTCAACACCCTTATATAGGTGTTGAAACACCCCTTTGGATAGTGAAAATACCCTTTCATGAAGGGCTGCACCCTTTGGGAAGAGTTGCACCCTTTAAGAATGGTCACACCTCTTCGAAATCACTTTCTTTAGGTGCCATGCATGCAATTTCGTGGCTGCATATTACAACCATGCAAACCATGAAATTAACATATATTTCATGCTAATTTACACACAATAAATCAACACCAACATTCACTTAACCAAACAATGATCCGTTATCACTTTTATACAACCGTGCACTCCGCACTTCGCCTAAATCATATTGTAGTGCTTTAGGATCATTACCGAAACTTTGTATGAATCCAATTACATTAAATGGACAATGATTTCACTTAAATCATCAACATTCCTCCCCCATTTAAGTGTAATCCTTGAATCACTTATGTTAACAATAACAGCCAGAATTATGCATAAAATGAAAATGTCTTGAAGATTGAATTTTCATCTTAGTGTTATATACAACTTATATATTCGAGAATCAGAGTGTCTTAAAAGATTGAACTCTTCAACCCATCTGAATACATAAAAGATAATACACACATAATTCCAAATACATTCTATAATGATTTCCGATACAAAATTAGGCCTTGTATCCCATCCATTCTTGAGTGTATATAGAGCTTAGCCACGACTCTTGAAGCTGCCACACTTCCCACTCATATAGGTGAATCATTTCTTCGTGCACCTGCAAAATGCACTTTATCAAATGATTCATTAAGAATTAACTTCAACCTTAACATGCAGGTTCAAACACATACCTTTGGGATAATTTCCATGTGTTTCAATCTCAAATATAGGCTTCCCAATTGAATTCTGGTTCTAATACAATTAGAAATGAATTTGGTATCCCATATTTGAAGATTCAAAGAGGCTTCAGACCCATCCCAATCACCGACTTTACTACCAAGTCTTTTGCTAATCCCTTGGTCAAATGATCAGCAAGATTATGTTGTGATCTCACAAAATCTATAGAGATTACTCCTTGAGTGATCAGCTCACGGATCGCGCTATGTCTAACGCCCAAGTGTCTTGACTTGCCATTATAAACATGACTATATGCCTTAGCCAAAGTGGCTGCACTGTCACAATGAATTGAAAACGCCGAAATAGGCTTTGGCCACAAAGGAATTTCATAAACCAAATTCCTTAACCATTCAGCTTCTTTACCAGCTGCCGCAAGTGCTATAAATTCCGATTCCATAGTGGAACTCGTAATACAAGTTTGCTTCTTTGAAGCCCAACTTATAGCACCGCCTCCGAGTAGGAAAACCCAACCAGAAGTAGAGGAATGATCCTCTATATTGGTTATCCAACTCGCATCAGAATACCCTTCTATTACCGAAGGATATCCGACATATGTCAAACCAAAGTCTTTGGTTCCCTTTAAGTATTTTAATACACGCCTAACAGCCTGCCAATGATGCGTGCTAGGATTACTTGTGTATCTACTTAGTTTGCCTACCGCAAATGCAATGTCTGGCCTTGTGCTAGTCATAGCATACATAAGGCACCCAATTACCTTGGAGTATTCCAACTGGGACACAGCAACACCCATATTGGGCATGAGTTTTACACTCGAATCATATGGAGTACTGACCGTAGAATAGTCATCACAATGGAATTTCTTTAACACTTTCTCAATGTAATGAGATTGAGTTAAAGTAATGGCATTGTTTTCACGAATGATTTTAATTCCTAAAATCACATCCGCCTCCCCCATATCCTTCATATCGAAGTTTGATGATAAAAATGACTTAGTCAAATCCACTTGTCTTTGGTCAGTACCAAAGATAAGCATATCATCAACATATAGACAAATAATGACTCCTTTACCAAAGTCATCGAATTTGCTATACACACATTTATCCGATTGGTTTAACTTAAAACCATTCGATAAAATTATTTCATCAAATTTCCGATGCCACTGCTTAGGTGCTTGTTTTAATCCATACAAGGATTTAACAAGTTTACATACCTTATGCTCATTACCAGGCATAACGAACCCTTCGGGTTGTTTCATGTAAATTTCCTCCTCTAACTCACCGTTAAGGAATGCTGTTTTTACATCCATTTGATGGATCACTAGATTATGTATTGCAGCCAAGGCTATCAATAATCTAATCGTAGTTATTCGCGCAACAGGAGCATAGGTATCGAAGTAATCAATACCTTCCTTTTGCCTAAAGCCTTGAATGACTAATCGGGCTTTATACTTGTCAATTGAACCATCGACTTTCATCTTTTTCTTAAAGATCCACTTGCATCCTAATGGTTTACAACCGTTAGGTAAATCAGCAAGCACCCAAGTGTTGTTTCCCATAATGGAATCCATCTCATCATTGATGGCTTCTTTCCAAAATGCAACATCTTGCGATTTCAAGACTTCCTCGTATGTTTTAGGCTCATCATCAACATGATAACTATACGAGTATTGAAATCCAACTTCGTCCCTTGATCCTTCAACCAGAAAGGTCTGGAAATCAGGACCGAACGATTTCTTAGTCCTTATCCTCGTGCCTCGACGAGGTTCAAGCGACTCAGGCTCGGGCAAAGTTAATTCTTTGCTTTCAGCCACCTTAGGCACCAGATCCTTGGTCCTAACCATTGATAAAAATCTAGTTTCATCAAATATGGCGTCCCTCGATTCTATGATAGAATGAATCGCTACTGAATCATTCGGCTCAATCACGTAGAATCGATATGCCTTGGAATGCACAGCATATCCAACAAAGATGCAATCAATGCCTCTTTCTCCCAAAGTTTTCCTTTTGGGATCCGGTAGTCTTACGACAGCCCGACAGCCCCAAACCTTAAGATAATTAAGGTTCGGCTTCTTTTTGTACCAAAGTTCGTAGGGGGTAACTTTGTTCCTTTTGTTAGGAACCCTATTTAATAAATAGCAAGCTGTTAACACGGCTTCTCCCCAGAATCCACTATTCAAACCCGAATAGGATAACATGGAATTCACCATTTCCTTTAGTACACGGTTCTTCCTTTCGGATATACCGTTTTGTTGAGGAGTATAGGGCGCAGTTATTTCATGAATAATACCACATGATTCAAACAAAACAGGATCATAATATTCACCTCCCCTATCGGTTCTCAACTTTTTAATCATGCACTCTTGTTGTAGTTCAACTTCAGTTTTAAATACTTTAAACTTTTCTAGCGCTTCATCTTTAGTACTTAGCAGAAATACATAGCAAAATCTAGAATAATCATCTATGAAAGTTACTAAGTATTTCTTATTCCCCAACGAAGGTGTAGCATGGAAATCACATAAGTCGCTATGCACAAGTTCAAGCATACAAGATTCACGTTGAACATCTTTAAAAGGCTGCCTAACGATTTTAGTTAGCATGCATGTATTACACTTATCTTCTTCTATGTTCATAGCAGGGATTAATTCAAGTTTGGACATATCAATCATGCGCTTATAATGAACATGTCCTAGTCTAGCATGCCACAATAATGAATCATTCACTTTAGAAGAAACCATAAGAACAGAATCATCAACTTTATTCATAATATTAAGCATAAACATCCCGTTACATTGGTATCCAAAACCGACAAATACACCATTCTTAGTCAATACATATTTATTAGATTCGTATACTTGTTTATATCCATACTTGGATAAAACACTACCGGATACAAGATTTTTCCTTATTCCAGGTACATGTAATACATCTAATAATACTAAGGACTTTCCGGAACTGAATTCCAACAACACTTCGCCGCGACCAAGAATAGGGGCTGTTGACTCGTTTCCCATGTAAAGCACTGATCCATCTACAACTGGTTCATACTTTTGAAACCAATGACGATCCTTGCAAACATGCTTAGTAGCACCCGAGTCAATCCACCATGCCACCGAATCATCCTGCACATAAAATGCTTCAGAAACTATAGGGACATAATTTAAATTTACATCAAAATTATGTATAGTAGTCTCACCTTGATTGGTGTCCGGACCCTGGTTATTAGACCTTTGTCCCGAGCGATTATTCATCGTTCCCTTTTTATTCTTGTTCGCACGACAATCACTTTTAAAGTGACCCGTTTTTCCGCATATCCAGCAAGCGCCCTTAGGCTTCTTACTCCCAGCATTGTTGCCGTTGTTGTTGTTGTAGGGACGCTTTGTCCCTCGGTTCTTATACGAACTCTCCCCTGCTTCCATCATATTGATAGTTGCAGACCTTATCGGTTCCTTGTCCTTGGGTTTTTCACCCTCTTGCGCCCTTAGAGATTCCTCTATGCGCAAGTGACTACCGAGTTGTACTAAAGACAACTCTTCCTTTTTATGTTTCAAGGTGTGTTTGAAGTCTTTCCACGACGGCGGTAATTTGTCTATAATACTAGACACCGAGATGGACTCGTCCATCTTCATATTATGTTGGGTAAATTGACCCAATATCCGGAGCAATTCATTATATTGCTCCATTACCGGCCTTCCGTCGCACATCTTGTAATTCATAAAATTACCAACTAGGAACTTCTTACTAGAAGCGTCCTCGTCAATGTACTTGGATTCAAGGCTATCCCAAAGGGCCTTAGCAGACTCCACATTTTGATAGATATCGAAGAGAGAGTCAGACATACCGTTTAATATATGCCCACGACATATATAGTCGTCATTTTCCCATTTGCAGCGTTTCCGAGTTTCCTCCGGCGATTCGTTGTCTGCTGCTTCTGGTTGTGGAGTACTTAGAACGTACACCACCTTCAACGTTGTTAGCAAGAAATGCATCTTCTTTTGCCACCTTCGAAAGTCTACGCCTTCGAACTTCTCCAATTTTCCGAATTTGCTGTTCATCTCACGAACCGACTCCATCGTTCAGAATAGTAAATATTCTTTAAGATTGTTGTTTCTTTTGTGTGTTTCTGAATGTGGAGGCTTTGGAAAATATTGAATCACGTTTACACGTTTTCCTTAAAGAATATTTCGACCCTATAACAGCCAAGGTATCACGAAACTTCTTCTAGGATAAGACAATACCGCACTTGTTCTTTGGCGTAGAAACAAGTATACTATAGAATGTTTATTCGCTATACTTCGTTAACACAAAGCTCTTAATTTTCGTGGGTCTTAGAATCTGATTTTCAACACCCTTATATAGGTGTTGAAACACCCCTTTGGATAGTGAAAATACCCTTTCATGAAGGGCTGCACCCTTTGGGAAGAGTTGCACCCTTTAAGAATGGTCACACCTCTTCGAAATCACTTTCTTTAGGTGCCATGCATGCAATTTCGTGGCTGCATATTACAACCATGCAAACCATGAAATTAACATATATTTCATGCTAATTTACACACAATAAATCAACACCAACATTCACTTAACCAAACAATGATCCGTTATCACTTTTATACAACCGTGCACTCCGCACTTCGCCTAAATCATATTGTAGTGCTTTAGGATCATTACCGAAACTTTGTATGAATCCAATTACATTAAATGGACAATGATTTCACTTAAATCATCAACAGTTTGATTATGAGCTAAATGTATGGTGTTATCTGTAATATTTCTACACATGTAATAGGATGTTTTGTAGTATTTTTGTTTCTGAAGGGCCAGAGGGTAAAAGTTAATTAAATACACAATCAAACTTGTTATTTTTGGATCATATTTTGCTATTTTTTCTTCTACAGTACCTCGACATGAACAATGATATGCATGTTTCTCATGTGAAGTCAAAACTGAAAAATCATTAAATTGCATTGCTGATTGGTTTTGATATGATAAATTGGTCATTCTTTTTCCCATATTTCTTTATCCCATGGATTATGTTACACCCATTTAAAAAATTGAGTTTAAAGCCATTTTGACTAAATTCTGGCAGTTAATCCACTAGCACATACGGAGTACATGGTAAACTACTAAGTCATTATTTTACATTAGCACGGTAAATTTGTGGGATACTAGAGATAATTTCTGGGATCGCAGAACTGGATTTCTCAAAAAAAAAAAAAAAGGATTTGCTGCATATCAATAATTCAATATAGTTGAGAGAGTCACACTGCTAACAAATTATATATGAAAGATTAAGTGAACTTGCTTCCAGAAGAAAATCATTCAAGTAAATACTTTTGTATGGTATGGATGAGGAAGACAAACTTACCTTTTTAAAATTGAAAAGTATGTCGAGCTCACATACATTAATTACTGAAGCACTTGTCCAATGTCTCCACGAAAACTGTCACATAATAGATTTCAGCCGACAAACATAACAATATATATAACTGAATGACATTTATTAACCGAAGGACAGTCATTTCATTCCAAATCATTAATAGATGGAGAAGAGTTGGAATGAAAAGGTCAAATAAAATGCATCAACATTACTATCTTATACAGTACATTAACACAAATTCATCACTCCATATAATAGATACACAAATATTTTCCACAGATCCAGCACGAATTATGCAAAATTACCAAAAACCCAGAAACACAACCTCAATCATTCAAAACCTAAGACTCGAGCCAACACATATACATTAAATACCTTGCATAAAGTCTAGCATCGCAGGCTCATTTTCAGCATCGTCGTACAAAAACAAAATATAGTGTTGCAAAGGTTTTATACACAATCTGCACACCCTACAAGTTCATACACAGTAAGAAAGGAATACTAATAGCTATTCGAACAAACATTTTCCGGAAAATGCGTAAATTCATAAATCAAATTACCGGCCCGAAAAGCGAGTCCACTTTAACGAAATTACCGACATTCTCAGCCCTACTGCACAGAACTGCAGGAAGCAGCACAGAGATCAAAACACAGTAAAACTCGATTCCAGAAATTACTAAAACAAACAAGAAATCGGGAAGGTGAGAAACTAGAATGCAATTCTGTAAATACTTTGAACTAGCTCTTGCTGCTTTTCCGCAGGCTAATCGCAGATCAGAATTGTGGCGGTTGCGATGGCGGTGAATCTCGGCGGTGGCGGTGCGGTAGAGAGAAAGTGAATAATTGGAAGAAAAAAAAACCCTAACTTATTTGACCGATAATTATATATAGTTGATCAGGTGTAAGATGTGCATCTTGCATTGGTGAGCAAGATATAAATTGCCCCAATGTATATAGTACTTCTGACCTTTAAAAATGGTTTTTAACTAAATTTATTAAATATGATATTTTTTTATGTAATGAGCGTGTTATTGTAATTATTAAGTGTAATTATTTATTAAATAATTTGTGTGATCATGAGTATTTGGTTAATATATTAAATAAAATGGAAATGACTAATTTAAATTGATACACAATTAAAAATGATAAATAAGACAATTTCAAAGTTGTGAGTTGTAAAATTATTATTTATAGATTATAAGATAAAAAGAGTTTTATTTTAAAAATAAAAATAATATTCTGTTTAAAAAAAAAGGTTTTGTATGCCCCTATCATATCATATAATTATTTGTCTGTAAAAGATTTAAGACATTTTTTAGATTTAATTTATTGTTTTATTCAACTCGATTTAATTCAATTCAACTTAATTCAATTGATTCAATCTTTTTTATTGTAAAATAAAAAATAATTTAAATGAATAATTTGATGTAAATAATCTACTTTATGCTATATATTATTTATATTTATTTTAAGGATATTTAATAAATATAAAAAATATTATTATTATTATTATTATTATTTATTGAAGAATATATTCTCCAATATTATTAATTCAAGTTTATAATTGATTCAACTTCATTCATTTCGATTGGATTAAATAAATTAAATCCAAATGAATTCATTCCTGAAATACAAAGTATACGAGTAAACATTATGTCGGGGATGTATTTGCAAATTGCAATTCCACAAGCAAGATAAATTGAAATACTATTTTCTTGTCCTGATGTTTGTAATTAAGCTGAATTTCAAGGGTCATTTCTGTAATTAATTATAAATTACAATTTGCTCAGCTCTACTATATGTTACGCTGCTGGTATTACTTTTAAATGTAGAAACCCTAATCGAGAAAACCCTAACTCCGTCACTGTAAAACTCTCCACTTCCCATTTACCACCACCATTACTACTCGATGAAGAAGAGACCTCGAGAGCCCAAACCCCTGATCCCCGCTCTCGCATCCGCCTCCGGGACAGCTCTCATCAAACACCTGGCCTCCTGCAACACCACCGTCAGATCTCAAGCCTTACGCCTCCTTCAGTCATGGCTCGTTTCCCAAACGGAGCAGCTCTCGGACTCCGACGTCAAGAAGCTCTGGAAGGGCCTCTTTTACTGCCTCTGGCACGCCGACAAGACCCCCAATCAGGTAGCCCTAATCGACCGCCTCACATCTCTGTTTCTATCTCTCCAGCCATCGCTTTCGCTCGAGTTCTTCCGCGGGTTTCTGGTTACCCTCCGGAGGGAGTGGCCTGGAATCGACCGGCTGAGGCTTGATAAGTTTTACTTGCTGATACGCCGTTTCATGAGGGCCTTGTTCGAGCTGATGAGGTTGAGGAAATGGGATGTCGGTGTCTTGGGGGTGTATTTTGGGGTTTTGGAGAGTGATGGGTTCCTTGCTGAGGATAAATTGCAGGGGAATGGGGTGAATTATCATGTGGCGTCTGTGTTTCTGGAGGAATTGAGTGCTGTCGGTTTTCCAGTCAAGAAGGAGGTGATTGATGTGATCCTGAAGCCCTTTTTTGGGGTGATGATGAGCGGTAAGGATAGGGTTATGTTGGGGAAGGTTAAGAGTTGTGTGTTTGACGAGCTGGCAAAATTGGGCAGGGAAGTCCTGGACAAGAGAAAGGCGGCTGTGGATATAGATGAAAAGGATGGGGATATGTTATTGGGGCTGGTAGGTTTGAGGATGGGTTTGTCTGGGATGTTCTATGAGGTGGGTTCGGCTATCGACTGCATTCAGGGTAACAGGAAGGTGGCATTAGGGTTGCATGTGGAGTTTCTGAAACTGGAGAAGGATTTGGAATCATCCGGTATTGAAATTGATATACCCGAATACAGTGATGAGAATGTTATTGGTGATTTCAATGAGGCGCACCAGTTGATCCCCAATGACTTTGTTGCTGTTAATGTTGATGTGGAAACAAAAGCAACGACAGGGGCTGATAAGAAAATCACTAAGAAGAAGAAGAACACAAAAACGGATGTGGCTGGTGAGAAGAAGAAAAAGAAAAAGAAGAGAAGTAAAGACATTGACAATGTAGTTTCTGAAATGAATTCCGGGATTGGGGAAGATAATGTATTGGTCACTACTAATGGCAGCAAGAATCCTGGACTTGATTATGTAGACAGTGACGAGGCTGAACTGAATTTGACCGAAAATGTGATTCTGAATCTCCAGAAGCAATTCGAGAAAGTTGCTGCTGATATCGATTCCAAGAGTGACGATGATTCAGATTTTTTTGATAAGTGTGTGAAGCTTAGTAAAAGAAAGAGATCAAAAGGCGTGGATGGGAAAGAAGGGAGTAAAAATCCGAACCCAAAAGGGATAAGGGATGGTGGGGTTGACGCTGCCGAAAAGAGTGGGGAGAAGAGTGCAAAGAAGGTTAGGTTTTCCATGAAGAATAATTTGTTCTGGAAGCCCCAGACTCCTTTGCCCCCGGAAAGTCTGAGATTGCCACCATCCACCACCCCAAGGGGCAGCGCATTGAAGAAGGGCGTCCTTCCAGGGCCTGTTATTGAGACACCATCTGCTGGGAAGAAGGGAAAGAAGAAAAGGGTTCAGAATAAAACAAAGAGTGCTGCTTCCATGATGAAGAGGCGGAAAAAGATGCAAACACGGTCGGCCTGATTGTTTTCAGGTTGTGAGATTATAATCATTTGCCTTTATCGTTTTTCTTTTTATGTTAATGTTATGTTCAGACGATTTGAGTATTCACTGTTTTTTCATGATTTGAGATATTGGGAGTTGTATTGTGGGATTATACTGCAGAACTACTGTGAATGGCTTGTAACGAGTCTCTTGCTACAATAGTCAGTTTGGGATTGCATTCAGTTTTACAATGCCAGTAACATACTTGGGTGTTAATTCAGTACTTGTGAACTTGTCGTGTTGCATTTATTCCCAGTTTTCCTGTATTTTGCGAAAATGGAACATATTTTGCGAAAATAAAGTTTCCTGTATTTTACAATGCCAGTAACATACTTGGGTGTTAATTCAGTACTTGTGAACTTGTCGTGTTGCATTTATTCCCAGTCAATGAATGTTAAGGGCATATAAGTAGTATGGAAGAAGTCTGAGATAACTAATCTAGAACAGTGTCTTTATGTATTTGAGTTCTGTAGGGACTTAATACCATTGCTAGGGACTTAATACCATTGCGAGATGCTATATTTATTTATCGTAAACAATATTTTTTACCCTATCGTTTGAAACATGGAGACCAATAGTCTCCATGCAATTTCGATTAAAGCGACACTCCTCAATCCTCATACTTCATCGACTCTGACATATTGTCGATCCCATGGAGTACAATTTCTTGTTCGAATGAGATGATGTCAAACCTCATATTATATTGCCAAAGAAGAAATTGAGTATTGCGATTTAACATCGATAGGTCTTACTTCATGCTTTTTATCTTCAAACTAAGCTCTGGTACCAAACATGAGCTTGCACTGAAGCTCCCTTGGCCAACTTGAGAAAATAAAATTTTCTCTTCAAGTGAATGCTTGTCAAGGTTTTGGACACAACTTCTCTAGAAATTCTTGCACCTCCTTTGCCGACTTTGCTTTCAAAGTTTCATAGGTTAAAGAGTTGGAAGCATAAAGGCCAATAATCGCCATGACTTTTTGATTAAGCAACAAACTCTGTTTTCTTTTAATGAAGAAGAATCTTTTTGGTACTGTATTGTCTTTACTTTTCCTCAATCAAGAAAGCCCCTCTCTGGAAACCCACTTCATATTAATCGACAAGAAAAGACGCACCTAGATATTTCTTCTTCCCCTGCATCTACCAATCCCGCAGCCACCAATAAACGCCTCACACCTCCCTCCGAGACGACATCGACGATGAATAAATCAATATAACTCAACTCATCATCGCAACCAGTTCATCAATAGACCTATTTTTTATTTACAATTCATTTTTAAGGCTATGATATGCAGCTATCGTTAGAGATCAAGAATTTCGTTAGATATAGCATTTCGGCCAAAAGAGCTCAATCTTCCAAAGGGAAGGGTGTGAAGGTTCAGCCGAAACGAGAAGTCGGGTTCACTAACCCTAACCCAATCTTACTCCTACTTTGACCTTCCCCCGAGACTCCTAAAAAGATGGAACTATATTTCCTTAGGAATATTATCTCGGCCAGAGGTACTCAATCTTCAAGACAAGGAAACTCATTAGATATTAGAATCATGATGTACACTTGACTCACAACTACCCGGTATTTGAAAAAAACACCCTCCGAGATCACTTACACATTACCCCAACCGGATAGGGAATCATCAAGAGCATGAGAGGTATAAAATCCAATATCGACTCCCAAGTCTTCTAGGATCATGCGGCATGGGCAGTTGGTGCGTACGGCTGACTCTCGGCTCTTCAACTATCATAGTGTTGGCCACTTCAACTCACGAAGAAGAAAGAGGAATTTTCGGCTTCTTATCCACCAAGTGATCCGAAGGGAAAGAAAGTAGCTCGAATCAACATGGACTATCGAGAAAAATCTCATCAACCTCCTTGTCCTCGACCAAAGAAGTCATGGAAAGTGTATGCGGCACGACCAACTCTTCCAACGAGAGAGAGATACCCTCTAACCCATCCTCATCCCCGGTGTCGTAGATTGGGATATTCTCAATCTCAATAGAGGTATCGATCATCGACGACGTATGTATCTCCTTCTTGATCATAGAAAGCATAAGCATCCCATGGGTGAGACACTTCCTCGTTACTCAAGCCGGGGCCTGGGTGCAAAATCACTCTAGGTACCCGCTCTTTGGTGGAGAACTTATCAACACAATCTAGAATGACATCCAGGATCAAATGTTCCATCTCAAGCTCAATCAAGTCTATAAAAAATGTCTAAAGAAGGAGAAAATGGCATGAGAGATTATGATGCCTCTCGAAAAAAGCGATAAATGAATACCTCAAAAATATCATCTCAGTTAGGATGTAATACTATATAAGCCTAGCTTTTGTATGAACATCTTATGATATAATTAAGATTCATTATGATCTAATGTTTAAATTGCATTTTTATATTTATTATATATATTAATGCAATTGTCAAAAGTAATTTATGGTGACCCCTTGGAAATTGTCTACTGTGCGTAAGAGTGACGACAAAATGTGTTTTATTAAAATGTATTGATATAGTGAAGTCAAGATATTATTCTCGCTTCGACCGGCCAGGATATTACAAAAATATTATTGTTGCCTCTGTTTCATATATGATATAGTATATACTACTTTTTTTTTTTCTATAAAAGCACACGCACACATATCATATATTTTGTATCCAATACAAAAAACCATCCTTATAATTTCCATTTTCTCTTGAATGAAATGGATGATCATACAATTACCAACTTCCAAAACCACAAAACAAAACAACCAAACCAACTACATGTTGAAAAACAAGAAGATGATGATGATCACAAAGACGACATCGACGCCCTGTCCCTCTCCGACGACTTCCCTCTCAAAACCTCCTCCTCCGACAAAAGACGATCATCCTCCGAGCCATCCGAGTTCTTCGAATTTTTCAACGATCTGACGAGGGGCGTCGAGATGTCGCACGCGGAGGACATTATATTCCGCGGCAAGCTCGTACCCTACCGAAACCACCAAATCCTCAAATCCCTCTCCGTAGACGACACCGCGCGGAAGACCTTGGGCGATATCCGGAGGAGTTTTTCCAAGAGCTCATGGGCCACATCCCAAGGGTCCATGTTGAGGGCTTCGTCAAAGCCGAGGTGGTTTGTTTTGATGTCCGGTCCGGTGAAGCTAATTCAGCCGGAAATGGATCTCCGGGACATTAAGAGACGACGCAAGCCGAGGAGCATGTTCTCGAATACGGACACAATAAGTACAAGGAAGAGCTTCTGGAGTTTCGATTTGCTCAGGGTATTGAGTTGCAAAACTCATGCAACTGTGGCGGTCACAAGGATGGAAGAATAGTCATAGTCATACTCATATATTACTACATTCCAAATTCCAATCCATTCCATTCCATTTCATATATATGTGGAAAATATTAATTAATCAATAATCCCTAAAAAAGAATTGTCTATTTTTAGTTGAAATACTTAAAATTGATGGGTATTTCTGTTTGTAAATTACATATACATGCATACATTAATTTAAAATATAGTGTACATATCAATATTATATCAAGTTCATGTCATGTTATAGCCGAGTGGTAAAATATGTGGTGATGTGGGTGTAATTTTTCGACGACGTTCGAACCTTAAATGAAACAAATTTTCATTCAAATATTATGAAATTTGTTTTGGGGCGTGAGACATGTTGGCTCTCTCCCACATGTGTTTGCTACTCGGGCGTGAAACCATTTTTTTTTAGTGTTTTTTGTTTTCAATTTTGTGAAGTAAAATGAAATTGATATTATGTTTTAGCCTCGATCACATTGGCCTACTTTCCTATATATATATATATATATATATATATATATATATATATATATATATATATGTGTGTGTGTGTCTGTCATTTGATAGTGTGCAACAACATAATACATTTTGGCTTATAATGAAACTTTGCTTACAGCCTAAGAATAATATTTGAAGTGATGAATTTAGGCCTTTCTTTTATTTATGATGATGTTGCATTCCGCTCTTTCTCTGGTCTTTTACTATGATGATTGTTGCTCATGTTTTGTCTGAAATCAATTATTGAAAGTCACAAGAGACGTTAATGTTGGCATTCATATCATGACAATATTCCAAATTGATCGATCTAGTTGAAAGGAAACCGGCCTCTTAGGCGGATTACGCCAGTGCTAACTAGCTTAATATTTTCTTACTTTTTTTTTTCTTGATGTGATCATATAAAAACAAACTATAATTGAATATATAAAGTTGCTAATTAAAACATAAAATGTGTTGTATACTTTTTAAACTTTCTGGCGTCTTTTCAAACTGCATTTAACAAATTTGCAAATAAAAAATACTTTTTTTACAAATAAAATATGCATTATCTTTGAAACATATGAAATGGTGTATAATAATGACGTCATTTCATATGCGTCACATTCACGCAAATAGAAAAGTGATGCATCCATCCATCCCCAAATTAACCATGAGCTGGTATCATGGTTCTAAAAATCCCCGCCTAGCTCCGATTAATCCACGCCTAGGCTCTAGGCTGTACTCGATCGCCTCAATTTTAGGCTCTAAGGCCATCTCCAACCGAACGCAAAAACTTAAACTCAAAAATAAGTTTTATTTTAAGTTTATAGTAATTTGACTCTAACCGAACTCAAAATTAATTTAAGTTTACGTTTACAGTAATTTGACTCCAACCGAGAAACTAATACTCTAACTTAAAATAATTTTTTTAAAATATTTTTCTTATATAATTATTTATACTATTTATATAAATAATCAATATCTTTACAAATTTACAATTTTATCTCATAATTTTTTAAATTAAAAAATATAATTAATATTATTTTCAATTTAAATTTTCAAACATAATAAATATAAATAATACTAAATAAAATATTATTTAATTATTAAAAAAATTACATTAAAACACACAAAAAACTTATTGTTAATTATTTTTGTTTTTTTAATTGGTAGCATTTTTTTAAAATATCTTGTTTATTATTATTTTATTTTTAATGTTAATTATATAATTTAATTATTTAATTGTATTTCATATTGTGATATATATTTTTATTTTATTATTAAAAATATTTTTATTAAAAACTATTTTAATTATTAATGATATAATTATTAAAAAAATTACATTACAAAAGATATTAAATAAGATACTAAAAAATAATTGATAAGTTTTTTTATTAATTTGTAAAAAAAAATAATCATTTTATAAATAAAAAATAGTTTTTGGTTTGAGTTTACGGTAAACGTAAATATAAGTATTTTTTGTGTGGGTCCCACCTATAAACTAATAATAGGTTTATGTTTTGGTATGGATTGGAGCATTTTCCCTACTCCAAAATAAGTTTTTGGTATCGGTTGGAGATGCTCTAAGCCCCTAACCCGCCTAAGCGCCGCTTAAACCCGCCCAGACCCGCTTAAATCCGCTTTGGATCGCCTAAGTTCAATTAATTCCGTCTTTACTTACTTCGACGGTTCTCGAGCAGATTTAACTGAACAATCAAATTAGATGCAAATCTTGATAAATAAAATAAAATAAATGATGTTATAATAAATTTTGAGTTACGACACCAAAATTTGAAAAAAAAATTAAATATATAATGAAAATGATCTAAAATTTTAAATTTACAAACTATTTTGATTATATTACTATGTTAAACTTGTGATTAATACTATATTTATTTATTGATTATTTTGTTCAAAATATTAATTTATTATGCATAAAAATATTTTTAAAATATTATATTATTTAATTAAATATAAAAAAGTAAAACGATTAATCCCCGCCTAGTCCCCGATTAATCCCTCTAGGCGCTAGGCCCTACTCACCGCCCGACTAGCGCCTAGCGCCTTTTAGAACCTTGGCTGGTATATATCACCACCATTTTTTTTGTATAACTCACCCCCACTTGCACTTGGTATCAAAGATCAGGGTTTGTAGCTGGTGGTAAATGCAAAGCATTTGAAAAGTATTTACAACTTCCCCGTGTTGATTACCATTATACTACTATAGTAATAAGGACGCCAATATAATGTTCCAACGAGACGTGACTAATTAAGGTTTGAATATTCGAATTTATACCAAAATACTCCTATTTTATTCAAGCATTTGAATACTCAAATTCATTGAAAATGATAAAAAATAAGAATGGAAACAATTTACTTGTACAAATTAATTAATTTGACAAAACGAAATTAGAAACTTCTTTTTATTATGGAATTTGAAAGCATTGAATTCAATGTTTGACGAAAAAAAATCAACTTTGACCACTTATGTCTGTTGTTGTGAGACATGAGTTCCTTTTTCAAAGTGGAGAAAAATACAAAAATAATAGTAGTATGCATTAAACAAATAAAAATTTAATTTTTAGTTTATACTTTTAATGAATAGTCATCTCTAAAATTGATAGGCTTTCCTGGAATATAGATTTTAATATATTTATATCAATAATTTTTAAACAATATTATTTAAACAATAAAAGCAGCATAATTTTAGTATTTTTTATTTCTAAATCATTATAAATGTTATTTTTATGTGTCAATTACAAAAAAAAACAATATTTTAAAGAAAGCTTTGAAATTAATAAAAGCACGGGTACCATATTCCTTCATTTTATACGTTCATATTGTTGTTCATGTCTATATATAAAGTAATTTTATGAAATAAAATATCAACTGATTATAAGAAATATTTATCAAGAAAATGATAAAAATAATGAATATTATTGTCACGCCCCGTTTTATTTCATTTAATAAAAAAAATACAACTATAAATTTTAAAAAAAACCAAGGGCGGAGAATTTAAAAACTTGGACTCCACGTCGACATTTGAAATTTCAACGTTAAAATCTTTAAATAATAGTAAATGCAGCGGAAATGATTAACACTTTTAACCCGTGCGACACACACTAAAATAAATGAACTCATTAATAATTAGTACAAATCACGGCACAGAAGCATCCTCGGCTACTCCGGTTGAATCAATCATGTCACCTGAAAATCATTTATGTTAACAAGGGTCAGTCCACTGACTGGCAAGTAAACATGCATACTATATGCTTTAATCTTTTCATTTGTCGTCTTATCTTAATTTAGACGTTGCACTTTAATGCAATGTAACTCCTGGACTTAATTTAACCTTAGATCATAAACTTGACTAGAAACCTTACGGTAACTTTATTTCACGTTAACCTCCGAAACGTGACTTAACATTTAGACGTTTATCACGTTAACCTCCGAAACGTGACTTACGTTTTATACTCACGTTAACCTCTGAAACGTGACTTAACATTTAGACGTTTATCACGTTAACCTCCGAAACGTGACTTACGTTTTGACTATCACGTTAACCTCCGAAACGTGACTTACGTTTAGACTATCACGTTAACCTCCGAAACGTGACTTAACATTTTACTTTTGTTCTTTAATATTTTGACCGTAATATGATCTTCTAATGCAATGCATTCTTATATGTACTAATGTAATGCATTCTTATATGTACATGAGCTAATAATATGCACAAATTCACTTCAAGAACCATCATAAATATGATATACAGTTTCAACATTCAATCAAGTTAAAAGAACCATCCGCACGCAAATATCCATAACTAATTAATCATACCATGAGCACATAAGTATATATATATACACACATATCCGCACATATATTATTTTACCACTGTACATATAACTATATTATATACATATACTTGTTGCTGTTGTTGCTATTGTATATCGAAACCCACACATACATATAGCCTAGGCACATAGATGTTACATATATATATATATACACACGAGACAATCAACCCAATTTATATGTATATTTAATGGTCTACGAACACGCAAGTCGACATACATGTAAGCACATGCGCATGGATTCATAATTCAACAATCGTTGTCTATCATCATTAAATCCTAACACTGAATAATAATTATTTGGGCATGAATAGGATAACATCATTTGATAACAAAAAACCCTAGGTTCCAAAGTATAATCTAATTATATGAAATCTAAATCCCACTTGCCTGATTAATTTACGAGATCGAGATTACCGAAAACGTAGAGCATTCGGTTCTTCTTCTTCTTTTCTCGGTCCGATCGTCGTCTCTTTTCTCTTCTCTTTTTCTTTTCTTCACGGTCGCCTCTCTTCCCTTTTTTTTTTCACACCCCCCTCCTCTCTTTATTATTTATTGTTCTTTACTAATTATTTAAGTTAATATCATTAAGTTTACTTAGCCCATAAAATATTTAAGCTCGCTTAGACCATTAGATTAAGGGGGATTTTGAAAAAGGGTAAATATCTTAAACTGAATTATACTCTAAGACCAATCTTTACACTAATTATAAAGAAATAAGATTTACCAATAAAGCCCTTTTTAATTGTTGTACACTATGAAAATCCCCCATTATATGATTCTCTTCATTCAGTCTACTAATTATACACTTACCATATAAAGGTTATACACTACCAAAAAAAACTGTACCGAATTAAATACATATTGCACAAAATTGGTGTAATACACTGCATACATGAATACGTGAAACGGTTATCACAATTCTTCGATACAAAATTTCTTTCTGTGATTCTCTTGCCGGCGCAGTCGTCTACGTCTTGATAGTGTGAAGGATCAATCCTCGAAGCGTATCCTTTCTGTTAAGGTAAGTTTCTCCAATTTTCTCTGTTCTTGTTCGATATAGTTCAATAGATTACATTCCGGATTTAGGGTTCTTTGATTTGGGGACTGAATCTACAGAAAAGATGAAGTTAAAGTTTTGAATTTCCATAGTGTATTACTCGAAACTTTGATTGCATGTTTTAAAATTAATTTACAATTGAGTTGAATCTTCAATTTTTAGTTTTGATTTTTTTTGTGCTCCAGTACAACGAAAATCACAAATTTCAGTGTCGACCCTATCACAAAACTCAGTGTCGAAATTCAAAGGTAGTGTGTTGGTGAACTATAGCGGCAATTTCATCCTGATACAGAGAATGTAATGGGCAAAATCTTGTTTTGTTTTTTGTTTTGGGAAAACTGATACTCTAAACACATGCTTAAGTTGGTTTTGATTTTTGGTTTTTCAAGAAACCATAGATCCATACAGTGTCTTACCTTCTAGTATTCTTTTTGACATGGGGTGATGATGCTTAAGTTGGTTATTTAGTACTTTAACACTATCTATTTTGAATCAGGATTTGGGAACATGTCGCCGACAACTCGTTCCGATTCGATGAAAAAGAAGGGGCAGATTCGGGAAGCTTTTTCTGGATCGGCGAAGCGTAGTCTAGATAATGACTTCGAGGCAACTGTGTCTGAGGGTCAGACTCATATTAAAAAGGTACTGAAATCATCGCTTTATGAAAATCAGTAGTTGAATGTCTTTCGTTATCCAAACTCTCTGCTGATTACACTGTAGGTGGGAAAAAGTGCGGCAAAGAACATTAACAGGCAGGTGCCGATAAAGTCGCAAAAGAGGAAACGATTCAACGTGGGGATAAGCACTCCTAAAATTTCTAAGAAGCCAAAGGTATATGCCATATGATTATGGTTTGTATTCATAAAACCTAATCGTTATGAATTCTACTGTCTTTTAGGAGTCAGAATCAGTAATTGGAAGCGATGACGATTTCCAGTCAAACCAATTTAATCTAAAGAAAACAAAGCGCGTAAGTGAATGAATTAATTGATTTGTCTATTCAAATATTTCCAACTTCAGTCATAGAACTTAATAACAATGTACATAGTGTGTCAACGTGTATGACAATAATTCCTTATTTACCAGAGTGGAATAAAACTGGGAATAGGTCGTGGAAAGTTTGCTCGAGAGAGGTTGGCTGACACAAAGGTATGTCCAATATGCCTATCACTTTATACATGATCTGTTATCATATTGCATTGTTGAAAAATTACACTACTCCATAAATGATTTATCATTCATCCTGCCAAAAACACTGTGACACAGTGAATGGTCACACTGCCAAATAACACTGTGAATGGCCAATAACACTTTTACACTGCCAAATTTAGACCGTACACTTAACCCATTTTATCAGTGTTGGATTTCTTCTTGGTTAATGTATGGTATGCACTGTCACTTACACTATGTGGGTCATTCACACTACCAAAACCACTGTGATTTATTAGACAGATTTTAGTTCAACAACTTAAGTGATTCAATCGAACAATTGAGTAGTAAATTTTTCAACAATGCAATCTGTGTTTTGTTCTGTGGACCATCCACACTGAGAATAACACTGTGTTGGTTCCTGTTATATTTCCACACTGAGAATAACACTGTTGAGGAATTTTCATATTTTCGCACACATAGTGTTTACGATGTTTCAGAACTTATATGAATATGATACAGTGCCATTACGACTTTAGCAATTTCATCTTGTAGTGTAAGATACATTAGATTCTATTTTGAAAATAATGTGAATGCACATTACCAATAACATTTAAAAAATTTATTGACTGACGTGTTCTTGGTTGTGATTCGCAGAACTCTCAGTTTAGAAGCACCGTTCCTGAGTACAATGACAAAACAGGAAACCCTATCACAGAGGGTGTTAGAAAGATTATTTCCCAAACTCCATTTGGCCATCTATTCGATTTATTCTTCACCGGTAAATTGACTATTTCTAAGTCAAACAAACAGCTTAGCATGATTCTAACAGGTTACAACCACAAAGATGAATCCTTTACATTCGGAGATACACACGGCCGAATCTCTCTGAAAGATGTCGAAAACATACTCGGGTTGAGCAGTGTTGGAGAGTACATAGAAGAGAAAGGTACTCCACCTTCTGCGTTTGTGGTGGAAGCATTTGGAAATGGCAAGTCACCAATAAAGAAGTCGGACGTTGCTGATGCAATCAATCGAGAACTGCTCAAAGAGCCTGTGAGGGTTATTGATGTTCAAGAGAGAGATCAGAACTTAGCACGCCTGGTTCTGATTGATATCTGCATCAAGTTCCTTTTTGCCAATGGAATGGGTAGTTTAAGTATGAAGCATGTCCGAGCATGCGAGGATTTGAACGAGATAGGTAAATACGCATGGGCGAAGGAGATTTTGAAACACCTTCATGAGAAGCTGGAAGTGTACATGATCAAGAATTCTACTTCAAAGAACACTGGAGGATGTGTCTACATAATTCTTGTAAGAGTTGTCTATTTACAGTTTCTATTATGTTATGTTGAGTATGAGATTTTATTATATACTAATGACATTTTTCTTTTTGCAGTACTGGTTATGTTTGAAAACAAACATTCTAAAACCTATGGCTGGGATGGAGGATGCGTTGCCTCTAATTAAACGCTATGATTTGACCGTTTTGGAGAAGATGCTGAAGAAGACGACTTTTAAAGAATTATGTGTAAGTTGGACTCGTCAAACGACGGATATTTTAAATTAGTCCACTACATTAATCTATTATGTTATATTTTGTTTTGATTGGTTTGTTTTGTGAACCTGGCAGGCAAGAATTAACAGAACAGAGAACGATCAGTACGGACTGTCAATGGCGGATCTCAGAAAGGAAGTTGAAGATTCAAAGAGAGAGATTTTGATTCTGAAGACTAAATCTGAGGAGCAGGAGTTGAAGATTAAAAGACTCGAAGAAATTATCGAAAATTCGGTCTACAAAAGTGCACAGAGAACATGATACGTACCTCGTTGATGGATTGAGCGGAAGAAGAATAAAACGATAAACGGATACCTGGATAGATGGAAAATCCCCAAACTTCTGAACCTAATTCGTTGAATTGATTAGATTGAGAACCTAACCCCCAAAACGGAATTGACGCAGCTACTTGGCGATGATGAAGACACACGAACGAAGTATGTATGCTTCGTTGATTCGTCGGTTGATCTCTTTTGGCACAATCGAAAAGAGAACGGAAAAGAGTAGAGAATTGATCTCGCTAAAATATTCAATATCATAAAAGTTGTGTTTCAACAATAGGGTTCAAAGGCCTTTATATAGGCTGACCTAAAAATCAAAGGAAAAGGAAATAAAACGCTGAAATAATAAATCGTCCGTCGCGATTCCCTAATCTGAACGCATGTCGTCCGACAGATTTGGCTGTCGTCCGACATCACTTGTCGTCCGACAGAAATAGCTGTCGTCCGACATCTAGCCCGAAGTGAGAGTCGATCCTCGCGTTGATCCTCGGGTTCCGCAGAATATCTCCCCCGGCTCTTTGTCGTCCGACAGGTAAGAGATGTCGTCCGACATCGACCCCGAACTTCGGATTTCACCTCTGGTTGAGCCTCGTGTTCCGCAGAAGGTCGATCTTTGGTCCTCTGTCGTCCGACAGGTCTTGGTGTCGTCCGACACCAAGCCATTCTCGTAGTTGACTTCCTCGGCGCGTCCTCGGCTCACGTCTGACCTCCGTTCCGGCACATTTTTTGTCATCTCAGCCTGAAACTCATCCCCATCGGTTAGATCGGCCTCCTCGTATGCAATCATGTTGACAATGCTTGGCTTCTCCACTTCACCAATAGGTTTCTTCAACAGCTCTTGCGCCCATACTTCTTGGATCATCGACATCAAGCTTGCCTTGAACTTCTTGGCTCTCGAGCGCGTCACTGGTCCAGCTGGAACATGCACCGGGTCTTGTATGAACGACAACTCTGGGTGATGCAATCCAGGGACCGTTGATT
Source organism: Euphrasia confusa (assembly GCA_954870475.1). Taxonomy (NCBI): domain Eukaryota; kingdom Viridiplantae; phylum Streptophyta; class Magnoliopsida; order Lamiales; family Orobanchaceae; genus Euphrasia; species Euphrasia confusa. The sequence goes on from OX940969.1 coordinate 13,574,964, forward strand.
AGTCAAGGTGACCGTATTCAGGCCGGAACGACGAAGGGGCTGCCAAAACATGAGTCGGGAGTGTGCCAAGACGAAGACGAGGAGTTCGGTCGAGGTTTTGCCTTGGTGTCGGCCGACAAAGTGCCCAAAATCGATATTCTGGCGAACCCGAGGTGAAACACGAGTTAGAACCCGAATTTCGGGATGGTGTCGGCCGACACCTATACCATGTCGATCGAGATCTTTCACAAATTGGCAGCGACGGCGGAATTTTCAAGTTTCAGCGTTTTTAATTGTTTTTATTCCTTATTTCGAGTTTTAGGGTTTTGTTTGCCTATTTAAAGGCTTTTCTATTTCATTATGAACAACCAACCATGAATTGATAAATAAAAGAGTATGTTTTGTGAGTTTTACTAAATCTCTCTCGGGTTCGAATTCTATCCCGATTATCCAAAAGAGTTCAACCGACGAATCAACGAGTCAGTCAAATCTCGTTTGTGTGTCTTCATCTTCCCCGAGTTGCTGCATCGATTTCGTGTTGGGGGTTAGGGTTCCGTCCTTAATTGATTTCACGAATTCAGGTTCAGAGGTTTTGGGACTTCCGCCGGTATCTTTCTATCGTTTGTTCTTCGTTCTTCTTCTATCTTTCTATCCCCGACGAGGTACGTATCATTTGGTATCAGAGCTAGGGTTCGTATCATCTGGTATCATTTGGTATCAGAGCCCAGGTTTGGGTTTTCATATTTCGATTACGTAACCTCGTTTTTCTTTTCCGTTTCTTATTCTTTCTTCTTCCTTGATTTAAAAAAAAAAATTATTTTTTTATTTTCGAAAATTAATGTTCATGAACAGTAATTTTTATTAAAAAAAAAAAAAAATTTGTCCTCGATTATTCTTTTTATTGTTGTTCATCGTTCGTTCAACAATTTAGAGTTATTCTTTGTTTCGTGGATTTTTGTTGGAGCTGAATTCGACCGGTAAATTGGGGGTGTTCGATTCTTGAGAGAGAGAAGTGCGAGAACCGAGTATTGAGTGACTTACCATATTGAGTGATACACGAGAGTGGTGAGGAATTTTCTCTATTTGTTTCTAACATTTTTGCAGGATAGCTGACATGGATCATACCCAAGCTAAGCTCATCATGGAGAAGGCGATGGCACGGTTCGAAGGGTTGCTCAAATCGAAGATGAAGGTGGTGAATGAGCGACTCACCGCTTTAGAGGAGAAAGCTCATCGTGAAGATGCATGGAATCGAAGAAGTAGCGGCGGATACCGAGAAGTTCAGAGTGGCTATCATCGAGCCCGTGAGCTTAGTCGGGAGCGTTGTGAGGAGAGGAGGTCCAGAGCTGAGCGTTTGGACGACGAGAGGAGGTCCAGAGCTGAGCGTTTGGACGACGAGAGGAGGGCCAGAGCTGAACGATGGGACAAGTGTTGGAACAATATTGAGCGTAAGTTAGAGGAATGGGTACAATCGCCAATGAAGCCTGAGAAAGTGGCGACTGATGACGACGGCGAGAAACCAGAACCGAAGGCCTTGGTAGGGTCCGAAGAAGAGTCGGTCTTGGTGTATTCCGAGGAAGATTCGGCTTTGGAGGAGTCTGTTGAAGAGTGCGACGGACCGACACCGTCGGTTTCGGTGGATTCTGACACCGAGGAGGAGTCGGTGGGGTCCGACATTGAGGAGAGTTCAGTAGAATCCGAGAGGGAGGTTACGATGGATTCCGAGGAGGAGGTTTCGATGGAGTCCGAGAAGGAGGCGTCGATAGATTCCGAGGAGGAGGTTTCGGTGGAGTCTGGAGTGGATGATATTCTAACCATTGAGGAGCAGCCGACGTTGGTGATGAAGGAGATGATTACCACTAACGTTTTGTTTTCTCTACACTCTTCTACTCATTATGCTTTGCAGGAAATTCATGATGTCTTCTTTGACGATAAATCTCCTGGATTTCCACTACATCGAGGGTGTGAGCTGCAGACTGACATTGTTCTGAACTTGTTCGTGAGGGTGGTGTTCGACCCTGGCATCGACGTGGATTTGAGGACAAATCCTCTTGAAGAGGAGGGGAATGATGCAATCCAGGGACCGTTGATTAGTCAAGGTGAACGTATTCAGGCCGGAACGACGAAGGGGCTGCCAAAACATGAGTCGGGAGTGTGCCAAGACGAAGACGAGGAGTTCGGTCGAGGTTTTGCCTTGGTGTCGGCCGACAAAGTGCCCAAAATCGATATTCTGGCGAACCCGAGGTGAAACACGAGTTAGAACCCGAATTTCGGGATGGTGTCGGCCGACACCTATACCATGTCGGCCGAGATCTTTCACAAATTGGCAGCGACGGCGGAATTTTCAAGTTTCAGCGTTTTTAATTGTTTTTATTCCTTATTTCGAGTTTTAGGGTTTTGTTTGCCTATTTAAAGGCTTTTCTATTTCATTATGAACAACCAACCATGAATTGATAAATAAAAGAGTATGTTTTGTGAGTTTTACTAAATCTCTCTCGGGTTCGAATTCTATCCCGATTATCCAAAAGAGTTCAACCGACGAATCAACGAGTCAGTCAAATCTCGTTTGTGCGTCTTCATCTTCCCCGAGTTGCTGCATCGATTTCGTGTTGGGGGTTAGGGTTCCGTCCTTAATTGATTTCACGAATTCAGGTTCAGAGGTTTTGGGACTTCCGCCGGTATCTTTCTATCTTTTGTTCTTCGTTCTTCTTCTATCTTTCTATCCCCGACGAGGTACGTATCAGAACAGAAAGACACGGTGAACCTAGGGTGAGCGAGGTTGACTCGACAGATTTTCAGAAAGGTAATATTGTATTTAAATATACTAGTTCAATCAAAGTATGTCATATCGAATTCCCATTGTTTAACACTACCTAATTATACGTGATTCGAATACCAGATGATGTTCATTCGCATGAAGCGGAAGAAAGACGGGCTCCTGATAATGAACCTATGTTTGAGGAAAGAGATGAACAAAGTCAGTTTAAATAGTGTTAATTGTAGTCCCTAACTCTAGGATCAGTTGTTATCTTTAATATTGTAAAGCTCTTATTGTTTTGTATGTTATGTTAGGTAAACTTTGACTAACTATGAATGTGTGAAACTATATTTGTTAATCTGTGTTATGTGGTTTTTGTTATACCTACGTTAACAACCAGGAACTTGTTTGATTGTCTTAAACTATGTTAGGTGATAAACAACAGTGGGCTATGATGGTCGGATGCTATGATCCTAGAGGGGGGTTCGGATCACCTATACACTCTGCTGGAAAGCAGATGTCAGGTACTTCGCATACTTTGTAAGATATAAACAATATGTATTACTGATGCCCCTAAAACTTGTTGATTTACTACATTAAAACCTTTAGAAGAGGAGGAGTTTGATATGCTCTGCATCGAGGCGGTAGAGGCTGTTGAGAAATCTGTGGAGTCTGCAAAGAATAGTAAACCAGAAGGTAATGTGAATAATTTCCAATCCATAAACCAAATGTCTGACGTTGGGGGAAGTTTAATTGCATACACCTTAAACGCTAAACTGCAGGTGGAGAAACGCCAAGCACTGACGGTAATACGAAATCTGTTTCTGGTGAAGCAAGCGCCAATGCGGGATGGTCTCATTTCGATGGACCAAGCTTTGCCCTATTGAGTGACGACGAAATCCATACACCGGAACCGCAGCTTCCAGCACAGTGCTCATCGACTATCTTGCCACTGGATGATATGCATACGGGGATGACAGGCTCGTCGATAGGCCTGTATTCGTACGCAGATCTGCCGGAAAAAAGAATACTGAAGCCAAGAAATGACAACATCTACTACTTTCCTATTGTGAAGAAAAGGAGAATTGCAAGGAATAATGCTAAGAATAGGTCACCTCCTACGATAATCGATGTTGACGCATTGAAGGACACTAAGGAAGAGAAGATTCTGAAGAATCGGTGGAACAAGAATAAAAGTTTTCAGAACTTGTTAGACGCATACACAAGGAACAGTCTGAAGGTGTATGTTGAGAAAGCACCTCTAGGGTATGTGTCGTAATATCCCTCTCGAACTTTTTATGAATTGATATATATATATTGAATTGATCTTCATCGATTTTTTTACAGTGAAAACTACTGGAAAGCTAATGACTCTGGCCTCACTGACATAACACGGCACGAGATCGATATCTTGTTGTCAACCGATGCTTTGACAACCACAATAATCGATGCGTATTTGTGCCTACTTGCAGAAGAGCTGAAGTCACGTGACGATATTGGCTTGGTCACCAGGTCGCTTTATACACACGCATGGGTAAAGTCTTCCTAACTAGTAAATTATATTGTGCTAAAATCACTTTCAAGTAGTAGTTATATTTTGTTCACATAATATAGACGTAGATTTGTACATGTCAGAAATCCCAAAACTTCATCTTTCATGATACATACTTAAGCTGACATGTTCAATCAAAGAACACTGTTTAGAACACTGCCTAGATCCTGATAGTGTTATATCTAGGGTATGGTCAGTAGTTCATAAATTTCCACATGTGTCAGTTTCATGATATATAATTAGACGATTGGTCTGAACTAAGAATACCAGTTTAAATATAACCTTATTAACATGTCAGTTTAAATATAAACTTAGCAAATACACTGTCATTGATGATTTAGTGAATTTCATTGTTATAATGGCAATCTACGGGTGACTGATTTAGGTGTTACAATGGGGTTTGGCTTAAGTTTTTTTACCATTACAATGGTGTTTGGAAATGAATGCAGGTCGCAATCGAGAACATTGAGGCAGTGGCAATGCATGAATTTATATTTGAGCCACTGTATAAGTACTTGGGGAGCGCGCATTTAATCCTCATTCCGCTGACCCACAAGCAGAAATTCCACTTCACGCTATTAACTTTAGACCCTATTGCAAAGTGTTTTTTCCATTACGACTCCATGTCCTCAAGAGATTCAAGGTCCACAGAGTGCATAAAGGAGGCAGGCTTTATGGTATAATAATATCATTATTCTTTATTTTTTATAATGCTAGTATTTCATATATCTTGGCAATACACAACGCAAATTCATTCCGGCAGTGTTTAATAAAACACGTAATTAACCTGGTATTTAACTGTAATGGTATTAGGTACACATGATCAATCAGTGGATGCGTGGCGTAGCGTTCCAAGCCGACCTCATGCTGAATTCAGGTATGAGGAAAAAGCTGAATAAACGTGCATGCTCGAATGTCGCGTTGCAACTGGATCGGGAGGCTTTGACCGAGAAAGAAATTCTGACAATAAAGTGGGTGAAGGAAAACTTCCATTGCAATTTTAAATTGATTGATCAGAAAAATATTGTCTCGAAGCAGGCTTCTGGATCGTAAGTACAAAAAATATCTACTACTCATTTAAATAGATTCATGTAGAATGTGTGGATAATACTAATATGGATGTTACAATGACAGCCTGGACTGCGGTGTTTATGTGATGCACTATATGGATGATCTTGCATATGAAAGGTTGCCGAGTGATAAATTTGACGAGACTGCAGCAATGGTATTCAGAGCTGATCTTATCAAGAGATTTGCAAGAAGTTCAAAGCGTTGGAGGGCCCTGATTTAGAAACTTCAGTTGTGCTTTTCTCTTTTCCAAACAGTAATAATTAGGCAGCTGGTTTATCAGACATTGTGGATGGTTTATCTGACATTGCAGCTGGTTTTTCTATTTTGAATTAGTTCAAAAAGATGGGAAGCTTATGTTAACGTTAAGATTTTGGATAATATAGTGTTGAAGTTTCTTCAGATTGTGTTTTGATATTACTCGTTTGAGATTGTAGTTGAGATGTTATTATAATCAGAATCATCTTTCGATATTACATCTTGGAGATTGTAGTTGAATCGTTCTTTTAAGAACATGAGAAACATGATGCACTACCTTCATCAGAAATAAAGGAAATAAAGTAATACACTTTCTGAAAATAGTGTTGTTAAATCAAACTACATATACATTGTATCTGAAACATGTTAATATCAGTTGAGTCTTCCAAATGTAACTTTTGCTAAAATATATGATGCCCCACTACTGAGAAACCTCACTGCCAAAATACTGCTTAATATGCAGTCAGCGAATGAAAGAACACAATAAATGATTTACATGGGAATACATGACAAGAACCTCTACAGTGTTATTCTCAGTGTGGAAATATAACTGGAGTTTCCACAGTGTTATTCTCAGTGTGGATGGTCCACACAACAAAACACAGATTGCATTGTTGAAAAATTTACTACTCAATTGTTCGATTGAATCACTTAAGTTGTTGAACTAAAATCTGTCTAATAAATCACATTGTTTTTGGTAGTGTGAATGATTAACATAGTGTAAGTGAAAGTGCATACCACACATTAACCAAGAATAAATCCAACACTGATAAAATGGCAGTGTCAAAGTGTTAGTTGGCAGTGTGACCATTCTTAGTGTCACAGTGTTTTTGGCAGTGTGAATGATCAACACTACCAAAAAGCATTTTGCAACGTTGAAAATTTTAGTACTAAAATGAACAATTATATCACTTAAGTTGTTGAAATAAAATCTGCCTTATATTCCAAGTGTTTCTGGCAGTGTTACTGATTCACAAAAAGAACAACAGATCGCATTTGGTAGTGTAAGTGGCAGAAGGAACAACGTGTTATATTCTGAACAGTACACTGTCACTGTGACCCTTTACATAGTGTAAGTGACAGAGCATTTCTAAAATAACCAAGAAGAATTCCAACAGTGATAAAATGGGTTAAGTAATGGAACTAAAATCTGTTGTGCTTTGAAAGAGTTTGAGTAAGCGGATTTATCCTCTATATTAAACTGTTTGTTCCCAAAAGACGAAACATATTTATGCACCAACAACTATATAATACACTGTGCATGGTGAGTAATATATACCGAGGTTTAACACATTACACTAGATGGCCAGTGTTCATCAGCTAATACACTTTTTTCCAGATTTTCAGATTATCGAAAATAGTATTTTGTTAAACACACTATTGTCATTTTTAATCTACTTGAAAGTGTTATTGTTAGTCTGTATGATACACAGCAGAAATATAACACGTTCGCATTATCCATAATGATACACGGCAATATAAACTAAAATGACGACAACTGAAATTAAGACGGACCAATTCGATAGTACCATAAATAGTGTATCTAGTCGAAATAACACATAAAAAAACATCTTAGAAGCAATTTATTCAAGTTCAACCTCGGTTGAAATCTGAATAAGTTCAATAACATATTAATCCTACAAATAAGCCTTTATTGGAAATGTGCTGTAGTTACTTTCTGGAAAAAATCAGTATTAGATAACTTCTTTGCACGTCGTCTTGTTGTGGTTCTTGAATTTCTTACAGCGACTACACTTGATTATCCGTTTTACCTCGCTCCTGTTCTTCATCCTAACTTGTCTTGGTCGGCCGGCTGGGCGTTTCGTCTTTGGAGGTTGGATATTGACGGACTGTGAAACCATCTGAATCGGCTTCGCGATTGTGGGAACAGGATTGATTGTGAACGAATACGTCAATCGATACTTATCCACCTGCATAAATAGTGATACTCATTAGTTTCACAATAAGATGATAACTACTGACGAGGATCCACGAAAGATGATTTGTACCAATTGCTGACCTTAAAAAGAGGATCCACGAAAGAGTAAATATCAGGACATTGATGTTGAGCAGCAACAAGAGCATGCGCACAAGGGAATCCGTTAATTTGCCACTCCCCACAAGAACAAACCTTACGTTGCAGGTCCACACCAACTGTATTATTTTGTGTCTTAATCTCATACACAAACTCGTTAGACATGCTAGCTCCCCAATGTAATCCTAGTTGAAGATTATCTTCAAATCTCTTATCCATGACGGGACACAATTCAGATACCCATCCAGCTGCAATTTGTTTGCGTGTAGCAATCAGATTCATCATTCTAACGCGTATCTCATTGTTCAAATCTGTGATTGGCAATCCCTTTAAATCTTTCACCCAATTGTTAAAACACTCGGCAAGGTTATTCGTCATTTCACCAAATCGCTCCCCGTTGAAGTGACATGTTGCCCAAGTTGAAGGATGCAGTTCCTTCAAAAAGTCTTCTACAATCTGGCCACCTTCTCGTCTCAGATCCCGTAAATGAATTTCAAAACTCTCTTCGTCACGTGAATAAGCAGCTTGCATAAATAAAAAAGTTATCTTCTTGCCATGAGCTGAGCCTGAGGGGTACTTATTGAGTAGATTAGTCTGCAAGTGTCGATAACAGAATCCCAGCGGGCTGTTGGGAAACACAGACCGAACAGCAGCTAAAAGTCCAAGATTACGGTCTGAAATAAACGTAATGGTGCGGCCTGAACCCTTGTCTAAACAAGCTTTAATATTCTCGAGAAAGTATCTCCAGTTGCTCTCAGTTTCAGAATCCACAATGGCGTAAGCCACAGGATATAGACCTGTATTTATATCAAGTACACTATCATAAGATTCTACAATTAAGATTAATTCATCATAAGTGTTCGTGTGTATTTGTGTAGAACATTTTAAACTAATAACATATACATGGCCTATCCAAAAATAATTATTGTAACAGAAAATCTGAGGATTAAAGGGGGAGTGTATGGGGCAGTAAATAGATGTTTTTGCCTTTTAGAGTTAATCCAGAAACACTACATAATTGGGTTTAATCACTCTTTCTCTATTTACTAGATTGCATTGCAATTTCATTTTGAAAAAAACACCAGTAGTTGAAAAAATACACTTTCCAGTACAGAAAACAGGAAAAGACGTAAAAGATATTTACCAGAGTTACCATCTTTAGCAGTTGCCCCCAGAAGCATGCCTCTATACTTGTTTGTAATGAATGTAGCGTCAATATGGAGAACTGGCCTGCAATGCTCAAAACCGCTAAATACAAAGGCGTATGAGACGAACATACGTTGAAACCTGTATTCATTGTTCTGAGTTTCTGTTAATGGAAGACACTGGACATCAATACGAGAGCCGGGGTTCGCTTGTATAGTGTTCTCGCCGAACCATCTCAGCTCCTTATATGAATCAGCCTCCACACCGAGAACGTCGTCCCTAGCGCGTTCCTTCCCGTACCAGGCCTTGTGATATGGAATATCTAATCCAAAATGTAACTTCATATCTTTGAGAATATCAACGGCCTTCGAGTTCGGGTTATCACGAATCTTGTCAACCATAACTGACTTTATTATATTACTTGAAAGCATCTTGCTCTTGGAAGTGCGAACAACTGACCTACACTTATGCTCGTTGTCCAAGGCGTATATGTAGAAGAATCCATTGTGCCTGAGATTTAAAGACGACGTACGTTAGTGTACTACCAACATCTACTACAAGTTAACGCAAAAAATTGACTACTAGAAAAAAGTCTAATAATGTCTATATCATACATTGGACAGTCATACGCAATCTATATCACTATCATGTTGGATTGAACTAACACTATTAAAACCCAATTAATGCTACTGCCTAGATTTAGGAAAGATACTGTAAACCATATTCAATTAAGAGATGCCTGTAAACCATTTAGGACAGATACTGATTTAGGACATATACTGTAAACCATATTAAATTAACATGTAAGAAATATATGGTAAAAGAAATCGACACAAGTCAGTCAAGGGAAGAAAGATACCTATTAAGAGATGCCTTCACACACCAGTTGCACCCATCGGTGTCCCTTTTCTTGCAAACAGCAGTAACACGATCTTTTTTGTTTATTAGGTAAGTATATTCAAAACCAACCTCGATGGCATACATACGCAACTTCAACCGAAAGTCTATAGCTCCGCGTTCAAACATCTGACCTTTATGCGTGATATAATTCTTCCATGCCGAGGACATATAAGTTTTCGCTTCTTCTCTTCTGAAGCAACCCAAGTATTGGTTTGCATCGTCCCCATAAAAAGAGAACTCAGTTGGTGTTTGAGCAGGAATTTGTTTATCCACAGTTGTCGCTTCAGCTTGTGTTGATACGTTAATGTCAATCCAAGATGACTTCAGCTGAACGAGTACCATATGAATCATGGACATGTCGACATCGTTACTTAACCGATAGATTGTTGAGTCGGGAGGCACCGTAAATTTAAGTTGTAAAGACTTGCCAACCAAAACTGGGAATTGGTTTCGAATATTGTCGCATAGTTCGTTGTAGGAAAAGTTGGGGCAAAACGATATGGCCGCACCCTCACCGGCGTATACAAGCTTAGCAACATAAGACGCCATCTATCCTGCAACAAGGAAGGTTCTAACTCATCAACGAATTATAAAATACACTAGCAGCAACTGATAATCGATTACAATTAACCACCTATACAAAAAAAGCCAATTAATCGCTTTCACTGGTATTAAGAATTATACTATACACTAGCAGCAACTGATAATCGCTTTCACTGGTAATAAGAACATGTTTGCAAGAAACGGAAAAGTCGTAGATAGTTTCCAAGGTAACATTGGGCAGTGTTTTGAAAACGAAAACAAAAACAACAGTTCAATACGGATTCAAATTTGCAAAAAAAAAAAAATATTACCTCTTTGATACTGAGAGAACGGCCAAGCAAGAAAAACAGTATACGGCTATGTGAGTTTTTTTGAAATTTGAAAAAAGATCGTAATGCAATCAGATAATATTTTCTAAAATAAGCTTCCTCTAATTGATTTCAACAATCTTGTCCAAAAACAACGTTTAAGATTTCTGAAAAAAATAAACCGTTACATAATAAATGTGGGATAATGTCAATGAATAATACCAAGGTTATAATAGACAAATCCAAAATAAAAAACTTTACTAAATTATAAATACCATTAATAAGAATACATTAAATTATATAAATACAATAATTTGATTACCTTTTTTATTAGAAAGGTAAACTAGGTTACTATTCTTTAAATAATAATCCTAAACTATTTTTTTCTCTAATTTTCTCTTAGATTAAATTAAATACCACATCAGCCCATTAATAAAGAAATAAATTTACATTGATCCATTAAGAGCACCCCAATTCATAAAAATACCGAAGTTCAATTAACACGTGTACAAACTAATTAATTTAATTAACTAATTTTTATTGTAAAAATTCGGGTTGTTATAATTATTGTGTTTGTGTTTGTTCTTATTTTGGACGGTATGATAATGTCATCATCTATCGACGCTCAACTGAATCTGAATCCCATCTTGCCCACAAACAGAGCTTCAACTTTGGTGAGGAACGAATCATTCACTACTAATGGATTTCGCAACGTTGTCATTCCTTCCACCCCCAAAGCTAGCCCGGGTCGTCATGAGTCACCCCTGGACCCCCACCCGGAGCGTAATTCTAAAAGCGGTCATGGATGGTCGAACAATAATATATTTTCAATACATTTGCATGAATTTTCAATAGAAGAGTCTATTCTATTGAGTTTTAGATCTTGATCTTCAACGAGCCCAATATCATTGATTACGTCACTGTCACTGAATACGTCACCCTCAAATACACTTCATACCTCTTTCGCTATTCCACCTCTTCCACCACTTCAAACTCAAACTCGATAATTTTCCTCTCGTCCGTTCGTTCCACCGCAGTCCGGCATAGCTCGCCGTCAAACCGAAGCTATTCTCCACCACACTCCGGCATCGCTCGGCATCGCTCAGATTAGTTTCTTCCTCAAGGCCTCCAAGCTTCCCGTCGATAGTCAACCCTAAATAATCTTTGCGGCTTAACAACGTAATTAGAATTTGAATCAACCAAAACTACGTTGGGATTTCAACGGCGTTTATCTGAATCCAAAATATTTTCCCCTTGTATAGTCCATGTAATTTTGCCTGAACTTTCTATTTGTTTTCTTCTGCAGCTCATTACACATTTGAAATAATAATAATTGAATACACTGTTTGATTACCTTATCTTTCTTGAACTCGCTGTTCCAGAAAGTAATCTGCAGAAGTTAATTTTTTATCTTTCCAGAAAGTAATCTGGAAAGTTATCTTTCCAGAAAGTAATCTGGAACAGCGGGTTCAAGAAAGATAAAGTAATCTAACAGTGTATTAAATTATTATTATTTCAAATGTGTAATGAGCTGTAGAAGAAAACAAATAGAAAGTTCAGGCAAAATTACATGGACTATACAAGGGGAAAATACTTTGATACATACAAGACGATGCTCTGATACATATAGTAATTACTAAACAAGGGGTCTTATGATCATAACATTCCATGTTACTTATGTTTCTCATGTTATCCAGTAACATACTGAGCATAATAACATACTGTTATGCAGTGGTGGGATTCTTATAATGACCTAATCATCTTAATCATTTATACTATCAAACATCCATATATTATACGTGCCACTCAAATTCCAATAAACATCTTGTTACTAATTAGTAATCAAAGAATTAAAAGAGGATATATTATGTTCATGTGTATCCTAAATTGGGCCTCTTTGATCAACTGCCCTACTCACGTGTGTTTATTAATGAACTAACCCCCTCACGATTTTCTTTTACAATATACCCTACTTTATATTTACTAATTAAAATTAATGTTCAATTACTTTCGTACCCTTCGACCCATCTTTCATTCCTACCCATTTCAAACAATATACCCGAACCCAAGCCCTACCCAATTTATTCATCTAAACCCGATCCATCCAAACCCAATTTATCCAAATAAATTATTCTAAAATCATCAAAACCTAAATTTATTTTCTTTTACAGTATTGTTCTTGAGAAATTTTCCAAACCCAATTTATCAGAAATCGATTCTTCAGAAATCCTTCAAAACTGTGAGCGAATCACTTACGTCGTCTCCAATCCGCCGTTGTCCGTCCCCAATCACCTACTTCGTCTCCAATCGCTCGATTAGTGTGTAGTGCAGTCTCGATCGAATTCAATTAACATCTCCAAATCATCGCCCAATTCTATTATTTGTGTTCTTACGAGCTCAATTATTGGCGAGCCGAATCAATCTGGGCAGAGGAGAGGGATCTGAGTGCAGACTCGTACCAGAGGGCCGTGGATTATGAAGGTCTCGATCGGATCGTTCATCCAAACCCAATTTATCCAAATCCATTATCTACGGCCACTCTGACAAATCTCAAGGTACCAGATTTAGCTGCGCGTATAGATATTCGGTCTGTATGTATATGCGGTTCCATCGTTAGAAATTGAGCTTTTCGTTTCATTGTTTTCAATCGCAGATCACCGATCTCTACATTGTCTTTGCGGTCGTCATTGTCGTGATTTTGTTTCGTATGGTTGGGGATTCACTTTATCGGCATTGTTCGTTGACATTGTTCGTTTGACATCTCGATTATTGTAGTGATTTTTATTTGATATTCTTCTTTCATATGATTCAATTTGGTTGATTTTCACATTAAATTAATTTGATTATTGCTTATACTAATCTGTCTTTTATATAAAATAATTTGGTTTTTAATATAAAGCTAATTTATATGAAATTACATTTTAATTGGTTATATAAAATTAATTTACATGAAAATGTATTTTAAATACTAATATAAAATTAATTTACATAATATAATGTTAATTTACATGAAATTATATTTTAATTATTAATATAATTTTAATTTACATAAAATCACATTTTATTTATTAATTTAAATTTGATTTTCATATTTAATTTAATGTAATTTGATTATTGTTTATACCACTAAATACTAATCTATCTCGACTAAAATAACTTGGTTATTACTTTTCACATTCACATCTGAATTACTAACATAAAATTAATGTACATGAAATACATTTTCATTAGTTGTATAAAATTAATTTACATGAAATTATATTTTAATTACTAATATAAAATTAATTTACATTTTAAATACTAATATAAAATAAATTTAAATGTAATTAAATTTTAATTATTAATATAAAGTTAATACTCCTAAAAACTTAATACTTCTAAAGTTATTTTATATTAAATTACATTTTAAATACTAATATAAAATTAATTTACAAGAAATTACATTTTAAATACTAATATAAAATTAATTTACATAAAATTACATTTTAATTACTAATATAGATTTAATTTACATGACATTACATTATAAATACTAATATAAAATTAATTTACATGAAATTACATTTTATGAATAGGTATATGTCATTTAGTTCTTAAGTGTGTGAAAAATCTATCTAATACATACGTGATATGTTTAAACAATGAGTTAGGTACATGTATATTGCCTGCAAGGTTATCTTCATATGAGAGAGTTTAGAATTGCATAGGTATATTACAACAATGCTTAGGTATATTTCTTCCAAATTTCAATTTTTTTTTTGAAAACTTTAGTAAACACTTTGAATTGCATAAGGTATATTACAACTATAGTTATGTATGTCTCTTCAAAATTTTAATTTTTTTAAAATTATTTTGAATCTGTTAAAAATTTTCACCCGCCATTTTCATTTTCATTTTCGCTTACTCCCGCTCATTCTCAACGATTCATATTCAAAAGAAAAATGGTTTTTATTTTATATTTATTAATCTTTTATATTTATTCGTATGTTATCCTAATTTGCATACATCGACAAGAAAATCAGTTCTCAAAACATTAGAACAAAACTCAAAAATTCATTCTTGGTTCAATAGAATTCATCGACCAAAATATTCAAAAGAGAACAATATATAAACAACAAGCCAAAATTTTCGAAAGTTCACAAAACATTGGAACCGCGATAATTTTTGCGATTGAGATTTTTTCTACATAGTTGCACGTCGATTGAATTCAATCTTCCAAGATTCTGCTTCTCGGCCAAAACTTTATAAATTTCAATGCATACAAGCCGCAATTGTTCCTAAGAAATGACACAAGAAAATTTAATTACCAACTCTCCAAAAAATATTTCATCATCAAACAAGCTTGCACTGCAATTTGGATTAAAGCACATACAAATCCAAAATAATCTATACAATACAAAGGATACAATTAGCACAGACAAATCCAAAACCAAAATCAACACAAAATTGAAAAACCATAATCAAATTCAACACAAAATCGAAAACTGAACTCGCATACAAAACCCTCAAATGAATTCCCTCAAATAGAACCTCGAGGGGTAAAGGCTATACTGATATATCACTATATCAATACATCACTACATACACACACCGTCATATATCATATATCATTGTGCTATATCAAGAATGAAACATCTACGGATCTACCAGTCATTTATGGAGACAAATTAATTCCTTGAAAACAAATGAACATAAAAATGAAAAATAAATTACAATCACAGTGTGAATATTGAGCTAATTAATCAGGTGTATGGACAACTCCGAGGAGACGCCAACACTCAGCTGCAGGGGCAAGCTCTTTGAACAACAGCTTCACCATGTTGGTGGCCGGAATAACCGAGAAGCCACCGTTACTACCCCGACAATCTCTGCCCAATTTTCATTCACATGTATTTAAACGATCACACACACACACACCTTGCGTCTTCTATTAGCTACTTATCCCTTTTCACAACTAATTCAAACAAGAAACAGGGTAAAAAGAAATCAATCGACCTGTGATGAACGGGCCGAAGCTCAACCTCAAGCTGAATATGTCCCCACCGAGCCGCCATAACCCGCGGGTCGATTTCCCGAGCCGCTCGATGACAAATTGACCAGCTAGCTCGTACGTCTTGTCCGGTCTTGTCCGTCCAAGCGTACCCAGGCGAAGGATGATTGCGGCGATGACAGCCCCCTCCTTCGGTACTCGTCGAGTCCAGAAGAAAATCCAAAATCAAATTCAACACAAAACTAAAAAAATCAAACTAACCCTTTACTTCGAATCGATGAATTGGGGGTATACTTGCACACGCCTTTTTCTATTTAGGGGATTCCGCCGCCGTAGCACAATGGGTCGTCGGAGTTGGGGATTTAGCACATTGGGCCGCCAGCGTTGAGGGCTAGGGTTTGGTTCAACCTTCGCGTAGTTCGACACTGATGGGGAATTTCGATTAGCACATCGGGCGAAGGTGATGTGGGCTAGGGTTTATGGTGTACCTACCTTCGTCTTCGCGTAGTAGTTCTTCGGTTCTTCCTTGATAAACGGGCTGGAGTGAGATGAGGAAGAATATATGATTTTTCCAAAAAAATGTAATGAAACACGTTAGATAAATAGGGGCAATTTCGACTATTCCATACATTTAATAATTACTCTTATGTATTTCCATTTTTTAAATTATTATTTAAATAAAAAAGCATTTGGTGAAATATGTTGGAATTTGATATCCCGAGCTATTAAAAATATGCGGAAACCAATAACCTGATCAAACCCTTCGCCGGAGATCACACGAACGCCGACGAACGCGCCGGAGTTCAGCCGAGGAGACCACGCACCCGAAGGCACGCGGCCCGCCCCCCAGCGGAACCCTCGCGTCGCGGGGTTCATGCGATCGCCGATCGCATCGTGCGATCGGTTGGGGTGGGGCTGCCCAGCAGCCCCCGCGGCGAGTCCGGCGACTCGCCGCCGCCTGGAGGACCCACCGTCGAGGTGGGGAGGGGGACGGCACCGACCCGCGCCCCCAGCGATCGATCCTCGGATCGATCGCAAGCCCTCGGCCCAGCCGAGGGTTCGACCCTCTCGCCCCGCCGAAACCCTAGCGGGCGATTGGCGTGGTCCGGTGGCTTCGCCACCACCACGCGATCGTCCGTCTAATCCGGGTCCGACTTTCGGATCTTCGTTCTACGATATTCTCGATAAATTCAAAATCAAATAATATCAAGGATGTTTAGATATTATACCTTTGATTCGTTGTTCGGAGAAACGAAATCAAACACCTTTGAATCTTCCCACGTATTCCTTGCACTCCGTTCGAACGTCGGGTGGGCGACGATCTATCGAACTCCTATGGATCTCCTTCAACTCTCTAGAACTATCAAATATTGATATTCTTGTCTTATTATTTATGAAGGTCATGTAGTGCTTTTATAGGCTACGTAGGGGATCTAAAGGAGGTGGAATATTGGGCTTCCAATATTGATGATTAAATTGAGCCCAGCCCAAATCTATTAATCCTTATCAATATTAATTTTATTTATTTTCCACTATATAAATAAAATTGCACTCCCAATATTTACCCATATTATATCGAATAATATTTCTCCGGTTAGTATTATTTATTCCGTGTATTTAAGATTTAAATATCCATGAATAAAATTTATTTATTGCTTAATAAATTTATTCATCTCTTATATCCGAGAATAGTACCACTCAACCTTATTTATTATGCGGGAACAAATCCACTCGCGAGGTTTACATAATAAATCCTTATGAGCTCATCTCGGGGATATTATCAACCCTTCCGGGATACACTGTCCCTTCAAGAATTCACGGCATGTCATATATAAAATATAGTGACCCAACTTAACCGGTAATTAACCCAATAATTAAATCGGTTAATTCCTTTGGAAAATCAAAGTCACTCATATTAAATATACACACCCGCAATTGTTTCGGGGATTAAGAATAAAATACTCCGAGACTTAAATCAATTATCACAGAGCAATCCTAATTGATAAGTCTCAAGCGATCCGCTCAATACACCAAGTGTACAAGTGTGATAAAATAATTAAGACAAATTATTTTCTCTCTCACACAACGACTATACCGATGGATTGGTCCGTGTCCATCTAGGTCGTGAGCAACTGTTCGATTAAATACGAGTAACCGATAGTATGATCTTCTGTGTGGGCCCGACACACCATACTAACTACAACGTATATAATCCAGGACTATAATTTGCATTTATTAAAAGCAAATGAATGTTCATTATTAATAGGTAAATGAAAGTGTACATAGAGTTCAGAATACTCAAATCTAGACATTAAATATACTACTCCATCAATCTCCCACTTATACTAAGGTCTAGTCTTATCTTCCAAACTTCTGACTCCCAAACCCTCCAAGTGCTTGAAATATACTTCCTTAGGAAGTATCTTGGTGAAAGGGTCCGCTAGGTTGTCCTCCGAAGCTATCTTGGTGACTACTGCATCGCCCCTCTTGACGATGTCTCGAATCAGGTGGTACTTGCGCTCTATGTGTTTCGTAGCACTATGGGACCATGGTTCCTTACTGTTTGCCACTGCACCGCTATTGTCACAATAAATTGTCATAGCCTTGGGCAAACTCGGAATCACATCTAAGTCCTGGAGGAAATTAAGGAACCACACTGACTCTTTCGCTGCCTCTGAGGCTGCAACATATTCAACTTCCATGGTAGAGTCTGAAATGCACTTTTGCTTAACATTCTTCCATGATACGGCTCCACCTCCCAAAGTGTACACATAGCCTGATGTCGACTTACGCCGGTCCTTATCAGCTTGGAAATCCGAATCTGTGTAACCCAAAGGAATCAGATTGTCTGCTCCGTATCTCAGAACATAATCCTTAGTATTTCGCAAATACTTGAAAATGCTCTTTACGGCAGTCCAATGAGCCTTTCCAGGGTTACTCTGATATCTCGCTACTATGCCAACGGCATAACAGATATCAGGCCTCGTGCATAACATTGCATACATTAAGATTCCCACAGCCGAAGCGTAGGGAACCGCTTTCATT
Organism: Euphrasia confusa; assembly: GCA_954870475.1. Lineage (NCBI taxonomy): Eukaryota > Viridiplantae > Streptophyta > Magnoliopsida > Lamiales > Orobanchaceae > Euphrasia > Euphrasia confusa. The sequence continues at coordinate 13,593,546 of OX940969.1, forward strand.
TCATCTTTCTCCTTCTGTGTCTGAGGACACATCTCCTTAGAAAGATAAGTTCCTTTACTGAAGGGTAGATCACCCTTCTTGGAATTTTGCATGTTAAAACGAGCTAGAATCGTGTTTATGTAAGATTGCTGGGAAAGGTACAATGTTCTATTCCGGCGATCCCTTATAACTTTGATCCCTAGAACATGTCCAACTTCTCCCAAATCTTTCATATCGAATTGTCTAGACAACCATCCCTTTATGTCTGATAACATCTTTACACTGTTGCCAATGAGAAGAATGTCGTCTACATAAAGCACGAGAAACACCACTTTCTTTCCATCACACTTCCAATACACACACGATTCGTCCATGCTTTGAATGAATCCAAAAGATTGGACTACTTCATCAAACCGCAGGTTCCACGATCTCGAGGCTTGTTTCAATCCATAAATGGATCGATTAAGCTTGCACACTAGATGATCTCGCCCCTTAGCAATGAATCCTTCTGGCTGTTTCATATAAATCGTCTCGTCAAGACTTCCATTCAGGAAAGCTGTCTTGACATCCATTTGCCACACCTCATAATCCATATGAGCTGCTATGGATAAGAGAATCCGGATCGACTTTATCTTGGCTACCGGCGAATTATCTTGGCTACCGGCGAAAAGGTCTCCTCATAATCGATTCCCTCTTTCTGAGTATATCCTTTCGCAACAAGCCGAGCTTTAAAGGTTTCAACCTTTCCGTCAGATCCTCTCTTTCTCTTGTAGACCCATTTACACCCAATTGGCTTTACGCCGCTTGGTGGTTCTACAAGATCCCAGACTTTATTAGAATCCATAGATTCTATTTCGGATTTCATCGCTTTCTTCCAAGAAGGCGCATCTATATCTTGTACCGCCTCATCATAGGTCCAGGGATCGATTTCATGAACTCCGGGTGCCGAGTCCGAGGACTCACCCAGTCCAATCCATCTGTCCGGTTGTTTAACAACCCTCCCACTACGACGGCGTTCCGGTGTATCAACAGTGACAGTATTAGGTGCAGGTTCTAGTGGTGTATCTATACTCGGTTCGACTGTATCTAGGTCTTCCTCGTTACCTCTCAACTCATCAAGCATTATGTCACTTTTGGGCTTGTGGTCCATGACATAGTCTTCCTCTAAGAACCGAGCGTTAGTACTTATAACGATCTTCTGGTCCGTAGGACTATAGAACATGCCACCCTTAGTTCCTTTTGGGTATCCTACAAACAACCGTATTTCTGATCTAGGTTCTAACTTATCGGCGCCTTGTCGCAACACATGTGCTGGACATCCCCAGATCCGAATGTGTTTTAAGTTAGGCTTACGCCCACTCCACAATTCCATGGGTGTGGTTGGTACCGTTTTGGTCGGAACCCTATTCAGAATATACGCCGCTGTTTCCAAGGCATGTCCCCAGAACATAACAGGTAAATCCGAGTAACTCATCATCGATCGCACCATCTCCATAAGAGTCCTATTCCTTCTTTCTGACACACCATTTTGCTGAGGAGTATATGGTGAGGTCAGTTGGGAGTCAATCCCATTCTCTGCCATGTATGCCTTGAATTCTCCAGACAGGTACTCGCCTCCGCGATCAGATCGCAGGCACTATATGGATTTACTATGAAGGTTCTCTGTTGGGATATGTCCTTCGATCCTACGTGTGCAATCGATAAAGTCATAAGGTCGTCTATGGATGTTAAATGATTATTCGATAATATTAATTGTTGGGAACAATATAATATTGATCGATAAAATCATACCTACAGGGTCACACACGAGCTGGAATTACGTTGCTTGCTATATTGATTTAAAATCAATACATATGGAATTTAACATGCATGGGATGCATGGTTTGCATTGATGCATGTCATATGGTATGACATGGAATGCCACACAAGCAAGGGGACCACATCCATGCCAATTGGCATGGTGATGTGGAAATGACCCTTTACCTCCCCATTAACCACCATTATTGGTGCATTATGATGCACATAATGGGGGGGTTACAAGGAGAGGTTAATTGTGGTGAATAAAGTGATGAAAACATAGTTTTCATATCACTTAATCATCAGCCACGAAATTCCATCCACAAGAGAGAAAAGAGTGAGAGAATCACTCAAGAACAAGCAAGCAAGTTCAATTCCGGGTTCGTGTGCAACACGTAGAGGCCGGGCCATTTGTGCGGCTTCAACATCCGGGCGATCTAGACAAAAGGAGTGACGAGGTCATTCTCAAGGAGATCATCTAGTGGCTGATCCATGAAGGTGGTTCAATCGACTCAACACCACCTTCATCAATATCAACGAGGCACGCTACACCGATTGTAAGTGTTCTCGTTAATCCCTATATATATATATATTGGATATATATATATATATATATATATATATATATATATATATATATATATATATATATATATATATATATATATATATATATATATATATATATATATATATATATATATATATATATAAATATGTGTCTATACATATATATGTGTGCACTAGATCTTGTTGTTCGTGTTCTATTGTTTTACACGCTTCCGCACACACGAACAAGGTAATCGAGCGATTGGATCGGCGTCGAAAACCTTCAATTGGTATCAGAGCCTAGGGCTCGTGCACATGTTTTGTGTTGGACACAATATGTTTAAATCAACATAATTGGCTTAATTGTTTTATGTGATTATGTGATTATGTGTTTAGATATAAGGCCGGCCACCGTTAGTGGTCGGGTGAATGAAATTGTCGTTTTTTACGTACGATTGGCCATAGTTTTGGAGGGCTGCGTCCCTTGGAATATTTTGTAATAGATAGTTTTTTTTCTATTCAAAAATGTATTGTTCAATGTGTAAGCAATGGATTGAATCCATGGATCGACGTTTGATATTGGCTCTCCGGCGAAAACGAGAAGAAACGAAGCAAAACGAAGCGAAACGGGCGAAATCCGGGCTGCTGGAGCAAAACGGCGTGCGCCGTTTGTGCTCCGGCGGGCGCCGAATGTATTCGGCGGGCGCCGTTTTGGAAACGGCGACCGCCGAAAGGCTGTTTTTTGGTCAGCCAAGTTTTGGACCTTTTTGGCGGGCGCCGTTTTGAAAACGGCGACCGCCAGTGGTGTTCGGCGACCGCCGTTTGTGAAACGGCGGGCGCCGTTCGTGGTTTTTGGGGTACGGACTAAGGTTGACCTAAATCGACGGGCGCGGAACTGAAACGGCGGGCGTGGACCAGTCCAGAAGATGTTCAAGGCCTATTTTGTTGCTTTTAATCTTTTCGTTTGAGAGTTGTGAGGTTCTAGGGGCCTTTCGATTACGTATTTAATTGCTTTGCTAGTTATAGGATGTTTTATGTTATAAATGTTCAACTTACATATAAACACCTATGCATGCAAGTTCCCAAAATAATGAGTATAATGTCTTGTCCAAAAACATCACACTCATGAAGCCATCGATCATAAGTTGGTAGGTCCGCCTCAGCGGTTTACTACTTGTTATCTTGGGATAAGTGGGAGTAAAGGTTAGACCTTTACACGTGAGTTTGGTTTTCTCATCGATAGATCCACTGCAGGCGTGGCTATCGAGACATGAGATGAGAATGGGACTCTCATCGACCGAGAGTGACATTAGATGTCATTGACATGGGATGTCTACCTATCTTGGACTTCTTAAATGCGGACTCAGTCGGCTTAAGAATTTGCAAGATGAGGGTCTTGGGATTGTTTTGTTCAAGGGAACAAAGATATTAGATATCGATTGAACAAAATGGAATAATTAAGTAGCTTGTTAGACAACCTTATTTGTTTACCGCTTTGTGAATGTTTACATACTTTATTTATCTTTCTTTTGTAGTTTATCATGTTAATTTCAACTCGATTCAAGTTTGGTTCAATTCTTGATTATGAAAAATTGAACAACATAAATTTTCTTGATTCACAACGTAATTTGAGGATGGTCCTCAAATACGAAGACAATGAAAATGTGTTAAATAACCACATCCTAAGATATCATTGAACAACTCAATAGCATGTTCGGGGAATATGCTAAGATTGAGCGGTATGGTATGACCAGGGTCATCGCTTCAGCTAGGCTGGAAAAATGGAAATCTATGGAATCACATGTGCAACAAATGATTGGATTATTTGCTTCAAGTGACCGCCTAGATTTTTCCTATGATGATTATTTGGCAACCGATTTCATACTTCAATCTCATGATGGTTATAATGCCTTTAGGCTAAAATTTCCACATGAATGGTTTGAAGAAATCGCTTCGTGAGCTCCACGGGATGCTCAAGGCTGCTGAGCCGGCGATAGATAAGGACCCTAAGAGGGAAATTCTTATGATATGGGATAGGGTATTCAAAAGAGCATGGGCAAGAAGGCTACCAGGGTTCCTAGGGAATCTCAATGCGTCTACTGCAAAAGTGTTGGACACTACTTGCAAACATATAAAAATTCATATTTTATTCAATTTCAAAACAAATGCCTAATTTGTCTTTCATTTGATGGATTATAAGGTTAGGATTATTTACACCTCGGGGAGTGATTTAATCCAAAACACTTAAGTTCATCAATGACACAAATTAGAGACTTTCGAGTCATTGGATGGCGTGAAACGATTGTCTGGTTGGCTCCCTCATATTTTATGAGAGATAGGGCTTCAATTGCATGATAATATCGCTGGTTAGAAAACTTCGATTTTTCACTTACGATTTATCACGTTTTGACATTGTATTAATTTTGAATGAGAAATTTGAATGAGACTCAATTATTGGGAATAATTGAATTTGCCCAAAGTTCAAAGAAGATGTGAAGAACGGGGTTGCTTCATCTTCAAGTATTAATGATATAGACATTAAACTTCACAAATTCTACTTCTTGGGTATTGGATGCCAAATGTGGTTCTCACATTTTTATGTGGGGGAACTACATAGAAGTATAAGTTTGGTGAATAGAGATGTCGATCTACGGGCAAGAAATGGAGCGAAGGTCGCTGCATTAGCCGTATGATCATATGATGTTGTTTTGCCTTAGGGCCTTGTTTTAGTATTATAACTATGTAATTTCGTACCTTCAATAAACAATGAATATTGGTTCAGTATTAGATACTGATGGATTAGTTTTTTCACTATTAAATAGTTTGGTAACTATTTTAATTGTGAATTATTCTTTGTTTTGGTACGATTATTATATTGTTTATGTATACTTTATACTTGACAAATCATATATATCATTAAGACCAAAGGCCAAATCGAATAAGTATCGATGAGACATAACTGAAACATTATTGATTAGATCAAATCAAAATCTAAACATGTAACGAAGCTTCTTTTAGAAGGAATTTTAGAATCATTTGACTTGGAGTCATTTGATACATGTGAATGATGTGTGATTGAAAAGATAACAATTTCATCTTTCTTGGAGAAAGGAGAACATGTGAGTAATTAGGGATGATCCATACTGATGTATGTGGAACCTATTAGTTCACAAGCACATGAAGGTTATGTTTCGGAAAAGAGAAAACAAACTATATTAGATATAGTTCGACCATTCGATGAGAGGTCTAAATGAACTACTGGTCTCTTTTGGGAACACACAATTCTAGACTTCAACTTATACACTGAATAGGACGCTGTCAAAAGCTGTTGATAAGACACCATACTAGGTATGGAAAGGGAGGGTCCCTAAATTGTTTTCATCAAGATTTGAGGTTCTAAAAGCTTCTCTGACGAGATTTATCTCTATAGAGCTTGAACTCAAATGGGATAAAAGATTCCTTATGGTATGTCCATAAGAAACTCGAGGGTACAACTTCTACGATCTATTTGAGAACAATATTTTGTTGCTCGAGATAGTGATTTTCTTGAAAAGAGTTATCTTTCCTAGAAATTCAGTGGGAGCTCGGTTGTCTTGAACGAGGTTCAAGTGAAACAACCAATGATGAATACTCAAGACTGGGTTGAGAGTATTCTTATGGTTTTGGAAGCCATACCAACCGTCGTAGGTCCGGAAGGCATAGATCTATCTCTATTATTCAAATACTTAGATATTGTGACCAATGAGAGATATGAATCCATGCTTTTGGAAAGCGATGAACCTTCGACTTAATTCCAAGCTATGACGAGTCCAACTACTGAAAATTGGCATGGTGCCATGAAATCTGAGATGATATCAATATCTGATAATTAAGTTTGGAACTTGATATATTTGCATCACGGGGTTAGACCCAATGAATGCTAATAGATCTTTAAGATCTAAACAGACAGATGGAAAACCTAGGGTTTTCAAAGCAAGGTTGATGGTAAAAGTTTTATTCACGAGGTGGATTATGGAAAAACTTTCACCAGTTGCTTTGATTAAATCATTCAGATTATCTTAGCCATTGCTACTCATCTTGATAATGAGTTATGGTAATATTGGATGCTAAAACTAACTTCTTGAATTGGATTCTAGAAGAGAATGTGTTTTGACACAGCCAAAGAGTTTTATCGATCCTAATAAGGCTGAGAAATTATGCAATCTTATAATTCCATTTATGGAATAAAGCAAAGCATATCGGAGTAGCAGTCTTCAGTTCAATGAATCCATACTGGGTTTTGGATTTCATAGGAACTCGTAAGAATCTTGTTTTACAAGAAGAACAGTGGGTGTTATGTTGTATACATTGTGTTGTATGTCGATGACATACTCCTTATTGGAAACAATGTTTCTATGCTTAATTCTATTAAAGAATGGCTTGGAAATTGTTTTCAATAAAGGATCTTGGAGATGCACAGTACATATTGGGCATCAAGATCTGTCGGAACAGATAAAAAATGATGTTTGGACTTAGTCAAGTGACCTATATTGATAAGGTACTTGATAAGTTCAGAATGAAAGACGCCAAAAAGGGTCTCATTCCAATGAGTCATGGCACATCTCTTAGCAAGATGCAAGGCCCTACGGGACTTGATGAGCAAAAGAGGATGGAAAACATTCCTTATGCTTCGGCAATAGGGTCTATAATGTACGCCATGATATGTACACGACCGGACGTATCGTATGCTTTGAGCATGACGAGTCAGTTTCAAGGAAATCCAGGTGAGGCGCATTAGACTGCGGCCAATAATATTCTTATGTACCTTAGATGGACTAAAGAATATTTTGTTGTCTTTGGAAGACAAAAAGAGTTGATATTAACAAACTGTTTGAATGCTAACTTCAAAACAGACTAAGATAATTTCCGATTTTAATCTGGTTATATCTTTTGTCTGGTTAGAGGTGAAATTTGCTGGAATAGTTCCATGCAATGCAATATAGCTGATTAAACTACAGAAGCTGAGCACAGTATTGCATTGGATGCAATAATGTTGGCAGTTAAAATTTGAAAGTTCTTGAATGAACTAGGTGGCGTAACTAGCTCAGCCCATCCGATAGTTCTCTATTTATAGTAGAGTTATCGCGCAAGCCAATGAGCTAGGAAGCACCACAAGTCTAAAACTGGTGCTCAGGAAGTTCCACATTATCTGGGAGATAGTTTTGTGGAGACATCAAGATAATAAAGTTGCAACTTTTGGTAAGGTTGCAAACCCGTTTTCTAAACCTCTCCAGCAGTTTAAGCTTGAGGCTTTCACGACTGCAATAGAGATCAGACATCTTAGAGATGGGTTGTGATTTCTATTACTGTATTAGATACTTTTGGAGATTTGGTAAACATTCACTCATATGTATAATACATATTTCTTCATATAAATATGGTTTAATTTATATGAATTGTCCAAATGATTAAGTGATATCAATTGGGTTATGAGATCGACTTACCGCATAATGAAGTCCCAATAGTTGAACTGATATACTTGAATCATATGATTGTTCCTGGTTCGTATCATCGAGTACGGACAAACCGATAATACAATGAACTAGTTTGTAATGTGTACTATAGCGCCGCTTCATGGGCTAGTGATGTGGGACATCAAGTACAATTACATAGATATTAGCTGGGAGCTAATGATCGAACAGACCCGACTGGAATAGTATTTAAGATTTCGAGTCATAATACTATTTCATTGACTGCCGAGCAATTTCCTCTGACCTGAGTAGTCCAGAGTGATTCCATTGTGAAATGGTGTACTTTGATACAAGTAAACGCCTTTCGTAAAAGGAGGTTATAAAACTTGTTATTAGGTATATCAGGAAGCAAGTGGGAGAGCTTGGATTGACAAGATGGGATTGTCCTCCATTTTATAATGGGATATATGTCTTACCGGCCACTTGGAGAGTCGAGACTGTGGAAAATACGTGGCCACGTCCAGATTCGTATCATAGTGATAAATCTGGTTTTACAGTCTGTCTCAAAGTCGAAGAAAGGTTTGAACCGATTGAGGATGACTCGAGTCTTGCCTCAAGTTCAAACTAAGACATAAAAGTGACAACAGGAAGTTGGCAGCACACTGGCTCTGAAGGCCAAGTGGGAGATTGTTGGGATATGTCCTTCGATCCTACGTGTGCAATCGATAAAGTCATAAGGTCGTCTATGGATGTTAAATGATTATTCGATAATATTAATTGTTGGGAACAATATAATATTGATCGATAAAATCATACCTACAGGGTCACACACGAGCTGGAATTACGTTGCTTGCTATATTGATTTAGAATCAATACATATGGAATTTCACATGCATGGGATGCATGGCTTGCATGGATGCATGTCATATGGTATGACATGGCATGCCACACAAGCAAGGGGACCACATCCATGCCAATTGGCATGGTGATGTGGAAATGACCCTTTACCTCCCCATTAACCACCATTATTGGTGCATTATGATGCACATAATGGGGGGTTACAAGGAGAGGTTAATTGTGGTGAATAAAGTGATGAAAACATAGTTTTCATATCACTTAATCATCAGCCACGAAATTCCACCCACAAGAGAGAAAAGAGTGAGAGAATCACTCAAGAACAAGCAAGCAAGTTCAATTCCGGGTTCGTGTGCAACACGTAGAGGCCGGGCCATTTGTGCGGCTTCAACATCCGGGCGATCTAGACAAAAGGAGTGACGAGGTCATTCTCAAGGAGATCATCTAGTGGCTGATCCATGAAGGTGGTTCAATCGACTCAACACCACCTTCATCAATATCAACGAGGCACGCTACACCGATTGTAAGTGTTCTCGTTAATCCCTATATATATATATATATATATATATATATATATATATATATATATATATATATATATATATATATAAATATGTGTCTATACATATATATGTGTGCACTAGATCTTGTTGTTCGTGTTCTATTGTTTTACACGCTTCCGCACACACGAATAAGGTAATCGAGCGATTGGATCGGCGTCGAAAACCTTCATTCTCCACAAGAGCCTTGAATTCCTTGAACTTGTCAAAAGAATCACTCTTGTGGCGCATCAGGTATACATATCCATATCTTGAGTAATCATAAGTAAAGGTGATGAAATACTCGTACCCTCCCCTTGCCTGAGTAGACATAGGTCCGCATACATCAGAGTGAATCAAATCCAATACTTGTTCAGCTCTACGTCCTTTACCAGAAAAAGAACGCTTGGTCATTTTACCCTCCAAACAGGATTCGCAGGTTGGAAGGTCCTCTCCTTCAACACCACTGATGAGACCATCAGCTTTCAACCTTTGAATTCTATTCGAATTAATATGACCTAGCCTTAGATGCCACAAGTATAATTGATTCATTTTAGAAGGTTCCTTTCTCTTATTGGTGTTCGTAGATGTGTTATTACTCTCGGTTAGTTGCATCGTGTTAGACTCAGGATTAGAACATACAAATCGTCTATCAATGTACCAGAACAGATAATCTCACTATTTCTTCTTATGACCACAGAGTGATCAAAAGAAACAGAATATCCATTCAGAATTAACTTAGAAACTGAAATTAAATTCTTTCTAAAATTCGGTACATAAAGACAATTTTGTAAAACTAAAATCCTATCATTACTAAAGCGTAAATGAACGTCTCCCACTGCAACAACCGCCACCTTCGCGGCATTTAGACCACGATCTCTCCCTCTCTAAGTCTCCGGGTTTCCTGGAACCCCTGCAATGAATTGCAGACATGGTCAGTGGCGCCCGTATCTACACACCAGGTGCTGGTAGATATCACCGCTGACAATGTTTCAGTGACTAAGGAAAATTTCGTACCTTTGATGAGAGGACAATCAGACCTCTAGTGCCCAAACTGCTTGCATCGAAAGCATCTGCCTAAGGGCTTGCCTCTCCCAATCCGTGGTTTTGAACCACTGGGTCTCTTTGCACGCTTTTCCTTTAGCCTTGCCACAAAAGCTTGTGATTCTCTTAACTTACGCACAAACTCTGCTTTCGCCGAATCCTTTTTAAGGGACTCGTTGAGAGAAGATTCTGTGAGTATGTTAACCACCTCTTGTCCGGCTTCCACGCTATGTCTCAACATCATCCTGAGGTCATTCTTAATGTCCTCATCAGTTGGGACAACAGTGGATTCGGAAAGCTCAACAGTCTGAACAATGTCCAGATTTCGTTCCCAATCATTACTATATGGAACCGGTGAGTATTCATCCTTAAGTATATCACAAAGTGGGGTCACAGTCATTCTTAACCTATAAGCACATAAAACAAACAAACAATTTAATATCCGATATTATCTCCCTCAAATAATATCATTAAATCACTAATCACATCTAAAATCCCATCAGGTAAGGCAAGCCACGTTGTGTGGACGTTTACCCACCCAAATGATTTCGCAATTAGATTTTCTTCGGTCATACATCACTTATAGCGTAACCTCGTTTGGAGGAATACTATAACGCGTATCTAAGTGTAAACCATTACTCAGTACTAAAGTAAATCGTTTGAAATTGCTACGTCACCGCAAGCCACGTTGTGTGGACGTTTACGACAACTTCACAACTCCTCACAAATTCTTATAACTGTCTACATCAATTAATCCAAGATCCGTTAACATAGCAAGCCACGTTGTGTGGACGTTTACTACATCAAGAGACTTATATAATTGACTCCCAATTACTTGATCCATTCGATCTTGTAAATCAAGACGCGGAGAATCATAAGTGAAACTAGAAGTTTCTTACCAGTGATTCACCATGCGAACAACCCTATCTCTCATAAATGAGGGAGCCGAGCAGACAATCGATCCATCTATCAAAGAATGGTACGAAGGTCTCTAATTTGTGTCCTCTACATGACCAAGTGGCTTTGGCTCCATTCCACTCCCCGGGGTGAGAATGAGTCGACTTGAAATCAGTTTTGGAAAGACAAATTAGGCATTGTTTGATAAACTTAATTAATGTTTCTCGTAAGAGGAATTACAAGAACTCTCCTCTAATGACTTATCTATACAAACTTCAAAAGTTTATAAAAGTCACCAAGAGAGCAGCAATGGAGACCATGGGTATGTTTCCATACCCTCTCCCACTTAGCTTTTTACAATAAATGAATACGCTATCTAGTGCATAAAGTAAACACATATAGCATGCATACATGTAATAAAACACATAGTATTATCACATAATCAAAATAATACTAGAATATTATTTTCCGACTATTATGGCTTTATCACATCTCCGCACGCATCTTCTAGTCTTCAGTCTTCGTTTCTTGAATGCTCCATGTGACGAGAATATTAATGTCCAATATTTAAATCTATTTATTTTCAATTAATCCAAAAGTTACTTAATTCGAAAATTAAGTCAATCGAATATATCAAAAATAAAATTAAATATTATTAATATTTTTATTTATTTTTATTTTCTTTTCTACTCCATTAAATATCTAGAATAATCTATCCAAGACCCACTTGCAATATTCTAGAAGATTTCTATAATGGAATAAGGAAATAAAATAAATTAGGACTCTTCTACTTTCCATAATTAATTAATTTCCATTTAATGAAAATTCCAAGAATAGGAATAATACAATAGAAAATAAATTAATACCAAATTAATTAGATTCCTAATCCATGAATATTTCCATAATAGAAATAAAACAATAGGAATCCTAATTCATTCCAAATTGATTCTTTTCCTTATCCATTAGAGTTCCCAAAAAATAGGAGTACTAAAAAAAGAAAAAATCCGAATCAATTAGGAAAGTAAATTTCCGGTAGGAGTAGCATGGGTTGGGAGACCCGATGCCACCCCACCTCGACCGACCGCCGCCTAGGGCACGTCACCGCCGCCCGGCCCACGCGCCACCACCACTGGTGGCCGGCGTGGCCGAGACTCCCAAGGACAGCCCCTCGTTGGGCCGAGGGTCGATCGATCCTCATGGGATCGATCATGGGGATTGATCGATCCCCGGTCCTTCGTCTTCTCGTCACTTCGTCTTCTCCGGGGTCTTCGATTCATCGATCCAATCGCAAAATAAATTACAATAATCTAAATTACAATTCCGGTATCGATTCTATACATGAAATCGACCCTATACAATTTCCGGAAAACATAGAACGTAATAATAAATCCTAAATTCGGTCAACCCCCGAATTTTTACTATTACAAGCATTCACCACCAAAAACGAATCTCGACATGTCCGAGAGTTTAATAAAACCAACAATCATGACAAAATAAATTAAACGTAATTAATCAAGCCATAATAGTCGGAACCCTGCAAGGTAGAACAATTTTATCGAAAATACCGCGAACGTAAACCACGCTCTGATACCAATTGTTGGAATTTGATATCCCGGGCTATTAACAATATGCGGAAACCAATAACCCGATCAAACCCTTCGCCGGAGATCACAAGAACGCCGACGAACGCGCCGGAGTTCAGCTGAGGAGACCACGCACCCGAAGGCACGCGGCCCGCCCCCCAGCGGAACCCCCGCGTCGCGGGGTTCATGCGATCGCCGATCGCATCGTGCGATTGGTTGGGGTGGGGCTGCCCAGCAGCCCCCGCGGCGAGTCCGTCGACTCGCCGCCGCCTGGAGGACCCACCGTCGAGGTGGGGAGGGGGACGGCACCAGCCCGTGCCCCCAGCGATCGATCCTCGGATCGATCGCAAGCCCTCGGCCCAGCCGAGGGTTCGACCCTCTCGCCCCGCCGAAACCCTAGCGGGCGATTGGCGTGGTCCGGTGGCTTCGCCACCACCACGCGATCGTCCGTCTAATCCGGGTCCGACTTTCGGATCTTCGTTCTACGATATTCTCGATAAATTCAAAATCAAATAATATCAAGGATGTTTAGATATTATACCTTTGATTCGTTGTTCGGAGAAACGAAATCAAACACCTTTGAATCTTCCCACGTATTCCTTGCACTCCGTTCGAACGTCGGGTGGGCGACGATCTATCGAACTCCTATGGATCTCCTTCAACTCTCTAGAACTATCAAATATTGATATTCTTGTCTTATTATTTATGAAGGCCATGTAGTGCTTTTATAGACTACGTAGGGGATCTAAAGGATGTGGAATATTGGGCTTCCAATATTGATGATTAAATTGAGCCCAGCCCAAATCTATTAATCCTTATCAATATTAATTTTATTTATTTTCCACTATATAAATAAAATTGCACTCCCAATATTTACCCATATTATATCGAATAATATTTCTCCGGTTAGTATTATTTATTCCGTGTATTTAAGATTTAAATATCCATGAATAAAATTTATTTATTGCTTAATAAATTTATTTATCTCTTATATCCGAGAATAGTACCACTCAACCTTATTTATTATGCGGGAACAAATCCACTCGCGAGGTTTACATAATAAATCCTTATGAGCTCATCTCGGGGATATTATCAACCCTTCCGGGATACACTGTCCCTTCAAGAATTCACGGCATGTCATATATAAAATATAGTGACCCAACTTAACCGGTAATTAACCCAATAATTAAATCGGTTAATTCCTTTGGAAAATCAAAGTCACTCATATTAAATATACACACCCGCAATTGTTTCGGGGATTAAGAATAAAATACTCAGAGACTTAAATCAATTATCACAGAGCAATCCTAATTGATAAGTCTCAAGCGATCCGCTCAATACACCAAGTGTACAAGTGTGATAAAATAATTAAGACAAATTATTTTCTCTCTCACACAACGACTATACCGATGGATTGGTCCGTGTCCATCTAGGTCGTGAGCAACTGTTCGATTAAATACGAGTAACCGATAGTATAATCTTCTGTGTGGGCCCGACACACCATACTAACTACAACGTATATAATCCAGGACTATAATTTGCATTTATTAAAAGCAAATGAATGTTCATTATTAATAGGTAAATGAAAGTGTACATAGAGTTCAGAATACTCAAATCTAGACTTTAAGTATACTACTCCATCAAAATACACTGGGCCCAAGGGGTATTCCATCAATTGTTCCCCTAAATTGAGACTCTGTTTAGCCTGATACTCATCTCACCACAACAAATGTTCATGAAACCCTCTTATACCAGACATAAAATCTTACCAACCAGGTCCACAAATTGGTAACATGCTGATTATAATGCATCAATCAAAACGAGATACGTGCTAAACAATTGACATATTACTAAACACCTTTTCTTGAAAGGAAAATAATCTACAGACACCATAAGCAATAACATAGCATGAGGAACAGCTACTGTAATTTTAGCACTAATAACTAGAGCTAAAATTCACCATCAACTGGTCAAATCATCACTCTCCCCGTTTTAATATGTATATATACTTCATACCAACATAATATATTATAAGAGACACAACATGGCTTGAGATATCTATACTGAGAACATAACATAATCACACATGTTTAGCTAGATTCAATATTTCACAATTAAGTCCAATAATCAAAATGACCGTCATCATCATTTTTTCCTACCATATTAATTATGTAATCATTTTGCAAAAAGGGCATTAGAAATCCAATCACCCAATGATTTTACAATCATTCATTATCATAATCAAAAATATTATAATTTCACTCCCTAATAAACAGAGGGGAATGCCTACAAACTGATTCCTCTCATACACGACAAAAAATGAGAAAACCAAGAGACATCAATTCAACAAACCACCCATACATGATCTACCATAACCAGAGAAGATCGAGTTCGAATCAAGATTCTTAGCAATTGTACAATATAAACAAAAAAAATCTAAAAGAAAAACTGAAAATGCTTATCAATGTTGTAAGAAAATGAAGGATAGTGTATATAGATAAGGCAGAAGGAAAACAATGATAGGAATTAGAAATAAGTAAGAAAAACTAGGCACATGCAGTCATACGCTTGCTTGTATATATCAACCAAACGAGAGCAAATCCCTTTTCTATAGTACTCCCAGTCTACGGGTTCTGGTTCATATCTAGGGTTATCAGAACAAATCCTTGTTAAAAAGGAATTACCTAGGGTTATCAGACAAATCGCGCAGCTGGCCTTCAGATAAACGCCGTTGAAATCCCAACGTAGTTCTGGTAGCATCTGTTGGGATATGTCATTCGATCCTACGTGTGCAATCGATAAAGTCATAAGGTCGTCTATGGATGTTTAAATAATTATTAGATAATATTAATTGCTGGGAGTAATATAATATTGATCGATAATTATACCTACAGGGTCACACACGAGCCGAAAATACGAGCTATAAGTGTTTGCTGAAATGAGTCGATTTGGAATCGATAAATATATAAACTAGGTTTATATTCGATGTGATTTACGTACATGCATGAGATGCATGGCTTGCATGGAATGCATGCCACATGGTGTGACATGGCATGCCACGCAAGCGAATGGGACCACATCCAATGCAATGTGGCATGAGGATGTGGACATGACCATTCAATTTCACCATTAACACACCTTAATGTGTGATAATGATTCTACATCAATATCACCATTATGGGGGGGGGGGGGGGGGGGGGGGGGTTACTTGGTGTTATTTCATGGTTTAATTGGTGAGAAAATGCTGATTTTCTCACCACAATATTCAGCTACGAAAATCACACAAAATAGAGAGAAAAGAGTTCTTGGAGAACCACTTCAATCAATCAAGCAAGCAAATTCATTTTACGGGTTCGTGTGCAACACGTAGAGGCCGGGCCATTTGTGCGGCTTCAACATCCGGGCGATCCAAAGGCGTGACGAGGTCATTCCAAAGGTGAACATTTCGAGGCTGATCCATTTGAGGTGGTTCAATCGACTCAACACCACCTCAACGACATCAACGAATCACTTCATCACCAAAAGTAAGATCTCGTTGATATCTCTCTCTCTCTCTCTCTCTCTATATATATATATATATATATATATATATATATATATATATATATATATATATATATATATATGTGTGTGTGTGTGTGTGTCTATACATATTTGTGTGCACTAAGATCATGGCATAGTAGATCTATCGCTTTACACGCTTCCGCACACACGGTATATCGATCGGATCGGTGTACCGATTCCATCAATTGGTATCAGAGCCAGGTTTCGTGCACACTTTTGTGTTGGACACAATATGTTTAAAATCAACATAATTGGCTTAATTGATTTATGTGATTATGTGATTATGTGTTTAGATATAAGGCCGGCCACCGTTAGTGGTCGGGTGAAATCGTTTTTTACGTACGATTGGCCATAGTTTTGGAGGGCTGCGTCCCTTGGAATCATTTGTAATAGATAGGTTTTCTATTTCAATATGTATTGTTCAATGTGTAAGCAATGAATTGAATCCATGGATCGACATTGGATATCGGCTCTCCGGCGAAAACGAGAAGAAACGAAGCAAAATGAAGCGAAACGGGCAAAAACCGGGCTGGTGGAGCAAAACGGCGGTCGCCATTTGTGCTCCGGCGGGCGCCGTTTTGGAAACGGCGACCGCCGGAAGTTTGTTTTTAGGGCAGCCCCGTTTTATACCCTTTTGGCGACCGCCGTTTTGGAAACGGCGACCGCCAGTGGTGTTCAGCGACCGCTGTTTGTGAAACGGCGTGCACTGTTCATGGTTTTTTGGGTATGGAATAGGTTTGACCAAAATCGGCGGGCGCGGACCAGTCCAGAAGATGTTCAAGGCCTATTTTGTTGCTTTTAATCTTTTCTTTTGAGAGTTGTGAGGTTCTAGGGGCCTTTCGATTACGTATTTAATTGCTTTGCTAGTTATAGGATGTTTTATGTTATAAATGTTCAACTTATATATAAACACCTATGCATGCAAGTTCCCAAAATAATGAGTATAATGTCTTGACCAAAAATATCACACTCATGAAGCCCTCGATCATAAGTTGGTTGGTCCGCCTCAGCGGGGTACTACTTGTTATCTTAGGATAAGTGGGAGTAAAGGTTAGACCTTTACACGTGAGTTTGGTTTTCTCATCGATAGATCCACTGCAGGCGTGGCTATCGAGACATGAGATGAGATTGGGATTTTCGTCGACCGAGAGTGATATTAGATATCATTGACACGGGTATGTCTACCTATCTTGAAATACTTAAGTGCGGACTCAGTCGGCTTAAAGATTTGCAAGATGAGGATCTCGGGATTGTTTTGTTCTAAGGGACAATGATATTGGATATCAATTGAACAAAATGAAATAACTAAGTACAATTGTTAGACAACCTTATTTTTTTACCGCTTTGTGGATGTTTACATGCTTTAGTTATCTTTCTTTTATAGTTTATCATGTCAAATATCAACTCAATTCAAGTTTGGTTCAATTCTTGATTATGAAAAATTGAACAACATAAATTTTCTTGATTCACAACGTAATTAGAGGATGGTCCTCAAATACGAAGACAATGAAAATGTGTTAGATAACCACATCCTAAGATATCATTGAACAACTCAATAGCATGTTCGGGGAATATGCTAAGATTGAGCAGTTCTGAATGACCAGGGTCATCGCTTCAGCTAGGCTAGAAAAGGAGAAACCTATAGGGACCACATGTGCAGCAAATGATTGGATTATTTGCTTTAAGTGATCTCCTAAATTTTTCTAAGATGATGAGTCGTTAATTAAAAATGGACCCTATATTCTTATGATAAAGGATAAGGTATTCAAAAGAGCATGGGCAAGAAGGCTACTAGGGTTCTTAGGGAATCTGAATGCGTCTACTGCAAAGGTGTTGGACACTACTTGCAAATATGTAGAAGTTCATATTTTATTCAATTTCAAAACAAATGCCTAATTTTTCTTTCATATGATGGATTATAAAGTTAGGATTATTTACACCTCGGGGAGTGATTTAATCCAAAACACTTATGTTCATCAATGACACAAATTAGAGACTTTCGAGCCATTGGATGGCATGAATCAATTGTCTGGTTGGCTCCCTCATATTTTATGAGAGACAGGGCTTCAATTGCATGATAATATCGCTGGTTAGAAAAGTTCGACTTTTCACTTACGTTTTATCACGTTTTGATATTGGGATGATTTTGAATGGGAAGTCGAATATAGATCAATTATTGGGAATAATTGAACTTGCCCAAAGTTCAAAGAAGATGTGAAGAACGGGGTTGCTTCATCTTCAGGTATTAATGTTATAGACATTAAATTTCGCAAATTTTACTTCTTGGGTATTGGATGACAATTGTGGTTCTCACAATTGTAAGTGAAGGAACTACATAGAAGTAAGAGTTTGGAAAGTAGAAATGTCGATCTACGGGCTAGAAATGGAGCGAAGGCTGCTGCATTTGCCGTAGGATCATATGATGTTGTTGTGCCTTATGGCCTTGTTTTAGTATTATAACCATGTAATTTCGTACCTTCAATAAACAATCAATATTGGTTCAGTATTGGATACTGATGGATTAGATTTCACTATTAAATAGTTTGGTAACTATTTTAATTGTGAATTATTCTTTGTTTTGGTACGATTATTATATTGTTTATGTATACTTTAACTTGACAAATCATATATAACATTAAACACCAAAGGCCAAATCGAATAAGTCTCAATGAGACATAACTGTAACATTGTTGATTAGATCAAAATCTAAACATGTAACGAATCTTCTTTTAGAAGGAATTCTAGAATCATTTGACTTGGAGTCATTTGATACATGTGAATGATGTTTGATGGACA
This sequence comes from Euphrasia confusa, assembly GCA_954870475.1. Lineage (NCBI taxonomy): Eukaryota > Viridiplantae > Streptophyta > Magnoliopsida > Lamiales > Orobanchaceae > Euphrasia > Euphrasia confusa. The sequence continues at coordinate 13,612,599 of OX940969.1, forward strand.
AAGATAACAATTTCATCTTTCTTGGAGAAAGGAGAACATGTGAGTGATTAATTAGGGATGATCCATACTGATGTATGTGGAACCTATCAGTTCACAAGCACATGAAGGTTATGTTTCGGAAAAGAGAAAACAAACTATATTAGATATAGTTCGACCATTCGATGAGAGGTCTAAATGAACTACTGGTCTCTTTTGGGAACACACAATTCTTGACTTCAACTTATACACTGAATAAGACGCTGTCAAAAGCTGTTGATAAGACATCATACTAGGTATGGAAAGGGAGGGTCCCTAAATTGTTTTCATCAAAATTTGAGGTTCTAAAAGCTTCTCTGACGAGATTTATCTCTAAAGAGCTTGAACTCAAATGGGATAAAAGTTTCTTTATGGTATCCATAAGAAACTCGAGGGTACAACTTCTACGATCTATCTGAGAACAATATTTTGTTGCTCGAGATAGTGATTTTCTTGAAAAAAGTTATCTTTCCTAGAAATTCAGTGGGAGCTCGGTTGTCTTGAACGAGGTTCAAGTGAAACAACCAATGATGAATACTCAAGACTGGGTTGAGAGTATTCTTATGGTTTTGGAAGCCATACCAGCCCTCGTAGGTCCGAAAGGTATAAATCTATCTCTATTATTCAAATACTTAGATATTATGACCAATGAGAGATATGAATTCATGCTTTTGGAAAGCGGTGAACCTTCGACCTAATTCCAAGCTATGACGAGTCCAACTACTGAAAATTGGCATGGTGCCATGAAATCTGAGATGATATCAATATCTGATACTCAAGTTTGGAACTTGATATATTTGCATCACGGGTTTAGACCCAATGAATGCTAATAGATCTTTAAGATCTAAACAAACAGATGGAAAACTTAGGGTTTTCAAAGCAAGGTTGATGGTAAAAGTTTTATTCACGAGGTGGATTATGGAGAAACTTTCACCAGTTGCTTTGATTAAATCATTCAGATTATCTTAGCCATTGCTACTCATTTTGATAATGAGTTATGGTAATATTGGATGTTAAAACTAACTTCTTGAATTGGATTCTAGGAGAATGTGTTTTGACACAGCCAAAGAGTTTTATCGATCCTAATAAGGCTGAGAAATTATGCAATCTTATAATTCCATTTATGGAATAAAGCAAGCATATCGGAGTAGCAATCTTCAATTCAATGAATCTATACTGGGTTTGGGATTTCAGAGAAACTTGGAAGAATCTTGTGTTTACAAGAAGATCAGTGGGAGTTACGTTTTATTAATTGTGTTGTATGTCGATGACATACTGCTTATTGGAAACAATGTTTCTATGCTTAATTCTATTAAAGAATGGCTTGGAAATTGTTTTTCAATAAAGGATCTTGGAGAAGCACAGTACATATTGGGCATCAAGATCTGTCGGAACAGATCGAAAAGGATGTTTGGACTTAATAAAGCGACCTATATTGATAAGGTGCTTGATAAGTTCATAATGAAAGACGCCAGAAAGGGTCTCATTCCAATAACTAATGGCACATCTCTTAGCAAGATGCAATGTTCTACGGGACATGATGAGAAAAAGAGGATGGAAAACATTCCTTATGCTTCGGCAATAGGGTCTATAATGTACGCCATGATATGTACACGACTTGACGTATCGTATGCTTTGGGCATGACGATTCAGTTTCAAGGAAACCCAGGTGAGGCGCATTAGACTGCGGCCAAGAATATTCTTATGTACCTTAGATGGACTAAAGAATATTTTGTTGTCTTTGGAAGACAAAAAGAGTTGATATTAACAAACTGTTTGAATGCTAACTTCAAAACAGACTTCAATCAATCAAGCAAGCAAGTTCATTTTACGGGTTCGTGTGCAACACGTAGAGGCCGGGCTATTTGTGCGGCTTCAACAGCCGGGCGATCCAAAGGCGTGACGAGGTCATTCCAAAGGTGAACATTTCGAGGCTGATCCATTTGAGGTGGTTCAATCGACTCAACACCACCTCAACGACATCAACGAATCACTTCATCACCAAAAGTAAGATCTCGTTGATATCTATATATATATATGTATATATATATATATATATATATATTGGATGTATATATATATATATATATATAAATATATGTCTGTCTATACATATTTGTGTGCACTAAGATCATGGCATAGTAGATCTATCGCTTTACACGCTTCTGCACACACGGTATATCGATCGGATCGGTGTACCGATTCCATCAGATTCAAATTCCAATTACGTTGTTAAGCCGCAAAGATTATTTAGGGTTGACTATCGACGGGAAGCTTGGAGGCCTTGAGGAAGAAACTAATCTGAGCGATGCCGAGCGATGCCTGCGTGTCGTGGAGAATAGCTACGGTTTGACGGCGACCTATGCCGGACTGCGGTGGAACGAATGAACGAGAGGAAAATTATCGAGTTTGAGTTTGAAGTGGTGGAAGAGGTGGAATAGCGAAAGAGGTATGAAGTGTATTTGAGGGTGACGTATTCAGTGACGTAATCAATGATATTGGGCTGAATTTGAATTGGTTTTTATTTAATGGTGGGCTGGACCAAGATGCTCATCTTGTACCAAAGGTGCAAGATATAGGGCCTCTAAGTTAATGTAATTTAGATTTTTAAGTTGATTTCTTAAAAAATATTAATTATAACAATGAGATTATTTATTTATTTTAATATTGTATTTTAAAAAATAAAATAAAAAACGCATTTCACCGTTTTTATCTATTAATATTTTTTTATGAAATTAACTTAGTTATTGAGTGAAATTAAATTTTTAATAAAAATATTTCTTAAAATTTATGATTTTAAAAAATTTGTACATTTTTAAGTAATAGTATTGCAAATATTCTGATTTTACATCTTGTGAACTTAACTTCTAATTAAATTAATTTAATGAATTTATTAAAGTTTTATAAATTAGTATTAATAACAAGTGAATTCACTAAATTGAATCACTATATATTCCCACAAATTGAAAGCCACGTATTCATTGGTCAACTATTTCTAAGCCCTTAAGGTTCAAGGTTCCAACTCGACACTGTATGTATAAATGTTTAAGTTTCAAACCCGAGACATCAGTCATGTGTGTGACTATTTAAATTTCTGTCATTGATTTAAACAAAAAAAAAAAACTATTTCTAACTAATTTTGACTTTTTTCATTAAATAGGACTAAAGAGTAAGGACATGTTTTTTTTTTATTATTTATTTTCAGTTTGCTTCAAATCATACTCATTACCGTTCAATTCTACGTTTAAGTTTTTGAAATCGTTGTATGAAAAATGAAAAATGAAAAAAAAAAATTGATATTGTATGAAAAATGAAGTTCACTTTAGTTCCCAAATGAAAAATAAAAAGTTCAGATCCATTCATATCCATTAACTTTTGGTATTGTCTGAAAAGTTGGAAATTATTAATGAGTTAAGAGTTAAGTAATCATGAATTAACATACTTAGTTTTTACTGAACATAAAATTTCCCAGCATACATATACACAAGCAACTCCACTATGGAACATCAAACAAACCATATTAGCCACCCTCTTTTTAAGTCCCATGACAAGCAGTGCCTTTTTATTTTTCGCTCTTGTTTTCAATATCCATAACCATATGACCAAATTGTTTGTTGCATAAAATATAGAAATACTACTTCTCTTTTAGTAGAAACAAATGAATTAGAACACACACAGACACAGGCAAACACCTCAATGAATACTACAAAGTTCTAAAACACAAAACTCATCAAAGAAAGCCAAAAGAAAAACAGAGCACACAGGAAAAAAAGAAGACTAGTCTTTTCATTTTTCTTAGTTGCACATATAAACCCCACTCGCATACCTGTGATCCGTCTCATAAAAATCCGTCTTCCCTTCCGAAGCAGGTTTTAGCGAAACTCCTGACAAAGACCTTGCCCCTTGTGCCGAAAACTTAACATAACCAGCAATCTCAAGATCCGACCCATCATCATCCTCACCGATATCAACGGGCATCCTCACCCTCAATCTACCCGGATTACCCTTCACCGGAATCTCATCAATGTGCCATTTCAACTCCCTCTCCGACCTGTTCAACACAGCCTTAGGCGAAACTTGCAACAAAGTAGGGTCCACCGGCAGTTTAAGAACAATCGTCACATCACTCAATGGGACCGGCAAATCTGGATTTGAAATGTACTGTATCATAATCGAAAGCAAAGTCCCGCTTAGTCTTTTTACGAGCCGAATCCTTATGGGGAGAGGAGTCACCCGTGGCAGTATGCTGTACTTAGCAATCGGCATGGGTTCATCAGCAGGTCCTGTCCTCACATGAAACAAACCATTCCCTAAGCTGCTCACTTTAGCACTTACAACTGCAAACCTCTTCACAACGCCATCCGTTCCTTCAACCTTAAGTGAAAACTCGGTTTCCTTATCTTCTTCAGAAGAGGATGATTTTGGAGGCAAAGTTTTCAAGTACACCACCCCCATCAACCCAACTCTAGCAAGCAAAGACTCCCTGAATTCGGCACTTATCTCTTCCACAATGTACATCTCCGGACCCTTCATTTCAGTTTTCTTCACCAATATATCCTCTATTTTATCTCCTTCACCACTTTTAGCAGCAGCCGGTGGTGGCTCACTGGTCTCCAAAAATTCTAACCCACCAAGACCACGGTCTTTCGGGACTTTCTTGGCCCCCACGAACTCTGACGCATCCAACCCCCCACCCCAAGCATCATTAATGCCCTCAAAATCTTCGGGAAGAGTTGATCCGTCGTGACTAAACTCAATCCCTCCGTAATTCCCTTCGAAACCCTCAACTCCAATATGGGTCGACTCAGTTGCAGCAGGTGGAGGCAATGTGGTCATGTCGAGTCCTGCCAGGGCCTTGCTCACATCCGAGATACCAGAGGACTCTTTATCCTTCTTGAACCCTTCCATCAGCATTTCTTCCGGCTTATTGATTTTATCGCTAGCCGCAAACGGGTCTTTCTCTCCCTCGGCTTCCTCAACCCTAGTTAACTCCTTCTCCTCGCCCTGTTGATAAAACCCTAATGTAGCAGCCGCCACCTCATCTCCGGCCACCAGTGTCTCGAGGGGAAGCTCAAAAGATGCTGTAGAAAAGGAGTCAACGGCGGCTTCGTGATCGGCAGCGTGAGGCTCCACAGTGGTCCAGCTGTCAGCCCCTCGGATCTTGCTCTCGGTCTGAACGGCCGAGTGCACCATCTTGGCTATGCCATCACCGTGCATAGAGGCAAGCATGGCCGCGAGCCTAATACTGCTGACCCCCCTCAGGACTATGTCGAGAGCCATGTAGACCTCTGCGTACTTCTTCCCCAGCTTCTCCGGCGTCACGTCCACGCCGCGGCAGGCAGTTACGATGACGGAGACTGACTGGTTGACGATGTTGATGCACTCGAACACGTTGTTGTTGGAGTCGTCGATCGTGGTTACAGCGAGGACGTAGATCGAGTTCACCAGGCGGTAGACGACGCGGTAGCGGGACTCAACGCCGACGATGACCTGACCCGAGGAGGCGGCCAGGGGATCGTCCCCGAGAGAGTCGGCGGACGGATCGGGGACTACGCCGCCGCCGGCGGCGGAGTGGTGGTGGCTCTTGGCGAAAGAGAGACGCGTCTCGCGGAAAGAGGAGAGCGCCATGAGAGCACGGGAAGGAGGGAGCCATTCGCGGGTCTGGAGCAATATGTTGGGCCCGTTTGCGGGCTGCAGAGCTAGCGCTAAACACGACATTCGTGTAATCGATCAGGGATTTAAAATTAGGATGATTGAGGTATGGATTAGAGTTTTCAGATGGGGATAATCTGAACACGGGAAATGAGAATTTAATTAGGGATCTCTGATTGTGGAGTGAGACTGAGAGATGGATTTGGTGCAGAGATCGGAGAGCGAGAGTGGAAGAGGAGAAAATTGAGGGATGATTAATGTACAAGTTGAACTGCAGACGGTACTGGGTTTTCTAAGATTGATTTTTAATTTTATTTTTAATTAGATTAGGCCTTACATACTCCATAATTTTTGTATGGAAACTCAAATTACTTATATTATTCAAACTAAGTACCACTAGTCCACTTGCCCGTAGCGCGTTGCACTGGGATCTTCGAAGGTATTCTTTTTTACGGTGTCCTTGTTATATTGATTACATAACTTGTTTTTCATTTAATTCATATTAATATATAAGATAAATTTGATTAATACAAAAATATATAGATAAAATAATTAATAGTATTTTAATATTATAAGCAAATACTTATAATTAATCAACAACATCACTTGTTTTGTATAGCAATGAACTTACAAATTTTGAAAGACCTCTTTGTATACTACATTGGCGGTTTTGTTCGTGAGATTACCTTTCTCGTCGCAGAGAAGAAGCTTCAAACGTTCCCTATTGGTTACTCTAGAAAGCGCAACGTACATAATTACCGGTTTTCTCAAAAATACACCAACGTTTCTCAACGACTGGCCTTGACTTTTATTAATCGTCATGGCATAAGATATCATAATCGGAAATTGTCTTCGTTGAAACGCAAACGGCAATTTTGTGTCAGAAGGCGTTATAGGAATTCTAGGAATTAAAACATGATCCCCATAATTTTTTCCTCCCAATACTTTTGCCTCAATCACACGATTACCAAGTTGTGTTATAACCAAGCGAGTACCATTGCACAATCCGTTAGTGGCATCCATATTCCGCAACAGCATTATTGGAACACCGATCTGATAAATACAAAATATATTACAACTAATATTGATTAATTTAAAATTGATAAATTAAATATATAATACGTATGCATATTGAAAATTTTTAAAAAAACACCAACCTTCAATTTCAATTCATGATTTGGCAATCCCGAACACTTGATGGTATTTAAGAACTCAACGGAATGCATCTGCTCAAACATGCTCACGCCACGGTGGGACTGGGCAATACTATCCGAACTCAAGTAAATCTTTTCATCCGTATTATGCATAGATACCATGTACTCGTTTATTCTATCAACATCTTCCAATGTCGGAGCTAATATCGCTCGTCCTTCAAGGAAACTTATATCTCCGATGTGTTCATGAAAAGATGGATAGGTCGCCTGAACAATGGATTCTATGTGGTTATCGGAATGAGTTATCAAAAACTCTTCCGGTATCTTTATATCTGCCTCTCCATCATTGTCAGCTCCCAAAGTACCATCTCCTATGCATGATAACCACTCCGAAAATTCTCGCAACATGCGCGAGGCATTTCCATCTACTGAATTTTGTAGTCTCATGTTCTTCGTCAATCGTAATACTTTGCAATCTCTCCATATAGGTGAAGAATTAATAGTGGCACCAACGATATCTTCTCTCCTACCTTTAGGTATAACCGGCAAAATTTGACGAAAATCTCCTCCGAATACAATGACATTTCCTCCAAACGGGATATGGGCAGCTTCAGGTTGGTGTGCTCTCATTATATCACGTACCGTGCGATCGAGAGCTTCAAAACAATTCCTGTAGAAAACAAAAATTTATTCTTAAGACATTGTTTAATCTGTATAACATATAAATAATTGATAACTGCAAAAAAATAAACAAAATAGAAAATAAATGCCAATTGTTTATACCTATGCATCATAGGCGCCTCGTCCCATATAATCACTTTGGTCTTAACAATAAGTTTGGCTAGATCGCTTTGCAGTGTGATGTTGCACGTAGATGCTTCATGCAAAGTTATAGGGATAGAAAACTTCGAATGCGCTGTTCTACCTCCAGGCAAAAGAAGAGATGTTATACCGCTAGAAGCGACATTCAAGACAATATGACCTATTGATCGAACAGCTGCTGAAAGCGTTTTCCAAACAAATGTCTTACCCGTACCACCATAACCGTACAAAAAATGAACCTGGCCTTCGGCCTTTTCCAGAGATCGAACGATTGAGTTATAAGCATTCCTTTGATCATCGTTCAACATTGCAACTAAGTGTTCATGTTCCCTTCGAAGAGCATTTTTGTCGTAAGAAAGCTCAGCGGCTATTAGGCTGTTACGTGGGAATTCAAGACTGTCGGTGGGATATGGCATGTTGTTAACATCTTTCAATGATCGACCTTCCCGCTTCATCATATCTTCAATGTATTGCAAGCACTTGTTGTGGATTTCATCATCCGTAAGAGTTAATTCTGATTTGCATAAAAAACAAAATGTTAAATATTTATCCGTATAACAGGAGAATAGCGAGATAATAGTTCTTGCAACATACTCAACATTTTTTTATTTAATTGATAATATGTGCTTTCAAAAAATAATAATCATAAGCTGTTGAAAGTTAGAAAAAATACCTTGGCAGTTCATCTCCTTGCAATATTTTGATAGAATGTCAACAGACATTTCATCCTTGCACTCTTCCCATACGGTTTGTGGGATGCTTAGAACATTGTGAATCAGCCTATTTACGAAAAGAGATCTCAGCATCTGATCCGAGGCCCACACCGAAGCTTCTTTTATTGCGTCAATGTATTCTTTATCATCATCAAGCAATCCACGGGCATAACACGCCTCTTTATAGGACGAATATAATTTATTATTATAAAATCTAACATCTTCATAAGAAGTGCATCCACGGACGACATTGAGCAATATCCTGAAATAATACAAATCTCCAGAACCGGGATAAATGTATGATAATCTTCCGAAAGCAAACGCTCTTTTTCTCGGACGCCATTCTCTAGTCTCGTTGTCCCAAACAAATTTTTGAGGCATTTCAGCATAGGTCAGGTTCCGTGCCTCCGGATATTTAGTATTTGCCAGTAACCAAGCGGTGAACATGGTTTCCTTGGAAGACATCTTTGTCACAACTTCGGTGACAGAAGAACATTATTTATACACAATTGATTGTTCATCGGGGAGATGGAAACCTAGTCTTACGATGTTCGGTTCTCTAAAGTGAATTTCATATCCAAACAATCTCCATGCGGCTTCTGATGCTGATATGTACCTACAGTCAAGGTACTGTTTAATTTCATCAATGACCTTTTCACCTTCCGGTTGTTCGTGCGATTTATAAAATACAGCAGTCGTACGATCGTTGCCTTTGTGCACATATTTGAACAAATATTTTATAGAACGCGATCTGTTGCACCATTCAACATTAATATGGGCGTTGTATTTTTTCAGCAAAACCGGATTGTGGGGAACCACAGACCTGAAGAATAATTATACGGGACAAAAAATATAAAATTTAGTTTAAGCTTTAAAAGAAAAATTTATATTAAAAATTAAGACATGTCAAAAGTGAAATAAATCAATACCTGTTGTCGAGTTCAATTCCATTCTTAACGACTTTACGACCTTTATCTTTCCGTTTGTACATAACAAAACCATTGTTGTCTACAGTCGTACGATTCACAAATTTTTTGGGAAAGTGCTTTGTGCATTTATCTCCGAACATGCAAGGAGATTTTTTTATCATATTCTCCGCAAGGTCCGTGCATCATGTACTCTTTCACACAATCATAATATTCTTCATCATCAGATTCATTCGGTATCTCTGCAGAAATTATTGAATCGACAACATCAGCAGACACGTGTTCAGAATAGCCCTTGAGAAACAGGAGAATATGCGCATGAGGCAATCCGCATTTCTGAAACTCGATAGTGTATATAACTGCACAAAATTATCCGAGTTATACTTTATTAAATTAGAAAAACATTGGTCTTAAATATATAATTAATCTAAATATGGATAATTATTTAGACTAATTTAATTTAAATTACTAATTTCTTACCAGCACTTGTCTCTCCAAAAAGTTTGTCGTGTCGAATGTCCCTCATCATATTATCAAGCTTAGCGTGAAATACTCGAGCAACTATATCTGGCCTGTTCGTGGCATAAAGACCTCTGTCGGACACATATCTTTCAATCTCTGGCCATTTAGGGTTGCATGTAAAAGTGAAACAAATTCGGATAATCAACCCATCTACATATGGTCATAGCATCATAATAGTTCTGTATCATGTATCGTGCTCCTCCTACAAAGGTAGAAGGCAAAATAATTCTCTTCCCGGTATTTGCTGAGTTATCGTCTCCACGATTCAAAGCATCATCCAAAGCAGAATAAGAATCGCAACGTAAATCTTGCTGATGATGCTTCAAGAAAGTTAGTCTGTACGACTCAACCATGGTGTAAGCATCTACAATAAATTGCTGGAGTAGTCGACGTCCGAATAATATGTGCGGAGACTCGGTGGCCCTTTCCATTAGTCTGTACGAAAAGTATTCTTTCATCGTTACAGTCTTGGAATTTTTCTCTTTGCTCCGATCGGTCTCACAATGAAGAACTTCATCTCTGAATCCATCTTCGCCGTATAAAAACATCAAGGGGTACTGCAGAGGCAAATAACCAACGTGCAATTCATTTATTCGTATTAAACTTTTGTCTTTACGTTGGATAATTATATCTCGACGATCTTGAAGATTATCGACATCTCCAACGATCAACGCCGCAACTTCACTGGCTTGAGGCAAATTATGCACTCTTCCATATCTGGTTCGACGCGAAACTAACCGAATCTTGATGTCCGCAGTTTTTTCCTTCTTCAAGATATCTCCAGAACAACAAAACCACTGGACAAATATATTGTTTTTGTCCAGAATCTTCTTTATATCACATACAATTTCTTTATCAATACTCGGGTCATTGTCGTCTTCTTGATCTGTTACTGTTCCAGATTTTCTGTAATACCATAATTATTCATAATATGTTGTTTGTTAAATTAAAAAACACGACATATTCATTCGATTATTAATTATTTAAATTACCTCATTGCAGATAGACGATTTCTTGTTTCGTTTTCAGTGTCGGATATGTACAATTGAGCAAACTTTGGTTTCTGATTATCCTCCGGCATCAAAGAACCCATTAAATGACGGTTTTCTCCATTCAATCTGTAGATGGGAGGAGATCTCCCGGTGTTAAAGGAATTGTCAATTTTGCCCCCCATCGAAGTAAAAGAAAATATCATGTTGTAGAATCGTATAGAATTCTGGAATTTTTTGCTCTTTTTGTCTTTCCCATACAATAAATTTTTGAAATCATCAGGAGGGTCCATAACGGTAGGTAATTCAATTTTACCTGTAGAAAAAAATAATTTAGACATTAATCGTTTCAGAAATAATAATCACTATAAAAATTAACAAAAACATTTGAAAGTGGACAAACCGTGAATGCAGCAATTATTGTACAACGGATTGTTGCGATACTTTTTTCCTTTTTCAATCCTTTCATCGTACCAGAATATTGCGTCACAATGCTCGCACTTATGAATAGGATCGCCCATATCATGATAAGATACTGAAAAATATACTTTAACATGAATATATCAACAGTTCTTTCAAATCTCTAGGAAGACTGATCCAATGATTATTGAAACGTGATAATATCTAATGTATGTTATCACAAAATTGATACGTTACCTCTTCTTTTCTTAGTTTCGACGTTCAATAAAGCTGGATTTGCATTGTCATACACCGCAAACTTATTTAAAATTCGATCAGTCTTTCGTGCAAAACTTGTTGGCCCCGGATTCCCATTTATGGGAAGTTGTCTATGGCTCGGCGAAACATTTATTTGTCTCATTGGAGCTTTGCCTTGTTAACAACCAAATTATAGTTAGAAGATATGTAAAAACAAATTTATGAAATTAATTAATAATAGTAAAAGAAGAATATATATTAAGCATATTAAATTTACAGAACCTTTGGATTTCACGGATGAAAATTCCCCGTCCAAATTACGTGCAGTTTGCATGATTACGTTCTCTTTACCACGCAATGAAGTTATTGCACTACGTGCAGTTTGAGTGATTACATTCTCTGGTCCGCAACCAAATTTAATTGAACTATATATGTGATCCGTAGGAGTCGCCTCTCTAACTGTAGAAAGAAATAATTGTTTATAATGTGAACGAACTAATTAAAGACATAAATAAAATATTTGTAGTAAGAATATATATGTAGTCGGTTTACCGTTGGTTATATCACCCAAAGGCAGTATCTGTTTATTACGCTTCACATTGCCCAAACGACTTCCAAGTACTTTTCGTTTAGTGCTGCGATGCTCAGTAACACACGAACCCTGAACAGGAGATATATTGTCTTGAATATCTTGATTTATAACTGGAGTACTGTTCACTGGATAAAATATCATAAACGGGTTGTCTTAAATAAATAGAAAACATATACAAATAAATTACTATTGATTATAATTTATGAAGAATGAAATTAAAGAGACTGTTTGTGATTTCAAACTGTAATTTAGTACTTACATGAGCTAGACAATGCCATCGGCGACTTAGTTGTACCTATAGTAAGATTTCTATTGACATGAACTCCTTGAGGTTGAATTGCAGTGCCTCTGATAAAATTCTTACGAACTGTGTTCGTATTCATATTATTCGTATAAGAATCCAAAATCACCGGTTCTGAACATTGAGAAATTGAAAGATTAAACAAAATAATCAAAAATAACAGAAACAATAAAGAATCGTAGTAGAAAAAAAAAGAAAAAAATATATTGACTAACCAAAATTATTCTCTTTATTTTCTTCTCTTAGTCCGATCGATGAAGTACACTTCCCTTTACCTTTGTCTAAAATATTGAGTTTATAAAAATATATACTCATTAATAAACATGTATGCAAGCTTAAGAATGATATCAATATCCAGCCAACAAAACGTTGTTTAATACAATTACCTGAACGTCTTGCATTATTGTTTGGAGACATGTTCAAAGCTTAACAATTCAATATTGTTCCTTCGACCGGGTAAAATGTCAATTCAACTTGAAAACAAAAATCAAAATACACTCGAAAAATAAACAATATAAGATGTCAGTATTCGAGTATAAAAAACAAAAAAATTATGTATTGAAAAAGTTGTAAGAAAAAAAACTGCAACCTTGTATTCGTGAAGAACGAATACAATTAAATATTGAGTATACAAAAAAAGACTATAACCCTAGACCTTTTACTTAGGATTTTTTTATCAAGTAAAAAACTATTTATATTGCAACAATAAATTTTGCTTTATAGAAACAAAATCATTCTAAATGTTAATTATAAATATATAATATTGGATAATGATTATCTTCCTAATATCTCAAGATTCGTCTTTATGATATTCCTGAAAATCAGCAAAAATAACTTTTTCATTATAGTGTACATATAATTTTTAATAAATTAATAATTTTATAAAATATAAACTAATCAAAATTGAGATTTTTTGTTTGTTTGATTTAATCAAGATTAATATTACTTGATGTTAGTTTACATTTATTTTAAAAATTGAATTTAAATTCTAATACATTAATTATAAAATTAAAATTCAAAAGAAAAATTGAATTAATGAAACAAAATTAATAATTTAAATTCAAACAATGACGATACTAAGAAAAGAACAAACATTTATTTAAAAGAAATTGTTCAAGAAAACTAAAAAGTATCAAATGCAAGCTTAAAAATAGATGAATTATTCAGACTTGAACTTTGAAGAAATGGATCCCTGACCGTCAATGAGCTCATCATCGTAGGATATCATATCTAAAACCCTCTTGCAACTTTTCATGACCTCCGGTGATTTAAAATCTTCTTTCAAACTGACAGCGGATAAAATGTTGTCCGTTGCATCAAATTCAGAGTCCTGAACTTCAGTTTTGACTTCAATAGCAGAAAAGGCAATAGGTTTGTGATCAATCTTTTTATAAGAATCGATAAGATCCACATCATCAGAATACTTCTCAACCACGAACCCTTTATCCCTGCCCTCAATGTGCTTCGCTCCGCAGATGACTTTGAACATGAACTCTTGACCAATAAGGTCCTCAATGCATTGTGGAACGTCAATATTAGATGATTCCTTCGAATTTCCATCAGCATAATCATTATCATTTGATTCCTATAAAAAAACGAAACGATTTAAGTTTATAAATATATAAATCAATATATTTGTATAGGTCGTATTAATATACAGTTGCATGGACAAAAGAATAATTGAGTTTGTAATATAAGAAATGCAAAACTGTCACTGAACAACTTATTAGAAATTGAAGGATATATTGGTTCTTACCAAAGCAAGATTGTCAAATACCTCCCTCGCTGTTATACCAGTAAGGGACGTCACAATATCATTCCACAAAAGTACAACGATTTTGTCGGATCCATCAACAACGTTTGCATGGACATTGTACCGCGCATTTCCGACAACATAAGCATTACAATTCTCACAAAACATTTTGGAATCTTTTACAGAAACCTTCTTCTTGCACTTTGAACAACTGGTATAGGACCAGCCTCTTTCGTGACAAATGTCAGATATGGAAGCAACTATCCAATATTTCCCAACCTAAAGAACAAAACAAAAATAAAATTACTAAGCAAATTAATAAGCAAGACAATTATTGGATTATTCTATTACTTTACAAATGAGTGAAAAAATAATATTACTTACAATATCAGTAGATTTTAAATCCTTCAAACTCAATACATGAGTATTCTCATTCATCAATTCGCATTTCACACTACCAAATGATGAATTGGACATCATCGAACCTTCCACATATTCGGATTTTGTATCATTTAATGGTAATCTGCATTAAAAATTTGGCAAATAATGTATACATTACATACATGATTCAAATGTTGGAAATTTAAAAAAAAAATTATTAGAATAAAGCAATTACTTAATCCGAAATACAACGATCTCGTCTAGGTTTTCATCCACGATAACTTTGGTGGCATGATAAGTGTTTGTGACACTAACTAAATCTGTATGTATAACGATGTACCAAATAAATTAAAAAAATAAAACTTATATTAGAAAAATTGTAAAATAAGTAATATAAATTTTGGTATAAAATACTTACTTCTGAAAGTCTTGCGCCTACATAGCTGGACAATAATGCAGTTATCATCAATGGTCCTATTCAAACGAAATTGTTCAACAAATTCTTTCAACTGATTGCAGTATGGCTCCCAAAGAGTGCATTGCATCTTGTTTCCCCTGCAATGCATTTTAGTTAGTCACGTCACAAATTCTTTAACATAAGATCGATTAATAAGAAGTTATAGAAATTATAAGAAAAATAGACTCACTGCAAGTCTTCAATAGACAGCTGAATACTCTTGTTGAAGCTTTCGGACATTCTGGAGTTATTAATGGAAACGACACGACCAATAATATCTTGTAATAAACAAAAATAGATTATTAGAAACAAAAGGGTGATAATATTAATTATTAAATGCCATCAACTAAAAAAATTGTAAAATATATATATAAAATCATACCAAAAAGTGGACCTTCGTCAACTAAATTTTTTTCTGATATATCAGAAAAACTCATGAAATTAAAAACGGATTTGGGAAATCTGGGATCAACAGTTGGTGCGACAATAGTGTTCTTTTGTAGATTGATTTTGAATCGATGGTTCGCTACGGGGAAATTCTTCGGGCCGTCGACAACAGAAAATTGTCTCATTGTTATTAAATCACCTTCATTGATTTCAGAATCAAATAGACTGATAATGAATTTTTTTATGGTTGCTTGAATTCTCGAACCCTTGAAAAAGGAAGAAACAAATAAGTATTAATACAAAAATAAGGGTTTATTAAGAGTGTTTTGAGATGTACATAAAATATTTAAGAAATAAAGATGAATATTGAGACAAACCTCTCTGTCCATCAAAAGCAATTCCACGGATTCTGGAATTTATCCACTGGCCGTAACCAACCACTTCCTACACACTCGGACCATAATATTCCAGTCAATTCTATTCTTACTAATCTCAGAAATAGGAGTGAAAACCATGGACATCTTGGAATTAGAAGTCATGTGCTTTTCGATTGCTGAATGATTGATGTTGTAAAAAATGATATGAATGGGTATTTATAAGCATGTTGCGTATCTTTAATCGATATGCTTCAAAGATATACATAAATATATCACGATGAATATATCGAATTACATTATTTAAATAAAACATATCTTTTAAAAGTAATTAATATCGGGTCAACCATAAGATATTTGAAGTTGTAATCTTAAATAATGTAAAATATAAAAAACAACACATGATCCGGGAGATCTTTTAAATCAAATAATTGGTGGAGGATCATCGTTAATATCTTCATGTGCTTTTGGAAAATTTTGTTCTGTAAAAAACAACAATTTACCTAACAAAATAGTTTTTAATTAATTATATCTTATGGTTATTAAGATGTACTAAAATTACTTACGATTTATTTAATTTATTTAAAATGATTAATTAAATAAGAATTAGTTTAATTTTAAAAATATATAATAATCAATTGAATATTTAATTTATTTAAGGAATGTCATTGAATACTCAACTTAAATTTGTTTATAATAAATTATTTTTTAAAATTGATTAAATAAATTAACAAAAATTGCGGCTTTAATATCTTATTATGTTGAACGTATTAATTTGATGCAATCAAATCGTTAAAAAATGAGAAATTAAATTTAATTATTGTTCATTATTCTTAACCGTATTAAATTTATTAGTCTAAATAACATACAAATAAGTAACAAACAAATGTTTTACAAATCAACATGGAAACTAATTCCTTGAGTAGATAAAATGATTGCAAGTAGTGAATTAGTTAGTTAGAAGTGCATTTAAATGGCATAATAAAATTTACTATCAGTATTAAATGTTTCATGTCAAACTACATACTACATAAATCATATGATTGCAAGTACAAAATATACTACATAAACAATAGGCACTAATATAATAACATAGCACAACAACCAAAAAGATATTTAACTGTAATAACTACAAATAGATACAAATCTACACCTACTTGTTCTAAAGAGTAATAATGTACTAATGATTCACAAACTACTTTTCCAAAAAACTGAACATGCAAGAGTATTAAAAGCTGTACATGATAAATAAAATTCAACAACTCCCGATTAAAAACTTGCATAAAATAATGATCAATATTGAATTGTTCTTATAAAAAGAGTACTTACCGAAATGTAAGTCTGAATAATGTCTGATGCTGATTTCTGAATGAAAAATGTTGCAAGATCATCTGTCAGAATACATCTACCAAAGTCAATTCCATCATGAACCTGAACATCAATTATAAACTTGGACGAAGGAATGAGATCCCGTCCACATGATACACAAATAACATTGGAACGACTTTCGCCATCGTGGACATTGGAAATTGGACACTTTGTATAGTACCATCCTCGTTCAGCATAAATGTTAGTGACAGTAACAACTGTCCAAATCTTAGCAACCTGATTACATAGTAATCAACATAAACTCATTGTTATATAATGATCATGTTAGAAAAAGCATGATTCGGATTTAAGACAATATGGCCTATTGATCGAACAGCTGCTGAAAGCGTTTTCCAAACAAATGTCTTACCCGTACCACCATAACCGTACAAAAAATAAACCTGGCCTTCGACCTTTTCCAGAGATCGAACGATTGAGTTATAAGCATTCCTTGGATCATCGTTCAACATTGCAACTAAGTGTTCATGTTCCCTTCGAAGAACATTTTTGTCGTAAGAAAGCTCAGCGGCTATTAGGCTGTTACGTGGGAATTCAAGACTGTCGGTTGGCTATTTATATATTTTCATAAACTATAGCTTTTATATATTTGCGTGTTAACCATCTAGCTTTTATATATTTTGTTTTCGAACATTATAGAGTTTATTAATCTAGCAGATATATCTTGATTGATGCAGTTGGCTATTTTAACGATTTACATAAATATTCTTCTTAAATATACTATGTATTTTTCAATATAATTATTCAAGTATATTTTGTTACACAATGTATTTTGTTTAGAAATAAGTTAATTTTATCAGATAAAACATTAACAAAGGCAAACGATTCTCCAAACAAATAATTAATACAATAATTTTTTTTGGCCGAATCTAAGATAATCAAATTGTTCCAAAACATGAATTATTTTCAAATAAAAATAAATCCTTAATACTAATTGTTATTATAAATAAAGAGAGAATAATTTGGTAACGTTGGAAAATAAAATCATATTATAAGGTACTTCAAGAGGTGTGGACCACGTCGAGTAGACATTGAACTTCAAGAAATGTGAATTACGTTGGAACATTTGCGCCACTTACCTACAAACCTATAAAAATAAATACAAAAATTAATAATTAGAATTCGCAGTGGATGATTACATAAATAAATAAAGATGGCATATCATTTACATATGGTCTCTAAATTGGAATCCATAATTTACTTTTGACTGTATTCAACTGCCTTATGCACGTGGTTATATGTGATCACCTTTGTTGGACCATCAGTGTTGTGAAGTACAAACTCCTCTACACGTTGTTATAATATACAATTAACAAATATTAATAAAATATCAAAAAACAATTCTAAATATATAAGAATAATATATGATTCACTAATTATATACCTTTGAACATCATAGTTGTTTTAGCACGTTTTTATCGGGTAGATTGATACGGGGCTGGGCTGTGTATAGAGGGTTTGAAACGATACTAATACATGTAAATTTATATTCTGGAGTAGGGGTTGGACTAGATCTGGGAAAGAACAGAGGTTTTGAGCTTTGAAGCCTCCTCTGAAGGATTTCTCTTATCCACTCTTTTAATATCGAGTATATTCACTAATTAGTGCCGCCCCCTAATCTGAAGGGATAAGCCCCCTATTTATAGGGAGTTATGGAATGATTACATTCAGACCACGTACTACGTCTATATCTTTAAATGAAGCTAGTAACGACCCGGGGCCCGTGACCCGGAATGCATACGACGCATGTGGGCTCACGTGGGCGATGTCTCCGTTCCTCTTGAGATGAGCCCTCCCCCAGGTAATGATTGCGTGGCTCGGGCCGCGGGCTGGGTCTTTGGACCTCTGTTGACTCTTCGCACGGGATGCGTGACGGGCTCGTGTAGAGGATCAAAGGCGTGACCCGGGTCCGGCACCCTTGTTTTAGTCAGTATGACGACAAAGCGAATCCGGGTCCCGGGACGAGCCTGCCACTCACTTCATACCCTTGCATGGCTCGCCTCGAATGATCCGTGACCCGAGTCTCGGACGAGCCCCGAGTCATTTCCCCGCGTGGATAGCCCAGGAGATCCGTGACCCGTTGTCCGAGCCGCGACGCGTCCCATGCGCCGTCCTCCTCGGATGTATGTTTTTATATTCGATTTTTCCTCCCCCAACATTGGCCCCCGGAGAGATCGCCGGAGGTTCCGTATTTTCGGGGATGTCTCCGCCCGTTGGGGATTTTCGGCCAGCTGTCCCCTTGACGACTGTCTGACTTTAATTGTGGGGGTTGGCAGGTGGCCCTCTCCTGCACTTCGCCGCCCGCCTCGGGCAATCGTGATCGTCTGAGTGCCCCTGGCCCGCTGCTGTAACACTGGGAAGCTATTCAATGCACCCGGGAATCGTGCCTAGACGGTGGCCTTGGTCTTTGCAAACCGGGGTCTTTATAAAGCCGCTAAGCTCTTGGTTTTATCGATCCCCAGAAAAGTAAAACATGTCAAGCCTTCCTCCAAGTACTGCTAACTCCGGCGTGGGGCCCATCACTCACCCCTGGGAACGTGAGCCCGGGGAAGAGTCATTGGTGGCTACTCTGGAGTCTGGGGTTAAGCGTTTCACCGTGTCCCGGAAGTTCCACCCTCGATACCACCGCGAGGTGCTTCTGATGCCATCTCCTTTTTTGCAGATGTATGGGCACGTGTGGCCCGCTTTGCTCGCGGTCACTGATTCCTCCAGCTGCCTGTGGGTCTTTGACTTGATCTCCGGCGGGAATCGCTTGGGGATTGGGGGTATTGGATGGGCCGTCTTCGTCAAGCATATGGAACTGCAGGAAGGATGGAGAGTGGAGCTGCGCTGGTCGGCGGTGGAGGATATCAACATCGCCGTTTTCCGTGAAGATGGTTCCCTGGTTCCCGTACCCGTCGCGGCTCAGTGGCCCCTTTGAGCTGGGCCGGCCGACTCCCTCTCTACATCCCCTGCCCATGTAATAATTAGATGAAAATCTTTTTCCGCCTTTATTGGGCCTGTATCGGTTTTTGGTTTTCCCGAAATAACAAATGAAATAAGAAATATAACAGTCGGTTCCCGTGTGCCGGGTCGCGGATCCGGGTTACGAGCCCGGATCTCGGGGAGTTTTTACCGCGCGGGACTGTTCGGCCCCTCGGGAGTCGAAACGCCACATCGGTTCCCCAGGGTAATGATGACGCTTTATGCACGTCACGTCTCCTGGGGATCTTTAAAAGATACTGTCGCCTCAGTCTTCTTCCCCGGCTTCCCCCAATTTCGTTATCTGTAATTTCCGAATCCTTTTTTCGAAAGTCATGGTGAGCTCGTCTGTTGGCAGCAACGATTACGTCCCACCGGAGGTCATTTACGTCCCCTCTGACTCAGACGGGGAGCCCGACGAGGAACTCTTTCGAGCCCCGCCGGAGGTGGTCGAGATCTCCTCGGATTCCGACCCGGATGCTGGGGACAGTCACCTTTCCATCGAGCGTACGGTGGAAACCACCCAATTCTGGCACTCGCGGACTCGACCAGCGATGTGGCGGCGCCAAGGCCTGCCCCTGCCGCCACCTCTCTCCGTTCCCTTCGCCGGCGTGGAAGATCGTTGGGTCACGGTCCAAGATGCCTTGGGCCAGAACTGGCCCATGAAGTTAACTCGACTTCGCGACCGGCTCCGGGTACGGGGGAAAGGATGCTGCTCCTTTTACCGCCACCTGGGAGCTCGGAGAGGGTGGCGCGTTTGGATCAACTGGTCGCCGGATGGGGTCTCTCGGATTTGCGTGGTCGACGAACACGGCGTCGCTCAGACCCGACCTCGGTAGGATGCTTCTTAGGACGGCGAGAGGGCCGGTTTTTGTGTAGTCTTTTGTAGGAAAGTTCCAATTTCTCCTTTGTAATTACGGGATTTTCTCCCTTTGATGTAAAGGGTTCTCCCCCTCAAGGAGCTTTGTTAGCGAAAAAACCCCTGTTCTTCATTTCTCTTTCTCTTTTTTTCTTTTCCTGTGCCAACCGTGCCTGCGGCATCTAGAGGCCCCGGCTCTTTGTCCGGCCTTCATCTCCCTCCGCCGCCGTCGGGGAAGCGGCGCGCGGGAACATCGGGATGATGAGCAGCTGGACTGATGCAGGACCGAGACCCGTGGCGCCGACCCCCGGATCCCGGGGCTATTGACATTGTGTCATCCCGGGACGCGGTATTGCGTTGTTGGCGAAGAGCCTCCCTGCAGAAGTCGCGAATCGTCCGGTATAGGTACTCACCCCGTGATACGGGCCCCGGGTTGCAGTCCTTCGGAATTCGTCCCGTGTCCCGGTGCGCGGCCCTTCACGCCCTATGGACGGTTCATATTCGCTTGGGCCCCTTCATGCGTGTTGGGCTTCGAGAGTACTTGAGTGTTTTTATCAATAACCGCTCCTTATTGTCCCCTCTCAGATGCGATTCCCTTCTATAAAGAACCCTCTAATCACGCAGCGGTTTCTCTTTTCGCCTCTGCAAATTTGCTTTGAACCCTAAAAATCGCCGGATTCCAGATTCAGAACATTCGGGAGTTGCTCAAGGTAGTCCCCATCACCCTTTTCTTAATTTCCTTTTCACAGGTTTCGATGTCGTCGTCCCGGGGGAAAGAGATCATGTTGTCGGATTCTTCGTCCGAGGACGCGGAGAGAGGAGAAAATCGAGGCGGGTCATCGTCGGACACGGAGCCGGACATGAATGCCCTTTTTCAGCAGTTCGATTCGCTGATGGACGAGGAATATCCCCCGCCTGCTGTGTTTCTCTGGGATTCGTACTTCCGCGAGAATCCCTATCCCGGCGCGCCGCCACGGCCCCCTGTCCGTTCGCCGCGTGCCTGTAGCACCCCCGCTTGGGGAGCCCACGGCCGGGCGAGCATAGTCACTTCTGCTATGTTAAAGAATAAGCGAGAGGAGTGGAGGATCCCGATTGATGTTCATATCTATCTCCCTCGTGCTGGGGAGTCCGCCTGCTGCCCGCCTCCCGGGATGGTGGCGATCGGGACAGAGGCGTTAGAATTCGGACTCCGGTTTCCCCTACACCCCAACGTTAGTGCCGCTCTCCGGTTTTGGGAAGTGGCCCTGCATCAGATTCACCCCAACGGGTGGTCACAACTCATCGGGGTTCTTTCGATGTTGGGCAACGTCGGCCTCTATCGGACCCTCACTGATTCAGAGATCCGGCGCTCGTTCACGATCGCGCGATTCGGGGGGAGCCACGGCGATTACACCGTCAAGGGGCGCTCTGGGATCCCCGCCGTGGAGGTGAAAATGTCCAAAGTGGACTTCCCCTGGGCGCAGTGGGTGTACGTTGCCGGGGCTTGGCGGACCCAGACCCCGGACGGGGAGATCGACATCCCCACTCGCTACCATGAAAAAATCGCCAGTAAGACTCGAGTCGTTTATAAGTTTTCCCCGTCGTACTGATTTTAACTCCCTCTTGTGCTTTCATAGGTGTGAACACTCGCAGAGAGGGGCCGCTGATTTGGGACTATCAAGTTGCGTTGGGGTTTGCTGGTGCCCTGCCGACGAGGCGTCGCAGAGCCGACTATCTGTGCACAGAGGAGTCGCGGGACGACGCTCGGTTGATCTGTCCCCCCAAGCATCTGTTTGACCCGTACCCAGGTAATGTCACCTTGTTCTCGCATTTTCTTCACATATAGGTCATCCTACGCATTCTTCCTTGCTTGCTTATGGAGTTGGGTACTGTGCTGCAGCCCCGTTTACTAGAATCTTCGAAGATCGCCCCCGTGGCAAAATGTCCAAGTTCCCTGGAGTCCCAGATAAGAAATTGCCGTCCGCCGCGCCGCCGCCGCGGAGACCCGCGCCCCGGGTAAGGACCCGCGGTCTTGTTGCCGCACCGCCGCCCGTGATCCCGGCCCGGTCTGCCTCTCGGGTTCGCAGAGCCCCGCCGTCCTCGCCGCCGCTACCGCAAGAGGTGGTGGAGTCCCGTGACTCGGGGCCGCTGCCCGAGATCCCCCACGGCCCTTTTATAATGGACGCGAGAGGCGTGATTCACGCGTCTTCCCCCGGTGGCCGCGTTCCCGGGTCCGGGGACGGCGGTCCCGTGGACCTTGTCTCGGATGAGTCTCCCTCCGCGCGGGAGCCGTTGACGGGGCCCTTCCCGGATTCGCCCCGAGGCGGGCTGTTCTCCCAAGAGCTCCCGGAGGTGCCCGAGCCCTCTTTGTCCCGGAAAAGGAAGGCGCCCTCCGCCCCGGAGGGCGGAAGCTCCGGTCCCCGGGCCCCTGTCGAGCCGCCGTGGACCGGGTCTCTTGGCAATGTCCCGCCCGTTGGCAGCACACCGGTCTACGGGGTTGATCCGGGCGTCGCCCAGAGGTAGGTGTCCCGTTCCTTATTTTTGTGTCTTCCCTTTCGCCACGACTGGTGATTTACTTGTTGTTCGCTTATGGTGACAGCATCTCGGGTTCTGCGCCCCACCTGGCGCCGCTCCTGCTTCAGTATGCCGCGAGTCGAGGGCCCCTGCCCCCGGTGTCCACCCCTGGACTTCCCGTAGGCCGGGCGATCGATTCGGTTGCCCGCTGCTGGACTCAGGAGCTGCAGGCCTTCAATCAGGGACCCGACGAGGCCTTCCTCCTCGCGTCCATGCTGCAGAGCCAGGAGACCGTGGCCATGGCCGAGGTACATGACTGGCTCGAGGGGCAGGCCCGCCAGATCAGGCACTGGATGGATCTCGCCAACGGGAGGGAAAGGACGATCGAGGAGCTGGGTCGAATGAATATGGAAGTGGTTTCTCGGAACGAGCAGCTGAGCGGCGAGCTTAAGGAGAACGAGGAGGCCCTCCGGCAGAGCATCGAGGCCCTCGCCGCATCGTCAGGAGACCGGGATAAGTGGCGTGCCGTGGCGGATCTCCGGGGAGAGAAACTAGAGACGGCGGTTGCGGGAACTGCGGCGGCGGAGGCCCGGGCGACGCAACTATTGATTGCGCTCTCCGAGGCGATGGCCCGCGCGGCGCACTTGGATCACTCCCTCACCTCCCGGGATGCAGAAATGGCGTCCCTCCGGGAACGGCAGGCCGAGACGGATGCTCGTGTGGACGAGTTGGAGGCCTATCTCGAGAGTCCCTGGACTGACCACACGATTCTCCTGGACCACTTCTACTCTCGCTCTATGGCGGACCTTATCCGGCACGCTCACCATGTCAACGACCAGGTACTCCTCGACCGCGTCCTAGCTTATTGGCAAAAGTATATGGAGGGGCGCGAGCTTGATCCCGGGATCGCCGAAACCTTCTTGATCTGGAGGAGGATCTCCATATTGATATGAAGTGGTGGCCTACCTACGACCGCTTGGTCCGTCCTGGCTCACCCCTAGCTCACGCCGCTCCTTCCAGACCGGCGGGCGGTACCCTGGATGCCGCCGAAGTGACGGCGGAAAACGCCGCCCATGTCCCGGAAGTGGTGGGGGAGAGCATTGACGTGGTCCCGGAGGCGACCCCGGATGGAAAAGGCGATTCGGAACCCAACCAGGAGGCGGCTATGGAGGAGGTGGTGTCGAGCTTCCCGGAGAAGTCTTTTGATGCCTTCATGGCCGGCATGGATCCCGTTGAAGATGCTACAGCAGTGCCGGATCCCGGGCAGGCGGATCAGGTGATGACCGAGGCGGATAGCCAGTGTCCCGATGAGGTAGGTGGTTCTGAGTGATGACAGTCCCCGAGAGGGCCATTCTGATCAATGATGTTTCTTGTTTTTGTTTTCTTTATGCGGCCGTTGGTGGCCGTGGGCGTTTAGCCTAAGACAATTTCTTTTTGGATCATGTATTTTTGTGTGGTTTGTTTTTAGGCGAGGCTCCGTCTCCCTGGATATTTATAATCGAGCCATGGGCTTGGTTTTTGGTATTTTTACTTTGGATGTTCGATCGATGTTTTTTTAACTAGTTTCTGTGCATAATTTTTCGGCGTAGCACTGGTTTTATTTTGCATGTCTCGTGGGTATGCCCCGAATCTACCTGGTAGGTGGATCGTACCCTTTTTCCAGAGATTTCTCGGGGTGAATTTTCCGAGATGGTACACCCCTAACCATCCGGGATTTTGTTTTATTGATTTGTCTCGGGACTTGGGTCCCGGGTGGAGTTTGGTGAATTCGAGATGCAGCCTCGCGGCCTTACTCTGTGGATTTGGGATGGTCTCGGGTGTGAGCACCAGGGTCCCGTCGCTTCGTGGATCTTTTTACCGGGGATAGCTCGTAGCTTGTTTGTGGAAAATATTCGTTTTTCTATACTCCCCCGTACGTTATGACTCTTGACCCGGAGGTCTTTCTAGGAGCTCATCAGTTTTACCGGATTTTTTGGCATTTAGTTGTGCGGAAATATCCGGTTTTATATGTTCCCCCGCACGTTATGACTCTTGACCCGGAGGTCTTTTTAGGAGCTCATTAGTATTACCGGGATCTTTGGCATTTAGCTGTGCGGAAATATCCGGTTTTATATGTTCCCCCGCACGTTATGACTCTTGACCCGGAGGTCTTTTAGGAGCTCATTAGTATTACCGGGATCTTTGGCATTTAGCTGTGCGGAAATATCCGGTTTTATATGTTCCCCCGCACGTTATGACTCTTGACCCGGAGGTCTTTTAGGAGCTCATTAGTATTACCGGGATCTTTGGCATTTAGCTGTGCGGAAATATCCGGTTTTATATGTTCCCCATTTAGGAAACCCAGGTACAGACTCGCTCTTCCTCGGTCCGGGACCGCGACGGCTCCTTCTCCCTGGTGGCACCTCCTCAAGCGTTGTGCGTTCCATTGGTACTGATTCGGGGTCTCGCCTGGAGGCTTCAAGTTCGTACGCCCCGTTCAGTGGACTTTTGGTGACCCGTGACGGTCCTTCCCAGCCCGATCCGAGGGCCCCGGAGCGCGTCTCGGTCAGTTTTTTCAGCACCATGTCTCCTATCCCGAACTCGAGAGAGCGGACCCGTGCGTAACCAGTCTCGGCGATCCTCTGTTTGTTCATCGCGTTGAGGGAGTTGGAGTAAGGCCATCGTTCTTCGAGATGCACAAACGCTTCGATCTCCGGAGCAATGGCCTGGATGGTTCGGCGCGAACGGGCCGTGATTTCGGCTGGGATCACGGCCTCGGATCCAAATGCCAGGGCGTGTGGCGTTTCTCCCGTGGCGTTCCGGGCCGCGGTCCAAATGACCACAGCACTTCGGGTAACTCCTCGGCCCACTTCCCCTGTCGCGACTCGAGTTTCGCCTTAAGGGTATGTTTCAAAATTTTGTTCACTGCCTCGACTTGCCCGTTCGTCTGTGGATGGTAGGGGGTGGAAAAACGCCCTCCGAATTCCCAATTGCTCGCAGGAAATCCGCGACCACGGTTCCGTCGAACTGCTTGCCGTTGTCCGGGATGATGGACTCGGGCAAACCGGAACGGCAGACTATGTCCCGCCGGATGGACCTGAAATCCTTGGCTCGATCGACCTTCCGGACCGCCTCCGCCTCGGCCCATTTGGTGAGGTAGTCTACTGCCACGATTGCGAACTTGACTCCTCGCGGCGCGGGGGCTAGAGGTCCAATGATATCAATCCCCCCCGGGCGAACGGCCATGGAGAGTACATTGGCTTGAGCTCTTCAGGGGTCCCCGGACGTCTGGCCCCATACGTTGGCACTGGAGGCATCTGCGGGCGAAGTTGGACGCGTCCCGGCGCGAACTCGGCCGGTAATGGCCCTGGTCCATCGTGGATCTCCGCAAGTTCCCGCATCGCGGCTTCTTTGGAGACGCAGTTTTAAAAGCGATATCGAGAAGCTCCTGCGGAATAATTTAGGGTTTAGGGTCGTTTACCTCGCGGCGCGCACGCGGAGTTGCTTTGCTTCGACTCGGTCTGAGGGGAGGGTCCCGGATCCGAAGCACTGGTCCGCCGGGCCGCGCCAATCCATTCCGGGCGTCGGTTCTGGAGCCATCCCGGGAAAAGGGCCAACTGACCTAACTTCCGCCCGGACCGCGCTTGATGGCGAGTGCAACTGGGCCAAGATGACTCGGGACCAGGCGTCGGCCTGCGAGTCGTGCTTCCGCGGGCTTTGTTCGGTACGGTCGTCCGGGATTTTCTCGCAGAGAGGCCACACTAAATCCAAGTATCCCTTCAGATGAACTTGATTACTTTGCCTCGCAATCACTGGTGACTTGGTTTACCATTAGTCGCGAGTCCCTGAGTACGCATTGGCTCGAGGAGCACCACCCCGGCCCCCGAGCACGCACTGGTGTAGGATCAGTCCACGTGTGGCTGCCCGGGGCGTGCTGACCATGTGCTCCGTGGGGGAAGGCGTGCTCCCCGATCAGTCCTCGTGAGTCATTATGACTGCGCTCGAGACCCATATCGTGTCGTGCGGGGCGATTCGGATCAACCCGCCTCGGAGCCGCTTGTCTACCTCGGTGTTCAGTTCAGTATCTTATTTCCTTCGGAAACCATCTCCTGGGGTCTCTGGACTATGGCCTGGCGTTTGTTTATCCAGCTGTAGGTGGTGACACTCGTGCCCCGGGTCGACCCTGCCGAGTCCCTTGCTGGCTTATGCAAATGTGGGTGGGTTGATTCGGAGGAATCTCTCGAGTTCGTACTTCGTTGCGGGTGCCAGCGACGTTCCGATGAGCAGCCGTCGCGGAAGCTCAATGCTTCCGACTTGAGGGGGGCAGTTTTCTTCTAGAGCCGCGATCCCTAGGCTCTCCTGGTTTTGGGTTCCCGGAAGCGTGTCCTTAGTGTCACGGGTTCGACTGCCGGGTTCCGCATCCCACGAATTTGGTCTGATTGCCGGTTCTTTATTCCAATAGTGGTTTCGGCCTTGGGTTCGAGGCTATATCGTCTCGTGATGCCCCGCCGAGTTTGAGACCCGGAGCTGCGTCGGGGTCTGGGGTCCCTTCTGCCGCGTTCGGTGTATGTTTCAATCCGGGATCCGGGTCACTTTTTGCCATTGCTAAAACAGACCCCTCTAGTCTCTTTTTATGTTTTTCATCCCGGGCCCCGGGTGTTTCGGGGTTGATTCTGAATTCCGGGTCCGCGGAGATTACATTCTCGTGAGTATTCATTACATTGATTCTTTCAATCAAGAAGTCACAACAAACATCTCTTTGCCATTAATTGGTCTCCTCGGACGGTGCCAATGGCCCCGGAGGAGACTGGGAACTTGATACAGTAATAGTACGAGGAGGCCACAGCTTCGAAAGCTTCCAGAAAGGGCCTCCCTAAAAGTGCGTTATATCCGCTAACTTCATCGACTATTACGAAGGTCAAGTTCCTTAATAGCTTTATTTCGAGGTTTTTCTCGTCTCTTAATTCCAAAGGTAGCACCACCGTCCCGTAGGGAACCAGCACGTCTTTCCCCACTCCTTTCAGCCTTATGCTACTGGGGAGTATGTACTGCGCCATGTTGTCCATCTGATCGAGGGCCTGCTTGTATAAGATATTGCAGTGGGCCCCGTTGTCGACTAGAAGCCGCGCAACTTCCACTCCGAGTATGGCGGTAGTGATCACCAAAGCCTCGCTCTTCGGGTAGCCGACCCCTATACGGTCCTCTGGAGAGAAAGTGATCAAGGCGCGTTCCGAGATGCTTCGAGGGGGAGCGGGGTTCGTCTCCTGGTAGACCCTCCATATCTCCACCTCGCGCTTCCTTTTCCTTCTGCTCTCGCTCGTGATGGGCTGGAGCCCGCCAATCATCAGGATTTGCCCGACGTGTACCGGGGACTGGCTGCGGTTCTGACCACCGCGGCCCGGGGCCGCTACTACATTTCTTCCGTTGCCCGGGTTGGCCACCTGGCCGGTCCCCCGATCCCCGGGTCTGCCGAGGAGCTCCCAGAGTTTCCCGTCCTCGAATAACTTCCATAACTGCTTCAACAACTGGCGACACTGGCCGGTGGGGTGCCCGTGCTGCTCGTGGAAAGCGCACCAAAGGCGCCTGTCGAGCTTATCCGGCGAGATCCTCATAGGCTCGGGTTTGGTCAGGGCGTCCCCCATGGCTTGGAGTGCGTGCATCATGGCCATGGTGTCCTGTCCGGTGACCTCGACCAGCCGGACCTCCATCTCGCGGTAACTCGGGGCAGGACGGTCCCGTTCCGGGGCCTTGGGAGGGCCTCTCCTGGGAACGTGACTCGGTCTCGCCTCCACGGGTGCGGGATCCTTCCGCTTCGCGTCTCCGGGGGTTTCCGTCCCGCGCATGAGGCGCTGGTACCAACACTGTGCCGCGGCCTTTACGCGGAAGTCCTCGTAGGTCTGTGGATAATTGAGCATCAGATGCTTGAAGAGCTCGGAATTCTTCCGGAGCCCGTTCATCGCCGTGTGCAGCTTGAGATCGTCGCCGACCTCTTCTCCGCCGAGCAGGATGTCCCCGACTCGGTCCACGTACCGCTCGTCGCCTTCCTCCACGTTCTGGCGAATGCCGATCAGACGCTGGCTCTGCTCGAGGCGGTTCACCTTGGAGGCGAAGTGCGCCACGAAACGCTGGACGAGGTCGTCGAAACAGTGGATTGAGCGGGAGGAGATCCCCGCGAACCATTTGTGGGCCACATCCCCGAGGGTGAGGGGGAAGAGCCTGCACCTCGTGGCGTCGCTGGCTCCCCTCCCGGACATGTATGTACGGAAGCGGCTGAGGTGGATCTCGGGATCCGTCTTCCCGTCGTACAGGGTGGTCTGGAGGGGCTGGATCTCGTACTGCATGACCGCGTGCTCGACCTCCAGGGCCAGGGGTTCTTTGCAGTAGTCGACCCGCTCCGGTCGGGCCTGGGCCTCGGCCAGCTTTCTCTCCATCTCGGACACCTTGATGTAGAGGTCCAGGAGACCCGCCTCGGGTCCCGGTGGTCGCGGGACACGGGTCCCGGGACCCTGCTCCGGCTCGACGCGACGAGTCTTCTCCTCGCCGTCTCCCCCGATCTGGTCTGCTGGGGCCGATTGGTTGCCGGCCTCTTCGCCGAGATCGAAGACGAGTCGTCGGGCGGGGATTGTGTAGCGGTTGGAGCCGGCACGGCATCCTCCGAGGCGGTCGAACGCGTCGTGGCTGGCGTGACCGGGCCCCAGACGGCCGAACGCGCTTCCTTTCCCAATCTTCTCACCTGGACGAATAGAGAGGGAAGTTAGGGTACGCTTACGCTGTATGAGATCGGACATCGCAACGTCGATCTTTTCGGGGGTGTCTAAAAGGAGGTGCAATTCCCGGGACGGTGTCTCGGGGGGAGGTGGTCCGCGTCGGAACTCAGGATCCGAGCGATGTGCATGGCGGTGGGCCTGTTGGCGGCGTCTGAGGCGTCGGGCCTCGGAGCTGCTACGGAGGTACTGGTTGGACGTGTTGTGGCCGTCCAGCTCTCCGGTGACGACGGCGTCTTCGTTCCCGGGGACGTCCCCCGGGACCTTTGGGGAGAGTGGCGGGGCGGCGTCTGACTCGACGGCGGGCATCTTCCCTCTCTCCAGCTTCTTCCTCGTGGCGGAGCGGGAGGAATCTGACGCGGTGGCTCCATCAGACATGGCTTCGGCTCTTCTTTCTTTCTCTGGGTCTAGTATAACAACCCCCTCCTTCTAGCGCCAAATGTTTTAGCACGTTTTTATCGGGTAGATTGATACGGGGCTGGGCTGTGTATAGAGGGTTTGAAACGATACTAATACATGTAAATTTATATTCTGGAGTAGGGGTTGGACTAGATCTGGGAAAGAACAGAGGTTTTGAGCTTTGAAGCCTCTTCTGAAGGATTTCTCTTATCCACTCTTTTAATATCGAGTATATTCACTAATTAGTGCCGCCCCCTAATCTGAAGGGATAAGCCCCCTATTTATAGGGAGTTATGGAATGATTACATTCAGACCACGTACTACGTCTATATCTTTAAATGAAGCTAGTAACGACCCGGGGCCCGTGACCCGGAATGCATACGACGCATGTGGGCTCACGTGGGCGATGTCTCCGTTCCTCCTGAGATGAGCCCTCCCCCAGGTAATGATTGCGTGGCTCGGGCCGCGGGCTGGGTCTTTGGACCTCTGTTGACTCTTCGCACGGGATGCGTGACGGGCTCGTGTAGAGGATCAAAGGCGTGACCCGGGTCCGGCACCCTTGTTTTAGTCAGTATGACGACAAAGCGAATCCGGGTCCCGGGACGAGCCTGCCACTCACTTCATACCCTTGCATGGCTCGCCTCGAATGATCCGTGACCCGAGTCTCGGACGAGCCCCGAGTCATTTCCCCGCGTGGATAGCCCAGGAGATCCGTGACCCGTTGTCCGAGCCGCGACGCGTCCCATGCGCCGTCCTCCTCGGATGTATGTTTTTATATTCGATTTTTCCTCCCCCAACAATAGTGCTACCAAGTTGAACAATGATAACGACATGGCCCAATTTTTTATCTCTAGCCATATCCACAATGCTTTTGATCTCGCTAGGAAAAGGACCAAAGTGCACAAAGACAATGCTTTTATAACTGCCAAAAAAATATCGAATTTAAGTTTGTATTAAAAAGGATTAAAGTTTTAACAAACATTATTATACAAATTAGATAATGTTTACTTTAGATCTCCAATACGAAACCGAATGAATTTTAGTCCTCGACCGCAGCAATCTCCATTCATCATTGTGTAGTCAACATCGAGAATATGACCGATTATATCTTAAGAATAACAAATTCATATAAGAATGTATCTAAAAATAATACATTGGAAAGAAAAAATATCTTATGAAAAAAAAGAATTAGTCGAAACTTGTCATTAAGTAAGAAATCGTACCAAGAAGAGGACCACTGTCTGGATAAGAATGTTCACCTATCGCCCAAAATGGTTGAAATTTGAAGATAGATTTTGGGAAAATTGGATCGTAGGTTGATTCAACCGATGTTCCTTTGACGAAGCGAATCATCACAGGGTTGTCCACAATTAGATTGGCACAGGAAGTTGCCATCACACGAAAATTATTCACGTTGTAGAGTACGCCCTCGATAAGTTTTTGGTCGAAATCTTTGACGCACACATCTTTTGGAACAGATGCATGAATCTGAGTTCCCTGTTTTAAACATCAATTAATTTTATTAGAATAATTACTAAAAAAATTAAATTCTATATATGACATTCAAATCTTACTTCTGCATCTATCATGACCAATTCCAAACTTTGTGGAATCATCTTGGAACCCGAAGACATCCATTTTCTGCATACTCGTACAACGATGTTGAAGTTGGTGCCTATGGTAGTTAAGTTGGACAGAAAATCGATCGTCATTACTGATTTTGCAGAATGTATCATGTAAATAGTTATCGGACTATTAATATAATATAAAAAAAGGAACGAAGGGTAAAAACTAATAAGTAAATAAAATATCTATAGAAAAGATTCTATAGTGATTATCATTCATTTATAAAAAATAATTCAATAGTTATCTACACTAATAACGATTCCTCAAATCAAGGAGGAAACACGTTATTTAATGTGTATTGAATTATAATATAGTTCATTATTGAACTGATTATTCATTAATAATTGAAAAGTATTTAATTGAAACATGCTTCATATTGTTGATTGTTGATTAAATAAAGTTCTTAACATATTTATAAATGATTCTTCATATAAATATTTCACAAAAACAAAAATAAGTAACATAAAATTTTGATAGATAATAAACTAAATTTAAAATGTCAATAACACAAATATAAAACTCCATACATAAATATTTGTTATAAATGTTTCAAAATTATTTAACGGCGTAAATAAATAGACAATGTTGTAGAAGAAGGATTGTAGGAGAAGACCAACTCCATGCCCTCCTTAAAATCATTCTAATCATAGAATGATCTCCATTCTTCTTTGAGAAAAATACGTCTGCGATCGTTTCCTTTTCCTTTTTGCAAACGGGCTTCCATTTTTACTCCTCCAGCATTACAGAGAACCAATTTTGACTTGTGCTCAATCCCAGTATCCTTTGCGTACTGGCTTGGGATGGTCTGAATAATGTTTGAAACAAACTGGTTAATGAAAAATTAAGCAATGCACACATGTACCTTATCAAATTGGCCTGAATTAACTTACCAGACGATAATGGGGATGGGTCTCGATGGTTAAAATAAAACTGCAAGAGAGATCCGATAAACTTAATTCACGCCTACTTGGGAGTAAATCAGGAGCATACTTTATTTCAACCACACCCACATTAAAAATGTGTACATTGAAGTGTGAGGGATGAATCCATTGGAATGTCATCAAATCACCATACTTAATCTGATATCTTTCCTTGAATTCAGGCCACCCCCTACGCACGTAAAAACATTGCATGAAATCTACATCTAACTGAACAGACATCATTGGACCATTAGGTGTTTTGAAGTATGTGATCTCTGGAATTTCACACGTGCATCTCTTCCGGAATTCCAAAGGAAAAACCTATTAAAAGAGTTTTTGTCAAAACTAAAAAAGTGTGATAACTAAATCAGATAAACAAAAAATAAAATCTAAAGTATTGCGTGTACTTACAATTATCGTGTCATTTTCATCTTCTAGAGCAACGTTGAATATAGGTGTGTAGTTGAGTCCTATGCTGACTATAGAAGTTAGGCTAGGGTGAGATTAAAAATATAAAAAGAATAAAGCTAAATTACAAACATGTATTTGAATAAATTAAAAACATAGATGGGATACAAAATTCAATTACCACATATCCTTAATAAGAACAAATTTTTTAAGTAGGTTGAAAACAATTTCGTTTTCTTAAAATAGGAAATCATAAACTAACTCTGAAAGTTTTAAATTAAAAAATATATAAAACTTACAATTATCTGTCTCATGAACACTATCCTGTGATATGTTCTCGTTGGAATCGATATCAGACATTTTAAAACCTAGTAACTGAAATTAAATCCCTGCAAATTACATTGAAAAGTAGAGTTATCCAATACAATAAAGAAAGTATAAGAATACCGAAATCCTCCTTGTTTAGAATATTAATCGTAAAGAAAACAAAACAATTTTAACATTGTCGAATAGAATAGGAACATGATTTCAGAGAATAGTATCGTGTAGGATAGAGAACAGATTGAAGATGTTGAATACCATAAACGATTGTTTCATATCTTGTTGAAGTGAATCGGCAAGTATCCTTCTCTTCAAGAAGCTGAGATCCAAATTCGCGAAACCCTAATTTTGAATTCAAAACAGAGATATACAAATTTTATGAAGTAGACGATGGGTCAAAGTCTTAAGTAAAATATTCTTATTTAATACAATTATGCCCGTTCACTAAATTTATTAACTAATTTTTTGTTTTTTCTTAAATAATTCTCACATTTACAAATATAGCAAGTATTGTATTTTCGTGGGTTGGAGATTTAGTACTCGCACAATAATTTAATCGTTGTTTTTCTACTTAATTACTCTTGTGCATAAGATTTTACATATATTTCAATATATATAAATATAATCCGTTTAAGCTATTATTTATAGAATTCAAACAAATTTCTAAAAGTTTGAACAAATTTAAATTTTAAAATTATTTGTCGAATAAAATACTTAAAACAGTTGAAGATATTGAATAAAATTGTAAAAATACTAAAACTGTTATGATCTAGCTATATTTTGAAAATATTATAGGAAATAAATTCTATATTTTGCAGATTCATCCAATGAAAGAGATTCTATAATCATAGGCATCCTAATATTGAGTATAAGTAAGGGACAATGAATAAGTAATTTTGTGTTTCAAAAAAAATATAATCAATATTATATAAATGAGAGGATTATTAAGTAGTTTTTTCC
The DNA here is from genome assembly GCA_954870475.1 of Euphrasia confusa. NCBI lineage: Eukaryota > Viridiplantae > Streptophyta > Magnoliopsida > Lamiales > Orobanchaceae > Euphrasia > Euphrasia confusa. The sequence continues at coordinate 13,647,370 of OX940969.1, forward strand.
AAAAGTGCAAGTATAAATTCAAATACACTTTTACATTGCTTTAAAAAAAAGAATGTCAGGCAAATCTTGGTTCACTATTATGGTAGTTGCATTGCCGTGATTTGAAACACAAAGTTCACCTACAAAAAAATACATTAATAAAATTAAAAGAGTACACTTAAAATTTTGCGTGTTTAAAAAAGTAGTAAGTATTAATACTTCACAAAATATACCACGGATGATTGGTTTTTTGCAGAGATGCACAATGAAAACGATTTCAGACATTTTAGAACTTTTCAAATATTGAATAAATTCGGATATCTCGGAAGAAGGAGGATGGAAAAAAATGCAACGCAAACGGTCACATCTGTATAAAAAGAAAAATAATCGATTATTTTTATTAATAATCAATTGTATAAAAATAATCAATTATTAATAATCGAAATTTTTTACATCTATAAAGAGATCATAAGATTTACATTGTATATGCATAACAGAAAAGTTTTGTTTCTTCATCAGAAATAGAAAAATAAAATTTATCATCAAGCACAATATATCAAACATCACCTCTATAAAGAGGGGAAAATTAATAAAAATACCAAAATAGGATACAAATTTTAGATGGGATGTTTAAACTCTCGAACAAATAATACTACATAATTAAAATTTGTGTTGTTCAATAGGAATAATGATCAGAATCATAAAAATTCTTCTCCAACGTACAATGTCGCTGAATCAATATCGTAGTAGAATTCCAAAATCATGCCCTCTTGAAAATTATTCTGATCATAGAACGCTCTCCATTTTCTTCCAAGATAAATGCTATTTCTCCTAGTACGTTTCTGCAAAGGCACGACCATTTTACTTCCTCGAGTGTTCGACAACGTCAATTCTTTTAGTTGATCAATCTTTGTGTCCTTAGCAAAAGGTTTAGGTATCGTCTAATACAAATGAAAAGATGTACATTTATATTAAAAAGCAAATTTAACTGAAAAATAAAAAATTTAGGAATGACAACTTACCAGACGATAGTGGTGATGTTCTTCCAATATTTGAGTAAAGTTGTGACGTAGAGAAAGAATATCTACGACAGGCACACGTCCGATAACATCAGCATTATAGGATATCTCAACATTAGTATCGTCAAAAATGTTTACATTGAAGTGCGATGGATAGACCCATTGGAATGACAACAAATATACATACTTAAGACGATATTTTTCCTTGACTGCAGTCCAACCACTCATTATATGAAGACGATGATTATTGTCTTCACCTAAAGCAATATGATGGATTATACCATCCGGGGTCTTCAGATTGGTGAACAATGGCATCTGGTAAGTACATATTCTAAGAAATTCTGAAGGAATAATCTAGCAAAATAAAAAATTGGTCAATATAATAATCATAGAAAAAGAAATCAGTAGATAATGGATGCTTACAATAGTCTGGCTATCAGGAGGGCCGACCCATGTATTAAATCGGGGAGCGTAGGGTGGTTCTCTTCTCGCTTCATAATTAGTTGTCATAGTTAGAAAAAATAAACCGGTCACGATCGGTATTATCATGTCAACAAAGTAACAGGAAAATCGATTCATCACTGTAATGATACAAAAATTCAAATAATACACAACTAATTAAGAATTGTAAATGGTTATAAAAAACTGAGGATAAAATTAATTTACAAAGTATATTAGTCAATAACACGGCAAGATTAGGAAAATATAAACATCATTGAAGAAACTACAACCAATAAAGAAGATTTGTTTAAATAACTATGATGAATTCCTCAATAAATACTCAATAACACTTAACGGCTTAAATTAAATCTAACAACAGGAGAGAATACTCACAATTTCCCAGATCGGCATCGATTTTCCCTCGACCATTATTTGAACTGCTACCTGCCATTCTAAGGTTGGGATAGATGGAATTCATTCTCTGTATTTTGAAGAATATTGATATAGAAAAATAACATGTAAGACAGAATCAATATTATACACACAGATTAGTATAACCTAGAAGATTCAAGATTAGTATAACCTAAAAGATTCAAACCTGATTAAAGTAAAAGATTTATTCTTATTCTCCTCAAGCAGCCGAGATCAAAAGGATGAGTAACCCTAGTGGGTATTTTAAAACGACGGTATACAGAATTTAAGATGTACACGAAGGTACAACCCATATATAAATATGGTTAATTTTATACCCAAATTAATTTATATAATTTATAAAATAAAGTTTTTTCGGAATTTGCATCAACTAAAAGGTTGGGTCCTATTTTAGGTTATTAAATTTAGTATATGGTACTTGGGAAGAGATTATTTATGTTTATGTTAAATAAATAAAATAAAAATTGAATAGAAATAAACTCAAACTGATACTTACTACTGAATCAAATTGTTAACCAATTTTAAGTCATAAATCAGATTATAAATGAAATGAAGTAGGGTTGTGTGATTGTTGTTAATAGTTTGAAGTACTTAATTTTACATCCGCATGGAATATGATAATGAAATAATATTTTGGAGGACATTTAATTCAAGAACTTGTACATTTTTATTCAAATTATATATGAGGCATTGATAATACAATATAGAGTTCAACATATTTACATTGAAGTTAAATGATAACAAATATAGATATTCAGTACAAATACAGAATAATATTGATTGTCAAGGTCAACATCCAAACATAAAATATATATTAGAGTTCAACTTCATATCATAAGAAAATTCAAAAGCATTTATACTTACAGTGCAACTAATAGCACTGACAACGTAGCACAAAACATTCTAAACCAAACGGATTTAGAATTTGTTATCAACACTGATATAGTTTGATGATGATAAGAAACGGAAATACTTAACAAAAACAGGCAACTATCAACATCATGTTTTCAAACCAACAAAAGATTTACATTTTCAAGCTTCCTCGTCTCACAATCATTTGAAATTTCAGGCCATCCTTGTATAAAAAAAAAAAAAAAAAAAAAGACAATTCAAAACAATAGTCAGTTACTTTTTCAATTATAGTCAAATTCAATTAAAGATATAAAAAATATATATTCGATAGGCGTAAAACCATACCGCTGACTATACTCAATGGCCTCGTCGATATGATTACAAACAGTGAGACGGGTTGCATTGAACGTGTTACACAGAACAAACTTATCTGCAAATCAAACATTATTACAATCATCAAGTTAGAACTTACCAAATTAATGAACAATTAATTAAAGGGATTGATGAAAAATTGGAATACCGTCCAAAAGCATAGTGTTGCAAAGCTCAATGATAACAATCGCCTTGTTCAACCTATAATCCCACCACATGTCCATATAACCTTTGACTTCATTAGTGAATGGAGGAAACAGCAAGAAGTCCCTCTGATTGTTGTTGATATAAAAGAAAATAGAATAATGATCGTTTATGTATAAACTGTTAAGATATTTTAACTACAAATTAATACAAATAATGAAAGTTACTTACTTCAGATCAGAAATCACAAAACGAATATATTCGTGTCCTCCAGAACCATCACCGTACATCATTGTGTCGTCAATGTCAATAAGATGACCAATAACATCTTCCAAAATAAGAAAATAAATAAAAGCCAACAAATATATGAAATCAACATAACAAAAATACAATTTAAAGCTTGCATGAAGAGAACAATATGATAGTGTACATACCAAACAGTGGTCCATTATATGGATAAGTTTGTTCGGTGATTTGGTCAAAAGATACGAACTTGTAGCGAGTCTTTTAAAAGCCCAGATCCACAACATTCATAACACTCGTCGAATCAATGAAGTTACTCATGATGGGGTTAACCAAAAGAGGATTAACACGCGGGCTTTCTGAGACTTCGAAATTCCTAATGTTGTAAACATCACCTTCTTCAATATCGTCAGAGAAACGACCCACCAATGGACCATCAACGAATACATGAACCTGAGTACCCTGTAAAAAAAAATGTGTAACAACACAGATTAAAACCCTAATTTACAGAGCAATATTTTTTAAATCCGATTTTGATTATATGCATGTGCAAAAACCTAGCATCATCACATTGTAAAACTTAGATAAATAATAGAACCTGTATATCTAAGTATTAAGCTGAAAAATAACAGAGCAAGATAATTTTCTAAGAGAATGAAATCCGGCACAAAACAATAGTTGTAGATCTGAAGTTTTTACTTAAAAAAAATAAAATACAAATTAGAAAATAACAAACCTCGGCATCGATAAGAACAACTTCCATACTCAAAAGCTCTTTCTTGTGGCCAAAGTTATAAAATTTCCGCGTGCATCTGACGACGATATTCCAATTTCTTGATTCTGTGGTCAGTTGCGAGATCGGGCGATTAAGGGCCATTGTTGCTCCAGATGAAAAAAGAAGATGAAAAGGTTTTGGTGAGAAGCCAGAGGATGGATGGCAGGAGAAAGAAGGGCTTTTTGAAAGGCCGCATCGGTAAACGATGTATAAGAAACATATTTAATTCGGTGCAATGATTAATTTTAATGTAACAGCGGGAACCGTGAGTTGTAGTATCTTCAAAACTCAATCAAAAGATTTATTTTCCATACAATATCAAAATATACATGTAATTATAAGTAAAAACATAGTAATAAGTTAAAAGAATTATAAAATTTGAAATAATTTTATTTTTATTTATAAAAGATAAAAAAAACGTCCTCAATTAGATTATTTTATAAATTCAAAATTTTAATAAAATTTGTCCACAGTTTTATTTAAGTTCTTAGATAGTACATATAAAAAAATGAACAATTTGTAAAATTTCAATTAATGTGTATATATTGTACTAATTTTAAATATACTTAATTAGTTGGAAATAAATGGACATATTTATTATGGCAATGTACAAAATAAATGTGTCAATACCCACTATTTAGTATTATGGTAATGTTGTCTAAATTTACATTGTATAGTTGGCGGTATTAAACTGCATTGTCAATATGATGATAAATGAAAAACTTTGTAGTAAAAATAAAATTACGCAAAACAAAATCGAACACGAATCGTATATAATATGAAAAAATCGGACGTAGGAATACATAATAATTATTGTTTATTTCTTATAAAAAATGTCTACAAATTATGCTGAAATTTATAGTAAAAAACACGAATGTTGTTCAAGTTTAATTCATTTCGAGAAGATGACGATCGGGACTCCAATTGTCTTGAAAGCTGTTATACATGTTTTTTTTTTAGTTAGAAACAAAAAATGTCAGGATAAGAAAAGCGTATATAATTTTAGAGTAAAAATTTCGTATCCGCAAATTAGATATATACCGTCGATGGTATGCAACTGCCTCGTCAATATGATGATAAATCCGAACCTTTGTAGCATTCTTAGTACTACACAAAACAAAATCACCTACAAACAGTATACAATATTATTATAAAAAAATAATTTAACACATTTTCAAATATAAATAAAAAATTGCACGTAAATAAAATATTTACCGTTGAACATCATTGTGCTTGCAAGCTGAATAATAATAACAGCAAGACCCATCCTGTTATCTCTGGCCATATCGACCACTTCAAGTATTTATGTTGAAAATGGTTCGAAATATAAGAACTCAACGATACCAAAACTGTTTATCAACATGATATAGTTATTGTATGTAATACATATATTTTAACTGTATAATAAATTTTTTATAATTGAATTAATACAATTACAACTTACTGTAGATCTCCAACACGAAGACGTATAAACCTATGCCCTTGACCGCGAATACCATTCATCATTTCAGAATCAACGTCAACAATGTGACCAATAATATCTTGTAAAAAATAAAGTAACACGCGAGTCAAAAACAAATATAAAAATATTAAACGTTGTATTTTTATACTGTACAAAATATAAGTTTGTTATAATTTTCAAGTTATTTTTAAAGATAACAAAACATACCCAATAGAGGACCATCAGCTGGAAAGTTTTGCTCGTTGACACACCAAAAAGGTCTGAAATTGTAGATAGATTTAGGGAAATCTAAATACCATGTAGGTTCCACAGTTGTTCTTTTATGGAGGATTATCGTATATTTATTTTCGGCAACCATATCTTTCCCAGGCAACACAATCACTTTAAACTTCTTGAATCTGTAGAGTTCACCCTCAACGATCTTACTGTGAAACATATCGAATAGATCTGTCTTTACAAATGCATGAATTTGATCACGCTGGTAAAAAAAAAAAAATCATAAATATGGATATTTTGTTTTCTCAAGAGACTTTATTAAACAAAAAAAACTCAACCGTATTAATTAAAAAATGCATTAGCTTACCATGAGATCCATCATTACAATATGCATCGCCCGCTTATATGGATAATCTCCTGATGAGAAATATATTCGACAGATTCTTACAACGATATTCCAGTTAGTCTCAGTCGTATTTAAACCGCAAAGCAAATCGTGCCCCGCCATTGATGAATCTTGGTAGTGTATCAAGAAAAGAGAATTGATGTTATATTTTTTTACTGATAAAATAATAATGCAAAGAAAAAGGAGAAAACGATTGTGAATTCTAGGTTTAAAGGGATAATATATAGAAAAATAATATTAAAGGTCAACCGCCTATAGATTACTCTTAGTATTTAAAGATGGATTTTTTGAACGGATACAATCTTTCTTTGAACATATACGTCTTATTAATTACACGTCTTTTTGAACAGATATGTATTCTGTTTTGTTTATTAAATCTAATTAGAATATGTCTATCTATATATTAATGTTAATCATAGATATGTATTCCGTTTTGTGTAATATTACAGATAGTAATATATCTATCTATATATTAATGTTAATCATTATCTTTTCTAAAAATACATTAAGTTGACTAATTAGATTTTTGATTTATTAGTAGAAAACATAAAAATAAATGTATAATAATAAATGAAGAATTTATTCAATGATCCTGAATTGAACTGAATTTAAGTCTGAACTGATTTTTTCATTAAAATATGAAAATATAGTGAGTACCTAATTACTCCTTAAAGCTAAAAACATGGTAGAACTACTACAAAGTCATAATCGATAACCATAAGGGAATGCTTTTAACTGTTCAAAAGCAAGACCAAAATGAAATAAAAACATATTAAGCTTATGTTCATAAATACAACTGCAAAACACACATTATATAATTATTCATATTAAAAAAATGTCCATTGATAACACTTTCATCAAACCAAGGCATGCATGTTATCACTCGACATCAGCTTCGTCGCACTCCATCACATAATCTAAATCCTGCCTATTTAAGAATATTTAAAAAAAAAAGTATGAAATTTGTAACAACAAAAACAAAACTAAAATTAATATCATCATTATAAATGTATTCTAATAAACAGGTAAACAAATAGCAAAATTCTTACATCTGTCGGTATTGAACGACTTCATCAGAGTGATTGTAAAGAATCATCCTGGTATACTTAAATGTGTTGCAAAGAACAAATTCACCTGAAAAACAGAATTTTAATGTTATTATATACAGCTATCAGAATCATTTCTAATAAAGTTAAAAAAGATAAAATAATAGAACTTGCAAATACCTTCAAAAAACATGCCTTGACAGAGTTGTACAATGATAATAGCATTATTCAATCTGTTTTCCCTGATCATGTCAGCATATCCTTTTACTTCATTCGAGTACGGTGCAAACATCAGAAAATTCACAACATTGAAGCTGGTTAAGAACACAAAACATTATGAATACATTAAGTACCAAATAAAAATATATTGAATCATTTGTACTTATAACATATACAAAGTGTTCTTACTTCAGATCTTCAACAACAAACCGTATGTACTCATCTCCTCCTTCACCATCACCATTCATCTTACTAAGATCAACTTCAGAGACATGTCCAATGATATCTTTGATAACATTATAGAATTCATCAGCAAACATAACAACATTAAACAATAAAGGAAGAACAAATGACTCGAAAAAAAATTGCAGTCATAAATATGAACATTAGAAGATGACATACCCAACAGTGGTCCATTTTCATGATATATTTCTTGGTTAATATCAAGAAAAGCAATGAAGTTGTAGGGAGATTGTGGAAAGCATGTATCAATTGAACGGGCAATGTGCGTATCATCCAAGAACCAAACTGACACTTGTGTAGTCAAAACAGGATTGACTAGTGGGCTAGATATCACTTTAAACTTTTTGATGTAATAGATCTGACCTTCTTCAATACGCTCATCAAAATACTGAACCAAAGCATCACCAACTTCACCAAGAATTTGCTTACCCTGAGCAAACAAATATGACATTACATTTAGATTTCAAATAATAAACCTCAAAAAAACATTGATATTAAAAAGAATATATAATCAACTGTACAATGAACTAAAGAAACATCTTGTTTATTAGCATCAAAAGTATCAGCAACAATCTCAGGTTTACCAAACAACATTCTAAAAAATGTGTCTATTTCGATAAAAACAAAATAAAATTTTATTTTTCCAATTAATAATAGTGTTCGAGTACAATTTTAACATGCATATATTTCTGACATTAATAATCTTCCAAACAAATATGTGAAAATCAACAAAATTAGGGTTTACATTAAATAAACGGTATCTAAAATCAGATAGTGTAAGCTATTATAACAACGAAAAGTACTTTATTGGAATAAAATAACCTCTATATCCATCATTAAAACTTCCATAATCCTTGATTCGTTGTGCTCCCCTTGTGAGATCCACTTCCTGCATATTCGAACCAACAAAGTTCAGTCGTTTGTAGTAGTTGTCAGTTCAGATATCTTGTCGTACGCTGTCATATTTTTTGCAATGTAAGTAGAACAGGAGATGGAATCACAGAGAGAGTTTTAGAGATCTGTTTTTTTTTTCTTTGTGATAATATAGATAGAATTAGAGAAGACAGTGCTTTGCACAAAAGTCAAGTTGCGCACGGGTATAAACAAATAAAATATAACCCTACGTATTCTCTGCAATGATGAAATCTATTACCGCGGCAACCGTGCTGCTTTATGCAATCAAATCCACAGCCCTTTTTGAAACTTGTACGTTTTCCAAATTTCTTTTTCATTTTAATTTTATTTTAGATAGATAAGTTAATATGATGCAATCATTGAAAGGATTAATATTTATTTAAAATAAATACTTGTAAGTTTATGTCATAAATAATTATTAATTAATATCTGGATTTTGTAACTTCCCTTAAGAAATTGATGTAAAACTCAACCAATAATAATTATGATTGAAAAATTGTAAAAAAACAAAAAATGATATAAGTTTAATAATTTTTAAAAACAATTACGGATGAAAAAATTAAAATGGAAAATAAAATCATTACTATCGCCATCCATATTGGTGTAATCAATGTCAACAACATGTCCAATTACATCTGTGAATATGGAAACTAAATATTAGAAGCAAAACAACATTTACATTAATAATAATAGAATATGTATTCTGTTTTGTGTAATTTTACATATAGTAATATATCTATCTATATATTAATGTTAATCATTATTTGTTCTAAAAATACATTAAGTTGACTAATTAGATTTTTGATTTATTAGTAGAAAACATAAAAATAAATGTATAATAATAAATGAAGAATTTATTCAATGATCCACCACACGCGAGAACGTTGGATGAGTCTTAAAAATAAAACGAATTCAAGCGTAAATTAAAATACCAATATAAATAAATCTATGTTTAATAAAACGATTTTTGTAGCTGAAAGGTAACCACTGTAGAACGAATCACCGTTGAACTTGCTACTCCTTCTTGGAATTTCCATAATCAAGTTTAATGTAATATTTATTCCGAACTAATTCTTCTTTGAGCTGCGGGAGAAGGTCAGAATTATCGCTACCCATATCCACAATGTACTCCGACAATCTTCCAAGTAGATGGCCTGAATCAACTCTGACCTTTAATATCAACTCTTTTCCAAGAAGTGAAGATACAACGGCGGAGATTATTTTGTTTATACTTTCATTGCCCAAAGTAACAAACGAATTGAGGCGAGAATCCTTATAACAACACAAAAAAATGTAGTTAGAAAAGTGAAAGAAAGATAAATCAATGGTTCAATTAAAACCATATATATGTGAATGATCAAATTACTTACCGTGATGCATGAACGAATAACTTCAGGAGCTGGCTTGCGAATTAGAAAGAACGCAAGGTCATTCATCAAGATAAAATTTGCAGAGTCATTTCCGTCGTTAACTCGCACATGAATTTTATATTTTGAGTGAGGAATAAGATCTTGACCACATGAATAGCACAACAAACTGAAAGAGGAGACGTCTTCCGAATCATTGCAAATTGGACAAGTGGTGTAAAACCAACCACTATTCGAAGTAATTTCAGTTACTTTAAGAATTGTCCAAATTTTTTGAACTTGTATTAAACAGAAAAGTAATAAATGAAAACATTATATATTTATATTTTAAGCAAAAATAAAATTGGGATTCAGATTTGAATAAACATTATCATAGTAACATACCTTCCGACAAAGTTTAAGACGGAATAGAGATAAGACATTTAGATTCATAGAGAAGAAACAAATAATTTCATCAGAGGTATCAAAACCCTAATTTCAGAATAATCAATTAAATTACGAAATCTATTACGGCTCCAAATACAGAGACGGAAACAAAACAATACGAAAAATTGGGTATAAAGAAGATACTTAAATCGAACAAACTGGAATAAAAACTTAGATACATAAAGAAGTAATTGTATGTCAATAGATAGAGAGGGTACATGAGTTCATACACACTAAAATAAATCAAAATTATTAAGTACGTCTGGACGAAAAAATAAATAACAAACACTGAAATGATATATTTAAACTAAAGTCATAAGAATCAAAATATTCTATACAATAGGTAACAGAAAGAATACTCACAATCAACTACACCAGGATTGATCTTTCCTTTCCCTTTACTCGAACTGCTAGCAGAATATCCATGCTCCGTATATTTGGAATTCATGACTCTTATGAGTCTTGAAAAAGATCTGGAGAAGGAAAAACACGATTTCAGACAAAACCCTAGATTGTCGTTGCCACACAGAAAAGTACTAATCTCTGAATATTAAAGCGTCGAACTTAGATTAAGTAAAAATAGTAACACTCCTTTAATATTAAAACTCTATTAAAAATTAGATTGTGTATTTATATTGTTTTTTATATAAAGAAATATACAATAATTAAGTGGACTATTATTAATGGTAGAATATATTAGAAAACTTATTTTTAGAATTTCGAAGAGATAATTTTCACATTATTTGCTCCAAATAATTAATCTGTAATTTGCAATTTGAAATAAAAAAATGATTTGTTTTATATAAACACCCCAAATTTGATTTATTTTAAATTGTTATGATTACATATTAATTAACAGTAGAAGTAAGAATTCAATAAATAAATGAATAATATAAGAATGATTAAGCATTAAATAATTTCTACCTTCGTGGAATACAAATGCATAACCAAGATTAAATATAAGTGGTTAATGATTACATCAGATATTACATTTTTACATAAATCTCTGAAGTAGACTAAACTGATCACAACATTGTCATGAATCTATACACAGCAAGTCAAACATCAAGGAAAAGTCGAGCGAGGATACGAACATTAGCAACGTGAAATACTGAAAAAACAAACCAAACTTATGTTAATATTTAAAACTAAATCGATACCTTGATTAATTCGAAAAATGAATGCAGGAAACTTATTAGTTAGTGCGGACAGATAACGAACGAAAAAAACGACGGAAATAAGAAACCTTGCGAGAAGATCATGAATTCTTCAGCTACGTAATACACAACCTGAATAAGGAAAACAAAAACAAACAATTAGATTGATTAATGCGGAAAAATTAAAGCATGAAACTTATTAAGACGAGCCGGAGCCCGGCCGAGAACATCCGCCGCGGGATGAACCCGCGGCTGCCCTAGCCGAGCCCCCGCGAGGGGCTCACGATCGCACCCGCGATCGCATGGGGTTGCTCACGCAACCCCCCGGGGCTGCTCGGAGAAGCCCCCGCGGCGAGTCCGGCGACTCGCCGCCACCGCGTCGGAGAAGGAGGAGGGTTCCGCCGCGGCACCAGCCCGCGACAACCCCCGGCGATCGACTCAAGGTCGATCGCATGCCCCGGCGTCCAGCCGGGGCTTCTCCGCTTCGAGGTGGGCGGTCTGCCCATGCAGACCCGCCGTGGCTCCAGCCACGGCTGCCCGGCGATCGACCACCGCGGTCGATCGCATGCCCCAGCTCCGGCTGGGGTTCCTCATGTGCACCGGCAGTCGAAACCCTAGGGTTCGACCGCCACCCTCGGCGTCCAGCCGAGGGCTCTCGTTGCGTGCGATCCGCACCGTGGATCCGCCGTTCGCGGTGGTCCGGTGGTCTTCGACCACCACCCCGCGTTCGGCCCTCGGTCCGGGGTGTTGGGATATGACCTTCGATCCTACGTGTGCAATCGATAAAGTCATAAGGTCGTCTATGGATGTTAAATGATTAGTCGATAATATTAATTGTTGGGAACAATATAATATTGATCGATAATCAAACCTACAGGGTCACACACGGACTCGATGTTGATATACGTTGCTTGATAATAATATTGATTTAGAATCAATATTTACGTGGATTAATACATGCATGGGATGCATGGTTTGCATGGAATGCATGTCACATAGTGTGACATGGCATGCCACACAAGCAAGTGGGACCACATATCATGATTTGGCATGATTATGTGGAGGTGTCTTTTCATCTCCCCATTAACCACCATTACTTGTGCATTATGATGCACATAATGGGGGGCTTACATGGAGTGGTAAATGGACATGAATATAGACATGAAAATCTGATTTTCAGAACACATTATGCTTACCCACGAAATTCACACCAAAAGGAGAGAATAGAGAGTGTTCTTGGAGAACCACTTCAAGCAAGCAAGGTGTTCATCATCCGGGTTCGTGTGCAACACGTAGAGGCCGGGCCATTTGTGCGGCTTCAACATCCGGGCGATCTAGACAAGAAGGGTGACGAGGTCATTCTCAAGGCTGATCCATGAAGGTGGTTCAATCGACTCAACACCACCTTCATCAACATCAACGAGGCACGCTACACCGGTTGTAAGTGATCTCATTAATCTCTATATATATATATATTGGATGTATATATATAAACGTGTCTATACATATAATGTGTGCCTAGATCTTCATGTTGTTCGTGTTCTATTGTTTTACACGCTTCCGCACACACGAACAAGGTAATCGAGCGATTGGATCGGCATCGGAAACCATCAATTGGTATCAGAGCCTAGGGCTCGTGCACATGTTTTGTGTTGGACACAATATGTTTAAATCAACATAATTGGCTTAATTGTTTTATGTGATTATGTGATTATGTGTTTAGATATAAGGCCGGCCACCGTTAGTGGTCGGGTGAATGAAATTGTCGTTTTTTACGTACGATTGACCATAGTTTTGGAGGGCTGCGTCCCTTGGAATCTTTTGTAATAGATAAGTTTTTTTTCTATTCAAAAATGTATTGTTCAATGTGTAAGCAATGGATTGAATCCATGGATCGACATTGGATATCGGCTCTCCGGCGAAAACGAGAAGAAACGAAGCAAAACGAAGCGAAACGGGCGAAAACCGGGCTGCTGGAGCAAAACGGCGGGCGCCGTTTGTGCTCCGGCGGGCGCCGAATGGATTCGGCGGGCGCCGTTTTGGAAACGGCGACCGCCGAAAGGCTGTTTTTGGGTCAGCCCCGTTTTATACCCTTTTGGCGACCGCCGTTTTGGAAACGGCGACCGCCGGTGGTGTTCGACGACCGCCGTTTGTGACACGGCGGGCGCCGTTCGTGGTTTTTGGGGTACGGACTAAGGTTGACCTAAATCGGCGGGCGCAGAACTGAAACGGCGGGCGCGGACCAGTCCAGAAGATGTTCAAGGCCTATTTTGTTGCTTTTAATCTTTTCGTTTGAGAGTTGTGAGGTTCTAGGGGCCTTTCGATTACGTATTTAATTGCTTTGCTAGTTATAGGATGTTTTATGTTATAAATGTTCAACTTACATATAAACACCTATGCATGCAAGTTCCCAAAATAATGAGTATAATGTCTTTTCCAAAAACATCACACTCATGAAGCCCTCGATCATAAGTTGGTAGGTCCGCCTCAGCGGGGTACTACTTGTTATCTTGGGATAAGTGGGAGTAAAGGTTAGACCTTTACACGTGAGTTTGGTTTTCTCATCGATAGATCCACTGCAGGCGTGGCTATCGAGACATGAGATGAGAATGGGACTCTCATCGACCGAGAGTGACATTAGATGTCATTGACATGGGATGTCTACCTATCTTGGACTTCTTAAGTGCGGACTCAGTCGGCTTAAGAATTTGCAAGATGAGGGTCTTGGGATTGTTTTGTTCAAGGGAACAATGATATTAGATATCGATTGAACAAAATGGAATAAATAAGTAGCTTGTTAGACAACCTTATTTGTTTACCGCTTTGTGAATGTTTACATACTTTATTTATCTTTCTTTTGTAGTTTATCATGTTAATTTCAACTCGATTCAAGTTTGGTTCAATTCTTGATTATGAAAAAATGAACAACATAAATTTTCTTGATTCACAACGTAATTTGAGGATGGTCCTCAAATACGAAGACAATGAAAATGTGTTAAATAACCACATCCTAAGATATCATTGAACAACTCAATAGCATGTTCGGGGAATATGCTAAGATTGAGCGGTTCGGTATGACCAGGGTCATCGCTTCAGCTAGGCTGGAAAAATGGAAATCTATGGAATCACATGTGCAACAAATGATTGGATTATTTGCTTCAAGTGACCGCCTAGATTTTTCCTATGATGATTATTTGGCAACCGATTTCATACTTCAATCTCATGATGGTTATAATGCCTTTAGGCTAAAATTTCCACATAAATGGTTTGAAGAAATCGCTTCGTGAGCTCCATGGGATGCTCAAGGCTGCTGAGCCGGCGATAGATAAGGACCCTAAGAGGGAAATTCTTATGATATGGGATAGGGTATTCAAAAGAGCATGAGCAAGAAGGCTACTAGGGTTCCTAGGGAATCTCAATGCGTCTACTGCAAAAGTGTTGGACACTACTTGCAAACATATAAAAATTCATATTTTATTCAATTTCAAAACAAATGCCTAATTTGTCTTTCATTTGATGGATTATAAGGTTAGGATTATTTACACCTCGGGGAGTGATTTAATCCAAAACACTTAAAGTTCATCAATGACACAAATTAGAGACTTTCGAGCCATTGGATGGCGTGAAACGATTGTCTGGTTGGCTCCCTCATATTTTATGAGAGATAGGGCTTCAATTGCATGATAATATCGCTGGTTAGAAAACTTCGATTTTTCACTTACGATTTATCACGTTTTGACATTGTATTAATTTTGAATGGGAAATTTGAATGAGACTCAATTATTGGGAATAATTGAATTTGCCCAAAGTTCAAAGAAGATGTGAAGAACGGGGTTGCTTCATCTTCAAGTATTAATGATATAGACATTAAACTTCACAAATTCTACTTCTTGGGTATTGGATGCCAAATGTGGTTCTCACATTTTTTGTGGAGGAACTACATAGAAGTATAAGTTTGGTGAATAGAGATGTCGATCTACGGGCAAGAAATGGAGCGAAGGTCGCTGCATTAGCCGTATGATCATATGATGTTGTTTTGCCTTAGGGCCTTGTTTTAGTATTATAACTATGTAATTTCGTACCTTCAATAAACAATGAATATTGGTTCAGTATTAGATACTGATGGATTAGTTTTTTCACTATTAAATAGTTTGGTAACTATTTTAATTGTGAATTATTCTTTGTTTTGGTACGATTATTATATTGTTTATGTATACTTTAAACTTGACAAATCATATATATCATTAAGACCAAAGGCCAAATCGAATAAGTATCGATGAGACATAACTGAAACATTGTTGATTAGATCAAATCAAAATCTAAACATGTAACGAAGCTTCTTTTAGAAGGAATTTTAGAATCATTTGACTTGGAGTCATTTGATACATGTGAATGATGTGTGATTGAAAAGATAACAATGTCATCTTTCTTGGAGAAAGGAGAACATGTGAGTAATTAGGGATGATCCATACTGATGTATGTGGAACCTATTAGTTCACAAGCACATGAAGGTTATGTTTCGGAAAAGAGAAAACAAACTATATTAGATATAGTTCGACCATTCGATGAGAGGTCTAAATGAACTACTGGTCTCTTTTGGGAACACACAATTCTAGACTTTAACTTTTACACTGAATAGGACGCTGTCAAAAGTTGTTGATAAGACACCATACTAGGTATGGAAAGGGAGGGTCCCTAAATTGTTTTCATCAAGATTTGAGGTTCTAAAAGCTTCTCTGACGAGATTTATCTCTATAGAGCTTGAACTCAAATGGGATAAAAGTTTCCTTATGGTATGTCCATAAGAAACTCGAGGGTACAACTTCTACGATCTATTTGAGAACAATATTTTGTTGCTCGAGATAGTGATTTTCTTGAAAAGAGTTATCTTTCCTAGAAATTCAGTGGGAGCTCGGTTGTCTTGAACGAGGTTCAAGTGAAACAACCAATGATGAATACCCAAGACTGGGTTGAGAGTATTCTTATGGTTTTGGAAGCCATACCAGCCCTCGTAGGTCCGAAAGGCATAAATCTATCTCTATTATTCAAATACTTAGATATTGTGACCAATGAGAGATATGAATTCATGCTTTTGGAAAGCGGTGAACCTTCGACCTAATTCCAAGCTATGACGAGTCCAGCTACTGAAAATTGGCATGGTGCCATGAAATCTGAGATGATATCAATATCTGATAATCAAGTTTGGAACTTGATATATTTGCATCACGGGGTTAAACCCAATGAATGCTAATAGATCTTTAAGATCTAAACAGGCAGATGGAAAACCTAGGGTTTTCAAAGCAAGTTTGATGGTAAAAGTTTTATTCACGAGGTGGATTATGGAAAAACTTTCACCAGTTGCTTTGATTAAATCATTCAGATTATCTTAGCCATTGCTACTCATCTTGATAATGAGTTATGGTAATATTGGATGTTAAAACTAACTTCTTGAATTGGATTCTAGAAGAGAATGTGTTTTGACACAGCAAAGAGTTTTATCGATCCTAATAAGGCTGAAAAATTATGCAATCTTATAATTCCATTTATGGAATAAAGCAAAGCATATCGGAGTAGCAGTCTTCAGTTCAATGAATCCATACTGGGTTTTGGATTTCAGAGGAACTCGTAAGAATCTTGTTTTACAAGAAGAACAGTGGGAGTTACGTTGTATACATTGTGTTGTATGTCAATGACATACTCCTTATTGGAAACAATGTTTCTATGCTTAATTCTATTAAAGAATGGCTTGGAAATTGTTTTTCAATAAAGGATCTTGGAGAAGCACAGTACATATTGGGCATCAAGATCTGTCGGAACAGATCGAAAAGGATGTTTGGGCTTAGTAAAGCGACCTATAAGGTGCTTGATAAGTTCATAATGAAAGACGCCAGAAAGGGTCTCATTCCAATAACTAATGGCACATCTCTTAGCAAGATGCAATGTCCTACGGGACCTGATGAGCAAAAGAAGATGGAAAACATTCCTTATGCTTCGACAATAGGGTCTATAATGTACGCCATGATATGTACACAACTGGACGTATCGTATGCTTTGAGCATGACGATTCGGTTTCAAGGAAACCCAGGTGAGGCGCATTAGACTGCGGCCAAGAATATTCTTATATACCTTAGATGGACTAAAGAATATTTTGTTGTCTTTGGAAGACAAAAAGAGTTGATATTAACAAAGCTGTTTGAATGCTAACTTCAAAACAGACTAAGATAATTTCCGATTTTAATCTGGTTATATCTTTTGTCTGGTTAGAGGTGAAATTTGCTGGAATAGTTCCATGCAATTCAATATAGCTGATTAAACTACAAAAGCTGAGCACAGTATTGCATTGGATGCAATAATGTTGGCAGTTAAGATTTGAAAGTTCTTGAATGAACTAGGTGGCGTAACTAGCTCAGCCCATCCGATAGTTCTCTATTTATAGTAGAGTTATCGCGCAAGCCAATGAGCTAGGAAGCACCGCAAGTCTAAAACTAGTGCTCAGGAAGTTCCACATTATCTGGGAGATAGTTTTGTGAAGACATCGAGATTATAAAGTTGCAACTTTTGGTAAGGTTGCAAACCCGCTTTCTAAACCTCTCCAGCAGTTTAAGCTTGAGGCTTTCACGACTGCAATAGATATCAGACATCTTAGAGATGGGTTGTGATTTCTATTACTGTATTAGTAACTTTTGGAGATTTGGTAAACATTCACTCATATGTATAATACATAATTCTTCATATAAATATGGTTTAATTTATATGAATTGTCCAAATGATTAAGTTATATCAATTGGGTTATGAGGTCGACTTACCGCATAATGAAGTCCCAATGGTTGAACTGATATATATGAATCATATAGCTGTTCCTGGTTCGTATAATCGAGTACGGACAAACCGATAATACAAAGAACTAGATTGTAATGTGTACTATAACGCCGATTCATGGGCTAGTGATGTGGGACATCAAGTACAATTACATAGATATTAGCTGGGAGCTAATGATCGAACAGACCCGACTGGAATAGTATTTAAGATTTCGAGTCATAATACTATTTCATTGACTGTCGAGCAATTTCCTCTGACCTGAGTAGTCCAGAGTGATTCCATTGTGAAATGGTGTACTTTGATACAAGTAAACACCTTTCGTAAAAGGAGGTTATAAAACTTGTTATTGGGTATATCAGGAAGCAAGTGGGAGAGCTTGGATTGACAAGATGGGATTGTCCTCCATTTTATAATGGGATACATGTCTTAACGGCCACTTGGAGAGTCGAGACTGTGGAAAATACGTGGCCACGTCCAGATTCGTATCATAGTGATAAATCTGGTTTTACAGTCTGTCTCATAGTCCAAGAAAGGTTTGAACCGATTGAGGATGACTCGAGTCTTGCCTCAAGTTCAAACTTAGACATAAAGTGACAACAGGAAATTGGCAGCACACTGGCTCTGAAGGCCAAGTGGGAGATTGTTGGGATATGACCTTCGATCCTACGTGTGCAATCGATAAAGTCATAAGGTCGTCTATGGATGTTAAATGATTAGTCGATAATATTAATTGTTGGGAACAATATAATATTGATCGATAATCAAACCTACAGGGTCACACACGGACTCGATGTTGATATACGTTGCTTGATAATAATATTGATTTAGAATCAATATTTACGTGGATTAATACATGCATGGGATGCATGGTTTGCATGGAATGCATGTCACATAGTGTGACATGGCATGCCACACAAGCAAGTGGGACCACATATCATGATTTGGCATGATTATGTGGAGGTGTCTTTTCATCTCCCCATTAACCACCATTACTTGTGCATTATGATGCACATAATGGGGGGGGTTACATGGAGTGGTAAATGGACATGAATATAGACATGAAAATCTGATTTTCAGAACACATTATGCTTACCCACGAAATTCACACCAAAAGCAGAGAATAGAGAGTGTTCTTGGAGAACCACTTCAAGCAAGCAAGGTGTTCATCATCCGGGTTTGTGTGCAACACGTAGAGGCCGGGCCATTTGTGCGGCTTCAACATCCGGGCGATCTAGACAAGAAGGGTGACGAGGTCATTCTCAAGGCTGATCCATGAAGGTGGTTCAATCGACTCAACACCACCTTCATCAACATCAACGAGGCACGCTACATCGGTTGTAAGTGATCTCGTTAATCTATATATATATATATATTGGATGTATATATATAAACGTGTCTATACATATAATGTGTGCCTAGATCTTCATGTTGTTCGTGTTCTATTGTTTTACACGCTTCCGCACACACGAACAAGGTAATCGAGCGATTGGATCGGCATCGAAAACCATCACGGGGTTCGTTCGTTCCTCGGATCTTGGTTCATGTGTATACGACTAATTAAATTAAATTCATCGAGGGGGTTCGTGATTTTACCTTTGTTCTCGTTGTACGGAGAAACGAGATCTATGAAGACCTTGAGACCTTCCCACGTATTCCTTGCACTAGCTCGAACGTCGGGTGGGCGACGATCTTCCGAACTCCATGGATCTCCCTCTCTACTTTCTCTCTCTAGAATTATGATTTTCAAGTTATGAGAATAGAGAAGACCATGTAGTGCTTTTATAAGCTACGTAGGGGATCTTGAGGTGGAATATTGGGCTTCCAATATTGATGATTAAATTGAGCCCAAGCCCAAATCTATTAATCCCATCAATATTAATTAATTTATTTTCCACTATATAAATTAATTGCACTTCCAACATTATACCATATTATATCAAATAATATTTCTCCGGTAGTATTATTTATTCCGTGTATTTAAGATATAAATATCCATGAATAAAATTAATTTATTCATCTCTTATATCCGAGAATAGTACCATTCAACCTTAATTATTATGCGGAATAAATTCCACCTGCAGGGTTTACATAATAATTCCTTATGAACTCATCTCGGGGATATTATCAACCCTTCCGGGATACACTTTCCCGTCAAGTATTCACGGCATGTCATATATAAAATATAGCGACCCAACTTAACCGGTAATTGACCCAATAATTAAACCGGTCAATTCCTTTGGAAAATCAAAGTCACTTATATTAAACATACACACCCGCAATAGTATCGGGGATTAAGAATAAAATACACTGAGATTTAAATCGATTATCTAAGGCAATCCTAATCGATAAATCTCAAGCGATCCGCCCAATACACCAAGTGTACAAGTATGATAAAATAATCAAGACAAATTATTTTCTCCCTCATACAACGACTATACCGATGGATTGGTCCGTGTCCATCTAGGTCGTGAGCAACTGTTCGATTATATACGAGTAACCGATAGTATGATCTTCCGTGTGACGACGCACAACATACTAACTACAACGTATATAATCTAGGACTATAATTTACATATATTTAATTATAAATAATTAAACGCAAATAATTGTTTATTTAATTAAATAGATTAATGGCAATGGATCGAGAGTTCTCGTTACTTAAATCTAGACATTAAGTACACAACTCCAACAGTTATAAAGAGGATACTTACATTGAGAGATCTGCAAGAAAAAATCAACAAAAATAATTTTAAAAAACAAAATGCTAGTAATATCGAATAGATCGAGAGGCGACATGATTTCGGAAAAGAACAATACCTAAAAAATTGGAAATACTTCTGGACTAATCAATGAATAAGAAGCATCGCGATGTTTTGCACTCCATATTCAAGTCGGCAATCTGCAAAACAAACATAAACAATGGGATAAATCTCGACGTTTCAAAATTTTGATTTGCAGAAAAAAAAATAGCTTGCGAATGAAATCTGTATTAATGATGAAGAAGCTAATGAATAGAATTAGGTCCTTATTATATGGAAACAAATATATTGATTAGTATAAAATATATTTTTAAATTCATCACGCGGTCAACATAGAGATTAAGAGTATATAATTACTTAAAATAAGGAGTAAATATAGGAAATTTAATATTTTTAAAATCTGATTAATTAGAGAATTAAACAACCGGTAATATCAATATTTTTTTCTTAATCATAACTATAATAATTAATTATTATCTTTAATATATAATTTTTTATTTTTTTCTCAAATTTTTTTTTATTCCATTAATATTAATTTAATTTCAATTAATCGTATCTTATTTTCTCAAAATTCTTTTTTATTTCATTAATATTAATTTAATTTCAATTAATCGTATCTTATTTTCTCTTGCTATAATTTGGGTTTTTTATTCCATTAATATTAATTTAATTTCAATTATTCGTATCTTATTTTCTCTTGCTATAATTTGGGTTCATAGGTTCTTTTTTATTTTTCTAAATATTGAATCGATTTACATGTATACGTACGTCCTTCTATTCATTCATTTTTTTTCCTCGATTTTTTTTTTTAATTTTATGTATTAATTATGATTTTTTCGCAGATTCCAAAATTAAATTGTTGAGTTATTAATTATGTTGGACTAGATTTTTTTATTAATTTTTAGTTTATCCCTAATTCAGTGAGTTATTAGTTATGTTGGACTAGATTTTTTTTAATTTTTAGTTTATCCCTAATTCAGTTATGTTAAATTTTACAGGTTAACGTACATTATATTAATATAATTGCATTTCTCCCCTCTCATCTCCTTCGTGTTCACCAAGTAAATTCAATTTTTTTTATATTTCTATGTATTTTTCAACTTTATAATTTTAATTTTCCATTTATTTGGATTTTCTTCCAGCGGTTTTAGGTATTTGTTGAATGCGTTTGTCACTAGAGAA
This sequence comes from Euphrasia confusa, assembly GCA_954870475.1. Taxonomy (NCBI): domain Eukaryota; kingdom Viridiplantae; phylum Streptophyta; class Magnoliopsida; order Lamiales; family Orobanchaceae; genus Euphrasia; species Euphrasia confusa. Next base: position 13,669,844 of record OX940969.1, read on the forward strand.
ATGCATGCAGAGACGAGAAACTCATATTCCACCAGATCAGAGGCTCCTCGAACGGGTAGAATGAGAAGAGAAACTCCTCTTCCACCAGATCAGAGGCTCCTCGATCGGATAGGATGTAAATCGAGGGATGCGCCCGAGTAGCAGACACATGTGGGAGAGAGATCGGGTAGGATGAGACGAGAAACTCCTCTTCCACCAGATTAGAGGCTCCTCGATCGGGTAGGATGTAAATCAAGAGATGCGCCCGAGTAGCAGACACATGTGGGAGAGAGATCGGGTAGGATGAGACGAGAAACTCTTCTTCCATCAGATCAGAGGCTCATTGATCGGGTATGATGTAAATCGAAGGATGCGCCCGAGTAGCAAACACATGTGAGAGATAGCTGTTGGGGGAGGAAAAATCGAATATAAAAACATACATCCGAGGAGGACGGCGCATGGGACGCGTCGCGGCTCGGACAACGGGTCACGGATCTCCTGGGCTATCCACGCGGGGAAATGACTCGGGGCTCGTCCGAGACTCGGGTCACAGATCATTCGAGGCGAGCCATGCAAGGGTATGAAGTGAGTGGCAGGCTCGTCCCGGGACCCGGATTCGCTTTGTCGTCATACTGACTAAAACAAGGGTGCCGGACCCGGGTCACGCCTTTGATCCTCTACACGAGCCCGTCACGCATCCCGTGCGAAGAGTCAACAGAGGTCCAAAGACCCAGCCCGCGGCCCGAGCCACGCAATCATTACCTGGGGGAGGGCTCATCTCAGGAGGAACGGAGACATCGCCCACGTGAGCCCACATGCGTCGTATGCATTCCGGGTCACGGGCCCCGGGTCGTTACTAGCTTCATTTAAAGATATAGACGTAGTACGTGGTCTGAATGTAATCATTCCATAACTCCCTATAAATAGGGGGCTTATCCCTTCAGATTAGGGGGCGGCACTAATTAGTGAATATACTCGATATTAAAAGAGTGGATAATAGAAATCCTTCAGAAGAGGCTTCAAAGCTCAAAACCTCTGTTCTTTCCCAGATCTAGTCCAACCCCTACTCAAGAATATAAATTTACATGTATTAGTATCGTTTCAAACCCTCTATACACAGCCCAGCCCCGTATCAATCTACCCGATAAAAACGTGCTAAAACATTTGGCGCTAGAAGGAGGGGGTTGTTATACTAGACCCAGAGAAAGAAAGAAGAGCCGAAGCCATGTCTGATGGAGCCACCGCGTCAGATTCCTCCCGCTCCGCCACGAGGAAGAAGCTGGAGAGAGGGAAGATGCCCGCCGTCGAGTCAGACGCCGCCCCGCCACTCTCCCCAAAGGTCCCGGGGGATGTCCCCGGGAACGAAGACGCCGTCGTCACCGGAGAGCTGGACGGCCACAACACGTCCAACCAGTACCTCCGTAGCAGCTCCGAGGCCCGACGCCTCAGACGCCGCCAGCAGGCCCACCGCCATGCACATCGCTCGGATCCTGAGTTCCGACGCGGACCACCTCCCCCCGAGACACCGTCCTGGGAATTGCACCTCCTTTTAGACACCCCCGAAAAGATCGACGTTGCGATGTCCGATCTCATACAGCGTAAGCGTACCCTAACTTCCCTCTCTATTCGTCCAGGTGAGAAGATTGGGAAAGGAAGCGCGTTCGGCCGTCTGGGGCCCGGTCACGCCAGCCACGGCGCGTTCGACCGCCTCGGAGGATGCCGTGCCGGCTCCAACCGCTACACAATCCCCGCCCGACGACTCGTCTTCGATCTCGGCGAGGAGGCCGGCAACCAATCGGCCCCAGCAGACCAGATCGGGGGAGACGGCGAGGAGAAGACTCGTCGCGTCAAGCCGGAGCAGGGTCCCGGGACCCGTGTCCCGCGACCACCGGGACCCGAGGCGGGTCTCCTGGACCTCTACAGCAAGGTGTCCGAGATGGAGAGAAAGCTGGCCGAGGCCCAGGCCCGACCGGAGCGGGTCGACTACTGCAAAGAACCCCTGGCCCTGGAGGTCGAGCACGCGGTCATGCAGTACGAGATCCAGCCCCTCCAGACCACCCTGTACGACGGGAAGACGGATCCCGAGATCCACCTCAGCCGCTTCCGTACATACATGTCCGGGAGGGGAGCCAGCGACGCCACGAGGTGCAGGCTCTTCCCCCTCACCCTCGGGGATGTGGCCCACAAATGGTTCGCGGGGATCTCCTCCCGCTCAATCCACTGTTTCGACGACCTCGTCCAGCGTTTCGTGGCGCACTTCGCCTCCAAGGTGAACCGCCTCGAGCAGAGCCAGCGTCTGATCGGCATTCGCCAGAACGTGGAGGAAGGCGACGAGCGGTACGTGGACCGAGTCGGGGACATCCTGCTCGGCGGAGAAGAGGTCGGCGACGATCTCAAGCTGCACACGGCGATGAACGGGCTCCGGAAGAATTCCGAGCTCTTCAAGCATCTGATGCTCAATTATCCACAGACCTACGAGGACTTCCGCGTAAAGGCCGCGGCACAGTGTTGGTACCAGCCCCTCATGCGCGGGACGGAAACCCCCGGAGACGCGAAGCGGAAGGATCCCGCACCCGTGGAGGCGAGACCGAGTCACGTTCCCAGGAGAGGCCCTCCCAAGGCCCCGGAACGGGACCGTCCTGCCCCTAGTTACCGCGAGATGGAGGTCCGGCTGGTCGAGGTCACCGGACAGGACACCATGGCCATGATGCACGCACTCCAAGCCATGGGGGACGCCCTGACCAAACCCGAGCCTATGAGGATCTCGCCGGATAAGCTCGACAGGCGCCTTTGGTGCGCTTTCCACGAGCAGCACGGGCACCCCACCGGCCAGTGTCGCCAGTTGTTGAAGCAGTTATGGAAGTTATTCGAGGACGGGAAACTCTGGGAGCTCCTCGGCAGACCCGGGGATCGGGGGACCGGCCAGGTGGCCAACCCGGGCAACGGAAGAAATGTAGTAGCGGCCCCGGGCCGCGGTGGTCAGAACCGCAGCCAGTCCCCGGTACACGTCGGGCAAATCCTGATGATTGGCGGGCTCCAGCCCATCACGAGCGAGAGCAGAAGGAAAAGGAAGCGCGAGGTGGAGATATGGAGGGTCTACCAGGAGACGAACCCCGCTCCTCCTCGAAGCATCTCGGAACGCGCCTTGATCACTTTCTCTCCAAAGGACCGTATAGGGGTCGGCTACCCGAAGAGCGAGGCTTTGGTGATCACTACCGCCATACTCGGAGTGGAAGTTGCGCGGCTTCTAGTCGACAACGGGGCCCACTACAATATCTTATACAAGCAGGCCCTCGATCAGATGGACAACATGGCGCAGTACATACTCCCCAGTAGCATAAGGCTGAAAGGAGTGGGGAAAGACGTGCTGGTTCCCTACGGGACGGTGGTGCTACCTTTGGAATTAAGAGACGAGAAAAACCCCGAAATAAAGCTATTAAGGAACTTGACCTTCGTAATAGTCGATGAAGTTAGCGGATATAACGCACTTTTAGGGAGGCCCTTTCTGGAAGCTTTCAAAGCTGTGGCCTCCTCGTACTATTACTGTATCAAGTTCCCAGTCTCCTCCGGGGCCATTGGCACCGTCCGAGGAGACCAATTAATGGCAAAGAGATGTTTGTTGTGACTTCTTGATTGAAAGAATCAATGTAATGAATACTCACGAGAATGTAATCTCCGCGGACCCGGAATTCAGAATCAACCCCGAAACACCCGGGGCCCGGGATGAAAAACATAAAAAGAGACTAGAGGGGTCTGTTTTAGCAATGGCAAAAAGTGACCCGGATCCCGGATTGAAACATACACCGAACGCGGCAGAAGGGACCCCAGACCCCGACGCAGCTCCGGGTCTCAAACTCGGCGGGGCATCACGAGACGATATAGCCTCGAACCCAAGGCCGAAACCACTATTGGAATAAAGAACCGGCAATCAGACCAAATTCGTGGGATGCGGAACCCGGCAGTCGAACCCGTGACACTAAGGACACGCTTCCGGGAACCCAAAACCAGGAGAGCCTAGGGATCGCGGCTCTAGAAGAAAACTGCCCCCCTCAAGTCGGAAGCATTGAGCTTCCGCGACGGCTGCTCATCGGAACGTCGCTGGCACCCGCAACGAAGTACGAACTCGAGAGATTCCTCCGAATCAACCCACCCACATTTGCATAAGCCAGCAAGGGACTCGACAGGGTCGACCCGGGGCACGAGTGTCACCACCTACAGCTGGATAAACAAACGCCAGGCCATAGTCCAGAGACCCCAGGAGATGGTTTCCGAAGGAAATAAGATACTGAACTGAACACCGAGGTAGACAAGCGGCTCCGAGGCGGGTTGATCCGAATCGCCCCGCACGACACGATATGGGTCTCGAGCGCAGTCATAATGACTCACGAGGACTGATCGGGGAGCACGCCTTCCCCCACGGAGCACATGGTCAGCACGCCCCGGGCAGCCACACGTGGACTGATCCTACACCAGTGCGTGCTCGGGGGCCGGGGTGGTGCTCCTCGAGCCAGTGCGTACTCAGGGACTCGCGACTAATGGTAAACCAAGTCACCAGTGATTGCGAGGCAAAGTAATCAAGTTCATCTGAAGGGATACTTGGATTTAGTGTGGCCTCTCTGCGAGAAAATCCCGGACGACCGTACCGAACAAAGCCCGCGGAAGCACGACTCGCAGGCCGACGCCTGGTCCCGAGTCATCTTGGCCTAGTTGCACTCGCCATCAAGCGCGGTCCGGGCGGAAGTTAGGCCAGTTGGCCCTTTTCCCGGGATGGCTCCAGAACCGACGCCCGGAATGGATTGGCGCGGCCCGGCGGACCAGTGCTTCGGATCCGGGACCCTCCCCTCAGACCGAGTCGAAGCAAAGCAACTCCGCGTGCGCGCCGCGAGGTAAACGACCCTAAACCCTAAATTATTCCGCAGGAGCTTCTCGATATCGCTTTTAAAACTGCGTCTCCAAAGAAGCCGCGATGCGGGAACTTGAGGAGATCCACGATGGACCAGGGCCATTACCGGCCGAGTTCGCGCCGGGACGCGTCCAACTTCGCCCGCAGATGCCTCCAGTGCCAACGTATGGGGCCAGACGTCCGGGGACCCCTGAAGAGCTCAAGCCAATGTACTCTCCATGGCCGTTCGCCCGGGGGGGATTGATATCATTGGACCTCTAGCCCCCGCGCCGCGAGGAGTCAAGTTCGCAATCGTGGCAGTAGACTACCTCACCAAATGGGCCGAGGCGGAGGCGGTCCGGAAGGTCGATCGAGCCAAGGATTTCAGGTCCATCCGGCGGGACATAGTCTGCCGTTCCGGTTTGCCCGAGTCCATCATCCCGGACAACGGCAAGCAGTTCGACGGAACCGTGGTCGCGGATTTCCTGCGAGCAATTGGGAATTCGGAGGGCGTTTTTCCACCCCCTACCATCCACAGACGAACGGGCAAGTCGAGGCAGTGAACAAAATTTTGAAACATACCCTTAAGGCGAAACTCGAGTCGCGACAGGGGAAGTGGGCCGAGGAGTTACCCGAAGTGCTGTGGTCATTTGGACCGCGGCCCGGAACGCCACGGGAGAAACGCCACACGCCCTGGCATTTGGATCCGAGGCCGTGATCCCAGCCGAAATCACGGCCCGTTCGCGCCGAACCATCCGGGCCATTGCTCCGGAGATCGAAGCGTTTGTGCATCTCGAAGAACGATGGCCTTACTCCAAATCCCTCAACGCGATGAACAAACAGAGGATCGCCGAGACTGGTTACGCACGGGTCCGCTCTCTCGAGTTCGGGATAGGAGACATGGTGCTGAAAAAACTGATCGAGACGCGCTCCGGGGCCCTCGGATCGGGCTGGGAAGGACCGTCGCGGGTCACCAAAAGTCCACTGAACGGGGCGTACGAACTTGAAGCCTCCAGGCGAGACCCCGAATCAGTACCAATGGAACGCACGACGCTTGAGGAGGTGCCACCAGGGAGAAGGAGCCGTCGCGGTCCCGGACCGAGGAAGAGCGAGTCTGTACCTGGGTTTCCTAAATGGGGAACATATAAAACCGGATATTTCCGCACAGCTAAATGCCAAAGATCCCGGTAATACTAATGAGCTCCTAAAAGACCTCCGGGTCAAGAGTCATAACGTGCGGGGGAACATATAAAACCGGATATTTCCGCACAGCTAAATGCCAAAGATCCCGGTAATACTAATGAGCTCCTAAAAGACCTCCGGGTCAAGAGTCATAACGTGCGGGGGAACATATAAAACCGGATATTTCCGCACAGCTAAATGCCAAAGATCCCGGTAATACTAATGAGCTCCTAAAAAGACCTCCGGGTCAAGAGTCGTAACGTGCGGGGGAACATATAAAACCGGATATTTCCGCACAACTAAATGCCAAAAAATCCGGTAAAACTGATGAGCTCCTAGAAAGACCTCCGGGTCAAGAGTCATAACGTACGGGGGAGTATAGAAAAACGAATATTTTCCACAAACAAGCTACGAGCTATCCCCTGTAAAAAGATCCACGAAGCGACGGGACCCTGGTGCTCACACCCGAGACCATCCCAAATCCACAGAGTAAGGCCGCGAGGCTGCATCTCGGATTCACCAAACTCCACCCGGGACCCAAGTCCCGAGACAAATCAATAAAACAAAATCCCGGATGGTTAGGGGTGTACCATCTCGGAAAATTCACCCCGAGAAATCTCTGGAAAAAGGGTACGATCCACCTACCAGGTAGATTCGGGGCATACCCACGAGACATGCAAAAGAAAACCAGTGCTACGCCGAAAAATTATGCACAGAAACTAGTTAAAAAAACATCGATCGAACATCCAAAGTAAAAATACCAAAAACCAAGCCCATGGCTCGATTATAAATATCCAGGGAGACGGAGCCTCGCCTAAAAACAAACCACACAAAAATACATGATCCAAAAAGAAATTGTCTTAGGCTAAACGCCCACGGCCACCAACGGCCGCATAAAGAAAACAAAAACAAGAAACATCATTGATCAGAATGGCCCTCTCGGGGACTGTCATCACTCAGAACCACCTACCTCATCGGGACACTGGCTATCCGCCTCGGTCATCACCTGATCCGCCTGCCGGGGAGCCGGCACTGCTGTAGCATCTTCAACGGGATCCATGCCGGCCATGAAGGCATCAAAAGACTTCTCCGGGAAGCTCGACACCACCTCCTCCATAGCCGCCTCCTGGTTGGGTTCCGAATCGCCTTTTCCATCCGGGGTCGCCTTCGGGACCACGTCAATGCTCTCCCCCACCACTTCCGGGACATGGGCGGCGTTTTCCGCCGTCACTTCGGCGGCATCCAGGGTACCGCCCGCCGGTCTGGAAGGAGCGGCGTGAGCTGGGGGTGAGCCAGGACGGACCAAGCGGTCGTAGGTAGGCCACCACTTCATATCAATATGGAGATCCTCCTCCAGATCAAGAAAGGTTTCGGCGATCCCGGGATCAAGCTCGCGCCCCTCCATATACTTTTGCCAATAAGCTAGGACGCGGTCGAGGAGTACCTGGTCGTTGACATGGTGAGCGTGCCGGATAAGGTCCGCCATAGAGCGAGAGTAGAAGTGGTCCAGGAGAATCGTGTGGTCAGTCCAGGGACTCTCGAGATAGGCCTCCAACTCGTCCACACGAGCATCCGTCTCGGCCTGCCGTTCCCGGAGGGACGCCATTTCTGCATCCCGGGAGGTGAGGGAGTGATCCAACTGCGCCGCGTGGGCCATCGCCTCGGAGAGCGCAATAGATAGTTGCGTCGCCCAGGCCTCCGCCGCCGCAATTCCCGCGATCGCCGTCTCTAGTTTCTCTCCCCGGAGATACGCCACGGCACGCCACTTATCCCGGTCTCCTGACGATGCGGCGAGGGCCTCGGTGCTCTGCCGGAGGGCCTCCTCGTTCTCCTTAAGCTCGCCGCTCAGCTGCTCGTTCCGAGAAACCACTTCCATATTCATTCGACCCAGCTCCTCGATCGTCCTTTCCCTCCCGTTGGCGAGATCCATCCAGTGCCTGATCTGGCGGGCCTGCCCCTCGAGCCAGTCATGTACCTCGGCCATGGCCACGGTCGCCTGGCTCTGCAGCATGGACGCGAGGAGGAAGGCCTCGTCGGGTCCCCGATTGAAGGCCTGCAGCTCCTGAGTCCAGCAGCGGGCAACCGAATCGATCGCCCGGCCTACGGGAAGTCCAGGGGTGGACACCGGGGGCAGGGGCCCTCGACTCGCGGCATACTGAAGCAGGAGCGGCGCCAGGTGGGGCGCAGAACCCGAGATGCTGTCACCATAAGCGAACAACAAGTAAATCACCAGTCGTGGCGAAAGGGAAGACACAAAAATAAGGAACGGGACACCTACCTCTGGGCGACGCCCGGATCAACCCCGTAGACCGGTGTGCTGCCAACGGGCGGGACATTGCCAAGAGAGGCAGACCGGGCCGGGATCACGGGCGGCGGTGCGGCAACAAGACCGCGGGTCCTTACCCGGGGCGCGGGTCTCCGCGGCGGCGGCGCGGCGGACGGCAATTTCTTATCTGGGACTCCAGGGAACTTGGACATTTTGCCACGGGGGCGATCTTCGAAGATTCTAGTAAACGGGGCTACAGCACAGTACCCAACTCCATAAGCAAGCAAGGAAGAATGCGTAGGATGACCTATATGTGAAGAAAATGCGAGAACAAGGTGACATTACCTGGGTACGGGTCAAACAGATGCTTGGGGGGACAGATCAACCGAGCGTCGTCCCGCGACTCCTCTGTGCACAGATAGTCGGCTCTGCGACGCCTCGTCGGCAGGGCACCAGCAAACCCCAACGCAACTTGATAGTCCCAGTTCAGCGGCCCCTCTCTGCGAGTGTTCACACCTATGAAAGCACAAGAGGGAGTTAAAATCAGTACGACGGGGAAAACTTATAAACGACTCGAGTCTTACTGGCGATTTTTTCATGGTAGCGAGTGGGGATGTCGATCTCCCCGTCCGGGGTCTGGGTCCGCCAAGCCCCGGCAACGTACACCCACTGCGCCCAGGGGAAGTCCACTTTGGACATTTTCACCTCCACGGCGGGGATCCCGGAGCGCCCCTTGACGGTGTAATCGCCGTGGCTCCCCCCGAATCGCGCGATCGTGAACGAGCGCCGGATCTCTGAATCAGTGAGGGTCCGATAGAGGCCGACGTTGCCCAACATCGAAAGAACCCCGATGAGCTGTGACCACCCGTTGGGGTGAATCTGATGCGGGGCCACTTCCCAAAACCGGAGAGCGGCACTAACGTTGGGGTGTAGAGGAAACCGGAGTCCGAATTCTAACGCCTCTGTCCCGATCGCCACCATCCCGGGAGGCGGGCAGCAGGCGGACTCCCCAGCACGAGGGAGATAGATATGAACATCAATCGGGATCCTCCACTCCTCTCGCTTATCCTTTAACATAGCAGAAGTGACTATGCTCGCCCGGCCGTGGGCTCCCCAAGCGGGGGTGCTACAGGCACGCGGCGAACGGACAGGGGGCCGTGGCGGCGCGCCGGGATAGGGATTCTCGCGGAAGTACGAATCCCAGAGAAACACAGCAGGCGGGGGATATTCCTCGTCCATCAGCGAATCGAACTGCTGAAAAAGGGCATTCATGTCCGGCTCCGTGTCCGACGATGACCCGCCTCGATTTTCTCCTCTCTCCGCGTCCTTGGACGAAGAATCCGACAACATGATCTCTTTCCCCCGGGACGACGACATCGAAACCTGTGAAAAGGAAATTAAGAAAAGGGTGATGGGGACTACCTTGAGCAACTCCCGAATGTTCTGAATCTGGAATCCGGCGATTTTTAGGGTTCAAAGCAAATTTGCAGAGGCGAAAAGAGAAACCGCTGCGTGATTAGAGGGGTCTTTATAGAAGGGAATCGCATCTGAGAGGGGACAATGAGGAGCGGTTATTGATAAAAACACTCAAGTACTCTCGAAGCCCAACACGCATGAAGGGGCCCAAGCGAATATGAACCGTCCATAGGGCGTGAAGGGCCGCGCACCGGGACACGGGACGAATTCCGAAGGACTGCAACCCGGGGCCCGTATCACGGGGTGAGTACCTATACCGGACGATTCGCGACTTCTGCAGGGAGGCTCTTCGCCAACAACGCAATACCGCGTCCCGGGATGACACAATGTCAATAGCCCCGGGATCCGGGGGTCGGCGCCACGGGTCTCGGTCCTGCATCAGTCCAGCTGCTCATCATCCCGATGTTCCCGCGCGCCGCTTCCCCGGCGGCGGCGGAGGGAGATGAAGGCCGGACAAAGAGCCGGGGCCTCTAGATGCCGCAGGCACGGTTGGCACAGGAAAAGAAAAAAAGAGAAAGAGAAATGAAGAACAGGGGTTTTTTCGCTAACAAAGCTCCTTGAGGGGGAGAACCCTTTACATCAAAGGGAGAAAATCCCGTAATTACAAAGGAGAAATTGGAACTTTCCTACAAAAGACTACACAAAAACCGGCCCTCCCGCCGTCCTAAGAAGCATCCTACCGAGGTCGGGTCTGAGCGACGCCGTGTTCGTCGACCACGCAAATCCGAGAGACCCCATCCGGCGACCAGTTGATCCAAACGCGCCACCCTCTCCGAGCTCCCAGGTGGCGGTAAAAGGAGCGCCATCCTTTCCCCCGTACCCGGAGCCGGTCGCGAAGTCGAGTTAACTTCATGGGCCAGTTCTGGCCCAAGGCATCTTGGACCGTGACCCGACGATCTTCCACGCCGGCGAAGGGAACGGAGAGAGGTGGCGGCAGGGGCAGGCCTTGGCGCCGCCACATCGCTGGTCGAGTCCGCGAGTGCCAGAATTGGGTGGTTTCCACCGTACGCTCGATGGAAAGGTGACTGTCCCCAGCATCCGGGTCGGAATCCGAGGAGATCTCGACCACCTCCGGCGGGGCTCGAAAGAGTTCCTCGTCGGGCTCCCCGTCTGAGTCAGAGGGGACGTAAATGACCTCCGGTGGGACGTAATCGTTGCTGCCAACAGACGAGCTCACCATGACTTTCGAAAAAAGGATTCGGAAATTACAGATAACGAAATTGGGGGAAGCCGGGGAAGAAGACTGAGGCGACAGTATCTTTTAAAGATCCCCAGGAGACGTGACGTGCATAAAGCGTCATCATTACCCTGGGGAACCGATGTGGCGTTTCGACTCCCGAGGGGCCGAAGAGTCCCGCGCGGTAAAAACTCCCCGAGATCCGGGCTCGTAACCCGGATCCGCGACCCGGCACACGGGAACCGACTGTTATATTTCTTATTTCATTTGTTATTTCGGGAAAACCAAAAACCGATACAGGCCCAATAAAGGCGGAAAAAGATTTTCATCTAATTATTACATGGGCAGGGGATGTAGAGAGCGAGTCGGCCGGCCCTGCTCAAAGGGGCCACTGAGCCGCGACGGGTACGGGAACCAGGGAACCATCTTCACGGAAAACGGCGATGTTGATATCCTCCACCGCCGACCAGCGCAGCTCCACTCTCCATCCTTCTTGCAGTTCCATATGCTTGACGAAGACGGCCCATCCAATACCCCCAATCCCCAAGCGATTCCCGCCGGAGATCAAGTCAAAGACCCACAGGCAGCTGGAGGAATCAGTGACCGCGAGCAAAGCGGGCCACACGTGCCCATACATCTGCAAAAAAGGAGATGGCATCAGAAGCACCTCGCGGTGGTATCGAGGGTGGAACTTCCGGGACACGGTGAAACGCTTAACCCCAGACTCCAGAGTAGCCACCAATGACTCTTCCCCGGGCTCACGTTCCCGGGGGTGAGTGATGGGCCCCACGCCGGAGTTAGCAGTACTTGGAGGAAGGCTTGACATGTTTTACTTTTCTGGGGATCGATAAAACCAAGAGCTTAGCGGCTTTATAAAGACCCCGGTTTGCAAAGACCATGGCCACCGTCTAGGCACGATTCCCGGGTGCATTGAATAGCTTCCCAGTGTTACAGCAGCGGGCCAGGGGCACTCAGACGATCACGATTGCCCGAGGCGGGCGGCGAAGTGCAGGAGAGGGCCACCTGCCAACCCCCACAATTAAAGTCAGACAGTCGTCAAGGGGACAGCTGGCCGAAAATCCCCAACGGGCGGAGACATCCCCGAAAATATGGAACCTCCGGCGATCTCTCCGGGGGCCAATGTTGGGGGAGGAAAAATCGAATATAAAAACATACATCCGAGGAGGACGGCGCATGGGACGCGTCGCGGCTCGGACAACGGGTCACGGATCTCCTGGGCTATCCACGCGGGGAAATGACTCGGGGCTCGTCCGAGACTCGGGTCACGGATCATTCGAGGCGAGCCATGCAAGGGTATGAAGTGAGTGGTAGGCTCGTCCCGGGACCCGGATTCGCTTTGTCGTCATACTGACTAAAACAAGGGTGCCGGACCTGGGTCACGCCTTTGATCCTCTACACGAGCCCGTCACGCATCCCGTGCGAAGAGTCAACAGAGGTCCAAAGACCCAGCCCGCGGCCCGAGCCACGCAATCATTACCTGGGGGAGGGCTCATCTCAGGAGGAACGGAGACATCGCCCACGTGAGCCCACATGCGTCGTATGCATTCCGGGTCACGGGCCCCGGGTCGTTACTAGCTTCATTTAAAGATATAGACGTAGTACGTGGTCTGAATGTAATCATTCCATAACTCCCTATAAATAGGGGGCTTATCCCTTCAGATTAGGGGGCGGCACTAATTAGTGAATATACTCGATATTAAAAGAGTGGATAATAGAAATCCTTCAGAAGAGGCTTCAAAGCTCAAAACCTCTGTTCTTTCCCAGATCTAGTCCAACCCCTACTCCAGAATATAAATTTACATGTATTAGTATCGTTTCAAACCCTCTATACACAGCCCAGCCCCGTATCAATCTACCCGATAAAAACGTGCTAAAACAATAGCCAATAGGTCTCATCCAAGGACTAACTTCATAATATTTCAATGAAAATTTGTAATATCCGAGATTCGAACTCTGCGTCGTCGGGGAATTACACCAACATCACCACAGACCTTACCACTCGACTATGCCCCAAGAAGCTTACATACTATAAATTACATCAAACATGCGTAGTCTTTGAAAATAATAAAATTTTAATACGAATTTACAAATTTTAGTAAGAGATCGATTATTAAATAAAATAATTTGTTAGTCCATTAATAATTTTTTGGCTTCGTTGGAGATTAAATAAAATTTTAGATTATTTCAAACAAATAAATCACGTGCATCGCACGGGGTGGTACTAGTTTTAAATAATACTATTGTATACTTATATTTATAATTTATGTTTTTAAGGTTAAATTATTAATTAAAATATTAAAAATTATATAAATATATATATTATTTATTAAAAAAATTATATAAAAACTAAAAATTGGGCCGGTCTCGGGCTTTTGGTTCCAAATTTTTTTGGGTCTTGGTCCGGCCCGTCTTTTTATTCTGGTTCGAACCCTGGCGGGCCGGTCCCTAAAAAATTTGGACTCGACCCGCGATGAATTTTTTTCGGGTTTTCGGTCCGATCTTTCGAGTTTTCGGGATCAAACACCCACCCCTACTTGTGACGCCAAAATTCTAAATATGTCAAAGTAATGACATCGACTATAATTTAGTACAGTATTATATATATTTATATGCATTACTCCTTATCATCCATCGCTCTCTTATTCAAATAACCTACGGTATAAAAGGGCTTATCCAAAATTGAACAGAAAATCAAAAATTCGGATTTTATTGTTAAAAAACCAAAATTGGATTAGACACCTCTGTGTGCGGTCCTTGCTTGTAGACGGTGCATTATTAAAAGTGAAAGAAACATTTACACGGGACTCCCTATTCTCTATCACAAAACACAATAAAACGAAAACCCAATAATTCAAACAGCCACCTAATTACATTAAAATTGTACTCTTCTCTTTCCGGTTACGTAAATATTCCAAATTAAGAAAATATATTATTTTTATTATATTTACGAAAAAATAAGAATAAAATATTATTAAAAGTGGAAAAATAAAAATAAATACGAGTGAAGTAGAAAAAAGTATAGGAAAAAATAATTATATTTTTGTTATAAACTCAAGAGAATTGAGAGAGAATAATATAGTATAAGAGAGACAATATAAGAGGACAATAGAATTGTTATCAATTCTTGTGAATTGTTGTATTCATTCATATGGGGAGACCCCTTTATATAGGATACAATTTAGGGTTTCTGACTTAGCCAACAAGTCATTCACTATAATATAATAATATTCATAACACTCCCCCTTGAATGACTATTTACAGGATTGCTGCCTCGTTAAAACCTTGCCAGGAAAACCCAGTGGGACAAAACCTGAGCGAAGGAAAAAGAGTACAGCTTGCTCCCCCTGATTGTAATCACCGAAGATCTTTGACTTCTTGAAAGTAAATATTTGTGATCAATCAGTCTCATTAAAACATGTAACTAATAAAACCATATAGGAAAAACTTAGTTATTCAAGTATACATTTTGGTCTTCAGGACACAACCTTCGAATTGTCGAGTTTCACGTTCATTTGTATCATTGTATATTTTTCGTCCTTCTGGGACATGCTTTTACCAGACATCTATATTGACTAGAGCATTCGCAATTGCTATAACCGGCTGGTAACTCTTCAGGAGTATATTAGATGCGTCTAATGTCGAATATACAATCCTTGACAAATGAATAATGTGAACTTCAATTCACAATCATTTGAACTTCAGGTTCAATGTACATGCCTCATTAAAAACCTCGTTATAAGAACTTGTAGGAAAAAATACCGAGGAAAAGAGTACACGACATTCACATTTATATTGTCCTGATTGTCTCGTTAAAAACCTTTAACTAAGAAAACCCTGTGGGAAAAACTTAGTAGAGGGAAAAAGAGTGCAATCACTGATTCACTGGTCTTCGGGACCAAAATCACTGGTCTTCGGGACCTTGTCTTCAATATCATTTGTGTCCATAATGACATAGTAATATGATATTGTACATATTCTGATTTTCATTTCCTTTCATATCAAGAATTTTAAAATCCATCCAGGATTTTCATATGATATCAAATAAACTCAATTACAAGATTGTAATTGAGTTCTTCAGGAATATCAGATTATAAATTTTAAATGTTCATGATATTATATTCATGATTAAATATCAAAATAATACAAAATATTCTTGAAAGAATATTTTTATTGATTGAAGAAGCAAAGTTCGCATATGCCTCGACCACGAAAAACTCGCACGATGTTCTTCAGGAACATTTAATTTTGATATTTCGTCAGGATTATCATATCATGTTCTTCAAGAACATTAAAAACTTTAATCGATTTAATAAGTATAATTAATTTGATATTACTTCAAGAATATCATATTATAATGTTCTTCGGGAACATATGATATTACTTCAGGAATATCATATTATAATGTTCTTCGGGAACATATGATAATAATTAATTTGATATTACTTCAAGAATATCATATTATAATGTTCTTCGGGAATATATGATATTACTTCATGAATATCAGATTATAATGTTTTTCGGTAACATATGATATTACTTCAGGAATATCAGATTATAATGTTCTTCGAGAACATATGATATTACTTCAGGAATATCAGGTTATAATGTTCTTCGGGAACATATGATATTACTTCAGGAATATAGATTATAATGTTCTTCTGGAACATATGAATTTAAGAAGAAGGGAGGAGAAGTAGATATATTTATAATTATTTAATAAATATAAACAAAATATAAATTCTTGCCTTGTACTTCGGATTTTGAATGGGTAGAACTTCGATGAAGAACGCGGTTGAGCTTTCGTGCTGATAACGTGTTATAAACTCAAGAGAATTGAGAGAGAATAATATAGTAGAAAGAGAGACAATATGAGAAGAAGAATAGAATTGTTGTGAATAGTTGTATTCATTCATATGGGGAGACCCCTTTATATAGGATACAATTTAGGGTTTCTGACTTAGCCAACAAGTCATTTACTATAATATAATAATATTCATAACACTCCCCCTTGAATGACTATTTACAGGATTGCTGCCTCGTTAAAACCTTGCCAGGAAAACCCAGTGGGATAAAACCTCGACGAAGGAAAAAGAGTACAGCTTGCTCCCCCTGATTGTAATCACCGAAGATCTTTGACTTCTTGAAAATAGTTATTTGTGATCAATCAGTCTCATTAAAACACATGTAACTAATAAAACCATATAGGAAAAACTTAGTTATTCAAGTATAAAATTTGGTCTTTAGGACCCAACCTTCGAGTTGTCGAGTTTCATATTCATTTGTATTATTGTATATTTTTCGTCCTTCAGGGACATGCCTTTACCAGACATCTATATTGACTAGAGCATTCGCAATTGCTATAACCGGCCGGTAACTCTTCTGGAGTATATTAGATGCGTCTAGTGTTTAATATACATTTCTTGACAAATGAACAATAATGTGAACTTCAATTCACAGTCATCTAGAAGATTATATTTTTCTTTGAACTTCAGGTTTTCTGGAAAACAAACTCATATGGAACATTATGATGTTCTCATTAATTATTATCGAGTGATGTACATGCCTCGTTAAAAAACTCGTTATAAAACCCTGTAGGAAAAAATACTCGAGGAAAAAATTACATGACATTCACATTTATATTGTGATGATTGTCTCGTTAAAAACCTTTAACTAAGAAAACCCCGTGGGAAAAACTTAGTAGAGGAAAAAAGAGTACAATCACTGGCCTTCGGGACCAATACTGGTCTTCGGGACCTTATCTCAATATAATTTTGTCCATAATGACATATGTAATATGATACTCTATACATGTTCTGATTTTCATTTCCTTTCATTTCATCCATCCAGGATTTTCATTTATGTATCGTTTTAATGACTTCTACGTAGTCAAATCATACATTCATGCATATCTATATTTATCGTTGTTGCTGCCAGAAGTATAAGGTAGCGGAACTTTATGTCATCCTTAAAAATATCGACTTTCTGCGAATAACTCGTGAGCAACTAATCTCGCTTTTATATCTCACCACATCATTACTCGATTTTCGTACGAACACCCACATATATCCTTCTGGGATAATATTTTGAGGTTTGTATTATAGAGTCAAAATATCTCTTTTATTTAGCGAGTCATGCTCAGCCTCAATTGCTCATTTCTATTTCTTTGAGTGCTGCCGGCACACTATTATTGATTTAAGTTTTGGATCCAAAATTTTTTGAGCAACTCTTGAGGTAAATATGTCGTTGACGACTTTTTCCATGTTGATGACAATTCATTCTATCAACCAAATCTTTCATCATTTCCCAAAATATTTAATTTGGTTGTTCCGCAATCCCACGATTTTCTATTATCATGTGCACATGCTTTTTCAATGGGATTTACATCTAACTCTCTTCAGGAGATTTTGAGGGTGACTTAATTTCTTTGTTTTTCCGCGGATTTATTTCATATCTTTAGATCGATCTACTACGCTTCTGGCGTATATTAGAATCAACATTTGAGTTGATCTCTTTGGTATTTGAACTCTTATAGTTCATTTTATCACAAATATATGTGATTTTGTCACACCTTCATTAATTTGGCAGATTACTTGCTGAATATTGCAAGTTACTTATTTTCATGAACTTCAGGTTCAATTGATTGGTGCGTGGATCAAGAATTAAAGATCGTTTTCATTCCATGAAATTTCTCGGCATTTATATCTTTTATATTCTTATCTCCCCCTAATGCCGAGAAATGATCTTCGTTAAATATGCAAATCAGCGTAATTGCTATAAACCGATCTTCTGAATCGTGGGCTCGAGATATTATGCTCGTTCATACACTTTAGTGGTGAATGGTGATATGAATATAAGTTGCATATTTCAAATTAATTCGCAAATGGGAAATGTTTGATTCATTTCCACGCACTTAATCATGATATGCATCATCTTCATTTTTAAGTACATTTGTAGTACTCGTGGGGATAATTAGTAAAGCTCTTCCAGAGACTACTCTTAATATGTCATCATTTGGATAACAATATGTTTACCGATCCTTCGGGGATACAATATCTTTACCAATGATCCTTCGGGGATTCAGTATGTTTATCAAAGATCTTTCGGGGATCAAAATATATCTCAATATATAATTTTCTCAGAAATTACATTTAATTAAAATCGACATTTTCGATATTCCATGAGTACTCACATAATAAGATACATTTGTTCTCGATTTCCAAAAAATATCCTTTAGGGATAATTCATATGTAATCATTGTTTCCACGAGAACAATCGATGTAACTTTATTCAAAAACATTTAATGTTTTGAAATTTGCTTCTTCGGGAGCAATCAATAAAAATATTCTTTCAAGAATATTTTGAATTATACCAATATCGATTTAAAAATATTTAAGATTTAATTGTTACTTCAAAACAATTTGAATTGATATTTCTGCGGGAATATCATATCATGATATTTTCCAAGAACATTTAAAATTTTATTTTGATATTTATTCATAAATATCATATCATAATGTTCTTCGGGAACATTTAAAACTTATTGCTACTACGGGAACAATTTAATTTGATATTTATCGAATAATATCAAATCATGATGTTCTTCCAGAACGATAAATATAATCTTTAAACCAAAGTATATATAATCTTTAAACCAGAGTATATGTTCTTCAGGAACATTCAATTTAATTGATAATTAAGAATAATTGATTTGATATTATTTCAGGAATATCAAATTATAATGCGACTTAAACTTGTGAGTCGAACTTCATAATTTTTCCACAACCAATTTATTCAGAATACCTCGACAGATTTAAAATCTTGTAATCGAACGTGGATCCAATCATACCACACGTTTTTTGTAATACGATCAACTTCGGGTGATCGTATCTTTCTTTTAAATATTTCCACAAAGCTAGTGGATCTTTCACGGTGAATTTTCAAAAATATTATTCGAGATTATTAGTAAATAATCCTAATCAATTTGATATTGATATTTCTACAGGAATATCATATCACGATGTTCTTCAGGAACATTTAATTTTGATATTTCGTCAGGAATATCATATTATGTTCTTCAGGAACATTTAATTTTGATATTTCTTCAGGAATATAATATCATATTCTTCAGCAATATTTTCTTTTGATATTTCTTCAGAAATATCATATCACAATGTTCTTCATGAACATTAAAATTTTAATTAATTTACTAAGTATAATTAATTTGATATTACTTCAAGAATATCATATTATAATGTTCATATGATATTTATTACTTTAGAAATATCAGATTATAATGTTCTTCGGGAACATATGATATTACTTCAGGAATATCAGATTATAATGTTCTTCAGGAATATATGATATTACTTCAGGAATATCAGATTATACTCAAGAGAAATTGAGAGAGAAATATAGATTAAATATAGAGAGAACATAGAGAAGAATAGAATTGTTATCAATTCTTGTGAATTGTTGTATTTCATTCATATGGGGAGACGCCTTTATATAAGATACAATCTAGGGTTTCTGACTTAGCCAACAAGTCATTCACTATAATATAATAATATTTATAACACTCCCCCTTGAATGACTATTTACAGGATTGCTGCCTCGTTAAAACCTTGCCAGGAAAACCCAGTGGGATAAAACCTCGACGAAGGAAAAAGAGTACAACGCTCCCCCTGATTGTAATCACCGAAGATCTTTGACTTCTTGAAAATTATTGGTGATCAATCAGTCTCATTAAAACCTGTATATAACTAATAAAACCATATAGGAAAAACTTAGTTATTCAAATATAAATTTTGGTCTTCAGGACCCAACCTTCGAGTTGTCGAGTTTCATATTCATTTGTATTATTGTATATTTTTCGTCCTTCAGGGACATGCCTTTACCAGACATCTATATAGACTAGAGCATTCGCAATTGCTATAACCGGCCGGTAACTCTTCTGGAGTATTTTAGATGCGTCTAGTGTTCAATATACGTTTCTTGACAAATGAACAATAATGTGAACTTCAATTTACAATCATTTGAACTTCAGGTTCAATATCTCACTTTATCTCGAAAATAAACTCATATGAAACATTCTGATGTCCTCATTAATTATTATCGAGTGATGTACATGCCTCGTTAAAAACCTCGTTATAAAACCATGTAGGAAAAAAAATACTCGAGGAAAAGAGTACATGACATTCACATGTATATTGTGGTGATTGTCTTGTTAAAAACCTTTAACTAAAAAAACCCTGTGAGAAAAACTTAGTAGAGGGAAAAAGAGTGCAATCACTGGTCTTCGGGACCGTATCTTCAATTACATGTTCTGATTTTCATTTTCTTTCATATTAGAAATCTTAAAATCCATCCAGGATTTTCATTTATGTATCTTTCTTATGACTTCTACATAGTCAAATCATACATTCGATGCATATATTTATCATTGTTGCTGCCAGAAGTATAAAGTAGCGGAACTTAATGTCATCTTTCAATATATTCGATTAACATCGAGTTTTTGCGAAAAACTCATGAGCAACTAATCTCGCTTTTATATCTCACCACATCATTATTCGTTTTTCTTACGAACACCCACGTATATCCTTCTGGAATAATATTTTGAGGTGTGTACTATAGAGTCAAAATATCTCTTTTATTTAGCGAGTCATGCTCAACCTCAATTGCTCGTTTCTTATTTTCCGAATGCTGCTGGCACACTATCATTGATTTAAGTTTTGATCCAAATTTTCTAGAGCAACTCTTGAGGCAAATATGCCGTTGACGACTTTTTCCATGTTGATGACAATTCATTCTATCAACCAAATCTTTAATCATTTTCCAAAATATAAAATTTGGTTGTTCCGCAATCCCACGATTTTCTATTATCATGTGTACATGCTTTTTCAATGAAATTTCCATCTAACTCTCTTCAGGAGATTTTCATCTAACTCTCTTCAGGAGATTTCTTTGTTTTTCCGCGGATTTATTTTATATCTTAAGATCGATCTACTACGCTTCTGGCGTACATTAGAATCAACATTTGAGTTGATCTCTTTGGTATTTGAACTCTTATAGTTCATTTTATCACAAATATATGTGATTTTGTCACACCTTCATTAATTTGGCAGACTACGTGCTGAATATTGCAAGTCACTTATTTTCATGAACTTCGGGTTCAATTGATTCGTGCGTGGATCTAGACTTGAAGATCGTTTTCATTCAAAGAAATTTCTCGGCATTTTTATCTTTTATATTCTTATCTCCCCCTAATGCCGGGAAATGATCTTCGTTAAATATGCAACTCAGCATAATTGCTATAAACCGATCTTCTGAATCGTGATCTTGAGATATTTAATTTATTAATTCGCAGATGGGAAATGTTTGATTCCTTTTCACGCACAATCATGATATGCATCATTTTCATTTTTAAGTACATTTGTAGTACTCGTGGATAATTAGTAAAACTCTTCCGGAGCTCACTCTTAACATGTCATCAATTGCATAACAGTATAATGATCCTTCGGGGATACAATAACTTTATCAATCATCCTTCGGGGATACAATATCTTTACCGATCATCCTTTGGGGATACAATACATTTACCAATGATCCTTCGGGGATCAAAATAAATCTCAACATATATATAATTTTCTCATAAATTAAATTTAATTGGAATCGACTTTTTCGATATTTTATGAGTACCCACATAATAAAATACACTTGCTCTCGATTTTCAAAAGATATCCTTCAGGGATAATTTATATGACGAGAACAATCAAATTTGGCGTTTCTCTACGAGTATCATCATATAACTTTATTCAAAAACATTTAATGTTTGAATTTTGCTTCTTCGGGAGCAATTAATAAAAATAATTGTTACATCAGAAGCCATTGATTTGATATTTCTGCGAGAATATCATATCATATCATAATGTTCTTCGGGAACATTTAAAACTTATTGCTACTACTGCTAGTACGGGAGCAATTAAATTTCATATTTCCAAACTTATTGCTACTACGGGAGCAATTTAATTTGATATTTAACGAGCAATATCAAATCATGATGTTCTTCCAGAACGATCAATATAATATTTTAAACCGGGGTATATGTTTTTCAGGAACATTCAATTTAATTATTATATTAAGAATAATTGATTTGATAATGCTTCAGGAATACCAAATTTTAATGTTTTTCATGATAGCTTTATCATATGCTTCAACATATTTAAAATCTTGTAATTCAACGTGGAGTAAATCATACCACGTTTTGGTAGTACGTACGACCAACTTCGGGTGATCGTATATTTCTTTTAAATCTTTTCACAAAGCTAGTGGATCTTTTTCGGTGAATTTTCAAATATATTATTCGAGATTATTAGTATATAATCATAATCAATTTGATATTGATATTGATATTTTTACAGAAATATCATATCACGATGTTCTTCAGAAACATTTAATTTTGATATTTCTTCGAGAATCAATGTTCTTCAGGAACTTAAGCATAATTAATTTGATATTACTTCAAGAATATCATATTATAATGTTTTTCGGTAACATATGATATTACTTCAGGAATATCAGATTATAATGTTCTTCGGGAACATATGAATTTAAGAAGAAGGGAGTAGAAGTAGATATATTTATAATTATTAATGAATATTAACAAACATATAAATTCTTACTTGATATTTCGGATCTTGGATGAGTAGAACTTCGATGAAGAACGCGGTTGAGCTTTCGTGCTGATAACGTGTTATAAACTCAAGAATTGAGAGAGAATAATAGAGTAGAAAGAGAGACAATATGATAGGAGAATAGAATTGTTATGAATTGTTGCCTTCATTCATATGGGAAGAACCCTTTATATAGGATACAATCTAGGGTTTCTGACTTAGCCAACAAGTCATTCACTATAATATAATAATATTCATAACACTCCCCCTTGAATGACTATTTACAGGATTGCTGCCTCGTTAAAACCTTGCTAGGAAAACCTTGAAGAATATTTTATGAATAAAGTAGCAAAATATATATTGCTTAAAGAGCAATGTAAATATTTGATTTGATTATTCGTCAATAAAGTTCGAATGACAAGTATTTTGATCCCCGAAGGATCATTCGTAAAAATATTGTATCCCCGAAGGATCATTGGTAAAGTTATGCAAGTGATAACATATTAAAAGTTGGCTTCCGAAGAGCTTTACTAATTATCTCCAGAAGAGCTATACTAATTACCCCACGAGTACTCCAAATGTACTTAAAATGAAGATGATGCATATCATGATTGTGCGTGAAAATGAATCGAGCATTTCCCATCTGCGACTTATATTCATATCACCACTAGAGCGTATTTTCATGAACGGGCATATTAGAAAATAAACTATATTAAATATCTCGAGCCCACGATCCAGAAGATCGGTTTATAGCATTTATGCTGATTTGCATATTTAACGAAGATCATTTCCCGGCATTAGGGGGAGATAAGAATATAAAGATATAAATGCCGAGAAATTTCATTAAATGAAAACGATCTTCAATTCTTGATCCACGCACCAATCAATTGAACCCGAAGTTCATGAAAATAAGTGACTTGCAATATTCAGCAAGTAGTCTGCCAAATTAATGAAGGTGTGACAAAATCACATATATTTGTGATAAAATGAACTATAAGAGTTCAAATACCAAAGAGATCAACTCAAATGTTGATTCTAATGTACGCCAGAAGCGTAGTAGATCGATCTTAAGATATAAAATAAATCCGCGGAAAAACAAAGAAATCTCCTGAAGAGAGTTAGATGAAAATCTCCTGAAGAGAGTTAGATGGAAATTTCATTGAAAAAGCATGTACACATGATAATAGAAAATCGTGGGATTGCGGAACAACCAAATTTTATATTTTGGAAAATGATTAAAGATTTGGTTGATAGAATGAATTGTCATCAACATGGAAAAAGTCGTCAACGGCATATTTGCCTCAAGAGTTGCTCTAGAAAATTTGGATCAAAACTTAAATCAATGATAGTGTGCCAGCAGCATTCGGAAAATAAGAAACGAGCAATTGAGGCTGAGCATGACTCGCTGAATAAAAGAGATATTTGACTCTATAGTACACACCTCAAAATATTATCCCAGAAGGATATATGTGGGTGTTCGTAAGAAAAACGAGTAATGACGTGGTGAGATATAAAAGCGAGCAACAACAATAGATTTATGCATCGAATGTATGATCTGGTCATGTAGAAGTCATTAGAAAGATACATATATGAAAATCCTGGATGGATTTTAAAATTCCTGATATGAAAGGAAATAAAAATCAGAATATGTACAATATCATATTACTATGTCATTATGGACACAAATGATATTGAAGACAAGGTCCCGAAGACCAGTGATTTTGGTCCCGAAGACCAGTGAATCAGTGATTGCACTCTTTTTTCCCTCTACTAAGTTTTTCCCACAGGGTTTTCTTAGTTAAAGGTTTTTAACGAGACAATCACCAAAATATAAATGTGAATGTCGTGTACTCTTTTCCTCGAGTATTTTTTCCTACAGGGTTTTATAACGAGGTTTTTAACGAGGCATGTACATCACTCGATATGAGTTTGTTTTCGAGATAAACTGAGATATTGAACCTGAAGTTCAAATGATTGTGAATTGAAGTTCACATTATTGTTCATTTGTCAAGAAATGTATATTGAACACTAGACGCATCTAAAATACTCCAGAAGAGTTACCGGTCGGTTATAGAAATTGCGAATGCTCTAGTCAATATAGATGTCTGGTAAAGGCATGTCCCTGAAGGACGAAAAATATACAATAATACAAATGAATATGAAACTCGACAATTCGAAGGTTGGGTCCTGAAGACCAAAATTTATATTTGAATAACTAAGTTTTTCCTATATGGTTTTATTAGTTACAGGTTTTAATGAGACTGATTGATCACAAATAATTACTTTCAGAAATCAAAGATCTTCGGTGATTACAATCAGGGGAGCAAGCTGTACTCTTTTTCCTTCGTCGAGGTTTTATCCCACTGGGTTTTCCTGGCAAGGTTTTAACGAGGCAGCAATTCTGTACATAGTCATTCAAAGGGGAGTGTTATGAATATTATTATATTATAGTGAATGACTTGTTGGCTAAGTCAGAAACCCTAGATTGTATCCTATATAAAGGGGTCTCCCCATATGAATGAATACAACAATTCACAAGAATTCACAACAATTCTATTCTTCTCCCATATTGTCTCTCTATCTAATATATTATTTTCTCTCAATTCTCTTGAGTTTATAACATTGTTATGAATATTATTATATTATAGTGAATGACTTGTTGGCTAAGTCAGAAACCCTAGATTGTATCCTATATAAAGAGGTCTCCCCATATGAATGAATACAACAATTCACAAGAATTGATAACAATTCTATTGTCCTCTTATATTGTCTCTCTTATACTATATTATTCTCTCTCAATTCTCTTGAGTTTATAACACGTTATGAGCACGAAAGCTCAACCGCGTTCTTTATCGAAGTTCCACGAAAGCTCAACTGCGTTCTTCATCGAAGTTCTACCCATCCAAGATCCGAAATATCAAGTAAGAATTTTTTTTATATTAATTAATAATTATAAATATATCTACTTCTACTCCCTTCTTCTTAAATTCATATGTTCCCGAAGAACATTATAACCTGATATTCCTGAAGTAATATCATATGTTCCCGAAGAACATTATAATCTGATATTCCTGAAGTAATATCATATGTTCCCGAAGAACATTATAATCTGATATTCCTGAAGTAATATCATATGTTCCCGAAGAACATTGTAATCTGATATTCTTGAAGTAATATCAAATTAATTATGCTTAGTAAATCGATTAAATTTTTTAATGTTCATGAAGAACAGTGTGACATGATATTCCCGAAATTAATATTAAAAATTAAATGTTCTTGAAGAACATGATATGATATTCCACCAAATATCAAAATTAAATCTTCCTGAAGAAGATCGTGATATGATATTCCTGCTGAAATATCAATATCAAATTGATTATGATTATATACTAATAATCTCGAAAATATCTTTGAAAATTTACCCTGAAAGATCCACTAGCTTTGTGGAATGATTTAAAAGAAAGATACGATCACCTGAAGTTGGTCGTACTACCAAAACGTGATTGACTCCAATTACAAGATTTTAAATCTGTCGAGACATTCGAAATAAATTGGTTGTGGAAAAATCATGAAGTCCAACTCACAAGTTTGAGTCGCGTTATAATTTGATATTCCTGAAGTAATATCAAATCAATTATTCTTAATATATCAATTAAATTGAATGTTCCTCAAGAACATAAACTCTGGTTTAATTTAAATATTATTTTGATCGTTCTGGAAGAACATCATGATTTGATATTATTCGATAAATATCAAATTAAATTGCTCTTGTAGTAGCAATATGTTTTAAATGTTCTCGAAGAACATTATTATTTGATATTCATGAATAAATATTGATATTTGTAAAAAATTGTTCCCGAAGAACATTATTATTTGATATTCATGAATAAATATTGATATTCGTAAAAAATAATACAAAATATTTCTGAAAGAATATTTTTATTGCTCCCGAAGAAGCAAAGTTCAAAACATAACTTTTTTTTTAATAAAGTTACATCTCATTATACTCATAGTGAGCCAAATTCGATTGTTCTCGTTGAAACAATAATTACATGAATTATCCCTGAAGGATATCATTTGAAAATGGATAATAAATGTACTATGTGGGTACTCATGGAATATCGAAAAAGTCGATTACAATTAAATGTAATTTCTGAGAAAATTATATATTGAGATTTATTTTGATCCCCGAAGGGTCATTGGTAAAGATATTGTATCCCCGAAGGATCGTTGGTAAAGTTATACAAATGATAACATATTAAAAGTTGGCTCCGGAAGAGCTTTACTAATTATCCCCACGAGTACTACAAATGTACTTGAACATGAAAATGATGCATATTATGATTGTGCGTGGAAATAAATCAAATATTTCCCATCTGCGAATTAATATGCAATTTATATTCATATCACCACTAGAGCGTATTTTTATGAACGAGTATAATTGAAAATAAGGTATATTAAATATCTTGAGCCCGCGATCCTGAAGATCGGTTTACAACAATTATGTTGATTTGCATATTTAACGAAGATCATTTCACGGCATTAGGGGGAGATAAGAATATAAAAGATATAAATGCCGAGAAATTTCATGGAATGAAAACGATCTATAATTCTAGATCCACGCATCAATCAATTGAACCCGAAGTTCATGAAAATAAGTGACTTGCAATATTCAGCAAGTAATCTGCCAAATTAATGAAGGTGTGACAAAATCACATATATTTGTGATAAATGAACTATAAGAGTTCAAATACCAAAGAGATCAACTCAAATGTTGATTTTAATATACGCCTGAAGCGTAATAGATCGATCTTAAGATAAAAAAAGAAAAAATCCGCGGTAATAAAATTTAGTCACCCTCAAAATCTCCTGAAGAGAGTTAGATGGAAATCCCATTGAAAAAGCATGTGCACATGATAAGAGAAAATTGTGGGATTGCGGAACAACCAAATTAAATATTTTGGGAAATGATGAAAGATTTGGTTGATAGAATGAATTGTCATCAACATGGAAAAAGTCGTCAACGACATATTTGCCTCAAGAGTTGCTCTAGAAAATTTGGATCCAAAACTTAAATCAATGATAGTGTGCCAGCAGCACTCGGAAAATAAGAAACGAGCAATTGAGGCTGAGCATGACTCGCTAAATAGAAGAAATATTTTAACTCTATAATACACACCTCAAAATATTATCCCAGAAGGATATATGTGGGTGTTCGTACGAAAAACGAGTAATGATGTGGTGAGATATAAAAGCGAGACTAGTTGCTCAAGAGTTTTTCGCAGAAACTCGATGTTAATCAAATATTTTGAAAGATGACATTAAGTTCCGCTATTAAATATTTCTGGCAGCAAGAACGATAAATATAGATATGCATGAATGTACAAGTCATTAGAAAGGTACATACATGAAAATCCTGGATGGATTTTAAAATTCTTGATATGAAAGGAAATGAAAATCAGAATATGTACAATATCATATTACTATGTCATTATGGACACAAATGATATTGAAGACAAGGTCCCGAAGACCAGTGATTTTGGTCCCGAAGACCAGTGAATCAGTGATTGCACTCTTTTTCCCTCTACTAAGTTTTTCCCACAGGGTTTTCTTAGTTAAAGGTTTTTAACGAGACAATCAGGACAATATAAATGTGAATGTCGTGTACTCTTTTCCTCGGTATTTTTTCCTACAAGTTCTTATAACGAGGTTTTTAATGAGGCATGTACATTGAACCTGAAGTTCAAATGATTGTGAATTGAAGTTCACATTATTCACTTGTCAAGGATTGTATATTCGACATTAGACGCATCTAATATACTCCTGAAGAGTTACCGGCCGGTTATAGCAATTGCGAATGCTCTAGTCAATATAGATGTCTGGTAAAAGCATGTCCCAGAAGGACGAAAAATATACAATGATACAAATGAACGTGAAACTCGACAATTCGAAGGTTGTGTCCTGAAGACCAAAATGTATACTTGAATAACTAAGTTTTTCCTATATGGTTTTATTAGTTACATGTTTTAATGAGACTGATTGATCACAAATATTTACTTTCAAGAAGCCAAAGATCTTCGGTGATTACAATCAGGGGGAGCAAGCTGTACTCTTTTTCCTTCGCTGAGGTTTTGTCCCACTGGGTTTTCCTGGCAAGGTTTTAACGAGGCAGCAATCCTGTAAATAGTCATTCAAGGGGGAGTGTTATGAATATTATTATATTATAGTGAATGACTTGTTGGCTAAGTCAGAAACCCTAGATTGTATCCTATATAAAGGGGTCTCCCCATATGAATGAATACAACAATTCACAAGAATTGATAACAATTCTATTGTCCTCTTATATTGTCTCTCTTATACTATATTATTCTCTCTCAATTCTCTTGAGTTTATAATATTTCTTGACTTACAAGATTGAATGATTCATGTAATTGGGAGTCAATTGTAAAAGTCTTTTGGTGTAGTAAACGTCCACACTATCGTGGCTTGCTGCATTGAATGGGATTTTGGAACGATTGATGTAGACAGTTATAGAAGGGAGTAAAGGAGCGTATGTTAGCGTAAACGTCCACACTATCGTGGCTTGCGGTGAATATGCGTGTCCCAAACAATCTTCTCAGATACTGAGTAATGGTTTACACTTAGGTACGCTTCTTAGTATTCTTCCCATCGAAGTAACGCTAATGATGATGTACGACCGAAGGAAATCTAATTGTTAAATCATTTGGATAGGTAAACGTCCACACTATCGTGGCTTGCCATATCTGATGGGATTTTAGATGCGATTAGTGGTTTAATGATATTATTTGAGGGAGATAATATCGGAGATTAAATCGATTGTTTGTTGTTATATGTGCTCATAGATTAGGATATGGCTTTGAACCCATTTTATGTGATACGTAAGGATTTTAAACTCATTGGTCCCTGAATGTAATGATTGGAATAGAGATCTAGACATTACCCAAACTGTTGAAGAGTACAAGTTTGTACTCAGTGAGCTTTGTCCTCCCGAGCCTACAAATGTCTTAACTGATGAGGAAAGGACTGATTTTGATATCATGTTCAAACTCAAGGAGATGTTTAGACATGGTGTAGAGGCTAGACAAGAGGCGATGAGGATACTCATAAAGGCCAGTCGATTCGAGGAAACGCTTAAACACGTTTTTGAGATGATTGACTTTTTAGACGAGTTGAGTCGGAAATCGCAAGCTCTTGTAGCCAATGCCAAAGGTCTCGAACCTAAGGGCAAAATCCGGGGAAAGGAAAAGCAAGCAAAGAAACCCAGTGGTCCTAAGTTGCTTAGACCACGAGATGGGACGAGAAAGCCATGAGGCAAGAGTTCTCGATGCAAACAGTCTGGGTACTGGAAGTCTGATTATCCTCTCAAAGAAAGTACGAAATTTTTCTTTAGTCGTGAAACATAGTTAGTGGTATTATCTACCGGAACCTGGTGTGTAGATATGGAACCACTGACGGTATGTGCATTTTTAAATGCAAGAGGTTCCAGGAAACCTAACGACTAGGAAAAGAAAATATCGTAGTCTACATGGGCAATGCTGTGGAGGAGGCAGCAGTTGCAGTGGAGGACATTTTATAGGATTTCATTTTTGAGTTATTGCTTTTATGTACCTTTCATATTAGAAAGAACTTTGTTCTGGATTTCTAATAAATGGATATTTTATTTCTTTTAATCATTTGATGATTATAAGAAGAAATAATGATATTATCTATTTTGGTACATTGGCTAGCAATATATAAATGATGAATCCTGAGTCCACCACGATCCAACGAACCGTAGTATGAAACTCGTTTTACTAATAAGAGATTTCTTTATCAATTATACTTGTGGATTCTTATGTTGAGTCATGATTATTCAAATAAGAAGTTCAAAGGTCGAAAATTGATATTTTGATCAATTAAGTTGAAGGAGTGGACCTTCCGACCTAAGAATCTAATTTGGAAGATAATATGACCAAGCAATCCTTTATGGATATAAGATGTAAGATCCGGACAAGTATAAGAATTGATTGACTCTGATGTATGCAGACCTATGCCTACTCAGACAATAAGGTACGAGTACTTCATTTTATGATTACTCGAAAAATGGATTAGAATACCTGATGTGCCACAAAAGCAAGTGTTTTGACAAGTCAATGGACACTAAGCAATTGTGGAGAACCATCAAGGTATATCCATTTGTAGCCTGCGATTTGATCGCGGAGGCAAGTACCTGTCTGAGGAATGCATGGCATACTAATCAGAAATTGGGATTTGATCCTAAATGACTACACCATGCACTGTTGTGCAGAAATGGTGTGTCGTAAACAAGAAATGGAACTCTTATAGAAATAGTAAAAGCATGAGTTATACGAAACTACCTATGTTCTATGGATATGTCTGGAAACAACGGTGCATTCAAATGCGGTTGTAGTATATCCTAGAAGAACAAAAGATGTGTGTTCAATAGTACTATGAACCAGAAGGACGTTATAAGTTCTAACGCCCGGTTCTTAGAGAAAGACTATATGATGAACCACAAGCCCAAAGTGACATGATACTTTGAAATGAGAGAGAAAGATTAAGACTTAGAACCAGCCGAACCGAGTAGCGGTACACCACTAACTGCACCTACTGTTATCACTGTTTATACACCGGAACGCCATTGTAGTGGGAGGTTGTGGGACAACCGGAGATATTCATAAGACTAGGAGAGTCTTCGGACTCTGCACCTAGTATACATGAAATCGATCCCTAGATCTACATGAAGGCCGTACTAGATCTAAATGTGCCTTCTTGGAGAGCAATAAGGATTATTGCTAAGAGGCGAGATCATTTAGAGTACATGCTTAGTTGATCCATTTATGGATTGAAACAAAGCATTAAGTTCGTGGTACTTGCAAATTGATGAGATAGTCCATTTTATGGATTCATCAAAAGCATAGACGAATCGTGTGTATGGGAAACGTGATGGAAACAAAGTGGTGTTTCTCGGAGGTTTTATGTAGATGGCATTTTATCATTGGTAACAATGTAAAGATGTTGTCAGACATAAAATGATGGTTGTCTAGAAAAATCGATATATGAGATGAAGAAGAAGTTAGAGCATGTTCTTAAGATCTAGGATCTCAAGAAAAGAACATTGTACTTCTCCTGGACATCTTACATATATATGATTATGGTTCGTTTTAACATGCAAGATTCCGAGAAAGGTTCGTTGCCTTTCAGAGACGGAATGCATCTATCTAAGGATATGTGTTTTGGAACACAAAAGGAGATAGAAGCAATGAAAGCGGTTTCCTACACTTTGAGTGTGGAAAGCTTAATAAATGCAATGTTGAAAAACGAGAACCTGATATCGGCTATGCGGTGAGCATAGTGGGAGGATATCAAGGTAATCCTGGAAAGGAATATTCGACTGCTGTAAAAGTACTTTCGAAGTACTGTTCTAGACTACGAAGCAGACGAGTTTTTCCTTTGGATTACATTCTCTTAGATTTCTAATCAAATGAGGACCGGTGTAAGTCGATATCAGGCTATGTGTTTCACTATTGAAGGAGAAGGAGTTTTAACATGAAAGAGTGATAAGCACGATGCTTTTCGGACTCTGCCATGGGTAACCAAATAGCGGCCTCAGAGGCAGCGGAAGTTTTGGTATAACTCCGGGATAATCTCTGGGACTTAGATGTGATTCTTAATTTGTCAAAGGCTATGTAAATAGCGGTGCAATGGCAAATGGTAAGAAACCACTAGTCCATAAGTGTAAGATAACACATAGTGCAAGTACCACCTGATACGAGTCATCGTCGAGGGAGACGACGCTGTAGTCACCAAGATAACTTCAGAGCGGCAACCTAGAGTGCTCATTCACATAGTACTTCTTGGAAGTACAACTTAAGCACGTGATGAGTATGGGAGTCGGGAGTTTGGAGGAAATGACTAGACCTTAGTACAAGTGGGAGATTGTTGGAGTTGTGTACTTAATGTCTAGATTTAAGTAACGCAAACTCACGATCCATTGCCATTAATCTATTTAATTAAATAAACAATTATTTGCGTTTAATTATTTATAATTAAATATATGCAAATCATAGTCCTGGATTTTATACGTTGTAGTTAGTATGGTGCAAGCATGGGCGCACAGAAGATCATACTATCGGTTACTCGTATTTAATCGAACAGTTGCTCATGACCTAGATGGACACGGACCAATCCATCGGTATAGTCGTTGTGTGAGAGAGAAAATAATTTATCTTAATTATTTTATCACACTTATACACTTGGTGTATTGAGCGGATCTGCTTGAGACTTATCAATTAGGATTGCCTTTGATAATTGATTCAAGTCTCAGTGTATTTTATTCTTAATCCCCGATACTATTGCGGGTGTGTATATTTAATATAAGTGACTTTGATTTTCCAAAGGAATTGACCGGTTTAATTACTGGGTCAATTACCGGTTAAGTTGGGTCGCTATATTTTATATATGACATGCCGTGAATACTTGACGGGAAAGTGTATCCCGGAAGGGTTGATAATATCCCCGAGATGAGTTCATAAGGAATTATTATGTAAACCCTGCAGGTGGATTCGTTCCGCATAATAATTAAGGTTGAATGGTACTAGTCTCGGATATAAGAGATGAATAAATTAATTAGCAATAAATTAATTTTATTCATGGATATTTATATCTTAAATACACGGAATAAATAATACTACCGGAGAAATATTATTTGATATAATATGGTTTAATATTGGGAGTGCAATTAATTTATATAGTGGAAAATAAATTAATTAATATTGATAAGGATTAATGGACTTGAGCATTGGGCTCAATTTAATCTTCAATATTAGAAGCCCAATATTCCACCTCCTTAAGATCCCCTACGTAGCCTATAAAAGCACTACATGGTCTTCTCTATTCTCATAACTTGAAGATCACAATTCTAGAGAGAGAAAGTAGAGAGGGAGATCCATGGAGTTCGGAAGATCGTCGCCCACCCGACGTTCGAGCTAGTGCAAGGAATACGTGGGAAGATCTCAAGTTCATCGATTGATCTCGTTTCTCCGAACAACGAATCGAAGGTAAAATCGTTAAACACCCTTGATGATTTTATTCGATTATTTATTGAAAATACCGTAGAACCAAGATCCGAGGACGAACCCCGGACGAGGATCGAACCGGGCGGTGGTGGTCGAACCACCGGACCGCCGGCGGTTCAAGGATCCCCGTGGGGATCGAACCAAACACGCCCCGGCTGGACCGGGGGCGTGCGCATCGAAGGACCCCAGCCCACGGCTGGGGGTGCGATCGAACCCTAGGTTCGATCGCTGGGGTGGCGGGCTGGTGCCGCCGCGGCTCGCGAGGCGAGCCGCCCCCTCCTATGCGGACGGCGAGTCGCCGGACTCGCCGTAGGGTTGCTTCGATGCAACCCGGCGATCGCATGGTGCGATCGCGAGCTCGCACCCGCGGGGGTGCGGCTGGACGTGCGCCGTCTTCGGACGCCGCTGTGCGTTCGGTCGTATCCCGGCTCGCGTGGTGATGCTCGCGTAGATTCCGGCGAAGGGTTTATTCGATTGGATTGTCGGTTCCGCAATTTAGACAATCCGGATATTCGAAAGATTTCGGTCGGAATTAATTAGATAATTTATTTATTTAAATTTATTAAAAAATTATGTATCTTTCTAAATGACTTCTACATGGTCAAATCATACATTCGATGCATATATTTATCGTTGTTGCTGCCAGAAATATTAAGTAGCGGAACTTAATGTCATCTTTCAAAATATTTGATTAACATCGAGTTTCTGCGAAAAACTCTTGAGCAACTAATCTCGCTTTTATATCTCACCACATCATTACTCGTTTTTCTTACGAACACCCACGTATATCCTTCTGAGATAATATTTTGAGGTGTGTATTATAGAATCAAAATATCTCTTTTATTTAGCGAGTCATGCTCAACCTCAACTGCTCGTTTCTATTTCTTTGAGTGCTGCCGGCACACTATTATTGATTTAAGTTCTGGATCCAAATTTTCTAGAGCAACTCTTGAGGCAAATATGTCGTTGACGACTTTTTCCATGTTGATGACAATTCTATCAACCAAATCTTTAATCATTTCCCAAAATATTTAATTTGGTTGTTCCGCAATCCCACGATTTTCTATTATCATGTGCACATGCTTTTTCAATGGGATTTCCATCTAACTCTCTTCAGGAGATTTTGAGGGTGACTTAATTTCTTTGTATTTCCGCGGATTTATTTTATATCTTAAGATCGATCTACTACGCTTCAGGCGTATATTAGAATCAACATTTGAGTTGATCTCTTTGATATTTGAACTCTTATAGCTCATTTATCACAAATATATGTGATTTTGTCACACCTTCATTAATTTGGCAGATTACTTGCTGAATATTGCAAGTTACTTATTTTAATGAACTTCAGGTTCAATTGATTGGTGTGTGAATCTATAATTGAAAATCGTTTTCATTCAATGAAATTTCTCGGCATTTATATCTTTATATTCTTATCTCCCCCTAATGCCGGGAAATAATCTTCCTCTAATATGCAGATCAGCGTAATTAATATAAACCGATCTTCTGGATCGAAGGCTCGAGATATTATGCTCGTTCATACACTTTAGAGGTGATATGAATATAAGTTGCATATCTAAAATTAATTAGCAGATGGGAAATAACAATTTCCACGCATCATGATATGCATTATTTTCATGTTTAAGTACATTTGTAGTACTCGTGGGGATAATTAGTACAGCTCTTCCGGAGATAATTAGTAAAGCTCTTCGGGAACCACTCTTAACATGCCATCATTTTCATAACAATATTTTTACCAATAATCCTTCGGGGATACAATATCTTTTTCAGTGATCATTCGGATCAAAATATTAGGTTTTATCAATGATCCTTCGGGGATCAAAATATCATTACCGATGATCCTTCGGGGATCAAAATATTTGTGTCATTCAAACTTTATTGACGAATAAAATATTTTTCAGGAATATTTATCAAATTTAATAAATCAATTGTGTATTCTTCAGGAATAACACGTTACACAATACATTTATTCTCGATTTTCAAAATATATCCTTCATGGATAATTCATATAATCATTGTTACAAAAGAACAATCGATTTGACGTTTCACTATGAGTATCACGATATAACTTTATTCCGAAACATATAATATTTTGAATTTTGCTTCTTCGGGAGCAATCAATAAAAATAATTCTTACGTCATAAGCCATTGATTTGATATTTCTGCGGGAATATCATAATGTTCTTCATGAACATTTAAAACTTATTGCTACTATGGGGAGCAATTTAAATTGATATTTATCGAATAATATCAAATCACGATGTTCTTACAGAACGATCAATATAATATTTAAACTGAAGTATATGTTCTTCAGGAACATTCGATTTAATTGATATATTAAGAATAATTGATTTGATAATGCTTCAGGAATATCAAATTTTAATGTTTTTCATGATAGCTTTATCATATGCTTCAACATATTTAAAATCTTGTAATTCAACGTGAAGTCAATCATACCACGTTTTGGTAGTACGATCAACTTCGGGTGATCGTATATTTCTTTTACGGTGAATTTTCAAAGATATTATTCGGGATTATTAGTATATAATCATAATCAATTTGATATTGATATTTCTACAAGAATATCATATCACGATATTCTTCAGGAACATTTAATTTTGATATTTTTCGAGAATATCATATCACAATGTTCTTCAGGAACATTAAAAATTATAATTGATTTATTAAACATAATTAATTTGATATTACTTCAAGAATATCAGATTACAATGTTCTTCGGGAACATATGATATTACTTCAAAAATATCAGATTATAATGTTCTTCGGGAACATATGATATTACTTCAGGAATATCAGGCTATAATGTTCTTCGAGAACATATGAATTTAAGAAGAAGGGAGTAGAAGTAGATATATTTATTATTATTAATAAATATAAATATAAATTCTTACTTGATTGGAACTTCAGATCAAAACGTAGTTGAAATCTTCGGATCTTGATAGTAGAACTTCGATGAAGAACGCGGTTGAGCTTTCGTGCTGATAACGTGTTATAAACTCAAGAGAATTGAGAGAGAATAATATAGTATAAGAGAGACAATATAAGAGGACAATAGAATTGTTATCAATTCTTGTGAATTGTTGTATTCATTCATATGGGGAGACCCCTTTATATAGGATACAATCTAGGATTTCTGACTTAGCCAACAAGTCATTCACTATAATATAATAATATTCATAACAATTTTTAAATTAAAAAATGATTTTTTTTGTAGGTATGAAAATATAAAGAATACATAAAAAAAAAACAAATACTATTACTAAGATTTTGTTACTATTAAAATTCTAGTACTACATAAAACCCAGCTACAGCTTGAATTGAATAATTTTCTTTTACGTTTGTTGGCCCCCATCCATCAAGCTTTTCGCAGACGCGAAAGAAACATTCGCTCGCTCTTTTACGTCTCTCTATTTCTCCCTTTCGTTGCTTTAAACCCTATTTCTTTGTTTGCAAAAAAAAGGGAAGACAAAGCATCTCAGAGACGGTGAATCAATCATTAGTATATTGAAGCTCCTGCTGCTGCTTGTCGTTTAACAATCTCAGACGATGCTGGTTGCAAATACTTTTGATTTATGGCAAAAAGACACTTTCTTTTCCGCCGCCGAGGAGGTTCAGAGATCCGCCGACACGTCAGCCCCTTCTCCTATTTCAATTTCTTATATATTGCTATTTCATGGTTTTTATTTCCCCTTTCTGTCATGAGTTTTGGGTTTTACCCTCTTCGTTTTTTTTTTGATGTTCTTTGATCTCTTTGAAATTGATTTTGATATCAATTATGATATTCAATTAGAGATGTTTTCATCGGTGTAACAATGGGGAAGCAAGTAGATTGCTGAGACTATTTTTTGGTCAATATGATACATGCATTTAAATTGTTTTAGTTTGCGAAATCGATATATATATATATATATATATATATATATAAAAGAACAAGTGTGTATTGATAACCATCGATGCTGCTTCAACAAAAGATTTGGCCGAATCCAATTGAAAAATGACACTCATGTTTTTGTATTTTTACATGGGCAGAATGCAGTCAGTCTATAGGATATGGCTCAGTTCAAGGCGAGATGGCTTGACACCTCAGCATTTTGATGACTTCGGTAGAGATCTTCACATGGCTTTAGGCACCACAAAATGGCAGGTCGGCATACCTCATTTTTTTAGATTTTATTTTTCATAAATTCTTGGCATAGTGGTTGGGCAATGGTTGGTTTTGGTCACCAAACCAAACCAAACCAAACCAGAAATTACATTTTGACTCATACAAAACATACCATCGACATTCCACACAATATTTCATTACACCATAACGATACATAAGTATCTAACAAATTACCGAAAATCCATAGTAAAATCCACACTTACCAGCAAAATATTCCTACAAGTGCTTGAAGCCTTGAACCAATTGAATAAATTGAAATATAGTATTCCTTTTCTCATATATCCATCTAAATAGAGTGTGTGTCTGTTCGTTTTTAAATATTCCTCCCCAAACCGATCCAAACTCTGCAATAACCAAAAAAATTCAAAATTGAACTTAATAGGGTTTTTTTCGGTTTGAAGTTCTGCTCACCCCTTGCCATTATTCATAGTTTTTGCATGTAGAAGCATTTGCAGAGCTTATAGTTTATCTGTTTTAGTTTGTGCTTTTCGTTTTAAAATTAAAATTTGATTGTTATATTATGCAGTTGGAAGAGTTTGAAAAGGCCGTTCGTCTAAGCTACAGTAAGAACGGTGATGATATTACAATCACCCGACATAAGCAATTTGCTTCCGCTATTGACGGCCAAATTTCACGTATCCAAGTGGCACTGAAGGAATCATTGAACGTGGAAGGGAAGAAACCATTTCGCTGGGTGAATCTTGACAAGCAAGAATGTGATGACCTGACACTTTTTCTTTCTGGGACTCCAGAAAGGATTAAAAATGAAGGCGTAATATATACGGTATCAATTGAGACTAGCTCAATTAATGATAGAAAAGATGTATGCGAGGTTATTTCCGAATTTCGTAGTACAAATCACATGAAGAGTTCATTAGAAATTCAAGAGAGCAAATCTCATGCGGGTGAGATCAGTTGTCTAGATGATCAAATTACTAGTAATCAGAGAGCCAGGATTTCTCCCGATAGGATGGAGTTGGAGATTGTTATTGATAATGAATGTAGGCGGAATAATGCACTAATTGAAGTAACGCCGAAAGAGAAGGGATTTAAACCTTTCTTTTGGAGGTCAAGAGGTGAAAACTGGGCCAGAGCTAGAACAAAATTGATGAATTGGTTCGATTGGGTAAGTTTAATATAGTCAAGTAGAATAAATAAGATGGTTGTGAGTTGAAGTGTCTGTATTTCTTAATATTTATTTCTTGTTATGTGTTCTAGTTCTGGGCTAATTACAAAAATCTATTCATATTATGGTTCAGGGAGACTACAGGAAAAAAGAAAAAGAAAAAAGTCACAAACTACAAATACAAATAAAAATTAAGCAACGATTTGAAAGTCATCCTTATAGATAGAATCAAACACTTTTTATTTATATTGGGAAAGAAAAAAAACTGTGTTATGACTAATGAGTAATGACTCACATTTTACCTCACCACAAGACATTTTTCTTCTAAAGCCACCCTTAAGTTTATATAAATATTACAGTTACTCTGTTTAATTTTAGGTAGAATCGAACCTCAGGGTGTTTCTTGTAATAATTTGAGTTTCTTTTGTATAGCATTTAATCTATAATCTATTTAGCGTGTCCTCATTTGACTTTTTAGGTTTGGTATACTGGTTGCTATACAGAGTACAGACTACAAAAATATATATTGCTTAGTTTTTTGTAACAGTTTTCAAATGAGAAATGTCATTTTGAGATTGAAAGGATTCTTGATATCGGCAGATTCAAAGTAATATTATAAAAAATGAACATTTGTTCCTGGTTTTCAGCATTCGAGAGGAGGTCATAGAAGTCAGAGACAACTCCAAATGTCACCAGTGATGCCGGTCAATTCTATAAGATTCATATTGGCTTTTATGCTGACTGTTTTTTTAGTCGGTATGTTCTCGCTCTTTCAATAATTATACTAGCAGTGTGTGTGAGCAAATAATATGCTGGCAGTTCGGATTTATACATTCTTTCTTCCATTTTTCTCAAGAAAATAAAACTTAATTCATATTTTCTTTATTACTGTGAATATATATTGGAAATAAATTAGTAATCACATTTTCTTTCTGGGATATTGTGGAGTATATATTGAGCTGTTGATAGTTGATTTAATTGCACATTATTTTTTTCCTGGAGAACAAAACAAATTACTCAGTATTTTTCTTGGATGCTGTGAAATCTATACTACACAGGAGAACTGATAATTTTGATCATTCTTCAAAGATAAATTATCAAATTTAAAGTCATCGTGTTGGTTCATTAACTTATCACAATGAAGAATTTGGTTTTCCTTTGCATATAGAAAGCGGTACTCCCATGGTGAATAACTGGGTTGTATTAAGTTTGCAGTTGTTTGCATTGAAAGTGGTGTCTGATTAGATATTTATCTGGGAGATTTTGACTGGAAATTTGATTACCATGGAATATATGCTGAACTTCATTCTTTTATTTCCATAGTGCCATTTTTATTCTACTCGACTTGAGCCGTGCTGGATTCCTTTTGATTCTGGGTTTGTGTTTTAACTTCTTTAGCAAGTTCTCTGTGAAATTGTGTGAAATCTTGATACCCGGCCGGAACATATTCTAAGACCAACTGATTGTGAATATGGAGGTCAATACCCATTCTCGTTGTGGATTTGTGTTGGTGATCGAGCGGGACGGGGCTTCTTCTGCTCAAGTGTGGATATTATTATTCCCCTCCTTGTGTTCTAGGGAGTCATGGGCGACTGAGTTTCAAAAAGAAACTACATTTCGATTCTAGCTAGTATTATAGGTAGAAGTTGTAGTTGTTTGATGAAAAGGGGGCAGAGTTTAAACATATTGAATGACATTGAAAATATTTATTTTAATGTTCTCTTTATCCTGGGAAACAACATTATTATATAGTTCTTTTAATATTTATTTTATTGTTCTCTTTATTAGAAATGCATTTTGGTACCCACTTTGAGTTTAGTTTCATCCCGATTCTCTTACTCAACCCGTTTATTGCTCTAGCCTAAATACTTAATCTATTGTACCTCATCTATCAGAAAGGCTCCACTACCCGCAGCGGGTTTCACTTCTTTTGCCCGATGATGACGTGGCAATGCCACATAATCATTTTTTTTTACTGATCTAACTAATGGGCCGAGAATGAAGTTGGCCGAATTTCTCAATTTTTGTCTTCTTCTTCCAAGAGATAATGACTATCGGGTCCGGATTTCGGAGTTACGACTCTACGGATGGTCATAGCCTCGCCTGCTAGAGAACAAAAACGGTAGCGCCCTTTATTGCCTGAATGCCCCTCACCAGAAGACCGCCAAAATCAAAATTCATATTCAATTACAATCATATTTATTTAATTGAAGTTAAAAATCAAATCAATCATTTATTTAATTGAAGTTAAAAATCAAATCAATCATATTTATTTAATTGAAGTTAAAAATCAAATCTTTTTTTCATTCGTATTTGGGGTTCGGAGATTATGGTTCGGTAAGGAGTATTTGCAGTGTAAAGAATTCCAAAATCAAAATTCATATTCAATTACAATTATATTTATTTAATTAAAGTTAAAAATCAAATCTTTTTTCATTCGTGTTTGGGTTCGGAGATTATGGTTCGGTAAGGAGTATTTGCAGTGGTTTACAGAAGTAGTTCTTTAAGATGGAACAACGGTTGATGTGAAAAATTGACGAAAACAGGAAATGATGATGAATTCCTGTCCAAATTAGACGATGAAACAACTACGTCTCTTCAGATGACCATCATCCTGGCGGGTTGTAGAGAGAGGGATGGCGTCCTCCGACGAGTGGCATTCTGGCAGGCAATTGCCAGTGAAAATGAAGGAAGTCACTTCGCTCGGAGTTTTATCTCTTGGAAGAAGAAGACGAAAATTGAGAATTTCATCCAACTTCATTCTCGGCCCATTAGTTAGATCAGTAAAAAATAATTATGTGGCATTGCCACGTCATCATCGGGCAAAAGAAGTGAAACCCGCTGCGGGTAGTGGAGCCTTTCTGCCTCATCTATATACATTGCATGCAGCCCAAGTGATTCCAAGACCAACAACTTAAAATATGCATCCCAATATTTGTTTCGGTCCAGCTCCAGTACATCCACTACTAAAAATATTGCATTAGAAATCGGTTATTCACTGATTTCTATGAAAATTCGGACTGATGTTGATGGAGCCGATATCTATAGTCTACAACTATAGACATCGGTGATTAACCGATTTCTATTTATATTTTAGAAATCAGTTTTTAATTACCAACCGATTTCTTATGTATTCATAGAAATCAGTTGATTTCTGGTACTAACCCACAAAACTAACTGATATCTAACACTCCTTTCAATATCGGTTATTTAGCTTAGAACTGATAACCATACAGAACTATATAATCATTTTTATTTTAAAAACCGATTTCTATAGAGAGATTTTATTTTAAAAATTGATTTCTATAGAGAAATTTAAACATCGTATAATTTCTATAATTTTGTCTGATATAATAAATATTATTATATTAAAATTGCACCGAATTTATAAAACCATCAAATACAATAACAATGTTAAAATATCTGAAGTTTCTATAATTTTGTCTGATATAATAAATATTATTATATTAAAATTGCACGAATTTATAAAACCATCAAATACAATAACAATGTTAAAATATCTGAAACATTCGTACAAAATATTGTATCTAAAATACAATCATTATCCAAAATCGAAATATTCATAATTGCATTAAATTTAAATTGCTCCACTGCATCATCAGCTAGATAGCCACTCATCCAGCACAACACAACCTGAAGCACATATATATTTACATG
This sequence comes from Euphrasia confusa, assembly GCA_954870475.1. Classification (NCBI taxonomy): domain Eukaryota; kingdom Viridiplantae; phylum Streptophyta; class Magnoliopsida; order Lamiales; family Orobanchaceae; genus Euphrasia; species Euphrasia confusa. The sequence continues at coordinate 13,712,603 of OX940969.1, forward strand.
TTCAACATTAGCAATTCTTTCATTTACTAAAGTTCAGTGTAAATCAAATTACTAAATCAACACTTAATAACTTAACTAGGCTTGACTAGGTAATTTAGGAAAAGTGGTTAAAGTGATTTTAAAAAGCTTCACTTCAAAAATATATCTAAAGCCAAGGGATGTAGTCTTCTCACCAGAGAGGGCATCATAAATCATGATTCATGAGGGATAGTATTACATCCTAAGAAATACCCTTTTTGAATTTGTCATGTAGTGGAGGCACGAGATAGCTGTGCTATTTATAGAGAATCAACTAAAAAAGGCAAGAAAGGTGGACGAAAAGAACCAAAGGAATACTAAAAGCCAATACTAGCTCAAAACTCATCTTTTTATTCTCAATTGTCTAAACAACTAACCAAGAATTCCATTTGAAGTGCGTGCATAAAACAATTTCTACAATATTTTTTAACATATTAAAAGAGTGCACATGAAAGTGCAAAACAATTCCAGAATACAAAAAACAAATGTTGTGTTCGTACCTTGAAGGCGTCCAAGAATAGCTCCGCTACCAATGCCTCCGATAACTGAGTTCAACAAGTCATCCGGTTTTCCATTTCTGCTCACCCATACAAATTCACGTGCACCTGCCATACTCCGACAAAGCACAATGGATATTTTTTTAATGTTCACAAGAAAAATAAAACATTAATTTTGTATTAGATATCGTACATAGAACAAGTCATCATTTGTCTTTGTCACTGTAGTAATATACTCATTGTTATGTAAATTTGAGGTTTAACCTATTCACTCACAAAAAAGCTAATTTTATATGTTCAAAATTACAAAAAAAAAAAAAAACCGCAGTGGTGCGGTCTTATGACGCCATATATTTTTGCTTTGTTCAACTGACGTCTAACATACTCTTTTGGTCTAAGCTTATGGCTGCCACCTATACAAAGGAAAACAAAGGGATGGGATGAAAAAATAATATTTATAGAAAGCAGGTTTAAATGAAGAGTTAAAAGTTAAATACATCTACTACCTTTACTAGAATGACAATAATTCCACTTTTTATCTGGAAAAAAACAAAATACTCACTCAATAATCAGTATGAATTGCTAACAAAAAATATATAATAGTATTAATAAGTCAGAAACATTATAAAACAGTATATTTATATTTGACAAAATAATTATTGTTTTACCATTTGTTGCAAGAGAAGTGACTGATCTTGCTTCCACAAATATGCCAAAGAGACAAGCCCTAACCTCGAACAGATGTTTTCGACAAGTAGCCTTTGATAATCGGATGCAATTGCCCCTGAAGAGACTGCAGAAACAGATAATATTTGCCGCTTTACTTCTTTTAGTAGGATACACATATCTTCCACCTCATCCCGGCGGTCATGTTGTAGTTAAGGCCAAGATGCCTGCGAAGTCCATGATACTCATAAGGTCTACAGTAAATAATTTTCTAAAATCTAAAATAAGAACTTGCCCTCGGAACTAATGAAGTAAGGTAAATGACAGACAAGAACATGAAATGGGGAAAAACTGTGCAAACATGTATAAAACTGTATAACCATCAAATTAAAAGAAAACGAAAAAATCGATAGTGTGGCCTAACATAATAAGCTATTGCACATTTAGTGAATGCACACAACATTCTTATGTAAGAAACCGAATCCTGACAATTCACAAGTGTTTACAACATGCCTGGTGGATCCTTGAATCCGTCTCCGGAATAATGGGATCCCAATGCATTGCGAAAAGCCGACAACTATCTGGTGGCCCACCTGAAAAAATACATTCAATTAAAAATCGAATATCCCGTAACTCAAGGAAAAAGGGGGGAATTCTGTAAAAAAATCATCCCAGCAGTAAAATCACTCATTACTAAATCTATAGAGGAAATTACAGTATGGATTCATATATAAGAATCATTAATTTATTCTCATTTTTCGAAAATTAACACAGTAACAAAACTGAATTAAAACAACAAAAAAAAAAAACTTACTGTCTGATACGTGTAACTATCAAGTTCATCTTGAGCATCATCAGCAGGCAGTAAATTGGCCATGGCTAAAATCTGAAAATCAGAAATATAAGAAGAAAAAAATTGATTTGGGATTTTGAAGAAGAAATCGGTGATTCGCCGTGTGAGACGAAACCTCGTGGCCGTATTGGCATTATTTCTCTCTCTTCATATTTATTTTATCTTATCAAAAAAATTAACATGGCATCAAAGCTAAAGCTTCCGCAATAAAATAAAAAAAAAAAGAGAGAGAGAGACGTGAGAATTCCGCTTCTCCAGCCAGAAGGAGACCATTGACGCGAGAAAGAGACCACTGCCGCCGAGAAGGAGATCAGACCAGACCACTGCCAGTTTCGACATCAAATTCTGCTGTTTTTCGCCAACCACTGTTGAAAGCCACCGCAACGGAAAATTTTAATTTGAACTCAAAGTGAGGTAATACTCCATGGGTAACACATGAAGTTCGGGACGAAAAACGCGACGACCAAAACCGATAGTTACTACGGAGGCGCGCGACGATCGAAATTGCGACGACCAAGTGGCCGCGCGGCGATCGAATCTGCGACGACCGAGGGGGGGGGGGGGGGGGGGGGGGTCAAGGGGGTCAGTGGACCCCCCTTTGGCAATAATTTAAAAAATAAATAAATTATTTTAATTAGAATAAAATAAAAAAGTAAATTAATAAATATAAAATACAATTAAAAAAAATATTTTAATTAGAATAAAATAAAAAAGTAAATTAATAAATATAAAATACAATTATTTACTCTAAGTAAAAAAATATACTTAATTTACTTTAAAAAAAATACAACTAAAGAATATAAAGGGACTGAAAAGTCTTTTTTTCTTTCACTCACACTCATCGTTCTCATTCAATAAAACCCTAAGTTTTCACTTACCATGTTCAATTTTGATTCGATTCAATTGTTGTTTAATTTAATGAAACTCTGAAAAATTGGTTCGATTTTGAATGATTAAATTGATCTAAGGTTGTGATTTGTTTTAATTTAATTGTTGTTTTTGCGGTTGGTTTGACGATAGAGGTATTGAGTTCTTATTAAATTTTATGGATTACGTTTTTTTATGCTAGCTATAGTCTAATGGTATTTGAATTTTTATGACAGATTCATGGATAAGTTTGTTATTCGAAATAAAAAGTTACCGGACTCGAGTACATTCTACCTACCGAATCTCTGTATGTTGAATCTTCTACTTTTGAGAGGATTGTTGAATCTTCAAGTGTTGATATAAAACCAAACCATTTGTTTGGTTTGTTATAAAGACGTCTTCAGAAGTATTGATAATGAATTTATTATCCAATATTTTCAGAATATGAAACTCGAAGATTAGACTTGCCTCATTTACATCCATAAAATATACAATGACGAGATTATTGTATATTTTTGTAGCATTAAACTCTATTATAGTTATTGAACAAAATTTGGACCCCTAGATATTACGAAAGCGCGCGAAGATCTCGAAGATTATTTTGTTTTATTAATATTATTATTATTATTATTATTATTTTTTATTTTTTTTTGGGCAGGAAGGTTTTCGGCAGTGACGTGGAAAATCGGAAGGCTAGTGGTTCAAGGAAATAATCGATTGTTTTCATCTTCTTCTTCGCAAGATGGAATACGAATTCGGTATTCTCATCTTGAGGGAGGGTATAGAAGTATATGTTGGAAAATGAGCGTCTCGTAGAGAGCTCGATTTGGTATCTCATACGCTCAATTTTGATTAGTATGAATGAGAAATTATTTTTCAAAGATGTAACTAATTGGAAGAGTATTCCAAAAGATTTATGTTTCTAAGTGAGAAAAATAAAATATGCAAAGTTTAAATGTAGGGGAGTACCCGATTATACATATTTTTTGCTCGTATTTTAGTTTTCTAATTAATGAAGTATTTGTCAATTATTGACAAAATGTCTTAATAATAATAATATGATATTATTATTATTATTATTATTATATAATAAGTTACTTTTTGAATTTTAAATGATGAAATAATGGTGATTAAGTGGCCATTAGTGGGGTGGTAGGAATGGTGAGACGTTATATTTTGTGTAGTCAAATCGTCCACATTCAACGAACCTTCGACTCCAACATCTCTATATAAGTGCAATCCACATTTGCATAGAAAGCACTTGAGAAACACGACTTGAGAAACGTCGAGAAAATTAAAGATGAAAAAGAGTTTATACAAACATTTTCCGAGCAATTGCTCTCGTTTTTCTTTTGTTATCTTCGTTTCTTTGACCCTCCGGTGATATTATTCAGGCAACATCTCGGTTCGCCGTAAGCAAATGTTTTGCTTAATAATCGTTGTATCCTGGGAAACAATCGTACCCGTAGAGGACGAATTTGTTTTAAGGAAATCGTGTTGAACACGAGCCTCGATTATTTGTTTTTTCATTTCTTCCATCTTCTTCTAATGAATACACACAACCATATACAAAAAATTACTACAAACTTAAAACAAATTGGTTTGATGGTTGGAATGAATATGTGTGCTTACGATCGGAGATGGTTCAAACTCGATTGAGTGAACGAACATGTATCCTTCGGGACCTAGTGGTGGTGCGCCACACTAGATGATATATTTCGGTTAATCATCGTGATAAACCAAGAAAAAAAATTCAACGACTTTGTTGAAGTCGAAAAAAAAAATATATATTGTTGTCACACGTAGTGATATATAATTTTTTTATTGATGGAAAAATTAGTTCAAGCGAACATTATTGATAATGAGAGATCAATAGAGGGTGATGTATATATCTTTTGATATAATTATATAATAAAAATTGGCATTTTATGCATATTTTATTATTTTATGTGATATAAATAATAATATGGTTATTATTATTTATGTGATAATGATGTAATCATTATTTGATAATTATGGTAGAGTTTATTACTATTATTAAAATATAATAAATAGTAAAATTTATTATATTATTATTATTGGTTGAAAATAATAAATAATGAAATTTATTATTAGTTGAATATAATAAATAGTATAATTTATTATATTAATATTGGTTGAAATAAAACATTTGAAATTCATAAAGAGTTATGTATGTGGTATAAATAAAAATTATTGAAATTCACATGATTATATGAATGAGGTAATAATGATTTTATTCATTATGAAAATTAATATTTACTTAATGAGAAGTAAATAAATGAGAAAAGTTAAAAATTCATATTGAGATATATGAATATTTTTACAAAATAATATTATTGAAATATTATTTACTTAATGAGAAGTATATATATGAGACTTTTGAAATTCATATTGAAATATGAATTATTTGTACAATAAAAATTTGGAAGTTAAAAAAAAACATTCGAAGTAGACGAAACATGTGTATCCAATTAGTATTAATTGTGTTGTCAATTTACAATTGGAAGAACACAATGTATGACAACTACTCTCAACTAGAGTTGTCTCAATAGACTACATAAGATCTAAAGATAATATCATGGTTAAATCGAGAGTTAGTATTGTCGTCATCTAAAGGATTGGACTTAAATCCTTAATGAAAATGAGTTGAGACGAAGGAAAACCTTACCTATATGGCTGGAGATCCCAAGAACTAGGTTCAAAAGGACAACCTAATTGTCTAACTCCATTATCACTGTTATGTGGGGGAATTTAATTTTCATGAAAGTCCATTGCCTAAGAGATGTTACAGTGGTATGTTGTGAGGATTAGCATATGACTATTAATGATTCAAAAGAAATCACCTATGTAAGAGAGAAGTGGGGCCGCTTCGAAGAGAATATAGTAAGGCATATTCTTAAACACTCTTACAGAACCAGACAATTGTTCAGGGCCAAAATGAACATGACTATGAGAACTGAGAGTTGTTAGAAAGAACGTGAGTGGAGTATACCATTGTTTACACAAATTGTGAATTGTTCAAAGACATCGTGTCTACTATTTAACTAGTAAAATAAGTATGCTTTCACAAGGAAAGGTTCAAAGGGTAACACCTACCTATTCTATGCATGTTTCTAACGTTGAGTTATATCACCAAACTTTTTCTTTATGGTATTTGTATAATTTTCATTCATGTGGGGGATTGTTGGAAAATGAGCGTCTCGTAGAGAGCTCGATTTGGTATCTCATACGCTCAATTTGGATTAGTATGAATGAGAAATTATTTTTCAAAGATGTAACTAATTGGAAGAGTATTCCAAAAGATTTATGTTCTAAGTGAGAAAAATAAAATATGCAAAGTTTAAATGTAAGGGAGTACCCGATTATACATATTTTTTGCTCGTATTTTAGTTTTCTAATTAATGAAGTATTTGTCAATTATTGACAAAATGTATTAATAATAATAATATGATATTATTATTATTATTATATAATAAGTTACTTTTTGAATTTTAAATGATGAAATAATGGTGATTAAGTGGCCATTAGTGGGGTGGTATGAATGGTGAGACGTTATATTTTGTGTAGTCAAATCGTGCACATTCAACGAACCTTCGACTCCAACATCTCTATATAAGTGCAATCCACATTTGCATAGAAAGCACTTGAGAAACACGACTTGAGAAACGTCGAGAAAATTAAAGATGAAAAAGAGTTTATACAAACATTTTCCGAGCAATCGCTCTCGTTTTTCTTTTGTTATCTTCGTTTCTTTGACCCTCCGAAATATTTTGCTTAATAATCGTTGTATCCTGGGAAACAATCGTACCCGTAGAGGACGAATTTGTTTTAAGGAAATCGTGTTGAACACGAGCCTAGATTATTTGTTTTTTCATTTCTTCAATCTTCTTCTAATGGATACACACAACCATATACAAAAAATTACTACAGTATATTGGTAGATCACGCATGGAAGGAGTCCTATGCGCACAAGGAATTCTTCCATGCGCACAAGGAATACAATCCTATTTTCATACATTGTCTTATTTAGTTTATTCCCATATTTTATTCATTACCTTATTTTATGGGTTTGCATGCTTATATAAAGCATACGTATGTACTCAATTCATTCAATCAATATTCAATCAATAAACAAGTTTTATTTTTCTCTCTTCATATTTATTTTATCTTATCACAAAAATTAACAATTATTATTAAGTCAAAATTTATAAATTAATATAATCTTTTGGTAAGTTTTTATATTCAGTAAATTTCCACGGTTTAGAAATATGTAATTGTAATTAATGATACGTTTTTTTATTCATTTCCATCTGCATAAATATTTTCCTGATTCTCATCAAACTCATTCTCCTCTTATTCGCAAATTTCAATTGATTCGCTCATCTTCCCAAGAAAAAATCGATCGCGTTTCATAGAATATCTCGAGATCAATTCGCCGAGGTATTCCGTGTTCTCATGCTTCAATATTTCTGAGTATATATATTCATCAGATTTTAGTATCTTTTCCAGAATTTCATGTACGCTTTAATTATTTCATTATGCATGTTTTTTTTCGTTTTTCTCTAATTCAAATTTGATTTTTTTTTCAGAATCAGATTCAGGTATAATTTATTAATAGATTTTTTTTTTTCAATTGAATTGGAATTCTAGCCTACACTCCGCTTGGATTCAAATTCTTTTCAGTAGGTGCAGAATTGATACAAGATTTGACAAACAACGACTATGAAAATATTTGCATATCTATTCAAGATTCAAAAATTGCTTCTAACTACACCAAAAATGCAACCTGCATGGTGGTGGTGGTAAGTTTTTCGCTCCAAAGCATATCAAAGATTAAAACTATATTCGTTTAATTTACAAATATTGAGTTTGGTGGTGCAAGTGATGTTGCACATAATGCCATATATGATTTTGTACCCGCATCATTCAAAAATTGAGTAAAGAGATAATAGAAACACAATAAAAAAGATTTTTTTTAATTTTATTAGCTATATAATCTTTCACTCTAATTATTCGACAAAAGTTATAGTATGATTTAAGTGAACGATGAAAATATTGGAAATTATTATTGAAAAAAAATTTTAAAACATATTTTTGAGTTTTGTATTAGTATTAATACTAATATAATTGATAAATTCCTAACAACTTAATTAAAAATAGAATATTTTTTTATATTGTTAAGTAAATAATTATTAATAAGTGCCCAAAAAAATATGATTGAGTTATTATAATTTTTTGTTTTGGTAAAAGTCGGAAAGACCAGTTATTATAATTAACAAATATATATGTGTAAAATATGAAAAGTTATATGTAATTAAAATTTAAAAATATTTTTTATAAGATCATTATACATTATTATTAATTTTTAGTAATTTTTTTATGTTGTAATGAAAATAAAAATACTCACAAATAAAACCCTAATGTTGTTTATTATGAGATATTTCGCAATTTGCAATGAGAATATTTGATTTTATAATTTGATTTTATTTTATAATTTGATTTACATATTAAATATTACTTCAAACATGCATAACATTTTAATTTAAATAAAACATTTCATATTTGAGATAACGATTGATAATTATATTCAATACGAGTTTACAAATTTGTAGAGGTGGACACTTTATTCTGGAATTCTCATCCCGTCCTGATCCCATCTTGAAAGTTAGCGAGATAGGACGCGATCAATTTTAAAAATGGCAATCACGTTCTTTCCCGTCCCGATTTTTTTTCATAATGTGACGGACAGGATCGGGACGATCCCGTCCCGTCCCGTAAAATTATTAATATACATATAAATATTATTTTTTCCACATAAATTAATAAAAATATCAAAATATTAATCACACTTTCAATTAAATTAATTAATTAATTAATACATTTTCATAAATCTCATTATAATTTATTTTTTTAATATAATTTGTTTTGAAAATACTTAAATATTTATATTTTAAAATTTGTAAAAAGTCTTTTAAATTGAATAATTTAACTTATTTCTCTTAAAACCTTAAAAAATATTTTATTTGTATTTTGATTATTTTATAAGTCGATAATATTTAATTTAATTTTAATTTTTAATTTTATTGTTAATTTTATAATTTTATTTAAAATTTTGGGAGGTTTCGATCCCGTTACGATCTCGACCCGAATATAAATTATCGGGATAGATCCACTAATCCCACGTGGCCAATAGAAAAACAATAATGATATTGTGTTCACATTATAAATTATAAATAAAAAAATTATAATTTTTAAATAGTAATATTATTAAGTATATTTAAATTATATATAAATTCTAAATAATAATTTGAAATTATTATTTTTTGGTAATAATAATAATTATATATCCTCAAAATTCTTTTTTATTTCATTAATATTAATTTAATTCCAATTAATCGAATCTCATAAAAATCGATCTCCTTTTGGTATATATATATTTTTATTTTTCTGAATATTGAATCGATATACGTTCTTTATTCATTATGTATTAATTATAATTTTTTCGCAGATTTCAGAATCAAATTCTCCAGGTATTAATTATGTTCGACTAGTTTTATTTTTTAGTTTATCCATAATTCAGTTCTGTAAAATTTGTTTTGCAGGTTAACGTAAGTTATATTAATATAATTGCATTTGTGCCATCTCATCCCATGTTCACCAAGTAAATTCAATTTTTTTTATATTTTTATTTAATTTCCAGCTTTATAATTTTTAGTTTTCATTTATTTTGATTTTCTCCCACCGGTTTTAGGTATTTGTTGGATGCGTTTGACACTCGAGGAATGCAGAGACGAGAAACTCTTCTCCCACCAGATCAGAAGCTCTTCAATCGGGTATGATGTAAATCGATGGATGTGTCCGAGTAGCAGACACATGTGGAGGGAGAGAGCCAAATAAGTCTCATCCCATCTCCCACCAGATCAGAAGCTCTTCAATCGGGTATGATGTTAATCGAGAGATGTGCCCGAGTAGAAGACACAAGTGAGAGAGAGCCAAATACGTCTAATCCCAGGACTAAATTCATAATATTTCAATGAAAATTTGTCACTCCGATATTCGAATTCTGCGTCGCCGAGGAATTACACCAACATCACCAGAAACTTTACCACTCGACTATGCCCCAAGAAGCTTACATACTATAAATTATATCAAACATGCGTAATCTTTGAAAATAATAAAAATTTCATAATTGAGATAACGGTTAATAATGAGATTAATACGAGTTTACAAATTTAAGTGAGACTTCGATTATTAAATAAAATAATTTTTTATTTTATTAATAAATTTTTGGCGAAATACGTTGGAGATTAAATAAAATTTTAGATTATTTAAAACAAATAAATCACGTGTATCGCACGGGCAGTGTTACTAGTTAAAAACAATTTTAAAATTAAAAAAATTTGGTTCGAAAAGCCCGAAAATCCGGCTCGGACCGTAGGACTCGGTCTCAAGCAGGACCTTAATTTTAAAAAGCCCGGACCGGCCCGGACCGACAAAAACGGATTTTGGGCTGGGCTCTAAAAAATTTGGTACCGGCCCGACCGGCGCCTAGCCCTAGTCACAAGTCCTCAAATTTCGAACTCCAATAGCCTTGTCAACATTCAACCACTTTCAGTTGCCCACACCACATCTGCTTCGCAAACGCGTTCATCTAGGCCCAAATACGATGTTTAATTGTTTATAGCTTTTTTTTGATAAATCTATTTTATGTGTAAAGATTATTGTGTGCCTGCATCTCTATCTATTTTTCTTTGTTTCGGTTTTTAAAACCGAATTACAAATCGGTTTCGATTATTGATTATTGATTATTGATTTCTGCTAATTTGATTTCGAATTACCAAAACTGTCGGTTCGATTATACTGAACTGGAGTGTGCAATTAGGTGTGAACATAGGGTGATGAACGAATGATATTTACTTCTCTTCTTTAATTTAAACATCACCATTTTCAATTTATCTCTCTGGGTTATAAATTTGATTAATAAACTTCCTCAAAGATTCCAAAATTACTCTTATATAGGACATGAAGTATAACTTGACACTTACTTTGGTTTTAGTTTTAGACCATCTATGTACATTAGTTACATTAGTGTGGAACAGAGGGAGTATAACTTGACACTTACTTTGGTTTTAGGATTGCACGCATATAAGCATTTGAAATCCTAAGCTACTAAAGGAAACCAAACACAATTCACTACGCGAACGAATCATAGATATGAATCCAAAGAAAGAGAAACAAAAAAGATCAAGACGATAATGTTGGGGGAGGAAAAACCAAATACGAAAATATGTATCCAAGGATAAGGCACGTGGGCAGGGGCCCACCCGGAGCTAACCGTGCGAAGAGAAGCGCGAGACTCAGACTCGGCTCACGGCACGGATCATGTGGCGCGCGGGCAAGGACCATCCAGAAGCATGCCAGGCAGGGGGACGACGCGTGGGACGCGTCGCGGCTCGGATCATGGGTCACGGATCTCTCGAGGCGCGTCCGCAACTCGGGTCACGGATCATTCGAGGTGAGCCATGCAAAGATATGAGGCGAGGTGCACGCTCGTCCCGGGGCCCGAATCACAATGACGTCAGACCAGCCATACAGGGGTTTCAGACCCGGGTCACGCTCTTGGTCCGCTATGCGAGCCCATCATGCGTTCCGTGCGAAGAGACGACGAAGGCTCAAGATCCAGCCCGTGGCCCAAGTCACGCAATCATTGTCTGGGGGAGGGCTCATCCCAGGAAGAACGGAGACATCGCCCATGTGAGCCCACATGATTCGCCTACACTCCGGACCACGGGCCCCGGGTCGTTACTAGCTTCATTTAATGCTTTAGACGTAGTACGTGGTCTGATTGTAATCATTCCATAATTCCCTATAAATAGGGGATTATCCCTTCAGATTAAGGGGCGGCACAAAATAGTGAATATACTTGATATTAAAAGAGCGGATAATACAAATCCTTCAGAAGAAGCTTCAAAGCTCAAAACCTCTGTTCTTTTCCAGATCTAACTCAATCCCTACTCCAGAATATAAATTTACATGTATTAGTATCGTTTCAAACCCTCTATACACAGCCCAGCCCCGTATTATACTACCCGATTAAAACGTGCTAAAACATTTGGCGCTAGAAGGAGGGGGTTGTTATACTAGACCCAGGAAAAGAGAGAAGAGCCGAAGCCATGTCTGATGGAGCCACCGCGTCAGATTCCTCCCGCTCCGCCACGAGGAAGAAGCTGGAGAGAGGGAAGATGCCCGCCATCGAGTCAGACGCCGCCCCGCCACTCTCCCCAAAGGTCCCGGGGGAAATCCCCGGGAACGAAGACGCCGTCATCACCGGGGAGCTGGGCGGCCACAACACGTCCAACCAATACCTCCGTAGCAGCTCCGAGGCCCGACGCCTCAGACGCCGCCAGCAGGCCCACCGCCATGCATATCGCTTGGATCCCGAGTTCCGACGCGGACCACCTCCCCCTGAGACGCCGGCCCGGGAATTGCACCTCCTTTTGGACACCCCCGAAAAGATCGACGTTGCCATGTCCGACCTCATACAGCGTAAGCGTACTCTAACCTCTCTATCCGTTCGTCCAGGGAAGAAGATTGGGAAAGGAAGCGCGTTCGGCCGTCTGGGGCCCGGTCACGCCAGCCACAGCGCGTTCGACCGCCTCCGCATGCCGTGCCGGCTCCAACCGCTACACAATCCCCGCCCGACGACTCATCTTCGATCTCGGCGAGGAGGCCGGCAACCAGTCGGCCCCAGCAGACCGGATCGGGGCAGACGAGGAGGAGAAGACTCGTCGCGCCGAGCCAGAGCAGGGTCCCGGGACCCGTGTCCCGCGTCCACCGGGACCCGAGGCGGGCCTCCTGGACCTTTACAGCAAGGTGTCCGAGATGGAGAGAAAGCTGGCTGAGGCCCAGGCCCGACCGGAGCGGAACGACTACTGCAAAGAGCCTTTGGCCCTGGAGGTCGAGCATGCGGTCATGCAGTACGAGATCCAGCCCCTCCAGACCACCATGTACGACGGGAAAACGGATCCCGAGATCCACCTCAGCCGCTTCCGTACATACATGTCCGGGAGAGGAGCCAGCGACGCCACGAGGTGCAGGCTTTTCCCCCTCACCCTCGGGGACGTGGCCCACAAATGGTTCGCGGGGATCTCCTCCCTCTCGATCCACTGTTTCGAAGAGCTCGTCCAGCGTTTCGTGGCGCACTTCGCCTCCAATGTGAACCGTCTCGAGCAGAGCCAGCGACTGATCGGCATTCGCCAAAATATGGAGGAAGGCGACGAGCGATACGTGGACCGAGTCGGGGACATCCTACTCGGCGGAGAGGAAGTCGGCGACGATCTCAAGCTGCACACGGCGATGAACGAGCTCCGGAAGAATTCCGAGCTTTTCAAACATCTGATGCTCAACTATCCACAGACCTACGAGGATTTCCGCGTGAAGGCCGCGGCGCAGTGTTGGTACCAGCGCCTCATGCGTGGGACGGAGTCCCCCGGGGACCCAAAACGGAAGGATCCCGCTCCGGTGGAGGCGAGACCGGCTCACGTTACCAGGAGAGGCCCTCCCAAGGCCCCGGAACGTGACCGTCCTGCCCCGAGTTACCGCGAAATGGAGATCCGGCTGGTCGAGGTCATCGGACAGGACACCATGGCCATGATGCACGCACTACAAGCCATGGGGGACGCCCTGACCAAGCCGGAACCTATGAGGATCTCGCCGGATAAGCTCGACAAGCGCTTATGGTGCGCTTTCCACGAGCAGCATGGGCACCCCACCGGCCAGTGTCGTCAGCTGCTAAAGCAATTATGGAAGCTATTTGAGGAAGGGAAACTCTGGGAGCTCCTCGGCAGACCCGAGGACCGGGGGACCGTCCAGGCGGCCAACCCGGACAACGGAAGGAATATGGTCGCGGCCCCGGGCCGGGGAGGAGGAAGAGGAAGTCCTGATGATTGGCGGGCTCCAGCCCATCACGAGCGAGAGCAGAAGGAAGAGGAAGCACGAGGTGGAGATCTGGAGGGTCTACCAAGAGACGAACCCCGCTCCGCCTCGGAGCATCACAGAACGCGCCTTGATCACATTCTCTCCGGAAGACCGCGAAGGTGTCGGCTACCCCAAGAGCGAGGCCTTGGTGATCACCACCGCCATTCTCGGAGTGGAAGTAGCGCGGCTCCTGGTCGATAACGGGGCCCACTGCAATATCTTGTACAGGCAGGCCCTCGACCAGATGGACAATATGGCGCAATACATACTCCCCAGTAGCGTGAGACTTAAAGGCGTGGGGAAAGACGTGCTGATTCCCTACGGGACGGTGGTACTACCTCTGGAACTGAGAGACGAGAAGAACTCATAAATAAAGCTATTAAGGAACTTGACCTTCGTAATAGTCGATGAAGTTAGCGGATATAACGCACTTTTGGGGAGGCACTTTCTAGAAGCTTTCGAAGCTGTGGCCTCCTCGTACTATTACTGTATCAAGTTCCCAGTCTCCTCCGGGGCCATTGGCACCGTCCGAGGAGACCAATTAATGGCAAAAAGATGTTTGTTGTACTCCTTGAGTGAAGGAATCGATGAAATAAATGCTCACAAAGAAGTAGTCTCCGCGGACCCGGAACTCGGGATCAATCCCAAAACACCCGGGACCGAGATGAAAAATATGAGGAAAAACTAGTAGGGTCCCTCATAGCAGTGACAAAGGCTGACCCAGACTCCGAATTGGAACGTACACGGAACTCGGCAACAGCGGGGCGGGCCACTGACCCCGTCGCGATTACGGATCTTGAACCCGGGTCGGCATCACGGGACGATATAGTCTCGGACCCGGGGCCGAGACCCTATCAGAATAAAAGAACTGCGATCGAACCCGCTTCACAGAGTGCGGAATCATATGATCAAACCCGTGACCCCCATGACTCGCTTCCGGGGACCCGAAACCAAGACAGCATAGGGGTCGAGGCTATGGAAAAAAACTATCCCCCTCGAAGTCGGAAGCAACGGGCTTCCGCGACAGCTGCTGGTCGGATCGTCTCTGGCGCCCGCAACAAAGGACGAACTCGAGAAGTTCTTCCGAGTCAACCTACCCACGTTTGCATGGACCAGTGGGGAACTCGGCAGGGTTATCCCGGGACGCACGCGCCACCACCTACGGCTGGATAGTGAGCGCCGTGCCGTAGCCCAGAGACGCTGGAGGACGGGCTCCGAGAAGAATGAGGCACTGAACACCGAGGTAGACAAGCGGCTCCGAGACGGTTTGATCCGACTCGCCCCGCACGACGTGACATGGGTCTCGAACGCGGTCATGGTGAGGAAAACCCAGGGGAAATGGAGGCTCTGCATTTATTATACTGACCTCATCAAGGAGCTCACCTTTCCCCCACGGAGCACATGATCAGCACGCCCCTGGCAGCCTCACGTGGACGGGTCCTCTACCAGCGCGTGCTCGGGGGCTGAGGTGGTGCTCCTGGGGCCAGACGGAGATTCGTTCACACACGCGGTAAAGTTTAATTTTTTCGCAACTTATAACGAGGCCGAGTATGAGGCATTGGTAGCAGGTTTAGAAATGTCCGTGGCAGTCAGCGTTCCCCGCCTCCACATTTTCATGGACTCGCAACTAATGGTGAACCAAGTCACCGGTGATTACGAGGCGAAGAGCGAACAGATGAAGAAATACTTGGACTTAGTGTGGTCCCTCTGCGAGAAAATACCGGACGTCCGTATCGAACAAATCCCGCGGGAGCACAACTCGCAGGCCGACGCCCTGTCCAAACGAGCCTCGGCCGAAGGATCCGCGGATTTGTCCCGAGTCATCTTGACCCAGTTGAATTCACCCTCGATCGCGGCCCGGGCGGAAGTTATGCCGATTGACCCGGTTCCCGGAACAGCACCAGTAGCAACACCCGGGATGGATTGGCGCGACCCGGTGATGCGATTCATTGAGTCCGGGACCCTCCTTTCAGAACGAGTCGAAGCGAAGCAACTCCGCATACGCGCCGCGAGGTACACGATCCTAAACTCTCAATTATTCCGCAGGAGTTTCTCGATGCCGCTCTTGAAATGCGTCTTCGAAGGAGACGGGATGCGGGTACTTTCGGAGATCCACGAAGGACTATGCGGAAACCATGCCGGGGGCCGATCTCTCGCCCACAAGACGATGGGCCAGGGCTATTACTGGCCGAGCTTGCGCCGGGACGCGACCGACTTCGCCCGAAAATGTCTTCAGTGCCAGCTCATGAGGCCAAACATCCATGTGGCCCCTGAAGAACTCAAGCCGATATATTCTCCGTGGCCATTCGCCCGGTGGGGGATCGATATCATTGGACCTCTAGCCCCCGCGCCGGGAGGAGTCAAGTTCGCGATCGTTGCGGTGGACTACTTCACCAAGTGGGCCAAGGCGGAGGCGGTCCAAAAAATCGATCAAGCCAAAGTGATCAAGTTCATATGGAGGAACATAATCTGTCGTTTCGGTTTGCCCGAGTCCATCATCTCGGACAACGGCAAGCAGTTCGACGAGACCGTGGTCGCGGAGTTCTGTGAGCAATGGGGGATCCGAAGGACGTTTTCCACCCCCTACCATCCACAGAAGAACGGACAATTTGAGGCAGTAAACAAAATTTTGAAGCATACCCTTAAGGCGAAGCTCGAGTCGCGCAAGGGGAAATGGGCCGAAGAGTTACCCGAGGTGCTGTGGTCATACCGAACCACGGCCCAGAACGCCACAGGAGAAACACCATACGCCCTGGCATTTGGGTCCGAAGCAGTGGTCCCGGCCGAGATCACGGCTCGCTCGCACCAAAACCACTCAGGTCATCGCCCCGGAGAACGAAGCGGTGTTGCATCTAGAGCTAGATCTCCTGGAAGAACGAAGGCTAAGCTCCGACTCCCTCGACGCGGTGAACAAACAAATAATCGCCAAGGCTTATGACGCGCGGGTCCGCCCTCGCGGGTTCGAGATGGGGGACATAGTGTTGGGAAAGCTGCTCGGGACGCGCTCCGGGGCCCTCGGGCCGACGTGGGAAGAGCCACTTCGGTTTACAAAGAGTCATAACGAACGGAGCATACGAGGTGGTGCTGCCAGACGGAATCCCGGATCAGAACCGATGGGGAGCGCGACATTTGAAAAGGTTCCACCAGTAAGGAGCCGCCGCGGTCCCAGACCAAGGAAAGCGAATCTGTACTCTTATTCCTAAACGGGAAACATATAAAACCGGATATTTCCGCACAGCTAAATGCCAAAGATCCCGGTAATACTAATGAGCTCCTAAAAAGACCTCCGGGTCAAGAGTCATAACGTACGGGGGAACATATAAAACCGGATATTTCCGCACAGTTAAATGCCAAAGATCCCGGTAATACTAATGAGCTCTTAAAAAGACCTCCGGGTCAAGAGTCATAACGTACGGGGGAACATATAAAACCGGATATTTCCGCACAGCTAAATGCCAAAGATCCCGGTAAAACTAATGAGCTCCTAAAAAGACCTCCGGGTCGAGAGTCATAACTTACGGGGGAACATAGAAAGACGGATATTTTCCGCAAACAAGCTACGAGCTATCCCCAGTAAAAAGATCCGGAAACAATCACGGGACCACACCGCCCTGATCAGGAGAAGGTGGATCCCGGGATCACGTAAGAAAATCCGCGACGGGACCCCGTTACCCGCATCCAAGACCACATCCCGAATCCTCAAAATAGGGCCGCAAAGCTGCGTCTCGGATCCACAACCTCCACCCGGGACCCTAGTCCCGAGACGAATCGATGAGACAGCATCCCGGACCCTTAGGGGTTCCATCCCGAAAAATCCTTCCCGAGAAATCTCTGGAGAAGGGGAACGATCCACCTACCAGGAAGATTCGGGGTGGGCCACCAAACATACTAAAGGAAACCAGTGCTACATTGAACACTATGCACAGAAACTAGCTAAAAGCACTGAATAAACATCCAAATAAAAAACCAAACCCAAGCCTCGTGGCTCGACTAAAAATATCCAAAGAGGCAGAGCCTCGTCAACAACATCCACACGAAATGCGGAATCCAAAGCAAGGAGAAGAAATTGTCTTGGGCTAAACGCCCTCGGCCACCAACGGCCGCTTAAAGAAAGCAAAAACAAAAAGCATTTTTAATCAGAGGCCCCTCACGGGGACTGTTATCACTCAGAACCACCCGCCTCTTCGGGACATTGGCTATCCGCCTCGGCCATCACCTGATCCTCCTGCCCGGGAACCGGCACCGAAGTAACATCTTCGACATGATCCATGTCGGCCATGAAAGCATCAAAAGACTTCTCCGGGAAGCTCGACACCACCTCCTCCATAAGCGCCTCCTGGTTGGGATCCGAGTCGCCTTTCCCCTCCGGGGTCGCCTCCGGGACCACGCCAGCACTCTCCCCCACCACTTCCGGGACATGGGCGACATTTTCCGCCGTCGCTTCGGCAGCATCCGAGGTACCGCCCGCCGGTCTGGAAGGAGCGCCAAGCGGTCATAGGTGGGCCACCACTTCATATCGATGTGGAGGTCCTCCTCTAAATCGAGAAAGGTTTCGGCGATCCCAGGATCAAGCTCGCGCCCCGCCATGTACCTCTTCCAATAAGCGAGGACGCGATCGAGGAGTACCTGGTCATTGACATGATGAGCGTGCCGGATGAGGTCCGCCATAGAGCGGGAGTAGAAGTGGTCCAGAAGAATCGTGTGGTCGGTCCAGGGACTCTCGAGGTAGGCCTCCAACTCGTCCATACGGGCATCAGCCTCTACCTGCCGTTCCCGGAGAGACGCCACCTCTGCATCCCGGGAGGCGAGAGATTGTTCCAACTGCACCGCGCGGGTCGTCGCCTCGGAGAGCGCAGTAGATATCTGCGCAACCCGGGCCTCCGCCGCCGCAGTCCCGGCAACCGCCACTTCTAATTTCTCCCCCCGGAGATCCGCCACGGCGAGCCAATTATCCCGGTCTCCTGACGAAGCGGCGAGGGCCTCGGTGCTCTGCCGGAGAGCCTCCTCGTTCTCCTTAAGCTCGCCGCTTAGCTGCTCGTTCCGAGAAACCACGTCCACATTCATTCGGCCCAGCTCCTCGATCGTCCTTTCCCTCCCATTGGCGAGATCCATCCAGTGCCTGATCTGGCGGGCCTGCCCCTCGAGCCAGTCATGTACCTCGGCCATGGCCACGGTTGCCTGGCTCTGCAGCATGGACGCAAGGAGGAAGGCCTCGGTGGGTCCCCGGTTGAACGCTTGCAGCTCTTGGGTCCAGCAGCGGGCCACCGAATCAATCGCCCGGCCTACGGGAAGTCCAGGGGTGGACACTGGAGGCAGGGCCCCCCGACTTGCGGCATACTGAAGTAGGAGCGGCGCCAGGTGGGGCGCAGAACCCGAGATACTGTCACCATGAACAGGCAACAAGTAAATCGCCAGTCGTGGCAAAAGAAAAGACACGAGGATAAGGGACGAGAGACCTACCTCTGGGCGACGCCTGGATCAACCCCGTAAACCGGCGTGCTGCCAACGGGCGGGACATTTCCGAAAGACCCGGTCTGCGGCGGCTCGACAGGAGCCCGGGGGCCGGAGCCTCCACCCTCCGGGTCGGAGGGCGCCCTCCTTTTCCGAGACAGAGAGGGCTCGGGCACCTCCGGGAGATCTTAAGAGAACAGCCCGCCTCGGGGCGAATCAGGGAAGGACCCCATCAGCGGCTCCCGCGCGGGAGGCGACTCGTCCGAGACAATGTCCACAGGACCGCCGTCCCGGAACGTGGCTACCAGAGGAGGACGCGTGGATCACGCCTCTCGCGTCCATGATAAAAGGGCCGTGAGGGATCTCGGGCAGTGGCCCCGAGTCCCGGGACTCCATCGCTTCCTGCGATAGCGGCAGCGAGGACGGCCAGGCTCGGCGAACCCGGGATGCGGATCGGGCCGGGATCACGGGCGGCGGTGCGGCGACCAGACCACGGGTCCTCGCCCGAATCGCGGGCCTGCGCGGCGGCGGCGCGGCGGATGGCAACTTCTTATTGGGAACTTCGGGAAACTTAGACATTTTGCCGCGGGGGCGATCTTCAAAAATTCGGTTGAACGGGGCTGCAACGCATTCCCCAACTCCATGAGCAAACAAAGGAGTATATATAGAATAACCCGTCTATAAAGTTAATACGAGAACAGGGCAACATTACCTGGGTACGGGTCAAACAGGTGCTTGGGGGGGCTGATCAGGCGAGCGTCGTCCCGCGACTCCTCAGTGCACAGATAGTCGGCTCTGTGACGCCTCGTCTGCAGGGCACAAACAAACCCCAACGCGACTTGGTAGTCCCAGTTCAGCGGCCCCTCTCGGCGAGTATTCACACCTATGAAAGCACAAGGGGGAGTTAAAATCAGTACGACGGGGAAAACTTATAAACGACTCAAGTCTTACTGGCAATTTTGCCATGATAGCGAGTGGGGATGTCGATCTCCCCGCTAGGGGTCTGGGTCCGCCAGGCCCCGGCGACGTACACCCACTGCGCCCAGGGGAAGTCCACCTTGGACATTTTCACCTCCACGGGAGGGATCCCGGAGCGCCCTTGACGGTATAATCGCCGTGGCTCCCCCCAAATCGTGCAATCGTGAACGAGCGTCGGATCTCCGAATCAGTGAGGGTCCGATAGAGGCCGACGTTGCCCAACATTGAAAGGACCCCGATGAGCTGTGACCACCCGTTGGGGTGGATCTGATGCGGGGCCACTTCCCAAAACCGGAGAGCGGCACTGACGTTGGGGTGTAAGGGGAACCGGAGTCCAAATTCTAGCGCCTCCGTCCCGATTGCCACCATCCCGGGAGGCGGGCAGCAAGCAGACTCCACAGCACGAGGAAGGTAGATGTGGACATCAATCGGGATCCTCCACTCCTCTCGTTTGCCCTTTAACATGGCAAGAGTGACTATACTCGCCCGGCCGTGGGCCCCCCATGCGGGGGTACTGCAGGCGCGCGGCGATCGGGCAGGGGGCCGTGACGGCGCGCCGGGATAGGGATTCTCACGGAAGTAGGAATCCCAAAGAAACACTGCAGGCGGAGGGTATTCCTCGTCCATCAGCGCATCGAACTGTTGGAAAAGGATATTCATGTCCGGCTCCGTGCCCGACGATGACCCGCCTCGATTTTCTCCTCCCGCCGCGTCCTCGGATGAGGAATCCGACAACATGATTTCTTTCCCCCGGGACGACGACATCAGAACCTGTGAAAAAGGAAATAAGAAAAGGGTGATGAAGGACTACCTTGAACAAACTCTCAGAGGTTCTGAATATGGAATCCGGCGATTTCTAGGGTTGGAGGCAAATTTGCAGGTGCGAAAAGAGAAACCGCTGCGTGATTGGGAGGTTTTTATAGAGGGAGACTGCACCAAAGAGGGGACAATCAGGAACAGTTATTGATAAAAGCACTCGAGTACTCTCGAAGCCCAACACGCATAAAGGATCCCAAGCAAATATGAACCGTCCACAGAGCACGAAGGGCCGTGTACCGGGACACGGGACGAACCCCAAAGAACTGCAATCCGGAACCCGTGTCACGAGGCAAGTACGTATGCCGGGTGATTTGTGACTTTTGGAGTGTGGCACCTCGCCAACCACGCAATACCGCGTCCCGGGATGACACGATGTCCACAGACCCGGGATCCGGGAGTCAGCGTCACGGGCCACGGTCTTGCATAGTCCAGCGGCCCGCCATCCCGATGTTCCCGCGCGCCGCTTCCCCGGCGGCGGCGGAAGAAGAGGAAGGCCGGACAAAAGGTCGTGGCGTCTAATGCCGCGGGCACGGTTAACACAAGCAAAAAGAAATCAAGAACAGGGGATTTTCACTAACAAAGCTCCTTGAGGGGGAGAACCCTTTACATCAAGGGGAAAAAACCCGTAATTACCAAGGAGGAGTCAGAAATTTCCTACAAAAAACTACACAAAAACCGGCCCACCCGCCGTCCTAAAAGTGCCCTATCGAGGTCTGGTCTGAGCGACGCCGTGTTCGTCGGTCACGCGAATCCGAGAGACCCCGTCCGGCGACCAGTTGATCCAGACACGCCACCCTCTCCGAGCTCCCAGGTGGCGGTAGAAGGAACGCCAGCCTTTCCCTCTTACCCGGAGCCGGTCTCGGAGCCGGGTTATCTTCATGGGCCAATTCTGACCCAGGGCATCTTGAACCAAGACCCTGCGGTCCTCCACACCGGCAAAAGGCGCGGAGAGAGGTGGCGGTAAGGGCAGGCCCATGCGTCGCCAAAACGCCGGCCGAGTGCGTGAATGGCAAAACTGGGTGGCCTCCACCGTGCGCTCGATGGAGAGATGGCTGTCTCCGGCATCCGGATCGGAGTCCGAAGAAACCTCGACCACCTCCGGCGGGGCTCGCACGGGCTCGGCCTCAAGCTCCGCATCCGAATCGGAGGAGACGTAGATGATCTCCGGCGCGTTAAAATCATTATTGCCGACAGAAGAACTCACCATGTTTTCTGCCTCTGTGTAAGCGAAAGAAGAATTGTTGGAGGTCCGGGGAAGAAGACGAGGGCGACAGTATCTTTTAAAGATCCCCAGGAGACGTGACGTGCATAAAGCGTCATCATTACCCTGGGGAATCGGTGTGGCTTTTCGACTCCCGAGGAGCCCGAACAGTTCCGCGCGGTAAAAATCCGTGACCCGGGCTCGTAACCCGGGTCCGCGACCCGGCTTACAAACAAGTTATTTTTCCTTCTTTCTCTTTTCTTCATTCAATTATTATTTATTTAGAAAAGCAAAGTCGCTACAGGTACGATTTAAAAGAGCAGGGCTGTGACCATATTATTACTTAAACAAAAAAGAGAAGGAACAAGCCGGCCAAATCGGCTTAACGGGGCCATTGGGCCGCTACGGGCACCGGGACCATGGAGCCGTCGTCACGGAAGACGGCGATATTGACGTCCTCCACCGCCGACCAGCGCAGTTCCACTCTCCATCCTTCCTGCAGTTGCATGTGCTTGACGAAGACGGCCCATCCGATACCCCCGATCCCCAAGCGATTCCCACCGGGGATCAAGTCAAAGACCCACAGGCAGCAGGATGAATCAGTAACCGCGAGCAAAGCGGGCCACACGTGCCCATACATCTGCGAAAAAGGAGACGGCATCAGGAGCACCTCGCGATGGTATTGAGGGTGAAACTTCCGGGACACGATGAAGCGCTTAACCCCAGACTCCAGAGTAGCCACCAGTGATTCTTCTCCGGGCTCACGTTCCCGGGGATGAGTGATGGGCCCCACGCCGGAGTTAGCAGTGCTCGGAGGAAGGCTCGACATGATTTATTTTTCTAGGGGTAGGTAGAACCAAAGGCTCAGCGGCCTTATGAAGACCCTGGATTGCGAAAACCAAGGCCACCGTCTAGGCACGATTCTGGGTGCATTAAATGGCCTTTCAGTGTCATAGTAACGGGCCAGAAACACTCAGGCGATCACTATTGCCCGGGGCGGGCGGCGAAGTGCAGAAAAGGGCCACCTACCAACCCCCACAATTAAAGCCAGACAGTCGCCAGGGGACAGCTAACCGAAAATCCCCAACGGGCGGAGACATCCCCGAAAGTACAAAACCTCCGGCGATCTCTCAGGGGGCCAATGTTGGGGGAGGAAAAACCAAATACGAAAATATGTATCCAAGGATAAGGCACGTGGGCAGGGGCCCACCCGGAGCTAACCGTGCGAAGAGAAGCGCGAGACTCAGACTCGGCTCACGGCACGGATCATGTGGCGCGCGGGCAAGGACCATCCAGAAGCATGCCAGGCAGGGGGACGACGCGTGGGACGCGTCGTAGCTCGGATCACGGGTCACGGATCTCTCGAGGCGCGTCCGCAACTCGGGTCACGGATCATTCGAGGTGAGCCATGCAAAGATATGAGGCGAGGTGCACGCTCGTCCCGGGGCCCGAATCACAATGACGTCAGACCAGCCATACAGGGGTTTCGGACCCGGGTCACGCTCTTGGTCCGCTATGCGAGCCCATCATGCGTTCCGTGCGAAGAGACGACGAAGGCTCAAGATCCAGCCCGTGGCCCAAGTCACGCAATCATTGTCTGGGGGAGGTCTCATCCCAGGAAGAACGGAGACATCGCCCATGTGAGCCCACATGATTCGCCTACACTCCGGACCACGGGCCCCGGGTCGTTACTAGCTTCATTTAATGCTTTAGACGTAGTACGTGGTCTGATTGTAATCATTCCATAATTCCCTATAAATAGGGGGATTATCCCTTCAGATTAAGGGGCGGCACAAAATAGTGAATATACTTGATATTAAAAGAGCGGATAATACAAATCCTTCAGAAGAAGCTTCAAAGCTCAAAACCTCTGTTCTTTTCCAGATCTAGCTCAACCCCTACTCTAGAATATAAATTTACATGTATTAGTATCGTTTCAAACCCTCTATACACAGCCCAGCCCCGTATTATACTACCCGATTAAAACGTGCTAAAACAGATATAATAAACAAAAAGCTAAGCATTATTACACAATCTCCAATACAATTTGTTGGAAAAACATAGAAAACAGATCTTTCATTTGTCTACCACATATTCTATATACGATTGCATTCTTAAAATTAATATATACTTGAAAGCAAATTAAATATTGTGGAAGACCTTATAAAATATTAATATAGAGTTAAGGTCTAAAAAAAGGTCAAAAATGAGAAAATGGGGGTAAAGCCTAATTATACTATATAAACCTTTTCTGCTGTTGAGTTTTATCAATTGTTAGCATTTTTCCTTCTCATGCATTATCTCCCAAGGAAAGAATCCTCATCCTAAAAGAATGGATCAAACCATAGAGGGTAGCAAATAAATATAAAAATATAAATAAATAACATAAATAAAGATGCAAGAGGATATGCAGTTTCTCATAGCAAGACTTTATACGATCGCCCCAGAATATTGTGTTCTGAAGCAAGGCACCATAATCAAAGGGCCACATGTATGGGTCTGAGATAAAGCTAATCGAGCTGGAATATCAGGCATCGAGACGTTCAGCGGGGAGTGTGGAGTCGTGGTCGAGCAATTGGTTGACGACAAAAAGAGAGCGCAAAGCTGGGAACACAGAGATGGCCGAATCACTAAGAGGCCAAGGATCGAACTTCTCCGATGCAACCCGTAACGTGAATGTGAATGTGAGTTACACATTGTAAAGAGAGAAAATATGACCGTAAAAATCTACTCTGTTAAAAATTCAATCTACGAGAGCATTTTATACTAAAACTTCTCTGTATTTTGAAAAAAGCCAACTTGCCTAATTCAGTGAATTTCAATAGCAGAAAAATTCTTCACATATTTATAATCAATAATCAATCACTATACTTATAAAAAATAAAAGGTACCACTCAAAAGTCTCTTTAATATCAACCCCACCACAAATATATGGTTTTTCTATTTTACCAAAATAAACAAGAGAAACAGTCTCCCATAGAAGTAGACTCCTATATCTGAAATTTCCATTATATACACTCCTACCTGTCAGAATCATGGGTGCAAACCAATCAGACATTCAAACCTAAGATCATATCCACAATTCAATCAAAAATGATAGTAAAAGAAATTGTCAGAGTTTAATAGTCGTGTGTGCATCAAATGGTGACCCAAAGGGTGGCCGGTGTGTTCCCTTCAATACTAAAGATTTAAAATAAATAAATAAAAAGGATTTACTGCATGTATAGTGCATACACATATGGATTCGGATTCAACCATGCTATCAGAAAAGGGAAGAAAACACTGTAAAATATACTATCAGAAGATGTCACGTGCTTGTTAAAACTCGAAAGTCAAATGTAAAACTTCTGCATCGATGAGATAAATGAGCACTACTTTCCAAGCTAAAACTAAAATGACACGAGTAAAAACAAAACTTACATAAAGCTCAACAAACTATGCTGTGTTAGCCCAATTCAGATTTTCCCAGAAAGAGGTCATATGTAGTGTATTTGTCCAATTCGGATTGTAATTTGTAACAACTCACGGCCAGCATTACATGAAGTCAGTATCGAGGATATAATCGTCCTTTGTGAGTTTTTTAACGCACCTGCAAGCTTTACGTCCCAACTAATATTTTCACTACAAAAGTAAATGTTCAATCAGTATGCAAGATGTTCACTATATTTTAACTGCAGGGAAGTTATAAGAAAAGTAAATGTGAGTTTCAACTTAATTAAAAAATAATCCAGTTATCTTTCAAATTTCAATATTAGAATTACTCCATTTAGTTTTGCTATTATGGATTTTGTAATAGAGAAACAACTTGTGAAGTGAGCATTGCAAATTAAATCTAATTTACACAAAATTCTATTCACTAAGTCTAACTATTGGCTTGGAGGGAAAACACAAGGATTAAGAAACCATAATAAATGTACTTTGGGTTGTTTTTTTTCCCTAATTCAACCTACTATAGTTTGCATTAAGTGAGTGTTTGGTTGAGCTTATATAAGCTTCTTCTCTTCAAAAGAGCTTATATGATATTTGAGAGCTTATTATAAGTTCTTTCAATAAGTTTGATACTACCTTTGTCCCATATTTAAGTAACACATTCTTTTTCGAGTTGTCCCATATCAATAGTCACACCCCATTAATTTTTTTTTTTAATTTCTACACTACTTTTTCATTTAAAAAGACATATATACACTTACCTTTTCACCTATTAATTATTACTTCACTACTTACTCTATTAATTTAAAAATATATTTTTACCCTTAATTTTTTGATCAAAAAGTCAATAACACTATATTCTCTTAATCTCCATGTCTGATCACCCGTAACTATTGTCATGGGACGGAAGGAGTAATATTTAAAAAAATTAGTCTCAAGATAAGTTGTATAAGACATTTCTTAGGAAGTAGGGCACCCCTGCTTATTTTACACATAAAATTTTATATTTAGAACTTTCATGAACTCTAACATTTTATTAAAATATGTCATTTCTAACATAGTGTAACATTGTATAAACTCTTTCAGCTCATTTTATCCAAATAATTCAACATCTTATTTGCAAACTAATATTTAATTACTTATGAAAACATCTTATAAGCCATTTAAAAAAGCTCACCCAAACACCCTCTAAATGTAATGTCTACTAGTTTAATTTTATTGTTGCTAGTTCCCAGCTAACCTTATAAAATAAAAATAAAAAACAAGTGAATTAAGTTTGTGTGTATCTAATACGTAGTACTATTAACTATCAAGGATGGAAAAAAGAATAAAGTCTGTAGACGAACATAGAGAGTGAATGACACTTGGACAGCAGAAAAAATGAGGTGGTGGAATATGTTTGTTTTTGAAATAAAAAGCATGTATCTATATTAAGCTCAATATTTGTTTAAAAAAACAAAAATTTAACCCTGCTTGGATTGGGCCATGAATTATTTCTTAAAAAAATCACTTTTTTTAATATTTATTATTTTAACGCTGATTGGACGAAGACAATCTGGGTTAGGGCCCGGGCTAGAAGTTACCTGTCATCCGGATTTTCATCTCCAATAGCTTCCATCATTCCTTCAAAAGTAGAACTCAGGTCTCTAAGAACACCAATGTCGGTTTCCAGGTGTTCCCGTGTCTGAGATCCAGTCAGAAAGACAACACAAACAATAAGCATACTGTAAGATTCTCCAAATTATTCTAGGGCGGGTATAGTTCTTACGTGGGTTTCAGACAAATCCACTAAATTTTGGCCCCCACGGAGATGATTCAACAGGGGAGATGGCAATCCATAATGGAAGATTTTGTGGTTCTTTGAGAGCCATGTCCCACGAACCATGTGAGTGCTCCATTCAGATAAAGACACGCCAAGCCCAGAAACTTCATCATGAGCAACATCAATATCTGACATAGAATTATAAACATAACTGTATGGTAAGGACTAATTACAGAAGTACCTTTCAGATTAGACCAATGTTTTTTAAATATAACTTTGGAAATACAAAAATACCACAGAGGTTTGATTCCATTCCAGTGTTAGTTAAGGAGTAAAACTACAATATATTAGCAATATGAAGAGGTGTTTGAAAAGTTTTTGTACGTATTAGGGGTAAAGAGGCATAATAAAATATGAAGGTTAGTTTTTGTAATTTTAAAAGTTAGTTCGGTTGTTTGATATTGGGTCAAACCCATGGGTGTCTTTTGTAATTCACCCTAGTAATTAAAATACTAGAGACGCGATAAGAAATAAGATATAACTAAAAAAACTAGCACTGACAATTAGCCTAATTGTAAAATACTCCCATCATTTATTTCAAAATTCCAAATGGGATCAACACCCTTTGAGAATTGTATTTAATACTAAATAATAAGGAACCCATTCTTCAGAATGTCATTGTAAATAGAAATAAAAATCAAGGGGTTACTCGTAATATCACAACACAACTGTTTTTTATTGTTTTAATTGGGCTAAGCCAAAATAGTAGTAACTGTATATAGGTCACCCTCAACAGAACTCGACAGTAACTGCATATGCAACTTGAATTACTTATCTTGTATATTAACAAAAGAATGGATATGCAGTTACTGTCGAGTTCAAGTTATATTAACAAGATAAGTAATTTTAATTAATTCAAGTTATTCTAATTTTAAGTAATTCAAGTTGCATATACAGTTACTGTCGAGTTCTGTTGAGGGTGACCTATATACAGTTACTACTATTTTGGCTTAGCCCAATTAAAACAATAAAAAACAGTTGTGTTGTGATATTACGAGTAACCCCTTGATTTTTATTTCTATTTACAATGACATTCTGAAGAATGGGTTCCTTATTATTTAGTATTAAATACAATTCTCAAAGGGTGTTGATCCCATTTGGAATTTTGAAATAAATGATGGGAGTATTTTACAATTAGGCTAATTGTCAGTGCTAGTTTTTTTAGTTATATCTTATTTCTTATCGCGTCTCTAGTATTTTAATTACCAGGGTGAATTACAAAAGACACCCATGGGTTTGACCCAATATCAAACAAAGAAAGCATTGTTCACCGCCATAGCATGGTCTTGATAAAGGGAATTTCAAGGAATTTGTAGATACTATATATATATATATATATATATATATATATATATATATATATATATATATATATATATAGAGAGAGAGAGAGAGAGAGAGAGAGAATAAATAAATTCGGGCTACAGATGAAAAGCAACTCTGTGTGACAGAAAGTATCAAAAGAGAGGCTTCTCACCTCAAAATTCCTCCATCTAGCAAAGGAGTAATACTTACAACTATAAGTACATATTTAAAAAAAAAAACAATTATATTACCGAGTGATTTAGAAATCCAGCTACAGGAACTAAGCAGGTCCTGAGCTTTCCATCACAGAATATTACTTTCATGCTATTTGAGTACCATAGTTCACAAGCCCACAAGAATTGCTCCCATGTATACAACTCTGGTGGAAATACATCAGGATTACGATCGGACAATGCTGGAAATAACTCATCATACTGTGCCCGTAGGTGCTGAAAAATATGCACCAATCAAAATTCGAGAGAAGGGAAATCAGTTTTGCCACAAAATAAATGTCTAGTCTCTTTAAATTTGACCTTCACCCTTTTTGATTTTGAAATCAAGAATTTCATCAACATACAGAAGAAAGCAAGAGCCGTTACGAAAATTAAAATAAAGAATATCACGTACATTATAGATGGAAAAGAAAGGCATAGTTCCAGTAGTCAAAACAAAAGGGATCGTATTAGTCATACAGAGAATAATTATAAGAAAGTTTTGAGTGTCTAAAATACCTCTGTGGCTTGCACAATCTCTTCTAAAAGCAAGGTTCCATCTAAGGCCATGAAAGCACCAATACCAAAGCTCAATCCTGATTTGTGAAAATAACAAAAAAAAAATAATAATAATGAAAATGTGTTTGGGTTATAGGTCAAACTGATAACAAAATACTTACTCGTGTTAAATCTTTCGGGAAGCGTATCAAAGTACAATTTAAATCTGGATTCCTTATTGTGTTTTTCCTTCATGCTCCACAAGAGCAACATTGTCTCCTCAGAAATCCCGTCAACGGTTACAAGAATAAGAAACTACTTTCATGATAATTTTTATATATCATTATTAATATAAGAGAACCTCATAGCATGTTCTAATTCACACGCTTACAAGAAATACAAGATTACCATGTCAGAATCATGCAAAAGCTCCCCAGATATGATCAGGGATACAGGGACCTCCAGTGCAATATCTCCGACTTGTAAGTCCTCTCTGGCTATTGCCCCTCTTCCTGCTCCTTCAATGCCTAGAAACAACGAATAACCAAATTAAATAGAGATGATTATCATCCAGCCCACTCCCACAATATTATTCATCTCAAACTGAAACAAACAAAAGTCCTTGGTATATAATATGTTTTCTCACCTAATTATATTTGGACCCTAAAATCTCCAACTAAAATACCACTTAATCCTCAACTGATTATGCAAGGGTAATTTTGACTTTTATCTTTAATTAGAACTAAATGACAAGGAAAAAAACAAATTTAACTGAGCAATTTGTGCTACAATCCATTTTGCCAAAATCTCTAGATAAATAAATAACGAGATAAGTCTTTTATAATTACCCCTTGGACCCCTCTGTTAACTTTATCTCCTCAATCATAAGAAACTTTTAATTCATTAACCCTTAAATATAAAAATGCATTTAAGTGGACTTACAGGCTATGCCCAGTTTTGTCTTTAGACCATTATTGATTATTCACACCCCACTCTAACAGATCCTTTTCTTTCTCACAGCTGAAGTTGCCAACTATTTTAGTGTCTTCACCATATTCTTTTCCAACTCTATCAATCCTATCAACAATTTCTTGTAATTTCTTTAGAGCATTTTTCATTGTGTGCTTGTCAATCACTTTTAGTATTGAGTGAAGAGCTTCCAGTTCATTCCTTGGACTAATACAATGCCCCAAATTAATAATGTCTCCTCCAAAATATAGTTCCACCTGAAACATTAGTCATTCAAATAAGCTATATACCTTAGTATGTAGGAGTTTTAGAGAAAGAAAAATGTTAACCTGCAAGTTAAAAAAAATAAGTTCTGTGGTAAAATAAAATTATTGATAGCATCTAATATTAGAAATCACATATAAGCTCTTGAAAATAATTAAATAAGGTGCTTAAGAGCTTATAATCTCTTTAAATTTGTTTGCTATTTTTTCTGAAAAGTGATTATTCATTATTTGATGGCAGATGCAAACATAAGCTCCTTAAAAAGGTAACTGCACAACACCTACCTTTTTCTAGGTATCTCATAAACTCCTAAACTTTAGATATGTAAAAGCTAAGAACAACTTCTAAGCTCAAACATTTTTTTTTTAGTCCAATCACTTGAAGAACTTATTTTTAAATAAGATCTAACAGCTTGCAAGTAGTGAAGTTGTAAGAACTTTGATATATGCTCGGGTAAACACCATCTTAGGCTAATGCAGATATTAGAGTCCCATGGTTACTTTAGTATTCTCTGAAATCCTAAGTTACGAATTTAATTTATGGTTCATTGATCAGTAGCTTCTTACAAGATAAAAAAAACATGTAGAAGATGAATAATGTTACAGAAAATGTTACCTCGTTGAAATTTACGATTCTTGCCCGTTTAACCAATGAGTCTAAGAAATCATTCAGCTGATCCAAAGTAGAAGAGCTTCTAATTCGCAACGAGCCCTCTGGTTCAAAACCCATATCCTCAAGTAGTTTCTGGCACAAGCCGACAAAGGGAGTTGCATTAAGGAAGAGGATTAAAAAAATTATGCGGAGAATAAAATTTAAAGAAAGAAAGAGTGAAGGAAAATAAATACATTTCTGACCTTCTTTTTTTCTAAGAGAGGGTCGGTTTCAGGAAGCTCGATTACCAAATTGAGTTCATCATCACTCTCATGCTAGCCACAAACCAATAGTCAAGTCATTAGCTATACAGCAGTAAAACTCAGCGCGTTAATTCTTCATATAATAATGTTGTCAGATTTTAAGGATAATTCTTTCACACCAAATTCCCTCTCCAATATCACTTTAATTTTTATACGGTTTTGCATATACTGTTTCATACGCAGAATACGAAATGATGAGAAGTGCAGAATAAAGGAGAAGTACGTGTCGTTTGAGGGTGTACCTTGTCAACGTCCATGGTAAAGACTCTAGGGCTCTGAAGAGAGCGCCCGTCGTTCTACCGTCGGAGTGGGAAGTAGAAAAATTCTTTTTTTTTAGCCCCGTACTCATTGATGTTCTATTAAAATAGTATTAGTATATTTTGGTAATTAGTGTATTTTTTTTGAAGCTTATTGAAGATATATAAATTCAAAGATCGACTTCTTTTGATTAGTGTGTTGGAATAACCTCTTTTCTCTTGATTAGACTATTGTTAACATGAATGTTTACCATAATAGTAATTCACCAAAATAGTTTTTCTTTAAACAATTTGTTTTCCCATATGGAGAGAAACTTGAGATCAACGATACATCAATTCTGTGTCTTAAGAGTGTGTGATATTTAGGGTTTATTCTATGCTACCCTAATAGGGGTAGTACCCAATCCATATAAAATGTTACATGTGACCACTATAAAAAACTTAACCAATGAAAAAAGTAAAAAGATAAATATAAATACACATGTAAATGGGTGTATGACAATGGGGTAGTACCCTTATGCTAGCATAGAACTAACCGATATTTAAGGAGGTGTATTGGTTCCGGAGTTTTTAGGATTTTAATGGACTTTTAAAATCCGGAGGTATTCAACTCGGATTTTAAAAAGTCCATTAAAATCCGGAGGTATTCAATTAAGATTTTAAAAAGTCTTAAAAAATTCATAAGTATTCAACACTATATGGATTTTAATAGATTTTAATATTTTGTGGATTTTAATGGATTCTCTTTAAAGATTATAAATAGATTTGACTTTTCAAAATCTCTCAGTAATTATGAGAGATTTCGATGGACTTATTCCCAACACGAAAAATCAAATACGAAAAGTAAAAAAAAAAAAAACAATCGTCATTTAACAAGACTATTAAAAAAATCTATCTATATAAAATAATCAAAATTTTATATGAGAAAATTAATTTTATCATGTTTTCGTTAAAAATAATTATTTATATATTATATTAATAATGAATTATTTTGTATATATTGTGTACAATAATATATTTTTCAATAACAATCCAAATATAATAAATTTAATTATTATTCAATTTATTAAAAAAAATATTTATGATTATTTATTTACAATGGTGTTTAATATTTGATAGAATATGATCGAAATTCATCTTGACACCAATTAAGATTAAAAAAAAAATCATATTTCAAAATTAAAATGGAGAGAAAGTATTGTTAAACCAAGATAGTAAATAATGAGTTTCAAGTATAAACGTGATAAAAATAAAAATAAAAATAAAAATTTATTTATTTTATTTTTCTAAAAAAATTGATTTGTTATATACAAGTATGTTTATATACATTTGATAAATGGAGAGCAAATATTGTTAAAAGGAGAGAGATAAACAATGAGATTCAAGTATAAAATTAATAAAAAATTAAAATTAAAATAATAATTTATTTTATTTTATTTTTTCTTAAAAAATTATTTTTTTATATATTATGTTTATATACCTTTGTTTTTTAAGTCTTTGGAAGTTTACGTAAATCAATAAAAAATATATTTTACAATTTTTTGAAATCTATGAAAGTCTATAAAAATCAACCACAAAATCAATCAAACTCTGCATAGAGTCTATGGATTTTACAAATCCATAGACATTTTAAAGTCAATTAAAATCCTATAAACTCCTAAACGAATACACAAAGGCGTTATTTCAAGGTTTAATAGGTGAGAAAATGCTGATTTTCTCACCACAATATTTAGCTACGAAAATCACACAAAATAGAGAGAAAAGAGTTCTTGGAGAACCACTTCAATCAATCAAGCAAGCAAGTTCATTTTCCAAGTTCGTGTGCAACACGCAGAGGCCGGGCCATTTGTGCGGCTTCAACATCCGGACGATACAAAGGCGTGACGAGGTCATTCCAAAGGTGAACATTTCGAGGCTGATCCATTTGAGGTGGTTCAATCGACTCAACACCACCTCAACGACATCAACAAATCACTTCGTCACCAGAAGTAAGATCTCGTTGATATCTATATATATATATTGGATGTATATATATATAAATATATGTGTGTCTATATATATTTTTGTGCACTAAGATCATGGCATAGTAGATCTATTGCTTTACACGCTTCCGCACACACGATATATCGATCGGATCGGTATATCGTAACCAACAATTGGTATCAGAGCCTAGGGCTCGTGCACACTTTTGTGTTGGACACAATATGTTTAAAATCAACATAATTGGCTTAATTGTTTTATGTGATTATGTGTTTAGATATAAGGCCGGCCTCCGTTAGTGGTCGGGTGAATGAAATTGTCGTTTTTTATGTACGATTGGCCATAGTTTTGGAGGGCTGCGTCACTTGGAATCTTTTGTAATAGATAAGTTTTTCTATTCAAAAATGTATTGTTGATACGTACCTCGTCGGGGATAGAAAGATAGA
Source organism: Euphrasia confusa (assembly GCA_954870475.1). Lineage (NCBI taxonomy): Eukaryota > Viridiplantae > Streptophyta > Magnoliopsida > Lamiales > Orobanchaceae > Euphrasia > Euphrasia confusa. Next base: position 13,747,047 of record OX940969.1, read on the forward strand.
AGAAGAAAGAAGAACAGAAAGATAGAAAGATACCGGCGGAAGTCCCAATACCTCTGAATATGATTCGTGAAATAATCTAAGGACGGAACCCTAGACCCCAACACGTGATCGACGCAGCAACTCGGGGATGAGTAAGACACACGAACGAAGGGTGGATCGCTTCGTTGATTCGTCGGTTGAATTCGAACCCAAGAGAGATTTAATAAAAACTCACAAAAATATATTTATTCATCATCAAAATTAAGTTATCTTGTAACATGGTCTTAAGAAGCCTTTATATAGGCATAACGAAACATAAACGTAAAGAAAAAGGAAAGAAAAACAATAAAAAAACGCTGAAAAACCCTAAAATCCGCCGCTGCTGTCATTTTGTGAAGATGTCGCCCGACGGGATTTCTCTGTCGCCCGACATCCAATTGTCGCCCGACGTTGTAGTAGTGTACATTCTCTGTCGCCCGACATTCCAATGTCGCCCGACGTTGTCATAGTGTAAATTCTCTGTCGCCCGACATTTAACCCGAAGTGCGGGCTGATCCTCGTGTTGAGCCTCGGGTTCCGCAGAATATGGATTTTTGGCCTATTGTCGGCTGACATGGATATGGTGTCGGCCGACACCAAGCCAAAATACTTCTCGAACTCTTCGGCGCGTTCCCGACTCCCATTTCGATGCTTTCTTCGTCGTCCCGGATCTTGGGTTGCATCAATTGTTCAATGTGTAAGCAATGGATTGAATCCATGGATCGACGTTGGATATCGTCTCTCAGGCGAAAACAAGAAGAAACGAAGCAAAACGAAGCAAAACGGGCGAAACCGGGGCTGCTGGAGCCAAACGGCGGGCGCCGTTTTGGAAACGGCGACCGCCGGTGGTGTTCGACGACCGCCGTTTGTGAAACGGCGGGCGCCGTTCGTGGTTTTTGGGGTACGGACTAAGGTTGACCTAAATCGGCGGGCGCGGAACTGAAACGGCGGGCGCGGACCAGTCCAGAAGATGTTCAAGGCCTATTTTGTTGCTTTTAATCATTTCGTTTGAGAGTTGTGAGGTTCTAGGGGCCTTTCGATTACGTATTTAATTGCTTTGCTAGTTATAGGATGTTTTATGTTATAAATGTTCAACTTACATATAAACACCTATGCATGCAAGTTCCCAAAATAATGAGTATAATGTCTTGTTCAAAAACATCACACTCATGAAGCCCTCGATTATAAGTTGGTAGGTCCGCCTCAGCGGGGTACTACTTGTTAACTTGGGATAAGTGGGAGTAAAGGTTAGACCTTTACACGTGAGTTTGGTTTTCTCATCGATAGATCCACTGCAGGCGTGGCTATCGAGACATGAGATGAGAATGGGACTCTCATCGACCGAGAGTGACATTAGATGTCATTGACATGGGATGTCTACCTATCTTGAAATTCTTAAGTGCGGACTCAGTCGGCTTAAAGATTTGCAAGATGAGGGTCTTTGGATCATTTTGTTCTAATTTATTATAATTTCAAAAACAAATGCCTAATTTGTCTTTCATTTGGTGGATTATAAGGTTAGGATTATTTACACCCCGGGGAGTGATTTAATCCAAAACACTTAAGTTCATCAATGACACAAAGTAGAGACTTTCGAGCCATTGGATGGCATGAATCGATTGTATGGTTGGCTCCCTCATTTTAATGAGAGATAGGGCTTCAATTGCATGATAAGATCGCTGGTTAGAAAACCTCGAGTTTTCACTTACGATTTATCACGTTTTTTTGTCATTGAAATAATTGGGAACGACGATATTGGATATCGAATGAACAAAATGGAACAAATAAAGTAGTTATGCTAGACAACCTTATTTGTTTAACGCTTTGTGGATGTTTACTTACTTAATTTATCTTTCTTCTGTAGTTTTTTATGTCTGTCTCAACTCAATTCAAGTTCAGCTCTATCTTGGATAGAGAAAAGTTGAACAACACCAATTTCCTTGATTGGCAACGTAACTTGAGGATAGTCCTCAAATACGAAGAAAAGGAAAGTGTGTTGGACAAACCCCTTCCCGTGCTTCCCGCTGATGGGGGCACGGATGTCCAAAAGGCATCATATACCCTTGCTAAGAAAGCCTCGAATGAGGTGACATGTTTGATGTTGGCATCCATGGTACCCGAGTTGCAAATACAATTCGAGTTCATGGAAGCCTATGACATCATAGAAGAGCTCAAGAGCATGTTCGGGGAACATGCTAGGATTGAGCGCTTCGGTAGCACCCGGGCTATAGCAACAGCTAGGCTGGAAAAGTGTAAACCCGTGGGACCACATGTGCAGCAAATGATTGGATTATTTGCTTCAAGTGCTCGCCTAGGTTTTGCATATGATGACGAGTTGGCTACCGATTTCATTCTCCATTCTCTTCATGATGGTTATGACGCCTTTAGGCTGAATTTCCACATGAATGGATTGAAGAAATCGCTTCATGAGCTCCATGGGATGCTTAAGGTTGCTGAGCCGACGATTAAGAAGGACCCTAGGAGGGAAGTTCTTATGATTCGGGAAGGAGGTACCAAAAAGTTCAAGGGGATTAAGAAACCGGAAGTGAAAGGCAAAGGGAAAGGAAAAGTTGTGGAAACTCCTTCCAAAATGTTCTTGAAAGCTTCTAAGGTTCCTGGGGAATCTGAGTGTTTCTACTGCAAGGGTGTTGGACACTACAAGCGGGATTGCCCCAAGTTTAAGGAGGATGTGAAGAACGGTGTCGTTCCTTCATCTTCAGGTATTTATGTCATAGACATAAACTTTACAAATTCTTTTTCTTGGGCATTGGATACCGGATGCGGTGCTCACATTGTTTCACATGTGCAGAGACTGGAAAGAAGTAGAAGTTTGGTAAAGGGAGATGTCGATCTGCGGGTTGGAAATGGAGCGAGGGTCGCTGCATTAGCCGTAGGATCTTATGATTTGTGTTTGCCTTCGGGCCTTGTTTTAGTATTGAATAATGTTTATTTCGTACCAAGTATTACCAAGAACATCATTTCTATTTTAGTATTGGATACTGAAGGATTTTCATTCACTATAATAAATGGTTTATTTACTATTTCAAAAAGTGGAGTGTTCTATGGCTCAACACGATTAGAACATGGTTTATATATACTTCAACTTGACAATCATATATATAAAATTGATACCAAAAAGGCCAAATCGAATGAATTCAATGAAACATACCTTTGGCATTGTCGATTAGGCCACGTCAACATTAAACGTGTAGAGAAACTTCTTAAAGAAGGTATTCTCAAATCTTTTGACTTGGATTCATTTGATACATGTGAAGGGTGTTTGATGGGCAAAATGACAAAGTCACCTTTTCTAGGAAAAAGAGAACGTGCAAATGATCTATTGGGTTTAATCTATACTGATGTATGTGGTCCAATGAGCTCACAAGCACGTGGAGGTTATTTCTACTTCATAACTTTTACCGATGACTTAAGTAGATATGGTTATGTCTATTTAATGAGGCATAAGTCGGAAGCCTTTGAAAAGTTCAAATAATTCCAAAATGAAGTTGAGAATCAACTTGGTAAGAAGATGAAAGCCATTCGATCGGATCGAGGTGGTGAATATCTTAGCCAAGAGTTCGATGATCATCTTATGAGTTGTGGTATTCTATATCAACTCACTCCTCCTGGAACACCCCAGATGAATGGTGTTTCCGAAAGGAGGAATAGAACCTTATTGGATATGGTTCGATCGATGATGAGCCTTAGTGAACTACCAAAATCTTTTTGGGGACACGCACTTTTTGTTGGAGTTGTGTACTTAATGTCTAGATTTAAGTATCGGTAAACTCACGGTCATAGCATTTTACCTATTTAATTAATAAACAATTATTTACATTTAATTATTATTAATTAATTATGCAAAAATATAGTCCTGGATTTTATACGTTGTAGTTAGTATGGTGTGCATGGGCGCACAGAAGATCATACTATCGGTTAATCGTATTTAATCGAACAGTTGCTCACGACCTAGATGGACACGGACCAATCCATCGGTATAGTCGTTGTGTGAGAGAGAAAATAATTTATCTTAATTATTTTATCACACTTGTAAACTTGGTGTATTGGGCGGATCGCTTGAGATTTATTGATTAGGATTGCCTTGGATAATCAATTTAAATCTCAGAGTATTTTATTCTTAATCCCTGAAATTATTGCGGGTGTGTATATTTAATATTAGAGACTTTGATTTTCCAAAGGAATTAACCGATTTAATTATTGGGTTAATTACCGGTAAAATTGGGTCGCTATATTTTATATACGACATGCCGTGAATACTTGACGGGAAAGTGTATCCCGGAAGGGTTGATAATATCCCCAAGATGAGTTCATAAGGAATTATTGTGTAAACCTCATGAGTGGATTCGTTCCGCACAATAATAATGGTTGAACGGTACTAGTCTCGGATATAAGATATGAATATTATTTATTGAGCAATAAATAAATTTATTTATGGATATTTAAATCTTAAATACACGGAATAAATAATACTAATCGGAGAAATATTATTTGATATAATATGGATTAATATTGGGAGTGCAATTTTATTTATATAGTGGAAAATAAATAAAATTTAATATTGATAAGGATTAATGGATTTGGGTTGGACCCAATTTAATCTTCAATATTAAGAAGCCCAATATTTAATCTCCTTATGATCCCCTACGTAGCCTATATAAGCACTACATGGTCTTCACTTTTCACAACACAAAATAATTGACCTACGCCAATCATAAAGTCTTGGAGAGTGAAGGAGATCCATAGGAGTTCGATAGATCGTCGCCCACACGACGTTCGGACGAGGTGCGAGGAATACGTAGGAAGATCGCAAGGTCGTTTGATTTCGTTTCTCCGTACAACGAATCGAGGTAATAATCATAAACCCCCTTCATGATTATTTGTGCGTATTAATTGTAATATATACATGAACGCACGATCCGGGAAAACGACGAACCTCGGGGACGGGGATTCGAGATCCCCGGCGAGGATCGAAGGAGGCGGTCGAACCCTAGGGTTCGGACCGCCGCGACGCGCGACGAGAGGGGCGCACGATCGAACCTAGGGTTCGATCTTCGGGGATCCGCCGTGGGCTGGTGCCACGGCGGGAGGATCCGCCGGCCACCCTCGTCGGAGGCGTGTGGCGCGAGGAACCCTCGGCTGGAGCCGAGGGGTGCGATCGATCCTCGGATCGATCGCGGGTAAGCTGTGGGGTCACCCGCAGCGACCCCGTACGTGCTGCGGGTTCGCCCGCAGCGGATGCGTGCGGGGCTCGGGCCTCGCGAGCAGCGAGTCACGCGACTCGCTGCGGGGCTGCTGCGAGCAGCTCCCGGGGATGCCTCGCGCATCCCAGCGATCGTCCGTAGACGATCGCGAGCCCCTCGCGGGGGCTCGGCTGGCGCACGCGGCCTTCGGGCCTCGCTGGGCGTTCGGTCGGGCCCCGGCTCGTGAGGTGGTTCGCGTTCGTGATTTCCGACTCGCGGGGGACTTCGGCTGGGGGCGGGCTGCGTGTCTTCGGGCGCGTAGTCTCCAAAGGTCGGACTCCTGCGGATGAGTCGGTGTTCGTAATCTCCGGCGATCTAGGGGTTTTGATCGGGTTATCGGTTCCGCATTTTTTTTGATAGCCCGGGACATCGAATCCCAGCAACTGGTATCAGAGCGTTTGGTTTCGTGTTCATGTATATATTCGATTATTGTTCTACCTTGCAGGATTTCCGGCTATCATGGTTGATTTAATAATTGCTTTATTAATTATCATGATTATTAAACTCTCGGACATGTCGAGATTCGTTTTTGTGTGGTTGAATGTTTGTAATAGTAAAAATTCGGGGGTTGACCGAATTTAGGATTTATTATTACGTTCTTTATTTTCCGGAAAATGTATAGGGTCGATTTCATGTATAGAATCGATACCGGAATTGTAATTTAGATTATTGTAATTTATTTTACGTTGGTTCGATGATGAGACGATCGCCGGAAGACGAAGACGTGTGACGAAGACAAAGGGGACGAAAAACCGGGGAGTCGATCAACCCCATGATCGACCCCATGACCGAAGCCATGGGGAGGGGTCGATCGCCCCTCGGCTGGGGCTGCCGCCGGCGGTGGTGGCCGGCCAGCTGGGGTGGCGGCGGCGGTTCGCTCCTCCGTGGTGGTGGCGGTTGAAGATGGTATGGGGATCTCCCAACCCATGCCACTTCTACCAAGATATTGCTTTCCTAATTAATTCGGATTTTTCCTATTTGAGTGTTCTCCTTTTGGAAACTCTCATGGATTAGGAAAAGAATTAATTGGAATTAATTTTATTCCTATTGATTTATTTCCTTTATGGAAATATTCATGGATTAGGAATTTAATTAATTTAGTACTAATTTATTTCCTATTTGATTATTCCTATCATTGGGAATCTTTCATTAGATGGAAATTAATTAATAAATGGATAGTAGTAGTCCTAATTTATTTTATTTCCTTGTTCTATTATAGATATCTTCTAGAATATTCCAAGTTCTACTTGGATAGATTATTCTAGAGATTTAATAGAATTAGATAGGAAAATAAATAAATAAAAATATTAATAATATTTAATTTTATTTTTGATATATTCAATTGACTTAATTTTCGAATTAAGTAACTTTTGGATTAATTGAAAATAAATAGATTTAAATATTGGAGATTAATATTCTCGTCACATGGAGCATTCAAGAAACGAAGACTGAAGACTAGAAGATGCATATGAAGATAAAGCCATGATAGTCGGGAAAAATAATTTCTCTAGCATTATTTTGACTATGTGATCTATGTGCTTTATTGTTTACATGCATGCTATATGTGTTTACTTTATGCACTAGATAGCGTATCCCTTTGTCGTAAAAAGCTAAGTGGGAGAGGGGATGGAAACATTCCCATGGTCTCCATCACTGTTCTCTTGGTGACTTTTATGGACTTTCGAAGTTCATATAGACAAGTCATTGGAGGAGAATTCTTGTAATTCCTCTTACAAGAAACATTGATCAAGTTTATCAAACAATGCCTAATTTGTCTTTCTGAAACTGACTTCAAGTCGACTCATTCTCACCCCGGGGAGTGGAATGGAGCCAGAGCCACTTGGTCATGTGGATGACACAAATTAGAGACCTTCGTACCATTCTTTGATAGGTGGGTCGATTGTCTGCTCGGCTCCCTCATTTATGAGAGATAGGGTCGCTCGCATGGTGAATCACTGGTTAGAAACTTCGAGTTTCACTTATGATCCTCCGAGTCTTGATCTACGATATCGAATGGATCTTGTAATTGGGAGTCAATTATAAAAATCTCTTGGTGTAGTAAACGTCCACACCACGTGGCTTGCTATGCTAACGGATTTTGGATTAATTGATGTAGACAGTTATAAGTGATTGTGAAGAGTTGTGAAATCGTCGTAAACGTCCACACCACGTGGCTTGCGGTGACGTAGCAATTCCAAGCGATGTACTTTAGTGCTGAGTGATGGTTTACACTTAGATACGCGTTATAGTATTCTTCCCCACGAAGTTACGCTATAATCGATGTATGGCCAAAGAAAATCTAATTGCTAAATCATTTGGGTGGGTAAACGTCCACACCACGTGGCTTGCCTTACCTGATGGGATTTTAGATGCGATTAGTAATTTAATGATATTATTTGAGGGAGATAATATCGGATATTAAATTGATTGTTTGTTTACATGTGCTTATAGGTTTAGAGAATAGCTATGAATCCACTTTCTGTGATACTCAAGGAACATAAACTCACTGGTCCCAATTACATTGATTGGAAGAGAAATTTGGACATTGTCCTGACTGCTGAAGAGTACAAGTTTGTACTCTATGAGCAATGCCCTGCTGAGCCCACGGCTGCCTCAACTGATGAGGAAAAGGCAACATATCGGAAGTGGAAAAAGGCTGATGAAATGGCTAGGTGCTATATTTTGGCTTCTATGTCAAATGTACTCCAAACCCAACATGAGCCGATGGACACTGCCCGGGATATGATGACTAACCTCAAGGAGATGTTTGGGGAGCAGGATCGTGCGGCAAGGCAAGAAGCCATGAGAGTCCTCATGTCGACTACTCAGTCTGAAGGAACGCCCGTTGGGGAGCACGTTCTCAAGATGATGAGTTTGTTGAATGAACTTGAGGTCCTAGGAGCTTCCATTGATGATGAGACGCAAGTCGACATCATACTCCAGTCTCTGACCCCTAAGTTTGAGCAGTTTCGTATGAGCTATAATATGGGTAAACTATCTTATACTCTTGCGCAACTCCTGACTGAACTGAAGGCGGCAGAGGGGATCTACAAGAAGGGCAAGTCTCAAGCGCCTGTGGCTACCAAGTCCAAAAGCTTGAAAGCTATTGGAGGTAGGGGCAAGAAAAGGAAGCAAGCCATGAAACCCAGTGGTGCCAAGAGGAATGGACCACGAGTGGGGGCTAGTAAGCCAAGGGGCAAGTGCTTCCGATGCAACAAGTCTGGACACTGGAAGTCTGAATGTCCTCTCAGAGGTACGAATTTTTCTTTAGTCGTAAAAACATAGTCAGCGGTGTTATCTACCAGAATTCTGGTGTGTAGATATGGAACCACTGACGGTATGTGCATTATTTTAAATGCAGGGGTTCCAGAAAACTCGGCGACTTAGAGAAGAAGAGTTCGAGTCTACATGGGCGAAGCTGTTGGGGTAGCAGCGGTTGCAGTGGAAGACATTTATCTGTTTTAGGATTTCATTTTAAGTTATTGCTTTATGTACCCCTTATTTTGAAGAAGAACTTTTGTTCTGGTTTTCTTTATTATTAATGGATATTTTATTTCTTTAATCATTTGATGGTTTGGATAAGAAATAATGGTGATATCTATTCTGGTACATTAGATAGCGATACATGAATGATGGATCCTTAGTCTACCACGATGCAACAAAACCGTTATGTATAACTTGTTTTACTTATTAGATGTATTTCTCTTATCAATCATTATACTTGTGAATTCTTGAACTTGGTAGTATCTATTCAAAAGGGATTCAAAAGGTCGAAATTGATTTGATCAATTATAGTTGGAGGAATGGACCTCCCGACCTAAGAATCGATCTTGAAAGATGATACAACTGAGTTAACCTTTCTGGATAAAGGAAGGAATTCGGACAAGTATTGAAAATGATTTATGATTGATGCCGTGACATGTGTAATTAGAGAGGTACGAGTCGTTCGTTCAAGAATACTCGAAGATGGATTAGAATACTTGATGTGCCATAAAAGCGGAGTGTTTTCAACACAAAGCCATTATGGGGAACCTTCAAAGTATATCCATTGGAAGCCTGCGACTTGTTCGCGGAGGCTATCACCTATCTAAATAACACATAGCATAAATCAAAGGTTGAGATTAAGTCTCAAACGACTACACCATACACTGATGTGTGGACATGGTGTGTCAGAAATAAGAGATGGGATTCTAACAGTAAAAGAACAAGTTTGTTCGGAACTACCTGTGTTCTATGGATATTTCTGGATACAACGGCACATTCAATGTGGTTGTAGAATATCCTAGAAGAACAAGTAATTGTAAGTTCAATAGTACTGCGAACCAGATGGGTGTCCTCACCCGGTTCTTAGAGGAAAACTATTAGATGAACTACAATGCCCTAACTGACAAAGTACTTTAAAATGAGGAAAGGGAAAGACTGAGAACCAGCCTGACCGAGTAGTAGTACACCACTAACTGCACCTGATGTTGTTACTGTTATACACCGGAACGCCATTGCAGTGGGAGGTTGTTAAGCAACCAGAGATGTTCATAAGACTGGAGGAGTTTTGAACTCTGGATCTAGTATACATGAAATCGATCCCTAGTTCTGCATAGGAATTTGCGAATTGATGAGATAGTCCATTCTATGGATTCATCAAAAGGCAAGGAGAGGTGTGTTAGAGACGTAATGGAAACAAGGGTGGTGTTTCTCGGAATTTTGTGTAGATAACACTTCATCGTTGGCAACAATGTAAAAGTGTTGTCAGACATAAAATAGAGGTTGTCTAAATAAATCGAGATATAAGATTAAGATGAAATTGGATCATGTTCTTAGAAATCTTTCGATCTCTAGATAAGAACACTTGTACTTCTCTTAAAATATCTTATACGATTATGGTTTGTTTTAAACATGCACAATTCTGAGAAAGGTTATTGCCTTTAGGGGACAGAGTACATCTATCTAAAGGTATGTGTTTCGAACGCATAAAGGAGATAGATATAAACAAAGCAGTTTCCTACACTTCGAGTGTAGAGAGCTTTGTAGATGCAACGTTGAAAAACAAGAACCTGATATCAACTATGCGGTTAGCGTAGTGGGAGGATATCAAAGTAATCTGGATAAGAAATATTCGAATGCTGTAAAGTACTTGGAAGTACTGGATTACTGGCAAAACGAAATCTTCTTGGATTACAGTTTCTCAGATCCAAAATCAGAGAATGACCAGTGTAAGTCGATATCAGGCTATGTGTTCACTTTTAGAAGAGGTGGAACCTAGGGATGAAAGAGTGATAAGTGTGATACTTCTCGGACTCTATCATAAACCGAATAGCAGCCTCAGAGGCAGCGGAAGTTTTGGTTAGGTTCCGGAATGACCTCTGAACTTGGATATGACTCTTGGTTCACCAAAGGCTATGTACATAGCGGTGCATGGAGAACTGGAAGAAGTCATAAGTTCAAAAATGTGATGATAACACATAGAGCCAGTACCACCTGATTCGAGTCATCGTCTAGGGAGACGACGCAGTAGTCACCAAGATAACTTCAGAGCGGCAACCTAGATTGCTCATTCACATAATACTTCTGGGAAGTATAACTTAAGCACGTGATGAGTATGGGAGTCGGGAGTTTGGAGGAAATGACTAGACCTTAGTACAAGTGGGAGATTGTTGGAGTTGTGTACTTAATGTCTAGATTTAAGTATCGGTAAACTCACGGTTATAGCATTTTACCTATTTAATTAATAAACAATTATTTGCATTTAATTATTATTAATTAATTATGCAAAAATATAGTCCTGGATTTTATACGTTGTAGTTAGTATGGTGTGCGTGGGCGCACAGAAGATCATACTATCGGTTACTCGTATTTAATCGAACAGTTGCTCACGACCTAGATGGACACGGACCAATCCATCGGTATAGTCGTTGTGTGAGAGAGAAAATAATTTATTTTAATTATTTTATCACACTTGTACACTTGGTGTATTGGGCGGATCGCTTGAGATTTATTGATTAGGATTGCCTTGGATAATCAATTTAAATCTCAGAGTATTTTATTCTTAATCCCTGAAATTATTGCGGGTGTGTATATTTAATATTAGAGACTTTGATTTTCCAAAGGAATTAACCGATTTAATTATTGGGTTAATTACCGGTAAAATTGGGTCGCTATATTTTATATACGACATGCCGTGAATACTTGACAGGAAAGTGTATCCCGGAAGGGTTGATAATATCCCCGAGATGAGTTCATAAGGAATTATTGTGTAAACCTCATGAGTGGATTCGTTCCGCACAATAATAAAGGTTGAACGGTACTAGTCTCGGATATAAGATATGAATATTATTTATTGAGCAATAAATAAATTTATACATGGATATTTAAATCTTAAATACACGGAATAAATAATACTAATCGGAGAAATATTATTTGATATAATATGGATTAATATTGGGAGTGCAATTTTATTTATATAGTGGAAAATAAATAAAATTTAATATTGATAAGGATTAATGGATTTGGGTTGGACCCAATTTAATCTTCAATATTAAGAAGCCCAATATTTAATCTCCTTATGATCCCCTACGTAGCCTATATAAGCACTACATGGTCTTCACTTTTCACAACACAAAATAATTGACCTACGCCAATCATAAAGTCTTGGAGAGTGAAGGAGATCCATAGGAGTTCGATAGATCGTCGCCCACACGACGTTCGGACGAGGTGCGAGGAATACGTAGGAAGATCGCAAGGTCGTTTGATTTCGTTTCTCCGTACAACGAATCGAGGTAATAATCATAAACCCCCTTCATGATTATTTGTGCGTATTAATTGTAATATATACATGAACGCACGATCCGGGAAAACGACAAACCTCGGGGATGAGGATTCGAGATCCCCGGCGAGGATCGAAGGAGGCGGTCGAACCCTAGGGTTCGGACCGCCGCGACGCGCGACGAGAGGGGCGCACGATCGAACCTAGGGTTCGATCGTCGGGGATCCGCCGTGGGCTGGTGCCACGGCGGGAGGATCCGCCGGCCACCCTCGTCGGAGGCGTGTGGCGCGAGGAACCCTCGGCTGGAGCCGAGGGGTGCGATCGATCCTCGGATCGATCGCGGGTAAGCTGCGGGGTCACCCGCAGCGACCCCGTACGTGCTGCGGGTTCGCCCGCAGCGGATGCGTGCGGGGCTCGGGCCTCGCGAGCAGCGAGTCACGCGACTCGCTGCGGGGCTGCTGCGAGCAGCTCCCGGGGATGCCTCGCGCATCCCAGCGATCGTCCGTAGACGATCGCGAGCCCCTCGCGGGGGCTCGGCTGGCGCACGCGGCCTTCGGGCCTCGCTGGGCGTTCGGTCGGGCCCCGGCTCGTGTGGTGGTTCGCGTTCGTGGTTTCCGACTCGCGGGGGACTTCGGCTGGGGGCGGGCTGCGTGTCTTCGGGCGCGTAGTCTCCAAAGGTCGGACTCCTGCGGATGAGTCGGTGTTCGTAATCTCCGGCGATCTAGGGGTTTTGATCGGGTTATCGGTTCCGCATTTTTTTTGATAGCCCGGGACATCGAATCCCAGCACTTTTAACAGCGGCCTATACATTGAATAGGACACCGTCAATAGCTGTTGATAAGACACCATACGAGGTATGGAAAGGGAAGGTCCCTAACTTGTCTTATATCAAGGTTTGGGTATGTGAAGCTTATGTGAAGAGAAATATCTCTACAAAGCTGGAACCCAAATCGGATAAATGTTTCTTTGTGGGTTATCCAAAAGAAACACGAGGGTACCACTTTTACAACCAATTTGAGAACAAAGTCTTTGTTGCTCGAGATGGTGTATTTCTTGAAAAGGAATATCTTTCCAAGAAAGTAAGTGGGAGCTCAGTTGAATTGAACGAAGTTCAAGAAAACTTAAACGAGGTTCAAGAAGATCAAAATGAGATGGACACTCAAGACCAAGTCGAGAGTACTCCAGTGGTTTTGGAAACCACACCTAACCCTCGAAGGTCCGGAAGGATTAGATCTCAACATGACAGATACTTAGGTATTCAGACAAACGAGAACTATGAAGTCTTGCTTTTAGAAAGCAATGAACCTTCGACCTATATCCAAGCTATGACGAGTCCAGATTCTGAGAAATGGCAGAGTGCCATGAAATCCGAAATGGAATCAATGTCTGAAAATCATGTTTGGAACTTGGTCGATTTGCCTAAAGGGGCTAGGCCCATTGGATGCAAATGAATTTACAAAATAAAAACAGACATGAATGGAAAACCTAGTGTTTTCAAAACAAGGTTGGTGGCAAAAGGATATAAACAAATTCACGGGGTGGATTATGATGAAACCTTTTCACCAGTTGCTATGATTAAATCCATTCAGATTCTCTTAGCCATTGCTGCTCATTATGATTATGAGATATGACAAATGGACGTTAAAACCGCCTTCTTGAATGGGATTCTAGTCGAGAATGTGTTTATGACACAACCAGAGGGTTTTATCGATCCTAATCAGGCTGAGAGAGTATGCAAGCTTAATAGATTAATTTATGGATTAAAGCAAGCATCTCAGAGCTGGAATCTTCGGTTCGATGAATCCATACAAGAGTTTGGATTTCAAAAGAACATGGAAGACTCTTGTGTTTACAAGAAAGTCAGTGGGAGTTACGTTGTATTCATTGTGTTGTATGTCGATGACATACTCCTTATTGGAAACAATATTCCTATGCTTAATTCTGTTAAAGAATGGCTGGGAAGATGATTTTCAATGAAGGATCTTGGAGAAGCACAGTACATATTGGGCATCAAGATCTGTCGGAACAGATCGCAAAGGATGCTTGGACTTAGTCAAGCAACCTAAATTGATAAGGTGCTTGACAGGTTCAGAATGAAAGACGCCAAGAAGGGTCTCATTCCAATGACTCATGGTACATCTCTGAGCAAAGGCAGTGCCCTTCGGGACCTGATGAGCAAATGATAATGGCAAATATTCCTTATGCTTCGGCAATAGGGTCTATAATGTACGCCATGATATGTACACAACCGGATGTATCGTATGCTTTGAGCATGACGAGTCGATTTCAAGGAAACCCAGGTGAGGCGTATTGGACTGCGGCCAAGAATATTCTTAAGTACCTTAGAAGGACTAAAGAGTATTTTCTTGTCTTTGGAGGACAAGAAGAGTTGGTTATGACAGACTATACGGATGCAAGCTTCCAAACAAACAAGGATGATCTCCGGTCTCAGTCCGGTTTTGTCTTTTGTTTGAATGGAGGTGCGGTGACCTGGAAGAGTTCCAAGCAACCCACCATAGCTGATTCTACTACAGAGGTTGAGTACATTGTTGCATCTGAAGCAGCAAAGGAGGCCGTTTGGATAAGAAAGTTCTTAGATGAGCTTGGTGTCATAGCTAGTTCGGCCCATCCGATATCTCTCTATTGTGATAATAGTGGAGCTATCGCGCAAGCCAAGGAGCCTAGGGAGCATTACAAATCCAAACATGTGCTCACGAAGTTCCACATTCTCAAGGAGATAGTTAGTCGTGGAGACATCGAGATAAATAAAGTTGCAACTGATGATAATGTTGGAGACCCGTTAACTAAACCACTCCAGCAGTCAAAGCATGATGCTCATACGACTGCAATAGGGATACGATATCTTAGAGATGGATTGTGATTCCTATTATTGTATTGTCTACTTTTGGAGTTTATGTAAACATTCACGTATCTTTTATGATATTCAATAATTTCTTCATATAATTGTGGTTTAAATTGTATGAATTGTTCAAATGATTAAATTATATTAATTGGGTTATGAGGTCGATTTACCACCTAATGAAGTCCCAATTGTTGAACTAATATAATTAAGTCATAAATTGTTCCTAGTTCGTATCATCGAGTACGGACAAACTGACGATACAAAGAACTAGATTGTAATGTGTACTATAGCGCCGCTTCATGGGCTAGTGATGTGGGACATCAAGTACAATTACATAGATATTAAATGGGAGCTAATGATCGAGCAGACCCGACTCAAATAGTATTTAAGATTTCGAGTCATAATACTATTTCATTGACTGTCGAGCAATTTCCTCTAACCTGAGTAGTCCCGAGTGATTCCATTGTGAAATGGTGTACTTTGATACAAGTAAACGCCTTTCGTAAAAGGAGGTTATAAAACTTGTTATTGGGTATATCAGGAAGCAAGTGAGAGAGCTTGGACTGACAAGATGGGATTGTCCTCCATTTTATAATGAGATACATGTCTTACCGGCCACTTGGAGAGTCGAGACTGTGGAAAATACGTGGCCACGTCCAGATTCTTATCATAGTGATAAATCTGGTTTTACAGTCTGTCTCAAAGTCCAAGAAAGGTTTGAACCGATTGAGGATAACTCGAGTCTTGCCTCAAGTTCAAACTTAGACATAAAGAGACAACAGGAAGTTGGCAGTGTTTGAAATCGATATCCCGGGTTATCAAAAATTGCGGAAACCGACAACCCGACCGAAATCCCTTCGCCGGAAATATGATCGCGAACACCGAACGAGCCGGAGCATGACCAAGGCATCACCGCGGGCAAACCCGCGGCTAAACCCTAGCCACGCCCCCGCCGGGGCTCGCGATCGCCGTGCATGGCGATCGCATGGGGATGCGGGGTGCATGCCCACGGGGCTGTGCGGAGCAGCCCCCCGGCGGTGAGTCCGGCGACTCACCGCCACCGCCAGGAGGGGCGGTCAGCCCGGCTGACCACCGCGGCTCCAGCCGCGGTTTACCCCCGGCGATCGATCTCGCGATCGATCGCCCACCCCGGCCCAGCCGGGGTGCCCTCTTGCGCACGCCGCCGATGAGGCGTCGGGGATCCGCCACGGCACCAGCCCGTGGCATCCCCAGCGATCGACCCTAGGTCGATCGCATGCCCCGGCGTCCAGCCGGGGCTTTCTTTTGCGCATGCACGCCGGCGGTCAAACCCTAGGGTTCGGCCGCCACCCTCGATCCCATCGAGGGCTCTTTGATCTTCGCCGGGGATCTCGAATCCCCGTCCCCGAAGTTCGTCGTTTTCCCGGATCGTGCGTTCATGTATGTATCACAATATAATTCACATAAAATCATGGAAGAGGGTTTATGATTTTACCTTTGATTCGTTGTGCGGAGAAACGAAATCAAGTTGAAGACCCTTGGATCTTCCCACGTATTCCTTGCACTAGCTTGAACGTCGGGTGGGCGACGATCCTCCAAGCTTATGGATCTCCTTCAACTCTCTAGAACTATCAACTATTGATATTCTTGTCTTGTTCTATTGTGAAGGCCATGTAGTGCTTTTATAGGCTACGTAGGGGATCTAAAGGAGGTGGAATATTGGGCTTCCAATATTAATGATTAAATTGAGCCCAAGCCCAAATCTATTAATCCCATTAATATTAATTAATTTATTTTCCACTATATAAATTAATTGCACTCCCAATATTAAATCATATTATATCAAATAATATTTCTCCGGTTAGTATTATTTATTCCGTGTATTTAAGATTTAAATATCCATGAATAAAATTAATTTATTGCTAATTAATTTATTCATCTCTTATATCCGAGAATAGTACCATTCAACCTTAAATATTATGCGGAATAAATCGACCTGCAGGGTTTACATAATAATTCCTTATGAACTCATCTCGGGGATATTATCAACCCTTCCGGGATACACTTTCCCGTCAAGTATTCACGGCATGCCATATATAAAATATAGTGACCCAACTTAACCGGTAGTTAACCCAATAATTAAATCGGTTAATTCCTTTGGAAAATCAAAGTCACTTATATTAAATATACACACCCGCAATAGTATCGGGGATTAAGAATAAAATACTCTGAGACTTAAATCAATTATCAACGGCAATCCTAATTGATAAATCTCAAGCGATCCGCCCAATACACCAAGTGTACAAGTGTGATAAAATAATTAAGACAAATTATTTTCTCTCTCACACAACGACTATACCGATGGATTGGTCCGTGTCCATCTAGGTCGTGAGCAACCGTTCGATTAAATACGAGTAACCGATAGTATGATCTTCTGTGTGACGTCGCACACCATACTAACTACAACGTATAGAATCCAGGACTATATTTTGCATATATTTAATTAACAATAATTAAACGCAAATAATTGTTCATTAATTAAATAGATTAAATGCTATGACCGGGAGTTTACCGATACTTAAATCTAGACATTAAGTACACAACTCCAACAGGCAGCACACTGGCTCTGAAGGCCAAGTGGGAGATTGTTGGGATATGTACTTCGATCCTACGTGTGCAATCGATAAAGTCATAAGGTCGTCTATGGGTGATTAAATAATTATTAGATAATATTAATTGCTAGGAGCAATATAATATTGATCGATAATTATACCTACAGGGTCACACACGAGCCGGAAATACGAGCTATAAGTGTTTGCTAAAATGAGTCGATTTGGAATCGACATATATATAAACAAGGTTTATATTCGATGTGATTTACGTACATGCATGGGATGCATGGCTTGCATGGAATACATGTCACATGGTGTGACATGGCATGCCACGCAAGCGAATGGGACCACATCAAATGCAATGTGGCATGAGGATGTGGACATGACCATTCAACTTCACCATTAACACACCTTAATGTGTGATAATGATTCTACATCAATATCACCATTATGGGGGGGGGGGGGGGGGGGGGGGTTACTTGGTGTTATTTCAAGGTTTAATAGGTGAGAAAATGCTGATTTTCTCACCACAATATTCAGCTACGAAAATCACACAAAATAGAGAGAAAAAAGTTCTTGTAGAACCACTTCAATCAATCAAGCAAGCAAGTTCATTTTCGGGGTTCGTGTGCAACACGTAGAGGCCGGGCCATTTGTGCGGCTTCAACATCCGGACGATACAAAGGCGTGACGAGGTCATTCCAAAGGTGAACATTTTGAGGCTGATCCATTTGAGGTGGTTCAATCGACTCAACACCACCTCAACGACATCAACGAATCACTTCGTCACCAAAAGTAAGATCTCGTTGATATCTCTCTCTATATATATATATTTGATGTATATATATATAAATATATGTGTGTCTATACATATTTGTGTGCACTAAGATCATGGCATAGTAGATCTATTGCTTTACACGCTTCCGCACACACGATATATCGATCGGATCGGTATATCGTAACCAACATGCGGAAAACTCAAATTCTTGAGAAATTACCAAAATGCCCCTATGCTCGTTTTTGTTGAAATTTCACCCGGAGTTGAATTTTTTTTTGTTCTTTGCCATTATTGTGTGTTTATTGTGGTCTTTGTTTGTGAAATCTTTTACATACAACACAGTGTACACATTCCTCTAAAATTATTAGTCACATTTTCCGAAAGTTTTTCCATGTAATAGTGTATGTCTTACTATGAGACGATGTAATACAGTTTTGCTTGTTACAAGCTAATTCTAATAGTGGACCAATAACATTTGGTGCCACTGTTGGAAATCGACTACCCGGGACATGTCCGTTCGACTACTCGAACATCCGGACAAGCCCAGTCGACCCCCGGCGTACCCACTGTACTTAACACGAAGCCCTAGACCCGAAACACGCCCAGCCATTGCACCGAAAATGCAACCGCGCGAAAATGGGGCATTCTGCCCTGTCTGTCGGCCGACGCCAAAAGGCTGTCGCCCGACAGGGCAAATGTCGGCCGACATTAAAATACTCATGAAACAATGTCGGCCGATATCGTCGCGATTCCAGCAGCGGGTTTCGCCCGTTTCGGCTGTTCCGACGAGATTTTCTCGATCCGACTGCCACGCCGGAGGTCAGAGACCTCCCAGCAGTCCGAGAACATCAAATACAAGCCAAATAAACCAATCTTTGGTTCGTTGTATAATTACGTACGAGATCGAATCGAAACAATGCGGAAATAGGGTTTCGATTCCATACCTTTGTCGCGTGATTCGGAGAAGCCGAATTGACAGAGACCTCGAGTCTTCTAGCGTGTATCCTAGCCCTCTTGCTCCAGCCGATGTGTGGGCATCGATCCGCTTGGAGTTTCTCTTCTTTTTCTCTCTCAAACTTACGCTACAATATATTTTTCTCTGTCTCAGAAATATAATTGCGCTAGCAATTTATTTCTACAGAAAATAATAACAGCGCTAATCTATTTATTTTCACAGAAAAAAATAATTGCGTTAACAAATTATTTTTTCTCCGCAAAAATAAAATATCGGCGTTCTGTAGGTTTAGAGAAGAGAGATGAGGGATTTATATAGGCCACACTAGGGACCCATAGGCAATTAATTAATTAGGCTTAAATTGCAATTAATTAGGCTTAATTGGACCCATAGGCAATTTAATTAACTTGGTGTCCCAAAAGGAAAACCTTAATTAAATTCCACAATTTTATTTATAATTAATTCCACTATAAAATTATAAATGATTTTAAAATTAATTAATTCAAATTATTCCGTCAATAATTTTCCCGCCGTATTACATATGTGATATTTCCCCGTGTTTAAGATATCGCATGTCCACGAATTATTTTTAATTACTAATAATTAAATTAATTCATTTCTTATTATCCGAGACTAGTACCACTCATCCTTATTATCATGTGGAGTAAATCCACCTGCAGGGTTTACATGATAAACTTCATGAGCTCATCTCGGGGACATCATCAACCCAATAAATGGGATACGGTTTCCTGTCTATAATCTATAGCATGCCGTGTGTACAACACCGATTCCCAATCTACCGAGAATATTGACTAATCAATTAGTCTCACTCATTGGCACATCAAAGAACCGAGCATTGGACACACGCACCTATAATTATATAGGGATTAAGAACTCACATATCCGTAATATCTGAGGTCTAGTTCGATTGCTCCGATTAGTATAAATCGAACGCCCTCCCGTGGTCCTGCTCAATACACTAAGTGTACGAGTGTAACATGATAGTCAAGACCGACTATCTACCAGTCACACTACGACGTACCGATGGATTGTCCCTGTCCATCTAAGTCGTGAGCTACTGTTCGATAGTATACGAGTAACCGACAGTATGATCTTCCGCGTGTCTCCTCACGCCATACTGTCTACAACGTATACACCAAGGACTATTGCATTAAATGCAATCATGTTTGAATCATATCTCGAATTAAGGTATAGATAAGGAGTTCCGTATTTGCACTAAACTAGACATTTAGAATACAACTCCATCAGCCACTTCTTACAAGTGATTTCTAGGTACATATTTTAGCAAATTGGTTGTCGTTGTTTCTGAAATACCGCTGAAAACAACGATCATTCTAGCTTAATTCCCTTTTTTACAGCAGTGTTGCTTGATTCTGAATGAAAAAGAGAATGCATGTAATATCATCAGAGCTTCCACGCGTAATCTAAGGCTTATGAAGAGCATAAAAACACGAAATGATCATAGGAGGAAATCTTACTTCATTGACTTAATTCTTCAAGTTTGATTCCAGACAATCTAGCAAGTTCAGAGAACTGCTTCTCTCCGGTCAAAACCTGCAGTATGAATTACCTTAGAAAATAAGGACTCACAGAACAACTGTTGTTGGGATTTTTTTTGTGTTAGACATTTGGGATTTACTAATAATCCAATTACTACAAAGGCAGCTTGCCAAGCCCAGTGAGTGTGCAACCCATTTCATTATACAGGCCCAACCCTTGTGTGTTTCTTTCTCAGCCCATTTAATTGTTTGTGATACAATTAAATTGTTGACCCTGTTGACTCCATCTGATCCCTTGATCTTTGATGCCGTTGGCTGAGATGTGATCTGGGCCCTTCACTCCCTTGGATATAATGAACCCTGTGTTGGAGTTGTGTACTTAGTGTCTAGATTTAAGTAACGGTAAACTCCCGATCATAGCATTTAATCTATTAAATTAACAAACAATTGTTTTGCGTTTAATTATTATTAATTAAATATATGCAAATAATAGTCCTGGATTTTATACGTTGTAGTTAGTATGGTGCAAGCATGGGCGCACAGAAGATCATACTATCGGTTACTCGTATTTAATCAAACAGTTGCTCACGACCTAGATGGAAACGGACCAATCCATCGGTATAGTCGTTGTGTGAGAGAGAAAATAATTTATCTTAATTATTTTATCACACTTGTACACTTGGTGTATTGAGCGGATCGTTGAGATTCATCGATTAGGATTGCCGGCGATAATCGATTCGAGTCTCAGTGTATTTTATTCTTAATCCCCGATATTATTGCGGGTGTGTATATTTAATATAAGTAACTTTGATTTACCAAAGGAATTAACCGATTTAATTATTGGGTTAATTTCCGGTTAAGTTGGGTCACTATATTTCATATATGACATGCCGTGAATAATTGACCGGACAGTGTATCCCGTAAGGGTTGATAATATCCCCGAGATGAGTTCATAAGGAATTATTGTGTAAACCTCATGAGTGGATTCGTTCCGCACAATAATTAAGGTTGAATGGTACTAGTCTCGGATTAAAGAGATGAATAAATTAATTAACAATAAATTAATTTTATTCATGGATATTTAAATCTTAAATACACGGAATAAATAATACTACCGGAGAAATATTATTTGATATAATATGGTTTAATATTGGGAGTGCAATTAATTTATATAGTGGAAAATAAATTAATTAATATTGATAAGGATTAATGGACTTGGGCAGTGGGCTCAATTTAATCTTCAATATTGGAAGCCCAATATTCCACCTCCTTTAGATCCCCTACGTAGCCTATAAAAGCACTACATGGCCTTCATAAATCATAAGACAAGATTATCATACTTGATATTCTAGAGAGTTGAAGGAGATCCATAGGAGTTCGATAGATCGTCGCCCACCTGACGTTCGAACGAAGTGCAAGGAATACGTGGGAAGATTCAAAGGTCTTCAACTTGATTTCGTTTCTCCGCACAACGAATCAAAGGTACAATCATAAACTCCTTCGTGTGATTTTATGTGAATTATATTGTGATACGTACATGAACACAAGATCCGGAAAAACGTCGAACTTCGGGGACGGGGATTCGAGATCCCCGGCGAACGTTCGAAGGACCCTCGGCTGGGAGCCGAGGGGTGCGATCGAGCCCTAGGGGCGTCGATCGCGGGGCCCACACGAGGACGCCCCGGCTGGAGCCGGGGCATGCGATCGACCGCGTGGTCGATCGCCGGGCGAGCCGCGGCTGGGCCGCGGCTTGTGCGCTGGGCGCACCGCCCTCCTCGGCGGTGGCGGTGAATCGCCGGACTCACCGCCGGGGGCTGTTCGGAACAGCCCCACGGGGATGCGCGTGCATCCCCGGCGATCGCTAGGGTTAGCGATCGCGAGCCCCGTGCGGGGGCTCGGCTGGGCGCGCGGGTTCGCCCGTGCGGTGCTCGGTCGAGCTCCGGCTCGTACGGTGGTTCGCGGTTTCATCTCCGGCGACGAGATTTCGGTCGGGGTTATCGGTTCCGCAATTTTGATACCCCGGGACCTCGAATCCCAGCAATTGGTATCAGAGCGTTTGGTTTCGTGTTCATGTATGTATTCAATTGTGTTCTACCTTGCAGGGATTCCGACTATCATGGTTTAATTAATTGTTAATTATTCGTTTAATTAATTGCTATTTAATTTACCATGATTGTTCGTTTATTAAACTCTCGGACATGTCGAGATTCGTTTTGTGTGGATGAATGCTTGTAATAGTAAAAATTCGGGGGTTGACCGAATTTAGATTTATTATTATTGTTCTATGTTTTCCGGAAAGTGTATAGGGTCGATTTCATGTATAGAATCGATACCGGAATTGTAAATTTATTTCTTGTAATTTATTTACGTTGGATCGATGCCGAGACGACCGCCGGAGAACGCGTGTGACGAAGAAGACGAAGAGGACGAAGGACCGGGGATCGATCAAACCCCTTGATCGACCCCAATCGATCGCCCCAAGGGAAGGGGGCGTCGCGCCCCTTTGGCCGTGGGCTGTCGCCGGCGACGGTGGCGGCTGGCCGGCTGGAGTGGCGGCGGCGGGTGCTCCCTCCCGGTGGTCGGCCGATGGTGGCGGGGTGGTGCGGGAATCCCCATCCCGTGCTACTCCTACCAAAGATTTACTTTCCTAATTGATTCGGTTTTCCTATTTGAGTTTTTCCTATTTTTGGGAATTCTCATGGATTAGGAAAAGAATTAATTGGAATTAATTTTATTCCTTATTCTATTATGAAAGTCTTCTAGAGTATTCCGAGTTCTACTTGGAATAGGATCCTAGAGATTTAATAGAATTAGAAAGGAATAATAGTTAATTTAGGATTGATTTATTTCCTAATTGATTATTCCTATTTTATGGGAATTTTCATAGTAATGGAAATTAATTAATCTTGGAAAGTAGAAGAGTCCTAATTTATTTTATTTTCTTATTCTATTATAGAAGTCTTCTAGAATATTTCAAGTTAGACTTGGATAGATTATTCTAGAGATTTAATAGAATTAGATAGGAAAATAAATAAATAAAAATATTAATAATATTTAATTTTATTTTTGATATATTCGATTGACTTAATTTTCGAATTGAGTATCTTTTGGATTTATTGAAAATAAATAGATTTAAATATTGGGATTAATATTCTCGTCACATGGAGCATTCAAGAACGAAGACTGAAGACTAGAAGAAGCATACGGAGATGGAATAAAGCCATGATAGTCGGAAAATAATTTTTTCTAGCATTATTTTGACTATGTGCTATGTGCTTTATTACTTGTATGCATGCTTATGTGTTTAATTATGCATTAGATAGCGTATCCCTTTGTTATAAAAAGCTAAGTGGGAGAGGGGATGGAAACATTCCCATGGTCTCCATTACTGTTCTCTTGGTGACTCTTATGGACTTTTGAAGTTCGTATAGATGTGTCATTGTAGGAGAATTCTTGTAATTCTTTTTACAAGAAACATTGATTAAGTTTATCAAACAATGCCTAATTTGTCTTTCTGAAACTGACTTCAAGTCGACTCATTCTCACCCCGGGGAGTGGAATGGAGCCAGAGCCACTTGGTCATGTGGATGACACAAATTAGAGACATTCGTACCATCCTTTTAAGGTGGATCGATTGTCTGCTCGGCTCCCTCATCTAATGAGAGATAGGGTTGTTCGCATGGTGAATCACTGGTTAGAAACTTCGAGTTTCACTTATGATTCCCCGCGTCTTGATTTACAAAATCGAATGTTTCAAGTAATTGGATGTCAATTGTAAAAATCTTTTGGTGTAGTAAACGTCCACACTATCGTGGCTTGCTGCATTGAATGGGATTTTGGAACGATTGATGTAGACAGTTATAGAAGAAAGTGAAGGATCGTGTGTTAACGTAAACGTCCACACTATCGTGGCTTGCGGTAATATGCGAGTCCCAAACAATCCTCTTAGATACTGAGTAATGGTTTACACTTAGGTACGCTCTATAGTATTCTTCCCATCGAAGTAACGCTATAGTGATGTACGACCAAAGCAAATCTAATTGCTAAATCATTTGGATGGGTAAACGTCCACACTATCGTGGCTTGCCTTATCTGATGGGATTTTAGATGTAATTAGTGATTTAATGATATTATTAAAGGGAGATAATATCGGATATTGAATTAATTGTTTGTTTAAATGTGCTTATAGGTTTAGAGAATAGCTATGAACCCACTTTCTATGATACTCAAGGAGCATAAGCTCACTGACCCCAACTATATTGATTGGAAGAGAAATTTAGACATTGTCCTGACTTCGGAGGAGTACAAGTTTGTACTCCATGAAGTATGCCCTGCTGAGCCCACGGCTGCCTCAACTGATGAGGAAAAACTGGAATATCGGAAGTGGAAAAAGGCTGATGAAATGGCTAGGTGTTATATTTTGGCTTCCATGTCAAATGTACTCCAAACCCAACATGAGTCAATGGACACTGCCTATGATATGATGTTTAACCTCAAGGAGATGTTTGGGGAGCAAGATCGTGCGGCGAGACAAGAAGCCATGAGAGTCCTCATGACAACTACTCAGTCTGAAGGAACGCCCGTTGGGGAGCACGTTCTTAAGATGATGAGTCTGTTGAATGAGCTTGAGATCCTAGGAGCTTCTATTGATGGGGAGACGCAAGTCGACATCATACTCCAGTCTCTGACCCCTCGTTTTGAGCAGTTTCGTATGAGCTATAAATGGGTAAACTATCTTATACTCTTGCGCAACTCCTGACTGAACTGAAGGCGGCAGAGGGGATCTACAAGAAGGGCAAGTCTCAAGCGCTTGTAGCTACCAAGTCCAAAGGCTTTAAGCCTGGTGGAGGTAGGGGCAAGAGGAGGAAGCAAGCCTGGAAACCCAGTGGTGTCAAGAAGACTGTACCACGAGTGGGGGCTGCAAAGCCAAGGGGCAAGTGCTTCCGATGCAACAAGTCTGGACACTGGAAGTCTGAATGTCCTCTCAAAGGTACGAATTTTTCTTTAGTCGTAAAAACATAGTCAGCGGTATTATCTACCAGAATTCTGGTGTGTAGATATGGAACCACTGACGGTATGTGCATTTTGAATGCAGGGGTTCCAGAAAACCCGGCGACTTAGAGAAGGAGAATTCGAGTCTACACGGGCAAAAACTGTAGAGGAGGCAGCTGTTGCGGTGGAAGACATTTATCTGCTTTAGTAGTTAAATAGGATTTCATTTCAAGTTTATTGCTTAATGTACCCTTTATTTTAGAAAGAACGTTTTGTTCTGGATTTCTATTTTATGAATGGATATTTTATTTCTTTAATCATTGGATGATTTTGATAAGAAATGATGGCATTATCTATTCTGGTACATTAGATAGCAATATATGAATGATAGATCCTAAGTCTACCACGATGCAACGAACCGTTCTATAACTTGTTTTATTAGATATGTTTCTTTATTAAATCATTATACTTGTGAATTCTTGTACTTAGTAGTATTTTCAAATAAGATTCATAAGGTCGAAATTGATTTGATCAATTATAGTTGAAGGAATGGACCTTCCGACCTGAGAATTAAATTTGGAGGATAATACATCTAAGCAACCCTTTCTTCATAAAGGATAGAATTCAGACTAGTATTGGAAATGATTAGATATGCAGACACATGTGTGAATTAGAAAGGCACTAGTAGTTCTTTCAAGAATACTCAATGATGGATTAGAGTACTTAAATGTGCCATAAAAGCAAAGTGTTTTGACTATTCAATGGACGCAAAGCTATTATGGGGAACTATTAAAGTATATCCATTAGAAGCCTGCGACTCGGTCGCGGAGGCCATCGCCTATCTAAATAACACATAGCATAATCAAAGATTGGGATTCAATCCCAAAGGGCCGCGCCACACACTCACGTGTAGAGATGGTGCGTTGAAAATAAGAAATGGAAATCTAAAAGTAAGAGAAAACGAGTTGTTCGGAACTACCTATGTTCTATGGATATTTCTGGAGACAATAGCACATTCTGTGTAATTGTAGGATATCCTAGGTGAACGAAGTATTGTGTGTTCTATAGTACTATGAACCAGAAGAACTTTCGTTCGGTTCATAGAGGAAGACTATTAGATGAACCACAAAGCCTGAACTAAATTAATACCTTGGAATGAGAAAAAGGACAAAAGACTGAGAACCAGCCAAACCGAGTAGAAGTACACCACACACTGCACCTATTGTTATTACTGTTATACACCGGGACGCCATTGCAGTGGGAGGTTGTTGAACAACCGGAGATATTCATAAGACTAGAGGAGTTCGGACTCTGGATCTAGTAAACATGAAATCGATCCCTAGCTCTGCATAAGGGCAGTACTAGATCTAAATGAGCCTGCTTGGAAAACAATAAAGATTATTGTTAAGAGGCTAGATCATTTAGAGTACGAGCTTGGTAAATCCATTTATGGATGGTTACAAAGCTATGAATCGTGGAACTTGCGAATTGATGGGATAATCCATTCAATGGATTCATCAAAAGGCAGAGACGATAGGTGTCTTGCAAACGTAATGGAAACAAGGTGGTGTTTCTCGGAATTTTATGTAGATAACATTTTATCATTGGCAACAATGTAAAGATGTTGTCAGACATAGAATAATGGTTGTCTAAATAAATAAATGAATCGGGATATAAGATTAAGTAGAAGTTAGAGCATGTTCTTGAGATCTTATGATCTAGGGATAAGAACATTGTACTTCTCCTGGATATCTTATACGATTATGGTTTGTTTTAACATGCATAATTCTGAGAAAGGTCGTTGCCCTTCAGAGACAGAATATGTATATCTATCTAAGGTTGTGTGTCTTGAACACATTAAGGAGACAGATGATACTAAGCAGTTTCCTACACCTCGTGTGGAAAGCTTAAATGCAATGTTAGAAAACAAGAACCTGATATCAACTATGCGGTTAGCGTAGTGGGAGGATATCAAAGTAATCTGGATAAGAGATATTCGAATGCTGTAAGCAAGACGAAGTCTTCTTAGATTACGGTTTCTCAGATCTCAAATCAGAGAAGGACCAGTGTAAGTCGATATCAGGCTGTGTGTTCACTTTTGGAAAAGGTGGAACCTTTAATATGTAAGAGTGACAAGCAGGATGCTTCTCAGGCTCCCTTATAACCGAACAGCAGCCTCAGAGGCAGCGGAAGTTTTGGTTAGGTTCCGGGATAACCTCTAAGACTTGGAAATGACTCTTAGTTTATCAAAGGATATTTTATAGCGGTGCATGGTAAACCGGAAGAAGTCATATGTCTGAAAGTGATGATAACACAAAGTGCAAGTACCACCTGATACGAGTCATCGTCAAGAGAGACGACGTAGTAGTCACCAAGATAACTTCAGAGCGGCAACCTAGAGTGCTCATTCACATAGTACTTCTCGGAAGTACACCTTAAGCACGTGATGAGTATGGGAACCGGGAGTTTGGAGGAAATGACTAGACCTTAGTACAAGTGGGAGATTGTTGGAGTTGTGTACTTAATGTCTAGATTTAAGTAACGGTAAACTCCCGATCATAGCAGTTAATCTATTAAATTAACAAACAATTGTTTTGCGTTTAATTATTATTAATTAAATATATGCAAATAATAGTCCTGGATTTTATACGTTGTAGTTAGTATGGTGCAAGCATGGGCGCACAGAAGATCATACTATCGGTTACTCGTATTTAATCAAACAGTTGCTCACGACCTAGATGGACACGGACCAATCCATCGGTATAGTCGTTGTGTGAGAGAGAAAATAATTTATCTTAATTATTTTATCACACTTGTACACTTGGTGTATTGAGCGGATCGTTGAGATTCATCGATTAGGATTGTCGGCGATAATCGATTCGAGTCTCAGTGTATTTTATTCTTAATCCCCGATATTATTGCGGGTGTGTATATTTAATATAAGTAACTTTGATTTACCAAAGGAATTAACCGATTTAATTATTGGGTTAATTTCCGGTTAAGTTGGGTCACTATATTTCATATATGACATGCCGTGAATAATTGACCGGACAGTGTATCCCGTAAGGGTTGATAATATCCCCGAGATGAGTTCATAAGGAATTATTGTGTAAACCTCATGAGTGGATTCGTTCCGCACAATAATTAAGGTTGAATGGTACTAGTCTCGGATTAAAGAGATGAATAAATTAATTAGCAATAAATTAATTTTATTCATGGATATTTAAATCTTAAATACACGGAATAAATAATACTACCGGAGAAATATTATTTGATATAATATGGTTTAATATTGGGAGTGCAATTAATTTATATAGTGGAAAATAAATTAATTAATATTGATAAGGATTAATGGACTTGGGCAGTGGGCTCAATTTAATCTTCAATATTGGAAGCCCAATATTCCACCTCCTTTAGATCCCCTACGTAGCCTATAAAAGCACTACATGGCCTTCATAAATCATAAGACAAGATTATCATACTTGATATTCTAGAGAGTTGAAGGAGATCCATAGGAGTTCGATAGATCGTCGCCCACCCGACGTTCGAACGAAGTGCAAGGAATACGTGGGAAGATTCAAAGGTCTTCAACTTGATTTCGTTTCTCCGCACAACGAATCAAAGGTACAATCATAAACTCCTTCGTGTGATTTTATGTGAATTATATTGTGATACGTACATGAACACAAGATACGGAAAAACGTCGAACTTCGGGGACGGGGATTCGAGATCCCCGGCGAACGTTCGAAGGACCCTCGGCTGGGAGCCGAGGGGTGCGATCGAGCCCTAGGGGCGTCGATCGCGGGGCCCACACGAGGACGCCCCGGCTGGAGCCGGGGCATGCGATCGACCGCGTGGTCGATCGCCGGGCGAGCCGCGGCTGGGCCGCGGCTGGTGCGCTGGGCGCACCGCCCTCCTCGGCGGTGGCGGTGAGTCGCCGGACTCACCGCCGGGGGCTGTTCGGAACAGCCCCACGGGGATGCGCGTGCATCCCCGGCGATCGCTAGGGTTAGCGATCGCGAGCCCCGTGCGGGGGCTCGGCTGGGCGCGCGGGTTCGCCCGTGCGGTGCTCGGTCGAGCTCCGGCTCGTACGGTGGTTCGCGGTTTCATCTCCGGCGACGGGATTTCGGTCGGGGTTATCGGTTCCGCAATTTTGATACCCCGGGACCTCGAATCCCAGCAATTCTGCCAGAGTATTTGGACCACGAGGTGGAATGAGAAAGCCTTTTGGCAATTATTCTCAAAGAAGACAGTCTGGGTACTGGAAGTCTATATTTTCTCCCCAAGAAGGTATGAGATTTTTCTTTAGTCATAAAAACATTGTCAGCGGTATTATCTACCAGAAACCTTGTGAGTAGATATGGAACCACTGACGGTATGTGTGCATTTTAATGCAGGGGTACCAGGAAACCCAACAACTTGGAAAAGAAAGAATCGTCATGGGCAAAGCTGTGGAGGAGGCAGCTGTTGCAGTGGAAGACATTTTATCTGCTTTGAGTAGTTATAGGATTTCATTTCAAGTTATTGCTTTATGTACCCCTTTATTTTAGAAAGAACTTTGTTCTGGTTTTCTATTATTAATGAATGGATATTTTATTTCTTTTAATTATTTGATGGTTATTGATAAGAAGTTATGATATTATCTATTTTGGTACATTAGTATGCAATATATGAATGATGCATCCTAAGTCTGCCACGATGCAACAAACCGTAGTATGTAACTTGTTTTACCTATTAGAATTATTTCTTATTGAATCATTATACTTGTGGATTTTATGCTATGTAGTATTTATTCAAATAAAACTCAAAGGTCGAAAATTGATTTGATCAATTAAGTTGAAGGAATGGACCTTCCGACCTAAGAATCGAATTTGGAAGATAATAAAAACTAAGCAAACCTTTCTGGATAAAGGATATAGGATCCGGACAAGTATTGAAAATGATTAACGGTGATGTATGCGGACCTGTCTACTCAGACAAGAAAGGTACGAGTACTTCATTTGATGAATGCTCAAAGTATGGATTAGAATACCTGATGCGTCACAAAAGCAAGTGTTTTGACAAGTCAATGGATACAAAGCTATAGTGAATAACCTTCAAGATACATCCATTAGAAGCCTGCGATTTAATCGCGGAGGCTAGTACTTGTCTGAGGAAATCAAGGCATACTGATAAGAAATTGGGATTAGGTCCCAAATAACTACACCACACACCCTTTGTAGAAATGGTGTGTCCAAAAAATAAAAATGGAACTCTAAAAGGAATGGTAAAATAATAAGTTATTCGGAACTACCTATGTTCTATGGATATTTATGAAAGACAACGACGCATTCCTATGCGGTTGTAAAATACCCTAGAAGAACTAAAGTTGTGTGTTCAATAGTACTATGAACCAGAATGACGTTAAACGTTCTAACGCCCGGTTCTTAGAGGAAGTCTATTAGATGAACCACAAAGCCCAAAAGGACGTAATACTTTGCTATGAGAGAAAAGGATAAAGACTGGGACCAGCCAAGCCGAGTAGCGGTACACCACTAAAACTGCACCTACTGTTATTACTGTTTATACACCGGAACGCCGTTGTAGTGGGAGGTTGTTGAACAACCAGAGATATTCATAAGACTAGGAGAGTTTTGAACTCTGGACCTAGTAGACATGAAATCGATCCCTAAATCTACATAGAGGCAGTACTGGATCTAAATGAGCCTTCTTGGAAAGCAATAAGGATTATTGCTAAGAGGCGAGATCATTTAGAGTACAAGCTTAGTTAATCCATTTGATAGATTGCTAGCAAGCTATGAATCGTGGAACTTGCGAATTGATGATATAGTCCATTTGATGGATTCATCAAAAGGTAGAGACGAAAAGTGTGTATTGGAAATGTAATGGAAACAAGGTGGTGTTTCTCGAAGATTTTATGAAGATAACGTTTTATCATTGGTAACAATGTAAAAATATTGTCAGACATAAAATGATGGTTTTCTAGGTAAATCGAAATATAAGATAGAGGAAGAAGTTACTGCATGTTCTTAAGATCTAGGATCTTGAGAAAAGAACATTTTACTTCTCCTAGATATCTTATAAAATTATGGTTCGTTTTAAACATGCATGATTCCGAGAAAGGTTTGTTACCTTTCAGACAGGGAATGCATCTATCTAAAGGTATGTGTTTGGAAACACATAAAGGAGATAGAAGCGGAAAAAGCGGTTTCCTACACTTTAAGTGAGGAAAGCTTTATAAATACAATGTTGAAAAATGAGAACCTGATATCGACTATGCAGTTAGCATAGTGGGAGGATATCAAGGTAATCCTGGAAAAGGATTATTCGAATGCTGTAAAGTACTTTGGAAGTACTGGATTACGAAGCAACATGAAATTTCTTTTGGATTACAATCTCTCAGATCTCTAATCAAATTAGGACCAGTGTAAGTCGATATCAGGCTATGTGTTCACTTTTAAAAGAGGTGGAGCTTTAACATGGAAGAGTGATAAGCACGATGCTTTTCGGGCTCTGCCATGGGTAACCAAACGGCAGCCTCAGAGGCAACAGAAGTTGTGGTAAGACTCCGGGATAACCTCTGGACTTAGATATGATTCTTAGTTTACCAATTGCTATGCAAATAGCGGTGCAATGGCAAACGGTAAGAAGTCATAAGTCCAAAGTGATGATAACACATAGAGCGTAAGTACCACCTGATATGAGTCATCGTCGAGTAAGACGACACTGTAGAGATAACTTCTGGAATGGCAACCTGGATTACTCATTCACAAGGCACTTCTTTGGAAGTGCAGATTAAGCACGTGATGGGTATGGGAGTCGGGAGTTTGGAGGAAATGACTAGACCTTAGTATAAGTGGGAGATTGATGGAGTTGTATACTTAATGTCTAGATTTAAGTAACGTAAACTCCCGATCATAGCATTTAATCTATTAAATAAATAAATAAATAAATAAATAATCATTTGCTTTTAATTATTTATAATTAAATATATGCAAATTATAGTCCTGGATTATACACGTTGTAGTTAGTATGGTGTGCGTCGTCACACGGAAGATCATACTATCGGTTACTCGTATATAATCGAACAGTTGCTCACGACCTAGATGGACAAGGATCAATCCATCGGTATAGTCGTTGTATGAAAGAGAAAATAATCGGTCTTGATTATTTTATCATACTTGTACACTTGGTGTATTGAGCGGATCGCTTGAGATTTATCGATTAGGATTGCCTTAGATAATCGATTTAAGTCTCAGTGTATTTTATTCTTAATCCCTAATATTATTGCGGGTGTGTGCATTTAATATTAGTGACTTTGATTTTCCAAAGGAATTGATCGATTAGAATAACCGGTTAATTACCGGCAAAGTTGGGTCACATTATTTTATGTATGGCATGCCGTGAATTCTTGACGGGAAAGTGTGTCCTCGAAAGGGTTGATAATATCCCCGATATGAGTTCATAAGGACTTATTATGTAAACCTCATGAGTGGATTTGTTCCGCATAATAATTAAAGTTGAATGGTACTAGTCTCGGAAATAAGAGATGAATAAATTAATTAAACAATAAATTAATTTTATTCATGGATATTTATATCTTAAACGCATGGAATAAATAATACTACCGGAGATAATATTATTTGATATAATATGGTATAATATTGGGAGTGCAATTATATTTATATAGTGGAGTTAATATATAATTAATATTAATGGATTAATGGATTTGGGATTGGGCTCAATTTAATCATTAATATTGGAAGCCCAAGAATACATGGCCTTCATAATTAATAAGACAAGAATATCATTAGTTGATAGTTCTAGAGAGTTGAAGGAGATCCATAGGAGTTCGTGTTGGAGTTGTGTACTTAATGTCTAGATTTAAGTACCGGTAAAACTCCCGGTCATAGCATTTAACCTATTAAATTAATAAACAATTATTTGCAATTAATTATTGTTAATTATTTATGCAAAATATAGTCCTGGATTTTATACGTTGTAGTTAGTATGGTGGGGCATGGGCACACAGAAGATCATACTATCGGTTACTCGTATTTAATCGAACAGTTGCTCACGACCTAGATGGACACGGACCAATCCATCGGTATAGTCGTTGTGTGAGAGAGAAAATAATTTATCTTAATTATTTTATCACACTTGTACACTTGGTGTATTGGGCGGATCAGCTTGAGATTTATTGATTAGGATTGCCTTGGATAATCAATTTAAATCTCGGAGTATTTTATTCTTAATCCCCGATATTATTGCGGGTGTGTATATTTAATACTAGAGGCTTTGATTTTCCAAAGGAATTAACCGATTTAATTATTGGGTTAATTACCGGTAAAGTTGGGTCGCTATATTTTATATATGACATGCCGTGAATACTTGAAGGGAAAGTGTATCCCGGAAGGGTTGATAATATCCCCGAGATGAGTTCATAAGGAATTATTGTGTAAACCTCATGAGTGGATTCGTTCCGCACAATAATAAAGGTTGAACGGTACTAGTCTCGGATATAAGATATGAATATTATTTATTGAGCAATAAATAAATTTATTCATGGATATTTAAATCTTAAATACACGGAATAAATAATACTACTTGGAGAAATATTATTTGATATAATATGGAATAATATTGGGAGTGCAATTTTATTTATATAGTGGAAAATAAATAAAATTAATATTGATAAGAATTAATGGATTTGGGTTGGACCCAATTTAATTTTCAATATTGAAGCCCAATATTTATTCTCCTTATGATCCCCTACGTAGCCTATATAAGCACTACATGGTCTTCACTTTCAAGAGAGAATTAATTGACCTACGCCAATCATAAAATCTTGAGAGTGAGGAGGATCCATAGAGTTCGATAGATCGTCGCCCACACGACGTTCGGACGAGGTGCAAGGAATACGCGGGAAGGTCACAAGGTCATCAACCGAATTCGTTTCTCCGTACAACGATTCGAGGTAATAATCATAAACCCCCTTTTTATGATTTGTGATTGTTTTAATCGTGATGTGTACATGAACAAGACGATCCGGGAAAGCGTCGAAACCGGGATACGGGGATCGCTCGATCCCCGTCGGAATCGAAAGGGGCGGCCGAACCCTAGGGTTCGACCGCCGGTACCGCGCAACGAAGGGAGCCCCGGCTGGACGCCGGGGCAAGCGATCGACGGCAGTCGATCGCTGGGGATGCCACGGGCTGGTGCCGTGGCGGATCCCCACCCCTCGACGGCGGCAGGCGCGCGCGGGGAGAGCTCCGGCCGAAGCCGGAGCGAGCGATCGAGCCCAGCTCGATCGCGGAGGGCAGCCGCGGGCTGGTGCCGCGGCTGGGGGCCCTCCACCCCGTATGGTGGTGGCGGTGAGTCGCCGGACTCACCGCCGGCGGGTGCTGATCGGATCAGCCCCGCGGGGATGCCTCGCATCCCCGGCGATCGCCATGCACGGCGATCGCGAACCCCGCGATGGGGTTCGGCTAGGGTTTAGCCGCGGGTTCATCCCGCGGCGATGCTCTCGTCGAGCCCGGTTCTTCGCGTGGTGTTCGCGTTCGTAATTTCCGACTCGTGGGAGAAAATCGGTTGGGGGCGGGCTGCGTGTCTTCGGGCGCGTAGTCTCCAAAGGTCGGACTCCTGCGGATGAGTTGGTGTTCGTGCGGTTTTCCGGCGACGGGTTTTCGGTCGGGTTATCGGTTCCGCATTTTTGATAGCCCGGGACATCGAATCCCAGCAATTGGTATCAGAGCGTTTGGTTTCGTGTTCATGTATATGTTCGATTATTGTTCTACCTTGCAGGATTTCCGGCTATCATGGTTGGATTTAATTAATTGTTTTTATTAATTAATTATCATGATTATTAAACTCTCGGACATGTCGAGATTCGTTTTTGTGTGGTTGAATGTTGTAATAGTAAAAATTCGGGGGTTGACCGAATTTAGGATTTATTGTTACGTACTTTATTTTCCGGAAAATGTATAGGGTCGATTTCATGTATAGAATCGATACCGGAATTGTAATTTAAATTATTGTAATTTTTATTACGTTGGTTCGATGATGAGACGATTGCCGGAAGACGAAGACGTGTGACGAAGACGAAAGGGACGAAAAACCGGGGAGTCGATCAACCCCATGATCGACCCCATGACCGAAGCCATGGGGAGGGGTCGATCGCCCCTCGGCTGGGGCTGCCGCCGGTGGTGGTGGCCGGACAGCTGGGGTGGCGGCGGCGTGCCCTCTTCCGGTGGTGGCGGCGGTCGGTGGGGGTGGTATGGGGATCTCCCGACTCATACCACTTCTACCGTTATTCACTTTCCAAAATTAATTCGGATTTTTCTTATTTGAGTACTTTCCTTTTAAGGAAAAATACTCATGGATTAGGAAAAGAATTAATTTAAATTAATTTTATTTCTATTGATTTATTTCCTTCAAGGAATTAATCATAGATTGGAAATTTAATTAATTTAGTACTAAATTTATTTTTCCTATTTGATTATTCCTACTCATGGGAATATTCATGGATTAGGAATAAAAATAAATTTGGAAAGTAGTGAGTCCTTATTTATTTTATTTCCTTGTTCTATTATAGATATCTTCTAGAATATTCCAAATTTTATTTGGATAGATTATTCTAAAGATTTAATAAGAACTAGATAGGAAAATAAATAAATAAAAAAAAATATTAATAATATTTAATTTTATTTTTGATATATTCAATTGACTTAATTTTCGAATTAAGTAACTTTTGGATTATTTGAAAATAAATAGATTTAAATATTGGAAATTAATATTCTCGTCACATGGAGCATTCAAGAAACGAAGACTGAAGACTAGAGGATGCATATGAAGATAAAGCCATGATAGTCGGGAAAATAATTCTCTAGCATTATTTTGACTATGTGACCTATGTGCTTTATTGCTTTCATGCATGCTATATGTGTTTATTTTTATGCACTAGATAGCGTATCCCTTTATCGTAAAAAGCTAAGTGGGAGAGGGGATGGAAACATTCCCATGGTCTCCATCACTGTTCTCTTGGTGACTTTTATGGACTTTCGAAGTTCATATAGACAAGTCATTGTAGGAGAATTCTTGTAATTCCTCTTACAAGAAACATTGATCGAGTTTATCAAACAATGCCTAATTTGTCTTTCTGAAACTGACTTCAAGTCGACTCATTCTCACCCCGGGGAGTGGAATGGAGCCAGAGCCACTTGGTCATGTGGATGACACAAATTAGAGACTTTCGTGCCATTCTTTGATAGGTGGGTCGTTTGTCTGCTCGGCTCCCTCATTTATGAGAGATAGGGTCGCTCGCATGGTGAATCACTGGTTAGAAACTTCGAGTTTCACTTATGATTCTCCAAGTCTTGATTTACGAAATCGAATGGTTCTTGTAATTGGGAGTCAATTATAAAGATCTCTTGGTGTAGTAAACGTCCACCCCACGTGGCTTGCTATGCCGACGGATTTTGGATTAATTGATGTAGACAGTTATAAGTAATTGTGAAGAGTTGTGAAGTTGTCGTAAACGTCCACACCACGTGGCTTGCGGTGACGTAGCAATTCCAAGCGATGTACTTTAGTGCTGAGTGATGGTTTACACTTAGATACGCGTCATAGTATTCTTCCCCACGAAGTTACGCTATGATTGATGTATGACCGAAGAAAAACTAATTGCTAAATCATTTGGGTGGGTAAACGTCCACACCACGTGGCTTGCCTTACCTGATGGGATTTTAGACGCAATTAGTAATTTAATGATGTTATTTGAGGGAGATAACGTCGGATATTAAATTGATTGTTTGTTTACATGTGCTTATAGGTTTAGAGAATAGCTATGAATCCACTTTCTGTGATACTCAAGGAACATAAACTCACTGGTCCCAATTACATTGATTGGAAGAGAAATTTGGACATTGTCCTGACTGCTGAAGAGTACAAGTTTGTACTCTCTGATAAATGCCCTGCTGAGCCCACGGCTGCCTCAACTGATGAGGAAAAGGCAACATATCGGAAGTGGAAAAAGGCTGATGAAATGGCTAGGTGCTATATTTTGGCTTCCATGTCAAATGTACTCCAAACCCAACATGAGCCGATGGACACTGCCCGGGATATGATGACTAACCTCAAGGAGATGTTTGGGGAGCAGGATCGTGCGGCGAGGCAAGAAGCCATGAGAGTCCTTATGTCGACTACTCAGTCTGAAGGAACGCCCGTTGGGGAGCACGTTCTTAAGATGATGAGTTTGTTGAATGAACTTGAGGTCCTAGGAGCATCCATTGATGATGAGACGCAAGTCGACATCATACTCCAGTCTCTGACCCCTAAGTTTGAGAAGTTTCGTATGAGTTATAATATGGGTAAACTATCTTATACTCTTGCGCAACTCCTGACTGAACTGAAGGCGGCAGAGGGGATCTACAAGAAGGGCAAGTCTCAAGCGCTTGTAACTACCAGGCCCAAAAGCTTGAAAGCTATTGGAGGTAGGGGCAAGAAAAGGAAGCAAGCCATGAAACCCAGTGGTGCCAAGAGGAATGGACCACAAGTGGGGGCTAGTAAGCCAAAGGGCTTGTGCTTCCGATGCAAGAAGTCTGGACACTGGAAGTCTGAATGTCCTCTCAGAGGTACGAATTTTTCTTTAGTCGTAAAAACATAGTCAGCGGTATTATCTACCAGAATTCTGGTGTGTAGATATGGAACCACTGACGGTATGTGCATTTCTTTAAATGCAGGGGTTCCAGAAAACCCGGCGACTTAGAGAAGAAGAATTCGAGTCTACATGGGCGAAGCTGTTGGGGTAGCAGCGGTTGCAGTGGAAGACGTTTATCTGTTTTAAGTTTTCATTTCAATTATTGCTTATGTACCCTTTATTTTGAAAAAGAACTTCGTTCTGGTTTTCTTTATTAATGGATATTTTATTTCTTTAATCATTTGATGGTTTGGATAAGAAATAATGGTGATATCTATTATGGTACATTAGATAGCAATATGTGAATGATGAATCCTTAGTCTACCACGATGCAACAAACCGTAGTGTATAACTTGTTTTACTTATTAGATGTATTTCTCTTATTAATCATTATACTTGTGAATTCTTGTACTTGGTAGTATCTATTCAAAAGGGATTCAAAAGGTCGAAATAGATTTGATCAATTATAGTTGGAGGAATGGACCTCCCGACCTAAGAATCGATCTTGATAGATGATACAACTAAGTTAACCTTTCTGGATAAAGGATGGAATTCGGACAAGTATAGAAAATGATTGATGATTAATGCGGTATGTGCAGTTAGAGAAGGTACGAGTCATTCCTTCAAGAATACTCGAAGATGGATTAGATTACTTGATGTGCTATAAAAGCGGAGTGTTTTCAACACAAAGCCATTATGGGGAACCTTCAAAGTATATCCATTGGAAGCCTGCGACTTGTTCGCGGAGGCTATCACCTGTCTAAATAACACATAGCATAAATCAAAGATTGAGATTAAGTCTCAAGCGACTACACCATACACTGGAGTGTAGACATGGTGTGTCAGAAATAAGAGATAAGATTCTAATAGTAAAAGGGACAAGTTTGTTCGGAATTACCTATGTTCTATGGATATTTCTGGATACAACGGCACATTCTATGTGGTTGTAGAATAATCCTAGAAGAACAAGTAATTGTAAGTTCAATAGTACTACGAACCAGATGGGTATCCTCACCCGGTTCTTAGAGGAAGACTATTAGATGAACTACAATGCCCTAACTGACAAAGTACTTTAAAATGAGGAAAGGAAAGACTGAGAACCAGCCTGACCGAGTAGCGGTACACCACTAACTGCACCTAATGTTATTACTGTTATGCACCGGAACGCCATTGCAGTGGGAGGTTGTTAAGCAACCGGAGATGTTCATAAGACTGGAGGAGTTTTGAACTCTGGGTCTAGTATACATGAAATCGATCCCTAGATCTGCATAGATTTGCGAGAAAGGTGTGTTAGAGACGTAATGGAAACGAGGGTGGTGTTTCTCGGAATTTTGTGTAGATAACACTTCATCGTTGGCGACAATGTAAAAGTGTTGTCAGACATAAAATAGAGGTTGTCTAAATGAATCAAGATATAAGATTAAGATGAAGTTGGGTCATGTTCTTAGAAATCTTTCGATTTCTGGATAAGAACATTTGTACTTCTCTTAAGATATCTTATACGATTATGGTTTGTTTTAAACATGCACAATTCTGAGAAAGGTTATTGCCTTTCTAGAACAGAATACATCTATCTAAGGGTATGTGTTTCGGACACATGAAGGAGATGGATATGGACAAAGCAGTAACCTACACTTTGAGTGTGGAGAGCTTTGTAGATGCAATGTTAAAGAACAAGAACCTGATATCAACTATGCGGTTAGCGTAGTGGGAGGATATCAAGGTAATCTGGATAAGAAATATTCGAATGCTGTAAAGTACTTGGAAGTACGTGATTACTGGCAAAACGAAATCTTCTTAGATTACAGTTTCTCAGATCAAAGAATCGGAGAAAGACCAGTGTAAGTCGATATCAGGCTATGTGTTCACTTTTAGAAGAGGTGGAACCTAAGGGTGAAAGAGTGATAAGCATGATGCTTCTCGGACTCTATCATAAACCGAATAGCAGCCTCAGAGGCAGCGGAAGTTTTGGTTAGGTTCCGGAATGACCTCTGAGCTTGGATATGATTCTTGGTTCACCAAAAGGCTATGTACATAGCGGTGCGTGGAGAACTGGAAGAAGTCATAAGTTCGAAAAGTGATGATAACACATAGAGCCAGTACCACCTGATACGAGTCATCGTCAGAGGGACGACGCTGTAGTCACCAAGATAACTTCAGAGCGGCAACCTAGATTGCTCATTCACATAATAATTCTGGAAAGTATAACTTAAGCACGTGATGAGTATGGGAGTCGGGAGTTTGGAGGAAATGACTAGACCTTAGTACAAGTGGGAGATTGTTGGAGTTGTGTACTTAATGTCTAGATTTAAGTACCGGTAAAACTCCCGGTCATAGCATTTAACCTATTAAATTAATAAACAATTATTTGCAATTAATTATTGTTAATTATTTATGCAAAATATAGTCCTGGATTTTATACGTTGTAGTTAGTATGGTGGGGCATGGGTACACAGAAGATCATACTATCGGTTACTCGTATTTAATCGAACAGTTGCTCACGACCTAGATGGACACGGACCAATCCATCGGTATAGTCGTTGTGTGAGAGAGAAAATAATTTATCTTAATTATTTTATCACACTTGTACACTTGGTGTATTGGGCGGATCAGCTTGAGATTTATTGATTAGGATTGCCTTGGATAATCAATTTAAATCTCGGAGTATTTTATTCTTAATCCCCGATATTATTGCGGGTGTGTATATTTAATACTAGAGGCTTTGATTTTCCAAAGGAATTAACCGATTTAATTATTGGGTTAATTACCGGTAAAGTTGGGTCGCTATATTTTATATATGACATGCCGTGAATACTTGAAGGGAAAGTGTATCCCGGAAGGGTTGATAATATCCCCGAGATGAGTTCATAAGGAATTATTGTGTAAACCTCATGAGTGGATTCGTTCCGCACAATAATAAAGGTTGAACGGTACTAGTCTCGGATATAAGATATGAATATTATTTATTGAGCAATAAATAAATTTATTCATGGATATTTAAATCTTAAATACACGGAATAAATAATACTACTTGGAGAAATATTATTTGATATAATATGGAATAATATTGGGAGTGCAATTTTATTTATATAGTGGAAAATAAATAAAATTAATATTGATAAGAATTAATGGATTTGGGTTGGACCCAATTTAATTTTCAATATTGAAGCCCAATATTTATTCTCCTTATGATCCCCTACGTAGCCTATATAAGCACTACATGGTCTTCACTTTCAAGAGAGAATTAATTGACCTACGCCAATCATAAAATCTTGAGAGTGAGGAGGATCCATAGAGTTCGATAGATCGTCGCCCACACGACGTTCGGACGAGGTGCAAGGAATACGCGGGAAGGTCACAAGGTCATCAACCGAATTCGTTTCTCCGTACAACGATTCGAGGTAATAATCATAAACCCCCTTTTTATGATTTGTGATTGTTTTAATCGTGATGTGTACATGAACAAGACGATCCGGGAAAGCGTCGAAACCGGGATACGGGGATCGCTCGATCCCCGTCGGAATCGAAAGGGGCGGCCGAACCCTAGGGTTCGACCGCCGGTACCGCGCAACGAAGGGAGCCCCGGCTGGACGCCGGGGCAAGCGATCGACGGCAGTCGATCGCTGGGGATGCCACGGGCTGGTGCCGTGGCGGATCCCCACCCCTCGACGGCGGCAGGCGCGCGCGGGGAGAGCTCCGGCCGAAGCCGGAGCGAGCGATCGAGCCCAGCTCGATCGCGGAGGGCAGCCGCGGGCTGGTGCCGCGGCTGGGGGCCCTCCACCCCGTATGGTGGTGGCGGTGAGTCGCCGGACTCACCGCCGGCGGGTGCTGATCGGATCAGCCCCGCGGGGATGCCTCGCATCCCCGGCGATCGCCATGCACGGCGATCGCGAACCCCGCGATGGGGTTCGGCTAGGGTTTAGCCGCGGGTTCATCCCGCGGCGATGCTCTCGTCGAGCCCGGTTCTTCGCGTGGTGTTCGCGTTCGTAATTTCCGACTCGTGGGAGAAAATCGGTTGGGGGCGGGCTGCGTGTCTTCGGGCGCGTAGTCTCCAAAGGTCGGACTCCTGCGGATGAGTTGGTGTTCGTGCGGTTTTCCGGCGACGGGTTTTCGGTCGGGTTATCGGTTCCGCATTTTTGATAGCCCGGGACATCGAATCCCAGCAATTGGTATCAGAGCGTTTGGTTTCGTGTTCATGTATATGTTCGATTATTGTTCTACCTTGCAGGATTTCCGGCTATCATGGTTGGATTTAATTAATTGTTTTTATTAATTAATTATCATGATTATTAAACTCTCGGACATGTCGAGATTCGTTTTTGTGTGGTTGAATGTTGTAATAGTAAAAATTCGGGGGTTGACCGAATTTAGGATTTATTGTTACGTACTTTATTTTCCGGAAAATGTATAGGGTCGATTTCATGTATAGAATCGATACCGGAATTGTAATTTAAATTATTGTAATTTTTATTACGTTGGTTCGATGATGAGACGATTGCCGGAAGACGAAGACGTGTGACGAAGACGAAAGGGACGAAAAACCGGGGAGTCGATCAACCCCATGATCGACCCCATGACCGAAGCCATGGGGAGGGGTCGATCGCCCCTCGGCTGGGGCTGCCGCCGGTGGTGGTGGCCGGACAGCTGGGGTGGCGGCGGCGTGCCCTCTTCCGGTGGTGGCGGCGGTCGGTGGGGGTGGTATGGGGATCTCCCGACTCATACCACTTCTACCGTTATTCACTTTCCAAAATTAATTCGGATTTTTCTTATTTGAGTACTTTCCTTTTAAGGAAAAATACTCATGGATTAGGAAAAGAATTAATTTAAATTAATTTTATTTCTATTGATTTATTTCCTTCAAGGAATTAATCATAGATTGGAAATTTAATTAATTTAGTACTAAATTTATTTTTCCTATTTGATTATTCCTACTCATGGGAATATTCATGGATTAGGAATAAAAATAAATTTGGAAAGTAGTGAGTCCTTATTTATTTTATTTCCTTGTTCTATTATAGATATCTTCTAGAATATTCCAAATTTTATTTGGATAGATTATTCTAAAGATTTAATAAGAACTAG
This sequence comes from Euphrasia confusa, assembly GCA_954870475.1. Lineage (NCBI taxonomy): Eukaryota > Viridiplantae > Streptophyta > Magnoliopsida > Lamiales > Orobanchaceae > Euphrasia > Euphrasia confusa. Next base: position 13,790,564 of record OX940969.1, read on the forward strand.
ATAGGAAAATAAATAAATAAAAAAAAAATATTAATAATATTTAATTTTATTTTTGATATATTCAATTGACTTAATTTTCGAATTAAGTAACTTTTGGATTATTTGAAAATAAATAGATTTAAATATTGGAAATTAATATTCTCGTCACATGGAGCATTCAAGAAACGAAGACTGAAGACTAGAGGATGCATATGAAGATAAAGCCATGATAGTCGGGAAAATAATTCTCTAGCATTATTTTGACTATGTGACCTATGTGCTTTATTGCTTTCATGCATGCTATATGTGTTTATTTTTATGCACTAGATAGCGTATCCCTTTATCGTAAAAAGCTAAGTGGGAGAGGGGATGGAAACATTCCCATGGTCTCCATCACTGTTCTCTTGGTGACTTTTATGGACTTTCGAAGTTCATATAGACAAGTCATTGTAGGAGAATTCTTGTAATTCCTCTTACAAGAAACATTGATCGAGTTTATCAAACAATGCCTAATTTGTCTTTCTGAAACTGACTTCAAGTCGACTCATTCTCACCCCGGGGAGTGGAATGGAGTCAGAGCCACTTGGTCATGTGGATGACACAAATTAGAGACTTTCGTGCCATTCTTTGATAGGTGGGTCGTTTGTCTGCTCGGCTCCCTCATTTATGAGAGATAGGGTCGCTCGCATGGTGAATCACTGGTTAGAAACTTCGAGTTTCACTTATGATTCTCCAAGTCTTGATTTACGAAATCGAATGGTTCTTGTAATTGGGAGTCAATTATAAAGATCTCTTGGTGTAGTAAACGTCCACCCCACGTGGCTTGCTATGCCGACGGATTTTGGATTAATTGATGTAGACAGTTATAAGTAATTGTGAAGAGTTGTGAAGTTGTCGTAAACGTCCACACCACGTGGCTTGCGGTGACGTAGCAATTCCAAGCGATGTACTTTAGTGCTGAGTGATGGTTTACACTTAGATACGCGTCATAGTATTCTTCCCCACGAAGTTACGCTATGATTGATGTATGACCGAAGAAAAACTAATTGCTAAATCATTTGGGTGGGTAAACGTCCACACCACGTGGCTTGCCTTACCTGATGGGATTTTAGACGCAATTAGTAATTTAATGATGTTATTTGAGGGAGATAACGTCGGATATTAAATTGATTGTTTGTTTACATGTGCTTATAGGTTTAGAGAATAGCTATGAATCCACTTTCTGTGATACTCAAGGAACATAAACTCACTGGTCCCAATTACATTGATTGGAAGAGAAATTTGGACATTGTCCTGACTGCTGAAGAGTACAAGTTTGTACTCTCTGATAAATGCCCTGCTGAGCCCACGGCTGCCTCAACTGATGAGGAAAAGGCAACATATCGGAAGTGGAAAAAGGCTGATGAAATGGCTAGGTGCTATATTTTGGCTTCCATGTCAAATGTACTCCAAACCCAACATGAGCCGATGGACACTGCCCGGGATATGATGACTAACCTCAAGGAGATGTTTGGGGAGCAGGATCGTGCGGCGAGGCAAGAAGCCATGAGAGTCCTTATGTCGACTACTCAGTCTGAAGGAACGCCCGTTGGGGAGCACGTTCTTAAGATGATGAGTTTGTTGAATGAACTTGAGGTCCTAGGAGCATCCATTGATGATGAGACGCAAGTCGACATCATACTCCAGTCTCTGACCCCTAAGTTTGAGCAGTTTCGTATGAGTTATAATATGGGTAAACTATCTTATACTCTTGCGCAACTCCTGACTGAACTGAAGGCGGCAGAGGGGATCTACAAGAAGGGCAAGTCTCAAGCGCTTGTAACTACCAGGCCCAAAAGCTTGAAAGCTATTGGAGGTAGGGGCAAGAAAAGGAAGCAAGCCATGAAACCCAGTGGTGCCAAGAGGAATGGACCACAAGTGGGGGCTAGTAAGCCAAAGGGCTTGTGCTTCCGATGCAAGAAGTCTGGACACTGGAAGTCTGAATGTCCTCTCAGAGGTACGAATTTTTCTTTAGTCGTAAAAACATAGTCAGCGGTATTATCTACCAGAATTCTGGTGTGTAGATATGGAACCACTGACGGTATGTGCATTTCTTTAAATGCAGGGGTTCCAGAAAACCCGGCGACTTAGAGAAGAAGAATTCGAGTCTACATGGGCGAAGCTGTTGGGGTAGCAGCGGTTGCAGTGGAAGACGTTTATCTGTTTTAAGTTTTCATTTCAATTATTGCTTATGTACCCTTTATTTTGAAAAAGAACTTCGTTCTGGTTTTCTTTATTAATGGATATTTTATTTCTTTAATCATTTGATGGTTTGGATAAGAAATAATGGTGATATCTATTATGGTACATTAGATAGCAATATGTGAATGATGAATCCTTAGTCTACCACGATGCAACAAACCGTAGTGTATAACTTGTTTTACTTATTAGATGTATTTCTCTTATTAATCATTATACTTGTGAATTCTTGTACTTGGTAGTATCTATTCAAAAGGGATTCAAAAGGTCGAAATTGATTTGATCAATTATAGTTGGAGGAATGGACCTCCCGACCTAAGAATCGATCTTGATAGATGATACAACTAAGTTAACCTTTCTGGATAAAGGATGGAATTCGGACAAGTATAGAAAATGATTGATGATTAATGCGGTATGTGCAGTTAGAGAAGGTACGAGTCATTCCTTCAAGAATACTCGAAGATGGATTAGATTACTTGATGTGCTATAAAAGCGGAGTGTTTTCAACACAAAGCCATTATGGGGAACCTTCAAAGTATATCCATTGGAAGCCTGCGACTTGTTCGCGGAGGCTATCACCTGTCTAAATAACACATAGCATAAATCAAAGATTGAGATTAAGTCTCAAGCGACTACACCATACACTGGAGTGTAGACATGGTGTGTCAGAAATAAGAGATAAGATTCTAATAGTAAAAGGGACAAGTTTGTTCGGAATTACCTATGTTCTATGGATATTTCTGGATACAACGGCACATTCTATGTGGTTGTAGAATAATCCTAGAAGAACAAGTAATTGTAAGTTCAATAGTACTACGAACCAGATGGGTATCCTCACCCGGTTCTTAGAGGAAGACTATTAGATGAACTACAATGCCCTAACTGACAAAGTACTTTAAAATGAGGAAAGGAAAGACTGAGAACCAGCCTGACCGAGTAGCGGTACACCACTAACTGCACCTAATGTTATTACTGTTATGCACCGGAACGCCATTGCAGTGGGAGGTTGTTAAGCAACCGGAGATGTTCATAAGACTGGAGGAGTTTTGAACTCTGGGTCTAGTATACATGAAATCGATCCCTAGATCTGCATAGATTTGCGAGAAAGGTGTGTTAGAGACGTAATGGAAACGAGGGTGGTGTTTCTCGGAATTTTGTGTAGATAACACTTCATCGTTGGCGACAATGTAAAAGTGTTGTCAGACATAAAATAGAGGTTGTCTAAATGAATCAAGATATAAGATTAAGATGAAGTTGGGTCATGTTCTTAGAAATCTTTCGATTTCTGGATAAGAACATTTGTACTTCTCTTAAGATATCTTATACGATTATGGTTTGTTTTAAACATGCACAATTCTGAGAAAGGTTATTGCCTTTCTAGAACAGAATACATCTATCTAAGGGTATGTGTTTCGGACACATGAAGGAGATGGATATGGACAAAGCAGTAACCTACACTTTGAGTGTGGAGAGCTTTGTAGATGCAATGTTAAAGAACAAGAACCTGATATCAACTATGCGGTTAGCGTAGTGGGAGGATATCAAGGTAATCTGGATAAGAAATATTCGAATGCTGTAAAGTACTTGGAAGTACGTGATTACTGGCAAAACGAAATCTTCTTAGATTACAGTTTCTCAGATCAAAGAATCGGAGAAAGACCAGTGTAAGTCGATATCAGGCTATGTGTTCACTTTTAGAAGAGGTGGAACCTAAGGGTGAAAGAGTGATAAGCATGATGCTTCTCGGACTCTATCATAAACCGAATAGCAGCCTCAGAGGCAGCGGAAGTTTTGGTTAGGTTCCGGAATGACCTCTGAGCTTGGATATGATTCTTGGTTCACCAAAAGGCTATGTACATAGCGGTGCGTGGAGAACTGGAAGAAGTCATAAGTTCGAAAAGTGATGATAACACATAGAGCCAGTACCACCTGATACGAGTCATCGTCAGAGGGACGACGCTGTAGTCACCAAGATAACTTCAGAGCGGCAACCTAGATTGCTCATTCACATAATACTTCTGGAAAGTATAACTTAAGCACGTGATGAGTATGGGAGTCGGGAGTTTTTGAGGAAATGACTAGACCTTAGTACAAGTGGGAGATTGTTGGAGTTGTGTACTTAATGTCTAGATTTAAGTACCGGTAAAACTCCCGGTCATAGCATTTAACCTATTAAATTAATAAACAATTATTTGCAATTAATTATTGTTAATTATTTATGCAAAATATAGTCCTGGATTTTATACGTTGTAGTTAGTATGGTGGGGCATGGGCACACAGAAGATCATACTATCGGTTACTCGTATTTAATCGAACAGTTGCTCACGACCTAGATGGACACGGACCAATCCATCGGTATAGTCGTTGTGTGAGAGAGAAAATAATTTATCTTAATTATTTTATCACACTTGTACACTTGGTGTATTGGGCGGATCAGCTTGAGATTTATTGATTAGGATTGCCTTGGATAATCAATTTAAATCTCGGAGTATTTTATTCTTAATCCCCGATATTATTGCGGGTGTGTATATTTAATACTAGAGGCTTTGATTTTCCAAATGAATTAACCGATTTAATTATTGGGTTAATTACCGGTAAAGTTGGGTCGCTATATTTTATATATGACATGCCGTGAATACTTGAAGGGAAAGTGTATCCCGGAAGGGTTGATAATATCCCCGAGATGAGTTCATAAGGAATTATTGTGTAAACCTCATGAGTGGATTCGTTCCGCACAATAATAAAGGTTGAACGGTACTAGTCTCGGATATAAGATATGAATATTATTTATTGAGCAATAAATAAATTTATTCATGGATATTTAAATCTTAAATACACGGAATAAATAATACTACTTGGAGAAATATTATTTGATATAATATGGAATAATATTGGGAGTGCAATTTTATTTATATAGTGGAAAATAAATAAAATTAATATTGATAAGAATTAATGGATTTGGGTTGGACCCAATTTAATTTTCAATATTGAAGCCCAATATTTATTCTCCTTATGATCCCCTACGTAGCCTATATAAGCACTACATGGTCTTCACTTTCAAGAGAGAATTAATTGACCTACGCCAATCATAAAATCTTGAGAGTGAGGAGGATCCATAGAGTTCGATAGATCGTCGCCCACACGACGTTCGGACGAGGTGCAAGGAATACGCGGGAAGGTCACAAGGTCATCAACCGAATTCGTTTCTCCGTACAACGATTCGAGGTAATAATCATAAACCCCCTTTTTATGATTTGTGATTGTTTTAATCGTGATGTGTACATGAACAAGACGATCCGGGAAAGCGTCGAAACCGGGATACGGGGATCGCTCGATTCCCGTCGGAATCGAAAGGGGCGGCCGAACCCTAGGGTTCGACCGCCGGTACCGCGCAACGAAGGGAGCCCCGGCTGGACGCCGGGGCAAGCGATCGACGGCAGTCGATCGCTGGGGATGCCACGGGCTGGTGCCGTGGCGGATCCCCACCCCTCGACGGCGGCAGGCGCGCGCGGGGAGAGCTCCGGCCGAAGCCGGAGCGAGCGATCGAGCCCAGCTCGATCGCGGAGGGCAGCCGCGGGCTGGTGCCGCGGCTGGGGGCCCTCCACCCCGTATGGTGGTGGCGGTGAGTCGCCGGACTCACCGCCGGCGGGTGCTGATCGGATCAGCCCCGCGGGGATGCCTCGCATCCCCGGCGATCGCCATGCACGGCGATCGCGAACCCCGCGATGGGGTTCGGCTAGGGTTTAGCCGCGGGTTCATCCCGCGGCGATGCTCTCGTCGAGCCCGGTTCTTCGCGTGGTGTTCGCGTTCGTAATTTCCGACTCGTGGGAGAAAATCGGTTGGGGGCGGGCTGCGTGTCTTCGGGCGCGTAGTCTCCAAAGGTCGGACTCCTGCGGATGAGTTGGTGTTCGTGCGGTTTTCCGGCGACGGGTTTTCGGTCGGGTTATCGGTTCCGCATTTTTGATAGCCCGGGACATCGAATCCCAGCAGTTCGGAGGATCGTCGCCCACACGACGTTTGAACGAAGTGCAAGGAATACGTGGGAAGGTCTTAAGGTTTTCAATTAATCTCGTTTCTCCGCACAACGAGACTAAGGTAAAAATCATAAACCCTCTTCTATGATTTTATGTGATATTAAATCGTAACATATGCATAAACGAAGATCCGAGAAACGAACGAGACCGGGGACGGGGATAGACCGCCGGCGGCCTAGGGATCCCCGCCGGGAACATGCCCAAGAACCCTCGGCTGGGAGTCGAGGGGTGCGATCGAACCTAGGGTTCGATCGCGGGCGTCGCGAGGAACCATCGGCTGGAGCCGAGGGGTGCGATCGATCCTCGGATCGATCGCGGGTAAGCTGCGGGGTCACCCGCAGCGACCCCGTACGTGCTGCGGGTTCGCCCGCAGCGGATGCGTGCGGGGTTCACCCCACGCGAGCAGCGGGTTCGTATACCCGCTGCGGGGCAGCTACGAGCAGCCCCGGGGATGCCTCGTGCATCCCCAACGATCGCTACGAGAGCGATCGCAAGCCCCTCGTGGGGGCTCGGCTGGACGCACGCGGCCCTCGGGCCTCGCTGGGTGTTCGGTCGGCCCCGGCTCACGCGGCGGTTCGCGGTTGGTTCTCCGACGATCGAGGATTTAGGTCGGGTTATCGGTTCCGCGATATTTTTGAGAGCTCGGGATATCGATTTCCAACACTTCTAACACTTTTTCACTCATTACTCTAAATGGCACAAAATAATCCGCTTTTTGAAGTCAAAATTTTGGGTTCCGAATAGCCATTTTGACACCATTAAAACTAGAAACATTGATTTATATTGTGGAAATAAGGTTTTACTAAGAACTTTTAACACTTTTTCACTCATTACTCTAAATGTCCCAACATCGTCCGTTTTTTGAAGTCAAAATTTTGGGTTCCGAATAGCCATTTTGAGACCATTACTACTAGAAACATTGATTTATATTGTGGAAAAGAAGTTTTACAAAGAACTTTTAACAATTTTTCACTCATTACTCTAAATGCCCCCAAATCATCCGCTTTTTGAAGTCAAAATTTTGGTTTCCGAATAGCCATTTTGACGCCATTACGACTGGAAACATTGATTTATATTTTGGAAATGAAGTTTTACCAAGAACTTTTAACACTTCTACACTCATTACTCTAAATGGCCCAAAATAGTCCGTATTTGAAGTCAAAATTTTGGCTTCCGTATAGCAATTTTGACACCATTGCTACTAGAAACATTGATTTATATTGTGGAAATAATGTTTTACCATGAACTTTTATCACTTTTTCACTCATTACTCTAAACGCCCCAAAATCGTCCGTTTTTTAAGTTAAAATTTTGGATTCCGAATAGCCTTTTTGACACCATTACTACTAGAAACATTAATTTATATTTTGGAAAAGAAGTTTTACCAAGAACTTTCAACACATTTTCACTCATTACTCAAAATGCCCCATAATCATTCGCTTTTTGAAGTCAAAGTTTTGGGTTGCGAATAGTCATTTTGAAACCATTACTACTAGAAACATTGATTTATATTGTGGAAATAAAGGTTTACCAAGAACTTTTAACACTTTTTCACTCATTACTCTAAATTCCCCAAAATCGTCCGCTTTTTGAAGTCAAAATTTTGGGTTAGGAATAGCTATTTTGACACCATTACTACTAGAAACATTGATTTATATTGTGGAAATGAAGTTTTATTAAGAACTTTTAACACTTTTTCACTCATTACTCTAAATGCCCCAAAATCGCCCGCTTTTTGAAGTCAAAGGTTTGGGTTCCGAAGAGACATTTTGACACAATTACTACTAGCTAGAAACATTGATTTATATAGTGGAAATGAAGTTTTACCAATAACTTTTAACACTTTTTCACTCATTACTCTAAATGACCAAAAATAGTCCGCTTTTTGAAGTCAAAGTTTTGGGTTCCGAATAGCCATTTTGACACCATTACTACTAGAAACATTGATTTATATTGTGGAAATAAAGTTTTATAACCATGAACTTTTAACACTTTTTCACTCATTACTCTAAACGCCCCAAAATCGTCCGTTTTTTGATGGGTTCCGAATAGCCATTTTAACACCATTACTACTAGAACATTGATTTATATTGTGGAAAATTAGTTTTACCAAGAACTTTTAACACTTTTTCACTCATTACTCTAAATGCCCCAAAATCATCCGCTTTTTGAAGTCAAAATTTTGGGTTGCGAATAGCCATTTTGACGCCATTACGACTAGAAACATTGATTTATATTGTGGAAATTAAGTTTTACCAAGAACTTTTTACACTTTTTCACTCATTTCTCTAAATGCCCCAAAATCGTCCGCTTTTTGAAGTCAAAATTTTGGGTTAGGAATAGCTATTTTGACATCATTACTAGTAGAAACATTGATTTATATTGTGGAAATAAGGTTTTACTAAGAACTTTTAACACTTTTTCACTCATTACTCTAAATGTCCCAACATCGTCCGTTTTTTGAAGTCAAAATTTTGGGTTCCGAATAGCTATTTTGAGACCATTACTACTAGAAACATTGATTTATATTGTGGAAAAGAAGTTTTACAATGAACTTTTAACAATTTGTCACTCATTACTCTAAATGCCCCAAAATCATCCACTTTTTGAAGACAAAATTTTGGGTTCCGAATAGCCATTTTGACGCCATTACGACTGGAAACATTGATTTATATTGTGGAAATGAAGTTTTACCAAGAACTTTTAACACTTCTACACTCATTGTTGGAGTTGTGTACTTAATGTCTAGATTTAAGTAACGGAAACTCCCGATCCTTTGCCATTAATCTATTTAATTAAATAAACAATTATTTGCGTTTAATTATTTATAATTAAATATATGCAAATTATAGTCCTAGATTATATACGTTGTAGTTAGTATGGTGTGCGTCGTCACACGGAAGATCATACTAACGGTTACTCGTATATAATCGAACAGTTGCTCACGACCTAGATGGACACGGACCAATCCATCGGTATAGTCGTTGTTGTTGGAAATCGACTACCCGGGACAAGTCCGTTCGACTAATCGAACTTCCGGACAAGCCCAGTCGACCTCCAGTCTGTCCAAGGTGTTCACGACGAAGCCCCTGACCCGAATTGCACCCAGCCATCGCACCCGAGGCACGACCGCGCAAAACGAGAGGCTTCTGGCCTCTCTGTCGTCCGACACCAGAAGGTGTCGTCCGAAAAGACCATCAAATGTCGTCCGACACCAGAAGGTGTCGTCCGACAAGCCTGTCGGCCGACAGTAGAACCTGTCGTCCGACACCCGTCGCGAACAGCGGCGGGATTCGCCCGTTCTGGCTGTTCCGATGTGATTTTCTCGATCCGACTGCCATGCCGGAGGTCAGAAACCTCCCAGCAGTCCGAGAATGTCACATCCAAGCCACGGGATCCGATCTACGTTCAAAATATGATTAACGAAATATGAGATCGAATAAATGCGGAATAGAAAACGATCTCATACCTTCTCGGTCGATTGTTGAGACCTTAGAGCTTCTAGCGTATTCTCTGATCCCGTCTCCAACCGTTGTGTGGGCAACGATCCGCTGGAGTTCTCCCGTCTATACGCTCTCTGTCTCAACCTCAGTATGATTATTCTCAATGAGAGAATAAAAACTTTTATTTGCGTTAACCTTTTACTTTTACAGAGAAAAATATATTTGCGCTAACGCAATTATTTTTCTCAGCAAAAATAGATGTTGCGGCGAATTGTAGGTTAAGAGAGGGTAAGGGAGGGGGTTTATATAGAGATACGTTAGGGACCTAAGGATAAATTAATTAAGGGCTAAATTGAAATATTAATTAACTTGGAATACGTAAAAGCAATTCCTTAATTAATCGATTTCAATTTTAATTATTATTAACTCCACTATAAAATAATAATTGAATTCCCGAAATTAATTTTAATATTATTTCAACAATAATAATTCCGCCGAATACGACTTTCCCCGTGTTTAAGATATCGAACGTCCACGAATTTATTTAATTACTAATAATTAAATTAATTCGTTTCTTATTATCCGAGACTAGTACCACTCATCCTTATTATCATGTGGAACAAATCCACCTGCAGGGTTTACATGATAAACTTTATGAGCTCATCTCGGGGACGTAATCAACCCAATAAACGGGACACGGTTTCCTGTCTATAATCTATAGCATGCCGTGCGTACAATTACGATTCCCAATTTACCGAGGATCTCGACTAATCAATTAGTCTCACTCATTGGCAAGTTAAAGAACCGAGAATTGGACGCACGCACCTATAATTATATAGGGATTAGGAATTCGTATATCCGTAATATCTGAGGTCTAGTTCGATTACTGCGATTAGTATAAATCGAACGCCCTCCCGTGGTCCTGCTCAATACACCAAGTGTACGAGTGTAACATGATAGTCAAGACCGACTATCTACCAGTCACACAACGACGTACCGATGGATTGTCCCTGTCCATCTAAGTCGTGAGCCACTGTTCGATAATATACGAGTAACTGACAGTATGATCTTCCGCGTGTCTCCTCACGCCATACTGTCTACAACGTATATATCTAGGACTATAGAGCACAGAGTTATAATAAACAAAATGCAGACTGTTTGATTAATAGATTATGTAAAACACAGATAAGGAGTTCCATATTGTCACTAAACTAGACATTTAGAATATAACTCCATCAATCTCCCACTTATACTAAAAGTCTAGTTGCCCTCTCCCATACATCCGATACCCATCCCCTTCACGTGTCTCTTGAACGCTTCCGCTGGAAGTGCCTTCGTAAAGGGGTCTGCAAGGTTATCCGCTGATGCAATCTTGGTGACAACCGCATCGCCTCTCTTGACGATGTCTCTAATCAGGTGGTACTTGCGATCTATGTGTTTACTCGCATTGTGGGCTCGTGGTTCCTTCGCATTTGCCACTGCACCGCTATTGTCACAATAAATTGTGATAGCTCTAGGCAAATCAGGAATCACATCCAAGTCCATTATGAAGTTCCGGAGCCACACCGATTCTTTAGCTGCCTCAGAGGCTGCTACATATTCGGCTTCCATGGTGGAGTCCGAAATGCATTTCTGCTTAACACTCCTCCATGAAACTGCTCCACCTCCCAATGTGAACACATAGCCTGATGTAGACTTTCGCTGTTCCTTATCAGATTGGAAATCCGAGTCTGTGTAACCAATAGGAATCAACTCGGACGCTTTGTAACTCAGAACATAATTCCTAGTCCTTCGCAGGTACTTAAGTATGTTCTTTACAGCAGTCCAGTGACCCTGTCCAGGGTTACTCTGATATCTAGCTACCATGCCTACGGCATAGCAGATATCAGGTCTCGTGCACAACATAGCATACATTAGACTACCCACTGCCGAAGCATAAGGAACTGTCTTCATGTAATCTATCTCCTTTTGTGTCTTGGGACACATATCCTTAGATAGATGAATTCCATGGCAGAAAGGTTGAGAACCTCTCTTGGAATTCTGCATGTTGAAACGAGCCAGAATCGTATCAATATATGAAGCCTGGGACAAGCTCAATGTTCTTTTCTGGCGATCTCGTATAACCTTGATCCCAAGAACATGCCCTACTTGTCCTAAGTCTTTCATATCGAATTGCTTGGACAACCATCCCTTTATGTCCGACAACATCTTCACATTGTTGCCAATTAGAAGAATGTCGTCTACATAAAGCACGAGAAACGCCACGCTGTTTCCGTCACTTCTCCGATATACACACGACTCGTCCATGCTTTGAATGAATCCATATGACTGGATAACCTCATCAAACCGCATGTTCCAAGATCTAGAAGCTTGCTTCAATCCATAAATGGATCGCTTTAGCTTACACACTAGATGCTCTTGGCCTTTCTCGATGAAACCCTCTGGCTGTCTCATATAAATGGTCTCGTCAAGATTCCCATTCAAGAATGCCGTCTTGACGTCCATTTGCCACACCTCATAATCCATATGAGATGCTATAGACAAAAGAATCCGGATCGACTTTAGCATAGCTACCGGCGAAAAGGTTTCCTCATAATCGATCCCTTCTTTCTGAGTGTACCCTTTCGCAACAAGCCTAGCTTTGAAGGTTTCCACCTTCCCGTCAGATCCTCTTTTCCTCTTGTACACCCACTTGCAACCAATGGCTTTTACACCTTTGGGCAGTGCTACAAGATCCCAGACCTGATTTGAATCCATAGATTCAATCTCAGATTTCATCGCCTTTTGCCAAGACTGAGCATCTTGATCTTTAAGCGCCTCGCCGTAGGTCCAGGGATCGGCTTCATGTTCTCCAGGTAACAAGTCCGAAGACTCACCTATAAACATGAACCTATCGGGTTGTCGAACAACCCTCCCACTACGACGACGCTCCGGTGTAACCTCAGTAACTACAGGTGCAGACTGTGGTGGCGTATCACCCGGTTGGGTTGGATCTAAGCCTTGATCGTTCCCTCTCAGTTCGTTAAGTATTATCTCACTATTGGGCTTGTGGTCCATTATATAATCCTCTTCCAAGAACCGAGCGTTGGTGCTAACAACGATCTTCTGGTCCTTAGGACTATAAAATAGACCACCTTTCGTTCCTCTAGGATATCCTATAAACAACCGAATATCTGAACGTGACTCCAACTTATCAGCCCCGTGCTTCAGCACATGTGCTGGACAACCCCAGATCCGAATGTGTTTCAAGTTTGGCTTACGCCCGTTCCACAATTCCGAGGGTGTCTTAGGGACTGATTTGGAAGGAACTAAGTTCAAGATATAAGCCGCTGTTTCCAAGGCATATCCCCAGAACGAAACTGGTAGTTCTGAATAACTCATCATAGATCTTACCATTTCCATAAGAGTCCTATTCCTTCTTTCTGCTACACCATTCTGCTGGGGCGTGTATGGTGCAGTCATCTGGGAGTCAATCCCATTCTCTAATAAGTACGCTTTAAACTCTCCCGAGAGGTACTCTCCTCCACGATCAGATCGTAGAGTCTTTATGGTCTTACCATGAAGGTTCTCCACAAGAGCTTTGTACTCCTTGAACTTGTCAAAGCACTCGCTCTTGCGGCGCATCAGATATATAAAACCATACCTTGAGTAATCATCAGTGAAGGTTACAAAATATTCGTAACCTCCTCTCGCTTGGACAGATAAAGGCCCGCACAAATCAGAGTGAATCAATTCCAGTACTTCCTTGGATCTATACCCCTTATCACTAAAGGGTCGCTTGGTCATTTTTCCTTCCAGGCATGATTCGCAGGTTGGAAAGTCCTCATCTTTCACATCACTGAGTATTCCATCAGTTATCAACCTTTGAATCCTGCCCAAGTTAATATGACCTAGCCTAAGATGCCATAAGTACTTTTGATTCATCCTAGAAGGCTCCTTTCTCTTATTGGTACTAGATGTGTTATACGACTCTACTCGTTGCATCGTGGAATAACTAGGATTCAGTATATATAAGTTGCCTATCAATGCACCAGAACAGATATAATCACCATTCTTTTTGACAATAACAGAGTTATCAAAAGAAATTGAATATCCATTCAAAACCAACTTAGAAACCGAAACAAGGTTCTTTCGAAAATCCGGTACATAAAGACAATTATTCAATACCAAAACATTATTATTAAAAGATAAATGAACATCTCCCACTGCAATCGCCGCCACTTTCGTAGCGTTGCCCATGTAGATGGTGATCTCTCCCTCTCTAAGCCGCCGGGTTTCCTGGAACTCCTGCAAAGAATTGCAGACATGATCAGTGGCTCCCGTATCCACACACCAGGTACCGGTGGATAACACCGCTAAACATGTTTCAGTGACTAAGGAAAAGTTCATACCTCCTTGTCTGAGAGGACAATTAGACTTCCAATGTCCAGACTGCTTGCAACGGAAACACTTGCCCTTAGGCCTGTTCACTCCATTCTGTGGTCCACCAACTCTGGGCCCACTGGGTTTCCGTCCTTGCTTTTTCTTCTTCTTAATCCCCGAAGGGCGAGGAAGAGTCGATTTCACAGCCACAAGTGCATGAGAGTTCTTAAAGATACCCTCTGCCGCCTGGAGTTCAGTCAAGAGTTCCGCCAACGTATACAACCTCTTGTTCATGTTATAGTTCAGGCGGAACTGCTCAAAACTCCTAGGCAGAGATTGGAGCACTATATCGATCTGGGTTTCCCCATCGATAGCTCCTCCCATAATCTCTATCTCATTCAGATAGCCTATCATCCTAAGAACGTGATCCCTCACGGGCGTTCCTTCGGACATAGTGGCCGTCATGAGTTTCCTCATAGCATCTTGTCTGGCTGCCCTGTCCTGACTACCAAACATCTCCTTAAGGTTAAGCATCATATCATAGGCAGTGTCCATGGCTTCATGCTGATGTTGAAGCACATTTGACATAGATGCCAAAATGTAGCACCGCGCCATCTGATCAGCCTTGACCCACTTCCGATGAGCTTCCTTTTCCTCAGGAGAGGATGTTTCAGTAGGTGCAACAGGACATTCGACCTGGAGTACATACTTGTACTCCTCAGCAGTTAGGACAATGTCCAAGTTTCGTTTCCAATCAACATAATTTGGACCAGTGAGTTTGTTTTCTTTTAGTATCACAGACAGCGGGTTGAGTGCCATATCTATAAAAGAGACAAATCAAACCGTCAAATTTAATTCGATATTAACTCCCTTAATTAATATCATTAAATTTACCAATCAATCCTAAAATCCCATCAGACCAGCATGCCACGTTCATGTGGACGTATACTAGTCCAAACGATTTTATAATTGGACTTTTACTTCGGTCGTACATCATTACAGCAGTGACTCCGATGGGGAGGATACTGTAAAGCGTACCTAAGTGTACACCATTTCTCAGTACTAAGTTAACCGCTCGGGAACTACATATCCACCGCAAGCCACGTTAGTGTGGACGTTTACGTTGACATGCGGTCCCTTTACGATTTCCTATAACTGTCGAGCCTCAATTAACCCAAAGTTCCGTTTCCGTCTAGCAAGCCACGATAGTGTGGACGTTTACTAAACAAACAACTTTGTTAATTGAATTCCATTTAATAAATTTTACAATTTCGTTAATCAAAGCTTGATATCTCGTAAGTGAAACTCGAAGTTTCTAACCAGCGATCAATCATGCAATTGAGCCCTATCTCTCACTAAGTGAGGGAGCCAACCAGACAATCGATCTAGTCATCGAATGACTCGAATTGTCTCTAATCAGTGTCATCGACATAAGCAAGCGCTTTGGCTCCATTCCACTCCCCGGGGTGAGAATGAGTCGAGTTGAACTTAGTCTTTGAAAACCAGATTAGGCATTTGCTTTGAAAAACTTAAGTGTTCAATTCTATAAATGGAATTGAATTCGAATTTCGATCAAAGTGATTTCCGTGTATCGACTTTATCCGATAGGGAGGATGACACTAAAGCCAACTCGTAAGTCAATACACATCACTCTCGAAACAGAGAATGGAGACCGCGGGATTGTTTCCAATCCCTCTCCCACTTAGTATTTTACGATTTAGGGATATACATGCATAAAATAATAAGCATAATAAAACACGTAAATCACACAAAAGGCAATTAACGTGGCCCGATTATTATGGCCTTAAAATCTTGAATGCACGTCTCTTGGAACTCGAACTCGTTGCTCGTCTCAACTTCGATTCTCGTTCCTCCGGGCTTCGATCTCGTCTCGATCCAATAGCAGAAATAAATTACAAAAATATTCTACTAAGTCCGGTATCGATCCTATACATTTTGATCGATCCTATACAAGTCCCGGATGCAACGAAAAAATAAATAAACCTAACGACTCAACCCGTCGTTTTTATCTATTACAAACAAGCAACTTTCCAAAAATAAAACGATCTCGACAAGCCCGAGAGTTTAATCAAAACCACATACATACAGCACAAAATATAAAAATAAATTGGCCATAATAATCGGGTTCAACCTGCAAAACCAATTTCGCAAAACATACAAAGAACGCACAAAACCGTCTCTGATACGATTTGTTGGAAATCGACTACCCGGGACAAGTCCGTTCGACTAATCGAACTTCCGGACAAGCCCAGTCGACCTCCAGTCTGCCCAAGGTGTTCACGACGAAGCCCCTGACCCGAAATGCACCCAGCCATCGCACCCGAGGCACGACCGCGCAAAACGAGAGGCTTCTGGCCTCTCTGTCGTCCGACACCAGAAGGTGTCGTCCGACAAGACCATCAAATGTCGTCCGACACCAGAAGGTGTCGTCCGACAAGCCTGTCGGCCGACAGTAGAACCTGTCGTCCGACACCCGTCGCGAACAGCGGCGGGATTCGCCCGTTCTGGCTGTTCCGATGTGATTTTCTCGATCCGACTGCCATGCCGGAGGTCAGAAACCTCCCAACAGTCCGAGAATGTCACATCCAAGCCACAGGATCCGATCTACGTTCAAAATATGATTAACGAAATATGAGATCGAATAAATGCGGAATAGAAAACGATCTCATACCTTCTCGGTCGATTGTTGAGACCTTAGAGCTTCTAGCGTATTCTCTGATCCCGTCTCCAACCGTTGTGTGGGCAACGATCCGCTGGAGTTCTCCCGTCTATACGCTCTCTGTCTCAACCTCAGTATGATTATTCTCAATGAGAGAATAAAAACTTTTATTTGCGTTAACCTTTTACTTTTACAGAGAAAAATATATTTGCGCTAACGCAATTATTTTTCTCAGCAAAAATAGATGTTGCGGCGAATTGTAGGTTAAGAGAGGGTAAGGGAGGGGGTTTATATAGAGATACGTTAGGGACCTAAGGATAAATTAATTAAGGGCTAAATTGAAATATTAATTAACTTGGAATACGTAAAAGCAATTCCTTAATTAATCGATTTCAATTTTAATTATTATTAACTCCACTATAAAATAATAATTGAATTCCCGAAATTAATTTTAATATTATTTCAACAATAATAATTCCGCCGAAATTACATATACGACTTTCCCCGTGTTTAAGATATCGAACGTCCACGAATTTATTTAATTACTAATAATTAAATTAATTCGTTTCTTATTATCCGAGACTAGTACCACTCATCCTTATTATCATGTGGAACAAATCCACCTGCAGGGTTTACATGATAAACTTTATGAGCTCATCTCGGGGACGTAATCAACCCAATAAACGGGACACGGTTTCCTGTCTATAATCTATAGCATGCCGTGCGTACAATTACGATTCCCAATTTACCGAGGATCTCGACTAATCAATTAGTCTCACTCATTGGCAAGTTAAAGAACCGAGAATTGGACGCACGCACCTATAATTATATAGGGATTAGGAATTCGTATATCCGTAATATCTGAGGTCTAGTTCGATTACTGCGATTAGTATAAATCGAACGCCCTCCCGTGGTCCTGCTCAATACACCAAGTGTACGAGTGTAACATGATAGTCAAGACCGACTATCTACCAGTCACACAACGACGTACCGATGGATTGTCCCTGTCCATCTAAGTCGTGAGCCACTGTTCGATAATATACGAGTAACTGACAGTATGATCTTCCGCGTGTCTCCTCACGCCATACTGTCTACAACGTATATATCTAGGACTATAGAGCACAGAGTTATAATAAACAAAATGCAGACTGTTTGATTAATAGATTATGTAAAACACAGATAAGGAGTTCCATATTGTCACTAAACTAGACATTTAGAATATAACTCCATCAGTTGTATGAGGGAGAAAATAATTTGTCTTGATTATTTTATCATACTTGTACACTTGGTGTATTGGGCGGATCGCTTGAGATTTATCGATTAGGATTGCCTTGGATAATCGATTTAAATCTCAGTGTATTTTATTCTTAATCCCCGATACTATTGCGGGTGTGTATATTTAATATAAGTGACTTTGATTTTCCAAAGGAATTGACCGGTTTAATTACTGGGTCAATTACCGGTTAAGTTGGGTCGCTATATTTTATATATGACATGCCGTGAATACTTGACGGGAAAGTGTATCCCGGAAGGGTTGATAATATCCCCGAGATGAGTTCATAAGGAATTATTATGTAAACCCTGCAGGTGGAATTTATTCCGCATAATAATTAAGGTTGAATGGTACTAGTCTCGGATACAAGAGATGAATAAATTAATTGACAATAAATTAATTTTATTCATGGATATTTATATCTTAAATACACGGAATAAATAATACTACCGGAGAAATATTATTTGATATAATATGGTTTAATATTGGGAGTGCAATTAATTTATATAATGGAAAATAAATTAATTAATATTAATGGGATTAATAGATTTGGGCTTGGGCTCAATTTAATCATTAATATTGGAAGCCCAATATTCCTCCTCCTAAAGATCCCCTACGTAGCCTATAAAAGCACTACATGGTCTTCTCTATTCTCATAACTTGAAGATCACAATTCTAGAGAGAGAAAGTAGAGAGGGAGATCCATGGAGTTCGGAGGATCGTCGCCCACCCGACGTTCGAGCTAGTGCAAGGAATACGTGGGAAGATCTCAAGGTCATCAATTGAGTTCTTCGTTTTTCCGAACAACGAGAACGAGGTAAAATCGTAAAACCCTCTTTATGATTTTAATCGTTTATATTATCGTGAAAGTACCGTAGAACAAGATCCGAAAGACGAGACCCGGAACGAGGAACGATCGGGCGGTGGTGGTTGAAGACCACTGGACCGCTGGCGATCGTAGAGTCCCCGTGGGGATCGTGCGCGATGAACCCTCGGTTGGCGCCGAGGGATCGATCGAGCCCTAGGGCTCGATCATGGTGATCTTCGGCGAGATCACCGGAGGCGACCCGAGATGAGGTCGAACCACGCGGTGGTGTCCGCACCGGACCGCCATGGATCGACGGCTCGCTCAGGCGGGGCGCACGCGGGACGCGATCGAGCTGGGCGCTCGATCGCACGGGGAGGCTGCGGGGTTTCCCGCAGCTGGTCGCTGCGTGCTGCGGGTGTTCCCGCAGCGGCTCGCAGCACCCCGTGGCAGCGAGTCGTGTGACTCGTTGCGGGCTGCTCGTAGCAGCCCCGCGGGATCGCTGCGAGGATTCGCGAGCCCCATGCGAGGGGGCTCGGCTGGCAGCCGTGGGTGTTCCCATGGCGGTGCTCGGTCGAGCTTCGGCTCTCGTGTTATGTTCGTGTTTTCTCCGGCAAACGGGATTTCGTTTGGAGTTGTTATTTCCGCAAATTTGACAACTCCGGATATTCGATCTCCAAAGAATTTCGGTCGGAATTAATTAGATAATTTATTTATTTAAATTTATTAATTTCGGGATATCGATTTCCAACAATTGGTATCCGACTATTTTTCGATAAATTGTTCTACCTTGCAGGGTTTCCGACTATTATGGCTAGATTTAATTATTTTAATTAATGTCATAATATTGTTCTTGATTAATAAACTCTCGGACATGTCGAGATTCGTTTTATGTGTGGTGAATGATTGTAATAGTAAAAATTCGGGGGTTGACCGAATTTAGGATTTATTATTACGTTCTACTTTTCCGAAAAATGTATAGGGTCGATTTCATCTATAGAATCGATACCGGAATTGTAATTTAAATTCTTGTAATTTATTTACATTGGTTCGATGTTGGAACGATCGCCGGAAGACGAAGAAGATGTGACGAAGAAGACGAAGGGGACGAGGGGCCGATCATCCCCATGATCGACCCCATGGGATCGACCCGCCGGCATGGGGGCTGTCCGTGGGAGCATCCGGCCACGCCGGCCACCGGTGGTGGTGGCGCGTGGGCTGGGGGCGGCGGCGGTGCTCCTCCCGGGCGGTGGTCGACGGTGGGGGTGGTGCGGGGACTCCCAACCCGCGCTACTCCTACCATAATCCGACTTTCCTAATTAATTCGGTTTTCCTATTTGAGTGTTCTTATTTTTTAGGAACTCTCTTGGAATAGAAAAAGAATTAAATTGGAATTAATTTATTTCCTATTTGATTATTCCTATTCTTGGGAATTTTCAATAGATGGAAATTAATTAATTATGGAAAGTAAGAGAGTCCTAATTTATTTTATTTCCTTATTCTATTATAGAAGTCTTCCAGAATATTCCATGTTTGACTTGGATGAGATTCTAGAGATTTAATAGAATTAGATAGGAAAATAAAAATAAATAAAAATATTAATAATATTTAATTTTATTTTTGATATATTCGATTGAATTCATTTTCGAATTAAGTAACTTTTGGATTAATTAAAAATAAATAGATTTAAATATTGGGATTAATATTCTCGTCACATGGAGCATTCAAGAACGAAGACTGAAGACTAGAAGATGCGCACGGAGATGCAATAAAGCCATGATAGTCGGAAAATAATATTCTAGTATTATTTTGACTATGTGATAATATTTTATGTGCTTTATTACATGTATGCATGCTTATGTGTTTAATTATGCATTAGATAGCGTATCCCTTTATTGTAAAAAGCTAAGTGGGAGAGGGAATGGAAACATTCCATGGTCTCCATTACTGTTCTCTTGGTGACTCTTATGGACTTTTGAAGTTCGTATAGACGAGTCATTGGAGGAGAATTCTTGTAATTCCTTTTACGAGAAACATTGATTAAGTTTATCAAACAATGCCTAATTTGTCTTTCTGAAGCTGACTTCAAGTCGACTCATTCTCACCCCGAGGAGTGGAATGGAGCCAAAGCCACTTGGTCATGTGGATGACACAAATTAGAGACCTTCGTACCATTTCTAGAAATGGATCGATTGTCTGCTCGACTCCCTCATGGGTTTAGGGTTTTAGTGTATTAAAGATTAGGGTTTTAGTTTTTAGGGTTTATGATTTTGTTTTTATGTTTTAGTGTTTAGAGTATTAGGATTTAGGGTTTAGTGTATTAAAATTTAGGGTTTTAGATTTAGTATTTAGGGTTTAGGGTTTATGGATTCTGTTTTCAATTTTAAGGTTTTGAGTTTTTGGGTTATGTGCTTAGTTTTAGGGTTTAATTTTAAGATTTAGGGTTTAGGGTTTTTGTTTATTCAAGTATAGGGTTTTAATTTTTAGTTTTTAGGGTTTTGGTTTTAGGTTTTAGGGTTTCGAATTTTAGTGTTTAATGTTTAGTTTTAAGGTCTAGGGTTTTAATGTATTAAAGATTAGGGTTTTAGTCTTTAGGGTTTTATGGTATTTTTTTTATATTTTAGTCTTTGGAGTATTAGGACTTAGGGTTTAGTGTCTTAAAATTCAGGGTTTAAGATTTAGTTTTTAGGATTTAGGGTTTAGGGTTTTTGTTTTAGGTTTTAGGGTTTAGAGTTTTTGGGTTTAATGCTGAGTTTTAGGGTTTAATTTTAGGTTTTAGAGTTTTGTTGTATTCAAGTTTATGGTTTTAGGTTTTAAGGTATAGAATTTTAATGTTTAATGTTTAGTTTTAGGGTTTAGGGTTTTATTGTACTAATGATTAGGGTTTTAGTTTTTAGGGTTTAGGATTTTGTTTTTATGTTTTAGTGTTTAGATTATTAGGATTTAGGGTTTAGTGTATTAAAATTTAGGGTTTTAGATTTAGTTTTTAGTGTTTAAGGTTTAGAGTTTTTGTTTTCAATTTTAGGGTTTTGAATTTTTGGATTATGTGCTTAGTTTTAGTGTTTAATTTTAGGTTTTAGGGCTTTGTTGTATTCAAATTTAGAGTTTTAGGTTTAGTTTTTAGGTTTTAGGGTTTATGGTTTAGGGTTTAATGTTTAGTTTTAGGGTTTAGGGTTTTAGTGTATTAAAGATTAAGGTTTTAGTTTAATGGGTTTAGGGTTTTGTTTTTATGTTTTAGTGTTTAGTGTATTAAAATTTAGGGTTTTAGATTTAGTTTTTAGGGTTTAGGGTTTAGTGTTTTTGTTTTCAATTTTAGGGTTTTGAGTTTTTGGGTTATTTTCTTAGTTTTAGGGTTTAGTTTTAAGGTTTAAGGTTTAAGGTTTTAGTGTATTCAAGTATAGGGTTTTAGGTTTTAGTTTTTAGGGTTCTGGTTTTAGGGTTTAGGGTTTCAAATTTTAAGGTTTTATATTTAGTTTTAAAGTCTAGGGTTTTAGTGTATTAAAGATTAGGGTTTTAGTCTTTAGGGTTTATGGTATTGTTTTTAGGTTTTAGTGTTTAGAGTATTAGGACTTAGGTTTTAGTGTAGTAAAATTTAGGGTTTAAGATTTAGTTTTTAGGATTTAGGGTTTAGGGTTTTGGTTTTAGGTTTTAGGGTTTAGAGTTTTTGGGTTTAATGCTTAGTCTTAGGATTTAATTTTAGGTTTTAGGGTTTTGTTGTGTTCAAGTTTAGGGTTTTAGGTTTTATTTTTTAAGGTTTTGGTTTTAGGTTTTAGGTTTTAGAATTTTAGGGTTTAATTTTTAGGTTTAGGGTTTAGGGTTTTAGTGTATTTATGATTAGGGTTTTAGTTTTTAGGGTTTAGGGTTTTGTTTTTATGTTTTAGTGTTTAGAGTATTAGGATTTAGGGTTTAGAGTATTAAAATTTAGGGTTTTAGATTTAGTTTTTAGGGTTTAGGGTTTAGGGTTTCTGTTTTCAATTTTAAGGTTTTGAGTTTTTGGGTTATGTGCTTAGTTTTAGGGTTTAATTTTATGTTTTAGGGTTTTGTTGTATTCAAATTTAGGGTTTTAGGTTTTAGTTTTTAGGGTTTTGGTTTTAGGTTTTAGGGTTTTAAATTTTAGGGTTTAATGTTTAGTTTTAGGGTTTAGGGTTTTAGTGTATTAAAGATTAAAGTTTTAGTTTTTAAGGTTTAGGATTTGGTTTTTATGTTTTAGTGTTTAGAATATTAGGATTTAGGGTTTAGTGTATTAAAATTTAGGGTTTTAGATTTAGTTTTTAGGGTTTAGGGTTTATGGTTTAGGGTTTTTGTTTTCAATTTTAGGGTTTTGAGTTTTTGGGTTATGTGATTAGTTTTAGTGTTTAATTTTAGGTTTTAGGGTTTTGTTGTATTCAAATTTATGGTTTTAGGTTTAAGTTTTTAGGGTTTTGGTTTTAGGTTTTAAGGTTTTAAATTTTAGGGTTTAATGTTTAGTTTTAGGGTTTAGGGTTTTAGTATATTAAAGATTAGGGTTTTAGTTTTTAGTAGGGTTTAGGATTTTGTTTTTATGTTTTAGTGTTTAGAGTATTAGGGTTTAGGGTCTAGTGTATTAAAATTTAGGGTTTTAGATTTAGTTTTTAGGTTTTAGGATTTAGGGTTTTTGTTTTCAATTTTAGGGTTTTTAGTTTTTGGGTTATGTGCTTAGTTTTAGGGTTTAATTTTAGGTTTTAGGGTTTTGTTGTATTCAAATTTAGGGATATAGGTTTTAGTTTTTAGGGTTTTGGTTTTAGGTTTTAGGGTTTTAAATTTTAGGGTTTAATGTTTAGTTTTAGGGTTTAGGTTTTAGTGTATTAAAGATTAGGGTTTTAGTTTTTGGGGTTTAGGATTTTGTTTTTATGTTTTAGTGTTTAGAGTATTAGGATTTAGGGTCTAGTGTATTAAAATTTAGGGTTTTAGATTTAGTTTGTAGGGTTTAGGGTTTAGGGTTTTTGTTTTCAATTTTAGGGTTTTGAGTTTTAAGGTTTTGTGCTTAGTTTTAGTGTTTAATTTTAGGTTTTAGGGTTTTGTTGTATTCAAATTTAGGGTTTTAGGTTTTAGTTTTTAGGGTTTTGGTTTTCAGTTTTAGGGTTTTAAATTTTAGGGTTTAATGTTTAGTTTTAGCGTTTAGGGTTTTAGTGTATTAAAGATTAGGGTTTTAGTTTTTAGGGTTTAGGGTTTTGTTTTTATGTTTTAGTGTTTTGAGTATTAGGATTTAGGGTTTAGTGTATTAAAATTTAGGGTTTTAGATTTTGTTTTTAGGGTTTAGGGTTTAGTGTTTTTGTTTTCAATTTTAGGGTTTTGAGTGTTAGAGTTATTTGCTTAGTTTTAGGGTTTAATTTTAAGGTTTAGGGTTTAGGGTTTTAGTGTATTCAAGTATAGGGTTTTAATTTTTAGTTTTTAGGGTTTTGGTTTTAGGTTTTAGGGTTTCGAATTTTAGGGTTTAATGTTTAGTTTTAAGGTCTAGGGTTTTAATGTATTAAAGATTAGGGTTTTAGTCTTTAGGGTTTATGGTATTGTTTTTGTTGGAATTCGATATCCCGGGTTATTTAAATTTGCGGAACCAATAACCCGAACGAACCCTTCGCCGGAGATCACACGAACGCCGACTCATCCGCCGGGGCCCGACCTTTGGAGACCACGCGCCCGAAGACGCGTAGCCCGCCCCCAGCCGAACCCCCGCGAGCCGGGGTTCGCGCGATCGAAGGATCGCGTCTCACGCGATCGGGTGGGGCTGCACCGGCAGCCCCCGCGGCGAGTCCGGCGACTCGCCGCCGCCTGGAGGTCCCCACCGTCGAGGTGGGGTGGGGTGCGGCACCAGCCCGCGCCCCGACGGTCGATCTCCGTGATCGACCGCGCGCCCTCGGCCCAGCCGAGGGTCGCATCCTCCGCCGAACCCTAGGCGGGTCGATCCACGCGGTCCGGTGGCTTCGCCACCACCGCGTGATCGTCCGTCTACTCCGGGTCCGAACTTCGGATCTTGCGTTCTACGGTATTTTCAATAAACAAAATCGAATAATATCAAGTTAGTATAGATATCATACCTACGATTTGTTGTTCGGAGAAACGAAATCAAGATGACCTCGTGATCTTCCCGCGTATTCCTTGCACTCCGTTCGAACGTCGGGTGGGCGACGATCTATCGAACTCCTATGGATCTTCTTCACTCTTCAAGACTTTATGATTGGCGTATCTTAGGTTAATGAATTGTGAAGACCATGTAGTGCTTTTATAGGCTACGTAGGGGAGCAAAAGGAGATTAAATATTGGGCTTCTAATATTGAAAATTAAATTGGGTCCAACCCAAATCCATTAATTCTTATCAATATTAATTTTATTTATTTTCCACTATATAAATAAAATTGCACTCCCAATATTTATCCATATTATATCAAATAATATTTCTCCGGTTAGTATTGTTTATTCCGTGTATTTAAAATTTAAATATCCATGAATAAAATTTATTTATTGCTTAATAAATTTATTCATCTCTTATATCCGAGAATAGTACCACTCAACCTTATTTATTATGCGGAACAAATCCACTCGCGAGGTTTACATAATAAATCCTTATGAGCTCATCTCGGGGATATTATCAACCCTTCCGGGATACACTGTCCCTTCAAGAATTCACGGCATGCCATATATAAAATATAGTGACCCAACTTAACCGGTAATTAACCCAATAATTAAATCGGTTAATTCCTTTGGAAAATCAAAGTCACTTATATTAAATATACACACCCGCAATTGTTTCAGGGATTAAGAATAAAATACTCCGAGACTTAAATCAATTATCACAGAGCAATCCTAATTGATAAGTCTCAAGCGATCCGCTCAATACACCAAGTGTACAAGTGTGATAAAATAATTAAGACAAATTATTTTCTCTCTCACACAACGACTATACCGATGGCTTGGTCCGTGTCCATCTAGGTCGTGAGCAACTGTTCGATTAAATACGAGTAACCGATAGTATGATCTTCTGTGTGGGCCCGACACACCATACTATCTACAACATATAAAATCCAGGACTATAATTTGCGTATATTTAATTATAAATAATTAAACGCAAATAATTGTTTATTTAATTAAATAGATTAATGGCAATGGATCGTGAGTTTCCGTTACTTAAATCTAGACATTAAGTACACAACTCCAACAATCTCCCACTTGTACTAAGGTCTAGTCATTTCCTCCAAACTCCCGACTCCCATACTCATCACGTGCTTAAGTTGTACTTCCAAGAAGTACTATGTGAATGAGCAATCTCGGTTGCCGCTCTGAAGTTATCTTGGTGACTACAGCGTCGTCTCCCCCGACGATGACTCGTATCAGGTGGTACTTGCTCTATGTGTTATCTTACACTTATGGACTTGTGACTTCTTACCATTTGCCATCGCACCGCTATTTACATAGCCTTTGGCAAATTAAGAATCACATCTAAGTCCCAGAGATTATCCCGGAGCTATACCAAAACTTCCGCTGCCTCTGAGGCCGCTTATTTGGTTACCCATGGCAGAGTCCGAAAAGCATCGTGCTTATCACTCTTCCATGTTAAAACTCCTTCTCCTTTAATAGTGAAACACATAGCCTGATATCGACTTACACCGGTCCTTATTCGATTAGAAATCTAAGAGAATGTAATCCAAAGGAAATGTTTGTCTGCTCCGTAATCCAGAACATAGTTCCCAGTACTTCGAAAGTACTTAAAATGTTCATTACAGCAGTCAAGTATTCCTTTCCAAGATTACCTTGATATCCTCCCACTATGCTAACCGCATAGCCGATATCAGGTTCTTGTTTTCAACAATGCATTTATTAAGCTTTCCTCACTGTAAGTGTAGGAATCCGCTTTCATTGCTTCTATCTCCTTTTGTGTTCCAAAACACATATCCTTAGATAGATGCATTCCGTCTCTGAAAGGTAACGAACCTTTCTCGGAATCATGCGTGTTAAAACGAACCATAATCGTATAAGATATCTTGAGAAGTACAATGTTATTTTCTTGAGATCCTAGATCTTAAGAACATGCTCTAACTTCTTCTTTATCTCATATATCGATTTTTCTAGACAACCATCATTTTATGTCTGATAACATCTTTACATTGTTGCCAATGATAAAATGTTATCTACATAAAACCCGAGAAACACCACCTTGTTTTCCATCACGTTTCCAATACACACAATTCGTCTATGCTTTGATGAATCCATAAAATGGACTATCTCATCAATTTGCAAGTACCACGAACTCAATGCTTTGTTCCAATCCATAAATGGATCGATTAAGCTTGCACACTAGATGATCTCGACCCTTAGCAATGAATCCTTCTGGCTGTTTCATATAAATCGTCTCGTCAAGACTTCCATTCAGGAAAGCTGTCTTGACATCCATTTGCCACACCTCATAATCCATATGAGCTGCTATGGATAAGAGAATCTGGATCGACTTTATCTTGGCTACCGGCGAGAAGGTCTCCTCATAATCGATTCCCTCTTTCTGAGTATATCCTTTCGCAACAAGCCGAGCTTTAAAGGTTTCAACCTTTCCGTCAGATCCTCTCTTTCTCTTGTAGACCCATTTACACCCAATTGGCTTTACACCGCTTGGTGGTTCTACAAGATCCCAGACTTTGTTAGAATCTATAGATTCTATTTCGGATTTCATCGCTTTCTTCCAAGAAGGCGCATCTATATCTTGTACCGCCTCATCATAGGTCCAGGGATCGATTTCATGAACTCCGGGTGCCGAGTCCGAAGACTCACCCAGTCCAATCCATCTGTCCGGTTGTTTAACAACCCTCCCACTACGACGGCGTTCCGGTGTATCAACAATAATAACAGTAAGTGCAGTTAGTGGTGTACCGCTACTCGGTTCGGCTGGTTCTCAGTCCTTATCGTTCTCTCTCATTCAAAGTATTACGTCACTTTGGGCTTGTGGTTCATCTAATAGTCTTCCTCTAAGAACCGGGCGTTAGAACTTATAACGTCCTTCTGGTTCATAGTACTATTTGAACACGCATCTTTTGTTCTTCTAGGATATTCTACAACCGCATTTGAATGCGCCGTTGTTTCCAGACATATCCATAGAACATAGGTAGTTCCGTATAACTCATGCCTTTACTATTTCTATAAGAGTTCCATTTCTTAATTTTCGACACACCATTCCTACACAAGAGTGTATGGTGTAGTCATTTGGGATCAAATCCCAATCTCTGATCAGTATGCCATGCATTCCTCAGACAGGCACTTGCCTCCGCGATTAGATCGCAGGCTTTCAATGGATATACCATGATGGTTCCCCACAATAGCTTTGTGTCCATTGACTTGTCAAAACACTTTGCTTTTGTGGCACATCAGGTATGCTAATCCATTTTTCGAGTAATCATAAAATGAAGTACTCGTATCTTATTGTCTGAGTAGATAAAGGTCTGCATACATCAGAGTTAATCAATTCTAATACTTGTCCGGATCTTATACCTTATATCCATAAAGGATTGCTTAGTTATGTTATCTTCCAAATTAGATTCTTGGGTCGGAAGGTCCACTCCTTCAACTTAATTGATCAAAATATCAATTTTCGACCTTTGAACTTCTTATTTGAATAAACATGACTTAGCATAAGAATCCACAAGTATAAATGATTCATTACCGAAATATCTCTTAAAAGTAAAACGAGTTTTGTGCTACGGTTCGTTGCATCGTGGTGGACTTAGGGTTTATCATTTACATATTGCTAGCTAATGTACCAGAATAGGTAATATCCTTATTTCTTCTTATAACCATCAAATGATTAAAAGAAATAAAATATCCATTCATTAGAAATCCAGAACAAAGTTCTTTCTAAAAGGTACATAAAAGCAATAACTCAAAATGAAATCCTATATAATTGTCCTCCACTTCAACAGCTGCCTCCTCAACAGCATTGCCCATGTAGACTATGATTTCTTCTTTTCCAAGTCGTTGGGTTTCCTGGAACCCTCGCATTTAGAATGCGCATACCGTCAATGGTTCCATATCTACACACCAGGTTCCGGTAGATAATACCACTGACTATGTTTTACGACTAAAGAAGATTTCGTACTTTCTTTGAGAGGATAATCAGACTTCCAGTACCCAGACTGTTTGCATCGAGAACTCTTGCCTATTGGCTTTCTCGTCCCATCTCGTGATCCAAGAAACTTAGGACCACTGGGTTTCTTTGCTTGCTTTTCCTTTCCCCCGGTTTTGCCCTTAGGTTCGAAACCTTTGGCATTGGCTACAAGCGCTTGCGATTTTCGTCTCAACTCGTCTAAAAGGTTCATCATCTCGAAAACGTGTTTAAGTGTTTCCTCGAATCGACTGGCCTTTATGAGTATCCTCATCGCCTCTTGTCTAGCCTCTACGTCATGTCAAAACATCTCCTTGAGTTTGAACATGATATTAAAATCAGTCCCTTCCTCATCAGTTAAGACATTGGTAGGCTCGGGAGAACAAAGCTCACTTGAGTACAAACTTGTACTCTTTAACAGTCTGGGCAATGTCCAGATCTCTATTCCAATCAATACAATCAGGGACCAGTGAGTTAAAAATCCTTAAGTATCACATAAAGTGGGTTCAAAGCCATCCATAATCTATGAGCACATATAATAACAAACAATCGATTTAATATCCGATATTATCTCCCTCAAATAATATCATTAAACCACTAATCACATCTAAAATCCCATCAGGTAAGGCAAGCCACGTTCGTGTGGACGTTTACCCACCCAAATGATTTCGCAATTAGATTTGCTTCGGTCATACATCACTTATAGCGTAACCTCGTTGGGAGGAATACTATAACGCGTATCTAAGTGTAAACCATCACTCAGTACTAAGGCGAATCGTTTAGAATTGTTACGTTACCGCAAGCCACGTTCGTGTGGACGTTTACGACAACTCGCAATCCTTCACAATTCCCTATAACTGTCTACATCAATTATTCTAAAATCCCATTCAGTACAGCAAGCCACGTTCGTGTGGACGTTTACTATACCAAAAGATTTATATAATTGAAATCAAATTACTTGATCCATTCAATCTTGTAAATCAAGACGCGGAGAATCATAAGTGAAACTCGAAGTTTCTAACCAGTGATTCACCATGCGAACGACCCTATCTCTCATAAATGAGGGAGCCGAGCAGACAATCGATCCATCTATCAAAGAATGGTACGAAGGTCTCTAATTTGTGTCCTCTACATGACCAAGTGGCTCTGGCTCCATTCCACTCCCCGGGGTGAGAATGAGTCGACTTGAAATCAGTTTTGGAAAAACAAATTAGGCATTGTTTGATAAACTTAATCAATGTTTCTTGTAAGAGGAATTACAAGAACTCTCCTCTAATGACTTATCTATATAAACTTCAAAAGTTTATAAAAGTCACCAAGAGAGCAGCAATGGAGACCATGGGTATGTTTCCATACCCTCTCCCACTTAGCTTTTTACAATAAAGGGATACGCTATCTAGTGCATAAAATAAACACATATAGCATGCATACATGTAATAAAGCACATAGTATTATCACATAATCAAAATATACTAGAATATTATTTTCCAACTATTATGGCTTTATCACATCTCCGTACGCATCTTCTAGTTTTCAGTCTTCGTTTCTTGAATGCTCCATGTGACGAGAATATTAATCTCCAATATTTAAATCTATTTATTTTCAATTAATCCAAGAGTTACTTAATTCGAAAATTAAGTCAATTGAATATATCAAAAATAAAATTAAATATTATTAATATTTTTATTTATTTTATTTTCTCTTTCCACTCCATTAAATCTCTAGAATAATCTATCCAAGATACTCTTGGAATATTCTAGATGATATCCATAATGAAATAAAGAAATAAAATAATTTAGGACTTTTATACTTTCCAAATTTATTTTATTCCTAATCCATGAATATTCCCATGAGTAGGAATAATCAAATAGGAAAAATAAATTTAGTACTAAATTAATTCTTTTTCTATTTCTTGAATATTCCATAAAGAAATAATCAAAATAGGAAAAACCGAATTAAAATAGGAAAGTATATTTCCGGTAGGAGTAGCACGGGTTGGGAGACCCCACGCCACCCCCACCTCGTCCGATCGGCCAGCCACGGGGAGGAGCGCCGCCGCCCAGCCACGCCGGCCAGCCACCGAACCGGTGGTAGCCGTGGCTAGGGCAACCAGCCCCTCGCCCTTAGCCATCGATCCGGGCATCACCATGGGATCGATCCAATCGATCCCTAGCCCTAGTCCATCTCGTCACTTCGTCTTCTCCGGCGGTCTTCGATTCGTCGATCCAATCGCAAAATAAATTTACAAAAATCTAAATTACAATTCCGGTATCGATTCTATACATGAAATCGACCCTATAAATTTTCCGGAAAAACGATGAACATAATAATAAATCCTAAATTCGGTCAACCCCCGAATTTTTACTATTACAAGCATTCACCACCAAAAACGAATCTCGACATGTCCGAGAGTTTAATAAAACCAACAATCATGACAAAATAAATTAAACGAGTAATTAATCAAGCCATAATAGTCGAAACCCTGCAAGGTAGAACAATATTTATCGAAAATACCGCGAACGTAAACCACGCTCTGATACCAGTTGTTGGAATTCGATATCCCGGGTTATTTAAATTTGCGGAACCAATAACCCGAACGAACCCTTCGCCGGAGATCACACGAACGCCGACTCATCCGCCGGGGCCCGACCTTTGGAGACCACGCGCCCGAAGACGCGTAGCCCGCCCCCAGCCGAACCCCCGCGAGCCGGGGTTCGCGCGATCGAAGGATAGCGTCTCACGCGATCGGGTGGGGCTGCACCGGCAGCCCCCGCGGCGAGTCCGGCGACTCGCCGCCGCCTGGAGGTCCCCACCGTCGAGGTGGGGTGGGGTGCGGCACCAGCCCGCGCCCCGACGGTCGATCTCCGTGATCGACCGCGCGCCCTCGGCCCAGCCGAGGGTCGCATCCTCCGCGCCCGCCGAACCCTAGGCGGGTCGATCCACGCGGTCCGGTGGCTTCGCCACCACCGCGTGATCGTCCGTCTACTCCGGGTCCGAACTTCGGATCTTGCGTTCTACGGTATTTTCAATAAACAAAATCGAATAATATCAAGTTAGTATAGATATCATACCTACGATTCGTTGTTCGGAGAAACGAAATCAAGATGACCTCGTGATCTTCCCGCGTATTCCTTGCACTCCGTTCGAACGTCGGGTGGGCGACGATCTATCGAACTCCTATGGATCTTCTTCACTCTTCAAGACTTTATGATTGGCGTATCTTAGGTTAATGAATTGTGAAGACCATGTAGTGCTTTTATAGGCTACGTAGGGGATCAAAAGGAGATTAAATATTGGACTTCTAATATTGAAAATTAAATTGGGTCCAACCCAAATCCATTAATTCTTATCAATATTAATTTTATTTATTTTCCACTATATAAATAAAATTGCACTCCCAATATTTATCCATATTATATCAAATAATATTTCTCCGGTTAGTATTATTTATTCCGTGTATTTAAGATTTAAATATCCATGAATAAAATTTATTTATTGCTTAATAAATTTATTCATCTCTTATATCCGAGAATAGTACCACTCAACCTTATTTATTATGCGGAACAAATCCACTCGCGAGGTTTACATAATAAATCCTTATGAGCTCATCTCGGGGATATTATCAACCCTTCCGGGATACACTGTCCCTTCAAGAATTCACGGCATGCCATATATAAAATATAGTGACCCAACTTAACCGGTAATTAACCCAATAATTAAATCGGTTAATTCCTTTGGAAAATCAAAGTCACTTATATTAAATATACACACCCGCAATTGTTTCAGGGATTAAGAATAAAATACTCCGAGACTTAAATCAATTATCACAGAGCAATCCTAATTGATAAGTCTCAAGCGATCCGCTCAATACACCAAGTGTACAAGTGTGATAAAATAATTAAGACAAATTATTTTCTCTCTCACACAACGACTATACCGATGGCTTGGTCCGTGTCCATCTAGGTCGTGAGCAACTGTTCGATTAAATACGAGTAACCGATAGTATGATCTTCTGTGTGGGCCCGACACACCATACTATCTACAACGTATAAAATCCAGGACTATAATTTGCGTATATTTAATTATAAATAATTAAACGCAAATAATTGTTTATTTAATTAAATAGATTAATGGCAATGGATCGTGAGTTTCCGTTACTTAAATCTAGACATTAAGTACACAACTCCAACAGTTTTTAGATTTTAGTGTTTGGAGTATTAGGACTTAGGGTTTAGTGTCTTAAAATTCAGGGTTTAAGATTTAGTTTTTAGGATTTAGGGTTTAGGGTTTTTGTTTTAGGTTTTAGGGTTTAGAGTTTTTGGGTTTAATGCTTAGTTTTAGGGTTTAATTTTAGGTTTTAGAGTTTTGTTGTATTCAAGTTTAGGGTTTTAGGTTTTAGTTTTTACGGGTTTGGTTTTAGGTTTTAGGGTTTAGAATTTTAGGGTTTAATGTTTAGTTTTAGGGTTTAGGGTTTTATTGTACTAATGATTAGGGTTTTCGTTTTTAGGGTTTAGGGTTTTGTTTTTATGTTTTAGTGTTTAGAGTATTAGGGTTTAGGGTCTAGTGTATTAAAATTTAGCGTTTTAGATTTAGTTTTTAGGTTTTAGGATTTAGGGTTTTTGTTTTTAATTTTAGGGTTTTTAGTTTTTGGGTTATGTGCTTAGTTTTAGGGTTTAATTTTAGGTTTTATGGTTTTGTTGTATTCAAATTTATGGTTTTAGGTTTTAGTTTTTAGGGTTTTGGTTTTAGGTTTTAAGGTTTTAAATTTTAGGGTTTAATGTTTAGTTTTAGGGTTTAGGGTTTAATGTATTAAAGATTAGGGTTTTAGTTTTTAGGGTTTAGGATTTTGTTTTTATGTTTTAGTGTTTAGAGTATTAGGGTTTAGGGTCTAGTGTATTAAAATTTAGGGTTTTAGATTTAGTTTTTAGGTTTTAGGATTTAGGGTTTTTGTTTTCAATTTTAGGGTTTTTAGTTTTTGGGTTATGTGCTTAGTTTTAGGGTTTAATTTTAGGTTTTATGGTTTTTTTGTATTCAAATTTATGGTTTTAGGTTTTAGTTTTTAGGGTTTTGGTTTTAGGTTTTAAGGTTTTAAATTTTAGGGTTTAATGTTTAGTTTTAGGGTTTAGGGTTTTAGTGTGTTAAAGATTAGGGTTTTAGTTTTTAGGGTTTAGGATTTTGTTTTTATGTTTTAGTGTTTAGAGTATTAGGGTTTAGGGTCTAGTGTATTAAAATTTAGGGTTTTATATTTAGTTTTTAGGTTTTAGGATTTAGGTTTTTGTTTTCAATTTTAGGGTTTTGAGTTTTTGGGTTATGTGCTTAGTTTTAGGGTTTAATTTTAGGTTTTAGGGTTTTGTTGTATTCAAATTTAGGGATTTAGGTTTTAGTTTTTAGGGTTTTGGTTTTAGGTATTAGGGTTTTAAATTTTAGGGTTTAATGTTTAGTTTTAGGGTTTAGGTTTTAGTGTATTAAAGATTAGGGTTTTAGTTTTTAGGGTTTAGGATTTCGTTTTTATGTTTTAGTGTTTAGAGTATTAGGATTTAGGGTTAAGTGTATTAAAATTTAGGGTTTTAGATTTAGTTTTTAGGGATTAGGGTTTTAGGTTTTTGTTTTCAATTTTAGGGTTTTGAGTTTTAAGGTTATGTGCTTAGTTTTAGTGTTTAATTTTAGGTTTTAGGGTTTTGTTGTATTCAAATTTAGGGATTTAGGTTTTAGATTTTAGGGTTTTGGTTTTAGGTATTAGGGTTTTAAATTTTAGGGTTTAATGTTTAGTTTTAGGGTTTAGGTTTTAGTGTATTAAAGATTAGGGTTTTAGTTTTTAGGGTTTAGGATTTTGTTTTTATGTTTTAGTGTTTAGAGTATTAGGATTTAGGGTTTAGTGTATTAAAATTTAGGGTTTTAGATTTAGTTTTTAGGGATTAGGGTTTTAGGTTTTTGTTTTCAATTTTAGGGTTTTGAGTTTTAAGGTTATGTGCTTAGTTTTAGTGTTTAATTTTAGTTTTTAGGGTTTAGGGTTTAGAGTTTTTGTTTTCAATTTTAGGGTTTTGAATTTTTGGATTATGTGCTTAGTTTTAGGGTTTAATTTTAGGTTTTAGGGCTTTGTTGTATTCAAATTTAGAGTTTTAGGTTTCAGTTTTTCGCGTTTTGGTTTTAAGTTTTAGGGTTTTAAATTGTAGGGTTTAATGTTTAGTTTTAGGGTTTAGGGTTTTAGTGTATTAAAGATTAGGGTTTTAGTTTTTTGGGTTTAGGGTTTTGTTTTTATGTTTTAGCGTTTAGTGTATTAAAATTTAGGGTTTGAGATTTAGTTTTTAGGGTTTAGGGTTTAGGGTTTAGTGTTTTTGTTTTCAATTTTAGGGTTTTGAGTTTTTGGGTTATTTGCTTAGTTTTAGGGTTTAATTTTAAGGTTTTGGGTTTAGGGTTTTAGTGTATTCAAGTATAGGGTTTTAGGTTTTAGTTTTTAGGGTTTTGGTTTTAGGGTTTAGGGTTTCGAATTTTAGGGTTTAATGTTTAGTTTTAAAGTCTAGGGTTTTAGTGTATTAAAGATTAGGGTTTTAGTCTTTAGGGTTTATGGTATTGTTTTTAGGTATTAGTGTTTAGAGTATTTGGACTTAGGGTTTAGTGTCGTAAAATTTAGGGTTTAAGATTTAGTTTTTAGGATTTAGGGTTTAGGGTTTTGTTGTGTTCAAGTTTAGGGTTTTAGGTTTTATTTTTTAGCGTTTTGGTTTTAGAATTTTAGGGTTTAATTTTTAGTTTTACGGTTTAGGGTTTTAGTGTATTAATGATTAGAGTTTTAGTTTTTAGGATTTAGGGTTTTGTTTTATGTTTTAGTGTTTAGAGTATTAGGATTTAGGGTTTAGTGTATTAAAATTTAGGGTTTTAGATTTAGTTTTTAGGTTTTAGGATTTAGGGTTTTTGTTTTCAATTTTAGGGTTTTGAGTTTTTGGGTTATGTGCTTAGTTTTAGGGTTTAATTTTAGGTTTTAGGGTTTTGTTGTATTCAAATTTAGGATTTTAGGTTTTAGTTTTTAGGGTTTTGGTTTTAGGTTTTAGGGTTTTAAATTTTTGGGTTTAATGTTTAGTTTTAGGGTTTAGGGTTTTAGTGTATTAAAATTTAGGGTTTTAGATTTTGTTTTTAGTTTTAGGGTTTAATTTTAGGTTTTGAGTTTTGTTGTATTCAAGTATAGGGTTTTAGGTTTTAGTTTTTAGGGTTTTGGTTTTAGGGTTTCGAATTTTAGGTTTTAATGTTTAGTTTTAAAGTCTAGGGTTTTAGTGTATTAAAGATTAGGGATTTAGTCTTTATGGTTTATGGTATTGTTTTTAGGTATTAGTGTTTAGAGTATTAGGACTTAGGGTTTAGTGTCGTAAAATTTAGGGTTTAAGATTTAGTTTTTAGGATTTAGGGTTTAGGGTTTTGGTTTTAGGTTTTAGGGTTTAGAGTTTTTGGGTTTAATGCTTAGTTTTAGGGTTTAATTTTAGGTTTTAGGGTTTTTTTGTGTTCAAGTTTAGGGTTTTAGGTTTTATTTTTTAAGGTTTTGGTTTTAGGTTTTAGGTTTTAGGTTTTAGAATTTTAGGGTTTAATTCTTAGTTTTAGGGTTTAGGGTTTTAGTGTATTAATGATTAGGGTTTTAGTTTTTAGGGTTTGGGGTTTTGTTTTTATGTTTTAGTGTTTAGAGTATTAGGATTTAGGGTTTAGTGTATTAAAATTTAGGGTTTTAGATTTAGTTTTTAGTTTTTAAGATTTAGGGTTTTTGTTTTCAATTTTAGGGTTTTGAGTTTTTGGGTTATGTGCTTAGTTTTGGGGTTTAATTTTAGGTTTTATGGTTTTGTTGTATTCAAATTTAGGGTTTTAGGTTTTAGTTTTTAGGGTTTTGGTTTTAGATTTTAGGGTTTTAAATTTTAGGGTTTAATGTTTAGTTTTAGGGTTTAGGGTTTTAGTGTATTAAAGATTAGGGTTTTAGTTTTTAGGGTTTAGGATTTTGTTTTTATGTTTTAGTGTTTAGAGTATTAGAATTTAGGGTTTAGTGTATTAAAATTTAGGGTTTTAGATTTAGTTTTTAGGGTTTAGGGTTTAGGGTTTTTGTTTTCAATTTTAGGGTTTTGAGTTTTTGGGTTATGTGATTAGTTTTAGTGTTTAATTTTAGGTTTTAGGGTTTTGTTGTATTCAAATTTAGGGTTTTAGGTTTTAGTTTTTAGGGTTTTGGTTTTAGGTTTTAGGGTTTTAAATTTTAGGGTTTAATGTTTAGTTTTAGGGTTTAGGGTTTTAGTGTATTAAAGATTAGGGTTTTAGTTTTTAGGGTTTAGGATTTTGTTTTTATGTTTTAGTGTTTAGAGTATTAGGATTTAGGGTTTAGTGTATTAAAATTTAGGGTTTTAGATTTAGTTTTTAGGGTTTAGGGTTTCTGTTTTCAATTTTAAGGTTTTGAGTTTTTGGGTTATGTGCTTAGTTTTAGGGTTTAATTTTAAGATTCAGGGTTTAGGGTTTTAGTTTATTCAAGTATAGGGTTTTAATTTTTAGTTTTTAGGGTTTTGGTTTTTGGTTTTAGGGTTTCGAATTTTAGGGTTTAATGTTTAGTTTTAAGGTCTAAAGATTTAATGTATTAAAGATTAGGGTTTAGTCTTTAGGGTTTTATGGTATTGTTTTTAGATTTTAGTCTTTGGAGTATTAGGACTTAGGGTTTAGTGTCTTAAAATTCAGGGTTTAAGATTTAGTTTTTAGGATTTAGGGTTTATGGTTTTTGTTTTAGGTTTTAGGGTTTAGAGTTTTTGAGTTTAATGCTGAGTTTTAGGGTTTAATTTTAGGTTTTAGAGTTTTGTTGTATTCAAGTTTATGGTTTTAGGTTTTAAGGTTTAGAATTTTAGAGTTTAATGTTTAGTTTTAGGGTTTAGGGTTTTATTGTACTAATGATTAGGGTTTTAGTTTTTAGGGTTTAGGATTTTGTTTTTATGTTTTAGTGTTTAGATTATTAGGATTTAGGGTTTAGTGTATTAAAATTTAGGGTTTTAGATTTAGTTTTTAGGGTTTAAGGTTTAGAGTTTTTGTTTTCAATTTTAGGGTTTTGAATTTTTGGATTATGTGCTTAGTTTTAGTGTTTAATTTTAGGTTTTAGGGCTTTGTTGTATTCAAATTTAGAGTTTTAGGTTTAGTTTTTAGGGTTTAGGGTTTATGGTTTAGGGTTTAATGTTTAGTTTTAGGGTTTAGGGTTTTAGTGTATTAAAGATTAAGGTTTTAGTTTTTTGGGTTTAGGGTTTTGTTTTTATGTTTTAGTGTTTAGTGTATTAAAATTTAGGGTTTTAGATTTAGTTTTTAGGGTTTAGGGTTTAGTGTTTTTGTTTTCAATTTTAGGGTTTTGAGTTTTTGGGTTATTTGCTTAGTTTTAGGGTTTAGTTTTAGGGTTTAAGGTTTAGGGTTGTAAGGACCCGTATTTTTTTTTTAAACAGCGGAAGATATAAACATTGAAAATAACATTGACTAAAGTGCGGGCGTCACAAAATGTTTATTTGATAAACTTATTTTCATAATTTCAACAAAATAAACTTACTACTCTAATACATAAATATGATATTGATATACTCAATTAACACTATATATATATACCATGTACAAGTATTTATGTATATATATATACACATAGAGCAGTACGTATATAATAATATGTACATAAATACTACAGTAGCTCCAATCCTTAAATAATACACACTTACATATACATAATTAAATAGTATTTGTTGATCCTATTGCATACTTACATATGATCATGTTATCGAATATAATACAACAACAATACATGCACTAATCAAACTAATCAAACTTAGGCCCTTTAGAAATAATATTTGAAATAATTATATAATGAGTAATGGAATGGTCAGTAGATGAATTTGATAGTTTTAAAATAAGACAATGTCACATAGAAATTGTTGGTAATAAATAAAGCATAAAGAAACATTTATTTAGTTTAATTTTATTCCTCCATCCTTGATCAGTTCTCTCGCTCGGCAACCTCGTGTGTACCTAAAAATAGTTGTTGTCGATAAGGTGAGCTCAACGCGCTCAATAGGGTCATTACCTCATCCAATACCAGAATCAAATACATGTATAACCAATGAACATAACATGAAAATATTGTAATTTTAATAGAACATGAAATCCATTTAATAATCTGGATAACATGAAAATATCGTAATTTTAATAAACATGAGATCCATTTAATAATCTGGATAACATGAAAATATTGTAATTTTAATAAACATGAGATCCATTTAATAATCTGGATATTGCGAGTTGCGCCAACTATTGCGTTGGTCCCCTTCGACCCTTTTCCCCGGTCTCCGGTTACAACGGAAAATATATTTTAATAAATTCACATAAATGCACACATAGAGACACATATAATGAAACAAATAATAGAAGAGGTAAATCGACAACATGACACATGAGCTGAGTGAACGTGAAAATCCAAAGTGCGTCTAAAACCTTAGACGATTGAAATAGCAACTTCCAAATCTTGAGGGGCTTAAAGTCCAAGGGCTCATTTGCAATTTCTCTTTTATTTAGTGGATTCGGCCGTGAGGAATAATTAGAAAATTAGGACTGAAACTTGTTTTCCTAATCTTCCCTTTTCTAATTGAAGAGAGAGACATCGTGAGTAGTGTGGCAATTGACATTGGGAACCCAGAATCTAATTTCCCCTTTCCTTTTATTATGAGAGATACCGAGAGCGAGGATTTGCGGAAGTAGGAAGAGAGAGACTGAGATGAATTGCCCTTCTCACCGGCGATTGTAGATGCGGGATTTATCGGGGCACGGCGGCATCCCTTAATTTGTGTCGGAGGAGCTGCGTCGGCACCACTTCCGACTGGATCTGGAGAGGTTCAGCGATGGTATTTCTCGAACCGGGGACGGTGGTAAGCTCGGCGACCAGCTGAATCACGGCTGTGTCGAGGCGATGAAGGATGATGTTGATCGACGAAGTGTCGGCTGAAGAGGGCAGAAATCTTGGTTCTCCGATATTGGGTGTACGACTGGTTTTGACTTCGATTCTACTACGGGATGAACATATGTTACCCTCAGATTATTTACGGGGTTGTTTTGGTTGCTTTTAGGGGCTGTACAAAGGACGGGATTACCACTCGAATATAAACGGAGGGAAGGCTGGAGGTGAATGTTTTTGGGTTCTGGTATATGTTGGCCGGGAATCATTATAGATGTGCATATATATAGATAGCAAAGGAGTATATTGTTTGGGTTGTGCTTTCTCTCGTGTTGAGCAGAGGTAGTAGAGGTAGATATTTATAGGGATTAACTAAGGAGTCATGGTATTAGGGTTCTATTTAAGAGATGGGTTGGCGTAAGTTTCTTGGAAGACAATTTAATCATATAAACAATGAGGCTAGAGTTCTAATTTCTATAGGAGTAATTATGAGTTGGGTTTTACGTATATGGGTTAGCAAAAGTAATAACTAAGTTCATATATTGGGCTACCAAGGATTAAATAAAGAATAATGGGATGTAAATAAAATTGGCTCAAATTTTAGTTGACGATTAAGACTTAAATTATATTATGTTTTTAATTTGTATTTAATAAATTGTGGGTTGGTAAAAATATTATAATTAACCATGTATTATTTATCAATTTTAATGTTTAATTGAAATATACTCTATTTTTATAATTTTAATTTATTAAATTAGTTTATGTATTTTATATTTATTTAGGTGAATTCAAGGTTCTTGTAAATAAGATTTTGGGTTGTTTCAATCTACACCCCTTAATTTTAATTTCGTCCTCGAAATTTGATAGCCTAAAAGATTTAAGGATAATTCGGAATTACTTATACTATTGTAAGTTTTCAGCAACTAATCTAAAGGCTCTAGCAACCTAAAATATTAAATAAAGTTAACATTAACATGTAAATGGTTCAAGTGTAGCGTACCTTGAGGAGCCGGCGAGACATGACGAGAATGGAAGACTGGTATATTAATTTTCAAGTAATACACATAAGAGAAAATATCAAACTTTAAGTAGCCGACCATATCAAAATTTAAGTAGCCGCCAGGATCGTAATGCTCTGATACCATTTGTAACGCCCCGGCCCGTTGAGGGGTCGAAGCCCGACCCTAATGGGCCGGCTCGGTTACCAATGACTGCCTTCGGGAGTGATATCCTGGCCCCACTGTACCAACACTTGTTTTTTCTAGCGCACTTTGTCCTCACTCGTGCGCACCCGGGAGACTTCCCAGGGGGTCACCCATCCTAGAATTACTCCAGAGCCACCACGCTTAACTTTGGAGTTCTTATAGGAGGATGCCCAGAAAAGTAGATGCATCTGTTGGTATGAGTAGCATATTCAATCCTTTTAAGCCTTTGAATTTTCTGGGGCGTTACAATCACCCCACCTTTTTCTGCGCAACGTCCTCGTTGCGTGCCTTACTTGCCCAGGACCAACCATCCGTGCAGGAATGCCCCTTACGGGTACATTCACCAACTTTTGGGTGGAGCACTTGGCCCCGCAAGACACTTAGTTCCCACAATTCCGGTCGGCACCGGCTCTGATACCAACTGTAACGCCCCGGCCCGTTGCGGGATTTATCGGGGCACGGCGGCAGCCCTTAATTTGTGTCGGAGGAGCTGCGTCGGCACCACTTCCGACTGGATCTGGAGAGGTTCAGCGATGGTATTTCTCGAACCGGGGACGGTGGTAAGCTCGGCGACCAGCTGAATCACGGCGGTGTCGAGGCGATGAAGGATGATGTTGATCGACGAAGTGTCGGCTGAAGAGGGCAGAAATCTTGGTTCTCCGATATTGGGTGTACGACTGGTTTTGACTTCGATTCTACTACGGGATGAACATATGTTACCCTCAGATTATTTACAGGGTTGTTTTGGTTGCTTTTAGGGGCTGTACAAAGGACGGGATTACGACTCGAATATAAATGGAGGGAAGGCTGGAGGTGAATGTTTTTGGGTTCTGGTATATGTTGGCCGGGAATCATTATAGATGTGCATATATATAGATAGCAAAGGAGTATATTGTTTGGGTTGTGCTTTCTCTCGTGTTGAGCAGAGGTAGTAGAGGTAGATATTTATAGGGATTAACTAAGGAGTCATGGTATTAGGGTTCTATTTAAGAGATGGGTTGGCGTAAGTTTCTTGGAAGACAATTTAATCATATAAAGAATGAGGCTAGAGTTCTAATTTCTATAGGAGTAATTATGAGTTGGGTTTTACGTATATGGGTTAGCAAAAGTAATAACTAAGTTCATATATTGGGCTACCAAGGATTAAATAAAGAATAATGGGATGTAAATAAAATTGGCTCAAATTTTAGTTGACGATTAAGGCTTAAATTATATTATGTTTTTAATTTGTATTTAATAAATTGTGGGTTGGTAAAAATATTATAATTAACCATGTATTATTTATCAATTTTAATGTTTAATTAAAATATACTCTATTTTTATAATTTTAATTTATTAAATTAGTTTATGTATTTTATATTTATTTAGGTGAATTAAGGGTTCTTGTAAATAAGATTTTGGGTTGTTACAAGTGTTTTAGTGTATTCAAGTATAGGGTTTTAGGTTTTAGTTTTTAGGGTTTTGGTTTTAGGGTTTAGGGTTTCAAATTTTAGGGTTTTATGTTTAGTTTTAAAGTCTAGGGTTTTAGTGTATTAAAGATTAGGGTTTTAGTCTTTAGGGTTTATGGTATTGTTTTTAGGTTTTAGTGTTCAGAGTATTAGGACTTAGGTTTTAGTGTAGTAAAATTTAGGGTTTAAGATTAGTTTTTAGGATTTAGGGTTTAGGGTTTTGGTTTTAGGTTTTAGGGTTTAGAGTTTTTGGGTTTAATGCTTAGTTTTAGGATTTAATTTTTGGTTTTAGGGTTTTGTTGTGTTCAAGTTTAGGGTTTTAGGTTTTATTTTTTAAGGTTTTGGTTTTTGGTTTTAGGTTTTAGAATTTTAGGGTTTAATTTTTAGTTTTAGGGTTTAGGGTTTTAGTGTATTTATGATTAGGGTTTTAGTTTTTAGGGTTTAGGGTTTTGTTTTTATGTTTTAGTGTTTAGAGTATTAGGATTTAGGGTTTAGTGTATTAAAATTTAGGGTTTTAGATTTAGTTTTTAGGGTTTAGGGTTTAGGGTTTCTGTTTTCAATTTTAAGGTTTTGAGTTTTTGGGTTATGTGCTTAGTTTTAGGGTTTAATTTTAGGTTTTAGGGTTTTGTTGTATTCAAATTTAGGGTTTTAGGTTTTAGTTTTTAGGGTTTTGGTTTTAGGTTTTAGGGTTTTAAATTTTGGGGTTTAATGTTCAGTTTTAGGGTTTAGGGTTTTAGTGTATTAAAGATTAGAGTTTTTGTTTTTAAGGTTTAGGATTTTGTTTTAATGTTTTAGTGTTTAGAATATTAGGATTTAGGGTTTAGTGTATTAAAATTTAGGGTTTTAGATTTAGTTTTTAGGGTTTAGGGTTTATGGTTTAGGGTTTTTGTTTTCAATTTTAGGGTTTTGAGTTTTTGGGTTATGTGATTAGTTTTAGTGTTTAATTTTAGGTTTTAGGGTTTTGTTGTATTCAAATATATGGTTTTAGGTTTAAGTTTTTAGGGTTTTGGTTTTAGGTTTTAAGGTTTTAAATTTTAGGGTTTAATGTTTAGTTTTAGGGTTTAGGGTTTTAGTATATTAAAGATTAGGGTTTTAGTTTTTAGTAGGGTTAAGGATTTTGATTTTATGTTTTAGTGTTTAGAGTATTAGGGTTTAGGGTCTAGTGTATTAAAATTTAGGGTTTTAGATTTAGTTTTTAGGTTTTAGGATTTAGGGTTTTTGTTTTCAATTTTAGGGTTTTGAGTTTTTGGGTTATTGTCTTAGTTTTAGGGTTTAATTTTAGGTTTTAGGGTTTTGTTGTATTCAAATTTAGGGATTTAGGTTTTAGTTTTTAGGGTTTTGGTTTTAGGTTTTAGGGTTTTAAATTTTAGGGTTTAATGTTTAGTTTTAGGGTTTAGGTTTTAGTGTATTAAAGATTAGGGTTTTAGTTTTTAGGGTTTAGGATTTAGTTTTTATGTTTTAGTGTTTAGAGTATTAGGATTTAGGGTTTAGTGTATTAAAATTTAGGGTTTTAGATTTAGTTTGTAGGGTTTAGGGTTTAGGGTTTAGGGTTTTTGTTTTCAATTTTAGGGTTTTGAGTTTTAAGGTTTTGTGCTTAGTTTTAGTGTTTAATTTTAGGTTTTAGTGTTTTGTTGTATTAAAATTTAGGGTTTTAGGTTTTAGTTTTTAGGGTTTTGGTTTTCAGTTTTAGGGTTTTAAATTTTAATTAGGGTTTAATGTTTTGTTTTAGCGTTTAGGGTTTTAGTGTATTAAAGATTAGAGTTTTAGTTTTTAGGGTTTAGGGTTTTGTTTTTATGTTTTAGTGTTTTGAGTATTAGGATTTAGGGTTTAGTGTATTAAAATTTAGGGTTTTAGATTTTGTTTTTAGGGTTTAGGGTTTAGTGTTTTTGTTTTCAATTTTAGGGTTTTGAGTGTTAGGGTTATTTGTTTAGTTTTAGGGTTTAATTTTAAGGTTTAGGGTTTAGGGTTTTAGTGTATTCAAGTATAGGGTTTTAATTTTTAGTTTTTAGGGTTTTGGTTTTAGGTTTTAGGGTTTCGAATTTTAGGGTATAATGTTTAGTTTTAAGGTCTAGGGTTTTAATGTATTAAAGATTAGGGTTTTAGTCTTTAGGGTTTATGGTATTGTTTTTAGATTTTACTGTTTGGAGTATTAGGACATAGGGTTTAGTGTCTTAAAATTCAGGGTT
Organism: Euphrasia confusa; assembly: GCA_954870475.1. Lineage (NCBI taxonomy): Eukaryota > Viridiplantae > Streptophyta > Magnoliopsida > Lamiales > Orobanchaceae > Euphrasia > Euphrasia confusa. Next base: position 13,835,240 of record OX940969.1, read on the forward strand.
TAAGATTTAGTTTTTAGGATTTAGGGTTTATGGTTTTTGTTTTAGGTTTTAGGGTTTAGAGTTTTTGGGTTTAATGCTTAGTTTTAGGGTTTAATTTTAGGTTTTAGAGTTTTGTTGTATTCAAGTTTAGGGTTTTAGGTTTTAGTTTTTACGGGTTTGGTTTTAGGTTTTAGGGTTTAGAATTTTAGGGTTTAATGTTTAGTTTTAGGGTTTAGGGTTTTATTGTACTAATGATTAGGGTTTTAGTTTTTAGGGTTTAGGGTTTTGTTTTTATGTTTTAGTGTTTAGAGTATTAGGGTTTAGGGTCTAGTGTATTAAAATTTAGGGTTTTAGATTTAGTTTTTAGGTTTTAGGATTTTGGGTTTTTGTTTTCAATTTTAGGGTTTTTAGTTTTTGGGTTATGTGCTTAGTTTTAGGGTTTAATTTTAGGTTTTAGGGTTTTGTTGTATTCAAATTTATGGTTTTAGGTTTTAGTTTTTAGGGTTTTGGTTTTAGGTTTTAAGGTTTTAAATTTTAGGGTTTAATGTTTAGTTTTAGGGTTTAGGGTTTTAGTGTATTAAAGATTAGGGTTTTAGTTTTTAGGGTTTAGGATTTTGTTTTTATGTTTTAGTGTTTAGAGTATTAGGGTTTAGGGTCTAGTGTATTAAAATTTAGGGTTTTAGATTTAGTTTTTAGGTTTTAGGATTTAGGTTTTTGTTTTCAATTTTAGGGTTTTGAGTTTTTGGGTTATGTGCTTAGTTTTAGGGTTTAATTTTAGGCTTTAGGGTTTTGTTGTATTCAAATTAAGGGATTTAGGTTTTAGTTTTTAGGGTTTTGATTTTAGGTTTTAGGGTTTTAAATTTTAGGGTTTAATGTTTAGTTTTAGGGTTTAGGTTTTAGTGTATTAAAGATTAGGGTTTTAGTTTTTAGGGTTTAGGATTTTGTTTTTATGTTTTAGTGTTTAGAGTATTAGGATTTAGGGTTTATTGTATTAAAATTTAGGGTTTTAGATTTTGTTTTTAGGGTTTAGGGTTTAGTGTTTTTGTTTTCAATTTTAGGGTTTTGAGTGTTAGGGTTATTTGTTTAGTTTTAGGGTTTAATTTTAAGGTTTAGGGTTTAGGGTTTTAGTGTATTCAAGTATAGGTTTTTAATTTTTAGTTTTTAGGGTTTTGGTTTTAGGTTTTAGGGTTTCGAATTTTAGGGTATAATGTTTAGTTTTAAGGTCTAGGTTTTTAATGTATTAAAGATTAGGGTTTTAGTCTTTAGGGTTTATGGTATTCTTTTTAGATTTTACTGTTGGAGTATTAGGACTTAGGGTTTAGTGTCTTAAAATTCAAGGTTTAAGATTTAGTTTTTAGGATTTAGGGTTTATGGTTTTTGTTTTAGGTTTTAGGGTTTAGAGTTTTTGGGTTTAATGCTTAGTTTTAGGGTTTAATTTTAGGTTTTAGAGTTTTGTTGTATTCAAGTTTAGGGTTTTAGGTTTTAGTTTTTACGGGTTTGGTTTTAGGTTTTATGGTTTTAAATTTTAGGGTTTAATGTTTAGTTTTAGGGTTTAGGGTTTTAGTGTATTAAATATTAGGGTTTTAGTTTTTAGGGTTTAGGATTTTGTTTTTATGTTTTAGTGTTTAGAGTATTAGGGTTTAGGGTCTAGTGTATTAAAATTTAGGGTTTTAGATTTAGTTTTTAGGTTTTAGGATTTAGGTTTTTGTTTTCAATTTTAGGGTTTTGAGTTTTTGGGTTATGTGCTTAGTTTTAGGGTTTAATTTTAGGCTTTAGGGTTTTGTTGTATTCAAATTTAGGGATTTAGGTTTTAGTTTTTAGGGTTTTGATTTTAGGTTTTAGGGTTTTAAATTTTAGGGTTTAATGTTTAGTTTTAGGGTTTAGGGTTTTATTGTACTAATGATTAGGGTTTTAGTTTTTAGGGTTTAGGATTTTGTTTTTATGTTTTAGTGTTTAGAGTATTAGGGTTTAGGGTCTAGTGTATTAAAATTTAGGGTTTTAGATTTAGTTTTTAGGTTTTAGGATTTTGGGTTTTTGTTTTCAATTTTAGGGTTTTTAGTTTTTGGGTTATGTGCTTAGTTTTAGGGTTTAATTTTAGGTTTTAGGGTTTTGTTGTATTCAAATTTATGGTTTTAGGTTTTAGTTTTTAGGGTTTTGGTTTTAGGTTTTAAGGTTTTAAATTTTAGGGTTTAATGTTTAGTTTTAGGGTTTAGGGTTTTAGTGTATTAAAGATTAGGGTTTTAGTTTTTAGGGTTTAGGATTTTGTTTTTATGTTTTAGTGTTTAGAGTATTAGGGTTTAGGGTCTAGTGTATTAAAATTTAGGGTTTTAGATTTAGTTTTTAGGTTTTAGGATTTAGGTTTTTGTTTTCAATTTTAGGGTTTTGAGTTTTTGGGTTATGTGCTTAGTTTTAGGGTTTAATTTTAGGCTTTAGGGTTTTTCTATATTCAAATTTAGGGATTTAGGTTTTAGTTTTTAGGGTTTTGATTTTAGGTTTTAGGGTTTTAAATTTTAGGGTTTAATGTTTAGTTTTAGGGTTTAGGTTTTAGTGTATTAAAGATTAGGGTTTTAGTTTTTAGGGTTTAGGATTTTGTTTTTATGTTTTAGTGTTTAGAGTATTAGGATTTAGGGTTTAGTGTATTAAAATTTAGGGTTTTAGATTTAGTTTTTAGGTTTTAGGATTTAGGGTTTTTGTTTTCAATTTTAGGGTTTTTAGTTTTTGGGTTATGTGCTTAGTTTTAGGATTAATTTTAGGTTTTATGGTTTTGTTGTATTCAAATTTATGGTTTTAGGTTTTAGTTTTTAGGGTTTTGGTTTTAGGTTTTAAGGTTTTAAATTTTAGGGTTTAATGTTTAGTTTTAGAATTTAGGGTTTTAGTGTATTAAAGATTAGGGTTTTAGTTTCTAGGTTTTAGGATTTTGTTTTTATGTTTTAGTGTTTAGAGTATTAGGGTTTAGGGTCTAGTGTATTAAAATTTAGGGTTTTAGATTTAGTTTTTAGGTTTTAGGATTTAGGTTTTTGTTTTCAATTTTAGGGTTTTGAGTTTTTGGGTTATGTGCTTAGTTTTAGGGTTTAATTTTAGGCTTTAGGGTTTTGTTGTATTCAAATTTAGGGATTTAGGTTTTAGTTTTTAGGGTTTTGGTTTTAGGTTTTAGGGTTTTAAATTTTAGGGTTTAATGTTTAGTTTTAGGGTTTAGGTTTTAGTGTATTAAAGATTAGGGTTTTAGTTTTTAGGGTTTAGGATTTTGTTTTTATGTTTTAGTGTTTAGAGTATTAGGATTTAGGGTTTAGTGAATTAAAATTTAGGGTTTTAGATTTAGTTTTTAGGGATTAGGGTTTTAGGTTTTTGTTTTCAATTTTAGGGTTTTGAGTTTTAAAGTTATGTGCTTAGTTTTAGTGTTTAATTTTAGTTTTTAGGGTTTAGGGTTTAGAGTTTTTGTTTTCAATTTTAGGGTTTTGAATTTTTGGATTATGTGCTTAGTTTTAGGGTTTAATTTTAGGTTTTAGGGCTTTGTTGTATTCAAATTTAGGGTTTTAGGTTTCAGTTTTTCGCGTTTTGGTTTTAGGTTTTAGGGTTTTAAATTGTAGGGTTTAATGTTTAGTTTTAGGGTTTAGGGTTTTAGTGTATTAAAGATTAGGGTTTTAGTTTTTTGGTTTTAGGGTTTTGTTTTTATGTTTTAGCGTTTAGTGTATTCAAATTTAGGGATTTAGGTTTTAGTTTTTAGGGTTTTGGTTTTAGGTTTTAGGGTTTTAAATTTTAGGGTTTAATGTTTAGTTTTAGGGTTTAGGTTTTAGTGTATTAAAGATTAGGGTTTTAGTTTTTAGGGTTTAGGATTTAGTTTTTATGTTTTAGTGTTTAGAGTATTAGGATTTAGGGTTTAGTGTATTAAAATTTAGGGTTTTAGATTTAGTTTGTAGGGTTTAGGGTTTAGGGTTTAGGGTTTTTGTTTTCAATTTTAGGGTTTTGAGTTTTAAGGTTTTGTGCTTAGTTTTAGTGTTTAATTTTAGGTTTTAGTGTTTTGTTGTATTCAAATTTAGGGTTTTAGGTTTTAGTTTTTAGGGTTTTGGTTTTTAGTTTTAGGGTTTTAAATTTTAATTAGGGTTTAATGTTTAGTTTTAGCGTTTAGGGTTTTAGTGTATTAAAGATTAGAGTTTTAGTTTTTAGGGTTTAGGGTTTTGTTTTTATGTTTTAGTGTTTTGAGTATTAGGATTTAGGGTTTAGTGTATTAAAATTTAGGGTTTTAGATTTTGTTTTTAGGGTTAAGGGTTTAGTGTTTTTGTTTTCAATTTTAGGGTTTTGAGTGTTAGGGTTATTTGTTTAGTTTTAGGGTTTAATTTTAAGGTTTAGGGTTTAGGGTTTTAGTGTATTCAAGTATAGGGTTTTAATTTTTAGTTTTTAGGGTTTTGGTTTTAGGTTTTAGGGTTTCGAATTTTAGGGTATAATGTTTAGTTTTAAGGTCTAGGGTTTTAATGTATTAAAGATTAGGGTTTTAGTCTTTAGGGTTTAAGATTTAGTTTTTAGGATTTAGGGTTTATGGTTTTTGTTTTAGGTTTTAGGGTTTAGAGTTTTTGGGTTTAATGCTTAGTTTTAGGGTTTAATTTTAGGTTTTAGAGTTTTGTTGTATTCAAGTTTAGGGTTTTAGGTTTTAGTTTTTACGGGTTTGGTTTTAGGTTTTAGGGTTTAGAATTTTAGGGTTTAATGTTTAGTTTTAGGGTTTAGGTTTTTATTGTACTAATGATTAGGGTTTTAGTTTTTAGGGTTTAGGGTTTTGTTTTTATGTTTTAGTGTTTAGAGTATTAGGGTTTAGGGTCTAGTGTATTAAAATTTAGGGTTTTAGATTTAGTTTTTAGGTTTTAGGATTTTGGGTTTTTGTTTTCAATTTTAGGGTTTTTAGTTTTTGGGTTATGTGCTTAGTTTTAGGGTTTAATTTTAGGTTTTAGGGTTTTGTTGTATTCAAATTTATGGTTTTAGGTTTTAGTTTTTAGGGTTTTGGTTTTAGGTTTTAAGGTTTTAAATTTTAGTGTTTAATGTTTAGTTTTAGGGTTTAGGGTTTTAGTGTATTAAAGATTAGGGTTTTAGTTTTTAGGGTTTAGGATTTTGTTTTTATGTTTTAGTGTTTAGAGTATTAGGGTTTAGGGTCTAGTGTATTAAAATTTAGGGTTTTAGATTTAGTTTTTAGGTTTTAGGATTTAGGTTTTTGTTTTCAATTTTAGGGTTTTGAGTTTTTGGGTTATGTGCTTAGTTTTAGGGTTTAATTTTAGGCTTTAGGGTTTTGTTGTATTCAAATTTAGGGATTTAGGTTTTAGTTTTTAGGGTTTTGATTTTAGGTTTTAGGGTTTTAAATTTTAGGGTTTAATGTTTAGTTTTAGGGTTTAGGTTTTAGTGTATTAAAGATTAGGGTTTTAGTTTTTAGGGTTTAGGATTTTTTTTTATGTTTTAGTGTTTAGAGTATTAGGATTTAGGGTTTAGTGTATTAAAATTTAGGGTTTTAGATTTTGTTTTTAGGGTTTAGGGTTTAGTGTTTTTGTTTTCAATTTTAGGGTTTTGAGTGTTAGGGTTATTTGTTTAGTTTTAGGGTTTAATTTTAAGGTTTAGGGTTTAGGGTTTTAGTGTATTCAAGTATAGGGTTTTAATTTTTAGTTTTTAGGGTTTTGGTTTTAGGTTTTAGGGTTTCGAATTTTAGGGTATAATGTTTAGTTTTAAGGTCTAGGGTTTTAATGTATTAAAGATTGGGGTTTTAGTCTTTAGGGTTTATGGTATTGTTTTTAGATTTTACTGTTGGAGTATTAGGACTTAGGGTTTAGTGTCTTAAAATTCAGGGTTTAAGATTTAGTTTTTAGGATTTAGGGTTTGTGGTTTTTGTTTTAGGTTTTAGGGTTTAGAGTTTTTGGGTTTAATGCTTAGTTTTAAGGTTTAATTTTAGGTTTTAGAGTTTTGTTGTATTCAAGTTTAGGGTTTTAGGTTTTAGTTTTTACGGGTTTGGTTTTAGGTTTTATGGTTTTAAATTTTAGGGTTTAATGTTTAGTTTTAGGGTTTAGGGTTTTAGTGTATTAAAGATTAGGGTTTTAGTTTTTAGGGTTTAGGATTTTGTTTTTATGTTTTAGTGTTTAGAGTATTAGGGTTTAGGGTCTAGTGTATTAAAATTTAGGGTTTTAGATTTAGTTTTTAGGTTTTAGGATTTAGGTTTTTGTTTTCAATTTTAGGGTTTTGAGTTTTTGGGTTATGTGCTTAGTTTTAGGGTTTAATTTTAGGCTTTAGGGTTTTGTTGTATTCAAATTTAGGGATTTAGGTTTTAGTTTTTAGGGTTTTGATTTTAGGTTTTAGGGTTTTAAATTTTATGGTTTAATGTTTAGTTTTAGGGTTTAGGGTTTTATTGTACTAATGATTAGGGTTTTAGTTTTTAGGGTTTAGGGTTTTGTTTTTATGTTTTAGTGTTTAGAGTATTAGGGTTTAGGGTCTAGTGTATTAAAATTTAGGGTTTTAGATTTAGTTTTTAGGTTTTAGGATTTTGGGTTTTTGTTTTCAATTTTAGGGTTTTTAGTTTTTGGGTTATGTGCTTAGTTTTAGGGTTTAATTTTAGGTTTTAGGGTTTTGTTGTATTCAAATTTATGGTTTTAGGTTTTAGTTTTTAGGGTTTTGGTTTTAGGTTTTAAGGTTTTAAATTTTAGGGTTTAATGTTTAGTTTTAGGGTTTAGGGTTTTAGTGTATTAAAGATTAGGGTTTTAGTTTCTAGGGTTTAGGATTTTGTTTTTATGTTTTAGTGTTTAGAGTATTAGGGTTTAGGGTCTAGTGTATTAAAATTTAGGGTTTTAGATTTAGTTTTTAGGTTTTAGGATTTAGGTTTTTGTTTTCAATTTTAGGGTTTTGAGTTTTTGGGTTATGTGCTTAGTTTTAGGGTTTAATTTTAGGCTTTAGGGTTTTGTTGTATTCAAATTTAGGGATTTAGGTTTTAGTTTTTAGGGATTTGGTTTTAGGTTTTAGGGTTTTAAATTTTAGGGTTTAATGTTTAGTTTTAGGGTTTAGGTTTTAGTGTATTAAAGATTAGGGTTTTAGTTTTTAGGGTTTAGGATTTTGTTTTTATGTTTTAGTGTTTAGAGTATTAGGATTTAGGGTTTAGTGAATTAAAATTTAGGGTTTTAGATTTAGTTTTTAGGGATTAGGGTTTTAGGTTTTTGTTTTCAATTTTAGGGTTTTGAGTTTTAAAGTTATGTGCTTAGTTTTAGTGTTTAATTTTAGTTTTTAGGGTTTAGGGTTTAGAGTTTTTGTTTTCAATTTTAGGGTTTTGAATTTTTGGATTATGTGCTTAGTTTTAGGGTTTAATTTTAGGTTTTAGGGCTTTGTTGTATTCAAATTTAGGGTTTTAGGTTTCAGTTTTTCGCGTTTTGGTTTTAGGTTTTAGGGTTTTAAATTGTAGGGTTTAATGTTTAGTTTTAGGGTTTAGGGTTTTAGTGTATTAAAGATTAGGGTTTTAGTTTTTTGGTTTTAGGGTTTTGTTTTTATGTTTTAGCATTTAGTGTATTCAAATTTAGGGATTTAGGTTTTAGTTTTTAGGGTTTTGGTTTTAGGTTTTAGGGTTTTAAATTTTAGGGTTTAATGTTTAGTTTTAGGGTTTAGGTTTTAGTGTATTAAAGATTGGGGTTTTAGTTTTTAGGGTTTAGGATTTAGTTTTTATGTTTTAGTGTTTAGAGTATTAGGATTTAGGGTTTAGTGTATTAAAATTTAGGGTTTTAGATTTAGTTTGTAGGGTTTAGGGTTTAGGGTTTTTGTTTTCAATTTTAGGGTTTTGAGTTTTAAGGTTTTGTGCTTAGTTTTAGTGTTTAATTTTAGGTTTTAGTGTTTTGTTGTATTCAAATTTAGGGTTTTAGGTTTTAGTTTTTAGGGTTTTGGTTTTCAGTTTTAGGGTTTTAAATTTTAATTAGGGTTTAATGTTTAGTTTTAGCGTTTAGGGTTTTAGTGTATTAAAGATTAGAGTTTTAGTTTTTAGGGTTTAGGGTTTTGTTTTTATGTTTTAGTGTTTTGAGTATTAGGATTTAGGGTTTAGTGTATTAAAATTTAGGGTTTTAGATTTTTTTTTTAGGGTTAAGGGTTTAGTGTTTTTGTTTTCAATTTTAGGGTTTTGAGTGTTAGGGTTATTTGTTTAGTTTTAGGGTTTAATTTTAAGGTTTAGGGTTTAGGGTTTTAGTGTATTCAAGTATAGGGTTTTAATTTTTAGTTTTTAGGGTTTTGGTTTTAGGTTTTAGGGTTTCGAATTTTAGGGTATAATGTTTAGTTTTAAGGTCTAGGGTTTTAATGTATTAAAGATTAGGGTTTTAGTCTTTAGGGTTTATGGTATTGTTTAGATTTTACTGTTTGGAGTATTAGGACTTAGGGTTTAGTGTCTTAAAATTCAGGGTTTAAGATTTAGTTTTTAGGATTTAGGGTTTATGGTTTTTGTTTTAGGTTTTAGGGTTTAGAGTTTTTGGGTTTAATGCTTAGTTTTAGGGTTTAATTTTAGGTTTTAGAGTTTTGTTGTATTCAAGTTTAGGGTTTTAGGTTTTAGTTTTTACGGGTTTGGTTTTAGGTTTTAGGGTTTAGAATTTTAGGGTTTAATGTTTAGTTTTAGGGTTTAGGTTTTTATTGTACTAATGATTAGGGTTTTAGTTTTTAGGGTTTAGGGTTTTGTTTTTATGTTTTAGTGTTTAGAGTATTAGGGTTTAGGGTCTAGTGTATTAAAATTTAGGGTTTTAGATTTAGTTTTTAGGTTTTAGGATTTTGGGTTTTTGTTTTCAATTTTAGGGTTTTTAGTTTTTGGGTTATGTGCTTAGTTTTAGGGTTTAATTTTAGGTTTTAGGGTTTTGTTGTATTCAAATTTATGGTTTTAGGTTTTAGTTTTTAGGGTTTTGGTTTTAGGTTTTAAGGTTTTAAATTTTAGTGTTTAATGTTTAGTTTTAGGGTTTAGGGTTTTAGTGTATTAAAGATTAGGGTTTTAGTTTTTAGGGTTTAGGATTTTGTTTTTATGTTTTAGTGTTTAGAGTATTAGGGTTTAGGGTCTAGTGTATTAAAATTTAGGGTTTTAGATTTAGTTTTTAGGTTTTAGGATTTAGGTTTTTGTTTTCAATTTTAGGGTTTTGAGTTTTTGGGTTATGTGCTTAGTTTTAGGGTTTAATTTTAGGCTTTAGGGTTTTGTTGTATTCAAATTTAGGGATATAGGTTTTAGTTTTTAGGGTTTTGATTTTAGGTTTTAGGGTTTTAAATTTTAGGGTATAATGTTTAGTTTTAGGGTTTAGGTTTTAGTGTATTAAAGATTAGGGTTTTAGTTTTTAGGGTTTAGGATTTTTTTTTATGTTTTAGTGTTTAGAGTATTAGGATTTAGGGTTTAGTGTATTAAAATTTAGGGTTTTAGATTTTGTTTTTAGGGTTTAGGGTTTAGTGTTTTTGTTTTCAATTTTAGGGTTTTGAGTGTTAGGGTTATTTGTTTAGTTTTAGGGTTTAATTTTAAGGTTTAGGGTTTAGGGTTTTAGTGTATTCAAGTATAGGGTTTTAATTTTTAGTTTTTAGGGTTTTGGTTTTAGGTTTTAGGGTTTCGAATTTTAGGGTATAATGTTTAGTTTTAAGGTCTAGGGTTTTAATGTATTAAAGATTAGGGTTTTAGTCTTTAGGGTTTATGGTATTGTTTTTAGATTTTACTGTTGGAGTATTAGGACTTAGGGTTTAGTGTCTTAAAATTCAGGGTTTAAGATTTAGTATTTAGGATTTAGGGTTTATGGTTTTTGTTTTAGGTTTTAGGGTTTAGAGTTTTTGGGTTTAATGCTTAGTTTTAGGGTTTAATTTTAGGTTTTAGAGTTTTGTTGTATTCAAGTTTAGGGTTTTAGGTTTTAGTTTTTACGGGTTTGGTTTTAGGTTTTAGGGTTTAGAATTTTAGGGTTTAATGTTTAGTTTTAGGGTTTAGGTTTTTATTGTACTAATGATTAGGGTTTTAGTTTTTAGGGTTTAGGGTTTTGTTTTTATGTTTTAGTGTTTAGAGTATTAGGGTTTAGGGTCTAGTGTATTAAAATTTAGGGTTTTAGATTTAGTTTTTAGGTTTTAGGATTTTGGGTTTTTGTTTTCAATTTTAGGGTTTTTAGTTTTTGGGTTATGTGCTTAGTTTTAGGGTTTAATTTTAGGTTTTAGGGTTTTGTTGTATTCAAATTTATGGTTTTAGGTTTTAGTTTTTAGGGTTTTGGTTTTAGGTTTTAAGGTTTTAAATTTTAGTGTTTAATGTTTAGTTTTAGGGTTTAGGGTTTTAGTGTATTAAAGATTAGGGTTTTAGTTTTTAGGGTTTAGGATTTTGTTTTTATGTTTTAGTGTTTAGAGTATTAGGGTTTAGGGTCTAGTGTATTAAAATTTAGGGTTTTAGATTTAGTTTTTAGGTTTTAGGATTTAGGTTTTTGTTTTCAATTTTAGGGTTTTGAGTTTTTGGGTTATGTGCTTAGTTTTAGGGTTTAATTTTAGGCTTTAGGGTTTTGTTGTATTCAAATTTAGGGATTTAGGTTTTAGTTTTTAGGGTTTTGATTTTAGGTTTTAGGGTTTTAAATTTTAGGGTATAATGTTTAGTTTTAGGGTTTAGGTTTTAGTGTATTAAAGATTAGGGTTTTAGTTTTTAGGGTTTAGGATTTTTTTTTATGTTTTAGTGTTTAGAGTATTAGGATTTAGGGTTTAGTGTATTAAAATTTAGGGTTTTAGATTTTGTTTTTAGGGTTTAGGGTTTAGTGTTTTTGTTTTCAATTTTAGGGTTTTGAGTGTTAGGGTTATTTGTTTAGTTTTAGGGTTTAATTTTAAGGTTTAGGGTTTAGGGTTTTAGTGTATTCAAGTATAGGGTTTTAATTTTTAGTTTTTAGGGTTTTGGTTTTAGGTTTTAGGGTTTCGAATTTTAGGGTATAATGTTTAGTTTTAAGGTCTAGGGTTTTAATGTATTAAAGATTAGGGTTTTAGTCTTTAGGGTTTATGGTATTGTTTTTAGATTTTACTGTTGGAGTATTAGGACTTAGGGTTTAGTGTCTTAAAATTCAGGGTTTAAGATTTAGTTTTTAGGATTTAGGGTTTGTGGTTTTTGTTTTAGGTTTTAGGGTTTAGAGTTTTTGGGTTTAATGCTTAGTTTTAAGGTTTAATTTTAGGTTTTAGAGTTTTGTTGTATTCAAGTTTAGGGTTTTAGGTTTTAGTTTTTACGGGTTTGGTTTTAGGTTTTATGGTTTTAAATTTTAGGGTTTAATGTTTAGTTTTAGGGTTTAGGGTTTTAGTGTATTAAAGATTAGGGTTTTAGTTTTTAGGGTTTAGGATTTTGTTTTTATGTTTTAGTGTTTAGAGTATTGGGGTTTAGGGTCTAGTGTATTAAAATTTAGGGTTTTAGATTTAGTTTTTAGGTTTTAGGATTTAGGTTTTTGTTTTCAATTTTAGGGTTTTGAGTTTTTGGGTTATGTGCTTAGTTTTAGGGTTTAATTTTAGGCTTTAGGGTTTTGTTGTATTCAAATTTAGGGATTTAGGTTTTAGTTTTTAGGGTTTTGATTTTAGGTTTTAGGGTTTTAAATTTTAGGGTTTAATGTTTAGTTTTAGGGTTTAGGGTTTTATTGTACTAATGATTAGGGTTTTAGTTTTTAGGGTTTAGGGTTTTGTTTTTATGTTTTAGTGTTTAGAGTATTAGGGTTTAGGGTCTAGTGTATTAAAATTTAGGGTTTTAGATTTAGTTTTTAGGTTTTAGGATTTTGGGTTTTTGTTTTCAATTTTAGGGTTTTTAGTTTTTGGGTTATGTGCTTAGTTTTAGGGTTTAATTTTAGGTTTTAGGGTTTTGTTGTATTCAAATTTATGGTTTTAGGTTTTAGTTTTTAGGGTTTTGGTTTTAGGTTTTAAGGTTTTAAATTTTAGGGTTTAATGTTTAGTTTTAGGGTTTAGGGTTTTAGTGTATTAAAGATTAGGGTTTTAGTTTTTAGGGTTTAGGATTTTGTTTTTATGTTTTAGTGTTTAGAGTATTAGGGTTTAGGGTCTAGTGTATTAAAATTTAGGGTTTTAGATTTAGTTTTTAGGTTTTAGGATTTAGGTTTTTGTTTTCAATTTTAGGGTTTTGAGTTTTTGGGTTATGTGCTTAGTTTTAGGGTTTAATTTTAGGCTTTAGGGTTTTGTTATATTCAAATTTAGGGATTTAGGTTTTAGTTTTTAGGGTTTTGATCTTAGGTTTTAGGGTTTTAAATTTTAGGGTTTAATGTTTAGTTTTAGGGTTTAGGTTTTAGTGTATTAAAGATTAGGGTTTTAGTTTTTAGGGTTTAGGATTTTGTTTTTATGTTTTAGTGTTTAGAGTATTAGGATTTAGGGTTTAGTGTATTAAAATTTAGGGTTTTAGATTTAGTTTTTAGGTTTTAGGATTTAGGGTTTTTGTTTTCAATTTTAGGGTTTTTAGTTTTTGGGTTATGTGCTTAGTTTTAGGATTAATTTTAGGTTTTATGGTTTTGTTGTATTCAAATTTATGGTTTTAGGTTTTAGTTTTTAGGGTTTTGGTTTTAGGTTTTAAGGTTTTAAATTTTAGGGTTTAATGTTTAGTTTTAGGGTTTAGGGTTTTAGTGTATTAAAGATTAGGGTTTTAGTTTCTAGGGTTTAGGATTTTGTTTTTATGTTTTAGTGTTTAGACTATTAGGGTTTAGGGTCTAGTGTATTAAAATTTAGGGTTTTAGATTTAGTTTTTAGGTTTTAGGATTTAGGTTTTTGTTTTCAATTTTAGGGTTTTGAGTTTTTGGGTTATGTGCTTAGTTTTAGGGTTTAATTTTAGGCTTTAGGGTTTTGTTGTATTCAAATTTAGGGATTTAGGTTTTAGTTTTTAGGGTTTTGGTTTTAGGTTTTAGGGTTTTAAATTTTAGGGTTTAATGTTTAGTTTTAGGGTTTAAGTTTTAGTGTATTAAAGATTAGGGTTTTAGTTTTTAGGGTTTAGGATTTTGTTTTTATGTTTTAGTGTTTAGAGTATTAGGATTTAGGGTTTAGTGAATTAAAATTTAGGGTTTTAGATTTAGTTTTTAGGGATTAGGGTTTTAGGTTTTTGTTTTCAATTTTAGGGTTTTGAGTTTTAAAGTTATGTGCTTAGTTTTAGTGTTTAATTTTAGTTTTTAGGGTTTAGGGTTTAGAGTTTTTGTTTTCAATTTTAGGGTTTTGAATTTTTGGATTATGTGCTTAGTTTTAGGGTTTAATTTTAGGTTTTAGGGCTTTGTTGTATTCAAATTTAGGGTTTTAGGTTTCAGTTTTTCGCGTTTTGGTTTTAGGTTTTAGGGTTTTAAATTGTAAGGTTTAATGTTTAGTTTTAGGGTTTAGGGTTTTAGTGTATTAAAGATTAGGGTTTTAGTTTTTTGGGTTTAGGGTTTTGTTTTTATGTTTTAGCGTTTAGTGTATTAAAATTTAGGGTTTGAGATTTAGTTTTTAGGGTTTAGGGTTTAGTGTTTTTGTTTTCAATTTTATGGTTTTGAGTTTTTAGGTTATTTGCTTAGTTTTAGGGTTTAATTTTAAGGTTTTGGGTTTAGGGTTTTAGTGTATTCAAGTATAGGGTTTTAGGTTTTAGTTTTTAGGGTTTTGGTTTTAGGGTTTAGGGTTTCGAATTTTAGGGTTTAATGTTTAGTTTTAAAGTCTAGGGTTTTAGTGTATTAAAGATTAGGGTTTTAGTCTTTAGGGTTTATGGTATTGTTTTTAGGTATTAGTGTTTAGAGTATTAGGACTTAGGGTTTAGTGTCGTAAAATTTAGGGTTTAAGGTTTAGTTTTTAGGATTTAGGGTTTAGGGTTTTGTTGTGTTCAAGTTTAGGGTTTTAGGTTTTATTTTTTAGCGTTTTGGTTTTAGGTTTTAGGTTTTAGAATTTTAGGGTTTAATTTTTAGTTTTACGGTTTAGGGTTTTAGTGTATTAATGATTAGGGTTTTAGTTTTTAGGGTTTAGGGTTTTGTTTTATGTTTTAGTGTTTAGAGTATTAGGATTTAGGGTTTAGTGTATTAAAATTTAGGGTTTTTGTTTTCAATTTTAGGGTTTTGAGTTTTTGGGATATGTGCTTAGTTTTAGGGTTTAATTTTAGGTTTTAGGGTTTTGTTGTATTCAAATTTAGGGTTTTAGGTTTTAGTTTTTAGGGTTTTGGTTTTAGGTTTTAGGTTTTTAAATTTTTGGGTTTAATGTTTAGTTTTAGGGTTTAGGGTTTTAGTGTATTAAAATTTAGGGTTTTAGATTTTGTTTTTAGTTTTAGGGTTTAATTTTAGGTTTTTAAGTTTTGTTGTATTCAAGTATAGGGTTTTCGGTTTTAGTTTTTAGGGTTTTGGTTTTAGGGTTTCGAATTTTAGGTTTTAATGTTTAGTTTTAAAGTCTAGGGTTTTAGTGTATTAAAGATTAGGGTTTTAGTCTTTATGGTTTGTGGTATTGTTTTTAGGTTTTAGTGTTTAGAGTATTAGGACTTAGGGTTTAGTGTCGTAAAATTTAGGGTTTAGGATTTAGTTTTTAGGATTTAGGGTTTAGGGTTTTGGTTTTAGGTTTTAGGGTTTAGAGTTTTTGGGTTTAATGCTTAGTTTTAGGGTTTAATTTTAGGTTTTAGGTTTTTTTTGTGTTCAAGTTTAGGGTTTTAGGTTTTATTTTTTAAGGTTTTGGTTTTAGGTTTTAGGTTTTAGAATTTTAGGGTTTAATTCTTAGTTTTAGGGTTTAGGGTTTTAGTGTATTAATGATTAGGGTTTTAGTTTTTAGGGTTTAGGGTTTTGTTTTTATGTTTTAGTGTTTAGAGTATTATGATTTAGGGTTTAGTGTATTAAAATTTAGGGTTTTAGATTTAGTTTTTAGGTTTTAAGATTTAGGGTTTTTGTTTTCAATTTTAGGGTTTTGAGTTTTTGCGTTATGTGCTTAGTTTTGGGGTTTAATTTTAGGTTTTATGGTTTTGTTGTATTCAAATTTAGGGTTTTAGGTTTTAGTTTTTAGGGTTTTGGTTTTAGGTTTTAAGGTTTTAAATTTTAGGGTTTAATGTTTAGTTTTAGGGTTTAGGGTTTTAGTGTATTAAAGATTAGGGTTTTAGTTTTTAGGGTTTATGATTTTGTTTTTATGTTTTAGTGTTTAGAGTATTAGGGTTTAGGGTCTAGTGTATTAAAATTTAGGGTTTTAGATTTAGTTTTTAGGTTTTAGGTTTTAGGTTTTTGTTTTCAATTTTAGGGTTTTGAGTTTTTGGGTTATGTGCTTAGTTTTAGGGTTTAATTTTAGGCTTTAGGGTTTTGTTATATTCAAATTTAGGGATTTAGGTTTTAGTTTTTAGGGTTTTGATCTTAGGTTTTAGGGTTTTAAATTTTAGGGTTTAATGTTTAGTTTTAGGGTTTAGGTTTTAGTGTATTAAAGATTAGGGTTTTAGTTTTTAGGGTTTAGGATTTTGTTTTTATGTTTTAGTGTTTAGAGTATTAGGATTTAGGGTTTAGTGTATTAAAATTTAGGGTTTTAGATTTAGTTTTTAGGTTTTAGGATTTAGGGTTTTTGTTTTCAATTTTAGGGTTTTTAGTTTTTGGGTTATGTGCTTAGTTTTAGGGTTTAATTTTAGGTTTTAGGGTTTTTTTGTGTTCAAGTTTAGGGTTTTAGGTTTTATTTTTTAAGGTTTTGGTTTTAGGTTTTAGGTTTTAGAATTTTAGGGTTTAATTCTTAGTTTTAGGGTTTAGGGTTTTAGTGTATTAATGATTAGGGTTTTAGTTTTTAGGGTTTAGGGTTTTGTTTTTATGTTTTAGTGTTTAGAGTATTAGGGTTTAGGGTCTAGTGTATTAAAATTTAGGGTTTTAGATTTAGTTTTTAGGTTTTAGGATTTAGGTTTTTGTTTTCAATTTTAGGGTTTTGAGTTTTTGGGTTATGTGCTTAGTTTTAGGGTTTAATTTTAGGCTTTAGGGTTTTGTTGTATTCAAATTTAGGGATTTAGGTTTTAGTTTTTAGGGTTTTGGTTTTAGGTTTTAGGGTTTTAAATTTTAGGGTTTAATGTTTAGTTTTAGGGTTTAAGTTTTAGTGTATTAAAGATTAGGGTTTTAGTTTTTAGGGTTTAGGATTTTGTTTTTATGTTTTAGTGTTTAGAGTATTAGGATTTAGGGTTTAGTGAATTAAAATTTAGGGTTTTAGATTTAGTTTTTAGGGATTAGGGTTTTAGGTTTTTGTTTTCAATTTTAGGGTTTTGAGTTTTAAAGTTATGTGCTTAGTTTTAGTGTTTAATTTTAGTTTTTAGGGTTTAGGGTTTAGAGTTTTTGTTTTCAATTTTAGGGTTTTGAATTTTTGGATTATGTGCTTAGTTTTAGAGTTTAATTTTAGGTTTTAGGGCTTTGTTGTATTCAAATTTAGGGTTTTAGGTTTCAGTTTTTCGCGTTTTGGTTTTAGGTTTTAGGGTTTTAAATTGTAGGGTTTAATGTTTAGTTTTAGGGTTTAGGGTTTTAGTGTATTAAAGATTAGGGTTTTAGTTTTTTGGGTTTAGGGTTTTGTTTTTATGTTTTAGCGTTTAGTGTATTAAAATTTAGGGTTTGAGATTTAGTTTTTAGGGTTTAGGGTTTAGTGTTTTTGTTTTCAATTTTATGGTTTTGAGTTTTTAGGTTATTTGCTTAGTTTTAGGGTTTAATTTTAAGGTTTTGGGTTTAGGGTTTTAGTGTATTCAAGTATAGGGTTTTAGGTTTTAGTTTTTAGGGTTTTGGTTTTAGGGTTTAGGGTTTCGAATTTTAGGGTTTAATGTTTAGTTTTAAAGTCTAGGGTTTTAGTGTATTAAAGATTAGGGTTTTAGTCTTTAGGGTTTATGGTATTGTTTTTAGGTATTAGTGTTTAGAGTATTAGGACTTAGGGTTTAGTGTCGTAAAATTTAGGGTTTAAGGTTTAGTTTTTAGGATTTAGGGTTTAGGGTTTTGTTGTGTTCAAGTTTAGGGTTTTAGGTTTTATTTTTTAGCGTTTTGGTTTTAGGTTTTAGGTTTTAGAATTTTAGGGTTTAATTTTTAGTTTTACGGTTTAGGGTTTTAGTGTATTAATGATTAGGGTTTTAGTTTTTAGGGTTTAGGGTTTTGTTTTATGTTTTAGTGTTTAGAGTATTAGGATTTAGGGTTTAGTGTATTAAAATTTAGGGTTTTTGTTTTCAATTTTAGGGTTTTGAGTTTTTGGGATATGTGCTTAGTTTTAGGGTTTAATTTTAGGTTTTAGGGTTTTGTTGTATTCAAATTTAGGGTTTTAGGTTTTAGTTTTTAGGGTTTTGGTTTTAGGTTTTAGGGTTTTAAATTTTTGGGTTTAATGTTTAGTTTTAGGGTTTAGGGTTTTAGTGTATTAAAATTTAGGGTTTTAGATTTTGTTTTTAGTTTTAGGGTTTAATTTTAGGTTTTTAAGTTTTGTTGTATTCAAGTATAGGGTTTTCGGTTTTAGTTTTTAGGGTTTTGGTTTTAGGGTTTCGAATTTTAGGTTTTAATGTTTAGTTTTAAAGTCTAGGGTTTTAGTGTATTAAAGATTAGGGTTTTAGTCTTTATGGTTTATGGTATTGTTTTTAGGTTTTAGTGTTTAGAGTATTAGGACTTAGGCTTTAGTGTCGTAAAATTTAGGGTTTAAGATTTAGTTTTTAGGATTTAGGGTTTAAGGTTTTGGTTTTAGGTTTTAGGGTTTAGAGTTTTTGGGTTTAATGCTTAGTTTTAGGGTTTAATTTTAGGTTTTAGGGTTTTTTTGTGTTCAAGTTTAGGGTTTTAGGTTTTATTTTTTAAGGTTTTGGTTTTAGGTTTTAGGTTTTAGAATTTTAGGGTTTAATTCTTAGTTTTAGGGTTTAGGGTTTTAGTGTATTAATGATTAGGGTTTTAGTTTTTAGGGTTTAGGGTTTTGTTTTTATGTTTTAGTGTTTAGAGTATTAGGGTTTAGGGTCTAGTGTATTAAAATTTAGGGTTTTAGATTTAGTTTTTAGGTTTTAGGATTTAGGTTTTTGTTTTCAATTTTAGGGTTTTGAGTTTTTGGGTTATGTGCTTAGTTTTAGGGTTTAATTTTAGGCTTTAGGGTTTTGTTGTATTCAAATTTAGGGATTTAGGTTTTAGTTTTTAGGGTTTTGGTTTTAGGTTTTAGGGTTTTAAATTTTAGGGTTTAATGTTTAGTTTTAGGGTTTAAGTTTTAGTGTATTAAAGATTAGGGTTTTAGTTTTTAGGGTTTAGGATTTTGTTTTTATGTTTTAGTGTTTAGAGTATTAGGATTTAGGGTTTAGTGAATTAAAATTTAGGGTTTTAGATTTAGTTTTTAGGGATTAGGGTTTTAGGTTTTTGTTTTCAATTTTAGGGTTTTGAGTTTTAAAGTTATGTGCTTAGTTTTAGTGTTTAATTTTAGTTTTTAGGGTTTAGGGTTTAGAGTTTTTGTTTTCAATTTTAGGGTTTTGAATTTTTGGATTATGTGCTTAGTTTTAGAGTTTAATTTTAGGTTTTAGGGCTTTGTTGTATTCAAATTTAGGGTTTTAGGTTTCAGTTTTTCGCGTTTTGGTTTTAGGTTTTAGGGTTTTAAATTGTAGGGTTTAATGTTTAGTTTTAGGGTTTAGGGTTTTAGTGTATTAAAGATTAGGGTTTTAGTTTTTTGGGTTTAGGGTTTTGTTTTTATGTTTTAGCGTTTAGTGTATTAAAATTTAGGGTTTGAGATTTAGTTTTTAGGGTTTAGGGTTTAGTGTTTTTGTTTTCAATTTTAGAGTTTTGAGTTTTTAGGTTATTTGCTTAGTTTTAGGGTTTAATTTTAAGGTTTTGGGTTTAGGGTTTTAGTGTATTCAAGTATAGGGTTTTAGGTTTTAGTTTTTAGGGTTTTGGTTTTAGGGTTTAGGGTTTCGAATTTTAGGGTTTAATGTTTAGTTTTAAAGTCTAGGGTTTTAGTGTATTAAAGATTAGGGTTTTAGTCTTTAGGGTTTATGGTATTGTTTTTAGGTATTAGTGTTTAGAGTATTAGGACTTAGGGTTTAGTGTCGTAAAATTTAGGGTTTAAGGTTTAGTTTTTAGGATTTAGGGTTTAGGGTTTTGTTGTGTTCAAGTTTAGGGTTTTAGGTTTTATTTTTTAGCATTTTGGTTTTAGGTTTTAGGTTTTAGAATTTTAGGGTTTAATTTTTAGTTTTACGGTTTAGGGTTTTAGTGTATTAATGATTAGGGTTTTAGTTTTTAGGGTTTAGGGTTTTGTTTTATGTTTTAGTGTTTAGAGTATTAGGATTTAGGGTTTAGTGTATTAAAATTTAGGGTTTTTGTTTTCAATTTTAGGGTTTTGAGTTTTTGGGATATGTGCTTAGTTTTAGGGTTTAATTTTAGGTTTTAGGGTTTTGTTGTATTCAAATTTAGGGTTTTAGGTTTTAGTTTTTAGGGTTTTGGTTTTAGGTTTTAGGGTTTTAAATTTTTGGGTTTAATGTTTAGTTTTAGGGTTTAGGGTTTTAGTGTATTAAAATTTAGGGTTTTAGATTTTGTTTTTAGTTTTAGGGTTTAATTTTAGGTTTTTGAAATTACGTCTTCGACGTATGATACCAACTTTTCGCGAAGTTGGCCTTAAACTCAAAGTCAGCAGCTTCAGTCGACGAACTCACAGTCAGCAGCTTCAGTCGACGAACTCACAGTCAGCAGCTTCAGTCGACGAACTCACAGTCAGCAGCTTCAGTCGACGAACTCACAGTCAGCAGCTTCAGTCGATGAACTCACAGTCACTCTCTCAACTATCGCTTGCTTGTGTTTATAGTTCAAACTCAATGTAAGTAAAGTAAAGTAAAGTGCTGAAGACAAAGTTATGTAATAGTTTTCATTTCATTGATCGACGAAACTAAACTATTACACGGGTAGAGAAAGGTAGACGGAATGATCAAAGGTCGTATCCCAAGTGACGCAGCACTCCAACGAACCAGAGACCTAGTACTACTACACCTAGAGCTAAATCACATAACCCTACTAGTGGTGCACAGCACAAAACAACTACCAAAACTCTAAGGCTCAGCGCCAAAAAACAACGACAGCGATACTCGAATATCAGATTTCGTTCTCTCAAAATCGTCAAATGGTGAAATCGAAATCCATGGGTTTATATAGGCAGCCCGTGTTGGAATTCGCTATCCCGGGTTATCAAAATTGCGGAACCGATAACCCGAACGAACCCTTCGCCGGAGATCGTACGTACACCGACTCATCCGCCGGAGTCCGGGCTTTGGAGACCACGCACCCGAAGGCACGTAATCCGCCCCCACCCGAAAACCCGCGAGCCGAGGTTCATACAATCTACAACCTCAATCGCCGGAGAAATCACGAGCCCACGCGAACCGGGACCCGACCGAACGCGTCGCGTGCACGAGGCACGCGGACGCCCAGCCGAGTCCCCGCGAGGGGACTCGCGATCGCTCGCAGCGATCGCACGGGATGCCTCGCGGCATCCCCGCAGCGGATCCGGCGATCCGCTGCTCGCGGCTAGGGCTCGCGTCCAGCGAGCCGCTGCGGGTAAACCCGCAGCTCGCTACGAGCTGCTACGGGTGAGACCCGTAGCCCTAGCGATCGGCCCCGTAGGGCTCGATCGACCCTCGGCGTCCAGCCGAGGGTTCGCGCACTCGATCCCCGCGAGGGATCCACGAGCCGCCGGCGGTCCGGTGGCTACGCCACCACCGCCCGGCTCGACCCTCGGTCCGGGGTTCGATCCTCGGATCTTCGTCCTACGGTATTTTCAATAAAACACAAATCGAACAATTAACAAGTGCGTTGAGAATTGTACCTACGATTCGTTGTTCGGAGAAACGAAATCGATGACCTCGTGAGCTTCCCGCGTATTCCTTGCACTCCGTTCGAACGTCGGGTGGGCGACGAGCTATCGAACTTATGGATCCTCTTCACTCTCGGAACTTTATTGTTGGCGTAACGTAGGTTGAAAAGTGAAGACCATGTAGTGCTTTTATAGGCTACGAAGGGGATCAAAAGGAGAATAAATATTGGGCTTTAATATTGAAAATTAAATTGGGTCCAACCCAAATCCATTAATTCTTATCAATATTAATTTTATTTATTTTCCACTATATAAATAAAATTGACCTCCCAATATTATTCCATATTATACCAAATAATATTTCTCCAACTTAGTATTATTTATTCCGTGTATTTAAGATTTAAATATCCATGAATAAAATTTATTTATTGCTTAATAAATTTATTCATCTCTTATATCCGAGACTAGTACCACTCAACCTTATTTATTGTGCGGAACAAATCCACTCGCGAGGTTTACACAATAAATCCTTATGAGCTCATCTCGGGGATATTATCAACCCTTACGGGATACACTGCCCCTTCAAGAATTCACGGCATGCCATATATAAAATATAGTGACCCAACTTAACCGGTAATCAACCCAATAATTAAACCGGTTGATTCCTTTGGTAAATCAAAGTCACTTATATTAAATATACACACCCGCAATTGTTTCAGGGATTAAGAATAAAATACTCCGAGTCTCAAATCAATTATCGCCGAGCAATCCTAATTGATGAGTCTCAATCGATCCGCTCAATACACCAAGTGTACAAGTGTGATAAAATAATTAAGATAAATTATTTTCTCTCTCACACAACGACTATACCGATGGATTGGTCCGTGTCCATCTAGGTCGTGAGCAACTGTTCGATTAAATACGAGTAACCGATAGTATGATCTTCTGTGTGCCCATGCCCCACCATACTAACTACAACGTATAAAATCCAGGACTATAATTTGCATATATTTAATTAACAATAATTAAAAGCAAATGAATGTCTGTAATAGATAGATAAATGAAAGTGCATACAGAGTTCAGAATACTCAAATCTAGACATTAAGTATACTACTCCATCAATCTCCCACTTATACTAAGGTCTAGTCTTATCTTCCAAACTTCTGACTCCCAAACCCTCCAAGTGCTTGTAGTATACTTCCTTAGGAAGTATCTTGGTGAAAGGGTCCGCTAGGTTGTCTTCCGAAGCTATCTTGGTGACTATCGCATCGCCCCTCTTGACGATGTCTCGAATCAGGTGGTACTTGCGCTCTATGTGTTTTGTAGCACTATGGGACCGTGGTTCCTTACTGTTTGCCACTGCACCGCTATTATCACAATAAATTGTCATAGCTTTAGGCAAACTCGGAATCACATCTAAGTCCTGGAGGAAATTAAGGAACCACACTGATTCTTTCGCTGCCTCTGAGGCTGCAACATATTCAGCTTCCATGGTAGAGTCCGAAATGCACTTTTGCTTAACACTCTTCCATGATACGGCTCCACCTCCCAAAGTGTACACATAGCCTGATGTCGACTTACGCCGGTCCTTATCAGCTTGGAAATCCGAATCTGTGTAACCCAAAGGAATCAGATTGTCTGCACTGTATCTCAGAACATAATCCTTAGTATTTCGCAAATACTTGAAAATGCTCTTTACAGCAGTCCAATGAGCCTTTCCAGGGTTACTCTGATATCTCGCTACTATGCCAACGGCATAACAGATATCAGGCCTCGTGCATAACATTGCATACATTAAGCTTCCCACAGCCGAAGCGTAGGGAACCGCTTTCATGTCATCTTTCTCCCTCTGTGTCTGAGGACACATTTCCTTAGAAAGATAAGTTCCTTTACTGAAGGGCAGATCACCCTTCTTGGAATCTTGCATGTTAAAACGAGCTAGAATCGTGTCTATGTAAGATTGCTGGGAAAGACACAATGTTCTATTCCGGCGATCCCTTATAACTTTGATCCCTAGAACATGTCCGACTTCTCCCAAATCTTTCATATCGAATTGTCTAGACAACCATCCCTTTATGTCTGATAACATCTTCACACTGTTGCCAATGAGAAGTATGTCGTCTACATAAAGCACGAGGAACACCACCTTCTTTCCATCACGTTTCCAATACACACACGATTCGTCCATGCTTTGAATGAATCCAAAAGATTGGACTACTTCATCAAACCGCAGGTTCCACGATCGCGAGGCTTGTTTCAATCCATAAATGGATCGATTAAGCTTGCACACTAGATGATCTCGCCCCTTAGCAATGAATCCTTCTGGTTGTTTCATATAAATTTTCTCGTCAAGACTTCCATTAAGGAAAGCTGTCTTGACATCCATTTGCCACACCTCATAATCCATATGAGCTGCTATGGATAAGAGAATCCGGATCGACTTTATCTTGGCTACCGGCGAGAAGGTCTCCTCATAATCGATTCCCTCTTTCTGAGTATATCCTTTCGCAACAAGCCGAGCTTTAAAGGTTTCAACCTTTCCGTCAGATCCTCTCTTTCTCTTGTAGACCCATTTACACCCAATTGGCTTTACGCCGCTTGGTGGTTCTACAAGATCCCAGACTTTATTAGAATCCATAGATTCTATTTCGGATTTCATCGCTTTCTTCCAAGAAGGCGCATCTATATCTTGTACCGCCTCATCATAGGTCCAGGGATCGACTTCATGAACTCCGGGTGCCGAGTCCGAAGACTCACCCAGTCCAATCCATCTGTCCGGTTGTTTGACAACCCTCCCACTACGACGGCGTTCCGGTGTATTAACAGTGACAGTATTAGGTGCAGGTTCTAGTGGTGTATCTACACTCGGTTCGGCTGTATCTAGGTCTTCCTCGTTACCTCTCAACTCATCAAGTATTATGTCACTTTTGGGCTTGTGGTCCATGACATAGTCTTCCTCTAAGAACCGAGCGTTAGTACTTATAACGATCTTCTGGTCCGTAGGACTATAGAACATGCCACCCTTAGTTCCTTTCGGGTATCCTACAAACAGCCGTATTTCTGATCTAGGTTCTAACTTATCGGCGCCTTGTCGCAACACGTGTGCTGGACATCCCCAGATCCGAATGTGTCCCAAGTTAGGCTTACGCCCACTCCACAATTCCATGGGTGTAGTTGGTACCGTTTTGGTCGGAACCCTATTCAGAATATACGCCGCTGTTTCCAAGGCAAGTCCCCAGAACATAACAGGTAAATCCGAGTAACTCATCATTGATCGCACCATTTCCATAAGAGTCCTATTCCTTCTTTCTGACACACCATTCTGCTGAGGAGTATATGGTGAAGTCAGCTGGGATTCAATCCCATTCTCTGCCAAGTATGCCTTGAATTCTCCAGACAGGTACTCGCCTCCGCGATCAGATCGCAGGCATTTTATGGATTTACCACGAAGGTTCTCCACAAGAGCCTTGAATTCCTTGAACTTGTCAAAAGAATCACTCTTGTGGTGCATCAGGTAAATATATCCATACCTTGAGTAATCATCAGTAAAGGTGATGAAATACTCGTACCCTCCCCTTGCCTGAGTAGACATAGGTCCGCATACATCAGAGTGAATCAAATCCAATACTTGTTCAGCTCTACGTCCTTTACCAGAAAAAGAACGCTTGGTCATTTTACCCTCCAAACAGGATTCGCAGGTTGGAAGGTCCTCTCCTTCTATGCCGCTAATGAGACCATCAGCTTTCAACCTTTGAATTCTATTCGAATTAATATGACCTAGCCTTAGATGCCACAAGTATAATTGATTCATCTTAGAAGGTTCCTTTCTCTTATTGGTGTTCGTAGATGTGTTATTACTCTCGGTTAGTTGCATCGTGTTAGACTCAGGATTTAGAATATACAAATCGTCCACCAATGTACAAGAACAGACAATCTCACTATTTCTTCTTATGACCACAGAGTGATCAAAAGAAACAGCATATCCATTCAGAATTAACTTAGAAACTGAAATTAAATTCTTTCTAAAATTCGGTACATAAAGACAATTTTGTAAAACTAAAACCCTATCACTACTAAACCGTAAGTGAACGTCTCCCACTGCAACAGCCGCCACCTTCGCGGCATTGCCCATGTAGACCACGATCTCTCCCTCTCTAAGTCTCCGGGTTTCCTGGAACCCCTGCAATGAATTGCAGACATGGTCAGTGGCCCCCGTATCTACACACCAGGTGCTGGTAGATATCACCGCTGACAATGTTTCAGTGACTAAGGAAAATTTCGTACCTTTGATGAGAGGACAATCAGACCTCCAGTGCCCAAACTGCTTGCATCGAAAGCACTTGCCAGAAGGCTTGCCTTTCCCAATCCGTGGCTTTGAGCCACTGGGTTTCTTTGCACGCTCTTCCTCTAGCCTTGCCACAAAAGCTTGTGATTCTCTTAACTTACGCACAAACTCCGCTCTCGTTGATTCCTTTTTAAGGGACTCATTGAGAGAGGATTCTGTGAGTATGTTAATCACCTCTTGCCCGGCTTCCACGCTATGTCTCAACATCATCCTGAGGTCATTTCGAATGTCCTCATCAGTTGGGACAACAGTGGATTCGGAAAGCTCAACAGTCTGAACAATGTCCAGATTTCGTTCCCAATCATCACCATATGGAACCGGTGAGTTATCATCCTTAAGTATATCACAAAGTGGGGTCACAGTCATTCTTAACCTATAAGCACATAAAACAGACAAACAATTTAATATCCGATATTATCTCCCTCAAATAATATCATTAAATCACTAATTACATCTAAAATCCCATCAGGTAAGGCAAGCCACGTGGTGTGGACGTTTACCCACCCAAATGATTTAGCAATTAGATTCTCTTCGGTCATACATCAATTATAGCGTGACCTCGTGGGGAGGAATACTATAACGCGTATCTAAGTGTAAACCATTACTCAGTACCAAAGTAAATTACTTGGAATCGCTACATCACCGCAAGCCACGTGGTGTGGACGTTTACGATAACTTCACAACTCTTCATAATTACTTACAACTGTCTACATCAATTAATCCAAAATCCGTCAGCATAGCAAGCCACGTGGTGTGGACGTTTACTACACTAAGAGACTTTTATAATTGACTCCCAATTACTTGATCCATTTAATCTCGTAAATCAAGACGTGGAGAATCATAAGTGAAACTCGAAGTTTCTAACCAGTGATTCACCATGCGAACAACCCTATCTCTCATAAATGAGGGAGCCGAGCAGACAAACGACCCACCTATCAAAGAATGGCACGAAAGTCTCTAATTTGTGTCCTCTACATGACCAAGTGGCTCTGGCTCCATTCCACTCCCCGGGGTGAGAATGAGTCGACTTGAAATCAGCTTTGGAAAGACAAATTAGGCATTGTTTGATAAACTTAATCAATGTTTCTTGTAAGAGGAATTACAAGAACTCTCCTCCAATGACTTATCTATATATACCTCAAAGGTATATAAAAGTCACCAAGAGAGCAGCAATGGAGACCATGGGTATGTTTCCATACCCTCTCCCACTTAGCTTTTTACAATAAAGGGATACGCTATCTAGTGCATAAAATAAACACATATAGCATGCATACATGTAATAAAGCACATAGTATTATCACATAGTCAAAATAATTACTAGAATATTATTTTCCGACTATTATGGCTTCATCACATCCCCGTACGCATCTTCTAGTCTTCAGTCTTCGTTTCTTGAATGCCCCATGTGACGAGAATATTAATGTCCAATATTTAAATCCATTTATTTTCAATTAATCCAAAAGTTACTTAATTCGAAAATTAAGTCAATTGAATATATTAAAAATAAAATTAAATATTATTAATATTTATTTTATTTTCTTTTTCCACTTCATTAAATCACTAGAATAATCTATCCAAGATATTCTTGGAATATTCTAAATGATATCCATAATGAAATAAAGAAATAAAATAGTTAGTACTATTATACTTTTCCAAATTTATTTTTATTCCTAATCCATGAATATTCCCATGAGTAGGAATAATCAAATAGGAAAAATAAATTTAGTACTAAATTAATTCTTTTTCTATTTTTCTAGAATATTCCATAAAGAAATACTCAAAATAGGAAATATGAATTAATTAGGAAAGTATATTTCCGGTAGGAGTAGTCCGGGTTGGGAGACCCCGAACCACCCCCACCCTTCGATCGACCGGCCAGCCACGGGGAGGAGCGCCGCCGCCCAGCCATGCCGACAACCACCGAGGTGGTGGCAGCCGCGGCTAGGGTAACAGCCCCCACGCCCATAGCCATCGATCGGGCATCACGGGGATCGATCCAATCGATCCCTAGCCCTTCGTCCCTCTCGTCACTTCGTCTTCTCCGGCGGTCTTCGATACGTCGATCCAATCGCAAAATAAATTTACAAAAATCTAAATTACAATTCCGGTATCGATTCTATACACGAAATCGACCCTATACATTTTCCGGAAAAACAACGAACATAATAATAAATCCTAAATTCGGTCAACCCCCGAATTTTTACTATTATAAGCATTCACCACCAAAAACGAATCTCGACATGTCCGAGAGTTTAATAAAACCAACAATCACATGACAAAATAATTAAACGAATAATCATCAAGCCATAATAGTCGGAACCCTGCAAGGTAGAACAATTTTATCGAAAATACCGCGAACGTAAACCACGCTCTGATACCAATTGTTGGAATTCGCTATCCCGGGTTATCAAAATTGCGGAACCGATAACCCCAACGAACCCTTCGCCGGAGATCGTACGTACACCGACTCATCCGCCGGAGTCCGGGCTTTGGAGACCACGCACCCGAAGGCACGTAATCCGCCCCCACCCGAAAACCCGCGAGCCGAGGTTCATACAATCTACAACCTCAATCGCCGGAGAAATCACGAGCCCACGCGAACCGGGACCCGACCGAACGCGTCGCGTGCACGAGGCACGCGGACGCCCAGCCGAGTCCCCGCGAGGGGACTCGCGATAGCTCGCAGCGATCGCACGGGATGCCTCGCGGCATCCCCGCAGCGGATCCGGCGATCCGCTGCTCGCTGCTAGGGCTCGCGTCCAGCGAGCCGCTGCGGGTAAACCCGCAGCTCGCTACGAGCTGCTACGGGTGAGACCCGTAGCCCTAGCGATCGGCCCCGTAGGGCTCGATCGACCCTCGGCGTCCAGCCGAGGGTTCGCGCACTCGATCCCCGCGAGGGATCCACGAGCCGCCGGCGGTCCGGTGGCTACGCCACCACCGCCCGGCTCGACCCTCGGTCCGGGGTTCGATCCTCGGATCTTCGTCCTACGGTATTTTCAATAAAACACAAATCGAACAATTAACAAGTGCGTTGAGAATTGTACCTACGATTCGTTGTTCGGAGAAACGAAATCGATGACCTCGTGACCTTCCCGCGTATTCCTTGCACTCCGTTCGAACGTCGGGTGGGCGACGAGCTATCGAACTTATGGATCCTCTTCACTCTCGGAACTTTATTGTTGGCGTAACGTAGGTTGAAAAGTGAAGACCATGTAGTGCTTTTATAGGCTACGAAGGGGATCAAAAGGAGAATAAATATTGGGCTTTAATATTGAAAATTAAATTGGGTCCAACCCAAATCCATTAATTCTTATCAATATTAATTTTATTTATTTTCCACTATATAAATAAAATTGACCTCCCAATATTATTCCATATTATACCAAATAATATTTCTCCAACTTAGTATTATTTATTCCGTGTATTTAAGATTTAAATATCCATGAATAAAATTTATTTATTGCTTAATAAATTTATTCATCTCTTATATCCGAGACTAGTACCACTCAACCTTATTTATTGTGCGGAACAAATCCACTCGCGAGGTTTACACAATAAATCCTTATGAGCTCATCTCGGGGATATTATCAACCCTTACGGGATACACTACCCCTTCAAGAATTCACGGCATGCCATATATAAAATATAGTGACCCAACTTAACCGGTAATCAACCCAATAATTAAACCGGTTGATTCCTTTGGTAAATCAAAGTCACTTATATTAAATATACACACCCGCAATTGTTTCAGGGATTAAGAATAAAATACTCCGAGTCTCAAATCAATTATCGCCGAGCAATCCTAATTGATGAGTCTCAATCGATCCGCTCAATACACCAAGTGTACAAGTGTGATAAAATAATTAAAATAAATTATTTTCTCTCTCACACAACGACTATACCGATGGATTGGTCCGTGTCCATCTAGGTCGTGAGCAACTGTTCGATTAAATACGAGTAACCGATAGTATGATCTTCTGTGTGCCCATGCCCCACCATACTAACTACAACGTATAAAATCCAGGACTATAATTTGCATATATTTAATTAACAATAATTAAAAGCAAATGAATGTCTGTAATAGATAGATAAATGAAAGTGCATACAGAGTTCAGAATACTCAAATCTAGACATTAAGTATACTACTCCATCAGCCCGCACATGTGAGGTGATGACGTGGCACGTTCTGGTTGGTCACATGCTTGGCTGATGTCACTTCTCCATGGATGACATCACTCTTGTAGAACTTGGATTCTTGAATCTTGGAATCTTGAATCTTTGATTCTTGAATCTTCGAATCTTGAATCTTCAATTTCAAAATCAGAACTTCAATTCAATCTTGACTCCATCGATCTCAATTCTTCATCTTCAATTTCTTGTGAAAATCTCTAAGTGTTGAAGCCTCAGAATTTCATCGTCTTCATGGTCGTCGATATCATTGAGGTTGAAAGGCAAAGTCTCCGAATCCAATACATGAAGACATTCGCCAGTTGCTGGGTGGGACAGTCGACAGTCGCTGGGTTGGACAGTCGACAGTCGCTGGGTTGGACAGTCGACAGTCGACAGTCGCTGGGTTGGACAGTCGACAGTTGCTGGGTTGGACAGTCGACAGTCGCTGGGTTGGACAGTTGGAGTCTCCGGTTTTTGAGTCTCCGGATTTTGAGTCTCCGTTTTTGGAGTCTCCACTTTTGTGTAGTCTCCACTTTTGTGAAGTCTCCACTTTTGCGTAGTCTCCACTTTTGTGAAGTCTCCACTTTTGCGTAGTCTCCGGAAAAGTTGACAGGAGTCTCCGTTTTTGGCATTCTCTGGAAAAGTTGACAGGAGTCTCCGTTTTAGGCATTCTCTGGAAAAGTTGACAGGAGTCTCCGTTTTTGGCGTTCTCTGGAAAAGTTGACAGGAGTCTCCGTTTTTGGCATTCTCTGGAAAAGTTGACAGGAGTCTCCGTTTTTGGCATTCTCTGGAAAAGTTGACAGGAGTCTCCGTTTTTTGGCGAAAAACGAGTCTTCGGTTTTGGAGACGTGAGTCTCCGCTTTTTCAGCGACTCCAGTCGCTGGTTCCAAAAGCGGCGACTCCAGTCGCTGGATCCATGTTGTAGCTCTTGAAGAGTAGATTCCAAAGAATTTTGAATCAAGTCAATCGGAGCTCGCACGAAGGAGATATGGTCAAAATCGACGGACTGCACGCTTTCAGCCGTGGCGTGCGACTGACGTGAGTCTCCGCTTTTTCAGCGACTCCAGTCGCTGTTTCTAAAAGCGGCGACTCCAGTCGCTGGATCCATGTTGTAGCTCTTGAAGAGTAGATTCCAAAGAATTTTGAATCAAGTCAATCGGAGCTCGCACGAAGGAGATATGGCCAAAATCGACGGACTGCACGCTTTCAGCCGTGGCGTGCGACTGACGTGAGTCTCCGCTTTTTCAGCGACTCCAGTCGCTGTTTACAAAATCGGCGACTCCAGTCGCTGGATCCATGTTATAGCTCTTGAAGATTAGATTCCAAAGAATTTTGAATCAAGTCAATCGGAGCTCGCACGAAGGAGATATGGCCAAAATCGACGGACTGCACGCTTTCAGCCGTGGCGTGCGACTCCTGTCGCCTGCGACTCCAGTAGCATGGTTTTGACATTACTTGTCATATATGGATACGTAGCTCTTGAAGTGTGGATTCCATAGCATTTTGAATCAACACAATCGGAGCTCGCACGAAGAAGATATGACAATAGTCGACGGACAGCGCACACCTACCCAACCACTCCTTATAGTAGTCCTTACTAATATATGGGTAGTGACAGCAGTAGACATCAGCCACCCTGATTTTTACACACACCCTGCTAGAGTTCTAGTTCCAATTGGCACTCATGTTGACGTGATGCATTGGACATCACTGATTCCATATCACCATGTTATATGCTATTCATCCATTCATTCAACACCTGAAACAAAACACAAACACCCAAAACATATGTTGTCGCCAAAACCAACATTTACAATCTCCCCCTTTTTGGCACAACTCATATGATCAAGAGTTAGCATAAGGAGATATACAAAATCTCAAAAAACCAAGCAACCAAAACATATGTTGTTGCCAAAACCAACATCTACAGTTTTTAAGTTTTGTTGTATTCAAGTATAGGGTTTTAGGTTTTAGTTTTTAGGGTTTTGGTTTTAGGGTTTCGAATTTTAGGTTTTAATGTTTAGTTTTAAAGTCTAGGGTTTTAGTGTATTAAAGATTAGGGTTTTAGTCTTTATGGTTTATGGTATTGTTTTTAGGTTTTAGTGTTTAGAGTATTAGGACTTAGGGTTTAGTGTCGTAAAATTTAGGGTTTAAGATTTAGTTTTTAGGATTTAGGGTTTAGGGTTTTGGTTTTAGGTTTTAGGGTTTAGAGTTTTTGGGTTTAATGCTTAGTTTTAGGGTTTAATTTTAGGTTTTAGGGTTTTTTTGTGTTCAAGTTTAGGGTTTTAGGTTTTATTTTTTAAGGTTTTGGTTTTAGGTTTTAGGTTTTAGAATTTTAGGGTTTAATTCTTAGTTTTAGGGTTTAGGGTTTTAGTGTATTAATGATTAGGGTTTTAGTTTTTAGGGTTTAGGGTTTTGTTTTTATGTTTTAGTGTTTAGAGTATTATGATTTAGGGTTTAGTGTATTAAAATTTATGGTTTTAGATTTAGTTTTTAGGTTTTAAGATTTAGGGTTTTTGTTTTCAATTTTAGGGTTTTGAGTTTTTGGGTTATGTGCTTAGTTTTGGGGTTTAATTTTAGGTTTTATGGTTTTGTTGTATTCAAATTTAGGGTTTTAGGTTTTAGTTTTTAGGGTATTGGTTTTAGATTTTAGGGTTTTAAATTTTAGGGTTTAATGTTTAGTTTTAGGGTTTAGGGTTTTAGTGTATTAAAGATTAGGGTTTTAGTTTTTAGGGTTTAGGATTTTGTTTTTATGTTTTAGTGTTTAGAGTATTAGGATTTATGGTTTAGTGTATTAAAATTTAGGGTTTTAGATTTAGTTTTTAGGGTTTAGGGTTTAGGGTTTTTGTTTTCAATTTTAGGGTTTTGAGTTTTTGGGTTATGTGATTAGTTTTAGTGATTAATTTTAGGTTTTAGGATTTTGTTGTATTCAAATTTAGGGTTTTAGGTTTTAGTTTTTAGGGTTTTGGTTTTAGGTTTTAGGATTTTAAATTTTAGGGTTTAATGTTTAGTTTTAGGGTTTAGGTTTTTAGTGTATTAAAGATTAGGGTTTTAGTTTTTAGGGTTTAGGATTTTGTTTTTATGTTTTAGTGTTTAGAGTATTAGGATTTAGGGTTTAGTGTATTAAAATTTAGGGTTTTAGATTTTGTTTTTAGGGATTTGGGTTTTAGGTTTTTGTTTTCAATTTTAGGGTTTTGAGTTTTAAGGTGATGTGCTTAGTTTTAGTGTTTAATTTTAGT
Organism: Euphrasia confusa; assembly: GCA_954870475.1. Taxonomy (NCBI): domain Eukaryota; kingdom Viridiplantae; phylum Streptophyta; class Magnoliopsida; order Lamiales; family Orobanchaceae; genus Euphrasia; species Euphrasia confusa. Next base: position 13,867,640 of record OX940969.1, read on the forward strand.
TTTTAGGGTTTAGGGTTTAGAGTTTTTGTTTTCAATTTTAGGGTTTTGAATTTTTGGATTATGTGCTTAGTTTTAGGGTTTAATTTTAGGTTTTAGGGCTTTGTTGTATTCAAATTTAGGGTTTTAGGTTTCAGTTTTTAGCGTTTTGGTTTTAGGTTTTAGGGTTTTAAATTGTAGGGTTTAATGTTTAGTTTTAGGGTTTAGGGTTTTAGTGTATTAAAGATTAGGGTTTTAGTTTTTTGGGTTTAGGGTTTTGTTTTTATGTTTTAGCGTTTAGTGTATTAAAATTTAGGGTTTGAGATTTAGTTTTTAGGGTTTAGGGTTTAGTGTTTTTGTTTTCAATTTTAGGGTTTTGAGTTTTTGGGTTATTTGCTTAGTTTTAGGGTTTAATTTTAAGGTTTTGGGTTTAGGGTTTTAGTGTATTCAAGTATAGGGTTTTAGGTTTTAGTTTTTAGGGTTTTGGTTTTAGGGTTTAAGGTTTCGAATTTTAGGGTTTAATGTTTAGTTTTAAAGTCTAGGGTTTTAGTGTATTAAAGATTAGGGTTTTAGTCTTTAGGGTTTATGGTATTGTTTTTAGGTATTAGTGTTTAGAGTATTAGGACTTAGGGTTTAGTGTCGTAAAATTTAGGGTTTAAGGTTTAGTTTTTAGGATTTAGGGTTTAGGGTTTTGGTTTTAGGTTTTAGGGTTTAGAGTTTTTGGGTTTAATGCGTAGTTTTAGGATTTAATTTTAGGTTTTAGGGTTTTGTTGTGTTCAAGTTTAGGGTTTTAGGTTTTATTTTTTAAGGTTTTGGTTTTAGGTTTTAGGTTTTGGAATTTTAGGGTTTAATTTTTAGTTTTAGGGTTTAGGGTTTTAGTGTATTTATGATTAGGGTTTTAGTTTTTAGGGTTTAGGGTTTTGTTTTTATGTTTTAGTGTTTAGAGTATTAGGATTTAGGGTTTAGTGTATTAAAATTTAGGGTTTTAGATTTAGTTTTTAGGGTTTAGGGTTTAGGGTTTCTGTTTTCAATTTTAAGGTTTTGAGTTTTTGGGTTATGTGCTTAGTTTTAGGGTTTAATTTTAGGTTTTAGGGTTTTGTTGTATTCAAATTTAGGGTTTTAGGTTATAGTTTTTAGGGTTTTGGTTTTAGGTTTTGGGGTTTTAAATTTTAAGGTTTAATGTTTAGTTTTAGGGTTTAGGGTTTTAGTGTATTAAAGATTAGAGTTTTAGTTTTTAAGGTTTAGGATTTTGTTTTAATGTTTTAGTGTTTAGAATATTAGGATTTAGGGTTTAGTGTATTAAAATTTAGGGTTTTAGATTTAGTTTTTAGGGTTTAGGGTTTATGGTTTAGGGTTTTTGTTTTCAATTTTAGGGTTTTGAGTTTTTGGGTTATGTGATTAGTTTTAGTGTTTAATTTTAGGTTTTAGGGTTTTGTTGTATTCAAATTTATGGTTTTAGGTTTAAGTTTTTAGGGTTTTGGTTTTAGGTTTTAAGGTTTTAAATTTTAGGGTTTAATGTTTAGTTTTAGGGTTTAGGGTTTTAGTATATTAAAGATTAGGGTTTTAGTTTTTAGTAGGGTTTAGGATTTTGTTTTTATGTTTTAGTGTTTAGAGTATTAGGGTTTAGGGTCTAGTGTATTAAAATTTAGGGTTTTAGATTTAGTTTTTAGGTTTTAGGATTTAGGGTTTTTGTTTTCAATTTTAGGGTTTTGAGTTTTTGGGTTATGTGCTTAGTTTTAGGGTTTAATATTAGGTTTTAGGGTTTTGTTGTATTCAAATTTAGGGATTTAGGTTTTAGTTTTTAGGGTTTTGGTTTTAGGTTTTAGGGTTTTAAATTTTAGGGTTTAATGTTTAGTTTTAGGGTTTAGGTTTTAGTGTATTAAAGATTAGGGTTTTAGTTTTTAGGGTTTAGGATTTAGTTTTTATGTTTTAGTGTTTAGAGTATTAGGATTTAGGGTTTAGTGTATTAAAATTTAGGGTTTTAGATTTAGTTTGTAGGGTTTAGGGTTTAGGGTTTAGGGTTTTTGTTTTCAATTTTAGGGTTTTGAGTTTTAAGGTTTTGTGCTTAGTTTTAGTGTTTAATTTTAGGTTTTAGGGTTTTGTTGTAATCAAATTTATGGTTTTAGGTTTTAGTTTTTAGGGTTTTGGTTTTCAGTTTTAGGGTTTTAAATTTTAATTAGGGTTTAATGTTTAGTTTTAGCGTTTAGGGTTTTAGTGTATTAAAGATTAGAGTTTTAGTTTTTAGGGTTTAAGGTTTTGTTTTTATGTTTTAGTGTTTTGAGTATTAGGATTTAGGGTTTAGTGTATTAAAATTTAGGGTTTTAGATTTTGTTTTTAGGGTTTAGGGTTTAGTATTTTTGTTTTCAATTTTAGGGTTTTGAGTGTTAGGGTTATTTGTTTAGTTTTAGGTTTAATTTTAAGGTTTAGGGTTTAGGGTTTAGGGTTTTAGTGTATTCAAGTATAGGGTTTTAATTTTTAGTTTTTAGGGTTTTGGTTTTAGGTTTTAGGGTTTCGAATTGTAGGGTATAATGTTTAGTTTTAAGGTCTAGGGTTTTAATGTATTAAAGATTAGGGTTTTAGTCTTTAGGGTTTATGGTATTGTTTTTAGATTTTACTGTTTGGAGTATTAGGACTTAGGGTTTAGTGTCTTAAAATTCAGGGTTTAAGATTTAGTTTTTAGGATTTAGGGTTTATGATTTTTGTTTTAGGTTTTAGGGTTTAGAGTTTTTGGGTTTAATGCTTAGTTTTAGGGTTTAATTTTAGGTTTTAGAGTTTTGTTGTATTCAAGTTTAGGGTTTTAGGTTTTAGTTTTTACGGGTTTGGTTTTAGGTTTTAGGGTTTAGAATTTTAGGGTTTAATGTTTAGTTTTAGGGTTTAGGGTTTTATTGTACTAATGATTAGGGTTTTAGTTTTTAGGGTTTAGGGTTTTTATTTTATGTTTTAGTGTTTAGAGTATTAGGGTTTAGGGTCTAGTGTATTAAAATTTAGGGTTTTAGATTTAGTTTTTAGGTTTTAGGATTTTGGGTTTTTGTTTTCAATTTTAGGGTTTTTAGTTTTTGGGTTATGTGCTTAGTTTTAGGGTTTAATTTTAGGTTTTAGGGTTTTGGTTTATTCAAATTTATGGTTTTAGGATTTAGTTTTTAGGGTTTTGGTTTTAGGTTTTAAGGTTTTAAATTTTAGGGTTTAATGTTTAGTTTTAGGGTTTAGGGTTTTAGTGTATTAAAGATTAGGGTTTTAGTTTTTAGGGTTTAGGATTTTGTTTTTATGTTTTAGTGTTTAGAGTATTAGGGTTTAGGGTCTAGTGTATTAAAATTTAGGGTTTTAGATTTAGTTTTTAGGTTTTAGGATTTAGGTTTTTGTTTTCAATTTTAGGGTTTTGAGTTTTTGGTTTATGTGCTTAGTTTTAGGGTTTAATTTTAGGCTTTAGGGTTTTGTTGTATTCAAATTTAGGGATTTAGGTTTTAGTTTTTAGGGTTTTGATTTTAGGTTTTAGGGTTTTAAATTTTAGGGTTTAATGTTTAGTTTTAGGGTTTAGGTTTTAGTGTATTAAAGATTAGGGTTTTAGTTTTTAGGGTTTAGGATTTTGTTTTTATGTTTTAGTGTTTAGAGTATTAGGATTTAGGGTTTAGTGTATTAAAATTTAGGGTTTTAGATTTTGTTTTTAGGGTTTAGGGTTTAGTGTTTTTGTTTTCAATTTTAGGGTTTTGAGTGTTAGGGTTATTTGTTTAGTTTTAGTGTTTAATTTTAAGGTTTAGGGTTTAGGGTTTTAGTGTATTCAAGTATAGGGTTTTAATTTTTAGTTTTTAGGGTTTTGGTTTTAGGTTTTAGGGTTTCGAATTTTAGGGTATAATGTTTAGTTTTAAGGTCTAGGGTTTTAATGTATTAAAGATTAGGGTTTTAGTCTTTAGGGTTTATGGTATTGTTTTTAGATTTTACTGTTTGGAGTATTAGGACTTAGGGTTTAGTGTCTTAAAATTCAGGGTTTAAGATTTAGTTTTTAGGATTTAGGGATTATGGTTTTTGTTTTAGGTTTTAGGGTTTAGAGTTTTTGGGTTTAATGCTTAGTTTTAGGGTTTAATTTTAGGTTTTAGAGTTTTGTTGTATTCAAGTTTAGGGTTTTAGGTTTTAGTTTTTACGGGTTTGGTTTTAGGTTTTATGGTTTTAAATTTTAGGGTTTAATGTTTAGGGTTTTAGTGTATTAAAGATTAGGGTTTTAGTTTTTAGGGTTTAGGATTTTTTTTTATGTTTTAGTGTTTAGAGTATTAGGGTTTAGGGTCTAGTGTATTAAAATTTAGGGTTTTAGATTTAGTTTTTAGGTTTTAGGATTTAGGTTTTTGTTTTCAATTTTAGGGTTTTGAGTTTTTGGGTTATGTGCTTAGTTTTAGGGTTTAATTTTAGGCTTTAGGTATTTGTTGTATTCAAATTTAGGGATTTAGGTTTTAGTTTTTAGGGTTTTGATTTTAGGTTTTAGGGTTTTAAATTTTAGGGTTTAATGTTTAGTTTTAGGGTTTAGGGTTTTATTGTACTAATGATTAGGATTTTAGTTTTTAGGGTTTAGGGTTTTGTTTTTATGTTTTAGTGTTTAGAGTATTAGGGTTTAGGGTCTAGTGTATTAAAATTTAGGGTTTTAGATTTAGTTTTTAGGTTTTAGGATTTTGGGTTTTTGTTTTCAATTTTAGGGTTTTTAGTTTTTGGGTTATGTGCTTAGTTTTAGGGTTTAATTTTAGGTTTTAGGGTTTTGTTGTATTCAAATTTATGGTTTTAGGTTTTAGTTTTTAGGGTTTTGGTTTTAGGTTTTAAGGTTTTAAATTTTAGGGTTTAATGTTTAGTTTTAGGGTTTAGGGTTTTAGTGTATTAAAGATTAGGGTTTTAGTTTTTAGGGTTTAGGATTTTGTTTTTATGTTTTAGTGTTTAGAGTATTAGGGTTTAGGGTCTAGTGTATTAAAATTTAGGGTTTTAGATTTAGTTTTTAGGTTTTAGGATTTAGGTTTTTGTTTTCAATTTTAGGGTTTTGAGTTTTTGTGTTATGTGCTTAGTTTTAGGGTTTAATTTTAGGCTTTAGGGTTTTGTTATATTCAAATTTAGGGATTTAGGTTTTAGTTTTTAGGGTTTTGATTTTAGGTTTTAGGGTTTTAAATTTTAGGGTTTAATGTTTAGTTTTAGGGTTTAGGTTTTAGTGTATTAAAGATTAGGGTTTTAGTTTTTAGGGTTTAGGATTTTGTTTTTATGTTTTAGTGTTTAGAGTATTAGGATTTAGGGTTTAGTGTATTAAAATTTAGGGTTTTGGATTTAGTTTTTAGGTTTTAGGATTTAGGGTTTTTGTTTTCAATTTTAGGGTTTTTAGTTTTTGGGTTATGTGCTTTGTTTTAGGATTAATTTTAGGTTTTATGGTTTTGTTGTATTCAAATTTATGGTTTTAGGTTTTAGTTTTTAGGGTTTTGGTTTTAGGTTTTAAGGTTTTAAATTTTAGGGTTTAATGTTTAGTTTTAGGGTTTAGGGTTTTAGTGTATTAAAGATTAGGGTTTTAGTTTCTAGGGTTTAGGATTTTGTTTTTATGTTTTACTGTTTAGAGTATTAGGGTTTAGGGTCTAGTGTATTAAAATTTAGGGTTTTAGATTTAGTTTTTAGGTTTTAGGATTTAGGTTTTTGTTTTCAATTTTAGGGTTTTGAGTTTTTGGGTTATGTGCTTAGTTTTAGGGTTTAAATTTAGGCTTTAGGGTTTTGTTGTATTCAAATTTAGGGATTTAGGTTTTAGTTTTTAGGGTTTTGGTTTTAGGTTTTAGGGTTTTAAATTTTAGGGTTTAATGTTTAGTTTTAGGGTTTAGGTTTTAGTGTATTAAAGATTAGGGTTTTAGTTTTTAGGGTTTAGGATTTCGTTTTTATGTTTTATTGTTTAGAGTATTAGGATTTAGGGTTTAGTGAATTAAAATTTAGGGTTTTAGATTTAGTTTTTAGGGATTAGGGTTTTAGGTTTTTGTTTTCAATTTTAGGGTTTTGAGTTTTAAGGTTATGTGCTTAGTTTTAGTGTTTAATTTTAGTTTTTAGGGTTTAGGGTTTAGAGTTTTTGTTTTCAATTTTAGGGTTTTGAATTTTTGGATTATGTGCTTAGTTTTAGGGTTTAATTTTAGGTTTTAGGGCTTTGTTGTATTCAAATTTAGGGTTTTAGGTTTCAGTTTTTCGCGTTTTGGTTTTAGGTTTTAGGGTTTTAAATTGTAGGGTTTAATGTTTAGTTTTAGGGTTTAGGGTTTTAGTGTATTAAAGATTAGGGTTTTAGTTTTTTGGGTTTAGGGTTTTGTTTTTATGTTTTAGCGTTTAGTGTATTAAAATTTAGGGTTTGAGATTTAGTTTTTAGGGTTTAGGGTTTAGTGTTTTTGTTTTCAATTTTAGGGTTTTGAGTTTTTGGGTTATTTGCTTAGTTTTAGGGTTTAATTTTAAGGTTTTGGGTTTAGGGTTTTAGTGTATTCAAGTATAGGGTTTTAGGTTTTAGTTTTTAGGGTTTTGGTTTTAGGGTTTAGGGTTTCGAATTTTAGGGTTTAATGTTTAGTTTTAAAGTCTAGGGTTTTAGTGTATTAAAGATTAGGGTTTTAGTCTTTAGGGTTTATGGTATTGTTTTTAGGTATTAGTGTTTAGAGTATTAGGACTTAGGGTTTAGTGTCGTAAAATTTAGGGTTTAAGGTTTAGTTTTTAGGATTTAGGGTTTAGGGTTTTGTTGTGTTCAAGTTTAGGGTTTTAGGTTTTATTTTTTAGCGTTTTGGTTTTAGGTTTTAGGTTTTAGAATTTTAGTGTTTAATTTTTAGTTTTACGGTTTAGGGTTTTAGTGTATTAATGATTAGGGTTTTAGTTTTTAGGGTTTAGGGTTTTGTTTTATGTTTTACTGTTTAGAGTATTAGGATTTAGGGTTTAGTGTATTAAAATTTAGGGTTTTTGTTTTCAATTTTAGGGTTTTGAGTTTTTGGGATATGTGCTTAGTTTTAGGGTTTAATTTTAGGTTTTAGGGTTTTGTTGTATTCAAATTTAGGGTTTTAGGATTTAGTTTTTAGGGTTTTGGTTTTAGGTTTTATTGTTTTAAATTTTTGGGTTTAATGTTTAGTTTTAGGGTTTAGGGTTTTAGTGTATTAAAATTTAGGGTTTTAGATTTTGTTTTTAGTTTTAGGGTTTAATTTTAGGTTTTTAAGTTTTGTTGTATTCAAGTATAGGGTTTTAGGTTTTAGTTTTTAGGGTTTTGGTTTTAGGGTTTCGAATTTTAGGTTTTAATGTTTAGTTTTAAAGTCTAGGGTTTAAGTGTATTAAAGATTAGGGTTTTAGTCTTTATGGTTTATGGTATTATTTTTAGGTTTTAGTGTTTAGAGTATTAGGACTTAGGGTTTAGTGTCTTAAAATTTAGGGTTTAAGATTTAGTTTTTAGGATTTAGGGTTTAGGGTTTTGGTTTTAGGTTTTAGGGTTTAGAGTTTTTGGGTTTAATGCTTAGTTTTAGGGTTTAATTTTAGGTTTTAGGGTTTTTTTGTGTTCAAGTTTAGGGTTTTAGGTTTTATTTTTTAAGGTTTTGGTTTTAGGTTTTAGGTTTTAGAATTTTAGGGTTTAATTCTTAGTTTTAGGGTTTAGGGTTTTATTGTACTAATGATTAGGGTTTTAGTTTTTAGGGTTTAGGGTTTTTATTTTATGTTTTAGTGTTTAGAGTATTAGGGTTTAGGGTCTAGTGTATTAAAATTTAGGGTTTTAGATTTAGTTTTTAGGTTTTAGGATTTTGGGTTTTTGTTTTCAATTTTAGGGTTTTTAGTTTTTGGGTTATGTGCTTAGTTTTAGGGTTTAATTTTAGGTTTTAGGGTTTTGGTTTATTCAAATTTATGGTTTTAGGTTTTAGTTTTTAGGGTTTTGGTTTTAGGTTTTAAGGTTTTAAATTTTAGGGTTTAATGTTTAGTTTTAGGGTTTAGGGTTTTAGTGTATTAAAGATTAGGGTTTTAGTTTTTAGTTTTTAGGATTTTGTTTTTATGTTTTAGTGTTTAGAGTATTAGGGTTTAGGGTCTAGTGTATTAAAATTTAGGGTTTTAGATTTAGTTTTTAGGTTTTAGGATTTAGGTTTTTGTTTTCAATTTTAGGGTTTTGAGTTTTTGGGTTATGTGCTTAGTTTTAGGGTTTAATTTTAGGCTTTAGGGTTTTGTTGTATTCAAATTTAGGGATTTAGGTTTTAGTTTTTAGGGTTTTGATTTTAGGTTTTAGGGTTTTAAATTTTAGGGTTTAATGTTTAGTTTTAGGGTTTAGGTTTTAGTGTATTAAAGATTAGGGTTTTAGTTTTTTGGGTTTAGGATTTTGTTTTTATGTTTTAGTGTTTAGAGTATTAGGATTTAGGGTTTAGTGTATTAAAATTTAGGGTTTTAGATTTTGTTTTTAGGGTTTAGGGTTTAGTGTTTTTGTTTTCAATTTTAGGGTTTTGAGGGTTAGGGTTATTTGTTGAGTTTTAGGGTTTAATTTTAAGGTTTAGGGTTTAGGGTTTTAGTGTATTCAAGTATAGGGTTTTAATTTTTAGTTTTTAGGGTTTTGGTTTTAGGTTTTAGGGTTTTGAATTTTAGGGTATAATGTTTAGTTTTAAGGTCTAGGGTTTTAATGTATTAAAGATTAGGGTTTTAGTCTTTAGGGTTTATGGTATTGTTTTTAGATTTTACTGTTTGGAGTATTAGGACTTAGGGTTTAGTGTCTTAAAATTCAGGGTTTAAGATTTAGTTTTTAGGATTTAGGGTTTATGGTTTTTGTTTTAGGTTTTAGGGTTTAGAGTTTTTGGGTTTAATGCTTAGTTTTAGGGTTTAATTTTAGGTTTTAGAGTTTTGTTGTATTCAAGTTTAGGGTTTTAGGTTTTAGTTTTTACGGGTTTGGTTTTAGGTTTTATGGTTTTAAATTTTAGGGTTTAATGTTTAGGGTTTTAGTGTATTAAAGATTAGGGTTTTAGTTTTTAGGGTTTAGGATTTTGTTTTTATGTTTTAGTGTTTAGAGTATTAGGGTTTAGGGTCTAGTGTATTAAAATTTAGGGTTTTAGATTTAGTTTTTAGGTTTTAGGATTTAGGTTTTTGTTTTCAATTTTAGGGTTTTGAGTTTTTGGGTTATGTGCTTAGTTTTAGGGTTTAATTTTAGGCTTTAGGGTTTTGTTGTATTCAAATTTAGGGATTTAGGTTTTAGTTTTTAGGGTTTTGATTTTAGGTTTTAGGGTTTTAAATTTTAGGGTTTAATGTTTAGTTTTAGGGTTTAGGGTTTTATTGTACTAATGATTAGGGTTTTAGTTTTTAGGGTTTAGGGTTTTGTTTTTATGTTTTAGTGTTTAGAGTATTAGGGTTTAGGGTCTAGTGTATTAAAATTTAGGGTTTTAGATTTAGTTTTTAGGTTTTAGGATTTTGGGTTTTTGTTTTCAATTTTAGGGTTTTTAGTTTTTGGGTTATGTGCTTAGTTTTAGGGTTTAATTTTAGGTTTTAGGGTTTTGTTGTATTCAATTTTATTGTTTTAGGTTTTAGTTTTTAGGGTTTTGGTTTTAGGTTTTAAGGTTTTAAATTTTAGGGTTTAATGTTTAGTTTTAGGGTTTAGGGTTTTAGTGTATTAAAGATTAGGGTTTTAGTTTTTAGGGTTTAGGATTTTGTTTTTATGTTTTAGTGTTTAGAGTATTAGGGTTTAGGGTCTAGTGTATTAAAATTTAGGGTTTAGATTTAGTTTTTAGGTTTTAGGATTTAGGTTTTTGTTTTCAATTTTAGGGTTTTGAGTTTTTGGGTTATGTGCTTAGTTTTAGGGTTTAATTTTAGGCTTTAGGGTTTTGTTGTATTCAAATTTAGGGATTTAGGTTTTAGTTTTTAGGGTTTTGGTTTTAGGTTTTAGGGTTTTAAATTTTAGGGTTTAATGTTTAGTTTTAGGGTTTAGGTTTTTAGTGTATTAAAGATTAGGGTTTTAGTTTTTAGGGTTTAGGATTTTGTTTTTATGTTTTAGTGTTTAGAGTATTAGGATTTAGGGTTTAGTGTATTAAAATTTAGGGTTTTAGATTTAGTTTTTAGGGATTAGGGTTTTAGGTTTTTGTTTTCAATTTTAGGGTTTTGAGTTTTAAGGTGATGTGCTTAGTTTTAGTGTTTAATTTTAGTTTTTAGGGTTTAGGGTTTAGAGTTTTTGTTTTTAATTTTAGGGTTTTGAATTTTTGGATTATGTGCTTAGTTTTAGGGTTTAATTTTAGGTTTTAGGGCTTTGTTGTATTCAAATTTAGGGTTTTAGGTTTCAGTTTTTAGCGTTTTGGTTTTAGGTTTTAGGGTTTTAAATTGTAGGGTTTAATGTTTAGTTTTAGGGTTTAGGGTTTTAGTGTATTAAAGATTAGGGTTTTAGTTTTTTGGGTTTAGGGTTTTGTTTTTATGTTTTAGCGTTTAGTGTATTAAAATTTAGGGTTTTAGATTTAGTTTTTAGGGTTTAGGGTTTAGTGTTTTTGTTTTCAATTTTAGGGTTTTGAGTTTTTGGATTATTTGCTTAGTTTTAGGGTTTAATTTTAAGGTTTTGGGTTTAGGGTTTTAGTGTATTCAAGTATAGGGTTATAGGTTTTAGTTTTTAGGGTTTTGGTTTTAGGGTTTAAGGTTTCTAATTTTAGGGTTTAATGTTTAGTTTTAAAGTCTAGGGTTTTAGTGTATTAAAGATTAGGGTTTTAGTCTTTAGGGTTTATGGTATTGTTTTTAGATTTTACTGTTTGGAGTATTAGGACTTAGGGTTTAGTGTCTTAAAATTCAGGGTTTAAGATTTAGTTTTTAGGATTTAGGGTTTATGGTTTTTGTTTTAGGTTTTAGAGTTTTTGGGTTTAATGCTTAGTTTTAGGGTTTAATTTTAGGTTTTAGAGTTTTGTTGTATTCAAGTTTAGGGTTTTAGGTTTTAGTTTTTACGGGTTTGGTTTTAGGTTTTAGGGTTTAGAATTTTAGGGTTTAATGTTTAGTTTTAGGGTTTAGGGTTTTATTGTACTAATGATTAGGGTTTTAGTTTTTAGGGTTTAGGGTTTTTATTTTATGTTTTAGTGTTTAGAGTATTAGGGTTTAGGGTCTAGTGTATTAAAATTTAGGGTTTTAGATTTAGTTTTTAGGTTTTAGGATTTTGGGTTTTTGTTTTCAATTTTAGGGTTTTTAGTTTTTGGGTTATGTGCTTAGTTTTAGGGTTTAATTTTAGGTTTTAGGGTTTTGGTTTATTCAAATTTATGGTTTTAGGTTTTAGTTTTTAAGGTTTTGGTTTTAGGTTTTAAGGTTTTAAATTTTAGGGTTTAATGTTTAGTTTTAGGGTTTAGGGTTTTAGTGTATTAAAGATTAGGGTTTTAGTTTTTAGGGTTTAGGATTTTGTTTTTATGTTTTAGTGTTTAGAGTATTAGGGTTTAGGGTCTAGTGTATTAAAATTTAGGGTTTTAGATTTAGTTTTTAGGTTTTAGGATTTAGGTTTTTGTTTTCAATTTTAGGGTTTTGAGTTTTTGGGTTATGTGCTTAGTTTTAGGGTTTAATTTTAGGCTTTAGGGTTTTGTTGTATTCAAATTTAGGGATTTAGGTTTTAGTTTTTAGGGTTTTGATTTTAGGTTTTAGGGTTTTAAATTTTAGGGTTTAATGTTTAGTTTTAGGGTTTAGGTTTTAGTGTATTAAAGATTAGGGTTTTAGTTTTTAGGGTTTATGATTTTGTTTTTATGTTTTAGTGTTTAGAGTATTAGGATTTAGGGTTTAGTGTATTAAAATTTAGGGTTCTAGATTTTGTTTTTAGGGTTTAGGGTTTAGTGTTTTTGTTTTCAATTTTAGGGTTTTGAGTGTTAGGGTTATTTGTTGAGTTTTAGGGTTTAATTTTAAGGTTTAGGGTTTAGGGTTTTAGTGTATTCAAGTATAGGGTTTTAATTTTTAGTTTTTAGGGTTTTGGTTTTAGGTTTTAGGGTTTCGAATTTTAGGGTATAATGTTTAGTTTTAAGGTCTAGGGTTTTAATGTATTAAAGATTAGGGTTTTAGTCTTTAGGGTTTATGGTATTGTTTTTAGATTTTACTGTTTGGAGTATTAGGACTTAGGGTTTAGTGTCTTAAAATTCAGGGTTTAAGATTTAGTTTTTAGGATTTAGGGTTTATGGTTTTTGTTTTAGGTTTTAGGGTTTAGAGTTTTTGGGTTTAATGCTTAGTTTTAGGGTTTAATTTTAGGTTTTAGAGTTTTGTTGTATTCAAGTTTAGGGTTTTAGGTTTTAGTTTTTACGGGTTTGGTTTTAGGTTTTATGGTTTTAAATTTTAGGGTTTAATGTTTAGGGTTTTAGTGTATTAAAGATTAGGGTTTTAGTTTTTAGGGTTTAGGATTTTGTTTTTATGTTTTAGTGTTTAGAGTATTAGGGTTTAGGGTCTAGTGTATTAAAATTTAGGGTTTTAGATTTAGTTTTTAGGTTTTAGGATTTAGGTTTTTGTTTTCAATTTTAGGGTTTTGAGTTTTTGGGTTATGTGCTTAGTTTTAGGGTTTAATTTTAGGCTTTAGGGTTTTGTTGTATTCAAATTTAGGGATTTAGGTTTTAGTTTTTTGGGTTTTGATTTTAGGTTTTAGGGTTTTAAATTTTAGGGTTTAATGTTTAGTTTTAGGGTTTAGGGTTTTATTGTACTAATGATTAGGGTTTTAGTTTTTAGGGTTTAGGGTTTTGTTTTTATGTTTTAGTGTTTAGAGTATTAGGGTTTAGGGTCTAGTGTATTAAAATTTAGGGTTTTAGATTTAGTTTTTAGGTTTTAGGATTTTGGGTTTTTGTTTTCAATCTTAGGGTTTTTAGTTTTTGGGTTATGTGCTTAGTTTTAGGGTTTAATTTTAAGGTTTTGGGTTTAGGGTTTTAGTGTATTCAAGTATAGGGTTTTAGGTTTTAGTTTTTAGGGTTTTGGTTTTAGGGTTTAAGGTTTCGAATTTTAGGGTTTAATGTTTAGTTTTAAAGTCTAGGGTTTTAGTGTATTAAAGATTAGGGTTTTAGTCTTTAGGGTTTATGGTATTGTTTTTAGATTTTACTGTTTGGAGTATTAGGACTTAGGGTTTAGTGTCTTAAAATTCAGGGTTTAAGATTTAGTTTTTAGGATTTAGGGTTTATGGTTTTTGTTTTAGGTTTTAGAGTTTTTGGGTTTAATGCTTAGTTTTAGGGTTTAATTTTAGGTTTTAGAGTTTTGTTGTATTCAAGTTTAGGGTTTTAGGTTTTAGTTTTTACGGGTTTGGTTTTAGGTTTCAGGGTTTAGAATTTTAGGGTTTAATGTTTAGTTTTAGGGTTTAGGGTTTTATTGTACTAATGATTAGGGTTTTAGTTTTTAGGGTTTAGGGTTTTTATTTTATGTTTTAGTGTTTAGAGTATTAGGGTTTAGGGTCTAGTGTATTAAAATTTAGGGTTTTAGATTTAGTTTTTAGGTTTTAGGATTTTGGGTTTTTGTTTTCAATTTTAGGGTTTTTAGTTTTTGGGTTATGTGCTTAGTTTTAGGGTTTAATTTTAGGTTTTAGGGTTTTGGTTTATTCAAATTTATGGTTTTAGGTTTTAGTTTTTAGGGTTTTGGTTTTAGGTTTTAAGGTTTTAAATTTTAGGGTTTAATGTTTAGTTTTAGGGTTTAGGGTTTTAGTGTATTAAAGATTAGGGTTTTAGTTTTTAGGGTTTAGGATTTTGTTTTTATGTTTTAGTGTTTAGAGTATTAGGGTTTAGGGTCTAGTGTATTAAAATTTAGGGTTTTAGATTTAGTTTTTAGGTTTTAGGATTTAGGTTTTTGTTTTCAATTTTAGGGTTTTGAGTTTTTGGGTTATGTGCTTAGTTTTAGGGTTTAATTTTAGGCTTTAGGGTTTTGTTGTATTCAAATTTAGGGATTTAGGTTTTAGTTTTTAGGGTTTTGATTTTAGGTTTTAGGGTTTTAAATTTTAGGGTTTAATGTTTAGTTTTAGGGTTTAGGTTTTAGTGTATTAAAGATTAGGGTTTTAGTTTTTAGGGTTTATGATTTTGTTTTTATGTTTTAGTGTTTAGAGTATTAGGATTTAGGGTTTAGTGTATTAAAATTTAGGGTTCTAGATTTTGTTTTTAGGGTTTAGGGTTTAGTGTTTTTGTTTTCAATTTTAGGGTTTTGAGTGTTAGGGTTATTTGTTGAGTTTTAGGGTTTAATTTTAAGGTTTAGGGTTTAGGGTTTTAGTGTATTCAAGTATAGGGTTTTAATTTTTAGTTTTTAGGGTTTTGGTTTTAGGTTTTAGGGTTTCGAATTTTAGGGTATAATGTTTAGTTTTAAGGTCTAGGGTTTTAATGTATTAAAGATTAGGGTTTTAGTCTTTAGGGTTTATGGTATTGTTTTTAGATTTTACTGTTTGGAGTATTAGGACTTAGGGTTTAGTGTCTTAAAATTCAGGGTTTAAGATTTAGTTTTTAGGATTTAGGGTTTATGGTTTTTGTTTTAGGTTTTAGGGTTTAGAGTTTTTGGGTTTAATGCTTAGTTTTAGGGTTTAATTTTAGGTTTTAGAGTTTTGTTGTATTCAAGTTTAGGGTTTTAGGTTTTAGTTTTTACGGGTTTGGTTTTAGGTTTTATGGTTTTAAATTTTAGGGTTTAATGTTTAGGGTTTTAGTGTATTAAAGATTAGGGTTTTAGTTTTTAGGGTTTAGGATTTTGTTTTTATGTTTTAGTGTTTAGAGTATTAGGGTTTAGGGTCTAGTGTATTAAAATTTAGGGTTTTAGATTTAGTTTTTAGGTTTTAGGATTTAGGTTTTTGTTTTCAATTTTAGGGTTTTGAGTTTTTGGGTTATGTGCTTAGTTTTAGGGTTTAATTTTAGGCTTTAGGGTTTTGTTGTATTCAAATTTAGGGATTTAGGTTTTAGTTTTTTGGGTTTTGATTTTAGGTTTTAGGGTTTTAAATTTTAGGGTTTAATGTTTAGTTTTAGGGTTTAGGGTTTTATTGTACTAATGATTAGGGTTTTAGTTTTTAGGGTTTAGGGTTTTGTTTTTATGTTTTAGTGTTTAGAGTATTAGGGTTTAGGGTCTAGTGTATTAAAATTTAGGGTTTTAGATTTAGTTTTTAGGTTTTAGGATTTTGGGTTTTTGTTTTCAATCTTAGGGTTTTTAGTTTTTGGGTTATGTGCTTAGTTTTAGGGTTTAATTTTAGGTTTTAGGGTTTTGTTGTATTCAAATTTATGGTTTTAGGTTTTAGTTTTTAGGGTTTTGGTTTTAGGTTTTAAGGTTTTAAATTTTAGGGTTTAATGTTTAGTTTTAGGGTTTAGGGTTTTAGTGTATTAAAGATTAGGGTTTTAGTTTTTAGGGTTTAGGATTTTGTTTTTATGTTTTAGTGTTTAGAGTATTAGGGTTTAGGGTCTAGTGTATTAAAATTTAGGGTTTTAGATTTAGTTTTTAGGTTTTAGGATTTAGGTTTTTGTTTTCAATTTTAGGGTTTTGAGTTTTTGGGTTATGTGCTTAGTTTTAGGGTTTAATTTTAGGCTTTAGGGTTTTGTTGTATTCAAATTTAGGGATTTAGGTTTTAGTTTTTAGGGTTTTGGTTTTAGGTTTTAGGGTTTTAAATTTTAGGGTTTAATGTTTAGTTTTAGGGTTTAGGTTTTTAGTGTATTAAAGATTAGGGTTTTAGTTTTTAGGGTTTAGGATTTTGTTTTTATGTTTTAGTGTTTAGAGTATTAGGATTTAGGGTTTAGTGTATTAAAATTTAGGGTTTTAGATTTAGTTTTTAGGGATTAGGGTTTTAGGTTTTTGTTTTCAATTTTAGGGTTTTGAGTTTTAAGGTGATGTGCTTAGTTTTAGTGTTTAATTTTAGTTTTTAGGGTTTAGGGTTTAGAGTTTTTGTTTTTAATTTTAGGGTTTTGAATTTTTGGATTATGTGCTTAGTTTTAGGGTTTAATTTTAGGTTTTAGGGCTTTGTTGTATTCAAATTTAGGGTTTTAGGTTTCAGTTTTTAGCGTTTTGGTTTTAGGTTTTAGGGTTTTAAATTGTAGGGTTTAATGTTTAGTTTTAGGGTTTAGGGTTTTAGTGTATTAAAGATTAGGGTTTTAGTTTTTTGGGTTTAGGGTTTTGTTTTTATGTTTTAGCGTTTAGTGTATTAAAATTTAGGGTTTTAGATTTAGTTTTTAGGGTTTAGGGTTTAGTGTTTTTGTTTTCAATTTTAGGGTTTTGAGTTTTTGGATTATTTGCTTAGTTTTAGGGTTTAATTTTAAGGTTTTGGGTTTAGGGTTTTAGTGTATTCAAGTATAGGGTTTTAGGTTTTAGTTTTTAGGGTTTTGGTTTTAGGGTTTAAGGTTTCGAATTTTAGGGTTTAATGTTTAGTTTTAAAGTCTAGGGTTTTAGTGTATTAAAGATTAGGGTTTTAGTCTTTAGGGTTTATGGTATTGTTTTTAGATTTTACTGTTTGGAGTATTAGGACTTAGGGTTTAGTGTCTTAAAATTCAGGGTTTAAGATTTAGTTTTTAGGATTTAGGGTTTATGGTTTTTGTTTTAGGTTTTAGAGTTTTTGGGTTTAATGCTTAGTTTTAGGGTTTAATTTTAGGTTTTAGAGTTTTGTTGTATTCAAGTTTAGGGTTTTAGGTTTTAGTTTTTACGGGTTTGGTTTTAGGTTTTAGGGTTTAGAATTTTAGGGTTTAATGTTTAGTTTTAGGGTTTAGGGTTTTATTGTACTAATGATTAGGGTTTTAGTTTTTAGGGTTTAGGGTTTTTATTTTATGTTTTAGTGTTTAGAGTATTAGGGTTTAGGGTCTAGTGTATTAAAATTTAGGGTTTTAGATTTAGTTTTTAGGTTTTAGGATTTTGGGTTTTTGTTTTCAATTTTAGGGTTTTTAGTTTTTGGGTTATGTGCTTAGTTTTAGGGTTTAATTTTAGGTTTTAGGGTTTTGGTTTATTCAAATTTATGGTTTTAGGTTTTAGTTTTTAGGGTTTTGGTTTTAGGTTTTAAGGTTTTAAATTTTAGGGTTTAATGTTTAGTTTTAGGGTTTAGGGTTTTAGTGTATTAAAGATTAGGGTTTTAGTTTTTAGGGTTTAGGATTTTGTTTTTATGTTTTAGTGTTTAGAGTATTAGGGTTTAGGGTCTAGTGTATTAAAATTTAGGGTTTTAGATTTAGTTTTTAGGTTTTAGGATTTAGGTTTTTGTTTTCAATTTTAGGGTTTTGAGTTTTTGGGTTATGTGCTTAGTTTTAGGGTTTAATTTTAGGCTTTAGGGTTTTGTTGTATTCAAATTTAGGGATTTAGGTTTTAGTTTTTAGGGTTTTGATTTTAGGTTTTAGGGTTTTAAATTTTAGGGTTTAATGTTTAGTTTTAGGGTTTAGGTTTTAGTGTATTAAAGATTAGGGTTTTAGTTTTTAGGGTTTATGATTTTGTTTTTATGTTTTAGTGTTTAGAGTATTAGGATTTAGGGTTTAGTGTATTAAAATTTAGGGTTCTAGATTTTGTTTTTAGGGTTTAGGGTTTAGTGTTTTTGTTTTCAATTTTAGGGTTTTGAGTGTTAGGGTTATTTGTTGAGTTTTAGGGTTTAATTTTAAGGTTTAGGGTTTAGGGTTTTAGTGTATTCAAGTATAGGGTTTTAATTTTTAGTTTTTAGGGTTTTGGTTTTAGGTTTTAGGGTTTCGAATTTTAGGGTATAATGTTTAGTTTTAAGGTCTAGGGTTTTAATGTATTAAAGATTAGGGTTTTAGTCTTTAGGGTTTATGGTATTGTTTTTAGATTTTACTGTTTGGAGTATTAGGACTTAGGGTTTAGTGTCTTAAAATTCAGGGTTTAAGATTTAGTTTTTAGGATTTAGGGTTTATGGTTTTTGTTTTAGGTTTTAGGGTTTAGAGTTTTTGGGTTTAATGCTTAGTTTTAGGGTTTAATTTTAGGTTTTAGAGTTTTGTTGTATTCAAGTTTAGGGTTTTAGGTTTTAGTTTTTACGGGTTTGGTTTTAGGTTTTATGGTTTTAAATTTTAGGGTTTAATGTTTAGGGTTTTAGTGTATTAAAGATTAGGGTTTTAGTTTTTAGGGTTTAGGATTTTGTTTTTATGTTTTAGTGTTTAGAGTATTAGGGTTTAGGGTCTAGTGTATTAAAATTTAGGGTTTTAGATTTAGTTTTTAGGTTTTAGGATTTAGGTTTTTGTTTTCAATTTTAGGGTTTTGAGTTTTTGGGTTATGTGCTTAGTTTTAGGGTTTAATTTTAGGCTTTAGGGTTTTGTTGTATTCAAATTTAGGGATTTAGGTTTTAGTTTTTTGGGTTTTGATTTTAGGTTTTAGGGTTTTAAATTTTAGGGTTTAATGTTTAGTTTTAGGGTTTAGGGTTTTATTGTACTAATGATTAGGGTTTTAGTTTTTAGGGTTTAGGGTTTTGTTTTTATGTTTTAGTGTTTAGAGTATTAGGGTTTAGGGTCTAGTGTATTAAAATTTAGGGTTTTAGATTTAGTTTTTAGGTTTTAGGATTTTGGGTTTTTGTTTTCAATCTTAGGGTTTTTAGTTTTTGGGTTATGTGCTTAGTTTTAGGGTTTAATTTTAGGTTTTAGGGTTTTGTTGTATTCAAATTTATGGTTTTAGGTTTTAGTTTTTAGGGTTTTGGTTTTAGGTTTTAAGGTTTTAAATTTTAGGGTTTAATGTTTAGTTTTAGGGTTTAGGGTTTTAGTGTATTAAAGATTAGGGTTTTAGTTTTTAGGGTTTAGGATTTTGTTTTTATGTTTTAGTGTTTAGAGTATTAGGGTTTAGGGTCTAGTGTATTAAAATTTAGGGTTTTAGATTTAGTTTTTAGGTTTTAGGATTTAGGTTTTTGTTTTCAATTTTAGGGTTTTGAGTTTTTGGGTTATGTGCTTAGTTTTAGGGTTTAATTTTAGGCTTTAGGGTTTTGTTATATTCAAATTTAGGGATTTAGGTTTTAGTTTTTAGGGTTTTGATTTTAGGTTTTAGGGTTTTAAATTTTAGGGTTTAATGTTTAGTTTTAGGGTTTAGGTTTTAGTGTATTAAAGATTAGGGTTTTAGTTTTTAGGGTTTAGGATTTTGTTTTTATGTTTTAGTGTTTAGAGTATTAGGATTTAGGGTTTAGTGTATTAAAATTTAGGGTTTTAGATTTAGTTTTTAGGTTTTAGGATTTAGGGTTTTTGTTTTCAATTTTAGGGTTTTTAGTTTTTGGGTTATGTGCTTAGTTTTAGGATTAATTTTAGGTTTTATGGTTTTGTTGTATTCAAATTTATGGTTTTAGGTTTTAGTTTTTAGGGTTTTGGTTTTAGGTTTTAAGGTTTTAAATTTTAGGGTTTAATGTTTAGTTTTAGGGTTTAGGGTTTTAGTGTATTAAAGATTAGGGTTTTAGTTTCTAGGGTTTAGGATTTTGTTTTTAGGTTTTAGTGTTTAGAGTATTAGGGTTTAGGGTCTAGTGTATTAAAATTTAGGGTTTTAGATTTAGTTTTTAGGTTTTAGGATTTAGGTTTTTGTTTTCAATTTTAGGGTTTTGAGTTTTTGGGTTATGTGCTTAGTTTTAGGGTTTAATTTTAGGCTTTAGGGTTTTGTTGTATTCAAATTTAGGGATCTAGGTTTTAGTTTTTAGGGTTTTGGTTTTAGGTTTTAGGGTTTTAAATTTTAGGGTTTAATGTTTAGTTTTAGGGTTTAGGTTTTAGTGTATTAAAGATTAGGGTTTTAGTTTTTAGGGTTTAGGATTTCATTTTTATGTTTTAGTGTTTAGAGTATTAGGATTTAGGGTTTAGTGAATTAAAATTTAGGGTTTTAGATTTAGTTTTTAGGGATTAGGGTTTTAGGTTTTTGTTTTCAATTTTAGGGTTTTGAGTTTTAAGGTTATGTGCTTAGTTTTAGTGTTTAATTTTAGTTTTTAGGGTTTAGGGTTTAGAGTTTTTGTTTTCAATTTTAGGGTTTTGAATTTTTGGATTATGTGCTTAGTTTTAGGGTTTAATTTTAGGTTTTAGGGCTTTGTTGTATTCAAATTTAGGGTTTTAGGTTTCAGTTTTTCGCGTTTTGGTTTTAGGTTTTAGGGTTTTAAATTGTAGGGTTTAATGTTTAGTTTTAGGGTTTAGGGTTTTAGTGTATTAAAGATTAGGGTTTTAGTTTTTTGGGTTTAGGGTTTTGTTTTTATGTTTTAGCGTTTAGTGTATTAAAATTTAGGGTTTGAGATTTAGTTTTTAGGGTTTAGGGTTTAGTGTTTTTGTTTTCAATTTTAGGGTTTTGAGTTTTTGGGTTATTTGCTTAGTTTTAGGGTTTAATTTTAAGGTTTTGGGTTTAGGGTTTTAGTGTATTCAAGTATAGGGTTTTAGGTTTTAGTTTTTAGGGTTTTGGTTTTAGGGTTTAGGGTTTCGAATTTTAGGGTTTAATGTTTAGTTTTTAAGTCTAGGGTTTTAGTGTATTAAAGATTAGGGTTTTAGTCTTTATGGTTTATGGTATTATTTTTAGGTATTAGTGTTTAGAGTATTAGGACTTAGGGTTTAGTGTCGTAAAATTTAGGGTTTAAGGTTTAGTTTTTAGGATTTATGGTTTAGGGTTTTGTTGTGTTCAAGTTTAGGGTTTTAGGTTTTATTTTTTAGCGTTTTGGTTTTAGGTTTTAGGTTTTAGAATTTTAGGGTTTAATTTTTAGTTTTACGGTTTAGGGTTTTAGTGTATTAATGATTAGGGTTTTAGTTTTTAGGGTTTAGGGTTTTGTTTTATGTTTTAGTGTTTAGAGTATTAGGATTTAGGGTTTAGTGTATTAAAATTTAGGGTTTTTGTTTTCAATTTTAGGGTTTTGAGTTTTTGGGATATGTGCTTAGTTTTAGGGTTTAATTTTAGGTTTTAGGGTTTTGTTGTATTCAAATTTAGGGTTTTAGGTTTTAGTTTTTAGGGTTTTGGTTTTAGGTTTTATTGTTTTAAATTTTTGGGTTTAATGTTTAGTTTTAGGGTTTAGGGTTTTAGTGTATTAAAATTTAGGGTTTTAGATTTTGTTTTTAGTTTTAGGGTTTAATTTTAGGTTTTTAAGTTTTGTTGTATTCAAGTATAGGATTTAAGGTTTTAGTTTTTAGGGTTTTGGTTTTAGGGTTTTGAATTTTAGGTTTTAATGTTTAGTTTTAAAGTCTAGGGTTTTAGTGTATTAAAGATTAGGGTTTTAGTCTTTATGGTTTATGGTATTGTTTTTAGGTTTTAGTGTTTAGAGTATTAGGACTTAGGGTTTAGTGTCGTAAAATTTAGGGTTTAAGATTTAGTTTTTAGGATTTAGGGTCTAGGGTTTTGGTTTTAGGTTTTAGGGTTTAGAGTTTTTGGGTTTAATGCTTAGTTTTAGGGTTTAATTTTAGGTTTTAGGGTTTTTTTGTGTTCAAGTTTAGGGTTTTAGGTTTTATTTTTTAAGGTTTTGGTTTTAGGTTTTAGGTTTTAGAATTTTAGGGTTTAATTCTTAGTTTTAGGG
Source organism: Euphrasia confusa (assembly GCA_954870475.1). Taxonomy (NCBI): domain Eukaryota; kingdom Viridiplantae; phylum Streptophyta; class Magnoliopsida; order Lamiales; family Orobanchaceae; genus Euphrasia; species Euphrasia confusa. The sequence goes on from OX940969.1 coordinate 13,888,929, forward strand.
TTTAGGGTTTTAGTGTATTAATGATTAGGGTTTTAGTTTTTAGGGTTTAGGGTTTTGTTTTTATGTTTTAGTGTTTAGAGTATTATGATTTAGGGTTTAGTGTATTAAAATTTAGGGTTTTAGATTTAGTTTTTAGGTTTTAAGATTTAGGGTTTTTGTTTTCAATTTTAGGGTTTTGAGTTTTTGGGTTATGTGCTTAGTTTTGGGGTTTAATTTTAGGTTTTATGGTTTTGTTGTATTCAAATTTAGGGTTTTAGGTTTTAGTTTTTAGGGTTTTAAATTTTAGGGTTTAATGTTTAGTTTTAAGGTTTAGGGTTTTAGTGTATTAAAGATTAGGGTTTTAGTTTTTTGGGTTTAGGATTTTGTTTTTATGTTTTAGTGTTTAGAGTATTAGGATTTAGGGTTTAGTGTATTAAAATTTAGGGTTTTAGATTTAGTTTTTACGGTTTAGGGTTTAGGGTTTTTGTTTTCAATTTTAGGGTTTTGAGTTTTTGGGTTATGTGATTAGTTTTAGTGATTAATTTTAGGTTTTAGGATTTTGTTGTATTCAAATTTAGGGTTTTAGGTTTTAGTTTTTAGGGTTTTGGTTTTAGGTTTTAGGATTTTAAATTTTAGGGTTTAATGTTTAGTTTTAGGGTTTAGGTTTTTAGTGTATTAAAGATTAGGGTTTTAGTTTTTAGGGTTTAGGATTTTGTTTTTATGTTTTAGTGTTTAGAGTATTAGGATTTAGGGTTTAGTGTATTAAAATTTAGGGTTTTAGATTTAGTTTTTAGGGATTAGGGTTTTAGGTTTTTGTTTTCAATTTTAGGGTTTTGAGTTTTATGGTGATGTGCTTAGTTTTAGTGTTTAATTTTAGTTTTTAGGGTTTAGGGTTTATAGTTTTTGTTTTCAATTTTAGGGTTTTGAATTTTTGGATTATGTGCTTAGTTTTAGGGTTTAATTTTAGGTTTTAGGGCTTTGTTGTATTCAAATTTAGGGTTTTAGGTTTCAGTTTTTAGCGTTTTGGTTTTAGGTTTTAGGGTTTTAAATTGTAGGGTTTAATGTTTAGTTTTAGGGTTTAGGGTTTTAGTGTATTAAAGATTAGGGTTTTAGTTTTTTGGGTTTAGGGTTTTGTTTTTATGTTTTAGCGTTTAGTGTATTAAAATTTAGGGTTTTAGATTTAGTTTTTAGGGTTTAGGGTTTAGTGTTTTTGTTTTCAATTTTAGGGTTTTGAGTTTTTGGGTTATTTGCTTAGTTTTAGGGTTTAATTTTAAGGTTTTGGGTTTAGGGTTTTAGTGTATTCAAGTATAGGGTTTTAGGTTTTAGTTTTTAGGGTTTTGGTTTTAGGGTTTAAGGTTTCGAATTTTAGGGTTTAATGTTTAGTTTTAAAGTCTAGGGTTTTAGTGTATTAAAGATTAGGGTTTTAGTCTTTAGGGTTTATGGTATTGTTTTTAGGTATTAGTGTTTAGAGTATTAGGACTTAGGGTTTAGTGTCGTAAAATTTAGGGTTTAAGGTTTAGTTTTTAGGATTTAGGGTTTAGGGTTTTGTTGTGTTCAAGTTTAGGGTTTTAGGTTTTATTTTTTAGCGTTTTGGTTTTAGGTTTTAGGTTTTAGAATTTTAGGGTTTAATTTTTAGTTTTACGGTTTAGGGTTTTAGTGTATTAATGATTAGGGTTTTAGTTTTTAGGGTTTAGGGTTTTGTTTTATGTTTTAGTGTTTAGAGTATTAGGATTTAGGGTTTAGTGTATTAAAATTTAGGGTTTTTGTTTTCAATTTTAGGGTTTTGAGTTTTTGGGATATGTGCTTAGTTTTAGGGTTTAATTTTAGGTTTTAGGGTTTTGTTGTATTCAAATTTAGGGTTTTAGGTTTTAGTTTTTAGGGTTTTGGTTTTAGGTTTTATTGTTTTAAATTTTTGGGTTTAATGTTTAGTTTTAGGGTTTAGGGTTTTAGTGTATTAAAATTTAGGGTTTTAGATTTTGTTTTTAGTTTTAGGGTTTAATTTTAGGTTTTTAAGTTTTGTTGTATTCAAGTATAGGGTTTTAGGTTTTAGTTTTTAGGGTTTTGGTTTTAGGGTTTCGAATTTTAGGTTTTAATGTTTAGTTTAAAAGTCTAGGGTTTTAGTGTATTAAAGATTAGGGTTTTAGTCTTTATGGTTTATGGTATTGTTTTTAGGTTTTAGTGTTTAGAGTATTAGGACTTAGGGTTTAGTGTTGTAAAATTTAGGGTTTAAGATTTAGTTTTTAGGATTTAGGGTTTAGGGTTTTGGTTTTAGGTTTTAGGGTTTAGAGTTTTTGGGTTTAATGCTTAGTTTTAGGGTTTAATTTTAGGTTTTAGGGTTTTTTTGTGTTCAAGTTTAGGGTTTTAGGTTTTATTTTTTAAGGTTTTGGTTTTAGGTTTTAGGTTTTAGAATTTTAGGGTTTAATTCTTAGTTTTAGGGTTTAGGGTTTTAGTGTATTAATGATTAGGGTTTTAGTTTTTAGGGTTTAGGGTTTTGTTTTTATGTTTTAGTGTTTAGAGTATTATGATTTAGGGTTTAGTGTATTAAAATTTAGGGTTTTAGATTTAGTTTTTAGGTTTTAAGATTTAGGGTTTTTGTTTTCAATTTTAGGGTTTTGAGTTTTTGGGTTATGTGCTTAGTTTTGGGGTTTAATTTTAGGTTTTATGGTTTTGTTGTATTCAAATTTAGGGTTTTAGGTTTTAGTTTTTAGGGTTTTGGTTTTAGATTTTAGGGTTTTAAATTTTAGGGTTTAATGTTTAGTTTTAGGGTTTAGGGTTTTAGTGTATTAAAGATTAGGGTTTTAGTTTTTAGGGTTTAGGATTTTGTTTTTATGTTTTAGTGTTTAGAGTATTAGGATTTAGGGTTTAGTGTATTAAAATTTAGGGTTTTAGATTTAGTTTTTAGGGTTTAGGGTTTAGGGTTTTTGTTTTCAATTTTAGGGTTTTGAGTTTTTGGGTTATGTGATTAGTTTTAGTGATTAATTTTAGGTTTTAGGATTTTGTTGTATTCAAATTTAGGGTTTTAGGTTTTAGTTTTTAGGGTTTTGGTTTTAGGTTTTAGGATTTTAAATTTTAGGGTTTAATGTTTAGTTTTAGGGTTTAGGTTTTTAGTGTATTAAAGATTAGGGTTTTAGTTTTTAGGGTTTAGGATTTTGTTTTTATGTTTTAGTGTTTAGAGTATTAGGATTTAGGGTTTAGTGTATTAAAATTTAGGGTTTTAGATTTAGTTTTTAGGGATTAGGGTTTTAGGTTTTTGTTTTCAATTTTAGGGTTTTGAGTTTTAAGGTGATGTGCTTAGTTTTAGTGTTTAATTTTAGTTTTTAGGGTTTAGGTTTTATAGTTTTTGTTTTCAATTTTAGGGTTTTGAATTTTTGGATTATGTGCTTAGTTTTAGGGTTTAATTTTAGGTTTTAGGGCTTTGTTGTATTCAAATTTAGGGTTTTAGGTTTCAGTTTTTAGCGTTTTGGTTTTAGGTTTTAGGGTTTTAAATTGTAGGGTTTAATGTTTAGTTTTAGGGTTTAGGGTTTTAGTGTATTAAAGATTAGGGTTTTAGTTTTTTGGGTTTAGGGTTTTGTTTTTATGTTTTAGCGTTTAGTGTATTAAAATTTAGGGTTTTAGATTTAGTTTTTAGGGTTTAGGGTTTAGTGTTTTTGTTTTCAATTTTAGGGTTTTGAGTTTTTGGGTTATTTGCTTAGTTTTAGGGTTTAATTTTAAGGTTTTGGGTTTAGGGTTTTAGTGTATTCAAGTATAGGGTTTTAGGTTTTAGTTTTTAGGGTTTTGGTTTTAGGGTTTAAGGTTTCGAATTTTAGGGTTTAATGTTTAGTTTTAAAGTCTAGGGTTTTAGTGTATTAAAGATTAGGGTTTTAGTCTTTAGGGTTTATGGTATTGTTTTTAGGTATTAGTGTTTAGAGTATTAGGACTTAGGGTTTAGTGTCGTAAAATTTAGGGTTTAAGGTTTAGTTTTTAGGATTTAGGGTTTAGGGTTTTGTTGTGTTCAAGTTTAGGGTTTTAGGTTTTATTTTTTAGCGTTTTGGTTTTAGGTTTTAGGTTTTAGAATTTTAGGGTTTAATTTTTAGTTTTACGGTTTAGGGTTTTAGTGTATTAAGGATTCGGGTTTTAGTTTTTAGGGTTTAGGGTTTGGTTTTATGTTTTAGTGTTTAGAGTATTAGGATTTAGGGTTTAGTGTATTAAAATTTAGGGTTTTAGATTTAGTTTTTAGGTTTTAGGATTTAGGGTTTTTGTTTTCAATTTTAGGGTTTTGAGTTTTTGGGTTATGTGCTTAGTTTTAGGGTTTAATTTTAGGTTTTAGGGTTTTGTTGTATTCAAATTTAGGGTTTTAGGTTTTAGTTTTTAGGGTTTTGGTTTTAGGTTTTAGGGTTTTAAATTTTTGGGTTTAATGTTTAGTTTTAGGGTTTAGGGTTTTAGTGTATTAAAATTTAGGGTTTTAGATTTTGTTTTTAGTTTTAGGGTTTAATTTTAGGTTTTTGAGTTTTGTTGTATTCAAGTATAGGGTTTTAGGTTTTAGTTTTTAGGGTTTTGGTTTTAGGGTTTCGAATTTTAGGTTTTAATGTTTAGTTTTAAAGTCTAGGGTTTTAGTGTATTAAAGATTAGGGTTTTAGTCTTTATGGTTTATGGTATTGTTTTTAGGTTTTAGTGTTTAGAGTATTAGGACTTAGGGTTTAGTGTCGTAAAATTTAGGGTTTAAGATTTAGTTTTTAGGATTTAGGGTTTAGGGTTTTGGTTTTAGGTTTTAGGGTTTAGAGTTTTTGGGTTTAATGCTTAGTTTTAGGGTTTAATTTTAGGTGTTAGGGTTTTTTTGTGTTCAAGTTTAGGGTTTTAAGTTTTATTTTTTAAGGTTTTAGTTTTAGGTTTTAGGTTTTAGAATTTTAGGGTTTAATTCTTAGTTTTAGGGTTTAGGGTTTTAGTGTATTAATGATTAGTGTTTTAGTTTTTAGGGTTTAGGGTTTTGTTTTTATGTTTTAGTGTTTAGAGTATTAGGTTTAGGGTTTATTGTATTAAAGTTTAGGGTTTTAGATTTAGTTTTTAGGGTTTAGGGTTTAGGGTTTCTGTTTTCAATTTTAAGGTTTTGAGTTTTTGGGTTATGTGCTTAGTTTTAGGGTTTAATTTTAGGTTTTAGGGTTTTGTTGTATTCAAATTTAGGGTTTTAGGTTTTAGTTTTTAGGGTTTTGGTTTTAGGTTTTAGGGTTTTAAATTTTAGGGTTTAATGTTTAGTTTTAGGGTTTAGGGTTTTAGTGTATTAAAGATTAGAGTTTTAGTTTGTAGGGTTTAGGATTTTGTTTTTATGTTTTAGTGTTTAGAATATTAGGATTTAGGGTTTAGTGTATTAAAATTTAGGGTTTTAGATTTAGTTTTTAGGGTTTAGGTTTTATGGTTTAGGGTTTTTGTTTTCAATTTTAAGGTTTTCAGTTTTTGGGTTATGTGATTAGTTTTAGTGTTTAATTTTTGGTTTTAGGGTTTTGTTGTATTCAAATTTATGGTTTTAGGTTTACGTTTTTAGGGTTTTGGTTTTAGGTTTTAAGGTTTTAAATTTTAGGGTTTAATGTTTAGTTTTAGGGTTTAGGGTTTTAGTATATTAAAGATTAGGGTTTTAGTTTTTAGTAGGGTTTAGGATTTTGTTTTTATGTTTTAGTGTTTAGAGTATTAGGGTTTAGGGTCTAGTGTATTAAAATTTAGGGTTTTAGATTTAGTTTTTAGGTTTTAGGATTTAGGGTTTTTGTTTTCAATTTTAGGGTTTTGAGTTTTTGGGTTATGTGCTTAGTTTTAGGGTTTAATTTTAGGTTTTAGGGTTTTGTTGTATTCAAATTTAGGGATTTAGGTTTTAGTTTTTAGGGTTTTTGTTTTAGGTTTTAGGGTTTTAAATTTTAGGGTTTAATGTTTAGTTTTAGGGTTTAGGTTTTAGTGTATTAAAGATTAGGGTTTTAGTTTTTAAGGTTTAGGATTTTGTTTTTATGTTTTAGTGTTTAGAGTATTAGGATTTAGGGTTTAGTGTATTAAAATTTAGGGTTTTAGATTTAGTTTGTAGGGTTTAGGGTTTTTGTTTTCAATTTTAGGGTTTTGAGTTTTAAGGTTTTGTGCTTAGTTTTAGTGTTTAATTTTAGGTTTTAGGGTTTTGTTGTATTCAAATTTAGGGTTTTTGGTTTTAGTTTTTAGGGTTTTGGTTTTCAGTTTTAGGGTTTTAAATTTTAGGGTTTAATGTTTAGTTTTAGCGTTTAGGGTTTTAGTGTATTAAAGATTAGGGTTTTAGTTTTTAGGGTTTAGGGTTTTGTTTTTATGTTTTAGTGTTTTGAGTATTAGGATTTAGGGTTTAGTGTATTAACATTTAGGGTTTTAGATTTTGTTTTTAGGGTTTAGGGTTTAGTGTTTTTGTTTTCAATTTTAGGGTTTTGAGTGTTAGGGTTATTTGCTTAGTTTTAGGGTTTAATTTTAAGGTTTAGGGTTTAGGGTTTTAGTGTATTCAAGTATAGGGTTTTAATTTTTAGTTTTTAGGGTTTTGGTTTTAGGTTTTAGGGTTTCGAATTTTAGGGTTTAATGTTTAGTTTTAAGGTCTAGGGTTTTAATGTATTAAAGATTAGGGTTTTAGTCTTTAGGGTTTATGGTATTGTTTTTAGATTTTAGTGTTTGGAGTATTAGGACTTAGGGTTTAGTGTCTTAAAATTCAGGGTTTAAGATTTAGTTTTTAGGATTTAGGGTTTAGGGTTTTTGTTTTAGGTTTTAGGGTTTAGAATTTTTGGGTTTAATGCTTAGTTTTAGGGTTTAATTTTAGGTTTTAGAGTTTTGTTGTATTCAAGTTTAGGGTTTTAGGTTTTAGTTTTTACGGGTTTGGTTTTAGGTTTTAGGGTTTAGAATTTTAGGTTTTAATGTTTAGTTTTAGGGTTTAGGGTTTTATTGTACTAATGATTAGGGTTTTAGTTTTTAGGGTTTAGGGTTTTGTTTTTATGTTTTAGTGTTTAGAGTATTAGGGTTTAGGGTCGAGTGTATTAAAATTTAGGGTTTTAGATTTAGTTTTTAGGTTTTAGGATTTAGGTTTTTGTTTTCAATTTTAGGGTTTTGAGTTTTTGGGTTATGTGCTTAGTTTTAGGGTTTAATTTTAGGCTTTAGGGTTTTGTTGTATTCAAATTTAGGGATTTAGGTTTTAGTTTTTAGGGTTTTGGTTTTAGGTTTTAGGGTTTTAAATTTTAGGGTTTAATGTTTAGTTTTAGGGTTTAGGGTTTTAGTGTATTAAAGATTAGAGTTTTAGTTTTTAGGGTTTAGGATTTTGTTTTTATGTTTTAGTGTTTAGAGTATTAGGATTTAGGGTTTAGTGTATTAAAATTTAGGGTTTTAGATTTAGTTTTTAGGTTTTAGGATTTAGGGTTTTTGTTTTCAATTTTAGGGTTTTTAGTTTTTGGGATATGTGCTTAGTTTTAGGGTTTAATTTTAGGTTTTATGGTTTTGTTGTATTCAAATTTATGGTTTTAGGTTTTAGTTTTTAGGGTTTTGGTTTTAGGTTTTAAGGTTTTAAATTTTAGGGTTTAATGTTTAGTTTTAGGGTTTAGGGTTTTAGTGTATTAAAGATTAGGGTTTTAGTTTTTAGGGTTTAGGATTTTGTTTTTATGTTTTAGTGTTTAGAGTATTAGGGTTTAGGGTCTAGTGTATTAAAATTTAGGGTTTTAGATTTAGTTTTTAGGTTTTAGGATTTAGGTTTTTGTTTTCAATTTTAGGGTTTTGAGTTTTTGGGTTATGTGCTTAGTTTTAGGGTTTAATTTTAGGCTTTAGGGTTTTGTTGTATTCAAATTTAGGGATTTAGGTTTTAGTTTTTAGGGTTTTGGTTTTAGGTTTTAGGGTTTTAAATTTTAGGGTTTAATGTTTAGTTTTAGGGTTTAGGTTTTAGTGTATTAAAGATTAGGGTTTTAGTTTTTAGGGTTTAGGATTTTGTTTTTATGTTTTAGTGTTTAGAGTATTAGGATTTAGGGTTTAGTATATTAAAATTTAGGGTTTTAGATTTAGTTTTTAGGGATTAGGGTTTTAGGTTTTTGTTTTCAATTTTAGGGTTTTGAGTTTTAAGGTGATGTGCTTAGTTTTAGTGTTTAATTTTAGTTTTTAGGGTTTAGGGTTTAGAGTTTTTGTTTTCAATTTTAGGGTTTTGAATTTTTGGATTATGTGCTTAATTTTAGGGTTTAATTTTAGGTTTTAGGGCTTTGTTGTATTCAAATTTAGGGTTTTAGGTTTCAGTTTTTAGCGTTTTGGTTTTAGGTTTTAGGGTTTTAAATTGTAGGGTTTAATGTTTAGTTTTAGGGTTTAGGGTTTTAGTGTATTAAAGATTAGGGTTTTAGTTTTTTGGGTTTAGGGTTTTGTTTTTATGTTTTAGCGTTTAGTGTATTAAAATTTAGGGTTTTAGATTTAGCTTTTAGGGCTTAGGGGTTAGTGTTTTTGTTTTCAATTTTAGGGTTTTGAGTTTTTGGGTTATTTGCTTAGTTTTAGGGTTTAATTTTAAGGTTTTGGGTTTAGGATTTTAGTGTATTCAAGTATAGGGTTTTAGGTTTTAGTTTTTAGGGTTTTGGTTTTAGGGTTTAGGGTTTCGAATTTTAGGGTTTAATGTTTAGTTTTAAAGTCTAGGGTTTTAGTGTATTAAAAATTAGGGTTTTAGTCTTTAGGGTTTATGGTATTGTTTTTAGGTATTAGTGTTTAGAGTATTAGGACTTAGGGTTTAGTGTCGTAAAATTTAGTTAAGGTTTAGTTTTTAGGATTTAGGGTTTAGGGTTTTGTTGTGTTCAAGTTTAGGGTTTTAGGTTTTATTTTTTAGCGTTTTGGTTTTAGGTTTTAGGTTTTAGAATTTTAGGGTTTAATTTTTAGTTTTACGGTTTAGGGTTTTAGTGTATTAATGATTAGGGTTTTAGTTTTTAGGGTTTAGGGTTTTGTTTTATGTTTTAGTGTTTAGAGTATTAGGATTTAGGGTTTAGTGTATTAAAATTTAGGGTTTTAGATTTAGTTTTTAGGTTTTAGGATTTAGGGTTTTTGTTTTTAATTTTAGGGTTTTGAGTTTTTGGGTTATGTGCTTAGTTTTAGGGTTTAATTTTAGGTTTTAGGGTTTTGTTGTATTCAAATTTAGGGTTTTAGGTTTTAGTTTTTAGGGTTTTGGTTTTAGGTTTTAGGGTTTTAAATTTTTGGGTTTAATGTTTAGTTTTAGAATTTAGGGTTTTAGTGTATTAAAATTTAGGGTTTTAGATTTTGTTTTTAGTTTTAGGGTTTAATTTTAGGTTTTTGAGTTTTGTTGTATTCAAGTATAGGGTTTTAGGTTTTAGTTTTTAGGGTTTTGGTTTTAGGGTTTCGAATTTTAGGTTTTAATGTTTAGTTTTAAAGTCTAGGGTTTTAGTGTATTAAAGATTAGGGTTTTAGTCTTTATGGTTTATGGTATTGTTTTTAGGTTTTAGTGTTTAGAGTATTAGGACTTAGGGTTTAGTGTCGTAAAATTTAGGGTTTAAGATTTAGTTTTTAGGATTTAGGGTTTAGAGTTTTGGTTTTAGGTTTTAGGGTTTAGAGTTTTTGGGTTTAATGCTTAGTTTTAGGGTTTAATTTTAGGTTTTAGGGTTTTTTTGTGTTCAAGTTTAGGGTTTTAGGTTTTATTTTTTAAGGTTTTGGTTTTAGGTTTTAGGTTTTAGAATTTTAGGGTTTAATTCTTAGTTTTAGGGTTTAGGGTTTTAGTGTATTAATGATTAGGGTTTTAGTTTTTAGGGTTTAGGGTTTTGTTTTTATGTTTTAGTGTTTAGAGTATTAGGGTTTAGGGTCTAGTGTATTAAAATTTAGGGTTTTAGATTTAGTTTTTAGGTTTTAGGATTTAGGTTTTTGTTTTCAATTTTAGGGTTTTGAGTTTTTGGGTTATGTGCTTAGTTTTAGGGTTTAATTTTAGGCTTTAGGGTTTTGTTGTATTCAAATTTAGGGATTTAGGTTTTAGTTTTTAGGGTTTTGGTTTTAGTTTTTAGGGTTTTAAATTTTAGGGTTTAATGTTTAGTTTTAGGGTTTAGGTTTTAGTGTATTAAAGATTAGGGTTTTAGTTTTTAGGGTTTAGGATTTTGTTTTTATGTTTTAGTGTTTAGAGTATTAGGATTTAGGGTTTAGTATATTAAAATTTAGGGTTTTAGATTTAGTTTTTAGGGATTAGGGTTTTAGGTTTTTGTTTTCAATTTTAGGGTTTTGAGTTTTAAGGTGATGTGCTTAGTTTTAGTGTTTAATTTTAGTTTTTAGGGTTTAGGGTTTAGAGTTTTTGTTTTCAATTTTAGGGTTTTGAATTTTTGGATTATGTGCTTAGTTTTAGGGTTTAATTTTAGGTTTTAGGGCTTTGTTGTATTCAAATTTAGGGTTTTAGGTTTCAGTTTTTAGCGTTTTGGTTTTAGGTTTTAGGGTTTTAAATTGTAGGGTTTAATGTTTAGTTTTAGGGTTTAGGGTTTTAGTGTATTAAAGATTAGGGTTTTAGTTTTTTGGGTTTAGGGTTTTGTTTTTATGTTTTAGCGTTTAGTGTATTAAAATTTAGGGTTTTAGATTTAGCTTTTAGGGCTTAGGGGTTAGTGTTTTTGTTTTCAATTTTATGGTTTTGAGTTTTTGGGTTATTTGCTTAGTTTTAGGGTTTAATTTTAAGGTTTTGGGTTTAGGATTTTAGTGTATTCAAGTATAGGGTTTTAGGTTTTAGTTTTTAGGGTTTTGGTTTTAGGGTTTAGGGTTTCGAATTTTAGGGTTTAATGTTTAGTTTTAAAGTCTAGGGTTTTAGTGTATTAAAAATTAGGGTTTTAGTCTTTAGGGTTTATGGTATTGTTTTTAGGTATTAGTGTTTAGAGTATTAGGACTTAGGGTTTAGTGTCGTAAAATTTAGTTAAGGTTTAGTTTTTAGGATTTAGGGTTTAGGGTTTTGTTGTGTTCAAGTTTAGGGTTTTAGGTTTTATTTTTTAGCGTTTTGGTTTTAGGTTTTAGGTTTTAGAATTTTAGGGTTTAATTTTTAGTTTTACGGTTTAGGGTTTTAGTGTATTAATGATTAGGGTTTTAGTTTTTAGGGTTTAGGGTTTTGTTTTATGTTTTAGTGTTTAGAGTATTAGGATTTAGGGTTTAGTGTATTAAAATTTAGGGTTTTAGATTTAGTTTTTAGGTTTTAGGATTTAGGGTTTTTGTTTTCAATTTTAGGGTTTTGAGTTTTTGGGTTATGTGCTTAGTTTTAGGGTTTAATTTTAGGTTTTAGGGTTTTGTTGTATTCAAATTTAGGGTTTTAGGTTTTAGTTTTAGGGTTTTGGTTTTAGGTTTTAGGGTTTTAAATTTTTGGGTTTAATGTTTAGTTTTAGAATTTAGGGTTTTAGTGTATTAAAATTTAGGGTTTTAGATTTTGTTTTTAGTTTTAGGGTTTAATTTTAGGTTTTTGAGTTTTGTTGTATTCAAGTATAGGGTTTTAGGTTTTAGTTTTTAGGGTTTTGGTTTTAGGGTTTCGAATTTTAGGTTTTAATGTTTAGTTTTAAAGTCTAGGGTTTTAGTGTATTAAAGATTAGGGTTTTAGTCTTTATGGTTTATGGTATTGTTTTTAGGTTTTAGTGTTTAGAGTATTAGGACTTAGGGTTTAGTGTCGTAAAATTTAGGGTTTAAGATTTAGTTTTTAGGATTTAGGGTTTAGGGTTTTGGTTTTAGGTTTTAGGGTTTAGAGTTTTTGGGTTTAATGCTTAGTTTTAGGGTTTAATTTTAGGTTTTAGGGTTTTTTTGTGTTCAAGTTTAGGGTTTTAGGTTTTATTTTTTAAGGTTTTGGTTTTAGGTTTTAGGTTTTAGAATTTTAGGGTTTAATTCTTAGTTTTAGGGTTTAGGGTTTTAGTGTATTAATGATTAGGGTTTTAGTTTTTAGGGTTTAGGGTTTTGTTTTTATGTTTTAGTGTTTAGAGTATTAGGATTTAGGGTTTAGTGTATTAAAATTTAGGGTTTTAGATTTAGTTTTTAGGCTTTAAGATTTAGGGTTTTTGTTTTCAATTTTAGGGTTTTGAGTTTTTGGGTTATGTGCTTAGTTTTGGGGTTTAATTTTAGGTTTTATGGTTTTGTTGTATTCAAATTTAGGGTTTTAGGTTTTAGTTTTTAGGGTTTTGGTTTTAGATTTTAGTGTTTTAAATTTTAGGATTTAATGTTTAGTTTTAGGGTTTAGGGTTTTAGTGTATTAAAGATTAGGGTTTTAGTTTTTAGGGTTTAGGATTTTGTTTTTATGTTTTAGTGTTTAAAGTATTAGGATTTAGGGTTTAGTGTATTAAAATTTAGGGTTTTAGATTTAGTTTTTAGGGTTTAGGGTTTAGGGTTTTTGTTTTCAATTTTAGGGTTTTGAGTTTTTGGGTTATGTGATTAGTTTTAGTGTTTAATTTTAGGTTTTAGGGTTTTTTTGTATTCAAATTTAGTGTTTTAGGTTTTAGTTTTTAGGGTTTTGGTTTTAGGTTTTAGGGTTTTAAATTTTAGGGTTTAATGTTTAGTTTTAGGGTTTAGGGTTTTAGTGTATTAAAGATTAGGGTTTTAGTTTTTAGGGTTTAGGATTTTGTTTTTATTGATGGAGTTATATTCTAAATGTCTAGTTTAGTGACAATATGGAACTCCTTATCTGTGTTTTGTTATCTATTAATCAAACAGTCTGCATTTTGTTTATTATAACTCTGTGCTCTATAGTCCTAGATATATATGTTGTAGACAGTATGGCGTGAGGAGACACGCGGAAGATCATACTGTCGGTTACTCGTATATTATCGAACAGTGGCTCACGACTTAGATGGACAGGGACAATCCATCGGTACGTCGTTGTGTGACTGGTAGATGGTCGGTCTTGACTATCATGTTACACTCGTACACTTGGTGTATTGAGCAGGACCACGGGAGGGCGTTCGATTTATACTAATCGCCGTAATCGAATTAGACCTCAGATATTACGGATATACGAATTCCTAATCCCTATATAATTATAGGTACGTGTGTCCAATTCTCGGTTCTTTAACTTGCCAATGAGTGAGACTAATTGATTAGTCGAGATCCTCGGTAAATTGGGAATCGTAATTGTACGCACGGCATGCTGTAGATTATAGACAGGAAACCGTGTCCCGTTTATTGGGTTGATTACGTCCCCGAGATGAGCTCATAAAGTTTATCATGTAAACCCTGCAGGTGGATTTGTTCCACATGATAATGAGGATGAGTGGTACTAGTCTCGGATAATAAGAAACGAATTAATTTAATTATTAGTAATTAAATAAATTCGTGGACGTTCGATATCTTAAACACGGGGAAAGTCGTATATGTAATTTCGGCGGAATTATTATTGTTGAAATAATATTAAAATTAATTTCGGGAATTCAATTATTATTTTATAGTGGAGTTAATAATAATTAAAATTGAAATCGATTAATTAAGGAATTGCTTTTACGTATTCCAAGTTAATTAATATTTCAATTTAGCCCTTAATTAATTTATCCTAAGGTCCCTAACGTAACTCTATAAATATCCTACCTTGCCTATCCTAAACCTACATTCCGCAGCTTTTTATTTTTCTGAGAAAACATTATTGCGTTAGCGCAATTAAGTTTTTCTCTGCAAAAATAATACAGTATAGCGCAATTATTTTTCTCTCATCAGAGAATAGAAAATATAACGCTGGTAGAAAAGGAGAAAGCAGAAAAGGAGACCCAACGGATCGTTGCCCACACAACGGTTGGAGTCAAAGGATCTGAGGCATACGTTAGAAGCATCTAAGGTCTCAACAATCGACCGAGAAGGTATGAGATCGATTCTCTTTTCCGCAATTTATTCGATCTCATATTTCGTTGATCATATTTTGAACGTAGATCGGATCCCGTGGCTTGGATGTGACATTCTCGGACTGCTGGGAGGTTTCTGACCTCCGGCATGGCAGTCGGATCGAGAAAATCACATCGGAACAGCCAGAACGGGCGAATCCCGCCGCTATTCGCGACGGGTGTCGGACGACAGGTTTTACTGTCGGCCGACAGGCTTGTCGGACGACACCTTCTGGTGTCGGACGACATTGAACGGGCTTGTCGGACGACACCTTCTGGTGTCGGACGACAGAGAGGCCAGAAGCCTCTCGTTTTGCGCGGTCGTGCCTCGGGTGCGATGGCTGGGTGCATTTCGGGTCAGGGGCTTCGTCGTGAACACCTTGGGCAGACCGGAGGTCGACTGGGCTTGTCCGGAAGTTCGAGTAGTCGAACGGACTTGTCCCGGGTAGTCGATTTCCAACAAATGGTATCAGAGCCGGTTTTGTTCGTTCTTTGTATGTTTTGCGAGATTGGTTTTGCAGGTTGAACCCGATTATTATGGCCAATTTATTTTTGATATTTTGTGCTGTATGTATGTGGTTTTGATTAAACTCTCGGGCTTGTCGAGATCGTTTTTTTTTTGGAAAGTTGCTTGTTTGTAATAGATAAAAACGACGGGTTGAGTCGTTAGGTTTATTTATTTTTTTCGTTGCATCCGGGACTTGTATAGGTTCGATCAAAATGTATAGGATCGATACCGGACTTAGTAGAATAATTTTGTAATTTATTTCTGCTATGGGATCGAGACGAGATCGAAGCCCGGAGGAACGAGAATCGAAGTTGAGACGAGCAACGAGTTCGAGTTCCAAGAGACGTGCATTCAAGATTTTAAGGCCATAATAATCGGGCCACGTTAATTGCCTTTTGTGTGATTTACGTGTTTTATTATGCTTATTATTTTATGCATGTATATCTCTAAATCGTAAAATACTAAGTGGGAGAGGGATTGGAAACAATCCCGCGGTCTCCATTCTCTGTTTCGAGAGTGATGTGTATTGACTTACGAGTTGGCTTTAGTGTCATCCTCCCTATCGGATAAAGTCGATACACGGAAATCACTTTGATCGAAATTCGAATGAAATTCCAATTTTAAAATTGAACAATTAAGTTTTTCAAAGCAAATGCCTAATCTGGTTTTCAAAGACTAAGTTCAACTCGACTCATTCTCACCCCGGGGAGTGGAATGGAGCCAAAGCGCTTGCTTATGTCAATGACACTGATTAGAGACATTCGAGTCATTCGATGACTAGATCGATTGTCTGGTTGGCTCCCTCACTTAGTGAGAGATAGGGCTCAATTGCATGATTGATCGCTGGTTAGAAACTTCGAGTTTCACTTACGAGATATCAAGCTTTGATTAACAAAATTGTGAAATTTATTAAATGGAATTCAATTAACAAAGTTGTTTGTTTAGTAAACGTCCACACTATCGTGGCTTACTAGACGGAAACGGAACTTTGGGTTAATTGAGGCTCGACAGTTATAGGAAATCGTAAAGGGACCGCATGTCAACGTAAACGTCCACACTAACGTGGCTTGCGGTGGATATGTAGTTCCCGAGCGGTTAACTTAGTACTGAGAAATGGTATACACTTAGGTACGCTTTACAGTATCCTCCCCATCGGAGTCACTGCTGTAATGATGTACGACCGAAGTAAAAGTCCAATTATAAAATCGTTTGGACTAGTATACGTCCACATGAACGTGGCATGCTGGTCTGATGGGATTTTAGGATTGATTGGTAAATTTAATGATATTAATTAAGGGAGTTAATATCGAATTAAATTTGACGGTTTGATTTGTCTCTTTTATAGATATGGCACTCAACCCGCTGTCTGTGATACTAAAAGAAAACAAACTCACTGGTCCAAATTATGTTGATTGGAAACGAAACTTGGACATTGTCCTAACTGCTGAGGAGTACAAGTATGTACTCCAGGTCGAATGTCCTGTTGCACCTACTGAAACATCCTCTCCTGAGGAAAAGGAAGCTCATCGGAAGTGGGTCAAGGCTGATCAGATGGCGCGGTGCTACATTTTGGCATCTATGTGAAAAGTGCTGCAACATCAGCATGAAGCCATGGACACTGCCTATGATATGATGCTTAACCTTAAGGAGATGTTTGGTAGTCAGGACAGGGCAGCCAGACAAGATGCTATGAGGAAACTCATGACGGCCACTATGTCCGAAGGAACGCCCGTGAGGGATCACGTTCTTAGGATGATAGGCTATCTGAATGAGATAGAGATTATGGGAGGAGCTATCGATGGGGAAACCCAGATCGATATAGTGCTCCAATCTCTGCCTAGGAGTTTTGAGCAGTTCCGCCTGAACTATAACATGTACAAGAGGTTATATACGTTGGCAGAACTCCTGACTGAACTCCAGGCGGCAGAGGGAATCTTCAAGAACTCTCAATCACTTGTGGCTGTGAAATCGACTCTTCCTCGCCCTTCGGGGATTAAGAAGAAGAAAAAGCAAGGACGGAAACCCAGTGGGCCCAGAGTTGGTGGACCACAGAATGGAGTGAACAGGCCTAAGGGCAAGTGTTTCCGTTGCAAGCAGTCTGGACATTGGAAGTCTAATTGTCCTCTCAGACAAGGAGGTATGAACTTTTCCTTAGTCACTGAAACATGTTTAGCGGTGTTATCCACCGGTACCTGGTGTGTGGATACGGGAGCCACTGATCATGTCTGCAATTCTTTGCAGGGGTTCCAGGAAACCCGGCGGCTTAGAGAGGGAGAGATCACCATCTACATGGGCAACGCTACGAAAGTGGCGGCGGTTGCAGTGGGAGATGTTCATTTATCTTTTAATAATAATGTTTTGGTATTGAATAATTGTCTTTATGTACCGGATTTTAGAAAGAACCTTGTTTCGGTTTCTAAGTTGGTTTTGAATGGATATTCAGTTTCTTTTGATAACTCTGTTATTGTAAAAAAGAATGGTGATTATATCTGTTCTGGTGCATTGATAGGCAACTTATATATACTGAATCCTAATTATTCCACGATGCAACGAGTAGAGTTTTATAACACATCTAGTACCAATAAGAGAAAGGAGCCTTCTTGGATGAATCAAAAGTACTTATGGCATCTTAGGCTAGGTCATATTAACTTGGGCAGGATTCAAAGGTTGATAACTGATGGAATACTCAGTGATGTGAAAGATGAGGACTTTCCAACCTGCGAATCATGCCTGGAAGGAAAAATGACCAAGCGACCCTTTAGTGATAAGGGGTATAGATCCAAGGAAGTACTGGAATTGATTCACTCTGATTTGTGCGGGCCTTTATCTGTCCAAGCGAGAGGAGGTTACGAATATTTTGTAACCTTCACTGATGATTACTCAAGGTATGGTTTTATATACCTGATGCGCCGCAAGAGCGAGTGCTTTGACAAGTTCAAGGAGTACAAAGCTCTTGTGGAGAACCTTCATGGTAAGACCATAAAGACTCTACGATCTGATCGTGGAGGAGAGTACCTCTCGGGAGAGTTTAAAGCGTACTTATTAGAGAATGGGATTGACTCCCAGATGACTGCACCATACACGCCCCAGCAGAATGGTGTAGCAGAAAGAAGGAATAGGACTCTTATGGAAATGGTAAGATCTATGATGAGTTACTCAGAACTACCAGTTTCGTTCTGGGGATATGCCTTGGAAACAGCGGCTTATATCTTGAACTTAGTTCCATCCAAATCAGTCCCTAAGACACCCTCGGAATTGTGGACAGGGCGTAAGCCAAACTTGAAACACATTCGGATCTGGGGTTGTCCAGCACATGTGCTGAAGCACGGGGATGATAAGTTGGAATCACGTTCAGATATTCGGTTGTTTATAGGATATCCTAGAGGAACGAAAGGCGGTCTATTTTATAGTCCTAAGGACCAGAAGATCGTTGTTAGCACCAACGCTCGGTTCTTGGAAGAGGATTATATAATGGACCACAAGCCCAATAGTGAGATAATACTCAACGAACTGAGAGGGAACGATCAAGGCTTAGATCCAACCCAACCGGGTGATACGCCACCACAGTCTGCACCTGTAGTTACTGAGGTTACACCGGAGCGTCGTCGTAGTGGGAGAGTTGTTCGACAACCCGATAGGTTCATGTTTATAGGTGAGTCTTCGGACTTGTTACCTGGAGAACATGAAGCCGATCCCTGGACCTACGACGAGGCGCTTAAAGATCAAGATGCTCAGTCTTGGCAAAAGGCGATGAAATCTGAGATTGAATCTATGGATTCAAATCAGGTCTGGGATCTTGTAGCACTGCCCAAAGGTGTAAAAGCCATTGGTTGCAAGTGGGTGTACAAGAGGAAAAGAGGGTCTGACGGGAAGGTGGAAACCTTCAAAGCTAGGCTTGTTGCGAAAGGGTACACTCAGAAAGAAGGGATCGATTATGAGGAAACCTTTTCGCCGGTAGCTATGCTAAAGTCGATCCGGATTCTTTTGTCTATAGCATCTCATATGGATTATGAGGTGTGGCAAATGGACGTCAAGACAGCATTCTTGAATGGGAATCTTGACGAGACCATTTATATGAGACAGCCAGAGGGTTTCATCGAGAAAGGCCAAAAGCATCTAGTGTGTAAGCTAAAGCGATCCATTTATGGATTGAAGCAAGCTTCTAGATCTTGGAACATGCGGTTTGATGAGGTTATCCAGTCTTATGGATTCATTCAAAGCATGGACGAGTCGTGTGTATATCGGAGAAGTGACGGAAACAGCGTGGCGTTTCTCGTGCTTTATGTAGACGACATTCTTCTAATTGGCAACAATGTGAAGATGTTGTCGGACATAAAGGGATGGTTGTCCAAGCAATTCGATATGAAAGACTTAGGACAAGTAGGGCATGTTCTTGGGATCAAGGTTATACGAGATCGCCAGAAAAGAACATTGAGCTTGTCCCAGGCTTCATATATTGATACGATTCTAGCTCGTTTCAACATGCAGAATTCCAAGAGAGGTTCTCAACCTTTCTGCCATGGAATTCATCTATCTAAGTGCTGGGATTCGATGTCCCGGGCTATCAAAAAAATTGCGGAACCGATAAACCCGACCGAAAACCCTAGATCGCCGGAGATTGGATCCCCGACTCATCCGCAGGAGTCCGACCTTTGGAGACTACGCGCCCGAAGACACGCAGCCCGCCCCCATTCGAAGTCCCCCACGAGTCGGATCCACGAACGCGAACCACCTCACGAGCCGGGGCCCGACCGAACGCCCAGCGAGGCCCGAAGGCCGCGTGCGCCCAGCCGAGCCCCCGCGAGGGGCTCGCGATCGTCTTCGGACGATCGCTGGGGATGCGCGAGGCATCCCCGGGGCTGCTCGTAGCAGCCCCGCAGCGAGTCACGGACTCGCTGCTCGCATAGGGTCAGCCCCGTGCGCCTCTGCTACGGGAACACCCGTAGCGCGCACGAGGCAGCTGCGGGTCATCCCCGCAGCGACCCGCGATCGAGCTCACGGGCTCGATCACCCCTCGGCTTCGGCCGAGGGCTTTGCTTCCGACGCGCCGCCGGCGATGGCGGCTGGGATCTGCCGTGGCACCAGCCCACGGCATCCCGGACGATCGACCCTAGGTCGATGGCTCATCCCATCGCCGCGCGTCCCGGCGGTCCGAACCCTAGGGTTCGACCGCCGCGTTCGATCCTCGCCGGGGATCTCGAATCCCCGTCCCCGAGGTTCGTCGTTTACCCGGATCGTGCGTTCATGTATATATCACAATTAATCATGAACAAATAATCAAAGAGGGGGTCTCGATTATTACCTCGATTCGTTGTACGGAGAAACGAATCTAATTGACGACCTTGCGATCTTCCTACGTATTCCTCGCACTTCGTCCGAACGTCGTGTGGGCGACGATCTATCGGATTCCTATGGATCTCCTTCACTCTTCAAGACTTTATTGTTGGCGTAACTTAGGTTGTGAAAAGTGAAGACCATGTAGTGCTTATATAGGCTACGTAGGGGATCATAAGGAGAATAAATATTGGGCTTCTAAATATTGAAGATTAAATTGGGTCCAACCCAAATCCATTAATCCTTATCAATATTAAATTTTATTTATTTTCCACTATATAAATAAAATTGCACTCCCGATATTAATCCATATTATATCAAATAATATTTCTCCGATTAGTATTATTTATTCCGTGTATTTAAGATTTAAATATCCATGAATAAATTTATTTATTGCTCAATAAATAATATTCATAACTTATATCCGAGACTAGTACCGTTCAACCTTTATTATTGTGCGGAACGAATCCACTCATGAGGTTTACACAATAATTCCTTATGAACTCATCTCGGGGATATTATCAACCCTTCCGGGATACACTTTCCCGTCAAGTATTCACGGCATGTCATATATAAAATATAGCGACCCAATTTTACCGGTAATTAACCCAATAATTAAATCGGTTAATTCCTTTGGAAAATCAAAGTCTCTAGTATTAAATATACACGCCCGCAATAATATCGGGGATTAAGAATAAAATACTCCGAGATTTAAATTGATTATCCAAGGCAATCCTAATCAATAAATCTCAAGCGATCCGCCCAATACACCAAGTGTACAAGTGTGATAAAATAATTAAGATAAATTATTTTCTCTCTCACACAACGACTATACCGATGGATTGGTCCGTGTCCATCTAGGTCGTGAGCAACTGTTCGATTAAATACGAGTAACCGATAGTATGATCTTCTGTGCGCCCATGAACACCATACTAACTACAACGTATAAAATCTAGGACTATATTTTTGCATAATTAATTCATAATAATTAATTGCAAATAATTGTTTATTAATTAAATAGGTTAAATGCTATGACCGGGAGTTTACCGACACTTAAATCTAGACATTAAGTACACAACTCCAACAATCTCCCACTTGTACTAAGGTCTAGTCATTTCCTCCAAACTCTCGACTCCCATACTCATCACGTGCTTAAGTTATACTTCCAAGAAGTATTATGTGAATGAGCAATCTAGGTTGCCGCTCTGAAGTTATCTTGGTGACTACTGCGTCGTCTCCCTTGACGATGACTCGTATCAGGTGGTACTGGCTCTATGTGTTATCATCATCTTTTGAACTTATGACTTCTTCCAGTTCTCCATGCACCGCTATGTACATAGCCTTTGGTGAACCAAGAATCATATCCAAGTTCAGAGGTCATTCCGGAACCTAACCAAAACTTCCGCTGCCTCTGAGGCCGCTATTCGGTTTATGATAGAGTCCGAGAAGCATCACGCTTATCACTCTTTCATCCTTAGGTTCTACCTCTTCTAAAAGTGAACACATAGCCTGATATCGACTTACACTGGTCCTTCTCTGACTTTTGGATCTGAGAAACTGTAATCTAAGAAGATTTCGTTTTGCTAGTAATCCAGTACTTCCAAGTACTTTTACAGCATTCAAATATTTCTTATCCAGATTACTTTGATATCCTCCCACTACGCTAACCGCATAGTTGATATCAGGTTCTTGTTTTTAAACATTGCATCTACAAAGCTCTCTACACTCGAAGTGTAGGTAACTGCTTTGTCTATATCCATCTCCTTCATGTGTTCGAAACACATACCTTTAGATAGATGTATTCTGTTCCCGAAAGGCAATGACCTTTCTCAGAATTGTGCATGTTCAAAACAAACCATAATCGTATAAGATATCTTAAGAGAAGTACAAATGTTCTTATCTAGAGATCGAAAGATTTCTAAGAACATGATCCAAATTCATCTTAATCTCATATCTCGATTTATTTAGACAACCTCTATTTTATGTCTGACAACACTTTTACATTGTTGCCAACAATGAAGTGTTATCTACACAAAATTCCGAGAAACACCACCTTTGTTTCCATTACGTCTCTAACACACCTTTCTCGCAAATTCTTATGCAGAACTAGGGATTGATTTCATGTCTACTAGATCCAGAGTTCAAAACTCCTCCAGTCTTATGAACATCTCTGGTTGCTTAACAACCTCCCACTGCAATGGCGTTCCGGTGTATAACAGTAATAACATTAGGTGCAGTTAGTGGTGTACTACTACTCGGTCAGGCTGGTTCTCAGTCTTTCCTTTTCCTCGTTTAAAGTACTTTGTCAGTTAGGGCATTGTAGTTCATCTAATAGTTTTCCTCTAAGAACCGGGCGAGGACACCATCTGGTTCGCAGTACTATTGAACTTACAATTACTTGTTCTTCTAGGATATTCTACAACCACATAGAATGTGCCGTTGTATCCAGAAATATCCATAGAACATAGGTAGTTCCGAATAAACTTGTTCCTTTTACTATTAGAATTCCATCTCTTATTCCTGACACACCATGTCTACACATCAGTGTATGGTGTAGTCGCTTGAGACTTAATCTCAATCTTTGATTTATGCTATGTGTTATTTAGATAGGTGATAGCCTCCGCGAACAAGTCGCAGGCTTCCAATGGATATACTTGGAAAGATCCCCATAATGGCTTTGTGTTGAAAACACTCCGCTTTTATGGCATATCAAGTATTCTAATCCATCTTCGAGTATTCTTGGAAGAACGACTCGTACTTTTTCTAATTACACATACCGCATTAATCATAAGTCATTTTCTATACTTGTCCGAATTCCATCCTTTATCCAGAAAGGTTGACTTAGTCGTATCATCTTTCAAGATCGATTCTTAGGTCGGGAGGTCCATTCCTCCAACTACAATTGATCAAATCAATTTCGACCTTTTGAATCCCTTTTGAATAGATACTACCAAGTTCAAGAATTCACAAGTATAATGATTGATAAAAGAAATACATCCAATAAGTAAAACAAGTTATACATAACGGTTTGTTGCATCGTGGTAGACTAAGGATTCATCATTCACATATTGCTATCTAATGTACCAGAATAGATATGACCATTATTTCTTATCCAAACCATCAAATGATTAAAGAAATAAAATATCCATTAATAAGAAAACCAGAACAAAAGGTTCTTTTTCAAAATAAAGGGGTACATAAAGCAATAACTGAAATGAAAACTTAAAACAGATAAATGTCTTCCACTGCAACCGCTGCTACCCCAACAGCTTCGCCCATGTAGACTCGAACTCTTCTTGTCTAAGTCGCCGGGTTTTCTGGAACCCATGCATTTGAAATAATGCACATACCGTCAGTGGTTCCATATCTACACACCAGAATTCTGGTAGATAATACCGCTGACTATGTTTTTACGACTAAAGAAAAATTCGTACCTCTGAGAGGACATTCAGACTTCCAGTGTCCAGACTTGTTGCATCGGAAGCACTTGCCCCTTGGCTTACTAGCCCCCACTCGTGGTCCATTCCTCTTGGCACCACTGGGTTTTATGGCTTGCTTCCTTTTCTTGCCCCTACCTCCAATAGCTTTCAAGCTTTTGGACTTGGTAGCTACAAGCGCTTGAGACTTGCCCTTCTTGTAGATCCCCTCTGCCGCCTTCAGTTCAGTCAGGAGTTGCGCAAGGCTATAAGATAGTTTACCCATATTATAGCTCATACGAAACTGCTCAAACTTAGGGGTAAGAGACTGGAGTATGATGTCGACTTGCGTCTCATCATCAATGGAAGCTCCTAGGACCTCAAGTTCATTCAACAAACTCATCATCTTAAGAACGTGCTCCCCAACGGGCGTTCCTTCAGACTGAGTAGTCGACATGAGGACTCTCATGGCTTCTTGCCTCGCCGCACGATCCTGCTCCCCAAACATCTCCTTGAGGTTAGTCATCATATCCCGGGCAGTGTCCATCGGCTCATGTTGGGTTTGGAGTACATTTGACATGGAAGCCAAAATATAGCACCTAGCCATTTCATCAGCCTTTTTCCACTTCCGATATGTTGCCTTTTCCTCATCATTTGAGGCAGCCGTGGGCTCAGCAGGGCATTTATCAGAGAGTACAAACTTGTACTCTTCAGCAGTCAGGACAATGTCCAAATTTCTCTTCCAATCAATATAATTGGGACCAGTGAGTTTATGTTCCTTGAGTATCACAGAAAGTGGATTCATAGCTATTCTCTAAACCTATAAGCACATGTAAACAAACAATCAATTTAATGTCCGATATTATCTCCCTCATATAATATCATTAAATTACTAATTGCGTCTAAAATCCCATCAGGTAAGGCAAGCCACGTGGTGTGGACGTTTACCCACCCAAATGATTTAGCAATTAGATTTTCTTTGGTCATACATCAATCATAGCGTAACTTCGTGGGGAAGAATACTATAACGCATATCTAAGTGTAAACCATCACTCAGCACTAAAGTACATCGCTTGGAATTGCTACGTCACCGCAAGCCACGTGGTGTGAACGTTTACGACAATTTCACAACTCTTCACAATCACTTATAACTGTCTACATCAATTAATCCAAAATCCGTTAGCATAGCAAGCCACGTGGTGTGGACGTTTACTACACTAAGAGACTTTTATAATTGACTCCCAATTACAAGATCCATTAGATTTTGTAAATCAAGACTCGGAGAATCATAAGTGAAACTCGAAGTTTCTAACCAGTGATTCACCATGCGAGCGACCCTATCTCTCATTAAATGAGGAAGCCGAGCAGACAATCGACCCACCTATCAAAGAATGGTACGAAGGTCTCTAATTTGTGTCATCCACATGACCAAGTGGCTCTGGCTCCATTCCACTCCCCGGGGTGAGAATGAGTCGACTTGAAGTCAGTTTCAGAAAGACAAATTAGGCATTGTTTGATAAACTTGATCAATGTTTATTGTAAGAGGAATTACAAGAATTCTCCTCCAATGACTTGTCTATATGAACTTCGAAAGTCCATAAAAGTCACCAAGAGAACAGTGATGGAGACCATGGGAATGTTTCCATCCCCTCTCCCACTTAGCTTTTTACGATAAAGGGATACGCTATCTAGTGCATAAAATAAACACATATAGCATGCATGAAAGCAATAAAGCACATAGATCACATAGTCAAAATAATGCTAGAGAATTATTTTTCCCGACTATCATGGCTTTATCTTCATATGCATCTTCTAGTCTTCAGTCTTCGTTTCTTGAATGTTTCATGTGACGGGAATATTAATCTCCAATATTTAAATCTATTTATTTTCAATTAATCCAAAAGTTACTTAATTCGAAAATTAAGTCAATTGAATATATCAAAAATAAAATTAAATATTATTAATATTTTTATTTATTTATTTTCCTATCTAATTCTATTAAATCTCTAGAATAATCTATCCAAGTAAAACTTGGAATATTCTAGAAGATATCTATAATAGAACAAGGAAATAAAATAAATTAGGACTTACTACTTTCCAAATTTATTTTTATTCCTAATCCATGAATATTCCCATGAGTAGGAATAATCAAATAGGAAAAATAAATTTAGTACTAAATTAATTAAATTCCTAATCCATGAATATCTCCATAAAGGAAATAAATCAATAGGAATAAAATTAATTCAAATTAATTCTTTTCCTAATCCATGAGAGTTTCCATAAGGGAAATACTCAAATAGGAAAAATTCGAATTAATTAGGAAAATGGATCTTGGTAGGAATAGCATGGGATTGGGAGATCCCACGCCATCCCCACCGTCGACCTCCACCGCCCGGGACCACCACCTCCGCCGCCCCCAGCCCACGCGCCACCACCACCGGTGGCCGGCGTGGCCGGAAGCCCTAGCGGGCAGCCCCCGGGATGGGGTCGATCGATCCTCATGGGGATCGATCATGGGGATGATCGACCCCCCCGGTTTTTCGTCCTCTTCGTCTTCGTCACACGTCTTCGTCTTCCAGCGATCGTCTCATCATCGAACCAACGTAATTAAAATTACAAGAATTAAATTACAATATCCGGTATCGATTCTATACATGAAATCGACCCTATACATTTTCCGGAAAATAAAGAGCGTAATAATAAATCCTAAATTCGGTCAACCCCCGAATTTTTACTATTACAAACATTCAACCACACAAAACGAATCTCGACATGTCCGAGAGTTTAATAATCATGATAATTAATTAAAAAACAATAATTAATTAAATCCAACCATGATAGCCGGAAATCCTGCAAGGTAGAAAAATAATCGAACATATACATGAACACGAAACCAAACGCTCTGATACCAATTGCTGGGATTCGATGTCCCGGGCTATCAAAAAAATTGCGGAACCGATAAACCCGACCGAAAACCCTAGATCGCCGGAGATTGGATCCCCGACTCATCCGCAGGAGTCCGACCTTTGGAGACTACGCGCCCGAAGACACGCAGCCCGCCCCCAGTCGAAGTCCCCCACGAGTCGGATCCACGAACGCGAACCACCTCACGAGCCGGGGCCCGACCGAACGCCCAGCGAGGCCCGAAGGCCGCGTGCGCCCAGCCGAGCCCCCGCGAGGGGCTCGCGATCGTCTTCGGACGATCGCTGGGGATGCGCGAGGCATCCCCGGGGCTGCTCGTAGCAGCCCCGCAGCGAGTCACGGACTCGCTGCTCGCATGGGGTCAGCCCCGTGCGCCTCTGCTACAGGAACACCCGTAGCGCGCACGAGGCAGCTGCGGGTCATCCCCGCAGCGACCCGCGATCGAGCTCACGGGCTCGATCGCCCCTCGGCTTCGGCCGAGGGCTTTGCTTCCGACGCGCCGCCGGCGATGGCGGCTGGGATCCGCCGTGGCACCAGCCCACGGCATCCCGGACGATCGACCCTAGGTCGATGGCTCATCCCATCGCCGCGCGTCCCGGCGGTCCGAACCCTAGGGTTCGACCGCCGCGTTCGATCCTCGCCGGGGATCTCGAATCCCCGTCCCCGAGGTTCGTCGTTTACCCGGATCGTGCGTTCATGTATATATCACAATTAATCATGAACAAATAATCAAAGAGGGGGTCTCGATTATTACCTCGATTCGTTGTACGGAGAAACGAATCTAATTGACGACCTTGCGATCTTCCTACGTATTCCTCGCACTTCGTCCGAACGTCGTGTGGGCGACGATCTATCGGATTCCTATGGATCTCCTTCACTCTTCAAGACTTTATTGTTGGCGTAACTTAGGTTGTGAAAAGTGAAGACCATGTAGTGCTTATATAGGCTACGTAGGGGATCATAAGGAGAATAAATATTGGGCTTCTAAATATTGAAGATTAAATTGGGTCCAACCCAAATCCATTAATCCTTATCAATATTAAATTTTATTTATTTTCCACTATATAAATAAAATTGCACTCCCGATATTAATCCATATTATATCAAATAATATTTCTCCAATTAGTATTATTTATTCCGTGTATTTAAGATTTAAATATCCATGAATAAATTTATTTATTGCTCAATAAATAATATTCATATCTTATATCCGAGACTAGTACCGTTCAACTTTTATTATTATGCGGAACGAATCCACTCATGAGGTTTACACAATAATTGTCATATATAAAATATAGCGACCCAATTTTACCGGTAATTAACCCAATAATTAAATCGGTTAATTCCTTTGGAAAATCAAAGTCTCTAGTATTAAATATACACACCCGCAATAATATCGGGGATTAAGAATAAAATACTCCGAGATTTAAATTGATTATCCAAGGCAATCCTAATCAATAAATCTCAAGCGATCCGCCCAATACACCAAGTGTACAAGTGTGATAAAATAATTAAGATAAATTATTTTCTCTCTCACACAACGACTATACCGATGGATTGGTCCGTGTCCATCTAGGTCGTGAGCAACTGTTCGATTAAATACGAGTAACCGATAGTATGATCTTCTGTGCGCCCATGCACACCATACTAACTACAACGTATAAAATCTAGGACTATATTTTTGCATAATTAATTAATAATAATTAATTGCAAATAATTGTTTATTAATTAAATAGGTTAAATGCTATGACCGGGAGTTTACCGATACTTAAATCTAGACATTAAGTACACAACTCCAACACTAAGGATATGTGTCCCAAGACACAAAAGGAGATAGATTACATGAAGACAGTTCCTTATGCTTCGGCAGTGGGAAGTCTAATGTATGCCATGTTGTGCACGAGACCTGATATCTGCTATGCCGTGGGCATGGTAGCTAGATATCAGAGTAACCCTGGACAGGGTCACTGGACTGCTGTAAAGAACATACTTAAGTACCTGCGAAGGACTAGGAATTATGTTCTAAGTTACAAAGCGTCTGAATTGATTCCTGTGGGTTACACAAACTCGAATTTCCAATCTGATAAGGAACAGCGAAAGTCTACATCAGGCTATGTGTTCACATTGGGAGGTGGAGCAGTTTCATGGAGGAGTGTTAAGCAGAAATGCATTTTGGACTCCACCATGGAAGCCGAATATGTAGCAGCCTTTGAGGCAGCTAAAGAATCGGTGTGGCTCCGGAACTTCATAATGGACTTGGATGTGATTCCTGATTTGCCTAGAGCTATCATAATTTATTGTGACAATAGCGGTGCAGTGGCAAATGCGAAGGAACCACGAGCCCACAATGCGAGTAAACACATAGATCGCAAGTACCACCTGATTAGAGACATCGTCAAGAGAGGCGATGCGGTTGTCACCAAGATTGCATCAGCGGATAACCTGGCAGACCCCTTTACGAAGGCACTTCCAGCGGAAGCGTTCAAGAGACACGTGAAGGGGATGGGTATCGGATGTATGGGAGAGGGCAACTAGACTTTTAGTATAAGTGGGAGATTGATGGAGTTATATTCTAAATGTCTAGTTTAGTGACAATATGGAACTCCTTATCTGTGTTTTGTTATCTATTAATCAAACAGTCTGCATTTTGTTTATTATAACTCTGTGCTCTATAGTCCTAGATATATACGTTGTAGACAGTATGGCATGAGGAGACACGCGGAAGATCATACTGTCGGTTACTCGTATATTATCGAACAGTGGCTCACGACTTAGATGGACAGGGACAATCCATCGGTACGTCGTTGTGTGACTGGTAGATGGTCGGTCTTGACTATCATGTTACACTCGTACACTTGGTGTATTGAGCAGAACCACGGGAGGGCGTTCGATTTATACTAATCGCAGTAATCGAACTAGACCTCAGATATTACGGATATACGAATTCCTAATCCCTATATAATTATAGGTGCGTGTGTCCAATTCTCGGTTCTTTAACTAGCCAATGAGTGAGACTAATTGATTAGTCGAGATCCTCGGTAAATTGGGAATCGTAATTGTACGCACGGCATGCTGTAGATTATAGACAGGAAACCGTGTCCCGTTTATTGGGTTGATTACGTCCCCGAGATGAGCTCATAAAGTTTATCATGTAAATCCTGCAGGTGGATTTGTTCCACATGATAATGAGGATGAGTGGTACTAGTCTCGGATAATAAGAAACGAATTAATTTAATTATTAGTAATTAAATAAATTCGTGGACGTTCGATATCTTAAACACGGGGAAATTCGTATATGTAATTTCGGCGGAATTATTATTGTTAAAATAATATTAAAATTAATTTCGGGAATTCAATTATTATTTTATAGTGGAGTTAATAATAATTAAAATTGAAATCGATTAATTAAGGAATTGCTTTTACGTATTCCAAATTAATTAATATTTCAATTTAGCCCTTAATTAATTTATCCTAAGGTCCCTAACGTAACTCTATAAATATCCTACCTTGCCTATCCTAAACCTACATTCCGCAGCTTTTTATTTTTCTGAGAAAACATTATTGCGTTAGCGCAATTAAGTTTTTCTCTGCAAAAATAATACAGTATAGCGCAATTATTTTTCTCTCATCAGAGAATAGAAAATATAACGCTGGTAGAAAAGGAGAAAGCAGAAAAGGAGACCCAACGGATCGTTGCCCACACAACGGTTGGAGTCAAAGGATCTGAGGCATACGTTAGAAGCATCTAAGGTCTCAACAATCGACCGAGAAGGTATGAGATCGATTCTCTTTTCCGCAATTTATTCGATCTCATATTTCGTTGATCATATTTTGAACGTAGATCGGATCCCGTGGCTTGGATGTGACATTCTCGGATTGCTGGGAGGTTTCTGACCTCCGGCGTGGCAGTCAGATCGAGAAAATCACATCGGAACAGCCAGAACGGGCGAATCCCGCCGCTGTTCGCGACGGGTGTCGGACGACAGGTTTTACTGTCGGCCGACAGGCTTGTCGGACGACACCTTCTGGTGTCGGACGACATTGAACGGGCTTGTCGGACGACACCTTCTGGTGTCGGACGACAGAGAGGCCAGAAGCCTCTCGTTTTGCGCGGTCGTGCCTCGGGTGCGATGGCTGGGTGCATTTCGGGTCAGGGGCTTCGTCGTGAACACCTTGGGCAGACCGGAGGTCGACTGGGCTTGTCCGGAAGTTCGAGTAGTCGAACGGACTTGTCCCGAGTAGTCGATTTCCAACATTTATGTTTTAGTGTTTAGAGTATTAGGATTTAGGGTTTAGTGTATTAAAATTTAGGGTTTTAGATTTAGTTTTTAGGGATTAGGGTTTTAGGTTTTTGTTTTCAATTTTAGGGTTTTGAGTTTTAAGGTGATGTGCTTAGTTTTAGTGTTTAATTTTAGTTTTTAGGGTTTAGGGTTTAGAGTTTTTGTTTTCAATTTTAGGGTTTTGAATTTTTGGATTATGTGCTTAGTTTTAGGGTTTAATTTTAGGTTTTAGGGCTTTGTTGTATTCAAATTTAGGGTTTTAGGTTTCAGTTTTTAGCGTTTTGGTTTTAGGTTTTAGGGTTTTAAATTGTAGGGTTTAATGTTTAGTTTTAGGGTTTAGGGTTTTAGTGTATTAAAGATTAGGGTTTTAGTTTTTTGGGTTTAGGGTTTTGTTTTTATGTTTTAGCGTTTAGTGTATTAAAATTTAGGGTTTTAGATTTAGTTTTTAGGGTTTAGGGTTTAGTGTTTTTGTTTTCAATTTTAGGGTTTTAAGTTTTTGGGTTATTTGCTTAGTTTTAGGGTTTAATTTTAAGGTTTTGGGTTTAGGGTTTTAGTGTATTCAAGTATAGGGTTTTAGGTTTTAGTTTTTAGGGTTTTGGATTTAGGGTTTAGGGTTTCGAATTTTAGGGTTTAATGTTTAGTTTTAAAGTCTAGGGTTTTAGTGTATTAAAGATTAGGGTTTTAGTCTTTAGGGTTTATGGTATTGTTTTTAGGTATTAGTGTTTAGAGTATTAGGACTTAGGGTTTAGTGTCGTAAAATTTAGGGTTTAAGGTTTAGTTTTTAGGATTTAGGGTTTAGGGTTTTGTTATGTTCAAGTTTAGGGTTTTAGGTTTTATTTTTTAGCGTTTTGGTTTTAGGTTTTAGGTTTTAGAATTTTAGGGTTTAATTTTTAGTTTTACGGTTTAGGGTTTTAGTGTATTAATGATTCGGGTTTTAGTTTTTAGGGTTTAGGGTTTTGTTTTATGTTTTAGTGTTTAGAGTATTAGGATTTAGGGTTTAGTGTATTAAAATTTAGGGTTTTAGATTTAGTTTTTAGGTTTTAGGATTTAGGGTTTTTTTTTTCAATTTTAGGGTTTTGAGTTTTTGGGTTATGTGCTTAGTTTTAGGGTTTAATTTTAGGTTTTAGGGTTTTGTTGTATTCAAATTTAGGGTTTTAGGTTTTAGTTTTTAGGGTTTTGGTTTTAGGTTTTAGGGTTTTAAATTTTTGGGTTTAATGTTTAGTTTTAGGGTTTAGGGTTTTAGTGTATTAAAATTTAGGGTTTTAGATTTTGTTTTTAGTTTTAGGGTTTAATTTTAGGTTTTTGAGTTTTGTTGTATTCAAGTATAGGGTTTTAGGTTTTATTTTTTAGGGTTTTGGTTTTAGGGTTTTGAATTTTAGGTTTTAATGTTTAGTTTTAAAGTCTAGGGTTTTAGTGTATTAAAGATTAGGGTTTTAGTCTTTATGGTTTATGGTATTGTTTTTAGGTTTTAGTGTTTAGAGTATTAGGACTTAGGGTTTAGTGTCGTAAAATTTAGGGTTTAAGATTTAGTTTTTAGGATTTAGGGTTTAGGGTTTTGGTTTTAGGTTTTAAGGTTTAGAGTTTTTGGGTTTAATGCTTAGTTTTAGGGTTTAATTTTAGGTTTTAGGGTTTTTTTGTGTTCAAGTTTAGGGTTTTAGGTTTTATTTTTTAAGGTTTTGGTTTTAGGTTTTAGGTTTTAGAATTTTAGGGTTTAATTCTTAGTTTTAGGGTTTAGGGTTTTAGTGTATTAATGATTAGGGTTTTAGTTTTTAGGGTTTAGAGTTTTGTTTTTATGTTTTAGTGTTTAGAGTATTAGGATTTAGGGTTTAGTGTATTAAAATTTAGGGTTTTAGATTTAGTTTTTAGGTTTTAAGATTTAGGGTTTTTGTTTTCAATTTTAGGGTTTTGAGTTTTTGGGTTATGTGCTTAGTTTTGGGGTCTAATTTTAGGTTTTATGGTTTTGTTGTATTCAAATTTAGGGTTTTAGGTTTTAGTTTTTAGGGTTTTGGTTTTAGATTTTAGTGTTTTAAATTTTAGGATTTAATGTTTAGTTTTAGGGTTTAGGGTTTTAGTGAATTAAAGATTAGGGTTTTAGTTTTAAGGGTTTAGGATTTTGTTTTTATGTTTTAGTGTTTAGAGTATTAGGATTTAGGGTTTAGTGTATTAAAATTTAGGGTTTTAGATTTAGTTTTTAGGGTTTAGGGTTTAGGGTTTTTGTTTTCAATTTTAGGGTTTTGAGTTTTTGGGTTATGTGATTAGTTTTAGTGTTTAATTTTAGGTTTTAGGGTTTTGTTGTATTCAAATTTAGGGTTTTAGGTTTTAGTTTTTAGGGTTTTGGTTTTAGGTTTTAGGGTTTTAAATTTTAGGGTTTAATGTTTAGTTTTAGGGTTTAGGGTTTTAGTGTATTAAAGATTAGGGTTTTAGTTTTTAGGGTTTAGGATTTTGTTTTTATGTTTTAGTGTTTAGAGTATTAGGATTTAGGGTTTAGTGTATTAAAATTTAGGGTTTTAGATTTAGTTTTTAGGGATTAGGGTTTTAGGTTTTTGTTTTCAATTTTAGGGTTTTGAGTTTTAAGGTGATGTGCTTAGTTTTAGTGTTTAATTTTAGTTTTTAGGGTTTAGGGTTTAGAGTTTTTGTTTTCAATTTTAGGGTTTTGAATTTTTGGATTATGTGCTTAGTTTTAGGGTTTAATTTTAGGTTTTAGGGCTTTGTTGTATTCAAATTTAGGGTTTTAGGTTTCAGTTTTTAGCGTTTTGGTTTTAGGTTTTAGGGTTTTAAATTGTAGGGTTTAATGTTTAGTTTTAGGGTTTAGGGTTTTAGTGTATTAAAGATTAGGGTTTTAGTTTTTTGGGTTTAGGGTTTTGTTTTTATGTTTTAGCGTTTAGTGTATTAAAATTTAGGGTTTTAGATTTAGTTTTTAGGGTTTAGGGTTTAGTGTTTTTGTTTTTAATTTTAGGGTTTTGAGTTTTTGGGTTATTTGCTTAGTTTTAGGGTTTAATTATAAGGTTTTGGGTTTAGGGTTTTAGTGTATTCAAGTATAGGGTTTTAGGTTTTAGTTTTTAGGGTTTTGGTTTTAGGGGTTTCGAATTTTAGGGTTTAATGTTTAGTTTTAAAGTCTAGGGTTTTAGTGTATTAAAGATTAGGGTTTTAGTCTTTAGGGTTTATGGTATTGTTTTTAGGTATTAGTGTTTAGAGTATTAGGACTTAGGGTTTAGTGTCGTAAAATTTAGGGTTTAAGGTTTAGTTTTTAGGATTTAGGGTTTAGGGTTTTGTTGTGTTCAAGTTTAGGGTTTTAGGTTTTATTTTTTAGCGTTTTGGTTTTAGGTTTTAGGTTTTAGAATTTTAGGGTTTAATTTTTAGTTTTACGGTTTAGGGTTTTAGTGTATTAATGATTCGGGTTTTAGTTTTTAGGGTTTAGGGTTTTGTTTTATGTTTTAGTGTTTAGAGTATTAGGATTTAGGGTTTAGTGTATTAAAATTTAGGGATTTAGATTTAGTTTTTAGGTTTTAGGATTTAGGGTTTTTTTTTTCAATTTTAGGGTTTTGAGTTTTTGGGTTATGTGCTTAGTTTTAGGGTTTAATTTTAGGTTTTAGGGTTTTGTTGTATTCAAATTTAGGGTTTTAGGTTTTAGTTTTTAGGGTTTTGGTTTTAGGTTTTAAGGTTTTAAATTTTTGGGTTTAATGTTTAGTTTTAGGGTTTAGGGTTTTAGTGTATTAAAATTTAGGGTTTTAGATTTTGTTTTTAGTTTTAGGGTTTAATTTTAGGTTTTTGAGTTTTGTTGTATTCAAGTATAGGGTTTTAGGTTTTAGTTTTAGGGTTTTGGTTTTAGGGTTTCGAATTTTAGGTTTTAATGTTTAGTTTTAAAGTCTAGGGTTTTAGTGTATTAAAGATTAGGGTTTTAGTCTTTATGGTTTATGGTATTGTTTTTAGGTTTTAGTGTTTAGAGTATTAGGACTTAGGGTTTAGTGTCGTAAAATTTAGGGTTTAAGATTTAGTTTTTAGGATTTAGGGTTTATGGTTTTGGTTTTAGGTTTTAGGGTTTAGAGTTTTTGGGTTTAATGCTTAGTTTTAGGGTTTAATTTTAGGTTTTAGGGTTTTTTTGTGTTCAAGTTTAGGGTTTTAGGTTTTATTTTTTAAGGTTTTGGTTTTAGGTTTTAGGTTTTAGAATTTTAGGGTTTAATTCTTAGTTTTAGGGTTTAGGGTTTTAGTGTATTAATGATTAGGGTTTTAGTTTTTAGGGTTTAGGGTTTTGTTTTTATGTTTTAGTGTTTAGAGTATTAGGATTTAGGGTTTAGTGTATTAAAATTTAGGGTTTTAGATTTAGTTTTTAGGTTTTAAGATTTAGGGTTTTTGTTTTCAATTTTAGGGTTTTGAGTTTTTGGGTTATGTGCTTAGTTTTGGGGTTTAATTTTAGTTTTTATGGTTTTGTTGTATTCAAATTTAGGGTTTTAGGTTTTAGTTTTTAGGGTTTTGGTTTTAGATTTTAGGGTTTTAAATTTTAGGGTTTAATGTTTAGTTTTAGGGTTTAGGGTTTTAGTGTATTAAAGATTAGGGTTTTAGTTTTTAGGGTTTAGGATTTTGTTTTTATGTTTTAGTGTTTAGAGTATTAGGATTTAGGGTTTAGTGTATTAAAATTTAGGGTTTTAGATTTAGTTTTTAGGGTTTAGGGTTTAGGGTTTTTGTTTTCAATTTTAGGGTTTTGAGTTTTTGGGTTATGTGATTAGTTTTAGTGTTTAATTTTAGGTTTTAGGGTTTTGTTGTATTCAAATTTAGGGTTTTAGATTTTAGTTTTTAGGGTTTTGGTTTTAGGTTTTAGGGTTTTAAATTTTAGGGTTTAATGTTTAGTTTTAGGGTTTAGGGTTTTAGTGTATTAAAGATTAGGGTTTTAGTTTTTAGGGTTTAGGATTTTGTTTTTATGTTTTAGTGTTTAGAGTATTAGGATTTAGGGTTTAGTGTAATAAAATTTAGGGTTTTAGATTTTGTTTTTAGGGTTTAGGGTTTAGTGTTTTTGTTTTCAATTTTAGGGTTTTGAGTGTTAGGGTTATTTGCTTAGTTTTAGGGTTTAATTTTAAGGTTTAGGGTTTAGGGTTTTAGTGTATTCAAGTATAGGGTTTTAATTTTTAGTTTTTAGGGTTTTGGTTTTAGGTTTTAGGGTTTCGAATTTTAGGGTTTAATGTTTAGTTTTAAGGTCTAAGGTTTTTAATGTATTAAAGATTAGGGTTTAGTCTTTAGGGTTTTATGGTATTGTTTTTAGATTTTAGTCTTTGGAATATTAGGACTTAGGGTTTAGTGTCTTAAAATTCAGGGTTTAAGATTTAGTTTTTAGGATTTAGGGTTTATGGTTTTTGTTTTAGGTTTTAGGGTTTAGAGTTTTTGGGTTTAATGCTGAGTTTTCGGGTTTAATTTTAGGTTTTAGAGTTTTGTTGTATTCAAGTTTATGGTTTTAGGTTTTAAGGTTTTGAATTTTAGAGTTTAATGTTTAGTTTTAGGGTTTAGGGTTTTATTGTACTAATGATTAAGGTTTTAGTTTTTAGGGTTTAGGATTTTGTTTTTATGTTTTAGTGTTTAGATTATTAGGATTTAGGTTTAGTGTATTAAAATTTAGGGGTTTAGATTTAGTTTTTAGGGTTTAAGGTTTAGAGTTTTTGTTTTCAATTTTAGGGTTTTGAATTTTTGGATTATGTGCTTAGTTTTAGTGTTTAACTTTAGGTTTTAGGGCATTGTTGTATTCAAATTTAGGGTTTTAGGTTTAGTTTTTAGGGTTTAGGGTTTATGGTTTAGGGTTTAATGTTTAGTTTTAGGGTTTAGGGTTTTATTGTATTAAAGATTAAGGTTTTAGTTTTTTGGATTTAGGGTTTTGTTTTTATGTTTTAGTGTTTAGTGTATTAAAATTTAGGGTTTTAGATTTAGTTTTTAGGGTTTAGGGTTTAGTGTTTTTGTTTTCAATTTTAGGGTTTTGAGTTTTTGGGTTATTTGCTTAGTTTTAGGGTTTAGTTTTAAGGTTTAAGGTTTAGGGTTTTAGTGTATTCAAGTATAGGGTTTTAGGTTTTAGTTTTTAGGGTTTTGGTTTTAGGGTTTAGGGTTTCAAATTTTAGGGTTTTATGTTTAGTTTTAAAGTCTAGGGTTTTAGTGTATTAAAGATTAGGGTTTTAGTCTTTAGGGTTTATGGTATTGTTTTTAGGTTTTAGTGTTCAGAGTATTAGGACTTAGGGTTTAGTGTAGTAAAATTTAGGGTTTAAGATTTAGTTTTTAGGATTTAGGGTTTTGGTTTTAGGTTTTAGGGTTTAGAGTTTTAGGGTTTAGGATTTTGTTTTTATGTTTTAGTGTTTAGAATATTAGGATTTAGGGTTTAGTGTATTAAAATTTAGGGTTTTAGATTTAGTTTTTAGGGTTTAGGGTTTATGGTTTAGGGTTTTTGTTTTCAATTTTAGGGTTTTGAGTTTTTGGGTTATGTGATTAGTTTTAGTGTTTAATTTTTGGTTTTAGGGTTTTGTTGTATTCAAATTTATGGTTTTAGGTTTAAGTTTTTAGGGTTTTGGTTTTAGGTTTTAAGGTTTTAAATTTTAGGGTTTAATGTTTAGTTTTAGGGTTTAGGGTTTTAGTATATTAAAGATTAGGGTTTTAGTTTTTAGTAGGGTTTAGGATTTTGTTTTTATGTTTTAGTGTTTAGAGTATTAGGGTTTAGGGTCTAGTGTATTAAAATTTAGGGTTTTAGATTTAGTTTTTAGGTTTTAGGATTTAGGGTTTTTGTTTTCAATTTTAGGGTTTTGAGTTTTTGGGTTATGGGCTTAGTTTTAGGGTTTAATTTTAGGTTTTAGGGTTTTGTTGTATTCAAATTTAGGGATTTAGGTTTTAGTTTTTAGGGTTTTGGTTTTAGGTTTTAGGGTTTTAAATTTTAGGGTTTAATGTTTAGTTTTAGGGTTTAGGTTTTAGTGTATTAAAGATTAGGGTTTTAGTTTTTAGGGTTTAGGATTTTGTTTTTATGTTTTAGTGTTTAGAGTATTAGGATTTAGGGTTTAGTGTATTAAAATTTAGGGTTTTAGATTTAGTTTGTAGGGTTTAGGGTTTAGGGTTTAGGGTTTAGGGTTTTTGTTTTCAATTTTAGGGTTTTGAGTTTTAAGGTTTTGTGCTTAGTTTTAGTGTTTAATTTTAGGTTTTAGGGTTTTGTTGTATTCAAATTTAGGGTTTTAGGTTTTAGTTTTTAGGGTTTTGGTTTTCAGTTTTAGGGTTTTAAATTTTAGGGTTTAATGTTTAGTTTTAGCGTTTAGGGTTTTAGTGTATTAATGATTAGGGTTTTAGTTTTTAGGGTTTAGGGTTTAGGGTTTTGTTTTTATGTTTTAGTGTTTTGAGTATTACGATTTAGGGTTTAGTGTATTAAAATTTAGGGTTTTAGATTTTGTTTTTAGGGTTTAGGGTTTAGTGTTTTTGTTTTCAATTTTAGGGTTTTGAGTGTTAGGGTTATTTGCTTAGTTTTAGGGTTTAATTTTAAGGTTTAGGGTTTAGGGTTTTAGTGTATTCAAGTATAGGGTTTTAATTTTTAGTTTTTAGGGTTTTGCTTTTAGGTTTTAGGGTTTCGAATTTTAGGGTTTAATGTTTAGTTTTAAGGTCTAGGGTTTTAATGTATTAAAGATTAGGGTTTTAGTCTTTAGGGTTTATGGTATTGTTTTTAGATTTTAGTGTTTGGAGTATTAGGACTTAGGGTTTAGTGTCTTAAAATTCAGGGTTTAAGATTTAGTTTTTAGGATTTAGGGTTTAGGGTTTTTGTTTTAGGTTTTAGGGTTTAGAGTTTTTGGGTTTAATGCTTAGTTTTAGGGTTTAATTTTAGGTTTTAGAGTTTTGTTGTATTCAAGTTTAGGGTTTTAGGTTTTAGTTTTTACGGGTTTGGTTTTAGGTTTTAGGGTTTAGAATTTTAGGGTTTAATGTTTAGTTTTAGGGTTTAGGGTTTTATTGTACTAATGATTAGGGTTTTAGTTTTTAGGGTTTAGGGTTTTGTTTTTATGTTTTAGTGTTTAGAGTATTAGGGTGTAGGGTCTAGTGTATTAAAATTTATTGTTTTAGATTTAGTTTTTAGGTTTTAGGATTTAGGGTTTTTGTTTTCAATTTTAGGGTTTTTAGTTTTTGGGTTATGTGCTTAGTTTTAGGGTTTAATTTTAGGTTTTAGGGTTTTGTTGTATTCAAATTTATGGTTTTAGGTTTTAGTTTTTAGGGTTTTGGTTTTATTTTTTAAGGTTTTAAATTTTAGGGTTTAATGTTTAGTTTTAGGGTTTAGGGTTTTATTGTATTAAAGATTAGGGTTTTAGTTTTTAGGGTTTAGGATTTTGTTTTTATGTTTTAGTGTTTAGAGTATTAGGGTTTAGGGTCTAGTGTATTAAAATTTAGGGTTTTAGATTTAGTTTTTAGGTTTTAGGATTTAGGTTTTTGTTTTCAATTTTAGGGTTTTGAGTTTTTGGGTTATGTGCTTAGTTTTAGGGTTTAATTTTAGGCTTTAGGGTTTTGTTGTATTCAAATTTAGGGATTTAGGTTTTAGTTTTTAGGGTTTTAATTTTAGGTTTTAGGGTTTTAAATTTTAGGGTTTAATGTTTAGTTTTAGGGTTTAGGTTTTAGTGTATTAAAGATTAGGGTTTTAGTTTTTAGGGTTTAGGATTTTGTTTTTATGTTTTAGTGTTTAGAGTATTAGGATTTAGGGTTTAGTGTATTAAAATTTAGGGTTTTAGATTTAGTTTTTAGGTTTTAGGATTTAGGGTTTTTGTTTTCAATTTTAGGGTTTTTAGTTTTTGGGTTAGGTGCTTAGTTTTAGGGTTTAATTTTAGGTTTTATGGTTTTGTTTTATTCAAATTTATGGTTTTAGGTTTTAGTTTTTAGGGTTTTGGTTTTAGGTTTTAAGGTTTTAAATTTTAGGGTTTAATGTTTAGTTTTAGGGTTTAGGGTTTTAGTGTATTAAAGATTAGGGTTTTAGTTTTTAGTGTTTAGGATTTTGTTTTTATGTTTTAGTGTTTAGAGTATTAGGGTTTAGGGTCTAGTGTATTAAAATTTAGGGTTTTAGATTTAGTTTTTAGGTTTTAGGATTTAGGTTTTTGTTTTCAATTTTAGGGTTTTGAGTTTTTGGGTTATGTGCTTAGTTTTAGGGTTTAATTTTAGGCTTTAGGGTTTTGTTGTATTCAAATTTAGGGATTTAGGTTTTAGTTTTTAGGGTTTTGGTTTTAGGTTTTAGGGTTTTAAATTTTAGGGTTTAATGTTTAGTTTTAGGGTTTAGGTTTTAGTGTATTATAGATTAGGGTTTTAGTTTTTAGGGTTTAGGATTTTGTTTTTATTTATTAGTGTTTAGAATATTAGGATTTAGAGTTTAGTGTATTAAAATTTAGGGTTTTAGATTTAGTTTTTAGGGATTAGGGTTTTAGGTTTTTGTTTTCAATTTTAGGGTTTTGAGTTTTAAGGTTATGTGCTTAGTTTTAGTGTTTAATTTTAGTTTTTAGGGTTTAGGGTTTAGAGTTTTTGTTTTCAATTTTTGGATTATGTGCTTAGTTTTAGGGTTTAATTTTAGGTTTTAGGGCTTTGTTGTATTCAAATTTAGGGTTTTAGGTTTCAGTTTTTAGCGTTTTGGTTTTAGGTTTTAGGGTTTTAAATTGTAGGGTTTAATGTTTAGTTTTAGGGTTTAGGGTTTTAGTGTATTAAAGATTAAGGTTTTAGTTTTTTGGGTTTAGGGTTTTGTTTTTATGTTTTAGTGTTTAGTGTATTAAAATTTAGGGTTTTAGATTTAGTTTTTAGGGTTTAGGGTTTAGTGTTTTTGTTTTCAATTTTAGGGTTTTGAGTTTTTGGGTTATTTGCTTAGTTTTAGGATTTAGTTTTAAGGTTTAAGGTTTAGGGTTTTAGTGTATTCAAGTATAGGGTTTTAGGTTTTAGTTTTTAGGGTTTTGGTTTTAGGGTTTAGGGTTTCAAATTTTAGGGTTTTATGTTTAGTTTTAAAGTCTAGGGTTTTAGTGTATTAAAGATTAGGGTTTTAGTCTTTAGGGTTTATGGTATTGTTTTTAGGTTTTAGTGTTCAGAGTATTAGGACTTAGGTTTTAGTGTAGTAAAATTTAGGGTTTAAGATTTAGTTTTTAGGATTAAGGGTTTTGGTTTTAGGTTTTAAGGTTTAGAGTTTTTGGGTTTAATGCTTAGTTTTAGGATTTAATTTTAGGTTTTAGGGTTTTGTTGTGTTCAAGTTTAGGGTTTTAGGTTTTATTTTTTAAGGTTTTGGTTTTAGGTTTTAGGTTTTAGAATTTTAGGGTTTAATTTTTAGTTTTAGGGTTTAGGGTTTTAGTGTATTTATGATTAGGGTTTTAGTTTTTAGGGTTTAGGGTTTTGTTTTTATGTTTTAGTGTTTAGAGTATTAGGGTGTAGGGTGTAGTGTATTAAAATTTATTGTTTTAGATTTAGTTTTTAGGTTTTAGGATTTAGGGTTTTTGTTTTCAATTTTAGGGTTTTTAGTTTTTGGGTTATGTGCTTAGTTTTAGGGTTTAATTTTAGGTTTTAGGGTTTTCACTATGGGAAAATGTCTCATAGACACCGGGCATTGACCGGTGTTAAAAAAAAATTATGTCTGGTGTTATTGTGCGTGGTGTTAAAGATCAACTATGTTTTAACACCAGTCATCGACCGGTGTTAAATATAATCTATAACACCGGGTTTTGTGACCTGGACCGGTGTCTATATTATTAAACACATCGGTCAATTCCATAGAAACTAGCAAAATCAACCGGTGTGAAAAGTAATAACACCGGTTTTTTTTATTTAAATGACCGGTGTCTTTGATAATAATTAAAATAAAAAAAAATATAAAATTTATATTGCCAATAATTAAAATTATATTAAATTCATAGAATCCAAATACAATATTCAAAATACTCAAATCTCCAAATTATTACAATTTACATGGACTCCAAACACAATAATAAAAATACAAAAATCTTAATGTTTAGTTTTAGGGTTTAGGGTTTTAGTATATTAAAGATTAGGGTTTTAGTTTTTAGGGTTTAGGATTTTGTTTTTATGTTTTAGTGTTTAGAGTATTAGGGTTTAGGGTCTAGTGTATTAAAATTTAGGGTTTTAGATTTAGTTTTTAGGTTTTAGGATTTAGGTTTTTGTTTTCAATTTTAGGGTTTTGAGTTTTTGGGTTATGTGCTTAGTTTTAGGGTTTAATTTTAGGCTTTAGGGTTTTGTTGTATTCAAATTTAGGGATTTAGGTTTTAGTTTTTAGGGTTTTGGTTTTAGGTTTTAGGGTTTTAAATTTTAGGGTTTAATGTTTAGTTTTAGGGTTTAGGTTTTAGTGTATTAAAGATTAGGGTTTTAGTTTTTAGGGTTTAGGATTTTGTTTTTATGTTTTAGTGTTTAGAGTATTAGGATTTAGGGTTTAGTGTATTAAAATTTAGGGTTTTAGATTTAGTTTTTAGGTTTTAGGATTTAGGGTTTTTGTTTTCAATTTTAGGGTTTTTAGTTTTTGGGTTATGTGCTTAGTTTTAGGGTTTAATTTTAGGTTTTATGGTTTTGTTGTATTCAAATTTATGGTTTTAGGTTTTAGTTTTTAGGGTTTTGGTTTTAGGTTTTAAGGTTTTAAATTTTAGGGTTTAATGTTTAGTTTTAGGGTTTAGGGTTTTTGTAACATCCCATTTTTCATAACATAAACTAAAGAGGATTTTCTTACTTTTCAAAATAAATTGTAGGATTTAAAATAACAAAATGTCAAAACAACTTTTCATAATAAAATCTTTACTTAAAAATAATAACCCTCAATAGTCAAATTTAAATAAAAATACTCAAATATGAAGTTTCAAAAGCGGAAAACATAAAAGAAAATAATGTCTTTGAAATAAACGCTGCTACTACTATCGCCGCCACATCCCCGTCTCGCTCCGATTTCGCTTAACCTGAAAAGATGGGGTTTTAAAGGGGTGAGTTATCAACAACTCAGTAGGGATACCAGTTCATACATTGCACAATACGAAAATAACCGGAATAACTCTCAACTTTATAAACTAACTTGAACTTGTTAGATAGTGGGATATACCCAAGGACATGAATTTCCGAACGATTAAACGTTCCTATCACTTGCTTGCTTGATTTATTACCGTGAACACGTCACACGTCTACGTGAACACGGCCATGAGTTTCGTCGCGCGACTAATATGTGCACATAACATGAATAGAATATAAAGTCCTCGATATCGAACAATTACCTGCGTACCATACACTGATATGAACTGTATTTGAAAAGGTTTTAGAAATACCCCTACCTTGAAAATGCAGAACTTGACTTGACGAAAAAGATGCGTGAATGAATGCTCGTGCAATCCTAATCCTCGAAATCCATAAATCCTTACATAGCATAAATTAAACCAGTATTAATATATATATTCTTTTATACATATATATATTATTATTATATGTTCAAATGATTAATAAAAGGAATAGGCTTGACAAAGTACGATGGTGTGGATTCACCTTTACGATTTACTTTGCTGAGTTAAAACAATACTACTCTGTCCCAAACTAATGGTCCTACTTCCTTTGTAATTTACAAAGGAAGTAAGACCATTAGTCCGGGACAGAGGGAGTAGGTGCTTGAAAATGATTTGAGAGATGAGTGGGCTTAAAATTTAAATAGGGGAATAGTCAGGAACAGTATTTGGGCTTGACACACTCATTGGCCGAGAGATTAAAAGGGAGTTGGCTGGACACATACTTGTGCCGAGAGATAATTAATTAGGATTGTAAGTTCTTAAACTGAGTGGGTCGAAAGGACATTGGTAGACAGGGGATGACCCAATTAAAAAAACGTTGAAACCTAAAATAACCAGTAAACAAAATAATCTTCTTCTACATATCGACGAGAAGGAGTAAGGGAGAATCACAGAGAGCTTACGTGGCGTAAAAAGAACATCTACAGTGGTTAGGACTGAGATATTGATGTGGTAGAAGCTTCGACGCCATCTCGACAACGAGGTTTTCGATCAGCGCCTCTCGCCACATTAATGTAAGGATGACTCGAATCGACGGTCTCACGGCAACACCTAGTGGATACTCGGAGGGAGCAGGAGC
Source organism: Euphrasia confusa (assembly GCA_954870475.1). Taxonomy (NCBI): domain Eukaryota; kingdom Viridiplantae; phylum Streptophyta; class Magnoliopsida; order Lamiales; family Orobanchaceae; genus Euphrasia; species Euphrasia confusa. The sequence continues at coordinate 13,932,223 of OX940969.1, forward strand.
GACGACACCCGGGGTGAGATCGTACAAGGAGTAGTTCGGACGTGCTTCGAGTCGAACGATTTCCGGCGAGGGCTTCTGTAGTAGGCGGATTCCAGCGGAGAGACAAAATTCCTAGTTCTCGTCGGAGGAGGGGTCTTGGCAAGGAGAAAGCATGATGGAGGATGGGATCGGAAGGGGTTGGATTAATTTCCGGGGTTCGACTTTGTCGCTATTGCGACTCCGGCAGGCCTTAGATTCTCACGATGGTGATGGTTTGATGGGTGGTTAGCTTAAACATCTCCAAGAAGGCACGGCAGAGGGATGATGTGATGTTTGGGTAACCCGATGAATTCTGGTGTTGGTATGTACGTGAGGAAGAGAGAGTCTCTTTGAGAGGCGGAACTAAATCCTATATATATAGGCTGTTATTTGTGAATAGGGTTTAGAGTATATTTTTACATAGGTTACTCGCTAATGGGCTGATTCTTTATAAGAGACTAAATCATAATTTTAATAATAATACTAATACTACGGGAGTAGTATATTTTAGGCTTTAGGATACTCAATTTTCTTTCTTAATAAAATTTATAAATTTAAGTGTTAATAAAATTATTGGAATACGAGGATCTCTATATGACTTAAATACTAAATGAAATTAATCGTGAATCAAAATGCAAAATATGACTCAACATGAAAATTAACATGAACTTCAAATAATTCACTCATGCATAGTTTAATTATTTCATATGATTAATTAATTGGGCTCCAAATTACTTAATTAATTTATTTAAATTTTGCGGTTGTTACATCCTACCCTACTTATAAAAATTTCGTCCTCGAAATTCATTATATACTTCTTGTAAAGGATTCTGATTTCATTTCTTGCTCGTGCTCTCAAGTGCAGTTTCCCTCGATAGCGTATACACTTAACATATATTAAGGACACGTCGTTGTTCTTGAACATGATCCAAAAACATTTCACACATCTCATAATAAGATGACTATTTATGCATTCGTAACTCTTCATGGTCAGGAACACATGTTCTTATATTTATCCTCGTTCATCTTGTTCTTTCAGATTGGCCTTTTGTCCAAAGATAACACGCGGTGCTAAACTTCAGCTTCGTTCTCATCGTATCGCACAAAATTCTCCCAAGTCTTGAAAAGAATTTAGGATCTTTATATTACACAATTCATATTAGAATACCGTGAAACCTCATTCTCTAGCGACTGTACAAGTGTGCGAGGTGATCCATACTAAATGTCAACTTCACAGGTAGAAACTGTGCAGATTTTCTTAATCGATCAACAATTATCCAAATTGCATTATTTCCTCTTGATTATTGAGGTAAACTTATCACAAAGTCAATGGCCACGTGCTTAATTTTCCAATCGGGTACTTCCAATGGTTGAATTAAACTCGAAGGTCGCTGGTGTTAAGCCTTAACTTGCTAACACACCAAACATTTCTGCATGAATAACTCGATGTATCTTTTCATACTTCTCCACCAGAATGACTCTCACAAGTCGTGATACATCTTTGTACCTCTCGGATGGGAAGTATATGTTGTACAATGTGCTTCTTCTACGATTTAATTCCCCAAGATCTCGTTTTTCGACTCACACAACATTCTGCTAAATACTATGAATCAAACTTTCGTTTTTTGGAAAAACCCTCAATGTTCTCTTCACGAACTTGAGTCCTTATCTTCAACAGGAAACATCATTCTCTTGCGCTTTCTTAATTCTTTTGCATAGGCTAAGAAGAATCGTCAACGCAGCTAACATTGCTTATGTACCACGAGGTTGAGAAATCACTTCGCTTTTCATATTCTTGAACTCTATTTGAAACTACTCTTGATTCGTCAACATAATGATTATATGCCCTGTTGTATTTCTGCTTAAGGTGTTTGCCATGACATTAGCCTTTTCAGGATGATAAAGAATTGGTCATTCATAATTCACAACGAGCTCTAACCATCTTCGTTGACGCCTATCCAACTCCTTCTAAGCGAATATACACTTCATCTCTTATGCTACCAATAATGTATTCAAATCTTCAATGCATGGATTATATCAGAAGGCTCTGAGTCGCGTGTAAGGTAATTCACTTCGTGTGTTTTTAGTTGTCGGGAAGCATATGCTATCACTTTCTCATGATGCATCCACAAACAACTCAATCTTTGGTTGGGGCATCACTATAGACCATGAAACCGTTTGTGCCATTAAGAATGGTTAAAACTTGATTTGTAGTCAACTTTTTCTAGAGTTGCTGAAAAACCTTGCTCATCAACTACGTCAGCAGTTGTGCTATCTTTGAAACACCTTCAATGAATCTTTGACAGCAATCAACGAACATCAAGAAGCTACATATCTCTTTAACTTTCTTAGTGAACCCTTGACTGACCTCTTCAATCTTAGAAAGATCACTTTAATCCTACGAGCCATGACAACCTGCTCGAGGAATTATACATGATTTAGTTAAAACTCACACTTCGAGAATTTTGCAAAGACTTCTCTATGGTCAATGTCTCCAAGGGAAACCTCAATTTTTTTCTTGAGTTAAGCCTCTTCTTTCGAGTAGATAAATACTTTATCAATAAACATGATCATAAACTGATCAAGTTCAGAAAGCTGACCTTGAGATATCAAGCTCACTCTTGGTGATATCTCGATGTTAATTCGATCTTCGAGAACACACTATCCCAATTTAATTGATTACCACCATCGTCAATTGTTGGGGAGTGGATACTTGTTCTAAATTGTGCGATGATTCAACTTTCTGTAATCGGTGCACCTCCTTCAATATCATTACCATTATCTCTTGGTAAGATACTATTACAATCATCCAATGAACATTCAAATTCTATTATGACATCGAAGCACTTCGTTTCAATACATAGTTCTATATCAAGTCTTCAACATCATCGAAGGTCAACCACATGATCTATACCATTCCTATTAATCATATTAAGTTTCTAAGGCCACAATTAACTTAATATTTTCATATATATAATTATATAATAACTTAGAAATTTATTTATCATGAAAATAACTTTTTTTTTTAATATATGCAGCATATTTTGGAATAAATTGCGCACATCGTGACATAATAATCATGAACTTGAAATTTAACATGAACTTGAACTTGAACTTATATAAAGTGCGCAATTTAAGCAACATAAAATTTTAACTTGAAAACTTGAACATGCAATGCACTTGAAAAATCATGAATTTGAAATCCATGAACTTGAGTATGCATCTTACTTGAAAATAATGAACATGATATGCAATTTAATTGAAAATCATGAAATGACATGCACGTGATTATACTATCATGAAAGTAGACATATAACTTGAATGAACAATCATGAACTTATGATCCACTTACTTGCGAAGTCGGCGCGAACGGCGGAGGTGGACGATAGTAGCTAATTTTGAAAACAAATTTTAGGTCCGTAAAGAGAACCGTAATGCTCTGATACCAAGTTGTAACATCCCATTTTTCATAACATAAACTAAAGAGGATTTTCTTACTTTTCAAAATAAATTGTAGGATTTAAAATAACAAAATGTCAAAACAACTTTTCATAATAAAATCTTTACTTAAAAATAATAACCCTCAATAGTCAAATTTAAATAAAAATACTCAAATATGAAGTTTCAAAAGCGGAAAACATAAAAGAAAATAATGTCTTTGAAATAAACGCTGCTACTACTATCGCCGCCACATCCCCGTCTCGCTCCGATTTCGCTTAACCTGAAAAGATGGGGTTTTAAAGGGGTGAGTTATCAACAACTCAGTAGGGATACCAGTTCATACATTGCACAATACGAAAATAACCGGAATAACTCTCAACTTTATAAACTAACTTGAACTTGTTAGATAGTGGGATATACCCAAGGACATGAATTTCCGAACGATTAAACGTTCCTATCACTTGCTTGCTTGATTTATTACCGTGAACACGTCACACGTCTACGTGAACACGGCCATGAGTTTCGTCGCGCGACTAATATGTGCACATAACATGAATAGAATATAAAGTCCTCGATATCGAACAATTACCTGCGTACCATACACTGATATGAACTGTATTTGAAAAGGTTTTAGAAATACCCCTACCTTGAAAATGCAGAACTTGACTTGACGAAAAAGATGCGTGAATGAATGCTCGTGCAATCCTAATCCTCGAAATCCATAAATCCTTACATAGCATAAATTAAACCAGTATTAATATATATATTCTTTTATACATATATATATTATTATTATATGTTCAAATGATTAATAAAAGGAATAGGCTTGACAAAGTACGATGGTGTGGATTCACCTTTACGATTTACTTTGCTGAGTTAAAACAATTAGGTGCTTGAAAATGATTTGAGAGATGAGTGGGCTTAAAATTTAAATAGGGGAATAGTCAGGAACAGTATTTGGGCTTGACACACTCATTGGCCGAGAGATTAAAAGGGAGTTGGCTGGACACATACTTGTGCCGAGAGATAATTAATTAGGATTGTAAGTTCTTAAACTGAGTGGGTCGAAAGGACATTGGTAGACAGGGGATGACCCAATTAAAAAAACGTTGAAACCTAAAATAACCAGTAAACAAAATAATCTTCTTCTACATATCGACGAGAAGGAGTAAGGGAGAATCACAGAGAGCTTACGTGGCGTAAAAAGAACATCTACAGTGGTTAGGACTGAGATATTGATGTGGTAGAAGCTTCGACGCCATCTCGACAACGAGGTTTTCGATCAGCGCCTCTCGCCACATTAATGTAAGGATGACTCGAATCGACGGTCTCACGGCAACACCTAGTGGATACTCGGAGGGAGCAGGAGCGACGACACCCGGGGTGAGATCGTACAAGGAGTAGTTCGGACGTGCTTCGAGTCGAACGATTTCCGGCGAGGGCTTCTGTAGTAGGCGGATTCCAGCGGAGAGACAAAATTCCTAGTTCTCGTCGGAGGAGGGGTCTTGGCAAGGAGAAAGCATGATGGAGGATGGGATCGGAAGGGGTTGGATTAATTTCCGGGGTTCGACTTTGTCGCTATTGCGACTCGGGCAGGCCTTAGATTCTCATGATGGTGATGGTTTGATGGGTGGTTAGCTTAAACATCTCCAAGAAGGCACGGCAGAGGCATGATGTGATGTTTGGGTAACCCGATGAATTCTGGTGTTGGTATGTACGTGAGGAAGAGAGAGTCTCTTTGAGAGGCGGAACTAAATCCTATATATATAGGCTGTTATTTGTGAATAGGGTTTAGAGTATATTTTTACATAGGTTACTCGCTAATGGGCTGATTCTTTATAAGAGACTAAATCATAATTTTAATAATAATACTAATACTACGGGAGTAGTATATTTTAGGCTTTAGGATACTCAATTTTCTTTCTTAATAAAATTTATAAATTTAAGTGTTAATAAAATTATTGGAATACGAGGATCTCTATATGACTTAAATACTAAATGAAATTAATCGTGAATCAAAATGCAAAATATGACTCAACATGAAAATTAACATGAACTTCAAATAATTCACTCATGCATAGTTTAATTATTTCATATGATTAATTAATTGGGCTCCAAATTACTTAATTAATTTATTTAAATTTTGCGGTTGTTACATCCTACCCTACTTATAAAAATTTCGTCCTCGAAATTCATTATATACTTCTTGTAAAGGATTCTGATTTCATTTCTTGCTCGTGCTCTCAAGTGCAGTTTCCCTCGATAGCGTATACACTTAACATATATTAAGGACACGTCGTTGTTCTTGAACATGATCCAAAAACATTTCACACATCTCATAATAAGATGACTATTTATGCATTCGTAACTCTTCATGGTCAGGAACACATGTTCTTATATTTATCCTCGTTCATCTTGTTCTTTCAGATTGGCCTTTTGTCCAAAGATAACACGCGGTGCTAAACTTCAGCTTCGTTCTCATCGTATCGCACAAAATTCTCCCAAGTCTTGAAAAGAATTTAGGATCTTTATATTACACAATTCATATTAGAATACCGTGAAACCTCATTCTCTAGCGACTGTACAAGTGTGCGAGGTGATCCATACTAAATGTCAACTTCACAGGTAGAAACTGTGCAGATTTTCTTAATCGATCAACAATTATCCAAATTGCATTATTTCCTCTTGATTATTGAGGTAAACTTATCACAAAGTCAATGGCCACGTGCTTAATTTTCCAATCGGGTACTTCCAATGGTTGAATTAAACTCGAAGGTCGCTGGTGTTAAGCCTTAACTTGCTAACACACCAAACATTTCTGCATGAATAACTCGATGTATCTTTTCATACTTCTCCACCAGAATGACTCTCACAAGTCGTGATACATCTTTGTACCTCTCGGATGGGAAGTATATGTTGTACAATGTGCTTCTTCTACGATTTAATTCCCCAAGATCTCGTTTTTCGACTCACACAACATTCTGCTAAATACTATGAATCAAACTTTCGTTTTTTGGAAAAACCCTCAATGTTCTCTTCACGAACTTGAGTCCTTATCTTCAACAGGAAACATCATTCTCTTGCGCTTTCTTAATTCTTTTGCATAGGCTAAGAAGAATCGTCAACGCAGCTAACATTGCTTATGTACCACGAGGTTGAGAAATCACTTCGCTTTTCATATTCTTGAACTCTATTTGAAACTACTCTTGATTCGTCAACATAATGATTATATGCCCTGTTGTATTTCTGCTTAAGGTGTTTGCCATGACATTAGCCTTTTCAGGATGATAAAGAATTGGTCATTCATAATTCACAACGAGCTCTAACCATCTTCGTTGACGCCTATCCAACTCCTTCTAAGCGAATATACACTTCATCTCTTATGCTACCAATAATGTATTCAAATCTTCAATGCATGGATTATATCAGAAGGCTCTGAGTCGCGTGTAAGGTAATTCACTTCGTGTGTTTTTAGTTGTCGGGAAGCATATGCTATCACTTTCTCATGATGCATCCACAAACAACTCAATCTTTGGTTGGGGCATCACTATAGACCATGAAACCGTTTGTGCCATTAAGAATGGTTAAAACTTGATTTGTAGTCAACTTTTTCTAGAGTTGCTGAAAAACCTTGCTCATCAACTACGTCAGCAGTTGTGCTATCTTTGAAACACCTTCAATGAATCTTTGACAGCAATCAACGAACATCAAGAAGCTACATATCTCTTTAACTTTCTTAGTGAACCCTTGACTGACCTCTTCAATCTTAGAAAGATCACTTTAATCCTACGAGCCATGACAACCTGCTCGAGGAATTATACATGATTTAGTTAAAACTCACACTTCGAGAATTTTGCAAAGACTTCTCTATGGTCAATGTCTCCAAGGGAAACCTCAATTTTTTTCTTGAGTTAAGCCTCTTCTTTCGAGTAGATAAATACTTTATCAATAAACATGATCATAAACTGATCAAGTTCAGAAAGCTGACCTTGAGATATCAAGCTCACTCTTGGTGATATCTCGATGTTAATTCGATCTTCGAGAACACACTATCCCAATTTAATTGATTACCACCATCGTCAATTGTTGGGGAGTGGATACTTGTTCTAAATTGTGCGATGATTCAACTTTCTGTAATCGGTGCACCTCCTTCAATATCATTACCATTATCTCTTGGTAAGATACTATTACAATCATCCAATGAACATTCAAATTCTATTATGACATCGAAGCACTTCGTTTCAATACATAGTTCTATATCAAGTCTTCAACATCATCGAAGGTCAACCACATGATCTATACCATTCCTATTAATCATATTAAGTTTCTAAGGCCACAATTAACTTAATATTTTCATATATATAATTATATAATAACTTAGAAATTTATTTATCATGAAAATAACTTTTTTTTTTAATATATGCAGCATATTTTGGAATAAATTGCGCACATCGTGACATAATAATCATGAACTTGAAATTTAACATGAACTTGAACTTGAACTTATATAAAGTGCGCAATTTAAGCAACATAAAATTTTAACTTGAAAACTTGAACATGCAATGCACTTGAAAAATCATGAATTTGAAATCCATGAACTTGAGTATGCATCTTACTTGAAAATAATGAACATGATATGCAATTTAATTGAAAATCATGAAATGACATGCACGTGATTATACTATCATGAAAGTAGACATATAACTTGAATGAACAATCATGAACTTATGATCCACTTACTTGCGAAGTCGGCGCGAACGGCGGAGGTGGACGATAGTAGCTAATTTTGAAAACAAATTTTAGGTCCGTAAAGAGAACCGTAATGCTCTGATACCAAGTTGTAACATCCCATTTTTCATAACATAAACTAAAGAGGATTTTCTTACTTTTCAAAATAAATTGTAGGATTTAAAATAACAAAATGTCAAAACAACTTTTCATAATAAAATCTTTACTTAAAAATAATAACCCTCAATAGTCAAATTTAAATAAAAATACTCAAATATGAAGTTTCAAAAGCGGAAAACATAAAAGAAAATAATGTCTTTGAAATAAACGCTGCTACTACTATCGCCGCCACATCCCCGTCTCGCTCCGATTTCGCTTAACCTGAAAAGATGGGGTTTTAAAGGGGTGAGTTATCAACAACTCAGTAGGGATACCAGTTCATACATTGCACAATACGAAAATAACCGGAATAACTCTCAACTTTATAAACTAACTTGAACTTGTTAGATAGTGGGATATACCCAAGGACATGAATTTCCGAACGATTAAACGTTCCTATCACTTGCTTGCTTGATTTATTACCGTGAACACGTCACACGTCTACGTGAACACGGCCATGAGTTTCGTCGCGCGACTAATATGTGCACATAACATGAATAGAATATAAAGTCCTCGATATCGAACAATTACCTGCGTACCATACACTGATATGAACTGTATTTGAAAAGGTTTTAGAAATACCCCTACCTTGAAAATGCAGAACTTGACTTGACGAAAAAGATGCGTGAATGAATGCTCGTGCAATCCTAATCCTCGAAATCCATAAATCCTTACATAGCATAAATTAAACCAGTATTAATATATATATTCTTTTATACATATATATATTATTATTATATGTTCAAATGATTAATAAAAGGAATAGGCTTGACAAAGTACGATGGTGTGGATTCACCTTTACGATTTACTTTGCTGAGTTAAAACAATAGGTGCTTGAAAATGATTTGAGAGATGAGTGGGCTTAAAATTTAAATAGGGGAATAGTCAGGAACAGTATTTGGGCTTGACACACTCATTGGCCGAGAGATTAAAAGGGAGTTGGCTGGACACATACTTGTGCCGAGAGATAATTAATTAGGATTGTAAGTTCTTAAACTGAGTGGGTCGAAAGGACATTGGTAGACAGGGGATGACCCAATTAAAAAAACGTTGAAACCTAAAATAACCAGTAAACAAAATAATCTTCTTCTACATATCGACGAGAAGGAGTAAGGGAGAATCACAGAGAGCTTACGTGGCGTAAAAAGAACATCTACAGTGGTTAGGACTGAGATATTGATGTGGTAGAAGCTTCGACGCCATCTCGACAACGAGGTTTTCGATCAGCGCCTCTCGCCACATTAATGTAAGGATGACTCGAATCGACGGTCTCACGGCAACACCTAGTGGATACTCGGAGGGAGCAGGAGCGACGACACCCGGGGTGAGATCGTACAAGGAGTAGTTCGGACGTGCTTCGAGTCGAACGATTTCCGGCGAGGGCTTCTGTAGTAGGCGGATTCCAGCGGAGAGACAAAATTCCTAGTTCTCGTCGGAGGAGGGGTCTTGGCAAGGAGAAAGCATGATGGAGGATGGGATCGGAAGGGGTTGGATTAATTTCCGGGGTTCGACTTTGTCGCTATTGCGACTCGGGCAGGCCTTAGATTCTCACGATGGTGATGGTTTGATGGGTGGTTAGCTTAAACATCTCCAAGAAGGCACGGCAGAGGCATGATGTGATGTTTGGGTAACCCGATGAATTCTGGCGTTGGTATGTACGTGAGGAAGAGAGAGTCTCTTTGAGAGGCGGAACTAAATCCTATATATATAGGCTGTTATATGTGAATAGGGTTTAGAGTATATTTTTACATAGGTTACTCGCTAATGGGCTGATTCTTTATAAGAGACTAAATCATAATTTTAATAATAATACTAATACTACGGGAGTAGTATATTTTAGGCTTTAGGATACTCAATTTTCTTTCTTAATAAAATTTATAAATTTAAGTGTTAATAAAATTATTGGAATACGAGGATCTCTATATGACTTAAATACTAAATGAAATTAATCGTGAATCAAAATGCAAAATATGACTCAACATGAAAATTAACATGAACTTCAAATAATTCACTCATGCATAGTTTAATTATTTCATATGATTAATTAATTGGGCTCCAAATTACTTAATTAATTTATTTAAATTTTGCGGTTGTTACAGTTTTAGTGTATTAAAGATTAGGGTTTTAGTTTTTAGGGTTTAGGATTTTGTTTTTATGTTTTAGTGTTTAGAGTATTAGGGTTTAGGGTCTAGTGTATTAAAATTTAGGGTTTTAGATTTAGTTTTTAGGTTTTAGGATTTAGGTTTTTGTTTTCAATTTTAGGGTTTTGAGTTTTTGGGTTATGTGCTTAGTTTTAGGGTTTAATTTTAGGCTTTAGGGTTTTGTTGTATTCATATTTAGGGATTTAGGTTTTAGTTTTTAGGGTTTTGGTTTTAGTTTTTAGGGTTTTAAATTTTAGGGTTTAATGTTTAGTTTTAGGGTTTAGGTTTTAGTGTATTATAGATTAGGGTTTTAGTTTTTAGGGTTTAGGATTTTGTTTTTATTTATTAGTGTTTAGAATATTAGGATTTAGAGTTTAGTGTATTAAAATTTAGGGTTTTAGATTTAGTTTTTAGGGATTAGGGTTTTAGGTTTTTGTTTTCAATTTTAGGGTTTTGAGTTTTAAGGTTATGTGCTTAGTTTTAGTGTTTAATTTTAGTTTTTAGGGTTTAGGGTTTAGAGTTTTTGTTTTCAATTTTTGGATTATGTGCTTAGTTTTAGGGTTTAATTTTAGGTTTTAGGGCTTTGTTGTATTCAAATTTAGGGTTTTAGGTTTCAGTTTTTAGCGTTTTGGTTTTAGGTTTTAGGGTTTTAAATTGTAGGGTTTAATGTTTAGTTTTAGGGTTTAGGGTTTTAGTGTATTAAAGATTAAGGTTTTAGTTTTTTGGGTTTAGGGTTTTGTTTTTATGTTTTAGTGTTTAGTGTATTAAAATTTAGGGTTTTAGATTTAGTTTTTAGGGTTTAGGGTTTAGTGTTTTTGTTTTCAATTTTAGGGTTTTGAGTTTTTGGGTTATTTGCTTAGTTTTAGGGTTTAGTTTTAAGGTTTAAGGTTTAGGGTTTTAGTGTATTCAAGTATAGGGTTTTAGGTTTTAGTTTTTAGGGTTTTGGTTTTAGGGTTTAGGGTTTCAAATTTTAGGGTTTTATGTTTAGTTTTAAAGTCTAGGGTTTTAGTGTATTAAAGATTAGGGTTTTAGTCTTTAGGGTTTATGGTATTGTTTTTAGGTTTTAGTGTTCAGAGTATTAGGACTTAGGTTTTAGTGTAGTAAAATTTAGGGTTTAAGATTTAGTTTTTAGGATTAAGGGTTTTGGTTTTAGGTTTTAGGGTTTAGAGTTTTTGGGTTTAATGCTTAGTTTTAGGATTTAATTTTAGGTTTTGGGGTTTTGTTGTGTTCAAGTTGAGGGTTTTAGGTTTTATTTTTTAAGGTTTTGGTTTTAGGTTTTAGGTTTTAGAATTTTAGGGTTTAATTTTTAGTTTTAGGGTTTAGGGTTTTAGTGTATTTATGATTAGGGTTTTAGTTTTTAGGGTTTAGGGTTTTGTTTTTATGTTTTAGAGTTTAGAGTATTAGGATTTAGGGTTTAGTGTATTAAAATTTAGGGTTTTAGATTTAGTTTTTAGGGTTTAGGGTTTAGGGTTTCTGTTTTCAATTTTAAGGTTTTGAGTTTTTGGGTTATGTGCTTAGTTTTAGGGTTTAATTTTAGGTTTTAGGGTTTTGTTGTATTCAAATTTAGGGTTTTAGGTTTTAGTTTTTAGGGTTTTGGTTTTAGGTTTTAGGGTTTTAAATTTTAGGGTTTAATGTTTAGTTTTAGGGTTTAGGGTTTTAGTGTATTAAAGATTAGAGTTTTAGTTTTTAGGGTATAGGATTTTGTTTTTATGTTTTAGTGTTTAGAGTATTAGGGTTTAGGGTTTAGTGTATTAAAATTTAGGGTTTTAGATTTATTTTTTAGGTTTTAAGATTTAGGGTTTTTGTTTTCAATTTTATGGTTTTGAGTTTTTGGGTTATGTGCTTAGTTTTAGGGTTTAATTTTAGGTTTTAGGGTTCTGTTGTATTCAAATTTAGGGATTTAGGTTTTAGTTTTTAGGGTTTTGGTTTTAGGTTTTAGGGTTTTAAATTTTAGGGTTTAATGTTTAGTTTTAGGGTTTAGGTTTTAGTGTATTAAAGATTAGGGTTTTAGTTTTTAGGGTTTAGGATTTTGTTTTTATGTTTTAGTGTTTAGAGTATTAGGATTTAGGGTTTATTGTATTAAAATTTAGGGTTTTAGATTTAGTTTTTAGGGTTTAGGGTTTAGGGTTTTTGTTTTCAATTTTAGGGTTTTGAGGTTTAAGGTTATGTGCTTAGTTTTAGTGTTTAATTTTAGGTTTTAGGGTTTTGTTTTATTCAAATTTAGGGTTTTAGGTTTTAGTTTTTAGGGTTTTGGTTTTCAGTTTTAGGGTTTTAAATTTTAGGGTTTAATGTTTAGTTTTAGCGTTTAGGGTTTTAGTGTAATAAAGATTAGGGTTTTAGTTTTTAGGGTTTAGGGTTTTGTTTTTATGTTTTAGTGTTTTGAGTATTAGGATTTAGGGTTTAGTGTATTAAAATTTAGGGTTTTAGATTTTGTTTTTAGGGTTTAGAGTTTAGTGTTTTTGTTTTCAATTTTAGGGTTTTGAGTGTTAGGGTTATTTGCTTAGTTTTAGGGTTTAATTTTAAGGTTTAGGGTTTAGGGTTTTAGTGTATTCAAGTATAGGGTTTTAATTTTTAGTTTTTAGGGTTTTGGTTTTAGGTTTTAGGGTTTCGATTTTTAGGGTTTAATGTTTAGTTTTAAGGTCTAGGGTTTTAATGTATTAAAGATTAGGGTTTTAGTCTTTAGGGTTTATGGTATTGTTTTTAGGTTTTAGTGTTCAGAGTATTAGGACTTAGGTTTTAGTGTAGTAAAATTTAGGGTTTAAGATTTAGTTTTTAGGATTAAGGGTTTTGGTTTTAGGTTTTAGGGTTTAGAGGTTTTGGGTTTAATGCTTAGTTTTAGGATTTAATTTTAGGTTTTAGGGTTTTGTTGTGTTCAAGTTTAGGGTTTTAGGTTTTATTTTTTAAGGTTTTGGTTTTAGGTTTTAGGTTTTAGAATTTTAGGGTTTAATTTTTAGTTTTAGGGTTTAGGGTTTTAGTGTATTTATGATTAGGGTTTTAGTTTTTAGGGTTTAGGGTTTTGTTTTTATGTTTTAGAGTTTAGAGTATTAGGATTTAGGGTTTAGTGTATTAAAATTTAGGGTTTTAGATTTAGTTTTTAGGGTTTAGGGTTTAGGGTTTCTGTTTTCAATTTTAAGGTTTTGAGTTTTTGGGTTATGTGCTTAGTTTTAGGGTTTAATTTTAGGCTTTAGGGTTTTGTTGTATTCATATTTAGGGATTTAGGTTTTAGTTTTTAGGGTTTTGGTTATAGTTTTTAGGGTTTTAAATTTTAGGGTTTAATGTTTAGTTTTAGGGTTTAGGTTTTAGTGTATTATAGATTAGGGTTTTAGTTTTTAGGGTTTAGGATTTTGTTTTTATTTATTAGTGTTTAGAATATTAGGATTTAGAGTTTAGTGTATTAAAATTTAGGGTTTTAGATTTAGTTTTTAGGGATTAGGGTTTTAGGTTTTTGTTTTCAATTTTAGGGTTTTGAGTTTTAAGGTTATGTGCTTAGTTTTAGTGTTTAATTTTAGTTTTTAGGGTTTAGGGTTTAGAGTTTTTGTTTTCAATTTTTGGATTATGTGCTTAGTTTTAGGGTTTAATTTTAGGTTTTAGGGCTTTGTTGTATTCAAATTTAGGGTTTTAGGTTTCAGTTTTTAGCGTTTTGGTTTTAGGTTTTAGGGTTTTAAATTGTAGGGTTTAATGTTTAGTTTTAGGGTTCAGGGTTTTAGTGTATTAAAGATTAAGGTTTTAGTTTTTTGGGTTTAGGGTTTTGTTTTTATGTTTTAGTGTTTAGTGTATTAAAATTTAGGGTTTTAGATTTAGTTTTTAGGGTTTAGGGTTTAGTGTTTTTGTTTTCAATTTTAGGGTTTTGAGTTTTTGGGTTATTTGCTTAGTTTTAGGGTTTAGTTTTAAGGTTTAAGGTTTAGGGTTTTAGTGTATTCAAGTATAGGGTTTTAGGTTTTAGTTTTTAGGGTTTTGGTTTTAGGGTTTAGGGTTTCAAATTTTAGGGTTTTATGTTTAGTTTTAAAGTCTAGGGTTTTAGTGTATTAAAGATTAGGGTTTTAGTCTTTAGGGTTTATGGTATTGTTTTTAGGTTTTAGTGTTCAGAGTATTAGGACTTAGGTTTTAGTGTAGTAAAATTTAGGGTTTAAGATTTAGTTTTTAGGATTAAGGTTTTGGTTTTAGGTTTTAGGGTTTAGAGTTTTTGGGTTTAATGCTTAGTTTTAGGATTTAATTTTAGGTTTTAGGGTTTTGTTGTGTTCAAGTTTAGGGTTTTAGGTTTTATTTTTTAAGGTTTTGGTTTTAGGTTTTAGGTTTTAGAATTTTAGGGTTTAATTTTTAGTTTTAGGGTTTAGGGTTTTAGTGTATTTATGATTAGGGTTTTAGTTTTTAGGGTTTAGGGTTTTGTTTTTATGTTTTAGAGTTTAGAGTATTAGGATTTAGGGTTTAGTGTATTAAAATTTAGGGTTTTAGATTTAGTTTTTAGGGTTTAGGGTTTAGGGTTTCTGTTTTCAATTTTAAGGTTTTGAGTTTTTGGGTTATGTGCTTAGTTTTAGGGTTTAATTTTAGGTTTTAGGGTTTTGTTGTATTCAAATTTAGGGTTTTAGGTTTTAGTTTTTAGGGTTTTGGTTTTAGGTTTTAGGGTTTTAAATTTTAGGGTTTAATGTTTAGTTTTAGGGTTTAGGGTTTTAGTGTATTAAAGATTAGAGTTTTAGTTTTTAGGGTATAGGATTTTGTTTTTATGTTTTAGTGTTTAGAGTATTAGGGTTTAGGGTTTAGTGTATTAAAATTTAGGGTTTTAGATTTATTTTTTAGGTTTTAAGATTTAGGGTTTTTGTTTTCAATTTTATGGTTTTGAGTTTTTGGGTTATGTGCTTAGTTTTAGGGTTTAATTTTAGGTTTTAGGGTTCTGTTGTATTCAAATTTAGGGATTTAGGTTTTAGTTTTTAGGGTTTTGGTTTTAGGTTTTAGGGTTTTAAATTTTAGGGTTTAATGTTTAGTTTTAGGGTTTAGGTTTTAGTGTATTAAAGATTAGGGTTTTAGTTTTTAGGGTTTAGGATTTTGTTTTTATGTTTTAGTGTTTAGAGTATTAGGATTTAGGGTTTATTGTATTAAAATTTAGGGTTTTAGATTTAGTTTTTAGGGTTTAGGGTTTAGGGTTTTTGTTTTCAATTTTAGGGTTTTGAGGTTTAAGGTTATGTGCTTAGTTTTAGTGTTTAATTTTAGGTTTTAGGGTTTTGTTTTATTCAAATTTAGGGTTTTAGGTTTTAGTTTTTAGGGTTTTGGTTTTCAGTTTTAGGGTTTTAAATTTAAGGGTTTAATGTTTAGTTTTAGCGTTTATGGTTTTAGTGTAATAAAGATTAGGGTTTTAGTTTTTAGGGTTTAGGGTTTTGTTTTTATGTTTTAGTGTTTTGAGTATTAGGATTTAGGGTTTAGTGTATTAAAATTTAGGGTTTTAGATTTTGTTTTTAGGGTTTAGAGTTTAGTGTTTTTGTTTTCAATTTTAGGGTTTTGAGTGTTAGGGTTATTTGCTTAGTTTTAGGGTTTAATTTTAAGGTTTAGGGTTTAGGGTTTTAGTGTATTCAAGTATAGGGTTTTAATTTTTAGTTTTTAGGGTTTTGGTTTTAGGTTTTAGGGTTTCGATTTTTAGGGTTTAATGTTTAGTTTTAAGGTCTAGGGTTTTAATGTATTAAAGATTAGGGTTTTAGTCTTTAGGGTTTATGGTATTGTTTTTAGGTTTTAGTGTTCAGAGTATTAGGACTTAGGTTTTAGTGTAGTAAAATTTAGGGTTTAAGATTTAGTTTTTAGGATTAAGGGTTTTGGTTTTAGGTTTTAGGGTTTAGAGGTTTTGGGTTTAATGCTTAGTTTTAGGATTTAATTTTAGGTTTTAGGGTTTTGTTGTGTTCAAGTTTAGGGTTTTAGGTTTTATTTTTTAAGGTTTTGGTTTTAGGTTTTAGGTTTTAGAATTTTAGGGTTTAATTTTTAGTTTTAGGGTTTAGGGTTTTAGTGTATTTATGATTAGGGTTTTAGTTTTTAGGGTTTAGGGTTTGTTTTTATGTTTTAGAGTTTAGAGTATTAGGATTTAGGGTTTAGTGTATTAAAATTTAGGGTTTTAGATTTAGTTTTTAGGGTTTAGGGTTTAGGGTTTCTGTTTTCAATTTTAAGGTTTTGAGTTTTTGGGTTATGTGCTTAGTTTTAGGGTTTAATTTTAGGCTTTAGGGTTTTGTTGTATTCATATTTAGGGATTTAGGTTTTAGTTTTTAGGGTTTTGGTTTTAGTTTTTAGGGTTTTAAATTTTAGGGTTTAATGTTTAGTTTTAGGGTTTAGGTTTTAGTGTATTATAGATTAGGGTTTTAGTTTTTAGGGTTTAGGATTTTGTTTTTATTTATTAGTGTTTAGAATATTAGGATTTATAGTTTAGTGGATTAAAATTTAGGGTTTTAGATTTAGTTTTTAGGGATTAGGGTTTTAGGTTTTTGTTTTCAATTTTAGGGTTTTGAGTTTTAAGGTTATGTGCTTAGTTTTAGTGTTTAATTTTAGTTTTTAGGGTTTAGGGTTTAGAGTTTTTGTTTTCAATTTTTGGATTATGTGCTTAGTTTTAGGGTTTAATTTTAGGTTTTAGGGCTTTGTTGTATTCAAATTTAGGGTTTTAGGTTTCAGTTTTTAGCGTTTTGGTTTTAGGTTTTAGGGTTTTAAATTGTAGGGTTTAATGTTTAGTTTTAGGGTTTAGGGTTTTAGTGTATTAAAGATTAAGGTTTTAGTTTTTTGGGTTTAGGGTTTTGTTTTTATGTTTTAGTGTTTAGTGTATTAAAATTTAGGGTTTTAGATTTAGTTTTTAGGGTTTAGGGTTTAGTGTTTTTGTTTTCAATTTTAGGGTTTTGAGTTTTTGGGTTATTTGCTTAGTTTTAGGGTTTAGTTTTAAGGTTTAAGGTTTAGGGTTTTAGTGTATTCAAGTATAGGGTTTTAGGTTTTAGTTTTTAGGGTTTTGGTTTTAGGGTTTAGGGTTTCAAATTTTAGGGTTTTATGTTTAGTTTTAAAGTCTAGGGTTTTAGTGTATTAAAGATTAGGGTTTTAGTCTTTAGGGTTTATGGTATTTTTTTTAGGTTTTAGTGTTCAGAGTATTAGGATTTAGGGTTTATTGTATTAAAATTTAGGGTTTTAGATTTAGTTTTTAGGGTTTAGGGTTTAGGGTTTTTGTTTTCAATTTTAGGGTTTTGAGGTTTAAGGTTATGTGCTTAGTTTTAGTGTTTAATTTTAGGTTTTAGGGTTTTGTTTTATTCAAATTTAGGGTTTTAGGTTTTAGTTTTTAGGGTTTTGGTTTTCAGTTTTAGGGTTTTAAATTTTAGGGTTTAATGTTTAGTTTTAGCGTTTATGGTTTTAGTGTAATAAAGATTAGGGTTTTAGTTTTTAGGGTTTAGGGTTTTGTTTTTATGTTTTAGTGTTTTGAGTATTAGGATTTAGGGTTTAGTGTATTAAAATTTAGGGTTTTAGATTTTGTTTTTAGGGTTTAGAGTTTAGTGTTTTTGTTTTCAATTTTAGGGTTTTGAGTGTTAGGGTTATTTGCTTAGTTTTAGGGTTTAATTTTAAGGTTTAGGGTTTAGGGTTTTAGTGTATTCAAGTATAGGGTTTTAATTTTTAGTTTTTAGGGTTTTGGTTTTAGGTTTTAGGGTTTCGATTTTTAGGGTTTAATGTTTAGTTTTAAGGTCTAGGGTTTTAATGTATTAAAGATTAGGGTTTTAGTCTTTAGGGTTTATGGTATTGTTTTTAGGTTTTAGTGTTCAGAGTATTAGGACTTAGGTTTTAGTGTAGTAAAATTTAGGGTTTAAGATTTAGTTTTTAGGATTAAGGGTTTTGGTTTTAGGTTTTAGGGTTTAGAGGTGTTGGGTTTAATGCTTAGTTTTAGGATTTAATTTTAGGTTTTAGGGTTTTGTTGTGTTCAAGTTTAGGGTTTTAGGTTTTATTTTTTAAGGTTTTGGTTTTAGGTTTTAGGTTTTAGAATTTTAGGGTTTAATTTTTAGTTTTAGGGTTTAGGGTTTTAGTGTATTTATGATTAGGGTTTTAGTTTTTAGGGTTTAGGGTTTGTTTTTATGTTTTAGAGTTTAGAGTATTAGGATTTAGGGTTTAGTGTATTAAAATTTAGGGTTTTAGATTTAGTTTTTAGGGTTTAGGGTTTAGGGTTTCTGTTTTCAATTTTAAGGTTTTGAGTTTTTGGGTTATGTGCTTAGTTTTAGGGTTTAATTTTAGGCTTTAGGGTTTTGTTGTATTCATATTTAGGGATTTAGGTTTTAGTTTTTAGGGTTTTGGTTTTAGTTTTTAGGGTTTTAAATTTTAGGGTTTAATGTTTAGTTTTAGGGTTTAGGTTTTAGTGTATTATAGATTAGGGTTTTAGTTTTTAGGGTTTAGGATTTTGTTTTTATTTATTAGTGTTTAGAATATTAGGATTTATAGTTTAGTGGATTAAAATTTAGGGTTTTAGATTTAGTTTTTAGGGATTAGGGTTTTAGGTTTTTGTTTTCAATTTTAGGGTTTTGAGTTTTAAGGTTATGTGCTTAGTTTTAGTGTTTAATTTTAGTTTTTAGGGTTTAGGGTTTAGAGTTTTTGTTTTCAATTTTTGGATTATGTGCTTAGTTTTAGGGTTTAATTTTAGGTTTTAGGGCTTTGTTGTATTCAAATTTAGGGTTTTAGGTTTCAGTTTTTAGCGTTTTGGTTTTAGGTTTTAGGGTTTTAAATTGTAGGGTTTAATGTTTAGTTTTAGGGTTTAGGGTTTTAGTGTATTAAAGATTAAGGTTTTAGTTTTTTGGGTTTAGGGTTTTGTTTTTATGTTTTAGTGTTTAGTATATTAAAATTTAGGGTTTTAGATTTAGTTTTTAGGGTTTAGGGTTTAGTGTTTTTGTTTTAAATTTTAGGGTTTTGAGTTTTTGGGTTATTTGCTTAGTTTTAGGGTTTAGTTTTAAGGTTTAAGGTTTAGGGTTTTAGTGTATTCAAGTATAGGGTTTTAGGTTTTAGTTTTTAGGGTTTTGGTTTTAGGGTTTAGGGTTTCAAATTTTAGGGTTTTATGTTTAGTTTTAAAGTCTAGGGTTTTAGTGTATTAAAGATTAGGGTTTTAGTCTTTAGGGTTTATGGTATTGTTTTTAGGTTTTAGTGTTCAGAGTATTAGGACTTAGGTTTTAGTGTAGTAAAATTTAGGGTTTAAGATTTAGTTTTTAGGATTAAGGGTTTTGGTTTTAGGTTTTAGGGTTTAGAGTTTTTCGGTTTAATGCTTAGTTTTAGGATTTAATTTTAGGTTTTAGGGTTTTGTTGTGTTCAAGTTTAGGGTTTTAGGTTTTATTTTTTAAGGTTTTGGTTTTAGGTTTTAGGTTTTAGAATTTTAGGGTTTAATTTTTAGTTTTAGGGTTTAGGGTTTTAGTGTATTTATGATTAGGGTTTTAGTTTTTAGGGTTTAGGGTTTTGTTTTTATGTTTTAGAGTTTAGAGTATTAGGATTTAGGGTTTAGTGTATTAAAATTTAGGGTTTTAGATTTAGTTTTTGGGGTTTAGGGTTTAGGGTTTCTGTTTTCAATTTTAAGGTTTTGAGTTTTTGGGTTATGTGCTTAGTTTTAGGGTTTAATTTTAGGTTTTAGGGTTTTGTTGTATTCAAATTTAGGGTTTTAGGTTTTAGTTTTTAGGGTTTTGGTTTTAGGTTTTAGGGTTTTAAATTTTAGGGTTTAATGTTTAGTTTTAGGGTTTAGGGTTTTAGTGTATTAAAGATTAGAGTTTTAGTTTTTAGGGTATAGGATTTTGTTTTTATGTTTTAGTGTTTAGAGTATTAGGGTTTAGGGTTTAGTGTATTAAAATTTAGGGTTTTAGATTTATTTTTTAGGTTTTAAGATTTAGGGTTTTTGTTTTCAATTTTATGGTTTTGAGTTTTTGGGTTATGTGCTTAGTTTTAGGGTTTAATTTTAGGTTTTAGGGTTCTGTTGTATTCAAATTTAGGGATTTAGGTTTTAGTTTTTAGGGTTTTGGTTTTAGGTTTTAGGGTTTTAAATTTTAGGGTTTAATGTTTAGTTTTAGGGTTTAGGTTTTAGTGTATTAAAGATTAGGGTTTTAGTTTTTAGGGTTTAGGATTTTGTTTTTATGTTTTAGTGTTTAGAGTATTAGGATTTAGGGTTTATTGTATTAAAATTTAGGGTTTTAGATTTAGTTTTTAGGGTTTAGGGTTTAGGGTTTTTGTTTTCAATTTTAGGGTTTTGAGGTTTAAGGTTATGTGCTTAGTTTTAGTGTTTAATTTTAGGTTTTAGGGTTTTGTTTTATTCAAATTTAGGGTTTTAGGTTTTAGTTTTTAGGGTTTTGGTTTTCAGTTTTAGGGTTTTAAATTTTAGGGTTTAATGTTTAGTTTTAGCGTTTATGGTTTTAGTGTAATAAAGATTAGGGTTTTAGTTTTTAGGGTTTAGGGTTTTGTTTTTATGTTTTAGTGTTTTGAGTATTAGGATTTAGGGTTTAGTGTATTAAAATTTAGGGTTTTAGATTTTGTTTTTAGGGTTTAGAGTTTAGTGTTTTTGTTTTCAATTTTAGGGTTTTGAGTGTTAGGGTTATTTGCTTAGTTTTAGGGTTTAATTTTAAGGTTTAGGGTTTAGGGTTTTAGTGTATTCAAGTATAGGGTTTTAATTTTTAGTTTTTAGGGTTTTGGTTTTAGGTTTTAGGGTTTCGATTTTTAGGGTTTAATGTTTGGTTTTAAGGTCTAGGGTTTTAATGTATTAAAGATTAGGGTTTTAGTCTTTAGGGTTTATGGTATTGTTTTTAGGTTTTAGTGTTCAGAGTATTAGGACTTAGGTTTTAGTGTAGTAAAATTTAGGGTTTAAGATTTAGTTTTTAGGATTAAGGGTTTTGGTTTTAGGTTTTAGGGTTTAGAGGTTTTGGGTTTAATGCTTAGTTTTAGGATTTAATTTTAGGTTTTAGGGTTTTGTTGTGTTCAAGTTTAGGGTTTTAGGTTTTATTTTTTAAGGTTTTGGTTTTAGGTTTTAGGTTTTAGAATTTTAGGGTTTAATTTTTAGTTTTAGGGTTTAGGGTTTTAGTGTATTTATGATTAGGGTTTTAGTTTTTAGGGTTTAGGGTTTTGTTTTTATGTTTTCGAGTTTAGAGTATTAGGATTTAGGGTTTAGTGTATTAAAATTTAGGGTTTTAGATTTAGTTTTTAGGGTTTAGGGTTTAGGGTTTCTGTTTTCAATTTTAAGGTTTTGAGTTTTTGGGTTATGTGCTTAGTTTTAGGGTTTAATTTTAGGTTTTAGGGTTTTGTTGTATTCAAATTTAGGGTTTTAGGTTTTAGTTTTTAGGGTTTTGGTTTTAGGTTTTAGGGTTTTAAATTTTAGGGTTTAATGTTTAGTTTTAGGGTTTAGGGTTTTAGTGTATTAAAGATTAGAGTTTTAGTTTTTAGGGTATAGGATTTTGTTTTTATGTTTTAGTGTTTAGAGTATTAGGGTTTAGTGTATTAAAATTTAGGGTTTTAGATTTATTTTTTAGGTTTTAGGATTTAGGGTTTTTGTTTTCAATTTTATGGTTTTGAGTTTTTGGGTTATGTGCTTAGTTTTAGGGTTTAATTTTAGGTTTTAGGGTTCTGTTGTATTCAAATTTAGGGATTTAGGTTTTAGTTTTTAGGGTTTTGGTTTTAGGTTTTAGGGTTTTAAATTTTAGGGTTTAATGTTTAGTTTTAGGGTTTAGGTTTTAGTGTATTAAAGATTAGGGTTTTAGTTTTTAGGGTTTAGGATTTTGTTTTTATGTTTTAGTGTTTAGAGTATTAGGATTTAGGGTTTTTTGTATTAAAATTTAGGGTTTTAGATTTAGTTTTTAGGGTTTAGGGTTTAGGGTTTTTGTTTTCAATTTTAGGGTTTTGAGGTTTAAGGTTATGTGCTTAGTTTTAGTGTTTAATTTTAGGTTTTAGGGTTTTGTTTTATTCAAATTTAGGGTTTTAGGTTTTAGTTTTTAGGGTTTTGGTTTTCAGTTTTAGGGTTTTAAATTTTAGGGTTTAATGTTTAGTTTTAGCGTTTATGGTTTTAGTGTAATAAAGATTAGGGTTTTAGTTTTTAGGGTTTAGGGTTTTGTTTTTATGTTTTAGTGTTTTGAGTATTAGGATTTAGGGTTTAGTGTATTAAAATTTAGGGTTTTAGAT
The DNA here is from genome assembly GCA_954870475.1 of Euphrasia confusa. Taxonomy (NCBI): domain Eukaryota; kingdom Viridiplantae; phylum Streptophyta; class Magnoliopsida; order Lamiales; family Orobanchaceae; genus Euphrasia; species Euphrasia confusa. The sequence goes on from OX940969.1 coordinate 13,954,830, forward strand.
TTTGTTTTTAGGGTTTAGAGTTTAGTGTTTTTGTTTTCAATTTTAGGGTTTTGAGTGTTAGGGTTATTTGCTTAGTTTTAGGGTTTAATTTTAAGGTTTAGGGTTTAGGGTTTTAGTGTATTCAAGTATAGGGTTTTAATTTTTAGTTTTTAGGGTTTTGGTTTTAGGTTTTAGGGTTTCGATTTTTAGGGTTTAATGTTTAGTTTTAAGGTCTAGGGTTTTAATGTATTAAAGATTAGGGTTTTAGTCTTTAGGGTTTATGGTATTGTTTTTAGGTTTTAGTGTTCAGAGTATTAGGACTTAGGGTTTAGTGTCTTAAAATTCAGGGTTTAAGATTTAGTTTTTAGGATTTAGGGTTTAGGGTTTTTGTTTTAGGTTTTAGGGTTTAGAGTTTTTGAGTTTAATGCTTAGTTTTAGGGTTTAATTTTAGGTTTTAGAGTTTTGTTGTATTCAAGTTTAGGGTTTTAGGTTTTAGTTTTTACGGGTTTGGTTTTAGGTATTAGGGTTTAGAATTTTAGGGTTTAATGTTTAGTTTTAGGGTTTAGGGTTTTATTGTACTAATGATTAGGGTTTTAGTTTTTAGGGTTTAGGGTTTTGTTTTTATGTTTTAGTGTTTAGAGTATTAGGGTTTAGGGTCTAGTGTATTAAAATTTAGAGTTTTAGATTTAGTTTTTAGGTTGTAGGATTTAGGGTTTTTGTTTTCAATTTTAGGGTTTTGAGTTTTTGGGTTATGTGCTAAGTTTTAGGGTTTAGTTTTAGGTTTTAGGGTTTTGTTGTAACAACCACAAAATTTAAATATATTAATTAATTAATCTGAGGCTCAATTAATTAACCATATAAAATAATTATACTATACATTAGTTCTAATCATTTGAAGTTCATATTAATTTTCATGTTAGTCTTATAATACATTTTTCATGTTATGTCTTACTATGCATTTTGATTCACGAGTAATTTCATTTAAAATTCATGTTTCATATAGTTATCCTCAAAGTCCGATAAGCTTATTAGAAATAATCTTTATTAAAAATATTCTACAATTAAACGAATACTATTATTATCATTATTATTATTATTATTATTAGTAGTAGTAATGCTATTATTATAATTATTTAACATACGGATAGAATTAATTAGTTTTTAAGGCTCAAAACCCTAATTCCAATTCAGCGTGTGTATATATAGAGAAGTAACTTGGTCCCCTCTAATAATCTCCATCTACATCCCATCTCAAACCTCAAACGATTCCAGCGGCCCTCAACCCAAGAAACAAATTCACTTCATTGAAGAGCCTTATGCCTACTGAGCGTACAAGCATCCTAGCTTTCGTCCAGCCCGCTCAAGCTCGAAACCCGTCACCATAATTCCTCAGATCCTTCACCCTCCGAGAGATCGCGAGAAAACAAATCCTTTCCCGAGAACCCGAGAACTGTAGTTGCTCGGACTGCTGCCACGCACAGCCACACGCAGCCGATTGTGATTGCCATAAAAGGTGAACGAGGTTGATGTTGCCACCATCCACGAGCGTCTCCGATGGGCAGCCGCCAGTTACCGATGAAGGTAAAACCCCAGGTCATCGTAATCCCCCTTACAACCGTATCTCCTTCGCCTGAGTCGGCCGTCCTCGTGCCGGCACCGATATACGAGCAGTTAAAGCCTAGACGACTAGCCGTTGTCTCCCCGAATAGTTTGTAACCATTGCCCAATTGATTGTCATCCCTGACCCGAGAAGGAAGCCCGCGCTTGAAGAATAAGGTACTGTATTTAGATTAATTAGGATTTTCGAACAGTTCATTGAAGTATTTGTTTGGACCATACCATTATTAATTCTCGACCCATTAGTCCTTAACCCTTTTAATTTCTCGAACCATCAATATTATTTCTTTAAAACAATATTACAAACCTAATTTGAACTCCACAGCAGCCCACTACATTCCAAAGGCTAGTGAACTTTAATTCTTCAATGCCCGTTTGTGTCAAATCCAATGAACCACTTTCCTAAGGTCAGCCCACTCACTCTTTTACCTTTCCAAGCCAATTCATCATTTTATTTAATTATCCATTACTAATATAATATATACTACATACTTTAGTTTAGTGATATAAATACTATATAATAACTATGTATATTAATACTACGCTAATTTATTAATGAAGGATTTACGGATAATGAGGATTAGGATTTCACGAGCATTCATTCACGCATTTTTCTCGTCAAGTCAAGTTCTGCATTGTCAAGGTAGGGGTATTTCTAAAACCTTTTCAAATACAGTTCATATCAGTGTATGGTACGCAGGTAATTGTTCGATATCGAGGACTTTATATTCTATTCATGTTATGTGCACATATTAGTCGCGCGACGAAACTCATGGCCGTGTTCACGTAGACGTGTGACGTGTTCACGGTAATAAATCAAGCAAGCAAGTGATAGGAACGTTTAATCGTTCGGAAATTCATGTCCTTGGGTATATCCCACTATCTAACAAGTTCAAGTTAGTTTATAAAGTTGAGCGTCATTCCGGTTATTTTCGTATCGTGCAATGTGTGAACTGGTATCCCTACTGAGTTGTTGATAACTCACCCCTTTAAAACCCCATCTTTTCAGGTTAAGCGAAATCGGAGCGAGACGGGGATGTGGCGGCGATAGTAGTAGCAGCGTTTATTTCAAAGACATTATTTTCTTTTATGCTTTCCGCTTTTGAAACTTCATACTTGAGTATTTTTATTTAAATTTGACTATTGAGGGTTATTATTTTTAGTTAAAGCTTTTATTATGAAAAGTCGTTTTGACATTTTGTTATTTTAAATACTAAAATTTATTTTGAAAAATAAGAAAATCCTCTTTAGTTTATTTTATGAAAAATGGGATGTTACAACTTGGTATCAGAGCATTACGGTTCTCTTTACGGACCAAAAAAAAAAAAAAAGATTTTATAAAATTGCTACTATCGTCCACCTCTGCCGCTCGCGTCGACTTCGCAAGTAAGTGCATTTACATTCATGATGTTTCATTTAAGTTGCATGTCTAGTTTCATGATGTTGAGGTCGCATGCATATTACATTCATGAGTTTCAAGTACAATGCATATTAAGTTCATGTTTTTCAATTAGGATGCATGTCTAGACTCATTATTTTCCAAGTAAATTGCATGTCATGGGTTCATGATTTTCAAGTAAGATGCATACTCAAGTTCATGGTTTTCAAATTCATTATTTTTCAAGTGCATTGCATGTTCAAGTTTTCAAGTGAAAATTTTATGTTGCTTAAATTGCGCACTTTATTCAAGTTCAAGTTCATGTTAAAATTCAAGTTCATGATTATTATGTCAAGATGTGCGCAATTTATTGCAAAAATATGATGCATATGTTTAAAAAATATATATATATATATAGTTACATGATGCATGATTTACAAAAATTATATAATTATATATATGTAAGATAATATTAAGTTAATTGTGGCCTTAGGAACTTAAAATGGTTAAGAATAATGATATAGATCTTGTGGTTAACCTACGGTGATGTTGAAGACTTGATATCGAACTAAGTTGCTGAACTTATGGTGTTGCGCTGGACATTGGATTTCGTATCTACTAAGTATATTGCTCAAGTAAGTTATGCTCATGTGACGTAGTAAGTTACTCTTTGGAGGTTAGTATATACTCAAGTGAAAGAAGTGAGACTAATCGCTTATGTAAGAACATAGTAGCGAACTATGGCACAGAAGGCCGTAAGAGTTGGTCTTGACGTACTAGAACGAATTGTTTCGTTGTCATAATAGAATTTGACTATTCATTAGATAATCGTAATAGTATCTTACCAAGAGACAACGATAATGATATTGATGGCGGTGCACCTATTACATTGAGTTGAATCAGCGCACAATTAAGAACAAGTATCCACTACCCTAAAATTGACAATGTTTGTGATCAATTAAAAGGGGGCAAGTGTGTTCTCGTAGATTTGACTTGAGGCGGGATATCACTAAGAGTGAGTTGATATCTCAAAGTCAACTTTCTGACCTCAGACAGTATGTTCATTGATGAAATATCGCTCTACTCGAAAGACGAGGCTTAACTCAAGAAACATTTGAGGTTTTCCTTGGAGACATTGAGCATAGAGGAGTCTATGAAAATTCTCGAGATGTGAGTTTTAGCTAAATCACGTGTTATTTCTCGAGCAAGTTATCATAGCTCGTGGATTTAAAGTTAACTCTTCTAAGATTGAAGTGTCAATCAATTGATCACTCAGGAATGTGAAAGAGATACGTGACTTCTTGATTTTGTTGATTGCTATCAAAGATTCATTGAAGGTGTTTCAAAGATAGCGCACAACCGATAACATAGTTGAAGATGAAAGTTTTTCAGCAACTCGAGAGGAAGTTGACCACAACTCCACTTCTGACCATTTCAAACTGTACAGACGGTTTCATGTTCTATAGTGATGCCCCTATCCAAAGATTGGGTTGTTTGTGGATGCAGCATGAGAAAGTGATAGCATGTGCTTCCCGATAATTGAAAACACACGAAGTTAATTACCTTACACACGACTCAGAGGCCACTGATGTAATCCATGCATTGAAGATTTTGAGACATTATAGGTATCATAAAAGATGAAGTATATTTTCGCGCAGAAGGAGTTGAACATGCGTCAGAGAAGATAACCAGGGATTTTTAAAGATTGCGAATGTTCAATTCTTTATCATCCTGAAAAGGCTAATGTCGTGGCAAACACCTTAAGCAGAAATACAATGGGGCATATAGTCATTTGTTGACGAATCAAGAGTAACTCCAAATAGAGTTCAAGAATATGAAAAGCGAAGTGATTTCTCAACCTCGTGGTACAGAAGCAATGTTATCTGCGTTGACGATTCTTCTTACCCTATGCAAAAGAATTAAGAAAGCGCGAGAGAATGATGTTTCCTGTTGAAGTTAAGGACTCAAGTTCGAGAAGAGAACATTGAGGGTTTTTCCGAAAACGAAAGTTTGAGTCATAGTATTTAACAGAATGTTGTGTGAGTCGAAAAACGAGATTTTGAGGAATTAAATTGTAGAAGAAGCACATTGTACGTCATATACTTCCCATCCGAGAGGTACAAAGATGTATCACGACTTGTGAGAGTCATTCTGGTGGAGAAGTATGAAAAGATACATCGAGTTATTCATGCAGAAATGTTTGGTGTGTCGACAAGTTAAGGCTTAACACCAATGACCTTCGAGTTTAATTCAACCAGTGGAAGTACCCGAGTGGAAAGTTAAGCACGTGGTCATTGACTTTATGATAAGTTTATCGCAATCATCAAGAGGAAATAATGCAATTTGGATAATTGTTGATCGATTAAGCAAATCTGCGGAGTTTTTACCGGTGAAGTTGACATTTAGTATGGATCAGCTCGCACACTTGTACATTCGCTAGACAATGAGGTTTCACGGTACTCTAATATGAATTGTGTAATATAAAGATCCTAACTTCTTTTCAAGACTCGGGAGAATTTTGTACGATACGATGAGAAAGAAGTTGAAGTTCAGCACTGCGTGTTATCTTTGGACAGAAGGCCAATCAGAAAGAACAAGACGAACGAGGAGAAATATTAGAACATGTCTTCTTAACCATGAAGAGTTACGAATACATAAAGAGTCATCTTATTATGAGATGTATGAAATGATATTAGATCATGTTCAAGAACAACGACACGTCCTTAATATATGTATAGTGGATACGCTATCGATAGGAAACTGCACTTGAGAGCACGAGCAAGGAATGAAGTCATTTAAATGGAATCCTTTACAAGAAGTAAATAACGAATTTCGAGGACGAAATTTTTATAAGTAGGGTAGATTGTAACAACCACAAAATTTAAATATATTAATTAATTAATCTGAGGCTCAATTAATTAACCATATAAAATAATTATACTATACATTAGTTCTAATCATTTGAAGTTCATATTAATTTTCATGTTAGTCTTATAATACATTTTTCATGTTATGTCTTACTATGCATTTTGATTCACGAGTAATTTCATTTAAAATTCATGTTTCATATAGTTATCCTCAAAGTCCGATAAGCTTATTAGAAATAATCTTTATTAAAAATATTCTACAATTAAACGAATACTATTATTATCATTATTATTATTATTATTATTAGTAGTAGTAATGCTATTATTATAATTATTTAACATACGGATAGAATTAATTAGTTTTTAAGGCTCAAAACCCTAATTCCAATTCAGCGTGTGTATATATAGAGAAGTAACTTGGTCCCCTCTAATAATCTCCATCTACATCCCATCTCAAACCTCAAACGATTCCAGCGGCCCTCAACCCAAGAAACAAATTCACTTCATTGAAGAGCCTTATGCCTACTGAGCGTACAAGCATCCTAGCTTTCGTCCAGCCCGCTCAAGCTCGAAACCCGTCACCATAATTCCTCAGATCCTTCACCCTCCGAGAGATCGCGAGAAAACAAATCCTTTCCCGAGAACCCGAGAACTGTAGTTGCTCGGACTGCTGCCACGCACAGCCACACGCAGCCGATTGTGATTGCCATAAAAGGTGAACGAGGTTGATGTTGCCACCATCCACGAGCGTCTCCGATGGGCAGCCGCCAGTTACCGATGAAGGTAAAACCCCAGGTCATCGTAATCCCCCTTACAACCGTATCTCCTTCGCCTGAGTCGGCCGTCCTCGTGCCGGCACCGATATACGAGCAGTTAAAGCCTAGACGACTAGCCGTTGTCTCCCCGAATAGTTTGTAACCATTGCCCAATTGATTGTCATCCCTGACCCGAGAAGGAAGCCCGCGCTTGAAGAATAAGGTACTGTATTTAGATTAATTAGGATTTTCGAACAGTTCATTGAAGTATTTGTTTGGACCATACCATTATTAATTCTCGACCCATTAGTCCTTAACCCTTTTAATTTCTCGAACCATCAATATTATTTCTTTAAAACAATATTACAAACCTAATTTGAACTCCACAGCAGCCCACTACATTCCAAAGGCTAGTGAACTTTAATTCTTCAATGCCCGTTTGTGTCAAATCCAATGAACCACTTTCCTAAGGTCAGCCCACTCACTCTTTTACCTTTCCAAGCCAATTCATCATTTTATTTAATTATCCATTACTAATATAATATATACTACATACTTTAGTTTAGTGATATAAATACTATATAATAACTATGTATATTAATACTACGCTAATTTATTAATGAAGGATTTACGGATAATGAGGATTAGGATTTCACGAGCATTCATTCACGCATTTTTCTCGTCAAGTCAAGTTCTGCATTGTCAAGGTAGGGGTATTTCTAAAACCTTTTCAAATACAGTTCATATCAGTGTATGGTACGCAGGTAATTGTTCGATATCGAGGACTTTATATTCTATTCATGTTATGTGCACATATTAGTCGCGCGACGAAACTCATGGCCGTGTTCACGTAGAAGTGTGACGTGTTCACGGTAATAAATCAAGCAAGCAAGTGATAGGAACGTTTAATCGTTCGGAAATTCATGTCCTTGGGTATATCCCACTATCTAACAAGTTCAAGTTAGTTTATAAAGTTGAGCGTCATTCCGGTTATTTTCGTATCGTGCAATGTGTGAACTGGTATCCCTACTGAGTTGTTGATAACTCACCCCTTTAAAACCCCATCTTTTCAGGTTAAGCGAAATCGGAGCGAGACGGGGATGTGGCGGCGATAGTAGTAGCAGCGTTTATTTCAAAGACATTATTTTCTTTTATGCTTTCCGCTTTTGAAACTTCATACTTGAGTATTTTTATTTAAATTTGACTATTGAGGGTTATTATTTTTAGTTAAAGCTTTTATTATGAAAAGTCGTTTTGACATTTTGTTATTTTAAATACTAAAATTTATTTTGAAAAATAAGAAAATCCTCTTTAGTTTATTTTATGAAAAATGGGATGTTACATTTGTTGTATTCAAATTTATGGTTTTAGGTTTTAGATTTTAGGGTTTTGGTTTTAGGTTTTAAGGTTTTAAATTTTAGGGTTTAATGTTTAGTTTTAGGGTTTAGGGTTTTAGTGTATTAAAGATTAGGGTTTTAGTTTTTAGGGTTTAGGATTTTGTTTTTATGTTTTAGTGTTTACAGTATTAGGGTTTAGGGTCTAGTGTATTAAAATTTAGGGTTTTAGATTTAGTTTTTAGGTTTTAGGATTTAGGGTTTTTGTTTTCAATTTTAGGGTTTTGAGTTTTTGGGTTATGTGCTTAGTTTTAGGGTTTAATTTTAGGTTTTAGGGTTTCGTTGTATTCAAATTTAGGGATTTAGGTTTTAGATTTTAGGGTTTTGGTTTTAGGTTTTAGGGTTTTAAATTTTAGGGTTTAATGTTTAGTTTTAGGGTTTAGGGTTTTAGTGTATTAAAGATTAAGGTTTTAGTTTTTAGGGTTTAGGATTTTGTTTTTATGTTTTAGTGTTTAGAGTAATAGGATTTAGGGTTTAGTGTATTAAAATTTAGGGGTTTAGATTTAGTTTTTAGGGTTTAGGGTTTAGGGTTTTTGTTTTCAATTTTAGGGTTTTTAGTTTTAAGGTTATGTGCTTAGTTTTTGGGGTTAATTTTAGGTTTTAGGGTTTTGTTTTATTCAAATTTAGGGTTTTAGGTTATAGTTTTTAGGGTTTTGGTTTTCAGTTTTAGGGTTTTAAATTTTAGGGTTTAATGTTTAGTTTTAGCGTTTAGGGTTTTAGTGTATTAAAGATTAGGGTTTTAGTTTTTAGGGTTTAGGGTTTTGTTTTTATGTTTTAGTGTTTTGAGTATTAGGATTTAGGGTTTAGTGTATTAAAATTTAGGGTTTTAGATTTTGTTTTTAGGGTTTAGGATTTTGTTTTTATGTTTTAGTGTTTAGAGTAATAGGATTTAGGGTTTAGTGTATTAAAATTTAGGGTTTTAGATTTAGTTTTTAGGGTTTAGGGTTTAGGGTTTTTGTTTTCAATTTTAGGGTTTTTAGTTTTAAGGTTATGTGCTTAGTTTTTGGGGTTAATTTTAGGTTTTAGGGTTTTGTTTTATTCAAATTTAGGGTTTTAGGTTATAGTTTTTAGGGTTTTGGTTTTCAGTTTTAGGGTTTTAAATTTTAGGGTTTAATGTTTAGTTTTAGCGTTTAGGGTTTTAGTGTATTAAAGATTAGGGTTTTAGTTTTTAGGGTTTAGGGTTTTGTTTTTATGTTTTAGTGTTTTGAGTATTAGGATTTAGGGTTTAGTGTATTAAAATTTAGGGTTTTAGATTTTGTTTTTAGGGTTTAGGGTTTAGTGTTTTTGTTTTCAATTTTAGGGTTTCGAGTGTTAGGGTTATTTGCTTAGTTTTAGGGTTTAATTTTAAGGTTTAGGGTTTAGGGTTTTAGTGTATTCAAGTATAGGGTTTTAATTTTTAGTGTTTAGGGTTTTGGTTTTAGGTTTTAGGGTTTCGATTTTTAGGGTTTAATGTTTAGTTTTAAGGTCTAGGGTTTTAATGTATTAAAGATTAGGGTTTTAGTCTTTAGGGTTTATGGTATTGTTTTTAGGTTTTAGTGTTCAGAGTATTAGGACTTAGGGTTTAGTGTCTTAAAATTCAGGGTTTAAGATTTAGTTTTTAGGATTTAGGGTTTAGGGTTTTTGTTTTAGGTTTTAGGGTTTAGAGTTTTTGAGTTTAATGCTTAGTTTTAGGGTTTAATTTTAGGTTTTAGAGTTTTGTTGTATTCAAGTTTAGGGTTTTAGGTTTTAGTTTTTACGGGTTTGGTTTTAGGTATTAGGGTTTAGAATTTTAGGGTTTAATGTTTAGTTTTAGGGTTTAGGGTTTTATTGTACTAATGATTAGGGTTTTAGTTTTTAGGGTTTAGGGTTTTGTTTTTATGTTTTAGTGTTTAGAGTATTAGGGTTTAGGGTCTAGTGTATTAAAATTTAGAGTTTTAGATTTAGTTTTTAGGTTGTAGGATTTAGGGTTTTTGTTTTCAATTTTAGGGTTTTGAGTTTTTGGGTTATGTGCTAAGTTTTAGGGTTTAGTTTTAGGTTTTAGGGTTTTGTTGTATTCAAATTTATGGTTTTAGGTTTTAGATTTTAGGGTTTTGGTTTTAGGTTTTAAGGTTTTAAATTTTAGGGTTTAATGTTTAGTTTTAGGGTTTAGGGTTTTAGTGTATTAAAGATTAGGGTTTTAGTTTTTAGGGTTTAGGATTTTGTTTTTATGTTTTAGTGTTTACAGTATTAGGGTTTAGGGTCTAGTGTATTAAAATTTAGGGTTTTAGATTTAGTTTTTAGGTTTTAGGATTTAGGGTTTTTGTTTTCAATTTTAGGGTTTTGAGTTTTTGGGTTATGTGCTTAGTTTTAGGGTTTAATTTTAGGTTTTAGGGTTTCGTTGTATTCAAATTTAGGGATTTAGGTTTTAGATTTTAGGGTTTTGGTTTTAGGTTTTAGGGTTTTAAATTTTAGGGTTTAATGTTTAGTTTTAGGGTTTAGGGTTTTAGTGTATTAAAGATTAAGGTTTTAGTTTTTAGGGTTTAGGATTTTGTTTTTATGTTTTAGTGTTTAGAGTAATAGGATTTAGGGTTTAGTGTATTAAAATTTAGGGGTTTAGATTTAGTTTTTAGGGTTTAGGGTTTAGGGTTTTTGTTTTCAATTTTAGGGTTTTTAGTTTTAAGGTTATGTGCTTAGTTTTTGGGGTTAATTTTAGGTTTTAGGGTTTTGTTTTATTCAAATTTAGGGTTTTAGGTTATAGTTTTTAGGGTTTTGGTTTTCAGTTTTAGGGTTTTAAATTTTAGGGTTTAATGTTTAGTTTTAGCGTTTAGGGTTTTAGTGTATTAAAGATTAGGGTTTTAGTTTTTAGGGTTTAGGGTTTTGTTTTTATGTTTTAGTGTTTTGAGTATTAGGATTTAGGGTTTAGTGTATTAAAATTTAGGGTTTTAGATTTTGTTTTTAGGGTTTAGGATTTTGTTTTTATGTTTTAGTGTTTAGAGTAATAGGATTTAGGGTTTAGTGTATTAAAATTTAGGGTTTTAGATTTAGTTTTTAGGGTTTAGGGTTTAGGGTTTTTGTTTTCAATTTTAGGGTTTTTAGTTTTAAGGTTATGTGCTTAGTTTTTGGGGTTAATTTTAGGTTTTAGGGTTTTGTTTTATTCAAATTTAGGGTTTTAGGTTATAGTTTTTAGGGTTTTGGTTTTCAGTTTTAGGGTTTTAAATTTTAGGGTTTAATGTTTAGTTTTAGCGTTTAGGGTTTTAGTGTATTAAAGATTAGGGTTTTAGTTTTTAGGGTTTAGGGTTTTGTTTTTATGTTTTAGTGTTTTGAGTATTAGGATTTAGGGTTTAGTGTATTAAAATTTAGGGTTTTAGATTTTGTTTTTAGGGTTTAGGGTTTAGTGTTTTTGTTTTCAATTTTAGGGTTTCGAGTGTTAGGGTTATTTGCTTAGTTTTAGGGTTTAATTTTAAGGTTTAGGGTTTGGGGTTTTAGTGTATTCAAATTTATGGTTTTAGGTTTTAGTTTTTAGGGTTTTGGTTTTAGGTTTTAAGGTTTTAAATTTTAGGGTTTAATGTTTAGTTTTAGGGTTTAGGGTTTTAGTGTATTAAAGATTAGGGTTTTAGTTTTTAGGGTTTAGGATTTTGTTTTTATGTTTTAGTGTTTAGAGTATTAGGGTTTAGGGTCTAGCGTATTAAAATTTAGGGTTTTAGATTTAGTTTTTAGGTTTTAGGATTTAGGTTTTTGTTTTCAATTTTAGGGTTTTGAGTTTTTGGGTTATGTGCTTAGTTTTAGGGTTTAATTTTAGGCTTTAGGGTTTTGTTGTATTCAAATTTAGGGATTTAGGTTTTAGTTTTTAGGGTTTTGGTTTTAGGTTTTAGGGTTTTAAATTTTAGGGTTTAATGTTTAGTTTTAGGGTTTAGGTTTTAGTGTATTATAGATTAGGGTTTTAGTTTTTAGGGTTTAGGATTTTGTTTTTATTTATTAGTGTTTAGAATATTAGGATTTAGAGTTTAGTGTATTAAAATTTAGGGTTTTAGATTTAGTTTTTAGGGATTAGGGTTTTAGGTTTTTGTTTTCAATTTTAGGGTTTTGAGTTTTAAGGTTATGTGCTTAGTTTTAGTGTTTAATTTTAGTTTTTAGGGTTTAGGGTTTAGAGTTTTTGTTTTCAATTTTTGGATTATGTGCTTAGTTTTAGGGTTTAATTTTAGGTTTTAGGGCTTTGTTGTATTCAAATTTAGGGTTTTAGGTTTCAGTTTTTAGCGTTTTGGTTTTAGGTTTTAGGGTTTTAAATTGTAGGGTTTAATGTTTAGTTTTAGGGTTTAGGGTTTTAGTGTATTAAAGATTAAGGTTTTAGTTTTTTGGGTTTAGGGTTTTGTTTTTATGTTTTAGTGTTTAGTGTATTAAAATTTAGGGTTTTAGATTTAGTTTTTAGGGTTTAGGGTTTAGTGTTTTTGTTTTCAATTTTAGGGTTTTGAGTTTTTGGGTTATTTGCTTAGTTTTAGGGTTTAGTTTTAAGGTTTAAGGTTTAGGGTTTTAGTGTATTCAAGTATAGGGTTTTAGGTTTTAGTTTTTAGGGTTTTGGTTTTAGGGTTTAGGGTTTCAAATTTTAGGGTTTTATGTTTAGTTTTAAAGTCTAGGGTTTTAGTGTATTAAAGATTAGGGTTTTAGTCTTTAGGGTTTATGGTATTGTTTTTAGGTTTTAGTGTTGAGAGTATTAGGACTTAGGTTTTAGTGTAGTAAAATTTAGGGTTTAAGATTTAGTTTTTAGGATTAAGGGTTTTGGTTTTAGGGTTTAGGGTTTAGAGTTTTTGGGTTTAATGCTTAGTTTTAGGATTTAATTTTAGGTTTTAGGGTTTTGTTGTGTTCAAGTTTAGGGTTTTAGGTTTTATTTTTTAAGGTTTTGGTTTTAGGTTTTAGGTTTTAGAATTTTAGGGTTTAATTTTTAGTTTTAGGGTTTAGGGTTTTAGTGTATTTATGATTAGGGTTTTAGTTTTTAGGGTTTAGGGTTTTGTTTTTATGTTTTAGAGTTTAGAGTATTAGGATTTAGGGTTTAGTGTATTAAAATTTAGGGTTTTAGATTTAGTTTTTAGGGTTTAGGGTTTAGGGTTTCTGTTTTCAATTTTAAGGTTTTGAGTTTTTGGGTTATGTGCTTAGTTTTAGGGTTTAATTTTAGGTTTTAGGGTTTTAGTGTATTCAAGTATAGGGTTTTAATTTTTAGTTTTTAAGGTTTTGGTTTTAGGTTTTAGGGTTTCGATTTTTAGGGTTTAATGTTTAGTTTTAAGGTCTAGGGTTTTAATGTATTAAAGATTAGGGTTTTAGTCTTTAGGGTTTATGGTGTTGTTTTTAGATTTTAGTGTTTGGAGTATTAGGACTTAGGGTTTAGTGTCTTAAAATTCAGGGTTTAAGATTTAGTTTTTAGGATTTAGGGTTTAGGGTTTTTGTTTTAGGTTTTAGGGTTTAGAGTTTTTGGGTTTAATGCTTAGTTTTAGGGTTTAATTTTAGGTTTTAGAGTTTTGTTGTATTCAAGTTTAGGGTTTTAGGTTTTAGTTTTTACGGGTTTGGTTTTAGGTATTAGGGTTTAGAATTTTAGGGTTTAATGTTTAGTTTTAGGGTTTAGGGTTTTATTGTACTAATGATTAGGGTTTTAGTTTTTAGGGTTTAGGGTTTTGTTTTAATGTTTTAGTGTTTAGAGTATTAGGGTTTAGGGTCTAGTGTATTAAAATTTAGAGTTTTAGATTTAGTTTTTAGGTTTTAGGATTTAGGGTTTTTGTTTTCAATTTTAGGGTTTTGAGTTTTTGGGTTATGTGCTAAGTTTTAGGGTTTAGTTTTAGGTTTTAGGGTTTTGTTGTATTCAAATTTATGGTTTTAGGTTTTAGTTTTTAGGGTTTTGGTTTTAGGTTTTAAGGTTTTAAATTTTAGGGTTTAATGTTTAGTTTTAGCGTTTAGGGTTTTAGTGTATTAAAGATTAGGGTTTTAGTTTTTAGGGTTTAGGGTTTTGTTTTTATGTTTTAGTGTTTTGAGTATTAGGATTTAGGGTTTAGTGTATTAAAATTTAGGGTTTTAGATTTTGTTTTTAGGGTTTAGGGTTTAGTGTTTTTGTTTTCAATTTTAGGGTTTCGAGTGTTATGGTTATTTGCTTAGTTTTAGGGTTTAATTTTAAGGTTTAGGGTTTGGGGTTTTAGTGTATTCAAATTTATGGTTTTAGGTTTTAGTTTTTAGGGTTTTGGTTTTAGGTTTTAAGGTTTTAAATTTTAGGGTTTAATGTTTAGTTTTAGGGTTTAGGGTTTTAGTGTATTAAAGATTAGGGTTTTAGTTTTTAGGGTTTAGGATTTTGTTTTTATGTTTTAGTGTTTAGAGTATTAGGGTTTAGGGTCTAGTGTATTAAAATTTAGGGTTTTAGATTTAGTTTTTAGGTTTTAGGATTTAGGTTTTTGTTTTCAATTTTAGGGTTTTGAGTTTTTGGGTTATGTGCTTAGTTTTAGGGTTTAATTTTAGGCTTTAGGGTTTTGTTGTATTCAAATTTAGGGATTTAGGTTTTAGTTTTTAGGGTTTTGGTTTTAGGTTTTAGGGTTTTAAATTTTAGGGTTTAATGTTTAGTTTTAGGGTTTAGGTTTTAGTGTATTATAGATTAGGGTTTTAGTTTTTAGGGTTTAGGATTTTGTTTTTATTTATTAGTGTTTAGAATATTAGGATTTAGAGTTTAGTTTATTAAAATTTAGGGTTTTAGATTTAGTTTTTAGGGATTAGGGTTTTAGGTTTTTGTTTTCAATTTTAGGGTTTTGAGTTTTAAGGTTATGTGCTTAGTTTTAGTGTTTAATTTTAGTTTTTAGGGTTTAGGGTTTAGAGTTTTTGTTTTCAATTTTTGGATTATGTGCTTAGTTTTAGGGTTTAATTTTAGGTTTTAGGGCTTTGTTGTATTCAAATTTAGGGTTTTAGGTTTCAGTTTTTAGCGTTTTGGTTTTAGGTTTTAGGGTTTTAAATTGTAGGGTTTAATGTTTAGTTTTAGGGTTTAGGGTTTTAGTGTATTAAAGATTAAGGTTTTAGTTTTTTGGGTTTAGGGTTTTGTTTTTATGTTTTAGTGTTTAGTGTATTAAAATTTAGGGTTTTAGATTTAGTTTTTAGGGTTTAGGGTTTAGTGTTTTTGTTTTCAATTTTAGGGTTTTGAGTTTTTAGGTTATTTGCTTAGTTTTAGGGTTTAGTTTTAAGGTTTAAGGTTTAGGGTTTTAGTGTATTCAAGTATAGGGTTTTAGGTTTTAGTTTTTAGGGTTTTGGTTTTAGGGTTTAGGGTTTCAAATTTTAGGGTTTTATGTTTAGTTTTAATGTCTAGGGTTTTAGTGTATTAAAGATTAGGGTTTTAGTCTTTAGGGTTTATGGTATTGTTTTTAGGTTTTAGTGTTGAGAGTATTAGGACTTAGGTTTTAGTGTAGTAAAATTTAGGGTTTAAGATTTAGTTTTTAGGATTAAGGGTTTTGGTTTTAGGTTTTAGGGTTTAGAGTTTTTGGGTTTAATGCTTAGTTTTAGGATTTAATTTTAGGTTTTAAGGTTTTGTTGTGTTCAAGTTTAGGGTTTTAGGTTTTATTTTTTAAGGTTTTGGTTTTAGGTTTTAGGTTTTAGAATTTTAGGGTTTAATTTTTAGTTTTAGGGTTTAGGGTTTTAGTGTATTTATGATTAGGGTTTTAGTTTTTAGGGTTTAGGGTTTTGTTTTTATGTTTTAGAGTTTAGAGTATTAGGATTTAGGGTTTAGTGTATTAAAATTTAGGGTTTTAGATTTAGTTTTTAGGGTTTAGGGTTTAGGGTTTCTGTTTTCAATTTTAAGGTTTTGAGTTTTTGGGTTATGTGCTTAGTTTTAGGGTTTAATTATAGGTTTTAGGGTTTTAGTGTATTCAAGTATAGGGTTTTAATTTTTAGTTTTTAAGGTTTTGGTTTTAGGTTTTAGGGTTTCGATTTTTAGGGTTTAATGTTTAGTTTTAAGGTCTAGGGTTTTAATGTATTAAAGATTAGGGTTTTAGTCTTTAGGGTTTATGGTGTTGTTTTTAGATTTTAGTGTTTGGAGTATTAGGACTTAGGGTTTAGTGTCTTAAAATTCAGGGTTTAAGATTTAGTTTTTAGGATTTAGGGTTTAGGGTTTTTGTTTTAGGTTTTAGGGTTTAGAGTTTTTGGGTTTAATGCTTAGTTTTAGGGTTTAATTTTAGGTTTTAGAGTTTTGTTGTATTCAAGTTTAGGGTTTTAGGTTTTAGTTTTTACGGGTTTGGTTTTAGGTATTAGGGTTTAGAATTTTAGGGTTTAATGTTTAGTTTCAGGGTTTAGGGTTTTATTGTACTAATGATTAGGGTTTTAGTTTTTAGGGTTTAGGGTTTTGTTTTAATGTTTTAGTGTTTAGAGTATTAGGGTTTAGGGTCTAGTGTATTAAAATTTAGAGTTTTAGATTTAGTTTTTAGGTTTTAGGATTTAGGGTTTTTGTTTTCAATTTTAGGGTTTTGAGTTTTTGGGTTATGTGCTAAGTTTTAGGGTTTAGTTTTAGGTTTTAGGGTTTTGTTGTATTCAAATTTATGGTTTTAGGTTTTAGTTTTTAGGGTTTTGGTTTTAGGTTTTAAGGTTTTAAATTTTAGGGTTTAATGTTTAGTTTTAGGGTTTAGGGTTATAGTGTATTAAAGATTAGGGTTTTAGTTTTTAGGGTTTAGGATTTTGTTTTTATGTTTTAGTGTTTACAGTATTAGGGTTTAGGGTCTAGTGTATTAAAATTTAGGGTTTTAGATTTAGTTTTTAGGTTTTAGGATTTAGGGTTTTTGTTTTCAATTTTAGGGTTTTGAGTTTTTGGGTTATGTGCTTAGTTTTAGGGTTTAATTTTAGGTTTTAGGGTTTCGTTGTATTCAAATTTAGGGATTTAGGTTTTAGATTTTAGGGTTTTGGTTTTAGGTTTTAGGGTTTTAAATTTTAGGGTTTAATGTTTAGTTTTAGGGTTTAGGGTTTTAGTGTATTAAAGATTAAGGTTTTAGTTTTTAGGGTTTAGGATTTTGTTTTTATGTTTTAGTGTTTAGAGTAATAGGATTTAGGGTTTAGTGTATTAAAATTTAGGGTTTTAGATTTAGTTTTTAGGGTTTAGGGTTTAGGGTTTTTGTTTTCAATTTTAGGGTTTTTAGTTTTAAGGTTATGTGCTTAGTTTTTGGGGTTAATTTTAGGTTTTAGGGTTTTGTTTTATTCAAATTTAGGGTTTTAGGTTATAGTTTTTAGGGTTTTGGTTTTCAGTTTTAGGGTTTTAAATTTTAGGGTTTAATGTTTAGTTTTAGCGTTTAGGGTTTTAGTGTATTAAAGATTAGGGTTTTAGTTTTTAGGGTTTAGGGTTTTGTTTTTATGTTTTAGTGTTTTGAGTATTAGGATTTAGGGTTTAGTGTATTAAAATTTAGGGTTTTAGATTTTGTTTTTAGGGTTTAGGGTTTAGTGTTTTTGTTTTCAATTTTAGGGTTTCGAGTGTTAGGGTTATTTGCTTTGTTTTAGGGTTTAATTTTAAGGTTTAGGGTTTGGGGTTTTAGTGTATTCAAGTATAGGGTTTTAATTTTTAGTTTTTAGGGTTTTGGTTTTAGGTTTTAAGGTTTCGAATTTTAGGGTTTAATGTTTAGTTTTAAGGTCTAGGGTTTTAATGTATTAAAGATTAGGGTTTTAGTCTTTAGGGTTTATGGTATTGTTTTTAGATTTTAGTGTTTGGAGTATTAGGACTTAGGGTTTAGTGTCTTAAAATTCAGAGTTTAAGATTTAGTTTTTAGGATTTAGGGTTTAGGGTTTTTGTTTTAGGTTTTAGGGTTTAGAGTTTTTGGGTTTAATGCTTAGTTTTAGTGTTTATTTTTAGGTGTTAGAGTTTTGTTGTATTCAAGTTTAGGGTTTTAGGTTGTAGTTTTTACGGGTTTGGTTTTAGGTTTTAGGGTTTAGAATTTTTAGGGTTTAATGTTTAGTTTTAGAGTTTAGGGTTTTATTGCACTAATGATTAGGGTTTTAGTTTTTAGGGTTTAGGGTTTTGTTTTTATGTTTTAGTGTTTAGAGTATTAGGATTTAGGGTTAGTGTATTAAAATTTAGGGTTTTAGATTTTGTTTTTAGGGTTTAGGGTTTAGTGTTTTTGTTTTCAATTTTAGGGTTTTGAGTGTTAGGGTTATTTGCTTAGTTTTAGGGTTTAATTTTAAGGTTTAGGGTTTAGTGTTTTAGTGTATTCAAGTATAGGGTTTTAATTTTTAGTTTTTAGGGTTTTAGTTTTAGGTTATAGGGTTTCGAATTTTAGGGTTTAATGTTTAGTTTTAAGGTTTAGGGTTTTAATGTATTAAAGATTAGGGTTTTAGTCTTTAGGGTTTATGGTATTGTTTTTAGATTTTAGTGTTTGGAGTATTAGGACTTAGGGTTTAGTGACTTAAAATTCAGGGTTTAAGATTTAGTTTTTAGGATTTAGGGTTTAGGGTTTAGGGTTTTTGTTTTAGGGTTTAGGGTTTAGAGTTTTTGGGTTTAATGCTTAGTTTTAGGGTTTAATTTTAGGTTTTAGAGTTTTGTTGTTGAAATTACGTCTTCGACGTAGGATACCAACTTTTCGTGAAGTCGGTCTTAAACAGTCACTTCAGCAACTTCGTTCGCACACACTCAGCTCTGCTTGCTATGTATGTTGTTCGGTGTATGTGGTGTGTTCGAACTCAACAAGAGTAAAGTAAAGTGCTGAAGACAAGGTTGTATAATAGTTTCATTTCATTGAAAAACAAAACTAACTATTACACTTGTGGAGAAAGGTAGACGGAATGATCAAGAGTCGTATCCCAAGTGACGCAGCACTCCAACGAACTAATGATCTAGTACTATATCACCTAGAGCTAAATCGCATAACTCTACTATTGGTGCACAGCACAAAACAACTACCAAAACTCTTAAAGCTATAAGCCGTAAACAACGAACGTTGATACTCAGATATCGGATTTCGTTCTCTCAAAATCGTCAAAGGATGTCATCCAACTTCATAGGTATATATAGGTGAGCCACACATGTGAGACGTTGACGTGGCACGATCTGATTCGTCGCATGCTTGGATGATGCAACAATTCCATGGATGACATCATTTTTGGAATCTTCGATTCTTGAATCTTGGAATCTTGAATCTTCGATTCTTGAATCTTCGAATCTTGAATCTTCGATTTCTTTAACTTCAGACTTCAACACATCTTGACTCCGTCGATCTCAATACTTCATCTTCAACTTCATCGTGGTGAACACTCATCGTTGAACATTTCATATTTCATCGACTTCATTGTCGTCAATAGAGTTGAAATAGTAAAAAGCAATCCAACACTTCGTTGTCGTGAAGGTGGAATGAATAAAACCATGTACCAGTAGGCATGTAAGGTGAAGCCAACAAATGCGACTTCATTCACAATACTTGAAGAGCAAGAATTGCGACTCAAGTCGCAAGAGTCAAAAGGAGCACAGGAATTGCGACTCAAGTCGCAAGTGTTGAGAGAATGTGATTTGCGACTCCAGTCGCACCTTTCGGAGAAAACATGATTTGCGACTCCATTCGCAATTCTGAGGGGCATGAGATTTGCGACTCTGTTCGCATTAGTTGAGGGTAGAGGAGAATTGCGACTCCAGTCGCACATCATGAAAAAGACAAGATTTGCGACTCCAGTCGCACATCATGAAGATGGTGAGATTTGCGACTCTGTTCGCATATCATGAAAGAAGCGAGATTTGCGACTCTGTTCGCATATCATGAAAGAATGAGGAATTGCGACTCCAGTCGCATATCATGCACGAATTGCGACTCCAGTCGCATATGATGAAGGATTTGCGACTCCAGTCGCATATGATGAAGGATTTGCGACTCCAGTCGCATATGAAGAAGGATTTGCGACTCCAGTCGCATATGATGTTGATGATGAATTTTGCGACTTCATTCGCAATATATGAACTTCACTTGTCCATTAACTCACTCACCTGAAATCCAATCAAGCAACGAAAATCATATGTTGTTGACAAAACAAACATTTACAATCTCCCCCTTTTTGGCACAACTCATATGAATTAGAGTTAGAAAATAAGAGTCATACAGACTCCCCCTCAACACAACATATCGAGAGAAGATTAAGTAAAAAGGAAAGAGAAAACAACCATTCAACAACCAATAGAGATAAAACAATAAACCAAAACCATAGTCGATAGATTAAACATCCAAAACATCAATAGCTGAGTTCATCAAAACAAGATATGAAAAACATGCATGATGGAAAATAATCAAGTCTTATGCATGCAGATAATTAAAAAGACAGAAAAAGTAAATAGTTCAAGTTTTTCAGAAACACAGCATCAGCATCACTGAGATGCAAAATCTGAACCCTTCGGTGAGTCCGCAGGAGTAGGTGAGCGCATAGGAGAAGTCTGTGGTGAAGCGTCACCGGACTTTGCTTCATCATCTGTCTTGGCGTCACCTTCATCATCATCATCAGTGTCAGTGGTATGGTCTCGATGACCATAGACCTCATATTCCCCAAACTCATCTTCCCCAAGCTTGATTCTCTCATCATCATTGTCATCATCAAGATCTTCAATCTCAACATCTTCTTCAACATCTTTCAGACCGTCAGACGGCATCGCAAGTGATGCCTCTGGATGTGTGGAACTCCCAACCTTCTTTTCATCCTTCAGTTCTTCAGCAACTTTCATTTTGTCAGACTTAGGTTCTTCAACAGCTTTACCTTTACCTTTCCTCAGCAGCTCATACACCTCCCCAGCCAGCATCTCTCTAACACCCTCATCATCGGTGTTCACAACTTTTGATTTAGCTATCTCAGCCAGAGCTTCCTTGATCCCATCCTTGATGAGATCAAACATAAACGTGTTACATAGACTCTTCATAGATGAGCCAGCACTGGATCCACCCAAACCTCCCCCTTGATGGGTTATCTGATGAAGGGCATCAATGGCTTCCTTTTGCTCGATCTGGGCTTCGACCATCTCATTGTAAGCAATAGCATGAGCAGCCTGCTTTCGTTCCAAGTTTCTTGTCGTTGTGAAGCAGCGATAGACAACAGCAGAGGGAACAACAGCCCGAAAGTTATTCATCGGATGAAAAGGATTTCTGTGTGGAGGTAGACCAGACTTAGGGCCAAATTTCTGAGGAACTACTCTCGGTTGAGGAGTAGGTGCAGTCTTCGTGCGCTTGACACTCGGCTGTTCTAGCTTGAGGACAGGTGCCCTTTTCTTAGACGACTTCGGGGACAAAGGCGGGGAGACAGGATCAGGAACATCCTCACGTTTAGTATAAGTAGTCCAAGGGAGATCATTCATTCTGTTTTTCAGGAAGGTAGGAGTGATGTTGATGTGAGAGTTTTTCTTTACCTTCCGTTCTGTTTCCGTCATCGGAATAAACTTTTGATCAATCATCATCCCATAGATCAAGCATGGGTGAGTGAGATGAATCCTCCTGACTTCCTCAAGATCAGATTGCTGGCGGAGAACCTCATTCGAAGCCTTAGCCACTCTGCAAATATCAGCAAATATGATCTCACCTAGATCAACCTGTTCGCCACAGCCAAGGCGAAACAAGATATGCATGAGCTTCGGAGAAAGATAGTTCTCATCAGGGTGTGCAGCCCAATTTGTCATACCAAGTCTATGCAATGCACCATAGAAGGCAGAGAGCTTGTTCGGAGTAGGAAGAGGTGTTCTGGCCTTGCCCTTGGTTAAGAAAGAGCCAATCTTTAGAGCATTCGCTCTATCTTCATTAGTGGGGGACTTCCAGGATCCCTCAATCTCTAACCTTTTCAAGAAATTGTTAATGTTTAGAGGACGGAAGGTGTAGAGTTTATCACGAAACACAACACGGCCACACATCTTGTGTGACGGATCAGCGAACTCGGGGGTCAGGTTGGCGTAAAACTTCTGAATGATTGGCAGAGAGAATCTGTATGTTTGAGTGACAGACTCAAGGATATGCATGTCAGTGAAGAACTTCGAAAGGCCATACTTCTCATAATCAATAACTCGGACTTGACGATCCTCAAGAATGGGTAGATTCTCAATTAAAGTGAGACGACGTTCCGCCTTCTCAGTAAAGAAATCTGGTTTGTATGGAGGACCACAATCCTCAACCTTCATCACATAGAACTGATCAGTAGTGGCTCCTGTTGAGCCTGAAGAGTGTGGTACGATCGGTGGGATAAAAGAGCCAGAGACAATATGTTTACCTCTGTCACTCGAGCCAGGTGCTCGTTGTGAAGACTTAGTGGTGTCACTAGAGAGAGAGGGTTTGGTCCTCTTAGGGTCAGCAGCCGTGTCAGAGGTTTTAACCGTGTCAGCAGTAGAAGGAACTTTGTCAATTTTCTTACCATCAGCAGTCATCTCGCCATCAGCGATCATTCGCTCAAACTCCTTGCGAGACACATTACCTTTGTAGGTACGCAGAAAGCCAGATTTAGGATCCTTAGTATTCTTGCCTCCACCATGAGACACAGAATGTGCAGGCTTGGCTGTCTTAGCAAGATCAACCATGGGAGAGTCAGATATGGATTTGCTAGAGCGACGATCCATCTTATCCATATGTTTCTGTAAGGCGTGAAGTGCCTTTTTCTTTGATTCAGGTGACGGAGCCTGCTTCCAAGTATCGCGAAGAGACTCTAACACTTCCTTATCAAGATCATCGAAGAGATTACCAGTCGAGGAAGACATAGTGATAACAGGAGTGAGATACAGAATGAGAATCTACGAAACCTAAGAATCGAATCCAGCAGTCGTCGAACGCCAGTTGCGTGAAGAGAGAAAACTGCTAACTCAGTACTTACGATGAGGACACAAGTATATGAGATGAAGAGAATATCAAAAGCATGTATCCCTAATCCATGATTTTGAAGTCCTATTTATAGGAGAAAAATGGGCCTGCTCGTCTTGGACAAAAAGACCTGCGAAAAAGCCCATTAAACAGTACAAAAGCGGCCCATCAGTATAAAAACGAATAAAATATAATAAAATATAAATCTGAAAAACTGGGAAAATTTTCTAAGTAATTAAGGAATTTCAAAAATTTCGAAAATTTCTAAAAATTTCGTCGACGAGCATGAGGTATCTCTGATGTTCATCGTCGCACAGCAGGATCGACGGAGATGAAGTGTTGTATCTGTTATGTTGATCATCAGAGGTGAAGCGAGGAGAACGCAAGGGGATGATGCGCGACTTGAGTCGCGTGCGACTGGAGTCGCAACACCAGCTTCCTCCGCATTTGCGAATTGAGTCGCAGGACGTGCGACTGGATTCGCAACAGCAGAAAAAATGATCAACATCACATGAGGTGTAGTGTGATCCGGAGTACATGCCATTTCAATGACCCATCTTGCATGAGGAGTTATGCACTTGAAGCTGCCACACTCAATATTAGCCGTAAGGAATGAACTCCACATGATGCTGAACATGAACGAACAGAATATATCACAAAAACAACACATCCCGAGTTAGTATTCAAGCGTTCAACACACTGCAAACATTCAAAAACATTTTAGTGGAGATTCAATCGGTGATACCAGGCAGTGAAGAGCAAATATTTTCCCAAAAAAAATTTCACTTTTCATCAATCTCCAAATCAAAAATATCACACAAGGTGAATAAAAAAAACTTTGAGGTACATGAAATAGCTCTCGAATTAAAAACCGGTGAAACGGACCGAAGTATATTGAAATAAATTTAACTTGTCCTTCGTCGCAATCACAAGGATGCAATCGTGTTTCATCGGAACATATATGGTGAGTTAACACCGCACAAGAGATTATAATTCGTGAGTGTAAGGTGAACTCTTGAGGCACTCCACTTGGGACTAAGCGTTACTACAATCAGAGGGGAGCAAGGTTCGACCTGCGTCCTCCAGACGAGTTTTAGCTTTTAAAATGAAATGCAACAGATGCTCATTACAGCAGTCAGAGGGGAGCAAGGTTCATCCTGCATCTCCGAAGTGTGATGGTTGAGCATCTTAAATAATAGCGTCTATGTGCTACCTTTCGAAGAGGGGAGCCGGCGGACAAAGTGATCCGGCGTCCTCCGTTACTCGGTATTATAGATCAATGCAAATGAGCTTATGGGAGTTATATGCCAAGTTCACATGTTTACACTCAGAGGAATAAATACACTTGGGTCCGAAGACTAAAGCGGCCTCGATCCATGTTCATCTGATTAGATTAATTCACGACAATCCAAAGTGCATATTCAGAAGTAAAGAAAACAATCTTTCAGACTTCAAAAATTTCGTGAACTCTTAGAGAGAACAGAGGCAGAGAGAATTTCTTAAATTTTTAAATCTCTCAAAGTCAAGAGATTTGGTGAAGATGTCAGCGATTTGTTTTTCTGTTGAAATATGCTGTAGACTGACTATATCACGATCAACCAAATCTCTAATGAAATGATGTCGAATGTCGATGTGTTTAGTGCGAGAATGCTGAACAGGATTTTCGCTGATTTTGATAGCACTTTGGTTATCACAGTATAGCACCAAGGGAGCACTCTCGATAAGGTAATCATTCAACATCTGCTTTAGCCAAAGCAATTGAGTGCAGCAACTCCCAGCTGCAACATACTCAGACTCAGCTGTCGATAGAGCGATGCAATTTTGCTTCCGACTATGCCATGACACAATGTTATTTCCAAGGAAGCAGCAGCATCCAGAAGTGCTCTTTCGTTCATCATTGTCACTCGCCCAATCCGCGTCGGAGAACCCGACAAGATTTGCTGTAGTGTCACAGGCATACCAAATACCAAGATCAGAAGTTCCAGAGATGTAGCGGAGTATCCGTTTCACAGCTCGTAGATGGTCCTCCTTAGGATCAGCTTGGTACCTGGCACACATACAAACACTAAACATTATATCAGGGCGAGTAGCAGTTAAATAAAGTAAACTCCCAATCATAGATCGATAGAGTGTTTGATCAACACTTCGACTCTTAGTTGACATAGATAACCGATCAGTTGTAGCCATGGGAGTTTTTGCGGGCTTAGCATGGTGCATCTCAAACTTCTCAACCATATTTTTCGCATATTTGCTTTGTGAGACAAAGATCCCATTCGGACGTTGAGATATCTGAAGACCCAAAAATTGGTGTAGTTCTCCTTCAAGACTCATCTGAAATGTTGAAGACATAGAATCTGTGAAAGCTTTCACGAGCTTGGGGCACGTAGCACCAAATACAATGTCGTCAACGTAAATCTGAGCAACCATCATATGTTTGCCATCACGCTTCAAGAATAGAGTCTTGTCGACAGAACCACGAACAAATCCAAACTTTAGAAGATAGTCTGTCAGACACCCATACCACGCCCTCGGTGCTTGCTTCAACCCGTATAAAGCTTTGTGAAGCTTGTAAACATGATTCGGCTTCTTCGGGTCCTCGAAGCCTTTCGGTTGAGCAACATACACTTCTTCTTCTAGTACTCCATTTAGGAATGCAGCTTTGACATCCATTTGTCTAAGTTTGATGCCGAGATGGCATGCAATAGCAATCAGAAGACGGATAGACTCAATGCGAGCAACTGGAGCAAAAGTTTCATCAAAATCTATCCCCTCTACTTGGGCATAGCCTTGTGCAACGAGACGAGCTTTGTTTCGGACAACTTGGTTATGCTCATCCGTTTTGTTCTTAAAGATCCATTTGGTCCCAACAACATTGATGTTCGAAGTACGGGGAACCAAAGACCAAACATTATTTCGTGTGAACTCGTTAAGTTCTTCTTGCATAGCCATTATCCAGAAGTCATCCTTCATAGCTTCCTTGTAATTTTTCGGTTCTGTTTCAGATAGGAAGCAAGAGACTCCGATTTCATGGCACACAGCAGAAGTGCAGATGTTATAGAGTTCGTCGGGAGAAGGAATTTGTTTCTTTGAGCGGGTAGTTCGCTCGTTCATGTTTCCAATCATCTGAGTTGGAGGATGTCTCTTCTGCACAATACGAGATCCCTCTCTAGGTGCATCAGCTGGGTTATCCACTTCTTCACTT
The DNA here is from genome assembly GCA_954870475.1 of Euphrasia confusa. Classification (NCBI taxonomy): domain Eukaryota; kingdom Viridiplantae; phylum Streptophyta; class Magnoliopsida; order Lamiales; family Orobanchaceae; genus Euphrasia; species Euphrasia confusa. The sequence goes on from OX940969.1 coordinate 13,980,763, forward strand.
TCTTCCTCATCAGATGATAAAGTGTCATTGTGTCGATGACTAGTTTCTCCAACTTCAAGTGGAGTGTTTGGAGAAGTTACTTCAGGAGCCACACAAGTAGGTGTAGATGGGAAGGTTTGATATTCAAGAATTCCTTCCTTAACCCAGTCAGCATCCACATCTTTCCCTAGAAAGTCTTGTTCATCAAAGTTTATATTCACTGTTTCGATGACTTTCTTAGTGCGGAGATTGTACGCACGGTATGCATGGCTGTTCTGACTATAGCCGACAAAGATACCACGGTCTGCCTTGGCATCAAATTTCTTAAGTGGATCACGATCCTTCAAGATGTAGCATGTACAGCCAAAAACACGAAAGTGCGAGACAGGTGGCTTCTTGCCATTCACAAGTTCGTAGGCGGTTGCCGATGTGCCAGATCGAATACTTATACGATTCAGAATGTATCCAGCAGTTGAGACGGCTTCCGCCCAAAAGGTACGAGCAAGATTTTTCGAGATTAGCATGACACGAGCCATTTCTTGCAGCGTACGGTTCTTACGTTCGGCTATCCCATTTTGTTGGGGCGTCTTAGGAGCCGAGTATTCATGATGAATTCCCTTCATCAAACAATATTCATTGAAGCTAGAGTTCTCAAATTCAGTCCCGTGATCACTTCTGATCCTCTTCACTCTCGCTTTATGATTTGTTCTTATCCATTTCACAATGCCTCTGAAAGCATCGAAAGTCTCATCCTTTGTTGCAAGAAATCTCGTCCAAGTATAACGAGAGAAATCATCAACTACCACCAGTACATACTCCTTCTTAGCAATACTCTTCACTTCCATTGGACCCATGAGATCCATGTGGAGAAGTTCAAAGGGAGCAGATGTGCTCATCAGTGTTGGTAGTGCAGGATGAGGAGTTCTTGTCAGCTTACCCTTCTGACAGTCACCACACACTCTTTTCTCAATTTTGGGGAGTTGAGAGAATCCTCGAACAATCTCCCCCTTAACCAATTTACTCAGATTTCGAGTGCTGGTGTGTCCAAGGCGTTGATGCCACAAATCGACCTCATCAGGAACAGTCACAGAGAAGCAACTATACTCAGTTGTATAGCAATTGTTCTTAGCACGCGGACCTTCCATGATGCACTTCCCTTCAGCATCAAATACCTTGCACGAGTCTCTATCAAAACTAACATTCAGCCCTTCGTCACACAGTTGGCTGATGCTGATGAGATTTGCCACGAGTCCCTTCACATGAACAACATTTCGGATGGGTGGCAATCCCTTGATATGCAGCGTTCCCTTACCCATGACAACGCCTTTAGCTCCCCCTCCAAACACCACGGGAGAACCAGTCATAGGCTCATATTCTTTTAAGAACTTCTTGGTTCCGGTCATATGGCGGGAACAACCACTGTCGAAATACCAAATGCCTTTGTTTCCAGAATCGGAGGCATTGAGTGCAACATTGCAAAAAATAAGTTCTCTTGGTCTCCACATAGTCGAAGTGGTAGAGTTAGACTTAGCTTCACTCTTTTAGGACTTAGTAACCCACTTTTTCTTCACATTAAAATTATGAGACTTAGTCTCTGTCACTAGCTTCACAGTTTTCTCATCTTTTGTGACAGGAGTAATGTGTTTCTTTACATTCTTAACAACTCCAATTTTCTTCCTCTCAGTCATCAGATCCCGATTTATGTCATCTCTCAGCTTAAAGCAGAAAGGTCTAATGTGTCCGGGTTCATGGCAGTAATGACACACATATTTCCTCTTATGACGAACCTCAGCATTCAATGAGGTCTTAACCATGACAGGTTTAGATCCAGAGCGTTTATCATTCGGTTTCACGTCCTGAGGTTTACTCAATTTCTTCAGCAAAGTCTTCTCGTATGGCAAGATACCACGAGGATGTTTCACAATAGATTTAGGAAATTGATATGTCTCCGCCTTCAAGCTAGTAGTCGAGATCGACTTTTGAGTTTCAGTTTTCGGCGATGTTACAACCTTCTTTCCATCAGCAATTTCCTTACGTTTCATTCTTTCAGAATCATCTATGGTCTTACTCTCAGAAGAGTCAGTAGAAGCTTTGACGAAGGTCACTTCTTTCTTTTCAGGTGCAGTATAGATAGATTCAAAAACTTTCTGAAATCCAAGTCCAACACGACCTGGGTTCATGTAAGATGCGGCATTGTCAAACACTGAAGAGTTAGTATTCATTTTTCTCAACAGTTCATCAGTCATCTGAAGCTTCTCCTTTAGAACATAACGTTCCTTGTCACACATAGCTAGATCAGTTTGGGCTTTCATCAAGGACGACTTCAGCTCATCATTCTCAGCGTCGGTGTTTTTGAAGAGAGTTTGGAGTTTCGTCACTTCTGATGTTTCCTTCTTCAGTGATGCCTTTAGTTTCGAGTTCTCAGAACTCAACTTCTCAAATGATTCTCTCAGTTCGACAACTTCTTTGTAATATTTATGTTTCTCTTCGAAGAGAGCATCAAATTTAATTTTCAGAATTGTCAGAGAGTTATTCAGCCTTACCTTCTCATCCTCCGTCTTTTCAACTGAGTTTTTTAACTCAACGGACTCATAATACATCTTGTGTTTCTCATCCGAGAGTTCAGCAATAGATTCTGTCAGAAACTTCTGCGACACTGCAAGTGTAACGTTCTCAGTGATAGCTAAGTCATTAAAACTTTGAAGTTCAGAGAGATCAATTTTCAGAGTGAGTAGCTCATCACTCACAGCTTCAGTTTGACTTACTTCAGGAGTCATCTTCATCTCTTCAGTTTCAGACTCAGATTCATCATCTGAGAAAATATCATCATCACAATAGTTTCGATTGACAGAAGCCGTACGAAAAATGTTGTCAGCTGTTGCAGTGTCTTTTAGAAAAGAATCAAAAACAAAGTTTTCGACCTCCACATTTTCGAGGTCAAATGTTTCACCAAAATTGACAACTAGAGCGTTGTCTTTCTCGTCGTCGGAGTTATCATCATCAGATGCATCGTTCTCAGAGATCACATCTTCATCATCAATCACCACATAGCTTACTGGTAGCTTCTTCTTTCGATGCAGGTTAGGACATTCATTCTTGACGTGTCCATATCCTTTGCACTCATAGCACTGCATTTTCGAAACATCTTTGCTATTAGAGGTGTAAGGTGATAGCTTTGTGCCTTTAAACTTCTTGTCAGATGAAGACCCCTGATTTCGATTTTCTGGAGAGTTTGTATATGAGTTAGAACTTTTCTGAAATTTACGGAAATTTCGTGCACGGTTCTTTCTCTTAAAATCTTGTTTAACAAGATAGGTGACTATGTCAGTCAACACAGCAAGCTTGTCTGGGTTGTTCGAATTCATCAACCGTTCAATATCTTCAGCTTCCTCATCATCAGACTCATTCATATCAGCTGAGAAACTACTTTCAGACTTCTCATTTTTCAAACGAGAGTGTTGAGACTTCGTACTTCTTGAACTCTTCCCCTTCTCAGAAATCTTAAGAGCAGTCATTGGCTCGTAAACAAGAGACATATCTGGGTTGCTTCGTACTTTGAGAGTCAAGTCATAATTTCTCAAATCAGCCATCAGGTCAGCATAGTCCCAGTTTTGATTACCATCGTTACGTGCTTCAATGGTCAGTACCTTGCTCTCGAACCTAGAGCTTACACTTGATAGAACCTTCTCGTAGACCATGATAGCAGGAAAGACTTCTCCCAGTTCAAATGCCTCATTAACATATCTCATAACCTTGTCCAGATAGTCATTTATGTCTTCATCTTCTCTCATACGGAGTTGATGAAATTGAGCAGTTATAGTTCTAATCTTTGAGCGCTTAACAGCGTGACTACCCTCACATGTTCTCTGCAGTGTCTCCCACGCATCTCTGGCTGATGTGCAATTTTTGACCAGCTGATACATACTGAGGTCCAGCCATTCACAAATAAGTAGAAGAGCTTTGCTATTCGCAGTAGACAAGTCATGCTCTTCTCTAGTCCAACTACGTTCAGGCTTTGGGGTTCTAAGACCATCAGCATCTTCAGTGTAAGGACGCTCCCATCCTTCCAACACAGCCAACCATGCTCTTGAGTCAAATCCCTTGATTCTAGCAGATACTTTCGCTTTCCAGTTAGAGTAGTTCAGATGAGTAAGCATAATCGGTTTCTGAACAAACATAGACGACTCCATTGTAGCGGAAATATGGAGTCAAGTAACGGATCACGTCTTATACGTATGACGTCCTGCTCTGATACCAATTGAAATTACGTCTTCGACGTAGGATACCAACTTTTCGTGAAGTCGGTCTTAAACAGTCACTTCAGCAACTTCGTTCGCACACACTCAGCTCTGCTTGCTATGTATGTTGTTCGGTGTATGTGGTGTGTTCGAACTCAACAAGAGTAAAGTAAAGTGCTGAAGACAAGGTTGTATAATAGTTTCATTTCATTGAAAAACAAAACTAACTATTACACTTGTGGAGAAAGGTAGACGGAATGATCAAGAGTCGTATCCCAAGTGACGCAGCACTCCAACGAACTAATGATCTAGTACTATATCACCTAGAGCTAAATCGCATAACTCTACTATTGGTGCACAGCACAAAACAACTACCAAAACTCTTAAAGCTATAAGCCGTAAACAACAAACGTTGATACTCAGATATCGGATTTCGTTCTCTCAAAATCGTCAAAGGATGTCATCCAACTTCATGGGTATATATAGGTGAGCCAAACATGTGAGACGTTGACGTGGCACGATCTGATTCGTCGCATGCTTGGATGATGCAACAATTCCATGGATGACATCACTTTTGGAATCTTCGATTCTTGAATCTTGGAATCTTGAATCTTCGATTCTTGAATCTTCGAATCTTGAATCTTCGATTTCTTTAACTTCAGACTTCAACACATCTTGACTCCGTCGATCTCAATACTTCATCTTCAACTTCATCGTGGTGAACACTCATCGTTGAACATTTCATATTTCATCGCCTTCATTGTCGTCAATAGAGTTGAAATAGTAAAAAGCAATCCAACACTTCGTTGTCGTGAAGGTGGAATGAATAAAACCATGTACCAGTAGGCATGTAAGGTGAAGCCAACAAATGCGACTTCATTCACAATACTTGAAGAGCAAGAATTGCGACTCAAGTCGCAAGAGTCAAAAGGAGCACAGGAATTGCGACTCAAGTCGCAAGTGTTGAGAGAATGTGATTTGCGACTCCAGTCGCACCTTTCGGAGAAAACATGATTTGCGACTCCATTCGCAATTCTGAGGGGCATGAGATTTGCGACTCTGTTCGCATTAGTTGAGGGTAGAGGAGAATTGCGACTCCAGTCGCACATCATGAAAAAGACAAGATTTGCGACTCCAGTCGCACATCATGAAGATGGTGAGATTTGCGACTCTGTTCGCATATCATGAAAGAAGCGAGATTTGCGACTCTGTTCGCATATCATGAAAGAATGAGGAATTGCGACTCCAGTCGCATATCATGCACAAATTGCGACTCCAGTCGCATATGATGAAGGATTTGCGACTCCAGTCGCATATGATGAAGGATTTGCGACTCCAGTCGCATATGAAGAAGGATTTGCGACTCCAGTCGCATATGATGTTGATGATGAATTTTGCGACTTCATTCGCAATATATGAACTTCACTTGTCCATTAACTCACTCACCTGAAATCCAATCAAGCAACGAAAATCATATGTTGTTGACAAAACAAACATTTACAGTTGTATTCAAGTTTAGGGTTTTATGTTTTAGTTTTTACGGGTTTGGTTTTAGGTATTAGGGTTTAGAATTTTAGGGTTTAATGTTTAGTTTTAGGGTTTAGGGTTTTATTGTACTAATGATTAGGGTTTTAGTTTTTAGGGTTTAGGGTTTTGTTTTTATGTTTTAGTGTTTAGAGTATTATGGTTTAGGGTCTAGTGTATTAAAATTTAGAGTTTTAGATTTAGTTTTTAGGTTTTAGGATTTAGGGTTTTTGTTTTCAATTTTAGGGTTTTGAGTTTTTGGGTTATGTGCTTAGTTTTAGGGTTTAATTTTAGGTTTTAGGGTTTTGTTGTATTCAAATTTATGGTTTTAGGTTTTAGTTTTTAGGGTTTTGGTTTTAGGTTTTAAGGTTTTAAATTTTAGGGTTTAATGTTTAGTTTTAGGGTTTAGGTTTTAGTGTATTAAAGATTAGGGTTTTAGTATTTAGTGTTTAGGATTTTGTTTTTATGTTTTAGTGTTTACAGTATTAGGGTTTAGGGTCTAGTGTATTAAAATTTAGGGTTTTAGATTTAGTTTTTAGGTTTTAGGATTTAGGGTTTTTGTTTTCAATTTTAGGGTTTTGAGTTTTTGGGTTATGTGCTTAGTTTTAGAGTTTAATTTTAGGTTTTAGGGTTTTGTTGTATTCAAATTTAGGGATTTAGGTTTTAGTTTTTAGGGTTTTGGTTTTAGGTTTTAGGGTTTTAAATTTTAGGGTTTAATGTTTAGTTTTAGGGTTTAGGTTTTAGTGTATTAAAGATTAGGGTTTTAGTTTTTAAGGTTTAGGATTTTGTTTTTATGTTTTAGTGTTTAGAGTATTAGGATTTAGGGATTAGTGTATTAAAATTTAGGGTTTTAGATTTAGTTTTTAGGGTTTAGGGTTTAGGGTTTTTGTTTTCAATTTTAGGGTTTTTAGTTTTAAGGTTATGTGCTTAGTTTTTGGGGTTAATTTTAGGTTTTAGGGTTTTGTTTTATTCAAATTTAGGGTTTTAGGTTATAGTTTTTAGGGTTTTGGTTTTCAGTTTTAGGGTTTTAAATTTTAGGGTTTAATGTTTAGTTTTAGCGTTTAGGGTTTTAGTGTATTAAAGATTAGAGTTTTAGTTTTTAGGGTTTAGGGTTTTGTTTTTATGTTTTAGTGTTTTGAGTATTAGGATTTAGGGTTTAGTGTATTAAAATTTAGGGTTTTAGATTTTGTTTTTAGGGTTTAGGGTTTAGTGTTTTTGTCTTCAATTTTAGGGTTTTGAGTGTTAGGGTTATTTGCTTAGTTTTAGGGTTTAATTTTAAGGTTTAGGGTTTAGGGTTTTATTGTATTCAAGTGTAGGGTTTTAATTTTTAGTTTTTAGGGTTTTGGTTTTAGGTTTTAGGGTTTCGAATTTTAGGGTTTAATGTTTAGTTTTAAGGTCTAGGGTTTTAATGTATTAAAGATTAGGGTTTTAGTCTTTAGGGTTTATGGTATTGTTTTTAGATTTTAGTGTTTGGAGTATTAGGACTTAGGGTTTAGTGTCTTAAAATTCAGAGTTTAAGATTTAGTTTTTAGGATTTAGGGTTTAGGGTTTTTGTTTTAGGTTTTAGGGTTTAGAGTTTTTGGGTTTAATGCTTAGTTTTAGTATTTATTTTTAGGTTTTAGAGTTTTGTTGTATTCAAGTTTAGGGTTTTAGGTTTTAGTTTTTACGGGTTTGGTTTTAGGTTTTAGGGTTTAGAATTTTTAGGGTTTAATGTTTAGTTATAGGGTTTAGGGTTTTATTGTACTAATGATTAGGGTTTTAGTTTTTAGGGTTTAGGGTTTTGTTTTTATGTTTTAGTGTTAGGATTTAGGGTTTAGTGTATTAAAATTTAGGGTTTTAGATTTAGTTTTTAGGGTTTAGGGTTTAGAGTTTTTGCTTTCAATTTTAGGGTTTTGAATTTTTGGATTATGTGCTTAGTTTTAGTGTTTAATTTTAGGTTTTAGGGCTTTGTTGTATTCAAATTTAGGGTTTTAGGTTTTAGTTTTTAGCGTTTTGGTTTTAGGTTTTAGGGTTTTAAATTTTAGGGTTTAATGTTTAGTTTTAGGGTTTAGGGTTTTAGTGTATTAAAGATTAGGGTTTTAGTTTTTTGGGTTTAGGGTTTTCTTTTTATGCTTTAGTGTTTAGTGTATTAAAATTTAGGGTTTTAGATTTAGTTTTTAGGATTTAGGGTTTAGTGTTTTTGTTTTCAATTTTAGGGTTTTGAGTTTTTTTGTTATTTGCTTAGTTTTAGGGTTTAATTTTAAGGTTTAGGGTTTAGAGTTTTAGTGTATTCAAGTATAGGGTTTTAGGTTTTAGTTTTTAGGGTTTTGGTTTTAGGGTTTAGGGTTTCGAATTTTAGGGTTTAATGTTTAGTTTTAAAGTCTAGGGTTTTAGTGTATTAAAGATTAGGGTTTTAGTCTTTGGGGTTTATCGTATTGTTTTTAGGTTTTAGTGTTTAGAGTATTAGGACTTAGGGTTTAGTGTCGTAAAATTTAGGGTTTAAGATTTAGTTTTTAGGATTTAGGGTTTAGGGTTTGGGTTTTAGGTTTTAGGGTTTAGAGTTTTTGGGCTTAATGCTTAGTTTTAGGATTTAATTTTAGGTTTTAGGTTTTTGTTGTGTTCAAGTTTAGGTTTTTAGGTTTTATTTTTTAGGGTTTTGGTTTTAGGTTTTAGGTTTTAGAATTTTTGGGTTTAATTTTTAGTTTTAGGGTTTAGGGTTTTAGTGTATTAATGATTAGGGTTTTAGTTTTTAGGTTTTAGGGTTTTGTTTTTATGTTTTAGTGTTTAGGGTATTAGGATTTAGGGTTTAGTGTATTAAAAATTAGGGTTTTAGATTTAGTTTTTTGGTTTTAGGATTTAGGGTTTTTGTTTTCAATTTTAGGGTTTTGAGTTTTTGGGTTATGTGCTTAGTTTTAGGGTTTATTTTAGGTTTTAGGGTTTTTTTGTATTCAAATTTATGGTTTTAGGTATTAGTTTTTAGGGTTTTGGTTTTAGGTTTTAAGGTTTTAAATTTTAGGGTTTAATGTTTAGTTTTAGGGTTTAGGGTTTTAGTGTATTAAAGATTAGGTTTTTAGTTTTTAGGGTTTAGGATTTTGTTTTTATGTTTTAGTATTTAGAGTATTAGGATTTAGGGTTTAGTGTATTAAAATTTAGGGTTTTAAATTTAGTTTTTAGGTTTTAGGATTTAGGGTTTTTGTTTTCAATTTTAGGGTTGAGTTTTTGGGTTATGTGCTTAGTTTTAGAGTTTAATTTTAGGTTTTAGGGTTTTGTTGTATTCAAATTTAGGGATTTAGGTTTTAGTTTTTAGGGTTTTGGTTTTAGGTTTTAGGGTTTTAAATTTTAGGGTTTAATGTTTAGTTTTAGGGTTTAGGTTTTAGCGTATTAAAGATTAGGGTTTTAGTTTTTAAGGTTTAGGATTTTGTTTTTATGTTTTAGTGTTTAGAGTATTAGGATTTAGGGTTTAGTGTATTAAAATTTAGGGTTTTAGATTTTGTTTTTAGGGTTTAGGGTTTAGGGTTTTTGTTTTCAATTTTAGGGTTTTTAGTTTTAAGGTTATGTGCTTAGTTTTTGGGGTTAATTTTAGGTTTTAGGGTTTTGTTTTATTCAAATTTAGGGTTTTAGGTTATAGTTTTTAGGGTTTTGGTTTTTAGTTTTAGGGTTTTAAATTTTAGGGTTTAATGTTTAGTTTTAGCGTTTAGGGTTTTAGTGTATTAAAGATTAGGGTTTTAGTTTTTAGGGTTTAGGGTTTTGTTTTTATGTTTTAGTGTTTTGAGTATTAGGATTTAGGGTTTAGTGTATTAAAATTTAGGGTTTTAGATTTTGTTTTTAGGGTTTAGGGTTTAGTGTTTTTGTTTTCAATTTTAGGGTTTTGAGTGTTAGGGTTATTTGCTTAGTTTTAGGGTTTAATTTTAAGGTTTAGGGTTTAGGGTTTTAGTGTATTCAAGTATAGGGTTTTAATTTTTAGTTTTTAGGGTTTTGGTTTTAGGTTTTAGGGTTTCAAATTTAAGGGTTTAATGTTTAGTTTTAAGGTCTAGGGTTTTAATGTATTAAAGATTAGGGTTTTTGTTGGAGTTGTGTACTTAATGTCTAGATTTAAGTACCGGTAAACTCCGGTCATGGCATTTAACCTATTTAATTAATAAACAATTATTTGCATTTAATTAATTATGCAAAATATAGTCCTGGATTTTATACGTTGTAGTTAGTATGGTGGGGCATGGGCACACAGAAGATCATACTATCGGTTACTCGTATTCAATCGAACAGTTGCTCACGACCTAGATGGACACGGACCAATCCATCGGTATAGTCGTTGTGTGAGAGAGAAAATAATTTATCTTAATTATTTTATCACACTTGTACACTTGGTGTATTGGGCGGATCGCTTGAGATTTATTGATTAGGATTGCCTTGGATAATCAATTTAAGTCTCAGAGTATTTTATTCTTAATCCCCGATATTATTGCGGGTGTGTATATTTAATATAAGTGACTTTGATTTACCAAAGAAATTAACCGATTTAATTATTGGGTTAGTTACCGGTTAAGTTGGGTCACTATATTTTATATACGACATGCCGTGAATACTTGACGGGAAAGTGTATCCCGTAAGGGTTGATAATATCCCCGAGATGAGTTCATAAGGAATTATTATGTAAACCCTGCAGGTGGATTTAATCCGCATAATAATTAAAGTTGAACGGTACTAGTCTCGGATATAAGAAATGAATAATATTTATTGAGCAATAAATAAATTTATTCATGGATATTTAAATCTTAAATACACGGAATAAATAATACTAAGATGGAGAAATATTATTTGATATAATATGGAATAATATTGGGAGTGCAATTTTATTTATATAGTGGAAAATAAATAAAATTAATATTGATAAGAATTAATAGATTTGGGTTGGACCCAATTTAATTTTCAATATTGAAGCCCAATATTTATTCTCCTTATGATCCCCTACGTAGCCTATATAAGCACTACATGGTCTTCACTTTAAAGAGAGAATTAATTGACCTACGCCAATCATAAAATCTTGAGAGTGGAGAGGATCCATAGTGTTCGATAGATCGTCGCCCACACGACGTTCGGACAAGGTGCAAGGAATACGCGGGAAGGTCACAAGGTCATCAACCGAATTCGTTTCTCCGTACAACGAATCGAAGGTAAAATCATAATCCCTCTTTTATGATTTTGTGTGAATTAATTGTAGTATGTACATGAACACACGATCCGGATAAACGTACGAACTTCGGGGACGGGGATTCGAGATCCCCGGCGAAGATCGAGAGAACCCTCGGCTTGGAGCCGAGGGGGCGATCGAACCCTAGGGTTCGATCGCGGCGCGCTGACGAGGGAGCCCCGGCTGGACCGCCGGGGCAGGCGATCGACCTTGGGTCGATCGCGGGGAGACCGCCGTGGGCTGGTGCCACGGCAGCTGGTCCCCCCAGCCACCTCGACCGGCGGCGTGCGCACGGGAAGAACCCCGGCTTCAGCCGGGGTGAGCGATCGCGGGTGCGCGATCGCGAGGGAAGCCGCGGCTGGGCCGCGGCGGGTCAGCTGGGAGCTGACCGCCCTCCTCCGGCGGTGGTGGTGAGTCGCCGGACTCACCACCGGGGGCTGCTGGGCAGCCCCAGCGATCGCGAGCCCCCTCGCGGCGGGGGCTCGGCTAGGGTTTCTAGCCGCGGGGTTTTTCCCACGGCGATGATTCTGTTGTCGGGCCCGGTTCCGTCGTACGGTGGTTCGCGTTCATGGATTCGGCTCGCGGGAGAAAATCGGCTGGGGGCGGGCTGCGTGTCTTCGGGCGCGTAGTCTCCAAAGGTCGGACTCCTGCGGATGAGTCGGGGATCCGATAATTCCGGCGATGAAGGATTTCGGTCGGGCTATCAGTTCCGCATAAATTTTAATAGCCCGGGACATCGATTTCCAACAATTGGTATCAGAGCGTTTGGTTTCGTGTTCATGTATATGCTCGATTATTGTTCTACCTTGCAGGATTTCCGGCTATCATGGTTGGATTTAATTAATTTTTTTTAATTAATTAATTATCATGATTATTAAACTCTCGGACATGTCGAGATTCGTTTTGTGTGGTTGAATGTTTGTAATAGTAAAAATTCGGGGGTTGACCGAATTTAGGATTTATTATTACGCGCTTTATTTTCCGGAAAATGTATAGAGTCGATTTCATGTATAGAATCGATACCGGATAGTGTAATTTAATTCTTGTAATTTTATTACGTTGGTTCGATGTTGAGACGATCGCCGGAAGACAAAGAAATGACGAAGACAAATAGGACTAGGGATCGATGGATCGATTCTATGAGGATGATGATCGATCGAAGCCTTGCCGGCGTGGCAAGGCGGCGGCGCCCCTCCCTGGTGGCCGACGGTCGATCATGGTGGGGATGGCGTGGGATCTCCCAATCCCATGCTATTCCTACCAAGAAATTACTTTCCAATTAATTCGGATTTTTCCTATTTGAGTGTTCTCCTTTTGGAAACTCTCATGGATTAGGAAAAGAATTAATTTAAATTAATTTTATTTTCTATTGATTTATTTCCTTCATGGAAATATTCATAGATTAGAAATTTAATTAATTTAGTACTAAATTTATTTTTCCTATTTGATTATTCCTACTCATGGGAATATTCATGGATTAGGAATAAAAATAAATTTGAAAAGTAGTGAGTCCTAATTTATTTTATTTCCTTGTTCTATTATAGATGTCTTCTAGAATATTCCAAATTTTATTTGGATAGATTATTCTAAAGATTTAATAAGAACTAGATAGGAAATTAAATAAATAAAATATTAATAATATTTAATTTTATTTTTGATATATTCAATTGACTTAATTTTCGAATTAAGTAACTTTTGGATTAATTGAAAATAAATAGATTTAAATATTGGAAATTAATATTCTCGTCACATGGAGCATTCAAGAAACGAAGACTGAAGACTAGAGGATGCATATGAAGATAAAGCCATGATAGTCGGGAAAATAATTTCTCTAGCATTATTTTGACTATGTGATCTATGTGCTTTATTGCTTTCATGCATGCTATATGTGTTTATTTTATGCACTAGATAGCGTATCCCTTTATTATAAAAAGCTAAGTGGGAGAGGGGATGGAAACATTCCCATGGTCTCCATTACTGTTCTCTTGGTGACTCTTATGGACTTTCGAAGTTCGTATAGACGAGTCATTGGAGGAGAATTCTTGTAATTCCTTTTACAAGAAACATTGATCAAGTTTATCAAACAATGCCTAATTTGTCCTTCTGAAACTGACTTCAAGTCGACTCATTCTCACCCCGGGGAGTGGAATGGAGCCAGAGCCACTTGGTCATGTGGATGACACAAATTAGAGACTTTCGTGCCATTCTTTTATAGGTGGGTCGTTTGTCTGCTCGGCTCCCTCATTTATGAGAGATAGGGTCGCTCGCATGGTGAATCACTGGTTAGAAACTTCGAGTTTCACTTATGATTCTCCGAGTCTTGATTTACGAAATCGAATGGATCTTGTAATTGGGAGTCAATTATAAAAGTCTCTTAGTGTAGTAAACGTCCACACCACGTGGCTTGCTGTGCTAACGGATTTTGGATTAATTGATGTAGACAGTTATAAGTGATTGTGAAGAGTTGTGAAGTTGTCGTAAACGTCCACACCACGTGGCTTGCGGTGATGTAGCAATTCCAAGCAATTTACTTTAGTGCTGAGTAATGGTTTACACTTAGATACGCGTTATAGTATTCTTCCCCACGAAGTTACGCTATAATTGATGTATGGCCAAAGAAAATCTAATTACTAAATCATTTGGGTGGGTAAACGTCCACACCACGTGGCTTGCCTTACCTGATGGGATTTTAGATGTGATTAGTAATTTAATGATGTTATTCCAGGGAGATAACGTCGGATATTAAATTAATTGTTTGTTTAAATGTGCTTATAGGTTTAGAGAATGTCTATGAATCCACTTGAGATGATTATTGAGGAATTTGACGCACTGGTTCCACACTGTGTTGAATGGAAAGAAGAGTTAGACATTGCTCAGACTGCAAAGGAGTACAAAGATGTACTCAGTGAAACTTGTCCTCCTGGACTCACCATTAACTCAACTGAGGATGAGATTTTTGACTTTGAAAAATGGGAGAGTGCTCGTTCACTAGCCATTAATCATGATGTCATGCTCAAACTCAAGTTGCTGTTTGGACATGATGGGGAGGCTAGAAAAGAGGCGATGAGGATACTCGTAAAGATCTGTTACTTCGATGAAACACTTGACCATGTTTTTGAGATGATGGATCTTTTGGAAGAGTTGAAACAATCGCAAGCTCTTATAGCCAAAGCCAAAGGTTTCGGACCTAAAGGCAAAGGAAAGGAGAAGAAGACAAGTGGGTCCGGTGGTCCTAAGGGACTTGGACCAAAGGGTGGGATAATGAAGCCTTCTGGCAAGTATCCCCAAGGGAAGCAGTCTGAGTACTGGGGGTCTACATCTTGTCCTCTCAAAGGTACGAATTTTTTCTTTAGTCGTAAAACATAGTCAGCGGTATTATCTACCAGAATTCTGGTGTGTAGATATGGAACCACTGACGGTATGTGCATTCTAAATGCAGGGGTTCCAGAAAACCCGGCGACTTAGATAAGAAGAGTTCGAGTCCTCATGGGCAGAGCTGTTGAGGAAGCAGCGGTTGCAGTGGAAGACGTTTATCTTTATGATAGTTATAGGATTTCATTTCAAGTTTATTGCTTTGTACCTTCTATTTTAGAAAGAACTTTTGTTCTGGATTTCTATTATTAATGGATATTTTATTTCTTTAATCATTTGATGGTATAGACAAGAAATAATGGCAATATCTATTATGGTACATTAGATAGCAATATATGAATAATGAATCCTTAGTCTACCACGATGCAACAAACCGTTATATAAACTTGTTTTACTTGTTAGATGTATTTCTTTGTCGATCATTATACTTGTGAATTCTTAAACTTGGTAGTATCTATTCAAAAGGGATTCAAAAGGTCGAAATTGATTTGATCAATTATAGTTGGAGGAATGGACTTCCCGACCTAAGAATCAATCTTGAAAGATGATACAACTGAGTTAGCCTTTCTGGATAAAGGATGGAGTTCAGACAAGTATTAAGAATGATCAAAGATGATATATGCAGACATATGTGTAATTAGAGAGGTACGAGTCGTTCTTTAAAAGAATACTCAAAGATGGAGTAGAATACTTGATGTGCTATAAAAGCGGAGTGTTTTTCAACACAAAGCCATTATGGGGAACCTTCAAAGTATATCCATCGGAAGCCTGCGACTTGATCGCGGAGGCTGTAACCTATCTGAATAACACATAGCATAAATCAAAGATTGAGATTGAGTCTCAAACGACTGCACCATACACTGATGTGTAGACATGGTGTGTCAGGAATAAGAAATGGAATTCTAATAGTAGAAGGACAAGTTTGATCGGAACTACCTATGTTCTATGGATTTTTCTGGATACAACGACATATTGCATATGGTTGTAGAAAATCCTGGAAGAACAAGTAATTGTATGTTCAATAGTACTACGAACCAGAAGGGTGCCTTCGCCCGGTTCTTAGAGGGAGACTATTAGATGAACTACAATGCCCTAACTGACAAGGTACCTTATAAAAGGGAAAGAGAAGACTGAGAACCAGCCTAACCGAGTAATAAGTACACCACTAACTGCACCTAATGTTATTACTGTTATACACCGGAACGCCATTGCAGTGGGAGGTTGTTAAGCGACCAGAGATGTTCATAAGACTGGAGGAGTTTTAGACTCTGGATCTAGTAGACATGAAATCGATCCCTAGTTCTGCATAGGAGGCAGTACTAATCTAAATGTGCCTATTTGGATAGCAATAATTTATTATTGTTAAAGGGGCAAGATCATTTAGAGGTACAAGCTTAGTAAATCCATTAATGGATTGTCACAAAGCTGAAACTTGTGGAACTTGCAAATTGATGAGATAGTCCATTTTATGGATTCATCAAGAAGCATAGACAAGATTGGTGTATTGGAGACGTAATGGAAACAAAGTGGTGTTTCTCGGAATTTTTGTAGATAACACTTCATCATTGGCAGCAATGTAAAAGCGTTGTCAGACATAAAATAGAGGTTGTCTAAATAAATAAAAGTATGAGATTAAGAGTAAGTTGGATCATGTTCTTAGAAATCTTTCGATCTCTAGATAAGAACATTTGTACTTCTCTTAAGATATCTTATACGATTATGGTCTGTTTTAAACATGCACAATTCTGAGAAAGGTTATTGACTTTCGGGAACAGAATATGTCTATCTAAAGGTATGTGTTTCGAACGCATAAAGGAGATAGATATAAACAAAGCAGATTCTTACACTTCGAGTGTAAAGAGCTTTGTAAATACGGTGTTATAAAACAAGAACCTGATATCAACTATGCGGTTTGCGTAGTGGGAGGATATCAAAGTAATCTGGATAAGAGATATTCGAATGCTGTAAAAGTACTTGGAAGTACAGGATTACTAGCAAAACGGAATCTTCTTAGATTACAGTTTCTCAGATCCAAAGATCAGAGAAGGACCAGTGTAAGTCGATATCAGGCTATGTGTTCACTTTTAGAAGAGGTGGAACCTAAGGATGAAAGAATGATAAGCGTGAAGCTTCTCGGACTCTATCATAAACCGAATAGCAGCCTCAGAGGCAGCGGAAGTTTTGGTTAGGTTCCGGAATGACCTCTGAACTTGGATATGATTCTTGGTTCACCAAAGGCTATATACATAGGGGTGCATGGAGAACTGGAAGAAGTCATAAGTTCAAAAGGTGATGATAACACATAGAGCAAGTACCACCTGATACGAATCATCGTCAGGGAGACGACGCAGTAGTCACCAAGATAACTTCAGATCGGCAACCTAGATTGCTCACTCACATAATACTTCTGGGAAGTATAACTTAAGCACGTGATGAGTATGGGAGTCGGGAGTTTGGAGGAAATGACTAGACCTTAGTACAAGTGGGAGATTGTTGGAGTTGTGTACTTAATGTCTAGATTTAAGTACCGGTAAACTCCCGGTCATGGCATTTAACCTATTTAATTAATAAACAATTATTTGCATTTAATTAATTATGCAAAATATAGTCCTGGATTTTATACGTTGTAGTTAGTATGGTGGGGCATGGGCACACAGAAGATCATACTATCGGTTACTCGTATTCAATCGAACAGTTGCTCACGACCTAGATGGACACGGACCAATCCATCGGTATAGTCGTTGTGTGAGAGAGAAAATAATTTATCTTAATTATTTTATCACACTTGTACACTTGGTGTATTGGGCGGATCGCTTGAGATTTATTGATTAGGATTGCCTTGGATAATCAATTTAAGTCTCAGAGTATTTTATTCTTAATCCCCGATATTATTGCGGGTGTGTATATTTAATATAAGTGACTTTGATTTACCAAAGGAATTAACCGATTTAATTATTGGGTTAATTACCGGTTAAGTTGGGTCAATATTGGGAGTGCAATTTTATTTATATAGTGGAAAATAAATAAAATTAATATTGATAAGAATTAATAGATTTGGGTTGGACCCAATTTAATTTTCAATATTGAAGCCCAATATTTATTCTCCTTATGATCCCCTACGTAGCCTATATAAGCACTACATGGTCTTCACTTTAAAGAGAGAATTAATTGACCTACGCCAATCATAAAATCTTGAGAGTGGAGAGGATCCATAGTGTTCGATAGATCGTCGCCCACACGACGTTCGGACAAGGTGCAAGGAATACGCGGGAAGGTCACAAGGTCATCAACCGAATTCGTTTCTCCGTACAACGAATCGAAGGTAAAATCATAATCCCTCTTTTATGATTTTGTGTGAATTAATTGTAGTATGTACATGAACACACGATCCGGATAAACGTACGAACTTCGGGGACGGGGATTCGAGATCCCCGGCGAAGATCGAGAGAACCCTCGGCTTGGAGCCGAGGGGGCGATCGAACCCTAGGGTTCGATCGCGGCGCGCTGACGAGGGAGCCCCGGCTGGACCGCCGGGGAAGGCGATCGACCTTGGGTCGATCGCGGGGAGACCGCCGTGGGCTGGTGCCACGGCAGCTGGTCCCCCCAGCCACCTCGACCGGCGGCGTGCGCACGGGAGGAACCCCGGCTTCAGCCGGGGTGAGCAATCGCGGGTGCGCGATCGCGAGGGAAGCCGCGGCTGGGCCGCGGCGGGTCAGCTGGGAGCTGACCGCCCTCCTCCGGCGGTGGTGGTGAGTCGCCGGACTCACCACCGGGGGCTGCTGGGCAGCCCCAGCGATCGCTTGGTGCGCGATCGCGAGCCCCCTCGCGGCGGGGGCTCGGCTAGGGTTTCTAGCCGCGGGGTTTTTCCCACGGCGATGATTCTCTTGTCGGGCCCGGTTCCGTCGTACGGTGGTTCGCGTTCATGGATTCGGCTCGCGGGAGAAAATCGGCTGGGGGCGGGCTGCGTGTCTTCGGGCGCGTAGTCTCCAAAGGTCGGACTCCTGCGGATGAGTCGGGGATCCGATAATTCCGGCGATGAAGGATTTCGGTCGGGCTATCGGTTCCGCATAAATTTTAATAGCCCGGGACATCGATTTCCAACAGTTTTAGTCTTTAGGGTTTATGGTATTGTTTTTAGATTTTAGTGTTTGGAGTATTAGGACTTAGGGTTTAGTGACTTAAAATTCAGGGTTTAAGATTTAGTTTTTAGGATTTAGGGTTTAGGGTTTAGTGTTTTTGTTTTAGGTTTTAGGGTTTAGAGTTTTTGGGTTTAATGCTTAGTTTTAGGGTTTAATTTTAGGTTTTAGAGTTTTGTTTTATTCAAGTTTAGGGTTTTATGTTTTAGTTTTTACGGGTTTGGTTTTAGGTATTAGGGTTTAGAATTTTAGGGTTTAATGTTTAATTTTAGGGTTTAGGGTTTTATTGTACTAATGATTAGGGTTTTAGTTTTTAGGGTTTAGGGTTTTGTTTTTATGTTTTAATGTTTAGAGTATTATGGTTTAGGGTCTAGTGTATTAAAATTTAGAGTTTTAGATTTAGTTTTTAGGTTTTAGGATTTAGGGTTTTTGTTTTCAATTTTAGGGTTTTGAGTTTTTGGGTTATGTGCTTAGTTTTAGGGTTTAATTTTAGGTTTTAGGGTTTTGTTGTATTCAAATTTATGGTTTTAGGTTTTAGTTTTTAGGGTTTTGGTTTTAGGTTTTAAGGTTTTAAATTTTAGGGTTTAATGTTTAGTTTTAGGGTTTAGGGTTTTAGTGTATTAAAGATTAAGGTTTTAGTTTTTAGTGTTTAAGATTTTGTTTTTATGTTTTAGTGTTTACAGTATTAGGGTTTAGGGTCTAGTGTATTAAAATTTAGGGTTTTAGATTTAGTTTTTAGGTTTTAGGATTTAGGGTTTTTGTTTTCAATTTTAGGGTTTTGAGTTTTTGGGTTATGTGCTTAGTTTTAGAGTTTAATTTTAGGTTTTAGGGTTTTGTTGTATTCAAATTTAGGGATTTAGGTTTTAGTTTTTAGGGTTTTGGTTTTAGGTTTTAGGGTTTTAAATTTTAGGGTTTAATGTTTAGTTTTAGGGTTTAGGTTTTAGTGTATTAAAGATTAGGGTTTTAGTTTTTAAGGTTTAGGATTTTGTTTTTATGTTTTAGTGTTTAGAGTATTAGGATTTAGGGTTTAGTGTATTAAAATTTAGGGTTTTAGATTTAGTTTTTAGGGTTTAGGGTTTAAGGGTTTTTGTTTTCAATTTTAGGGTTTTTAGTTTTAAGGTTTTGTGCTTAGTTTTTGGGGTTAATTTTAGGTTTTAGGGTTTTGTTTTATTCAAATTTAGGGTTTTAGGTTATAGTTTTTAGGGTTTTGGTTTTCAGTTTTAGGGTTTTAAATTTTAGGGTTTAATGTTTAGTTTTAGCGTTTAGGGTTTTAGTGTATTAAAGATTAGGGTTTTAGTTTTTAGGGTTTAGGGTTTTGTTTTTATGTTTTAGTGTTTTGAGTATTAGGATTTAGGGTTTAGTGTATTAAAATTTAGGGTTTTAGATTTTGTTTTTAGGGTTTAGGGTTTAGTGTTTTTGTTTTCAATTTTAGGGTTTCGAGTGTTAGGGTTATTTGCTTAGTTTTAGGGTTTAATTTTAAGGTTTAGGGTTTGGGGTTTTAGTGTATTCAAGTATAGGGTTTTAATTTTTAGTTTTTAGGGTTTTGGTTTTAGGTTTTAAGGTTTCGAATTTTAGGGTTTAATGTTTAGTTTCAAGGTCTAGGGTTTTAATGTATTAAAGATTAGGGTTTTAGTCTTTAGGGTTTATGGTATTGTTTTTAGATTTTAGTGTTTGGAGTATTAGGACTTAGGGTTTAGTGTCTTAAAATTCAGAGTTTAAGATTTAGTTTTTAGGATTTACGGTTTAGGGTTTTTGTTTTAGGTTTTAGGGTTTAGAGTTTTTGGGTTTAATGCTTAGTTTTAGTGTTTATTTTTAGGTGTTAGAGTTTTGTTGTATTCAAGTTTAGGGTTTTAGGTTGTAGTTTTTACGGGTTTGGTTTTAGGTTTTAGGGTTTAGAATTTTTAGGGTTTAATGTTTAGTTTTAGAGTTTAGGGTTTTATTGTACTAATGATTAGGGTTTTAGTTTTTAGGGTTTAGGGTTTTGTTTTTATGTTTTAGTGTTTAGAGTATTAGGGTTTAGGGTCTAGTGTATTAAAATTTAGAGTTTTAGATTTAGTTTTTAGGTTGTAGGATTTAGGGTTTTTGTTTTCAATTTTAGGGTTTTGAGTTTTTGGGTTATGTGCTAAGTTTTAGGGTTTAGTTTTAGGTTTTAGGGTTTTGTTGTATTCAAATTTATGGTTTTAGGTTTTAGTTTTTAGGGTTTTGGTTTTAGGTTTTAAGGTTTTAAATTTTAGGGTTTAATGTTTAGTTTTAGGGTTTAGGGTTTTAGTGTATTAAAGATTAGGGTTTTAGTTTTTAGGGTTTAGGATTTTGTTTTTATGTTTTAGTGTTTACAGTATTAGGGTTTAGGGTCTAGTGTATTAAAATTTAGGGTTTTAGATTTAGTTTTTAGGTTTTAGGATTTAGGGTTTTTGTTTTCAATTTTAGGGTTTTGAGTTTTTGGGTTATGTGCTTAGTTTTAGGGTTTAATTTTAGGTTTTAGGGTTTCGTTGTATTCAAATTTAGGGATTTAGGTTTTAGATTTTAGGGTTTTGGTTTTAGGTTTTAGGGTTTTAAATTTTAGGGTTTAATGTTTAGTTTTAGGGTTTAGGGTTTTAGTGTATTAAAGATTAAGGTTTTAGTTTTTAGGGTTTAGGATTTTGTTTTTATGTTTTAGTGTTTAGAGTAATAGGATTTAGGGTTTAGTGTATTAAAATTTAGGGTTTTAGATTTAGTTTTTAGGGTTTAGGGTTTAGGGTTTTTGTTTTCAATTTTAGGGTTTTTAGTTTTAAGGTTATGTGCTTAGTTTTTGGTGTTAATTTTAGGTTTTAGGGTTTTGTTTTATTCAAATTTAGGGTTTTAGGTTATAGTTTTTAGGGTTTTGGTTTTCAGTTTTAGGGTTTTAAATTTTAGGGTTTAATGTTTAGTTTTAGCGTTTAGGGTTTTAGTGTATTAAAGATTAGGGTTTTAGTTTTAGGGTTTAGGGTTTTGTTTTTATGTTTTAGTGTTTTGAGTATTAGGATTTAGGGTTTAGTGTATTAAAATTTAGGGTTTTAGATTTTGTTTTTAGGGTTTAGGGTTTAGTGTTTTTGTTTTCAATTTTAGGGTTTCGAGTGTTAGGGTTATTTGCTTAGTTTTAGGGTTTCATTTTAAGGTTTAGGGTTTGGGGTTTTAGTGTATTCAAATTTATGGTTTTAGATTTTAGTTTTTAGGGTTTTGGTTTTAGGTTTTAAGGTTTTAAATTTTAGGGTTTAATGTTTAGTTTTAGGGTTTAGGGTTTTAGTGTATTAAAGATTAGGGTTTTAGTTTTTAGGGTTTAGGATTTTGTTTTTATGTTTTAGTGTTTAGAGTATTAGGGTTTAGGGTCTAGTGTATTAAAATTTAGGGTTTTAGATTTAGTTTTTAGGTTTTAGGATTTAGGTTTTTGTTTTCAATTTTAGGGTTTTTAGTTTTTGGGTTATGTGCTTAGTTTTAGGGTTTAATTTTAGGTTTTATGGTTTTGTTGTATTCAAATTTATGGTTTTAGGTTTTAGTTTTTAGGGTTTTGGTTTTAGGTTTTAAGGTTTTAAATTTTAGGGTTTAATGTTTAGTTTTAGGGTTTAGGGTTTTAGTGTATTAAAGATTAGGGTTTTAGTTTTTAGGGTTTAGGATTTTGTTTTTATGTTTTAGTGTTTAGAGTATTAGGGTTTAGGGTCTAGTGTATTAAAATTTAGGGTTTTAGATTTAGTTTTTAGGTTTTAGGATTTAGGTTTTTGTTTTCAATTTTAGGGTTTTGAGTTTTTGGGTTATGTGCTTAGTTTTAGGGTTTAATTTTAGGCTTTAGGGTTTTGTTGTATTCATATTTAGGGATTTAGGTTTTAGTTTTTAGGGTTTTGGTTTTAGTTTTTAGGGTTTTAAATTTTAGGGTTTAATGTTTAGTTTTAGGGTTTAGGTTTTAGTGTATTATAGATTAGGGTTTTAGTTTTTAGGGTTTAGGATTTTGTTTTTATTTATTAGTGTTTAGAATATTAGGATTTAGAGTTTAGTGTATTAAAATTTAGGGTTTTAGATTTAGTTTTTAGGGATTAGGGTTTTAGGTTTTTGTTTTCAATTTTAGGGTTTTGAGTTTTAAGGTTATGTGCTTAGTTTTAGTGTTTAATTTTAGTTTTTAGGGTTTAGGGTTTAGAGTTTTTGTTTTCAATTTTTGGATTATGTGCTTAGTTTTAGGGTTTAATTTTAGGTTTTAGGGCTTTGTTGTATTCAAATTTAGGGTTTTAGGTTTCAGTTTTTAGAGTTTTGGTTTTAGGTTTTAGGGTTTTAAATTGTAGGGTTTAATGTTTAGTTTTAGGGTTTCGGGTTTTAGTGTATTAAAGATTAAGGTTTTAGTTTTTTGGGTTTAGTGTTTTGTTTTTATGTTTTAGTGTTTAGTGTATTAAAATTTAGGGTTTTAGATTTAGTTTTTAGGGTTTAGGGTTTAGTGTTTTTGTTTTCAATTTTAGGGTTTTGAGTTTTTGGGTTATTTGCTTAGTTTTAGGGTTTAGTTTTAAGGTTTAAGGTTTAGGGTTTTAGTGTATTCAAGTATAGGGTTTTAGGTTTTAGTTTTTAGGGTTTTGGTTTTAGGGTTTAGGGTTTCAAGTTTTAGGGTTTTATGTTTAGGGTTTATGGTATTGTTTTTAGGTTTTAGTGTTCAGAGTATTAGGACTTAGGTTTTAGTGTAGTAAAATTTAGGGTTTAAGATTTAGTTTTTAGGATTAAGGGTTTTGGTTTTAGGTTTTAGGGTTTAGAGTTTTTGGGTTTAATGCTTAGTTTTAGGATTTAATTTTAGGTTTTAGGGTTTTGTTGTGTTCAAGTTTAGGGTTTTAGGTTTTATTTTTTAAGGTTTTGGTTTTAGGTTTTAGGTTTTAGAATTTTAGGGTTTAATTTTTAGTTTTAGGGTTTAGGGTTTTAGTGTATTTATGATTAGGGTTTTAGTTTTTAGGGTTTAGGGTTTTGTTTTTATGTTTTAGAGTTTAGAGTATTAGGATTTAGGGTTTAGTGTATTAAAATTTAGGGTTTTAGATTTAGTTTTTAGGGTTTAGGGTTTAGGGTTTCTGTTTTCAATTTTAAGGTTTTGAGTTTTTGGGTTATGTGCTTAGTTTTAGGGTTTAATTTTAGGTTTTAGGGTTTTAGTGTATTCAAGTATAGGGTTTTAATTTTTAGTTTTTAGGGTTTTGGTTTTAGGTTTTAGGGTTTCGATTTTTAGGGTTTAATGTTTAGTTTTAAGGTCTAGGGTTTTAATGTATTAAAGATTAGGGTTTTAGTCTTTAGGGTTTATGGTGTTGTTTTTAGATTTTAGTGTTTGGAGTATTAGGACTTAGGGTTTAGTGTCTTAAAATTCAGGGTTTAAGATTTAGTTTTTAGGATTTAGGGTTTAGGGTTTTTGTTTTAGGTTTTAGGGTTTAGAGTTTTTGGGTTTAATGCTTAGTTTTAGGGTTTAATTTTAGGTTTTAGAGTTTTGTTGTATTCAAGTTTAGGGTTTTAGGTTTTAGTTTTTACGGGTTTGGTTTTAGGTATTAGGGTTTAGAAATTTAGGGTTTAATGTTTAGTTTTAGGGTTTAGGGTTTTATTGTACTAATGATTAGGGTTTTAGTTTTTAGGGTTTAGGATTTTGTTTTTATGTTTTAGTGTTTAGAGTATTAGGGTTTAGGGTCTAGTGTATTAAAATTTAGAGTTTTAGATTTAGTTTTTAGTTTTTAGGATTTAGGGTTTTTGTTTTCAATTTTAGGGTTTTGAGTTTTTGGGTTATGTGCTAAGTTTTAGGGTTTAGTTTTAGGTTTTAGGGTTTTGTTGTATTCAAATTTATGGTTTTAGGTTTTAGTTTTTAGGGTTTTGGTTTTAGGTTTTAAGGTTTTAAATTTTAGGGTTTAATGTTTAGTTTTAGGGTTTAGGGTTTTAGTGTATTAAAGATTAGGGTTTTAGTTTTTAGGGTTTAGGATTTTGTTTTTATGTTTTAGTGTTTACAGTATTAGGGTTTAGGGTCTAGTGTATTAAAATTTAGGGTTTTAGATTTAGTTTTTAGGTTTTAGGATTTAGGGTTTTTGTTTTCAATTTTAGGGTTTTGAGTTTTTGGGTTATGTGCTTAGTTTTAGGGTTTAATTTTAGGTTTTAGGGTTTCGTTGTATTCAAATTTAGGGATTTAGGTTTTAGATTTTAGGGTTTTGGTTTTAGGTTTTAGGGTTTTAAATTTTAGGGTTTAATGTTTAGTTTTAGGGTTTAGGGTTTTAGTGTATTAAAGATTAAGGTTTTAGTTTTTAGGGTTTAAGATTTTGTTTTTATGTTTTAGTGTTTAGAGTAATAGGATTTAGGGTTTAGTGTATTAAAATTTAGGGTTTTAGATTTAGTTTTTAGGGTTTAGGGTTTAGGGTTTTTGTTTTCAATTTCAGGGTTTTTAGTTTTAAGGTTATGTGCTTAGTTTTTGGGGTTAATTTTAGGTTTTAGGGTTTTGTTTTATTCAAATTTAGGGTTTTAGGTTATAGTTTTTAGGGTTTTGGTTTTCAGTTTTAGGGTTTTAAATTTTAGGGTTTAATGTTTAGTTTTAGCGTTTAGGGTTTTAGTGTATTAAAGATTAGGGTTTTAGTTTTTAGGGTTTAGGGTTTTGTTTTTATGTTTTAGTGTTTTGAGTATTAGGATTTAGGGTTTAGTGTATTAAAATTTAGGGTTTTAGATTTTGTTTTTAGGGTTTAGGGTTTAGTGTTTTTGTTTTCAATTTTAGGGTTTCGAGTGTTAGGGTTATTTGCTTAGTTTTAGGGTTTAATTTTAAGGTTTAGGGTTTGGGGTTTTAGTGTATTCAAGTATAGGGTTTTAATTTTTAGTTTTTAGGGTTTTGGTTTTAGGTTTTAAGGTTTCGAATTTTAGGGTTTAATGTTTAGTTTTAAGGTCTAGGGTTTTAATGTATTAAAGATTAGGGTTTTAGTCTTTAGGGTTTATGGTATTGTTTTTAGATTTTAGTGTTTGGAGTATTAGGACTTAGGGTTTATGTAAATGTTGATTTTGGCGACAACATATTTTTCCTTGTTCTTTTTGTCTTTGTTGATTTTCAGGGTTACAGGTTAAGAATCCGAAGTCAACTACCTTGCGCATGGAAATGGAGACTTGAGTCTCCACTTTCGGTTTTACATGAAAACGGCGACCAGAGTCGCCGGTTTTGATGCAAGGGTGAATGGACAAGAAAACGGCGACTCCAGTCGCCGAAATGGGTGTGCAAGGGAAACGGCGACCAGAGTCGCTGGTTTGGTGAAGATGCGAAAAACGGAGACTTCAGTCTCCGGTTTTTTGGTTTTGGAACTGTGGCGTGGAAAACGGCGACAGCAGTCGCCGCTTTTGGAGTGTGCGTGAAAACGGCGACTCCTGTCGCCGGTTTTGGTGCAATGGCTTCTTGGCGTGGAAAACGGCGACACGGGTCGCCGGATTTGGTTTGTGGCGTGGAAAAATTCCAGCGACACGAGTCGCTGGTTTTGTGGACATGACATGAGAAACGGCGACTCAACCCATGGCATTTTTCCGGAGACTAGTGTCGCCAGTTTCTTGTCTCTTATGTTATTTTTCGTAGTTCATGTTTTTCCTTGTTTTGTTTTTAAGACTAAGTACTTACTACGTGATTTCTTTCACCAGGTACTCAGTTCGAGGAAATGAAGATTTGTTCCAAGTTTGTAACTTCAACAATATCGACGACCATGAAGACGATGAAAATTCTGAGACTTCAACACTTAGAGTTTTTCACAAGAAATTGAAGATGAAGAATTGAGATCGATGGAGTAAAGATTGAAATTGAAGTTTGATTTTGAAATTGAAGATTCAAGATTCGAAGATTCAAGAATCGAAGATTCAAGATTCCAAGATTCAAGAATCCAAGTTCTACAATGATGATGTCATCTATGGAAAAGTGACATAGGCCAAGCATGCGACGAATGAGAACGTGCCACGTCATCACTCTCACATGTGCGGCTCTACTATAAATACCCATGGATGTTCATTTTATCATTTGACGATTTTGAGAGAACGAAATCTGATTTTTAGAATCGTAGTCGAGCTTCGAGTTTGTGTAGTAGCTTTTGCGCCGTGTGCCAAGATTAGAGCTAGGAGATATAGCTTTAGGTACTAGTGTGCTAGTTTGCAAGTTAGTGGGAGTTGTTGCGACACTCGGGAAACTTCTTGTAAACGTTTTGCCTACCATACTCTACAAGTGTAATAGTTTAAGTTTTGTGATCAATGAAATGAAAACTATTACATAACTTTGTCTCCACTTTTTATTCTACAAATTGTGTGAGTGTTTTACTTTGACGGAAGCTGCTGTCTGTGAGTTCAAGACCAATTTCACGAAAAATTGGTATCCTACGCTGAAGGCGTAATTTCAATTGATATCAGAGCGGGACGTCATACGTATAAGACGTGATCCGTTACTTGACTTCATATTTCCGCTATAATGGAGTCGCCAATGTTTGTTCAGAAACCGATTATGCTTACTCATCAGAACTACTCTAACTGGAAAGCTAAAGTTTCTGCTAGAATTAAAGGCCATGACTCTCGTGCATGGATGGCTGTCTTGGAAGGTTGGGTGTGTCCGTATACTGAAGATGCCGATGGAGTAAGAATTCCCAAACCTGAACGCAACTGGACTAGAGAAGAGCATGATTTGTCAACTGCGAATAGCAAGGCTATACTTCTTATTTGTGAATGGTTGGAACTAAGTATGTACCAACTGGTGAAAAATTGCACTTCAGCGAAAGACGCATGGGAAACTCTTCAGAGAACATGCGAAGGAAGTAAGGCCGTGAAGCGCTCTAAAATTCGAACTATCACTGCTCAGTTCCATCAACTCCGTATGAGAGAAGATGAAGACATAAATGAGTACTTAGACAAAATCATGAGATATGTGAACGAAGTTCATGAACTTGGAGAAACTTTTCCTGCCGTCATGATTTATGAGAAAACTCTTCATAGTCTAAGTTCTCGGTTCGAAAGTAAAGTGCTAACTCTTGAAGCACGAGAAGAAAAGAATCAGACATGGGACTATGCAGACTTAATGGCTGATTTGAGAAACTATGACTTGACTTTAAAAGTGCGTAGCAACCCTGAAATGTCTCTTGTTTATGAGCCGATGACTGCTCTAAAAATCTCTGAAAAAGGTAAGAGCTCAAGAAGTTCGAAACCGCAGAAAACTCATTCGAGAAATGAAAAGTCTGAATGTAGTTTCTCAGCTGATGTAGATGAATCTGATGACGATGAAGCAGAGGAAATTGAACGTTTGATGAACTCGAATAATTCTGATAAACTTGCTGCACTGACTGAAATTGTCACGTACCTTGTAAAGCAAGAATTTAAGAGAAAGAATCGTGCCCGAAATTTTCGAAAGTTTCAGAAAAATTCTAACTCCTTTCAGAGAAACTCAGACAACCGAAATCAAACTTCATTCACTGACAAAAAATTTAAGGAGACAAAACTTTCTCCATATTCTTCAACTAGCAAGGATGTTTCTAAAATGCAGTGCTTCGAATGTAAGGGATTTGGACATGTCAAGAATGAGTGTCCCAACTTGCATCGCAAAAAGAAACTGCCAGTGAGCTATGTTGTTTTTGATGATGAAAATGTAATCTCAGAAAGTGAGGAATCTGAGAATGAAAATTCAGATAATGATGAGGACAACGCTCTAGTTGTCACTTTTGGTGAAAATTTCGACCTTGAAAATGTGGAGGTTGAAAACTTTGTTTTTGATGGTTTTCTGAAGGACACTGCAACTGCTGACAATATTTTTCGTATTGCCTCTGCAAACCGAAACTTCTGTGACGATGATATTTTCTCGGATGTTGAATCCGTGTCTGAGACTGATGAGAATATAATGACATATAAAGTGTCTCAAACCGAAGATGTCTGTGCTGAGTCACTCACTCTAAGAGAAAGTCTTTCTGAACTCAAAACTTTACATGAAACTGCTATCACTGAGAATAGCACTCTGGAAGTGTCTTTGAAAGTTCTTACAGAATCTTGTAACGAACTCTCGATTGCTAACCAAAAGATGTATGATGAAGTTGTTGAGTTGAAAAACTCAGTTGAAGAGACAACGGACGAGGAAAAGAGGTTGAACAACTCTCTAACTATACTTAAAATCAAGTTTGATGACCTTTTCGAAGAAAAACATAAACACTACAAAGAAGTTGTCAAACTAAGAGAAGTGTGTGAGAGGTTGAGCTCTGAAAACTCAAAACTGAAGACTTCGTTGAAGAAGGAAACGTCCGAAGTTAAGAAACTTCAAATTCTTTTCAAAAACTCTGACTCTGAGAACGATGATCTGAAATCATCACTTTTGAAGACTCAAACTGATCTTGCTATGACAGATAAGGAGTGCTATGTTTTGAAAGAAAAACTTCAGATGACTGATGAGCTGTTGAAAAAGATGAACACAAATTCGTCGGTGTTTGACAATGCTGCTTCGTACATGAATCCTAATCGCTATGGACTTGGATTTCAAAAGGTGTTTGAATCTATTTACTCTACACCTGAGAAGAAAGATGTGACCTTCGTGAAAGCATCAAATGATCAACCAAAGGATGAACTTAAAGCTGAGTCTGAAATATTGAAACGGAAAGAGATCGCTGAAGGGAAAAAGATTGTTAAGTCTCCTGAGCTTAAACCTCAAAAGCCTGTCCCGACTTCGAACTCTAAATCTGAGACATATCAATTTCCAAGGAATATTGTGAAACATCCTCGTGGTATTCTGCCATATGAGAAAACCTTGTTGAAAAAGTTGAACAAAACTCAGAGTGTTAAGCCGAATGTAGGACACTCTCAATCCAAACCTGTTTTTGTCAAGACACCTGTGAAAGCTGAAACTCGTCAACGACGAAAATATGTCTGTCACTATTGCAATGTGCTTGGACACATAAGACCTTTTTGCTACAAACTTAAAGACGACATGAACCGTGAATTGATGACGAAGAATGAAAAATCACGAAATTCTCAAAAGCAGAGTGTTGAGAAAAATATGAACACAATGGTCCAAACAAAGTCACAAAATTTTGATAAGAAGAAAGTTGAGGTTGCTAAGGACATAAAGAGACCCATTTCTAAAATCCTGAAGACTGTGGCTGAGAGAAATGTCCAAAATTTGAATGCCAAAAAGATATGGGTGCCTAAGTCTCAAAAGAGTAAAGTTGAACTTAACTCTAACTCCAAAAATTGTTGGCAACCAAGAGAACTGATTTTCTGCCATGTCGCACTTAACGCATCTGAGACGGGAAACAAAGGAATTTGGTATTTTGATAGTGGCTGTTCCCGCCATATGACTGGCACGAAAAAGTTTCTGAAAAATTACGAGCCTATGACTGGAGCTCCCGTAGTGTTTGGAGGGGGAGCAAAAGGCGTCGTAAAGGGAAAAGGGACTCTACAAATCAAAGGACTACCTCCTATCAGAAATGTAGTCCATGTTAAAGGACTTGTTGCTAACCTGATTTCCATCAGTCAACTGTGTGATGAAGGACTGAACGTGAGTTTTGATAAGGAATCGTGCAGAGTTTTTGATGGTGAAGGAAAGTGTATTATGGAAGGTCCACGAGCCAAAAATAATTGCTATACAACTGAGTATAGTTGTTTTTCTGTGACCGTTCCTGATGAAGTGGATTTGTGGCATCAACGACTTGGCCACACCAGCACTCGAAATTTGAGCAAATTGGTTAAGGGGGAGATTGTTCGAGGAATCTCTCAACTCCCCAAAATTGAGAAAAGAGTGTGTGGTGACTGTCAGAAGGGTAAGCTGACAAGAACTCCTCATCCGGCACTGCCAATGCTCATGAGTACTTCAGCTCCATTCGAACTGTTACATATGGACTTGATGGGTCCAATGGAGGTTAAAAGTATAGCAAAGAAAGAATATGTGTTGGTTGTAGTTGATGATTTCTCTCGCTACACTTGGACAAGATTTTTGGCTACCAAAGATGAAACTTTTGATGCTTTCAAGGGCATTGTGAAATGGATCAAAACGAATCATGAGGCTAAAGTAAAAAGGATCAGAAGTGATCATGGAACTGAATTTAAAAATGCTAGCTTCAACGAATTCTGTATGATGAAAGGAATTCACCATGAATACTCGGCCCCAAAACTCCTCAACAAAATGGGATTGCCGAACGAAAGAATCGAACGCTGCAAGAAATGGCACGTGTAATGCTTATCTCGAAAAATCTTGCACGAACTTTTTGGGCAGAAGCTGTCTCCACTGCTGGATATATTTTGAATCGGATAAGTATTCGATCTGGGACGACCGCAACTGCCTATGAACTGGTAAATGGCAAGAAACCTTCAGTTGCACACTTTCGTGTCTTTGGCTGTACTTGCTACATTTTGAAGGATCGTGATCCTCTGAAGAAATTTGAAGCCAAAGCTGATCGTGGTATTTTTGTTGGTTATAGCCAAAATAGCCATGCTTATCGTGCCTACAACCTTCGAACTAAGAAAGTCATCGAAACTGTTAACATAAATTTTGATGAACAAGACTTTCTTGGAAAAGATACTGAGGAAAACTGGGTTAAAGAAGGAATTTTGGATTATCAAAATTTTCCACAAACACCCACAACTGCTGCTCCTGAAAGTGTGTCTCCAGAAAATTTTACTCCAAATACTTCACCTGAAGTTGGAGATTCTAGCAATCAGGACAATGATACTACTTCGTCTGAAGATGAAGAAACTGAGCTACACATTGAAAATCCAGCTACTGCTACTAGAGAGGCACCTCGACTCGTTCAAAAGAAACATCCTCCGACCCAAATGATTGGGAACTTAAATGAGCGAACTACGCGCTCCAAGAAACCGACAAATTCTCCGAACGAACTCTACAACATTTGCACTTCTGCAATCTATAATGAAATCAGCATCTCTTGCTTTCTTTCTGAAAATGAGCCGAAAAATTACAAGGAAGCCATGCAAGATGATTTTTGGATCATGGCCATGCAAGAAGAGTTGAATGAGTTCACACGAAATAATGTTTGGTCCTTAGTTCCCCGAACTTCAAACATCAATGTTGTTGGAACTAAATGGATTTTCAAGAATAAAACAGATGAGCATAACCAAGTCGTCAGAAACAAAGCTCGTCTTGTTGCCCAAGGATATGCCCAAGTGGAAGGCATAGATTTTGATGAAACTTTTGCTCCGGTCGCACGAATTGAGTCCATCAGACTCTTGATTGCTATTGCATGCCACCTAGGCATCAAACTTCGACAGATGGACGTCAAAGCTGCCTTCTTGAACGGTGTGCTGGAAGAAGAAGTCTACGTTGCCCAACCTAAGGGCTTTGAGGATCCGAAAAAGCCAAATCATGTATACAAGCTTCACAAAGCTATGTATGGCTTGAAACAAGCGCCTCGCGCCTGGTATGGATGTCTCACGGATTTTCTTCTGAAATTCGGCTTTGAGCGTGGATCGGTGGACAAAACTTTGTTCATCAAGCGAGATGGCAAACACATGATTGTTGCCCAAATTTACGTTGACGACATTGTCTTCGGAGCTACTTGTTCTAAACTCGTGACTGCCTTCACAGAAGCTATGTCCTCAACATTTCAGATGAGCCTTGAGGGGGAGTTGCATCAATTTCTTGGCCTTCAGATTTCTCAACGACCAAATGGGATATTTGTATCTCAAAGTAAGTATGCTAAAAACATGGCTGAGAGGTTTGAAATGCATCATGCCAAGCCAGCTAACACTCCCATGGCAACTACCGAACGGCTGTCTACGTCAACGAAAAGCCGGAGTGTAAACCAAACTCTTTATCGTTCCATGATTGGGAGTTTACTTTATTTAACTGCCACTCGTCCTGACATTATGTTTAGTGTTTGTATGTGTGCCAGGTACCAAGCTGATCCAAAGGAGGACCATCTAAGAGCTGTGAAACGGATTCTCCGCTACATCTCTGGAACTTCTCAGCTAGGTCTGTGGTATGCACGCGACACTTCATCCAACCTTGTCGGATTTTCTGATGCCGACTGGGCGACGGACACGGACGAACGAAAAAGTACCTCCGGCAGCTGTTGCTTCCTTGGAAATAATCTCGTGTCTTGGCATAGTAGAAAGCAAAATTGTATTGCCCTGTCAACTGCCGAGTCGGAGTACGTTGCGGCTGGAAGTTGCTGCACTCAACTACTTTGGTTGAAACAAATGTTGAATGACTATCTCCTTGAGAGTGCTCCATTAGTGCTGTATTGTGATAACCAGAGTGCTATCAAAATCAGCGAAAATCCTGTCCAGCACTCAAGAACTAAACACATCGACATTCGACATCATTTCATTAGAGATTTGGTTGATCGTGATATAGTCAGTCTACAGCATATTTCAACGGAAAAACAGCTCGCTGACATCTTTACCAAACCTCTTGACTTTGAGAGATTTAAGAAACTAAGAAATTCTCTCTGCATGTGTTCTCTCTAAGAGTTCACGGAAAAATTTTGAAGTCTGAAAGAGTAGTTTCTTTACTTCTGAATACGCACTCGGAATCGTCGTGGATTAGTCTAGTCAGACAAACATGGATTTGAGGCCGCTTTTAGTCTTCGGACACAAGAGTATTTATTCCGCTGAATGCGAACATGTGAACATGGCTTAAACTCCTCGCTTCATTTGCATAGATCCATAAAGCCAAGTAACGGAGGACGCCGGTACCCCCGGCTCCCCTCTTCGAAAGGTTGTACATGGACGCTGAACTTTAAGACACTCTCCTATCACACTTTGGAGGACGCAAGTGAACCTTGCTCCCCTCTGACTGCTGTAATGAGTGTCTGTTGCATTTCATTTAAAGCTAAAAACTCGTCTGGAGGACGCCGGTTACCCCGGCTCCCCTCTGATTGAAGTAAAGCTAGTTCCTGATCGGAGTGCCTTAAGTGTTCACCTTGCATTCATGAATTAAAATCTCTTGTGCGGTGCTAACTCTGCCAATATGTTTCGACGAAACACGACTGCTTCCTTGTGACTGAGACGAAGGACAAGTAAACATGTCTATCACATACTTCGGTCCATCTCACCGGTTTTTTAATATGAGAGATTTTTCATTACCTCAAAGTTCTATTCACCTCGTGTGAAATTTTGGTTTTTGGAAAATGATGAAATGTGGATTCTTTTCTGGGAAAATATTTGCTCTTCATTGCCTAATATCACCCCTCGAATCTCCACTAAAATGTGTTTGAATGTTTGTGTGTGTTGAACTCTTGATTGACTAACTCGGGATGTGTTGTTTTTGTTTTGGCATTTCAGTAGTTCATATCCAGTGCTACGTAGTTTACCATCTCGGAAGTCTAATTTTGAGTGTAGCAACGGCCAACTTGCAAAATTCATGTGACAACATTTTTGGAAACCTGGACACGAAAAATTATTCTAAGTCCCGAAGATGCCAAGAACGTTGACGTGCACAAAAACGGAGACTACACCAATATTCCGGAGACTCAACGAACACAAAACCGGAGACTCAACACTCACCTCAAAAACGGAGACTCCTCAAAACCGGAGACTCGTGTCTCCAGTTTCTTGGCTACATTGACAGTGTCACGAAACCGGAGACTCTTTTGTGCAAAATTCCGGAGACTCAAGTCGCCATAAAACGGAGACTCACATTTGGCACGAAACCGGCGACTTGCACACAAAACGGAGACTCATGTCTCTGGAATTTTTCCTTAGCCAAATTTTCAGCGTAAAAGAAAAATTGACAACTCACGTTTCTCAACCAATGGCACTCAACTTCGTTTCTCAACCGATGGTTCTCAACTTCGGTTTTCATGCCATGGTTTGATTATCTCTAAACTTTTTCTTTTCATTTTTTTTTTTTTATTTTATTATTTATTATTTTTGGAAATTATTATTTTAATAATATTTTCAAAATTAATAAATTTTTGTTCGTCTTTTTGATCTAATTTCCTTCTTGAGAAGAGCTGTTTACAGGTATTGGACTGGGCTTTTTCATTCCGACGGGCGGCCCAAAATTTTTCCTATAAATAGGCCTCGATGAAAACCTAATTCATTTACGCTTACATCAGAATTCTCTAACTCTCAAGCTTTCGATCTCTCGACTCTCAACTGCAAGTTCGGCATCTGAAGTTCTTAGTTCTTAGGTTCTTGTTTTCCGTTGCATCCGGCAACTCTTGCTTTGCGCATCCGGCGCCCTGTCTTTGTTTTCGGAAGTTGAACTTCGTTTTCGTGGTTACCGTTTTCTCACAGCTGCGAACTGTCGGTTACTTACTTTTCTGAACTTTGAAATGGCGAAAAATTTTGACGATATGATGGCTGATATGACTGCTTATCTTAACGAGCAGTTCGAAAACGCTCTTACTCCTGAAGCCAAGAAAGCGGCTTACGAAGAGCTTAAAGCTCATCTGGACAAAGTTGATCGTCGCAAAGCCTCGTCTGCCGAAACTTCCGTTGACTTGACTAGATCTGCAACTCCTGAACTCTCGACTGCCCGTCAGCCGGGAAATGATCCTAAGTCAGGGAAAACAAAGTTCCAGGATGCTTCCTTCCGAATCTACAGTGGAGTCGTCCCCAAAGCTGAATATCATCGGTTACTCGCAGCTGGCGAGATAACTAAGGATGGAAAGAAAGTTGTAAAAATTCCATCAGCTGCAACTGTGTCTGCTGGAAAGAATCCAAAGACACCAAAATCATCGCTTCCAACTGGAAGTGGTTCGGGAAAGAAATCTGTCGTCAGTGGCAGTGGAGTTAAGTCTCCAACTTCTAAAATTTCTGGTGGTGGGTCTGCTGCAAAATCAAAATCCCACAGCTCTCAGAAACCGCCCTTGGCGCCTCATTCTTCAGGATCAGCTGGATCCCAAAAATCGACTGATAACTTCAAATATATTCGAAGGATTGAAGAGTGTCCCAAACCTCACTCTGAAGAATTTTTTACGGCGACTGCTGAACGTCGTCATAAACTAATCACAACACTTCCCATTCACACTGACCGAACTATCCTGAAAGAGGATTATGAAAACCATGGTATCATGGATTTTCTGACTCAGATGCAGCTGTTCGACTCTGTGCATCTGACTTACCGTTACTCGATTCCTATAATCCACAAGTTTTACGCAAGCTTGTCTCCTGAATTTGCCGATCCGAAAAATCGGTTGTATGGTTGCTTTATCTTTCGTAACAAGCTCTACAAGTTTCGTCCCTTCACGATTAATGAGTTTCTGAAACGACTTGACATAGATGGTACTTGGACGACACCATCGGCTGCAGAGAGAGCCAAAGACTTGGAGATTGGGACTTTTCTCACCCAAAAGAAAGTCAAGTCTGAACTGCCACCACCCTCAAAGCTGTCTGCTTTTTATGGCGTCCTTCATCGGCTGGGGATGTCTAACTGGATAGCTAACAGGGATTCCTCGGTCATGACTCCGGAACTAATGCATCTGATATTTCGCCTTGGCTGCGGCGAACAGATTGACCTTGGCCAAATCATTTTTAATGACTTATGTAAAATCGCCAAAACCTCGGATGAGAGAATTATTAAGCAGGCTGAGCTGCCAGAAGAAAAGAGAATCCATCTTACACATCCTTGTCTGATTTATGGGATGCTTCATGCCCAGGACTTTGTCCCAAATCCTGGCCCAGAGAAAAAGATGAAGAAAAATGGGGCAGTCAAGATTACGGGAAAATACTTGAATCCTGCGAAGCGTGTGATCGACTTACCTTGGCGCGAACTTGTCAACCGAGATGCGCTTCCGGAAATCTTAACTCCGCCTCCGACTCCTAAGTCTTCACGAAAGCGCAAGCCTAAGTCCCCAAAAACTAAGTCCCCAACTGCTAAGCGCCAGAAATCACAGTCAACTGCGAAACCACAGCCGACTGCTGCTGTCGCAGAACCTGAAGTTGAGGGTGCTAAGTCTCCGAGAGTTGTTCCTCGTGGTTTCGGTCCGACTTCAAATATTCCATCTTATCAGAATCCGCATCATCCGATCCATAGTCATCGTGCTGTGGTTCCTTCGGCCTTGGTTCAAGAATTTTATGTCGACTCGCTAGCTCTTGAAAAGCGTCAAGTCGAACATGTTGATGCTTACAACAGGATGATCGAAGCACAGGAAAAACAGAAACAATCTTTCAAGAAACTGCAACGGGAGATCCAACAAGGGAGAGGACTTGGAGATGTTGGAGCCCCAGATGCCAGTTTGAAAGATACGTTTATTCTGAAGATGGTGCGTGACGCGATTCAGGAAGCTCATTCGCAGCTGTCCAAAAGAAATCTGATTGAGGTTGTGAGTGATGATGGCGAGAAGACCGATGAAGATATTTTCGAAGGAGTTATGAATGCTCGTGACAAAGGAAAAGGAAAGATGGGTGATACTACAAATCCAGGGGCGTCGTTCGCGATGCCGTCTGATGGTCTGAGAGACGAAGCTGAAGAAGATGTCAACGTTGAGGACGTTGACGAAGCTGCAGCTGATGGTTTGGGTGAGCGCGATATTTTCGGGGATCCGGATACCGACACTGATGACAGTGATGACTCCAGTTCTGACGATGGCTTCAGTTATGAAGATGACGAAGAAGAGTTGATCGAGAGTCCGGAACGTGATCCGTCTCCAACAGCTGCGGCACAAGACTGAAGTTCAAGTGGTTGATCAAGTTTTTTTTCAATTTCTGTTTTTGATAACTCTGGAACTCGTTTTTCATGATTTGATTTTGCATGCATACAACATTGAACTTATTCGTCCATGCATGGTTTTTCATATTTGCTTAACTCCTGAATTCTTGTTTTGTTACTTGAATTATCTATCTAAGTTTTTGATGTTTGGTTTAAAATTTTGTCTAAGTATTTTTATGGTTTTTCATTGATTGTATGATTGATGTTTTTCCATCTTTTTACTTAGTTATTTTTTGTGGTTTGTTTGGTTGAGGGGGAGATACTTGTATCTCGTTTTTACTTAACTTTGTTTTCATGAGTTGTGCCAAAAAGGGGGAGATTGTAAATGTTGATTTTGGCGACAACATATTTTTCTTGTTCTTTTTGTCTTTGTTGATTTTCAGGGTTACAGGTTAAGAATCCGAAGTCAACTACCTTGCGCATGGAAATGGAGACTTGAGTCTCCACTTTCGGTTTTACATGAAAACGGCGACCAGAGTCGCCGGTTTTGATGCAAGGGTGAATGGACAAGAAAACGGCGACTCCAGTCGCCGAAATGGGTGTGCAAGGGAAACGGCGACCAGAGTCGCTGGTTTGGTGAAGATGCGAAAAACGGAGACTTCAGTCTCCGGTTTTTTGGTTTTGGAACTGTGGCGTGGAAAACGGCGACAGCAGTCGCCGCTTTTGGAGTGTGCGTGAAAACGGCGACTCCTGTCGCCGGTTTTGGTGCAATGGCTTCTTGGCGTGGAAAACGGCGACACGGGTCGCCGGATTTGGTTTGTGGCGTGGAAAAATTCCAGCGACACGAGTCGCTGGTTTTGTGGACATGACATGAGAAACGGCGACTCAACCCATGGCATTTTTCCGGAGACTAGTGTCGCCAGTTTCTTGTCTCTTATGTTATTTTTCGTAGTTCATGTTTTTCCTTGTTTTGTTTTTAAGACTAAGTACTTACTACGTGATTTCTTTCACCAGGTACTCAGTTCGAGGAAATGAAGATTTGTTCCAAGTTTGTAACTTCAACAATATCGACGACCATGAAGACGATGAAAATTCTGAGACTTCAACACTTAGAGTTTTTCACAAGAAATTGAAGATGAAGAATTGAGATCGATGGAGTCAAGATTGAAATTGAAGTTTGATTTTGAAATTGAAGATTCAAGATTCGAAGATTCAAGATTCCAAGATTCAAGAATCCAAGTTCTACAATGATGATGTCATCTATGGAAAAGTGACATAGGCCAAGCATGCGACGAATGAGAACGTGCCACGTCATCACTCTCACATGTGCGGCTCTACTATAAATACCCATGGATGTTCATTTCATCATTTGACGATTTTGAGAGAACGAAATCTGATTTTTAGAATCGTAGTCGAGCTTCGAGTTTGTGTAGTAGCTTTTGCGCCGTGTGCCAAGATTAGAGCTAGGAGATATAGCTTTAGGTACTAGTGTGCTAGTTTGCAAGTTAGTGGGAGTTGTTGCGACACTCGGGAAACTTCTTGTAAACGTTTTGCCTACCATACTCTACAAGTGTAATAGTTTAAGTTTTGTGATCAATGAAATGAAAACTATTACATAACTTTGTCTCCACTTTTTATTCTACAAATTGTGTGAGTGTTTTACTTTGACGGAAGCTGCTGTCTGTGAGTTCAAGACCAATTTCACGAAAAATTGGTATCCTACGCTGAAGGCGTAATTTCAGTTTAGTGTCTTAAAATTCAGAGTTTAAGATTTAGTTTTTAGGATTTAGGGTTTAGGGTTTTTGTTTTAGGTTTTAGGGTTTAGAGTTTTTGGGTTTAATGCTTAGTTTTAGTGTTTATTTTTAGGTGTTAGAGTTTTGTTGTATTCAAGTTTAGGGTTTTAGGTTGTAGTTTTTACGGGTTTGGTTTTAGGTTTAAGGGTTTAGAATTTTTAGGGTTTAATGTGTAGTTTTAGAGTTTAGGGTTTTATTGCACTAATGATTAGGGTTTTAGTTTTTAGGGTTTAGGGTTTTGTTTTTATGTTTTAGTGTTTAGAGTATTAGGATTTAGGGTTAGTGTATTAAAATTTAGGGTTTTAGATTTTGTTTTTAGGGTTTAGGGTTTAGTGTTTTTGTTTTCAATTTTAGGGTTTTGAGTGTTAGGGTTATTTGCTTAGTTTTAGGGTTTAATTTTAAGGTTTAGGGTTTAGTGTTTTAGTGTATTCAAGTATAGGGTTTTAATTTTTAGTTTTTAGGGTTTTGGTTTTAGGTTATAGGGTTTCGAATTTTAGGGTTTAATGTTTAGTTTTAAGGTCTAGGGTTTTAATGTATTAAAGATTAGGGTTTTAGTCTTTAGGGTTTATGGTATTGTTTTTAGATTTTAGTGTTTGGAGTATTAGGACTTAGGGTTTAGTGACTTAAAATTCAGGGTTTAAGATTTAGTTTTTAGGATTTAGGGTTTAGGGTTTAGGGTTTTTGTTTTAGGGTTTAGGGTTTAGAGTTTTTGGGTTTAATGCTTAGTTTTAGGGTTTAATTTTAGGTTTTAGAGTTTTGTTGTATTCAAGTTTAGGGTTTTATGTTTTAGTTTTTACGGGTTTGGTTTTAGGTATTAGGGTTTAGAATTTTAGGGTTTAATGTTTAGTTTTAGGGTTTAGGGTTTTACTGTACTAATGATTAGGGTTTTAGTTTTTAGGGTTTAGGGTTTTGTTTTTATGTTTTAGTGTTTAGAGTATTATGGTTTAGGGTCTAGTGTATTAAAATTTAGAGTTTTAGATTTAGTTTTTAGGTTTTAGGATTTAGGGTTTTTGTTTTCAATTTTAGGGTTTTGAGTTTTTGGGTTATGTGCTTAGTTTTAGGGTTTAATTTTAGGTTTTAGGGTTTTGTTGTATTCAAATTTATGGTTTTAGGTTTTAGTTTTTAGGGTTTTGGTTTTAGGTTTTAAGGTTTTAAATTTTAGGGTTTAATGTTTAGTTTTAGGGTTTAGGGTTTTAGTGTATTAAAGATTAGGGTTTTAGTATTTAGTGTTTAGGATTTTGTTTTTATGTTTTAGTGTTTACAGTATTAGGGTTTAGGGTCTAGTGTATTAAAATTTAGGGTTTTAGATTTAGTTTTTAGGTTTTAGGATTTAGGGTTTTTGTTTTCAATTTTAGGGTTTTGAGTTTTTGGGTTATGTGCTTAGTTTTAGAGTTTAATTTTAGGTTTTAGGGTTTTGTTGTATTCAAATTTAGGGATTTAGGTTTTAGTTTTTAGGGTTTAGGTTTTAGGTTTTAGGGTTTTAAATTTTAGGGTTTAATGTTTAGTTTTAGGGTTTAGGTTTTAGTGTATTAAAGATTAGGGTTTTAGTTTTTAAGGTTTAGGATTTTGTTTTTATGTTTTAGTGTTTAGAGTATTAGGATTTAGGGATTAGTGTATTAAAATTTAGGGTTTTAGATTTAGTTTTTAGGGTTTAGGGTTTAGGGTTTTTGTTTTCAATTTTAGGGTTTTTAGTTTTATGGTTATGTGCTTAGTTTTTGGGGTTAATTTTAGGTTTTAGGGTTTTGTTTTATTCAAATTTAGGGTTTTAGGTTATAGTTTTTAGGGTTTTGGTTTTCAGTTTTAGGGTTTTAAATTTTAGGGTTTAATGTTTTGTTTTAGCGTTTAGGGTTTTAGTGTATTAAAGATTAGAGTTTTAGTTTTTAGGGTTTAGGGTTTTGTTTTTATGTTTTAGTGTTTTGAGTATTAGGATTTAGGGTTTAGTGTATTAAAATTT
This sequence comes from Euphrasia confusa, assembly GCA_954870475.1. Lineage (NCBI taxonomy): Eukaryota > Viridiplantae > Streptophyta > Magnoliopsida > Lamiales > Orobanchaceae > Euphrasia > Euphrasia confusa. The sequence goes on from OX940969.1 coordinate 14,021,461, forward strand.
AGGGTTTTAGATTTTGTTTTTAGGGTTTAGGGTTTAGTGTTTTTGTCTTCAATTTTAGGGTTTTGAGTGTTAGGGTTATTTGCTTAGTTTTAGGGTTTAATTTTAAGGTTTAGGGTTTAGGGTTTTATTGTATTCAAGTGTAGGGTTTTAATTTTTAGTTTTTAAGGTTTTGGTTTTAGGTTTTAGGGTTTCGAATTTTAGGGTTTAATGTTTAGTTTTAAGGTCTAGGGTTTTATTGTATTAAAGATTAGGGTTTTAGTCTTTAGGGTTGATGGTATTGTTTTTAGATTTTAGTGTTTGGAGTATTAGGACTTAGGGTTTAGTGTCTTAAAATTCAGAGTTTAAGATTTAGTTTTTAGGATTTAGGGTTTAGGGTTTTTGTTTTAGGTTTTAGGGTTTAGAGTTTTTGGGTTTAATGCTTAGTTTTAGTATTTATTTTTAGGTTTTAGAGTTTCGTTGTATTCAAGTTTAGGGTTTTAGGTTTTAGTTTTTACGGGTTTGGTTTTAGGTTTTAGGGTTTAGAATTTTTAGGGTTTAATGTTTAGTTTTAGGGTTTAGGGTTTTATTGTACTAATGATTAGGGTTTTAGTTTTTAGGGTTTAGGGTTTTGTTTTTATGTTTTAGTGTTAGGATTTAGGGTTTAGTGTATTAAAATTTAGGGTTTTAGATTTAGTTTTTAGGGTTTAGGGTTTAGAGTTTTTGCTTTCAATATTAGGGTTTTGAATTTTTGGATTATGTGCTTAGTTTTAGTGTTTAATTTTAGGTTTTAGGGCTTTGTTGTATTCAAATTTAGGGTTTTAGGTTTTAGTTTTTAGCGTTTTGGTTTTAGGTTTTAGGGTTTTAAATTTTAGGGTTTAATGTTTAGTTTTAGGGTTTAGGGTTTTAGTGTATTAAAGATTAGGGTTTTAGTTTTTTGGGTTTAGGGTTTTGTTTTTATGCTTTAGTGTTTAGTGTATTAAAATTTAGGGTTTTAGATTTAGTTTTTAGGATTTAGGGTTTAGTGTTTTTGTTTTCAATTTTAGGGTTTTGAGTTTTTTTGTTATTTGCTTAGTTTTAGGGTTTAATTTTAAGGTTTAGGGTTTAGAGTTTTAGTGTATTCAAGTATAGGGTTTTAGGTTTTAGTTTTTAGGGTTTTGGTTTTAGGGTTTAGGGTTTCGAATTTTAGGGTTTAATGTTTAGTTTTAAAGTCTAGGGTTTTAGTGTATTAAAGATTAGGGTTTTAGTCTTTGGGGTTTATCGTATTGTTTTTAGGTTTTAGTGTTTAGAGTATTAGGACTTAGGGTTTAGGGTCGTAAAATTTAGGGTTTAAGATTTAGTTTTTAGGATTTAGGGTTTAGGGTTTGGGTTTTAGGTTTTAGGGTTTAGAGTTTTTGGGCTTAATGCTTAGTTTTAGGATTTAATTTTAGGTTTTAGGTTTTTGTTGTGTTCAAGTTTAGGTTTTTAGGTTTTATTTTTTAGGGTTTTGGTTTTAGGTTTTAGGTTTTAGAATTTTTGGGTTTAATTTTTAGTTTTAGGGTTTAGGGTTTTAGTGTATTAATGATTAGAGTTTTAGTTTTTAGGTTTTAGGGTTTTGTTTTTATGTTTTAGTGTTTAGGGTATTAGGATTTAGGGTTTAGTGTATTAAAAATTAGGGTTTTAGATTTAGTTTTTTGGTTTTAGGATTTAGGGTTTTTGTTTTCAATTTTAGGGTTTTGAGTTTTTGGGTTATGTGCTTAGTTTTAGGGTTTATTTTAGGTTTTAGGGTTTTTTTGTATTCAAATTTATGGTTTTAGGTATTAGTTTTTAGGGTTTTGGTTTTAGGTTTTAAGGTTTTAAATTTTAGGGTTTAATGTTTAGTTTTAGGGTTTAGGGTTTTAGTGTATTAAAGATTAGGTTTTTAGTTTTTAGGGTTTAGGATTTTGTTTTTATGTTTTAGTATTTAGAGTATTAGGATTTAGGGTTTAGTGTATTAAAATTTAGGGTTTTAAATTTAGTTTTTAGGTTTTAGGATTTAGGGTTTTTGTTTTCAATTTTAGGGTTGAGTTTTTGGGTTATGTGCTTAGTTTTAGAGTTTAATTTTAGGTTTTAGGGTTTTGTTGTATTCAAATTTAGGGATTTAGGTTTTAGTTTTTAGGGTTTTGGTTTTAGGTTTTAGGGTTTTAAATTTTAGGGTTTAATGTTTAGTTTTAGGGATTAGGTTTTAGCGTATTAAAGATTAGGGTTTTAGTTTTTAAGGTTTAGGATTTTGTTTTTATGTTTTAGTGTTTAGAGTATTAGGATTTTGGGTTTAGTGTATTAAAATTTAGGGTTTTAGATTTTGTTTTTAGGGTTTAGGGTTTAGGGTTTTTGTTTTCAATTTTAGGGTTTTTAGTTTTAAGGTTATGTGCTTAGTTTTTGGGGTTAATTTTAGGTTTTAGGGTTTTGTTTTATTCAAATTTAGGGTTTTAGGTTATAGTTTTTAGGGTTTTGGTTTTCAGTTTTAGGGTTTTAAATTTTAGGGTTTAATGTTTTGTTTTAGCGTTTAGGGTTTTAGTGTATTAAAGATTAGAGTTTTAGTTTTTAGGGTTTAGGGTTTTGTTTTTATGTTTTAGTGTTTTGAGTATTAGGATTTAGGGTTTAGTGTATTAAAATTTAGGGTTTTAGATTTTGTTTTTAGGGTTTAGGGTTTAGTGTTTTTGTCTTCAATTTTAGGGTTTTGAGTGTTAGGGTTATTTGCTTAGTTTTAGGGTTTAATTTTAAGGTTTAGGGTTTAGGGTTTTATTGTATTCAAGTGTAGGGTTTTAATTTTTAGTTTTTAAGGTTTTGGTTTTAGGTTTTAGGGTTTCGAATTTTAGGGTTTAATGTTTAGTTTTAAGGTCTAGGGTTTTATTGTATTAAAGATTAGGGTTTTAGTCTTTAGGGTTGATGGTATTGTTTTTAGATTTTAGTGTTTGGAGTATTAGGACTTAGGGTTTAGTGTCTTAAAATTCAGAGTTTAAGATTTAGTTTTTAGGATTTAGGGTTTAGGGTTTTTGTTTTAGGTTTTAGGGTTTAGAGTTTTTGGGTTTAATGCTTAGTTTTAGTATTTATTTTTAGGTTTTAGAGTTTCGTTGTATTCAAGTTTAGGGTTTTAGGTTTTAGTTTTTACGGGTTTGGTTTTAGGTTTTAGGGTTTAGAATTTTTAGGGTTTAATGTTTAGTTTTAGGGTTTAGGGTTTTATTGTACTAATGATTAGGGTTTTAGTTTTTAGGGTTTAGGGTTTTGTTTTTATGTTTTAGTGTTAGGATTTAGGGTTTAGTGTATTAAAATTTAGGGTTTTAGATTTAGTTTTTAGGGTTTAGGGTTTAGAGTTTTTGCTTTCAATATTAGGGTTTTGAATTTTTGGATTATGTGCTTAGTTTTAGTGTTTAATTTTAGGTTTTAGGGCTTTGTTGTATTCAAATTTAGGGTTTTAGGTTTTAGTTTTTAGCGTTTTGGTTTTAGGTTTTAGGGTTTTAAATTTTAGGGTTTAATGTTTAGTTTTAGGGTTTAGGGTTTTAGTGTATTAAAGATTAGGGTTTTAGTTTTTTGGGTTTAGGGTTTTGTTTTTATGCTTTAGTGTTTAGTGTATTAAAATTTAGGGTTTTAGATTTAGTTTTTAGGATTTAGGGTTTAGTGTTTTTGTTTTCAATTTTAGGGTTTTGAGTTTTTTTGTTATTTGCTTAGTTTTAGGGTTTAATTTTAAGGTTTAGGGTTTAGAGTTTTAGTGTATTCAAGTATAGGGTTTTAGGTTTTAGTTTTTAGGGTTTTGGTTTTAGGGTTTAGGGTTTCGAATTTTAGGGTTTAATGTTTAGTTTTAAAGTCTAGGGTTTTAGTGTATTAAAGATTAGGGTTTTAGTCTTTGGGGTTTATCGTATTGTTTTTAGGTTTTAGTGTTTAGAGTATTAGGACTTAGGGTTTAGGGTCGTAAAATTTAGGGTTTAAGATTTAGTTTTTAGGATTTAGGGTTTAGGGTTTGGGTTTTAGGTTTTAGGGTTTAGAGTTTTTGGGCTTAATGCTTAGTTTTAGGATTTAATTTTAGGTTTTAGGTTTTTGTTGTGTTCAAGTTTAGGTTTTTAGGTTTTATTTTTTAGGGTTTTGGTTTTAGGTTTTAGGTTTTAGAATTTTTGGGTTTAATTTTTAGTTTTAGGGTTTAGGGTTTTAGTGTATTAATGATTAGAGTTTTAGTTTTTAGGTTTTAGGGTTTTGTTTTTATGTTTTAGTGTTTAGGGTATTAGGATTTAGGGTTTAGTGTATTAAAAATTAGGGTTTTAGATTTAGTTTTTTGGTTTTAGGATTTAGGGTTTTTGTTTTCAATTTTAGGGTTTTGAGTTTTTGGGTTATGTGCTTAGTTTTAGGGTTTATTTTAGGTTTTAGGGTTTTTTTGTATTCAAATTTATGGTTTTAGGTATTAGTTTTTAGGGTTTTGGTTTTAGGTTTTAAGGTTTTAAATTTTAGGGTTTAATGTTTAGTTTTAGGGTTTAGGGTTTTAGTGTATTAAAGATTAGGTTTTTAGTTTTTAGGGTTTAGGATTTTGTTTTTATGTTTTAGTATTTAGAGTATTAGGATTTAGGGTTTAGTGTATTAAAATTTAGGGTTTTAAATTTAGTTTTTAGGTTTTAGGATTTAGGGTTTTTGTTTTCAATTTTAGGGTTGAGTTTTTGGGTTATGTGCTTAGTTTTAGAGTTTAATTTTAGGTTTTAGGGTTTTGTTGTATTCAAATTTAGGGATTTAGGTTTTAGTTTTTAGGGTTTTGGTTTTAGGTTTTAGGGTTTTAAATTTTAGGGTTTAATGTTTAGTTTTAGGGATTAGGTTTTAGCGTATTAAAGATTAGGGTTTTAGTTTTTAAGGTTTAGGATTTTGTTTTTATGTTTTAGTGTTTAGAGTATTAGGATTTTGGGTTTAGTGTATTAAAATTTAGGGTTTTAGATTTTGTTTTTAGGGTTTAGGGTTTAGGGTTTTTGTTTTCAATTTTAGGGTTTTTAGTTTTAAGGTTATGTGCTTAGTTTTTGGGGTTAATTTTAGGTTTTAGGGTTTTGTTTTATTCAAATTTAGGGTTTTAGGTTATAGTTTTTAGGGTTTTGGTTTTCAGTTTTAGGGTTTTAAATTTTAGGGTTTAATGTTTAGTTTTAGCGTTTAGGGTTTTAGTGTATTAAAGATTAGGGTTTTAGTTTTTAGGGTTTAGGGTTTTGTTTTTATGTTTTAGTGTTTTGAGTATTAGGATTTAGGGTTTAGTGTATTAAAATTTAGGGTTTTAGATTTTGTTTTTAGGGTTTAGGGTTTAGGGTTTAGTGTTTTTGTTTTCAATTTTAGGGTTTTGAGTGTTAGGGTTATTTGCTTAGTTTTAGGGTTTAATTTTAAGGTTTAGGGTTTAGGGTTTTAGTGTATTCAAGTATAGGGTTTTAATTTTTAGTTTTTAGGGTTTTGGTTTTAGGTTTTAGGGTTTCGAATTTAAGGTTTAATGTTTAGTTTTAAGGTCTAGGGTTTTAATGTATTAAAGATTAGGGTTTTAGTCTTTAGGGTTTATGGTATTTTTTTTAGATTTTAGTGTTTGGAGTATTAGGACTTAGGGTTTAGTGACTTAAAATTCAGGGTTTAAGATTTAGTTTTTAGGATTTAGGGTTTAGGGTTTAGTGTTTTTGTTTTAGGTTTTAGGGTTTAGAGTTTTTGGGTTTAATGCTTAGTTTTAGGGTTTAATTTTAGGTTTTAGAGTTTTGTTTTATTCAAGTTTAGGGTTTTATGTTTTAGTTTTTACGGGTTTGGTTTTAGGTATTAGGGTTTAGAATTTTAGGGTTTAATGTTTAATTTTAGGGTTTAGGGTTTTATTGTACTAATGATTAGGGTTTTAGTTTTTAGGGTTTAGGGTTTTGTTTTTATGTTTTAGTGTTTAGAGTATTAGGATTTAGGGTTTAGTGTATTAAAATTTAGGGTTTTAGATTTTGTTTTTAGGGTTTAGGGTTTAGTGTTTTTGTTTTCAATTTTAGGGTTTTGAGTGTTAGGGTTATTTGCTTAGTTTTAGGGTTTAATTTTAAGGTTTAGGGTTTAGTGTTTTAGTGTATTCAAGTATAGGGTTTTAATTTTTAGTTTTTAGGGTTTTGGTTTTAGGTTATAGGGTTTCGAATTTTAGGGTTTAATGTTTAGTTTTAAGGTCTAGGGTTTTAATGTATTAAAGATTAGGGTTTTAGTCTTTAGGGTTTATGGTATTGTTTTTAGATTTTAGTGTTTGGAGTATTAGGACTTAGGGTTTAAGATTTAGTTTTTAGGATTTAGGGTTTAGGGTTTAGGGTTTTTGTTTTAGGGTTTAGGGTTTAGAGTTTTTGGGTTTAATGCTTAGTTTTAGGGTTTAATTTTAGGTTTTAGAGTTTTGTTGTATTCAAGTTTAGGGTTTTATGTTTTAGTTTTTACGGGTTTGGTTTTAGGTATTAGGGTTTAGAATTTTACGGTTTAATGTCTAGTTTTAGGGTTTAGGGTTTTATTGCACTAATGATTAGGGTTTTAGTTTTTAGGGTTTAGGGTTTTGTTTTTATGTTTTAGTGTTTAGAGTATTATGGTTTAGGGTCTAGTGTATTAAAATTTAGAGTTTTAGATTTAGTTTTTAGGTTTTAGGATTTAGGGTTTTTGTTTTCAATTTTAGGGTTTTGAGTTTTTGGGTTATGTGCTTAGTTTTAGGGTTTAATTTTAGGTTTTAGGGTTTTGTTGTATTCAAATTTATGGTTTTAGGTTTTAGTTTTTAGGGTTTTGGTTTTAGGTTTTAAGGTTTTAAATTTTAGGGTTTAATGTTTAGTTTTAGGGTTTAGGGTTTTAGTGTATTAAAGATTAGGGTTTTAGTATTTAGTGTTTAGGATTTTGTTTTTATGTTTTAGTGTTTACAGTATTAGGGTTTAGGGTCTAGTGTATTAAAATTTAGGGTTTTAGATTTAGTTTTTAGGTTTTAGGATTTAGGGTTTTTGTTTTCAATTTTAGGGTTTTGAGTTTTTGGGTTATGTGCTTAGTTTTAGAGTTTAATTTTAGGTTTTAGGGTTTTGTTGTATTCAAATTTAGGGATTTAGGTTTTAGTTTTTAGGGTTTTGGTTTTAGGTTTTAGGGTTTTAAATTTTAGGGTTTAATGTTTAGTTTTAGGGTTTAGGTTTTAGTGTATTAAAGATTAGGGTTTTAGTTTTTAAGGTTTAGGATTTTGTTTTTATGTTTTAGTGTTTAGAGTATTAGGATTTAGGGATTAGTGTATTAAAATTTAGGGTTTTAGATTTAGTTTTTAGGGTTTAGGGTTTAGGGTTTTTGTTTTCAATTTTAGGGTTTTTAGTTTTAAGGTTATGTGCTTAGTTTTTGGGGTTAATTTTAGGTTTTAGGGTTTTGTTTTATTCAAATTTAGGGTTTTAGGTTATAGTTTTTAGGGTTTTGGTTTTCAGTTTTAGGGTTTTAAATTTTAGGGTTTAATGTTTAGTTTTAGCGTTTAGGGTTTTAGTGTATTAAAGATTAGAGTTTTAGTTTTTAGGGTTTAGGGTTTTGTTTTTATGTTTTAGTGTTTTGAGTATTAGGATTTAGGGTTTAGTGTATTAAAATTTAGGGTTTTAGATTTTGTTTTTAGGGTTTAGGGTTTAGTGTTTTTGTCTTCAATTTTAGGGTTTTGAGTGTTAGGGTTATTTGCTTAGTTTTAGGGTTTAATTTTAAGGTTTAGGGTTTAGGGTTTAGGGTTTTATTGTATTCAAGTGTAGGGTTTTAATTTTTAGTTTTTAGGGTTTTGGTTTTAGGTTTTAGGGTTTCGAATTTTAGGGTTTAATGTTTAGTTTTAAGGTCTAGGGTTTTAATGTATTAAAGATTAGGGTTTTAGTCTTTAGGGTTTATGGTATTGTTTTTAGATTTTAGTGTTTGGAGTATTAGGACTTAGGGTTTAGTGTCTTAAAATTCAGAGTTTAAGATTTAGTTTTTAGGATTTAGGGTTTAGGGTTTTTGTTTTAGGTTTTAGGGTTTAGAGTTTTTGGGTTTAATGCTTAGTTTTAGTATTTATTTTTAGGTTTTAGAGTTTTGTTGTATTCAAGTTTAGGGTTTTAGGTTTTAGTTTTTACGGGTTTGGTTTTAGGTTTTAGGGTTTAGAATTTTTAGGGTTTAATGTTTAGTTTTAGGGTTTAGGGTTTTATTGTACTAATGATTAGGGTTTTAGTTTTTAGGGTTTAGGGTTTTGTTTTTATGTTTTAGTGTTAGGATTTAGGGTTTAGTGTATTAAAATTTAGGGTTTTAGATTTAGTTTTTAGGGTTTAGGGTTTAGAGTTTTTGTTTTCAATTTTAGGGTTTTGAATTTTTGGATTATGTGCTTAGTTTTAGTGTTTAATTTTAGGTTTTAGGGCTTTGTTGTATTCAAATTTAGGGTTTTAGGTTTTAGTTTTTAGCGTTTTGGTTTTAGGTTTTAGGGTTTTAAATTTTAGGGTTTAATGTTTAGTTTTAGGGTTTAGGGTTTTAGTGTATTAAAGATTAGGGTTTTAGTTTTTTGGGTTTAGGGTTTTGTTTTTATGTTTTAGTGTTTAGTGTATTAAAATTTAGGGTTTTAGATTTCGTTTTTAGGATTTAGGGTTTAGTGTTTTTGTTTTCAATTTTAGGGTTTTGAGTTTTTTTGTTATTTGCTTAGTTTTAGGGTTTAATTTTAAGGTTTAGGGTTTAGAGTTTTAGTGTATTCAAGTATAGTGTTTTAGGTTTTAGTTTTTAGGGTTTTGGTTTTAAGGTTTAGGGTTTCGAATTTTAGGGTTTAATGTTTAGTTTTAAAGTCTAGGGTTTTAGTGTATTAAAGATTAGGGTTTTAGTCTTTGGGGTTTATCGTATTGTTTTTAGGTTTTAGTGTTTAGAGTATTAGGACTTAGGGTTTAGTGTCGTAAAATTTAGGGTTTAAGATTTAGTTTTTAGGATTTAGGGTTTAGGGTTTGGGTTTTAGGTTTTAGGGTTTAGAGTTTTTGGGCTTAATGCTTAGTTTTAGGATTTAATTTTAGGTTTTAGGTTTTTGTTGTGTTCAAGTTTAGGTTTTTAGGTTTTATTTTTTAGGGTTTTGGTTTTAGGTTTTAGGTTTTAGAATTTTTGGGTTTAATTTTTAGTTTTAGGGTTTAGGGTTTTAGTGTATTAATGATTAGGGTTTTAGTTTTTAGGTTTTAGGGTTTTGTTTTTATGTTTTAGTGTTTAGGGTATTAGGATTTAGGGTTTAGTGTATTAAAAATTAGGGTTTTAGATTTAGTTTTTTGGTTTTAGGATTTAGGGTTTTTGTTTTCAATTTTAGGGTTTTGAGTTTTTGGGTTATGTGCTTAGTTTTAGGGTTTAATTTTAGGTTTTAGGGTTTTTTTGTATTCAAATTTATGGTTTTAGGTTTTAGTTTTTAGGGTTTTGGTTTTAGGTTTTAAGGTTTTAAATTTTAGGGTTTAATGTTTAGTTTTAGGGTTTAGGGTTTTAGTGTATTAAAGATTAGGTTTTTAGTTTTTAGGGTTTAGGATTTTGTTTTTATGTTTTAGTATTTAGAGTATTAGGATTTAGGGTTTAGTGTATTAAAATTTAGGGTTTTAAATTTAGTTTTTAGGTTTTAGGATTTAGGGTTTTTGTTTTCAATTTTAGGGTTGAGTTTTTGGGTTATGTGCTTAGTTTTAGAGTTTAATTTTAGGTTTTAGGGTTTTGTTGTATTCAAATTTAGGGATTTAGGTTTTAGTTTTTAGGGTTTTGGTTTTAGGTTTTAGGGTTTTAAATTTTAGGGTTTAATGTTTAGTTTTAGGGTTTAGGTTTTAGCGTATTAAAGATTAGGGTTTTAGTTTTTAAGGTTTAGGATTTTGTTTTTATGTTTTAGTGTTTAGAGTATTAGGATTTAGGGTTTAGTGTATTAAAATTTAGGGTTTTAGATTTTGTTTTTAGGGTTTAGGGTTTAGGGTTTTTGTTTTCAATTTTAGGGTTTTTAGTTTTAAGGTTATGTGCTTAGTTTTTGGGGTTAATTTTAGGTTTTAGGGTTTTGTTTTATTAAAATTTAGGGTTTTAGGTTATAGTTTTTAGGGTTTTGGTTTTCAGTTTTAGGGTTTTAAATTTTCGGGTTTAATGTTTAGTTTTAGCGTTTAGGGTTTTAGTGTATTAAAGATTAGGGTTTTAGTTTTTAGGGTTTAGGGTTTTGTTTTTATGTTTTAGTGTTTTGAGTATTAGGATTTAGGGTTTAGTGTATTAAAATTTAGGGTTTTAGATTTTGTTTTTAGGGTTTAGGGTTTAGTGTTTTTGTTTTCAATTTTAGGGTTTTGAGTGTTAGGGTTATTTGCTTAGTTTTAGGGTTTAATTTTAAGGTTTAGGGTTTGGGGTTTTAGTGTATTCAAGTATAGGGTTTTAATTTTTAGTTTTTAGGGTTTTGGTTTTAGGTTTTAAGGTTTCGAATTTTAGGGTTTAATGTTTAGTTTTAAGGTCTAGGGTTTTAATGTATTAAAGATTAGGGTTTTAGTCTTTAGGGTTTATGGTATTGTTTTTAGATTTTAGTGTTTGGAGTATTAGGACTTAGGGTTTAGTGTCTTAAAATTCAGAGTTTAAGATTTAGTTTTTAGGATTTAGGGTTTAGGGTTTTTGTTTTAGGTTTTAGGGTTTAGAGTTTTTGGGTTTAATGCTTAGTTTTAGTATTTATTTTTAGGTTTTAGAGTTTTGTTGTATTCAAGTTTAGGGTTTTAGGTTTTAGTTTTTACGGGTTTGGTTTTAGGTTTTAAGGTTTAGAATTTTTAGGGTTTAATGTTTAGTTTTAGGGTTTAGGGTTTTATTGTACTAATGATTAGGGTTTTAGTTTTTAGGGTTTAGGGTTTTGTTTTTATGTTTTAGTGTTAGGATTTAGGGTTTAGTGTATTAAAATTTAGGGTTTTTAGGGTTTAGGGTTTAGAGTTTTTGTTTTCAATTTTAGGGTTTTGAATTTTTGGATTATGTGCTTAGTTTTAGTGTTTAATTTTAGGTTTTAGGGCTTTGTTGTATTCAAATTTAGGGTTTAAGGTTTTAGTTTTTAGCGTTTTGGTTTTAGGTTTTAGGGTTTTAAATTTTAGGGTTTAATGTTTAGTTTTAGGGTTTAGGGTTTTAGTGTATTAAAGATTAGGGTTTTAGTTTTTTGGGTTTAGGGTTTTGTTTTTATGTTTTAGTGTTTAGTGTATTAAAATTTAGGGTTTTAGATTTAGTTTTTAGGATTTAGGGTTTAGTGTTTTTGTTTTCAATTTTAGGGTTTTGAGTTTTTTTGTTATTTGCTTAGTTTTAGGGTTTAATTTTAAGGTTTAGGGTTTAGAGTTTTAGTGTATTCAAGTATAGGGTTTTAGGTTTTAGTTTTTAGGGTTTTGGTTTTAGGGTTTAGGGTTTCGAATTTTAGGGTTTAATGTTTAGTTTTAAAGTCTAGGGTTTTAGTGTATTAAAGATTAGGGTTTTAGTCTTTGGGGTTTATCGTATTGTTTTTAGGTTTTAGTGTTTAGAGTATTAGGACTTAGGGTTTAGTGTCGTAAAATTTAGGGTTTAAGATTTAGTTTTTAGGATTTAGGGTTTAGGGTTTGGGTTTTAGGTTTTAGGGTTTAGAGTTTTTGGGCTTAATGCTTAGTTTTAGGATTTAATTTTAGGTTTTAGGTTTTTGTTGTGTTCAAGTTTAGGTTTTTAGGTTTTATTTTTTAGGGTTTTGGTTTTAGGTTTTAGGTTTTAGAATTTTAGGGTTTAATTTTTAGTTTTAGGGTTTAGGGTTTTAGTGTATTAATGATTAGGGTTTTACTTTTTAGGTTTTAGGGTTTTGTTTTTATGTTTTAGTGTTTAGGGTATTAGGATTTTAGGGTTTTGAGTGTTAGGGTTATTTGCTTAGTTTTAGGGTTTAATTTTAAGGTTTAGGGTTTAGGGTTTTATTGTATTCAAGTGTAGGGTTTTAATTTTTAGTTTTTATGGTTTTGGTTTTAGGTTTTAGGGTTTCGAATTTTAGGGTTTAATGTTTAGTTTTAAGGTCTAGGGTTTTAATGTATTAAAGATTAGGGTTTTAGTCTTTAGGGTTTATGGTATTGTTTTTAGATTTTAGTGTTTGGAGTATTAGGACTTAGGGTTTAGTGTCTTAAAATTCAGAGTTTAAGATTTAGTTTTTAGGATTTAGGATTTAGGGTTTAGGGTTTTGAGTGTTAGGGTTATTTGCTTAGTTTTAGGGTTTAATTTTAAGGTTTAGGGTTTAGGGTTTTATTGTATTCAAGTGTAGGGTTTTAATTTTTAGTTTTTAGGGTTTTGGTTTTAGGTTTTAGGGTTTCGAATTTTAGGGTTTAATGTTTAGTTTTAAGGTCTAGGGTTTTAATGTATTAAAGATTAGGGTTTTAGTCTTTAGGGTTTATGGTATTGTTTTTAGATTTTAGTGTTTGGAGTATTAGGACTTAGGGTTTAGTGACTTAAAATTCAGGGTTTAAGATTTAGTTTTTAGGATTTAGGGTTTAGGGTTTAGGGTTTTTGTTTTAGGGTTTAGGGTTTAGAGTTTTTGGGTTTAATGCTTAGTTTTAGGGTTTAATTTTAGGTTTTAGAGTTTTGTTGTATTCAAGTTTAGGGTTTTATGTTTTAGTTTTTACGGGTTTGGTTTTAGGTATTAGGGTTTAGAATTTTAGGGTTTAATGTTTAGTTTTAGGGTTTAGGGTTTTATTGTACTAATGATTAGGGTTTTAGTTTTTAGGGTTTAGGGTTTTGTTTTTATGTTTTAGTGTTTAGAGTATTATGGTTTAGGGTCTAGTGTATTAAAATTTAGAGTTTTAGATTTAGTTTTTAGTTTTTAGGATTTAGGGTTTTTGTTTTCAATTTTTGGGTTTTGAGTTTTTGGGTTATGTGCTTAGTTTTAGGGTTTAATTTTAGGTTTTAGGGTTTTGTTGTATTCAAATTTATGGTTTTAGGTTTTAGTTTTTAGGGTTTTGGTTTTTTTAAGGTTTTAAATTTTAGGGTTTAATGTTTAGTTTTAGGGTTTAGGGTTTTAGTGTATTAAAGATTAGGGTTTTAGTTTTTAGTGTTTAGGATTTTGTTTTTATGTTTTAGTGTTTACAGTATTAGGGTTTAGGGTCTAGTGTATTAAAATTTAGGGTTTTAGATTTAGTTTTTAGGTTTTAGGATTTAGGGTTTTTGTTTTCAATGTTAGGGTTTTGAGTTTTTGGGTTATGTGCTTAGTTTTAGAGTTTAATTTTAGGTTTTAGGGTTTTGTTGTATTCAAATTTAGGGATTTAGGTTTTAGTTTTTAGGGTTTTGGTTTTAGGTTTTAGGGTTTTAAATTTTAGGGTTTAATGTTTAGTTTTAGGGTTTAGGTTTTAGTGTATTAAAGATTAGGGTTTTAGTTTTTAAGGTTTAGGATTTTGTTTTTATGTTTTAGTGTTTAGAGTATTAGGATTTAGGGTTTAGTGTATTAAAATTTAGGGTTTTAGATTTAGTTTTTAGGGTTTAGGGTTTAGGGTTTTTGTTTTCAATTTTAGGGTTTTTAGTTTTAAGGTTATGTGCTTAGTTTTTGGGGTTAATTTTAGGTTTTAGGGTTTTGTTTTATTCAAATTTAGGGTTTTAGGTTATAGTTTTTAGGGTTTTGGTTTTCAGTTTTAGGGTTTTAAATTTTAGGGTTTAATGTTTAGTTTTAGCGTTTAGGGTTTTAGTGTATTAAAGATTAGGGTTTTAGTTTTTAGGGTTTAGGGTTTTGTTTTTATGTTTTAGTGTTTTGAGTATTAGGATTTAGGGTTTAGTGTATTAAAATTTAGGGTTTTAGATTTTGTTTTTAGGGTTTAGGGTTTAGTGTTTTTGTTTTCAATTTTGGGGTTTTGAGTGTTAGGGTTATTTGCTTAGTTTTAGGGTTTAATTTTAAAGTTTAGGGTTTAGGGTTTTAGTGTATTCAAGTATAGGGTTTTAATTTTTAGTTTTTAGGGTTTTGGTTTTAGGTTTTAGGGTTTCGAATTTTAGGGTTTAATGTTTAGTTTTAAGGTCTAGGGTTTTAATGTATTAAAGATTAGGGTTTTAGTCTTTAGGGTTTATGGTATTGTTTTTAGATTTTAGTGTTTGGAGTATTAGGACTTAGGATTTAGTGTCTTAAAATTCAGAGTTTAAGATTTAGTTTTTAGGATTTAGGGTTTAGGGTTTTTGTTTTAGGTTTTAGGGTTTAGAGTTTTTGGGTTTAATGCTTAGTTTTAGTGTTTATTTTTAGGTTTTAGAGTTTTGTTGTATTCAAGTTTAGGGTTTTAGGTTTTAGTTTTTACGGGTTTGGTTTTAGGTTTTAGGGTTTAGAATTTTTAGGGTTTAATGTTTAGTTTTAGGGTTTAGGGTTTTATTGTACTAATGATTAGAGTTTTAGTTTTTAGGGTTTAGGGTTTTGTTTTTATGTTTTAGTGTTTAGAGTATTAGGATTTAGGGTTTAGTGTATTAAAATTTAGGGTTTTAGATTTAGTTTTTAGGGTTTAGGGTTTAGAGTTTTTGTTTTCAATTTTAGGGTTTTGAATTTTTGGATTATGTGCTTAGTTTTAGTGTTTAATTTTAGGTTTTAGGGCTTTGTTGTATTCAAATTTAGGGTTTTAGGTTTTAGTTTTTAGCGTTTTGGTTTTAGGTTTTAGGGTTTTAAATTTTAGGGTTTAATGTTTAGTTTTAGGGTTTAGGGTTTTAGTGTATTAAAGATTAGGGTTTTAGTTTTTTGGGTTTAGGGTTTTGTTTTTATGTTTTAGTGTTTAGTGTATTAAAATTTAGGGTTTTAGATTTAGTTTTTAGGGTTTAGGGTTTAGTGTTTTTGTTTTCAATTTTAGGGTTTTGAGTTTTTTTGTTATTTTCTTAGTTTTAGGGTTTAATTTTAAGGTTTAGGGTTTAGAGTTTTAGTGTATTCAAGTATAGGGTTTTAGGTTTTAGTTTTTAGGGTTTTTGTTTTAGGGTTTAGGGTTTCGAATTTAGGGTTTAATGTTTAGTTTTAAAGTCTAGGGTTTAGTGTATTAATGATTAGGGTTTTAGTCTTTGGGGTTTATGGTATTGTTTTTAGGTTTTAGTGTTTAGAGTATTAGGACTTAGGGTTTAGTATCGTAAAATTTAGGGTTTAAGATTTAGTTTTTAGGATTTAGGGTTTAGGGTTTGGGTTTTAGGTTTTAGGGTTTAGAGTTTTTGGGCTTAATGCTTAGTTTTAGGATTTAATTTTAGGTTTTAGGTTTTTGTTGTGTTCAAGTTTAGGTTTTTAGGTTTTATTTTTTAGGGTTTTGGTTTTAGGTTTTAGGTTTTAGAATTTTAGGGTTTAATTTTTAGTTTTAGGGTTTAGGGTTTTAGTGTATTAATGATTAGGGTTTTAGTTTTTAGGTTTTAGGGTTTTGTTTTTATGTTTTAGTGTTTAGGGTATTAGGATTTAGGGTTTAGTGTATTAAAATTTAGGGTTTTTGATTTAGTTTTTAGGTTTTAGGATTTAGGGTTTTTGTTTTCAATTTTAGGGTTTTGAGTTTTTGGGTTATGTGCTTAGTTTTAGAGTTTAATTTTAGGTTTTAGGGTTTTGTTGTATTCAAATTTAGGTATTTAGGTTTTAGTTTTTAGGGTTTTGGTTTTAGGTTTTAGGGTTTTAAATTTTAGGGTTTAATGTTTAGTTTTAGGGTTTAGGTTTTAGCGTATTAAAGATTAGGGTTTTAGTTTTTAAGGTTTAGGATTTTGTTTTTATGTTTTAGTGTTTAGAGTATTAGGATTTAGGGTTTAGTGTATTAAAATTTAGGGTTTTAGATTTAGTTTTTAGGGTTTAGGGTTTAGGGTTTTTGTTTTCAATTTTAGGGATTTTAGTTTTAAGGTTATGTGCTTAGTTTTTGGGGTTAATTTTAGGTTTTAGGGTTTTGTTTTATTCAAATTTAGGGTTTTAGGTTATAGTTTTTAGGGTTTTGGTTTTCAGTTTTAGGGTTTTAAATTTTAGGGTTTAATGTTTAGTTTTAGCGTTTAGGGTTTTAGTTTTTTGGGTTTAGGGTTTTGTTTTTATGTTTTAGTGTTTAGTGTATTAAAATTTAGGCTTTTAGATTTAGTTTTTAGGGTTTAGGGTTTAGTGTTTTTGTTTTCAATTTTAGGGTTTTGAGTTTTTTTGTTATTTGCTTAGTTTTAGGGTTTAATTTTAAGTTTTAGGGTTTAGAGTTTTAGTGTATTCAAGTATAGGGTTTTAGGTTTTAGTTTTTAGGGTTTTGGTTTTAGGGTTTAGGGTTTCGAATTTTAGGGTTTAATGTTTAGTTTTAAAGTCTAGGGTTTTAGTGTATTAAAGATTAGGGTTTTAGTCTTTGGGGTTTATGGTATTGTTTTTAGGTTTTAGTGTTTAGAGTATTAGGACTTAGGGTTTAGTGTCGTAAAATTTAGGGTTTAAGATTTAGTTTTTAGGATTTAGGGTTTAGGGTTTGGGTTTTAGGTTTTAGGGTTTAGAGTTTTTGGGCTTAATGCTTAGTTTTAGGATTTAATTTTAGGTTTTAGGTTTTTGTTGTGTTCATGTTTAGGGTTTTAGGTTTTATTTTTTAGGGTTTTGGTTTTAGGTTTTAGGTTTTAGAATTTTAGGGTTTAATTTTTAGTTTTAGGGTTTAGGGTTTTAGTGTATTAATGATTAGAGTTTTAGTTTTTAGGTTTTAGGGTTTTGTTTTTATGTTTTAGTGTTTAGGGTATAAGGATTTAGGGTTTAGTGTATTAAAATTTAGGGTTTTAGATTTAGTTTTTAGGTTTTAGGATTTAGGGTTTTTGTTTTCAATTTTAGGGTTTTGAGTTTTTGGGTTATGTGCTTAGTTTTAGGGTTTAATTTTAGGTTTTAGGGTTTTGTTGTATTCAAATTTATGGTTTTAGGTTTTAGTTTTTAGGGTTTTCGTTTTAGGTTTTAAGGTTTTAAATTTTAGGGTTTAATGTTTAGTTTAAGGGTTTAGGGTTTTAGTGTATTAAAGATTAGGGTTTTAGATTTTAGGGTTTAGGATTTTGTTTTTATGTTTTAGTGTTTAGAGTATTAGGGTTTAGGGTCTAGTGTATTAAAACTTAGGGTTTTAGATTTAGTTTTTAGGTTTTAGGATTTAGGGTTTTTGTTTTCAATTTTAGGGTTTTGAGTTTTTGGGTTATGTGCTTAGTTTTAGAGTTTAATTTTAGGTTTTAGGGTTTTGTTGTATTCAAATTTAGGGATTTAGGTTTTAGTTTTTAGGGTTTTGGTTTTAGGTTTTAGGGTTTTAAATTTTAGGGTTTAATGTTTAGTTTTAGGGTTTAGGTTTTAGTGTATTAAAGATTAGGGTTTTAGTTTTTAAGGTTTAGGATTTTGTTTTTATGTTTTAGTGTTTAGAGTATTAGGATTTAGGGTTTAGTGTATTAAAATTTAGGGTTTTAGATTTAGTTTTTAGGGTTTAGGGTTTTTGTTTTCAATTTTAGGGTTTTTAGTTTTAAGGTTATGTGCTTAGTTTTTGGGGTTAATTTTAGGTTTTAGGGTTTTGTTTTATTCAAATTTAGGGTTTTAGGTTATAGTTTTTAGGGTTTTGGTTTTCAGTTTTAGGGTTATAAATTTTAGGGTTTAATGTTTAGTTTTAGCGTTTAGGGTTTTAGTGTATTAAAGATTAGGAATTTAGTTTTTAGGGTTTAGGGTTTTGTTTTTATGTTTTAGTGTTTTGAGTATTAGGATTTAGGGTTTAGTGTATTAAAATTTAGGGTTTTAGATTTTGTTTTTAGGGTTTAGGGTTTAGTGTTTTTGTTTTCAATTTTAGGGTTTTGAGTGTTAGGGTTATTTGCTTAGTTTTAGTGTTTAATTTTAAGGTTTAGGTTTTAGGGTTTCAAATTTTAGGGTTTAATGTTTAGTTTTAAGGTCTAGGGTTTTAATGTATTAAAGATTAGGGTTTTAGTCTTTAGGGTTTATGGTATTGTTTTTAGATTTTAGTGTTTGGAGTATTAGGACTTAGGGTTTAGTGTCTTAAAATTCAGAGTTTAAGATTTAGTTTTTAGGATTTAGGGTTTAGGGTTTTTGTTTTAGGTTTTAGGGTTTAGAGTTTTTGGGTTTAATGCTTAGTTTTAGTGTTTATTTTTAGGTTTTAGAGTTTTGTTGTATTCAAGTTTAGGGTTTTAGGTTTTAGTTTTTACGGGTTTGGTTTTAGGTTTTAGGGTTTAGAATTTTTAGGGTTAATGTTTAGTTTTTGGGTTTAGGGTTTTATTGTACTAATGATTAGGGTTTTAGTTTTTAGGGTTTAGGGTTTTGTTTTTATGTTTTAGTGTTTAGAGTATTAGGATTTAGGGTTTAGTGTATTAAAATTTAGGGTTTTAGATTTAGTTTTTAGGGTTTAGGATTTAGAGTTTTTGTTTTCAATTTTAGGGTTTTGAATTTTTGGATTATGTGCTTAGTTTTAGTGTTTAATTTTAGGTTTTAGGGCTTTGTTGTATTCAAATTTAGGGTTTTAGGTTTTAGTTTTTACCGTTTTGGTTTTAGGTTTTAGGGTTTTAAATTTTAGGGTTTAATGTTTAGTTTTAGGGTTTAGGGTTTTAGTGGATTAAACATTAGGGTTTTAGTTTTTTGGGTTTAGGGTTTTGTTTTTATGTTTTAGTGTTTAGTGTATTAAAATTTAGGCTTTTAGATTTAGTTTTTAGGGTTTAGGGTTTAGTGTTTTTGTTTTCAATTTTAGGGTTTTGAGTTTTTTTGTTATTTGCTTAGTTTTAGGGTTTAATTTTAAGTTTTAGGGTTTAGAGATATAGTGTATTCAAGTATAGGGTTTTAGGTTTTAGTTTTTAGGGTTTTGGTTTTAGGGTTTAGGGTTTCGAATTTTAGGGTTTAATGTTTAGTTTTAAAGTCTAGGGTTTTAGTGTATTAAAGATTAGGGTTTTAGTCTTTGGGGTTTATGGTATTGTTTTTAGGTTTTAGTGTTTAGAGTATTAGGACTTAGGGTTTAGTGTCGTAAAATTTAGGGTTTAAGATTTAGTTTTTAGGATTTAGGGTTTAGGGTTTGGGTTTTAGGTTTTAGGGTTTAGAGTTTTTGGGCTTAATGCTTAGTTTTAGGATTTAATTTTAGGTTTTAGGTTTTTGTTGTGTTCATGTTTAGGGTTTTAGGTTTTATTTTTTAGGGTTTTGGTTTTAGGTTTTAGGTTTTAGAATTTTAGGGTTTAATTTTTAGTTTTAGGGTTTAGGGTTTTAGTGTATTAATGATTAGAGTTTTAGTTTTTAGGTTTTAGGGTTTTGTTTTTATGTTTTAGTGTTTAGGGTATAAGGATTTAGGGTTTAGTGTATTAAAATTTAGGGTTTTAGATTTAGTTTTTAGGTTTTAGGATTTAGGGTTTTTGTTTTCAATTTTAGGGTTTTGAGTTTTTGGGTTATGTGCTTAGTTTTAGGGTTTAATTTTAGGTTTTAGGGTTTTGTTGTATTCAAATTTATGGTTTTAGGTTTTAGTTTTTAGGGTTTTGGTTTTAGGTTTTAAGGTTTTAAATTTTAGGGTTTAATGTTTAGTTTTAGGGTTTAGGGTTTTAGTGTATTAAAGATTAGGGTTTTAGTTTTTAGGGTTTAGGATTTTGTTTTTATGTTTTAGTGTTTAGAGTATTAGGGTTTAGGGTCTAGTGTATTAAAACTTAGGGTTTTAGATTTAGTTTTTAGGTTTTAGGATTTAGGGTTTTTGTTTTCAATTTTAGGGTTTTGAGTTTTTGGGTTATGTGCTTAGTTTTAGAGTTTAATTTTAGGTTTTAGGGTTTTGTTGTATTCAAATTTAGGGATTTAGGTTTTAGTTTTTAGGGTTTTGGTTTTAGGTTTTAGGGTTTTAAATTTTAGGGTTTAATGTTTAGTTTTAGGGTTTAGGTTTTAGTGTATTAAAGATTAGGGTTTTAGTTTTTAAGGTTTAGGATTTTGTTTTTATGTTTTAGTGTTTAGAGTATTAGGATTTAGGGTTTAGTGTATTAAAATTTAGGGTTTTAGATTTAGTTTTTAGGGTTTAGGGTTTTTGTTTTCAATTTTAGGGTTTTTAGTTTTAAGGTTATGTGCTTAGTTTTTGGGGTTAATTTTAGGTTTTAGGGTTTTGTTTTATTCAAATTTAGGGTTTTAGGTTATAGTTTTTAGGGTTTTGGTTTTCAGTTTTAGGGTTATAAATTTTAGGGTTTAATGTTTAGTTTTAGCGTTTAGGGTTTTAGTGTATTAAAGATTAGGAATTTAGTTTTTAGGGTTTAGGGTTTTGTTTTTATGTTTTAGTGTTTTGAGTATTAGGATTTAGGGTTTAGTGTATTAAAATTTAGGGTTTTAGATTTTGTTTTTAGGGTTTAGGGTTTAGTGTTTTTGTTTTCAATTTTAGGGTTTTGAGTGTTAGGGTTATTTGCTTAGTTTTAGTGTTTAATTTTAAGGTTTAGGGTTTAGGGTTTTAGTGTATTCAAGTATAGGGTTTTAATTTTTAGTTTTTAGGGTTTTGGTTTTAGGTTTTAGGGTTTCGAATTTTAGGGTTTAATGTTTAGTTTTAAGGTCTAGGGTTTTAATGTATTAAAGATTAGGGTTTTAGTCTTTAGGGTTTATGGTATTGTTTTTAGATTTTAGTGTTTTGAGTATTAGGACTTAGGGTTTAGTGTCTTAAAATTCAGAGTTTAAGATTTAGTTTTTAGGATTTAGGGTTTAGGGTTTTTGTTTTAGGTTTTAGGGTTTAGAGTTTTTGGGTTTAATGCTTAGTTTTAGTGTTTATTTTTAGGTTTTAGAGTTTTGTTGTATTCAAGTTTAGGGTTTTAGGTTTTAGTTTTTACGGGTTTGGTTTTAGGTTTTAGGGTTTAGAATTTTTAGGGTTTAATGTTTAGTTTTAGGGTTTAGGGTTTTATTGTACTAATGATTAGAGTTTTAGTTTTTAGGGTTTAGGGTTTTGTTTTTATGTTTTAGTGTTTAGAGTATTAGGATTTAGGGTTTAGTGTATTAAAATTTAGGGTTTTAGATTTAGTTTTTAGGGTTTAGGGTTTAGAGTTTTTGTTTTCAATTTTAGGGTTTTGAATTTTTGGATTATGTGCTTAGTTTTAGTGTTTAATTTTAGGTTTTAGGGCTTTGTTGTATTCAAGTTTAGGGTTTTAGGTTTTATTTTTTAGGGTTTTGGTTTTAGGTTTTAGGGTTTAGAATTTTAGGGTTTAATTTTTAGTTTTAGGGTTTAGGGTTTTAGTGTATTAAAGATTAGGGTTTTAGTTTTTTGGGTTTAGGGTTTTGTTTTTATGTTTTAGTGTTTAGTGTATTAAAATTTAGGGTTTTAGATTTAGTTTTTAGGGTTTAGGGTTTAGTGTTTTTGTTTTCAATTTTAGGGTTTTGAGTTTTTTTGTTATTTGCTTAGTTTTAGGGTTTAATTTTAAGGTTTAGGGTTTAGAGTTTTAGTGTATTCAAGTATAGGGTTTTAGGTTTTAGTTTTTAGGGTTTTGGTTTTAGGGTTTAGGGTTTCGAATTTAGGGTTTAATGTTTAGTTTTAAAGTCTAGGGTTTTAGTGTATTAATGATTAGGGTTTTAGTCTTTGGGGTTTATGGTATTGTTTTTAGGTTTTAGTGTTTAGAGTATTAGGACTTAGGGTTTAGTGTCGTAAAATTTAGGGTTTAAGATTTAGTTTTTAGGATTTAGGGTTTAGGGTTTGGGTTTTAGGTTTTAGGGTTTAGAGTTTTTGGGCTTAATGCTTAGTTTTAGGATTTAATTTTAGGTTTTAGGTTTTTGTTGTGTTCAAGTTTAGGTTTTTAGGTTTTATTTTTTAGGGTTTTGGTTTTAGGTTTTAGGTTTTAGAATTTTAGGGTTTAATTTTTAGTTTTAGGGTTTAGGGTTTTAGTGTATTAATGATTAGGGTTTTAGTTGTTAGGTTTTAGGGTTTTGTTTTTATGTTTTAGTGTTTAGGGTATTAGGATTTAGGGTTTAGTGTATTAAAATTTAGGGTTTTAGATTTAGTTTTTAGGTTTTAGGATTTAGGGTTTTTGTTTTCAATTTTAGGGTTTTGAGTTTTTAGGTTATGTGCTTAGTTTTAGAGTTTAATTTTAGGTTTTAGGGTTTTGTTGTATTCAAATTTAGGGATTTAGGTTTTAGTTTTTAGGGTTTTGGTTTTAGGTTTTAGGGTTTTAAATTTTAGGGTTTAATGTTTAGTTTTAGGGTTTAGGTTTTAGCGTATTAAAGATTAGGGTTTTAGTTTTTAAGGTTTAGGATTTTGTTTTTATGTTTTAGTGTTTAGAGTATTAGGATTTAGGGTTTAGTGTATTAAAATTTAGGGTTTTAGATTTAGTTTTTAGGGTTTAGGGTTTAGGGTTTTTGTTTTCAATTTTAGGGTTTTTAGTTTTAAGGTTATGTGCTTAGTTTTGGGGGTTAATTTTAGGTTTTAGGGTTTTGTTTTATTCAAATTTAGGGTTTTATGTTATAGTTTTTAGGGTTTTGGTTTTCAGTTTTAGGGTTTTAAATTTTAGGGTTTAATGTTTAGTTTTAGCGTTTAGTGTTTTAGTGTATTAAAGATTAGGGTTTTAGTGTATTAAAGATTAGGGTTTTAGTTTTTAGGGTTTAGGGTTTTGTTTTTATGTTTTAGTGTTTTGAGTATTAGGATTTAGGGTTTAGTGTATTAAAATTTAGGGTTTTAGATTTTGTTTTTAGGGTTTAGGGTTTAGTGTTTTTGTTTTCAATTTTAGGGTTTTGAGTGTTAGGGTTATTTGCTTTGTTTTAGGGTTTAATTTTAAGGTTTAGGGTTTAGGGTTTTAGTGTATTCAAGTATAGGGTTTTAATATTTAGTTTTTAGGGTTTTGGGTTTAGGTTTTAGGGTTTCAAATTTTAGGGTTTAATGTTTAGTTTTAAGGTCTAGGGTTTTAATGTATTAAAGATTAGGGTTTTAGTCTTTAGGGTTTATGGTATTGTTTTTAGATTTTAGTGTTTGGAGTATTAGGACTTAGGGTTTAGTGTCTTAAAATTCAGAGTTTAAGATTTAGTTTTTAGGATTTAGGGTTTAGGGTTTTTGTTTTAGGTTTTAGGGTTTTGAATTTTTGGGTTTAATGCTTAGTTTTAGTGTTTATTTTTAGGTTTTAGAGTTTTGTTGTATTCAAGTTTAGGGTTTTAGGTTTTAGTTTTTACGGGTTTGGTTTTAGGTTTTAGGGTTTAGAATTTTTAGGGTTTAATGTTTAGTTTTTGGGTTTAGGGTTTTATTGTACTAATGATTAGGGTTTTAGTTTTTAGGGTTTAGGGTTTTGTTTTTATGTTTTAGTGTTTAGAGTATTAGGATTTAGGGTTTAGTGTATTAAAATTTAGGGTTTTAGATTTAGTTTTTAGGGTTTAGGGTTTAGAGTTTGTTGGAAATCGATATCCCGGAATTAATAAATTAATTAAAATTAATTATCTAATTAATTCCGACCGAAATCCTTTGGAGATCGAATATCCGGATTGTCTAAAAATTGCGGAACCGACAACCCAATCGAAATCCCGATCGCCGGAGAAACCACGAACACCGACTCATCCGCAGAAGTCCGACCTTTGGAGACTACGCGCCCGAAGACACTCAGCCCGCCCCCAGCCGAAGTCCCCCGCGAGTCGGAAACCACGAACACACCACTTGACCCGGGGCACGACCGAACACCACACGCGGGAAACCCCGCGTGCGTCCAGCCGAGCCCCCGCGTGGGGCTCGCGGTTACTCGTAGCAACCGCTGGGGCTGCTCGTAGCAGCCCCGCAGCGAGTCCTCGACTCGCTGCTCACGGGGATGGGGTCCCCGTACGAACGCACGGGCTGCTCCCAGCAGCCCGCTAGGCACGCCCCGGATGCGATCCGCATCGCCCGCGTGCCCGCTGCGGGAACTCCCGCAGCTCGCGGCGATGCCGTCCGGGGGGATCGAGTCCACCTCGATCGAGCCCTCGGCTCCAGCCGATGCTCACGCCCGGCAGCCCCTTTGGGCGAGAATCCATGAGCCGCCGGCG
Organism: Euphrasia confusa; assembly: GCA_954870475.1. NCBI lineage: Eukaryota > Viridiplantae > Streptophyta > Magnoliopsida > Lamiales > Orobanchaceae > Euphrasia > Euphrasia confusa. The sequence goes on from OX940969.1 coordinate 14,045,225, forward strand.
GTCCGGTGGTTCGACCACCACCGCCCGGTTCAATCTCACTTATGGGGTTCGTCCCTCGGATCTTGGTTCACGATATTTTCACGATAATTAAGATGTAAAATCATCGAGGGGGTTTTCACGATTTTACCTTTGTTCTCGTTGTACGGAGAAACGAGATCTATGAAGACCTTGAGACCTTCCCACGTATTCCTTGCACTAGCTCGAACGTCGGGTGAGCGACGATCTTCCGAACTCCATGGATCTCCCTCTCTACTTTCTCTCTCTAGAATTGTGATCTTTTAGTTATGAGAATAGAGAAGACCATGTAGTGCTTTTATAGGCTACGTAGGGGATCTTAAGGAGGTGGAATATTGGGCTTCTAATATTGAAGATTAAATTGAGCCCAATGCTCAAGTCCATTAATCCTTATCAATATTAATTAATTTATTTTCCACTATATAAATTAATTGCACTCCCAATATTAAACCATATTATATCAAATAATATTTCTCCGGTAGTATTATTTATTCCGTGTATTTAAGATATAAATATCCATGAATAAAATTAATTTATTGCTAATTAATTTATTCATCTCTTATATCCGAGACTAGTACCATTCAACCTTAATTATTATGCGGAACGAATCCACCTGCAGGGTTTACATAATAATTCCTTATGAACTCATCTCGGGGATATTATCAACCCTTCCGGGATACACTGTCCGGTCAATTATTCACGGCATGTCATATATGAAATATAGTGACCCAACTTAACCGGTAATCAACCCAATAATTAAATCGGTTAATTCCTTTGGTAAATCAAAGTCACTTATATTAAATATACACACCCGCAATAATATCAGGGATTAAGAATAAAATACACTGAGACTCGAATCGATTATCGCCGACAATCCTAATCGATGAATCTCAACGATCCGCTCAATACACCAAGTGTACAAGTGTGATAAAATAATTAAGATAAATTATTTTCTCTCTCACACAACGACTATACCGATGGATTGGTCCGTGTCCATCTAGGTCGTGAGCTACTGTTCGATTAAATACGAGTAACCGATAGTATGATCTTCTGTGCGCCCATGCTTGCACCATACTAACTACAACGTATGAAATCCAGAACTATGATTTGCATATATTTAATTATAAATAATTAAATGCAAATAATTGTTTATTTAATTAAATAGATTAATGGCAATAGATCGTGAGTTTGCGTTACTTAAATCTAGACATTAAGTACACAACTCCAACAATCTCCCACTTGTACTAAGGTCTAGTCATTTCCTCCAAACTCCCGACTCCCATACTCATCACGTGCTTAAGTTGTACTTCCAAGAAGTACTATGTGAATGAGCACTCTAGGTTGCCGCTCTGAAGTTATCTTGGTGACTACAGCGTCGTCTCCCTCGACGATGACTCGTATCAGGTGGTACTTGCACTATGTGTTATCTTACACTTATGGACTCGTGATTTCTTACCATTTGCCATCGCACCGCTATTTACATAGCCTTTGGCAAATTAAGAATCACATCTAAGTCCCAGAGATTATCCCGGAGTTATACCAAAACTTCCGCTGCCTCTGAGGCCGCTATTTGGTTACCCATGGCAGAGTCCGAAAAGCATCGTGCTTATCACTCTTCCATGTTAAAACTCCTTCTCCTTCAATAGTGAAACACATAGCCTGATATCGACTTACACTGATCCTCATTCGATTAGAAATCTAAGAGAATGTAATTCAAAGGAAAAACTCGTCTGCTTCGTAGTCTAGAATAGTACTTCGAAAGTACTTTTACAGCAGTCGAATATTCCTTTCCAGGATTACCTTGATATCCTCCCACTATGCTCACCGCATAGCCGATATCAGGTTCTTGTTTTCAACATTGCATTTATTAAGCTTTCCACACTCAAAGTGTAGGAAACTGCTTTCATTGCTTCTATCTCCTTTTGTGTTCCAAAACACATATCCTTAAATAGATGCATTCCGTTTCTGAAAGGTAACGAACCTTTCTCGGAATCTTGCATGTTAAAACGAACCATAATCGCACAAGATATCTAGAGAAGTACAATGTTCTTTTCTTGAGATCCTAGATCTTAAGAACATGCTCTAACTTCTTCTTCATCTCATATATCGATTTTTCTAGACAACCATCATTTTATGTCTGACAACATCTTTACATTGTTACCAATGATAAAATGCCATCTACATAAAACCTCCGAGAAACACCACCTTGTTTCCATCACATTTCCCATACACACGATTCGTCTATGCTTTTGATGAATCCATAAAATGGACTATCTCATCAATTTGCAAGTACCACAAACTCAATGCTTTGCTTCAATCCATAAATGGATCAACTAAGCTTGTACTCTAAATGATCTCGCCTCTTAGCAATAATCCTTATTGCTCTCCAAGAAGGCACATTTAGATCTAGTACGGCCTTCATGTAGATCTAGGGATCGATTTCATGTATACTAGGTCCAGAGTCCGAAGACTCTCCTAGTCTTATGAATATCTCCGGTTGTCCCACAACCTCCCACTACAATGGCGTTCCGGTGTATGAATAGTGATAACAGTAGGTGCAGTTAGTGGTGTACCGCTATTCGGTTCGGCTGGTTCTAAGTCTTAATCTTTCTCTCTCATTTCAAAGTATTACGTCACTTTGGGCTTGTGGTTCATCTAATAGTCTTCCTCTAAGAACCGGGCGTTAGAACTTATAACGTCCTTCTGGTTCATAGAACTATTGAACACACATCTTTTGTTCTTCTAGGATATTCTACAACCGCATTTGAATGCGCCGTTGTTTCCAGACATATCCATAGAACACAGGTAGTTCCGTATAACTCATGCTTTTACTATTTCTATAAGAGTTCCACTTCTTATTTCCGACACACCATTTCTACACAAGAGTGTATGGTGTAGTCATTTGGCATCAAATCCCAATCTCTGATCAGTATGCCATGCATTCCTCAGACAGGCACTTGCCTCCGCGATTAGATCGCAGGCTTTCAATGGATATACCATGATGGTTCCCCACAATAGCTTTGTGTCCATTGACTTGTCAAAACACTTGCTTTTGTGGCACATCAGGTATTCTAATCCATTTCTCGAGTAATCATCAAATGAAGTACTCGTACCTTATTGTATGAGTAGACATAGGTCTGCATACATCAGAGTCAATCAATTCTTATACTTGTCCGGATCTTACATCTTATATCCATAAAGGATTGCTTAGTCATTTTATCTTCCAAATTAGATTCTTAGGTCGGAAGGTCCACTCCTTCAACTTAATGGATCAAAATATCAATTTTCGACCCTTAAACTTCTTATTTGAATAAACATGACTCAGCATAAGAATCCACAAGTATAATTGATAAAGAAATCTCTTATTAGTAAAACGAGTTTCATACTACGGTTTGTTGCATCATGGTGGACTCAGGATTCATCATTTATATATTGCTAGCTAATGTACCAGAATAGATAATATCATTATTTCTTCTTATAACCATCAAATGATTAAAAGAAATAAAATATCCTTTTATTAGAAATCCAGAACAAAGTTCTTTCTAATATGAAAGGTACATAAAAGCAATAACTCAAAATGAAATCCTATATAATGTCCTCCACTGCAACTGCTGCCTCCTCTACAGCATTGCCCATGTAGACTACGATTTTTTCTTTTCTAAGTCGTCGGGTTTCCTGGAACCCTTGCATTTAAAATGCACATACCGTCAGTGGTTCCATATCTACACACCAGGTTCCGGTAGATAATACCACTGACTATGTTTTACGACTAAAGAAAATTTCGTACTTTCTTTGAGAGGATAATTAGACTTCCAGTACCCAGACTGTTTGCATCGAGAACACTTGCCTCTTGGCTTTCTCGTCCCATCTCGTGGTCCAAGAAACTTAGGACCACTGGGTTTCTTTGCTTGCTTTTCCTTTCCCCCGATTTTGCCCTTAGGCTCGAAACCGTTGGCATTAGCTACAAGAGCTTGCGATTTCCGTCTCAACTCGTCTAAAAGGTCGATCATCTCAAAAACGTGTTTAAGCGTTTCCTCGAATCGACTGGCCTTTATGAGTATCCTCATCGCCTCTTGTCTAGCCTCTACACCATGTCTAAACATCTCCTTGAGTTTGAACATGATATCAAAATCAGTCCTTTCCTCATCAGTTAAGACATTTGTAGGTTCGGGAGGACAAAGCTCATTGAGTACAAACTTGTACTCTTCAACAGTTTGGGTAATGTCTAGATCTCTATTCCAATCATTACATTCAGGGACCAATGAGTTTAAAATCCTTACGTATCACATAAAGTGGGTTCAAAGCCATATCCTAATCTATGAGCACATATAACAACAAACAATCGATTTAATCTCCGATATTATCTCCCTCAAATAATATCATTAAACCACTAATCGCATCTAAAATCCCATCAGATATGGCAAGCCACGATAGTGTGGACGTTTACCTATCCAAATGATTTAGCAATTAGATTACCTTCGGTCGTACATCATCATTAGCGTTACTTCGATGGGAAGAATACTAAGAAGCGTACCTAAGTGTAAACCATTACTCAGTATCTAAGAAGATTGTTTGGGACACGTATATTCACCGCAAGCCACGATAGTGTGGACGTTTACGTTAACATACGCTCCTTTACTCCCTTCTATAACTGTCTACATCAATCGTTCCAAAATCCCATTCAATGCAGCAAGCCACGATAGTGTGGACGTTTACTACACCAAAAGACTTTTACAATTGACTCCCAATTACATGAATCATTCAATCTTGTAAATCAAGACGCGGAGAATCATAAGTGAAACTCGAAGTTTCTAACCAGTGATTCACCATGCGAACAACCCTATCTCTCATAAATGAGGGAGCCGAGCAGACAATCGATCCATCTATAAAAGAATGGTACGAAGGTCTCTAATTTGTGTCCTCTACATGACCAAGTGGCTTTGGCTCCATTCCACTCCCCGGGGTGAGAATGAGTCGACTTGAAATCAGTTTCAGAAAGACAAATTAGGCATTGTTTGATAAACTTAATCAATGTTTCTCGTAAAAGGAATTACAAGAATTCTCCTCCAATGACTTGTCTATACGAACTTCAAAAGTCCATAAAAGTCACCAAGAGAACAGCAATGGAGACCATGGATATGTTTCCATACCCTCTCCCACTTAGCTTTTTACAATAAAGGGATACGCTATCTAATGCATAATTAAATACACATAAGCATGCATACATGTAATAAAGCACATAGAATATTATCACATAGTCAAAATAATACTAGAATATTATTTTCCGACTATTATGGCTTTATGGCATCCCCGTATGCATCTTCTAGTCTTTAGTCTTCGTTCTTGAATGCTCCATGTGACGAAAATATTAATCCTAATATTTAAATCTATTTATTTTCAATTAATCAAAAAGTTACTTAATTCGAAAATTAAGTCAATCGAATATATCAAAAATAAAATTAAATATTATTAATATTTTTATTTATTTTCCTATCTAATTCTATTAAATCTCTAGAATCCCATCCAAGTCAAACTCGGAATATTCTAGAAGACTTCTATAATAGAATAAGGAAATAAAATAAATTTGGACTCTTCTACTTTCCATAATTAATTAATTTCCATCTATTGAAAATTCCCAAGAATAGGAATAATCAAATAGGAAATAAATTAATTCCAATTTAATTCTTTTCCTATTCCATGAGAGTTCCTAAAAAATAAGAATACTCAAATAGGAAAACCGAATTAATTTGGAAAGTCGGATTATGGTAGGAGTAGCGCGGGTTGGGAGTCCCCGCACAACCCCCACCGTCGACCGCCGCCCGGGAGGAGCACCGCCGCCGCCCCCAGCCCACGCGCCACCACCACCGGTGGCCGGCGTGGCCGGAAGCTCCCGCGGACAGCCCCTACGCCGGCGGGTCGATCGATCCTCATGGGGATCGATCATGGGGATGATCGACCCCTCATCCCCTTCGTCTTCTTCGTCACATCTTCTTCGTCTTCCGGCGATCGTTTCGGCATCGATCCAATGTAATTAAAATTACAAGAATTAAATTACAATTATCCGGTATCGATTCTATACATGAAATCGACCCTATACATTTTCCGGAAAAAGTAGAACATAATAATAAACCTAAATTCGGTCAACCCCCGAATTTTTACTATTACAAGCATTCACCACACAAAAAACGAATCTCGACATGTCCGAGAGTTTAATAATCAAGAACAATATTATGACATTAATTAAAACAATTAAATCTAGCCATAATAGTCGGAAACCCTGCAAGGTAGAACAATTTATCGAAAAATACCGTGAACGAAAACCAACGCTCTGATACCAATTGTTGGAAATCGATATCCCGGAATTAATAAATTAATTAAAATTAATTATCTAATTAATTCCGACCGAAATCCTTTGGAGATCGAATATCCGGATTGTCTAAAAATTGCGGAACCGACAACCCAATCGAAATCCCGATCGCCGGAGAAACCACGAACACCGACTCATCCGCAGAAGTCCGACCTTTGGAGACTACGCGCCCGAAGACACGCAGCCCGCCCCCAGCCGAAGTCCCCCGCGAGTCGGAAACCACGAACACACCACGTGACCCGGGGCACGACCGAACACCACACGCGGGAAACCCCGCGTGCGTCCAGCCGAGCCCCCGCGTGGGGCTCGCGGTTACTCGTAGCAACCGCTGGGGCTGCTCGTAGCAGCCCCGCAGCGAGTCCTCGACTCGCTGCTCACGGGGATGGGGTCCCCGTACGAACGCACGGGCTGCTCCCAGCAGCCCGCTAGGCACGCCCCGGATGCGATCCGCATCGCCCGCGTGCCCGCTGCGGGAACTCCCGCAGCTCGCGGCGATGCCGTCCGGGGGGATCGAGTCCACCTCGATCGAGCCCTCGGCTCCAGCCGAGGCTCACGCCCGGCAGCCCCTTTGGGCGAGAATCCATGAGCCGCCGGCGGTCCGGTGGTTCGACCACCACCGCCCGGTTCAATCTCACTTATGGGGTTCGTCCCTCGGATCTTGGTTCACGATATTTTCACGATAATTAAGATGTAAAATCATCGAGGGGGTTTTCACGATTTTACCTTTGTTCTCGTTGTACGGAGAAACGAGATCTATGAAGACCTTGAGACCTTCCCACGTATTCCTTGCACTAGCTCGAACGTCGGGTGGGCGACGATCTTCCGAACTCCATGGATCTCCCTCTCTACTTTCTCTCTCTAGAATTGTGATCTTTTAGTTATGAGAATAGAGAAGACCATGTAGTGCTTTTATAGGCTACGTAGGGGATCTTAAGGAGGTGGAATATTGGGCTTCTAATATTGAAGATTAAATTGAGCCCAATGCTCAAGTCCATTAATCCTTATCAATATTAATTAATTTATTTTCCACTATATAAATTAATTGCACTCCCAATATTAAACCATATTATATCAAATAATATTTCTCCGGTAGTATTATTTATTCCGTGTATTTAAGATATAAATATCCATGAATAAAATTAATTTATTGCTAATTAATTTATTCATCTCTTATATCCGAGACTAGTACCATTCAACCTTAATTATTATGCGGAACGAATCCACCTGCAGGGTTTACATAATAATTCCTTATGAACTCATCTCGGGGATATTATCAACCCTTCCGGGATACACTGTCCGGTCAATTATTCACGGCATGTCATATATGAAATATAGTGACCCAACTTAACCGGTAATCAACCCAATAATTAAATCGGTTAATTCCTTTGGTAAATCAAAGTCACTTATATTAAATATACACACCCGCAATAATATCGGGGATTAAGAATAAAATACACTGAGACTCGAATCGATTATCGCCGACAATTCTAATCGATGAATCTCAACGATCCGCTCAATACACCAAGTGTACAAGTGTGATAAAATAATTAAGATAAATTATTTTCTCTCTCACACAACGACTATACCGATGGATTGGTCCGTGTCCATCTAGGTCGTGAGCTACTGTTCGATTAAATACGAGTAACCGATAGTATGATCTTCTGTGCGCCCATGCTTGCACCATACTAACTACAACGTATGAAATCCAGAACTATGATTTGCATATATTTAATTATAAATAATTAAATGCAAATAATTGTTTATTTAATTAAATAGATTAATGGCAATGGATCGTGAGTTTGCGTTACTTAAATCTAGACATTAAGTACACAACTCCAACAGAGTTTTTCTTTTCAATTTTAGGGTTTTGAATTTTTGGATTATGTGCTTAGTTTTAGTGTTTAATTTTAGGTTTTGGGGCTTTGTTGTATTCAAATTTAGGGTTTTAGGTTTTAGTTTTTACCGTTTTGGTTTTAGGTTTTAGGGTTTTAAATTTTAGGGTTTAATGTTTAGTTTTAGGGTTTAGGGTTTTAGTGGATTAAACATTAGGGTTTTAGTTTTTTGGGTTTAGGGTTTTGTTTTTATGTTCTAGTGTTTAGTGTATTAAAATTTAGGGTTTTAGATTTAGTTTTTAGGGTTTAGGGTTTAGTGTTTTTGTTTTCAATTTTAGGGTTTTGAGTTTTTTTGTTATTTGCTTAGTTTTAGGGTTTAATTTTAAGTTTTAGGGTTTAGAGTTTTAGTGTATTCAAGTATAGGGTTTTAGGTTTTAGTTTTTAGGGTTTTGGTTTTAGGGTTTAGGGTTTCGAATTTTAGGGTTTAATGTTTAGTTTTAAAGTCTAGGGTTTTAGTGTATTAAAGATTAGGGTTTTAGTCTTTGGGGTTTATGGTATTGTTTTTAGGTTTTAGTGTTTAGAGTATTAGGACTTAGGGTTTAGTGTCGTAAAATTTAGGGTTTAAGATTTAGTTTTTAGGATTTAGGGTTTAGGGTTTGGGTTTTAGGTTTTAGGGTTTAGAGTTTTTGGGCTTAATGCTTAGTTTTAGGATTTAATTTTAGGTTTTAGGTTTTTGTTGTGTTCAAGTTTAGGTTTTTAGGTTTTATTTTTTAGGGTTTTGGTTTTAGGTTTTAGGTTTTAAAATTTTAGGGTTTAATTTTTAGTTTTAGGGTTTAGGGTTTTAGTGTATTAATGATTAGGGTTTTAGTTTTTAGGTTTTAGGGTTTTGTTTTTATGTTTTAGTGTTTAGGGTATTAGGATTTAGGGTTTAGTGTATTAAAATTTAGGGTTTTAGATTTAGTTTTTAGGTTTAGGATTTAGGGTTTTTGTTTTCAATTTTAGGGTTTTGAGTTTTTGGGTTATGTGCTTAGTTTTAGAGTTTAATTTTAGGTTTTAGGGTTTTGTTGTATTCAAATTTAGGGATTTAGGTTTTAGTTTTTAGGGTTTTGGTTTTAGGTTTTAGGGTTTTAAATTTTAGGGTTTAATGTTTAGTTTTAGGGTTTAGGTTTTAGCGTATTAAAGATTAGGGTTTTAGTTTTTAAGGTTTAGGATTTTGTTTTTATGTTTTAGTGTTTAGAGTATTAGGATTTAGGGTTTAGTGTATTAAAATTTAGGGTTTTAGATTTAGTTTTTAGGGTTTAGGGTTTAGGGTTTTTGTTTTCAATTTTAGGGTTTTTAGTTTTAAGGTTATGTGCTTAGTTTTTGGGGTTAATTTTAGGTTTTAGGGTTTTGTTTTATTCGAATTTAGGGTTTTAGGTTATAGTTTTTAGGGTTTTGGTTTTCAGTTTTAGGGTTTTAAATTTTAGGGTTTAATGTTTAGTTTTAGCGTTTAGGGTTTTAGTGTATTAAAGATTAGGGTTTTAGTGTATTAAAGATTAGGGTTTTAGTTTTTAGGGTTTACGGTTTTGTTTTTATGTTTTAGTGTTTTGAGTATTAGGATTTAGAGTTTAGTGTATTAAAATTTAGGGTTTTAGATTTTGTTTTTAGGGTTTAGGGTTTAGTGTTTTTGTTTTCAATTTTAGGGTTTTGAGTGTTAGGGTTATTTGCTTTGTTTTAGGGTTTAATTTTAAGGTTTAGGGTTTAGGGTTTTAGTGTATTCAAGTATAGGGTTTTAATATTTAGTTTTTAGGGTTTTGGTTTTAGGTTTTAGGGTTTCAAATTTTAGGGTTTAATGTTTAGTTTTAAGGTCTAGGGTTTTAATGTATTAAAGATTAGGGTTTTAGTCTTTAGGGTTTATGGTATTGTTTTTAGATTTTAGTGTTTGGAGTATTAGGACATAGGGTTTAGTGTCTTAAAATTCAGAGTTTAAGATTTAGTTTTTAGGATTTAGGGTTTAGGGTTTTTGTTTTAGGTTTTAGGGTTTAGAGTTTTTGGGTTTAATGCTTAGTTTTAGTGTTTATTTTTAGGTTTTAGAGTTTTGTTGTATTCAAGTTTAGGGTTTTAGGTTTTAGTTTTTACGGGTTTAGTTTTAGGTTTTAGGGTTTAGAATTTTTAGGGTTTAATGTTTAGTTTTTGGGTTTAGGGTTTTATTGTACAAATGATTAGGGTTTTAGTTTTTAGGGTTTAGGGTTTTGTTTTTATGTTTTAGTGTTTAGAGTATTAGGATTTAGGGTTTAGTGTATTAAAATTTAGGGTTTTAGATTTAGTTTTTAGGGTTTAGGGTTTAGAGTTTTTGTTTTCAATTTTAGGGTTTTGAATTTTTGGATTATGTGCTTAGTTTTAGTGTTTAATTTTAGGTTTTAGGGCTTTGTTGTATTCAAATTTAGGGTTTTAGGTTTTAGTTTTTACCGTTTTGGTTTTAGGTTTTAGGGTTTTAAATTTTAGGGTTTAATGTTTAGTTTTAGGGTTTAGGGTTTTAGTGGATTAAACATTAGGGTTTTAGTTTTTTGGGTTTAGGGTTTTGTTTTTATGTTTTAGTGTTTAGTGTAATAAAATTTAGGGTTTTAGATTTAGTTTTTAGGGTTTAGGGTTTAGTGTTTTTGTTTTCAATTTTAGGGTTTTAAGTTTTTTTGTTATTTGCTTAGTTTTAGGGTTTAATTTTAAGTTTTAGGGTTTAGAGTTTTAGTGTATTCAAGTATAGGGTTTTAGGTTTTAGTTTTTAGGGTTTTGGTATTAGGGTTTAGGGTTTCGAATTTTAGGGTTTAATGTTTAGTTTTAAAGTCTAGGGTTTTAGTGTATTAAAGATTAGGGTTTTAGTCTTTGGGGTTTATGGTATTGTTTTTAGGTTTTAGTGTTTAGAGTATTAGGACTTAGGGTTTAGTGTCGTAAAATTTAGGGTTTAAGATTTAGTTTTTAGGATTTAGGGTTTAGGGTTTGGGTTTTAGGTTTTAGGGTTTAGAGTTTTTGGGCTTAATGCTTAGTTTTAGGATTTAATTTTAGGTTTTAGGTTTTTGTTGTGTTCAAGTTTAGGTTTTTAGGTTTTATTTTTTAGGGTTTTGGTTTTAGGTTTTAGGTTTTAGAATTTTAGGGTTAAATTTTTAGTTTTAGGGTTTAGGGTTTTAGTGTATTAATGATTAGGGTTTTAGTTTTTAGGTTTTAGGGTTTTGTTTTTATGTTTTAGTGTTTAGGGTATTAGGATTTAGGGTTTAGTGTATTAAAATTTAGGGTTTTAGATTTAGTTTTTAGGTTTTAGGATTTAGGGTTTTTGTTTTCAATTTTAGGGTTTTGAGTTTTTGGGTTATGTGCTTAGTTTTAGAGTTTAATTTTAGGTTTTAGGGTTTTGTTGTATTCAAATTTAGGGATTTAGGTTTTAGTTTTTAGGGTTTTGGTTTTAGGTTTTAGGGTTTTAAATTTTAGGGTTTAATGTTTAGTTTTAGGGTTTAGGTTTTAGCGTATTAAAGATTAGGGTTTTAGTTTTTAAGGTTTAAGATTTTTTTTGTATGTTTTAGTGTTTAGAGTATTAGGATTTAGGGTTTAGTGTATTAAAATTTAGGGTTTTAGATTTAGTTTTTAGGGTTTAGGGTTTAGGGTTTTTGTTTTCAATTTTAGGGTTTTTAGTTTTAAGGTTATGTGCTTAGTTTTTGGGGTTAATTTTAGGTTTTAGGGTTTTGTTTTATTCAAATTTAGGGTTTTAGGTTATAGTTTTTAGGGTTTTGGTTTTCAATTTTAGGGTTTTAAATTTTAGGGTTTAATGTTTAGTTTTAGCGTTTAGGGTTTTAGTGTATTAAAGATTAGGGTTTTAGTTTTTAGGGTTTAGGGTTTTGTTTTTATGTTTTAGTGTTTTGAGTATTAGGATTTAGGGTTTAGTGTATTAAAATTTAGGGTTTTAGATTTTGTTTTTAGGGTTTAGGGTTTAGTGTTTTTGTTTTCAATTTTAGGGTTTTGAGTGTTAGGGTTATTTGCTTAGTTTTAGGGTTTAATTTTAAGGTTTAGGGTTTAGGGTTTTAGTGTATTCAAGTATAGAGTTTTAATATTTAGTTTTTAGGGTTTTGGTTTTAGGTTTTAGGGTTTCAAATTTTAGGGTTTAATGTTTAGTTTTAAGGTCTAGGGTTTTAATGTAATAAAGATTAGGGTTTTAGTCTTTAGGGTTTATGGTATTGTTTTTAGATTTTAGTGTTTGGAGTATTAGGACTTAGGGTTTAGTGTCTTAAAATTCAGAGTTTAAGATTTAGTTTTTAGGATTTAGGGTTTAGTGTTTTTGTTTTAGGTTTTAGGGTTTAGAGTTTTTGGGTTTAATGCTTAGTTTTAGTGTTTATTTTTAGGTTTTAGAGTTTTGTTGTATTCAAGTTAAGGGTTTTAGGTTTTAGTTTTTACGGGTTTGGTTTTAGGTTTTAGGGTTTAGAATTTTTAGGGTTTAATGTTTAGTTTTTGGGTTTAGGGTTTTATTGTACTAATGATTAGGGTTTTAGTTTTTAGGGTTTAGGGTTTTGTTTTTATGTTTTAGTGTTTAGAGTCTTAGGATTTAGGGTTTAGTGTATTAAAATTTAGGGTTTTAGATTTAGTTTTTAGGGTTTAGGGTTTAGAGTTTTTGTTTTCAATTTTAGGGTTTTGAATTTTTGGATTATGTGCTTAGTTTTAGTGTTTAATTTTAGGTTTTAGGGCTTTGTTGTATTCAAATTTAGGGTTTTAGGTTTTAGTTTTTACCGTTTTGGTTTTAGGTTTTAGGGTTTTAAATTTTAGGGTTTAATGTTTAGTTTTAGGGTTTAGGGTTTTAGTGGATTAAACATTAGGGTTTTAGTGTTTTGGGTTTAGGGTTTTGTTTTTATGTTTTAGTGTTTAGTGTATTAAAATTTAGGGTTTTAGATTTAGTTTTTAAGGTTTAGGGTTTAGTGTTTTTGTTTTCAATTTTAGGGTTTTGAGTTTTTTTGTTATTTGCTTAGTTTTAGGGTTTAATTTTAAGTTTTAGGGTTTAGAGTTTTAGTGTATTCAAGTATAGGGTTTTAGGTTTTAGTTTTTAGGGTTTTGGTTTTAGGGTTTAGGGTTTCGAATTTTAGGGTTTAATGTTTAGTTTTAAAGTCTAGGGTTTTAGTGTATTAAAGATTAGGGTTTTAGTCTTTAGGGTTTATGGTATTTTTTTTAGGTTTTAGTGTTTAGAGTATTAGGACTTAGGGTTTAGTGTCGTAAAATTTAGGGTTTAAGATTTAGTTTTTAGGATTTAGGGTTTAGGGTTTGGGTTTTAGGTTTTAGGGTTTAGAGTTTTTGGGCTTAATGCTTAGTTTTAGGATTTAATTTTAGGTTTTAGGTTTTTGTTGTGTTCATGTTTAGGGTTTTAGGTTTTATTTTTTAGGGTTTTGGTTTTAGGTTTTAGGTTTTAGAATTTTAGGGTTTAATTTTTAGTTTTAGGGTTTAGGGTTTTAGTGTATTAATGATTAGAGTTTTAGTTTTTAGGTTTTAGGGTTTTGTTTTTATGTTTAATTGTTTAGGGTATTAGGATTTAGGGTTTAGTGTATTAAAATTTAGGGTTTTAGATTTAGTTTTTAGGTTTTAGGATTTAGGGTTTTTGTTTTCAATTTTTGGGTTTTGAGTTTTTGGGTTATGTGCTTAGTTTTAGGGTTTAATTTTAGGTTTTAGGGTTTTGTTGTATTCAAATTTATGGTTTTAGGTTTTAGTTTTTAGGGTTTTGGTTTTAGGTTTTAAGGTTTTAAATTTTAGGGTTTAATGTTTAGTTTTAGGGTTTAGGGTTTTAGTGTATTAAAGATTAGGGTTTTAGTTTTTAGGGTTTAGGATTTTGTTTTTATGTTTTAGTGTTTAGAGTATTAGGGTTTAGGGTCTAGTGTATTAAAACTTAGGGTTTTAGATTTAGTTTTTAGGTTTTAGGATTTAGGGTTTTTGTTTTCAATTTTAGGGTTTTGAGTTTTTGGGTTATGTGCTTAGTTTTAGAGTTTAATTTTAGGTTTTAGGGTTTTGTTGTATTCAAATTTAGGGATTTAGGTTTTAGTTTTTAGGGTTTTGGTTTTAGGTTTTAGGGTTTTAAATTTTAGGGTTTAATGTTTAGTTTTAGGGTTTAGGTTTTAGTGTATTAAAGATTAGGGTTTTAGTTTTTAAGGTTTAGGATTTTGTTTTTATGTTTTAGTGTTTAGAGTATTAGGATTTAGGGTTTAGTGTATTAAAATTTAGGGTTTTAGATTTAGTTTTTAGGGTTTAGGGTTTAGGGTTTTTGTTTTCAATTTTAAGGTTTTTAGTTTTAAGGTTATGTGCTTAGTTTTTGGGGTTAATTTTAGGTTTTAGGGTTTTGTTTTATTCAAATTTAGGGTTTTAGGTTATAGTTTTTAGGGTTTTGGTTTTCAGTTTTAGGGTTATAAATTTTAGGGTTTAATGTTTAGTTTTAGCGTTTAGGGTTTTAGTGTATTAAAGATTAGGAATTTAGTTTTTAGGGTTTAGGGTTTTGTTTTTATGTTTTAGTGTTTTGAGTATTAGGATTTAGGGTTTAGTGTATTAAAATTTAGGGTTTTAGATTTTGTTTTTAGGGTTTAGGGTTTAGTCTTTTTGTTTTCAATTTTAGGGTTTTGAGTGTTAGGGTTATTTGCTTAGTTTTAGTGTTTAATTTTAAGGTTTAGGGTTTAGGGTTTTAGTGTATTCAAGTATAGGGTTTTAATTTTTAGTTTTTAGGGTTTTGGTTTTAGGTTTTAGGGTTTCGAATTTTAGGGTTTAATGTTTAGTTTTAAGGTCTAGGGTTTTAATGTATTAAAGATTAGGGTTTTAGTCTTTAGGGTTTATGGTATTGTTTTTAGATTTTAGTGTTTGGAGTATTAGGACTTAGGATTTAGTGTCTTAAAATTCAGAGTTTAAGATTTAGTTTTTAGGATTTAGGGTTTAGGGTTTTTGTTTTAGGTTTTAGGGTTTAGAGTTTTTGGGTTTAGTGCTTAGTTTTAGTGTTTATTTTTAGGTTTTAGAGTTTTGTTGTATTCAAGTTTAGTGTTTTAGGTTTTAGTTTTTACGGGTTTGGTTTTAGATTTTAGGGTTTAGAATTTTTAGGGTTTAATGTTTAGTTTTAGGGTTTAGGGTTTTATTGTACTAATGATTAGAGTTTTAGTTTTTAGGGTTTAGGGTTTTGTTTTTATGTTTTAGTGTTTAGAGTATTAGGATTTAGGGTTTAGTGTATTAAAATTTAGGGTTTTAGATTTAGTTTTTAGGGTTTAGGGTTTAGAGTTTTTGTTTTCAATTTTAGGGTTTTGAATTTTTGGATTATGTGCTTAGTTTTAGTGTTTAATTTTAGGTTTTAGGGCTTTGTTGTATTCAAATTTAGGGTTTTAGGTTTTAGTTTTTAGCGTTTTTGTTTTAGGTTTTAGGGTTTTAAATTTTAGGGTTTAATGTTTAGTTTTAGGGTTTAGGGTTTTAGTGTATTAAAGATTAGGGTTTTAGTTTTTTGGGTTTAGGGTTTTGTTTTTATGTTTTAGTGTTTAGTATATTAAAATTTAGGGTTTTAGATTTAGTTTTTAGGGTTTAGGGTTTAGTGTTTTTGTTTTCAATTTTAGGGTTTTGAGTTTTTTTGTTATTTGCTTAGTTTTAGGGTTTAATTTTAAGGTTTAGGGTTTAGAGTTTTAGTGTATTCAAGTATAGGGTTTTAGGTTTTAGTTTTTAGGGTTTTGGTTTTAGGGTTTAGGGTTTCGAATTTAGGGTTTAATGTTTAGTTTTAAAGTCTAGGGTTTTAGTGTATTAATGATTAGGGTTTTAGTCTTTGGGGTTTATGGTATTGTTTTTAGGTTTTAGTGTTTAGAGTATTAGGACTTAGGGTTTAGTGTCGTAAAATTTAGGGTTTAAGATTTAGTTTTTAGGATTTAGGGTTTAGGGTTTGGGTTTTAGGTTTTAGGGTTTAGAGTTTTTGGGCTTAATGCTTAGTTTTAGGATTTAATTTTAGGTTTTAGGTTTTTGTTGTGTTCAAGTTTAGGTTTTTAGGTTTTATTTTTTAGGGTTTTGGTTTTAGGTTTTAGGTTTTAGAATTTTAAGGTTTAATTTTTAGTTTTAGGGTTTAGGGTTTTAGTGTATTAATGATTAGGGTTTTAGTTTTTAGGTTTTAGGGTTTTGTTTTTATGTTTTAGTGTTTAGGGTATTAGGATTTAGGGTTTAGTGTATTAAAATTTAGGGTTTTAGATTTAGTTTTTAGGTTTTAGGATTTAGGGTTTTTGTTTTCAATTTTAGGGTTTTGAGTTTTTGGGTTATGTGCTTAGTTTTAGAGTTTAATTTTAGGTTTAAGGGTTTTGTTGTATTCAAATTTAGGGATTTAGGTTTTAGTTTTTAGGGTTTTGGTTTTAGGTTTTAGGGTTTTAAATTTTAGGGTTTAATGTTTAGTTTTAGGGTTTAGGTTTTAGCGTATTAAAGATTAGGGTTTTAGTTTTTAAGGTTTAGGATTTTGTTTTTATGTTTTAGTGTTTAGAGTATTAGGATTTAGGGTTTAGTGTATTAAAATTTAGGGTTTTAGATTTTGTTTTTAGGGTTTAGGGTTTAGTGTTTTTGTTTTCAATTTTAGGGTTTTGAGTGTTAGGGTTATTTGCTTAGTTTTAGGGTTTAATTTTAAGGTTTAGGGTTTAGGGTTTTAGTGTATTCAAGTATAGGGTTTTAATATTTAGTTTTTAGGGTTTTGGTTATAGGTTTTAGGGCTTCAAATTTTAGGGTTTAATGTTTAGTTTTAAGGTCTAGGGTTTTAATGTAATAAAGATTAGGGTTTTAGTCTTTAGGGTTTATGGTATTGTTTTTAGATTTTAGTGTTTGGAGTATTAGGACTTAGGGTTTAGTGTCTTAAAATTCAGAGTTTAAGATTTAGTTTTTAGGATTTAGGGTTTAGGGTTTTTGTTTTAGGTTTTAGGGTTTAAAGTTTTTGGGTTTAATGCTTAGTTTTAGTGTTTATTTTTAGGTTTTAGAGTTTTGTTGTATTCAAGTTTAGGGTTTTAGGTTTTAGTTTTTACGGGTTTGGTTTTAGGTTTTAGGGTTTAGAATTTTTAGGGTTTAATGTTTAGTTTTTGGGTTTAGGGTTTTATTGTACTAATGATTAGGGTTTTAGTTTTTAGGGTTTAGGGTTTTGTTTTTATGTTTTAGTGTTTAGAGTATTAGGATTTAGGGTTTAGTGTATTAAAATTTAGGGTTTTAGATTTAGTTTTTAGGGTTTAGGGTTTAGAGTTTTTGTTTTCAATTTTAGGGTTTTGAATTTTTGGATTATGTGCTTAGTTTTAGTGTTTAATTTTAGGTTTTAGGGCTTTGTTGTATTCAAATTTAGGGTTTTAGGTTTTAGTTTTTACCGTTTTGGTTTTAGGTTTTAGGGTTTTAAATTTTAGGGTTTAGGGTTTTAGTGGATTAAATATTAGGGTTTTAGTTTTTTGGGTTTAGGGTTTTGTTTTTATGTTTTAGTGTTTAGTGTATTAAAATTTAGGGTTTTAGATTTAGTTTTTAGGGTTTAGGGTTTAGTGTTTTTGTTTTCAATTTTAGGGTTTTGAGTTTTTTTGTTATTTGCTTAGTTTTAGGGTTTAATTTTAAGTTTTAGGGTTTAGAGTTTTAGTGTATTCAAGTATAGGGTTTTAGGTTTTAGTTTTTAGGGTTTTGGTTTTAGGGTTTAGGGTTTCGAATTTTAGGGTTTAATGTTTAGTTTTAAAGTCTAGGGTTTTAGTGTATTAAAGATTAGGGTTTTAGTCTTTGGGGTTTATGGTATTGTTTTTAGGTTTTAGTGTTTAGAGTATTAGGACTTAGGGTTTAGTGTCGTAAAATTTAGGGTTTAAGATTTAGTTTTTAGGATTTAGGGTTTAGGGTTTGGGTTTTAGGTTTTAGGGTTTAGAGTTTTTGGGCTTAATGCTTAGTTTTAGGATTTAATTTTAGGTTTTAGGTTTTTGTTGTGTTCAAGTTTAGGTTTTTAGGTTTTAGTTTTTAGGGTTTTGGTTTTAGGTTTTAAGGTTTTAAATTTTAGGGTTTAATGTTTAGTTTTAGGGTTTAGGGTTTTAGTGTATTAAAGATTAGGGTTTTAGTTTTTAGGGTTTAGGATTTTGTTTTTATGTTTTAGTGTTTAGAGTATTAGGGTTTAGGGTCTAGTGTATTAAAACTTAGGGTTTTAGATTTAGTTTTTAGGTTTTAGGATTTAGGGTTTTTGTTTTCAATTTTAGGGTTTTGAGTTTTTGGGTTATGTGCTTAGTTTTAGAGTTTAATTTTAGGTTTTAGGGTTTTGTTGTATTCAAATTTAGGGATTTAGGTTTTAGTTTTTAGGGTTTTGGTTTTAGGTTTTAGGGTTTTAAATTTTAGGGTTTAATGTTTAGTTTTAGGGTTTAGGTTTTAGTGTATTAAAGATTAGGGTTTTAGTTATTAAGGTTTAGGATTTTGTTTTTATGTTTTAGTGTTTAGAGTATTAGGATTTAGGGTTTAGTGTATTAAAATTTAGGGTTTTAGATTTAGTTTTTAGGGTTTAGGGTTTAGGGTTTTTGTTTTCAATTTTAGGGTTTTTAGTTTTAAGGTTATGTGCTTAGTTTTTGGGGTTAATTTTAGGTTTTAGGGTTTTGTTTTATTCAAATTTAGGGTTTTAGGTTATAGTTTTTAGGGTTTTGGTTTTCAGTTTTAGGGTTTTAAATTTTAGGGTTTAATGTTTAGTTTTAGCGTTTAGGGTTTTAGTGTATTAAAGACTAGGGTTTTAGTTTTTAGGGTTTAGGGTTTTGTTTTTATGTTTTAGTGTTTTTAGTATTAGGATTTAGGGTTTAGTGTATTAAAATTTAGGGTTTTAGATTTTGTTTTTAGGGTTTAGGGTTTAGTGTTTTTGTTTTCAATTTTAGGGTTTTGAGTGTTAGGGTTATTTGCTTAGTTTTAGGGTTTAATTTTAAGGTTTAGGGTTTAGGGTTTTAGTGTATTCAAGTATAGGGTTTTAATATTTAGTTTTTAGGGTTTTGGTTATAGGTTTTAGGGTTTCAAATTTTAGGGTTTAATGTTTAGTTTTAAGGTCTAGGGTATTAATGTAATAAAGATTAGGGTTTTAGTCTTTAGGGTTTATGGTATTGTTTTTAGATTTTAGTGTTTGGAGTATTAGGACTTAGGGTTTAGTGTCTTAAAATTCAGAGTTTAAGATTTAGTTTTTAGGATTTAGGGTTTAGGGTTTTTGTTTTAGGTTTTAGGGTTTAAAGTTTTTGGGTTTAATGCTTAGTTTTAGTGTTTATTTTTAGGTTTTAGAGTTTTGTTGTATTCAAGTTTAGGGTTTTAGGTTTTAGTTTTTACGGGTTTGGTTTTAGGTTTTAGGGTTTAGAATTTTTAGGGTTTAATGTTTAGTTTTTGGGTTTAGGGTTTTATTGTACTAATGATTAGGGTTTTAGTTTTTAGGGTTTAGGGTTTTGTTTTTATGTTTTAGTGTTTAGAGTATTAGGATTTAGGGTTTAGTGTATTAAAATTTAGGGTTTTAGATTTAGTTTTTAGGGTTTAGGGTTTAGAGTTTTTGTTTTCAATTTTAGGGTTTTGAATTTTTGGATTATGGGCTAAGTTTTAGTGTTTAATTTTAGGTTTTAGGGCTTTGTTGTATTCAAATTTAGGGTTTTAGGTTTTAGTTTTTACCGTTTTGGTTTTAGGTTTTAGGGTTTTAAATTTTAGGGTTTAATGTTTAGTTTTAGGGTTTAGGGTTTTAGTGGATTAAACATTAGTGTTTTAGTTTTTTGGGTTTAGGGTGTTGTTTTTATGTTTTAGTGTTTAGTGTATTAAAATTTAGGGTTTTAGATTTAGTTTTTAAGGTTTAGGGTTTAGTGTTTTTGTTTTCAATTTTAGGGTTTTGAGTTTTTTTGTTATTTGCTTAGTTTTAGGGTTTAATTTTAAGTTTTAGGGTTTAGAGTTTTAGTGTATTCAAGTATAGGGTTTTAGGTTTTAGTTTTTAGGGTTTTGGTTTTAGGGTTTAGGGTTTCGAATTTTAGGGTTTAATGTTTAGTTTTAAAGTCTAGGGTTTTAGTGTATTAAAGATTAGGGTTTTAGTCTTTAGGGTTTATGGTATTGTTTTTAGGTTTTAGTGTTTAGAGTATTAGGACTTAGGCTTTAGTGTCGTAAAATTTAGGGTTTAAGATTTAGTTTTTAGGATTTAGGGTTTAGGGTTTGGGTTTTAGGTTTTAGGGTTTAGAGTTTTTGGGCTTAATGCTTAGTTTTAGGATTTAATTTTAGGTTTTAGGTTTTTGTTGTGTTCAAGTTTAGGTTTTTAGGTTTTATTTTTTAGGGTTTTGGTTTTAGGTTTTAGGTTTTAGAATTTTAGGGTTTAATTTTTAGTTTTAGGGTTTAGCGTTTTAGTGTATTAATGATTAGGGTTTTAGTTTTTAGGTTTTAGGGTTTTGTTTTTATGTTTTAGTGTTTAGGGTATTAGGATTTAGGGTTTAGTGTATTAAAATTTAGGGTTTTAGATTTAGTTTTTAGGTTTTAGGATTTAGTGTTTTTGTTTTCAATTTTAGGGTTTTGAGTTTTTGGGTTATGTGCTTAGTTTTAGAGTTTAATTTTAGGTTTTAGGGTTTTGTTGTATTCAAATTTAGGGATTTAGGTTTTAGTTTTTAGGGTTTTGGTTTTAGGTTTTAGGGTTTTAAATTTTAGGGTTTAATGTTTAGTTTTAGGGTTTAGGTTTTAGCGTATTAAAGATTAGGGTTTTAGTTTTTAAGGTTTAGGATTTTGTTTTTATGTTTTAGTGTTTAGAGTATTAGGATTTAGGGTTTAGTGTATTAAAATTTAGGGTTTTAGATTTAGTTTTTAGGGTTTAGGGTTTAGGGTTTTTGTTTTCAATTTTAGGGTTTTTAGTTTTAAGGTTATGTGCTTAGTTTTTGGGGTTAATTTTAGGTTTTAGGGTTTTGTTTTATTCAAATTTAGGGTTTTAGGTTATAGTTTTTAGGGTTTTGGTTTTCAGTTTTAGGGTTTTAAATTTTAGGGTTTAATGTTTAGTTTTAGCGTTTAGGGTTTTAGTGTATTAAAGATTAGGGTTTTAGTGTATTAAAGATTAGGGTTTTAGTTTTTAGGGTTTAGGGTTTTGTTTTTATGTTTTAGTGTTTTTAGTATTAGGATTTGGGGTTTAGTGTATTAAAATTTAGGGTTTTAGATTTTGTTTTTAGGGTTTATGGTTTAGTGTTTTTGTTTTCAATTTTAGGGTTTTGAGTGTTAGGGTTATTTGCTTAGTTTTAGGGTTTAATTTTAAGGTTTAGGGTTTAGGGTTTTAGTGTATTCAAGTATAGGGTTTTAATTTTTAGTTTTTAGGGTTTTGGTTTTAGGTTTTAGGGTTTCGAATTTTAGGGTTTAATGTTTAGTTTTAAGGTCTAGGGTTCTAATGTATTAAAGATTAGGGGTTTAGTCTTTAGGGTTTATGGTATTGTTTTTAGATTTTAGTGTTTGGAGTATTAGGACTTAGGGTTTAGTGTCTTAAAATTCAGAGTTTAAGATTTAGTTTTTAGGATTTAGGGTTTAGGGTTTTTGTTTTAGGTTTTAGGGTTTAGAGTTTTTGGGTTTAATGCTTAGTTCTAGTGTTTATTTTTAGGTTTTAGAGTTTTGTTGTATTCAAGTTTAGGGTTTTAGGTTTTGGTTTTTACGGGTTTGGTTTTAGGTTTTAGGGTTTAGAATTTTTAGGGTTTAATGTTTAGTTTTTGGGTTTAGGGTTTTATTGTACTAATGATTAGGGTTTTAGTTTTTAGGGTTTAGGGTTTTGTTTTTATGTTTTAGTGTTTAGAGTATTAGGATTTAGGGTTTAGTGTATTAAAATTTAGGGTTTTAGATTTAGTTTTTAGGGTTTAGGGCTTAGAGTTTTTGTTTTCAATTTTAGGGTTTTGAATTTTTGGATTATGGGCTAAGTTTTAGTGTTTAATTTTAGGTTTTAGGGCTTTGTTGTATTCAAATTTAGGGTTTTAGGTTTTAGTTTTTACCGTTTTGGTTTTAGGTTTTAGGGTTTTAAATTTTAGGGTTTAATGTTTAGTTTTAGGGTTTAGGGTTTTAGTGGATTAAACATTAGTGTTTTAGTTTTTTGGGTTTAGGGTGTTGTTTTTATGTTTTAGTGTTTAGTGTATTAAAATTTAGGGTTTTAGATTTAGTTTTTAAGGTTTAGGGTTTAGTGTTTTTGTTTTCAATTTTAGGGTTTTGAGTTTTTTTGTTATTTGCTTAGTTTTAGGGTTTAATTTTAAGTTTTAGGGTTTAGAGTTTTAGTGTATTCAAGTATAGGGTTTTAGGTTTTAGTTTTTAGGGTTTTGGTTTTAGGGTTTAGGGTTTCGAATTTTAGGGTTTAATGTTTAGTTTTAAAGTCTAGGGTTTTAGTGTATTAAAGATTAGGGTTTTAGTCTTTAGGGTTTATGGTATTGTTTTTAGGTTTTAGTGTTTAGAGTATTAGGACTTAGGCTTTAGTGTCGTAAAATTTAGGGTTTAAGATTTAGTTTTTAGGATTTAGGGTTTAGGGTTTGGGTTTTAGGTTTTAGGGTTTAGAGTTTTTGGGCTTAATGCTTAGTTTTAGGATTTAATTTTAGGTTTTAGGTTTTTGTTGTGTTCAAGTTTAGGTTTTTAGGTTTTATTTTTTAGGGTTTTGGTTTTAGGTTTTAGGTTTTAGAATTTTAGGGTTTAATTTTTAGTTTTAGGGTTTAGCGTTTTAGTGTATTAATGATTAGGGTTTTAGTTTTTAGGTTTTAGGGTTTTGTTTTTATGTTTTAGTGTTTAGGGTATTAGGATTTAGGGTTTAGTGTATTAAAATTTAGGGTTTTAGATTTAGTTTTTAGGTTTTAGGATTTAGTGTTTTTGTTTTCAATTTTAGGGTTTTGAGTTTTTGGGTTATGTGCTTAGTTTTAGAGTTTAATTTTAGGTTTTAGGGTTTTGTTGTATTCAAATTTAGGGATTTAGGTTTTAGTTTTTAGGGTTTTGGTTTTAGGTTTTAGGGTTTTAAATTTTAGGGTTTAATGTTTAGTTTTAGGGTTTAGGTTTTAGCGTATTAAAGATTAGGGTTTTAGTTTTTAAGGTTTAGGATTTTGTTTTTATGTTTTAGTGTTTAGAGTATTAGGATTTAGGGTTTAGTGTATTAAAATTTAGGGTTTTAGATTTAGTTTTTAGGGTTTAGGGTTTAGGGTTTTTGTTTTCAATTTTAGGGTTTTTAGTTTTAAGGTTATGTGCTTAGTTTTTGGGGTTAATTTTAGGTTTTAGGGTTTTGTTTTATTCAAATTTAGGGTTTTAGGTTATAGTTTTTAGGGTTTTGGTTTTCAGTTTTAGGGTTTTAAATTTTAGGGTTTAATGTTTAGTTTTAGCGTTTAGGGTTTTAGTGTATTAAAGATTAGGGTTTTAGTGTATTAAAGATTAGGGTTTTAGTTTTTAGGGTTTAGGGTTTTGTTTTTATGTTTTAGTGTTTTGAGTATTAGGATTTGGGGTTTAGTGTATTAAAATTTAGGGTTTTAGATTTTGTTTTTAGGGTTTATGGTTTAGTGTTTTTGTTTTCAATTTTAGGGTTTTGAGTGTTAGGGTTATTTGCTTAGTTTTAGGGTTTAATTTTAAGGTTTAGGGTTTAGGGTTTTAGTGTATTCAAGTATAGGGTTTTAATTTTTAGTTTTTAGGGTTTTGGTTTTAGGTTTTAGGGTTTCGAATTTTAGGGTTTAATGTTTAGTTTTAAGGTCTAGGGTTCTAATGTATTAAAGATTAGGGGTTTAGTCTTTAGGGTTTATGGTATTGTTTTTAGATTTTAGTGTTTGGAGTATTAGGACTTAGGGTTTAGTGTCTTAAAATTCAGAGTTTAAGATTTAGTTTTTAGGATTTAGGGTTTAGGGTTTTTGTTTTAGGTTTTAGGGTTTAGAGTTTTTGGGTTTAATGCTTAGTTCTAGTGTTTATTTTTAGGTTTTAGAGTTTTGTTGTATTCAAGTTTAGGGTTTTAGGTTTTGGTTTTTACGGGTTTGGTTTTAGGTTTTAGGGTTTAGAATTTTTAGGGTTTAATGTTTAGTTTTTGGGTTTAGGGTTTTATTGTACTAATGATTAGGGTTTTAGTTTTTAGGGTTTAGGGTTTTGTTTTTATGTTTTAGTGTTTAGAGTATTAGGATTTAGGGTTTAGTGTATTAAAATTTAGGGTTTTAGATTTAGTTTTTAGGGTTTAGGGCTTAGAGTTTTTGTTTTCAATTTTAGGGTTTTCAATTTTTGGATTATGTGCTTAGTTTTAGTGTTTAATTTTAGGTTTTAGGGCTTTGTTGTATTCAAATTTAGGGTTTTAGGTTTTAGTTTTTACCGTTTTGGTTTTAGGTTTTAGGGTTTTAAATTTTAGGGTTTAATGTTTAGTTTTAGGGTTTAGGGTTTTAGTGGATTAAATATTAGGGTTTTAGTTTTTTGGGTTTAGGGTTTTGTTTTTATGTTTTAGTGTTTAGTGTATTAAAATTTAGGGTTTTAGATTTAGTTTTTAGGGTTTAGGGTTTAGTGTTTTTGTTTTCAATTTTAGGGTTTTTAGTTTTTTTGTTATTTGCTTAGTTTTAGGGTTTAATTTTAAGTTTTAGGGTTTAGAGTTTTAGTGTATTCAAGTATAGGGTTTTAGGTTTTAGTTTTTAGGGTTTTGGTTTTAGGGTTTAGGGTTTCGAATTTTAGGGTTTAATGTTTAGTTTTAAAGTCTAGGGTTTTAGTGTATTAAAGATTAGGGTTTTAGTCTTTGGGGTTTATGGTATTGTTTTTAGGTTTTAGTGTTTAGAGTATTAGGACTTAGGGTTTAGTGGCGTAAAATTTAGGGTTTAAGATTTAGTTTTTAGGATTTAGGGTTTAGGGTTTGGGTTTTAGGTTTTAGGGTTTAGAGTTTTTGGGCTTAATGCTTAGTTTTAGGATTTAATTTTAGGTTTTAGGTTTTTGTTGTGTTCATGTTTAGGGTTTTAGGTTTTATTTTTTAGGGTTTTGGTTTTAGGTTTTAGGTTTTAGAATTTTAGGGTTTAATTTTTAGTTTTAGGGTTTAGGGTTTTAGTGTATTAATGATTAGAGTTTTAGTTTTTAGGTTTTAGGGTTTTGTTTTTATGTTTTAGTGTTTAGGGTATTAGGATTTAGGGTTTAGTGTATTAAAATTTAGGGTTTTAGATTTAGTTTTTAGGTTTTAGGATTTAGGGTTTTTGTTTTCAATTTTAGGGTTTTGAGTTTTTGGGTTATGTGCTTAGTTTTAGGGTTTAATTTTAGGTTTTAGGGTTTTGTTGTATTCAAATTTATGGTTTTAGGTTTTAGTTTTTAGGGTTTTGGTTTTAGGTTTTAAGGTTTTAAATTTTAGGGTTTAATGTTTAGTTTTATGGTTTAGGGTTTTAGTGTATTAAAGATTAGGGTTTTAGTTTTTAGGGTTTAGGATTTTGTTTTTATGTTTTAGTGTTTAGAGTATTAGGGTTTAGGGTCTAGTGTATTAAAACTTAGGGTTTTAGATTTAGTTTTTAGGTTTTAGGATTTAGGGTTTTTGTTTTCAATTTTAGGGTTTTGAGTTTTTGGGTTATGTGCTTAGTTTTAGAGTTTAATTTTAGGTTTTAGGGTTTTGTTTTGTTCAAATTTAGGGTTTTAGGTTATAGTTTTTAGGGTTTTGGTTTTCAGTTTTAGGGTTTTAAATTTTAGGGTTTAATGTTTAGTTTTAGCGTTTAGGGTTTCAGTGTATTAAAGATTAGGGATTTAGTTTTTAAGGTTTAGGATTTTGTTTTTATGTTTTAGTGCTTAGAGTATTAGGATTTAGGGTTTAGTGTATTAAAATTTAGGGTTTTAGATTTAGTTTTTAGGGTTTAGGGTTTAGGGTTTTTGTTTTCAATTTTAGGGTTTTTAGTTTTAAGGTTATGTGCTTAGTTTTTGGGGTTAATTTTAGGTTTTAGGGTTTTGTTTTATTCAAATTTAGGGTTTTAGTTTATAGTTTTTAGGGTTTTGGTTTTCAGTTTTAGGGTTTTAAATTTTAGGGTTTAATGTTTAGTTTTAGCGTTTAGGGTTTTAGTGTATTAAAGATTAGGGTTTTAGTTTCTAGGGTTTAGGGTTTTGTTTTTATGTTTTAGTGTTTAGTGTATTAAAATTTAGGGTTTAGTGTATTAAAATTTAGGGTTTTAGATTTTGTTTTTAGGGTTTAGGGTTTAGTGTTTTTGTTTTCAATTTTAGGGTTTCGAGTGTTAGGGTTATTTTCTTAGTTTTAGGGTTTAATTTTAAGGTTTAGGGTTTAGGGTTTTAGTGTATTCAAGTATAGGGTTTTAATTTTTAGTTTTTAGGGTTTTGGTTTTAGGTTTTAAGGTTTCGAATTTTAGGGTTTAATGTTTAGTTTTAAGGTCTAGGGTTTTAATGTATTAAAGATTAGGGTTTTAGTCTTTAGGGTTTATGGTATTGTTTTTAGATTTTAGTGTTTGGAGTATTAGGACTTAGGGTTTAGTGTCTTAAAATTCAGAGTTTAAGATTTAGTTTTTAGGATTTAGGGTTTAGGGTTTTTGTTTTAGGTTTTAGGGTTTAGAGTTTTTGGGTTTAATGCTTAGTTTTAGTGTTTATTTTTAGGTTTTAGAGTTTTGTTGTATTCAAGTTTAGGGTTTTAGGTTTAAGTTTTTACGGGTTTGGTTTTAGGTTTTAAGGTTTAGAATATTTAGGGTTTAATGTTTAGTTTTAGGGTTTAGGGTTTTATTGTACTAATGATTAGGGTTTTAGTTTTTAGGGTTTAGGGTTTTGTTTTTATGTTTTAGTGTTTAGAGTATTAGGATTTAGGGTTTAGTGTATTAAAATTTAGGGTTTTAGATTTAGTTTTTAGGGTTTAGGGCTTAGAGTTTTTGTTTTCAATTTTAGGGTTTTGAATTTTTGGATTATGTGCTTAGTTTTAGTGTTTAATTTTAGGTTTTAGGGCTTTGTTGTATTCAAATTTAGGGTTTTAGGTTTTAGTTTTTACCGTTTTGGTTTTAGGTTTTAGGGTTTTAAATTTTAGGGTTTAATGTTTAGTTTTAGGGTTTAGGGTTTTAGTGGATTAAATATTAGGGTTTTAGTTTTTTGGGTTTAGGGTTTTGTTTTTATGTTTTAGTGTTTAGTGTATTAAAATTTAGGGTTTTAGATTTAGTTTTTAGGGTTTAGGGTTTAGTGTTTTTGTTTTCAATTTTAGGGTTTTGAGTTTTTTTGTTATTTGCTTAGTTTTAGGGTTTAATTTTAAGTTTTAGGGTTTAGAGTTTTAGTGTATTCAAGTATAGGGTTTTAGGTTTTAGTTTTTAGGGTTTTGGTTTTAGGGTTTAGGGTTTCGAATTTTAGTGTTTAATGTTTAGTTTTAAAGTCTAGGGTTTTAGTGTATTAAAGATTAGGGTTTTAGTGTATTAAAGATTAGGGTTTAGGTTTTAGGGTTTAGGGTTTTGTTTTTATGTTTTAGTGTTTTGAGTATTAGGATTTAGGGTTTAGTGTATTAAAATTTAGGGTTTTAGATTTTGTTTTTAGGGTTTATGGTTTAGTGTTTTTGTTTTCAATTTTAGGGTTTTGAGTGTTAGGGTTATTTGCTTAGTTTTAGGGTTTAATTTTAAGGTTTAGGGTTTAGGGTTTTAGTGTATTCAAGTATAGGGTTTTAATTTTTAGTTTTTAGGGTTTTGGTTTTAGGTTTTAGGGTTTCGAATTTTAGGGTTTAATGTTTAGTTTTAAGGTCTAGGGTTCTAATGTATTAAAGATTAGGGGTTTAGTCTTTAGGGTTTATGGTATTGTTTTTAGATTTTAGTGTTTGGAGTATTAGGACTTAGGGTTTAGTGTCTTAAAATTCAGAGTTTAAGATTTAGTTTTTAGGATTTAGGGTTTAGGGTTTTTGTTTTAGGTTTTAGGGTTTAGAGTTTTTGGGTTTAATGCTTAGTTCTAGTGTTTATTTTTAGGTTTTAGAGTTTTGTTGTATTCAAGTTTAGGGTTTTAGGTTTTGGTTTTTACGGGTTTGGTTTTAGGTTTTAGGGTTTAGAATTTTTAGGGTTTAATGTTTAGTTTTTGGGTTTAGGGTTTTATTGTACTAATGATTAGGGTTTTAGTTTTTAGGGTTTAGGGTTTTGTTTTTATGTTTTAGTGTTTAGAGTATTAGGATTTAGGGTTTAGTGTATTAAAATTTAGGGTTTTAGATTTAGTTTTTAGGGTTTAGGGCTTAGAGTTTTTGTTTTCAATTTTAGGGTTTTGAATTTTTGGATTATGTGCTTAGTTTTAGTGTTTAATTTTAGGTTTTAGGGCTTTATTGTATTCAAATTTAGGGTTTTAGGTTTTAGTTTTTACCGTTTTGGTTTTAGGTTTTAGGGTTTTAAATTTTAGGGTTTAATGTTTAGTTTTAGGGTTTAGGGTTTTAGTGGATTAAATATTAGGGTTTTAGTTTTTTGGGTTTAGGGTTTTGTTTTTATGTTTTAGTGTTTAGTGTATTAAAATTTAGGGTTTTAGATTTAGTTTTTAGGGTTTAGGGTTTAGTGTTTTTGTTTTCAATTTTAGGGTTTTGAGTTTTTTTGTTATTTGCTTAGTTTTAGGGTTTAATTTTAAGTTTTAGGGTTTAGAGTTTTAGTGTATTCAAGTATAGGGTTTTAGGTTTTAGTTTTTAGGGTTTTGGTTTTAGGGTTTAGGGTTTCGAATTTTAGGGTTTAATGTTTAGTTTTAAAGTCTAGGGTTTTAGTGTATTAAAGATTAGGGTTTTAGTCTTTGGGGTTTATGGTATTGTTTTTAGGTTTTAGTGTTTAGAGTATTAGGACTTAGGGTTTAGTGGCGTAAAATTTAGGGTTTAAGATTTAGTTTTTAGGATTTAGGGTTTAGGGTTTGGGTTTTAGGTTTTAGGGTTTAGAGTTTTTGGGCTTAATGCTTAGTTTTAGGATTTAATTTTAGGTTTTAGGTTTTTGTTGTGTTCATGTTTAGGGTTTTAGGTTTTATTTTTTAGGGTTTTGGTTTTAGGTTTTAGGTTTTAGAATTTTAGGGTTTAATTTTTAGTTTTAGGGTTTAGGGTTTTAGTGTATTAATGATTAGAGTTTTAGTTTTTAGGTTTTAGGGTTTTGTTTTTATGTTTTAGTGTTTAGGGTATTAGGATTTAGGGTTTAGTGTATTAAAATTTAGGGTTTTAGATTTAGTTTTTAGGTTTTAGGATTTAGGGTTTTTGTTTTCAATTTTAGGGTTTTGAGTTTTTGGGTTATGTGCTTAGTTTTAGGGTTTAATTTTAGGTTTTAGGGTTTTGTTGTATTCAAATTTATGGTTTTAGGTTTTAGTTTTTAGGGTTTTGGTTTTAGGTTTTAAGGTTTTAAATTTTAGGATTTAATGTTTAGTTTTAGGGTTTAGGGTTTTAGTGTATTAAAGATTAGGGTTTTAGTTTTTAGGGTTTAGGATTTTGTTTTTATGTTTTAGTGTTTAGAGTATTAGGGTTTAGGGTCTAGTGTATTAAAACTTAGGGTTTTAGATTTAGTTTTTAGGTTTTAGGATTTAGGGTTTTTGTTTTCAATTTTAGGGTTTTGAGTTTTTGGGTTATGTGCTTAGTTTTAGAGTTTAATTTTAGGTTTTAGGGTTTTGTTTTGTTCAAATTTAGGGTTTTAGGTTATAGTTTTTAGGGTTTTGGTTTTCAGTTTTAGGGTTTTAAATTTTAGGGTTTAATGTTTAGTTTTAGCGTTTAGGGTTTCAGTGTATTAAAGATTAGGGATTTAGTTTTTAAGGTTTAGGATTTTGTTTTTATGTTTTAGTGCTTAGAGTATTAGGATTTAGGGTTTAGTGTATTAAAATTTAGGGTTTTAGATTTAGTTTTTAGGGTTTAGGGTTTAGGGTTTTTGTTTTCAATTTTAGGGTTTTTAGTTTTAAGGTTATGTGCTTAGTTTTTGGGGTTAATTTTAGGTTTTAGGGTTTTGTTTTATTCAAATTTAGGGTTTTAGTTTATAGTTTTTAGGGTTTTGGTTTTCAGTTTTAGGGTTTTAAATTTTAGGGTTTAATGTTTAGTTTTAGCGTTTAGGGTTTTAGTGTATTAAAGATTAGGGTTTTAGTTTCTAGGGTTTAGGGTTTTGTTTTTATGTTTTAGTGTTTAGTGTATTAAAATTTAGGGTTTAGTGTATTAAAATTTAGGGTTTTAGATTTTGTTTTTAGGGTTTAGGGTTTAGTGTTTTTGTTTTCAATTTTAGGGTTTCGAGTGTTAGGGTTATTTTCTTAGTTTTAGGGTTTAATTTTAAGGTTTAGGGTTTAGGGTTTTAGTGTATTCAAGTATAGGGTTTTAATTTTTAGTTTTTAGGGTTTTGGTTTTAGGTTTTAAGGTTTCGAATTTTAGGGTTTAATGTTTAGTTTTAAGGTCTAGGGTTTTAATGTATTAAAGATTAGGGTTTTAGTCTTTAGGGTTTATGGTATTGTTTTTAGATTTTAGTGTTTGGAGTATTAGGACTTAGGGTTTAGTGTCTTAAAATTCAGAGTTTAAGATTTAGTTTTTAGGATTTAGGGTTTAGGGTTTTTGTTTTAGGTTTTAGGGTTTAGAGTTTTTGGGTTTAATGCTTAGTTTTAGTGTTTATTTTTAGGTTTTAGAGTTTTGTTGTATTCAAGTTTAGGGTTTTAGGTTTAAGTTTTTACGGGTTTGGTTTTAGGTTTTAAGGTTTAGAATATTTAGGGTTTAATGTTTAGTTTTAGGGTTTAGGGTTTTATTGTACTAATGATTAGGGTTTTAGTTTTTAGGGTTTAGGGTTTTGTTTTTATGTTTTAGTGTTTAGAGTATTAGGATTTAGGGTTTAGTGTATTAAAATTTAGGGTTTTAGATTTAGTTTTTAGGGTTTAGGGCTTAGAGTTTTTGTTTTCAATTTTAGGGTTTTGAATTTTTGGATTATGTGCTTAGTTTTAGTGTTTAATTTTAGGTTTTAAGGCTTTGTTGTATTCAAATTTAGGGTTTTAGGTTTTAGTTTTTACCGTTTTGGTTTTAGGTTTTAGGGTTTTAAATTTTAGGGTTTAATGTTTAGTTTTAGGGTTTAGGGTTTTAGTGGATTAAATATTAGGGTTTTAGTTTTTTGGGTTTAGGGTTTTGTTTTTATGTTTTAGTGTTTAGTGTATTAAAATTTAGGGTTTTAGATTTAGTTTTTAGGGTTTAGGGTTTAGTGTTTTTGTTTTCAATTTTAGGGTTTTGAGTTTTTTTGTTATTTGCTTAGTTTTAGGGTTTAATTTTAAGTTTTAGGGTTTAGAGTTTTAGTGTATTCAAGTATAGGGTTTTAGGTTTTAGTTTTTAGGGTTTTGGTTTTAGGGTTTAGGGTTTCGAATTTTAGGGTTTAATGTTTAGTTTTAAAGTCTAGGGTTTTAGTGTATTAAAGATTAGGGTTTTAGTGTATTAAAGATTAGGGTTTTAGTTTTTAGGGTTTAGGGTTTTGTTTTTATGTTTTAGTGTTTTGAGTATTAGGATTTAGGGTTTAGTGTATTAAAATTTAGGGTTTTAGATTTTGTTTTTAGGGTTTATGGTTTAGTGTTTTTGTTTTCAATTTTAGGGTTTTGAGTGTTAGGGTTATTTGCTTAGTTTTAGGGTTTAATTTTAAGGTTTAGGGTTTAGGGTTTTAGTGTATTCAAGTATAGGGTTTTAATTTTTAGTTTTTAGGGTTTTGGTTTTAGGTTTTAGGGTTTCGAATTTTAGGGTTTAATGTTTAGTTTTAAGGTCTAGGGTTCTAATGTATTAAAGATTAGGGGTTTAGTCTTTAGGGTTTATGGTATTGTTTTTAGATTTTAGTGTTTGGAGTATTAGGACTTAGGGTTTAGTGTCTTAAAATTCAGAGTTTAAGATTTAGTTTTTAGGATTTAGGGTTTAGGGTTTTTGTTTTAGGTTTTAGGGTTTAGAGTTTTTGGGTTTAATGCTTAGTTCTAGTGTTTATTTTTAGGTTTTAGAGTTTTGTTGTATTCAAGTTTAGGGTTTTAGGTTTTGGTTTTTACGGGTTTGGTTTTAGGTTTTAGGGTTTAGAATTTTTAGGGTTTAATGTTTAGTTTTTGGGTTTAGGGTTTTATTGTACTAATGATTAGGGTTTTAGTTTTTAGGGTTTAGGGTTTTGTTTTTATGTTTTAGTGTTTAGAGTATTAGGATTTAGGGTTTAGTGTATTAAAATTTAGGGTTTTAGATTTAGTTTTTAGGGTTTAGGGCTTAGAGTTTTTGTTTTCAATTTTAGGGTTTTGAATTTTTGGATTATGTGCTTAGTTTTAGTGTTTAATTTTAGGTTTTAGGGCTTTATTGTATTCAAATTTTGGGTTTTAGGTTTTAGTTTTTACCGTTTTGGTTTTAGGTTTTAGGGTTTTAAATTTTAGGGTTTAATGTTTAGTTTTAGGGTTTAGGGTTTTAGTGGATTAAATATTAGGGTTTTAGTTTTTTGGGTTTAGGGTTTTGTTTTTATGTTTTAGTGTTTAGAGTATTAGGGTTTAGGGTCTAGTGTATTAAAACTTAGGGTTTTAGATTTAGTTTTTAGGTTTTAGGATTTAGGGTTTTTGTTTTCAATTTTAGGGTTTTGAGTTTTTGGGTTATGTGCTTAGTTTTAGAGTTTAATTTTAGGTTTTAGGGTTTTGTTGTATTCAAATTTAGGGATTTAGGTTTTAGTTTTTAGGGTTTTGGTTTTAGGTTTTAGGGTTTTAAATTTTAGGGTTTAATGTTTAGTTTTAGGGTTTAGGTTTTAGTGTATTAAAGATTAGGGTTTTAGTTTTTAAGGTTTAGGATTTTGTTTTTATGTTTTAGTGTTTAGAGTATTAGGATTTAGGGTTTAGTGTATTAAAATTTAGGGTTTTAGATTTAGTTTTTAGGGTTTAGGGTTTATGGTTTTTGTTTTAAATTTTAGGGTTTTTAATTTTAAGGTTATGTGCTTAGTTTTTGGGGTTAATTTTAGGTTTTAGGGTTTTGTTTTGTTCAAATTTAGGGTTTTAGGTTATAGTTTTTAGGGTTTTGGTTTTCAGTTTTAGGGTTTTAAATTTTAGGGTTTAATGTTTAGTTTTAGCGTTTAGGGTTTCAGTGTATTAAAGATTAGGGATTTAGTTTTTAAGGTTTAGGATTTTGTTTTTATGTTTTAGTGCTTAGAGTATTAGGATTTAGGGTTTAGTGTATTAAAATTTAGGGTTTTAGATTTAGTTTTTAGGGTTTAGGGTTTAGGGTTTTTGTTTTCAATTTTAGGGTTTTTAGTTTTAAGGTTATGTGCTTAGTTTTTGGGGTTAATTTTAGGTTTTAGGGTTTTGTTTTATTCAAATTTAGGGTTTTAGTTTATAGTTTTTAGGGTTTTGGTTTTCAGTTTTAGGGTTTTAAATTTTAGGGTTTAATGTTTAGTTTTAGCGTTTAGGGTTTTAGTGTATTAAAGATTAGGGTTTTAGTTTCTAGGGTTTAGGGTTTTGTTTTTATGTTTTAGTGTTTAGTGTATTAAAATTTAGGGTTTAGTGTATTAAAATTTAGGGTTTTAGATTTTGTTTTTAGGGTTTAGGGTTTAGTGTTTTTGTTTTCAATTTTAGGGTTTCGAGTGTTAGGGTTATTTTCTTAGTTTTAGGGTTTAATTTTAAGGTTTAGGGTTTAGTGTTTTAGTGTATTCAAGTATAGGGTTTTAATTTTTAGTTTTTAGGGTTTTGGTTTTAGGTTTTAGGGTTTCGAATTTTAGGGTTTAATGTTTAGTTTTAAGGTCTAGGGTTTTAATGTATTAAAGATTAGGGTTTTAGTCTTTAGGGTTTATGGTATTGTTTTTAGATTTTAGTGTTTGGAGTATTAGGACTTAGGGTTTAGTGACTTAAAATTCAGGGTTTAAGATTTAGTTTTTAGGATTTAGGGTTTAGGGTTTAAGGTTTTTGTTTTAGGTTTTAGGGTTTAGAGTTTTTGGGTTTAATGCTTAGTTTTAGGGTTTAATTTTAGGTTTTAGAGTTTTGTTGTATTCAAGTTTAGGGTTTTAGGTTTTAGTTTTTACGGGTTTGGTTTTAGGTTTTAGGGTTTAGAATTTTAGGGTTTAATGTTTAGTTTTAGGGTTTAGGGTTTTATTGTACTAATGATTAGGGTTTTAGTTTTTAGGGTTTAGGGTTTTGTTTTTATGATTTAGTGTTTAGAGTATTAGGGTTTAGGGTCTAGTGTATTAAAATTTAGGGTTTTAGATTTAGTTTTTAGGTTTTAGGATTTAGGGTTTTTGTTTTCAATTTTAGGGTATTTAGTTTTTGGGTTATGTGCTTAGTTTTAGGGTTTAATTTTAGGTTTTAGGGTTTTGTTGTATTCGAATTTATGGTTTTAGGTTTTAGTTTTTAAGGTTTTGGTTTTAGGTTTTAAGGTTTTAAATTTTAGGGTTTAATGTTTAGTTTTAGGGTTTAGGGTTTTAGTGTATTAAAGATTAGGGTTTTAGTTTTTAGGGTTTAGGATTTTGTTTTTATGTTTTAGTGTTTAGAGTATTAGGGTTTAGGGTCTAGTGTATTAAAATTTAGGGTTTTAGATTTAGTTTTTAGGTTTTAGGATTTAGGGTTTTTGTTTTCAATTTTAGGGTTTTGAGTTTTTGGGTTATGTGCTTAGTTTTAGGGTTTAATTTTAGGTTTTAGGGTTTCGTTGTATTCAAATTTAGGGATTTAGGTTTTAGATTTTAGGGTTTTGGTTTTAGGTTTTAGGGTTTTAAATTTTAGGGTTTAATGTTTAGTTTTAGGGTTTAGGTTTTAGTGTATTAAAGATTAAGGTTTTAGTTTTTAGGGTTTAGGATTTTGTTTTTATGTTTTAGTGTTTAGAGTATTAGGATTTAGGGTTTAGTGTATTAAAATTTAGGGTTTTAGATTTAGTTTTTAGGGATTAGGGTTTAGGGTTTTTGTTTTCAATTTTAGGGTTTTGAGTTTTAAGGTTATGTGCTTAGTTTTAGTGTTTAATTTTAGGTTTTAGGGTTTTGTTGTATTCAAATTTAGGGTTTTAGGTTATAGTTTTTAGGGTTTTGGTTTTCAGTTTTAGGGTTTTAAATTTTAGGGTTTAATGTTTAGTTTTAGCGTTTAGGGTTTTAGTGTATTAAAGATTAGGGTTTTAGTTTTTAGGGTTTAGGGTTTTGTTTTTATGTTTTAGTGTTTTGAGTATTAGGATTTAGGGTTTAGTGTATTAAAATTTAGGGTTTTAGATTTTGTTTTTAGGGTTTAGGGTTGAGTGTTTTTGTTTTCAATTTTAGGGTTTTGAGTGTTAGGGTTATTTGCTTAGTTTTAGGGTTTAATTTTAAGTTTTAGGGTTTAATTTTAAGTTTTAGGGTTTAGGGTTTTAGTGTATTCAAGTATAGGGTTTTAATTTTTAGTTTTTAGGGTTTTGGTTTTAGGTTTTAGGGTTTCGATTTTTAGGGTTTAATGTCTAGTTTTAAGGTCTAGGGTTTTAATGTATTAAAGATTAGGGTTTTAGTCTTTAGGGTTTATGGTGTTGTTTTTAGATTTTAGTGTTTGGAGTATTAGGACTTAGGGTTTAGTGTCTTAAAATTCAGAGTTTAAGATTTAGTTTTTAGGATTTAGGGTTTAGGGTTTTTGTTTTAGGTTTTAGGGTTTAGAGTTTTTGGGTTTAATGCTTAGTTTTAGTGTTTATTTTTAGGTTTTAGAGTTTTGTTGTATTCAAGTTTAGGGTTTTAGGTTTAAGTTTTTACGGGTTTGGTTTTAGGTTTTAAGGTTTAGAATATTTAGGGTTTAATGTTTAGTTTTAGGGTTTAGGGTTTTATTGTACTAATGATTAGGGTTTTAGTTTTTAGGGTTTAGGGTTTTGTTTTTATGTTTTAGTGTTTAGAGTATTAGGATTTAGGGTTTAGTGTATTAAAATTTAGGGTTTTAGATTTAGTTTTTAGGGTTTAGGGCTTAGAGTTTTTGTTTTCAATTTTAGGTTTTTGAATTTTTGGATTATGTGCTTAGTTTTAGTGTTTAATTTTAGGTTTTAAGGCTTTGTTGTATTCAAATTTAGGGTTTTAGGTTTTAGTTTTTACCGTTTTGGTTTTAGGTTTTAGGGTTTTAAATTTTAGGGTTTAATGTTTAGTTTTAGGGTTTAGGGTTTTAGTGGATTAAATATTAGGGTTTTAGTTTTTTGGGTTTAGGGTTTTGTTTTTATGTTTTAGTGTTTAGTGTATTAAAATTTAGGGTTTTAGATTTAGTTTTTAGGGTTTAGGGTTTAGTGTTTTTGTTTTCAATTTTAGGGTTTTGAGTTTTTTTGTTATTTGCTTAGTTTTAGGGTTTAATTTTAAGTTTTAGGGTTTAGAGTTTTAGTGTATTCAAGTATAGGGTTTTAGGTTTTAGTTTTTAGGGTTTTGGTTTTAGGGTTTAGGGTTTCGAATTTTAGGGTTTAATGTTTAGTTTTAAAGTCTAGGGTTTTAGTGTATTAAAGATTAGGGTTTTAGTGTATTAAAGATTAGGGTTTTAGTTTTTAGGGTTTAGGGTTTTGTTTTTATGTTTTAGTGTTTTGAGTATTAGGATTTAGGGTTTAGTGTATTAAAATTTAGGGTTTTAGATTTTGTTTTTAGGGTTTATGGTTTAGTGTTTTTGTTTTCAATTTTAGGGTTTTGAGTGTTAGGGTTATTTGCTTAGTTTTAGGGTTTAATTTTAAGGTTTAGGGTTTAGGGTTTTAGTGTATTCAAGTATAGGGTTTTAATTTTTAGTTTTTAGGGTTTTGGTTTTAGGTTTTAGGGTTTCGAATTTTAGGGTTTAATGTTTAGTTTTAAGGTCTAGGGTTCTAATGTATTAAAGATTAGGGGTTTAGTCTTTAGGGTTTATGGTATTGTTTTTAGATTTTAGTGTTTGGAGTATTAGGACTTAGGGTTTAGTGTCTTAAAATTCAGAGTTTAAGATTTAGTTTTTAGGATTTAGGGTTTAGGGTTTTTGTTTTAGGTTTTAGGGTTTAGAGTTTTTGGGTTTAATGCTTAGTTCTAGTGTTTATTTTTAGGTTTTAGAGTTTTGTTGTATTCAAGTTTAGGGTTTTAGGTTTTGGTTTTTACGGGTTTGGTTTTAGGTTTTAGGGTTTAGAATTTTTAGGGTTTAATGTTTAGTTTTTGGGTTTAGGGTTTTATTGTACTAATGATTAGGGTTTTAGTTTTTAGGGTTTAGGGTTTTGTTTTTATGTTTTAGTGTTTAGAGTATTAGGATTTAGGGTTTAGTGTATTAAAATTTAGGGTTTTAGATTTAGTTTTTAGGGTTTAGGGCTTAGAGTTTTTGTTTTCAATTTTAGGGTTTTGAATTTTTGGATTATGTGCTTAGTTTTAGTGTTTAATTTTAGGTTTTAGGGCTTTATTGTATTCAAATTTTGGGTTTTAGGTTTTAGTTTTTACCGTTTTGGTTTTAGGTTTTAGGGTTTTAAATTTTAGGGTTTAATGTTTAGTTTTAGGGTTTAGGGTTTTAGTGGATTAAATATTAGGGTTTTAGTTTTTTGGGTTTAGGGTTTTGTTTTTATGTTTTAGTGTTTAGAGTATTAGGGTTTAGGGTCTAGTGTATTAAAACTTAGGGTTTTAGATTTAGTTTTTAGGTTTTAGGATTTAGGGTTTTTGTTTTCAATTTTAGGGTTTTGAGTTTTTGGGTTATGTGCTTAGTTTTAGAGTTTAATTTTAGGTTTTAGGGTTTTGTTGTATTCAAATTTAGGGATTTAGGTTTTAGTTTTTAGGGTTTTGGTTTTAGGTTTTAGGGTTTTAAATTTTAGGGTTTAATGTTTAGTTTTAGGGTTTAGGTTTTAGTGTATTAAAGATTAGGGTTTTAGTTTTTAAGGTTTAGGATTTTGTTTTTATGTTTTAGTGTTTAGAGTATTAGGATTTAGGGTTTAGTGTATTAAAATTTAGGGTTTTAGATTTAGTTTTTAGGGTTTAGGGTTTATGGTTTTTGTTTTAAATTTTAGGGTTTTTAATTTTAAGGTTATGTGCTTAGTTTTTGGGGTTAATTTTAGGTTTTAGGGTTTTGTTTTGTTCAAATTTAGGGTTTTAGGTTATAGTTTTTAGGGTTTTGGTTTTCAGTTTTAGGGTTTTAAATTTTAGGGTTTAATGTTTAGTTTTAGCGTTTAGGGTTTCAGTGTATTAAAGATTAGGGATTTAGTTTTTAAGGTTTAGGATTTTGTTTTTATGTTTTAGTGCTTAGAGTATTAGGATTTAGGGTTTAGTGTATTAAAATTTAGGGTTTTAGATTTAGTTTTTAGGGTTTAGGGTTTAGGGTTTTTGTTTTCAATTTTAGGGTTTTTAGTTTTAAGGTTATGTGCTTAGTTTTTGGGGTTAATTTTAGGTTTTAGGGTTTTGTTTTATTCAAATTTAGGGTTTTAGTTTATAGTTTTTAGGGTTTTGGTTTTCAGTTTTAGGGTTTTAAATTTTAGGGTTTAATGTTTAGTTTTAGCGTTTAGGGTTTTAGTGTATTAAAGATTAGGGTTTTAGTTTCTAGGGTTTAGGGTTTTGTTTTTATGTTTTAGTGTTTAGTGTATTAAAATTTAGGGTTTAGTGTATTAAAATTTAGGGTTTTAGATTTTGTTTTTAGGGTTTAGGGTTTAGTGTTTTTGTTTTCAATTTTAGGGTTTCGAGTGTTAGGGTTATTTTCTTAGTTTTAGGGTTTAATTTTAAGGTTTAGGGTTTAGTGTTTTAGTGTATTCAAGTATAGGGTTTTAATTTTTAGTTTTTAGGGTTTTGGTTTTAGGTTTTAGGGTTTCGAATTTTAGGGTTTAATGTTTAGTTTTAAGGTCTAGGGTTTTAATGTATTAAAGATTAGGGTTTTAGTCTTTAGGGTTTATGGTATTGTTTTTAGATTTTAGTGTTTGGAGTATTAGGACTTAGGGTTTAGTGACTTAAAATTCAGGGTTTAAGATTTAGTTTTTAGGATTTAGGGTTTAGGGTTTAAGGTTTTTGTTTTAGGTTTTAGGGTTTAGAGTTTTTGGGTTTAATGCTTAGTTTTAGGGTTTAATTTTAGGTTTTAGAGTTTTGTTGTATTCAAGTTTAGGGTTTTAGGTTTTAGTTTTTACGGGTTTGGTTTTAGGTTTTAGGGTTTAGAATTTTAGGGTTTAATGTTTAGTTTTAGGGTTTAGGGTTTTATTGTACTAATGATTAGGGTTTTAGTTTTTAGGGTTTAGGGTTTTGTTTTTATGATTTAGTGTTTAGAGTATTAGGGTTTAGGGTCTAGTGTATTAAAATTTAGGGTTTTAGATTTAGTTTTTAGGTTTTAGGATTTAGGGTTTTTGTTTTCAATTTTAGGGTATTTAGTTTTTGGGTTATGTGCTTAGTTTTAGGGTTTAATTTTAGGTTTTAGGGTTTTGTTGTATTCGAATTTATGGTTTTAGGTTTTAGTTTTTAAGGTTTTGGTTTTAGGTTTTAAGGTTTTAAATTTTAGGGTTTAATGTTTAGTTTTAGGGTTTAGGGTTTTAGTGTATTAAAGATTAGGGTTTTAGTTTTTAGGGTTTAGGATTTTGTTTTTATGTTTTAGTGTTTAGAGTATTAGGGTTTAGGGTCTAGTGTATTAAAATTTAGGGTTTTAGATTTAGTTTTTAGGTTTTAGGATTTAGGGTTTTTGTTTTCAATTTTAGGGTTTTGAGTTTTTGGGTTATGTGCTTAGTTTTAGGGTTTAATTTTAGGTTTTAGGGTTTCGTTGTATTCAAATTTAGGGATTTAGGTTTTAGATTTTAGGGTTTTGGTTTTAGGTTTTAGGGTT
Organism: Euphrasia confusa; assembly: GCA_954870475.1. Taxonomy (NCBI): domain Eukaryota; kingdom Viridiplantae; phylum Streptophyta; class Magnoliopsida; order Lamiales; family Orobanchaceae; genus Euphrasia; species Euphrasia confusa. Next base: position 14,084,927 of record OX940969.1, read on the forward strand.
TTAAATTTTAGGGTTTAATGTTTAGTTTTAGGGTTTAGGTTTTAGTGTATTAAAGATTAAGGTTTTAGTTTTTAGGGTTTAGGATTTTGTTTTTATGTTTTAGTGTTTAGAGTATTAGGATTTAGGGTTTAGTGTATTAAAATTTAGGGTTTTAGATTTAGTTTTTAGGGATTAGGGTTTAGGGTTTTTGTTTTCAATTTTAGGGTTTTGAGTTTTAAGGTTATGTGCTTAGTTTTAGTGTTTAATTTTAGGTTTTAGGGTTTTGTTGTATTCAAATTTAGGGTTTTAGGTTATAGTTTTTAGGGTTTTGGTTTTCAGTTTTAGGGTTTTAAATTTTAGGGTTTAATGTTTAGTTTTAGCGTTTAGGGTTTTAGTGTATTAAAGATTAGGGTTTTAGTTTTTAGGGTTTAGGGTTTTGTTTTTATGTTTTAGTGTTTTGAGTATTAGGATTTAGGGTTTAGTGTATTAAAATTTAGGGTTTTAGATTTTGTTTTTAGGGTTTAGGGTTGAGTGTTTTTGTTTTCAATTTTAGGGTTTTGAGTGTTAGGGTTATTTGCTTAGTTTTAGGGTTTAATTTTAAGTTTTAGGGTTTAATTTTAAGTTTTAGGGTTTAGGGTTTTAGTGTATTCAAGTATAGGGTTTTAATTTTTAGTTTTTAGGGTTTTGGTTTTAGGTTTTAGGGTTTCGATTTTTAGGGTTTAATGTCTAGTTTTAAGGTCTAGGGTTTTAATGTATTAAAGATTAGGGTTTTAGTCTTTAGGGTTTATGGTGTTGTTTTTAGATTTTAGTGTTTGGAGTATTAGGACTTAGGGTTTAGTGTCTTAAAATTCAGGGTTTAAGATTTAGTTTTTAGGATTTAGAATTTAGGGTTTTTGTTTTAGGTTTTAGGGTTTAGAGTTTTTGGGTTTAATGCTTAGTTTTAGTGTTTATTTTTAGGTTTTAGAGTTTTGTTGTATTCAAGTTTAGGGTTTTAGGTTTTAGTTTTAACGGGTTTGGTTTTAGGTTTTAGGGTTTAGAATTTTTAGGGTTTAATGTTTAGTTTTTGGGTTTAGGGTTTTATTGTACTAATGATTAGGGTTTTAGTTTTTAGGGTTTAGGGTTTTGTGAAAGTACGCCTTCAGCGTAGGATACCAATTTTTCGTGAAATTGGTCTTGAACTCACAGACAGCAGCTTCCGTCAAAGTAAAACAGTCACACAATTTGTAGAATAAAAAGTGAAGACAAAGTTATGTAATAGTTTCCATTTCATTGATCACAAAACTTAAACTATTACACTTGTAGAGTATGGTAGGCAAAACGTTTACAAGAAGTTTCCCGAGTGTCGCAACAACTCCCACTAACTTGCAAACTAGCACACGAGTACCTAAACCTAAATCTCCTAGCTCTAATCTTGGCACACGGCGCAAAAGCTACTACACAAACTCGAAGCTCGACTACGATTCTAAAAATCAGATTTCGTTCTCTCAAAATCGTCAAATGATGAAATGAACATCCATGGGTATTTATAGTAGAGCTGCACATGTGAGAGTGATGACGTGGCGCGTTCTTATTCGTCGCATGCTTGGCCTATGTCACTTTTCCATAGATGACATCATCATTGTAGAACTTGGATTCTTGAATCTTGGAATCTTGAATCTTCGATTCTTGAATCTTCGAATCTTGAATCTTCAATTTCAAAATCAAACTTCAATTTCAATCTAGACTCCATCGATCGCAATTCTTCATCTTCAATTTCTTGTGAGAAACTCTAAGTGTTGAAGTCTCAGAATTTCATCGTCTTCATGGTCGTCGATATTGTTGAAGTTGCAAACTTGGAACAAATCTTCATTTCCTCGAACTGAGTACCTGGTGAAAGAAATCACGTTGTAAGTACTTAGTCTTAAAATCAAAACACAAAAACAAGAGTTATTGAAAAAACAACACAAGGAACCAAAACCGGCGACTCCTGTCGCCGGATCCATGCACGCCCACAAAACCAGCGACTCTAGTCTCCGGAAAAATGGCATGGGCAAAGTCTCCGTTTTTCATGCCAAGACAGCAAAACCGGCGACTCTGGTCGCCGTTTCTTCACACTCCAAAAGTGGCGACTGGAGTCGCCGTTTTCCATGCACATATGCACTTCACCAAAAGCGGCGACACGAGTCGCCGTTTTCCATGCACATTTGCACTTCACCAAAAGCGGCGACACGAGTCGCCGTTTTCCATGCACAATTGCATTTCACCAAAAGCGGCGACTGCTGTCGCCGTTTCCATGTAACTACATCCTTGCTCCAAAAACCGGCGACAGAAGTCGCCGTTTCTTTGTATCACCAAAAGCGGCGACTCTGGTCGCCGTTTTCATGTATACCCAAAAGTGGAGACTCAAGTCTCCATTTCCATGCGCAAGGTAGTTGACTTCGGATTCTTAACCTGTAACCCTGAAAATCAACACAAACAAAAATACAAGGAAAAAATATGTTGTCGCCAAAATCAACATTTACAATCTCCCCCTTTTTGGCACAACTCATGAAAAACAAGGTTAAGTAAAAAAAAAACGAGATACAAGTATCTCCCCCTCAACCAAACAACCCACAAAAAAAAAGGCTAAGTAAAAAGATGGAAAAACATCAATCATACAATCAATGAAAAACCATAAAAATACTTAGACAAAATTTCAAACGAAACACAAAACTTAGATAAGAATTCAACTCATAGATAAACCAAGTTCCAAAACCAAGAATTCAAGAGTTAAGCAAATATGAAAAACCATGCATGGACGAATAAGTTCAATGTTGTATGCATGCAAAATCAAAACATGAAAAACGAGTTCCAGAGTTAACAAAAACAGAAATTGAAAAACTTGATCAAACACTTGAACTTCAGTCTTGGGGCACAGCTGTTGGAGAAGGATCACGTTCCGGACTTTCGATCAACTCTACTTCATCATCTTCATAGCTGAAGCCATCGTCAGAGCTAGAGTCATCACTATCATCCGTGTCGGTTTCCGGATCCCCAAAGATATCTCGCTCACCCAACCCATCAGCTGCAGCTTCGTCAACGTCCTCAACGTTGACATCTTCATCAGCTTCATCTCTCAGACCATCAGACGGCATCGCGAACGACGCCCCTGGATTTGAAGTATCACCCATCTTCCCTTTCCCCTTATCACGAGCATTCAAAATTCCTTCAAAAATATCTTCATCAGTTTTCTCTCCATCATCGCTCACGACTTCAATCAGATTTCTTTTGGACAGCTGCGAATGAGCTTCCTGAATCGCGTCCCGCACCATCTTCAGAATAAATGTATCTTTCAAACTCGCATCTGGGGCTCCAACATCTCCAAGTCCTCCCCCTTGTTGGATCTCCCGTTGCAGTTTCTTGAAAGATTGTTTCTGTTTTTCCTGTGCTTCGATCATTCTGTTGTAAGCATCAACATGTTCGACCTGACGCTTTTCAAGAGCTAGCGAGTCGACATAAAATTCTTGAACCAAAGCCGAAGGAACCACCGCACGGTGACTATGGATCGGATGATGAGGATTCTGATAAGAAGGAATATTAGAAGTCGGACCGAAACCACGAGGAACAACTCTCGGAGACTTAGCACCCTCAACTTCAGGTTCTGCGACAGCAGCAGTCGGCTGTGGTTTCGCAGTTGACTGTGATTTCTGGCGCTTAGCAGTTGGAGACTTAGATTTTGGAGATTTTGGCTTGCGCTTTCGGGAAGACTTAGGAGTAGAAGGCGGAGTTAAGATTTCTGGAAGAGCGTTCCGATCAAAAAGTCCAAGCCATGGTAAGTCGATAACTCTTTTGTGTGGAGTCAAGTACTTGCCCGTGATCTTGACTGCTCCGTTTTTCTTCATCTTTTTCTCAGCTGCCGTTTCCGGAATAAAGCCTTGGTCATGAAGCATCCCATATATCAGACAAGGATGCGAGAGATGGAATTTTTTCTCCGTAGGCAACTCAGCTTGCCTAATAATGGTTTCGTCTGAAAGCTTTGCAATTTTGCACAAGTCAGCGAAAATAATTTTTCCTAAGTTCACTTGTTCGCCACAACTGAGGCGGAAAATGAGGTGCATCAACTCAGGGTCCATGACAGTCGGATCCCGATTTGCAATCCAGTTAGACATCCCAAGACGATGAAGGATGCCATAGAAAGCAGACAGTTTTGACGGCGGCGGCAGTTCGGACTTGACTTTCTTTTGAGTTAGAAACGTGCCAACCGTCAGGTCATCAGCACGTTCCGCAGCTGTCGGTGTTGTCCATCTGGAATCAATTTCCAATCTTTCCAAGAAAGCGTTGATGGAGAAAGGACGGAACTTGTATAATTTTTCACGGAAAATGAAGCATCCATACAGTCGACTCTTCGGATTAGCAAATTCGGGAGACAAGCTAGCATAAAACTTGTAGAGTATCGGAATGGAGTAGCGATAGGTAAGGTTCACAGATTTGAGCATGTGGACCTTGGTCAGAAAATCTGTGATGCCATGTTTTTCATAGTCCTCCTTGAGGATAGTTCTGTCTGTATGGATTGGCAACTTCTCAATCAACTTATGTCGACGTTCAGCAGTCGGCGTGAAAAATTCACGAGAATGAGCCTTTGGACACTCAGAATATTCCGCTATGTATTTGAAGCCATCAGTTGAGACTTGGGATCCAGCTGATCCCGAGGAATGAGGAGCCAAAGGTGGTTTTTGGGAGCTATGAGTTTTGGATTTCTCAGCTGACCCGCCACCAGAAACTTTTGAAGTTGGAGACTTAACTCCACTGCCACTGACGACAGGTTTCTTTCCTGAGCCACTTCCAGTTGGAAGCGCCGATTTTGTATTCTTTCCAGTAGACACAGTCGCAGCTGATGGAATTTTCACAACTTTCTTCCCTTCCTTAGTTATCTCGCCAGCTGCGAGTAACCGACGATATTCAGCGTTTGAAACGACACCACTGTAGATGCGGTGAGAGGCTTCTTTGAATTTTGCCTTTCCAGACTTGGGTTCTTTTCCCGACTGACGGGCATTCGATAGTTCTGGTGTAGCCGATCTAGTCAAGTCAAGGGAAGTTTCAGCAGACGCGGCTTTGCGACGATCAACTTTGTCCAGATGAGCTTTAAGCTCTTCGTAAGCCGCTTTCTTGGCTTCAGGAGTAAGAGCATTTTCTAACTGCTCGTTAAGATAAGCAGTCATATCAGCCATCATATCGTCAAAGTTTTTCGCCATTTCAAGATTCAGAAAAGGAGTAACCGACAGTTAGCAGCTGTGAGAACGGTAACCACGGAAAAAGAGTTCAACTTCCGAAAACAAGGACAGGGCGCCGGATGCGCAAAGCAAGAGTTGCCGGATGCAACGGAAAAACAAGAACCTAAGAACTAAGAACTTCGGATGCCGAACTTGCAGTTGAGAGTCGAGAGATCGAAAGCTTGAGAGTTAGAGAATTCTGATGTAAGCGTAAATGAATTAGGTTTTCATCGAGGCCTATTTATAGGAAAAATTTGGGCCGCCCGTCGGAATGAAAAAAGCCCAGTCCAATACCTGTAAACAACTCTTCTCAAGAAGGAAATCAGATCAAAAAGACGAACAAAAATTTTATTAATTTTGAAAATATTATTAAAATAATAATTTCCAAAAATAATAAATAATAAAATAAAATAAAATAATAATAAAATGAAAAGTTTAGAGATAATCAAACCATGGCATGAAAACCGAAGTTGAGAACCATCGGTTGAGAAACGAAGTTGAGTGCCATTGGTTGAGAAACTTGAGTTGTCAATCTTTCTTTGACGCTGAAAATTTGGCTAAGGAAAAATTCCAGAGACATGAGTCTCCGTTTTGTGTGCAAGTCGCCGGTTTTCGTGCCAAATGTGAGTCTCCGTTTTTATGGCGACTTGAGTCTCCGGAATTTTGCACAAGTGAGTCTCCGGTTTTATGGCACAAGCAGGCTAGCCAAGAAACTGGAGACACGAGTCTCCGGTTTTGAAGAGTCTCCGGAATTTTGGTGTAGTCTCCGTTTTTGTGTATGCTGGACTTAGTTTATTTTCCGTGCCACTTGAATTTCGCGAATGGGCCGTTGCTACACTCAAAATTAGACTTCCGAGATGGAAAACCACGTAGCGCTGGATATGAACTACAGAAATGCCAAAACAAAAACAACACATCCCGAGTTAGTCATTCAAGAGTTCAACACACGCAAACATTCAAACACATTTTAGTGGAGATTTGAGGGGTGATATTAGGCAATGAAGAGCAAATATTTTCCCAGAAAAGAGACACTTCCATCATTTTTCCAAAACAGAAATTTCACACGAGGTGAATAGACCTTTGAGGTAATGAAAAATCTCTCATATTAAAAACCGGTGAGATGGGCCGAAGTATGTGATAGACATGTTTACTTGTCCTTCGTCTCAGTCACAAGGAAGCAGTCGTGTTTCGTCGAAACATATTGGCAGAGTTAGCACCGCACAAGAGATTTTAATTCATGAATGCAAGGTGAACACTTAAGGCACTCCGATCAGGAACTAGCTTTACTACAATCAGAGGGGAGCCGGGGTAACCGGCGTCCTCCAGACGAGTTTTTTTAGCTTTAAATGAAATGCAACAGACACTCATTACAGCAGTCAGAGGGGAGCAAGGTTCACTTGCGTCCTCCAAAGTGTGATAGGAGAGTGTCTTAAAGTTCAGCGTCCATGTACAACCTTTCGAAGAGGGGAGCCGGGGTAACCGGCGTCCTCCGTTACTTGGCTTTATGGATCTATGCAAATGAAGCGAGGAGTTTAAGCCATGTTCACATGTTCGCATTCAGCGGAATAAATACTCTTGTGTCCGAAGACTAAAAGCGGCCTCGAATCCATGTTAGTCTGACTAGACTAATCCACGACGATTCCGAGTGCGTATTCAGAAGTAAAGAAACTACTCTTTCAGACTTCAAAATTTTTCCGTGAACTCTTAGAGAGAACACATGCAGAGAGAATTTCTTAGTTTCTTAAATCTCTCAAAGTCAAGAGGTTTGGTAAAGATGTCAGCGAGCTGTTTTTCCGTTGAAATATGCTGTAGACTTAATATATCACGATCAACCAAATCTCTAATGAAATGATGTCGAATGTCGATGTGTTTAGTTCTTGAGTGCTGGACAGGATTTTCGCTGATTTTGATAGCACTCTGGTTATCACTATACAGCACTAATGGAGCACTCTCAAGGAGATAGTCATTCAACATCTGTTTCAACCAAAGTAGTTGAGTGCAGCAACTTCCAGCCGCAACGTACTCCGACTCGGCAGTGGACAGTGCGATACAGTTTTGCTTTCTACTATGCCAAGATACGATATTATTGCCAAGGAAGCAACAACATCCGGAGGTGCTCTTTCGTTCGTCCGTGTCCGTCGCCCAGTCGGCATCAGAAAAACCGACAAGGTTAGATGACGTGTCGCGCGCATACCACAGACCTAGCTGAGAAGTCCCAGAGATGTAGCGGAGAATCCGTTTCACAGCTCGTAGATGGTCCTCCTTTGGATCAGCTTGGTACCTGGCACACATACAAACACTAAACATAATGTCAGGACGAGTGGCAGTTAAGTAAAGTAAACTCCCAATCATGGAACGATAAAGAGTTTGGTTTACACTCCGACTTTTCGTTGACGTAGACAAGCGTTCCGTAGTTGCCATAGGAGTGTTAGCTAGCTTGGCATGATGCATCTCAAACCTCTCAACCATATTTTTAGCATACTTACTTTGAGATACAAATATCCCATTTGGTCCTCTCAACCAAGAAATTGATGCAACTCCCCTCAAGGCTCATCTGAAAAGTTGAGGACATAGCTTCTGTGAAGGCAGTCACGAGTTTAGAACAAGTAGCTCCGAAGACAATGTCGTCAACGTAAATTTGGGCAACAATCATGTGTTTGCCATCTCGCTTGATGAACAAAGTTTTGTCCACCGATCCACGCTCAAAGCCGAATTTCAGAAGAAAATCCGTGAGACATCCATACCAGGCGCGTGGCGCTTGTTTCAAGCCATATAGAGCTTTGTGAAGCTTGTATACATGATTTGGCTTTTTCGGATCCTCAAAGCCCTTAGGTTGAGCAACGTAGACTTCTTCTTCCAGCACACCGTTCAAGAAGGCAGCTTTGACGTCCATCTGTCGAAGTTTGATGCCTAGATGGCATGCAATAGCAATCAAGAGTCTGATGGACTCAATTCGTGCGACCGGAGCAAAAGTTTCATCAAAATCTATGCCTTCCACTTGGGCATATCCTTGGGCAACAAGACGAGCTTTGTTTCTGACGACTTGGTTATGCTCATCTGTTTTATTCTTGAAAATCCATTTAGTTCCAACAACATTTATGTTTAAAGTTCGGGGAACTAAGGACCAAACATTATTTCGTGTGAACTCATTCAACTCTTCATGCATGGCCATGATCCAAAAATCATCTTGCATGGCTTCCTTGTAATTTTTCGGCTCATTTTCAGAAAGAAAGCAAGAGATGCTGATTTCATTATAGATAGCAGAAGTGCAGATATTGTAGAGTTCAGTCGGAGAATTTGTCGGTTTCTTTGAGCGCGTAGTTCGCTCATTTAAGTTCCCAATCATTTGGGTCGGAGGATGTTTCTTTTGAACGAGTCGAGGTGCCTCTCTAGTAGCAGTAGCTGGATTTTCAATGTGTAGCTCAGTTTCTTCATCTTCAGACGAAGAAGTATCATTGTTCTGATTGCTAGAATCTCCAACTTCAGGTGAAGTATTTGGAGTAAAGTTTCCTGGAGACACATTCTCAGGAGCAGCAGTTGTGGGTGTTGGTGGAAAATTTTGATAATCCAAAATTCCTTCTTTAACCCAGTTTTCCTCAGTATCTTTTCCAAGAAAGTCTTGTTCATCAAAATTTATGTTAACAGTTTCGATGACTTTCTTAGTTCGAAGATTGTAGGCACGATAAGCATGGCTATTTTGGCTATAACCAACAAAAATACCACGATCAGCTTTGGCTTCAAATTTCTTCAGAGGATCACGATCCTTCAAAATGTAGCAAGTACAGCCAAAGACACGAAAGTGTGCAACTGAAGGTTTCTTGCCATTTACCAGTTCATAGGCAGTTGCGGTCGTCCCAGATCGAATACTTATCCGATTCAAAATATATCCAGCAGTGGAGACAGCTTCTGCCCAAAAAGTTCGTGCAAGATTTTTGGAGATAAGCATTACACGTGCCATTTCTTGTAGCGTTCGATTCTTTCGTTCGGCAATCCCATTTTGTTGAGGAGTTTTTGGGGCCGAGTATTCATGATGAATTCCTTTCATCATACAGAATTCGTTGAAGCTAGCATTTTGAAATTCAGTTCCATGATCACTTCTGATCCTTTTTACTTTAGCCTCATGATTCGTTTTGATCCATTTCACAATGCCCTTGAAGGCATCAAAAGTTTCATCTTTGGTAGCCAAAAATCTTGTCCAAGTGTAGCGAGAAAAATCATCAACTACAACCAACACATATTCTTTCTTTGCTATACTTTTAACCTCCATTGGACCCATCAAGTCCATATGTAACAGTTCGAATGGAGCTGAAGTACTCATGAGCATTGGCAGTGCCGGATGAGGAGTTCTTGTCAGCTTACCCTTCTGACAGTCACCACACACTCTTTTCTCAATTTTGGGGAGTTGAGAGATTCCTCGACCAATCTCCCCCTTAACCAATTTGCTCAAATTTCGAGTGCTGGTGTGGCCAAGTCGTTGATGCCACAAATCCACTTCATCAGGAACGGTCACAGAAAAACAACTATACTCAGTTGTATAGCAATTATTTTTGGCTCGTGGACCTTCCATTATACACTTTCCTTCACCATCAAAAACTCTGCACGATTCCTTATCAAAACTCACGTTCAGTCCTTCATCACACAGTTGACTGATGGAAATCAGGTTAGCAACAAGTCCTTTTACATGGACTACATTTCTGATAGGAGGTAGTCCTTTGATTTGTAGAGTCCCCTTTCCCTTTACGACGCCTTTTGCTCCCCCTCCAAACACTACGGGAGCTCCAGTCATAGGCTCGTAATTTTTCAGAAACTTTTTCGTGCCAGTCATATGGCGGGAACAGCCACTATCAAAATACCAAATTCCTTTGGTTCCAGTCTCAGATGCGTTAAGTGCGACATGGCAGAAAATCAGTTCTCTTGGTTGCCAACAGCTGGTTTTAGAATTAAGTTCAACTTTGCACTTTTGGGACCTAGGCACCCACTTCTTCTTCCCATTAGAATTTTGACCGTTCCTCTCAGTCACAGCTTTCGGATTTTTCTTAGCTTTCGGATTTGAAGAAATGGGTTTCTTCATTTCCTTAGTCACTTCAGACTTTCTCTTCAAGGTCATAAGTTCTCTGTTCATGTCCTCTTTCATCCTGTAGCAAAATGGTCGAATGTGTCCAGGTTGATCACAGTAGTGACAAACATACTTTCTCCTTTGACGAGTTTCAACCTTCATGGACGTTTTGACCGAAAAAGTATTTGTGCGAGGGAGTTGTCCAGTTTTCTTCACGTTCTGAGATTTGTCTAAGTTCTTCAGCAACGTCTTTTCATAAGGTAGGATACCACGAGGATGTTTGACAATATTCTTCGGAAATTGATATGTCTCAGATTCAGATTTTGAAGTCGAGGACGACTTTTGAGTTTTAGGTTCTGGTGACTTAGCAATCTTCTTCCCTTCAGCAATCTCCTTCCGTTTAGATGATTCAACGTCATCTTTACTTTTATCCTCAGGCAAATCACCCGATGCCTTAACAAAACTCACTTCCTTCTTCTTTTCGGATGTCGAGTATATAGACTCAAACACTTTTTGAAATCCAAGACCGTAACGATTAGGATTCATGTATGAAGCAGCATTGTCAAACACGGAAGAGTTCGTGTTCATTTTCCTCAACAGCTCGTCAGTCATATGAAGTTTTTCTTTCAACACATATCGTTCCTTGTCAGTCATGGCAAGGTCAGTTTGAACTTTCATAAGGGATGACTTCAGTTCGTCATTTTCAGCGTCCGAGTTCTTAAACAAGGTCTGCAGCTTCTTAACTTCAGTTGACTCCTTTTTCAGTGAAGTCTTTAGTTTTGAGTTTTCAGAACTCAACTTCTCACACACTTCTCTCAGTTCGACAACTTCCTTGAAATACTTGTGCTTTTCCTCGAACAGGTCATCAAATTTAACTTTAAGAATTGTCAGAGAGTTGTTCCACTTTTTCTTCTCATCCTCAGTCTTCTCAACTGAGTTTCTCAAGACTACAGCCTCATCATTCATTTTTCGTTTCTCTTCAGAGAGTTCATCAAGAGATTCCTTTATGAATTTCAGTGACACTTCAAGTGTGCTATTCTCAGTGATAGCTGTGTCACACAATTTTTCGAGTTTAGAATAACTCTCTTTCAGATCAACCAGCTCAGCAGACTCGGTCACACTTTGATGGACATCAGATGTCATCTCTTCCCTTACGGTCTCAGACTCAGACTCATCATCCGAGAAAATGTTATCATCACAAAAATTTCGATTTGTCGATGCCACACGGAAAATGTTGTCTGCAGTTGCAGTGTCCTTCAGAAAGGTGTCAAGTTCAAAGTTTTCAACTTCGAAATTTGCCAGTTCAAAGTCTTCACCAAAAGTGACAACTAGTGCGTTTTCCTCATCGTCATCAGAATTATTGTCCTCAGACTCGTCGTTCTCAGAAATGACATCCTCATCGTCGATCACGACATAGCTAACTGGTAGCTTCTTCTTACGATGTAAGTTCGGGCATTCATTTTTAACGTGTCCATATCCCTTACACTCATAGCATTGCATTTTAGAGACATCTTTGCTAGTAGAGGAGTATGGTGAAAGTTTAGTTCCCTTGAACTTTTTGTCAGACGATGATCCCTGATTTCGATTGTCAAGAGTATTCGGGTATGAGTTAGAACTTTTTTGAAATTTCCGAAAGTTTCGGGCACGGTTCTTCCTCTTAAACTCTTGTTTCACAAGGTACGTGACTATCTCAGTCAGTGCAGCAAGTTTATCAGAAATATTCGAGTTCATCAAACGTTCAATTTCCTCTGCTTCATCGTCATCAGATTCATCTACATCAGCTGAGAAACTACATTCAGACTTTTCATTTCTCGAAGGAGTTTTCTGCGGTTTCTGCGGTTTCGAATTTCTTGAGCTCTTACCTTTTTCAGAGATTTTTAGAGCAGTCATCGGCTCATAAACAAGAGACATTTCAGGGTTGCTACGCACTTTTAAAGTCAAGTCATAGTTTCTCAAATCAGCCATTAAGTCTGCATAGTCCCATGTCTGATTCTTTTCTTCTCGTGCTTCAAGAGTTAGCACTTTACTTTCGAACCGAGAACTTAGACTATGAAGAGTTTTCTCATAAATCATGACGGCAGGAAAAGTTTCTCCAAGTTCATGAACTTCGTTCACATATCTCATGATTTTGTCTAAGTACTCATTTATGTCTTCATCTTCTCTCATACGGAGTTGATGGAACTGAGCAGTGATAGTTCGAATTTTAGAGCGCTTCACGGCCTTACTTCCTTCGCATGTTCTTTGAAGAGTTTCCCATGCGTCTTTCGCTGAAGTGCAATTTTTCACCAGTTGGTACATACTTAGTTCCAACCATTCACAAATAAGAAGTAGAGCCTTGCTATTCGCAGTCGACAAATCATGTTCTTCTCTAGTCCAGTTACGTTCAGGTTTGGGAATTTTTACTCCATCGGCATCTTCAGTATACGGACACTCCCAACCTTCCAAGACAGCCATCCATGCACGAGAGTCATGGCCTTTAATTCTAGCAGAAACTTTAGCTTTCCAGTTAGAGTAGTTCTGATGAGTAAGCATAATCGGTTTCTGAACAAACATTGGCGACTCCATTATAGCGGAAATATGAAGTCAAGTAACGGATCACGTCTTATACGTATGACGTCCCGCTCTGATACCAATTGAAAGTACGCCTTCAGCGTAGGATACCAATTTTTCGTGAAATTGGTCTTGAACTCACAGACAGCAGCTTCCGTCAAAGTAAAACAGTCACACAATTTGTAGAATAAAAAGTGAAGACAAAGTTATGTAATAGTTTCCATTTCATTGATCACAAAACTTAAACTATTACACTTGTAGAGTATGGTAGGCAAAACGTTTACAAGAAGTTTCCCGAGTGTCGCAACAACTCCCACTAACTTGCAAACTAGCACACGAGTACCTAAAGCTAAATCTCCTAGCTCTAATCTTGGCACACGGCGCAAAAGCTACTACACAAACTCGAAGCTCGACTACGATTCTAAAAATCAGATTTCGTTCTCTCAAAATCGTCAAATGATGAAATGAACATCCATGGGTATTTATAGTAGAGCCGCACATGTGAGAGTGATGACGTGGCGCGTTCTTATTCGTCGCATGCTTGGCCTATGTCACTTTTCCATAGATGACATCATCATTGTAGAACTTGGATTCTTGAATCTTGGAATCTTGAATCTTCGATTCTTGAATCTTCGAATCTTGAATCTTCAATTTCAAAATCAAACTTCAATTTCAATCTTGACTCCATCGATCGCAATTCTTCATCTTCAATTTCTTGTGAGAAACTCTAAGTGTTGAAGTCTCAGAATTTCATCGTCTTCATGGTCGTCGATATTGTTGAAGTTGCAAACTTGGAACAAATCTTCATTTCCTCGAACTGAGTACCTGGTGAAAGAAATCACGTTGTAAGTACTTAGTCTTAAAATCAAAACACAAAAACAAGAGTTATTGAAAAAACAACACAAGGAACCAAAACCGGCGACTCCTGTCGCCGGATCCATGCACGCCCACAAAACCAGCGACTCTAGTCTCCGGAAAAATGGCATGGGCAAAGTCTCCGTTTTTCATGCCAAGACAGCAAAACCGGCGACTCTGGTCGCCGTTTCTTCACACTCCAAAAGTGGCGACTGGAGTCGCCGTTTTCCATGCACATATGCACTTCACCAAAAGCGGCGACACGAGTCGCCGTTTTCCATGCACATTTGCACTTCACCAAAAGCGGCGACACGAGTCGCCGTTTTCCATGCACAATTGCATTTCACCAATAGCGGCGACTGCTGTCGCCGTTTCCATGTAACTACATCCTTGCTCCAAAAACCGGCGACACAAGTCGCCGTTTCCTTGTATCACCAAAAGCGGCGACTCTGGTCGCCGTTTTCATGTATACCCAAAAGTGGAGACTCAAGTCTCCATTTCCATGCGCAAGGTAGTTGACTTCGGATTCTTAACCTGTAACCCTGAAAATCAACACAAACAAAAATACAAGGAAAAAATATGTTGTCGCCAAAATCAACATTTACATTTTGTTTTTATGTTTTAGTGTTTAGATTATTAGGGTTTAGGGTCTAGTGTATTAAAATTTAGAGTTTTAGATTTAGTTTTTAGGTTTTAGGATTTAGGGTTTTTGTTTTCAATTTTAGGGTTTTGAGTTTTTGGGTTATGTTCTTAGTTTTAGGGTTTAATTTTAGGTTTTAGGGTTTTGTTGTATTCAAATTTATGGTTTTAGGTTTTAGTTTTTAGGGTTTTGGTTTTAGGTTTTAAGGTTTTAAATTTTAGGGTTTAATGTTTAGTTTTAGGGTTTAAGGTTTTAGTGTATTAAAGATTAGGGTTTTAGTTTTTAGGGTTTAGGATTTTGTTTTTATGTTTTAGTGTTTACAGTATTAGGGTTTAGGGTCTAGTGTATTAAAATTTAGGGTTTTAGATTTAGTTTTTAGGTTTTAGGATTTAGGGTTTTTGTTTTCAATTTTAGGGTTTTGAGTTTTTGGGTTATGTGCTTAGTTTTAGAGTTTAATTTTAATTTTTAGGGTTTTGTTGTATTCAAATTTAGGGATTTAGGTTTTAGTTTTTAGGGTTTTGGTTTTAGGTTTTAGGGTTTTAAATTTTAAGGTTTAATGTTTAGTTTTAGGGTTTAGGTTTTAGTGTATTAAAGATTAGGGTTTTAGTTTTTAAGGTTTAGGATTTTGTTTTTATGTTTTAGTGTTTAGAGTATTAGGATTTAGGGTTTAGTGTATTAAAATTTAGGGTTTTAGATTTAGTTTTTAGGGTTTAGGGTTTAGGGTTTTTGTTTTCAATTTTAGGGTTTTTAGTTTTTAGGTTATGTGCTTAGTTTTTGGGGGTTAATTTTAGGTTTTAGGGTTTTGTTTTATTCAAATTTAGGGTTTTAGGTTATAGTTTTTAGGGTTTTGGTTTTCAGTTTTAGGGTTTTAAATTTTAGGGTTTAATGTTTAGTTTTAGCGTTTAGGGTTTTAGTGTATTAAAGATTAGGGTTTTAGTTTTTAGGGTTTAGGGTTTTGTTTTTATGTTTTAGTGTTTTGAGTATTAGGATTTAGGGTTTAGTGTATTAAAATTTAGGGTTTTAGATTTTGTTTTTAGGGTTTAGGGTTTAGTGTTTTTGTTTTCAATTTTAGGGTTTTGAGTGTTAGGGTTATTTGCTTAGTTTTAGGGTTTAATTTTAAGGTTTAGGGTTTAGGGTTTTAGTGTATTCAAGTATAGTGTTTTAATTTTTAGTTTTTAGGGTTTTGGTTTTAGGTTTTAAGGTTTCGAATTTTAGGGTTTAATGTTTAGTTTTAAGGTCTAGGGTTTTAATGTATTAAAGATTAGGGTTTTAGTCTTTAGGGTTTATGGTATTGTTTTTAGATTTTAGTGTTTGGAGTATTAGGACTTAGGGTTTAGTGTCTTAAAATTCAGAGTTTAAGATTTAGTTTTTAGGATTTAGGGTTTAGGGTTTTTGTTTTAGGTTTTAGGGTTTAGAGTTTTTGGGTTTAATGCTTAGTTTTAGTGTTTATTTTTAGGTTTTAGAGTTTTGTTGTATTCAAGTTTAGGGTTTTAGGTTTTAGTTTTTACGGGTTTGGTTTTAGGTTTTAGGGTTTAGAATTTTTAGGGTTTAATGTTTAGTTTTAGGGTTTAGGGTTTTATTGTACTAATGATTAGGGTTTTAGTTTTTAGGGTTTAGGGTTTTGTTTTTATGTTTTAGTGTTTAGAGTATTAGGATTTAGGGTTTAGTGTATTAAAATTTAGGGTTTTAGATTTAGTTTTTAGGGTTTAGGGTTTAGAGTTTTTGTTTTCAATTTTAGGGTTTTGAATTTTTGGATTATGTGCTTAGTTTTAGTGTTTAATTTTAGGTTTTAGGGCTTTGTTGTATTCAAATTTAGGGTTTTAGGTTTTAGTTTTTAGCGTTTTGGTTTTAGGTTTTAGAGTTTTAAATTTTAGGGTTTAATGTTTAGTTTTAGGGTTTAGGGTTTTAGTGTATTAAAGATTAGGGTTTTAGTTTTTTGGGTTTTGTTTTTATGTTTTAGTGTTTAGTGTATTAAAATTTAGGGTTTTAGATTTAGTTTTTAGTGTTTAGGGTTTAGTGTTTTTGTTTTCAATTTTAGGGTTTTTAGTTTTTTTGTTATTTGCTTAGTTTTAGGGTTTAATTTTAAGGTTTAGGGTTTAGAGTTTTAGTGTATTCAAGTATAGGGTTTTAGGTTTTAGTTTTTAGGGTTTTGGTTTTAGGGTTTAGGGTTTCGAATTTTAGGGTTTAATGTTTAGTTTTAAAGTCCAGAGTTTTAGTGTATTAAAGATTAGGGTTTTAGTCTTTAGGGTTTATGGTATTGTTTTTAGGTTTTAGTGTTTAGAGTATTAGGACTTAGGGTTTAGTGTCGTAAAATTTAGGGTTTAAGATTTAGTTTTTAGGAATTAGGGTTTAGGGTTTAGGTTTTAGGTTTTAGGGTTTAGAGTTTTTGGGCTTAATGCTTAGTTTTAGGATTTAATTTTAGGTTTTAGGTTTTTGTTGTGTTCAAGTTTAGGTTTTTAGGTTTTATTTTATAGGGTTTTGGTTTTAGGTTTTAGGTTTTAGAATTTTAGGGTTTAATTTTTAGTTTTAGGGTTTAGGGTTTTAGTGTATTAATGATTAGGGTTTTAGTTTTTAGGTTTTAGGGTTTTGTTTTTATTTTTTAGTGTTTAGGGTATTAGGATTTAGGGTTTAGTTTATTAAAATTTAGGGTTTTAGATTTAGTTTTTAGGTTTTAGGATTTAGGGTTTTTGTTTTCAATTTTAGGGTTTTGAGTTTTTGGGTTATGTGCTTAGTTTTAGGGTTTAATTTTAGGTTTTATGGTTTTTTTGTATTCAAATTTATGGTTTTAGGTTTTAGTTTTTAGGGTTTTGGTTTTAGGTTTTAAGGTTTTAAATTTTAGGGTTTAATGTTTAGTTTTAGGGTTTAGGGTTTTAGTGTATTAAATATTAGGTTTTTAGTTTTTAGGGTTTAGGATTTTGTTTTTATGTTTTAGTATTTAGAGTATTAGGATTTAGGGTTTAGTGTATTAAAATTTAGGGTTTTAAATTTAGTTTTTAGGGTTTAGGGTTTAGAGTTTTTGTTTTCAATTTTAGGGTTTTGAATTTTTGGATTATGTGCTTAGTTTTAGTGTTTAATTTTAGGTTTTAGGGCTTTGTTGTATTCAAATTTAGGGTTTTAGGTTTTAGTTTTTAGCGTTTTGGTTTTAGGTTTTAGGGTTTTAAATTTTAGGGTTTAATGTTTAGTTTTAGGGTTTAGGGTTTTAGTGTATTAAAGATTAGGGTTTTAGTTTTTTGGGTTTAGGGTTTTGTTTTTATGTTTTAGTGTTTAGTGTATTAAAATTTAGGGTTTTAGATTTAGTTTTTAGGGTTTAGGGTTTAGTGTTTTTGTTTTCAATTTTAGGGTTTTGAATTTTTTTGTTATTTGCTTAGTTTTAGGGTTTAATTTTAAGGTTTAGGGTTTAGAGTTTTAGTGTATTCAAGTATAGGGTTTTAGGTTTTAGTTTTTAGGGTTTTGGTTTTAGGGTTTAGGGTTTCGAATTTAGGGTTTAATGTTTAGTTTTAAAGTCTAGGGTTTTAGTGTATTAAAGATTAGGGTTTTAGTCTTTGGGGTTTATGGTATTGTTTTTAGGTTTTAGTGTTTAGAGTATTAGGACTTAGGGTTTAGTGTCGTAAAATTTAGGGTTTAAGATTTAGTTTTTAGGATTTAGGGTTTAGGGTTTGGGTTTTAGGTTTTAGGGTTTAGAGTTTTTGGGCTTAATGCTTAGTTTTAGGATTTAATTTTAGGTTTTAGGTTTTTGTTGTGTTCAAGTTTAGGTTTTTAGTTTTTATTTTTTAGGGTTTTGGTTTTAGGTTTTAGGTTTTAGAATTTTAGGGTTTAATTTTTAGTTTTAGGGTTTAGGGTTTTAGTGTATTAATGATTAGGGTTTTAGTTTTTTAGGTTTTAGGGTTTTGTTTTTATGTTTTAGTGTTTAGGGTATTAGGATTTAGGGTTTAGTGTATTAAAATTTAGGGTTTTAGATTTAGTTTTTGGGTTTTAGGATTTAGGGTTTTTGTTTTCAATTTTAGGGTTTTGAGTTTTTGGGTTATGTGCTTAGTTTTAGAGTTTAATTTTAGGTATTAGGGTTTTGTTGTATTCAAATTTAGGGATTTAGGTTTTAGTTTTTAGGGTTTTGGTTTTAGGTTTTAGGGTTTTAAATTTTAGGGTTTAATGTTTAGTTTTAGGGTTTAGGTTTTAGCTATTAAAGATTAGGGTTTTAGTTTTTAAGGTTTAGGATTTTGTTTTTATGTTTTAGTGTTTAGAGTATTAGGATTTAGGGTTTAGTGTATTAAAATTTAGGGTTTTAGATTTAGTTTTTAGGGTTTAGGGTTTAGGGTTTTTGTTTTCAATTTTAGGGTTTTTTGTTTTAAGGTTATGTGCTTAGTTTTTGGGGTTAATTTTAGGTTTTAGGGTTTTGTTTTATTCAAATTTAGGGTTTTAGGTTATAGTTTTTAGGGTTTTGGTTTTCAGTTTTAGGGTTTTAAATTTTAGGGTTTAATGTTTAGTTTTAGCGTTTAGGGTTTTAGTGTATTAAAGATTAGGGTTTTAGTTTTTGGGGTTTAGGGTTTTGTTTTTATGTTTTAGTGTTTTGAGTATTAGGATTTAGGGTTTAGTGTATTAAAATTTAGGGTTTTAGATTTTGTTTTTAGGGTTTAGGGTTTAGTGTTTTTGTTTTCAATTTTAGGGTTTTGAGTGTTAGGGTTATTTGCTTAGTTTTAGGGTTTAATTTTAAGGTTTAGGGTTTAGGGTTTTAGTGTATTCAAGTATAGGGTTTTAATTTTTAGTTTTTAGGGTTTTGGTTTTAGGTTTTAGGGTTTCGAATTTTAGGGTTTAATGTTTAGTTTTAAGGTCTAGGGTTTTAATGTATTAAAGATTAGGGTTTTAGTCTTTAGGGTTTATGGTATTGTTTTTTGGTTTTAGTGTTTGGAGTATTAGGACTTAGGGTTTAGTGTCTTAAAATTTAGAGTTTAAGATTTAGTTTTTAGGATTTAGGGTTTAGGGTTTTTGTTTTAGGTTTTAGGGTTTAGAGTTTTTGGGTTTAATGCTTAGTTTTAGTGTTTATTTTTAGGTTTTAGAGTTTTGTTGTATTCAAGTTTAGGGTTTTAGGTTTTAGTTTTTACGGGTTTGGTTTTAGGTTTTAAGGTTTAGAATTTTTAGGGTTTAATGTTTAGTTTTAGGGTTTAGGGTTTTATTGTACTAATGATTAGGGTTTTAGTTTTTAGGGTTTAGGGTTTTGTTTTTATGTTTTAGTGTTTAGAGTATTAGGATTTAGGGTTTAGTGTATTAAAATTTAGGGTTTTAGATTTTGTTTTTAGGGTTTAGGGTTTAGTGTTTTTGTTTTCAAATTTAGGGTTTTGAGTGTTAGGGTTATTTGCTTAGTTTTAGGGTTTAATTTTAAGGTTTATGGTTTAGTGTTTTAGTGTATTCAAGTATAGGGTTTTAATTTTTAGTTTTTAGGGTTTTGGTTTTAGGTTTTAGGGTTTCGAATTTTAGGGTTTAATGTTTAGTTTTAAGGTCTAGGGTTTTAATGTATTAAAGATTAGGGTTTTAGTCTTTAGGGTTTATGGTAATGTTTTTAGATTTTAGTGTTTGGAGTATTAGGACTTAGGGTTTAGTGACTTAAAATTCAGGATTTAAGATTTAGTTTTTAGGATTTAGGGTTTAGGGTTTTTGGGTTTAATGCTTAGTTTTAGGGTTTAATTTTAGGTTTTAGAGTTTTGTTGTATTCAAGTTTAGGGTTTTAGGTTTTAGTTTTTACGGGTTTGGTTTTAGGTTTTAGGGTTTAGAATTTTAGGGTTTAATGTTTAGTTTTAGGGTTTAGGGTTTTATTGTACTAATGATTAGGGTTTTAGTTTTTAGGGTTTAGGGTTTTGTTTTTATGATTTAGTGTTTAGAGTATTAGGGTTTAGGGTCTAGTGTATTAAAATTTAGGGTTTTAGATTTAGTTTTTAGGTTTTAGGATTTAGGGTTTTTGTTTTCAATTTTAGGGTATTTAGTTTTTGGGTTATGTGCTTAGTTTTAGGGTTTAATTTTAGGTTTTAGGGTTTTGTTGTATTCGAATTTATGGTTTTAGGTTTTAGTTTTTAAGGTTTTGGTTTTAGGTTTTAAGGTTTTAAATTTTAGGGTTTAATGTTTAGTTTTAGGGTTTAGGGTTTTAGTGTATTAAAGATTAGGGTTTTAGTTTTTAGGGTTTAGGATTTTGTTTTTATGTTTTAGTGTTTAGAGTATTAGGGTTTAGGGTCTAGTGTATTAAAATTTAGAGTTTTAGATTTAGTTTTTAGGTTTTAGGATTTAGGGTTTTTGTTTTCAATTTTAGGGTTTTGAGTTTTTGGGTTATGTGCTTAGTTTTAGGGTTTAATTTTAGGTTTTAGGGTTTCGTTGTATTCAAATTTAGGGATTTAGGTTTTAGATTTTAGGGTTTTGGTTTTAGGTTTTGGGGTTTTAAATTTTAGGGTTTAATGTTTAGTTTTAGGGTTTAGGTTTTAGTGTATTAAAGATTAAGGTTTTAGTTTTTAGGGTTTAGGATTTTGTTTTTATGTTTTAGTGTTTAGAATATTAGGATTTAGGGTTTAGTGTATTAAAATTTAGGGTTTTAGATTTAGTTTTTAGGGATTAGGGTTTAGGGTTTTTGTTTTCAATTTTAGGGTTTTGAGTTTTAAGGTTATGTGCTTAGTTTTAGTGTTTAATTTTAGGTTTTAGGGTTTTGTTGTATTCAAATTTAGGGTTTTAGGTTATAGTTTTTAGGGTTTTGGTTTTCAGTTTTAGGGTTTTAAATTTTAGGGTTTAATGTTTAGTTTTAGCGTTTAGGGTTTTAGTGTATTAAAGATTAGGGTTTTAGTTTTTAGGGTTTAGGGTTTTGTTTTTATGTTTTAGTGTTTTGAGTATTAGGATTTAGGGTTTAGTGTATTAAAATTTAGGGTTTTAGATTTTGTTTTTAGGGTTTAGGGTTGAGTGTTTTTGTTTTCAATTTTAGGGTTTTGAGTGTTAGGGTTATTTATATAGTTTTAGGGTTTAATTTTAAGTTTTAGGGTTTAGGGTTTTAGTGTATTCAAGTATAGGGTTTTAATTTTTAGTTTTTAGGGTTTTGGTTTTAGGTTTTGGGGTTTCGATTTTTAGGGTTTAATGTTTAGTTTTAAGGTCTAGGGTTTTAATGTATTAAAGATTATGGTTTTAGTTTTTAGGGTTTATGGTGTTGTTTTTAGATTTTAGTGTTTGGAGTATTAGGACTTAGGGTTTAGTGTCTTAAAATTCAGGGTTTAAGATTTAGTTTTTAGGATTTAGAATTTAGGGTTTTTGTTTTAGGTTTTAGGGTTTAGAGTTTTTGGGTTTAATGCTTAGTTTTAGGGTTTAATTTTAGGTTTTAGAGTTTTGTTGTATTCAAGTTTAGGGTTTTAGGTTTTAGTTTTTACGGGTTTGGTTTTAGGTATTAGGGTTTAGAATTTTAGGGTTTAATGTTTAGTTTTAGGGTTTAGGGTTTTATTGTACTAATGATTAGGGTTTTAGTTTTTAGGGTTTAGGGTTTTGTTTTTATGTTTTAGTGTTTAGATTATTAGGGTTTAGGGTCTAGTGTATTAAAATTTAGAGTTTTAGATTTAGTTTTTAGGTTTTAGGATTTAGGGTTTTTGTTTTCAATTTTAGGGTTTTGAGTTTTTGGGTTATGTTCTTAGTTTTAGGGTTTAATTTTAGGTTTTAGGGTTTTGTTGTATTCAAATTTATGGTTTTAGGTTTTAGTTTTTAGGGTTTTGGTTTTAGGTTTTAAGGTTTTAAATTTTAGGGTTTAATGTTTAGTTTTAGGGTTTAAGGTTTTAGTGTATTAAAGATTAGGGTTTTAGTTTTTAGGGTTTAGGATTTTGTTTTTATGTTTTAGTGTTTACAGTATTAGGTTTTAGGGTCTAGTGTATTAAAATTTAGGGTTTTAGATTTAGTTTTTAGGTTTTAGGATTTAGGGTTTTTGTTTTCAATTTTAGGGTTTTGAGTTTTTGGGTTATGTGCTTAGTTTTAGAGTTTAATTTTAATTTTTAGGGTTTTGTTGTATTCAAATTTAGGGATTTAGGTTTTAGTTTTTAGGGTTTTGGTTTTAGGTTTTAGGGTTTTAAATTTTAAGGTTTAATGTTTAGTTTTAGGGTTTAGGTTTTAGTGTATTAAAGATTAGGGTTTTAGTTTTTAAGGTTTAGGATTTTGTTTTTATGTTTTAGTGTTTAGAGTATTAGGATTTAGGGTTTAGTGTATTAAAATTTAGGGTTTTAGATTTAGTTTTTAGGGTTTAGGGTTTAGGGTTTTTGTTTTCAATTTTAGGGTTTTTAGTTTTAAGGTTATGTGCTTAGTTTTTAGGGGTTAATTTTAGGTTTTAGGGTTTTGTTTTATTCAAATTTAGGGTTTTAGGTTATAGTTTTTAGGGTTTTGGTTTTCAGTTTTAGGGTTTTAAATTTTAGGGTTTAATGTTTAGTTTTAGCGTTTAGGGTTTTAGTGTATTAAAGATTAGGGTTTTAGTTTTTAGGGTTTAGGGTTTTGTTTTTATGTTTTAGTGTTTTGAGTATTAGGATTTAGGGTTTAGTGTATTAAAATTTAGGGTTTTAGATTTTGTTTTTAGGGTTTAGGGTTTAGTGTTTTTGTTTTCAATTTTAGGGTTTTGAGTGTTAGGGTTATTTGCTTAGTTTTAGGGTTTAATTTTAAGGTTTAGGGTTTAGGGTTTTAGTGTATTCAAGTATAGTGTTTTAATTTTTAGTTTTTAGGGTTTTGGTTTTAGGTTTTAAGGTTTCGAATTTTAGGGTTTAATGTTTAGTTTTAAGGTCTAGGGTTTTAATGTATTAAAGATTAGGGTTTTAGTCTTTAGGGTTTATGGTATTGTTTTTAGATTTTAGTGTTTGGAGTATTAGGACTTAGGGTTTAGTGTCTTAAAATTCAGAGTTTAAGATTTAGTTTTTAGGATTTAGGGTTTAGGGTTTTTGTTTTAGGTTTTAGGGTTTAGAGTTTTTGGGTTTAATGCTTAGTTTTAGTGTTTATTTTTAGGTTTTAGAGTTTTGTTGTATTCAAGTTTAGGGTTTTAGGTTTTAGTTTTTACGGGTTTGGTTTTAGGTTTTAGGGTTTAGAATTTTTAGGGTTTAATGTTTAGTTTTAGGGTTTAGCGTTTTATTGTACTAATGATTAGGGTTTTAGTTTTTAGGGTTTAGGGTTTTGTTTTTATGTTTTAGTGTTTAGAGTATTAGGATTTAGGGTTTAGTGTATTAAAATTTAGGGTTTTAGATTTAGTTTTTAGGGTTTAGGGTTTAGAGTTTTTGTTTTCAATTTTAGGGTTTTGAATTTTTGGATTATGTGCTTAGTTTTAGTGTTTAATTTTAGGTTTTAGGGCTTTGTTGTATTCAAATTTAGGGTTTTAGGTTTTAGTTTTTAGCGTTTTGGTTTTAGGTTTTAGAGTTTTAAATTTTAGGGTTTAATGTTTAGTTTTAGGGTTTAGGGTTTTAGTGTATTAAAGATTAGGGTTTTAGTTTTTTGGGTTTTGTTTTTATGTTTTAGTGTTTAGTGTATTAAAATTTAGGGTTTTAGATTTAGTTTTTAGGGTTTAGGGTTTAGTGTTTTTGTTTTCAATTTTAGGGTTTTGAGTTTTTTTGTTATTTGCTTAGTTTTAGGGTTTAATTTTAAGGTTTAGGGTTTAGAGTTTTAGTGTATTCAAGTATAGGGTTTTAGGTTTTAGTTTTTAGGGTTTTGGTTTTAGGGTTTAGGGTTTCGAATTTTAGGGTTTAATGTTTAGTTTTAAAGTCCAGAGTTTTAGTGTATTAAAGATTAGGGTTTTAGTCTTTAGGGTTTATGGTATTGTTTTTAGGTTTTAGTGTTTAGAGTATTAGGACTTAGGGTTTAGTGTCGTAAAATTTAGGGTTTAAGATTTAGTTTTTAGGATTTAGGGTTTAGGGTTTAGGTTTTAGGTTTTAGGGTTTAGAGTTTTTGGGCTTAATGCTTAGTTTTAGGATTTAATTTTAGGTTTTAGGTTTTTGTTGTGTTCAAGTTTAGGTTTTTAGGTTTTATTTTATAGGGTTTTGGTTTTAGGTTTTAGGTTTTAGAATTTTAGGGTTTAATTTTTAGTTTTAGGGTTTAGGGTTTTAGTGTATTAATGATTAGGGTTTTAGTTTTTAGGTTTTAGGGTTTTGTTTTTATTTTTTAGTGTTTAGGGTATTAGGATTTAGGGTTTAGTGTATTAAAATTTAGGGTTTTAGATTTAGTTTTTAGGTTTTAGGATTTAGGGTTTTTGTTTTCAATTTTAGGGTTTTGAGTTTTTGGGTTATGTGCTTAGTTTTAGGGTTTAATTTTTCGGTTTTATGGTTTTTTTGTATTCAAATTTATGGTTTTAGGTTTTAGTTTTTAGGGTTTTGGTTTTAGGTTTTAAGGTTTTAAATTTTAGGGTTTAATGTTTAGTTTTAGGGTTTAGGGTTTTAGTGTATTAAAGATTAGGTTTTTAGTTTTTAGGGTTTAGGATTTTGTTTTTATGTTTTAGTATTTAGAGTATTAGGATTTAGGGTTTAGTGTATTAAAATTTAGGGTTTTAAATTTAGTTTTTAGGGTTTAGGGTTTAGAGTTTTTGTTTTCAATTTTAGGGTTTTGAATTTTTGGATTATGTGCTTAGTTTTAGTGTTTAATTTTAGGTTTTAGGGCTTTGTTGTATTCAAATTTAGGGTTTTAGGTTTTAGTTTTTAGCGTTTTGGTTTTAGGTTTTAGGGTTTTAAATTTTAGGGTTTAATGTTTAGTTTTAGGGTTTAGGGTTTTAGTGTATTAAAGATTAGGGTTTTAGTTTTTTGGGTTTAGGGTTTTGTTTTTATGTTTTAGTGTTTAGTGTATTAAAATTTAGGGTTTTAGATTTAGTTTTTAGTGTTTAGGGTTTAGTGTTTTTGTTTTCAATTTTAGGGTTTTTAGTTTTTTTGTTATTTGCTTAGTTTTAGGGTTTAATTTTAAGGTTTAGGGTTTAGAGTTTTAGTGTATTCAAGTATAGGGTTTTAGGTTTTAGTTTTTAGGGTTTTGGTTTTAGGGTTTAGGGTTTCGAATTTTAGGGTTTAATGTTTAGTTTTAAAGTCCAGAGTTTTAGTGTATTAAAGATTAGGGTTTTAGTCTTTAGGGTTTATGGTATTGTTTTTAGGTTTTAGTGTTTAGAGTATTAGGACTTAGGGTTTAGTGTCGTAAAATTTAGGGTTTAAGATTTAGTTTTTAGGAATTAGGGTTTAGGGTTTAGGTTTTAGGTTTTAGGGTTTAGAGTTTTTGGGCTTAATGCTTAGTTTTAGGATTTAATTTTAGGTTTTAGGTTTTTGTTGTGTTCAAGTTTAGGTTTTTAGGTTTTATTTTATAGGGTTTTGGTTTTAGGTTTTAGGTTTTAGAATTTTAGGGTTTAATTTTTAGTTTTAGGGTTTAGGGTTTTAGTGTATTAATGATTAGGGTTTTAGTTTTTAGGTTTTAGGGTTTTGTTTTTATTTTTTAGTGTTTAGGGTATTAGGATTTAGGGTTTAGTTTATTAAAATTTAGGGTTTTAGATTTAGTTTTTAGGTTTTAGGATTTAGGGTTTTTGTTTTCAATTTTAGGGTTTTGAGTTTTTGGGTTATGTGCTTAGTTTTAGGGTTTAATTTTAGGTTTTATGGTTTTTTTGTATTCAAATTTATGGTTTTAGGTTTTAGTTTTTAGGGTTTTGGTTTTAGGTTTTAAGGTTTTAAATTTTAGGGTTTAATGTTTAGTTTTAGGGTTTAGGGTTTTAGTGTATTAAATATTAGGTTTTTAGTTTTTAGGGTTTAGGATTTTGTTTTTATGTTTTAGTATTTAGAGTATTAGGATTTAGGGTTTAGTGTATTAAAATTTAGGGTTTTAAATTTAGTTTTTAGGGTTTAGGGTTTAGAGTTTTTGTTTTCAATTTTAGGGTTTTGAATTTTTGGATTATGTGCTTAGTTTTAGTGTTTAATTTTAGGTTTTAGGGCTTTGTTGTATTCAAATTTAGGGTTTTAGGTTTTAGTTTTTAGCGTTTTGGTTTTAGGTTTTAGGGTTTTAAATTTTAGGGTTTAATGTTTAGTTTTAGGGTTTAGGGTTTTACTGTATTAAAGATTAGGGTTTTAGTTTTTTGGGTTTAGGGTTTTGTTTTTATGTTTTAGTGTTTAGTGTATTAAAATTTAGGGTTTTAGATTTAGTTTTTAGGGTTTAGGGTTTAGTGTTTTTGTTTTCAATTTTAGGGTTTTGAATTTTTTTGTTATTTGCTTAGTTTTAGGGTTTAATTTTAAGGTTTAGGGTTTAGAGTTTTAGTGTATTCAAGTATAGGGTTTTAGGTTTTAGTTTTTAGGGTTTTGGTTTTAGGGTTTAGGGTTTCGAATTTAGGGTTTAATGTTTAGTTTTAAAGTCTAGGGTTTTAGTGTATTAAAGATTAGGGTTTTAGTCTTTGGGGTTTATGGTATTGTTTTTAGGTTTTAGTGTTTAGAGTATTAGGACTTAGGGTTTAGTGTCGTAAAATTTAGGGTTTAAGATTTAGTTTTTAGGATTTAGGGTTTAGGGTTTGGGTTTTAGGTTTTAGGGTTTAGAGTTTTTGGGCTTAATGCTTAGTTTTAGGATTTAATTTTAGGTTTTAGGTTTTTGTTGTGTTCAAGTTTAGGTTTTTAGTTTTTATTTTTTAGGGTTTTGGTTTTAGGTTTTAGGTTTTAGAATTTTAGGGTTTAATTTTTAGTTTTAGGGTTTAGGGTTTTAGTGTATTAATGATTAGGGTTTTAGTTTTTTAGGTTTTAGGGTTTTGTTTTTATGTTTTAGTGTTTAGGGTATTAGGATTTAGGGTTTAGTGTATTAAAATTTAGGGTTTTAGATTTAGTTTTTGGGTTTTAGGATTTAGGGTTTTTGTTTTCAATTTTAGGGTTTTGAGTTTTTGGGTTATGTGCTTAGTTTTAGAGTTTAATTTTAGGTATTAGGGTTTTGTTGTATTCAAATTTAGGGATTTAGGTTTTAGTTTTTAGGGTTTTGGTTTTAGGTTTTAGGGTTTTAAATTTTAGGGTTTAATGTTTAGTTTTAGGGTTTAGGTTTTAGCTATTAAAGATTAGGGTTTTAGTTTTTAAGGTTTAGGATTTTGTTTTTATGTTTTAGTGTTTAGAGTATTAGGATTTAGGGTTTAGTGTATTAAAATTTAGGGTTTTAGATTTAGTTTTTAGGGTTTAGGGTTTAGGGTTTTTGTTTTCAATTTTAGGGTTTTTTGTTTTAAGGTTATGTGCTTAGTTTTTGGGGTTAATTTTAGGTTTTAGGGTTTTGTTTTATTCAAATTTAGGGTTTTAGGTTATAGTTTTTAGGGTTTTGGTTTTCAGTTTTAGGGTTTTAAATTTTAGGGTTTAATGTTTAGTTTTAGCGTTTAGGGTTTTAGTGTATTAAAGATTAGGGTTTTAGTTTTTGGGGTTTAGGGTTTTGTTTTTATGTTTTAGTGTTTTGAGTATTAGGATTTAGGGTTTAGTGTATTAAAATTTAGGGTTTTAGATTTTGTTTTTAGGGTTTAGGGTTTAGTGTTTTTGTTTTCAATTTTAGGGTTTTGAGTGTTAGGGTTATTTGCTTAGTTTTAGGGTTTAATTTTAAGGTTTAGGGTTTAGGGTTTTAGTGTATTCAAGTATAGGGTTTTAATTTTTAGTTTTTAGGGTTTTGGTTTTAGGTTTTAGGGTTTCGAATTTTAGGGTTTAATGTTTAGTTTTAAGGTCTAGGGTTTTAATGTATTAAAGATTAGGGTTTTAGTCTTTAGGGTTTATGGTATTGTTTTTAGATTTTAGTGTTTGGAGTATTAGGACTTAGGGTTTAGTGTCTTAAAATTCAGAGTTTAAGATTTAGTTTTTAGGATTTAGGGTTTAGGGTTTTTGTTTTAGGTTTTAGGGTTTAGAGTTTTTGGGTTTAATGCTTAGTTTTAGTGTTTATTTTTAGGTTTTAGAGTTTTGTTGTATTCAAGTTTAGGGTTTTAGGTTTTAGTTTTTACGGGTTTGGTTTTAGGTTTTAAGGTTTAGAATTTTTAGGGTTTAATGTTTAGTTTTAGGGTTTAGGGTTTTATTGTACTAATGATTAGGGTTTTAGTTTTTAGGGTTTAGGGTTTTGTTTTTATGTTTTAGTGTTTAGAGTATTAGGATTTAGGGTTTAGTGTATTAAAATTTAGGGTTTTAGATTTTGTTTTTAGGGTTTAGGGTTTAGTGTTTTTGTTTTCAAATTTAGGGTTTTGAGTGTTAGGGTTATTTGCTTAGTTTTAGGGTTTAATTTTAAGGTTTATGGTTTAGTGTTTTAGTGTATTCAAGTATAGGGTTTTAATTTTTAGTTTTTAGGGTTTTGGTTTTAGGTTTTAGGGTTTCGAATTTTAGGGTTTAATGTTTAGTTTTAAGGTCTAGGGTTTTAATGTATTAAAGATTAGGGTTTTAGTCTTTAGGGTTTATGGTAATGTTTTTAGATTTTAGTGTTTGGAGTATTAGGACTTAGGGTTTAGTGACTTAAAATTCAGGGTTTAAGATTTAGTTTTTAGGATTTAGGGTTTAGGGTTTTTGGGTTTAATGCTTAGTTTTAGGGTTTAATTTTAGGTTTTAGAGTTTTGTTGTATTCAAGTTTAGGGTTTTAGGTTTTAGTTTTTACGGGTTTGGTTTTAGGTTTTAGGGTTTAGAATTTTAGGGTTTAATGTTTAGTTTTAGGGTTTAGGGTTTTATTGTACTAATGATTAGGGTTTTAGTTTTTAGGGTTTAGGGTTTTGTTTTTATGATTTAGTGTTTAGAGTATTAGGGTTTAGGGTCTAGTGTATTAAAATTTAGGGTTTTAGATTTAGTTTTTAGGTTTTAGGATTTAGGGTTTTTGTTTTCAATTTTAGGGTATTTAGTTTTTGGGTTATGTGCTTAGTTTTAGGGTTTAATTTTAGGTTTTAGGGTTTTGTTGTATTCGAATTTATGGTTTTAGGTTTTAGTTTTTAAGGTTTTGGTTTTAGGTTTTAAGGTTTTAAATTTTAGGGTTTAATGTTTAGTTTTAGGGTTTAGGGTTTTAGTGTATTAAAGATTAGGGTTTTAGTTTTTAGGGTTTAGGATTTTGTTTTTATGTTTTAGTGTTTAGAGTATTAGGGTTTAGGGTCTAGTGTATTAAAATTTAGGGTTTTAGATTTAGTTTTTAGGTTTTAGGATTTAGGGTTTTTGTTTTCAATTTTAGGGTTTTGAGTTTTTGGGTTATGTGCTTAGTTTTAGGGTTTAATTTTAGGTTTTAGGGTTTCGTTGTATTCAAATTTAGGGATTTAGGTTTTAGATTTTAGGGTTTTGGTTTTAGGTTTTGGGGTTTTAAATTTTAGGGTTTAATGTTTAGTTTTAGGGTTTAGGTTTTAGTGTATTAAAGATTAAGGTTTTAGTTTTTAGGGTTTAGGATTTTGTTTTTATGTTTTAGTGTTTAGAGTATTAGGATTTAGGGTTTAGTGTATTAAAATTTAGGGTTTTAGATTTAGTTTTTAGGGATTAGGGTTTAGGGTTTTTGTTTTCAATTTTAGGGTTTTGAGTTTTAAGGTTATGTGCTTAGTTTTAGTGTTTAATTTTAGGTTTTAGGGTTTTGTTTTATTCAAATTTAGGGTTTTAGGTTATAGTTTTTAGGGTTTTGGTTTTCAGTTTTAGGGTTTTAAATTTTAGGGTTTAATGTTTAGTTTTAGCGTTTAGGGTTTTAGTGTATTAAAGATTAGGGTTTTAGTTTTTAGGGTTTAGGGTTTTGTTTTTATGTTTTAGTGTTTTGAGTATTAGGATTTAGGGTTTAGTGTATTAAAATTTAGGGTTTTAGATTTTGTTTTTAGGGTTTAGGGTTGAGTGTTTTTGTTTTCAATTTTAGGGTTTTGAGTGTTAGGGTTATTTATATAGTTTTAGGGTTTAATTTTAAGTTTTAGGTTTTAGGGTTTTAGTGTATTCAAGTATAGGGTTTTAATTTTTAGTTTTTAGGGTTTTGGTTTTAGGTTTTAGGGTTTCGATTTTTAGGGTTTAATGTTTAGTTTTAAGGTCTAGGGTTTTAATGTATTAAAGATTAGGGTTTTAGTCTTTAGGGTTTATGGTGTTGTTTTTAGATTTTAGTGTTTGGAGTATTAGGACTTAGGGTTTAGTGTCTTAAAATTCAGGGTTTAAGATTTAGTTTTTAGGATTTAGAATTTAGGGTTTTTGTTTTAGGTTTTAGGGTTTAGAGTTTTTGGGTTTAATGCTTAGTTTTAGGGTTTAATTTTAGGTTTTACAGTTTTGTTGTATTCAAGTTTAGGGTTTTAGGTTTTAGTTTTTACGGGTTTGGTTTTAGGTATTAGGGTTTAGAATTTTAGGGTTTAATGTTTAGTTTTAGGGTTTAGGGTTTTATTGTACTAATGATTAGGGTTTTAGTTTTTAGGGTTTAGGGTTTTGTTTTTATGTTTTAGTGTTTAGATTATTAGGGTTTAGGGTCTAGTGTATTAAAATTTAGAGTTTTAGATTTAGTTTTTAGGTTTTAGGATTTAGGGTTTTTGTTTTCAATTTTAGGGTTTTGAGTTTTTGGGTTATGTTCTTAGTTTTAGGGTTTAATTTTAGGTTTTAGGGTTTTGTTGTATTCAAATTTATGGTTTTAGGTTTTAGTTTTTAGGGTTTTGGTTTTAGGTTTTAAGGTTTTAAATTTTAGGGTTTAATGTTTAGTTTTAGGGTTTAAGGTTTTAGTGTATTAAAGATTAGGGTTTTAGTTTTTAGGGTTTAGGATTTTGTTTTTATGTTTTAGTGTTTACAGTATTAGGTTTTAGGGTCTAGTGTATTAAAATTTAGGGTTTTAGATTTAGTTTTTAGGTTTTAGGATTTAGGGTTTTTGTTTTCAATTTTAGGGTTTTGAGTTTTTGGGTTATGTGCTTAGTTTTAGAGTTTAATTTTAATTTTTAGGGTTTTGTTGTATTCAAATTTAGGGATTTAGGTTTTAGTTTTTAGGGTTTTGGTTTTAGGTTTTAGGGTTTTAAATTTTAAGGTTTAATGTTTAGTTTTAGGGTTTAGGTTTTAGTGTATTAAAGATTAGGGTTTTAGTTTTTAAGGTTTAGGATTTTGTTTTTATGTTTTAGTGTTTAGAGTATTAGGATTTAGGGTTTAGTGTATTAAAATTTAGGGTTTTAGATTTAGTTTTTAGGGTTTAGGGTTTAGGGTTTTTGTTTTCAATTTTAGGGTTTTTAGTTTTAAGGTTATGTGCTTAGTTTTTGGGGGTTAATTTTAGGTTTTAGGGTTTTGTTTTATTCAAATTTAGGGTTTTAGGTTATAGTTTTTAGGGTTTTGGTTTTCAGTTTTAGGGTTTTAAATTTTAGGGTTTAATGTTTAGTTTTAGCGTTTAGGGTTTTAGTGTATTAAAGATTAGGGTTTTAGTTTTTAGGGTTTAGGGTTTTGTTTTTATGTTTTAGTGTTTTGAGTATTAGGATTTAGGGTTTAGTGTATTAAAATTTAGGGTTTTAGATTTTGTTTTTAGGGTTTAGGGTTTAGTGTTTTTGTTTTCAATTTTAGGGTTTTGAGTGTTAGGGTTATTTGCTTAGTTTTAGGGTTTAATTTTAAGGTTTAGGGTTTAGGGTTTTAGTGTATTCAAGTATAGGGTTTTAATTTTTAGTTTTTAGGGTTTTGGTTTTAGGTTTTAGGGTTTCGATTTTTAGGGTTTAATGTTTAGTTTTAAGGTCTAGGGTTTTAATGTATTAAAGATTAGGGTTTTAGTCTTTAGGGTTTATGGTGTTGTTTTTAGATTTTAGTGTTTGGAGTATTAGGACTTAGGGTTTAGTGTCTTAAAATTCAGGGTTTAAGATTTAGTTTTTAGGATTTAGAATTTAGGGTTTTTGTTTTAGGTTTTAGGGTTTAGAGTTTTTGGGTTTAATGCTTAGTTTTAGGGTTTAATTTTAGGTTTTAGAGTTTTGTTGTATTCAAGTTTAGGGTTTTAGGTTTTAGTTTTTACGGGTTTGGTTTTAGGTATTAGGGTTTAGAATTTTAGGGTTTAATGTTTAGTTTTAGGGTTTAGGGTTTTATTGTACTAATGATTAGGGTTTTAGTTTTTAGGGTTTAGGGTTTTGTTTTTATGTTTTAGTGTTTAGATTATTAGGGTTTAGGGTCTAGTGTATTAAAATTTAGAGTTTTAGATTTAGTTTTTAGGTTTTAGGATTTAGGGTTTTTGTTTTCAATTTTAGGGTTTTGAGTTTTTGGGTTATGTTCTTAGTTTTAGGGTTTAATTTTAGGTTTTAGGGTTTTGTTGTATTCAAATTTATGGTTTTAGGTTTTAGTTTTTAGGGTTTTTGTTTTAGGTTTTAAGGTTTTAAATTTTAGGGTTTAATGTTTAGTTTTAGGGTTTAAGGTTTTAGTGTATTAAAGATTAGGGTTTTAGTTTTTAGGGTTTAGGATTTTGTTTTTATGTTTTAGTGTTTACAGTATTAGGTTTTAGGGTCTAGTGTATTAAAATTTAGGGTTTTAGATTTAGTTTTTAGGTTTTAGGATTTAGGGTTTTTGTTTTCAATTTTAGGGTTTTGAGTTTTTGGGTTATGTGCTTAGTTTTAGAGTTTAATTTTAATTTTTAGGGTTTTGTTGTATTCAAATTTAGGGATTTAGCTTTTAGTTTTTAGGGTTTTGGTTTTAGGTTTTAGGGTTTTAAATTTTAAGGTTTAATGTTTAGTTTTAGGGTTTAGGTTTTAGTGTATTAAAGATTAGGGTTTTAGTTTTTAAGGTTTAGGATTTTGTTTTTATGTTTTAGTGTTTAGAGTATTAGGATTTAGGGTTTAGTGTATTAAAATTTAGGGTTTTAGATTTAGTTTTTAGGGTTTAGGGTTTAGGGTTTTTGTTTTCAATTTTAGGGTTTTTAGTTTTAAGGTTATGTGCTTAGTTTTTGGGGGTTAATTTTAGGTTTTAGGGTTTTGTTTTATTCAAATTTAGGGTTTTAGGTTATAGTTTTTAGGGTTTTGGTTTTTAGTTTTAGGGTTTTAAATTTTAGGGTTTAATGTTTAGTTTTAGCGTTTAGGGTTTTAGTGTATTAAAGATTAGGGTTTTAGTTTTTAGGGTTTAGGGTTTTGTTTTTATGTTTTAGTGTTTTGAGTATTAGGATTTAGGGTTTAGTGTATTAAAATTTAGGGTTTTAGATTTTGTTTTTAGGGTTTAGGGTTTAGTGTTTTTGTTTTCAATTTTAGGGTTTTGAGTGTTAGGGTTATTTGCTTAGTTTTAGGGTTTAATTTTAAGGTTTAGGGTTTAGGGTTTTAGTGTATTCAAGTATAGTGTTTTAATTTTTAGTTTTTAGGGTTTTGGTTTTAGGTTTTAAGGTTTCGAATTTTAGGGTTTAATGTTTAGTTTTAAGGTCTAGGGTTTTAATGTATTAAAGATTAGGGTTTTAGTCTTTAGGGTTTATGGTATTGTTTTTAGATTTTAGTGTTTGGAGTATTAGGACTTAGGGTTTAGTGTCTTAAAATTCAGAGTTTAAGATTTAGTTTTTAGGATTTAGGGTTTAGGGTTTTTGTTTTAGGTTTTAGGGTTTAGAGTTTTTGGGTTTAATGCTTAGTTTTAGTGTTTATTTTTAGGTTTTAGAGTTTTGTTGTATTCAAGTTTAGGGTTTTAGGTTTTAGTTTTTACGGGTTTGGATTTAGGTTTTAGGGTTTAGAATTTTTAGGGTTTAATGTTTAGTTTTAGGGTTTAGGGTTTTATTGTACTAATGATTAGGGTTTTAGTTTTTAGGGTTTAGGGTTTTGTTTTTATGTTTTAGTGTTTAGAGTATTAGGATTTAGGGTTTAGTGTATTAAAATTTAGGGTTTTAGATTTAGTTTTTAGGGTTTAGGGTTTAGAGTTTTTGTTTTCAATTTTAGGGTTTTGAATTTTTGGATTATGTGCTTAGTTTTAGTGTTTAATTTTAGGTTTTAGGGCTTTGTTGTATTCAAATTTAGGGTTTTAGGTTTTAGTTTTTAGCGTTTTGGTTTTAGGTTTTAGAGTTTTAAATTTTAGGGTTAAATGTTTAGTTTTAGGGTTTAGGGTTTTAGTGTATTAAAGATTAGGGTTTTAGTTTTTTGGGTTTTGTTTTTATGTTTTAGTGTTTAGTGTATTAAAATTTAGGGTTTTAGATTTAGTTTTTAGGGTTTAGGGTTTAGTGTTTTTGTTTTCAATTTTAGGGTTTTGAGTTTTTTTGTTATTTGCTTAGTTTTAGGGTTTAATTTTAAGGTTTAGGGTTTAGAGTTTTAGTGTATTCAAGTATAGGGTTTTAGGTTTTAGTTTTTAGGGTTTTGGTTTTAGGGTTTAGGGTTTCGAATTTTAGGGTTTAATGTTTAGTTTTAAAGTCCAGAGTTTTAGTGTATTAAAGATTAGGGTTTTAGTCTTTAGGGTTTATGGTATTGTTTTTAGGTTTTAGTGTTTAGAGTATTAGGACTTAGGGTTTAGTGTCGTAAAATTTAGGGTTTAAGATTTAGTTTTTAGGATTTAGGGTTTAGGGTTTAGGTTTTAGGTTTTAGGGTTTAGAGTTTTTGGGCTTAATGCTTAGTTTTAGGATTTAATTTTAGGTTTTAGGTTTTTGTTGTGTTCAAGTTTAGGTTTTTAGGTTTTATTTTATAGGGTTTTGGTTTTAGGTTTTAGGTTTTAGAATTTTAGGGTTTAATTTTTAGTTTTAGGGTTTAGGGTTTTAGTGTATTAATGATTAGGGTTTTAGTTTTTAGGTTTTAGGGTTTTGTTTTTATTTTTTAGTGTTTAGGGTATTAGGATTTAGGGTTTAGTGTATTAAAATTTAGGGTTTTAGATTTAGTTTTTAGGTTTTAGGATTTAGGGTTTTTGTTTTCAATTTTAGGGTTTTGAGTTTTTGGGTTATGTGCTTAGTTTTAGGGTTTAATTTTTCGGTTTTATGGTTTTTTTGTATTCAAATTTATGGTTTTAGGTTTTAGTTTTTAGGGTTTTGGTTTTAGGTTTTAAGGTTTTAAATTTTAGGGTTTAATGTTTAGTTTTAGGGTTTAGGGTTTTAGTGTATTAAAGATTAGGTTTTTAGTTTTTAGGGTTTAGGATTTTGTTTTTATGTTTTAGTATTTAGAGTATTAGGATTTAGGGTTTAGTGTATTAAAATTTAGGGTTTTAAATTTAGTTTTTAGGGTTTAGGGTTTAGAGTTTTTGTTTTCAATTTTAGGGTTTTGAATTTTTGGATTATGTGCTTAGTTTTAGTGTTTAATTTTAGGTTTTAGGGCTTTGTTGTATTCAAATTTAGGGTTTTAGGTTTTAGTTTTTAGCGTTTTGGTTTTAGGTTTTAGGGTTTTAAATTTTAGGGTTTAATGTTTAGTTTTAGGGTTTAGGGTTTTAGTGTATTAAAGATTAGGGTTTTAGTTTTTTGGGTTTAGGGTTTTGTTTTTATGTTTTAGTGTTTAGTGTATTAAAATTTAGGGTTTTAGATTTAGTTTTTAGGGTTTAGGGTTTAGTGTTTTTGTTTTCAATTTTAGGGTTTTGAATTTTTTTGTTATTTGCTTAGTTTTAGGGTTTAATTTTAAGGTTTAGGGTTTAGAGTTTTAGTGTATTCAAGTATAGGGTTTTAGGTTTTAGTTTTTAGGGTTTTGGTTTTAGGGTTTAGGGTTTCGAATTTTAGGGTTTAATGTTTAGTTTTAAGGTCTACGGTTTTAATGTATTAAAGAGTAGGGTTTTAGTCTTTAGGGTTTATGGTATTGTTTTTAGATTTTAGTGTTTGGAGTATTAGGACTTAGGGTTTAGTGTCTTAAAATTCAGAGTTTAAGATTTAGTTTTTAGGATTTAGGGTTTAGGGTTTTTGTTTTAGGTTTTAGGGTTTAGAGTTTTTGGGTTTAATGCTTAGTTTTAGTGTTTATTTTTAGGTTTTAGAGTTTTGTTGTATTCAAGTTTAGGGTTTTAGGTTTTAGTTTTTACGGGTTTGGTTTTAGGTTTTAAGGTTTAGAATTTTTAGGGTTTAATGTTTAGTTTTAGGGTTTAGGGTTTTATTGTACTAATGATTAGGGTTTTAGTTTTTAGGTTTTAGGGTTTTGTTTTTATGTTTTAGTGTTTAGAGTATTAGGATTTAGGGTTTAGTGTATTAAAATTTAGGGTTTTAGAGTTTGTTTTTAGGGTTTAGGGTTTAGTGTTTTTGTTTTCAAATTTAGGGTTTTGAGTGTTAGGGTTATTTGCTTAGTTTTAGGGTTTAATTTTAAGGTTTATGGTTTAGTGTTTTAGTGTATTCAAGTATAGGGTTTTAATTTTTAGTTTTTAGGGTTTTGGTTTTAGGTTTTAGGGTTTCGAATTTTAGGGTTTAATGTTTAGTTTTAAGGTCTAGGGTTTTAATGTATTAAAGATTAGGGTTTTAGTCTTTAGGGTTTATGGTAATGTTTTTAGATTTTAGTGTTTGGAGTATTAGGACTTAGGGTTTAGTGACTTAAAATTCAGGGTTTAAGATTTAGTTTTTAGGATTTAGGGTTTAGGGTTTTTGGGTTTAATGCTTAGTTTTAGGGTTTAATTTTAGGTTTTAGAGTTTTGTTGTATTCAAGTTTAGGGTTTTAGGTTTTAGTTTTTACGGGTTTGGTTTTAGGTATTAGGGTTTAGAATTTTAGGGTTTAATGTTTAGTTTTAGGGTTTAGGGTTTTATTGTACTAATGATTAGGGTTTTAGTTTTTGGGTTTAGGGTTTTGTTTTTATGATTTAGTGTTTAGAGTATTAGGGTTTAGGGTCTAGTGTATTAAAATTTAGGGTTTTAGATTTAGTTTTTAGGTTTTAGGATTTAGGGTTTTTGTTTTCAATTTTAGGGTATTTAGTTTTTGGGTTATGTGCTTAGTTTTAGGGTTTAATTTTAGGTTTTAGGGTTTTGTTGTATTCGAATTTATGGTTTTAGGTTTTAGTTTTTAAGGTTTTGGTTTTAGGTTTTAAGGTTTTAAATTTTAGGGTTTAATGCTTAGTTTTAGGGTTTAGGTTTTAGTGTATTAAAGATTAATGTTTTAGTTTTTAGGGTTTAGGATTTTGTTTTTATGTTTTAGTGTTTAGAGTATTAGGATTTAGGGTTTAGTGTATTAAAATTTAGGGTTTTAGATTTAGTTTTTAGGGATTAGGGTTTAGGGTTTTTGTTTTCAATTTTAGGGTTTTGAGTTTTAAAGTTATGTGCTTAGTTTTAGTGTTTAATTTTAGGTTTTAGGGTTTTGTTTTATTCAAATTTAGGGTTTTAGGTTATAGTTTTTAGGGTTTTGGTTTTCAGTTTTAGGGTTTTAAATTTTAGGGTTTAATGTTTAGTTTTAGCGTTTAGGGTTTTAGTGTATTAAAGATTAGGGTTTTAGTTTTTAGGGTTTAGGGTTTTGTTTTTATGTTTTAGTGTTTTGAGTATTAGGATTTAGGGTTTAGTGTATTAAAATTTAGGGTTTTAGATTTTGTTTTTAGGGTTTAGGGTTGAGTGTTTTTGTTTTCAATTTTAGGGTTTTGAGTGTTAGGGTTATTTTCTTAGTTTTAGGGTTTAATTTTAAGTTTTAGGGTTTAGGGTTTTAGTGTATTCAAGTATAGGGTTTTAATTTTTAGTTTTTAGGGTTTTGGTTTTAGGTTTTAGGGTTTCGATTTTTAGGATTTAATGTTTAGTTTTAAGGTCTAGGGTTTTAATGTATTAAAGATTAGGGTTTTAGTCTTTAGGGTTTATGGTGTTGTTTTTAGATTTTAGTGTTTGGAGTATTAGGACTTAGGGTTTAGTGTCTTAAAATTCAGGGTTTAAGATTTAGTTTTTAGGATTTAGAATTTAGGGTTTTTGTTTTAGGTTTTAGGGTTTAGAGTTTTTGGGTTTAATGCTTAGTTTTAGGGTTTAATTTTAGGTTTTAGAGTTTTGTTGTATTCAAGTTTAGGGTTTTCGGTTTTAGTTTTTACGGGTTTGGTTTTAGGTATTAGGGTTTAGAATTTTAGGGTTTAATGTTTAGTTTTAGGGTTTAGGGTTTTATTGTACTAATGATTAGGGTTTTAGTTTTTAGGGTTTAGGGTTTTGTTTTTATGTTTTAGTGTTTAGATTATTAGGGTTTAGGGTCTAGTGTATTAAAATTTAGAGTTTTAGATTTAGTTTTTAGGTTTTAGGATTTAGGGTTTTTGTTTTCAATTTTAGGGTTTTGAGTTTTTGGGTTATGTTCTTAGTTTTAGGGTTTAATTTTAGGTTTTAGGGTTTTGTTGTATTCAAATTTATGGTTTTAGGTTTTAGTTTTTAGGGTTTTGGTTTTAGGTTTTAAGGTTTTAAATTTTAGGGTTTAATGTTTAGTTTTAGGGTTTAAGGTTTTAGTGTATTAAAGATTAGGGTTTTAGTTTTTAGGGTTTAGGATTTTGTTTTTATGTTTTAGTGTTTACAGTATTAGGTTTTAGGGTCTAGTGTATTAAAATTTAGGGTTTTAGATTTAGTTTTTAGGTTTTAGGATTTAGGGTTTTTGTTTTCAATTTTAGGGTTTTGAGTTTTTGGGTTATGTGCTTAGTTTTAGAGTTTAATTTTAATTTTTAGGGTTTTGTTGTATTCAAATTTAGGGATTTAGGTTTTAGTTTTTAGGGTTTTGGTTTTAGGTTTTAGGGTTTTAAATTTTAAGGTTTAATGTTTAGTTTTAGGGTTTAGGTTTTAGTGTATTAAAGATTAGGGTTTTAGTTTTTAAGGTTTAGGATTTTGTTTTTATGTTTTAGTGTTTAGAGTATTAGGATTTAGGGTTTAGTGTATTAAAATTTAGGGTTTTAGATTTAGTTTTTAGGGTTTAGGGTTTAGGGTTTTTGTTTTCAATTTTAGGGTTTTTAGTTTTAAGGTTATGTGCTTAGTTTTTGGGGGTTAATTTTAGGTTTTAGGGTTTTGTTTTATTCAAATTTAGGGTTTTAGGTTATAGTTTTTAGGGTTTTGGTTTTCAGTTTTAGGGTTTTAAATTTTAGGGTTTAATGTTTAGTTTTAGCGTTTAGGGTTTTAGTGTATTAAAGATTAGGGTTTTAGTTTTTAGGGTTTAGGGTTTTGTTTTTATGTTTTAGTGTTTTGAGTATTAGGATTTAGGGTTTAGTGTATTAAAATTTAGGGTTTTAGATTTTGTTTTTAGGGTTTAGGGTTTAGTGTTTTTGTTTTCAATTTTAGGGTTTTGAGTGTTAGGGTTATTTGCTTAGTTTTAGGGTTTAATTTTAAGGTTTAGGGTTTAGGGTTTT
Organism: Euphrasia confusa; assembly: GCA_954870475.1. Lineage (NCBI taxonomy): Eukaryota > Viridiplantae > Streptophyta > Magnoliopsida > Lamiales > Orobanchaceae > Euphrasia > Euphrasia confusa. The sequence goes on from OX940969.1 coordinate 14,124,266, forward strand.
AGTGTATTCAAGTATAGGGTTTTAATTTTTAGTTTTTAGGGTTTTGGTTTTAGGTTTTAGGGTTTCGATTTTTAGGGTTTAATGTTTAGTTTTAAGGTCTAGGGTTTTAATGTATTAAAGATTAGGGTTTTAGTCTTTAGGGTTTATGGTGTTGTTTTTAGATTTTAGTGTTTGGAGTATTAGGACTTAGGGTTTAGTGTCTTAAAATTCAGGGTTTAAGATTTAGTTTTTAGGATTTAGAATTTAGGGTTTTTGTTTTAGGTTTTAGGGTTTAGAGTTTTTGGGTTTAATGCTTAGTTTTAGGGTTTAATTTTAGGTTTTAGAGTTTTGTTGTATTCAAGTTTAGGGTTTTAGGTTTTAGTTTTTACGGGTTTGGTTTTAGGTATTAGGGTTTAGAATTTTAGGGTTTAATGTTTAGTTTTAGGGTTTATGGTTTTATTGTACTAATGATTAGGGTTTTAGTTTTTAGGGTTTAGGGTTTTGTTTTTATGTTTTAGTGTTTAGATTATTAGGGTTTAGGGTCTAGTGTATTAAAATTTAGAGTTTTAGATTTAGTTTTTAGGTTTTAGGATTTAGGGTTTTTGTTTTCAATTTTAGGGTTTTGAGTTTTTGGGTTATGTTCTTAGTTTTAGGGTTTAATTTTAGGTTTTAGGGTTTTGTTGTATTCAAATTTATGGTTTTAGGTTTTAGTTTTTAGGGTTTTTGTTTTAGGTTTTAAGGTTTTAAATTTTAGGGTTTAATGTTTAGTTTTAGGGTTTAAGGTTTTAGTGTATTAAAGATTAGGGTTTTAGTTTTTAGGGTTTAGGATTTTGTTTTTATGTTTTAGTGTTTACAGTATTAGGTTTTAGGGTCTAGTGTATTAAAATTTAGGGTTTTAGATTTAGTTTTTAGGTTTTAGGATTTAGGGTTTTTGTTTTCAATTTTAGGGTTTTGAGTTTTTGGGTTATGTGCTTAGTTTTAGAGTTTAATTTTAATTTTTAGGGTTTTGTTGTATTCAAATTTAGGGATTTAGGTTTTAGTTTTTAGGGTTTTGGTTTTAGGTTTTAGGGTTTTAAATTTTAAGGTTTAATGTTTAGTTTTAGGGTTTAGGTTTTAGTGTATTAAAGATTAGGGTTTTAGTTTTTAAGGTTTAGGATTTTGTTTTTATGTTTTAGTGTTTAGAGTATTAGGATTTAGGGTTTAGTGTATTAAAATTTAGGGTTTTAGATTTAGTTTTTAGGGTTTAGGGTTTAGGGTTTTTGTTTTCAATTTTAGGGTTTTTAGTTTTAAGGTTATGTGCTTAGTTTTTGGGGGTTAATTTTAGGTTTTAGGGTTTTGTTTTATTCAAATTTAGGGTTTTAGGTTATAGTTTTTAGGGTTTTGGTTTTTAGTTTTAGGGTTTTAAATTTTAGGGTTTAATGTTTAGTTTTAGCGTTTAGGGTTTTAGTGTATTAAAGATTAGGGTTTTAGTTTTTAGGGTTTAGGGTTTTGTTTTTATGTTTTAGTGTTTTGAGTATTAGGATTTAGGGTTTAGTGTATTAAAATTTAGGGTTTTAGATTTTGTTTTTAGGGTTTAGGGTTTAGTGTTTTTGTTTTCAATTTTAGGGTTTTGAGTGTTAGGGTTATTTGCTTAGTTTTAGGGTTTAATTTTAAGGTTTAGGGTTTAGGGTTTTAGTGTATTCAAGTATAGTGTTTTAATTTTTAGTTTTTAGGGTTTTGGTTTTAGGTTTTAAGGTTTCGAATTTTAGGGTTTAATGTTTAGTTTTAAGGTCTAGGGTTTTAATGTATTAAAGATTAGGGTTTTAGTCTTTAGGGTTTATGGTATTGTTTTTAGATTTTAGTGTTTGGAGTATTAGGACTTAGGGTTTAGTGTCTTAAAATTCAGAGTTTAAGATTTAGTTTTTAGGATTTAGGGTTTAGGGTTTTTGTTTTAGGTTTTAGGGTTTAGAGTTTTTGGGTTTAATGCTTAGTTTTAGTGTTTATTTTTAGGTTTTAGAGTTTTGTTGTATTCAAGTTTAGGGTTTTAGGTTTTAGTTTTTACGGGTTTGGATTTAGGTTTTAGGGTTTAGAATTTTTAGGGTTTAATGTTTAGTTTTAGGGTTTAGGGTTTTATTGTACTAATGATTAGGGTTTTAGTTTTTAGGGTTTAGGGTTTTGTTTTTATGTTTTAGTGTTTAGAGTATTAGGATTTAGGGTTTAGTGTATTAAAATTTAGGGTTTTAGATTTAGTTTTTAGGGTTTAGGGTTTAGAGTTTTTGTTTTCAATTTTAGGGTTTTGAATTTTTGGATTATGTGCTTAGTTTTAGTGTTTAATTTTAGGTTTTAGGGCTTTGTTGTATTCAAATTTAGGGTTTTAGGTTTTAGTTTTTAGCGTTTTGGTTTTAGGTTTTAGAGTTTTAAATTTTAGGGTTTAATGTTTAGTTTTAGGGTTTAGGGTTTTAGTGTATTAAAGATTAGGGTTTTAGTTTTTTGGGTTTTGTTTTTATGTTTTAGTGTTTAGTGTATTAAAATTTAGGGTTTTAGATTTAGTTTTTAGGGTTTAGGGTTTAGTGTTTTTGTTTTCAATTTTAGGGTTTTGAGTTTTTTTGTTATTTGCTTAGTTTTAGGGTTTAATTTTAAGGTTTAGGGTTTAGAGTTTTAGTGTATTCAAGTATAGGGTTTTAGGTTTTAGTTTTTAGGGTTTTGGTTTTAGGGTTTAGGGTTTCGAATTTTAGGGTTTAATGTTTAGTTTTAAAGTCCAGAGTTTTAGTGTATTAAAGATTAGGGTTTTAGTCTTTAGGGTTTATGGTATTGTTTTTAGGTTTTAGTGTTTAGAGTATTAGGACTTAGGGTTTAGTGTCGTAAAATTTAGGGTTTAAGATTTAGTTTTTAGGATTTAGGGTTTAGGGTTTAGGTTTTAGGTTTTAGGGTTTAGAGTTTTTGGGCTTAATGCTTAGTTTTAGGATTTAATTTTAGGTTTTAGGTTTTTATTGTGTTCAAGTTTAGGTTTTTAGGTTTTATTTTATAGGGTTTTGGTTTTAGGTTTTAGGTTTTAGAATTTTAGGGTTTAATTTTTAGTTTTAGGGTTTAGGGTTTTAGTGTATTAATGATTAGGGTTTTAGTTTTTAGGTTTTAGGGTTTTGTTTTTATTTTTTAGTGTTTAGGGTATTAGGATTTAGGGTTTAGTGTATTAAAATTTAGGGTTTTAGATTTAGTTTTTAGGTTTTAGGATTTAGGGTTTTTGTTTTCAATTTTAGGGTTTTGAGTTTTTGGGTTATGTGCTTAGTTTTAGGGTTTAATTTTTCGGTTTTATGGTTTTTTTGTATTCAAATTTATGGTTTTAGGTTTTAGTTTTTAGGGTTTTGGTTTTAGGTTTTAAGGTTTTAAATTTTAGGGTTTAATGTTTAGTTTTAGGGTTTAGGGTTTTAGTGTATTAAAGATTAGGTTTTTAGTTTTTAGGGTTTAGGATTTTGTTTTTATGTTTTAGTATTTAGAGTATTAGGATTTAGGGTTTAGTGTATTAAAATTTAGGGTTTTAAATTTAGTTTTTAGGGTTTAGGGTTTAGAGTTTTTGTTTTCAATTTTAGGGTTTTGAATTTTTGGATTATGTGCTTAGTTTTAGTGTTTAATTTTAGGTTTTAGGGCTTTGTTGTATTCAAATTTAGGGTTTTAGGTTTTAGTTTTTAGCGTTTTGGTTTTAGGTTTTAGGGTTTTAAATTTTAGGGTTTAATGTTTAGTTTTAGGGTTTAGGGTTTTAGTGTATTAAAGATTAGGGTTTTAGTTTTTTGGGTTTAGGGTTTTGTTTTTATGTTTTAGTGTTTAGTGTATTAAAATTTAGGGTTTTAGATTTAGTTTTTAGGGTTTAGGGTTTAGTGTTTTTGTTTTCAATTTTAGGGTTTTGAATTTTTTTGTTATTTGCTTAGTTTTAGGGTTTAATTTTAAGGTTTAGGGTTTAGAGTTTTAGTGTATTCAAGTATAGGGTTTTAGGTTTTAGTTTTTAGGGTTTTGGTTTTAGGGTTTAGGGTTTCGAATTTTAGGGTTTAATGTTTAGTTTTAAGGTCTACGGTTTTAATGTATTAAAGATTAGGGTTTTAGTCTTTAGGGTTTATGGTATTGTTTTTAGATTTTAGTGTTTGGAGTATTAGGACTTAGGGTTTAGTGTCTTAAAATTCAGAGTTTAAGATTTAGTTTTTAGGATTTAGGGTTTAGGGTTTTTGTTTTAGGTTTTAGGGTTTAGAGTTTTTGGGTTTAATGCTTAGTTTTAGTGTTTATTTTTAGGTTTTAGAGTTTTGTTGTATTCAAGTTTAGGGTTTTAGGTTTTAGTTTTTACGGGTTTGGTTTTAGGTTTTAAGGTTTAGAATTTTTAGGGTTTAATGTTTAGTTTTAGGGTTTAGGGTTTTATTGTACTAATGATTAGGGTTTTAGTTTTTAGGTTTTAGGGTTTTGTTTTTATGTTTTAGTGTTTAGAGTATTAGGATTTAGGGTTTAGTGTATTAAAATTTAGGGTTTTAGATTTTGTTTTTAGGGTTTAGGGTTTAGTGTTTTTGTTTTCAAATTTAGGGTTTTGAGTGTTAGGGTTATTTGCTTAGTTTTAGGGTTTAATTTTAAGGTTTATGGTTTAGTGTTTTAGTGTATTCAAGTATAGGGTTTTAATTTTTAGTTTTTAGGGTTTTGGTTTTAGGTTTTAGGGTTTCGAATTTTAGGGTTTAATGTTTAGTTTTAAGGTCTAGGGTTTTAATGTATTAAAGATTAGGGTTTTAGTCTTTAGGGTTTATGGTAATGTTTTTAGATTTTAGTGTTTGGAGTATTAGGACTTAGGGTTTAGTGACTTAAAATTCAGGGTTTAAGATTTAGTTTTTAGGATTTAGGGTTTAGGGTTTTTGGGTTTAATGCTTAGTTTTAGGGTTTAATTTTAGGTTTTAGAGTTTTGTTGTATTCAAGTTTAGGGTTTTAGGTTTTAGTTTTTACGGGTTTGGTTTTAGGTATTAGGGTTTAGAATTTTAGGGTTTAATGTTTAGTTTTAGGGTTTAGGGTTTTATTGTACTAATGATTAGGGTTTTAGTTTTTGGGTTTAGGGTTTTGTTTTTATGATTTAGTGTTTAGAGTATTAGGGTTTAGGGTCTAGTGTATTAAAATTTAGGGTTTTAGATTTAGTTTTTAGGTTTTAGGATTTAGGGTTTTTGTTTTCAATTTTAGGGTATTTAGTTTTTGGGTTATGTGCTTAGTTTTAGGGTTTAATTTTAGGTTTTAGGGTTTTGTTGTATTCGAATTTATGGTTTTAGGTTTTAGTTTTTAAGGTTTTGGTTTTAGGTTTTAAGGTTTTAAATTTTAGGGTTTAATGTTTAGTTTTAGGGTTTAGGGTTTTAGTGTATTATAGATTAGGGTTTTAGTTTTTAGGGTTTTAGGTTATAGTTTTTAGGGTTTTGGTTATCAGTTTTAGGGTTTTAAATTTTAGGGTTTAATGTTTAGTTTTAGCGTTTAGGGTTTTAGTGTATTAAAGATTAGGGTTTAGGGTTTTGTTTTTATGTTTTAGTGTTTTGAGTATTAGGATTTAGGGTTTAGTGTATTAAAATTTAGGGTTTTAGATTTTGTTTTTAGGGTTTAGGGTTTAGTGTTTTTGTTTTCAATTTTAGGGTTTTGAGTGTTAGGGTTATTTGCTTAGTTTTAGGGTTTAATTTTAAGGTTTAGGGTTTAGGGTTTTAGTGTATTCAAGTATAGTGTTTTAATTTTTAGTTTTTAGGGTTTTGGTTTTAGGTTTTAAGGTTTCGAATTTTAGGGTTTAATGTTTAGTTTTAAGGTCTAGGGTTTTAATGTATTAAAGATTAGGGTTTTAGTCTTTAGGGTTTATGGTATTGTTTTTAGATTTTAGTGTTTGGAGTATTAGGACTTAGGGTTTAGTGTCTTAAAATTCAGAGTTTAAGATTTAGTTTTTAGGATTTAGGGTTTAGGGTTTTTGTTTTAGGTTTTAGGGTTTAGAGTTTTTGGGTTTAATGCTTAGTTTTAGTGTTTATTTTTAGGTTTTAGAGTTTTGTTGTATTCAAGTTTAGGGTTTTAGGTTTTAGTTTTTACGGGTTTGGTTTTAGGTTTTAGGGTTTAGAATTTTTAGGGTTTAATGTTTAGTTTTAGGGTTTAGGGTTTTATTGTACTAATGATTAGGGTTTTAGTTTTTAGGGTTTAGGGTTTTGTTTTTATGTTTTAGTGTTTAGAGTATTAGGATTTAGGGTTTAATGTATTAAAATTTAGGGTTTTAGATTTAGTTTTTAGGGTTTAGGGTTTAGAGTTTTTGTTTTCAATTTTAGGGTTTTGAATTTTTGGATTATGTGCTTAGTTTTAGTGTTTAATTTTAGGTTTTAGGGCTTTGTTGTATTCAAATTTAGGGTTTTAGGTTTTAGTTTTTAGCGTTTTGGTTTTAGGTTTTAGAGTTTTAAATTTTAGGGTTTAATGTTTAGTTTTAGGGTTTAGGGTTTTAGTGTATTAAAGATTAGGGTTTTAGTTTTTTGGGTTTTGTTTTTATGTTTTAGTGTTTAGTGTATTAAAATTTAGGGTTTTAGATTTAGTTTTTAGGGTTTAGGGTTTAGTGTTTTTGTTTTCAATTTTAGGGTTTTGAGTTTTTTTGTTATTTGCTTAGTTTTAGGGTTTAATTTTAAGGTTTAGGGTTTAGAGTTTTAGTGTATTCAAGTATAGGGTTTTAGGTTTTAGTTTTTAGGGTTTAGGGTTTCGAATTTTAGGGTTTAATGTTTAGTTTTAAAGTCCAGAGTTTTAGTGTATTAAAGATTAGGGTTTTAGTCTTTAGGGTTTATGGTATTGTTTTTAGGTTTTAGTGTTTAGAGTATTAGGACTTAGGGTTTAGTGTCGTAAAATTTAGGGTTTAAGATTTAGTTTTTAGGATTTAGGGTTTAGGGTTTAGGTTTTAGGTTTTAGGGTTTAGAGTTTTTGGGCTTAATGCTTAGTTTTAGGATTTAATTTTAGGTTTTAGGTTTTTGTTGTGTTCAAGTTTAGGTTTTTAGGTTTTATTTTATAGGGTTTTGGTTTTAGGTTTTAGGTTTTAGAATTTTAGGGTTTAATTTTTAGTTTTAGGGTTTAGGGTTTTAGTGTATTAATGATTAGGGTTTTAGTTTTTAGGTTTTAGGGTTTTGTTTTTATTTTTTAGTGTTTAGGGTATTAGGATTTAGGGTTTAGTGTATTAAAATTTAGGGTTTTAGATTTAGTTTTTAGGTTTTAGGATTTAGGGTTTTTGTTTTCAATTTTAGGGTTTTGAGTTTTTGGGTTATGTGCTTAGTTTTAGGGTTTAATTTTTCGGTTTTATGGTTTTTTTGTATTCAAATTTATGGTTTTAGGTTTTAGTTTTTAGGGTTTTGGTTTTAGGTTTTAAGGTTTTAAATGTTAGGGTTTAATGTTTAGTTTTAGGGTTTAGGGTTTTAGTGTATTAAAGATTAGGTTTTTAGTTTTTAGGGTTTAGGATTTTGTTTTTATGTTTTAGTATTTAGAGTATTAGGATTTAGGGTTTAGTGTATTAAAATTTAGGGTTTTAAATTTAGTTTTTAGGGTTTAGGGTTTAGAGTTTTTGTTTTCAATTTTAGGGTTTTGAATTTTTGGATTATGTGCTTAGTTTTAGTGTTTAATTTTAGGTTTTAGGGCTTTGTTGTATTCAAATTTAGGGTTTTAGGTTTTAGTTTTTAGCGTTTTGGTTTTAGGTTTTAGGGTTTTAAATTTTAGGGTTTAATGTTTAGTTTTAGGGTTTAGGGTTTTAGTGTATTAAAGATTAGGGTTTTAGTTTTTTGGGTTTAGGGTTTTGTTTTTATGTTTTAGTGTTTAGTGTATTAAAATTTAGGGTTTTAGATTTAGTTTTTAGGGTTTAGGGTTTAGTGTTTTTGTTTTCAATTTTAGGGTTTTGAATTTTTTTGTTATTTGCTTAGTTTTAGGGTTTAATTTTAAGGTTTAGGGTTTAGAGTTTTAGTGTATTCAAGTATAGGGTTTTAGGTTTTAGTTTTTAGGGTTTTGGTTTTAGGGTTTAGGGTTTCGAATTTTAGGGTTTAATGTTTAGTTTTAAGGTCTACGGTTTTAATGTATTAAAGATTAGGGTTTTAGTCTTTAGGGTTTATGGTATTGTTTTTAGATTTTAGTGTTTGGAGTATTAGGACTTAGGGTTTAGTGTCTTAAAATTCAGAGTTTAAGATTTAGTTTTTAGGATTTAGGGTTTAGGGTTTTTGTTTTAGGTTTTAGGGTTTAGAGTTTTTGGGTTTAATGCTTAGTTTTAGTGTTTATTTTTAGGTTTTAGAGTTTTGTTGTATTCAAGTTTAGGGTTTTAGGTTTTAGTTTTTACGGGTTTGGTTTTAGGTTTTAAGGTTTAGAATTTTTAGGGTTTAATGTTTAGTTTTAGGGTTTAGGGTTTTATTGTACTAATGATTAGGGTTTTAGTTTTTAGGTTTTAGGGTTTTGTTTTTATGTTTTAGTGTTTAGAGTATTAGGATTTAGGGTTTAGTGTATTAAAATTTAGGGTTTTAGATTTTGTTTTTAGGGTTTAGGGTTTAGTGTTTTTGTTTTCAAATTTAGGGTTTTGAGTGTTAGGGTTATTTGCTTAGTTTTAGGGTTTAATTTTAAGGTTTATGGTTTAGTGTTTTAGTGTATTCAAGTATAGGGTTTTAATTTTTAGTTTTTAGGGTTTTGGTTTTAGGTTTTAGGGTTTCGAATTTTAGGGTTTAATGTTTAGTTTTAAGGTCTAGGGTTTTAATGTATTAAAGATTAGGGTTTTAGTCTTTAGGGTTTATGGTAATGTTTTTAGATTTTAGTGTTTGGAGTATTAGGACTTAGGGTTTAGTGACTTAAAATTCAGGGTTTAAGATTTAGTTTTTAGGATTTAGGGTTTAGGGTTTTTGGGTTTAATGCTTAGTTTTAGGGTTTAATTTTAGGTTTTAGAGTTTTGTTGTATTCAAGTTTAGGGTTTTAGGTTTTAGTTTTTACGGGTTTGGTTTTAGGTATTAGGGTTTAGAATTTTAGGGTTTAATGTTTAGTTTTAGGGTTTAGGGTTTTATTGTACTAATGATTAGGGTTTTAGTTTTTGGGTTTAGGGTTTTGTTTTTATGATTTAGTGTTTAGAGTATTAGGGTTTAGGGTCTAGTGTATTAAAATTTAGGGTTTTAGATTTAGTTTTTAGGTTTTAGGATTTAGGGTTTTTGTTTTCAATTTTAGGGTATTTAGTTTTTGGGTTATGTGCTTAGTTTTAGGGTTTAATTTTAGGTTTTAGGGTTTTGTTGTATTCGAATTTATGGTTTTAGGTTTTAGTTTTTAAGGTTTTGGTTTTAGGTTTTAAGGTTTTAAATTTTAGGGTTTAATGTTTAGTTTTAGGGTTTAGGGTTTTAGTGTATTATAGATTAGGGTTTTAGTTTTTAGGGTTTTAGGTTATAGTTTTTAGGGTTTTGGTTATCAGTTTTAGGGTTTTAAATTTTAGGGTTTAATGTTTAGTTTTAGCGTTTAGGGTTTTAGTGTATTAAAGATTAGGGTTTTAGTTTTTAGGGTTTAGGGTTTTGTTTTTATGTTTTAGTGTTTTGAGTATTAGGATTTAGGGTTTAGTGTATTAAAATTTAGGGTTTTAGATTTTGTTTTTAGGGTTTAGGGTTTAGTGTTTTTGTTTTCAATTTTAGGGTTTTGAGTGTTAGGGTTATTTGCTTAGTTTTAGGGTTTAATTTTAAGGTTTAGGGTTTAGGGTTTTAGTGTATTCAAGTATAGTGTTTTAATTTTTAGTTTTTAGGGTTTTGGTTTTAGGTTTTAAGGTTTCGAATTTTAGGGTTTAATGTTTAGTTTTAAGGTCTAGGGTTTTAATGTATTAAAGATTAGGGTTTTAGTCTTTAGGGTTTATGGTATTGTTTTTAGATTTTAGTGTTTGGAGTATTAGGACTTAGGGTTTAGTGTCTTAAAATTCAGAGTTTAAGATTTAGTTTTTAGGATTTAGGGTTTAGGGTTTTTGTTTTAGGTTTTAGGGTTTAGAGTTTTTGGGTTTAATGCTTAGTTTTAGTGTTTATTTTTAGGTTTTAGAGTTTTGTTGTATTCAAGTTTAGGGTTTTAGGTTTTAGTTTTTACGGGTTTGGTTTTAGGTTTTAGGGTTTAGAATTTTTAGGGTTTAATGTTTAGTTTTAGGGTTTAGGGTTTTATTGTACTAATGATTAGGGTTTTAGTTTTTAGGGTTTAGGGTTTTGTTTTTATGTTTTAGTGTTTAGAGTATTAGGATTTAGGGTTTAATGTATTAAAATTTAGGGTTTTAGATTTAGTTTTTAGGGTTTAGGGTTTAGAGTTTTTGTTTTCAATTTTAGGGTTTTGAATTTTTGGATTATGTGCTTAGTTTTAGTGTTTAATTTTAGGTTTTAGGGCTTTGTTGTATTCAAATTTAGGGTTTTAGGTTTTAGTTTTTAGCGTTTTGGTTTTAGGTTTTAGAGTTTTAAATTTTAGGGTTTAATGTTTAGTTTTAGGGTTTAGGGTTTTAGTGTATTAAAGATTAGGGTTTTAGTTTTTTGGGTTTTGTTTTTATGTTTTAGTGTTTAGTGTATTAAAATTTAGGGTTTTAGATTTAGTTTTTAGGGTTTAGGGTTTAGTGTTTTTGTTTTCAATTTTAGGGTTTTGAGTTTTTTTGTTATTTGCTTAGTTTTAGGGTTTAATTTTAAGGTTTAGGGTTTAGAGTTTTAGTGTATTCAAGTATAGGGTTTTAGGTTTTAGTTTTTAGGGTTTAGGGTTTCGAATTTTAGGGTTTAATGTTTAGTTTTAAAGTCCAGAGTTTTAGTGTATTAAAGATTAGGGTTTTAGTCTTTAGGGTTTATGGTATTGTTTTTAGGTTTTAGTGTTTAGAGTATTAGGACTTAGGGTTTAGTGTCGTAAAATTTAGGGTTTAAGATTTAGTTTTTAGGATTTAGGGTTTAGGGTTTAGGTTTTAGGTTTTAGGGTTTAGAGTTTTTGGGCTTAATGCTTAGTTTTAGGATTTAATTTTAGGTTTTAGGTTTTTGTTGTGTTCAAGTTTAGGTTTTTAGGTTTTATTTTATAGGGTTTTGGTTTTAGGTTTTAGGTTTTAGAATTTTAGGGTTTAATTTTTAGTTTTAGGGTTTAGGGTTTTAGTGTATTAATGATTAGGGTTTTAGTTTTTAGGTTTTAGGGTTTTGTTTTTATTTTTTAGTGTTTAGGGTATTAGGATTTAGGGTTTAGTGTATTAAAATTTAGGGTTTTAGATTTAGTTTTTAGGTTTTAGGATTTAGGGTTTTTGTTTTCAATTTTAGGGTTTTGAGTTTTTGGGTTATGTGCTTAGTTTTAGGGTTTAATTTTTCGGTTTTATGGTTTTTTTGTATTCAAATTTATGGTTTTAGGTTTTAGTTTTTAGGGTTTTGGTTTTAGGTTTTAAGGTTTTAAATGTTAGGGTTTAATGTTTAGTTTTAGGGTTTAGGGTTTTAGTGTATTAAAGATTAGGTTTTTAGTTTTTAGGGTTTAGGATTTTGTTTTTATGTTTTAGTATTTAGAGTATTAGGATTTAGGGTTTAGTGTATTAAAATTTAGGGTTTTAAATTTAGTTTTTAGGGTTTAGGGTTTAGAGTTTTTGTTTTCAATTTTAGGGTTTTGAATTTTTGGATTATGTGCTTAGTTTTAGTGTTTAATTTTAGGTTTTAGGGCTTTGTTGTATTCAAATTTAGGGTTTTAGGTTTTAGTTTTTAGCGTTTTGGTTTTAGGTTTTAGGGTTTTAAATTTTAGGGTTTAATGTTTAGTTTTAGGGTTTAGGGTTTTAGTGTATTAAAGATTAGGGTTTTAGTTTTTTGGGTTTAGGGTTTTGTTTTTATGTTTTAGTGTTTAGTGTATTAAAATTTAGGGTTTTAGATTTAGTTTTTAGGGTTTAGGGTTTAGTGTTTTTGTTTTCAATTTTAGGGTTTTGAATTTTTTTGTTATTTGCTTAGTTTTAGGGTTTAATTTTAAGGTTTAGGGTTTAGAGTTTTAGTGTATTCAAGTATAGGGTTTTAGGTTTTAGTTTTTAGGGTTTTGGTTTTAGGGTTTAGGGTTTCGAATTTAGGGTTTAATGTTTAGTTTTAAAGTCTAGGGTTTTAGTGTATTAAAGATTAGGGTTTTAGTCTTTGGGGTTTATGGTATTGTTTTTAGGTTTTAGTGTTTAGAGTATCAGGACTTAGGGTTTAGTGTCGTAAAATTTAGGGTTTAAGATTTAGTTTTTAGGATTTAGGGTTTAGGGTTTGGGTTTTAGGTTTTAGGGTTTAGAGTTTTTGGGCTTAATGCTTAGTTTTAGGATTTAATTTTAGGTTTTAGGTTTTTGTTGTGTTCAAGTTTAGGTTTTTAGTTTTTATTTTTTAGGGTTTTGGTTTTAGGTTTTAGGTTTTAGAATTTTAGGGTTTAATTTTTAGTTTTAGGGTTTAGGGTTTTATGGTATTAATGATTAGGGTTTTAGTTTTTTAGGTTTTAGGGTTTTGTTTTTATGTTTTAGTGTTTAGGGTATTAGGATTTAGGGTTTAGTGTATTAAAATTTAGGGTTTTAGATTTAGTTTTTGGGTTTTAGGATTTAGGGTTTTTGTTTTCAATTTTAGGGTTTTGAGTTTTTGGGTTATGTGCTTAGTTTTAGAGTTTAATTTTAGGTTTTAGGGTTTTGTTGTATTCAAATTTAGGGATTTAGGTTTTAGTTTTTAGGGTTTTGGTTTTAGGTTTTAGGGTTTTAAATTTTAGGGTTTAATGTTTAGTTTTAGGGTTTAGGTTTTAGCTATTAAAGATTAGGGTTTTAGTTTTTAAGGTTTAGGATTTTGTTTTTATGTTTTAGTGTTTAGAGTATTAGGATTTAGGGTTTAGTGTATTAAAATTTAGGGTTTTAGATTTAGTTTTTAGGGTTTAGGGTTTAGGGTTTTTGTTTTCAATTTTAGGGTTTTGAGTGTTAGGGTTATTTGCTTAGTTTTAGGGTTTAATTTTAAGGTTTAGGGTTTAGGGTTTTAGTGTATTCAAGTATAGGGTTTTAATTTTTAGTTTTTAGGGTTTTGGTTTTAGGTTTTAGGGTTTCGAATTTTAGGGTTTAATGTTTAGTTTTAAGGTCTAGGGTTTTAATGTATTAAAGATTAGGGTTTTAGTCTTTAGGGTTTATGGTATTGTTTTTAGATTTTAGTGTTTGGAGTATTAGGACTTAGGGTTTAGTGTCTTAAAATTCAGAGTTTAAGATTTAGTTTTTAGGATTTAGGGTTTAGGGTTTTTGTTTTAGGTTTTAGGGTTTAGAGTTTTTGGGTTTAATGCTTAGTTTTAGTGTTTATTTTTAGGTTTTAGAGTTTTGTTGTATTCAAGTTTAGGGTTTTAGGTTTTAGTTTTTACGGGTTTGGTTTTAGGTTTTAAGGTTTAGAATTTTTAGGGTTTAATGTTTAGTTTTAAGGTTTAGGTTTTAGTGTATTAAAGATTAAGGTTTTAGTTTTTAGGGTTTAGGATTTTGTTTTTATGTTTTAGTGTTTAGAGTATTAGGATTTAGGGTTTAGTGTATTAAAATTTAGGGTTTTAGATTTAGTTTTTAGGGATTAGGGTTTAGGGTTTTTGTTTTCAATTTTAGGGTTTTGAGTTTTAAGGTTATGTGCTTAGTTTTAGTGTTTAATTTTAGGTTTTAGGGTTTTGTTGTATTCAAATTTAGGGTATTAGGTTATAGTTTTTAGGGTTTTGGTTTTCAGTTTTAGGGTTTTAAATTTTAGGGTTTAATGTTTAGTTTTAGCGTTTAGGGTTTTAGTGTATTAAAGATTAGGGTTTTAGTTTTTAGGGTTTAGGGTTTTGTTTTTATGTTTTAGTGTTTTGAGTATTAGGATTTAGGGTTTAGTGTATTAAAATTTAGGGTTTTAGATTTTGTTTTTAGGGTTTAGGGTTTAGTGTTTTTGTTTTCAATTTTAGGGTTTTGAGTGTTAGGGTTATTTGCTTAGTTTTAGGGTTTAATTTTAAGGTTTAGGGTTTAGGGTTTTAGTGTATTCAAGTATAGTGTTTTAATTTTTAGTTTTTAGGGTTTTGGTTTTAGGTTTTAAGGTTTCGAATTTTAGGGTTTAATGTTTAGTTTTAAGGTCTAGGGTTTTAATGTATTAAAGATTAGGGTTTTAGTCTTTAGGGTTTATGGTATTGTTTTTAGATTTTAGTGTTTGGAGTATTAGGACTTAGGGTTTAGTGTCTTAAAATTCAGAGTTTAAGATTTAGTTTTTAGGATTTAGGGTTTAGGGTTTTTGTTTTAGGTTTTAGGGTTTAGAGTTTTTGGGTTTAATGCTTAGTTTTAGTGTTTATTTTTAGGTTTTAGAGTTTTGTTGTATTCAAGTTTAGGGTTTTAGGTTTTAGTTTTTACGGGTTTGGTTTTAGGTTTTAGGGTTTAGAATTTTTAGGGTTTAATGTTTAGTTTTAGGGTTTAGGGTTTTATTGTACTAATGATTAGGGTTTTAGTTTTTAGGGTTTAGGGTTTTGTTTTTATGTTTTAGTGTTTAGAGTATTAGGATTTAGGGTTTAGTGTATTAAAATTTAGGGTTTTAGATTTAGTTTTTAGGGTTTAGGGTTTAGAGTTTTTGTTTTCAATTTTAGGGTTTTGAATTTTTGGATTATGTGCTTAGTTTTAGTGTTTAATTTTAGGTTTTAGGGCTTTGTTGTATTCAAATTTAGGGTTTTAGGTTTTAGTTTTTAGCGTTTTGGTTTTAGGTTTTAGAGTTTTAAATTTTAGGGTTTAATGTTTAGTTTTAGGGTTTAGGGTTTTAGTGTATTAAAGATTAGGGTTTTAGTTTTTTGGGTTTTGTTTTTATGTTTTAGTGTTTAGTGTATTAAAATTTAGGGTTTTAGATTTAGTTTTTAGGGTTTAGGGTTTAGTGTTTTTGTTTTCAATTTTAGGGTTTTGAGTTTTTTTGTTATTTGCTTAGTTTTAGGGTTTAATTTTAAGGTTTAGGGTTTAGAGTTTTAGTGTATTCAAGTATAGGGTTTTAGGTTTTAGTTTTTAGGGTTTTGGATTTAGGGTTTAGGGTTTCGAATTTTAGGGTTTAATGTTTAGTTTTAAAGTCCAGAGTTTTAGTGTATTAAAGATTAGGGTTTTAGTCTTTAGGGTTTATGGTATTGTTTTTAGGTTTTAGTGTTTAGAGTATTAGGACTTAGGGTTTAGTGTCGTAAAATTTAGGGTTTAAGATTTAGTTTTTAGGATTTAGGGTTTAGGGTTTAGGTTTTAGGTTTTAGGGTTTAGAGTTTTTGGGCTTAATGCTTAGTTTTAGGATTTAATTTTAGGTTTTAGGTTTTTGTTGTGTTCAAGTTTAGGTTTTTAGGTTTTATTTTATAGGGTTTTGGTTTTAGGTTTTAGGTTTTAGAATTTTAGGGTTTAATTTTTAGTTTTAGGGTTTAGGGTTTTAGTGTATTAATGATTAGGGTTTTAGTTTTTAGGTTTTAGGGTTTTGTTTTTATTTTTTAGTGTTTAGGGTATTAGGATTTAGGGTTTAGTGTATTAAAATTTAGGGTTTTAGATTTAGTTTTTAGGTTTTAAAATTTAGGGTTTTTGTTTTCAATTTTAGGGTTTTGAGTTTTTGGGTTATGTGCTTAGTTTTAGGGTTTAATTTTTCGGTTTTATGGTTTTTTTGTATTCAAATTTATGGTTTTAGGTTTTAGTTTTTAGGGTTTTGGTTTTAGGTTTTAAGGTTTTAAATGTTATGGTTTAATGTTTAGTTTTAGGGTTTAGGGTTTTAGTGTATTAAAGATTAGGTTTTTAGTTTTTAGGGTTTAGGATTTTGTTTTTATGTTTTAGTATTTAGAGTATTAGGATTTAGGGTTTAGTGTATTAAAATTTAGGGTTTTAAATTTAGTTTTTAGGGTTTAGGGTTTAGAGTTTTTGTTTTCAATTTTAGGGTTTTGAATTTTTGGATTATGTGCTTAGTTTTAGTGTTTAATTTTAGGTTTTAGGGCTTTGTTGTATTCAAATTTAGGGTTTTAGGTTTTAGTTTTTAGCGTTTTGGTTTTAGGTTTTAGGGTTTTAAATTTTAGGGTTTAATGTTTAGTTTTAGGGTTTAGGGTTTTAGTGTATTAAAGATTAGGGTTTTAGTTTTTTGGGTTTAGGGTTTTGTTTTTATGTTTTAGTGTTTAGTGTATTAAAATTTAGGGTTTTAGATTTAGTTTTTAGGGTTTAGGGTTTAGTGTTTTTGTTTTCAATTTTAGGGTTTTGAATTTTTTTGTTATTTGCTTAGTTTTAGGGTTTAATTTTAAGGTTTAGGGTTTAGAGTTTTAGTGTATTCAAGTATAGGGTTTTAGGTTTTAGTTTTTAGGGTTTTGGTTTTAGGGTTTAGGGTTTCGAATTTAGGGTTTAATGTTTAGTTTTAAAGTCTAGGGTTTTAGTGTATTAAAGATTAGGGTTTTAGTCTTTGGGGTTTATGGTATTGTTTTTAGGTTTTAGTGTTTAGAGTATTAGGATTTAGGGTTTAGTGTATTAAAATTTATGGTTTTAGATTTAGTTTTTAGGGTTTAGGGTTTAGGGTTTTTGTTTTCAATTTTAGGGTTTTGAGTGTTAGGGTTATTTGCTTAGTTTTAGGGTTTAATTTTAAGGTTTAGGGTTTAGGGTTTTAGTGTATTCAAGTATAGGGTTTTAATTTTTAGTTTTTAGGGTTTTGGTTTTAGGTTTTAGGGTTTCGAATTTTAGGGTTTAATGTTTAGTTTTAAGGTCTAGGGTTTTAATGTATTAAAGATTAGGGTTTTAGTCTTTAGGGTTTATGGTATTGTTTTTAGATTTTAGTGTTTGGAGTATTTGGACTTAGGGTTTAGTGTCTTAAAATTCAGAGTTTAAGATTTAGTTTTTAGGATTTAGGGTTTAGGGTTTTTGTTTTAGGTTTTAGGGTTTAGAGTTTTTGGGTTTAATGCTTAGTTTTAGTGTTTATTTTTAGGTTTTAGAGTTTTGTTGTATTCAAGTTTAGGGTTTTAGGTTTTAGTTTTTACGGGTTTGGTTTTAGGTTTTAAGGTTTAGAATTTTTAGGGTTTAATGTTTAGTTTTAAGGTTTAGGTTTTAGTGTATTAAAGATTAAGGTTTTAGTTTTTAGGGTTTAGGATTTTGTTTTTATGTTTTAGTGTTTAGAGTATTAGGATTTAGGGTTTAGTGTATTAAAATTTAGGGTTTTAGATTTAGTTTTTAGGGATTAGGGTTTAGGGTTTTTGTTTTCAATTTTAGGGTTTTGAGTTTTAAGGTTATGTGCTTAGTTTTAGTGTTTAATTTTAGGTTTTAGGGTTTTGTTGTATTCAAATTTAGGGTTTTAGGTTATAGTTTTTAGGGTTTTGGTTTTCAGTTTTAGGGTTTTAAATTTTAGGGTTTAATGTTTAGTTTTAGCGTTTAGGGTTTTAGTGTATTAAAGATTAGGGTTTTAGTTTTTAGGGTTTAGGGTTTTGTTTTTATGTTTTAGTGTTTTGAGTATTAGGATTTAGGGTTTAGTGTATTAAAATTTAGGGTTTTAGATTTTGTTTTTAGGGTTTAGGGTTTAGTGTTTTTGTTTTCAATTTTAGGGTTTTGAGTGTTAGGGTTATTTGCTTAGTTTTAGGGTTTAATTTTAAGGTTTAGGGTTTAGGGTTTTAGTGTATTCAAGTATAGTGTTTTAATTTTTAGTTTTTAGGGTTTTGGTTTTAGGTTTTAAGGTTTCGAATTTTAGGGTTTAATGTTTAGTTTTAAGGTCTAGGGTTTTAATGTATTAAAGATTAGGGTTTTAGTCTTTAGGGTTTATGGTATTGTTTTTAGATTTTAGTGTTTGGAGTATTAGGACTTAGGGTTTAGTGTCTTAAAATTCAGAGTTTAAGATTTAGTTTTTAGGATTTAGGGTTTAGGGTTTTTGTTTTAGGTTTTAGGGTTTAGAGTTTTTGGGTTTAATGCTTAGTTTTAGTGTTTATTTTTAGGTTTTAGAGTTTTGTTGTATTCAAGTTTAGGGTTTTAGGTTTTAGTTTTTACGGGTTTGGTTTTAGGTTTTAGGGTTTAGAATTTTTAGGGTTTAATGTTTAGTTTTAGGGTTTAGGGTTTTATTGTACTAATGATTAGGGTTTTAGTTTTTAGGGTTTAGGGTTTTGTTTTTATGTTTTAGTGTTTAGAGTATTAGGATTTAGGGTTTAGTGTATTAAAATTTAGGGTTTTAGATTTAGTTTTTAGGGTTTAGGGTTTAGAGTTTTTGTTTTCAATTTTAGGGTTTTGAATTTTTGGATTATGTGCTTAGTTTTAGTGTTTAATTTTAGGTTTTAGGGCTTTGTTGTATTCAAATTTAGGGTTTTAGGTTTTAGTTTTTAGCGTTTTGGTTTTAGGTTTTAGAGTTTTAAATTTTAGGGTTTAATGTTTAGTTTTAGGGTTTAGGGTTTTAGTGTATTAAAGATTAGGGTTTTAGTTTTTTGGGTTTTGTTTTTATGTTTTAGTGTTTAGTGTATTAAAATTTAGGGTTTTAGATTTAGTTTTTAGGGTTTAGGGTTTAGTGTTTTTGTTTTCAATTTTAGGGTTTTGAGTTTTTTTGTTATTTGCTTAGTTTTAGGGTTTAATTTTAAGGTTTAGGGTTTAGAGTTTTAGTGTATTCAAGTATAGGGTTTTAGGTTTTAGTTTTTAGGGTTTTGGTTTTAGGGTTTAGGGTTTCGAATTTTAGGGTTTAATGTTTAGTTTTAAAGTCCAGAGTTTTAGTGTATTAAAGATTAGGGTTTTAGTCTTTAGGGTTTATGGTATTGTTTTTAGGTTTTAGTGTTTAGAGTATTAGGACTTAGGGTTTAGTGTCGTAAAATTTAGGGTTTAAGATTTAGTTTTTAGGATTTAGGGTTTAGGGTTTAGGTTTTAGGTTTTAGGGTTTAGAGTTTTTGGGCTTAATGCTTAGTTTTAGGATTTAATTTTAGGTTTTAGGTTTTTGTTGTGTTCAAGTTTAGGTTTTTAGGTTTTATTTTATAGGGTTTTGGTTTTAGGTTTTAGGTTTTAGAATTTTAGGGTTTAATTTTTAGTTTTAGGGTTTAGGGTTTTAGTGTATTAATGATTAGGGTTTTAGTTTTTAGGTTTTAGGGTTTTGTTTTTATTTTTTAGTGTTTAGGGTATTAGGATTTAGGGTTTAGTGTATTAAAATTTAGGGTTTTAGATTTAGTTTTTAGGTTTTAGGATTTAGGGTTTTTGTTTTCAATTTTAGGGTTTTGAGTTTTTGGGTTATGTGCTTAGTTTTAGGGTTTAATTTTTCGGTTTTATGGTTTTTTTGTATTCAAATTTATGGTTTTAGGTTTTAGTTTTTAGGGTTTTGGTTTTAGGTTTTAAGGTTTTAAATGTTAGGGTTTAATGTTTAGTTTTAGGGTTTAGGGTTTTAGTGTATTAAAGATTAGGTTTTTAGTTTTTAGGGTTTAGGATTTTGTTTTTATGTTTTAGTATTTAGAGTATTAGGATTTAGGGTTTAGTGTATTAAAATTTAGGGTTTTAAATTTAGTTTTTAGGGTTTAGGGTTTAGAGTTTTTGTTTTCAATTTTAGGGTTTTGAATTTTTGGATTATGTGCTTAGTTTTAGTGTTTAATTTTAGGTTTTAGGGCTTTGTTGTATTCAAATTTAGGGTTTTAGGTTTTAGTTTTTAGCGTTTTGGTTTTAGGTTTTAGGGTTTTAAATTTTAGGGTTTAATGTTTAGTTTTAGGGTTTAGGGTTTTAGTGTATTAAAGATTAGGGTTTTAGTTTTTTGGGTTTAGGGTTTTGTTTTTATGTTTTAGTGTTTAGTGTATTAAAATTTAGGGTTTTAGATTTAGTTTTTAGGGTTTAGGGTTTAGTGTTTTTGTTTTCAATTTTAGGGTTTTGAATTTTTTTGTTATTTGCTTAGTTTTAGGGTTTAATTTTAAGGTTTAGGGTTTAGAGTTTTAGTGTATTCAAGTATAGGGTTTTAGGTTTTAGTTTTTAGGGTTTTGGTTTTAGGGTTTAGGGTTTCGAATTTAGGGTTTAATGTTTAGTTTTAAAGTCTAGGGTTTTAGTGTATTAAAGATTAGGGTTTTAGTCTTTGGGGTTTATGGTATTGTTTTTAGGTTTTAGTGTTTAGAGTATTAGGATTTAGGGTTTAGTGTATTAAAATTTATGGTTTTAGATTTAGTTTTTAGGGTTTAGGGTTTAGGGTTTTTGTTTTCAATTTTAGGGTTTTGAGTGTTAGGGTTATTTGCTTAGTTTTAGGGTTTAATTTTAAGGTTTAGGGTTTAGGGTTTTAGTGTATTCAAGTATAGGGTTTTAATTTTTAGTTTTTAGGGTTTTGGTTTTAGGTTTTAGGGTTTCGAATTTTAGGGTTTAATGTTTAGTTTTAAGGTCTAGGGTTTTAATGTATTAAAGATTAGGGTTTTAGTCTTTAGGGTTTATGGTATTGTTTTTAGATTTTAGTGTTTGGAGTATTTGGACTTAGGGTTTAGTGTCTTAAAATTCAGAGTTTAAGATTTAGTTTTTAGGATTTAGGGTTTAGGGTTTTTGTTTTAGGTTTTAGGGTTTAGAGTTTTTGGGTTTAATGCTTAGTTTTAGTGTTTATTTTTAGGTTTTAGAGTTTTGTTGTATTCAAGTTTAGGGTTTTAGGTTTTAGTTTTTACGGGTTTGGTTTTAGGTTTTAAGGTTTAGAATTTTTAGGGTTTAATGTTTAGTTTTAAGGTTTAGGTTTTAGTGTATTAAAGATTAAGGTTTTAGTTTTTAGGGTTTAGGATTTTGTTTTTATGTTTTAGTGTTTAGAGTATTAGGATTTAGGGTTTAGTGTATTAAAATTTAGGGTTTTAGATTTAGTTTTTAGGGATTAGGGTTTAGGGTTTTTGTTTTCAATTTTAGGGTTTTGAGTTTTAAGGTTATGTGCTTAGTTTTAGTGTTTAATTTTAGGTTTTAGGGTTTTGTTGTATTCAAATTTAGGGTTTTAGGTTATAGTTTTTAGGGTTTTGGTTTTCAGTTTTAGGGTTTTAAATTTTAGGGTTTAATGTTTAGTTTTAGCGTTTAGGGTTTTAGTGTATTAAAGATTAGGGTTTTAGTTTTTAGGGTTTAGGGTTTTGTTTTTATGTTTTAGTGTTTTGAGTATTAGGATTTAGGGTTTAGTGTATTAAAATTTAGGGTTTTAGATTTTGTTTTTAGGGTTTAGGGTTTAGTGTTTTTGTTTTCAATTTTAGGGTTTTGAGTGTTAGGGTTATTTGCTTAGTTTTAGGGTTTAATTTTAAGGTTTAGGGTTTAGGGTTTTAGTGTATTCAAGTATAGTGTTTTAATTTTTAGTTTTTAGGGTTTTGGTTTTAGGTTTTAAGGTTTCGAATTTTAGGGTTTAATGTTTAGTTTTAAGGTCTAGGGTTTTAATGTATTAAAGATTAGGGTTTTAGTCTTTAGGGTTTATGGTATTGTTTTTAGATTTTAGTGTTTGGAGTATTAGGACTTAGGGTTTAGTGTCTTAAAATTCAGAGTTTAAGATTTAGTTTTTAGGATTTAGGGTTTAGGGTTTTTGTTTTAGGTTTTAGGGTTTAGAGTTTTTGGGTTTAATGCTTAGTTTTAGTGTTTATTTTTAGGTTTTAGAGTTTTGTTGTATTCAAGTTTAGGGTTTTAGGTTTTAGTTTTTACGGGTTTGGTTTTAGGTTTTAGGGTTTAGAATTTTTAGGGTTTAATGTTTAGTTTTAGGGTTTAGGGTTTTATTGTACTAATGATTAGGGTTTTAGTTTTTAGGGTTTAGGGTTTTGTTTTTATGTTTTAGTGTTTAGAGTATTAGGATTTAGGGTTTAGTGTATTAAAATTTAGGGTTTTAGATTTAGTTTTTAGGGTTTAGGGTTTAGAGTTTTTGTTTTCAATTTTAGGGTTTTGAATTTTTGGATTATGTGCTTAGTTTTAGTGTTTAATTTTAGGTTTTAGGGCTTTGTTGTATTCAAATTTAGGGTTTTAGGTTTTAGTTTTTAGCGTTTTGGTTTTAGGTTTTAGAGTTTTAAATTTTAGGGTTTAATGTTTAGTTTTAGGGTTTAGGGTTTTAGTGTATTAAAGATTAGGGTTTTAGTTTTTTGGGTTTTGTTTTTATGTTTTAGTGTTTAGTGTATTAAAATTTAGGGTTTTAGATTTAGTTTTTAGGGTTTAGGGTTTAGTGTTTTTGTTTTCAATTTTAGGGTTTTGAGTTTTTTTGTTATTTGCTTAGTTTTAGGGTTTAATTTTAAGGTTTAGGGTTTAGAGTTTTAGTGTATTCAAGTATAGGGTTTTAGGTTTTAGTTTTTAGGGTTTTGGTTTTAGGGTTTAGGGTTTCGAATTTTAGGGTTTAATGTTTAGTTTTAAAGTCCAGAGTTTTAGTGTATTAAAGATTAGGGTTTTAGTCTTTAGGGTTTATGGTATTGTTTTTAGGTTTTAGTGTTTAGAGTATTAGGACTTAGGGTTTAGTGTCGTAAAATTTAGGGTTTAAGATTTAGTTTTTAGGATTTAGGGTTTAGGGTTTAGGTTTTAGGTTTTAGGGTTTAGAGTTTTTGGGCTTAATGCTTAGTTTTAGGATTTAATTTTAGGTTTTAGGTTTTTGTTGTGTTCAAGTTTAGGTTTTTAGGTTTTATTTTATAGGGTTTTGGTTTTAGGTTTTAGGTTTTAGAATTTTAGGGTTTAATTTTTAGTTTTAGGGTTTAGGGTTTTAGTGTATTAATGATTAGGGTTTTAGTTTTTAGGTTTTAGGGTTTTGTTTTTATTTTTTAGTGTTTAGGGTATTAGGATTTAGGGTTTAGTGTATTAAAATTTAGGGTTTTAGATTTAGTTTTTAGGTTTTAGGATTTAGGGTTTTTGTTTTCAATTTTAGGGTTTTGAGTTTTTGGGTTATGTGCTTAGTTTTAGGGTTTAATTTTTCGGTTTTATGGTTTTTTTGTATTCAAATTTATGGTTTTAGGTTTTAGTTTTTAGGGTTTTGGTTTTAGGTTTTAAGGTTTTAAATGTTATGGTTTAATGTTTAGTTTTAGGGTTTAGGGTTTTAGTGTATTAAAGATTAGGTTTTTAGTTTTTAGGGTTTAGGATTTTGTTTTTATGTTTTAGTATTTAGAGTATTAGGATTTAGGGTTTAGTGTATTAAAATTTAGGGTTTTAAATTTAGTTTTTAGGGTTTAGGGTTTAGAGTTTTTGTTTTCAATTTTAGGGTTTTGAATTTTTGGATTATGTGCTTAGTTTTAGTGTTTAATTTTAGGTTTTAGGGCTTTGTTGTATTCAAATTTAGGGTTTTAGGTTTTAGTTTTTAGCGTTTTGGTTTTAGGTTTTAGGGTTTTAAATTTTAGGGTTTAATGTTTAGTTTTAGGGTTTAGGGTTTTAGTGTATTAAAGATTAGGGTTTTAGTTTTTTGGGTTTAGGGTTTTGTTTTTATGTTTTAGTGTTTAGTGTATTAAAATTTAGGGTTTTAGATTTAGTTTTTAGGGTTTAGGGTTTAGTGTTTTTGTTTTCAATTTTAGGGTTTTGAATTTTTTTGTTATTTGCTTAGTTTTAGGGTTTAATTTTAAGGTTTAGGGTTTAGAGTTTTAGTGTATTCAAGTATAGGGTTTTAGGTTTTAGTTTTTAGGGTTTTGGTTTTAGGGTTTAGGGTTTCGAATTTAGGGTTTAATGTTTAGTTTTAAAGTCTAGGGTTTTAGTGTATTAAAGATTAGGGTTTTAGTCTTTGGGGTTTATGGTATTGTTTTTAGGTTTTAGTGTTTAGAGTATTAGGACTTAGGGTTTAGTGTCGTAAAATTTAGGGTTTAAGATTTAGTTTTTAGGATTTAGGGTTTAGGGTTTGGGTTTTAGGTTTTAGGGTTTAGAGTTTTTGGGCTTAATGCTTAGTTTTAGGATTTAATTTTAGGTTTTAGGTTTTTGTTGTGTTCAAGTTTAGGTTTTTAGTTTTTATTTTTTAGGGTTTTGGTTTTAGGTTTTAGGTTTTAGAATTTTAGGGTTTAATTTTTAGTTTTAGGGTTTAGGGTTTTAGTGTATTAATGATTAGGGTTTTAGTTTTTTAGGTTTTAGGGTTTTGTTTTTATGTTTTAGTGTTTAGGGTATTAGGATTTAGGGTTTAGTGTATTAAAATTTAGGGTTTTAGATTTTGTTTTTGGGTTTTAGGATTTAGGGTTTTTGTTTTCAATTTTAGGGTTTTGAGTTTTTGGGTTATGTGCTTAGTTTTAGAGTTTAATTTTAGGTTTTAGGGTTTTGTTGTATTCAAATTTAGGGATTTAGGTTTTAGTTTTTAGGGTTTTGGTTTTAGGTTTTAGGGTTTTAAATTTTAGGGTTTAATGTTTAGTTTTAGGGTTTAGGTTTTAGCTATTAAAGATTAGGGTTTTAGTTTTTAAGGTTTAGGATTTTGTTTTTATGTTTTAGTGTTTAGAGTATTAGGATTTAGGGTTTAGTGTATTAAAATTTAGGGTTTTAGATTTAGTTTTTAGGGTTTAGGGTTTAGGGTTTTTGTTTTCAATTTTAGGGTTTTGAGTGTTAGGGTTATTTGCTTAGTTTTAGGGTTTAATTTTAAGGTTTAGGGTTTAGGGTTTTAGTGTATTCAAGTATAGGGTTTTAATTTTTAGTTTTTAGGATTTTGGTTTTAGGTTTTAGGGTTTCGAATTTTAGGGTTTAATGTTTAGTTTTAAGGTCTAGGGTTTTAATGTATTAAAGATTAGGGTTTTAGTCTTTAGGGTTTATGGTATTGTTTTTAGATTTTAGTGTTTGGAGTATTAGGACTTAGGGTTTAGTGTCTTAAAATTCAGAGTTTAAGATTTAGTTTTTAGGATTTAGGGTTTAGGGTTTTTGTTTTAGGTTTTAGGGTTTAGAGTTTTTGGGTTTAATGCTTAGTTTTAGTGTTTATTTTTAGGTTTTAGAGTTTTGTTGTATTCAAGTTTAGGGTTTTAGGTTTTAGTTTTTACGGGTTTGGTTTTAGGTTTTAAGGTTTAGAATTTTTAGGGTTTAATGTTTAGTTTTAGGGTTTAGGGTTTTATTGTACTAATGATTAGGGTTTTAGTTTTTAGGGTTTAGGGTTTTGTTTTTATGTTTTAGTGTTTAGAGTATTAGGATTTAGGGTTTAGTGTATTAAAATTTAGGGTTTTAGATTTTGTTTTTAGGGTTTATGGTTTAGTGTTTTTGTTTTCAAATTTAGGGTTTTGAGTGTTAGGGTTATTTGCTTAGTTTTAGGGTTTAATTTTAAGGTTTATGGTTTAGTGTTTTAGTGTATTCAAGTATAGTGTTTTAATTTTTAGTTTTTAGGGTTTTGGTTTTAGGTTTTAGGGTTTCGAATTTTAGGGTTTAATGTTTAGTTTTAAGGTCTAGGGTTTTAATGTATTAAAGATTAGGGTTTAGTCTTTAGGGTTTATGGTAATGTTTTTAGATTTTAGTGTTTGGAGTATTAGGACTTAGGGTTTAGTGACTTAAAATTCAGGGTTTAAGATTTAGTTTTTAGGATTTAGGGTTTAGGGTTTTTGGGTTTAATGCTTAGTTTTAGGGTTTAATTTTAGGTTTTAGAGTTTTGTTGTATTCAAGTTTAGGGTTTTAGGTTTTAGTTTTTACGGGTTTGGTTTTAGGTTTTAGGGTTTAGAATTTTAGGGTTTAATATTTAGTTTTAGGGTTTAGGGTTTTATTGTACTAATGATTAGGGTTTTAGTTTTTAGGGTTTAGGGTTTTGTTTTTATGATTTAGTGTTTAGAGTATTAGGGTTTAGGGTCTAGTGTATTAAAATTTAGGGTTTTAGATTTAGTTTTTAGGTTTTAGGATTTAGGGTTTTTGTTTTCAATTTTAGGGTATTTAGTTTTTGGGTTATGTGCTTAGTTTTAGGGTTTAATTTTAGGTTTTAGGGTTTTGTTGTATTCGAATTTATGGTTTTAGGTTTTAGTTTTTAAGGTTTTGGTTTTAGGTTTTAAGGTTTTAAATTTTAGGGTTTAATGTTTAGTTTTAGGGTTTAGGGTTTTAGTGTATTAAAGATTAGGGTTTTAGTTTTTAGGGTTTAGGATTTTGTTTTTATGTTTTAGTGTTTAGAGTATTAGGGTTTAGGGTCTAGTGTATTAAAATTTAGGGTTTTAGATTTAGTTTTTAGGTTTTAGGATTTAGGGTTTTTGTTTTCAATTTTAGGGTTTTGAGTTTTTGGGTTATGTGCTTAGTTTTAGGGTTTAATTTTAGGTTTTAGGGTTTCAATGTATTCAAATTTAGGGATTTAGGTTTTAGATTTTAGGGTTTTGGTTTTAGGTTTTAGGGTTTTAAATTTTAGGGTATAATGTTTAGTTTTAAGGTTTAGGTTTTAGTGTATTAAAGATTAAGGTTTTAGTTTTTAGGGTTTAGGATTTTGTTTTTATGTTTTAGTGTTTAGAGTATTAGGATTTAGGGTTTAGTGTATTAAAATTTAGGGTTTTAGATTTAGTTTTTAGGGATTAGGGTTTAGGGTTTTTGTTTTCAATTTTAGGGTTTTGAGTTTTAAGGTTATGTGCTTAGTTTTAGTGTTTAATTTTAGGTTTTAGGGTTTTGTTGTATTCAAATTTAGGGTTTTAGGTTATAGTTTTTAGGGTTTTGGTTTTCAGTTTTAGGGTTTTAAATTTTAGGGTTTAATGTTTAGTTTTAGCGTTTAGGGTTTTAGTGTATTAAAGATTAGGGTTTTAGTTTTTAGGGTTTAGGGTTTTGTTTTTATGTTTTAGTGTTTTGAGTATTAGGATTTAGGGTTTAGTGTATTAAAATTTAGGGTTTTAGATTTTGTTTTTAGGGTTTAGGGTTGAGTGTTTTTGTTTTCAATTTTAGGGTTTTGAGTGTTAGGGTTATTTGCTTAGTTTTAGGGTTTAATTTTAAGTTTTAGGGTTTAGGGTTTTAGTGTATTCAAGTATAGGGTTTTAGTTTTTAGTTTTTAGGGTTTTGGTTTTAGGTTTTAGGGTTTCGATTTTTAGGGTTTAATGTTTAGTTTTAAGGTCTAGGGTTTTAATGTATTAAAGATTAGGGTTTTAGTCTTTAGGGTTTATGGTGTTGTTTTTAGATTTTAGTGTTTGGAGTATTAGGACTTAGGGTTTAGTGTCTTAAAATTCAGGGTTTAAGATTTAGTTTTTAGGATTTAGAATTTAGGGTTTTTGTTTTAGGTTTTAGGGTTTTGAGTTTTTGGGTTTAATGCTTAGTTTTAGGGTTTAATTTTAGGTTTTAGAGTTTTGTTGTATTCAAGTTTAGGGTTTTAGGTTTTAGTTTTTACGGGTTTGGTTTTAGGTATTAGGGTTTAGAATTTTAGGGTTTAATGTTTAGTTTTAGGGTTTAGGGTTTTATTGTACTAATGATTAGGGTTTTAGTTTTTAGGGTTTAGGGTTTTGTTT
This sequence comes from Euphrasia confusa, assembly GCA_954870475.1. NCBI lineage: Eukaryota > Viridiplantae > Streptophyta > Magnoliopsida > Lamiales > Orobanchaceae > Euphrasia > Euphrasia confusa. Next base: position 14,151,401 of record OX940969.1, read on the forward strand.
TTAGGTTTTAGTGTTTAGAGTATTAGGATTTAGGGTTTAGTGTATTAAAATTTAGGGTTTTAGATTTAGTTTTTAGGGTTTAGGGTTTAGAGTTTTTGTTTTCAATTTTAGGGTTTTGAATTTTTGGATTATGTGCTTAGTTTTAGTGTTTAATTTTAGGTTTTAGGGCTTTGTTGTATTCAAATTTAGGGTTTTAGGTTTTAGTTTTTAGCGTTTTGGTTTTAGGTTTTAGAGTTTTAAATTTTAGGGTTTAATGTTTAGTTTTAGGGTTTAGGGTTTTAGTGTATTAAAGATTAGGGTTTTAGTTTTTTGGGTTTTGTTTTTATGTTTTAGTGTTTAGTGTATTAAAATTTAGGGTTTTAGATTTAGTTTTTAGGGTTTAGGGTTTAGTGTTTTTGTTTTCAATTTTAGGGTTTTGAGTTTTTTTGTTATTTGCTTAGTTTTAGGGTTTAATTTTAAGGTTTAGGGTTTAGAGTTTTAGTGTATTCAAGTATAGGGTTTTAGGTTTTAGTTTTTAGTGTTTTGGTTTTAGGGTTTAGGGTTTCGAATTTTAGGGTTTAATGTTTAGTTTTAAAGTCCAGAGTTTTAGTGTATTAAAGATTAGGGTTTTAGTCTTTAGGGTTTATGGTATTGTTTTTAGGTTTTAGTGTTTAGAGTATTAGGACTTAGGGTTTAGTGTCGTAAAATTTAGGGTTTAAGATTTAGTTTTTAGGATTTAGGGTTTAGGGTTTAGGTTTTAGGTTTTAGGGTTTAGAGTTTTTGGGCTTAATGCTTAGTTTTAGGATTTAATTTTAGGTTTTAGGTTTTTGTTGTGTTTAAGTTTAGGTTTTTAGGTTTTATTTTATAGGGTTTTGGTTTTAGGTTTTAGGTTTTAGAATTTTAGGGTTTAATTTTTAGTTTTAGGGTTTAGGGTTTTAGTGTATTAATGATTAGGGTTTTAGTTTTTAGGTTTTAGGGTTTTGTTTTTATTTTTTAGTGTTTAGGGTATTAGGATTTAGGGTTTAGTGTATTAAAATTTAGGGTTTTAGATTTAGTTTTTAGGTTTTAGGATTTAGGGTTTTTGTTTTCAATTTTAGGGTTTTGAGTTTTTGGGTTATGTGCTTAGTTTTAGGGTTTAATTTTTCGGTTTTATGGTTTTTTTGTATTCAAATTTATGGTTTTAGGTTTTAGTTTTTAGGGTTTTGGTTTTAGGTTTTAAGGTTTTAAATTTTAGGGTTTAATGTTTAGTTTTAGGGTTTAGGGTTTTAGTGTATTAAAGATTAGGTTTTTAGTTTTTAGGGTTTAGGATTTTGTTTTTATGTTTTAGTATTTAGAGTATTAGGATTTAGGGTTTAGTGTATTAAAATTTAGGGTTTTAAATTTAGTTTTTAGGGTTTAGGGTTTAGAGTTTTTGTTTTCAATTTTAGGGTTTTGAATTTTTGGATTATGTGCTTAGTTTTAGTGTTTAATTTTAGGTTTTAGGGCTTTGTTGTATTCAAATTTAGGGTTTTAGGTTTTAGTTTTTAGCGTTTTGGTTTTAGGTTTTAGGGTTTTAAATTTTAGGGTTTAATGTTTAGTTTTAGGGTTTAGGGTTTTAGTGTATTAAAGATTAGGGTTTTAGTTTTTTGGGTTTAGGGTTTTGTTTTTATGTTTTAGTGTTTAGTGTATTAAAATTTAGGGTTTTAGATTTAGTTTTTAGGGTTTAGGGTTTAGTGTTTTTGTTTTCAATTTTAGGGTTTTGAATTTTTTTGTTATTTGCTTAGTTTTAGGGTTTAATTTTAAGGTTTAGGGTTTAGAGTTTTAGTGTATTCAAGTATAGGGTTTTAGGTTTTAGTTTTTAGGGTTTTGGTTTTAGGGTTTAGGGTTTCGAATTTTAGGGTTTAATGTTTAGTTTTAAGGTCTACGGTTTTAATGTATTAAAGATTAGGGTTTTAGTCTTTAGGGTTTATGGTATTGTTTTTAGATTTTAGTGTTTGGAGTATTAGGACTTAGGGTTTAGTGTCTTAAAATTCAGAGTTTAAGATTTAGTTTTTAGGATTTAGGGTTTAGGGTTTTTGTTTTAGGTTTTAGGGTTTAGAGTTTTTGGGTTTAATGCTTAGTTTTAGTGTTTATTTTTAGGTTTTAGAGTTTTGTTGTATTCAAGTTTAGGGTTTTAGGTTTTAGTTTTTACGGGTTTGGTTTTAGGTTTTAAGGTTTAGAATTTTTAGGGTTTAATGTTTAGTTTTAGGGTTTAGGGTTTTATTGTACTAATGATTAGGGTTTTAGTTTTTAGGGTTTAGGGTTTTGTTTTTATGTTTTAGTGTTTAGAGTATTAGGATTTAGGGTTTAGTGTATTAAAATTTAGGGTTTTAGATTTTGTTTTTAGGGTTTAGGGTTTAGTGTTTTTGTTTTCAAATTTAGGGTTTTGAGTGTTAGGGTTATTTGCTTAGTTTTAGGGTTTAATTTTAAGGTTTATGGTTTAGTGTTTTAGTGTATTCAAGTATAGGGTTTTAATTTTTAGTTTTTAGGGTTTTGGTTTTAGGTTTTAGGGTTTCGAATTTTAGGGTTTAATGTTTAGTTTTAAGGTCTAGGGTTTTAATGTATTAAAGATTAGGGTTTAGTCTTTAGGGTTTATGGTAATGTTTTTAGATTTTAGTGTTTGGAGTATTAGGACTTAGGGTTTAGTGACTTAAAATTCAGGGTTTAAGATTTAGTTTTTAGGATTTAGGGTTTAGGGTTTTTGGGTTTAATGCTTAGTTTTAGGGTTTAATTTTAGGTTTTAGAGTTTTGTTGTATTCAAGTTTAGGGTTTTAGGTTTTAGTTTTTACGGGTTTGGTTTTAGGTTTTAGGGTTTAGAATTTTAGGGTTTAATGTTTAGTTTTAGGGTTTAGGGTTTTATTGTACTAATGATTAGGGTTTTAGTTTTTAGGGTTTAGGGTTTTGTTTTTATGATTTAGTGTTTAGAGTATTAGGGTTTAGGGTCTAGTGTATTAAAATTTAGGGTTTTAGATTTAGTTTTTAGGTTTTAGGATTTAGGGTTTTTGTTTTCAATTTTAGGGTATTTAGTTTTTGGGTTATGTGCTTAGTTTTAGGGTTTAATTTTAGGTTTTAGGGTTTTGTTGTATTCGAATTTATGGTTTTAGGTTTTAGTTTTTAAGGTTTTGGTTTTAGGTTTTAAGGTTTTAAATTTTAGGGTTTAATGTTTAGTTTTAGGGTTTAGGGTTTTAGTGTATTAAAGATTAGGGTTTTAGTTTTTAGGGTTTAGGATTTTGTTTTTATGTTTTAGTGTTTAGAGTATTAGGGTTTAGGGTCTAGTGTATTAAAATTTAGGGTTTTAGATTTAGTTTTTAGGTTTTAGGATTTAGGGTTTTTGTTTTCAATTTTAGGGTTTTGAGTTTTTGGGTTATGTGCTTAGTTTTAGGGTTTAATTTTAGGTTTTAGGGTTTCGTTGTATTCAAATTTAGGGATTTAGGTTTTAGATTTTAGGGTTTTGGTTTTAGGTTTTAGGGTTTTAAATTTTAGGGTTTAATGTTTAGTTTTAAGGTTTAGGTTTTAGTGTATTAAAGATTAAGGTTTTAGTTTTTAGGGTTTAGGATTTTGTTTTTATGTTTTAGTGTTTAGAGTATTAGGATTTAGGGTTTAGTGTATTAAAATTTAGGGTTTTAGATTTAGTTTTTAGGGATTAGGGTTTAGGGTTTTTGTTTTCAATTTTAGGGTTTTGAGTTTTAAGGTTATGTGCTTAGTCTTAGTGTTTAATTTTAGGTTTTAGGGTTTTGTTGTATTCAAATTTAGGGTTTTAGGTTATAGTTTTTAGGGTTTTGGTTTTCAGTTTTAGGGTTTTAAATTTTAGGGTTTAATGTTTAGTTTTAGCGTTTAGGGTTTTAGTGTATTAAAGATTAGGGTTTTAGTTTTTAGGGTTTAGGGTTTTGTTTTTATGTTTTAGTGTTTTGAGTATTAGGATTTAGGGTTTAGTGTATTAAAATTTAGGGTTTTAGATTTTGTTTTTAGGGTTTAGGGTTGAGTGTTTTTGTTTTCAATTTTAGGGTTTTGAGTGTTAGGGTTATTTGCTTAGTTTTAGGGTTTAATTTTAAGTTTTAGGGTTTAGGGTTTTAGTGTATTCAAGTATAGGGTTTTAATTTTTAGTTTTTAGGGTTTTGGTTTTAGGTTTTAGGGTTTCGATTTTTAGGGTTTAATGTTTAGTTTTAAGGTCTAGGGTTTTAATGTATTAAAGATTAGGGTTTTAGTCTTTAGGGTTTATGGTGTTGTTTTTAGATTTTAGTGTTTGGAGTATTAGGACTTAGGGTTTAGTGTCTTAAAATTCAGGGTTTAAGATTTAGTTTTTAGGATTTAGAATTTAGGGTTTTTGTTTTAGGTTTTAGGGTTTAGAGTTTTTGGGTTTAATGCTTAGTTTTAGGGTTTAATTTTAGGTTTTAGAGTTTTGTTGTATTCAAGTTTAGGGTTTTAGGTTTTAGTTTTTACGGGTTTGGTTTTAGGTATTAGGGTTTAGAATTTTAGGGTTTAATGTTTAGTTTTAGGGTTTAGGGTTTTATTGTACTAATGATTAGGGTTTTAGTTTTTAGGGTTTAGGGTTTTGTTTTTAGGTTTTAGTGTTTAGAGTATTAGGATTTAGGGTTTAGTGTATTAAAATTTAGGGTTTTAGATTTAGTTTTTAGGGTTTAGGGTTTAGAGTTTTTGTTTTCAATTTTAGGGTTTTGAATTTTTGGATTATGTGCTTAGTTTTAGTGTTTAATTTTAGGTTTTAGGGCTTTGTTGTATTCAAATTTAGGGTTTTAGGTTTTAGTTTTTAGCGTTTTGGTTTTAGGTTTTAGAGTTTTAAATTTTAGGGTTTAATGTTTAGTTTTAGGGTTTAGGGTTTTAGTGTATTAAAGATTAGGGTTTTAGTTTTTTGGGTTTTGTTTTTATGTTTTAGTGTTTAGTGTATTAAAATTTAGGGTTTTAGATTTAGTTTTTAGGGTTTAGGGTTTAGTGTTTTTGTTTTCAATTTTAGGGTTTTGAGTTTTTTTGTTATTTGCTTAGTTTTAGGGTTTAATTTTAAGGTTTAGGGTTTAGAGTTTTAGTGTATTCAAGTATAGGGTTTTAGGTTTTAGTTTTTAGGGTTTTGGTTTTAGGATTTAGGGTTTCGAATTTTAGGGTTTAATGTTTAGTTTTAAAGTCCAGAGTTTTAGTGTATTAAAGATTAGGGTTTTAGTCTTTAGGGTTTATGGTATTGTTTTTAGGTTTTAGTGTTTAGAGTATTAGGACTTAGGGTTTAGTGTCGTAAAATTTAGGGTTTAAGATTTAGTTTTTAGGATTTAGGGTTTAGGGTTTAGGTTTTAGGTTTTAGGGTTTAGAGTTTTTGGGCTTAATGCTTAGTTTTAGGATTTAATTTTAGGTTTTAGGTTTTTGTTGTGTTTAAGTTTAGGTTTTTAGGTTTTATTTTATAGGGTTTTGGTTTTAGGTTTTAGGTTTTAGAATTTTAGGGTTTAATTTTTAGTTTTAGGGTTTAGGGTTTTAGTGTATTAATGATTAGGGTTTTAGTTTTTAGGTTTTAGGGTTTTGTTTTTATTTTTTAGTGTTTAGGGTATTAGGATTTAGGGTTTAGTGTATTAAAATTTAGGGTTTTAGATTTAGTTTTTAGGTTTTAGGATTTAGGGTTTTTGTTTTCAATTTTAGGGTTTTGAGTTTTTGGGTTATGTGCTTAGTTTTAGGGTTTAATTTTTCGGTTTTATGGTTTTTTTGTATTCAAATTTATGGTTTTAGGTTTTAGTTTTTAGGGTTTTGGTTTTAGGTTTTAAGGTTTTAAATTTTAGGGTTTAATGTTTAGTTTTAGGGTTTAGGGTTTTAGTGTATTAAAGATTAGGTTTTTAGTTTTTAGGGTTTAGGATTTTGTTTTTATGTTTTAGTATTTAGAGTATTAGGATTTAGGGTTTAGTGTATTAAAATTTAGGGTTTTAAATTTAGTTTTTAGGGTTTAGGGTTTAGAGTTTTTGTTTTCAATTTTAGGGTTTTGAATTTTTGGATTATGTGCTTAGTTTTAGTGTTTAATTTTAGGTTTTAGGGCTTTGTTGTATTCAAATTTAGGGTTTTAGGTTTTAGTTTTTAGCGTTTTGGTTTTAGGTTTTAGGGTTTTAAATTTTAGGGTTTAATGTTTAGTTTTAGGGTTTAGGGTTTTAGTGTATTAAAGATTAGGGTTTTAGTTTTTTGGGTTTAGGGTTTTGTTTTTATGTTTTAGTGTTTAGTGTATTAAAATTTAGGGTTTTAGATTTAGTTTTTAGGGTTTAGGGTTTAGTGTTTTTGTTTTCAATTTTAGGGTTTTGAATTTTTTTGTTATTTGCTTAGTTTTAGGGTTTAATTTTAAGGTTTAGGGTTTAGAGTTTTAGTGTATTCAAGTATAGGGTTTTAGGTTTTAGTTTTTAGGGTTTTGGTTTTAGGGTTTAGGGTTTCGAATTTTAGGGTTTAATGTTTAGTTTTAAGGTCTACGGTTTTAATGTATTAAAGATTAGGGTTTTAGTCTTTAGGGTTTATGGTATTGTTTTTAGATTTTAGTGTTTGGAGTATTAGGACTTAGGGTTTAGTGTCTTAAAATTCAGAGTTTAAGATTTAGTTTTTAGGATTTAGGGTTTAGGGTTTTTGTTTTAGGTTTTAGGGTTTTGAGTTTTTGGGTTTAATGCTTAGTTTTAGTGTTTATTTTTAGGTTTTAGAGTTTTGTTGTATTCAAGTTTAGGGTTTTAGGTTTTAGTTTTTACGGGTTTGGTTTTAGGTTTTAAGGTTTAGAATTTTTAGGGTTTAATGTTTAGTTTTAGGGTTTAGGGTTTTATTGTACTAATGATTAGGGTTTTAGTTTTTAGGGTTTAGGGTTTTGTTTTTATGTTTTAGTGTTTAGAGTATTAGGATTTAGGGTTTAGTGTATTAAAATTTAGGGTTTTAGATTTTGTTTTTAGGGTTTAGGGTTTAGTGTTTTTGTTTTCAAATTTAGGGTTTTGAGTGTTAGGGTTATTTGCTTAGTTTTAGGGTTTAATTTTAAGGTTTATGGTTTAGTGTTTTAGTGTATTCAAGTATAGGGTTTTAATTTTTAGTTTTTAGGGTTTTGGTTTTAGGTTTTAGGGTTTCGAATTTTAGGGTTTAATGTTTAGTTTTAAGGTCTAGGGTTTTAATGTATTAAAGATTAGGGTTTAGTCTTTAGGGTTTATGGTAATGTTTTTAGATTTTAGTGTTTGGAGTATTAGGACTTAGGGTTTAGTGACTTAAAATTCAGGGTTTAAGATTTAGTTTTTAGGATTTAGGGTTTAGGGTTTTTGGGTTTAATGCTTAGTTTTAGGGTTTAATTTTAGGTTTTAGAGTTTTGTTGTATTCAAGTTTAGGGTTTTAGGTTTTAGTTTTTACGGGTTTGGTTTTAGGTTTAAGGGTTTAGAATTTTAGGGTTTAATGTTTAGTTTTAGGGTTTAGGGTTTTATTGTACTAATGATTAGGGTTTTAGTTTTTAGGGTTTAGGGTTTTGTTTTTATGATTTAGTGTTTAGAGTATTAGGGTTTAGGGTCTAGTGTATTAAAATTTAGGGTTTTAGATTTAGTTTTTAGGTTTTAGGATTTAGGGTTTTTGTTTTCAATTTTAGGGTATTTAGTTTTTGGGTTATGTGCTTAGTTTTAGGGTTTAATTTTAGGTTTTAGGGTTTTGTTGTATTCGAATTTATGGTTTTAGGTTTTAGTTTTTAAGGTTTTGGTTTTAGGTTTTAAGGTTTTAAATTTTAGGGTTTAATGTTTAGTTTTAGGGTTTAGGGTTTTAGTGTATTAAAGATTAGGGTTTTAGTTTTTAGGGTTTAGGATTTTGTTTTTATGTTTTAGTGTTTAGAGTATTAGGGTTTAGGGTCTAGTGTATTAAAATTTAGGGTTTTAGATTTAGTTTTTAGGTTTTAGGATTTAGGGTTTTTGTTTTCAATTTTAGGGTTTTGAGTTTTTGGGTTATGTGCTTAGTTTTAGGGTTTAATTTTAGGTTTTAGGGTTTCGTTGTATTCAAATTTAGGGATTTAGGTTTTAGATTTTAGGGTTTTGGTTTTAGGTTTTAGGGTTTTAAATTTTAGGGTTTAATGTTTAGTTTTAAGGTTTAGGTTTTAGTGTATTAAAGATTAAGGTTTTAGTTTTTAGGGTTTAGGATTTTGTTTTTATGTTTTAGTGTTTAGAGTATTAGGATTTAGGGTTTAGTGTATTAAAATTTAGGGTTTTAGATTTAGTTTTTAGGGATTAGGGTTTAGGGTTTTTGTTTTCAATTTTAGGGTTTTGTGTTTTAAGGTTATGTGCTTAGTTTTAGTGTTTAATTTTAGGTTTTAGGGTTTTGTTGTATTCAAATTTAGGGTCTTAGGTTATAGTTTTTAGGGTTTTGGTTTTCAGTTTTAGGGTTTTAAATTTTAGGGTTTAATGTTTAGTTTTAGCGTTTAGGGTTTTAGTGTATTAAAGATTAGGGTTTTAGTTTTTAGGGTTTAGGGTTTTGTTTTTATGTTTTAGTGTTTTGAGTATTAGGATTTAGGGTTTAGTGTATTAAAATTTAGGGTTTTAGATTTTGTTTTTAGGGTTTAGGGTTGAGTGTTTTTGTTTTCAATTTTAGGGTTTTGAGTGTTAGGGTTATTTGCTTAGTTTTAGGGTTTAATTTTAAGTTTTAGGGTTTAGGGTTTTAGTGTATTCAAGTATAGGGTTTTAATTTTTAGTTTTTAGGGTTTTGGTTTTTGGTTTTAGGGTTTCGATTTTTAGGGTTTAATGTTTAGTTTTAAGGTCTAGGGTTTTAATGTATTAAAGATTAGGGTTTTAGTCTTTAGGGTTTATGGTGTTGTTTTTAGATTTTAGTGTTTGGAGTATTAGGACTTAGGGTTTAGTGTCTTAAAATTCAGGGTTTAAGATTTAGTTTTTAGGATTTAGAATTTAGGGTTTTTGTTTTAGGTTTTAGGGTTTAGAGTTTTTGGGTTTAATGCTTAGTTTTAGGGTTTAATTTTAGGTTTTAGAGTTTTGTTGTATTCAAGTTTAGGGTTTTAGGTTTTAGTTTTTACGGGTTTGGTTTTAGGTATTAGGGTTTAGAATTTTAGGGTTTAATGTTTAGTTTTAGGGTTTAGGGTTTTATTGTACTAATGATTAGGGTTTTAGTTTTTAGGGTTTAGGGTTTTGTTTTTATGTTTTAGTGTTTAGATTATTAGGGTTTAGGGTCTAGTGTATTAAAATTTAGAGTTTTAGATTTAGTTTTTAGGTTTTAGGATTTAGGGTTTTTGTTTTCAATTTTAGGGTTTTGAGTTTTTGGGTTATGTTCTTAGTTTTAGGGTTTAATTTTAGGTTTTAGGGTTTTGTTGTATTCAAATTTATGGTTTTAGGTTTTAGTTTTTAGGGTTTTGGTTTTAGGTTTTAAGGTTTTAAATTTTAGGGTTTAATGTTTAGTAATAGGGTTTAAGGTTTTAGTGTATTAAAGATTAGGGTTTTAGTTTTTAGGGTTTAGGATTTTGTTTTTATGTTTTAGTGTTTACAGTATTAGGGTTTAGGGTCTAGTGTATTAAAATTTAGGGTTTTAGATTTAGTTTTTAGGTTTTAGGATTTAGGGTTTTTGTTTTCAATTTTAGGGTTTTGAGTTTTTGGGTTATGTGCTTAGTTTTAGAGTTTAATTTTAATTTTTAGGGTTTTGTTGTATTCAAATTTAGGGATTTAGGTTTTAGTTTTTAGGGTTTTGGTTTTAGGTTTTAGGGTTTTAAATTTTAAGGTTTAATGTTTAGTTTTAGGGTTTAGGTTTTAGTGTATTAAAGATTAGGGTTTTAGTTTTTAAGGTTTAGGATTTTGTTTTTATGTTTTAGTGTTTAGAGTATTAGGATTTAGGGTTTATTGTATTAAAATTTAGGGTTTTAGATTTAGTTTTTAGGGTTTAGGGTTTAAGGTTTTTGTTTTCAATTTTAGGGTTTTTAGTTTTAAGGTTATGTGCTTAGTTTTTGGGGGTTAATTTTAGGTTTTAGGGTTTTGTTTTATTCAAATTTAGGGTTTTAGGTTATAGTTTTTAGGGTTTTGGTTTTCAGTTTTAGGGTTTAAAATTTTAGGGTTTAATGTTTAGTTTTAGCGTTTAGGGTTTTAGTGTATTAAAGATTAGGGTTTTAGTTTTTAGGGTTTAGGGTTTTGTTTTTATGTTTTAGTGTTTTGAGTATTAGGATTTAGGGTTTAGTGTATTAAAATTTAGGGTTTTAGATTTTGTTTTTAGGGTTTAGGGTTTAGTGTTTTTGTTTTCAATTTTAGGGTTTTGAGTGTTAGGGTTATTTGCTTAGTTTTAGGGTTTAATTTTTAAGTTTAGGGTTTAGGGTTTTAGTGTATTCAAGTATAGTGTTTTAATTTTTAGTTTTTAGGGTTTTGGTTTTAGGTTTTAGGGTTTCGAATTTTAGGGTTTAATGTTTAGTTTTAAGGTCTAGGGTTTTAATGTATTAAAAATTAGGGTTTTAGTCTTTAGGATTTATGGTAATGTTTTTAGATTTTAGTGTTTGGAGTATTAGGACTTAGGGTTTAGTGACTTAAAATTCAGGGTTTAAGATTTAGTTTTTAGGATTTAGGGTTTAGGGTTTTTGGGTTTAATGCTTAGTTTTAGGGTTTAATTTTAGGTTTTAGAGTTTTGTTGTATTCAAGTTTAGGGTTTTAGGTTTTAGTTTTTACGGGTTTGGTTTTAGGTTTTAGGGTTTAGAATTTTAGGGTTTAATGTTTAGTTTTAGGGTTTAGGGTTTTATTGTACTAATGATTAGGGTTTTAGTTTTTAGGGTTTAGGATTTTGTTTTTATGTTTTAGTGTTTAGAGTATTAGGGTTTAGGGTCTAGTGTATTAAAATTTAGGGTTTTAGATTTAGTTTTTAGGTTTTAGGATTTAGGGTTTTTGTTTTCAATTTTAGGGTTTTGAGTTTTTGGGTTATGTGCTTAGTTTTAGGGTTTAATTTTAGGTTTTAGGGTTTCGTTGTATTCAAATTTAGGGATTTAGGTTTTAGATTTTAGGGTTTTGGTTTTAGGTTTTAGGGTTTTAAATTTTAGGGTTTAATGTTTAGTTTTAGGGTTTAGGTTTTAGTGTATTAAAGATTAAGGTTTTAGTTTTTAGGGTTTAGGATTTTGTTTTTATGTTTTAGTGTTTAGAGTATTAGGATTTAGGGTTTAGTGTATTAAAATTTAGGGTTTTAGATTTAGTTTTTAGGGATTAGGGTTTAGGGTTTTTGTTTTCAATTTTAGGGTTTTGAGTTTTAAGGTTATGTGCTTAGTTTTAGTGTTTAATTTTAGGTTTTAGGGTTTTGTTGTATTCAAATTTAGGGTTTTAGGTTATAGTTTTTAGGGTTTTGGTTTTCAGTTTTAGGGTTTTAAATTTTAGGGTTTAATGTTTAGTTTTAGCGTTTAGGGTTTTAGTGTATTAAAGATTAGGGTTTTAGTTTTTAGGGTTTTGGGTTTTGTTTTTATGTTTTAGTGTTTAGAGTATTAGGATTTAGGGTTTATTGTATTAAAATTTAGGGTTTTAGATTTAGTTTTTAGGGTTTAGGGTTTAAGGTTTTTGTTTTCAATTTTAGGATTTTTAGTTTTAAGGTTATGTGCTTAGTTTTTGGGGGTTAATTTTAGGTTTTAGGGTTTTGTTTTATTCAAATTTAGGGTTTTAGGTTATAGTTTTTAGGGTTTTGGTTTTCAGTTTTAGGGTTTAAAATTTTAGGGTTTAATGTTTAGTTTTAGCGTTTAGGGTTTTAGTGTATTAAAGATTAGGGTTTTAGTTTTTAGGGTTTAGGGTTTTGTTTTTATGTTTTAGTGTTTTGAGTATTAGGATTTAGGGTTTAGTGTATTAAAATTTAGGGTTTTAGATTTTGTTTTTAGGGTTTAGGGTTTAGTGTTTTTGTTTTCAATTTTAGGGTTTTGAGTGTTAGGGTTATTTGCTTAGTTTTAGGGTTTAATTTTAAAGTTTAGGGTTTAGGGTTTTAGTGTATTCAAGTATAGTGTTTTAATTTTTAGTTTTTAGGGTTTTGGTTTTAGGTTTTAGGGTTTCGAATTTTAGGGTTTAATGTTTAGTTTTAAGGTCTAGGGTTTTAATGTATTAAAAATTAGGGTTTTAGTCTTTAGGGTTTATGGTAATGTTTTTAGATTTTAGTGTTTGGAGTATTAGGACTTAGGGTTTAGTGACTTAAAATTCAGGGTTTAAGATTTAGTTTTTAGGATTTAGGGTTTAGGGTTTTTGGGTTTAATGCTTAGTTTTAGGGTTTAATTTTAGGTTTTAGAGTTTTGTTGTATTCAAGTTTAGGGTTTTAGGTTTTAGTTTTTACGGGTTTGGTTTTAGGTTTTAGGGTTTAGAATTTTAGGGTTTAATGTTTAGTTTTAGGGTTTAGGGTTTTATTGTACTAATGATTAGGGTTTTAGTTTTTAGGGTTTAGGGTTTTGTTTTTATGATTTAGTGTTTAGAGTATTAGGGTTTAGGGTCTAGTGTATTAAAATTTAGGGTTTTAGATTTAGTTTTTAGGTTTTAGGATTTAGGGTTTTTGTTTTCAATTTTAGGGTATTTAGTTTTTGGGTTATGTGCTTAGTTTTAGGGTTTAATTTTAGGTTTTAGGGTTTTGTTGTATTCGAATTTATGGTTTTAGGTTTTAGTTTTTAAGGTTTTGGTTTTAGGTTTTAAGGTTTTAAATTTTAGGGTTTAATGTTTAGTTTTAGGGTTTAGGGTTTTAGTGTATTAAAGATTAGGGTTTTAGTTTTTAGGGTTTAGGATTTTGTTTTTATGTTTTAGTGTTTAGAGTATTAGGGTTTAGGGTCTAGTGTATTAAAATTTAGGGTTTTAGATTTAGTTTTTAGGTTTTAGGATTTAGGGTTTTTGTTTTCAATTTTAGGGTTTTGAGTTTTTGGGTTATGTGCTTAGTTTTAGGGTTTAATTTTAGGTTTTAGGGTTTCGTTGTATTCAAATTTAGGGATTTAGATTTTAGATTTTAGGGTTTTGGTTTTAGGTTTTAGGGTTTTAAATTTTAGGGTTTAATGTTTAGTTTTAGGGTTTAGGTTTTAGTGTATTAAAGATTAAGGTTTTAGTTTTTAGGGTTTAGGATTTTGCTTTTATGTTTTAGTGTTTAGAGTATTAGGATTTAGGGTTTAGTGTATTAAAATTTAGGGTTTTAGATTTAGTTTTTAGGGATTAGGGTTTAGGGTTTTTGTTTTCAATTTTAGGGTTTTGAGTTTTAAGGTTATGTGCTTAGTTTTAGTGTTTAATTTTAGGTTTTAGGGTTTTGTTGTATTCAAATTTAGGGTTTTAGGTTATAGTTTTTAGGGTTTTGGTTTTCAGTTTTAGGGTTTTAAATTTTAGGGTTTAATGTTTAGTTTTAGCGTTTAGGGTTTTAGTGTATTAAAGATTAGGGTTTTAGTTTTTAGGGTTTAGGGTTTTGTTTTATGTTTTAGTGTTTTGAGTATTAGGATTTAGGGTTTAGTGTATTAAAATTTAGGGTTTTGAGTGTTAGGGTTTAGGGTTTAGTGTTTTTGTTTTCAATTTTAGGGTTTTGAGTGTTAGGGTTATTTGCTTAGTTTTAGGGTTTAATTTTAAGTTTTAGGGTTTAGGGTTTTAGTGTATTCAAGTATAGGGTTTTAATTTTTAGTTTTTAGGGTTTTGGTTTTAGGTTTTAGGGTTTCGATTTTTAGGGTTTAATGTTTAGTTTTAAGGTCTAGGGTTTTAATGTATTAAAGATTAGGGTTTTAGTCTTTAGGGTTTATGGTGTTGTTTTTAGATTTTAGTGTTTGGAGTATTAGGACTTAGGGTTTAGTGTCTTAAAATTCAGGGTTTAAGATTTAGTTTTTAGGATTTAGAATTTAGGGTTTTTGTTTTAGGTTTTAGGGTTTAGAGTTTTTGGGTTTAATGCTTAGTTTTAGGGTTTAATTTTAGGTTTTAGAGTTTTGTTGTATTCAAGTTTAGGGTTTTAGGTTTTAGTTTTTACGGGTTTGGTTTTAGGTATTAGGGTTTAGAATTTTAGGGTTTAATGTTTAGTTTTAGGGTTTAGGGTTTTATTGTACTAATGATTAGGGTTTTAGTTTTTAGGGTTTAGGGTTTTGTTTTTATGTTTTAGTGTTTAGATTATTAGGGTTTAGGGTCTAGTGTATTAAAATTTAGAGTTTTAGATTTAGTTTTTAGGTTTTAGGATTTAGGGTTTTTGTTTTCAATTTTAGGGTTTTGAGTTTTTGGGTTATGTTCTTAGTTTTAGGGTTTAATTTTAGGTTTTAGGGTTTTGTTGTATTCAAATTTATGGTTTAAGGTTTTAGTTTTTAGGGTTTTGGTTTTAGGTTTTAAGGTTTTAAATTTTAGGGTTTAATGTTTAGTTTTAGGGTTTAAGGTTTTAGTGTATTAAAGATTAGGGTTTTAGTTTTTAGGGTTTAGGATTTTGTTTTTATGATTTAGTGTTTACAGTATTAGGGTTTAGGGTCTAGTGTATTAAAATTTAGGGTTTTAGATTTAGTTTTTAGGTTTTAGGATTTAGGGTTTTTGTTTTCAATTTTAGGGTTTTGAGTTTTTGGGTTATATGCTTAGTTTTAGAGTTTAATTTTAATTTTTAGGGTTTTGTTGTATTCAAATTTAGGGATTTAGGTTTTAGTTTTTAGGGTTTTGGTTTTAGGTTTTAGGGTTTTAAATTTTAAGGTTTAATGTTTAGTTTTAGGGTTTAGGTTTTAGTGTATTAAAGATTAGGGTTTTAGTTTTTAAGGTTTAGGATTTTGTTTTTATGTTTTAGTGTTTAGAGTATTAGGATTTAGGGTTTATTGTATTAAAATTTAGGGTTTTAGATTTAGTTTTTAGGGTTTAGGGTTTAGGGTTTTTGTTTTCAATTTTAGGGTTTTTAGTTTTAAGGTTATGTGCTTAGTTTTTGGGGGTTAATTTTGGTTTTAGGGTTTTGTTTTATTCAAATTTAGGGTTTTAGGTTATAGTTTTTAGGGTTTTGGTTTTCAGTTTTAGGGTTTTAAATTTTAGGGTTTAATGTTTAGTTTTAGCGTTTAGGGTTTTAGTGTATTAAAGATTAGGGTTTTAGTTTTTAGGGTTTAGGGTTTTGTTTTTATGTTTTAGTGTTTTGAGTATTAGGATTTAGGGTTTAGTGTATTAAAATTTAGGGTTTTAGATTTTGTTTTTAGGGTTTAGGGTTTAGTGTTTTTGTTTTCAATTTTAGGGTTTTGAGTGTTAGGGTTATTTGCTTAGTTTTAGGGTTTAATTTTAAAGTTTAGGGTTTAGGGTTTTAGTGTATTCAAGTATAGTGTTTTAATTTTTAGTTTTTAGGGTTTTGGTTTTAGGTTTTAGGGTTTCGAATTTTAGGGTTTAATGTTTAGTTTTAAGGTCTAGGGTTTTAATGTATTAAAAATTAGGGTTTTAGTCTTTAGGGTTTATGGTAATGTTTTTAGATTTTAGTGTTTGGAGTATTAGGACTTAGGGTTTAGTGACTTAAAATTCAGGGTTTAAGATTTAGTTTTTAGGATTTAGGGTTTAGGGTTTTTGGGTTTAATGCTTAGTTTTAGGGTTTAATTTTAGGTTTTAGAGTTTTGTTGTATTCAAGTTTAGGGTTTTAGGTTTTAGTTTTTACGGGTTTGGTTTTAGGTTTTAGGGTTTAGAATTTTAGGGTTTAATGTTTAGTTTTAGGGTTTAGGGTTTTATTGTACTAATGATTAGGGTTTTAGTTTTTAGGGTTTAGGGTTTTGTTTTTATGTTTTAGTGTTTAGATTATTAGGGTTTAGGGTCTAGTGTATTAAAATTTAGAGTTTTAGATTTAGTTTTTAGGTTTTAGGATTTAGGGTTTTTGTTTTCAATTTTAGGGTTTTGAGTTTTTGGGTTATGTTCTTAGTTTTAGGGTTTAATTTTAGGTTTTAGGGTTTTGTTGTATTCAAATTTATGGTTTAAGGTTTTAGTTTTTAGGGTTTTGGTTTTAGGTTTTAAGGTTTTAAATTTTAGGGTTTAATGTTTAGTTTTAGGGTTTAAGGTTTTAGTGTATTAAAGATTAGGGTTTTAGTTTTTAGGGTTTAGGATTTTGTTTTTATGATTTAGTGTTTACAGTATTAGGGTTTAGGGTCTAGTGTATTAAAATTTAGGGTTTTAGATTTAGTTTTTAGGTTTTAGGATTTAGGGTTTTTGTTTTCAATTTTAGGGTTTTGAGTTTTTGGGTTATATGCTTAGTTTTAGAGTTTAATTTTAATTTTTAGGGTTTTGTTGTATTCAAATTTAGGGATTTAGGTTTTAGTTTTTAGGGTTTTGGTTTTAGGTTTTAGGATTTTAAATTTTAAGGTTTAATGTTTAGTTTTAGGGTTTAGGTTTTAGTGTATTAAAGATTAGGGTTTTAGTTTTTAAGGTTTAGGATTTTGTTTTTATGTTTTAGTGTTTAGAGTATTAGGATTTAGGGTTTATTGTATTAAAATTTAGGGTTTTAGATTTAGTTTTTAGGGTTTAGGGTTTAGGGTTTTTGTTTTCAATTTTAGGGTTTTTAGTTTTAAGGTTATGTGCTTAGTTTTTGGGGGTTAATTTGGGTTTTAGGGTTTTGTTTTATTCAAATTTAGGGTTTTAGGTTATAGTTTTTAGGGTTTTGGTTTTCAGTTTTAGGGTTTTAAATTTTAGGGTTTAATGTTTAGTTTTAGCGTTTAGGGTTTTAGTGTATTAAAGATTAGGGTTTTAGTTTTTAGGGTTTAGGGTTTTGTTTTTATGTTTTAGTGTTTTGAGTATTAGGATTTAGGGTTTAGTGTATTAAAATTTAGGGTTTTAGATTTTGTTTTTAGGGTTTAGGGTTTAGTGTTTTTGTTTTCAATTTTAGGGTTTTGAGTGTTAGGGTTATTTGCTTAGTTTTAGGGTTTAATTTTAAAGTTTAGGGTTTAGGGTTTTAGTGTATTCAAGTATAGTGTTTTAATTTTTAGTTTTTAGGGTTTTGGTTTTAGGTTTTAGGGTTTCGAATTTTAGGGTTTAATGTTTAGTTTTAAGGTCTAGGGTTTTAATGTATTAAAAATTAGGGTTTTAGTCTTTAGGGTTTATGGTAATGTTTTTAGATTTTAGTGTTTGGAGTATTAGGACTTAGGGTTTAGTGACTTAAAATTCAGGGTTTAAGATTTAGTTTTTAGGATTTAGGGTTTAGGGTTTTTGGGTTTAATGCTTAGTTTTAGGGTTTAATTTTAGGTTTTAGAGTTTTGTTGTATTCAAGTTTAGGGTTTTAGGTTTTAGTTTTTACGGGTTTGGTTTTAGGTTTTAGGGTTTAGAATTTTAGGGTTTAATGTTTAGTTTTAGGGTTTAGGGTTTTATTGTACTAATGATTAGGGTTTTAGTTTTTAGGGTTTAGGGTTTTGTTTTTATGATTTAGTGTTTAGAGTATTAGGGTTTAGGGTCTAGTGTATTAAAATTTAGGGTTTTAGATTTAGTTTTTAGGTTTTAGGATTTAGGGTTTTTGTTTTCAATTTTAGGGTATTTAGTTTTTGGGTTATGTGCTTAGTTTAGGGTTTAATTTTAGGTTTTAGGGTTTTGTTGTATTCGAATTTATGGTTTTAGGTTTTAGTTTTTAAGGTTTTGGTTTTAGGTTTTAAGGTTTTAAATTTTAGGGTTTAATGTTTAGTTTTAGGGTTTAGGGTTTTAGTGTATTAAAGATTAGGGTTTTAGTTTTTAGGGTTTAGGATTTTGTTTTTATGTTTTAGTGTTTAGAGTATTAGGGTTTAGGGTCTAGTGTATTAAAATTTAGGGTTTTAGATTTAGTTTTTAGGTTTTAGGATTTAGGGTTTTTGTTTTCAATTTTAGGGTTTTGAGTTTTTGGGTTATGTGCTTAGTTTTAGGTTTTAATTTTAGGTTTTAGGGTTTCGTTGTATTCAAATTTAGGGATTTAGGTTTTAGATTTTAGGGTTTTGGTTTTAGGTTTTAGGGTTTTAAATTTTAGGGTTTAATGTTTAGTTTTAGGGTTTAGGTTTTAGTGTATTAAAGATTAAGGTTTTAGTTTTTAGGGTTTAGGATTTTGTTTTTATGTTTTAGTGTTTAGAGTATTAGGATTTAGGTTTTAGTGTATTAAAATTTAGGGTTTTAGATTTAGTTTTTAGGGATTAGGGTTTAGGGTTTTTGTTTTCAATTTTAGGGTTTTGAGTTTTAAGGTTATGTGCTTAGTTTTAGTGTTTAATTTTAGGTTTTAGGGTTTTGTTGTATTCAAATTTAGGGTTTTAGGTTATAGTTTTTAGGGTTTTGGTTTTCAGTTTTAGGGTTTTAAATTTTAGGGTTTAATGTTTAGTTTTAGCGTTTAGGGTTTTAGTGTATTAAAGATTAGGGTTTTAGTTTTTAGGGTTTAGGGTTTTGTTTTTATG
Organism: Euphrasia confusa; assembly: GCA_954870475.1. Taxonomy (NCBI): domain Eukaryota; kingdom Viridiplantae; phylum Streptophyta; class Magnoliopsida; order Lamiales; family Orobanchaceae; genus Euphrasia; species Euphrasia confusa. Next base: position 14,169,639 of record OX940969.1, read on the forward strand.
TTTTAGTGTTTTGAGTATTAGGATTTAGGGTTTAGTGTATTAAAATTTAGGGTTTTAGATTTTGTTTTTAGGGTTTAGGGTTGAGTGTTTTTGTTTTCAATTTTAGGGTTTTGAGTGTTAGGGTTATTTGCTTAGTTTTAGGGTTTAATTTTAAGTTTTAGGGTTTAGGGTTTTAGTGTATTCAAGTATAGGGTTTTAATTTTTAGTTTTTAGGGTTTTGGTTTTAGGTTTTAGGGTTTCGATTTTTAGGGTTTAATGTTTAGTTTTAAGGTCTAGGGTTTTAATGTATTAAAGATTAGGGTTTTAGTCTTTAGGGTTTATGGTGTTGTTTTTAGATTTTAGTGTTTGGAGTATTAGGACTTAGGGTTTAGTGTCTTAAAATTCAGGGTTTAAGATTTATTTTTTAGGATTTAGAATTTAGGGTTTTTGTTTTAGGTTTTAGGGTTTAGAGTTTTTGGGTTTAATGCTTAGTTTTAGGGTTTAATTTTAGGTTTTAGAGTTTTGTTTTATTCAAGTTTAGGGTTTTAGGTTTTAGTTTTTACGGGTTTGGTTTTAGGTATTAGGGTTTAGAATTTTAGGGTTTAATGTTTAGTTTTAGGGTTTAGGGTTTTATTGTACTAATGATTAGGGTTTTAGTTTTTAGGGTTTAGGGTTTTGTTTTTATGTTTTAGTGTTTAGATTATTAGGGTTTAGGGTCTAGTGTATTAAAATTTAGAGTTTTAGATTTAGTTTTTAGGTTTTAGGATTTAGGGTTTTTGTTTTCAATTTTAGGGTTTTGAGTTTTTGGGTTATGTTCTTAGTTTTAGGGTTTAATTTTAGGTTTTAGGGTTTTGTTGTATTCAAATTTATGGTTTTAGGTTTTAGTTTTTAGGGTTTTGGTTTTAGGTTTTAAGGTTTTAAATTTTAGGGTTTATTGTTTAGTTTTAGGGTTTAAGGTTTTAGTGTATTAAAGATTAGGGTTTTAGTTTTTAGGGTTTAGGATTTTGTTTTTATGATTTAGTGTTTACAGTATTAGGGTTTAGGGTCTAGTGTATTAAAATTTAGGGTTTTAGATTTAGTTTTTAGGTTTTAGGATTTAGGGTTTTTGTTTTCAATTTTAGGGTTTTGAGTTTTTGGGTTATGTGCTTAGTTTTAGAGTTTAATTTTAATTTTTAGGGTTTTGTTGTATTCAAATTTAGGGATTTAGGTTTTAGTTTTTAGGGTTTTGGTTTTAGGTTTTAGGGTTTTAAATTTTAAGGTTTAATGTTTAGTTTTAGGGTTTAGGTTTTAGTGTATTAAAGATTAGGGTTTTAGTTTTTAAGGTTTAGGATTTTGTTTTTATGTTTTAGTGTTTAGAGTATTAGGATTTAGGGTTTATTGTATTAAAATTTAGGGTTTTAGATTTAGTTTTTAGGGTTTAGGGTTTAGGGTTTTTGTTTTCAATTTTAGGGTTTTTAGTTTTAAGGTTATGTGCTTAGTTTTTGGGGGTAATTTTAGGTTTTAGGGTTTTGTTTTATTCAAATTTAGGGTTTTAGGTTATAGTTTTTAGGGTTTTGGTTTTCAGTTTTAGGGTTTTAAATTTTAGGGTTTAATGTTTAGTTTTAGCGTTTAGGGTTTTAGTGTATTAAAGATTAGGGTTTTAGTTTTTAGGGTTTAGGGTTTTGTTTTTATGTTTTAGTGTTTTGAGTATTAGGATTTAGGGTTTAGTGTATTAAAATTTAGGGTTTTAGATTTTGTTTTTAGGGTTTAGGGTTTAGTGTTTTTGTTTTCAATTTTAGGGTTTTGAGTGTTAGGGTTATTTGCTTAGTTTTAGGGTTTAATTTTAAGGTTTAGGGTTTAGGGTTTTAGTGTATTCAAGTATAGTGTTTTAATTTTTAGTTTTTAGGGTTTTGGTTTTAGGTTTTAGGGTTTCGAATTTTAGGGTTTAATGTTTAGTTTTAAGGTCTAGGGTTTTAATGTATTAAAGATTAGGGTTTTAGTCTTTAGGGTTTATGGTAATGTTTTTTGATTTTAGTGTTTGGAGTATTAGGACTTAGGGTTTAGTGACTTAAAATTCAGGGTTTAAGATTTAGTTTTTAGGATTTAGGGTTTAGGGTTTTTGGGTTTAATGCTTAGTTTTAGGGTTTAATTTTAGGTTTTAGAGTTTTGTTGTATTCAAGTTTAGGGTTTTAGGTTTTAGTTTTTACGGGTTTGGTTTTAGGTTTTAGGGTTTAGAATTTTAGGGTTTAATGTTTAGTTTTAGGGTTTAGGGTTTTATTGTACTAATGATTAGGGTTTTAGTTTTTAGGGTTTAGGGTTTTGTTTTTATGATTTAGTGTTTAGAGTATTAGGGTTTAGGGTCTAGTGTATTAAAATTTAGGGTTTTAGATTTAGTTTTTAGGTTTTAGGATTTAGGGTTTTTGTTTTCAATTTTAGGGTATTTAGTTTTTGGGTTATGTGCTTAGTTTTAGAGTTTAATTTTAGGTTTTAGGGTTTTGTTGTATTCGAATTTATGGTTTTAGGTTTTAGTTTTTAAGGTTTTGGTTTTAGGTTTTAAGGTTTTAAATTTTAGGGTTTAATGTTTAGTTTTAGGGTTTAGGGTTTTAGTGTATTAAAGATTAGGGTTTTAGTTTTTAGGGTTTAGGATTTTGATTTTATGTTTTAGTGTTTAGAGTATTAGGATTTAGGGTTTAGTGTATTAAAATTTATGGTTTTAGATTTAGTTTTTAGGGATTAGGGTTTAGGGTTTTTGTTTTCAATTTTAGGGTTTTGAGTTTTAAGGTTATGTGCTTAGTTTCAGTGTTTAATTTTAGGTTTTAGGGTTTTGTTGTATTCAAATTTAGGGTTTTAGGTTATAGTTTTTAGGGTTTTGGTTTTTCAGTTTTAGGGTTTTAAATTTTAGGGATTAATGTTTAGTTTTAGCGTTTAGGGTTTTAGTGTATTAAAGATTAGGGTTTTAGTTTTTAGGGTTTAGGGTTTTGTTTTTATGTTTTTGTAACAACCGAAAAATTTATATAAATTAATTAAGTATTTTTCGGCTCAATTAATTAAACATATGAAATAATTATACTATGCATGAGTTCGAATTATTTGAAGTTCATAATAATTTTCATGTTAAGTCTTATTACGCATTTAGATTCACGATTATTTTCATTTAGTATTTATCAAGTCATATAGTAATATCCTCATTTAGAAATTTCCTTAATAATACTACTAGTATGAGTATTAATGTTATTACTATTAGTAATAAAGTTATTATTATGATTATTATTATTATTATTATTATACTTTTAATATTTATAATATTATACTGTATTTTATAGTTGTAATTTCTTTAGTAATAAGGTAGAGTTGGTATGTGTATAGGATTCCTTAAACCCTATTGAGCACCGTGATGTATATATATATAAGAATTAACTTTTAGACCAAGGTAGCCTACCTCTTCCTTTTGTCCTCTACGCGATCAGAGTTCCCAAATCGCAAAACCAGAAACAACATATTCTACCTTGATACATATATACATAGAAATCTTCATCTCCTCCTATATGATCAGCAGCCCGCAAAACGTCATGCCGAGTCCAGAATCTAATGTTCTGTTCTCACATGTGAACCACCCTCGCTCAGCCCAAAGTTCCATCCACTTTCACTTTATGTAGCCGATAACTAATTCCCCTCACGCTCGGACGAAGCCGTTGCCTCGAGCCATGTCGCACACCATGTCGTTGACGAATCTCAAACCTCTATACGTCCTTGCAGCCCGAAGCCACCCACGGCCCGTGTCCGAGCATCGGATCCGCCTCCTGCTGTCACCGAATTGAGCCGATGGTGATCGCTGCTATGAAACGAAATTGATACCGAAACCCGTGGCAGAACTCGTTCCAGTTGAATCACAGCCGAGCCACGCCACGTTCGTTCTCAACCCGGGTGTTATCGCTCTTCCTCCCCCCGAGTATCCGCAAGGTGCCGCCAAACTGAATCGCCATCGTGAGTCGTCCATCCGAGGAGAAGAAGAAATCGCCGCTCGCTAGCGCCGTGACCGTCGCCTCTGTACAGCCGCGATCGTCCTCTGTCCTGTGCCGCCTATGTAGCCTCCGTGAAGCTACCGCACTCGATCGGTCCGATCCTCCCAGTAAATCTCTCAATCGATTGGTTCGATCGTATCATCGAAGAGGAAGAAAATGGGGATTTTTTTTAGGGATTTGGCTAATGTAACCCATGAGTTGGCCCAAGTTTATTTACGTCCAATACATCGATCAGATTAATCTTGGCCCATTTCCCTTTCAACCAAGCACTTAATTGGTGTGTCCATTGAACAGTAGCCGTGAACCACATTATCAAGCCCAACTAAGTTTCTCTAAGGTTAGTACATTCCCTTTGGTTTGCCAAGCCCAATTCTTTTTATTAAAGTATTACGACTACTAACTGTATATTATATCTACATTTAAATGTATTAATACTATATTAAATAATATAATTAGGATGTATGGATATCGAGCATAAGGATTGCACGAGCATACATTCAAGCATTATTTCTTTCAGAGTCTGCATTGTCAAGGTAGGGGTATTTCTAAAACCTTTTCAAATACAGTTCATATCAGTGTATGGTACGCAGGTAATTGTTCGATATCGAGGACTTTATATTCTATTCATGTTATGTGCACATATTAGTCGCGCGACGAAACTCATGGCCGTGTTCACGTAGACGTGTGACGTGTTCACGGTAATAAATCAAGCAAGCAAGTGATAGGAACGTTTAATCGTTCGGAAATTCATGTCCTTGGGTATATCCCACTATCTAACAAGTTCAAGTTAGTTTATAAAGTTGAGAGTTATTCCGGTTATTTTCGTATCGTGCAATGTATGAACTGGTATCCCTACTGAGTTGTTGATAACTCACCCCTTTTAAAACCCCATCTTTTCAGGTTAAGCGAAATCGGAGCGAGACGGGGATGTGGCGGCGATAGTAGTAGTAGCGTTTATTTCAAAGACATTATTTTCTTTTATGCTTTCCGCTTTTGAAACTTCATACTTGAGTATTTATATTTAAATTTGACTATTGAGGGTTATTATTTTTAGTTAAAGATTTTATTATGAAAAGTCGTTTTGACATTTTGTTATTTTAAATACTAAAATTTATTTTGAAAAGTAAGAAAATCCTCTTTAGTTTATGTTATGAAAAATGGGATGTTACAACTTGGTATCAGAGCATTACGATTCTCTTTACGGACCTAAACTAGTTTTAAAAATAAGCTACTATCGTCCACCTCTGCCGATCGCGCCGACTTCGCAAGTAAGTGCATTCTACATTCATGTTGTTTCATTTAAGTTGCATGTCTAGTTTCATGATGTTGATGTCGCATGCATATTACATTCATGAGTTTCAAGTACAATGCATATCGAGTTTATCTTTTTCAATTAGGATGCATGTCTAGTCTCATTATTTTCCGAATAAATTGCATGTCATGTTCATGATTTTAAAGTAAAATGCATACTCAAGTTCATAGTTTTCAAATTCATGATTTTTCAAGTGCATTGCATGTTCAACTTTTCAAGTGAAAATTTTATGTTTCTTAAATTGCGCATTTTATTTAAGTTCAAGTTCATGTTAAAATTCAAGTTCATGATGATTATGCAAGATGTGCGCAATTTATTGCAAAAATATGATACATATGTTTCAAAAAAAAAAAACGTTACATGATGCATGATTTACAAAAATTATATAATTATATGTATGCAAATATTAAGTTAATCGTGGCCTTAGGAACTTAAAATGGTTAAGAATAATGATATGTATCTTGTGGTTAACCTACGATGATGTTGAAGACTTGATATAGAACTAAGTTGCTGAACTTATGGTGTTGCGTTTGACTTTGGATTTCGTATCTACTGAGTATGTTGCTCAAGCAAGTGATGCACATGTGATGTAGTAAGTGACACTTGGAGGTTAGTAAAGCCGAAGTAAAGTGAATGAGACCATTCGCCTATGTAAGAACGTAGTAGCGAGCTATGGCACGAAAGGTCGTAAGAGTTGGTCTCGTCGTATTAGAAAGAAGTGTTTCGATGTCATAATAGAATTTGACTTTTCATTGGATAATCGTAATAGCATCTTACCAAGATATAACGATATGATATTGAAGGAGGTGCATCGATTACATAGAGTTGAATCGTCGCACAATGAAGAACAAGTAACCAGTACCCAAAAATTGACAATATTTGTGATCAAGTAAAATGGGCAAGTGTGTTTACGAAGATTGACTTATGATCAGGATATCACCAAGAGTGAGTAAATATCTCAAAGTCAACTTCCTGAACTAATACAGTATGTGATCATGTTCATTGATGAAATATTGTTATACTCGAAGACGAGGCTTAACTCATGGAACATTTGAGGTTTCCCTTGGAGACATTGAACATAGAGAATTCTATGCAAAATTCTCAAAGTGTGAGTTTTTAGCTAAATCACGTGTTATTTCTCGAGCAAGTTATCATAGCTCGTTGATTTAAAGTTGACCCTTCTAAGATTGAAGTGTCAATCAATTGTTCACTCAAGAACGTTAAAGAGATACGTAACTTCATGAGTTTCGTTGTTTGCTATCAAAGATTCATTAAAGGTGTTCCATTGATAGCACTACCAATGATAAAGTTGAAGGGAAATGTTTTCAGCCACTCAAAAGGATATTGACGACAACTCCAGTTATGACCATTCCAATGGTACAAACGGTTTTGTTGTCTCTAGTGGTGCCTCTAAACAAGGATTGAGTTGTGTATTAATGCAGCATGGGAATGTGATAGCTTATGCTTCCCGACAACTGAAGAAAAATGGAGTGAATTATTCTACACACAACCTGGAGCTAGCTGCTGTAACTCACGCATTGAAGATCTGGAGACATTACTTATGGAGTGAAGTGCGATATATACACCGATCACAAGAGTTTGAAGTATATCTTTGCGTAGAAAGAGTTTAATACGCGTCAGCGAAGATGGTTAGAGCTTGTCAAGGATTCAGACTGTTGAATTCTTTACCATCCTGGAAAGGCTAATGTGGTGGCAGACGCTTTAAGTCGAAAAGCCACAAGGCACATAACAAGTTTACTGACGAATCAAGAGAAACTTCAAAAAGAGTTTGAGAACTTGAGAATCGAAGTTATTTCTCAACCTCGCAGTACAGAAGCAATGTTATTTGCATTGATGATTCTTCCTAACCTATTGGAAAGAATTATAGAAGCTCAAGAAATTGATGGTTTATTGTTAAAGATAAAGACTCGAGTTCATGAAGGGAACATTGAGGATTTTTCCGAAAGGAAAGAGGGAGTCTTAGCTTCAAGGTTATGTGTACCGAAAGACGAGACCTTGAGGAATTAAATCCTAGAAGGAGTACTTTGTACGCCTTACACTTCCCACTCATAAGGTACAAAGATGTATCACGACTTGAGAGAGTCATTGTGGTGGAAGTATGAAAGGAGACGTCGGGTTATTCTTCAAAAAGTGTTTGGTGTGTTAACAAGTTAAAGTCGAACACTAACGACCCTCAGGTTTACTTCAACCAGTATAAATTTCTCGAGTAGAAATGGGAGCACGTGACTATGGACTTCGTGGTCATTTTACCGCGATCAGCAAGAGGATATAATGCAATTTGGGTGATCGTAGATTGATTAACAAAATCCGCACATTTTCAACCTGTGAAATTGACATTTAGTATGGATCAGCTCGCACAAATGTACTTTCGTGAGATAATGAGGTTTCACGGTACTTCAATGTCAATTGTGTCTGATATAGAGATTCGAGATTCACTTCAAGATTTTTAGGAAATTTTCACAAGGCGATGAGAACGAATCAGACGTTTAACACCGCGTGTTATCTTTAGGCAGAAAGTCAATCTGATAGAACAAGAGAAGCTCGGGGAGAAACGTTAGAACATGTGTTATTAACGAAGAAGAGTTACGAATGCATAGAGTCATCTTAATGAGATGTGTGAAATGATTTGGATTATACATGTGTTCGGATACAACGAGGCGTCCTTAATATGCTTTAAGTGGATACGTTTACGTCGAGAGAAAATGCAATAGAGAGGAAAAACAAAAGTCTCATAAACGGAGTCCTTTACAAGAGGTAAATAGCGAATTTCGAGGACGAAATTTTTATAAGTAGGGTAGATTGTAACAACCGAAAAATTTATATAAATTAATTAAGTATTTTTCGGCTCAATTAATTAAACATATGAAATAATTATACTATGCATGAGTTCGAATTATTTGAAGTTCATAATAATTTTCATGTTAAGTCTTATTACGCATTTAGATTCACGATTATTTTCATTTAGTATTTATCAAGTCATATAGTAATATCCTCATTTAGAAATTTCCTTAATAATACTACTAGTATGAGTATTAATGTTATTACTATTAGTAATAAAGTTATTATTATGATTATTATTATTATTATTATTATACTTTTAATATTTATAATATTATACTGTATTTTATAGTTGTAATTTCTTTAGTAATAAGGTAGAGTTGGTATGTGTATAGGATTCCTTAAACCCTATTGAGCACCGTGATGTATATATATATAAGAATTAACTTTTAGACCAAGGTAGCCTACCTCTTCCTTTTGTCCTCTACGCGATCAGAGTTCCCAAATCGCAAAACCAGAAACAACATATTCTACCTTGATACATATATACATAGAAATCTTCATCTCCTCCTATATGATCAGCAGCCCGCAAAACGTCATGCCGAGTCCAGAATCTAATGTTCTGTTCTCACATGTGAACCACCCTCGCTCAGCCCAAAGTTCCATCCACTTTCACTTTATGTAGCCGATAACTAATTCCCCTCACGCTCGGACGAAGCCGTTGCCTCGAGCCATGTCGCACACCATGTCGTTGACGAATCTCAAACCTCTATACGTCCTTGCAGCCCGAAGCCACCCACGGCCCGTGTCCGAGCATCGGATCCGCCTCCTGCTGTCACCGAATTGAGCCGATGGTGATCGCTGCTATGAAACGAAATTGATACCGAAACCCGTGGCAGAACTCGTTCCAGTTGAATCACAGCCGAGCCACGCCACGTTCGTTCTCAACCCGGGTGTTATCGCTCTTCCTCCCCCCGAGTATCCGCAAGGTGCCGCCAAACTGAATCGCCATCGTGAGTCGTCCATCCGAGGAGAAGAAGAAATCGCCGCTCGCTAGCGCCGTGACCGTCGCCTCTGTACAGCCGCGATCGTCCTCTGTCCTGTGCCGCCTATGTAGCCTCCGTGAAGCTACCGCACTCGATCGGTCCGATCCTCCCAGTAAATCTCTCAATCGATTGGTTCGATCGTATCATCGAAGAGGAAGAAAATGGGGATTTTTTTTAGGGATTTGGCTAATGTAACCCATGAGTTGGCCCAAGTTTATTTACGTCCAATACATCGATCAGATTAATCTTGGCCCATTTCCCTCTCAACCAAGCACTTAATTGGTGTGTCCATTGAACAGTAGCCGTGAACCACATTATCAAGCCCAACTAAGTTTCTCTAAGGTTAGTACATTCCCTTTGGTTTGCCAAGCCCAATTCTTTTTATTAAAGTATTACGACTACTAACTGTATATTATATCTACATTTAAATGTATTAATACTATATTAAATAATATAATTAGGATGTATGGATATCGAGCATAAGGATTGCACGAGCATACATTCAAGCATTATTTCTTTCAGAGTCTGCATTGTCAAGGTAGGGGTATTTCTAAAACCTTTTCAAATACAGTTCATATCAGTGTATGGTACGCAGGTAATTGTTCGATATCGAGGACTTTATATTCTATTCATGTTATGTGCACATATTAGTCGCGCGACGAAACTCATGGCCGTGTTCACGTAGACGTGTGACGTGTTCACGGTAATAAATCAAGCAAGCAAGTGATAGGAACGTTTAATCGTTCCGAAATTCATGTCCTTGGGTATATCCCACTATCTAACAAGTTCAAGTTAGTTTATAAAGTTGAGAGTTATTCCGGTTATTTTCGTATCGTGCAATGTATGAACTGGTATCCCTACTGAGTTGTTGATAACTCACCCCTTTTAAAACCCCATCTTTTCAGGTTAAGCGAAATCGGAGCGAGACGGGGATGTGGCGGCGATAGTAGTAGTAGCGTTTATTTCAAAGACATTATTTTCTTTTATGCTTTCCGCTTTTGAAACTTCATACTTGAGTATTTATATTTAAATTTGACTATTGAGGGTTATTATTTTTAGTTAAAGATTTTATTATGAAAAGTCGTTTTGACATTTTGTTATTTTAAATACTAAAATTTATTTTGAAAAGTAAGAAAATCCTCTTTAGTTTATGTTATGAAAAATGGGATGTTACAGTTTTAGTGTTTTGAGTATTAGGATTTAGGGTTTAGTGTATTAAAATTTAGGGTTTTAGATTTTTTTTTTAGGGTTTAGGGTTGAGTGTTTTTGTTTTCAATTTTAGGGTTTTGAGTGTTAGGGTTATTTGCTTAGTTTTAGGGTTTAATTTTAAGTTTTAGGGTTTAGGGTTTTAGTGTATTCAAGTATAGGGTTTTAATTTTTAGTTTTTAGGGTTTTGGTTTTAGGTTTTAGGGTTTCGATTTTTAGGGTTTAATGTTTAGTTTTAAGGTCTAGGGTTTTAATGTATTAAAGAATAGGGTTTTAGTCTTTAGGGTTTATGGTGTTGTTTTTAGATTTTAGTGTTTGGAATATTAGGACTTAGGGTTTAGTGTCTTAAAATTCAGGGTTTAAGATTTAGTTTTTAGGATTTAGAATTTAGGGTTTTTGTTTTAGGTTTTAGGGTTTAGAGTTTTTGGGTTTAATGCTTAGTTTTAGGGTTTAATTTTAGGTTTTAGAGTTTTGTTGTATTCAAGTTTAGGGTTTTAGGTTTTAGTTTTTACGGGTTTGGTTTTAGGTATTAGGGTTAAGAATTTTAGGGTTTAATGTTTAGATTTAGGGTTTAGGGTTTTATTGTACTAATGATTAGGGTTTTAGTTTTTAGGGTTTAGGGTTTTGTTTTTATGTTTTAGTGTTTAGATTATTAGGGTTTAGGGTCTAGTGTATTAAAATTTAGAGTTTTAGATTTAGTTTTTAGGTTTTAGGATTTAGGGTTTTTGTTTTCAATTTTAGGGTTTTGAGTTTTTGGGTTATGTTCTTAGTTTTAGGGTTTAATTTTAGGTTTTAGGGTTTTTTTGTATTCAAATTTATGGTTTTAGGTTTTAGTTTTTAGGGTTTTGGTTTTAGGTTTTAAGGTTTTAAATTTTAGGGTTTAATGTTTAGTTTTAGTGTTTAAGGTTTTAGTGTATTAAAGATTAGGGTTTTAGTTTTTAGGGTTTAGGATTTTGTTTTTATGTTTTAGTGTTTACAGTATTAGGGTTTAGGGTCTAGTGTATTAAAATTTAGGGTTTTAGATTTAGTTTTTAGGTTTTAGGATTTAATGTTTTTGTTTTCAATTTTAGGGTTTTGAGTTTTTGGGTTATGTGCTTAGTTTTAGAGTTTAATTTTAATTTTTAGGGTTTTGTTGTATTCAAATTTAGGGATTTAGGTTTTAGTTTTTAGGGTTTTGGTTTTAGGTTTTAGGGTTTTAAATTTTAAGGTTTAATGTTTAGTTTTAGGGTTTAGGTTTTAGTGTATTAAAGATTAGGGTTTTAGTTTTTAAGGTTTAGGATTTTGTTTTTATGTTTTAGTGTTTAGAGTATTAGGATTTAGGGTTAAGTGTATTAAAATTTAGGGTTTTAGATTTAGTTTTTAGGGTTTAGGGTTTAGGGTTTTTGTTTTCAATTTTAGGGTTTTTAGTTTTAAGGTTATGTGCTTAGTTTTTGGGGGTTAATTTTAGGTTTTAGGGTTTTGTTTTATTCAAATTTAGGGTTTTAGGTTATAGTTTTTAGGGTTTTGGTTTTCAGTTTTAGGGTTTTAAATTTTAGGGTTTAATGTTTAGTTTTAGCGTTTAGGGTTTTAGTGTATTAAAGATTAGGGTTTTAGTTTTTAGGGTTTAGGGTTTTGTTTTTATGTTTTAGTGTTTTGAGTATTAGGATTTAGGGTTTAGTGTATTAAAATTTAGGGTTTTAGATTTTGTTTTTAGGGTGTAGGGTTTAGTGTTTTTGTTTTCAATTTTAGGGTTTTGAGTGTTAGGGTTATTTGCTTAGTTTTAGGGTTTAATTTTAAGGTTTAGGGTTTAGGGTTTTAGTATATTCAAGTATAGTGTTTTAATTTTTAGTTTTTAGGGTTTTGGTTTTAGGTTTTAAGGTTTCGAATTTTAGGGTTTAATGTTTAGTTTTAAGGTCTGGGGTTTTAATGTATTAAAGATTAGGGTTTTAGTCTTTAGGGTTTATGGTATTGTTTTTAGATTTTAGTGTTTGGAGTATTAGGACTTAGGGTTTAGTGTCTTAAAATTCAGAGTTTAAGATTTAGTTTTTAGGATTTAGGGTTTAGGGTTTTTGTTTTAGGTTTTAGGGTTTAGAGTTTTTGGGTTTAATGCTTAGTTTAGGGTTTAGGGTTTAGGGTTTAGGGTTTAGGGTTTAGGGTTTAGGGTTTAGGGTTTTAGAGTTTTGTTGTATTCAAGTTTAGGGTTTTAGGTTTTAGTTTTTACGGGTTTGGTTTTAGGTTTTAGGGTTTAGAATTTTTAGGGTTTAATGTTTAGTTTTAGGGTTTAGGGTTTTATTGTACTAATGATTAGGGTTTTAGTTTTTAGGGTTTAGGGTTTTGTTTTTATGTTTTAGTGTTTAGAGTATTAGGATTTAGGGTTTAGTGTATTAAAATTTAGGGTTTTAGATTTAGTTTTTAGGGTTTAGGGTTTAGAGTTTTTGTTTTCAATTTTAGGGTTTTGAATTTTTGGATTATGTGCTTAGTTTTAGTGTTTAATTTTAGGTTTTAGGGCTTTGTTGTATTCAAATTTAGGGTTTTAGGTTTTAGTTTTTAGCGTTTTGGTTTTAGGTTTTAGAGTTTTAAATTTTAGGGTTTAATGTTTAGTTTTAGGGTTTAGGGTTTTAGTGTATTAAAGATTAGGGTTTTAGTTTTTTGGGTTTTGTTTTTATGTTTTAGTGTTTAGTGTATTAAAATTTAGGGTTTTAGATTTAGTTTTTAGGGTTTAGGGTTTAGTGTTTTTGTTTTCAATTTTAGGGTTTTGAGTTTTTTTGTTATTTGCTTAGTTTTAGGGTTTAATTTTAAGGTTTAGGGTTTAGAGTTTTAGTGTATTCAAGTATAGGGTTTTAGGTTTTAGTTTTTAGGGTTTTGGTTTTAGGGTTTAGGGTTTCGAATTTTAGGGTTTAATGTTTAGTTTTAAAGTCCAGAGTTTTAGTGTATTAAAGATTAGGGTTTTAGTCTTTAGGGTTTATGGTATTGTTTTTAGGTTTTAGTGTTTAGAGTATTAGGACTTAGGGTTTAGTGTCGTAAAATTTAGGGTTTAAGATTTAGTTTTTAGGATTTAGGGTTTAGGGTTTAGGTTTTAGGTTTTAGGGTTTAGAGTTTTTGGGCTTAATGCTTAGTTTTAGGATTTAATTTTAGGTTTTAGGTTTTTGTTGTGTTCAAGTTTAGGTTTTTAGGTTTTATTTTATAGGGTTTTGGTTTTAGATTTTAGGTTTTAGAATTTTAGGGTTTAATTTTTAGTTTTAGGGTTTAGGGTTTTAGTGTATTAATGATTAGGGTTTTAGTTTTTAGGTTTTAGGGTTTTGTTTTTATTTTTTAGTGTTTAGGGTATTAGGATTTAGGGTTTAGTGTATTAAAATTTAGGGTTTTAGATTTAGTTTTTAGGTTTTAGGATTTAGGGTTTTTGTTTTCAATTTTAGGATTTTGAGTTTTTGGGTTATGTGCTTAGTTTTAGGGTTTAATTTTTCGGTTTTATGGTTTTTTTGTATTCAAATTTATGGTTTTAGGTTTTAGTTTTTAGGGTTTTGGTTTTAGGTTTTAAGGTTTTAAATTTTAGGGTTTAATGTTTAGTTTTAGGGTTTAGGGTTTTAGTGTATTAAAGATTAGGTTTTTAGTTTTTAGGGTTTAGGATTTTGTTTTTATGTTTTAGTATTTAGAGTATTAGGATTTAGGGTTTAGTGTATTAAAATTTAGGGTTTTAAATTTAGTTTTTAGGGTTTAGGGTTTAGAGTTTTTGTTTTCAATTTTAGGATTTTGAATTTTTGGATTATGTGCTTAGTTTTAGTGTTTAATTTTAGGTTTTAGGGCTTTGTTGTATTCAAATTTAGGGTTTTAGGTTTTAGTTTTTAGCGTTTTGGTTTTAGGTTTTAGGGTTTTAAATTTTAGGGTTTAATGTTTAGTTTTAGGGTTTAGGGTTTTAGTGTATTAAAGATTAGGGTTTTAGTTTTTTGGGTTTAGGGTTTTGTTTTTATGTTTTAGTGTTTAGTGTATTAAAATTTAGGGTTTTAGATTTAGTTTTTAGGGTTTAGGGTTTAGTGTTTTTGTTTTCAATTTTAGGGTTTTGAATTTTTTTGTTATTTGCTTAGTTTTAGGGTTTAATTTTAAGGTTTAGGGTTTAGAGTTTTAGTGTATTCAAGTATAGGGTTTTAGGTTTTAGTTTTTAGGGTTTTGGTTTTAGGGTTTAGGGTTTCGAATTTAGGGTTTAATGTTTAGTTTTAAAGTCTAGGGTTTTAGTGTATTAAAGATTAGGGTTTTAGTCTTTGGGGTTTATGGTATTGTTTTTAGGTTTTAGTGTTTAGAGTATTAGGACTTAGGGTTTAGTGTCGTAAAATTTAGGGTTTAAGATTTAGTTTTTAGGATTTAGGGTTTAGGGTTTGGGTTTTAGGTTTTAGGGTTTAGAGTTTTTGGGCTTAATGCTTAGTTTTAGGATTTAATTTTAGGTTTTAGGTTTTTGTTGTGTTCAAGTTTAGGTTTTTAGTTTTTATTTTTTAGGGTTTTGGTTTTAGGTTTTAGGTTTTAGAATTTTAGGGTTTAATTTTTAGTTTTAGGGTTTAGGGTTTTAGTGTATTAATGATTAGGGTTTTAGTTTTTTAGGTTTTAGGGTTTTGTTTTTATGTTTTAGTGTTTAGGGTATTAGGATTTAGGGTTTAGTGTATTAAAATTTAGGGTTTTAGATTTAGTTTTTGGGTTTTAGGATTTAGGGTTTTTGTTTTCAATTTTAGGGTTTTGAGTTTTTGGGTTATGTGCTTAGTTTTAGAGTTTAATTTTAGGTTTTAGGGTTTTGTTGTATTCAAATTTAGGGATTTAGGTTTTAGTTTTTAGGGTTTTGGTTTTAGGTTTTAGGGTTTTAAATTTTAGGGTTTAATGTTTAGTTTTAGGGTTTAGGTTTTAGCTATTAAAGATTAGGGTTTTAGTTTTTAAGGTTTAGGATTTTGTTTTTATGTTTTAGTGTTTAGAGTATTAGGATTTAGGGTTTAGTGTATTAAAATTTAGGGTTTTAGATTTAGTTTTTAGGGTTTAGGGTTTAGGGTTTTTGTTTTCAATTTTAGGGTTTTTTGTTTTAAGGTTATGTGCTTAGTTTTTGGGGTTAATTTTAGGTTTTAGGGTTTTGTTTTATTCAAATTTAGGGTTTTAGGTTATAGTTTTTAGGGTTTTGGTTTTCAGTTTTAGGGTTTTAAATTTTAGGGTTTAATGTTTAGTTTTAGCGTTTAGGGTTTTAGTGTATTAAAGATTAGGGTTTTAGTTTTTGGGGTTTAGGGTTTTGTTTTTATGTTTTAGTGTTTTGAGTATTAGGATTTAGGGTTTAGTGTATTAAAATTTAGGGTTTTAGATTTTGTTTTTAGGGTTTAGGGTTTAGTGTTTTTGTTTTCAATTTTAGGGTTTTGAGTGTTAGGGTTATTTGCTTAGTTTTAGGGTTTAATTTTAAGGTTTAGGGTTTAGGGTTTTAGTGTATTCAAGTATAGGGTTTTAATTTTTAGTTTTTAGGGTTTTGGTTTTAGGTTTTAGGGTTTCGAATTTTAGGGTTTAATGTTTAGTTTTAAGGTCTAGGGTTTTAATGTATTAAAGATTAGGGTTTTAGTCTTTAGGGTTTATGGTATTGTTTTTAGATTTTAGTGTTTGGAGTATTAGGACTTAGGGTTTAGTGTCTTAAAATTCAGAGTTTAAGATTTAGTTTTTAGGATTTAGGGTTTAGGGTTTTTGTTTTAGGTTTTAGGGTTTAGAGTTTTTGGGTTTAATGCTTAGTTTTAGTGTTTATTTTTAGGTTTTAGAGTTTTGTTGTATTCAAGTTTAGGGTTTTAGGTTTTAGTTTTTACGGGTTTGGTTTTAGGTTTTAGGGTTTAGAATTTTAGGGTTTAATGTTTAGTTTTAGGGTTTAGGGTTTTATTGTACTAATGATTAGGGTTTTAGTTTTTAGGGTTTAGGGTTTTGTTTTTATGATTTAGTGTTTAGAGTATTAGGGTTTAGGGTCTAGTGTATTAAAATTTAGGGTTTTAGATTTAGTTTTTAGGTTTTAGGATTTAGGGTTTTTGTTTTCAATTTTAGGGTATTTAGTTTTTGGGTTATGTGCTTAGTTTTAGAGTTTAATTTTAGGTTTTAGGGTTTTGTTGTATTCGAATTTATGGTTTTAGGTTTTAGTTTTTAAGGTTTTGGTTTTAGGTTTTAAGGTTTTAAATTTTAGGGTTTAATGTTTAGTTTTAGGGTTTAGGGTTTTAGTGTATTAAAGATTAGGGTTTTAGTTTTTAGGGTTTAGGATTTTGTTTTTATGTTTTAGTGTTTAGAGTATTAGGATTTAGGGTTTAGTGTATTAAAATTTATGGTTTTAGATTTAGTTTTTAGGGATTAGGGTTTAGGGTTTTTGTTTTCAATTTTAGGGTTTTGAGTTTTAAGGTTATGTGCTTAGTTTTAGTGTTTAATTTTAGGTTTTAGGGTTTTGTTGTATTCAAATTTAGGGTTTTAGGTTATAGTTTTTAGGGTTTTGGTTTTTCAGTTTTAGGGTTTTAAATTTTAGGGATTAATGTTTAGTTTTAGCGTTTAGGGTTTTAGTGTATTAAAGATTAGGGTTTTAGTTTTTAGGGTTTAGGGTTTTGTTTTTATGTTTTTGTAACAACCGAAAAATTTATATAAATTAATTAAGTATTTTTCGGCTCAATTAATTAAACATATGAAATAATTATACTATGCATGAGTTCGAATTATTTGAAGTTCATAATAATTTTCATGTTAAGTCTTATTACGCATTTAGATTCACGATTATTTTCATTTAGTATTTATCAAGTCATATAGTAATATCCTCATTTAGAAATTTCCTTAATAATACTACTAGTATGAGTATTAATGTTATTACTATTAGTAATAAAGTTATTATTATGATTATTATTATTATTATTATTATACTTTTAATATTTATAATATTATACTGTATTTTATAGTTGTAATTTCTTTAGTAATAAGGTAGAGTTGGTATGTGTATAGGATTCCTTAAACCCTATTGAGCACCGTGATGTATATATATATATAAGAATTAACTTTTAGACCAAGGTAGCCTACCTCTTCCTTTTGTCCTCTACGCGATCAGAGTTCCCAAATCGCAAAACCAGAAACAACATATTCTACCTTGATACATATATACATAGAAATCTTCATCTCCTCCTATATGATCAGCAGCCCGCAAAACGTCATGCCGAGTCCAGAATCTAATGTTCTGTTCTCACATGTGAACCACCCTCGCTCAGCCCAAAGTTCTATCCACTTTCACTTTATGTAGCCGATAACTAATTCCCCTCACGCTCGGACGAAGCCGTTGCCTCGAGCCATGCCGCACACCATGTCGTTGACGAATCTCAAACCTCTATACGTCCTTGCAGCCCGAAGCCACCCACGGCCCGTGTCCGAGCATCGGATCCGCCTCCTGCTGTCACCGAATTGAGCCGATGGTGATCGCTGCTATGAAACGAAATTGATACCGAAACCCGTGGCAGAACTCGTTCCAGTTGAATCACAGCCGAGCCACGCCACGTTCGTTCTCAACCCGGGTGTTATCGCTCTTCCTCCCCCCGAGTATCCGCAAGGTGCCGCCAAACTGAATCGCCATCGTGAGTCGTCCATCCGAGGAGAAGAAGAAATCGCCGCTCGCTAGCGCCGTGACCGTCGCCTCTGTACAGCCGCGATCGTCCTCTGTCCTGTGCCGCCTATGTAGCCTCCGTGAAGCTACCGCACTCGATCGGTCCGATCCTCCCAGTAAATCTCTCAATCGATTGGTTCGATCGTATCATCGAAGAGGAAGAAAATGGGGATTTTTTTTAGGGATTTGGCTAATGTAACCCATGAGTTGGCCCAAGTTTATTTACGTCCAATACATCGATCAGATTAATCTTGGCCCATTTCCCTTTCAACCAAGCACTTAATTGGTGTGTCCATTGAACAGTAGCCGTGAACCACATTATCAAGCCCAACTAAGTTTCTCTAAGGTTAGTACATTCCCTTTGGTTTGCCAAGCCCAATTCTTTTTATTAAAGTATTACGACTACTAACTGTATATTATATCTACATTTAAATGTATTAATACTATATTAAATAATATAATTAGGATGTATGGATATCGAGCATAAGGATTGCACGAGCATACATTCAAGCATTATTTCTTTCAGAGTCTGCATTGTCAAGGTAGGGGTATTTCTAAAACCTTTTCAAATACAGTTCATATCAGTGTATGGTACGCAGGTAATTGTTCGATATCGAGGACTTTATATTCTATTCATGTTATGTGCACATATTAGTCGCGCGACGAAACTCATGGCCGTGTTCACGTAGACGTGTGACGTGTTCACGGTAATAAATCAAGCAAGCAAGTGATAGGAACGTTTAATCGTTCGGAAATTCATGTCCTTGGGTATATCCCACTATCTAACAAGTTCAAGTTAGTTTATAAAGTTGAGAGTTATTCCGGTTATTTTCGTATCGTGCAATGTATGAACTGGTATCCCTACTGAGTTGTTGATAACTCACCCCTTTTAAAACCCCATCTTTTCAGGTTAAGCGAAATCGGAGCGAGACGGGGATGTGGCGGCGATAGTAGTAGTAGCGTTTATTTCAAAGACATTATTTTCTTTTATGCTTTCCGCTTTTGAAACTTCATACTTGAGTATTTATATTTAAATTTGACTATTGAGGGTTATTATTTTTAGTTAAAGATTTTATTATGAAAAGTCGTTTTGACATTTTGTTATTTTAAATACTAAAATTTATTTTGAAAAGTAAGAAAATCCTCTTTAGTTTATGTTATGAAAAATGGGATGTTACAACTTGGTATCAGAGCATTACGATTCTCTTTACGGACCTAAACTAGTTTTAAAAATAAGCTACTATCGTCCACCTCTGCCGATCGCGCCGACTTCGCAAGTAAGTGCATTCTACATTCATGTTGTTTCATTTAAGTTGCATGTCTAGTTTCATGATGTTGATGTCGCATGCATATTACATTCATGAGTTTCAAGTACAATGCATATCGAGTTTATCTTTTTCAATTAGGATGCATGTCTAGTCTCATTATTTTCCGAATAAATTGCATGTCATGTTCATGATTTTAAAGTAAAATGCATACTCAAGTTCATAGTTTTCAAATTCATGATTTTTCAAGTGCATTGCATGTTCAACTTTTCAAGTGAAAATTTTATGTTTCTTAAATTGCGCATTTTATTTAAGTTCAAGTTCAAGTTCAAGTTCATGTTAAAATTCAAGTTCATGATGATTATGCAAGATGTGCGCAATTTATTGCAAAAATATGATACATATGTTTCAAAAAAAAAAAAAGTTACATGATGCATGATTTACAAAAATTATATAATTATATGTATGCAAATATTAAGTTAATCGTGGCCTTAGGAACTTAAAATGGTTAAGAATAATGATATGTATCTTGTGGTTAACCTACGATGATGTTGAAGACTTGATATAGAACTAAGTTGCTGAACTTATGGTGTTGCGTTTGACTTTGGATTTCGTATCTACTGAGTATGTTGCTCAAGCAAGTGATGCACATGTGATGTAGTAAGTGACACTTGGAGGTTAGTAAAGCCGAAGTAAAGTGAATGAGACCATTCGCCTATGTAAGAACGTAGTAGCGAGCTATGGCACGAAAGGTCGTAAGAGTTGGTCTCGTCGTATTAGAAAGAAGTGTTTCGATGTCATAATAGAATTTGACTTTTCATTGGATAATCGTAATAGCATCTTACCAAGATATAACGATATGATATTGAAGGAGGTGCATCGATTACATAGAGTTGAATCGTCGCACAATGAAGAACAAGTAACCAGTACCCAAAAATTGACAATATTTGTGATCAAGTAAAATGGGCAAGTGTGTTTACGAAGATTGACTTATGATCAGGATATCACCAAGAGTGAGTAAATATCTCAAAGTCAACTTCCTGAACTAATACAGTATGTGATCATGTTCATTGATGAAATATTGTTATACTCGAAGACGAGGCTTAACTCATGGAACATTTGAGGTTTCCCTTGGAGACATTGAACATAGAGAATTCTATGCAAAATTCTCAAAGTGTGAGTTTTTAGCTAAATCACGTGTTATTTCTCGAGCAAGTTATCATAGCTCGTTGATTTAAAGTTGACCCTTCTAAGATTGAAGTGTCAATCAATTGTTCACTCAAGAACGTTAAAGAGATACGTAACTTCATGAGTTTCGTTGTTTGCTATCAAAGATTCATTAAAGGTGTTCCATTGATAGCACTACCAATGATAAAGTTGAAGGGAAATGTTTTCAGCCACTCAAAAGGATATTGACGACAACTCCAGTTATGACCATTCCAATGGTACAAACGGTTTTGTTGTCTCTAGTGGTGCCTCTAAACAAGGATTGAGTTGTGTATTAATGCAGCATGGGAATGTGATAGCTTATGCTTCCCGACAACTGAAGAAAAATGGAGTGAATTATTCTACACACAACCTGGAGCTAGCTGCTGTAACTCACGCATTGAAGATCTGGAGACATTACTTATGGAGTGAAGTGCGATATATACACCGATCACAAGAGTTTGAAGTATATCTTTGCGTAGAAAGAGTTTAATACGCGTCAGCGAAGATGGTTAGAGCTTGTCAAGGATTCAGACTGTTGAATTCTTTACCATCCTGGAAAGGCTAATGTGGTGGCAGACGCTTTAAGTCGAAAAGCCACAAGGCACATAACAAGTTTACTGACGAATCAAGAGAAACTTCAAAAAGAGTTTGAGAACTTGAGAATCGAAGTTATTTCTCAACCTCGCAGTACAGAAGCAATGTTATTTGCATTGATGATTCTTCCTAACCTATTGGAAAGAATTATAGAAGCTCAAGAAATTGATGGTTTATTGTTAAAGATAAAGACTCGAGTTCATGAAGGGAACATTGAGGATTTTTCCGAAAGGAAAGAGGGAGTCTTAGCTTCAAGGTTATGTGTACCGAAAGACGAGACCTTGAGGAATTAAATCCTAGAAGGAGTACTTTGTACGCCTTACACTTCCCACTCATAAGGTACAAAGATGTATCACGACTTGAGAGAGTCATTGTGGTGGAAGTATGAAAGGAGACGTCGGGTTATTCTTCAAAAAGTGTTTGGTGTGTTAACAAGTTAAAGTCGAACACTAACGACCCTCAGGTTTACTTCAACCAGTATAAATTTCTCGAGTAGAAATGGGAGCACGTGACTATGGACTTCGTGGTCATTTTACCGCGATCAGCAAGAGGATATAATGCAATTTGGGTGATCGTAGATTGATTAACAAAATCCGCACATTTTCAACCTGTGAAATTGACATTTAGTATGGATCAGCTCGCACAAATGTACTTTCGTGAGATAATGAGGTTTCACGGTACTTCAATGTCAATTGTGTCTGATATAGAGATTCGAGATTCACTTCAAGATTTTTAGGAAATTTTCACAAGGCGATGAGAACGAATCAGACGTTTAACACCGCGTGTTATCTTTAGGCAGAAAGTCAATCTGATAGAACAAGAGAAGCTCGGGGAGAAACGTTAGAACATGTGTTATTAACGAAGAAGAGTTACGAATGCATAGAGTCATCTTAATGAGATGTGTGAAATGATTTGGATTCTACATGTGTTCGGATACAACGAGGCGTCCTTAATATGCTTTAAGTGGATACGTTTACGTCGAGAGAAAATGCAATAGAGAGGAAAAACAAAAGTCTCATAAACGGAGTCCTTTACAAGAGGTAAATAGCGAATTTCGAGGACGAAATTTTTATAAGTAGGGTAGATTGTAACAACCGAAAAATTTATATAAATTAATTAAGTATTTTTCGGCTCAATTAATTAAACATATGAAATAATTATACTATGCATGAGTTCGAATTATTTGAAGTTCATAATAATTTTCATGTTAAGTCTTATTACGCATTTAGATTCACGATTATTTTCATTTAGTATTTATCAAGTCATATAGTAATATCCTCATTTAGAAATGTCCTTAATAATACTACTAGTATGAGTATTAATGTTATTACTATTAGTAATAAAGTTATTATTATGATTATTATTATTATTATTATTATACTTTTAATATTTATAATATTATACTGTATTTTATAGTTGTAATTTCTTTAGTAATAAGGTAGAGTTGGTATGTGTATAGGATTCCTTAAACCCTATTGAGCACCGTGATGTATATATATATAAGAATTAACTTTTAGACCAAGGTAGCCTACCTCTTCCTTTTGTCCTCTACGCGATCAGAGTTCCCAAATCGCAAAACCAGAAACAACATATTCTACCTTGATACATATATACATAGAAATCTTCATCTCCTCCTATATGATCAGCAGCCCGCAAAACGTCATGCCGAGTCCAGAATCTAATGTTCTGTTCTCACATGTGAACCACCCTCGCTCAGCCCAAAGTTCCATCCACTTTCACTTTATGTAGCCGATAACTAATTCCCCTCACGCTCGGACGAAGCCGTTGCCTCGAGCCATGCCGCACACCATGTCGTTGACGAATCTCAAACCTCTATACGTCCTTGCAGCCCGAAGCCACCCACGGCCCGTGTCCGAGCATCGGATCCGCCTCCTGCTGTCACCGAATTGAGCCGATGGTGATCGCTGCTATGAAACGAAATTGATACCGAAACCCGTGGCAGAACTCGTTCCAGTTGAATCACAGCCGAGCCACGCCACGTTCGTTCTCAACCCGGGTGTTATCGCTCTTCCTCCCCCCGAGTATCCGCAAGGTGCCGCCAAACTGAATCGCCATCGTGAGTCGTCCATCCGAGGAGAAGAAGAAATCGCCGCTCGCTAGCGCCGTGACCGTCGCCTCTGTACAGCCGCGATCGTCCTCTGTCCTGTGCCGCCTATGTAGCCTCCGTGAAGCTACCGCACTCGATCGGTCCGATCCTCCCAGTAAATCTCTCAATCGATTGGTTCGATCGTATCATCGAAGAGGAAGAAAATGGGGATTTTTTTTAGGGATTTGGCTAATGTAACCCATGAGTTGGCCCAAGTTTATTTACGTCCAATACATCGATCAGATTAATCTTGGCCCATTTCCCTCTCAACCAAGCACTTAATTGGTGTGTCCATTGAACAGTAGCCGTGAACCACATTATCAAGCCCAACTAAGTTTCTCTAAGGTTAGTACATTCCCTTTGGTTTGCCAAGCCCAATTCTTTTTATTAAAGTATTACGACTACTAACTGTATATTATATCTACATTTAAATGTATTAATACTATATTAAATAATATAATTAGGATGTATGGATATCGAGCATAAGGATTGCACGAGCATACATTCAAGCATTATTTCTTTCAGAGTCTGCATTGTCAAGGTAGGGGTATTTCTAAAACCTTTTCAAATACAGTTCATATCAGTGTATGGTACGCAGGTAATTGTTCGATATCGAGGACTTTATATTCTATTCATGTTATGTGCACATATTAGTCGCGCGACGAAACTCATGGCCGTGTTCACGTAGACGTGTGACGTGTTCACGGTAATAAATCAAGCAAGCAAGTGATAGGAACGTTTAATCGTTCCGAAATTCATGTCCTTGGGTATATCCCACTATCTAACAAGTTCAAGTTAGTTTATAAAGTTGAGAGTTATTCCGGTTATTTTCGTATCGTGCAATGTATGAACTGGTATCCCTACTGAGTTGTTGATAACTCACCCCTTTTAAAACCCCATCTTTTCAGGTTAAGCGAAATCGGAGCGAGACGGGGATGTGGCGGCGATAGTAGTAGTAGCGTTTATTTCAAAGACATTATTTTCTTTTATGCTTTCCGCTTTTGAAACTTCATACTTGAGTATTTATATTTAAATTTGACTATTGAGGGTTATTATTTTTAGTTAAAGATTTTATTATGAAAAGTCGTTTTGACATTTTGTTATTTTAAATACTAAAATTTATTTTGAAAAGTAAGAAAATCCTCTTTAGTTTATGTTATGAAAAATGGGATGTTACAGTTTTAGTGTTTTGAGTATTAGGATTTAGGGTTTAGTGTATTAAAATTTAGGGTTTTAGATTTTTTTTTTAGGGTTTAGGGTTGAGTGTTTTTGTTTTCAATTTTAGGGTTTTGAGTGTTAGGGTTATTTGCTTAGTTTTAGGGTTTAATTTTAAGTTTTAGGGTTTAGGGTTTTAGTGTATTCAAGTATAGGGTTTTAATTTTTAGTTTTTAGGGTTTTGGTTTTAGGTTTTAGGGTTTCGATTTTTAGGGTTTAATGTTTAGTTTTAAGGTCTAGGGTTTTAATGTATTAAAGAATAGGGTTTTAGTCTTTAGGGTTTATGGTGTTGTTTTTAGATTTTAGTGTTTGGAATATTAGGACTTAGGGTTTAGTGTCTTAAAATTCAGGGTTTAAGATTTAGTTTTTAGGATTTAGAATTTAGGGTTTTTGTTTTAGGTTTTAGGGTTTAGAGTTTTTGGGTTTAATGCTTAGTTTTAGGGTTTAATTTTAGGTTTTAGAGTTTTGTTGTATTCAAGTTTAGGGTTTTAGGTTTTAGTTTTTACGGGTTTGGTTTTAGGTATTAGGGTTAAGAATTTTAGGGTTTAATGTTTAGATTTAGGGTTTAGGGTTTTATTGTACTAATGATTAGGGTTTTAGTTTTTAGGGTTTAGGGTTTTGTTTTTATGTTTTAGTGTTTAGATTATTAGGGTTTAGGGTCTAGTGTATTAAAATTTAGAGTTTTAGATTTAGTTTTTAGGTTTTAGGATTTAGGGTTTTTGTTTTCAATTTTAGGGTTTTGAGTTTTTGGGTTATGTTCTTAGTTTTAGGGTTTAATTTTAGGTTTTAGGGTTTTTTTGTATTCAAATTTATGGTTTTAGGTTTTAGTTTTTAGGGTTTTGGTTTTAGGTTTTAAGGTTTTAAATTTTAGGGTTTAATGTTTAGTTTTAGGGTTTAAGGTTTTAGTGTATTAAAGATTAGGGTTTTAGTTTTTAGGGTTTAGGATTTTGTTTTTATGTTTTAGTGTTTACAGTATTAGGGTTTAGGGTCTAGTGTATTAAAATTTAGGGTTTTAGATTTAGTTTTTAGGTTTTAGGATTTAATGTTTTTGTTTTCAATTTTAGGGTTTTGAGTTTTTGGGTTATGTGCTTAGTTTTAGAGTTTAATTTTAATTTTTAGGGTTTTGTTGTATTCAAATTTAGGGATTTAGGTTTTAGTTTTTAGGGTTTTGGTTTTAGGTTTTAGGGTTTTAAATTTTAAGGTTTAATGTTTAGTTTTAGGGTTTAGGTTTTAGTGTATTAAAGATTAGGGTTTTAGTTTTTAAGGTTTAGGATTTTGTTTTTATGTTTTAGTGTTTAGAGTATTAGGATTTAGGGTTAAGTGTATTAAAATTTAGGGTTTTAGATTTAGTTTTTAGGGTTTAGGGTTTAGGGTTTTTGTTTTCAATTTTAGGGTTTTTAGTTTTAAGGTTATGTGCTTAGTTTTTGGGGGTTAATTTTAGGTTTTAGGGTTTTGTTTTATTCAAATTTAGGGTTTTAGGTTATAGTTTTTAGGGTTTTGGTTTTCAGTTTTAGGGTTTTAAATTTTAGGGTTTAATGTTTAGTTTTAGCGTTTAGGGTTTTAGTGTATTAAAGATTAGGGTTTTAGTTTTTAGGGTTTAGGGTTTTGTTTTTATGTTTTAGTGTTTTGAGTATTAGGATTTAGGGTTTAGTGTATTAAAATTTAGGGTTTTAGATTTTGTTTTTAGGGTGTAGGGTTTAGTGTTTTTGTTTTCAATTTTAGGGTTTTGAGTGTTAGGGTTATTTGCTTAGTTTTAGGGTTTAATTTTAAGGTTTAGGGTTTAGGGTTTTAGTATATTCAAGTATAGTGTTTTAATTTTTAGTTTTTAGGGTTTTGGTTTTAGGTTTTAAGGTTTCGAATTTTAGGGTTTAATGTTTAGTTTTAAGGTCTAGGGTTTTAATGTATTAAAGATTAGGGTTTTAGTCTTTAGGGTTTATGGTATTGTTTTTAGATTTTAGTGTTTGGAGTATTAGGACTTAGGGTTTAGTGTCTTAAAATTCAGAGTTTAAGATTTAGTTTTTAGGATTTAGGGTTTAGGGTTTTTGTTTTAGGTTTTAGGGTTTAGAGTTTTTGGGTTTAATGCTTAGTTTAGGGTTTAGGGTTTAGGGTTTAGGGTTTAGGGTTTAGGGTTTTAGAGTTTTGTTGTATTCAAGTTTAGGGTTTTAGGTTTTAGTTTTTACGGGTTTGGTTTTAGGTTTTAGGGTTTAGAATTTTTAGGGTTTAATGTTTAGTTTTAGGGTTTAGGGTTTTATTGTACTAATGATTAGGGTTTTAGTTTTTAGGGTTTAGGGTTTTGTTTTTATGTTTTAGTGTTTAGAGTATTAGGATTTAGGGTTTAGTGTATTAAAATTTAGGGTTTTAGATTTAGTTTTTAGGGTTTAGGGTTTAGAGTTTTTGTTTTCAATTTTAGGGTTTTGAATTTTTGGATTATGTGCTTAGTTTTAGTGTTTAATTTTAGGTTTTAGGGCTTTGTTGTATTCAAATTTAGGGTTTTAGGTTTTAGTTTTTAGCGTTTTGGTTTTAGGTTTTAGAGTTTTAAATTTTAGGGTTTAATGTTTAGTTTTAGGGTTTAGGGTT
The DNA here is from genome assembly GCA_954870475.1 of Euphrasia confusa. NCBI lineage: Eukaryota > Viridiplantae > Streptophyta > Magnoliopsida > Lamiales > Orobanchaceae > Euphrasia > Euphrasia confusa. Next base: position 14,196,546 of record OX940969.1, read on the forward strand.
TTAGTGTATTAAAGATTAGGGTTTTAGTTTTTTGGGTTTTGTTTTTATGTTTTAGTGTTTAGTGTATTAAAATTTAGGGTTTTAGATTTAGTTTTTAGGGTTTAGGGTTTAGTGTTTTTGTTTTCAATTTTAGGGTTTTGAGTTTTTTTGTTATTTGCTTAGTTTTAGGGTTTAATTTTAAGGTTTAGGGTTTAGAGTTTTAGTGTATTCAAGTATAGGGTTTTAGGTTTTAGTTTTTAGGGTTTTGGTTTTAGGGTTTAGGGTTTCGAATTTTAGGGTTTAATGTTTAGTTTTAAAGTCCAGAGTTTTAGTGTATTAAAGATTAGGGTTTTAGTCTTTAGGGTTTATGGTATTGTTTTTAGGTTTTAGTGTTTAGAGTATTAGGACTTAGGGTTTAGTGTCGTAAAATTTAGGGTTTAAGATTTAGTTTTTAGGATTTAGGGTTTAGGGTTTAGGTTTTAGGTTTTAGGGTTTAGAGTTTTTGGGCTTAATGCTTAGTTTTAGGATTTAATTTTAGGTTTTAGGTTTTTGTTGTGTTCAAGTTTAGGTTTTTAGGTTTTATTTTATAGGGTTTTGGTTTTAGGTTTTAGGTTTTAGAATTTTAGGGTTTAATTTTTAGTTTTAGGGTTTAGGGTTTTAGTGTATTAATGATTAGGGTTTTAGTTTTTAGGTTTTAGGGTTTTGTTTTTATTTTTTAGTGTTTAGGGTATTAGGATTTAGGGTTTAGTGTATTAAAATTTAGGGTTTTAGATTTAGTTTTTAGGTTTTAGGATTTAGGGTTTTTGTTTTCAATTTTAGGATTTTGAGTTTTTGGGTTGTGTGCTTAGTTTTAGGGTTTAATTTTTCGGTTTTATGGTTTTTTTGTATTCAAATTTATGGTTTTAGGTTTTAGTTTTTAGGGTTTTGGTTTTAGGTTTTAAGGTTTTAAATTTTAGGGTTTAATGTTTAGTTTTAGGGTTTAGGGTTTTAGTGTATTAAAGATTAGGTTTTTAGTTTTTAGGGTTTAGGATTTTGTTTTTATGTTTTAGTATTTAGAGTATTAGGATTTAGGGTTTAGTGTATTAAAATTTAGGGTTTTAAATTTAGTTTTTAGGGTTTAGGGTTTAGAGTTTTTGTTTTCAATTTTAGGGTTTTGAATTTTTGGATTATGTGCTTAGTTTTAGTGTTTAATTTTAGGTTTTAGGGCTTTGTTGTATTCAAATTTAGGGTTTTAGGTTTTAGTTTTTAGCGTTTTGGTTTTAGGTTTTAGGGTTTTAAATTTTAGGGTTTAATGTTTAGTTTTAGGGTTTAGGGTTTTAGTGTATTAAAGATTAGGGTTTTAGTTTTTTGGGTTTAGGGTTTTGTTTTTATGTTTTAGTGTTTAGTGTATTAAAATTTAGGGTTTTAGATTTAGTTTTTAGGGTTTAGGGTTTAGTGTTTTTGTTTTCAATTTTAGGGTTTTGAATTTTTTTGTTATTTGCTTAGTTTTAGGGTTTAATTTTAAGGTTTAGGGTTTAGAGTTTTAGTGTATTCAAGTATAGGGTTTTAGGTTTTAGTTTTTAGGGTTTTGGTTTTAGGGTTTAGGGTTTCGAATTTAGGGTTTAATGTTTAGTTTTAAAGTCTAGGGTTTTAGTGTATTAAAGATTAGGGTTTTAGTCTTTGGGGTTTATGGTATTGTTTTTAGGTTTTAGTGTTTAGAGTATTAGGACTTAGGGTTTAGTGTCGTAAAATTTAGGGTTTAAGATTTAGTTTTTAGGATTTAGGGTTTAGGGTTTGGGTTTTAGGTTTTAGGGTTTAGAGTTTTTGGGCTTAATGCTTAGTTTTAGGATTTAATTTTAGGTTTTAGGTTTTTGTTGTGTTCAAGTTTAGGTTTTTAGTTTTTATTTTTTAGGGTTTTGGTTTTAGGTTTTAGGTTTTAGAATTTTAGGGTTTAATTTTTAGTTTTAGGGTTTAGGGTTTTAGTGTATTAATGATTAGGGTTTTAGTTTTTTAGGTTTTAGGGTTTTGTTTTTATGTTTTAGTGTTTAGGGTATTAGGATTTAGGGTTTAGTGTATTAAAATTTAGGGTTTTAGATTTAGTTTTTGGGTTTTAGGATTTAGGGTTTTTGTTTTCAATTTTAGGGTTTTGAGTTTTTGGGTTATGTGCTTAGTTTTAGAGTTTAATTTTAGGTTTTAGGGTTTTGTTGTATTCAAATTTAGGGATTTAGGTTTTAGTTTTTAGGGTTTTGGTTTTAGGTTTTAGGGTTTTAAATTTTAGGGTTTAATGTTTAGTTTTAGGGTTTAGGTTTTAGCTATTAAAGATTAGGGTTTTAGTTTTTAAGGTTTAGGATTTTGTTTTTATGTTTTAGTGTTTAGAGTATTAGGATTTAGGGTTTAGTGTATTAAAATTTAGGGTTTTAGATTTAGTTTTTAGGGTTTAGGGTTTAGGGTTTTTGTTTTCAATTTTAGGGTTTTTTGTTTTAAGGTTATGTGCTTAGTTTTTGGGGTTAATTTTAGGTTTTAGGGTTTTGTTTTATTCAAATTTAGGGTTTTAGGTTATAGTTTTTAGGGTTTTGGTTTTCAGTTTTAGGGTTTTAAATTTTAGGGTTTAATGTTTAGTTTTAGCGTTTAGGGTTTTAGTGTATTAAAGATTAGGGTTTTAGTTTTTGGGGTTTAGGGTTTTGTTTTTATGTTTTAGTGTTTTGAGTATTAGGATTTAGGGTTTAGTGTATTAAAATTTAGGGTTTTAGATTTTGTTTTTAGGGTTTAGGGTTTAGTGTTTTTGTTTTCAATTTTAGGGTTTTGAGTGTTAGGGTTATTTGCTTAGTTTTAGGGTTTAATTTTAAGGTTTAGGGTTTAGGGTTTTAGTGTATTCAAGTATAGGGTTTTAATTTTTAGTTTTTAGGGTTTTGGTTTTAGGTTTTAGGGTTTCGAATTTTAGGGTTTAATGTTTAGTTTTAAGGTCTAGGGTTTTAATGTATTAAAGATTAGGGTTTTAGTCTTTAGGGTTTATGGTATTGTTTTTAGATTTTAGTGTTTGGAGTATTAGGACTTAGGGTTTAGTGTCTTAAAATTCAGAGTTTAAGATTTAGTTTTTAGGATTTAGGGTTTAGGGTTTTTGTTTTAGGTTTTAGGGTTTAGAGTTTTTGGGTTTAATGCTTAGTTTTAGTGTTTATTTTTAGGTTTTAGAGTTTTGTTGTATTCAAGTTTAGGGTTTTAGGTTTTAGTTTTTACGGGTTTGGTTTTAGGTTTTAGGGTTTAGAATTTTAGGGTTTAATGTTTAGTTTTAGGGTTTAGGGTTTTATTGTACTAATGATTAGGGTTTTAGTTTTTAGGGTTTAGGGTTTTGTTTTTATGATTTAGTGTTTAGAGTATTAGGGTTTAGGGTCTAGTGTATTAAAATTTAGGGTTTTAGATTTAGTTTTTAGGTTTTAGGATTTAGGGTTTTTGTTTTCAATTTTAGGGTATTTAGTTTTTGGGTTATGTGCTTAGTTTTAGAGTTTAATTTTAGGTTTTAGGGTTTTGTTGTATTCGAATTTATGGTTTTAGGTTTTAGTTTTTAAGGTTTTGGTTTTAGGTTTTAAGGTTTTAAATTTTAGGGTTTAATGTTTAGTTTTAGGGTTTAGGGTTTTAGTGTATTAAAGATTAGGGTTTTAGTTTTTAGGGTTTAGGATTTTGTTTTTATGTTTTAGTGTTTAGAGTATTAGGATTTAGGGTTTAGTGTATTAAAATTTATGGTTTTAGATTTAGTTTTTAGGGATTAGGGTTTAGGGTTTTTGTTTTCAATTTTAGGGTTTTGAGTTTTAAGGTTATGTGCTTAGTTTTAGTGTTTAATTTTAGGTTTTAGGGTTTTGTTGTATTCAAATTTAGGGTTTTAGGTTATAGTTTTTAGGGTTTTGGTTTTTCAGTTTTAGGGTTTTAAATTTTAGGGATTAATGTTTAGTTTTAGCGTTTAGGGTTTTAGTGTATTAAAGATTAGGGTTTTAGTTTTTAGGGTTTAGGGTTTTGTTTTTATGTTTTTGTAACAACCGAAAAATTTATATAAATTAATTAAGTATTTTTCGGCTCAATTAATTAAACATATGAAATAATTATACTATGCATGAGTTCGAATTATTTGAAGTTCATAATAATTTTCATGTTAAGTCTTATTACGCATTTAGATTCACGATTATTTTCATTTAGTATTTATCAAGTCATATAGTAATATCCTCATTTAGAAATTTCCTTAATAATACTACTAGTATGAGTATTAATGTTATTACTATTAGTAATAAAGTTATTATTATGATTATTATTATTATTATTATTATACTTTTAATATTTATAATATTATACTGTATTTTATAGTTGTAATTTCTTTAGTAATAAGGTAGAGTTGGTATGTGTATAGGATTCCTTAAACCCTATTGAGCACCGTGATGTATATATATATATAAGAATTAACTTTTAGACCAAGGTAGCCTACCTCTTCCTTTTGTCCTCTACGCGATCAGAGTTCCCAAATCGCAAAACCAGAAACAACATATTCTACCTTGATACATATATACATAGAAATCTTCATCTCCTCCTATATGATCAGCAGCCCGCAAAACGTCATGCCGAGTCCAGAATCTAATGTTCTGTTCTCACATGTGAACCACCCTCGCTCAGCCCAAAGTTCCATCCACTTTCACTTTATGTAGCCGATAACTAATTCCCCTCACGCTCGGACGAAGCCGTTGCCTCGAGCCATGCCGCACACCATGTCGTTGACGAATCTCAAACCTCTATACGTCCTTGCAGCCCGAAGCCACCCACGGCCCGTGTCCGAGCATCGGATCCGCCTCCTGCTGTCACCGAATTGAGCCGATGGTGATCGCTGCTATGAAACGAAATTGATACCGAAACCCGTGGCAGAACTCGTTCCAGTTGAATCACAGCCGAGCCACGCCACGTTCGTTCTCAACCCGGGTGTTATCGCTCTTCCTCCCCCCGAGTATCCGCAAGGTGCCGCCAAACTGAATCGCCATCGTGAGTCGTCCATCCGAGGAGAAGAAGAAATCGCCGCTCGCTAGCGCCGTGACCGTCGCCTCTGTACAGCCGCGATCGTCCTCTGTCCTGTGCCGCCTATGTAGCCTCCGTGAAGCTACCGCACTCGATCGGTCCGATCCTCCCAGTAAATCTCTCAATCGATTGGTTCGATCGTATCATCGAAGAGGAAGAAAATGGGGATTTTTTTTAGGGATTTGGCTAATGTAACCCATGAGTTGGCCCAAGTTTATTTACGTCCAATACATCGATCAGATTAATCTTGGCCCATTTCCCTTTCAACCAAGCACTTAATTGGTGTGTCCATTGAACAGTAGCCGTGAACCACATTATCAAGCCCAACTAAGTTTCTCTAAGGTTAGTACATTCCCTTTGGTTTGCCAAGCCCAATTCTTTTTATTAAAGTATTACGACTACTAACTGTATATTATATCTACATTTAAATGTATTAATACTATATTAAATAATATAATTAGGATGTATGGATATCGAGCATAAGGATTGCACGAGCATACATTCAAGCATTATTTCTTTCAGAGTCTGCATTGTCAAGGTAGGGGTATTTCTAAAACCTTTTCAAATACAGTTCATATCAGTGTATGGTACGCAGGTAATTGTTCGATATCGAGGACTTTATATTCTATTCATGTTATGTGCACATATTAGTCGCGCGACGAAACTCATGGCCGTGTTCACGTAGACGTGTGACGTGTTCACGGTAATAAATCAAGCAAGCAAGTGATAGGAACGTTTAATCGTTCGGAAATTCATGTCCTTGGGTATATCCCACTATCTAACAAGTTCAAGTTAGTTTATAAAGTTGAGAGTTATTCCGGTTATTTTCGTATCGTGCAATGTATGAACTGGTATCCCTACTGAGTTGTTGATAACTCACCCCTTTTAAAACCCCATCTTTTCAGGTTAAGCGAAATCGGAGCGAGACGGGGATGTGGCGGCGATAGTAGTAGTAGCGTTTATTTCAAAGACATTATTTTCTTTTATGCTTTCCGCTTTTGAAACTTCATACTTGAGTATTTATATTTAAATTTGACTATTGAGGGTTATTATTTTTAGTTAAAGATTTTATTATGAAAAGTCGTTTTGACATTTTGTTATTTTAAATACTAAAATTTATTTTGAAAAGTAAGAAAATCCTCTTTAGTTTATGTTATGAAAAATGGGATGTTACAACTTGGTATCAGAGCATTACGATTCTCTTTACGGACCTAAACTAGTTTTAAAAATAAGCTACTATCGTCCACCTCTGCCGATCGCGCCGACTTCGCAAGTAAGTGCATTCTACATTCATGTTGTTTCATTTAAGTTGCATGTCTAGTTTCATGATGTTGATGTCGCATGCATATTACATTCATGAGTTTCAAGTACAATGCATATCGAGTTTATCTTTTTCAATTAGGATGCATGTCTAGTCTCATTATTTTCCGAATAAATTGCATGTCATGTTCATGATTTTAAAGTAAAATGCATACTCAAGTTCATAGTTTTCAAATTCATGATTTTTCAAGTGCATTGCATGTTCAACTTTTCAAGTGAAAATTTTATGTTTCTTAAATTGCGCATTTTATTTAAGTTCAAGTTCAAGTTCAAGTTCATGTTAAAATTCAAGTTCATGATGATTATGCAAGATGTGCGCAATTTATTGCAAAAATATGATACATATGTTTCAAAAAAAAAAAAAGTTACATGATGCATGATTTACAAAAATTATATAATTATATGTATGCAAATATTAAGTTAATCGTGGCCTTAGGAACTTAAAATGGTTAAGAATAATGATATGTATCTTGTGGTTAACCTACGATGATGTTGAAGACTTGATATAGAACTAAGTTGCTGAACTTATGGTGTTGCGTTTGACTTTGGATTTCGTATCTACTGAGTATGTTGCTCAAGCAAGTGATGCACATGTGATGTAGTAAGTGACACTTGGAGGTTAGTAAAGCCGAAGTAAAGTGAATGAGACCATTCGCCTATGTAAGAACGTAGTAGCGAGCTATGGCACGAAAGGTCGTAAGAGTTGGTCTCGTCGTATTAGAAAGAAGTGTTTCGATGTCATAATAGAATTTGACTTTTCATTGGATAATCGTAATAGCATCTTACCAAGATATAACGATATGATATTGAAGGAGGTGCATCGATTACATAGAGTTGAATCGTCGCACAATGAAGAACAAGTAACCAGTACCCAAAAATTGACAATATTTGTGATCAAGTAAAATGGGCAAGTGTGTTTACGAAGATTGACTTATGATCAGGATATCACCAAGAGTGAGTAAATATCTCAAAGTCAACTTCCTGAACTAATACAGTATGTGATCATGTTCATTGATGAAATATTGTTATACTCGAAGACGAGGCTTAACTCATGGAACATTTGAGGTTTCCCTTGGAGACATTGAACATAGAGAATTCTATGCAAAATTCTCAAAGTGTGAGTTTTTAGCTAAATCACGTGTTATTTCTCGAGCAAGTTATCATAGCTCGTTGATTTAAAGTTGACCCTTCTAAGATTGAAGTGTCAATCAATTGTTCACTCAAGAACATTAAAGAGATACGTAACTTCATGAGTTTCGTTGTTTGCTATCAAAGATTCATTAAAGGTGTTCCATTGATAGCACTACCAATGATAAAGTTGAAGGGAAATGTTTTCAGCCACTCAAAAGGATATTGACGACAACTCCAGTTATGACCATTCCAATGGTACAAACGGTTTTGTTGTCTCTAGTGGTGCCTCTAAACAAGGATTGAGTTGTGTATTAATGCAGCATGGGAATGTGATAGCTTATGCTTCCCGACAACTGAAGAAAAATGGAGTGAATTATTCTACACACAACCTGGAGCTAGCTGCTGTAACTCACGCATTGAAGATCTGGAGACATTACTTATGGAGTGAAGTGCGATATATACACCGATCACAAGAGTTTGAAGTATATCTTTGCGTAGAAAGAGTTTAATACGCGTCAGCGAAGATGGTTAGAGCTTGTCAAGGATTCAGACTGTTGAATTCTTTACCATCCTGGAAAGGCTAATGTGGTGGCAGACGCTTTAAGTCGAAAAGCCACAAGGCACATAACAAGTTTACTGACGAATCAAGAGAAACTTCAAAAAGAGTTTGAGAACTTGAGAATCGAAGTTATTTCTCAACCTCGCAGTACAGAAGCAATGTTATTTGCATTGATGATTCTTCCTAACCTATTGGAAAGAATTATAGAAGCTCAAGAAATTGATGGTTTATTGTTAAAGATAAAGACTCGAGTTCATGAAGGGAACATTGAGGATTTTTCCGAAAGGAAAGAGGGAGTCTTAGCTTCAAGGTTATGTGTACCGAAAGACGAGACCTTGAGGAATTAAATCCTAGAAGGAGTACTTTGTACGCCTTACACTTCCCACTCATAAGGTACAAAGATGTATCACGACTTGAGAGAGTCATTGTGGTGGAAGTATGAAAGGAGACGTCGGGTTATTCTTCAAAAAGTGTTTGGTGTGTTAACAAGTTAAAGTCGAACACTAACGACCCTCAGGTTTACTTCAACCAGTATAAATTTCTCGAGTAGAAATGGGAGCACGTGACTATGGACTTCGTGGTCATTTTACCGCGATCAGCAAGAGGATATAATGCAATTTGGGTGATCGTAGATTGATTAACAAAATCCGCACATTTTCAACCTGTGAAATTGACATTTAGTATGGATCAGCTCGCACAAATGTACTTTCGTGAGATAATGAGGTTTCACGGTACTTCAATGTCAATTGTGTCTGATATAGAGATTCGAGATTCACTTCAAGATTTTTAGGAAATTTTCACAAGGCGATGAGAACGAATCAGACGTTTAACACCGCGTGTTATCTTTAGGCAGAAAGTCAATCTGATAGAACAAGAGAAGCTCGGGGAGAAACGTTAGAACATGTGTTATTAACGAAGAAGAGTTACGAATGCATAGAGTCATCTTAATGAGATGTGTGAAATGATTTGGATTCTACATGTGTTCGGATACAACGAGGCGTCCTTAATATGCTTTAAGTGGATACGTTTACGTCGAGAGAAAATGCAATAGAGAGGAAAAACAAAAGTCTCATAAACGGAGTCCTTTACAAGAGGTAAATAGCGAATTTCGAGGACGAAATTTTTATAAGTAGGGTAGATTGTAACAACCGAAAAATTTATATAAATTAATTAAGTATTTTTCGGCTCAATTAATTAAACATATGAAATAATTATACTATGCATGAGTTCGAATTATTTGAAGTTCATAATAATTTTCATGTTAAGTCTTATTACGCATTTAGATTCACGATTATTTTCATTTAGTATTTATCAAGTCATATAGTAATATCCTCATTTAGAAATTTCCTTAATAATACTACTAGTATGAGTATTAATGTTATTACTATTAGTAATAAAGTTATTATTATGATTATTATTATTATTATTATTATACTTTTAATATTTATAATATTATACTGTATTTTATAGTTGTAATTTCTTTAGTAATAAGGTAGAGTTGGTATGTGTATAGGATTCCTTAAACCCTATTGAGCACCGTGATGTATATATATATAAGAATTAACTTTTAGACCAAGGTAGCCTACCTCTTCCTTTTGTCCTCTACGCGATCAGAGTTCCCAAATCGCAAAACCAGAAACAACATATTCTACCTTGATACATATATACATAGAAATCTTCATCTCCTCCTATATGATCAGCAGCCCGCAAAACGTCATGCCGAGTCCAGAATCTAATGTTCTGTTCTCACATGTGAACCACCCTCGCTCAGCCCAAAGTTCCATCCACTTTCACTTTATGTAGCCGATAACTAATTCCCCTCACGCTCGGACGAAGCCGTTGCCTCGAGCCATGCCGCACACCATGTCGTTGACGAATATCAAACCTCTATACGTCCTTGCAGCCCGAAGCCACCCACGGCCCGTGTCCGAGCATCGGATCCGCCTCCTGCTGTCACCGAATTGAGCCGATGGTGATCGCTGCTATGAAACGAAATTGATACCGAAACCCGTGGCAGAACTCGTTCCAGTTGAATCACAGCCGAGCCACGCCACGTTCGTTCTCAACCCGGGTGTTATCGCTCTTCCTCCCCCCGAGTATCCGCAAGGTGCCGCCAAACTGAATCGCCATCGTGAGTCGTCCATCCGAGGAGAAGAAGAAATCGCCGCTCGCTAGCGTCGTGACCGTCGCCTCTGTACAGCCGCGATCGTCCTCTGTCCTGTGCCGCCTATGTAGCCTCCGTGAAGCTACCGCACTCGATCGGTCCGATCCTCCCAGTAAATCTCTCAATCGATTGGTTCGATCGTATCATCGAAGAGGAAGAAAATGGGGATTTTTTTTAGGGATTTGGCTAATGTAACCCATGAGTTGGCCCAAGTTTATTTACGTCCAATACATCGATCAGATTAATCTTGGCCCATTTCCCTCTCAACCAAGCACTTAATTGGTGTGTCCATTGAACAGTAGCCGTGAACCACATTATCAAGCCCAACTAAGTTTCTCTAAGGTTAGTACATTCCCTTTGGTTTGCCAAGCCCAATTCTTTTTATTAAAGTATTACGACTACTAACTGTATATTATATCTACATTTAAATGTATTAATACTATATTAAATAATATAATTAGGATGTATGGATATCGAGCATAAGGATTGCACGAGCATACATTCAAGCATTATTTCTTTCAGAGTCTGCATTGTCAAGGTAGGGGTATTTCTAAAACCTTTTCAAATACAGTTCATATCAGTGTATGGTACGCAGGTAATTGTTCGATATCGAGGACTTTATATTCTATTCATGTTATGTGCACATATTAGTCGCGCGACGAAACTCATGGCCGTGTTCACGTAGACGTGTGACGTGTTCACGGTAATAAATCAAGCAAGCAAGTGATAGGAACGTTTAATCGTTCCGAAATTCATGTCCTTGGGTATATCCCACTATCTAACAAGTTCAAGTTAGTTTATAAAGTTGAGAGTTATTCCGGTTATTTTCGTATCGTGCAATGTATGAACTGGTATCCCTACTGAGTTGTTGATAACTCACCCCTTTTAAAACCCCATCTTTTCAGGTTAAGCGAAATCGGAGCGAGACGGGGATGTGGCGGCGATAGTAGTAGTAGCGTTTATTTCAAAGACATTATTTTCTTTTATGCTTTCCGCTTTTGAAACTTCATACTTGAGTATTTATATTTAAATTTGACTATTGAGGGTTATTATTTTTAGTTAAAGATTTTATTATGAAAAGTCGTTTTGACATTTTGTTATTTTAAATACTAAAATTTATTTTGAAAAGTAAGAAAATCCTCTTTAGTTTATGTTATGAAAAATGGGATGTTACAGTTTTAGTGTTTTGAGTATTAGGATTTAGGGTTTAGTGTATTAAAATTTAGGGTTTTAGATTTTTTTTTTAGGGTTTAGGGTTGAGTGTTTTTGTTTTCAATTTTAGGGTTTTGAGTGTTAGGGTTATTTGCTTAGTTTTAGGGTTTAATTTTAAGTTTTAGGGTTTAGGGTTTTAGTGTATTCAAGTATAGGGTTTTAATTTTTAGTTTTTAGGGTTTTGGTTTTAGGTTTTAGGGTTTCGATTTTTAGGGTTTAATGTTTAGTTTTAAGGTCTAGGGTTTTAATGTATTAAAGAATAGGGTTTTAGTCTTTAGGGTTTATGGTGTTGTTTTTAGATTTTAGTGTTTGGAATATTAGGACTTAGGGTTTAGTGTCTTAAAATTCAGGGTTTAAGATTTAGTTTTTAGGATTTAGAATTTAGGGTTTTTGTTTTAGGTTTTAGGGTTTAGAGTTTTTGGGTTTAATGCTTAGTTTTAGGGTTTAATTTTAGGTTTTAGAGTTTTGTTGTATTCAAGTTTAGGGTTTTAGGTTTTAGTTTTTACGGGTTTGGTTTTAGGTATTAGGGTTAAGAATTTTAGGGTTTAATGTTTAGATTTAGGGTTTAGGGTTTTATTGTACTAATGATTAGGGTTTTAGTTTTTAGGGTTTAGGGTTTTGTTTTTATGTTTTAGTGTTTAGATTATTAGGGTTTAGGGTTTTGAGTTTTTGGGTTATGTTCTTAGTTTTAGGGTTTAATTTTAGGTTTTAGGGTTTTTTTGTATTCAAATTTATGGTTTTAGGTTTTAGTTTTTAGGGTTTTGGTTTTAGGTTTTAAGGTTTTAAATTTTAGGGTTTAATGTTTAGTTTTAGGGTTTAAGGTTTTAGTGTATTAAAGATTAGGGTTTTAGTTTTTAGGGTTTAGGATTTTGTTTTTATGTTTTAGTGTTTACAGTATTAGGGTTTAGGGTCTAGTGTATTAAAATTTAGGGTTTTAGATTTAGTTTTTAGGTTTTAGGATTTAATGTTTTTGTTTTCAATTTTAGGGTTTTGAGTTTTTGGGTTATGTGCTTAGTTTTAGAGTTTAATTTTAATTTTTAGGGTTTTGTTGTATTCAAATTTAGGGATTTAGGTTTTAGTTTTTAGGGTTTTGGTTTTAGGTTTTAGGGTTTTAAATTTTAAGGTTTAATGTTTAGTTTTAGGGTTTAGGTTTTAGTGTATTAAAGATTAGGGTTTTAGTTTTTAAGGTTTAGGATTTTGTTTTTATGTTTTAGTGTTTAGAGTATTAGGATTTAGGGTTAAGTGTATTAAAATTTAGGGTTTTAGATTTAGTTTTTAGGGTTTAGGGTTTAGGGTTTTTGTTTTCAATTTTAGGGTTTTTAGTTTTAAGGTTATGTGCTTAGTTTTTGGGGGTTAATTTTAGGTTTTAGGGTTTTGTTTTATTCAAATTTAGGGTTTTAGGTTATAGTTTTTAGGGTTTTGGTTTTCAGTTTTAGGGTTTTAAATTTTAGGGTTTAATGTTTAGTTTTAGCGTTTAGGGTTTTAGTGTATTAAAGATTAGGGTTTTAGTTTTTAGGGTTTAGGGTTTTGTTTTTATGTTTTAGTGTTTTGAGTATTAGGATTTAGGGTTTAGTGTATTAAAATTTAGGGTTTTAGATTTTGTTTTTAGGGTGTAGGGTTTAGTGTTTTTGTTTTCAATTTTAGGGTTTTGAGTGTTAGGGTTATTTGCTTAGTTTTAGGGTTTAATTTTAAGGTTTAGGGTTTAGGGTTTTAGTATATTCAAGTATAGTGTTTTAATTTTTAGTTTTTAGGGTTTTGGTTTTAGGTTTTAAGGTTTCGAATTTTAGGGTTTAATGTTTAGTTTTAAGGTCTAGGGTTTTAATGTATTAAAGATTAGGGTTTTAGTCTTTAGGGTTTATGGTATTGTTTTTAGATTTTAGTGTTTGGAGTATTAGGACTTAGGGTTTAGTGTCTTAAAATTCAGAGTTTAAGATTTAGTTTTTAGGATTTAGGGTTTAGGGTTTTTGTTTTAGGTTTTAGGGTTTAGAGTTTTTGGGTTTAATGCTTAGTTTAGGGTTTAGGGTTTAGGGTTTAGGGTTTAGGGTTTAGGGTTTAGGGTTTAGGGTTTTAGAGTTTTGTTGTATTCAAGTTTAGGGTTTTAGGTTTTAGTTTTTACGGGTTTGGTTTTAGGTTTTAGGGTTTAGAATTTTTAGGGTTTAATGTTTAGTTTTAGGGTTTAGGGTTTTATTGTACTAATGATTAGGGTTTTAGTTTTTAGGGTTTAGGGTTTTGTTTTTATGTTTTAGTGTTTAGAGTATTAGGATTTAGGGTTTAGTGTATTAAAATTTAGGGTTTTAGATTTAGTTTTTAGGGTTTAGGGTTTAGAGTTTTTGTTTTCAATTTTAGGGTTTTGAATTTTTGGATTATGTGCTTAGTTTTAGTGTTTAATTTTAGGTTTTAGGGCTTTGTTGTATTCAAATTTAGGGTTTTAGGTTTTAGTTTTTAGCGTTTTGGTTTTAGGTTTTAGAGTTTTAAATTTTAGGGTTTAATGTTTAGTTTTAGGGTTTAGGGTTTTAGTGTATTAAAGATTAGGGTTTTAGTTTTTTGGGTTTTGTTTTTATGTTTTAGTGTTTAGTGTATTAAAATTTAGGGTTTTAGATTTAGTTTTTAGGGTTTAGGGTTTAGTGTTTTTGTTTTCAATTTTAGGGTTTTGAGTTTTTTTGTTATTTGCTTAGTTTTTTAGGGTTTAATTTTAAGGTTTAGGGTTTAGAGTTTTAGTGTATTCAAGTATAGGGTTTTAGGTTTTAGTTTTTAGGGTTTTGGTTTTAGGGTTTAGGGTTTCGAATTTTAGGGTTTAATGTTTAGTTTTAAAGTCCAGAGTTTTAGTGTATTAAAGATTAGGGTTTTAGTCTTTAGGGTTTATGGTATTGTTTTTAGGTTTTAGTGTTTAGAGTATTAGGACTTAGGGTTTAGTGTCGTAAAATTTAGGGTTTAAGATTTAGTTTTTAGGATTTAGGGTTTAGGGTTTAGGTTTTAGGTTTTAGGGTTTAGAGTTTTTGGGCTTAATGCTTAGTTTTAGGATTTAATTTTAGGTTTTAGGTTTTTGTTGTGTTCAAGTTTAGGTTTTTAGGTTTTATTTTATAGGGTTTTGGTTTTAGGTTTTAGGTTTTAGAATTTTAGGGTTTAATTTTTAGTTTTAGGGTTTAGGGTTTTAGTGTATTAATGATTAGGGTTTTAGTTTTTAGGTTTTAGGGTTTTGTTTTTATTTTTTAGTGTTTAGGGTATTAGGATTTAGGGTTTAGTGTATTAAAATTTAGGGTTTTAGATTTAGTTTTTAGGTTTTAGGATTTAGGGTTTTTGTTTTCAATTTTAGGATTTTGAGTTTTTGGGTTATGTGCTTAGTTTTAGGGTTTAATTTTTCGGTTTTATGGTTTTTTTGTATTCAAATTTATGGTTTTAGGTTTTAGTTTTTAGGGTTTTGGTTTTAGGTTTTAAGGTTTTAAATTTTAGGGTTTAATGTTTAGTTTTAGGGTTTAGGGTTTTAGTGTATTAAAGATTAGGTTTTTAGTTTTTAGGGTTTAGGATTTTGTTTTTATGTTTTAGTATTTAGAGTATTAGGATTTAGGGTTTAGTGTATTAAAATTTAGGGTTTTAAATTTAGTTTTTAGGGTTTAGGGTTTAGAGTTTTTGTTTTCAATTTTAGGGTTTTGAATTTTTGGATTATGTGCTTAGTTTTAGTGTTTAATTTTAGGTTTTAGGGCTTTGTTGTATTCAAATTTAGGGTTTTAGGTTTTAGTTTTTAGCGTTTTGGTTTTAGGTTTTAGGGTTTTAAATTTTAGGGTTTAATGTTTAGTTTTAGGGTTTAGGGTTTTAGTGTATTAAAGATTAGGGTTTTAGTTTTTTGGGTTTAGGGTTTTGTTTTTATGTTTTAGTGTTTAGTGTATTAAAATTTAGGGTTTTAGATTTAGTTTTTAGGGTTTAGGGTTTAGTGTTTTTGTTTTCAATTTTAGGGTTTTGAATTTTTTTGTTATTTGCTTAGTTTTAGGGTTTAATTTTAAGGTTTAGGGTTTAGAGTTTTAGTGTATTCAAGTATAGGGTTTTAGGTTTTAGTTTTTAGGGTTTTGGTTTTAGGGTTTAGGGTTTCGAATTTAGGGTTTAATGTTTAGTTTTAAAGTCTAGGGTTTTAGTGTATTAAAGATCAGGGTTTTAGTCTTTGGGGTTTATGGTATTGTTTTTAGGTTTTAGTGTTTAGAGTATTAGGACTTAGGGTTTAGTGTCGTAAAATTTAGGGTTTAAGATTTAGTTTTTAGGATTTAGGGTTTAGGGTTTGGGTTTTAGGTTTTAGGGTTTAGAGTTTTTGGGCTTAATGCTTAGTTTTAGGATTTAATTTTAGGTTTTAGGTTTTTGTTGTGTTCAAGTTTAGGTTTTTAGTTTTTATTTTTTAGGGTTTTGGTTTTAGGTTTTAGGTTTTAGAATTTTAGGGTTTAATTTTTAGTTTTAGGGTTTAGGGTTTTAGTGTATTAATGATTAGGGTTTTAGTTTTTTAGGTTTTAGGGTTTTGTTTTTATGTTTTAGTGTTTAGGGTATTAGGATTTAGGGTTTAGTGTATTAAAATTTAGGGTTTTAGATTTAGTTTTTGGGTTTTAGGATTTAGGGTTTTTGTTTTCAATTTTAGGGTTTTGAGTTTTTGGGTTATGTGCTTAGTTTTAGAGTTTAATTTTAGGTTTTAGGGTTTTGTTGTATTCAAATTTAGGGATTTAGGTTTTAGTTTTTAGGGTTTTGGTTTTAGGTTTTAGGGTTTTAAATTTTAGGGTTTAATGTTTAGTTTTAGGGTTTAGGTTTTAGCTATTAAAGATTAGGGTTTTAGTTTTTAAGGTTTAGGATTTTGTTTTTATGTTTTAGTGTTTAGAGTATTAGGATTTAGGGTTTAGTGTATTAAAATTTAGGGTTTTAGATTTAGTTTTTAGGGTTTAGGGTTTAGGGTTTTTGTTTTCAATTTTAGGGTTTTTTGTTTTAAGGTTATGTGCTTAGTTTTTGGGGTTAATTTTAGGTTTTAGGGTTTTGTTTTATTCAAATTTAGGGTTTTAGGTTATAGTTTTTAGGGTTTTGGTTTTCAGTTTTAGGGTTTTAAATTTTAGGGTTTAATGTTTAGTTTTAGCGTTTAGGGTTTTAGTGTATTAAAGATTAGGGTTTTAGTTTTTGGGGTTTAGGGTTTTGTTTTTATGTTTTAGTGTTTTGAGTATTAGGATTTAGGGTTTAGTGTATTAAAATTTAGGGTTTTAGATTTTGTTTTTAGGGTTTAGGGTTTAGTGTTTTTGTTTTCAATTTTAGGGTTTTGAGTGTTAGGGTTATTTGCTTAGTTTTAGGGTTTAATTTTAAGGTTTAGGGTTTAGGGTTTTAGTGTATTCAAGTATAGGGTTTTAATTTTTAGTTTTTAGGGTTTTGGTTTTAGGTTTTAGGGTTTCGAATTTTAGGGTTTAATGTTTAGTTTTAAGGTCTAGGGTTTTAATGTATTAAAGATTAGGGTTTTAGTCTTTAGGGTTTATGGTATTGTTTTTAGATTTTAGTGTTTGGAGTATTAGGACTTAGGGTTTAGTGTCTTAAAATTCAGAGTTTAAGATTTAGTTTTTAGGATTTAGGGTTTAGGGTTTTTGTTTTAGGTTTTAGGGTTTAGAGTTTTTGGGTTTAATGCTTAGTTTTAGTGTTTATTTTTAGGTTTTAGAGTTTTGTTGTATTCAAGTTTAGGGTTTTAGGTTTTAGTTTTTACGGGTTTGGTTTTAGGTTTTAGGGTTTAGAATTTTTAGGGTTTAATGTTTAGTTTTTGGGTTTAGGGTTTTATTGTACTAATGATTAGGGTTTTAGTTTTTAGGGTTTAGGGTTTTGTTTTTATGTTTTAGTGTTTAGAGTATTAGGATTTAGGGTTTAGTGTATTAAAATTTAGGGTTTTAGATTTAGTTTTTAGGTTTTAGGGTTTAGAGTTTTTGTTTTCAATTTTAGGGTTTTGAATTTTTGGATTATGTGCTTAGTTTTAGTGTTTAATTTCAGGTTTTAGGGCTTTGTTGTATTCAAATTTAGGGTTTTAGGTTTTAGTTTTTACCGTTTTGGTTTTAGGTTTTAGGGTTTTAAATTTTAGGGTTTAATGTTTAGTTTTAGGGTTTAGGGTTTTAGTGGATTAAACATTAGGGTTTTAGTTTTTTGGGTTTAGGGTTTTGTTTTTATGTTTTAGTGTTTAGTGTATTAAAATTTAGGGTTTTAGATTTAGTTTTTAGGGTTTAGGGTTTAGTGTTTTTGTTTTCAATTTTAGGGTTTTGAGTTTTTTTGTTATTTGCTTAGTTTTAGAGTTTAATTTTAAGGTTTAGGGTTTAGAGTTTTAGTGTATTCAAGTATAGGGTTTTAGGTTTTAGTTTTTAGGGTTTTGGTTTTAGGGTTTAGGGTTTCGAATTTAGGGTTTAATGTTTAGTTTTAAAGTCTAGGGTTTTAGTGTATTAAAGATTAGGGTTTTAGTATTTGGGGTTTATGGTATTGTTTTTAGGTTTTAGTGTTTAGAGTATTAGGACTTAGGGTTTAGTGTCGTAAAATTTAGGGTTTAAGATTTAGTTTTTAGGATTTAGGGTTTAGGGTTTGGGTTTTAGGCTTTAGGGTTTAGAGTTTTTGGGCTTAATGCTTAGTTTTAGGATTTAATTTTAGGTTTTAGGTTTTTGTTGTGTTCAAGTTTAGGTTTTTAGGTTTTATTTTTTAGGGTTTTGGTTTTAGGTTTTAGGTTTTAGAATTTTAGGGTTTAATGTTTAGTTTTAGGGTTTAGGTTTTAGTGTATTAAAGATTAGGGTTTTAGTTTTTAGGGTTTAGGATTTTGTTTTTATGTTTTAGTGTTTAGAGTATTAGGATTTAGGGTTTAGTGTATTAAAATTTAGGGTTTTAGATTTAGTTTTTAGGTTTTAGGATTTAGGGTTTTTGTTTTCAATTTTAGGGTTTTGAGTTTTTGGGTTATGTGCTTAGTTTTAGAGTTTAATTTTAGGTTTTAGGGTTTTGTTGTATTCAAATTTAGGGATTTAGGTTTTAGTTTTTAGGGTTTTGGTTTTAGGTTTTAGGGTTTTAAATTTTAGGGTTTAATGTTTAGTTTTAGGGTTTAGGTTTTATCTATTAAAGATTAGGGTTTTAGTTTTTAAGGTTTAGGATTTTGTTTTTATGTTTTAGTGTTTAGAGTATTAGGATTTAGGGTTTAGTTTATTAAAATTTAGGGTTTTAGATTTAGTTTTTAGGGTTTAGGGTTTAGGGTTTTTGTTTTCAATTTTAGGGTTTTTTATTTTAAAGTTATGTGCTTAGTTTTTGGGGTTAATTTTAGGTTTTAGGGTTTTGTTTTATTCAAATTTAGGGTTTTAGGTTATAGTTTTTAGGGTTTTGGTTTTCAGTTTTAGGGTTTTAAATTTTAGGGTTTAATGTTTAGTTTTAGCGTTTAGGGTTTTAGTGTATTAAAGATTAGGGTTTTAGTTTTTGGGGTTTAGGGTTTTGTTTTTATGTTTTAGTGTTTTGAGTATTAGGATTTAGGGTTTAGTGTATTAAAATTTAGGGTTTTAGATTTTGTTTTTAGGGTTTAGGGTTTAGTGTTTTTGTTTTCAATTTTAGGGTTTTGACTGTTAGGGTTATTTGCTTAGTTTTAGGGTTTAATTTTAAGGTTTAGGGTTTAGGGTTTAGGGTTTTAGTGTATTCAAGTATAGGGTTTTAATTTTTAGTTTTTAGGGTTTTGGTTTTAGGTTTTAGGGTTTCGAATTTTAGGGTTTAATGTTTAGTTTTAAGGTCTAGGGTTTTAATGTATTAAAGATTAGGGTTTTAGTCTTTAGGGTTTATGGTATTGTTTTTAGATTTTAGTGTTTGGAGTATTAGGACTTAGGGTTTAGTGTCTTAAAATTCAGAGTTTAAGATTTAGTTTTTAGGATTTAGGGTTTAGGGTTTTTGTTTTAGGTTTTAGGGTTTAGAGTTTTTGGGTTAAATGCTTAGTTTTAGTGTTTATTTTTAGGTTTTAGTGTTTTGTTGTATTCAAGTTTAGGGTTTTAGGTTTTAGTTTTTACGGGTTTGGTTTTAGGTTTTAGGGTTTAGAATTTTTAGGGTTTAATGTTTAGTTTTTGGGTTTAGGGTTTTATTGTACTAATGATTAGGGTTTTAGTTTTTAGGGTTTAGGGTTTTGTTTTTATGTTTTAGTGTTTAGAGTATTAGGATTTAGGGTTTAGTGTATTAAAATTTAGGGTTTTAGATTTAGTTTTTAGGGTTTAGGGTTTAGAGTTTTTGTTTTCAATTTTAGGGTTTTGAATTTTTGGATTATGTGCTTAGTTTTAGTGTTTAATTTTAGGTTTTAGGGCTTTGCTGTATTCAAATTTAGGGTTTTAGGTTTTGGTTTTTACCGTTTTGGTTTTAGGTTTTAGGGTTTTAAATTTTAGGGTTTAATGTTTAGTTTTAGGGTTTAGGGTTTTAGTGGATTAAACATTAGGGTTTTAGTTTTTTGGGTTTAGGGTTTTGTTTTTATGTTTTAGTGTTTAGTGTATTAAAATTTAGGGTTTTAGATTTAGTTTTTAGGGTTTAGGGTTTAGTGTTTTTGTTTTCAATTTTAGGGTTTTGAGTTTTTTTGTTATTTGCTTAGTTTTAGGGTTTAATTTTAAGGTTTAGGGTTTAGAGTTTTAGTGTATTCAAGTATAGGGTTTTAGGTTTTAGTTTTTAGGGTTTTGGTTTTAGGGTTTAGGGTTTCGAATTTAGGGTTTAATGTTTAGTTTTAAAGTCTAGGGTTTTAGTGTATTAAAGATTAGGGTTTTAGTCTTTGGGGTTTATGGTATTGTTTTTAGGTTTTAGTGTTTAGAGTATTAGGACTTAGGGTTTAGTGTCGTAAAATTTAGGGTTTAAGATTTAGTTTTTAGGATTTAGGGTTTAGGGTTTGGGTTTTAGGCTTTAGGGTTTAGAGTTTTTGGGCTTAATGCTTAGTTTTAGGATTTAATTTTAGGTTTTAGGTTTTTGTTGTGTTCAAGTTTAGGTTTTTAGGTTTTATTTTTTAGGGTTTTGGTTTTAGGTTTTAGGTTTTAGAATTTTAGGGTTTAATTTTTAGTTTTAGGGTTTAGTGTTTTAGTGTATTAATGATTAGAGTTTTAGTTTTTAGGTTTTAGGGTTTTGTTTTTATGTTTTAGTGTTTAGGGTATTAGGATTTAGGGTTTAGTGTATTAAAATTTAGGGTTTTAGATTTAGTTTTTAGGTTTTAGGATTTAGGGTTTTTGTTTTCAATTTTAGGGTTTTGAGTTTTTGGGTTATGTGCTTAGTTTTAGGGTTTAATTTTAGGTTTTAGGGTTTTGTTGTATTCAAATTTAGGGTTTTAGGTTTTAGTTTTTAGGGTTTTGGTTTTAGGTTTTACGGTTTTAAATTTTAGGGTTTAATGTTTAGTTTTAGGGTTTAGGGTTTTAGTGTATTAAAGATTAGGGTTTTAGTTTTTAGGGTTTAGGTTTTTTTTTTATGTTTTAGTGTTTAGAGTATTAGGGTTTAGGGTCTAGTGTATTAAAATTTAGGGGTTTAGATTTAGTTTTTAGGTTTTAGGATTTAGGGTTTTTGTTTTCAATTTTAGGGTTTTGAGTTTTTGGGTTATGTGCTTAGTTTTAGGGTTTAATTTTAGGTTTTAGGGTTTTGTTGTATTCAAATTTATGGTTTTAGGTTTTAGTTTTTAGGGTTTTGGTTCTAGGTTTTAAGGTTTTAAATTTTAGGGTTTAATGTTTAGTTTTAGGGTTTAGGGTTTTAGTGTATTAAAGATTAGGGTTTTAGTTTTTAGGGTTTAGGATTTTGTTTTTATGTTTTAGTGTTTAGAGTATTAGGATTTAGGGTTTAGTGTATTAAAATTTAGGGTTTTAGATTTAGTTTTTAGGGTTTAGGGTTTAGGGTTTTTGTTTTCAATTTTAGGGTTTTTAGTTTTAAGGTTATGTGCTTAGTTTTTGGGGTTAATTTTAGGTTTTAGGGTTTTATTTTATTCAAATTTAGGGTTTTAGTTTATAGTTTTTAGGGTTTTGGTTTTCAGTTTTAGGGTTTAAAATTTTAGGGTTTAATGTTTAGTTTTAGCGTTTAGGGTTTTAGTGTATTAAAGATTAGGGTTTTAGTTTTTAGGGTTTAGGGTTTTGTTTTTATGTTTTAGTGTTTTGAGTATTAGGATTTAGGGTTTAGTGTATTAAAATTTAGAGTTTTAGATTTTGTTTTTAGGGTTTAGGGTTTAGTCTTTTTGTTTTCAATTTTAGGGTTTTGAGTGTTAGGGTTATTTGCTTAGTTTTAGTGTTTAATTTTAAGGTTTAGGGTTTAGGGTTTTAGTGTATTCAAGTATAGGGTTTTAATTTTTAGTTTTTAGGGTTTTGGTTTTAGGTTTTAGGGTTTCGAATTTTAGGGTTTAATGTTTAGTTTTAAGGTCTAGGGTTTTAATGTATTAAAGATTAGGGTTTTAGTCTTTAGGGTTTATGGTATTGTTTTTAGATTTTAGTGTTTGGAGTATTAGGACTTAGGGTTTAGTGTCTTAAAATTCAGAGTTTAAGATTTAGTTTTTAGGATTTAGGGTTTAGGGTTTTTGTTTTAGGTTTTAGGGTTTAGAGTTTTTGGGTTTAATGCTTAGTTTTAGTGTTTATTTTTAGGTTTTAGAGTTTTGTTGTATTCAAGTTTAGGGTTTTAGGTTTTAGTTTTTACGGGTTTGGTTTTAGGTTTTAGGGTTTAGAATTTTTAGGGTTTAATGTTTAGTTTTAGGGTTTAGGGTTTTATTGTACTAATGATTAGGGTTTTAGTTTTTAGGGTTTAGGGTTTTGTTTTTATGTTTTAGTGTTTAGAGTATTAGGATTTAGGCTTTAGTGTATTAAAATTTAGGGTTTTAGATTTAGTTTTAGGGTTTAGGGTTTTAGTGAATTAAAGATTAGGGTTTTAGTTTTTTGGGTTTAGGGTTTTGTTTTTATGTTTTAGTGTTTAGTGTATTAAAATTTAGGGTTTTAGATTTAGTTTTTAGGGTTTAGTGTTTTTTTTTTCAATTTTAGGGTTTTTAGTTTTTTTGTTATTTGCTTAGTTTTAGGGTTTAATTTTAAGGTTTAGGGTTTAGAGTTTTAGTGTATTCAAGTATAGGGTTTTAGGTTTTAGTTTTTAGGGTTTTGGTTTTAGGGTTTAGGGTTTCGAATTTTAGGGTTTAATGTTTAGTTTTAAAGTCTAGGGTTTTAGTATATTAAAGATTAGGGTTTTAGTCTTTGGGGTTTATGGTATTGTTTTTAGGTTTTAGTGTTTAGAGTATTAGGACTTAGGGTTTAGTGTCGTAAAATTTAGGGTTTAAGATTTAGTTTTTAGGATTTAGGGTTTAGGGTTTGGGTTTTAGGATTTAGGGTTTAGAGTTTTGTTGTGTTCAAGTTTAGGTTTTTAGGTTTTATTTTTTAGGGTTTTGGTTTTAGGTTTTAGGTTTTAGAATTTTAGGGTTTAATTTTTAGTTTTAGGGTTTAGGGTTTTAGTGTATTAATGATTAGGGTTTTAGTTTTTAGGTTTTAGGGTTTTGTTTTTATGTTTTAGTGTTTAGGGTATTAGGATTTAGGGTTTAGTGTATTAAAATTTAGGGTTTTAGATTTAGTTTTTAGGTTTTAGGATTTAGGGTTTTTGTTTTCAATTTTAGGGTTTTGAGTTTTTGGGTTATGTGCTTAGTTTTAGGGTTTAATTTTAGGTTTTAGTGTTTTTTTGTATTCAAATTTATGGTTTTAGGTTTTAGTTTTTAGGGTTTTGGTTTTAGGTTTTAAGGTTTTAAATTTTAGGGTTTAATGTTTAGTTTTAGGGTTTAGGGTTTTAGTGTATTAAAGATTATGTTTTTAGTTTTTAGGGTTTAGGATTTTGTTTTTATGTTTTAGTGTTTAGAGTATTAGGATTTAGTGTTTAGTGTATTAAAATTTAGGGTTTTAAATTTAGTTTTTAGGTTTTAGGGTTTTTGTTTTCAATTTTAGGGTTTTGAGTTTTTGGGTTATGTGCTTAGTTTTAGAGTTTAATTTTAGGTTTTAGGGTTTTGTTGTATTCAAATTTAGGGATTTAGGTTTTAGTTTTTAGGGTTTTGGTTTTAGGTTTTAGGGTTTTAAATTTTAGGGTTTAATGTTTAGTTTTAGGGTTTAGGTTTTAGCGTATTAAAGATTAGGGTTTTAGTTTTTAAGGTTTAGGATTTTGTTTTTATGTTTTAGTGTTTAGAGTATTAGGATTTAGGGTTTAGTGTATTAAAATTTAGGGTTTTAGATTTAGTTTTTAGGGTTTAGGGTTTATGGTTTTTGTTTTAAATTTTAGGGTTTTTAGTTTTAAGGTTATGTGCTTAGTTTTTGGGGTTAATTTTAGGTTTTAGGGTTTTGTTTTATTCAAATTTAGGGTTTTAGATTATAGTTTTTAGGGGTTTGGTTTTCAGTTTTAGGGTTTTAATTTTTAGGGTTTAATGTTTAGTTTTAGCGTTTAGGGTTTTAGTGTATTAAAGATTAGGGTTTTAGTTTCTAGGGTTTAGGGTTTTGTTTTTATGTTTTAGTGTTTTGAGTATTAGGATTTAGGGTTTAGTGTATTAAAATTTAGGGTTTTAGATTTTGTTTTTAGGGTTTAGGGTTTAGTGTTTTTGTTTTCAATTTTAGGGTTTTGAGTGTTAGGGTTATTTGCTTAGTTTTAGGGTTTAATTTTAAGGTTTAGGGTTTAGGGTTTTAGTGTATTCAAGTATAGGGTTTTAATTTTTAGTTTTTAGGGTTTTGGTTTTAGGTTTTAGGGTTTCGAATTTTAGGGTTTAATGTTTAGTTTTAAGGTCTAGGGTTTTAATGTATTAAAGATTAGGGCTTTAGTCTTTAGGGTTTAAGGTATTGTTTTTAGATTTTAGTGTTTGGAGTATTAGGACTTAGGGTTTAGTGTCTTAAAATTCAGAGTTTAAGATTTAGTTTTTAGGATTTAGGGTTTAGGGTTTTTGTTTTAGGTTTTAGGGTTTAGAGTTTTTGGGTTTAATGCTTAGTTTTAGTGTTTTTTTTTACGTTTTAGAGTTTTGTTGTATTCAAGTTTAGGGTTTTAGGTTTTAGTTTTTACGGGTTTGGTTTTAGGTTTTAGGGTTTAGAATTTTTAGGGTTTAATGTTTAGTTTTAGGGTTTAGGGTTTTATTGTACTAATGATTAGGGTTTTAGTTTTTAGGGTTTAGGGTTTTGTTTTTATGTTTTAGTGTTTAGAGTATTAGGATTTAGGGTTTAGTGTATTAAAATTTAGGGTTTTAGATTTAGTTTTTAGGGTTTAGGGTTTAGAGTTTTTGTTTTCAATTTTAGGGTTTTGAGTGTTAGGGTTATTTGCTTAGTTTTAGTGTTTAATTTTAAGGTTTAGGGTTTAGGGTTTTAGTGTATTCAAGTATAGGGTTTTAATTTTTAGTTTTAAGGGTTTTGGTTTTAGGTTTTAGGGTTTCGAATTTTAGGGTTTAATGTTTAGTTTTAAGGTCTAGGGTTTTAATGTATTAAAGATTAGGGTTTTAGTCTTTAGGGTTTATGGTATTGTTTTTAGATTTTAGTGTTTGGAGTATTAGGACTTAGGGTTTAGTGTCTTAAAATTCAGAGTTTAAGATTTAGTTTTTAGGATTTAGGGTTTAGGGTTTTTGTTTTAGGTTTTAGGGTTTAGAGTTTTTGGGTTTAATGCTTAGTTTTAGTGTTTATTTTTAGGTTTTAGAGTTTTGTTGTATTCAAGTTTAGGGTTTTAGGTTTTAGTTTTTACGGGTTTGGTTTTAGGTTTTAGGGTTTAGAATTTTTAGGGTTTAATGTTTAGTTTTAGGGTTTAGGGTTTTATTGTACTAATGATTAGGGTTTTAGTTTTTAGGGTTTAGGGTTTTGTTTTTATGTTTTAGTGTTTAGTGTATTAAAATTTAGGGTTTTAGATTTAGTTTTTAGGGTTTAGTGTTTTTGTTTTCAATTTTAGGGTTTTGAGTTTTTTTGTTATTTGCTTAGTTTTAGGGTTTAATTTTAAGGTTTAGGGTTTAGAGTTTTAGTGTATTCAAGTATAGGGTTTTAGGTTTTAGTTTTTAGGGTTTTGGTTTTAGGGTTTAGGGTTTCGAATTTTAGGGTTTAATGTTTAGTTTTAAAGTCTAGGGTTTAGTATATTAAAGATTAGGGTTTTAGTCTTTGGGGTTTATGGTATTGTTTTTAGGTTTTAGTGTTTAGAGTATTAGGACTTAGGGTTTAGTGTCTTAAAATTTAGGGTTTAAGATTTAGTTTTTAGGATTTAAGGTTTAGGGTTTGGGTTTTAGGATTTAGGGTTTAGAGTTTTGTTGTGTTCAAGTTTAGGTTTTTAGGTTTTATTTTTTAGGGTTTTGGTTTTAGGTTTTAGGTTTTAGAATTTTAGGGTTTAATTTTTAGTTTTAGGGTTTAGGGTTTTAGTGTATGAATGATTAGGGTTTTAGTTTTTAGGTTTTAGGGTTTTGTTTTTATGTTTTAGTGTTTAGGGTATTAGGATTTAGGGTTTAGTGTATTAAAATTTAGGGTTTTAGATTTAGTTTTTAGGGTTTAGGGTTTAGGGTTTTTGTTTTCAATTTTAGGGTTTTTAGTTTTAAGGTTATGTGCTTAGTTTTTGGGGTTAATTTTAGGTTTTAGGGTTTTGTTTTATTCAAATTTAGGGTTTTAGGTTATAGTTTTTAGGGGTTTGGTTTTCAGTTTTAGGGTTTTAATTTTTAGGGTTTAATGTTTAGTTTTAGCGTTTAGGGTTTTAGTGTATTAAAGATTAGGGTTTTAGTTTCTAGGGTTTAGGGTTTTGTTTTTATGTTTTAGTGTTTTGAGTATTAGGATTTAGGGTTTAGTGTATTAAAATTTAGGGTTTTAGATTTTGTTTTTAGGGTTTAGGGTTTAGTGTTTTTGTTTTCAATTTTAGGGTTTTGAGTGTTAGGGTTATTTGCTTAGTTTTAGGGTTTAATTTTAAGTTTTAGGGTTTAGGGTTTTAGTGTATTTAAGTATAGGGTTTTAATTTTTAGTTTTTAGGGTTTTGGTTTTAGGTTTTAGGGTTTCGATTTTTAGGGTTTAATGTTTAGTTTTAAGGTCTAGGGTTTTAATGTATTAAAGATTAGGGTTTTAGTCTTTTGGGTTTATGGTGTTGTTTTTAGATTTTAGTGTTTGGAGTATTAGGACTTAGGGTTTAGTGTCTTAAAATTCAGGGTTTAAGATTTAGTTTTTAGGATTTAGAATTTAGGGTTTTTGTTTTAGGTTTTAGGGTTTAGAGTTTTTGGGTTTAATGCTTAGTTTTAGGGTTTAATTTTAGGTTTTAGAGTTTTGTTGTATTCAAGTTTAGGGTTTTAGGTTTTAGTTTTTACGGGTTTGGTTTTAGGTATTAGGGTTTAGAATTTTAGGGTTTAATGTTTAGTTTTAGGGTTTAGGGTTTTATTGTACTAATGATTAGGGTTTTAGTTTTTAGGGTTTAGGGTTTTGTTTTTATGTTTTAGTGTTTAGATTATTAGGGTTTAGGGTCTAGTGTATTAAAATTTAGAGTTTTAGATTTAGTTTTTAGGTTTTAGGATTTAGGGTTTTTGTTTTCAATTTTAGGGTTTTGAGTTTTTGGGTTATGTTCTTAGTTTTAGGGTTTAATTTTAGGTTTTAGGGTTTTGTTGTATTCAAATTTATGGTTTTAGGTTTTAGTTTTTAGGGTTTTGGTTTTAGGTTTTAAGGTTTTAAATTTTAGGGTTTAATGTTTAGTAATAGGGTTTAAGGTTTTAGTGTATTAAAGATTAGGGTTTTAGTTTTTAGGGTTTAGGATTTTGTTTTTATGTTTTAGTGTTTACAGTATTAGGGTTTAGGGTCTAGTGTATTAAAATTTAGGGTTTTAGATTTAGTTTTTAGGTTTTAGGATTTAGGGTTTTTGTTTTCAATTTTAGGGTTTTGAGTTTTTGGGTTATGTGCTTAGTTTTAGAGTTTAATTTTAATTTTTAGGGTTTTGTTGTATTCAAATTTAGGGATTTAGGTTTTAGTTTTTAGGGTTTTGGTTTTAGGTTTTAGGGTTTTAAATTTTAAGGTTTAATGTTTAGTTTTAGGGTTTAGGTTTTAGTGTATTAAAGATTAGGGTTTTAGTTTTTAAGGTTTAGGATTTTGTTTTTATGTTTTAGTGTTTAGAGTATTAGGATTTAGGGTTTATTGTATTAAAATTTAGGGTTTTAGATTTAGTTTTTAGGGTTTAGGGTTTAAGGTTTTTGTTTTCAATTTTAGGGTTTTTAGTTTTAAGGTTATGTGCTTAGTTTTTGGGGGTTAATTTTAGGTTTTAGGGTTTTGTTTTATTCAAATTTAGGGTTTTAGGTTATAGTTTTTAGGGGTTTGGTTTTCAGTTTTAGGGTTTAAAATTTTAGGGTTTAATGTTTAGTTTTAGCGTTTAGGGTTTTAGTGTATTAAAGATTAGGGTTTTAGTTTTTAGGGTTTAGGGTTTTGTTTTTATGTTTTAGTGTTTTGAGTATTAGGATTTAGGGTTTAGTGTATTAAAATTTAGGGTTTTAGATTTTGTTTTTAGGGTTTAGGGTTTAGTGTTTTTGTTTTCAATTTTAGGGTTTTGAGTGTTAGGGTTATTTGCTTAGTTTTAGGGTTTAATTTTAAAGTTTAGGGTTTAGGGTTTTAGTGTATTCAAGTATAGTGTTTTAATTTTTAGTTTTTAGGGTTTTGGTTTTAGGTTTTAGGGTTTCGAATTTTAGGGTTTAATGTTTAGTTTTAAGGTCTAGGGTTTTAATGTATTAAAAATTAGGGTTTTAGTCTTTAGGGTTTATGGTAATGTTTTTAGATTTTAGTGTTTGGAGTATTAGGACTTAGGGTTTAGTGACTTAAAATTCAGGGTTTAAGATTTAGTTTTTAGGATTTAGGGTTTAGGGTTTTTGGGTTTAATGCTTAGTTTTAGGGTTTAATTTTAGGTTTTAGAGTTTTGTTGTATTCAAGTTTAGGGTTTTAGGTTTTAGTTTTTACGGGTTTGGTTTTAGGTTTTAGGGTTTAGAATTTTAGGGTTTAATGTTTAGTTTTAGGGTTTAGGGTTTTATTGTACTAATGATTAGGGTTTTAGTTTTTAGGGTTTAGGGTTTTGTTTTTATGATTTAGTGTTTAGAGTATTAGGGTTTAGGGTCTAGTGTATTAAAATTTAGGGTTTTAGATTTAGTTTTTAGGTTTTAGGATTTAGGGTTTTTGTTTTCAATTTTAGGGTATTTAGTTTTTGGGTTATGTGCTTAGTTTTAGGGTTTAATTTTAGGTTTTAGGGTTTTGTTGTATTCGAATTTATGGTTTTAGGTTTTAGTTTTTAAGGTTTTGGTTTTAGGTTTTAAGGTTTTAAATTTTAGGGTTTAATGTTTAGTTTTAGGGTTTAGGGTTTTAGTGTATTAAAGATTAGGGTTTTAGTTTTTAGGGTTTAGGATTTTGTTTTTATGTTTTAGTGTTTAGAGTATTAGGGTTTAGGGTCTAGTGTATTAAAATTTAGGGTTTTAGATTTAGTTTTTAGGTTTTAGGATTTAGGGTTTTTGTTTTCAATTTTAGGGTTTTGAGTTTTTGGGTTATGTGCTTAGTTTTAGGGTTTAATTTTAGGTTTTAGGGTTTCGTTGTATTCAAATTTAGGGATTTAGGTTTTAGATTTTAGGGTTTTGGTTTTAGGTTTTAGGGTTTTAAATTTTAGGGTTTAATGTTTAGTTTTAGGGTTTAGGTTTTAGTGTATTAAAGATTAAGGTTTTAGTTTTTAGGGTTTAGGATTTTGTTTTTATGTTTTAGTGTTTAGAGTATTAGGATTTAGGGTTTAGTGTATTAAAATTTAGGATATTAGATTTAGTTTTTAGGGATTAGGGTTTAGGGTTTTTGTTTTCAATTTTAGGGTTTTGAGTTTTAAGGTTATGTGCTTAGTTTTAGTGTTTAATTTTAGGTTTTAGGGTTTTGTTGTATTCAAATTTAGGGTTTTAGGTTATAGTTTTTAGGGTTTTGGTTTTCAGTTTTAGGGTTTTAAATTTTAGGGTTTAATGTTTAGTTTTAGCGTTTAGGGTTTTAGTGTATTAAAGATTAGGGTTTTAGTTTTTAGGGTTTAGGGTTTTGTTTTTATGTTTTAGTGTTTTGAGTATTAGGATTTAGGGTTTAGTGTATTAAAATTTAGGGTTTTAGATTTTGTTTTTAGGGTTTAGGGTTGAGTGTTTTTGTTTTCAATTTTAGGGTTTTGAGTGTTAGGGTTATTTGCTTAGTTTTAGGGTTTAATTTTAAGTTTTAGGGTTTAGGGTTTTAGTGTATTCAAGTATAGGGTTTTAATTTTTAGTTTTTAGGGTTTTGGTTTTAGGTTTTAGGGTTTCGATTTTTAGGGTTTAATGTTTAGTTTTAAGGTCTAGGGTTTTAATGTATTAAAGATTAGGGTTTTAGTCTTTAGGGTTTATGGTGTTGTTTTTAGATTTTAGTGTTTGGAGTATTAGGACTTAGGGTTTAGTGTCTTAAAATTCAGGGTTTAAGATTTAGTTTTTAGGATTTAGAATTTAGGGTTTTTGTTTTAGGTTTTAGGGTTTAGAGTTTTTGGGTTTAATGCTTAGTTTTAGGGTTTAATTTTAGGTTTTAGAGTTTTGTTGTATTCAAGTTTAGGGTTTTAGGTTTTAGTTTTTACGGGTTTGGTTTTAGGTATTAGGGTTTAGAATTTTAGGGTTTAATGTTTAGTTTTAGGGTTTAGGGTTTTATTGTACTAATGATTAGGGTTTTAGTTTTTAGGGTTTAGGGTTTTGTTTTTATGTTTTAGTGTTTAGATTATTAGGGTTTAGGGTCTAGTGTATTAAAATTTAGAGTTTTAGATTTAGTTTTTAGGTTTTAGGATTTAGGGTTTTTGTTTTCAATTTTAGGGTTTTGAGTTTTTGGGTTATGTTCTTAGTTTTAGGGTTTAATTTTAGGTTTTAGGGTTTTGTTGTATTCAAATTTATGGTTTTAGGTTTTAGTTTTTAGGGTTTTGGTTTTAGGTTTTAAGGTTTTAAATTTTAGGGTTTAATGTTTAGTAATAGGGTTTAAGGTTTTAGTGTATTAAAGATTAGGGTTTTAGTTTTTAGGGTTTAGGATTTTGTTTTTATGTTTTAGTGTTTACAGTATTAGGGTTTAGGGTCTAGTGTACTAAAATTTAGGGTTTTAGATTTAGTTTTTAGGTTTTAGGATTTAGGGTTTTTGTTTTCAATTTTAGGGTTTTGAGTTTTTGGGTTATGTGCTTAGTTTTAGAGTTTAATTTTAATTTTTAGGGTTTTGTTGTATTCAAATTTAGGGATTTAGGTTTTAGTTTTTAGGGTTTTGGTTTTAGGTTTTAGGGTTTTAAATTTTAAGGTTTAATGTTTAGTTTTAGGGTTTAAGTTTTAGTGTATTAAAGATTAGAGTTTTAGTTTTTAAGGTTTAGGATTTTGTTTTTATGTTTTAGTGTTTAGAGTATTAGGATTTAGGGTTTATTGTATTAAAATTTAGGGTTTTAGATTTAGTTTTTAGGGTTTAGGGTTTAAGGTTTTTGTTTTCAATTTTAGGGTTTTTAGTTTTAAGGTTATGTGCTTAGTTTTTGGGGGTTAATTTTAGGTTTTAGGGTTTTGTTTTATTCAAATTTAGGGTTTTAGGTTATAGTTTTTAGGGTTTTGGTTTTCAGTTTTAGGGTTTAAAATTTTAGGGTTTAATGTTTAGTTTTAGCGTTTAGGGTTTTAGTGTATTAAAGATTAGGGTTTTAGTTTTTAGGGTTTAGGGTTTTGTTTTTATGTTTTAGTGTTTTGAGTATTAGGATTTAGGGTTTAGTGTATTAAAATTTAGGGTTTTAGATTTTGTTTTTAGGGTTTAGGGTTTAGTGTTTTTGTTTTCAATTTTCGGGTTTTGAGTGTTAGGGTTATTTGCTTAGTTTTAGGGTTTAATTTTAAAGTTTATGGTTTAGGGTTTTAGTGTATTCAAGTATAGTGTTTTAATTTTTAGTTTTTAGGGTTTTGGTTTTAGGTTTTAGGGTTTCGAATTTTAGGGTTTAATGTTTAGTTTTAAGGTCTAGGGTTTTAATGTATTAAAAATTAGGGTTTTAGTCTTTAGGGTTTATGGTAATGTTTTTAGATTTTAGTGTTTGGAGTATTAGGACTTAGGGTTTAGTGACTTAAAATTCAGGGTTTAAGATTTAGTTTTTAGGATTTAGGGTTTAGGGTTTTTGGGTTTAATGCTTAGTTTTAGGGTTTAATTTTAGGTTTTAGAGTTTTGTTGTATTCAAGTTTAGGGTTTTAGGTTTTAGTTTTTACGGGTTTGGTTTTAGGTTTTAGGGTTTAGAATTTTAGGGTTTAATGTTTAGTTTTAGGGTTTAGGGTTTTATTGTACTAATGATTAGGGTTTTAGTTTTTAGGGTTTAGGGTTTTGTTTTTATGATTTAGTGTTTAGAGTATTAGGGTTTAGGGTCTAGTGTATTAAAATTTAGGGTTTTAGATTTAGTTTTTAGGTTTTAGGATTTAGGGTTTTTGTTTTCAATTTTAGGGTATTTAGTTTTTGGGTTATGTGCTTAGTTTTAGGGTTTAATTTTAGGTTTTAGGGTTTTGTTGTATTCGAATTTATGGTTTTAGGTTTTAGTTTTTAAGGTTTTGGTTTTAGGTTTTAAGGTTTTAAATTTTAGGGTTTAATGTTTAGTTTTAGGGTTTAGGGTTTTAGTGTATTAAAGATTAGGGTTTTAGTTTTTAGGGTTTAGTATTTTGTTTTTATGTTTTAGTGTTTAGAGTATTAGGGTTTAGGGTCTAGTGTATTAAAATTTAGGGTTTTAGATTTAGTTTTTAGGTTTTAGGATTTAGGGTTTTTGTTTTCAATTTTAGGGTTTTGAGTTTTTGGGTTATGTGCTTAGTTTTAGGGTTTAATTTTAGGTTTTAGGGTTTCGTTGTATTCAAATTTAGGGATTTAGGTTTTAGATTTTAGGGTTTTGGTTTTAGGTTTTAGGGTTTTAAATTTTAGGGTTTAATGTTTAGTTTTAGGGTTTAGGTTTTAGTGTATTAAAGATTAAGGTTTTAGTTTTTAGGGTTTAGGATTTTGTTTTTATGTTTTAGTGTTTAGAGTATTAGGATTTAGGGTTTAGTGTATTAAAATTTAGGGTTTTAGATTTAGTTTTTAGGGATTAGGGTTTAGGGTTTTTGTTTTCAATTTTAGGGTTTTGAGTTTTAAGGTTATGTGCTTAGTTTTAGTGTTTAATTTTAGGTTTTAGGGTTTTGTTGTATTCAAATTTAGGGTTTTAGGTTATAGTTTTTAGGGTTTTGGTTTTCAGTTTTAGGGTTTTAAATTTTAGGGTTTAATGTTTAGTTTTAGCGTTTAGGGTTTTAGTGTATTAAAGATTAGGGTTTTAGTTTTTAGGGTTTAGGGTTTTGTTTTTATGTTTTAGTGTTTTGAGTATTAGGATTTAGGGTTTAGTGTATTAAAATTTAGGGTTTTAGATTTTGTTTTTAGGGTTTAGGGTTGAGTGTTTTTGTTTTCAATTTTAGGGTTTTGAGTGTTAGGGTTATTTGCTTAGTTTTAGGGTTTAATTTTAAGTTTTAGGGTTTAGGGTTTTAGTGTATTCAAGTATAGGGTTTTAATTTTTAGTTTTTAGGGTTTTGGTTTTAGGTTTTAGGGTTTCGATTT
This sequence comes from Euphrasia confusa, assembly GCA_954870475.1. Taxonomy (NCBI): domain Eukaryota; kingdom Viridiplantae; phylum Streptophyta; class Magnoliopsida; order Lamiales; family Orobanchaceae; genus Euphrasia; species Euphrasia confusa. The sequence goes on from OX940969.1 coordinate 14,229,436, forward strand.
TTAGGGTTTAATGTTTAGTTTTAAGGTCTAGGGTTTTAATGTATTAAAGATTAGGGTTTTAGTCTTTAGGGTTTATGGTGTTGTTTTTAGATTTTAGTGTTTGGAGTATTAGGACTTAGGGTTTAGTGTCTTAAAATTCAGGGTTTAAGATTTAGTTTTTAGGATTTAGAATTTAGGGTTTTTGTTTTAGGTTTTAGGGTTTAGAGTTTTTGGGTTTAATGCTTAGTTTTAGGGTTTAATTTTAGGTTTTAGAGTTTTGTTGTATTCAAGTTTAGGGTTTTAGGTTTTAGTTTTTACGGGTTTGGTTTTAGGTATTAGGGTTTAGAATTTTAGGGTTTAATGTTTAGTTTTAGGGTTTAGGGTTTTATTGTACTAATGATTAGGGTTTTAGTTTTTAGGGTTTAGGGTTTTGTTTTTATGTTTTAGTGTTTAGATTATTAGGGTTTAGGGTCTAGTGTATTAAAATTTAGAGTTTTAGATTTAGTTTTTAGGTTTTAGGATTTAGGGTTTTTGTTTTCAATTTTAGGGTTTTGAGTTTTTGGGTTATGTTCTTAGTTTTAGGGTTTAATTTTAGGTTTTAGGGTTTTGTTGTATTCAAATTTATGGTTTTAGGTTTTAGTTTTTAGGGTTTTGGTTTTAGGTTTTAAGGTTTTAAATTTTAGGGTTTAATGTTTAGTTTTAGGGTTTAAGGTTTTAGTGTATTAAAGATTAGGGTTTTAGTTTTTAGGGTTTAGGATTTTGTTTTTATGATTTAGTGTTTACAGTATTAGGGTTTAGGGTCTAGTGTATTAAAATTTAGGGTTTTAGATTTAGTTTTTAGGTTTTAGGATTTAGGGTTTTTGTTTTCAATTTTAGGGTTTTGAGTTTTTGGGTTATGTGCTTGGTTTTAGAGTTTAATTTTAATTTTTAGTGTTTTGTTGTATTCAAATTTAGGGATTTAGGTTTTAGTTTTTAGGGTTTTGGTTTTAGGTTTTAGGGTTTTAAATTTTAAGGTTTAATGTTTAGTTTTAGGGTTTAGGTTTTAGTGTATTAAAGATTAGGGTTTTAGTTTTTAAGGTTTAGGATTTTGTTTTTATGTTTTAGTGTTTAGAGTATTAGGATTTAGGGTTTATTGTATTAAAATTTAGGGTTTTAGATTTAGTTTTTAGGGTTTAGGGTTTAGGGTTTTTGTTTTCAATTTTAGGGTTTTTAGTTTTAAGGTTATGTGCTTAGTTTTTGGGGGTTAATTTTAGGTTTTAGGGTTTTGTTTTATTCAAATTTAGGGTTTTAGGTTATAGTTTTTAGGGTTTTGGTTTTCAGTTTTAGGGTTTTAAATTTTAGGGTTTAATGTTTAGTTTTAGCGTTTAGGGTTTTAGTGTATTAAAGATTAGGGTTTTAGTTTTTAGGGTTTAGGGTTTTGTTTTTATGTTTTAGTGTTTTGAGTATTAGGATTTAGGGTTTAGTGTATTAAAATTTAGGGTTTTAGATTTTGTTTTTAGGGTTTAGGGTTTAGTGTTTTTGTTTTCAATTTTAGGGTTTTGAGTGTTAGGGTTATTTGCTTAGTTTTAGGGTTTAATTTTAAAGTTTAGGGTTTAGGGTTTTAGTGTATTCAAGTATAGTGTTTTAATTTTTAGTTTTTAGGGTTTTGGTTTTAGGTTTTAGGGTTTCGAATTTTAGGGTTTAATGTTTAGTTTTAAGGTCTAGGGTTTTAATGTATTAAAAATTAGGGTTTTAGTCTTTAGGGTTTATGGTAATGTTTTTAGATTTTAGTGTTTGGAGTATTAGGACTTAGGGTTTAGTGACTTAAAATTCAGGGTTTAAGATTTAGTTTTTAGGATTTAGGGTTTAGGGTTTTTGGGTTTAATGCTTAGTTTTAGGGTTTAATTTTAGGTTTTAGAGTTTTGTTGTATTCAAGTTTAGGGTTTTAGGTTTTAGTTTTTACGGGTTTGGTTTTAGGTTTTAGGGTTTAGAATTTTAGGGTTTAATGTTTAGTTTTAGGGTTTAGGGTTTTATTGTACTAATGATTAGGGTTTTAGTTTTTAGGGTTTAGGGTTTTGTTTTTATGATTTAGTGTTTAGAGTATTAGGGTTTAGGGTCTAGTGTATTAAAATTTAGGGTTTTAGATTTAGTTTTTAGGTTTTAGGATTTAGGGTTTTTGTTTTCAATTTTAGGGTATTTAGTTTTTGGGTTATGTGCTTAGTTTTAGGGTTTAATTTTAGGTTTTAGGGTTTTGTTGTATTCGAATTTATGGTTTTAGGTTTTAGTTTTTAAGGTTTTGGTTTTAGGTTTTAAGGTTTTAAATTTTAGGGTTTAATGTTTAGTTTTAGGGTTTAGGGTTTTAGTGTATTAAAGATTAGGGTTTTAGTTTTTAGGGTTTAGGATTTTGTTTTTATGTTTTAGTGTTTAGAGTATTAGTGTTTAGGGTCTAGTGTATTAAAATTTAGGGTTTTAGATTTAGTTTTTAGGTTTTAGGATTTAGGGTTTTTGTTTTCAATTTTAGGGTTTTGAGTTTTTGGGTTATGTGCTTAGTTTTAGGGTTTAATTTTAGGTTTTAGGGTTTCGTTGTATTCAAATTTAGGGATTTAGGTTTTAGATTTTAGGGTTTTGGTTTTAGGTTTTAGGGTTTTAAATTTTAGGGTTTAATGTTTAGTTTTAGGGTTTAGGTTTTAGTGTATTAAAGATTAAGGTTTTAGTTTTTAGGGTTTAGGATTTTGTTTTTATGTTTTAGTGTTTAGAGTATTAGGATTTAGGGTTTAGTGTATTAAAATTTAGGATATTAGATTTAGTTTTTAGGGATTAGGGTTTAGGGTTTTTGTTTTCAATTTTAGGGTTTTGAGTTTTAAGGTTATGTGCTTAGTTTTAGTGTTTAATTTTAGGTTTTAGGGTTTTGTTGTATTCAAATTTAGGGTTTTAGGTTATAGTTTTTAGGGTTTTGGTTTTCAGTTTTAGGGTTTTAAATTTTAGGGTTTAATGTTTAGTTTTAGCGTTTAGGGTTTTAGTGTATTAAAGATTAGGGTTTTAGTTTTTAGGGTTTAGGGTTTTGTTTTTATGTTTTAGTGTTTTGAGTATTAGGATTTAGGGTTTAGTGTATTAAAATTTAGGGTTCTAGATTTTGTTTTTAGGGTTTAGGGTTGAGTGTTTTTGTTTTCAATTTTAGGGTTTTGAGTGTTAGGGTTATTTGCTTAGTTTTAGGGTTTAATTTTAAGTTTTAGGGTTTAGGGTTTTAGTGTATTCAAGTATAGGGTTTTAATTTTTAGTTTTTAGGGTTTTGGTTTTAGGTTTTAGGGTTTCGATTTTTAGGGTTTAATGTTTAGTTTTAAGGTCTAAGGTTTTAATGTATTAAAGATTAGGGTTTTAGTCTTTAGGGTTTATGGTGTTGTTTTTAGATTTTAGTGTTTGGAGTATTAGGACTTAGGGTTTAGTGTCTTAAAATTCAGGGTTTAAGATTTAGTTTTTAGGATTTAGAATTTAGGGTTTTTGTTTTAGGTTTTAGGGTTTAGAGTTTTTGGGTTTAATGCTTAGTTTTAGGGTTTAATTTTAGGTTTTAGAGTTTTGTTGTATTCAAGTTTAGGGTTTTAGGTTTTAGTTTTTACGGGTTTGGTTTTAGGTATTAGGGTTTAGAATTTTAGGGTTTAATGTTTAGTTTTAGGGTTTAGGGTTTTATTGTACTAATGATTAGGGTTTTAGTTTTTAGGGTTTAGGGTTTTGTTTTTATGTTTTAGTGTTTAGATTATTAGGGTTTAGGGTCTAGTGTATTAAAATTTAGAGTTTTAGATTTAGTTTTTAGGTTTTAGGATTTAGGGTTTTTGTTTTCAATTTTAGGGTTTTGAGTTTTTGGGTTATGTTCTTAGTTTTAGGGTTTAATTTTAGGTTTTAGGGTTTTGTTGTATTCAAATTTATGGTTTTAGGTTTTAGTTTTTAGGGTTTTGGTTTTAGGTTTTAAGGTTTTAAATTTTAGGGTTTAATGTTTAGTTTTAGGGTTTAAGGTTTTAGTGTATTAAAGATTAGGGTTTTAGTTTTTAGGGTTTAGGATTTTGTTTTTATGATTTAGTGTTTACAGTATTAGGGTTTAGGGTCTAGTGTATTAAAATTTAGGGTTTTAGATTTAGTTTTTAGGTTTTAGGATTTAGGGTTTTTGTTTTCAATTTTAGGGTTTTGAGTTTTTGGGTTATGTGCTTAGTTTTAGAGTTTAATTTTAATTTTTAGTGTTTTGTTGTATTCAAATTTAGGGATTTAGGTTTTAGTTTTTAGGGTTTTGGTTTTAGGTTTTAGGGTTTTAAATTTTAAGGTTTAATGTTTAGTTTTAGGGTTTAGGTTTTAGTGTATTAAAGATTAGGGTTTTAGTTTTTAAGGTTTAGGATTTTGTTTTTATGTTTTAGTGTTTAGAGTATTAGGATTTAGGGTTTATTGTATTAAAATTTAGGGTTTTAGATTTAGTTTTTAGGGTTTAGGGTTTAGGGTTTTTGTTTTCAATTTTAGGGTTTTTAGTTTTAAGGTTATGTGCTTAGTTTTTGGGGGTTAATTTTAGGTTTTAGGGTTTTGTTTTATTCAAATTTAGGGTTTTAGGTTATAGTTTTTAGGGTTTTGGTTTTCAGTTTTAGGGTTTTAAATTTTAGGGTTTAATGTTTAGTTTTAGCGTTTAGGGTTTTAGTGTATTAAAGATTAGGGTTTTAGTTTTTAGGGTTTAGGGTTTTGTTTTTATGTTTTAGTGTTTTGAGTATTAGGATTTAGGGTTTAGTGTATTAAAATTTAGGGTTTTAGATTTTGTTTTTAGGGTTTAGGGTTTAGTGTTTTTGTTTTCAATTTTAGGGTTTTGAGTGTTAGGGTTATTTGCTTAGTTTTAGGGTTTAATTTTAAGTTTTAGGGTTTAGGGTTTTAGTGTATTTAAGTACAGGGTTTTAATTTTTAGTTTTTAGGGTTTTGGTTTTAGGTTTTAGGGTTTCGAATTTTAGGGTTTAATGTTTAGTTTTAAGGTCTAGGGTTTTAATGTATTAAAGATTAGGGTTTTAGTCTTTAGGGTTTATGGTAATGTTTTTTGATTTTAGTGTTTGGAGTATTAGGACTTAGGGTTTAGTGACTTAAAATTCAGGGTTTAAGATTTAGTTTTTAGGATTTAGGGTTTAGGGTTTTTGGGTTTAATGCTTAGTTTTAGGGTTTAATTTTAGGTTTTAGAGTTTTGTTGTATTCAAGTTTAGGGTTTTAGGTTTTAGTTTTTACGGGTTTGGTTTTAGGTTTTAGGGTTTAGAATTTTAGGGTTTAATGTTTAGTTTTAGGGTTTAGGGTTTTATTGTACTAATGATTAGGGTTTTAGTTTTTAGGGTTTAGGGTTTTGTTTTTATGATTTAGTGTTTAGAGTATTAGGGTTTAGGGTCTAGTGTATTAAAATTTAGGGTTTTAGATTTAGTTTTTAGGTTTTAGGATTTAGGGTTTTTGTTTTCAATTTTAGGGTATTTAGTTTTTGGGTTATGTGCTTAGTTTTAGGGTTTAATTTTAGGTTTTAGGGTTTTGTTGTATTCGAATTTATGGTTTTAGGTTTTAGTTTTTAAGGTTTTGGTTTTAGGTTTTAAGGTTTTAAATTTTAGGGTTTAATGTTTAGTTTTAGGGTTTAGGGTTTTAGTGTATTAAAGATTAGGGTTTTAGTTTTTAGGGTTTAGGATTTTGTTTTTATGTTTTAGTGTTTAGAGTATTAGTGTTTAGGGTCTAGTGTATTAAAATTTAGGGTTTTAGATTTAGTTTTTAGGTTTTAGGATTTAGGGTTTTTGTTTTCAATTTTAGGGTTTTGAGTTTTTGGGTTATGTGCTTAGTTTTAGGGTTTAATTTTAGGTTTTAGGGTTTCGTTGTATTCAAATTTAGGGATTTAGGTTTTAGATTTTAGGGTTTTGGTTTTAGGTTTTAGGGTTTTAAATTTTAGGGTTTAATGTTTAGTTTTAGGGTTTAGGTTTTAGTGTATTAAAGATTAAGGTTTTAGTTTTTAGGGTTTAGGATTTTGTTTTTATGTTTTAGTGTTTAGAGTATTAGGATTTAGGGTTTAGTGTATTAAAATTTAGGATATTAGATTTAGTTTTTAGGGATTAGGGTTTAGGGTTTTTGTTTTCAATTTTAGGGTTTTGAGTTTTAAGGTTATGTGCTTAGTTTTAGTGTTTAATTTTAGGTTTTAGGGTTTTGTTGTATTCAAATTTAGGGTTTTAGGTTATAGTTTTTAGGGTTTTGGTTTTCAGTTTTAGGGTTTTAAATTTTAGGGTTTAATGTTTAGTTTTAGCGTTTAGGGTTTTAGTGTATTAAAGATTAGGGTTTTAGTTTTTAGGGTTTAGGGTTTTGTTTTTATGTTTTAGTGTTTTGAGTATTAGGATTTAGGGTTTAGTGTATTAAAATTTAGGGTTTTAGATTTTGTTTTTAGGGTTTAGGGTTGAGTGTTTTTGTTTTCAATTTTAGGGTTTTGAGTGTTAGGGTTATTTGCTTAGTTTTAGGGTTTAATTTTAAGTTTTAGGGTTTAGGGTTTTAGTGTATTCAAGTATAGGGTTTTAATTTTTAGTTTTTAGGGTTTTGGTTTTAGGTTTTAGGGTTTCGATTTTTAGGGTTTAATGTTTAGTTTTAAGGTCTAGGGTTTTAATGTATTAAAGATTAGGGTTTTAGTCTTTAGGGTTTATGGTGTTGTTTTTAGATTTTAGTGTTTGGAGTATTAGGACTTAGGGTTTAGTGTCTTAAAATTCAGGGTTTAAGATTTAGTTTTTAGGATTTAGAATTTAGGGTTTTTGTTTTAGGTTTTAGGGTTTAGAGTTTTTGGGTTTAATGCTTAGTTTTAGGGTTTAATTTTAGGTTTTAGAGTTTTGTTGTATTCAAGTTTAGGGTTTTAGGTTTTAGTTTTTACGGGTTTGGTTTTAGGTATTAGGGTTAAGAATTTTAGGGTTTAATGTTTAGTTTTAGGGTTTAGGGTTTTATTGTACTAATGATTAGGGTTTTAGTTTTTAGGGTTTAGGGTTTTGTTTTTATGTTTTAGTGTTTAGATTATTAGGGTTTAGGGTCTAGTGTATTAAAATTTAGAGTTTTAGATTTAGTTTTTAGGTTTTAGGATTTAGGGTTTTTGTTTTCAATTTTAGGGTTTTGAGTTTTTGGGTTATGTTCTTAGTTTTAGGGTTTAATTTTAGGTTTTAGGGTTTTGTTGTATTCAAATTTATGGTTTTAGGTTTTAGTTTTTAGGGTTTTGGTTTTAGGTTTTAAGGTTTTAAATTTTAGGGTTTAATGTTTAGTTTTAGGGTTTAAGGTTTTAGTGTATTAAAGATTAGGGTTTTAGTTTTTAGGGTTTAGGATTTTGTTTTTATGATTTAGTGTTTACAGTATTAGGGTTTAGGGTCTAGTGTATTAAAATTTAGGGTTTTAGATTTAGTTTTTAGGTTTTAGGATTTAGGGTTTTTGTTTTCAATTTTAGGGTTTTGAGTTTTTGGGTTATGTGCTTAGTTTTAGAGATTAATTTTAATTTTTAGGGTTTTGTTGTATTCAAATTTAGGGATTTAGGTTTTAGTTTTTAGGGTTTTGGTTTTAGGTTTTAGGGTTTTAAATTTTAAGGTTTAATGTTTAGTTTTAGGGTTTAGGTTTTAGTGTATTAAAGATTAGGGTTTTAGTTTTTAAGGTTTAGGATTTTGTTTTTATGTTTTAATGTTTAGAGTATTAGGATTTAGGGTTTATTGTATTAAAATTTAGGGTTTTAGATTTAGTTTTTAGGGTTTAGGGTTTAGGGTTTTTGTTTTCAATTTTAGGGTTTTTAGTTTTAAGGTTATGTGCTTAGTTTTTGGGGGTTAATTTTAGGTTTTAGGGTTTTGTTTTATTCAAATTTAGGGTTTTAGGTTATAGTTTTTAGGGTTTTGGTTTTCAGTTTTAGGGTTTTAAATTTTAGGGTTTAATGTTTAGTTTTAGCGTTTAGGGTTTTAGTGTATTAAAGATTAGGGTTTTAGTTTTTAGGGTTTAGGGTTTTGTTTTTATGTTTTAGTGTTTTGAGTATTAGGATTTAGGGTTTAGTGTATTAAAATTTAGGGTTTTAGATTTTGTTTTTAGGGTTTAGGGTTTAGTGTTTTTGTTTTCAATTTTAGGGTTTTGAGTGTTAGGGTTATTTGCTTAGTTTTAGGGTTTAATTTTAAAGTTTAGGGTTTAGGGTTTTAGTGTATTCAAGTATAGTGTTTTAATTTTTAGTTTTTAGGGTTTTGGTTTTAGGTTTTAGGGTTTCGATTTTTAGGGTTTAATGTTTAGTTTTAAGGTCTAGGGTTTTAATGTATTAAAGATTAGGGTTTTAGTCTTTAGGGTTTATGGTGTTGTTTTTAGATTTTAGTGTTTGGAGTATTAGGACTTAGGGTTTAGTGTCTTAAAATTCAGGGTTTAAGATTTAGTTTTTAGGATTTAGAATTTAGGGTTTTTGTTTTAGGTTTTAGGGTTTAGAGTTTTTGGGTTTAATGCTTAGTTTTAGGGTTTAATTTTAGGTTTTAGAGTTTTGTTGTATTCAAGTTTAGGGTTTTAGGTTTTAGTTTTTACGGGTTTGGTTTTAGGTATTAGGGTTTAGAATTTTAGGGTTTAATGTTTAGTTTTAGGGTTTAGGGTTTTATTGTACTAATGATTAGGGTTTTAGTTTTTAGGGTTTAGGGTTTTGTTTTTATGTTTTAGTGTTTAGATTATTAGGGTTTAGGGTCTAATGTATTAAAATTTAGAGTTTTAGATTTAGTTTTTAGGTTTTAGGATTTAGGGTTTTTGTTTTCAATTTTAGGGTTTTGAGTTTTTGGGTTATGTTCTTAGTTTTAGGGTTTAATTTTAGGTTTTAGGGTTTTGTTGTATTCAAATTTATGGTTTTAGGTTTTAGTTTTTAGGGTTTTGGTTTTAGGTTTTAAGGTTTTAAATTTTAGGGTTTAATGTTTAGTTTTAGGGTTTAAGGTTTTAGTGTATTAAAGATTAGGGTTTTAGTTTTTAGGGTTTAGGATTTTGTTTTTATGATTTAGTGTTTACAGTATTAGGGTTTAGGGTCTAGTGTATTAAAATTTAGGGTTTTAGATTTAGTTTTTAGGTTTTAGGATTTAGGGTTTTTGTTTTCAATTTTAGGGTTTTGAGTTTTTGGGTTATGTGCTTAGTTTTAGAGTTTAATTTTAATTTTTAGGGTTTTGTTGTATTCAAATTTAGGGATTTAGGTTTTAGTTTTTAGGGTTTTGGTTTTAGGTTTTAGGGTTTTAAATTTTAAGGTTTAATGTTTAGTTTTAGGGTTTAGGTTTTAGTGTATTAAAGATTAGGGTTTTAGTTTTTAAGGTTTAGGATTTTGTTTTTATGTTTTAGTGTTTAGAGTATTAGGATTTAGGGTTTATTGTATTAAAATTTAGGGTTTTAGATTTAGTTTTTAGGGTTTAGGGTTTAGGGTTTTTGTTTTCAATTTTAGGGTTTTTAGTTTTAAGGTTATGTGCTTAGTTTTTGGGGGTTAATTTTAGGTTTTAGGGTTTTGTTTTATTCAAATTTAGGGTTTTAGGTTATAGTTTTTAGGGTTTTGGTTTTCAGTTTTAGGGTTTTAAATTTTAGGGTTTAATGTTTAGTTTTAGCGTTTAGGGTTTTAGTGTATTAAAGATTAGGGTTTTAGTTTTTAGGGTTTAGGGTTTTGTTTTTATGTTTTAGTGTTTTGAGTATTAGGATTTAGGGTTTAGTGTATTAAAATTTAGGGTTTTAGATTTTGTTTTTAGGGTTTAGGGTTTAGTGTTTTTGTTTTCAATTTTAGGGTTTTGAGTGTTAGGGTTATTTGCTTAGTTTTAGGGTTTAATTTTAAGGTTTAGGGTTTAGAGTTTTAGTGTATTCAAGTATAGTGTTTTAATTTTTAGTTTTTAGGGTTTTGGTTTTAGGTTTTAGGGTTTCGAATTTTAGGGTTTAATGTTTAGTTTTAAGGTCTAGGGTTTTAATGTATTAAAGATTAGGGTTTTAGTCTTTAGGGTTTATGGTAATGTTTTTTGATTTTAGTGTTTGGAGTATTAGGACTTAGGGTTTAGTGACTTAAAATTCAGGGTTTAAGATTTAGTTTTTAGGATTTAGGGTTTAGGGTTTTTGGGTTTAATGCTTAGTTTTAGGGTTTAATTTTAGGTTTTAGAGTTTTGTTGTATTCAAGTTTAGGGTTTTAGGTTTTAGTTTTTACGGGTTTGGTTTTAGGTTTTAGGGTTTAGAATTTTAGGGTTTAATGTTTAGTTTTAGGGTTTAGGGTTTTATTGTACTAATGATTAGGGTTTTAGTTTTTAGGGTTTAGGGTTTTGTTTTTATGATTTAGTGTTTAGAGTATTAGGGTTTAGGGTCTAGTGTATTAAAATTTAGGGTTTTAGATTTAGTTTTTAGGTTTTAGGATTTAGGGTTTTTGTTTTCAATTTTAGGGTATTTAGTTTTTGGGTTATGTGCTTAGTTTTAGGGTTTAATTTTAGGTTTTAGGGTTTGGTTGTATTCGAATTTATGGTTTTAGGTTTTAGTTTTTAAGGTTTTGGTTTTAGGTTTTAAGGTTTTAAATTTTAGGGTTTAATGTTTAGTTTTAGGGTTTAGGGTTTTAGTGTATTAAAGATTAGGGTTTTAGTTTTTAGGGTTTAGGATTTTGTTTTTATGTTTTAGTGTTTAGAGTATTAGGGTTTAGGGTCTAGTGTATTAAAATTTAGGGTTTTAGATTTAGTTTTTAGGTTTTAGGATTTAGGGTTTTTGTTTTCAATTTTAGGGTTTTGAGTTTTTGGGTTATGTGCTTAGTTTTAGGGTTTAATTTTAGGTTTTAGGGTTTCGTTGTATTCAAATTTAGGGATTTAGGTTTTAGATTTTAGGGTTTTGGTTTTAGGTTTTAGGGTTTTAAATTTTAGGGTTTAATGTTTAGTTTTAGGGTTTAGGTTTTAGTGTATTAAAGATTAAGGTTTTAGTTTTTAGGGTTTAGGATTTTGTTTTTATGTTTTAGTGTTTAGAGTATTAGGATTTAGGGTTTAGTGTATTAAAATTTAGGGTTTTAGATTTAGTTTTTAGGGATTAGGGTTTAGGGTTTTTGTTTTCAATTTTAGGGTTTTGAGTTTTAAGGTTATGTGCTTAGTTTTAGTGTTTAATTTTAGGTTTTAGGGTTTTGTTGTATTCAAATTTAGGGTTTTAGGTTATAGTTTTTAGGGTTTTGGTTTTCAGTTTTAGGGTTTTAAATTTTAGGGTTTAATGTTTAGTTTTAGCGTTTAGGGTTTTAGTGTATTAAAGATTAGGGTTTTAGTTTTTAGGGTTTAGGGTTTTGTTTTTATGTTTTAGTGTTTTGAGTATTAGGATTTAGGGTTTAGTGTATTAAAATTTAGGGTTTTAGATTTTGTTTTTAGAGTTTAGGGTTGAGTGTTTTTGTTTTCAATTTTAGGGTTTTGAGTGTTAGGGTTATTTGCTTAGTTTTAGGGTTTAATTTTAAGTTTTAGGGTTTAGGGTTTTAGTGTATTCAAGTATAGGGTTTTAATTTTTAGTTTTTAGGGTTTTGGTTTTAGGTTTTAGGGTTTCGATTTTTAGGGTTTAATGTTTAGTTTTAAGGTCTAGGGTTTTAATGTATTAAAGATTAGGGTTTTAGTCTTTAGGGTTTATGGTGTTGTTTTTAGATTTTAGTGTTTGGAGTATTAGGACTTAGGGTTTAGTGTCTTAAAATTCAGGGTTTAAGATTTAGTTTTTAGGATTTAGAATTTAGGGTTTTTGTTTTAGGTTTTAGGGTTTAGAGTTTTTGGGTTTAATTTTAGGTTTTAGAGTTTTGTTTTATTCAAGTTTAGGGTTTTAGGTTTTAGTTTTTACGGGTTTGGTTTTAGGTATTAGGGTTTAGAATTTTAGGGTTTAATGTTTAGTTTTAGGGTTTAGGGTTTTATTGTACTAATGATTAGGGTTTTAGTTTTTAGGGTTTAGGGTTTTGTTTTTATGTTTTAGTGTTTAGATTATTAGGTTTTAGGGTCTAGTGTATTAAAATTTAGAGTTTTAGATTTAGTTTTTAGGTTTTAGGATTTAGGGTTTTTGTTTTCAATTTTAGGGTTTTGAGTTTTTGGGTTATGTTCTTAGTTTTAGGGTTTAATTTTAGGTTTTAGGGTTTTGTTGTATTCAAATTTATGGTTTTAGGTTTTAGTTTTTAGGGTTTTGGTTTTAGGTTTTAAGGTTTTAAATTTTAGGGTTTAATGTTTAGTTTTAGGGTTTAAGGTTTTAGTGTATTAAAGATTAGGGTTTTAGTTTTTAGGGTTTAGGATTTTGTTTTTATGATTTAGTGTTTACAGTATTAGGGTTTAGGGTCTAGTGTATTAAAATTTAGGGTTTTAGATTTAGTTTTTAGGTTTTAGGATTTAGGGTTTTTGTTTTCAATTTTAGGGTTTTGAGTTTTTGGGTTATGTTCTTAGTTTTAGGGTTTAATTTTAGGTTTTAGGGTTTTGTTGTATTCAAATTTAGGGATTTAGGTTTTAGTTTTTAGGGTTTTGGTTTTAGGTTTTAGGGTTTTAAATTTTAAGGTTTAATGTTTAGTTTTAGGGTTTAGGTTTTAGTGTATTAAAGATTAGGGTTTTAGTTTTTAAGGTTTAGGATTTTGTTTTTATGTTTTAGTGTTTAGAGTATTAGGATTTAGGGTTTATTGTATTAAAATTTAGGGTTTTAGATTTAGTTTTTAGGGTTTAGGGTTTAGGGTTTTTGTTTTCAATTTTAGGGTTTTTAGTTTTAAGGTTATGTGCTTAGTTTTTGGGGGTTAATTTTAGGTTTTAGGGTTTTGTTTTATTCAAATTTAGGGTTTTAGTTTATAGTTTTTAGGGTTTTGGTTTTCAGTTTTAGGGTTTTAAATTTTAGGGTTTAATGTTTAGTTTTAGCGTTTAGGGTTTTAGTGTATTAAAGATTAGGGTTTTAGTTTTTAGGGTTTAGGGTTTTGTTTTTATGTTTTAGTGTTTTGAGTATTAGGATTTAGGGTTTAGTGTATTAAAATTTAGGGTTTTAGATTTTGTTTTTAGGGTTTAGGGTTTAGTGTTTTTGTTTTCAATTTTAGGGTTTTGAGTGTTAGGGTTATTTGCTTAGTTTTAGGGTTTAATTTTAAGGTTTAGGGTTTAGGGTTTTAGTGTATTCAAGTATAGTGTTTTAATTTTTAGTTTTTAGGGTTTTGGTTTTAGGTTTTAGGGTTTCGAATTTTAGGGTTTAATGTTTAGTTTTAAGGTCTAGGGTTTTAATGTATTAAAGATTAGGGTTTTAGTCTTTAGGGTTTATGGTAATGTTTTTTGATTTTAGTGTTTGGAGTATTAGGACTTAGGGTTTAGTGACTTAAAATTCAGGGTTTAAGATTTAGTTTTTAGGATTTAGGGTTTAGGGTTTTTGGGTTTAATGCTTAGTTTTAGGGTTTAATTTTAGGTTTTAGAGTTTTGTTGTATTCAAGTTTAGGGTTTTAGGTTTTAGTTTTTACGGGTTTGGTTTTAGGTTTTAGGGTTTAGAATTTTAGGGTTTAATGTTTAGTTTTAGGGTTTAGGGTTTTATTGTACTAATGATTAGGGTTTTAGTTTTTAGGGTTTAGGGTTTTGTTTTTATGATTTAGTGTTTAGAGTATTAGGGTTTAGGGTCTAGTGTATTAAAATTTAGGGTTTTAGATTTAGTTTTTAGGTTTTAGGATTTAGGGTTTTTGTTTTCAATTTTAGGGTTTTGAGTTTTTGGGTTATGTTCTTAGTTTTAGGGTTTAATTTTAGGTTTTAGGGTTTTGTTGTATTCAAATTTAGGGATTTAGGTTTTAGTTTTTAGGGTTTTGGTTTTAGGTTTTAGGGTTTTAAATTTTAAGGTTTAATGTTTAGTTTTAGGGTTTAGGTTTTAGTGTATTAAAGATTAGGGTTTTAGTTTTTAAGGTTTAGGATTTTGTTTTTATGTTTTAGTGTTTAGAGTATTAGGATTTAGGGTTTATTGTATTAAAATTTAGGGTTTTAGATTTAGTTTTTAGGGTTTAGGGTTTAGGGTTTTTGTTTTCAATTTTAGGGTTTTTAGTTTTAAGGTTATGTGCTTAGTTTTTGGGGGTTAATTTTAGGTTTTAGGGTTTTGTTTTATTCAAATTTAGGGTTTTAGTTTATAGTTTTTAGGGTTTTGGTTTTCAGTTTTAGGGTTTTAAATTTTAGGGTTTAATGTTTAGTTTTAGCGTTTAGGGTTTTAGTGTATTAAAGATTAGGGTTTTAGTTTTTAGGGTTTAGGGTTTTGTTTTTATGTTTTAGTGTTTTGAGTATTAGGATTTAGGGTTTAGTGTATTAAAATTTAGGGTTTTAGATTTTGTTTTTAGGGTTTAGGGTTTAGTGTTTTTGTTTTCAATTTTAGGGTTTTGAGTGTTAGGGTTATTTGCTTAGTTTTAGGGTTTAATTTTAAGGTTTAGGGTTTAGGGTTTTAGTGTATTCAAGTATAGTGTTTTAATTTTTAGTTTTTAGGGTTTTGGTTTTAGGTTTTAGGGTTTCGAATTTTAGGGTTTAATGTTTAGTTTTAAGGTCTAGGGTTTTAATGTATTAAAGATTAGGGTTTTAGTCTTTAGGGTTTATGGTAATGTTTTTTGATTTTAGTGTTTGGAGTATTAGGACTTAGGGTTTAGTGACTTAAAATTCAGGGTTTAAGATTTAGTTTTTAGGATTTAGGGTTTAGGGTTTTTGGGTTTAATGCTTAGTTTTAGGGTTTAATTTTAGGTTTTAGAGTTTTGTTGTATTCAAGTTTAGGGTTTTAGGTTTTAGTTTTTACGGGTTTGGTTTTAGGTTTTAGGGTTTAGAATTTTAGGGTTTAATGTTTAGTTTTAGGGTTTAGGGTTTTATTGTACTAATGATTAGGGTTTTAGTTTTTAGGGTTTAGGGTTTTGTTTTTATGATTTAGTGTTTAGAGTATTAGGGTTTAGGGTCTAGTGTATTAAAATTTAGGGTTTTAGATTTAGTTTTTAGGTTTTAGGATTTAGGGTTTTTGTTTTCAATTTTAGGGTATTTAGTTTTTGGGTTATGTGCTTAGTTTTAGGGTTTAATTTTAGGTTTTAGGGTTTTGTTGTATTCGAATTTATGGTTTTAGGTTTTAGTTTTTAAGGTTTTGGTTTTAGGTTTTAAGGTTTTAAATTTTAGGGTTTAATGTTTAGTTTTAGGGTTTAGGGTTTTAGTGTATTAAAGATTAGGGTTTTAGTTTTTAGGGTTTAGGATTTTGTTTTTATGTTTTAGTGTTTAGAGTATTAGGATTTAGGGTTTAGTGTATTAAAATTTATGGTTTTAGATTTAGTTTTTAGGGATTAGGGTTTAGGGTTTTTGTTTTCAATTTTAGGGTTTTGAGTTTTAAGGTTATGTGCTTAGTTTTAGTGTTTAATTTTAGGTTTTAGGGTTTTGTTGTATTCAAATTTAGGGTTTTAGGTTATAGTTTTTAGGGTTTTGGTTTTTCAGTTTTAGGGTTTTAAATTTTAGGGTTTAATGTTTAGTTTTAGCGTTTAGGGTTTTAGTGTATTAAAGATTAGGGTTTTAGTTTTTAGGGTTTAGGGTTTTGTTTTTATGTTTTAGTGTTTTGAGTATTAGGATTTAGGGTTTAGTGTATTAAAATTTAGGGTTTTAGATTTTTTTTTTAGGGTTTAGGGTTGAGTGTTTTTGTTTTCAATTTTAGGGTTTTGAGTGTTAGGGTTATTTGCTTAGTTTTAGGGTTTAATTTTAAGTTTTAGGGTTTAGGGTTTTAGTGTATTCAAGTATAGGGTTTTAATTTTTAGTTTTTAGGGTTTTGGTTTTAGGTTTTAGGGTTTCGATTTTTAGGGTTTAATGTTTAGTTTTAAGGTCTAGGGTTTTAATGTATTAAAGAATAGGGTTTTAGTCTTTAGGGTTTATGGTGTTGTTTTTAGATTTTAGTGTTTGGAATATTAGGACTTAGGGTTTAGTGTCTTAAAATTCAAGGTTTAAGATTTAGTTTTTAGGATTTAGAATTTAGGGTTTTTGTTTTAGGTTTTAGGGTTTAGAGTTTTTGGGTTTAATGCTTAGTTTTAGGGTTTAATTTTAGGTTTTAGAGTTTTGTTGTATTCAAGTTTAGGGTTTTAGGTTTTAGTTTTTACGGGTTTGGTTTTAGGTATTAGGGTTAAGAATTTTAGGGTTTAATGTTTAGATTTAGGGTTTAGGGTTTTATTGTACTAATGATTAGGGTTTTAGTTTTTAGGGTTTAGGGTTTTGTTTTTATGTTTTAGTGTTTAGATTATTAGGGTTTAGGGTCTAGTGTATTAAAATTTAGAGTTTTAGATTTAGTTTTTAGGTTTTAGGATTTAGGGTTTTTGTTTTCAATTTTAGGGTTTTGAGTTTTTGGGTTATGTTCTTAGTTTTAGGGTTTAATTTTAGGTTTTAGGGTTTTGTTGTATTCAAATTTATGGTTTTAGGTTTTAGTTTTTAGGGTTTTGGTTTTAGGTTTTAAGGTTTTAAATTTTAGGGTTTAATGTTTAGTTTTAGGGTTTAAGGTTTTAGTGTATTAAAGATTAGGGTTTTAGTTTTTAGGGTTTAGGATTTTGTTTTTATGTTTTAGTGTTTACAGTATTAGGGTTTAGGGTCTAGTGTATTAAAATTTAGGGTTTTAGATTTAGTTTTTAGGTTTTAGGATTTAATGTTTTTGTTTTCAATTTTAGGGTTTTGAGTTTTTGGGTTATGTGCTTAGTTTTAGAGTTTAATTTTAATTTTTAGGGTTTTGTTGTATTCAAATTTAGGGATTTAGGTTTTAGTTTATAGGGTTTTGGTTTTAGGTTTTAGGGTTTTAAATTTTAAGGTTTAATGTTTAGTTTTAGGGTTTAGGTTTTAGTGTATTAAAGATTAGGGTTTTAGTTTTTAAGGTTTAGGATTTTGTTTTTATGTTTTAGTGTTTAGAGTATTAGGATTTAGGGTTAAGTGTATTAAAATTTAGGGTTTTAGATTTAGTTTTTAGGGTTTAGGGTTTAGGGTTTTTGTTTTCAATTTTAGGGTTTTTAGTTTTAAGGTTATGTGCTTAGTTTTTGGGGGTTAATTTTAGGTTTTAGGGTTTTGTTTTATTCAAATTTAGGGTTTTAGGTTATAGTTTTTAGGGTTTTGGTTTTCAGTTTTAGGGTTTTAAATTTTAGGGTTTAATGTTTAGTTTTAGCGTTTAGGGTTTTAGTGTATTAAAGATTAGGGTTTTAGTTTTTAGGGTTTAGGGTTTTGTTTTTATGTTTTAGTGTTTTGAGTATTAGGATTTAGGGTTTAGTGTATTAAAATTTAGGGTTTTAGATTTTGTTTTTAGGGTTTAGGGTTTAGTGTTTTTGTTTTCAATTTTAGGGTTTTGAGTGTTAGGGTTATTTGCTTAGTTTTAGGGTTTAATTTTAAGGTTTAGGGTTTAGAGTTTTAGTGTATTCAAGTATAGTGTTTTAATTTTTAGTTTTTAGGGTTTTGGTTTTAGGTTTTAGGGTTTCGAATTTTAGGGTTTAATGTTTAGTTTTAAGGTCTAGGGTTTTAATGTATTAAAGATTAGGGTTTTAGTCTTTAGGGTTTATGGTAATGTTTTTTGATTTTAGTGTTTGGAGTATTAGGACTTAGGGTTTAGTGACTTAAAATTCAGGGTTTAAGATTTAGTTTTTAGGATTTAGGGTTTAGGGTTTTTGGGTTTAATGCTTAGTTTTAGGGTTTAATTTTAGGTTTTAGAGTTTTGTTGTATTCAAGTTTAGGGTTTTAGGTTTTAGTTTTTACGGGTTTGGTTTTAGGTTTTAGGGTTTAGAATTTTAGGGTTTAATGTTTAGTTTTAGGGTTTAGGGTTTTATTGTACTAATGATTAGGGTTTTAGTTTTTAGGGTTTAGGGTTTTGTTTTTATGATTTAGTGTTTAGAGTATTAGGGTTTAGGGTCTAGTGTATTAAAATTTAGGGTTTTAGATTTAGTTTTTAGGTTTTAGGATTTAGGGTTTTTGTTTTCAATTTTAGGGTATTTAGTTTTTGGGTTATGTGCTTAGTTTTAGGGTTTAATTTTAGGTTTTAGGGTTTTGTTGTATTCGAATTTATGGTTTTAGGTTTTAGTTTTTAAGGTTTTGGTTTTAGGTTTTAAGGTTTTAAATTTTAGGGTTTAATGTTTAGTTTTAGGGTTTAGGGTTTTAGTGTATTAAAGATTAGGGTTTTAGTTTTTAGGGTTTAGGATTTTGTTTTTATGTTTTAGTGTTTAGAGTATTAGGGTTTAGGGTCTAGTGTATTAAAATTTAGGGTTTTAGATTTAGTTTTTAGGTTTTAGGATTTAGGGTTTTTGTTTTCAATTTTAGGGTTTTGAGTTTTTGGGTTATGTGCTTAGTTTTAGGGTTTAATTTTAGGTTTTAGGGTTTCGTTGTATTCAAATTTAGGGATTTAGGTTTTAGATTTTAGGGTTTTGGTTTTAGGTTTTAGGGTTTTAAATTTTAGGGTTTAATGTTTAGTTTTAGGGTTTAGGTTTTAGTGTATTAAAGATTAAGGTTTTAGTTTTTAGGGTTTAGGATTTTGTTTTTATGTTTTAGTGTTTAGAGTATTAGGATTTAGGGTTTAGTGTATTAAAATTTAGGGTTTTAGATTTAGTTTTTAGGGATTAGGGTTTAGGGTTTTTGTTTTCAATTTTAGGGTTTTGAGTTTTAAGGTTATGTGCTTAGTTTTAGTGTTTAATTTTAGGTTTTAGGGTTTTGTTGTATTCAAATTTAGGGTTTTAGGTTATAGTTTTTAGGGTTTTGGTTTTCAGTTTTAGGGTTTTAAATTTTAGGGTTTAATGTTTAGTTTTAGCGTTTAGGGTTTTAGTGTATTAAAGATTAGGGTTTTAGTTTTTAGGGTTTAGGGTTTTGTTTTTATGTTTTAGTGTTTTGAGTATTAGGATTTAGGGTTTAGTGTATTAAAATTTAGGGTTTTAGATTTTGTTTTTAGGGTTTAGGGTTGAGTGTTTTTGTTTTCAATTTTAGGGTTTTGAGTGTTAGGGTTATTTGCTTAGTTTTAGGGTTTAATTTTAAGTTTTAGGGTTTAGGGTTTTAGTGTATTCAAGTATAGGGTTTTAATTTTTAGTTTTTAGGGTTTTGGTTTTAGGTTTTAGGGTTTCGATTTTTAGGGTTTAATGTTTAGTTTTAAGGTCTAGGGTTTTAATGTATTAAAGATTAGGGTTTTAGTCTTTAGGGTTTATGGTGTTGTTTTTAGATTTTAGTGTTTGGAGTATTAGGACTTAGGGTTTAGTGTCTTAAAATTCAGGGTTTAAGATTTAGTTTTTAGGATTTAGAATTTAGGGTTTTTGTTTTAGGTTTTAGGGTTTAGAGTTTTTGGGTTTAATGCTTAGTTTTAGGGTTTAATTTTAGGTTTTAGAGTTTTGTTTTATTCAAGTTTAGGGTTTTAGGTTTTAGTTTTTACGGGTTTGGTTTTAGGTATTAGGGTTTAGAATTTTAGGGTTTAATGTTTAGTTTTAGGGTTTAGGGTTTTATTGTACTAATGATTAGGGTTTTAGTTTTTAGGGTTTAGGGTTTTGTTTTTATGTTTTAGTGTTTAGATTATTAGGGTTTAGGGTCTAGTGTATTAAAATTTAGAGTTTTAGATTTAGTTTTTAGGTTTTAGGATTTAGGGTTTTTGTTTTCAATTTTAGGGTTTTGAGTTTTTGGGTTATGTTCTTAGTTTTAGGGTTTAATTTTAGGTTTTAGGGTTTTGTTGTATTCAAATTTATGGTTTTAGGTTTTAGTTTTTAGGGTTTTGGTTTTAGGTTTTAAGGTTTTAAATTTTAGGGTTTAATGTTTAGTTTTAGGGTTTAAGGTTTTAGTGTATTAAAGATTAGGGTTTTAGTTTTTAGGGTTTAGGATTTTGTTTTTATGATTTAGTGTTTACAGTATTAGGGTTTAGGGTCTAGTGTATTAAAATTTAGGGTTTTAGATTTAGTTTTTAGGTTTTAGGATTTAGGGTTTTTGTTTTCAATTTTAGGGTTTTGAGTTTTTGGGTTATGTTCTTAGTTTTAGGGTTTAATTTTAGGTTTTAGGGTTTTGTTGTATTCAAATTTAGGGATTTAGGTTTTAGTTTTTAGGGTTTTGGTTTTAGGTTTTAGGGTTTTAAATTTTAAGGTTTAATGTTTAGTTTTAGGGTTTAGGTTTTAGTGTATTAAAGATTAGGGTTTTAGTTTTTAAGGTTTAGGATTTTGTTTTTATGTTTTAGTGTTTAGAGTATTAGGATTTAGGGTTTATTGTATTAAAATTTAGGGTTTTAGATTTAGTTTTTAGGGTTTAGGGTTTAGGGTTTTTGTTTTCAATTTTAGGGTTTTTAGTTTTAAGGTTATGTGCTTAGTTTTTGGGGGTTAATTTTAGGTTTTAGGGTTTTGTTTTATTCAAATTTAGGGTTTTAGTTTATAGTTTTTAGGGTTTTGGTTTTCAGTTTTAGGGTTTTAAATTTTAGGGTTTAATGTTTAGTTTTAGCGTTTAGGGTTTTAGTGTATTAAAGATTAGGGTTTTAGTTTTTAGGGTTTAGGGTTTTGTTTTTATGTTTTAGTGTTTTGAGTATTAGGATTTAGGGTTTAGTGTATTAAAATTTAGGGTTTTAGATTTTGTTTTTAGGGTTTAGGGTTTAGTGTTTTTGTTTTCAATTTTAGGGTTTTGAGTGTTAGGGTTATTTGCTTAGTTTTAGGGTTTAATTTTAAGGTTTAGGGTTTAGGGTTTTAGTGTATTCAAGTATAGTGTTTTAATTTTTAGTTTTTAGGGTTTTGGTTTTAGGTTTTAGGGTTTCGAATTTTAGGGTTTAATGTTTAGTTTTAAGGTCTAGGGTTTTAATGTATTAAAGATTAGGGTTTTAGTCTTTAGGGTTTATGGTAATGTTTTTTGATTTTAGTGTTTGGAGTATTAGGACTTAGGGTTTAGTGACTTAAAATTCAGGGTTTAAGATTTAGTTTTTAGGATTTAGGGTTTAGGGTTTTTGGGTTTAATGCTTAGTTTTAGGGTTTAATTTTAGGTTTTAGAGTTTTGTTGTATTCAAGTTTAGGGTTTTAGGTTTTAGTTTTTACGGGTTTGGTTTTAGGTTTTAGGGTTTAGAATTTTAGGGTTTAATGTTTAGTTTTAGGGTTTAGGGTTTTATTGTACTAATGATTAGGGTTTTAGTTTTTAGGGTTTAGGGTTTTGTTTTTATGATTTAGTGTTTAGAGTATTAGGGTTTAGGGTCTAGTGTATTAAAATTTAGGGTTTTAGATTTAGTTTTTAGGTTTTAGGATTTAGGGTTTTTGTTTTCAATTTTAGGGTATTTAGTTTTTGGGTTATGTGCTTAGTTTTAGGGTTTAATTTTAGGTTTTAGGGTTTTGTTGTATTCGAATTTATGGTTTTAGGTTTTAGTTTTTAAGGTTTTGGTTTTAGGTTTTAAGGTTTTAAATTTTAGGGTTTAATGTTTAGTTTTAGGGTTTAGGGTTTTAGTGTATTAAAGATTAGGGTTTTAGTTTTTAGGGTTTAGGATTTTGTTTTTATGTTTTAGTGTTTAGAGTATTAGGATTTAGGGTTTAGTGTATTAAAATTTATGGTTTTAGATTTAGTTTTTAGGGATTAGGGTTTAGGGTTTTTGTTTTCAATTTTAGGGTTTTGAGTTTTAAGGTTATGTGCTTAGTTTTAGTGTTTAATTTTAGGTTTTAGGGTTTTGTTGTATTCAAATTTAGGGTTTTAGGTTATAGTTTTTAGGGTTTTGGTTTTTCAGTTTTAGGGTTTTAAATTTTAGGGTTTAATGTTTAGTTTTAGCGTTTAGGGTTTTAGTGTATTAAAGATTAGGGTTTTAGTTTTTAGGGTTTAGGGTTTTGTTTTTATGTTTTAGTGTTTTGAGTATTAGGATTTAGGGTTTAGTGTATTAAAATTTAGGGTTTTAGATTTTTTTTTTAGGGTTTAGGGTTGAGTGTTTTTGTTTTCAATTTTAGGGTTTTGAGTGTTAGGGTTATTTGCTTAGTTTTAGGGTTTAATTTTAAGTTTTAGGGTTTAGGGTTTTAGTGTATTCAAGTATAGGGTTTTAATTTTTAGTTTTTAGGGTTTTGGTTTTAGGTTTTAGGGTTTCGATTTTTAGGGTTTAATGTTTAGTTTTAAGGTCTAGGGTTTTAATGTATTAAAGAATAGGGTTTTAGTCTTTAGGGTTTATGGTGTTGTTTTTAGATTTTAGTGTTTGGAATATTAGGACTTAGGGTTTAGTGTCTTAAAATTCAAGGTTTAAGATTTAGTTTTTAGGATTTAGAATTTAGGGTTTTTGTTTTAGGTTTTAGGGTTTAGAGTTTTTGGGTTTAATGCTTAGTTTTAGGGTTTAATTTTAGGTTTTAGAGTTTTGTTGTATTCAAGTTTAGGGTTTTAGGTTTTAGTTTTTACGGGTTTGGTTTTAGGTATTAGGGTTAAGAATTTTAGGGTTTAATGTTTAGATTTAGGGTTTAGGGTTTTATTGTACTAATGATTAGGGTTTTAGTTTTTAGGGTTTAGGGTTTTGTTTTTATGTTTTAGTGTTTAGATTATTAGGGTTTAGGGTCTAGTGTATTAAAATTTAGAGTTTTAGATTTAGTTTTTAGGTTTTAGGATTTAGGGTTTTTGTTTTCAATTTTAGGGTTTTGAGTTTTTGGGTTATGTTCTTAGTTTTAGGGTTTAATTTTAGGTTTTAGGGTTTTGTTGTATTCAAATTTATGGTTTTAGGTTTTAGTTTTTAGGGTTTTGGTTTTAGGTTTTAAGGTTTTAAATTTTAGGGTTTAATGTTTAGTTTTAGGGTTTAAGGTTTTAGTGTATTAAAGATTAGGGTTTTAGTTTTTAGGGTTTAGGATTTTGTTTTTATGTTTTAGTGTTTACAGTATTAGGGTTTAGGGTCTAGTGTATTAAAATTTAGGGTTTTAGATTTAGTTTTTAGGTTTTAGGATTTAATGTTTTTGTTTTCAATTTTAGGGTTTTGAGTTTTTGGGTTATGTGCTTAGTTTTAGAGTTTAATTTTAATTTTTAGGGTTTTGTTGTATTCAAATTTAGGGATTTAGGTTTTAGTTTATAGGGTTTTGGTTTTAGGTTTTAGGGTTTTAAATTTTAAGGTTTAATGTTTAG
The DNA here is from genome assembly GCA_954870475.1 of Euphrasia confusa. Lineage (NCBI taxonomy): Eukaryota > Viridiplantae > Streptophyta > Magnoliopsida > Lamiales > Orobanchaceae > Euphrasia > Euphrasia confusa. Next base: position 14,252,364 of record OX940969.1, read on the forward strand.
TTTTAGGGTTTAGGTTTTAGTGTATTAAAGATTAGGGTTTTAGTTTTTAAGGTTTAGGATTTTGTTTTTATGTTTTAGTGTTTAGAGTATTAGGATTTAGGGTTAAGTGTATTAAAATTTAGGGTTTTAGATTTAGTTTTTAGGGTTTAGGGTTTAGGGTTTTTGTTTTCAATTTTAGGGTTTTTAGTTTTAAGGTTATGTGCTTAGTTTTTGGGGGTTAATTTTAGGTTTTAGGGTTTTGTTTTATTCAAATTTAGGGTTTTAGGTTATAGTTTTTAGGGTTTTGGTTTTCAGTTTTAGGGTTTTAAATTTTAGGGTTTAATGTTTAGTTTTAGCGTTTAGGGTTTTAGTGTATTAAAGATTAGGGTTTTAGTTTTTAGGGTTTAGGGTTTTGTTTTTATGTTTTAGTGTTTTGAGTATTAGGATTTAGGGTTTAGTGTATTAAAATTTAGGGTTTTAGATTTTGTTTTTAGGGTTTAGGGTTTAGTGTTTTTGTTTTCAATTTTAGGGTTTTGAGTGTTAGGGTTATTTGCTTAGTTTTAGGGTTTAATTTTAAGGTTTAGGGTTTAGAGTTTTAGTGTATTCAAGTATAGTGTTTTAATTTTTAGTTTTTAGGGTTTTGGTTTTAGGTTTTAGGGTTTCGAATTTTAGGGTTTAATGTTTAGTTTTAAGGTCTAGGGTTTTAATGTATTAAAGATTAGGGTTTTAGTCTTTAGGGTTTATGGTAATGTTTTTTGATTTTAGTGTTTGGAGTATTAGGACTTAGGGTTTAGTGACTTAAAATTCAGGGTTTAAGATTTAGTTTTTAGGATTTAGGGTTTAGGGTTTTTGGGTTTAATGCTTAGTTTTAGGGTTTAATTTTAGGTTTTAGAGTTTTGTTGTATTCAAGTTTAGGGTTTTAGGTTTTAGTTTTTACGGGTTTGGTTTTAGGTTTTAGGGTTTAGAATTTTAGGGTTTAATGTTTAGTTTTAGGGTTTAGGGTTTTATTGTACTAATGATTAGGGTTTTAGTTTTTAGGGTTTAGGGTTTTGTTTTTATGATTTAGTGTTTAGAGTATTAGGGTTTAGGGTCTAGTGTATTAAAATTTAGGGTTTTAGATTTAGTTTTTAGGTTTTAGGATTTAGGGTTTTTGTTTTCAATTTTAGGGTATTTAGTTTTTGGGTTATGTGCTTAGTTTTAGGGTTTAATTTTAGGTTTTAGGGTTTTGTTGTATTCGAATTTATGGTTTTAGGTTTTAGTTTTTAAGGTTTTGGTTTTAGGTTTTAAGGTTTTAAATTTTAGGGTTTAATGTTTAGTTTTAGGGTTTAGGGTTTTAGTGTATTAAAGATTAGGGTTTTAGTTTTTAGGGTTTAGGATTTTGTTTTTATGTTTTAGTGTTTAGAGTATTAGGGTTTAGGGTCTAGTGTATTAAAATTTAGGGTTTTAGATTTAGTTTTTAGGTTTTAGGATTTAGGGTTTTTGTTTTCAATTTTAGGGTTTTGAGTTTTTGGGTTATGTGCTTAGTTTTAGGGTTTAATTTTAGGTTTTAGGGTTTCGTTGTATTCAAATTTAGGGATTTAGGTTTTAGATTTTAGGGTTTTGGTTTTAGGTTTTAGGGTTTTAAATTTTAGGGTTTAATGTTTAGTTTTAGGGTTTAGGTTTTAGTGTATTAAAGATTAAGGTTTTAGTTTTTAGGGTTTAGGATTTTGTTTTTATGTTTTAGTGTTTAGAGTATTAGGATTTAGGGTTTAGTGTATTAAAATTTAGGGTTTTAGATTTAGTTTTTAGGGATTAGGGTTTAGGGTTTTTGTTTTCAATTTTAGGGTTTTGAGTTTTAAGGTTATGTGCTTAGTTTTAGTGTTTAATTTTAGGTTTTAGGGTTTTGTTGTATTCAAATTTAGGGTTTTAGGTTATAGTTTTTAGGGTTTTGGTTTTCAGTTTTAGGGTTTTAAATTTTAGGGTTTAATGTTTAGTTTTAGCGTTTAGGGTTTTAGTGTATTAAAGATTAGGGTTTTAGTTTTTAGGGTTTAGGGTTTTGTTTTTATGTTTTAGTGTTTTGAGTATTAGGATTTAGGGTTTAGTGTATTAAAATTTAGGGTTTTAGATTTTGTTTTTAGGGTTTAGGGTTGAGTGTTTTTGTTTTCAATTTTAGGGTTTTGAGTGTTAGGGTTATTTGCTTAGTTTTAGGGTTTAATTTTAAGTTTTAGGGTTTAGGGTTTTAGTGTATTCAAGTATAGGGTTTTAATTTTTAGTTTTTAGGGTTTTGGTTTTAGGTTTTAGGGTTTCGATTTTTAGGGTTTAATGTTTAGTTTTAAGGTCTAGGGTTTTAATGTATTAAAGATTAGGGTTTTAGTCTTTAGGGTTTATGGTGTTGTTTTTAGATTTTAGTGTTTGGAGTATTAGGACTTAGGGTTTAGTGTCTTAAAATTCAGGGTTTAAGATTTAGTTTTTAGGATTTAGAATTTAGGGTTTTTGTTTTAGGTTTTAGGGTTTAGAGTTTTTGGGTTTAATGCTTAGTTTTAGGGTTTAATTTTAGGTTTTAGAGTTTTGTTTTATTCAAGTTTAGGGTTTTAGGTTTTAGTTTTTACGGGTTTGGTTTTAGGTATTAGGGTTTAGAATTTTAGGGTTTAATGTTTAGTTTTAGGGTTTAGGGTTTTATTGTACTAATGATTAGGGTTTTAGTTTTTAGGGTTTAGGGTTTTGTTTTTATGTTTTAGTGTTTAGATTATTAGGGTTTAGGGTCTAGTGTATTAAAATTTAGAGTTTTAGATTTAGTTTTTAGGTTTTAGGATTTAGGGTTTTTGTTTTCAATTTTAGGGTTTTGAGTTTTTGGGTTATGTTCTTAGTTTTAGGGTTTAATTTTAGGTTTTAGGGTTTTGTTGTATTCAAATTTATGGTTTTAGGTTTTAGTTTTTAGGGTTTTGGTTTTAGGTTTTAAGGTTTTAAATTTTAGGGTTTAATGTTTAGTTTTAGGGTTTAAGGTTTTAGTGTATTAAAGATTAGGGTTTTAGTTTTTAGGGTTTAGGATTTTGTTTTTATGATTTAGTGTTTACAGTATTAGGGTTTAGGGTCTAGTGTATTAAAATTTAGGGTTTTAGATTTAGTTTTTAGGTTTTAGGATTTAGGGTTTTTGTTTTCAATTTTAGGGTTTTGAGTTTTTGGGTTATGTTCTTAGTTTTAGGGTTTAATTTTAGGTTTTAGGGTTTTGTTGTATTCAAATTTAGGGATTTAGGTTTTAGTTTTTAGGGTTTTGGTTTTAGGTTTTAGGGTTTTAAATTTTAAGGTTTAATGTTTAGTTTTAGGGTTTAGGTTTTAGTGTATTAAAGATTAGGGTTTTAGTTTTTAAGGTTTAGGATTTTGTTTTTATGTTTTAGTGTTTAGAGTATTAGGATTTAGGGTTTATTGTATTAAAATTTAGGGTTTTAGATTTAGTTTTTAGGGTTTAGGGTTTAGGGTTTTTGTTTTCAATTTTAGGGTTTTTAGTTTTAAGGTTATGTGCTTAGTTTTTGGGGGTTAATTTTAGGTTTTAGGGTTTTGTTTTATTCAAATTTAGGGTTTTAGTTTATAGTTTTTAGGGTTTTGGTTTTCAGTTTTAGGGTTTTAAATTTTAGGGTTTAATGTTTAGTTTTAGCGTTTAGGGTTTTAGTGTATTAAAGATTAGGGTTTTAGTTTTTAGGGTTTAGGGTTTTGTTTTTATGTTTTAGTGTTTTGAGTATTAGGATTTAGGGTTTAGTGTATTAAAATTTAGGGTTTTAGATTTTGTTTTTAGGGTTTAGGGTTTAGTGTTTTTGTTTTCAATTTTAGGGTTTTGAGTGTTAGGGTTATTTGCTTAGTTTTAGGGTTTAATTTTAAGGTTTAGGGTTTAGGGTTTTAGTGTATTCAAGTATAGTGTTTTAATTTTTAGTTTTTAGGGTTTTGGTTTTAGGTTTTAGGGTTTCGAATTTTAGGGTTTAATGTTTAGTTTTAAGGTCTAGGGTTTTAATGTATTAAAGATTAGGGTTTTAGTCTTTAGGGTTTATGGTAATGTTTTTTAATTTTAGTGTTTGGAGTATTAGGACTTAGGGTTTAGTGACTTAAAATTCAGGGTTTAAGATTTAGTTTTTAGGATTTAGGGTTTAGGGTTTTTGGGTTTAATGCTTAGTTTTAGGGTTTAATTTTAGGTTTTAGAGTTTTGTTGTATTCAAGTTTAGGGTTTTAGGTTTTAGTTTTTACGGGTTTGGTTTTAGGTTTTAGGGTTTAGAATTTTAGGGTTTAATGTTTAGTTTTAGGGTTTAGGGTTTTATTGTACTAATGATTAGGGTTTTAGTTTTTAGGGTTTAGGGTTTTGTTTTTATGATTTAGTGTTTAGAGTATTAGGGTTTAGGGTCTAGTGTATTAAAATTTAGGGTTTTAGATTTAGTTTTTAGGTTTTAGGATTTAGGGTTTTTGTTTTCAATTTTAGGGTATTTAGTTTTTGGGTTATGTGCTTAGTTTTAGGGTTTAATTTTAGGTTTTAGGGTTTTGTTGTATTCGAATTTATGGTTTTAGGTTTTAGTTTTTAAGGTTTTGGTTTTAGGTTTTAAGGTTTTAAATTTTAGGGTTTAATGTTTAGTTTTAGGGTTTAGGGTTTTAGTGTATTAAAGATTAGGGTTTTAGTTTTTAGGGTTTAGGATTTTGTTTTTATGTTTTAGTGTTTAGAGTATTAGGATTTAGGGTTTAGTGTATTAAAATTTATGGTTTTAGATTTAGTTTTTAGGGATTAGGGTTTAGGGTTTTTGTTTTCAATTTTAGGGTTTTGAGTTTTAAGGTTATGTGCTTAGTTTTAGTGTTTAATTTTAGGTTTTAGGGTTTTGTTGTATTCAAATTTAGGGTTTTAGGTTATAGTTTTTAGGGTTTTGGTTTTTCAGTTTTAGGGTTTTAAATTTTAGGGTTTAATGTTTAGTTTTAGCGTTTAGGGTTTTAGTGTATTAAAGATTAGGGTTTTAGTTTTTAGGGTTTAGGGTTTTGTTTTTATGTTTTAGTGTTTTGAGTATTAGGATTTAGGGTTTAGTGTATTAAAATTTAGGGTTTTAGATTTTTTTTTTAGGGTTTAGGGTTGAGTGTTTTTGTTTTCAATTTTAGGGTTTTGAGTGTTAGGGTTATTTGCTTAGTTTTAGGGTTTAATTTTAAGTTTTAGGGTTTAGGGTTTTAGTGTATTCAAGTATAGGGTTTTAATTTTTAGTTTTTAGGGTTTTGGTTTTAGGTTTTAGGGTTTCGATTTTTAGGGTTTAATGTTTAGTTTTAAGGTCTAGGGTTTTAATGTATTAAAGAATAGGGTTTTAGTCTTTAGGGTTTATGGTGTTGTTTTTAGATTTTAGTGTTTGGAATATTAGGACTTAGGGTTTAGTGTCTTAAAATTCAAGGTTTAAGATTTAGTTTTTAGGATTTAGAATTTAGGGTTTTTGTTTTAGGTTTTAGGGTTTAGAGTTTTTGGGTTTAATGCTTAGTTTTAGGGTTTAATTTTAGGTTTTAGAGTTTTGTTGTATTCAAGTTTAGGGTTTTAGGTTTTAGTTTTTACGGGTTTGGTTTTAGGTATTAGGGTTAAGAATTTTAGGGTTTAATGTTTAGATTTAGGGTTTAGGGTTTTATTGTACTAATGATTAGGGTTTTAGTTTTTAGGGTTTAGGGTTTTGTTTTTATGTTTTAGTGTTTAGATTATTAGGGTTTAGGGTCTAGTGTATTAAAATTTAGAGTTTTAGATTTAGTTTTTAGGTTTTAGGATTTAGGGTTTTTGTTTTCAATTTTAGGGTTTTGAGTTTTTGGGTTATGTTCTTAGTTTTAGGGTTTAATTTTAGGTTTTAGGGTTTTGTTGTATTCAAATTTATGGTTTTAGGTTTTAGTTTTTAGGGTTTTGGTTTTAGGTTTTAAGGTTTTAAATTTTAGGGTTTAATGTTTAGTTTTAGGGTTTAAGGTTTTAGTGTATTAAAGATTAGGGTTTTAGTTTTTAGGGTTTAGGATTTTGTTTTTATGTTTTAGTGTTTACAGTATTAGGGTTTAGGGTCTAGTGTATTAAAATTTAGGGTTTTAGATTTAGTTTTTAGGTTTTAGGATTTAATGTTTTTGTTTTCAATTTTAGGGTTTTGAGTTTTTGGGTTATGTGCTTAGTTTTAGAGTTTAATTTTAATTTTTAGGGTTTTGTTGTATTCAAATTTAGGGATTTAGGTTTTAGTTTATAGGGTTTTGGTTTTAGGTTTTAGGGTTTTAAATTTTAAGGTTTAATGTTTAGTTTTAGGGTTTAGGTTTTAGTGTATTAAAGATTAGGGTTTTAGTTTTTAAGGTTTAGGATTTTGTTTTTATGTTTTAGTGTTTAGAGTATTAGGATTTAGGGTTAAGTGTATTAAAATTTAGGGTTTTAGATTTAGTTTTTAGGGTTTAGGGTTTAGGGTTTTTGTTTTCAATTTTAGGGTTTTTAGTTTTAAGGTTATGTGCTTAGTTTTTGGGGGTTAATTTTAGGTTTTAGGGTTTTGTTTTATTCAAATTTAGGGTTTTAGGTTATAGTTTTTAGGGTTTTGGTTTTCAGTTTTAGGGTTTTAAATTTTAGGGTTTAATGTTTAGTTTTAGCGTTTAGGGTTTTAGTGTATTAAAGATTAGGGTTTTAGTTTTTAGGGTTTAGGGTTTTGTTTTTATGTTTTAGTGTTTTGAGTATTAGGATTTAGGGTTTAGTGTATTAAAATTTAGGGTTTTAGATTTTGTTTTTAGGGTGTAGGGTTTAGTGTTTTTGTTTTCAATTTTAGGGTTTTGAGTGTTAGGGTTATTTGCTTAGTTTTAGGGTTTAATTTTAAGGTTTAGGGTTTAGGGTTTTAGTGTATTCAAGTATAGTGTTTTAATTTTTAGTTTTTAGGGTTTTGGTTTTAGGTTTTAAGGTTTCGAATTTTAGGGTTTAATGTTTAGTTTTAAGGTCTAGGGTTTTAATGTATTAAAGATTAGGGTTTTAGTCTTTAGGGTTTATGGTATTGTTTTTAGATTTTAGTGTTTGGAGTATTAGGACTTAGGGTTTAGTGTCTTAAAATTCAGAGTTTAAGATTTAGTTTTTAGGATTTAGGGTTTAGGGTTTTTGTTTTAGGTTTTAGGGTTTAGAGTTTTTGGGTTTAATGCTTAGTTTAGGGTTTAGGGTTTAGGGTTTAGGGTTTAGGGTTTAGGGTTTAGGGTTTAGGGTTTAGGGTTTAGGGTTTTAGAGTTTTGTTGTATTCAAGTTTAGGGTTTTAGGTTTTAGTTTTTACGGGTTTGGTTTTAGGTTTTAGGGTTTAGAATTTTTAGGGTTTAATGTTTAGTTTTAGGGTTTAGGGTTTTATTGTACTAATGATTAGGGTTTTAGTTTTTAGGGTTTAGGGTTTTGTTTTTATGTTTTAGTGTTTAGAGTATTAGGATTTAGGGTTTAGTGTATTAAAATTTAGGGTTTTAGATTTAGTTTTTAGGGTTTAGGGTTTAGAGTTTTTGTTTTCAATTTTAGGGTTTTGAATTTTTGGATTATGTGCTTAGTTTTAGTGTTTAATTTTAGGTTTTAGGGCTTTGTTGTATTCAAATTTAGGGTTTTAGGTTTTAGTTTTTAGCGTTTTGGTTTTAGGTTTTAGAGTTTTAAATTTTAGGGTTTAATGTTTAGTTTTAGGGTTTAGGGTTTTAGTGTATTAAAGATTAGGGTTTTAGTTTTTTGGGTTTTGTTTTTATGTTTTAGTGTTTAGTGTATTAAAATTTAGGGTTTTAGATTTAGTTTTTAGGGTTTAGGGTTTAGTGTTTTTGTTTTCAATTTTAGGGTTTTGAGTTTTTTTGTTATTTGCTTAGTTTTAGGGTTTAATTTTAAGGTTTAGGGTTTAGAGTTTTAGTGTATTCAAGTATAGGGTTTTAGGTTTTAGTTTTTAGGGTTTTGGTTTTAGGGTTTAGGGTTTCGAATTTTAGGGTTTAATGTTTAGTTTTAAAGTCCAGAGTTTTAGTGTATTAAAGATTAGGGTTTTAGTCTTTAGGGTTTATGGTATTGTTTTTAGGTTTTAGTGTTTAGAGTATTAGGACTTAGGGTTTAGTGTCGTAAAATTTAGGGTTTAAGATTTAGTTTTTAGGATTTAGGGTTTAGGGTTTAGGTTTTAGGTTTTAGGGTTTAGAGTTTTTGGGCTTAATGCTTAGTTTTAGGATTTAATTTTAGGTTTTAGGTTTTTGTTGTGTTCAAGTTTAGGTTTTTAGGTTTTATTTTATAGGGTTTTGGTTTTAGGTTTTAGGTTTTAGAATTTTAGGGTTTAATTTTTAGTTTTAGGGTTTAGGGTTTTAGTGTATTAATGATTAGGGTTTTAGTTTTTAGGTTTTAGGGTTTTGTTTTTATTTTTTAGTGTTTAGGGTATTAGGATTTAGGGTTTAGTGTATTAAAATTTAGGGTTTTAGATTTAGTTTTTAGGTTTTAGGATTTAGGGTTTTTGTTTTCAATTTTAGGGTTTTGAGTTTTTGGGTTATGTGCTTAGTTTTAGGGTTTAATTTTTCGGTTTTATGGTTTTTTTGTATTCAAATTTATGGTTTTAGGTTTTAGTTTTTAGGGTTTTGGTTTTAGGTTTTAAGGTTTTAAATTTTAGGGTTTAATGTTTAGTTTTAGGGTTTAGGGTTTTAGTGTATTAAAGATTAGGTTTTTAGTTTTTAGGGTTTAGGATTTTGTTTTTATGTTTTAGTATTTAGAGTATTAGGATTTAGGGTTTAGTGTATTAAAATTTAGGGTTTTAAATTTAGTTTTTAGGGTTTAGGGTTTAGAGTTTTTGTTTTCAATTTTAGGGTTTTGAATTTTTGGATTATGTGCTTAGTTTTAGTGTTTAATTTTAGGTTTTAGGGCTTTGTTGTATTCAAATTTAGGGTTTTAGGTTTTAGTTTTTAGCGTTTTGGTTTTAGGTTTTAGGGTTTTAAATTTTAGGGTTTAATGTTTAGTTTTAGGGTTTAGGGTTTTAGTGTATTAAAGATTAGGGTTTTAGTTTTTTGGGTTTAGGGTTTTGTTTTTATGTTTTAGTGTTTAGTGTATTAAAATTTAGGGTTTTAGATTTAGTTTTTAGGGTTTAGGGTTTAGTGTTTTTGTTTTCAGTTTTAGGGTTTTGAATTTTTTTGTTATTTGCTTAGTTTTAGGGTTTAATTTTAAGGTTTAGGGTTTAGAGTTTTAGTGTATTCAAGTATAGGGTTTTAGGTTTTAGTTTTTAGGGTTTTGGTTTTAGGGTTTAGGGTTTCGAATTTAGGGTTTAATGTTTAGTTTTAAAGTCTAGGGTTTTAGTGTATTAAAGATTAGGGTTTTAGTCTTTGGGGTTTATGGTATTTTTTTAGGTTTTAGTGTTTAGAGTATTAGGACTTAGGGTTTAGTGTCGTAAAATTTAGGGTTTAAGATTTAGTTTTTAGGATTTAGGGTTTAGGGTTTGGGTTTTAGGTTTTAGGGTTTAGAGTTTTTGGGCTTAATGCTTAGTTTTAGGATTTAATTTTAGGTTTTAGGTTTTTGTTGTGTTCAAGTTTAGGTTTTTAGTTTTTATTTTTTAGGGTTTTGGTTTTAGGTTTTAGGTTTTAGAATTTTAGGGTTTAATTTTTAGTTTTAGGGTTTAGGGTTTTAGTGTATTAATGATTAGGGTTTTAGTTTTTTAGGTTTTAGGGTTTTGTTTTTATGTTTTAGTGTTTAGGGTATTAGGATTTAGGGTTTAGTGTATTAAAATTTAGGGTTTTAGATTTAGTTTTTGGGTTTTAGGATTTAGGGTTTTTGTTTTCAATTTTAGGGTTTTGAGTTTTTGGGTTATGTGCTTAGTTTTAGAGTTTAATTTTAGGTTTTAGAGTTTTGTTGTATTCAAATTTAGGGATTTAGGTTTTAGTTTTTAGGGTTTTGGTTTTAGGTTTTAGGGTTTTAAATTTTAGGGTTTAATGTTTAGTTTTAGGGTTTAGGTTTTAGCTATTAAAGATTAGGGTTTTAGTTTTTAAGGTTTAGGATTTTGTTTTTATGTTTTAGTGTTTAGAGTATTAGGATTTAGGGTTTAGTGTATTAAAATTTAGGGTTTTAGATTTAGTTTTTAGGGTTTAGGGTTTAGGGTTTTTGTTTTCAATTTTAGGGTTTTTTGTTTTAAGGTTATGTGCTTAGTTTTTGGGGTTAATTTTAGGTTTTAAGGTTTTGTTTTATTCAAATTTAGGGTTTTAGGTTATAGTTTTTAGGGTTTTGGTTTTCAGTTTTAGGGTTTTAAATTTTAGGGTTTAATGTTTAGTTTTAGCGTTTAGGGTTTTAGTGTATTAAAGATTAGGGTTTTAGTTTTTGGGGTTTAGGGTTTTGTTTTTATGTTTTAGTGTTTTGAGTATTAGGATTTAGGGTTTAGTGTATTAAAATTTAGGGTTTTAGATTTTGTTTTTAGGGTTTAGGGTTTAGTGTTTTTGTTTTCAATTTTAGGGTTTTGAGTGTTAGGGTTATTTGCTTAGTTTTAGGGTTTAATTTTAAGGTTTAGGGTTTAGGGTTTTAGTGTATTCAAGTATAGGGTTTTAATTTTTAGTTTTTAGGGTTTTGGTTTTAGGTTTTAGGGTTTCGAATTTTAGGGTTTAATGTTTAGTTTTAAGGTCTAGGGTTTTTTTCAAATTTAGGATTTTAGGTTATAGTTTTTAGGGTTTTGGTTTTCAGTTTTAGGTTTTTAAATTTTAGGGTTTAATGTTTAGTTTTAGCGTTTAGGGTTTTAGTGTATTAAAGATTAGGGTTTTAGTTTTTAGGGTTTAGGGTTTTGTTTTTATGTTTTAGTGTTTTGAGTATTAGGATTTAGGGTTTAGTGTATTAAAATTTAGGGTTTTAGATTTTGTTTTTAGGGTTTAGGGTTTAGTGTTTTTGTTTTCAATTTTAGGGTTTTGAGTGTTAAGGTTATTTGCTTAGTTTTAGGGTTTAATTTTAAGGTTTAGGGTTTTAGTGTATTCAAGTATAGGGTTTTAATTTTTAGTTTTTAGGGTTTTGGTTTTAGGTTTTAGGGTTTCGAATTTTAGGGTTTAATGTTTAGTTTTAAGGTCTAGGGTTTTAATGTATTAAAGATTAGGGTTTTAGTCTTTAGGGTTTATGGTGTTGTTTTTAGATTTTAGTGTTTGGAGTATTAGGACTTAGGGTTTAGTGTCTTAAAATTCAGGGTTTAAGATTTAGTTTTTAGGATTTAGAATTTAGGGTTTTTGTTTTAGGTTTTAGGGTTTAGAGTTTTTGGGTTTAATGCTTAGTTTTAGTGTTTATTTTTAGGTTTTAGAGTTTTTTTGTATTCAAGTTTAGGGTTTTAGGTTTTAGTTTTTACGGGTTTGGTTTTAGGTTTTAGGGTTAAGAATTGTTAGGGTTTAATGTTTAGTTTTAGGGTTTAGGGTTTTATTGTACTAATGATTCGGGTTTTAGTTTTTAGGGTTTAGGGTTTTGTTTTTATGTTTTAGTGTTTAGAGTATTAGGATTTAGGGTTTAGTGTATTAAAATTTAGGGTTTTAGATTTAGTTTTTAGGGTTTAGGGTTTAGAGTTTTTGTTTTCAATTTTAGGGTTTTGAATTTTTGGATTATGTGCTTAGTTTTAGTGTTTAATTTTAGGTTTTAGGGCTTTGTTGTATTCAAATTTAGGGTTTTAGGTTTTAGTTTTTAGCGTTTTGGTTTTAGGTTTTAGGGTTTTAAATTTTAGGGTTTAATGTTTAGTTTTAGGGTTTAGGGTTTTAGTGTATTAAACATTAGGGTTTTAGTTTTTTGGGTTTAGGGTTTTGTTTTTATGTTTTAGTGTTTAGTGTATTAAAATTTAGGGTTTTAGATTTAGTTTTTAGGGTTTAGGGTTTAGTGTTTTTGTTTTCAATTTTAGGGATTTGAGTTTTTTTGTTATTTGCTTAGTTTTAGGGTTTAATTTTAAGGTTTAGGGTTTAGAGTTTTAGTGTATTCAAGTATAGGGTTTTAGGTTTTAGTTTTTAGGGTTTTGGTTTTAGGATTTAGGGTTTCGAATTTTAGGGTTTAATGTTTAGTTTTAAAGTCTAGGGTTTTAGTGTATTAAAGATTAGGGTTTTAGTCTTTAGGGTTTATGGTATTGTTTTTAGGTTTTAGTGTTTAGAGTATTAGGACTTAGGGTTTAGTGTCGTAAAATTTAGGGTTTAAGATTTAGTTTTTAGGATTTAGGGTTTAGGGTTTGGGTTTTAGGTTTTAGGGTTTAGAGTTTTTGGGCTTAATGCTTAGTTTTAGGATTTAATTTTAGGTTTTAGGTTTTTGGTTGTGTTCATGTTTAGGGTTTTAGGTTTTATTTTTTAGGGTTTTGGTTTTAGGTTTTAGGTTTTAGAATTTTAGGGTTTAATGTTTAGTTTTAGGGTTTAGGGTTTTAGTATATTAATGATTAGGGTTTTAGTTTTTAGGTCTTAGGGTTTTGTTTTTATGTTTTAGTGTTTAGGGTATTAGGATTTAGGGTTTAGTGTATTAAAATTTAGGGTTTTAGATTTAGTTTTTAGGTTTTAGGATTTAGGGTTTTTGTTTTCAATTTTAGGGTTTTGAGTTTTTGGGTTATGTGCTTAGTTTTAGGGTTTAATTTTAGGTTTTAGGGTTTTGTTGTATTCAAATTTAGGGTTTTAGGTTTTAGTTTTTAGGGTTTTGGTTTTAGGTTTTAGGGTTTTAAATTTTAGGGTTTAATGTTTAGTTTTAGGGTTTAGGGTTTTAGTGTATTAAAGATTAGGGTTTTAGTTTTTAGGGTTTAGGATTTTGTTTTTATGTTTTAGTGTTTAGAATATTAGGGTTTAGGGTCTAGTGTATTAAAATTTAGGGTTTTAGATATAGTTTTTAGGTTTTAGGATTTAGGGTTTTTGTTTTCAATTTTAGGGTTTTGAGTTTTTGGGTTATGTGCTTAGTTTTAGAGTTTAATTTTAGGTTTCAGGGTTTTGTTGTATTCAAATTTAGGGATTTAGGTTTTAGTTTTTAGGGTTTTGGTTTTAGGTTTTAGGGTTTTAAATTTTAGGGTTTAATGTTTAGTTTTAGGGTTTAGGTTTTAGTGTATTAAAGATTAGGGTTTTAGTTTTTAAGGTTTAGGATTTTGTTTTTATGTTTTAGTGTTTAGAGTATTAGGATTTAGGGTTTAGTGTATTAAAATTTAGGGTTTTAGATTTAGTTTTTAGGGTTTAGGGTTTAGGGTTTTTGTTTTCAATTTTAGGGTTTTTAGTTTTAAGGTTATGTGCTTAGTTTTTGGGGTTAATTTTAGGTTTTAGGGTTTTGTTTTATTCAAATTTAGGATTTTAGGTTATAGTTTTTAGGGTTTTGGTTTTCAGTTTTAGGTTTTTAAATTTTAGGGTTTAATGTTTAGTTTTAGCGTTTAGGGTTTTAGTGTATTAAAGATTAGGGTTTTAGTTTTAAGGTCTAGGGTTTTAATGTATTAAGGATTAGGGTTTTAGTCTTTAGGGTTTAAGGTATTGTTTTTAGATTTTAGTGTTTGGAGTATTAGGACTTAGGGTTTAGTGTCTTAAAATTCAGAGTTTAAGATTTAGTTTTTAGGATTTAGGGTTTAGGGTTTTTGTTTTAGGTTTTAGGGTTTAGAGTTTTTGGGTTTAATGCTTAGTTTTAGTGTTTATTTTTACGTTTTAGAGTTTTGTTGTATTCAAGTTTAGGGTTTTAGGTTTTAGTTTTTACGGGTTTGGTTTTAGGTTTTAGGGTTTAGAATTTTTAGGGTTTAATGTTTAGTTTTAGGGTTTAGGGTTTTATTGTACTAATGATTAGGGTTTTAGTTTTAAAGGTTTAGGGTTTTGTTTTTATGTTTTAGTGTTTAGAGTATTAGGATTTAGGGTTTAGTGTATTAAAATTTAGAGTTTTAGATTTAGTTTTTAGGGTTTAGGGTTTAGAGTTTTTGTTTTCAATTTTAGGGTTTTGAATTTTTGGATTATGTGCTTAGTTTTAGTGTTTAATTTTAGGTTTTAGGGCTTTGTTGTATTCAAATTTAGGGTTTTAGGTTTTAGTTTTTAGCGTTTTGGTTTTAGGTTTTAGGGTTTTAAATTTTAGGGTTTAATGTTTAGTTTTAGGGTTTAGGGTTTTAGTGGATTAAACATTAGGGTTTTAGTTTTTTGGGTTTAGGGTTTTGTTTTTATGTTTTAGTGTTTAGTGTATTAAAATTTAGGGTTTTAGATTTAGTTTTTAGGGTTTAGGGTTTAGTGTTTTTGTTTTCAATTTTAGGGATTTGAGTTTTTTTGTTATTTGCTTAGTTTTAGGGTTTAATTTTAAGGTTTAGGGTTTAGAGTTTTAGTGTATTCAAGTATAGGGTTTTAGGTTTTAGTTTTTAGGGTTTTGGTTTTAGGATTTAGGGTTTCGAATTTTAGGGTTTAATGTTTAGTTTTAAAGTCTAGGGTTTTAGTGTATTAAAGATTAGGGTTTTAGTCTTTAGGGTTTATGGTATTGTTTTTAGGTTTTAGTGTTTAGAGTATTAGGACTTAGGGTTTAGTGTCGTAAAATTTAGGGTTTAAGATTTAGTTTTTAGGATTTAGGGTTTAGGGTTTGGGTTTTAGGTTTTAGGGTTTAGAGTTTTTGGGCTTAATGCTTAGTTTTAGGATTTAATTTTAGGTTTTAGGTTTTTGGTTGTGTTCATGTTTAGGGTTTTAGGTTTTATTTTTTAGGGTTTTGGTTTTAGGTTTTAGGTTTTAGAATTTTAGGGTTTAATGTTTAGTTTTAGGGTTTAGGGTTTTAGTATATTAATGATTAGGGTTTTAGTTTTTAGGTCTTAGGGTTTTGTTTTTATGTTTTAGTGTTTAGGGTATTAGGATTTAGGGTTTAGTGTATTAAAATTTAGGGTTTTAGATTTAGTTTTTAGGTTTTAGGATTTAGGGTTTTTGTTTTCAATTTTAGGGTTTTGAGTTTTTGGGTTATGTGCTTAGTTTTAGGGTTTAATTTTAGGTTTTAGGGTTTTGTTGTATTCAAATTTAGGGTTTTAGGTTTTAGTTTTTAGGGTTTTGGTTTTAGGTTTTAGGGTTTTAAATTTTAGGGTTTAATGTTTAGTTTTAGGGTTTAGGGTTTTAGTGTATTAAAGATTAGGGTTTTAGTTTTTAGGGTTTAGGATTTTGTTTTTATGTTTTAGTGTTTAGAATATTAGGGTTTAGGGTCTAGTGTATTAAAATTTAGGGTTTTAGATATAGTTTTTAGGTTTTAGGATTTAGGGTTTTTGTTTTCAATTTTAGGGTTTTGAGTTTTTGGGTTATGTGCTTAGTTTTAGAGTTTAATTTTAGGTTTTAGGGTTTTGTTGTATTCAAATTTAGGGATTTAGGTTTTAGTTTTTAGGGTTTTGGTTTTAGGTTTTAGGGTTTTAAATTTTAGGGTTTAATGTTTAGTTTTAGGGTTTAGGTTTTAGTGTATTAAAGATTAGGGTTTTAGTTTTTAAGGTTTAGGATTTTGTTTTTATGTTTTAGTGTTTAGAGTATTAGGATTTAGGGTTTAGTGTATTAAAATTTAGGGTTTTAGATTTAGTTTTTAGGGTTTAGGGTTTAGGGTTTTTGTTTTCAATTTTAGGGTTTTTAGTTTTAAGGTTATGTGCTTAGTTTTTGGGGTTAATTTTAGGTTTTAGGGTTTTGTTTTATTCAAATTTAGGATTTTAGGTTATAGTTTTTAGGGTTTTGGTTTTCAGTTTTAGGTTTTTAAATTTTAGGGTTTAATGTTTAGTTTTAGCATTTAGGGTTTTAGTGTATTAAAGATTAGGGTTTTAGTTTTAAGGTCTAGGGTTTTAATGTATTAAGGATTAGGGTTTTAGTCTTTAGGGTTTAAGGTATTGTTTTTAGATTTTAGTGTTTGGAGTATTAGGACTTAGGGTTTAGTGTCTTAAAATTCAGAGTTTAAGATTTAGTTTTTAGGATTTAGGGTTTAGGGTTTTTGTTTTAGGTTTTAGGGTTTAGAGTTTTTGGGTTTAATGCTTAGTTTTAGTGTTTATTTTTACGTTTTAGAGTTTTGTTGTATTCAAGTTTAGGGTTTTAGGTTTTAGTTTTTACGGGTTTGGTTTTAGGTTTTAGGGTTTAGAATTTTTAGGGTTTAATGTTTAGTTTTAGGGTTTAGGGTTTTATTGTACTAATGATTAGGGTTTTAGTTTTAAAGGTTTAGGGTTTTGTTTTTATGTTTTAGTGTTTAGAGTATTAGGATTTAGGGTTTAGTGTATTAAAATTTAGAGTTTTAGATTTAGTTTTTAGGGTTTAGGGTTTAGAGTTTTTGTTTTCAATTTTAGGGTTTTGAATTTTTGGATTATGTGCTTAGTTTTAGTGTTTAATTTTAGGTTTTAGGGCTTTGTTGTATTCAAATTTAGGGTTTTAGGTTTTAGTTTTTAGCGTTTTGGTTTTAGGTTTTAGGGTTTTAAATTTTAGGGTTTAATGTTTAGTTTTAGGGTTTAGGGTTTTAGTGGATTAAACATTAGGGTTTTAGTTTTTTGGGTTTAGGGTTTTGTTTTTATGTTTTAGTGTTTAGTGTATTAAAATTTAGGGTTTTAGATTTAGTTTTTAGGGTTTAGTGTTTTTGTTTTCAATTTTAGGGTTTTGAGTTTTTTTGTTATTTGCTTAGTTTTAGGGTTTAATTTTAAGTTTTAGGGTTTAGAGTTTTAGTGTATTCAAGTATAGGGTTTTAGGTTTTAGTTTTTAGTGTTTTGGTTTTAGGGTTTTGGGTTTCGAATTTTAGGGTTTAATGTTTAGTTTTAAAGTCTAGGGTTTTAGTGTATTAAAGATTAGGGTTTTAGTCTTTAGGGTTTATGGTATTGTTTTTAGGTTTTAGTGTTTAGAGTATTAGGACTTAGGGTTTAGTGTCGTAAAATTTAGGGTTTAAGATTTAGTTTTTAGGATTTAGGGTTTAGGGTTTGGGTTTTAGGTTTTAGGGTTTAGAGTTTTTGGGCTTAATGCTTAGTTTTAGGATTTAATTTTAGGTTTTAGGTTTTTGTTGTGTTCATGTTTAGGGTTTTAGGTTTTATTTTTTAGGGTTTTGGTTTTAGGTTTTAGGTTTTAGAATTTTAGGGTTTAATTTTTAGTTTTAGGGTTTAGGGTTTTAGTTTATTAATGATTAGGGTTTTAGTTTTTAGGTTTTAGGGTTTTGTTTTTATGTTTTAGTGTTTAGGGTATTAGGATTTAGGGTTTAGTGTATTAAAATTTAGGGTTTTAGATTTAGTTTTTAGGTTTTAGGATTTAGGGTTTTTGTTTTCAATTTTAGGGTTTTGAGTTTTTGGGTTATGTGCTTAGTTTTAGGGTTTAATTTTAGGTTTTAGGGTTTTGTTGTATTCAAATTTAGGGTTTTAGGTTTTAGTTTTTAGGGTTTTGGTTTTAGGTATTAGGGTTTTAAATTTTAGGGTTTAATGTTTAGTTTTAGGGTTTAGGGTTTTAGTGTATTAAAGATTAGGGTTTTAGTTTTTAGGGTTTAGGGTTTTGTTTTTATGTTTTAGTGTTTAGAGTATTAGGGTTTAGAGTCTAGTGTATTAAAATTTAGAGTTTTAGATTTAGTTTTTAGGTTTTAGGATTTAGGGTTTTTGTTTTCAATTTTAGGGTTTTGAGTTTTTGGGTTATGTGCTTAGTTTTAGGGTTTAATTTTAGGTTTTAGGGTTTTGTTGTATTCAAATTTATGGTTTTAGGTTTTAGTTTTTAGGGTTTTGGTTTTAGGTTTTAAGATTTTAAATTTTAGGGTTTAATGTTTAGTTTTAGGGTTTAGGGTTTTAGTGTATTAAAGATTAGGGTTTTAGTTTTTAGGGTTTAGGATTTTGTTTTTATGTTTTAGTGTTTAGTGTATTAAATTTTAGGGTTTTAGATTTAGTTTTTAGGGTTTAGGGTTTAGTGTTTTTGTTTTCAATTTTAGGGTTTTGAGTTTTTTTGTTATTTGCTTAGTTTTAGGGTTTAATTTTAAGTTTTAGGGTTTAGAGTTTTAGTGTATTCAAGTATAGGGTTTTAGGTTTTAGTTTTTAGGGTTTTGGTTTTAGGGTTTAGGGTTTCGAATTTCAGGGTTTAATGTTTAGTTTTAAAGTCAAGGGTTTTAGTGTATTAAAGATTAGGGTTTTAGTCTTTAGGGTTTATGGTATTGTTTTTAGGTTTTAGTGTTTAGAGTATTAGGACTTAGGGTTTAGTGTCGTAAAATTTAGGGTTTAAGATTTAGTTTTTAGGATTTAGGGTTTAGGGTTTGGGTTTTAGGTTTTAGGGTTTAGAGTTTTTGGGCTTAATGCTTAATTTTAGGATTTAATTTTAGGTTTTAGGTTTTTGTTGTGTTCATGTTTAGGGTTTTAGGTTTTATTTTTTAGGGTTTTGGTTTTAGGTTTTAGGTTTTAGAATTTTAGGGTTTAATTTTTAGTTTTAGGGTTTAGGGTTTTAGTGTATTAATGATTAGGGTTTTAGTTTTTAGGTTTTAGGGTTTTGTTTTTATGTTATAGTGTTTAGGGTATTAGGATTTAGGGTTTAGTGTATTAAAATTTAGGGTTTTAGATTTAGTTTTTCGGTTTTAGGATTTAGAGTTTTTGTTTTCAATTTTAGGGTTTTGAGTTTTTGGGTTATGTGCTTAGTTTTAGGGTTTAATTTTAGGTTTTATGGTTTTGTTGTATTCAAATTTAGGGTTTTAGGTTTTGGTTTTTAGGGTTTTGGTTTTAGGTTTTAGGGTTTTAAATTTTAGGGTTTAATGTTTAGTTTTAGTGTTTAGGGTTTTAGTGTATTAAAGATTAGGGTTTTAGTTTTTAGGGTTTAGGGTTTTGTTTTTATGTTTTAGTGTTTAGAGTATTAGGGTTTAGGGTCTAGTGTATTAAAATTTAGGGTTTTAGATTTAGTTTTTAGGTTTTAGGATTTAGGGTTTTTGTTTTCAATTTTAGGGTTTTGAGTTTTTGGGTTATGTGCTTAGTTTTAGGGTTTAATTTTAGGTTTTAGGGTTTTGTTGTATTCAAATTTATGGTTTTAGGTTTTAGTTTTTAGGGTTTTGGTTTTAGGTTTTAAGGTTTTAAATTTTAGGGTTTAATGTTTAGTTTTAGGGTTTAGGGTTTTAGTGTATTAAAGATTAGGGTTTTAGTTTTTAGGGTTTAGGATTTTGTTTTTATGTTTTAGTGTTTAGAGTATTAGGGTTTAGGGTCTAGTGTATTAAAATTTAGGGTTTTAGATATAGTTTTTAGGTTTTAGGATTTAGGGTTTTTGTTTTCAATTTTAGGGTTTTGAGTTTTTGGGTTATGTGCTTAGTTTTAGAGTTTAATTTTAGGTTTTAGGGTTTTGTTGTATTCAAATTTAGGGATTTAGGTTTTAGTTTTTAGGGTTTTGGTTTTAGGTTTTAGGGTTTTAAATTTTAGGGTTTAATGTTTAGTTTTAGGGTTTAGGTTTTAGTGTATTAAAGATTAGGGTTTTAGTTTTTAAGGTTTAGTATTTTGTTTTTATGTTTTAGTGTTTAGAGTAGTAGGATTTAGGGTTTAGTGTATTAAAATTTAGGGTTTTAGATTTAGTTTTTAGGGTTTAGGGTTTAGGGTTTTTGTTTTCAATTTTAGGGTTTTTAGTTTTAGGGTTATGTGCTTAGTTTTTGGGGTTAATTTTAGGTTTTAAGGTTTTGTTTTATTCAAATTTAGGATTTTAGGTTATAGTTTTTAGGGTTTTGAATTTCAGTTTTAGGTTTTTAAATTTTAGGGTTTAATGTTTAGTTTTAGCGTTTAGGGTTTTAGTGTATTAAAGATTAGGGTTTTAGTTTTTAGGGTTTAGTGTTTTGTTTTTATGTTTTAGTGTTTTGAGTATTAGGATTTAGGGTTTAGTGTATTAAAATTTAGGGTTTTAGATTTTGTTTTTAGGGTTTAGGGTTTAGTGTTTTTGTTTTCAATTTTAGGGTTTTGAGTGTTAAGGTTATTTGCTTAGTTTTAGGGTTTAATTTTAAGGTTTAGGGTTTCAGTGTATTCAAGTATAGGGTTTTAATTTTTAGTTTTTAGGGTTTTGGTTTTAGGTTTTAGGGTTACGAATTTTAGGGTTTAATGTTTAGTTTTAAGGTCTAGGGTTTTAATGTATTAAAGATTAGGGTTTTAGTCTTTAGGGTTTATGGTATTGTTTTTAGATTTTAGTGTTTGGAGTATTAGGACTTAGGGTTTAGTGTCTTAAAATTCAGAGTTTAAGATTTAGTTTTTAGGATTTAGGGTTTAGGGTTTTTGTTTTAGGTTTTAGGGTTTAGAGTTTTTGGGTTTAATGCTTAGTTTTAGTGTTTATTTTTAGGTTTTAGAGTTTTTTTGTATTCAAGTTTAGGGTTTTAGGTTTTAGTTTTTACGGGTTTGGTTTTAGGTTTTAGGGTTAAGAATTGTTAGGGTTTAATGTTTAGTTTTAGGGTTTAGGGTTTTATTGTACTAATGATTAGGGTTTTAGTTTTTAGGGTTTAGGGTTTTGTTTTTATGTTTTAGTGTTTAGAGTATTAGGATTTAGGGTTTAGTGTATTAAAATTTAAGGTTTTAGATTTAGTTTTTAGGGTTTAGGGTTTAGAGTTTTTGTTTTCAATTTTAGGGTTTTGAATTTTTGGATTATGTGCTTAGTTTTAGTGTTTAATTTTAGGTTTTAGGGCTTTGTTGTATTCAAATTTAGGGTTTTAGGTTTTAGTTTTTAGCGTTTTGGTTTTAGGTTTTAGGGTTTTAAATTTTAGGGTTTAATGTTTAGTTTTAGGGTTTAGGGTTTTAGTTTTTTGGGTTTAGGGTTTTGTTTTTATGTTTTAGTGTTTAGTGTATTAAAATTTAGGGTTTTAGATTTAGTTTTTAGGGTTTAGGGTTTAGTGTTTTTGTTTTCAATTTTAGGGATTTGAGTTTTTTTGTTATTTGCTTAGTTTTAGGGTTTAATTTTAAGGTTTAGGGTTTAGAGTTTTAGTGTATTCAAGTATAGGGTTTTAGGTTTTAGTTTTTAGGGTTTTGGTTTTAGGATTTAGGGTTTCGAATTTTAGGGTTTAATGTTTAGTTTTAAAGTCTAGGGTTTTAGTGTATTAAAGATTAGGGTTTTAGTCTTTAGGGTTTATGGTATTGTTTTTAGGTTTTAGTGTTTAGAGTATTAGGACTTAGGGTTTAGTGTCGTAAAATTTAGGGTTTAAGATTTAGTTTTTAGGATTTAGGGTTTAGGGTTTGGGTTTTAGGTTTTAGGGTTTAGAGTTTTTGGGCTTAATGCTTAGTTTTAGGATTTAATTTTAGGTTTTAGGTTTTTGGTTGTGTTCATGTTTAGGGTTTTAGGTTTTATTTTTTAGGGTTTTGGTTTTAGGTTTTAGGTTTTAGAATTTTAGGGTTTAATGTTTAGTTTTAGGGTTTAGGGTTTTAGTATATTAATGATTAGGGTTTTAGTTTTTAGGTCTTAGGGTTTTGTTTTTATGTTTTAGTGTTTAGGGTATTAGGATTTAGGGTTTAGTGTATTAAAATTTAGGGTTTTAGATTTAGTTTTTAGGTTTTAGGATTTAGGGTTTTTGTTTTCAATTTTAGGGTTTTGAGTTTTTGGGTTATGTGCTTAGTTTTAGGGTTTAATTTTAGGTTTTAGGGTTTTGTTGTATTCAAATTTAGGGATTTAGGTTTTAGTTTTTAGGGTTTTGGTTTTAGGTTTTAGAGTTTTAAATTTTAGGGTTTAATGTTTAGTTTTAGGGTTTAGGTTTTAGTGTATTAAAGATTAGGGTTTTAGTTTTTAAGGTTTAGGATTTTGTTTTTATGTTTTAGTGTTTAGAGTATTAGGATTTAGGGTTTAGTGTATTAAAATTTAGGGTTTTAGATTTAGTTTTTAGGGTTTAGGGTTTAGGGTTTTTGTTTTCAATTTTAGGGTTTTTAGTTTTAAGGTTATGTGCTTAGTTTTTGGGGTTAATTTTAGGTTTTAGGGTTTTGTTTTATTCAAATTTAGGATTTTAGGTTATAGTTTTTAGGGTTTTGGTTTTCAGTTTTAGGTTTTTAAATTTTAGGGTTTAATGTTTAGTTTTAGCGTTTAGGGTTTTAGTGTATTAAAGATTAGGGTTTTAGTTTTTAGGGTTTAGGGTTTTGTTTTTATGTTTTAGTGTTTTGAGTATTAGGATTTAGGGTTTAGTGTATTAAAATTTAGGGTTTTAGATTTTGTTTTTAGGGTTTAGGGTTTAGTGTTTTTGTTTTCAATTTTAGGGTTTTGAGTGTTAAGGTTATTTGCTTAGTTTTAGGGTTTAATTTTAAGGTTTAGGGTTTTAGTGTATTCAAGTATAGGGTTTTAATTTTTAGTTTTTAGGGTTTTGGTTTTAGGTTTTAGGGTTTCGAATTTTAGGGTTTAATGTTTAGTTTTAAGGTCTAGGGTTTTAATGTATTAAAGATTAGGGTTTTAGTCTTTAGGGTTTATGGTATTGTTTTTAGATTTTAGTGTTTGGAGTATTAGGACTTAGGGTTTAGTGTCTTAAAATTCAGAGTTTAAGATTTAGTTTTTAGGATTTAGGGTTTAGGGTTTTTGTTTTAGGTTTTAGGGTTTAGAGTTTTTGGGTTAAATGCTTAGTTTTAGTGTTTATTTTTAGGTTTTAGAGTTTTTTTGTATTCAAGTTTAGGGTTTTAGGTTTTAGTTTTTACGGGTTTGGTTTTAGGTTTTAGGGTTAAGAATTGTTAGGGTTTAATGTTTAGTTTTAGGGTTTAGGGTTTTATTGTACTAATGATTAGGGTTTTAGTTTTTAGGGTTTAGGGTTTTGTTTTTATGTTTTAGTGTTTAGAGTATTAGGATTTAGGGTTTAGTGTATTAAAATTTAGGGTTTTAGATTTAGTTTTTAGGGTTTAGGGTTTAGAGTTTTTGTTTTCAATTTTAGGGTTTTGAATTTTTGGATTATGTGCTTAGTTTTAGTGTTTAATTTTAGGTTTTAGGGCTTTGTTGTATTCAAATTTAGGGTTTTAGGTTTTAGTTTTTAGCGTTTTGGTTTTAGGTTTTAGGGTTTTAAATTTTAGGGTTTAATGTTTAGTTTTAGGGTTTAGGGTTTTAGTGTATTAAACATTAGGGTTTTAGTTTTTTGGGTTTAGGGTTTTGTTTTTATGTTTTAGTGTTTAGTGTATTAAAATTTAGGGTTTTAGATTTAGTTTTTAGGGTTTAGGGTTTAGTGTTTTTGTTTTCAATTTTAGGGATTTGAGTTTTTTTGTTATTTGCTTAGTTTTAGGGTTTAATTTTAAGGTTTAGGGTTTAGAGTTTTAGTGTATTCAAGTATAGGGTTTTAGGTTTTAGTTTTTAGGGTTTTGGTTTTAGGATTTAGGGTTTCGAATTTTAGGGTTTAATGTTTAGTTTTAAAGTCTAGGGTTTTAGTGTATTAAAGATTAGGGTTTTAGTCTTTAGGGTTTATGGTATTGTTTTTAGGTTTTAGTGTTTAGAGTATTAGGACTTAGGGTTTAGTGTCGTAAAATTTAGGGTTTAAGATTTAGTTTTTAGGTTTTAGGGTTTAGGGTTTGGGTTTTAGGTTTTAGGGTTTAGAGTTTTTGGGCTTAATGCTTAGTTTTAGGATTTAATTTTAGGTTTTAGGTTTTTGGTTGTGTTCATGTTTAGGGTTTTAGGTTTTATTTTTTAGGGTTTTGGTTTTAGGTTTTAGGTTTTAGAATTTTAGGGTTTAATGTTTAGTTTTAGGGTTTAGGGTTTTAGTATATTAATGATTAGGGTTTTAGTTTTTAGGTCTTAGGGTTTTGTTTTTATGTTTTAGTGTTTAGGGTATTAGGATTTAGGGTTTAGTGTATTAAAATTTAGGGTTTTAGATTTAGTTTTTAGGTTTTAGGATTTAGGGTTTTTGTTTTCAATTTTAGGGTTTTGAGTTTTTGGGTTATGTGCTTAGTTTTAGGGTTTAATTTTAGGTTTTAGGGTTTTGTTGTATTCAAATTTAGGGTTTTAGGTTTTAGTTTTTAGGGTTTTGGTTTTAGGTTTTAGGGTTTTAAATTTTAGGGTTTAATGTTTAGTTTTAGGGTTTAGGGTTTTAGTGTATTAAAGATTAGGGTTTTAGTTTTTAGGGTTTAGGATTTTTTTTTTATGTTTTAGTGTTTAGAATATTAGGGTTTAGGGTCTAGTGTATTAAAATTTAGGGTTTTAGATATAGTTTTTAGGTTTTAGGATTTAGGGTTTTTGTTTTCAATTTTAGGGTTTTGAGTTTTTGGGTTATGTGCTTAGTTTTAGAGTTTAATTTTAGGTTTTAGGGTTTTGTTGTATTCAAATTTAGGGATTTAGGTTTTAGTTTTTAGGGTTTTGGTTTTAGGTTTTAGGGTTTTAAATTTTAGGGTTTAATGTTTAGTTTTAGGGTTTAGGTTTTAGTGTATTAAAGATTAGGGTTTTAGTTTTTAAGGTTTAGGATTTTGTTTTTATGTTTTAGTGTTTAGAGTATTAGGATTTAGGGTTTAGTGTATTAAAATTTAGGGTTTTAGATTTAGTTTTTAGGGTTTAGGGTTTAGGGTTTTTGTTTTCAATTTTAGGGTTTTTAGTTTTAAGGTTATGTGCTTAGTTTTTGGGGTTAATTTTAGGTTTTAGGGTTTTGTTTTATTCAAATTTAGGATTTTAGGTTATAGTTTTTAGGGTTTTGGTTTTCAGTTTTAGGTTTTTAAATTTTAGGGTTTAATGTTTAGTTTTAGCGTTTAGGGTTTTAGTGTATTAAAGATTAGGGTTTTAGTTTTAAGGTCTAGG
Source organism: Euphrasia confusa (assembly GCA_954870475.1). NCBI lineage: Eukaryota > Viridiplantae > Streptophyta > Magnoliopsida > Lamiales > Orobanchaceae > Euphrasia > Euphrasia confusa. The sequence goes on from OX940969.1 coordinate 14,276,841, forward strand.
GTTTTAATGTATTAAGGATTAGGGTTTTAGTCTTTAGGGTTTAAGGTATTGTTTTTAGATTTTAGTGTTTGGAGTATTAGGACTTAGGGTTTAGTGTCTTAAAATTCAGAGTTTAAGATTTAGTTTTTAGGATTTAGGGTTTAGGGTTTTTGTTTTAGGTTTTAGGGTTTAGAGTTTTTGGGTTTAATGCTTAGTTTTAGTGTTTATTTTTACGTTTTAGAGTTTTGTTGTATTCAAGTTTAGGGTTTTATGTTTTAGTTTTTACGGGTTTGGTTTTAGGTTTTAGGGTTTAGAATTTTTAGGGTTTAATGTTTAGTTTTAGGGTTTAGGGTTTTATTGTACTAATGATTAGGGTTTTAGTTTTTAGGGTTTAGGGTTTTGTTTTTATGTTTTAGTGTTTAGAGTATTAGGATTTAGGGTTTAGTGTATTAAAATTTAGAGTTTTAGATTTAGTTTTTAGGGTTTAGGGTTTAGAGTTTTTGTTTTCAATTTTAGGGTTTTGAATTTTTGGATTATGTGCTTAGTTTTAGTGTTTAATTTTAGGTTTTAGGTCTTTGTTGTATTCAAATTTAGGGTTTTAGGTTTTAGTTTTTAGCGTTTTGGTTTTAGGTTTTAGGGTTTTAAATTTTAGGGTTTAATGTTTAGTTTTAGGGTTTAGGGTTTTAGTATATTAAACATTAGGGTTTTAGTTTTTTGGGTTTAGGGTTTTGTTTTTATGTTTTAGTGTTTAGTGTATTAAAATTTAGGGTTTTAGATTTAGTTTTTAGGGTTTAGGGTTTAGTGTTTTTGTTTTCAATTTTAGGGTTTTGAGTTTTTTTGTTATTTGCTTAGTTTTAGGGTTTAATTTTAAGTTTTAGGGTTTAGAGTTTTAGTGTATTCAAGTATAGGGTTTTAGGTTTTAGTTTTTAGGGTTTTGGTTTTAGGGTTTAGGGTTTCGAATTTTAGGGTTTAATGTTTAGTTTTAAAGTCTAGGGTTTTAATGTATTAAAGATTAGGGTTTTAGTCTTTAGGGTTTATGGTATTGTTTTTAGGTTTTAGTGTTTAGATTATTAGGACTTAGGGTTTAGTGTCGTAAAATTTAGGGTTTAAGATTTAGTTTTTAGGATTTAGGGTTTAGGGTTTGGGTTTTAGGTTTTAGGGTTTAGAGTTTTTGGGCTTAATGCTTAGTTTTAGGATTTAATTTTAGGTTTTAGGTTTTTGTTGTGTTCATGTTTAGGGTTTTAGGTTTTATTTTTTAGGGTTTTGGTTTTAGGTTTTAGGTTTTAGAATTTTAGGGTTTAATTTTTAGTTTTAGGGTTTAGGGTTTTAGTTTATTAATGATTAGGGTTTTAGTTTTTAGGTTTTAGGGTTTTGTTTTTATGTTTTAGTGTTTAGGGTATTAGGATTTAGGGTTTAGTGTATTAAAATTTAGGGTTTTAGATTTAGTTTTTAGGTTTTAGGATTTAGGGTTTTTGTTTTCAATTTTAGGGTTTTGAGTTTTTGGGTTATGTGCTTAGTTTTAGGGTTTAATTTTAGGTTTTAGGGTTTTGTTGTATTCAAATTTAGGGTTTTAGGTTTTAGTTTTTAGGGTTTTGGTTTTAGGTTTTAGGGTTTTAAATTTTAGGGTTTAATGTTTAGTTTTAGGGTTTAGGGTTTTAGTGTATTAAAGATTAGGGTTTTAGTTTTTAGGGTTTAGGGTTTTGTTTTTATGTTTTAGTGTTTAGAGTATTAGGGTTTAGGGTCTAGTGTATTAAAATTTAGGGTTTTAGATTTAGTTTTTAGGTTTTAGGATTTAGGGTTTTTGTTTTCAATTTTAGGGTTTTGAGTTTTTGGGTTATGTGCTTAGTTTTAGGGTTTAATTTTAGGTTTTAGGGTTTTGTTGTATTCAAATTTATGGTTTTAGGTTTTAGTTTTTAGGGTTTTGGTTTTAGGTTTTAAGATTTTAAATTTTAGGGTTTAATGTTTAGTTTTAGGGTTTAGGGTTTTAGTGTATTAAAGATTAGGGTTTTAGTTTTTAGGGTTTAGGATTTTGTTTTTATGTTTTAGTGTTTAGTGTATTAAAATTTAGGGTTTTAGATTTAGTTTTTAGGGTTTAGGGATAAGTGTTTTTGTTTTCAATTTTAGGGTTTTGAGTTTTTTGTTATTTGCTTAGTTTTAGGGTTTAATTTTAAGTTTTAGGGTTTAGAGTTTTAGTGTATTCAAGTATAGGGTTTTAGGTTTTAGTTTTTAGGGTTTTGGTTTTAGGGTTTAGGGTTTCGAATTTCAGGGTTTAATGTTTAGTTTTAAAGTCAAGGGTTTTAGTGTATTAAAGATTAGGGTTTTAGTCTTTAGGGTTTATGGTATTGTTTTTAGGTTTTAGTGTTTAGAGATTAGGACTTAGGGTTTAGTGTCGTAAAATTTAGGGTTTAAGATTTAGTTTTTAGGATTTAGGGTTTAGGGTTTGGGTTTTAGGTTTTAGGGTTTAGAGATTTTGGGCTTAATGCTTAGTTTTAGGATTTAATTTTAGGTTTTAGGTTTTTGTTGTGTTCATGTTTAGGGTTTTAGGTTTTAGGTTTTAGGTTTTAGAATTTTAGGGTTTAATTTTTAGTTTTAGGGTTTAGGGTTTTAGTTTATTAATGATTAGGGTTTTAGTTTTTAGGTTTTAGGGTTTTGTTTTTATGTTTTAGTGTTTAGGGTATTAGGATTTAGGGTTTAGTGTATTAAAATTTAGAGTTTTAGATTTAGTTTTTAGGTTTTAGGATTTAGGGTTTTTGTTTTCAATTTTTGGGTTTTGAGTTTTTGGGTTATGTGCTTAGTTTTAGGGTTTAATTTTAGGTTTTAGGGTTTTGTTGTATTCAAATTTAGGGTTTTAGGTTTTAGTTTTTAGGGTTTTGGTTTTAGGTTTTAGGGTTTTAAATTTTAGGGTTTAATGTTTAGTTTTAGGGTTTAGGGTTTTAGTGTATTAAAGATTAGGGTTTTAGTTTTTAGGGTTTAGGGTTTTGTTTTTATGTTTTAGTGTTTAGAGTATTAGGGTTTAGGGTCTAGTGTATTAAAATTTAGGGTTTTAGATTTAGTTTTTAGGTTTTAGGATTTAGGGTTTTTGTTTTCAATTTTAGGGTTTTGAGTTTTTGGGTTATGTGCTTAGTTTTAGGGTTTAATTTTAGGTTTTAGGGTTTTGTTGTATTCAAATTTATGGTTTTAGGTTTTAGTTTTTAGGGTTTTGGTTTTAGGTTTTAAGATTTTAAAATTTAGGGTTTAATGTTTAGTTTTAGGGTTTAGGGTTTTAGTGTATTAAAGATTAGGGTTTTAGTTTTTAGGGTTTAGGATTTTGTTTTTATGTTTTAGTGTTTAGTGTATTAAAATTTAGGGTTTTAGATTTAGTTTTTAGGGTTTAGGGTTTAGTGTTTTTGTTTTCAATTTTAGGGTTTTGAGTTTTTTTGTTATTTGCTTAGTTTTAGGGTTTAATTTTAAGTTTTAGGGTTTAGAGTTTTAGTGTATTCAAGTATAGGGTTTTAGGTTTTAGTTTTTAGGGTTTTGGTTTTAGGGTTTAGGGTTTCGAATTTCAGGGTTTAATGTTTAGTTTTAAAGTCAAGGGTTTTAGTGTATTAAAGATTAGGGTTTTAGTCTTTAGGGTTTATGGTATTGTTTTTAGGTTTTAGTGTTTAGAGTATTAGGACTTAGGGTTTAGTGTCGAAAAATTTAGGGTTTAAGATTTAGTTTTTAGGATTTAAGGTTTAGGGTTTGGGTTTTAGGTTTTAGGGTTTAGAGTTTTCGGGCTTAATGCTTAATTTTAGGATTTAATTTTAGGTTTTAGGTTTTTGTTGTGTTCATGTTTAGGGTTTTAGGTTTTATTTTTTAGGGTTTTGGTTTTAGGTTTTAGGTTTTAGAATTTTAGGGTTTAATTTTTAGTTTTAGGGTTTAGGGTTTTAGTGTATTAATGATTAGGGTTTTAGTTTTTAGGTTTTAGGGTTTTGTTTTTATGTTTTAGTGTTTAGGGTATTAGGATTTAGGGTTTAGTGTATTAAAATTTAGGGTTTTAGATTTAGTTTTTCGGTTTTAGGATTTAGGGTTTTTGTTTTCAATTTTAGGGTTTTGAGTTTTTGGGTTATGTGCTTAGTTTTAGGGTTTAATTTTAGGTTTTATGGTTTTGTTGTATTCAAATTTAGGGTTTTAGGTTTTGGTTTTTAGGGTTTTGGTTTTAGGTTTTAGGGTTTTAAATTTTAGGGTTTAATGTTTAGTTTTAGGGTTTAGGGTTTTAGTGGATTAAACATTAGGGTTTTAGTTTTTTGGGTTTAGGGTTTTGTTTTTATGTTTTAGTGTTTAGTGTATTAAAATTTAGGGTTTTAGATTTAGTTTTTAGGGTTTAGGGTTTAGTGTTTTTGTTTTCAATTTTAGGGTTTTGAGTTTTTTTGTTATTTGCTTAGTTTTAGGGTTTAATTTTAAGTTTTAGGGTTTAGAGTTTTAGTGTATTCAAGTATAGGGTTTTAGGTTTTAGTTTTTAGTGTTTTGGTTTTAGGGTTTAGGGTTTCGAATTTTAGGGTTTAATGTTTAGTTTTAAAGTCTAGGGTTTTAGTGTATTAAAGATTAGGGTTTTAGTCTTTAGGGTTTATGGTATTGTTTTTAGGTTTTAGTGTTTAGAGTATTAGGAATTAGGGTTTAGTGTCGTAAAATTTAGGGTTTAAGATTTAGTTTTTAGGATTTAGGGTTTAGGGTTTGGGTTTTAGGTTTTAGGGTTTAGAGTTTTTGGGCTTAATGCTTAGTTTTAGGATTTAATTTTAGGTTTTAGGTTTTTGTTGTGTTCATGTTTAGGGTTTTAGGTTTTATTTTTTAGGGTTTTGGTTTTAGGTTTTAGGTTTTAGAATTTTAGGGTTTAATTTTTAGTTTTAGGGTTTAGGGTTTTAGTTTATTAATGATTAGGGTTTTAGTTTTTAGGTTTTAGGGTTTTGTTTTTATGTTTTAGTGTTTAGGGTATTAGGATTTAGGGTTTAGTGTATTAAAATTTAGGGTTTTAGATTTAGTTTTTAGGTTTTAGGATTTAGGGTTTTTGTTTTCAATTTTAGGGTTTTGAGTTTTTGGGTTATGTGCTTAGTTTTAGGGTTTAATTTTAGGTTTTAGGGTTTTGTTGTATTCAAATTTAGGGTTTTAGGTTTTAGTTTTTAGGGTTTTGGTTTTAGGTTTTAGGGTTTTAAATTTTAGGGTTTAATGTTTAGTTTTAGGGTTTAGGGTTTTAGTGTATTAAAGATTAGGGTTTTAGTTTTTAGGGTTTAGGGTTTTGTTTTTATGTTTTAGTGTTTAGAGTATTAGGGTTTAGGGTCTAGTGTATTAAAATTTAGGGTTTTAGATTTAGTTTTTAGGTTTTAGGATTTAGGGTTTTTGTTTTCAATTTTAGGGTTTTGAGTTTTTGGGTTATGTGCTTAGTTTTAGGGTTTAATTTTAGGTTTTAGGGTTTTGTTGTATTCAAATTTATGGTTTTAGGTTTTAGTTTTTAGGGTTTTGGTTTTAGGTTTTAAGATTTTAAATTTTAGGGTTTAATGTTTAGTTTTAGGGTTTAGGGTTTTAGTGTATTAAAGATTAGGGTTTTAGTTTTTAGGGTTTAGGATTTTGTTTTTATGTTTTAGTGTTTAGTGTATTAAAATTTAGGGTTTTAGATTTAGTTTTTAGGGTTTAGGGTTTAGTGTTTTTGTTTTCAATTTTAGGGTTTTGAGTTTTTTGTTATTTGCTTAGTTTTAGGGTTTAATTTTAAGTTTTAGGGTTTAGAGTTTTAGTGTATTCAAGTATAGGGTTTTAGGTTTTAGTTTTTAGGGTTTTGGTTTTAGGGTTTAGGGTTTCGAATTTCAGGGTTTAATGTTTAGTTTTAAAGTCAAGGGTTTTAGTGTATTAAAGATTAGGGTTTTAGTCTTTAGGGTTTATGGTATTGTTTTTAGGTTTTAGTGTTTAGAGTATTAGGACTTAGGGTTTAGTGTCGTAAAATTTAGGGTTTAAGATTTAGTTTTTAGGATTTAGGGTTTAGGGTTTGGGTTTTAGGTTTTAGGGTTTAGAGATTTTGGGCTTAATGCTTAGTTTTAGGATTTAATTTTAGGTTTTAGGTTTTTGTTGTGTTCATGTTTAGGGTTTTAGGTTTTAGGTTTTAGGTTTTAGAATTTTAGGGTTTAATTTTTAGTTTTAGGGTTTAGGGTTTTAGTTTATTAATGATTAGGGTTTTAGTTTTTAGGTTTTAGGGTTTTGTTTTTATGTTTTAGTGTTTAGGGTATTAGGATTTAGGGTTTAGTGTATTAAAATTTAGAGTTTTAGATTTAGTTTTTAGGTTTTAGGATTTAGGGTTTTTGTTTTCAATTTTTGGGTTTTGAGTTTTTGGGTTATGTGCTTAGTTTTAGGGTTTAATTTTAGGTTTTAGGGTTTTGTTGTATTCAAATTTAGGGTTTTAGGTTTTGGTTTTTAGGGTTTTGGTTTTAGGTTTTAGGGTTTTAAATTTTAGGGTTTAATGTTTAGTTTTAGTGTTTAGGGTTTTAGTGTATTAAAGATTAGGGTTTTAGTTTTTAGGGTTTAGGGTTTTGTTTTTATGTTTTAGTGTTTAGAGTATTAGGGTTTAGGGTCTAGTGTATTAAAATTTAGGGTTTTAGGATTAGTTTTTAGGTTTTAGGATTTAGGGTTTTTGTTTTCAATTTTAGGGTTTTGAGTTTTTGGGTTATGTGCTTAGTTTTAGGGTTTAATTTTAGGTTTTAGGGTTTTGTTGTATTCAAATTTATGGTTTTAGGTTTGAGTTTTTAGGGTTTTGGTTTTAGGTTTTAAGGTTTTAAATTTTAGGGTTTAATGTTTAGTTTTAGGGTTTAGGGTTTTAGTGTATTAAAGATTAGGGTTTTAGTTTTTAGGGTTTAGGATTTTGTTTTTATGTTTTAGTGTTTAGAGTATTAGGGTTTAGGGTCTAGTGTATTAAAATTTAGGGTTTTAGATATAGTTTTTAGGTTTTAGGATTTAGGGTTTTTGTTTTCAATTTTAGGGTTTTGAGTTTTTGGGTTATGTGCTTAGTTTTAGAGTTTAATTTTAGGTTTTAGGGTTTTGTTGTATTCAAATTTAGGGATTTAGGTTTTAGTTTTTGCTGGGATTCGATGTCCCGGGCTATCAAAAATTGCGGAACCGATAACCCGATCAAAAACCCTCGATCACCGAAGATTGGATCCCCGACTCATCCGCAGGAGTCCGACCTTTGGAGACTACGCGCCCGAAGACACGCAGCCCGCCCCCAGCCGAAGTCCCCCACGAGTCGGATCCACGAACGCGAACCACCTCACGAGCCGGGGCCCGACCGAACGCCCAGCGAAGCCCGAAGGCTGCGTGCGCCCAGCCGATTAGTTTTAGGGTTTTTGTTTTCAATTTTAGGGTTTTGAGTTTTTGGATTATGTGATTAGTTTTAGTGTTTAATTTTAGGTTTTAGGGTTTTGTTGTATTCAAATTTGGGGTTTTAGGTTTTAGTTTTTAGCGTTTTGGTTTTAGGTTTTAGGGTTTAATGTTTAGTTTTAGAGTTTAGGGTTTTAGTGTATTAAAGATTAAGGTTTTAGTTTTTTGGGTTTAGGGTTTTGTTTTTATGTTTTAATGTTTAGTGTATTAAAATTTAGGGTTTTAGATTTAGTTTTTAGGGTTTAGGGTTTAGAGTTTTTGTTTTCAATTTTAGGGTTTTGAGTGTTAGGGTTATTTGCTTAGTTTTAGTGTTTAATTTTAAGGTTTAGGGTTTAGGGTTTTAGTGTATTCAAGTATAGGGTTTTAATTTTTAGTTTTAAGGGTTTTGGTTTTAGGTTTTAGGGTTTCGAATTTTAGGGTTTAATGTTTAGTTTTAAGGTCTAGGGTTTTAATGTATTAAAGATTAGGGTTTTAGTCTTTAGGGTTTATGGTATTGTTTTTAGATTTTAGTGTTTGGAGTATTAGGACTTAGGGTTTAGTGTCTTAAAATTCAGAGTTTAAGATTTAGTTTTTAGGATTTAGGGTTTAGGGTTTTTGTTTTAGGTTTTAGGGTTTAGAGTTTTTGGGTTTAATGCTTAGTTTTAGTGTTTATTTTTAGGTTTTAGAGTTTTGTTGTATTCAAGTTTAGGGTTTTAGGTTTTAGTTTTTACGGGTTTGGTTTTAGGTTTTAGGGTTTAGAATTTTTAGGGTTTAATGTTTAGTTTTAGGGTTTAGGGTTTTATTGTACTAATGATTAGGGTTTTAGTTTTTAGGGTTTAGGGTTTTGTTTTTATGTTTTAGTGTTTAGTGTATTAAAATTTAGGGTTTTAGATTTAGTTTTTAGGGTTTAGTGTTTTTGTTTTCAATTTTAGGGTTTTGAGTTTTTTTGTTATTTGCTTAGTTTTAGGGTTTAATTTTAAGGTTTAGGGTTTAGAGTTTTAGTGTATTCAAGTATAGGGTTTTAGGTTTTAGTTTTTAGGGTTTTGGTTTTAGGGTTTAGGGTTTCGAATTTTAGGGTTTAATGTTTAGTTTTAAAGTCTAGGGTTTAGTATATTAAAGATTAGGGTTTTAGTCTTTGGGGTTTATGGTATTGTTTTTAGGTTTTAGTGTTTAGAGTATTAGGACTTAGGGTTTAGTGTCTTAAAATTTAGGGTTTAAGATTTAGTTTTTAGGATTTAAGGTTTAGGGTTTGGGTTTTAGGATTTAGGGTTTAGAGTTTTGTTGTGTTCAAGTTTAGGTTTTTAGGTTTTATTTTTTAGGGTTTTGGTTTTAGGTTTTAGGTTTTAGAATTTTAGGGTTTAATTTTTAGTTTTAGGGTTTAGGGTTTTAGTGTATGAATGATTAGGGTTTTAGTTTTTAGGTTTTAGGGTTTTGTTTTTATGTTTTAGTGTTTAGGGTATTAGGATTTAGGGTTTAGTGTATTAAAATTTAGGGTTTTAGATTTAGTTTTTAGGGTTTAGGGTTTAGGGTTTTTGTTTTCAATTTTAGGGTTTTTAGTTTTAAGGTTATGTGCTTAGTTTTTGGGGTTAATTTTAGGTTTTAGGGTTTTGTTTTATTCAAATTTAGGGTTTTAGGTTATAGTTTTTAGGGGTTTGGTTTTCAGTTTTAGGGTTTTAATTTTTAGGGTTTAATGTTTAGTTTTAGCGTTTAGGGTTTTAGTGTATTAAAGATTAGGGTTTTAGTTTCTAGGGTTTAGGGTTTTGTTTTTATGTTTTAGTGTTTTGAGTATTAGGATTTAGGGTTTAGTGTATTAAAATTTAGGGTTTTAGATTTTGTTTTTAGGGTTTAGGGTTTAGTGTTTTTGTTTTCAATTTTAGGGTTTTGAGTGTTAGGGTTATTTGCTTAGTTTTAGGGTTTAATTTTAAGTTTTAGGGTTTAGGGTTTTAGTGTATTTAAGTATAGGGTTTTAATTTTTAGTTTTTAGGGTTTTGGTTTTAGGTTTTAGGGTTTCGATTTTTAGGGTTTAATGTTTAGTTTTAAGGTCTAGGGTTTTAATGTATTAAAGATTAGGGTTTTAGTCTTTTGGGTTTATGGTGTTGTTTTTAGATTTTAGTGTTTGGAGTATTAGGACTTAGGGTTTAGTGTCTTAAAATTCAGGGTTTAAGATTTAGTTTTTAGGATTTAGAATTTAGGGTTTTTGTTTTAGGTTTTAGGGTTTAGAGTTTTTGGGTTTAATGCTTAGTTTTAGGGTTTAATTTTAGGTTTTAGAGTTTTGTTGTATTCAAGTTTAGGGTTTTAGGTTTTAGTTTTTACGGGTTTGGTTTTAGGTATTAGGGTTTAGAATTTTAGGGTTTAATGTTTAGTTTTAGGGTTTAGGGTTTTATTGTACTAATGATTAGGGTTTTAGTTTTTAGGGTTTAGGGTTTTGTTTTTATGTTTTAGTGTTTAGATTATTAGGGTTTAGGGTCTAGTGTATTAAAATTTAGAGTTTTAGATTTAGTTTTTAGGTTTTAGGATTTAGGGTTTTTGTTTTCAATTTTAGGGTTTTGAGTTTTTGGGTTATGTTCTTAGTTTTAGGGTTTAATTTTAGGTTTTAGGGTTTTGTTGTATTCAAATTTATGGTTTTAGGTTTTAGTTTTTAGGGTTTTGGTTTTAGGTTTTAAGGTTTTAAATTTTAGGGTTTAATGTTTAGTAATAGGGTTTAAGGTTTTAGTGTATTAAAGATTAGGGTTTTAGTTTTTAGGGTTTAGGATTTTGTTTTTATGTTTTAGTGTTTACAGTATTAGGGTTTAGGGTCTAGTGTATTAAAATTTAGGGTTTTAGATTTAGTTTTTAGGTTTTAGGATTTAGGGTTTTTGTTTTCAATTTTAGGGTTTTGAGTTTTTGGGTTATGTGCTTAGTTTTAGAGTTTAATTTTAATTTTTAGGGTTTTGTTGTATTCAAATTTAGGGATTTAGGTTTTAGTTTTTAGGGTTTTGGTTTTAGGTTTTAGGGTTTTAAATTTTAAGGTTTAATGTTTAGTTTTAGGGTTTAGGTTTTAGTGTATTAAAGATTAGGGTTTTAGTTTTTAAGGTTTAGGATTTTGTTTTTATGTTTTAGTGTTTAGAGTATTAGGATTTAGGGTTTATTGTATTAAAATTTAGGGTTTTAGATTTAGTTTTTAGGGTTTAGGGTTTAAGGTTTTTGTTTTCAATTTTAGGGTTTTTAGTTTTAAGGTTATGTGCTTAGTTTTTGGGGGTTAATTTTAGGTTTTAGGGTTTTGTTTTATTCAAATTTAGGGTTTTAGGTTATAGTTTTTAGGGGTTTGGTTTTCAGTTTTAGGGTTTAAAATTTTAGGGTTTAATGTTTAGTTTTAGCGTTTAGGGTTTTAGTGTATTAAAGATTAGGGTTTTAGTTTTTAGGGTTTAGGGTTTTGTTTTTATGTTTTAGTGTTTTGAGTATTAGGATTTAGGGTTTAGTGTATTAAAATTTAGGGTTTTAGATTTTGTTTTTAGGGTTTAGGGTTTAGTGTTTTTGTTTTCAATTTTAGGGTTTTGAGTGTTAGGGTTATTTGCTTAGTTTTAGGGTTTAATTTTAAAGTTTAGGGTTTAGGGTTTTAGTGTATTCAAGTATAGTGTTTTAATTTTTAGTTTTTAGGGTTTTGGTTTTAGGTTTTAGGGTTTCGAATTTTAGGGTTTAATGTTTAGTTTTAAGGTCTAGGGTTTTAATGTATTAAAAATTAGGGTTTTAGTCTTTAGGGTTTATGGTAATGTTTTTAGATTTTAGTGTTTGGAGTATTAGGACTTAGGGTTTAGTGACTTAAAATTCAGGGTTTAAGATTTAGTTTTTAGGATTTAGGGTTTAGGGTTTTTGGGTTTAATGCTTAGTTTTAGGGTTTAATTTTAGGTTTTAGAGTTTTGTTGTATTCAAGTTTAGGGTTTTAGGTTTTAGTTTTTACGGGTTTGGTTTTAGGTTTTAGGGTTTAGAATTTTAGGGTTTAATGTTTAGTTTTAGGGTTTAGGGTTTTATTGTACTAATGATTAGGGTTTTAGTTTTTAGGGTTTAGGGTTTTGTTTTTATGATTTAGTGTTTAGAGTATTAGGGTTTAGGGTCTAGTGTATTAAAATTTAGGGTTTTAGATTTAGTTTTTAGGTTTTAGGATTTAGGGTTTTTGTTTTCAATTTTAGGGTATTTAGTTTTTGGGTTATGTGCTTAGTTTTAGGGTTTAATTTTAGGTTTTAGGGTTTTGTTGTATTCGAATTTATGGTTTTAGGTTTTAGTTTTTAAGGTTTTGGTTTTAGGTTTTAAGGTTTTAAATTTTAGGGTTTAATGTTTAGTTTTAGGGTTTAGGGTTTTAGTGTATTAAAGATTAGGGTTTTAGTTTTTAGGGTTTAGGATTTTGTTTTTATGTTTTAGTGTTTAGAGTATTAGGGTTTAGGGTCTAGTGTATTAAAATTTAGGGTTTTAGATTTAGTTTTTAGGTTTTAGGATTTAGGGTTTTTGTTTTCAATTTTAGGGTTTTGAGTTTTTGGGTTATGTGCTTAGTTTTAGGGTTTAATTTTAGGTTTTAGGGTTTCGTTGTATTCAAATTTAGGGATTTAGGTTTTAGATTTTAGGGTTTTGGTTTTAGGTTTTAGGGTTTTAAATTTTAGGGTTTAATGTTTAGTTTTAGGGTTTAGGTTTTAGTGTATTAAAGATTAAGGTTTTAGTTTTTAGGGTTTAGGATTTTGTTTTTATGTTTTAGTGTTTAGAGTATTAGGATTTAGGGTTTAGTGTATTAAAATTTAGGGTTTTAGATTTAGTTTTTAGGGATTAGGGTTTAGGGTTTTTGTTTTCAATTTTAGGGTTTTGAGTTTTAAGGTTATGTGCTTAGTTTTAGTGTTTAATTTTAGGTTTTAGGGTTTTGTTGTATTCAAATTTAGGGTTTTAGGTTATAGTTTTTAGGGTTTTGGTTTTCAGTTTTAGGGTTTTAAATTTGAGGGTTTAATGTTTAGTTTTAGCGTTTAGGGTTTTAGTGTATTAAAGATTAGGGTTTTAGTTTTTAGGGTTTAGGGTTTTGTTTTTATGTTTTAGTGTTTTGAGTATTAGGATTTAGGGTTTAGTGTATTAAAATTTAGGGTTTTGAGTGTTAGGGTTTAGGGTTTAGTGTTTTTGTTTTCAATTTTAGGGTTTTGAGTGTTAGGGTTATTTGCTTAGTTTTAGGGTTTAATTTTAAAGTTTAGGGTTTAGGGTTTTAGTGTATTCAAGTATAGTGTTTTAATTTTTAGTTTTTAGGGTTTTGGTTTTAGGTTTTAGGGTTTCGAATTTTAGGGTTTAATGTTTAGTTTTAAGGTCTAGGGTTTTAATGTATTAAAAATTAGGGTTTTAGTCTTTAGGGTTTATGGTAATGTTTTTAGATTTTAGTGTTTGGAGTATTAGGACTTAGGGTTTAGTGACTTAAAATTCAGGGTTTAAGATTTAGTTTTTAGGATTTAGGGTTTAGGGTTTTTGGGTTTAATGCTTAGTTTTAGGGTTTAATTTTAGGTTTTAGAGTTTTGTTGTATTCAAGTTTAGGGTTTTAGGTTTTAGTTTTTACGGGTTTGGTTTTAGGTTTTAGGGTTTAGAATTTTAGGGTTTAATGTTTAGTTTTAGGGTTTAGGGTTTTATTGTACTAATGATTAGGGTTTTAGTTTTTAGGGTTTAGGGTTTTGTTTTTATGATTTAGTGTTTAGAGTATTAGGGTTTAGGGTCTAGTGTATTAAAATTTAGGGTTTTAGATTTAGTTTTTAGGTTTTAGGATTTAGGGTTTTTGTTTTCAATTTTAGGGTATTTAGTTTTTGGGTTATGTGCTTAGTTTTAGGGTTTAATTTTAGGTTTTAGGGTTTTGTTGTATTCGAATTTATGGTTTTAGGTTTTAGTTTTTAAGGTTTTGGTTTTAGGTTTTAAGGTTTTAAATTTTAGGGTTTAATGTTTAGTTTTAGGGTTTAGGGTTTTAGTGTATTAAAGATTAGGGTTTTAGTTTTTAGGGTTTAGGATTTTGTTTTTATGTTTTAGTGTTTAGAGTATTAGGGTTTAGGGTCTAGTGTATTAAAATTTAGGGTTTTAGATTTAGTTTTTAGGTTTTAGGATTTAGGGTTTTTGTTTTCAATTTTAGGGTTTTGAGTTTTTGGGTTATGTGCTTAGTTTTAGGGTTTAATTTTAGGTTTTAGGGTTTCGTTGTATTCAAATTTAGGGATTTAGGTTTTAGATTTTAGGGTTTTGGTTTTAGGTTTTAGGGTTTTAAATTTTAGGGTTTAATGTTTAGTTTTAAGGTTTAGGTTTTAGTGTATTAAAGATTAAGGTTTTAGTTTTTAGGGTTTAGGATTTTGTTTTTATGTTTTAGTGTTTAAAGTATTAGGATTTAGGGTTTAGTGTATTAAAATTTAGGGTTTTAGATTTAGTTTTTAGGGATTAGGGTTTAGGGTTTTTGTTTTCAATTTTAGGGTTTTGAGTTTTAAGGTTATGTGCTTAGTTTTAGTGTTTAATTTTAGGTTTTAGGGTTTTGTTGTATTCAAATTTAGGGTTTTAGGTTATAGTTTTTAGGGTTTTGGTTTTCAGTTTTAGGGTTTTAAATTTTAGGGTTTAATGTTTAGTTTTAGCGTTTAGGGTTTTAGTGTATTAAAGATTAGGGTTTTAGTTTTTAGGGTTTAGGGTTTTGTTTTTATGTTTTAGTGTTTTGAGTATTAGGATTTAGGGTTTAGTGTATTAAAATTTAGGGTTTTAGATTTTGTTTTTAGGGTTTAGGGTTGAGTGTTTTTGTTTTCAATTTTAGGGTTTTGAGTGTTAGGGTTATTTGCTTAGTTTTAGGGTTTAATTTTAAGTTTTAGGGTTTAGGGTTTTAGTGTATTCAAGTATAGGGTTTTAATTTTTAGTTTTTAGGGTTTTGGTTTTAGGTTTTAGGGTTTCGATTTTTAGGGTTTAATGTTTAGTTTTAAGGTCTAGGGTTTTAATGTATTAAAGATTAGGGTTTTAGTCTTTAGGGTTTATGGTGTTGTTTTTAGATTTTAGTGTTTGGAGTATTAGGACTTAGGGTTTAGTGTCTTAAAATTCAGGGTTTAAGATTTAGTTTTTAGGATTTAGAATTTAGGGTTTTTGTTATAGGTTTTAGGGTTTAGAGTTTTTGGGTTTAATGCTTAGTTTTAGGGTTTAATTTTAGGTTTTAGAGTTTTGTTGTATTCAAGTTTAGGGTTTTAGGTTTTAGTTTTTACGGGTTTGGTTTTAGGTATTAGGGTTTAGAATTTTAGGGTTTAATGTTTAGTTTTAGGGTTTAGGGTTTTATTGTACTAATGATTAGGGTTTTAGTTTTTAGGGTTTAGGGTTTTGTTTTTATGTTTTAGTGTTTAGATTATTAGGGTTTAGGGTCTAGTGTATTAAAATTTAGAGTTTTAGATTTAGTTTTTAGGTTTTAGGATTTAGGGTTTTTGTTTTCAATTTTAGGGTTTTGAGTTTTTGGGTTATGTTCTTAGTTTTAGGGTTTAATTTTAGGTTTTAGGGTTTTGTTGTATTCAAATTTATGGTTTTAGGTTTTAGTTTTTAGGGTTTTGGTTTTAGGTTTTAAGGTTTTAAATTTTAGGGTTTAATGTTTAGTAATAGGGTTTAAGGTTTTAGTGTATTAAAGATTAGGGTTTTAGTTTTTAGGGTTTAGGATTTTGTTTTTATGTTTTAGTGTTTACGGTTTTAGTTTTTAGGGTTTAGGGTTTTGTTTTTATGATTTAGTGTTTAGAGTATTAGGGTTTAGGGTCTAGTGTATTAAAATTTAGGGTTTTAGATTTAGTTTTTAGGTTTTAGGATTTAGGGTTTTTGTTTTCAATTTTAGGGTATTTAGTTTTTGGGTTATGTGCTTAGTTTTAGGGTTTAATTTTAGGTTTTAGGGTTTTGTTGTATTCGAATTTATGGTTTTAGGTTTTAGTTTTTAAGGTTTTGGTTTTAGGTTTTAAGGTTTTAAATTTTAGGGTTTAATGTTTAGTTTTAGGGTTTAGGGTTTTAGTGTATTAAAGATTAGGGTTTTAGTTTTTAGGGTTTAGGATTTTGTTTTTATGTTTTAGTGTTTAGAGTATTAGTGTTTAGGGTCTAGTGTATTAAAATTTAGGGTTTTAGATTTAGTTTTTAGGTTTTAGGATTTAGGGTTTTTGTTTTCAATTTTAGGGTTTTGAGTTTTTGGGTTATGTGCTTAGTTTTAGGGTTTAATTTTAGGTTTTAGGGTTTCGTTGTATTCAAATTTAGGGATTTAGGTTTTAGATTTTAGGGTTTTGGTTTTAGGTTTTAGGGTTTTAAATTTTAGGGTTTAATGTTTAGTTTTAGGGTTTAGGTTTTAGTGTATTAAAGATTAAGGTTTTAGTTTTTAGGGTTTAGGATTTTGTTTTTATGTTTTAGTGTTTAGAGTATTAGGATTTAGGGTTTAGTGTATTAAAATTTAGGATATTAGATTTAGTTTTTAGGGATTAGGGTTTAGGGTTTTTGTTTTCAATTTTAGGGTTTTGAGTTTTAAGGTTATGTGCTTAGTTTTAGTGTTTAATTTTAGGTTTTAGGGTTTTGTTGTATTCAAATTTAGGGTTTTAGGTTATAGTTTTTAGGGTTTTGGTTTTCAGTTTTAGGGTTTTAAATTTTAGGGTTTAATGTTTAGTTTTAGCGTTTAGGGTTTTAGTGTATTAAAGATTAGGGTTTTAGTTTTTAGGGTTTAGGGTTTTGTTTTTATGTTTTAGTGTTTTGAGTATTAGGATTTAGGGTTTAGTGTATTAAAATTTAGGGTTTTAGATTTTGTTTTTAGGGTTTAGGGTTGAGTGTTTTTGTTTTCAATTTTAGGGTTTTGAGTGTTAGGGTTATTTGCTTAGTTTTAGGGTTTAATTTTAAGTTTTAGGGTTTAGGGTTTTAGTGTATTCAAGTATAGGGTTTTAATTTTTAGTTTTTAGGGTTTTGGTTTTAGGTTTTAGGGTTTCGATTTTTAGGGTTTAATGTTTAGTTTTAAGGTCTAGGGTTTTAATGTATTAAAGATTAGGGTTTTAGTCTTTAGGGTTTATGGTGTTGTTTTTAGATTTTAGTGTTTGGAGTATTAGGACTTAGGGTTTAGTGTCTTAAAATTCAGGGTTTAAGATTTAGTTTTTAGGATTTAGAATTTAGGGTTTTTGTTATAGGTTTTAGGGTTTAGAGTTTTTGGGTTTAATGCTTAGTTTTAGGGTTTAATTTTAGGTTTTAGAGTTTTGTTGTATTCAAGTTTAGGGTTTTAGGTTTTAGTTTTTACGGGTTTGGTTTTAGGTATTAGGGTTTAGAATTTTAGGGTTTAATGTTTAGTTTTAGGGTTTAGGGTTTTATTGTACTAATGATTAGGGTTTTAGTTTTTAGGGTTTAGGGTTTTGTTTTTATGTTTTAGTGTTTAGATTATTAGGGTTTAGGGTCTAGTGTATTAAAATTTAGAGTTTTAGATTTAGTTTTTAGGTTTTAGGATTTAGGGTTTTTGTTTTCAATTTTAGGGTTTTGAGTTTTTGGGTTATGTTCTTAGTTTTAGGGTTTAATTTTAGGTTTTAGGGTTTTGTTGTATTCAAATTTATGGTTTTAGGTTTTAGTTTTTAGGGTTTTGGTTTTAGGTTTTAAGGTTTTAAATTTTAGGGTTTAATGTTTAGTAATAGGGTTTAAGGTTTTAGTGTATTAAAGATTAGGGTTTTAGTTTTTAGGGTTTAGGATTTTGTTTTTATGTTTTAGTGTTTACGGTTTTAGTTTTTAGGGTTTAGGGTTTTGTTTTTATGATTTAGTGTTTAGAGTATTAGGGTTTAGGGTCTAGTGTATTAAAATTTAGGGTTTTAGATTTAGTTTTTAGGTTTTAGGATTTAGGGTTTTTGTTTTCAATTTTAGGGTATTTAGTTTTTGGGTTATGTGCTTAGTTTTAGGGTTTAATTTTAGGTTTTAGGGTTTTGTTGTATTCGAATTTATGGTTTTAGGTTTTAGTTTTTAAGGTTTTGGTTTTAGGTTTTAAGGTTTTAAATTTTAGGGTTTAATGTTTAGTTTTAGGGTTTAGGGTTTTAGTGTATTAAAGATTAGGGTTTTAGTTTTTAGGGTTTAGGATTTTGTTTTTATGTTTTAGTGTTTAGAGTATTAGTGTTTAGGGTCTAGTGTATTAAAATTTAGGGTTTTAGATTTAGTTTTTAGGTTTTAGGATTTAGGGTTTTTGTTTTCAATTTTAGGGTTTTGAGTTTTTGGGTTATGTGCTTAGTTTTAGGGTTTAATTTTAGGTTTTAGGGTTTCGTTGTATTCAAATTTAGGGATTTAGGTTTTAGATTTTAGGGTTTTGGTTTTAGGTTTTAGGGTTTTAAATTTTAGGGTTTAATGTTTAGTTTTAGGGTTTAGGTTTTAGTGTATTAAAGATTAAGGTTTTAGTTTTTAGGGTTTAGGATTTTGTTTTTATGTTTTAGTGTTTAGAGTATTAGGATTTAGGGTTTAGTGTATTAAAATTTAGGATATTAGATTTAGTTTTTAGGGATTAGGGTTTAGGGTTTTTGTTTTCAATTTTAGGGTTTTGAGTTTTAAGGTTATGTGCTTAGTTTTAGTGTTTAATTTTAGGTTTTAGGGTTTTGTTGTATTCAAATTTAGGGTTTTAGGTTATAGTTTTTAGGGTTTTGGTTTTCAGTTTTAGGGTTTTAAATTTTAGGGTTTAATGTTTAGTTTTAGCGTTTAGGGTTTTAGTGTATTAAAGATTAGGGTTTTAGTTTTTAGGGTTTAGGGTTTTGTTTTTATGTTTTAGTGTTTTGAGTATTAGGATTTAGGGTTTAGTGTATTAAAATTTAGGGTTTTAGATTTTGTTTTTAGGGTTTAGGGTTGAGTGTTTTTGTTTTCAATTTTAGGGTTTTGAGTGTTAGGGTTATTTGCTTAGTTTTAGGGTTTAATTTTAAGTTTTAGGGTTTAGGGTTTTAGTGTATTCAAGTATAGGGTTTTAATTTTTAGTTTTTAGGGTTTTGGTTTTAGGTTTTAGGGTTTCGATTTTTAGGGTTTAATGTTTAGTTTTAAGGTCTAGGGTTTTAATGTATTAAAGATTAGGGTTTTAGTCTTTAGGGTTTATGGTGTTGTTTTTAGATTTTAGTGTTTGGAGTATTAGGACTTAGGGTTTAGTGTCTTAAAATTCAGGGTTTAAGATTTAGTTTTTAGGATTTAGAATTTAGGGTTTTTGTTTTAGGTTTTAGGGTTTAGAGTTTTTGGGTTTAATGCTTAGTTTTAGGGTTTAATTTTAGGTTTTAGAGTTTTGTTGTATTCAAGTTTAGGGTTTTAGGTTTTAGTTTTTACGGGTTTGGTTTTAGGTATTAGGGTTTAGAATTTTAGGGTTTAATGTTTAGTTTTAGGGTTTAGGGTTTTATTGTACTAATGATTAGGGTTTTAGTTTTTAGGGTTTAGGGTTTTGTTTTTATGTTTTAGTGTTTAGATTATTAGGGTTTAGGGTCTAGTGTATTAAAATTTAGAGTTTTAGATTTAGTTTTTAGGTTTTAGGATTTAGGGTTTTTGTTTTCAATTTTAGGGTTTTGAGTTTTTGGGTTATGTTCTTAGTTTTAGGGTTTAATTTTAGGTTTTAGGGTTTTGTTGTATTCAAATTTATGGTTTTAGGTTTTAGTTTTTAGGGTTTTGGTTTTAGGTTTTAAGGTTTTAAATTTTAGGGTTTAATGTTTAGTAATAGGGTTTAAGGTTTTAGTGTATTAAAGATTAGGGTTTTAGTTTTTAGGGTTTAGGATTTTGTTTTTATGTTTTAGTGTTTACAGTATTAGGGTTTAGGGTCTAGTGTACTAAAATTTAGGGTTTTAGATTTAGTTTTTAGGTTTTAGGATTTAGGGTTTTTGTTTTCAATTTTAGGGTTTTGAGTTTTTGGGTTATGTGCTTAGTTTTAGAGTTTAATTTTAATTTTTAGGGTTTTGTTGTATTCAAATTTAGGGATTTAGGTTTTAGTTTTTAGGGTTTTGGTTTTAGGTTTTAGGGTTTTAAATTTTAAGGTTTAATGTTTAGTTTTAGGGTTTAAGTTTTAGTGTATTAAAGATTAGAGTTTTAGTTTTTAAGGTTTAGGATTTTGTTTTTATGTTTTAGTGTTTAGAGTATTAGGATTTAGGGTTTATTGTATTAAAATTTAGGGTTTTAGATTTAGTTTTTAGGGTTTAGGGTTTAAGGTTTTTGTTTTCAATTTTAGGGTTTTTAGTTTTAAGGTTATGTGCTTAGTTTTTGGGGGTTAATTTTAGGTTTTAGGGTTTTGTTTTATTCAAATTTAGGGTTTTAGGTTATAGTTTTTAGGGTTTTGGTTTTCAGTTTTAGGGTTTAAAATTTTAGGGTTTAATGTTTAGTTTTAGCGTTTAGGGTTTTAGTGTATTAAAGATTAGGGTTTTAGTTTTTAGGGTTTAGGGTTTTGTTTTTATGTTTTAGTGTTTTGAGTATTAGGATTTAGGGTTTAGTGTATTAAAATTTAGGGTTTTAGATTTTGTTTTTAGGGTTTAGGGTTTAGTGTTTTTGTTTTCAATTTTCGGGTTTTGAGTGTTAGGGTTATTTGCTTAGTTTTAGGGTTTAATTTTAAAGTTTATGGTTTAGGGTTTTAGTGTATTCAAGTATAGTGTTTTAATTTTTAGTTTTTAGGGTTTTGGTTTTAGGTTTTAGGGTTTCGAATTTTAGGGTTTAATGTTTAGTTTTAAGGTCTAGGGTTTTAATGTATTAAAAATTAGGGTTTTAGTCTTTAGGGTTTATGGTAATGTTTTTAGATTTTAGTGTTTGGAGTATTAGGACTTAGGGTTTAGTGACTTAAAATTCAGGGTTTAAGATTTAGTTTTTAGGATTTAGGGTTTAGGGTTTTTGGGTTTAATGCTTAGTTTTAGGGTTTAATTTTAGGTTTTAGAGTTTTGTTGTATTCAAGTTTAGGGTTTTAGGTTTTAGTTTTTACGGGTTTGGTTTTAGGTTTTAGGGTTTAGAATTTTAGGGTTTAATGTTTAGTTTTAGGGTTTAGGGTTTTATTGTACTAATGATTAGGGTTTTAGTTTTTAGGGTTTAGGGTTTTGTTTTTATGATTTAGTGTTTAGAGTATTAGGGTTTAGGGTCTAGTGTATTAAAATTTAGGGTTTTAGATTTAGTTTTTAGGTTTTAGGATTTAGGGTTTTTGTTTTCAATTTTAGGGTATTTAGTTTTTGGGTTATGTGCTTAGTTTTAGGGTTTAATTTTAGGTTTTAGGGTTTTGTTGTATTCGAATTTATGGTTTTAGGTTTTAGTTTTTAAGGTTTTGGTTTTAGGTTTTAAGGTTTTAAATTTTAGGGTTTAATGTTTAGTTTTAGGGTTTAGGGTTTTAGTGTATTAAAGATTAGGGTTTTAGTTTTTAGGGTTTAGGATTTTGTTTTTATGTTTTAGTGTTTAGAGTATTAGGGTTTAGGGTCTAGTGTATTAAAATTTAGGGTTTTAGATTTAGTTTTTAGGTTTTAGGATTTAGGGTTTTTGTTTTCAATTTTAGGGTTTTGAGTTTTTGGGTTATGTGCTTAGTTTTAGGGTTTAATTTTAGGTTTTAGGGTTTCGTTGTATTCAAATTTAGGGATTTAGGTTTTAGATTTTAGGGTTTTGGTTTTAGGTTTTAGGGTTTTAAATTTTAGGGTTTAATGTTTAGTTTTAGGGTTTAGGTTTTAGTGTATTAAAGATTAAGGTTTTAGTTTTTAGGGTTTAGGATTTTGTTTTTATGTTTTAGTGTTTAGAGTATTAGGATTTAGGGTTTAGTGTATTAAAATTTAGGGTTTTAGATTTAGTTTTTAGGGATTAGGGTTTAGGGTTTTTGTTTTCAATTTTAGGGTTTTGAGTTTTAAGGTTATGTGCTTAGTTTTAGTGTTTAATTTTAGGTTTTAGGGTTTTGTTGTATTCAAATTTAGGGTTTTAGGTTATAGTTTTTAGGGTTTTGGTTTTCAGTTTTAGGGTTTTAAATTTTAGGGTTTAATGTTTAGTTTTAGCGTTTAGGGTTTTAGTGTATTAAAGATTAGGGTTTTAGTTTTTAGGGTTTAGGGTTTTGTTTTTATGTTTTAGTGTTTTGAGTATTAGGATTTAGGGTTTAGTGTATTAAAATTTAGGGTTTTAGATTTTGTTTTTAGGGTTTAGGGTTGAGTGTTTTTGTTTTCAATTTTAGGGTTTTGAGTGTTAGGGTTATTTGCTTAGTTTTAGGGTTTAATTTTAAGTTTTAGGGTTTAGGGTTTTAGTGTATTCAAGTATAGGGTTTTAATTTTTAGTTTTTAGGGTTTTGGTTTTAGGTTTTAGGGTTTCGATTTTTAGGGTTTAATGTTTAGTTTTAAGGTCTAGGGTTTTAATGTATTAAAGATTAGGGTTTTAGTCTTTAGGGTTTATGGTGTTGTTTTTAGATTTTAGTGTTTGGAGTATTAGGACTTAGGGTTTAGTGTCTTAAAATTCAGGGTTTAAGATTTAGTTTTTAGGATTTAGAATTTAGGGTTTTTGTTTTAGGTTTTAGGGTTTAGAGTTTTTGGGTTTAATGCTTAGTTTTAGGGTTTAATTTTAGGTTTTAGAGTTTTGTTGTATTCAAGTTTAGGGTTTTAGGTTTTAGTTTTTACGGGTTTGGTTTTAGGTATTAGGGTTTAGAATTTTAGGGTTTAATGTTTAGTTTTAGGGTTTAGGGTTTTATTGTACTAATGATTAGGGTTTTAGTTTTTAGGGTTTAGGGTTTTGTTTTTATGTTTTAGTGTTTAGATTATTAGGGTTTAGGGTCTAGTGTATTAAAATTTAGAGTTTTAGATTTAGTTTTTAGGTTTTAGGATTTAGGGTTTTTGTTTTCAATTTTAGGGTTTTGAGTTTTTGGGTTATGTTCTTAGTTTTAGGGTTTAATTTTAGGTTTTAGGGTTTTGTTGTATTCAAATTTATGGTTTTAGGTTTTAGTTTTTAGGGTTTTGGTTTTAGGTTTTAAGGTTTTAAATTTTAGGGTTTAATGTTTAGTTTTAGGGTTTAAGGTTTTAGTGTATTAAAGATTAGGGTTTTAGTTTTTAGGGTTTAGGATTTTGTTTTTATGATTTAGTGTTTACAGTATTAGGGTTTAGGGTCTAGTGTATTAAAATTTAGGGTTTTAGATTTAGTTTTTAGGTTTTAGGATTTAGGGTTTTTGTTTTCAATTTTAGGGTTTTGAGTTTTTGGGTTATGTGCTTAGTTTTAGAGTTTAATTTTAATTTTTAGTGTTTTGTTGTATTCAAATTTAGGGATTTAGGTTTTAGTTTTTAGGGTTTTGGTTTTAGGTTTTAGGGTTTTAAATTTTAAGGTTTAATGTTTAGTTTTAGGGTTTAGGTTTTAGTGTATTAAAGATTAGGGTTTTAGTTTTTAAGGTTTAGGATTTTGTTTTTATGTTTTAGTGTTTAGAGTATTAGGATTTAGGGTTTATTGTATTAAAATTTAGGGTTTTAGATTTAGTTTTTAGGGTTTAGGGTTTAGGGTTTTTGTTTTCAATTTTAGGGTTTTTAGTTTTAAGGTTATGTGCTTAGTTTTTGGGGGTTAATTTTAGGTTTTAGGGTTTTGTTTTATTCAAATTTAGGGTTTTAGGTTATAGTTTTTAGGGTTTTGGTTTTCAGTTTTAGGGTTTTAAATTTTAGGGTTTAATGTTTAGTTTTAGCGTTTAGGGTTTTAGTGTATTAAAGATTAGGGTTTTAGTTTTTAGGGTTTAGGGTTTTGTTTTTATGTTTTAGTGTTTTGAGTATTAGGATTTAGGGTTTAGTGTATTAAAATTTAGGGTTTTAGATTTTGTTTTTAGGGTTTAGGGTTTAGTGTTTTTGTTTTCAATTTTAGGGTTTTGAGTGTTAGGGTTATTTGCTTAGTTTTAGGGTTTAATTTTAAAGTTTAGGGTTTAGGGTTTTAGTGTATTCAAGTATAGTGTTTTAATTTTTAGTTTTTAGGGTTTTGGTTTTAGGTTTTAGGGTTTCGAATTTTAGGGTTTAATGTTTAGTTTTAAGGTCTAGGGTTTTAATGTATTAAAAATTAGGGTTTTAGTCTTTAGGGTTTATGGTAATGTTTTTAGATTTTAGTGTTTGGAGTATTAGGACTTAGGGTTTAGTGACTTAAAATTCAGGGTTTAAGATTTAGTTTTTAGGATTTAGGGTTTAGGGTTTTTGGGTTTAATGCTTAGTTTTAGGGTTTAATTTTAGGTTTTAGAGTTTTGTTGTATTCAAGTTTAGGGTTTTAGGTTTTAGTTTTTACGGGTTTGGTTTTAGGTTTTAGGGTTTAGAATTTTAGGGTTTAATGTTTAGTTTTAGGGTTTAGGGTTTTATTGTACTAATGATTAGGGTTTTAGTTTTTAGGGTTTAGGGTTTTGTTTTTATGATTTAGTGTTTAGAGTATTAGGGTTTAGGGTCTAGTGTATTAAAATTTAGGGTTTTAGATTTAGTTTTTAGGTTTTAGGATTTAGGGTTTTTGTTTTCAATTTTAGGGTATTTAGTTTTTGGGTTATGTGCTTAGTTTTAGGGTTTAATTTTAGGTTTTAGGGTTTTGTTGTATTCGAATTTATGGTTTTAGGTTTTAGTTTTTAAGGTTTTGGTTTTAGGTTTTAAGGTTTTAAATTTTAGGGTTTAATGTTTAGTTTTAGGGTTTAGGGTTTTAGTGTATTAAAGATTAGGGTTTTAGTTTTTAGGGTTTAGGATTTTGTTTTTATGTTTTAGTGTTTAGAGTATTAGTGTTTAGGGTCTAGTGTATTAAAATTTAGGGTTTTAGATTTAGTTTTTAGGTTTTAGGATTTAGGGTTTTTGTTTTCAATTTTAGGGTTTTGAGTTTTTGGGTTATGTGCTTAGTTTTAGGGTTTAATTTTAGGTTTTAGGGTTTCGTTGTATTCAAATTTAGGGATTTAGGTTTTAGATTTTAGGGTTTTGGTTTTAGGTTTTAGGGTTTTAAATTTTAGGGTTTAATGTTTAGTTTTAGGGTTTAGGTTTTAGTGTATTAAAGATTAAGGTTTTAGTTTTTAGGGTTTAGGATTTTGTTTTTATGTTTTAGTGTTTAGAGTATTAGGATTTAGGGTTTAGTGTATTAAAATTTAGGATATTAGATTTAGTTTTTAGGGATTAGGGTTTAGGGTTTTTGTTTTCAATTTTAGGGTTTTGAGTTTTAAGGTTATGTGCTTAGTTTTAGTGTTTAATTTTAGGTTTTAGGGTTTTGTTGTATTCAAATTTAGGGTTTTAGGTTATAGTTTTTAGGGTTTTGGTTTTCAGTTTTAGGGTTTTAAATTTTAGGGTTTAATGTTTAGTTTTAGCGTTTAGGGTTTTAGTGTATTAAAGATTAGGGTTTTAGTTTTTAGGGTTTAGGGTTTTGTTTTTATGTTTTAGTGTTTTGAGTATTAGGATTTAGGGTTTAGTGTATTAAAATTTAGGGTTTTAGATTTTGTTTTTAGGGTTTAGGGTTGAGTGTTTTTGTTTTCAATTTTAGGGTTTTGAGTGTTAGGGTTATTTGCTTAGTTTTAGGGTTTAATTTTAAGTTTTAGGGTTTAGGGTTTTAGTGTATTCAAGTATAGGGTTTTAATTTTTAGTTTTTAGGGTTTTGGTTTTAGGTTTTAGGGTTTCGATTTTTAGGGTTTAATGTTTAGTTTTAAGGTCTAAGGTTTTAATGTATTAAAGATTAGGGTTTTAGTCTTTAGGGTTTATGGTGTTGTTTTTAGATTTTAGTGTTTGGAGTATTAGGACTTAGGGTTTAGTGTCTTAAAATTCAGGGTTTAAGATTTAGTTTTTAGGATTTAGAATTTAGGGTTTTTGTTTTAGGTTTTAGGGTTTAGAGTTTTTGGGTTTAATGCTTAGTTTTAGGGTTTAATTTTAGGTTTTAGAGTTTTGTTGTATTCAAGTTTAGGGTTTTAGGTTTTAGTTTTTACGGGTTTGGTTTTAGGTATTAGGGTTTAGAATTTTAGGGTTTAATGTTTAGTTTTAGGGTTTAGGGTTTTATTGTACTAATGATTAGGGTTTTAGTTTTTAGGGTTTAGGGTTTTGTTTTTATGTTTTAGTGTTTAGATTATTAGGGTTTAGGGTCTAGTGTATTAAAATTTAGAGTTTTAGATTTAGTTTTTAGGTTTTAGGATTTAGGGTTTTTGTTTTCAATTTTAGGGTTTTGAGTTTTTGGGTTATGTTCTTAGTTTTAGGGTTTAATTTTAGGTTTTAGGGTTTTGTTGTATTCAAATTTATGGTTTTAGGTTTTAGTTTTTAGGGTTTTGGTTTTAGGTTTTAAGGTTTTAAATTTTAGGGTTTAATGTTTAGTTTTAGGGTTTAAGGTTTTAGTGTATTAAAGATTAGGGTTTTAGTTTTTAGGGTTTAGGATTTTGTTTTTATGATTTAGTGTTTACAGTATTAGGGTTTAGGGTCTAGTGTATTAAAATTTAGGGTTTTAGATTTAGTTTTTAGGTTTTAGGATTTAGGGTTTTTGTTTTCAATTTTAGGGTTTTGAGTTTTTGGGTTATGTGCTTAGTTTTAGAGTTTAATTTTAATTTTTAGTGTTTTGTTGTATTCAAATTTAGGGATTTAGGTTTTAGTTTTTAGGGTTTTGGTTTTAGGTTTTAGGGTTTTAAATTTTAAGGTTTAATGTTTAGTTTTAGGGTTTAGGTTTTAGTGTATTAAAGATTAGGGTTTTAGTTTTTAAGGTTTAGGATTTTGTTTTTATGTTTTAGTGTTTAGAGTATTAGGATTTAGGGTTTATTGTATTAAAATTTAGGGTTTTAGATTTAGTTTTTAGGGTTTAGGGTTTAGGGTTTTTGTTTTCAATTTTAGGGTTTTTAGTTTTAAGGTTATGTGCTTAGTTTTTGGGGGTTAATTTTAGGTTTTAGGGTTTTGTTTTATTCAAATTTAGGGTTTTAGGTTATAGTTTTTAGGGTTTTGGTTTTCAGTTTTAGGGTTTTAAATTTTAGGGTTTAATGTTTAGTTTTAGCGTTTAGGGTTTTAGTGTATTAAAGATTAGGGTTTTAGTTTTTAGGGTTTAGGGTTTTGTTTTTATGTTTTAGTGTTTTGAGTATTAGGATTTAGGGTTTAGTGTATTAAAATTTAGGGTTTTAGATTTTGTTTTTAGGGTTTAGGGTTTAGTGTTTTTGTTTTCAATTTTAGGGTTTTGAGTGTTAGGGTTATTTGCTTAGTTTTAGGGTTTAATTTTAAGTTTTAGGGTTTAGGGTTTTAGTGTATTTAAGTATAGGGTTTTAATTTTTAGTTTTTAGGGTTTTGGTTTTAGGTTTTAGGGTTTCGAATTTTAGGGTTTAATGTTTAGTTTTAAGGTCTAGGGTTTTAATGTATTAAAGATTAGGGTTTTAGTCTTTAGGGTTTATGGTAATGTTTTTTGATTTTAGTGTTTGGAGTATTAGGACTTAGGGTTTAGTGACTTAAAATTCAGGGTTTAAGATTTAGTTTTTAGGATTTAGGGTTTAGGGTTTTTGGGTTTAATGCTTAGTTTTAGGGTTTAATTTTAGGTTTTAGAGTTTTGTTGTATTCAAGTTTAGGGTTTTAGGTTTTAGTTTTTACGGGTTTGGTTTTAGGTTTTAGGGTTTAGAATTTTAGGGTTTAATGTTTAGTTTTAGGGTTTAGGGTTTTATTGTACTAATGATTAGGGTTTTAGTTTTTAGGGTTTAGGGTTTTGTTTTTATGATTTAGTGTTTAGAGTATTAGGGTTTAGGGTCTAGTGTATTAAAATTTAGGGTTTTAGATTTAGTTTTTAGGTTTTAGGATTTAGGGTTTTTGTTTTCAATTTTAGGGTATTTAGTTTTTGGGTTATGTGCTTAGTTTTAGGGTTTAATTTTAGGTTTTAGGGTTTTGTTGTATTCGAATTTATGGTTTTAGGTTTTAGTTTTTAAGGTTTTGGTTTTAGGTTTTAAGGTTTTAAATTTTAGGGTTTAATGTTTAGTTTTAGGGTTTAGGGTTTTAGTGTATTAAAGATTAGGGTTTTAGTTTTTAGGGTTTAGGATTTTGTTTTTATGTTTTAGTGTTTAGAGTATTAGGGTTTAGGGTCTAGTGTATTAAAATTTAGGGTTTTAGATTTAGTTTTTAGGTTTTAGGATTTAGGGTTTTTGTTTTCAATTTTAGGGTTTTGAGTTTTTGGGTTATGTGCTTAGTTTTAGGGTTTAATTTTAGGTTTTAGGGTTTCGTTGTATTCAAATTTAGGGATTTAGGTTTTAGATTTTAGGGTTTTGGTTTTAGGTTTTAGGGTTTTAAATTTTAGGGTTTAATGTTTAGTTTTAGGGTTTAGGTTTTAGTGTATTAAAGATTAAGGTTTTAGTTTTTAGGGTTTAGGATTTTGTTTTTATGTTTTAGTGTTTAGAGTATTAGGATTTAGGGTTTAGTGTATTAAAATTTAGGATATTAGATTTAGTTTTTAGGGATTAGGGTTTAGGGTTTTTGTTTTCAATTTTAGGGTTTTGAGTTTTAAGGTTATGTGCTTAGTTTTAGTGTTTAATTTTAGGTTTTAGGGTTTTGTTGTATTCAAATTTAGGGTTTTAGGTTATAGTTTTTAGGGTTTTGGTTTTCAGTTTTAGGGTTTTAAATTTTAGGGTTTAATGTTTAGTTTTAGCGTTTAGGGTTTTAGTGTATTAAAGATTAGGGTTTTAGTTTTTAGGGTTTAGGGTTTTGTTTTTATGTTTTAGTGTTTTGAGTATTAGGATTTAGGGTTTAGTGTATTAAAATTTAGGGTTTTAGATTTTGTTTTTAGGGTTTAGGGTTGAGTGTTTTTGTTTTCAATTTTAGGGTTTTGAGTGTTAGGGTTATTTGCTTAGTTTTAGGGTTTAATTTTAAGTTTTAGGGTTTAGGGTTTTAGTGTATTCAAGTATAGGGTTTTAATTTTTAGTTTTTAGGGTTTTGGTTTTAGGTTTTAGGGTTTCGATTTTTAGGGTTTAATGTTTAGTTTTAAGGTCTAGGGTTTTAATGTATTAAAGATTAGGGTTTTAGTCTTTAGGGTTTATGGTGTTGTTTTTAGATTTTAGTGTTTGGAGTATTAGGACTTAGGGTTTAGTGTCTTAAAATTCAGGGTTTAAGATTTAGTTTTTAGGATTTAGAATTTAGGGTTTTTGTTTTAGGTTTTAGGGTTTAGAGTTTTTGGGTTTAATGCTTAGTTTTAGGGTTTAATTTTAGGTTTTAGAGTTTTGTTGTATTCAAGTTTAGGGTTTTAGGTTTTAGTTTTTACGGGTTTGGTTTTAGGTATTAGGGTTTAGAATTTTAGGGTTTAATGTTTAGTTTTAGGGTTTAGGGTTTTATTGTACTAATGATTAGGGTTTTAGTTTTTAGGGTTTAGGGTTTTGTTTTTATGTTTTAGTGTTTAGATTATTAGGGTTTAGGGTCTAGTGTATTAAAATTTAGAGTTTTAGATTTAGTTTTTAGGTTTTAGGATTTAGGGTTTTTGTTTTCAATTTTAGGGTTTTGAGTTTTTGGGTTATGTTCTTAGTTTTAGGGTTTAATTTTAGGTTTTAGGGTTTTGTTGTATTCAAATTTATGGTTTTAGGTTTTAGTTTTTAGGGTTTTGGTTTTAGGTTTTAAGGTTTTAAATTTTAGGGTTTAATGTTTAGTTTTAGGGTTTAAGGTTTTAGTGTATTAAAGATTAGGGTTTTAGTTTTTAGGGTTTAGGATTTTGTTTTTATGATTTAGTGTTTACAGTATTAGGGTTTAGGGTCTAGTGTATTAAAATTTAGGGTTTTAGATTTAGTTTTTAGGTTTTAGGATTTAGGGTTTTTGTTTTCAATTTTAGGGTTTTGAGTTTTTGGGTTATGTGCTTAGTTTTAGAGATTAATTTTAATTTTTAGGGTTTTGTTGTATTCAAATTTAGGGATTTAGGTTTTAGTTTTTAGGGTTTTGGTTTTAGGTTTTAGGGTTTTAAATTTTAAGGTTTAATGTTTAGTTTTAGGGTTTAGGTTTTAGTGTATTAAAGATTAGGGTTTTAGTTTTTAAGGTTTAGGATTTTGTTTTTATGTTTTAATGTTTAGAGTATTAGGATTTAGGGTTTATTGTATTAAAATTTAGGGTTTTAGATTTAGTTTTTAGGGTTTAGGGTTTAGGGTTTTTGTTTTCAATTTTAGGGTTTTTAGTTTTAAGGTTATGTGCTTAGTTTTTGGGGGTTAATTTTAGGTTTTAGGGTTTTGTTTTATTCAAATTTAGGGTTTTAGGTTATAGTTTTTAGGGTTTTGGTTTTCAGTTTTAGGGTTTTAAATTTTAGGGTTTAATGTTTAGTTTTAGCGTTTAGGGTTTTAGTGTATTAAAGATTAGGGTTTTAGTTTTTAGGGTTTAGGGTTTTGTTTTTATGTTTTAGTGTTTTGAGTATTAGGATTTAGGGTTTAGTGTATTAAAATTTAGGGTTTTAGATTTTGTTTTTAGGGTTTAGGGTTTAGTGTTTTTGTTTTCAATTTTAGGGTTTTGAGTGTTAGGGTTATTTGCTTAGTTTTAGGGTTTAATTTTAAAGTTTAGGGTTTAGGGTTTTAGTGTATTCAAGTATAGTGTTTTAATTTTTAGTTTTTAGGGTTTTGGTTTTAGGTTTTAGGGTTTCGATTTTTAGGGTTTAATGTTTAGTTTTAAGGTCTAGGGTTTTAATGTATTAAAGATTAGGGTTTTAGTCTTTAGGGTTTATGGTGTTGTTTTTAGATTTTAGTGTTTGGAGTATTAGGACTTAGGGTTTAGTGTCTTAAAATTCAGGGTTTAAGATTTAGTTTTTAGGATTTAGAATTTAGGGTTTTTGTTTTAGGTTTTAGGGTTTAGAGTTTTTGGGTTTAATGCTTAGTTTTAGGGTTTAATTTTAGGTTTTAGAGTTTTGTTTTATTCAAGTTTAGGGTTTTAGGTTTTAGTTTTTACGGGTTTGGTTTTAGGTATTAGGGTTTAGAATTTTAGGGTTTAATGTTTAGTTTTAGGGTTTAGGGTTTTATTGTACTAATGATTAGGGTTTTAGTTTTTAGGGTTTAGGGTTTTGTTTTTATGTTTTAGTGTTTAGATTATTAGGGTTTAGGGTCTAATGTATTAAAATTTAGAGTTTTAGATTTAGTTTTTAGGTTTTAGGATTTAGGGTTTTTGTTTTCAATTTTAGGGTTTTGAGTTTTTGGGTTATGTTCTTAGTTTTAGGGTTTAATTTTAGGTTTTAGGGTTTTGTTGTATTCAAATTTATGGTTTTAGGTTTTAGTTTTTAGGGTTTTGGTTTTAGGTTTTAAGGTTTTAAATTTTAGGGTTTAATGTTTAGTTTTAGGGTTTAAGGTTTTAGTGTATTAAAGATTAGGGTTTTAGTTTTTAGGGTTTAGGATTTTGTTTTTATGATTTAGTGTTTACAGTATTAGGGTTTAGGGTCTAGTGTATTAAAATTTAGGGTTTTAGATTTAGTTTTTAGGTTTTAGGATTTAGGGTTTTTGTTTTCAATTTTAGGGTTTTGAGTTTTTGGGTTATGTGCTTAGTTTTAGAGTTTAATTTTAATTTTTAGGGTTTTGTTGTATTCAAATTTAGGGATTTAGGTTTTAGTTTTTAGGGTTTTGGTTTTAGGTTTTAGGGTTTTAAATTTTAAGGTTTAATGTTTAGTTTTAGGGTTTAGGTTTTAGTGTATTAAAGATTAGGGTTTTAGTTTTTAAGGTTTAGGATTTTGTTTTTATGTTTTAGTGTTTAGAGTATTAGGATTTAGGGTTTATTGTATTAAAATTTAGGGTTTTAGATTTAGTTTTTAGGGTTTAGGGTTTAGGGTTTTTGTTTTCAATTTTAGGGTTTTTAGTTTTAAGGTTATGTGCTTAGTTTTGGGGGGTTAATTTTAGGTTTTAGGGTTTTGTTTTATTCAAATTTAGGGTTTTAGGTTATAGTTTTTAGGGTTTTGGTTTTCAGTTTTAGGGTTTTAAATTTTAGGGTTTAATGTTTAGTTTTAGCGTTTAGGGTTTTAGTGTATTAAAGATTAGGGTTTTAGTTTTTAGGGTTTAGGGTTTTGTTTTTATGTTTTAGTGTTTTGAGTATTAGGATTTAGGGTTTAGTGTATTAAAATTTAGGGTTTTAGATTTTGTTTTTAGGGTTTAGGGTTTAGTGTTTTTGTTTTCAATTTTAGGGTTTTGAGTGTTAGGGTTATTTGCTTAGTTTTAGGGTTTAATTTTAAGGTTTAGGGTTTAGAGTTTTAGTGTATTCAAGTATAGTGTTTTAATTTTTAGTTTTTAGGGTTTTGGTTTTAGGTTTTAGGGTTTCGAATTTTAGGGTTTAATGTTTAGTTTTAAGGTCTAGGGTTTTAATGTATTAAAGATTAGGGTTTTAGTCTTTAGGGTTTATGGTAATGTTTTTTGATTTTAGTGTTTGGAGTATTAGGACTTAGGGTTTAGTGACTTAAAATTCAGGGTTTAAGATTTAGTTTTTAGGATTTAGGGTTTAGGGTTTTTGGGTTTAATGCTTAGTTTTAGGGTTTAATTTTAGGTTTTAGAGTTTTGTTGTATTCAAGTTTAGGGTTTTAGGTTTTAGTTTTTACGGGTTTGGTTTTAGGTTTTAGGGTTTAGAATTTTAGGGTTTAATGTTTAGTTTTAGGGTTTAGGGTTTTATTGTACTAATGATTAGGGTTTTAGTTTTTAGGGTTTAGGGTTTTGTTTTTATGATTTAGTGTTTAGAGTATTAGGGTTTAGGGTCTAGTGTATTAAAATTTAGGGTTTTAGATTTAGTTTTTAGGTTTTAGGATTTAGGGTTTTTGTTTTCAATTTTAGGGTATTTAGTTTTTGGGTTATGTGCTTAGTTTTAGGGTTTAATTTTAGGTTTTAGGGTTTTGTTGTATTCGAATTTATGGTTTTAGGTTTTAGTTTTTAAGGTTTTGGTTTTAGGTTTTAAGATTTTAAATTTTAGGGTTTAATGTTTAGTTTTAGGGTTTAGGGTTTTAGTGTATTAAAGATTAGGGTTTTAGTTTTTAGGGTTTAGGATTTTGTTTTTATGTTTTAGTGTTTAGAGTATTAGGGTTTAGGGTCTAGTGTATTAAAATTTAGGGTTTTAGATTTAGTTTTTAGGTTTTAGGATTTAGGGTTTTTGTTTTCAATTTTAGGGTTTTGAGTTTTTGGGTTATGTGCTTAGTTTTAGGGTTTAATTTTAGGTTTTAGGGTTTCGTTGTATTCAAATTTAGGGATTTAGGTTTTAGATTTTAGGGTTTTGGTTTTAGGTTTTAGGGTTTTAAATTTTAGGGTTTAATGTTTAGTTTTAGGGTTTAGGTTTTAGTGTATTAAAGATTAAGGTTTTAGTTTTTAGGGTTTAGGATTTTGTTTTTATGTTTTAGTGTTTAGAGTATTAGGATTTAGGGTTTAGTGTATTAAAATTTAGGGTTTTAGATTTAGTTTTTAGGGATTAGGGTTTAGGGTTTTTGTTTTCAATTTTAGGGTTTTGAGTTTTAAGGTTATGTGCTTAGTTTTAGTGTTTAATTTTAGGTTTTAGGGTTTTGTTGTATTCAAATTTAGGGTTTTAGGTTATAGTTTTTAGGGTTTTGGTTTTCAGTTTTAGGGTTTTAAATTTTAGGGTTTAATGTTTAGTTTTAGCGTTTAGGGTTTTAGTGTATTAAAGATTAGGGTTTTAGTTTTTAGGGTTTAGGGTTTTGTTTTTATGTTTTAGTGTTTTGAGTATTAGGATTTAGGGTTTAGTGTATTAAAATTTAGGGTTTTAGATTTTGTTTTTAGGGTTTAGGGTTGAGTGTTTTTGTTTTCAATTTTAGGGTTTTGAGTGTTAGGGTTATTTGCTTAGTTTTAGGGTTTAATTTTAAGTTTTAGGGTTTAGGGTTTTAGTGTATTCAAGTATAGGGTTTTAATTTTTAGTTTTTAGGGTTTTGGTTTTAGGTTTTAGGGTTTCGATTTTTAGGGTTTAATGTTTAGTTTTAAGGTCTAGGGTTTTAATGTATTAAAGATTAGGGTTTTAGTCTTTAGGGTTTATGGTGTTGTTTTTAGATTTTAGTGTTTGGAGTATTAGGACTTAGGGTTTAGTGTCTTAAAATTCAGGGTTTAAGATTTAGTTTTTAGGATTTAGAATTTAGGGTTTTTGTTTTAGGTTTTAGGGTTTAGAGTTTTTGGGTTTAATGCTTAGTTTTAGGGTTTAATTTTAGGTTTTAGAGTTTTGTTTTATTCAAGTTTAGGGTTTTAGGTTTTAGTTTTTACGGGTTTGGTTTTAGGTATTAGGGTTTAGAATTTTAGGGTTTAATGTTTAGTTTTAGGGTTTAGGGTTTTATTGTACTAATGATTAGGGTTTTAGTTTTTAGGGTTTAGGGTTTTGTTTTTATGTTTTAGTGTTTAGATTATTAGGGTTTAGGGTCTAGTGTATTAAAATTTAGAGTTTTAGATTTAGTTTTTAGGTTTTAGGATTTAGGGTTTTTGTTTTCAATTTTAGGGTTTTGAGTTTTTGGGTTATGTTCTTAGTTTTAGGGTTTAATTTTAGGTTTTAGGGTTTTGTTGTATTCAAATTTATGGTTTTAGGTTTTAGTTTTTAGGGTTTTGGTTTTAGGTTTTAAGGTTTTAAATTTTAGGGTTTAATGTTTAGTTTTAGGGTTTAAGGTTTTAGTGTATTAAAGATTAGGGTTTTAGTTTTTAGGGTTTAGGATTTTGTTTTTATGATTTAGTGTTTACAGTATTAGGGTTTAGGGTCTAGTGTATTAAAATTTAGGGTTTTAGATTTAGTTTTTAGGTTTTAGGATTTAGGGTTTTTGTTTTCAATTTTAGGGTTTTGAGTTTTTGGGTTATGTTCTTAGTTTTAGGGTTTAATTTTAGGTTTTAGGGTTTTGTTGTATTCAAATTTAGGGATTTAGGTTTTAGTTTTTAGGGTTTTGGTTTTAGGTTTTAGGGTTTTAAATTTTAAGGTTTAATGTTTAGTTTTAGGGTTTAGGTTTTAGTGTATTAAAGATTAGGGTTTTAGTTTTTAAGGTTTAGGATTTTGTTTTTATGTTTTAGTGTTTAGAGTATTAGGATTTAGGGTTTATTGTATTAAAATTTAGGGTTTTAGATTTAGTTTTTAGGGTTTAGGGTTTAGGGTTTTTGTTTTCAATTTTAGGGTTTTTAGTTTTAAGGTTATGTGCTTAGTTTTTGGGGGTTAATTTTAGGTTTTAGGGTTTTGTTTTATTCAAATTTAGGGTTTTAGTTTATAGTTTTTAGGGTTTTGGTTTTCAGTTTTAGGGTTTTAAATTTTAGGGTTTAATGTTTAGTTTTAGCGTTTAGGGTTTTAGTGTATTAAAGATTAGGGTTTTAGTTTTTAGGGTTTAGGGTTTTGTTTTTATGTTTTAGTGTTTTGAGTATTAGGATTTAGGGTTTAGTGTATTAAAATTTAGGGTTTTAGATTTTGTTTTTAGGGTTTAGGGTTTAGTGTTTTTGTTTTCAATTTTAGGGTTTTGAGTGTTAGGGTTATTTGCTTAGTTTTAGGGTTTAATTTTAAGGTTTAGGGTTTAGGGTTTTAGTGTATTCAAGTATAGTGTTTTAATTTTTAGTTTTTAGGGTTTTGGTTTTAGGTTTTAGGGTTTCGAATTTTAGGGTTTAATGTTTAGTTTTAAGGTCTAGGGTTTTAATGTATTAAAGATTAGGGTTTTAGTCTTTAGGGTTTATGGTAATGTTTTTTGATTTTAGTGTTTGGAGTATTAGGACTTAGGGTTTAGTGACTTAAAATTCAGGGTTTAAGATTTAGTTTTTAGGATTTAGGGTTTAGGGTTTTTGGGTTTAATGCTTAGTTTTAGGGTTTAATTTTAGGTTTTAGAGTTTTGTTGTATTCAAGTTTAGGGTTTTAGGTTTTAGTTTTTACGGGTTTGGTTTTAGGTTTTAGGGTTTAGAATTTTAGGGTTTAATGTTTAGTTTTAGGGTTTAGGGTTTTATTGTACTAATGATTAGGGTTTTAGTTTTTAGGGTTTAGGGTTTTGTTTTTATGATTTAGTGTTTAGAGTATTAGGGTTTAGGGTCTAGTGTATTAAAATTTAGGGTTTTAGATTTAGTTTTTAGGTTTTAGGATTTAGGGTTTTTGTTTTCAATTTTAGGGTATTTAGTTTTTGGGTTATGTGCTTAGTTTTAGGGTTTAATTTTAGGTTTTAGGGTTTTGTTGTATTCGAATTTATGGTTTTAGGTTTTAGTTTTTAAGGTTTTGGTTTTAGGTTTTAAGGTTTTAAATTTTAGGGTTTAATGTTTAGTTTTAGGGTTTAGGGTTTTAGTGTATTAAAGATTAGGGTTTTAGTTTTTAGGGTTTAGGATTTTGTTTTTATGTTTTAGTGTTTAGAGTATTAGGATTTAGGGTTTAGTGTATTAAAATTTATGGTTTTAGATTTAGTTTTTAGGGATTAGGGTTTAGGGTTTTTGTTTTCAATTTTAGGGTTTTGAGTTTTAAGGTTATGTGCTTAGTTTTAGTGTTTAATTTTAGGTTTTAGGGTTTTGTTGTATTCAAATTTAGGGTTTTAGGTTATAGTTTTTAGGGTTTTGGTTTTTCAGTTTTAGGGTTTTAAATTTTAGGGTTTAATGTTTAGTTTTAGCGTTTAGGGTTTTAGTGTATTAAAGATTAGGGTTTTAGTTTTTAGGGTTTAGGGTTTTGTTTTTATGTTTTAGTGTTTTGAGTATTAGGATTTAGGGTTTAGTGTATTAAAATTTAGGGTTTTAGATTTTTTTTTTAGGGTTTAGGGTTGAGTGTTTTTGTTTTCAATTTTAGGGTTTTGAGTGTTAGGGTTATTTGCTTAGTTGTAGGGTTTAATTTTAAGTTTTAGGGTTTAGGGTTTTAGTGTATTCAAGTATAGGGTTTTAATTTTTAGTTTTTAGGGTTTTGGTTTTAGGTTTTAGGGTTTCGATTTTTAGGGTTTAATGTTTAGTTTTAAGGTCTAGGGTTTTAATGTATTAAAGAATAGGGTTTTAGTCTTTAGGGTTTATGGTGTTGTTTTTAGATTTTAGTGTTTGGAATATTAGGACTTAGGGTTTAGTGTCTTAAAATTCAAGGTTTAAGATTTAGTTTTTAGGATTTAGAATTTAGGGTTTTTGTTTTAGGTTTTAGGGTTTAGAGTTTTTGGGTTTAATGCTTAGTTTTAGGGTTTAATTTTAGGTTTTAGAGTTTTGTTGTATTCAAGTTTAGGGTTTTAGGTTTTAGTTTTTACGGGTTTGGTTTTAGGTATTAGGGTTAAGAATTTTAGGGTTTAATGTTTAGATTTAGGGTTTAGGGTTTTATTGTACTAATGATTAGGGTTTTAGTTTTTAGGGTTTAGGGTTTTGTTTTTATGTTTTAGTGTTTAGATTATTAGGGTTTAGGGTCTAGTGTATTAAAATTTAGAGTTTTAGATTTAGTTTTTAGGTTTTAGGATTTAGGGTTTTTGTTTTCAATTTTAGGGTTTTGAGTTTTTGGGTTATGTTCTTAGTTTTAGGGTTTAATTTTAGGTTTTAGGGTTTTGTTGTATTCAAATTTATGGTTTTAGGTTTTAGTTTTTAGGGTTTTGGTTTTAGGTTTTAAGGTTTTAAATTTTAGGGTTTAATGTTTAGTTTTAGGGTTTAAGGTTTTAGTGTATTAAAGATTAGGGTTTTAGTTTTTAGGGTTTAGGATTTTGTTTTTATGTTTTAGTGTTTACAGTATTAGGGTTTAGGGTCTAGTGTATTAAAATTTAGGGTTTTAGATTTAGTTTTTAGGTTTTAGGATTTAATGTTTTTGTTTTCAATTTTAGGGTTTTGAGTTTTTGGGTTATGTGCTTAGTTTTAGAGTTTAATTTTAATTTTTAGGGTTTTGTTGTATTCAAATTTAGGGATTTAGGTTTTAGTTTATAGGGTTTTGGTTTTAGGTTTTAGGGTTTTAAATTTTAAGGTTTAATGTTTAGTTTTAGGGTTTAGGTTTTAGTGTATTAAAGATTAGGGTTTTAGTTTTTAAGGTTTAGGATTTTGTTTTTATGTTTTAGTGTTTAGAGTATTAGGATTTAGGGTTAAGTGTATTAAAATTTAGGGTTTTAGATTTAGTTTTTAGGGTTTAGGGTTTAGGGTTTTTGTTTTCAATTTTAGGGTTTTTAGTTTTAAGGTTATGTGCTTAGTTTTTGGGGGTTAATTTTAGGTTTTAGGGTTTTGTTTTATTCAAATTTAGGGTTTTAGGTTATAGTTTTTAGGGTTTTGGTTTTCAGTTTTAGGGTTTTAAATTTTAGGGTTTAATGTTTAGTTTTAGCGTTTAGGGTTTTAGTGTATTAAAGATTAGGGTTTTAGTTTTTAGGGTTTAGGGTTTTGTTTTTATGTTTTAGTGTTTTGAGTATTAGGATTTAGGGTTTAGTGTATTAAAATTTAGGGTTTTAGATTTTGTTTTTAGGGTTTAGGGTTTAGTGTTTTTGTTTTCAATTTTAGGGTTTTGAGTGTTAGGGTTATTTGCTTAGTTTTAGGGTTTAATTTTAAGGTTTAGGGTTTAGAGTTTTAGTGTATTCAAGTATAGTGTTTTAATTTTTAGTTTTTAGGGTTTTGGTTTTAGGTTTTAGGGTTTCGAATTTTAGGGTTTAATGTTTAGTTTTAAGGTCTAGGGTTTTAATGTATTAAAGATTAGGGTTTTAGTCTTTAGGGTTTATGGTAATGTTTTTTGATTTTAGTGTTTGGAGTATTAGGACTTAGGGTTTAGTGACTTAAAATTCAGGGTTTAAGATTTAGTTTTTAGGATTTAGGGTTTAGGGTTTTTGGGTTTAATGCTTAGTTTTAGGGTTTAATTTTAGGTTTTAGAGTTTTGTTGTATTCAAGTTTAGGGTTTTAGGTTTTAGTTTTTACGGGTTTGGTTTTAGGTTTTAGGGTTTAGAATTTTAGGGTTTAATGTTTAGTTTTAGGGTTTAGGGTTTTATTGTACTAATGATTAGGGTTTTAGTTTTTAGGGTTTAGGGTTTTGTTTTTATGATTTAGTGTTTAGAGTATTAGGGTTTAGGGTCTAGTGTATTAAAATTTAGGGTTTTAGATTTAGTTTTTAGGTTTTAGGATTTAGGGTTTTTGTTTTCAATTTTAGGGTATTTAGTTTTTGGGTTATGTGCTTAGTTTTAGGGTTTAATTTTAGGTTTTAGGGTTTTGTTGTATTCGAATTTATGGTTTTAGGTTTTAGTTTTTAAGGTTTTGGTTTTAGGTTTTAAGGTTTTAAATTTTAGGGTTTAATGTTTAGTTTTAGGGTTTAGGGTTTTAGTGTATTAAAGATTAGGGTTTTAGTTTTTAGGGTTTAGGATTTTGTTTTTATGTTTTAGTGTTTAGAGTATTAGGGTTTAGGGTCTAGTGTATTAAAATTTAGGGTTTTAGATTTAGTTTTTAGGTTTTAGGATTTAGGGTTTTTGTTTTCAATTTTAGGGTTTTGAGTTTTTGGGTTATGTGCTTAGTTTTAGGGTTTAATTTTAGGTTTTAGGGTTTCGTTGTATTCAAATTTAGGGATTTAGGTTTTAGATTTTAGGGTTTTGGTTTTAGGTTTTAGGGTTTTAAATTTTAGGGTTTAATGTTTAGTTTTAGGGTTTAGGTTTTAGTGTATTAAAGATTAAGGTTTTAGTTTTTAGGGTTTAGGATTTTGTTTTTATGTTTTAGTGTTTAGAGTATTAGGATTTAGGGTTTAGTGTATTAAAATTTAGGGTTTTAGATTTAGTTTTTAGGGATTAGGGTTTAGGGTTTTTGTTTTCAATTTTAGGGTTTTGAGTTTTAAGGTTATGTGCTTAGTTTTAGTGTTTAATTTTAGGTTTTAGGGTTTTGTTGTATTCAAATTTAGGGTTTTAGGTTATAGTTTTTAGGGTTTTGGTTTTCAGTTTTAGGGTTTTAAATTTTAGGGTTTAATGTTTAGTTTTAGCGTTTAGGGTTTTAGTGTATTAAAGATTAGGGTTTTAGTTTTTAGGGTTTAGGGTTTTGTTTTTATGTTTTAGTGTTTTGAGTATTAGGATTTAGGGTTTAGTGTATTAAAATTTAGGGTTTTAGATTTTGTTTTTAGGGTTTAGGGTTGAGTGTTTTTGTTTTCAATTTTAGGGTTTTGAGTGTTAGGGTTATTTGCTTAGTTTTAGGGTTTAATTTTAAGTTTTAGGGTTTAGGGTTTTAGTGTATTCAAGTATAGGGTTTTAATTTTTAGTTTTTAGGGTTTTGGTTTTAGGTTTTAGGGTTTCGATTTTTAGGGTTTAATGTTTAGTTTTAAGGTCTAGGGTTTTAATGTATTAAAGATTAGGGTTTTAGTCTTTAGGGTTTATGGTGTTGTTTTTAGATTTTAGTGTTTGGAGTATTAGGACTTAGGGTTTAGTGTCTTAAAATTCAGGGTTTAAGATTTAGTTTTTAGGATTTAGAATTTAGGGTTTTTGTTTTAGGTTTTAGGGTTTAGAGTTTTTGGGTTTAATGCTTAGTTTTAGGGTTTAATTTTAGGTTTTAGAGTTTTGTTTTATTCAAGTTTAGGGTTTTAGGTTTTAGTTTTTACGGGTTTGGTTTTAGGTATTAGGGTTTAGAATTTTAGGGTTTAATGTTTAGTTTTAGGGTTTAGGGTTTTATTGTACTAATGATTAGGGTTTTAGTTTTTAGGGTTTAGGGTTTTGTTTTTATGTTTTAGTGTTTAGATTATTAGGGTTTAGGGTCTAGTGTATTAAAATTTAGAGTTTTAGATTTAGTTTTTAGGTTTTAGGATTTAGGGTTTTTGTTTTCAATTTTAGGGTTTTGAGTTTTTGGGTTATGTTCTTAGTTTTAGGGTTTAATTTTAGGTTTTAGGGTTTTGTTGTATTCAAATTTATGGTTTTAGGTTTTAGTTTTTAGGGTTTTGGTTTTAGGTTTTAAGGTTTTAAATTTTAGGGTTTAATGTTTAGTTTTAGGGTTTAAGGTTTTAGTGTATTAAAGATTAGGGTTTTAGTTTTTAGGGTTTAGGATTTTGTTTTTATGATTTAGTGTTTACAGTATTAGGGTTTAGGGTCTAGTGTATTAAAATTTAGGGTTTTAGATTTAGTTTTTAGGTTTTAGGATTTAGGGTTTTTGTTTTCAATTTTAGGGTTTTGAGTTTTTGGGTTATGTTCTTAGTTTTAGGGTTTAATTTTAGGTTTTAGGGTTTTGTTGTATTCAAATTTAGGGATTTAGGTTTTAGTTTTTAGGGTTTTGGTTTTAGGTTTTAGGGTTTTAAATTTTAAGGTTTAATGTTTAGTTTTAGGGTTTAGGTTTTAGTGTATTAAAGATTAGGGTTTTAGTTTTTAAGGTTTAGGATTTTGTTTTTATGTTTTAGTGTTTAGAGTATTAGGATTTAGGGTTTATTGTATTAAAATTTAGGGTTTTAGATTTAGTTTTTAGGGTTTAGGGTTTAGGGTTTTTGTTTTCAATTTTAGGGTTTTTAGTTTTAAGGTTATGTGCTTAGTTTTTGGGGGTTAATTTTAGGTTTTAGGGTTTTGTTTTATTCAAATTTAGGGTTTTAGTTTATAGTTTTTAGGGTTTTGGTTTTCAGTTTTAGGGTTTTAAATTTTAGGGTTTAATGTTTAGTTTTAGCGTTTAGGGTTTTAGTGTATTAAAGATTAGGGTTTTAGTTTTTAGGGTTTAGGGTTTTGTTTTTATGTTTTAGTGTTTTGAGTATTAGGATTTAGGGTTTAGTGTATTAAAATTTAGGGTTTTAGATTTTGTTTTTAGGGTTTAGGGTTTAGTGTTTTTGTTTTCAATTTTAGGGTTTTGAGTGTTAGGGTTATTTGCTTAGTTTTAGGGTTTAATTTTAAGGTTTAGGGTTTAGGGTTTTAGTGTATTCAAGTATAGTGTTTTAATTTTTAGTTTTTAGGGTTTTGGTTTTAGGTTTTAGGGTTTCGAATTTTAGGGTTTAATGTTTAGTTTTAAGGTCTAGGGTTTTAATGTATTAAAGATTAGGGTTTTAGTCTTTAGGGTTTATGGTAATGTTTTTTAATTTTAGTGTTTGGAGTATTAGGACTTAGGGTTTAGTGACTTAAAATTCAGGGTTTAAGATTTAGTTTTTAGGATTTAGGGTTTAGGGTTTTTGGGTTTAATGCTTAGTTTTAGGGTTTAATTTTAGGTTTTAGAGTTTTGTTGTATTCAAGTTTAGGGTTTTAGGTTTTAGTTTTTACGGGTTTGGTTTTAGGTTTTAGGGTTTAGAATTTTAGGGTTTAATGTTTAGTTTTAGGGTTTAGGGTTTTATTGTACTAATGATTAGGGTTTTAGTTTTTAGGGTTTAGGGTTTTGTTTTTATGATTTAGTGTTTAGAGTATTAGGGTTTAGGGTCTAGTGTATTAAAATTTAGGGTTTTAGATTTAGTTTTTAGGTTTTAGGATTTAGGGTTTTTGTTTTCAATTTTAGGGTATTTAGTTTTTGGGTTATGTGCTTAGTTTTAGGGTTTAATTTTAGGTTTTAGGGTTTTGTTGTATTCGAATTTATGGTTTTAGGTTTTAGTTTTTAAGGTTTTGGTTTTAGGTTTTAAGGTTTTAAATTTTAGGGTTTAATGTTTAGTTTTAGGGTTTAGGGTTTTAGTGTATTAAAGATTAGGGTTTTAGTTTTTAGGGTTTAGGATTTTGTTTTTATGTTTTAGTGTTTAGAGTATTAGGATTTAGGGTTTAGTGTATTAAAATTTATGGTTTTAGATTTAGTTTTTAGGGATTAGGGTTTAG
Organism: Euphrasia confusa; assembly: GCA_954870475.1. Lineage (NCBI taxonomy): Eukaryota > Viridiplantae > Streptophyta > Magnoliopsida > Lamiales > Orobanchaceae > Euphrasia > Euphrasia confusa. The sequence goes on from OX940969.1 coordinate 14,318,574, forward strand.
GGTTTTTGTTTTCAATTTTAGGGTTTTGAGTTTTAAGGTTATGTGCTTAGTTTTAGTGTTTAATTTTAGGTTTTAGGGTTTTGTTGTATTCAAATTTAGGGTTTTAGGTTATAGTTTTTAGGGTTTTGGTTTTTCAGTTTTAGGGTTTTAAATTTTAGGGTTTAATGTTTAGTTTTAGCGTTTAGGGTTTTAGTGTATTAAAGATTAGGGTTTTAGTTTTTAGGGTTTAGGGTTTTGTTTTTATGTTTTAGTGTTTTGAGTATTAGGATTTAGGGTTTAGTGTATTAAAATTTAGGGTTTTAGATTTTTTTTTTAGGGTTTAGGGTTGAGTGTTTTTGTTTTCAATTTTAGGGTTTTGAGTGTTAGGGTTATTTGCTTAGTTTTAGGGTTTAATTTTAAGTTTTAGGGTTTAGGGTTTTAGTGTATTCAAGTATAGGGTTTTAATTTTTAGTTTTTAGGGTTTTGGTTTTAGGTTTTAGGGTTTCGATTTTTAGGGTTTAATGTTTAGTTTTAAGGTCTAGGGTTTTAATGTATTAAAGAATAGGGTTTTAGTCTTTAGGGTTTATGGTGTTGTTTTTAGATTTTAGTGTTTGGAATATTAGGACTTAGGGTTTAGTGTCTTAAAATTCAAGGTTTAAGATTTAGTTTTTAGGATTTAGAATTTAGGGTTTTTGTTTTAGGTTTTAGGGTTTAGAGTTTTTGGGTTTAATGCTTAGTTTTAGGGTTTAATTTTAGGTTTTAGAGTTTTGTTGTATTCAAGTTTAGGGTTTTAGGTTTTAGTTTTTACGGGTTTGGTTTTAGGTATTAGGGTTAAGAATTTTAGGGTTTAATGTTTAGATTTAGGGTTTAGGGTTTTATTGTACTAATGATTAGGGTTTTAGTTTTTAGGGTTTAGGGTTTTGTTTTTATGTTTTAGTGTTTAGATTATTAGGGTTTAGGGTCTAGTGTATTAAAATTTAGAGTTTTAGATTTAGTTTTTAGGTTTTAGGATTTAGGGTTTTTGTTTTCAATTTTAGGGTTTTGAGTTTTTGGGTTATGTTCTTAGTTTTAGGGTTTAATTTTAGGTTTTAGGGTTTTGTTGTATTCAAATTTATGGTTTTAGGTTTTAGTTTTTAGGGTTTTGGTTTTAGGTTTTAAGGTTTTAAATTTTAGGGTTTAATGTTTAGTTTTAGGGTTTAAGGTTTTAGTGTATTAAAGATTAGGGTTTTAGTTTTTAGGGTTTAGGATTTTGTTTTTATGTTTTAGTGTTTACAGTATTAGGGTTTAGGGTCTAGTGTATTAAAATTTAGGGTTTTAGATTTAGTTTTTAGGTTTTAGGATTTAATGTTTTTGTTTTCAATTTTAGGGTTTTGAGTTTTTGGGTTATGTGCTTAGTTTTAGAGTTTAATTTTAATTTTTAGGGTTTTGTTGTATTCAAATTTAGGGATTTAGGTTTTAGTTTATAGGGTTTTGGTTTTAGGTTTTAGGGTTTTAAATTTTAAGGTTTAATGTTTAGTTTTAGGGTTTAGGTTTTAGTGTATTAAAGATTAGGGTTTTAGTTTTTAAGGTTTAGGATTTTGTTTTTATGTTTTAGTGTTTAGAGTATTAGGATTTAGGGTTAAGTGTATTAAAATTTAGGGTTTTAGATTTAGTTTTTAGGGTTTAGGGTTTAGGGTTTTTGTTTTCAATTTTAGGGTTTTTAGTTTTAAGGTTATGTGCTTAGTTTTTGGGGGTTAATTTTAGGTTTTAGGGTTTTGTTTTATTCAAATTTAGGGTTTTAGGTTATAGTTTTTAGGGTTTTGGTTTTCAGTTTTAGGGTTTTAAATTTTAGGGTTTAATGTTTAGTTTTAGCGTTTAGGGTTTTAGTGTATTAAAGATTAGGGTTTTAGTTTTTAGGGTTTAGGGTTTTGTTTTTATGTTTTAGTGTTTTGAGTATTAGGATTTAGGGTTTAGTGTATTAAAATTTAGGGTTTTAGATTTTGTTTTTAGGGTGTAGGGTTTAGTGTTTTTGTTTTCAATTTTAGGGTTTTGAGTGTTAGGGTTATTTGCTTAGTTTTAGGGTTTAATTTTAAGGTTTAGGGTTTAGGGTTTTAGTGTATTCAAGTATAGTGTTTTAATTTTTAGTTTTTAGGGTTTTGGTTTTAGGTTTTAAGGTTTCGAATTTTAGGGTTTAATGTTTAGTTTTAAGGTCTAGGGTTTTAATGTATTAAAGATTAGGGTTTTAGTCTTTAGGGTTTATGGTATTGTTTTTAGATTTTAGTGTTTGGAGTATTAGGACTTAGGGTTTAGTGTCTTAAAATTCAGAGTTTAAGATTTAGTTTTTAGGATTTAGGGTTTAGGGTTTTTGTTTTAGGTTTTAGGGTTTAGAGTTTTTGGGTTTAATGCTTAGTTTAGGGTTTAGGGTTTAGGGTTTAGGGTTTAGGGTTTAGGGTTTAGGGTTTAGGGTTTAGGGTTTAGGGTTTTAGAGTTTTGTTGTATTCAAGTTTAGGGTTTTAGGTTTTAGTTTTTACGGGTTTGGTTTTAGGTTTTAGGGTTTAGAATTTTTAGGGTTTAATGTTTAGTTTTAGGGTTTAGGGTTTTATTGTACTAATGATTAGGGTTTTAGTTTTTAGGGTTTAGGGTTTTGTTTTTATGTTTTAGTGTTTAGAGTATTAGGATTTAGGGTTTAGTGTATTAAAATTTAGGGTTTTAGATTTAGTTTTTAGGGTTTAGGGTTTAGAGTTTTTGTTTTCAATTTTAGGGTTTTGAATTTTTGGATTATGTGCTTAGTTTTAGTGTTTAATTTTAGGTTTTAGGGCTTTGTTGTATTCAAATTTAGGGTTTTAGGTTTTAGTTTTTAGCGTTTTGGTTTTAGGTTTTAGAGTTTTAAATTTTAGGGTTTAATGTTTAGTTTTAGGGTTTAGGGTTTTAGTGTATTAAAGATTAGGGTTTTAGTTTTTTGGGTTTTGTTTTTATGTTTTAGTGTTTAGTGTATTAAAATTTAGGGTTTTAGATTTAGTTTTTAGGGTTTAGGGTTTAGTGTTTTTGTTTTCAATTTTAGGGTTTTGAGTTTTTTTGTTATTTGCTTAGTTTTAGGGTTTAATTTTAAGGTTTAGGGTTTAGAGTTTTAGTGTATTCAAGTATAGGGTTTTAGGTTTTAGTTTTTAGGGTTTTGGTTTTAGGGTTTAGGGTTTCGAATTTTAGGGTTTAATGTTTAGTTTTAAAGTCCAGAGTTTTAGTGTATTAAAGATTAGGGTTTTAGTCTTTAGGGTTTATGGTATTGTTTTTAGGTTTTAGTGTTTAGAGTATTAGGACTTAGGGTTTAGTGTCGTAAAATTTAGGGTTTAAGATTTAGTTTTTAGGATTTAGGGTTTAGGGTTTAGGTTTTAGGTTTTAGGGTTTAGAGTTTTTGGGCTTAATGCTTAGTTTTAGGATTTAATTTTAGGTTTTAGGTTTTTGTTGTGTTCAAGTTTAGGTTTTTAGGTTTTATTTTATAGGGTTTTGGTTTTAGGTTTTAGGTTTTAGAATTTTAGGGTTTAATTTTTAGTTTTAGGGTTTAGGGTTTTAGTGTATTAATGATTAGGGTTTTAGTTTTTAGGTTTTAGGGTTTTGTTTTTATTTTTTAGTGTTTAGGGTATTAGGATTTAGGGTTTAGTGTATTAAAATTTAGGGTTTTAGATTTAGTTTTTAGGTTTTAGGATTTAGGGTTTTTGTTTTCAATTTTAGGGTTTTGAGTTTTTGGGTTATGTGCTTAGTTTTAGGGTTTAATTTTTCGGTTTTATGGTTTTTTTGTATTCAAATTTATGGTTTTAGGTTTTAGTTTTTAGGGTTTTGGTTTTAGGTTTTAAGGTTTTAAATTTTAGGGTTTAATGTTTAGTTTTAGGGTTTAGGGTTTTAGTGTATTAAAGATTAGGTTTTTAGTTTTTAGGGTTTAGGATTTTGTTTTTATGTTTTAGTATTTAGAGTATTAGGATTTAGGGTTTAGTGTATTAAAATTTAGGGTTTTAAATTTAGTTTTTAGGGTTTAGGGTTTAGAGTTTTTGTTTTCAATTTTAGGGTTTTGAATTTTTGGATTATGTGCTTAGTTTTAGTGTTTAATTTTAGGTTTTAGGGCTTTGTTGTATTCAAATTTAGGGTTTTAGGTTTTAGTTTTTAGCGTTTTGGTTTTAGGTTTTAGGGTTTTAAATTTTAGGGTTTAATGTTTAGTTTTAGGGTTTAGGGTTTTAGTGTATTAAAGATTAGGGTTTTAGTTTTTTGGGTTTAGGGTTTTGTTTTTATGTTTTAGTGTTTAGTGTATTAAAATTTAGGGTTTTAGATTTAGTTTTTAGGGTTTAGGGTTTAGTGTTTTTGTTTTCAATTTTAGGGTTTTGAATTTTTTTGTTATTTGCTTAGTTTTAGGGTTTAATTTTAAGGTTTAGGGTTTAGAGTTTTAGTGTATTCAAGTATAGGGTTTTAGGTTTTAGTTTTTAGGGTTTTGGTTTTAGGGTTTAGGGTTTCGAATTTAGGGTTTAATGTTTAGTTTTAAAGTCTAGGGTTTTAGTGTATTAAAGATTAGGGTTTTAGTCTTTGGGGTTTATGGTATTTTTTTAGGTTTTAGTGTTTAGAGTATTAGGACTTAGGGTTTAGTGTCGTAAAATTTAGGGTTTAAGATTTAGTTTTTAGGATTTAGGGTTTAGGGTTTGGGTTTTAGGTTTTAGGGTTTAGAGTTTTTGGGCTTAATGCTTAGTTTTAGGATTTAATTTTAGGTTTTAGGTTTTTGTTGTGTTCAAGTTTAGGTTTTTAGTTTTTATTTTTTAGGGTTTTGGTTTTAGGTTTTAGGTTTTAGAATTTTAGGGTTTAATTTTTAGTTTTAGGGTTTAGGGTTTTAGTGTATTAATGATTAGGGTTTTAGTTTTTTAGGTTTTAGGGTTTTGTTTTTATTTTTTAGTGTTTAGGGTATTAGGATTTAGGGTTTAGTGTATTAAAATTTAGGGTTTTAGATTTAGTTTTTGGGTTTTAGGATTTAGGGTTTTTGTTTTCAATTTTAGGGTTTTGAGTTTTTGGGTTATGTGCTTAGTTTTAGAGTTTAATTTTAGGTTTTAGAGTTTTGTTGTATTCAAATTTAGGGATTTAGGTTTTAGTTTTTAGGGTTTTGGTTTTAGGTTTTAGGGTTTTAAATTTTAGGGTTTAATGTTTAGTTTTAGGGTTTAGGTTTTAGCTATTAAAGATTAGGGTTTTAGTTTTTAAGGTTTAGGATTTTGTTTTTATGTTTTAGTGTTTAGAGTATTAGGATTTAGGGTTTAGTGTATTAAAATTTAGGGTTTTAGATTTAGTTTTTAGGGTTTAGGGTTTAGGGTTTTTGTTTTCAATTTTAGGGTTTTTTGTTTTAAGGTTATGTGCTTAGTTTTTGGGGTTAATTTTAGGTTTTAAGGTTTTGTTTTATTCAAATTTAGGGTTTTAGGTTATAGTTTTTAGGGTTTTGGTTTTCAGTTTTAGGGTTTTAAATTTTAGGGTTTAATGTTTAGTTTTAGCGTTTAGGGTTTTAGTGTATTAAAGATTAGGGTTTTAGTTTTTGGGGTTTAGGGTTTTGTTTTTATGTTTTAGTGTTTTGAGTATTAGGATTTAGGGTTTAGTGTATTAAAATTTAGGGTTTTAGATTTTGTTTTTAGGGTTTAGGGTTTAGTGTTTTTGTTTTCAATTTTAGGGTTTTGAGTGTTAGGGTTATTTGCTTAGTTTTAGGGTTTAATTTTAAGGTTTAGGGTTTAGGGTTTTAGTGTATTCAAGTATAGGGTTTTAATTTTTAGTTTTTAGGGTTTTGGTTTTAGGTTTTAGGGTTTCGAATTTTAGGGTTTAATGTTTAGTTTTAAGGTCTAGGGTTTTTTTCAAATTTAGGATTTTAGGTTATAGTTTTTAGGGTTTTGGTTTTCAGTTTTAGGTTTTTAAATTTTAGGGTTTAATGTTTAGTTTTAGCGTTTAGGGTTTTAGTGTATTAAAGATTAGGGTTTTAGTTTTTAGGGTTTAGGGTTTTGTTTTTATGTTTTAGTGTTTTGAGTATTAGGATTTAGGGTTTAGTGTATTAAAATTTAGGGTTTTAGATTTTGTTTTTAGGGTTTAGGGTTTAGTGTTTTTGTTTTCAATTTTAGGGTTTTGAGTGTTAAGGTTATTTGCTTAGTTTTAGGGTTTAATTTTAAGGTTTAGGGTTTTAGTGTATTCAAGTATAGGGTTTTAATTTTTAGTTTTTAGGGTTTTGGTTTTAGGTTTTAGGGTTTCGAATTTTAGGGTTTAATGTTTAGTTTTAAGGTCTAGGGTTTTAATGTATTAAAGATTAGGGTTTTAGTCTTTAGGGTTTATGGTGTTGTTTTTAGATTTTAGTGTTTGGAGTATTAGGACTTAGGGTTTAGTGTCTTAAAATTCAGGGTTTAAGATTTAGTTTTTAGGATTTAGAATTTAGGGTTTTTGTTTTAGGTTTTAGGGTTTAGAGTTTTTGGGTTTAATGCTTAGTTTTAGTGTTTATTTTTAGGTTTTAGAGTTTTTTTGTATTCAAGTTTAGGGTTTTAGGTTTTAGTTTTTACGGGTTTGGTTTTAGGTTTTAGGGTTAAGAATTGTTAGGGTTTAATGTTTAGTTTTAGGGTTTAGGGTTTTATTGTACTAATGATTCGGGTTTTAGTTTTTAGGGTTTAGGGTTTTGTTTTTATGTTTTAGTGTTTAGAGTATTAGGATTTAGGGTTTAGTGTATTAAAATTTAGGGTTTTAGATTTAGTTTTTAGGGTTTAGGGTTTAGAGTTTTTGTTTTCAAATTTAAGGGTTTTGAATTTTTGGATTATGTGCTTAGTTTTAGTGTTTAATTTTAGGTTTTAGGGCTTTGTTGTATTCAAATTTAGGGTTTTAGGTTTTAGTTTTTAGCGTTTTGGTTTTAGGTTTTAGGGTTTTAAATTTTAGGGTTTAATGTTTAGTTTTAGGGTTTAGGGTTTTAGTGGATTAAACATTAGGGTTTTAGTTTTTTGGGTTTAGGGTTTTGTTTTTATGTTTTAGTGTTTAGTGTATTAAAATTTAGGGTTTTAGATTTAGTTTTTAGGGTTTAGGGTTTAGTGTTTTTGTTTTCAATTTTAGGGATTTGAGTTTTTTTGTTATTTGCTTAGTTTTAGGGTTTAATTTTAAGGTTTAGGGTTTAGAGTTTTAGTGTATTCAAGTATAGGGTTTTAGGTTTTAGTTTTTAGGGTTTTGGTTTTAGGATTTAGGGTTTCGAATTTTAGGGTTTAATGTTTAGTTTTAAAGTCTAGGGTTTTAGTGTATTAAAGATTAGGGTTTTAGTCTTTAGGGTTTATGGTATTGTTTTTAGGTTTTAGTGTTTAGAGTATTAGGACTTAGGGTTTAGTGTCGTAAAATTTAGGGTTTAAGATTTAGTTTTTAGGATTTAGGGTTTAGGGTTTGGGTTTTAGGTTTTAGGGTTTAGAGTTTTTGGGCTTAATGCTTAGTTTTAGGATTTAATTTTAGGTTTTAGGTTTTTGGTTGTGTTCATGTTTAGGGTTTTAGGTTTTATTTTTTAGGGTTTTGGTTTTAGGTTTTAGGTTTTAGAATTTTAGGGTTTAATGTTTAGTTTTAGGGTTTAGGGTTTTAGTATATTAATGATTAGGGTTTTAGTTTTTAGGTCTTAGGGTTTTGTTTTTATGTTTTAGTGTTTAGGGTATTAGGATTTAGGGTTTAGTGTATTAAAATTTAGGGTTTTAGATTTAGTTTTTAGGTTTTAGGATTTAGGGTTTTTGTTTTCAATTTTAGGGTTTTGAGTTTTTGGGTTATGTGCTTAGTTTTAGGGTTTAATTTTAGGTTTTAGGGTTTTGTTGTATTCAAATTTAGGGTTTTAGGTTTTAGTTTTTAGGGTTTTGGTTTTAGGTTTTAGGGTTTTAAATTTTAGGGTTTAATGTTTAGTTTTAGGGTTTAGGGTTTTAGTGTATTAAAGATTAGGGTTTTAGTTTTTAGGGTTTAGGATTTTGTTTTTATGTTTTAGTGTTTAGAATATTAGGGTTTAGGGTCTAGTGTATTAAAATTTAGGGTTTTAGATATAGTTTTTAGGTTTTAGGATTTAGGGTTTTTGTTTTCAATTTTAGGGTTTTGAGTTTTTGGGTTATGTGCTTAGTTTTAGAGTTTAATTTTAGGTTTCAGGGTTTTGTTGTATTCAAATTTAGGGATTTAGGTTTTAGTTTTTAGGGTTTTGGTTTTAGGTTTTAGGGTTTTAAATTTTAGGGTTTAATGTTTAGTTTTAGGGTTTAGGTTTTAGTGTATTAAAGATTAGGGTTTTAGTTTTTAAGGTTTAGGATTTTGTTTTTATGTTTTAGTGTTTAGAGTATTAGGATTTAGGGTTTAGTGTATTAAAATTTAGGGTTTTAGATTTAGTTTTTAGGGTTTAGGGTTTAGGGTTTTTGTTTTCAATTTTAGGGTTTTTAGTTTTAAGGTTATGTGCTTAGTTTTTGGGGTTAATTTTAGGTTTTAGGGTTTTGTTTTATTCAAATTTAGGATTTTAGGTTATAGTTTTTAGGGTTTTGGTTTTCAGTTTTAGGTTTTTAAATTTTAGGGTTTAATGTTTAGTTTTAGCGTTTAGGGTTTTAGTGTATTAAAGATTAGGGTTTTAGTTTTAAGGTCTAGGGTTTTAATGTATTAAGGATTAGGGTTTTAGTCTTTAGGGTTTAAGGTATTGTTTTTAGATTTTAGTGTTTGGAGTATTAGGACTTAGGGTTTAGTGTCTTAAAATTCAGAGTTTAAGATTTAGTTTTTAGGATTTAGGGTTTAGGGTTTTTGTTTTAGGTTTTAGGGTTTAGAGTTTTTGGGTTTAATGCTTAGTTTTAGTGTTTATTTTTACGTTTTAGAGTTTTGTTGTATTCAAGTTTAGGGTTTTAGGTTTTAGTTTTTACGGGTTTGGTTTTAGGTTTTAGGGTTTAGAATTTTTAGGGTTTAATGTTTAGTTTTAGGGTTTAGGGTTTTATTGTACTAATGATTAGGGTTTTAGTTTTAAAGGTTTAGGGTTTTGTTTTTATGTTTTAGTGTTTAGAGTATTAGGATTTAGGGTTTAGTGTATTAAAATTTAGAGTTTTAGATTTAGTTTTTAGGGTTTAGGGTTTAGAGTTTTTGTTTTCAATTTTAGGGTTTTGAATTTTTGGATTATATGCTTAGTTTTAGTGTTTAATTTTAGGTTTTAGGGCTTTGTTGTATTCAAATTTAGGGTTTTAGGTTTTAGTTTTTAGCGTTTTGGTTTTAGGTTTTAGGGTTTTAAATTTTAGGGTTTAATGTTTAGTTTTAGGGTTTAGGGTTTTAGTGGATTAAACATTAGGGTTTTAGTTTTTTGGGTTTAGGGTTTTGTTTTTATGTTTTAGTGTTTAGTGTATTAAAATTTAGGGTTTTAGATTTAGTTTTTAGGGTTTAGGGTTTAGTGTTTTTGTTTTCAATTTTAGGGATTTGAGTTTTTTTGTTATTTGCTTGGTTTTAGGGTTTAATTTTAAGGTTTAGGGTTTAGAGTTTTAGTGTATTCAAGTATAGGGTTTTAGGTTTTAGTTTTTAGGGTTTTGGTTTTAGGATTTAGGGTTTCGAATTTTAGGGTTTAATGTTTAGTTTTAAAGTCTAGGGTTTTAGTGTATTAAAGATTAGGGTTTTAGTCTTTAGGGTTTATGGTATTGTTTTTAGGTTTTAGTGTTTAGAGTATTAGGACTTAGGGTTTAGTGTCGTAAAATTTAGGGTTTAAGATTTAGTTTTTAGGATTTAGGGTTTAGGGTTTGGGTTTTAGGTTTTAGGGTTTAGAGTTTTTGGGCTTAATGCTTAGTTTTAGGATTTAATTTTAGGTTTTAGGTTTTTGGTTGTGTTCATGTTTAGGGTTTTAGGTTTTATTTTTTAGGGTTTTGGTTTTAGGTTTTAGGTTTTAGAATTTTAGGGTTTAATGTTTAGTTTTAGGGTTTAGGGTTTTAGTATATTAATGATTAGGGTTTTAGTTTTTAGGTCTTAGGGTTTTGTTTTTATGTTTTAGTGTTTAGGGTATTAGGATTTAGGGTTTAGTGTATTAAAATTTAGGGTTTTAGATTTAGTTTTTAGGTTTTAGGATTTAGGGTTTTTGTTTTCAATTTTAGGGTTTTGAGTTTTTGGGTTATGTGCTTAGTTTTAGGGTTTAATTTTAGGTTTTAGGGTTTTGTTGTATTCAAATTTAGGGTTTTAGGTTTTAGTTTTTAGGGTTTTGGTTTTAGGTTTTAGGGTTTTAAATTTTAGGGTTTAATGTTTAGTTTTAGGGTTTAGGGTTTTAGTGTATTAAAGATTAGGGTTTTAGTTTTTAGGGTTTAGGATTTTGTTTTTATGTTTTAGTGTTTAGAATATTAGGGTTTAGGGTCTAGTGTATTAAAATTTAGGGTTTTAGATATAGTTTTTAGGTTTTAGGATTTAGGGTTTTTGTTTTCAATTTTAGGGTTTTGAGTTTTTGGGTTATGTGCTTAGTTTTAGAGTTTAATTTTAGGTTTTAGGGTTTTGTTGTATTCAAATTTAGGGATTTAGGTTTTAGTTTTTAGGGTTTTGGTTTTAGGTTTTAGGGTTTTAAATTTTAGGGTTTAATGTTTAGTTTTAGGGTTTAGGTTTTAGTGTATTAAAGATTAGGGTTTTAGTTTTTAAGGTTTAGGATTTTGTTTTTATGTTTTAGTGTTTAGAGTATTAGGATTTAGGGTTTAGTGTATTAAAATTTAGGGTTTTAGATTTAGTTTTTAGGGTTTAGGGTTTAGGGTTTTTGTTTTCAATTTTAGGGTTTTTAGTTTTAAGGTTATGTGCTTAGTTTTTGGGGTTAATTTTAGGTTTTAGGGTTTTGTTTTATTCAAATTTAGGATTTTAGGTTATAGTTTTTAGGGTTTTGGTTTTCAGTTTTAGGTTTTTAAATTTTAGGGTTTAATGTTTAGTTTTAGCATTTAGGGTTTTAGTGTATTAAAGATTAGGGTTTTAGTTTTAAGGTCTAGGGTTTTAATGTATTAAGGATTAGGGTTTTAGTCTTTAGGGTTTAAGGTATTGTTTTTAGATTTTAGTGTTTGGAGTATTAGGACTTAGGGTTTAGTGTCTTAAAATTCAGAGTTTAAGATTTAGTTTTTAGGATTTAGGGTTTAGGGTTTTTGTTTTAGGTTTTAGGGTTTAGAGTTTTTGGGTTTAATGCTTAGTTTTAGTGTTTATTTTTACGTTTTAGAGTTTTGTTGTATTCAAGTTTAGGGTTTTAGGTTTTAGTTTTTACGGGTTTGGTTTTAGGTTTTAGGGTTTAGAATTTTTAGGGTTTAATGTTTAGTTTTAGGGTTTAGGGTTTTATTGTACTAATGATTAGGGTTTTAGTTTTAAAGGTTTAGGGTTTTGTTTTTATGTTTTAGTGTTTAGAGTATTAGGATTTAGGGTTTAGTGTATTAAAATTTAGAGTTTTAGATTTAGTTTTTAGGGTTTAGGGTTTAGAGTTTTTGTTTTCAATTTTAGGGTTTTGAATTTTTGGATTATGTGCTTAGTTTTAGTGTTTAATTTTAGGTTTTAGGGCTTTGTTGTATTCAAATTTAGGGTTTTAGGTTTTAGTTTTTAGCGTTTTGGTTTTAGGTTTTAGGGTTTTAAATTTTAGGGTTTAATGTTTAGTTTTAGGGTTTAGGGTTTTAGTGGATTAAACATTAGGGTTTTAGTTTTTTGGGTTTAGGGTTTTGTTTTTATGTTTTAGTGTTTAGTGTATTAAAATTTAGGGTTTTAGATTTAGTTTTTAGGGTTTAGTGTTTTTGTTTTCAATTTTAGGGTTTTGAGTTTTTTTGTTATTTGCTTAGTTTTAGGGTTTAATTTTAAGTTTTAGGGTTTAGAGTTTTAGTGTATTCAAGTATAGGGTTTTAGGTTTTAGTTTTTAGTGTTTTGGTTTTAGGGTTTTGGGTTTCGAATTTTAGGGTTTAATGTTTAGTTTTAAAGTCTAGGGTTTTAGTGTATTAAAGATTAGGGTTTTAGTCTTTAGGGTTTATGGTATTGTTTTTAGGTTTTAGTGTTTAGAGTATTAGGACTTAGGGTTTAGTGTCGTAAAATTTAGGGTTTAAGATTTAGTTTTTAGGATTTAGGGTTTAGGGTTTGGGTTTTAGGTTTTAGGGTTTAGAGTTTTTGGGCTTAATGCTTAGTTTTAGGATTTAATTTTAGGTTTTAGGTTTTTGTTGTGTTCATGTTTAGGGTTTTAGGTTTTATTTTTTAGGGTTTTGGTTTTAGGTTTTAGGTTTTAGAATTTTAGGGTTTAATTTTTAGTTTTAGGGTTTAGGGTTTTAGTTTATTAATGATTAGGGTTTTAGTTTTTAGGTTTTAGGGTTTTGTTTTTATGTTTTAGTGTTTAGGGTATTAGGATTTAGGGTTTAGTGTATTAAAATTTAGGGTTTTAGATTTAGTTTTTAGGTTTTAGGATTTAGGGTTTTTGTTTTCAATTTTAGGGTTTTGAGTTTTTGGGTTATGTGCTTAGTTTTAGGGTTTAATTTTAGGTTTTAGGGTTTTGTTGTATTCAAATTTAGGGTTTTAGGTTTTAGTTTTTAGGGTTTTGGTTTTAGGTATTAGGGTTTTAAATTTTAGGGTTTAATGTTTAGTTTTAGGGTTTAGGGTTTTAGTGTATTAAAGATTAGGGTTTTAGTTTTTAGGGTTTAGGGTTTTGTTTTTATGTTTTAGTGTTTAGAGTATTAGGGTTTAGAGTCTAGTGTATTAAAATTTAGAGTTTTAGATTTAGTTTTTAGGTTTTAGGATTTAGGGTTTTTGTTTTCAATTTTAGGGTTTTGAGTTTTTGGGTTATGTGCTTAGTTTTAGGGTTTAATTTTAGGTTTTAGGGTTTTGTTGTATTCAAATTTATGGTTTTAGGTTTTAGTTTTTAGGGTTTTGGTTTTAGGTTTTAAGATTTTAAATTTTAGGGTTTAATGTTTAGTTTTAGGGTTTAGGGTTTTAGTGTATTAAAGATTAGGGTTTTAGTTTTTAGGGTTTAGGATTTTGTTTTTATGTTTTAGTGTTTAGTGTATTAAATTTTAGGGTTTTAGATTTAGTTTTTAGGGTTTAGGGTTTAGTGTTTTTGTTTTCAATTTTAGGGTTTTGAGTTTTTTTGTTATTTGCTTAGTTTTAGGGTTTAATTTTAAGTTTTAGGGTTTAGAGTTTTAGTGTATTCAAGTATAGGGTTTTAGGTTTTAGTTTTTAGGGTTTTGGTTTTAGGGTTTAGGGTTTCGAATTTCAGGGTTTAATGTTTAGTTTTAAAGTCAAGGGTTTTAGTGTATTAAAGATTAGGGTTTTAGTCTTTAGGGTTTATGGTATTGTTTTTAGGTTTTAGTGTTTAGAGTATTAGGACTTAGGGTTTAGTGTCGTAAAATTTAGGGTTTAAGATTTAGTTTTTAGGATTTAGGGTTTAGGGTTTGGGTTTTAGGTTTTAGGGTTTAGAGTTTTTGGGCTTAATGCTTAATTTTAGGATTTAATTTTAGGTTTTAGGTTTTTGTTGTGTTCATGTTTAGGGTTTTAGGTTTTATTTTTTAGGGTTTTGGTTTTAGGTTTTAGGTTTTAGAATTTTAGGGTTTAATTTTTAGTTTTAGGGTTTAGGGTTTTAGTGTATTAATGATTAGGGTTTTAGTTTTTAGGTTTTAGGGTTTTGTTTTTATGTTATAGTGTTTAGGGTATTAGGATTTAGGGTTTAGTGTATTAAAATTTAGGGTTTTAGATTTAGTTTTTCGGTTTTAGGATTTAGAGTTTTTGTTTTCAATTTTAGGGTTTTGAGTTTTTGGGTTATGTGCTTAGTTTTAGGGTTTAATTTTAGGTTTTATGGTTTTGTTGTATTCAAATTTAGGGTTTTAGGTTTTGGTTTTTAGGGTTTTGGTTTTAGGTTTTAGGGTTTTAAATTTTAGGGTTTAATGTTTAGTTTTAGTGTTTAGGGTTTTAGTGTATTAAAGATTAGGGTTTTAGTTTTTAGGGTTTAGGGTTTTGTTTTTATGTTTTAGTGTTTAGAGTATTAGGGTTTAGGGTCTAGTGTATTAAAATTTAGGGTTTTAGATTTAGTTTTTAGGTTTTAGGATTTAGGGTTTTTGTTTTCAATTTTAGGGTTTTGAGTTTTTGGGTTATGTGCTTAGTTTTAGGGTTTAATTTTAGGTTTTAGGGTTTTGTTGTATTCAAATTTATGGTTTTAGGTTTTAGTTTTTAGGGTTTTGGTTTTAGGTTTTAAGGTTTTAAATTTTAGGGTTTAATGTTTAGTTTTAGGGTTTAGGGTTTTAGTGTATTAAAGATTAGGGTTTTAGTTTTTAGGGTTTAGGATTTTGTTTTTATGTTTTAGTGTTTAGAGTATTAGGGTTTAGGGTCTAGTGTATTAAAATTTAGGGTTTTAGATATAGTTTTTAGGTTTTAGGATTTAGGGTTTTTGTTTTCAATTTTAGGGTTTTGAGTTTTTGGGTTATGTGCTTAGTTTTAGAGTTTAATTTTAGGTTTTAGGGTTTTGTTGTATTCAAATTTAGGGATTTAGGTTTTAGTTTTTAGGGTTTTGGTTTTAGGTTTTAGGGTTTTAAATTTTAGGGTTTAATGTTTAGTTTTAGGGTTTAGGTTTTAGTGTATTAAAGATTAGGGTTTTAGTTTTTAAGGTTTAGGATTTTGTTTTTATGTTTTAGTGTTTAGAGTATTAGGATTTAGGGTTTAGTGTATTAAAATTTAGGGTTTTAGATTTAGTTTTTAGGGTTTAGGGTTTAGGGTTTTTGTTTTCAATTTTAGGGTTTTTAGTTTTAGGGTTATGTGCTTAGTTTTTGGGGTTAATTTTAGGTTTTAAGGTTTTGTTTTATTCAAATTTAGGATTTTAGGTTATAGTTTTTAGGGTTTTGAATTTCAGTTTTAGGTTTTTAAATTTTAGGGTTTAATGTTTAGTTTTAGCGTTTAGGGTTTTAGTGTATTAAAGATTAGGGTTTTAGTTTTTAGGGTTTAGTGTTTTGTTTTTATGTTTTAGTGTTTTGAGTATTAGGATTTAGGGTTTAGTGTATTAAAATTTAGGGTTTTAGATTTTGTTTTTAGGGTTTAGGGTTTAGTGTTTTTGTTTTCAATTTTAGGGTTTTGAGTGTTAAGGTTATTTGCTTAGTTTTAGGGTTTAATTTTAAGGTTTAGGGTTTCAGTGTATTCAAGTATAGGGTTTTAATTTTTAGTTTTTAGGGTTTTGGTTTTAGGTTTTAGGGTTACGAATTTTAGGGTTTAATGTTTAGTTTTAAGGTCTAGGGTTTTAATGTATTAAAGATTAGGGTTTTAGTCTTTAGGGTTTATGGTATTGTTTTTAGATTTTAGTGTTTGGAGTATTAGGACTTAGGGTTTAGTGTCTTAAAATTCAGAGTTTAAGATTTAGTTTTTAGGATTTAGGGTTTAGGGTTTTTGTTTTAGGTTTTAGGGTTTAGAGTTTTTGGGTTTAATGCTTAGTTTTAGTGTTTATTTTTAGGTTTTAGAGTTTTTTTGTATTCAAGTTTAGGGTTTTAGGTTTTAGTTTTTACGGGTTTGGTTTTAGGTTTTAGGGTTAAGAATTGTTAGGGTTTAATGTTTAGTTTTAGGGTTTAGGGTTTTATTGTACTAATGATTAGGGTTTTAGTTTTTAGGGTTTAGGGTTTTGTTTTTATGTTTTAGTGTTTAGAGTATTAGGATTTAGGGTTTAGTGTATTAAAATTTAAGGTTTTAGATTTAGTTTTTAGGGTTTAGGGTTTAGAGTTTTTGTTTTCAATTTTAGGGTTTTGAATTTTTGGATTATGTGCTTAGTTTTAGTGTTTAATTTTAGGTTTTAGGGCTTTGTTGTATTCAAATTTAGGGTTTTAGGTTTTAGTTTTTAGCGTTTTGGTTTTAGGTTTTAGGGTTTTAAATTTTAGGGTTTAATGTTTAGTTTTAGGGTTTAGGGTTTTAGTTTTTTGGGTTTAGGGTTTTGTTTTTATGTTTTAGTGTTTAGTGTATTAAAATTTAGGGTTTTAGATTTAGTTTTTAGGGTTTAGGGTTTAGTGTTTTTGTTTTCAATTTTAGGGATTTGAGTTTTTTTGTTATTTGCTTAGTTTTAGGGTTTAATTTTAAGGTTTAGGGTTTAGAGTTTTAGTGTATTCAAGTATAGGGTTTTAGGTTTTAGTTTTTAGGGTTTTGGTTTTAGGATTTAGGGTTTCGAATTTTAGGGTTTAATGTTTAGTTTTAAAGTCTAGGGTTTTAGTGTATTAAAGATTAGGGTTTTAGTCTTTAGGGTTTATGGTATTGTTTTTAGGTTTTAGTGTTTAGAGTATTAGGACTTAGGGTTTAGTGTCGTAAAATTTAGGGTTTAAGATTTAGTTTTTAGGATTTAGGGTTTAGGGTTTGGGTTTTAGGTTTTAGGGTTTAGAGTTTTTGGGCTTAATGCTTAGTTTTAGGATTTAATTTTAGGTTTTAGGTTTTTGGTTGTGTTCATGTTTAGGGTTTTAGGTTTTATTTTTTAGGGTTTTGGTTTTAGGTTTTAGGTTTTAGAATTTTAGGGTTTAATGTTTAGTTTTAGGGTTTAGGGTTTTAGTATATTAATGATTAGGGTTTTAGTTTTTAGGTCTTAGGGTTTTGTTTTTATGTTTTAGTGTTTAGGGTATTAGGATTTAGGGTTTAGTGTATTAAAATTTAGGGTTTTAGATTTAGTTTTTAGGTTTTAGGATTTAGGGTTTTTGTTTTCAATTTTAGGGTTTTGAGTTTTTGGGTTATGTGCTTAGTTTTAGGGTTTAATTTTAGGTTTTAGGGTTTTGTTGTATTCAAATTTAGGGATTTAGGTTTTAGTTTTTAGGGTTTTGGTTTTAGGTTTTAGAGTTTTAAATTTTAGGGTTTAATGTTTAGTTTTAGGGTTTAGGTTTTAGTGTATTAAAGATTAGGGTTTTAGTTTTTAAGGTTTAGGATTTTGTTTTTATGTTTTAGTGTTTAGAGTATTAGGATTTAGGGTTTAGTGTATTAAAATTTAGGGTTTTAGATTTAGTTTTTAGGGTTTAGGGTTTAGGGTTTTTGTTTTCAATTTTAGGGTTTTTAGTTTTAAGGTTATGTGCTTAGTTTTTGGGGTTAATTTTAGGTTTTAGGGTTTTGTTTTATTCAAATTTAGGATTTTAGGTTATAGTTTTTAGGGTTTTGGTTTTCAGTTTTAGGTTTTTAAATTTTAGGGTTTAATGTTTAGTTTTAGCGTTTAGGGTTTTAGTGTATTAAAGATTAGGGTTTTAGTTTTTAGGTTTTAGGGTTTTGTTTTTATGTTTTAGTGTTTTGAGTATTAGGATTTAGGGTTTAGTGTATTAAAATTTAGGGTTTTAGATTTTGTTTTTAGGGTTTAGGGTTTAGTGTTTTTGTTTTCAATTTTAGGGTTTTGAGTGTTAAGGTTATTTGCTTAGTTTTAGGGTTTAATTTTAAGGTTTAGGGTTTTAGTGTATTCAAGTATAGGGTTTTAATTTTTAGTTTTTAGGGTTTTGGTTTTAGGTTTTAGGGTTTCGAATTTTAGGGTTTAATGTTTAGTTTTAAGGTCTAGGGTTTTAATGTATTAAAGATTAGGGTTTTAGTCTTTAGGGTTTATGGTATTGTTTTTAGATTTTAGTGTTTGGAGTATTAGGACTTAGGGTTTAGTGTCTTAAAATTCAGAGTTTAAGATTTAGTTTTTAGGATTTAGGGTTTAGGGTTTTTGTTTTAGGTTTTAGGGTTTAGAGTTTTTGGGTTAAATGCTTAGTTTTAGTGTTTATTTTTAGGTTTTAGAGTTTTTTTGTATTCAAGTTTAGGGTTTTAGGTTTTAGTTTTTACGGGTTTGGTTTTAGGTTTTAGGGTTAAGAATTGTTAGGGTTTAATGTTTAGTTTTAGGGTTTAGGGTTTTATTGTACTAATGATTAGGGTTTTAGTTTTTAGGGTTTAGGGTTTTGTTTTTATGTTTTAGTGTTTAGAGTATTAGGATTTAGGGTTTAGTGTATTAAAATTTAGGGTTTTAGATTTAGTTTTTAGGGTTTAGGGTTTAGAGTTTTTGTTTTCAATTTTAGGGTTTTGAATTTTTGGATTATGTGCTTAGTTTTAGTGTTTAATTTTAGGTTTTAGGGCTTTGTTGTATTCAAATTTAGGGTTTTAGGTTTTAGTTTTTAGCGTTTTGGTTTTAGGTTTTAGGGTTTTAAATTTTAGGGTTTAATGTTTAGTTTTAGGGTTTAGGGTTTTAGTGTATTAAACATTAGGGTTTTAGTTTTTTGGGTTTAGGGTTTTGTTTTTATGTTTTAGTGTTTAGTGTATTAAAATTTAGGGTTTTAGATTTAGTTTTTAGGGTTTAGGGTTTAGTGTTTTTGTTTTCAATTTTAGGGATTTGAGTTTTTTTGTTATTTGCTTAGTTTTAGGGTTTAATTTTAAGGTTTAGGGTTTAGAGTTTTAGTGTATTCAAGTATAGGGTTTTAGGTTTTAGTTTTTAGGGTTTTGGTTTTAGGATTTAGGGTTTCGAATTTTAGGGTTTAATGTTTAGTTTTAAAGTCTAGGGTTTTAGTGTATTAAAGATTAGGGTTTTAGTCTTTAGGGTTTATGGTATTGTTTTTAGGTTTTAGTGTTTAGAGTATTAGGACTTAGGGTTTAGTGTCGTAAAATTTAGGGTTTAAGATTTAGTTTTTAGGTTTTAGGGTTTAGGGTTTGGGTTTTAGGTTTTAGGGTTTAGAGTTTTTGGGCTTAATGCTTAGTTTTAGGATTTAATTTTAGGTTTTAGGTTTTTGGTTGTGTTCATGTTTAGGGTTTTAGGTTTTATTTTTTAGGGTTTTGGTTTTAGGTTTTAGGTTTTAGAATTTTAGGGTTTAATGTTTAGTTTTAGGGTTTAGGGTTTTAGTATATTAATGATTAGGGTTTTAGTTTTTAGGTCTTAGGGTTTTGTTTTTATGTTTTAGTGTTTAGGGTATTAGGATTTAGGGTTTAGTGTATTAAAATTTAGGGTTTTAGATTTAGTTTTTAGGTTTTAGGATTTAGGGTTTTTGTTTTCAATTTTAGGGTTTTGAGTTTTTGGGTTATGTGCTTAGTTTTAGGGTTTAATTTTAGGTTTTAGGGTTTTGTTGTATTCAAATTTAGGGTTTTAGGTTTTAGTTTTTAGGGTTTTGGTTTTAGGTTTTAGGGTTTTAAATTTTAGGGTTTAATGTTTAGTTTTAGGGTTTAGGGTTTTAGTGTATTAAAGATTAGGGTTTTAGTTTTTAGGGTTTAGGATTTTTTTTTTATGTTTTAGTGTTTAGAATATTAGGGTTTAGGGTCTAGTGTATTAAAATTTAGGGTTTTAGATATAGTTTTTAGGTTTTAGGATTTAGGGTTTTTGTTTTCAATTTTAGGGTTTTGAGTTTTTGGGTTATGTGCTTAGTTTTAGAGTTTAATTTTAGGTTTTAGGGTTTTGTTGTATTCAAATTTAGGGATTTAGGTTTTAGTTTTTAGGGTTTTGGTTTTAGGTTTTAGGGTTTTAAATTTTAGGGTTTAATGTTTAGTTTTAGGGTTTAGGTTTTAGTGTATTAAAGATTAGGGTTTTAGTTTTTAAGGTTTAGGATTTTGTTTTTATGTTTTAGTGTTTAGAGTATTAGGATTTAGGGTTTAGTGTATTAAAATTTAGGGTTTTAGATTTAGTTTTTAGGGTTTAGGGTTTAGGGTTTTTGTTTTCAATTTTAGGGTTTTTAGTTTTAAGGTTATGTGCTTAGTTTTTGGGGTTAATTTTAGGTTTTAGGGTTTTGTTTTATTCAAATTTAGGATTTTAGGTTATAGTTTTTAGGGTTTTGGTTTTCAGTTTTAGGTTTTTAAATTTTAGGGTTTAATGTTTAGTTTTAGCGTTTAGGGTTTTAGTGTATTAAAGATTAGGGTTTTAGTTTTAAGGTCTAGGGTTTTAATGTATTAAGGATTAGGGTTTTAGTCTTTAGGGTTTAAGGTATTGTTTTTAGATTTTAGTGTTTGGAGTATTAGGACTTAGGGTTTAGTGTCTTAAAATTCAGAGTTTAAGATTTAGTTTTTAGGATTTAGGGTTTAGGGTTTTTGTTTTAGGTTTTAGGGTTTAGAGTTTTTGGGTTTAATGCTTAGTTTTAGTGTTTATTTTTACGTTTTAGAGTTTTGTTGTATTCAAGTTTAGGGTTTTATGTTTTAGTTTTTACGGGTTTGGTTTTAGGTTTTAGGGTTTAGAATTTTTAGGGTTTAATGTTTAGTTTTAGGGTTTAGGGTTTTATTGTACTAATGATTAGGGTTTTAGTTTTTAGGGTTTAGGGTTTTGTTTTTATGTTTTAGTGTTTAGAGTATTAGGATTTAGGGTTTAGTGTATTAAAATTTAGAGTTTTAGATTTAGTTTTTAGGGTTTAGGGTTTAGAGTTTTTGTTTTCAATTTTAGGGTTTTGAATTTTTGGATTATGTGCTTAGTTTTAGTGTTTAATTTTAGGTTTTAGGTCTTTGTTGTATTCAAATTTAGGGTTTTAGGTTTTAGTTTTTAGCGTTTTGGTTTTAGGTTTTAGGGTTTTAAATTTTAGGGTTTAATGTTTAGTTTTAGGGTTTAGGGTTTTAGTATATTAAACATTAGGGTTTTAGTTTTTTGGGTTTAGGGTTTTGTTTTTATGTTTTAGTGTTTAGTGTATTAAAATTTAGGGTTTTAGATTTAGTTTTTAGGGTTTAGGGTTTAGTGTTTTTGTTTTCAATTTTAGGGTTTTGAGTTTTTTTGTTATTTGCTTAGTTTTAGGGTTTAATTTTAAGTTTTAGGGTTTAGAGTTTTAGTGTATTCAAGTATAGGGTTTTAGGTTTTAGTTTTTAGGGTTTTGGTTTTAGGGTTTAGGGTTTCGAATTTTAGGGTTTAATGTTTAGTTTTAAAGTCTAGGGTTTTAATGTATTAAAGATTAGGGTTTTAGTCTTTAGGGTTTATGGTATTGTTTTTAGGTTTTAGTGTTTAGATTATTAGGACTTAGGGTTTAGTGTCGTAAAATTTAGGGTTTAAGATTTAGTTTTTAGGATTTAGGGTTTAGGGTTTGGGTTTTAGGTTTTAGGGTTTAGAGTTTTTGGGCTTAATGCTTAGTTTTAGGATTTAATTTTAGGTTTTAGGTTTTTGTTGTGTTCATGTTTAGGGTTTTAGGTTTTATTTTTTAGGGTTTTGGTTTTAGGTTTTAGGTTTTAGAATTTTAGGGTTTAATTTTTAGTTTTAGGGTTTAGGGTTTTAGTTTATTAATGATTAGGGTTTTAGTTTTTAGGTTTTAGGGTTTTGTTTTTATGTTTTAGTGTTTAGGGTATTAGGATTTAGGGTTTAGTGTATTAAAATTTAGGGTTTTAGATTTAGTTTTTAGGTTTTAGGATTTAGGGTTTTTGTTTTCAATTTTAGGGTTTTGAGTTTTTGGGTTATGTGCTTAGTTTTAGGGTTTAATTTTAGGTTTTAGGGTTTTGTTGTATTCAAATTTAGGGTTTTAGGTTTTAGTTTTTAGGGTTTTGGTTTTAGGTTTTAGAGTTTTAAATTTTAGGGTTTAATGTTTAGTTTTAGGGTTTAGGGTTTTAGTGTATTAAAGATTAGGGTTTTAGTTTTTAGGGTTTAGGGTTTTGTTTTTATGTTTTAGTGTTTAGAGTATTAGGGTTTAGGGTCTAGTGTATTAAAATTTAGGGTTTTAGATTTAGTTTTTAGGTTTTAGGATTTAGGGTTTTTGTTTTCAATTTTAGGGTTTTGAGTTTTTGGGTTATGTGCTTAGTTTTAGGGTTTAATTTTAGGTTTTAGGGTTTTGTTGTATTCAAATTTATGGTTTTAGGTTTTAGTTTTTAGGGTTTTGGTTTTAGGTTTTAAGATTTTAAATTTTAGGGTTTAATGTTTAGTTTTAGGGTTTAGGGTTTTAGTGTATTAAAGATTAGGGTTTTAGTTTTTAGGGTTTAGGATTTTGTTTTTATGTTTTAGTGTTTAGTGTATTAAAATTTAGGGTTTTAGATTTAGTTTTTAGGGTTTAGGGTTTAGTGTTTTTGTTTTCAATTTTAGGGTTTTGAGTTTTTTGTTATTTGCTTAGTTTTAGGGTTTAATTTTAAGTTTTAGGGTTTAGAGTTTTAGTGTATTCAAGTATAGGGTTTTAGGTTTTAGTTTTTAGGGTTTTGGTTTTAGGGTTTAGGGTTTCGAATTTCAGGGTTTAATGTTTAGTTTTAAAGTCAAGGGTTTTAGTGTATTAAAGATTAGGGTTTTAGTCTTTAGGGTTTATGGTATTGTTTTTAGGTTTTAGTGTTTAGAGATTAGGACTTAGGGTTTAGTGTCGTAAAATTTAGGGTTTAAGATTTAGTTTTTAGGATTTAGGGTTTAGGGTTTGGGTTTTAGGTTTTAGGGTTTAGAGATTTTGGGCTTAATGCTTAGTTTTAGGATTTAATTTTAGGTTTTAGGTTTTTGTTGTGTTCATGTTTAGGGTTTTAGGTTTTAGGTTTTAGGTTTTAGAATTTTAGGGTTTAATTTTTAGTTTTAGGGTTTAGGGTTTTAGTTTATTAATGATTAGGGTTTTAGTTTTTAGGTTTTAGGGTTTTGTTTTTATGTTTTAGTGTTTAGGGTATTAGGATTTAGGGTTTAGTGTATTAAAATTTAGAGTTTTAGATTTAGTTTTTAGGTTTTAGGATTTAGGGTTTTTGTTTTCAATTTTTGGGTTTTGAGTTTTTGGGTTATGTGCTTAGTTTTAGGGTTTAATTTTAGGTTTTAGGGTTTTGTTGTATTCAAATTTAGGGTTTTAGGTTTTAGTTTTTAGGGTTTTGGTTTTAGGTTTTAGGGTTTTAAATTTTAGGGTTTAATGTTTAGTTTTAGGGTTTAGGGTTTTAGTGTATTAAAGATTAGGGTTTTAGTTTTTAGGGTTTAGGGTTTTGTTTTTATGTTTTAGTGTTTAGAGTATTAGGGTTTAGGGTCTAGTGTATTAAAATTTAGGGTTTTAGATTTAGTTTTTAGGTTTTAGGATTTAGGGTTTTTGTTTTCAATTTTAGGGTTTTGAGTTTTTGGGTTATGTGCTTAGTTTTAGGGTTTAATTTTAGGTTTTAGGGTTTTGTTGTATTCAAATTTATGGTTTTAGGTTTTAGTTTTTAGGGTTTTGGTTTTAGGTTTTAAGATTTTAAAATTTAGGGTTTAATGTTTAGTTTTAGGGTTTAGGGTTTTAGTGTATTAAAGATTAGGGTTTTAGTTTTTAGGGTTTAGGATTTTGTTTTTATGTTTTAGTGTTTAGTGTATTAAAATTTAGGGTTTTAGATTTAGTTTTTAGGGTTTAGGGTTTAGTGTTTTTGTTTTCAATTTTAGGGTTTTGAGTTTTTTTGTTATTTGCTTAGTTTTAGGGTTTAATTTTAAGTTTTAGGGTTTAGAGTTTTAGTGTATTCAAGTATAGGGTTTTAGGTTTTAGTTTTTAGGGTTTTGGTTTTAGGGTTTAGGGTTTCGAATTTCAGGGTTTAATGTTTAGTTTTAAAGTCAAGGGTTTTAGTGTATTAAAGATTAGGGTTTTAGTCTTTAGGGTTTATGGTATTGTTTTTAGGTTTTAGTGTTTAGAGTATTAGGACTTAGGGTTTAGTGTCGAAAAATTTAGGGTTTAAGATTTAGTTTTTAGGATTTAGGGTTTAGGGTTTGGGTTTTAGGTTTTAGGGTTTAGAGTTTTCGGGCTTAATGCTTAATTTTAGGATTTAATTTTAGGTTTTAGGTTTTTGTTGTGTTCATGTTTAGGGTTTTAGGTTTTATTTTTTAGGGTTTTGGTTTTAGGTTTTAGGTTTTAGAATTTTAGGGTTTAATTTTTAGTTTTAGGGTTTAGGGTTTTAGTGTATTAATGATTAGGGTTTTAGTTTTTAGGTTTTAGGGTTTTGTTTTTATGTTTTAGTGTTTAGGGTATTAGGATTTAGGGTTTAGTGTATTAAAATTTAGGGTTTTAGATTTAGTTTTTCGGTTTTAGGATTTAGGGTTTTTGTTTTCAATTTTAGGGTTTTGAGTTTTTGGGTTATGTGCTTAGTTTTAGGGTTTAATTTTAGGTTTTATGGTTTTGTTGTATTCAAATTTAGGGTTTTAGGTTTTGGTTTTTAGGGTTTTGGTTTTAGGTTTTAGGGTTTTAAATTTTAGGGTTTAATGTTTAGTTTTAGGGTTTAGGGTTTTAGTGGATTAAACATTAGGGTTTTAGTTTTTTGGGTTTAGGGTTTTGTTTTTATGTTTTAGTGTTTAGTGTATTAAAATTTAGGGTTTTAGATTTAGTTTTTAGGGTTTAGGGTTTAGTGTTTTTGTTTTCAATTTTAGGGTTTTGAGTTTTTTTGTTATTTGCTTAGTTTTAGGGTTTAATTTTAAGTTTTAGGGTTTAGAGTTTTAGTGTATTCAAGTATAGGGTTTTAGGTTTTAGTTTTTAGTGTTTTGGTTTTAGGGTTTAGGGTTTCGAATTTTAGGGTTTAATGTTTAGTTTTAAAGTCTAGGGTTTTAGTGTATTAAAGATTAGGGTTTTAGTCTTTAGGGTTTATGGTATTGTTTTTAGGTTTTAGTGTTTAGAGTATTAGGACTTAGGGTTTAGTGTCGTAAAATTTAGGGTTTAAGATTTAGTTTTTAGGATTTAGGGTTTAGGGTTTGGGTTTTAGGTTTTAGGGTTTAGAGTTTTTGGGCTTAATGCTTAGTTTTAGGATTTAATTTTAGGTTTTAGGTTTTTGTTGTGTTCATGTTTAGGGTTTTAGGTTTTATTTTTTAGGGTTTTGGTTTTAGGTTTTAGGTTTTAGAATTTTAGGGTTTAATTTTTAGTTTTAGGGTTTAGGGTTTTAGTTTATTAATGATTAGGGTTTTAGTTTTTAGGTTTTAGGGTTTTGTTTTTATGTTTTAGTGTTTAGGGTATTAGGATTTAGGGTTTAGTGTATTAAAATTTAGGGTTTTAGATTTAGTTTTTAGGTTTTAGGATTTAGGGTTTTTGTTTTCAATTTTAGGGTTTTGAGTTTTTGGGTTATGTGCTTAGTTTTAGGGTTTAATTTTAGGTTTTAGGGTTTTGTTGTATTCAAATTTAGGGTTTTAGGTTTTAGTTTTTAGGGTTTTGGTTTTAGGTTTTAGAGTTTTAAATTTTAGGGTTTAATGTTTAGTTTTAGGGTTTAGGGTTTTAGTGTATTAAAGATTAGGGTTTTAGTTTTTAGGGTTTAGGGTTTTGTTTTTATGTTTTAGTGTTTAGAGTATTAGGGTTTAGGGTCTAGTGTATTAAAATTTAGGGTTTTAGATTTAGTTTTTAGGTTTTAGGATTTAGGGTTTTTGTTTTCAATTTTAGGGTTTTGAGTTTTTGGGTTATGTGCTTAGTTTTAGGGTTTAATTTTAGGTTTTAGGGTTTTGTTGTATTCAAATTTATGGTTTTAGGTTTTAGTTTTTAGGGTTTTGGTTTTAGGTTTTAAGATTTTAAAATTTAGGGTTTAATGTTTAGTTTTAGGGTTTAGGGTTTTAGTGTATTAAAGATTAGGGTTTTAGTTTTTAGGGTTTAGGATTTTGTTTTTATGTTTTAGTGTTTAGTGTATTAAAATTTAGGGTTTTAGATTTAGTTTTTAGGGTTTAGGGTTTAGTGTTTTTGTTTTCAATTTTAGGGTTTTGAGTTTTTTGTTATTTGCTTAGTTTTAGGGTTTAATTTTAAGTTTTAGGGTTTAGAGTTTTAGTGTATTCAAGTATAGGGTTTTAGGTTTTAGTTTTTAGGGTTTTGGTTTTAGGGTTTAGGGTTTCGAATTTCAGGGTTTAATGTTTAGTTTTAAAGTCAAGGGTTTTAGTGTATTAAAGATTAGGGTTTTAGTCTTTAGGGTTTATGGTATTGTTTTTAGGTTTTAGTGTTTAGAGTATTAGGACTTAGGGTTTAGTGTCGTAAAATTTAGGGTTTAAGATTTAGTTTTTAGGATTTAGGGTTTAGGGTTTGGGTTTTAGGTTTTAGGGTTTAGAGATTTTGGGCTTAATGCTTAGTTTTAGGATTTAATTTTAGGTTTTAGGTTTTTGTTGTGTTCATGTTTAGGGTTTTAGGTTTTAGGTTTTAGGTTTTAGAATTTTAGGGTTTAATTTTTAGTTTTAGGGTTTAGGGTTTTAGTTTATTAATGATTAGGGTTTTAGTTTTTAGGTTTTAGGGTTTTGTTTTTATGTTTTAGTGTTTAGGGTATTAGGATTTAGGGTTTAGTGTATTAAAATTTAGAGTTTTAGATTTAGTTTTTAGGTTTTAGGATTTAGGGTTTTTGTTTTCAATTTTTGGGTTTTGAGTTTTTGGGTTATGTGCTTAGTTTTAGGGTTTAATTTTAGGTTTTAGGGTTTTGTTGTATTCAAATTTAGGGTTTTAGGTTTTGGTTTTTAGGGTTTTGGTTTTAGGTTTTAGGGTTTTAAATTTTAGGGTTTAATGTTTAGTTTTAGTGTTTAGGGTTTTAGTGTATTAAAGATTAGGGTTTTAGTTTTTAGGGTTTAGGGTTTTGTTTTTATGTTTTAGTGTTTAGAGTATTAGGGTTTAGGGTCTAGTGTATTAAAATTTAGGGTTTTAGGATTAGTTTTTAGGTTTTAGGATTTAGGGTTTTTGTTTTCAATTTTAGGGTTTTGAGTTTTTGGGTTATGTGCTTAGTTTTAGGGTTTAATTTTAGGTTTTAGGGTTTTGTTGTATTCAAATTTATGGTTTTAGGTTTGAGTTTTTAGGGTTTTGGTTTTAGGTTTTAAGGTTTTAAATTTTAGGGTTTAATGTTTAGTTTTAGGGTTTAGGGTTTTAGTGTATTAAAGATTAGGGTTTTAGTTTTTAGGGTTTAGGATTTTGTTTTTATGTTTTAGTGTTTAGAGTATTAGGGTTTAGGGTCTAGTGTATTAAAATTTAGGGTTTTAGATATAGTTTTTAGGTTTTAGGATTTAGGGTTTTTGTTTTCAATTTTAGGGTTTTGAGTTTTTGGGTTATGTGCTTAGTTTTAGAGTTTAATTTTAGGTTTTAGGGTTTTGTTGTATTCAAATTTAGGGATTTAGGTTTTAGTTTTTGCTGGGATTCGATGTCCCGGGCTATCAAAAATTGCGGAACCGATAACCCGATCAAAAACCCTCGATCACCGAAGATTGGATCCCCGACTCATCCGCAGGAGTCCGACCTTTGGAGACTACGCGCCCGAAGACACGCAGCCCGCCCCCAGCCGAAGTCCCCCACGAGTCGGATCCACGAACGCGAACCACCTCACGAGCCGGGGCCCGACCGAACGCCCAGCGAAGCCCGAAGGCTGCGTGCGCCCAGCCGAGCCCCCGCGAGGGGCTCGCGATCGTCTACGGACGATCGCTGGGGATGCGCGAGGCATCCCCGGGGCTGCTCGCAGCAGCCCCGCAGCGAGTCGCGATGACTCGCTGCCCGCGAGGGCATCGCCCTCGCACGCCTTGCTACGGGTGAACCCGTAGCGCGTACGAGGCAGCTACGGATCATCCCGTAGCACGCCCGCGATCGGTCCTCGCGATCGATCGCACCCCTCGGCTCCAGCCGAGGGTTCCCGCGGCTCGCGCCTCCGACGACGGCGGCTGGGGTCCGCCACGGCACCAGCCCGTGGCACCCCGGCGATCGACCGAAGTCGATCGCATGCCCCGGCGTCCAGCCGGGGCTCGTCCCTCGTCGCGCGATGCGGCGGTCCGAACCCTAGGGTTCGACCGCCTCCTTCGATCCTCACCGGGGATCTCGAATCCCCGTCCCCGAGGTTCGTCGTTTTCCCGGATCATGTGTTCATGTACATATCACGATTAAACAACACAAATAATCAAGGAGGGGGTTCTCGATTATTACCTCGATTCGTTGTACGGAGAAACGAATCTTGTTGATGACCTTGCGATCTTCCTACGTATTCCTCGCACTTCGTCCGATCGTCGTGTGGGCGACGATCTATCGGATTCCTATGGATCTTCCTCACTCTCAGAACTTTATGATTGGCGTAACTTAGGTTCTCTTAGTTATGAAAAGTGAAGACCATGTAATGCTTATATAGGCTACGTAGGGGATCATAAGGAGATTAAATATTGGGCTTCCAATATTGAAAATTAAATTGGGTCCAACCCAAATCTATTAATTCTTATCAATATTAATTTTATTTATTTTCCACTATATAAATAAAATTGCACTCCCAATATTAACCATATTATATCAAATAATATTTCTTTGATTAGTATTATTTATTCCGTGTATTTAAGATTTAAATATCCATGAATAAATTTATTTATTGCTCAATAAATATTATTCATATCTTATATCCGAGACTAGTACCGTTCAACCTTTATTATTGTGCGGAACGAATCCACTCATGAGGTTTACACAATAATTCCTTATGAACTCATCTCGGGGATATTATCAACCCTTCCGGGATACACTTTCCCGTCAAGTATTCACGGCATGTCATATATAAAATATAGCGACCCAACTTTACCGGTAATTAACCCAATAATTAAATCGGTTAATTCCTTTGGAAAATCAAAGTCTCTAGTATTAAATATACACACCCGCAATAATATCGGGGATTAAGAATAAAATACTCCGAGATTTAAATTGATTATCCAAGGCAATCCTAATCAATAAATCTCAAGCTGATCCGCCCAATACACCAAGTGTACAAGTGTGATAAAATAATTAAGATAAATTATTTTCTCTCTCACACAACGACTATACCGATGGATTGGTCCGTGTCCATCTAGGTCGTGAGCAACTGTTTGATTAAATACGAGTAACCGATAGTATGATCTTCTGTGCGCCCATGCGCACCATACTAACTACAACGTATAAAATCCAGGACTATATTTTGCATAAATAATTAATAATAATTAATTGCAAATAGTTGTTTATTAATTAAATAGGTTAAATGCCATGACCGGGAGTTTACCGGTACTTAAATCTAGACATTAAGTACACAACTCCAACAATCTCCCACTTGTACTAAGGTCTAGTCATTTCCTCCAAACTCCCGACTCCCATACTCATCACGTGCTTAAGTTATACTTCCCAGAAGTATTATGTGAATGAGCAATCTAGGTTGCCGCTCTGAAGTTATCTTGGTGACTACTGCGTCGTCTCCCTGACGATGACTCGTATCAGGTGGTACTGGCTCTATGTGTTATCATCACTTTTCGAACTTATGACTTCTTCCAGTTCTCCACGCACCGCTATGTACATAGCCTTTGGTGAACCAAGAATCATATCCAAGTTCAGAGGTTATTCCGGAACCTAACCAAAACTTCCGCTGCCTCTGAGGCTGCTATTCGGTTTATGATAGAGTCCGAGAAGCATAACGCTTATCACTCTTTCATCCTTAGGTTCCACCTCTTCTAAAAGTGAACACATAGCCTGATATCGACTTACACTGGTCTTTCTCTAATTTTGGATCTGAGAAAGTGTAATCTAAGAAGATTTCGTATTGCTAGTAATCCAGTACTTCCAAGTACTTTACAGCATTCGAATATTTCTTATCCAGATTACTTTGATATCCTCCCACTACGCTAACCGCATAGTTGATATCAGGTTCTTGTTTTTCAACATTGCATCTACAAAGCTCTCCACACTCGAAGTGTAGGTAACTGCTTTGTCCATATCTATCTCCTTCATGTGTTCGAAACACATATCTTTAGATAGATGTATACTGTTCTAGAAAGGCAATAACCTTTCTCAGAATTGTGCATGTTTAAAACAACCCATAATCGTATAAGATATCTTAAGAGAAGTACAAATGTTCTTATCCAGAGATCGAAAGATTTCTAAGAACATGATCCAACTTCATCTTAATCTCATATCTCGATTTATTTAGACAACCTACATTTTATGTTTGACAACACTTTTACATTGTGGCCAATGATGAAGTGTTATCTACACAAAATTCCGAGAAACACCACCTTTGTTTCCATTACGTCTCTAACACACCTTTCTCGCAAATCTATGCAGACCTAGGGATCGATTTCATGTATACTGGATCCAGAGTTCAAAAAACTCCTCCAGTCTTATGAACATCTCTGGTTGCTTAACAACCTCCCACTGCAATGGCGTTCCAGTGTATAACAGTAATAACATTAGGTGCAGTTAGTGGTGTATCGCTACTCGGTCAGGCTGGTTCTCAGTCTCTCCTTTCCTCATTTTAAAGTACTTTGTCAGTTAGGGCATTTGTAGTCCATCTAATAGTCTTCTTCTAAGAACCGGACGAGGACACCCTTCTGGTTCGTAGTACTATTGAACATACAATTACTTGTTCTTCTAGGATATTCTACAACCACATTGAATGTGCCGTTGTATCCAGAAATTTCCATAGAACATAGGTAGTTCCGAACAAACTTGTCCTTTTACTATTAGAATCTCATCTCTTATTCCTGACACACCATGCCCACACATCAGTGTATGGTGTAGTTGTTTGAGACTTAATCTCAACCTTTGATTTATGCTATGTGTTGTTTTAGATAGGTGATAGCCTCCGCGAACAAGTCGTAGGCTTCTAATGGATATACTTTGAAGGTTCCCCATAATCGCTTTGTGTTGAAAACACTCCGCTTTTATGGCACAACAAGTAATCTAATCCATCTTCGAGTATTCTTGAAAGAACTCGTACCTTCTCTAATTACACATACCGCATTAATCATCAATCATTTTCTATACTTGTCTGAATTCCATCCTTTATCCAGAAAGGTTAACTTAGTCGTATCATCTTTCAAGATCGATTCTTAGGTCGGGAGGTCCATTCCTCCAACTATAATTGATCAAATCAATTTCGACCTTTTGAATCCCTTTTGAATAGATACTACCAAGTTCAAGAATTCACAAGTATAATGATTGATAAGAGAAATACATCTAATAAGTAAAACAAGTTATACATAACGGTTTGTTGCATCGTGGTAGACTAAGGATTCATCATTCACATATTGCTATCTAATGTACCATAATAGATATCACCATTATTTCTTATCCAAACCATCAAATGATTAAAGAAATAAAATATCCATTAATAATAAAGAAAACCAGAACGAAGTTCTTTTTCAAAATAAAGGGGTACATAGAGCAATAACTGAAATGAAAACTTATAAATGTCTTCCACTGCAACCGCTGCTACCCCAACAGCTTCGCCCATGTAGACTCGAACTCTTCTTCTCTAAGTCGCCGGGTTTTCTGGAACCCCTGCATTTAAAGAAATGCACATACCGTCAGTGGTTCCATATCTACACACCAGAATTCTGGTAGATAATACCGCTGACTATGTTTTTACGACTAAAGAAAAATTCGTACCTCTGAGAGGACATTCAGACTTCCAGTGTCCAGACTTCTTGCATCGGAAGCACAAGCCCTTTGGCTTACTAGCCCCCACTCGTGGTCCATTCCTCTTGGCACCACTGGGTTTTATGGCTTGCTTCCTTTTCTTGCCCCTACCTCCTATAGCTTTCAAGCTTTTGGACTTGGTAGTTACAAGCGCTTGAGACTTGCCCTTCTTGTAGATCCCCTCTGCCGCCTTCAGTTCAGTCAGGAGTTGCGCAAGAGTATAAGATAGTTTACCCATATTATAGCTCATACGAAACTGCTCAAAACTAGGGGTCAGAGACTGGAGTATGATGTCGACTTGCGTCTCACCATCAATCATAGCTCCTAGGACCTCCAATTCATTCAAGAAACTCATCATCTTGAGAACATGCTCCTCAACGGGCGTTCCTTCAGACTGAGTAGTCGACATGAGGACTCTCATTGCTTCTTGCCTACCCGCACGGTCATGATGCCCAAACATCTCCTTGAGGTTAAATAACATATCCTCGGCAGTGTTCATCGGCTCATGTTGGGTTTGGAGTACATTTGACATGGAAGCCAAAATATAGCACCTAGCCATTTCATCAGCCTTTTTCCACTTCCGATATGCTTCTTTTTCCTCATCAGTTGAGGCGGCCGTGGGTTCAGCAGGGCATTGCTCATAGAGTACAAACTTGTACTCTTCAGCAGTTAGGACAATGTCCAAATTTCTCTTCCAATCAATGTAATTGGGACCAGTGAGTTTATGTTCCTTGAGTATCACAGAAAGTGGATTCATAGCTATTCTCTAAACCTATAAGCACATGTAAACAAACAATCAATTTAATGTCCGATATTATCTCCCTCAAATAATATCATTAAATTACTAATTGCGTCTAAAATCCCATCAGGTAAAGCAAGCCACGTGGTGTGGACGTTTACCCACCCAAATGATTTAGCAATTAGTTTTTCTTTGGTCATACATCAATCATAGCGTAACTTCGTGGGGAAGAATACTATAACGCGTATCTAAGTGTAAACCATCACTCAGCACTAAAGTACATTGCTTGGAATTGCTACGTCACCGCAAGCCACGTGGTGTGGACGTTTACGACAATTTCACAACTCTTCACAATCACTTATAACTGTCTACATCAATTAATCCAAAATCCGTCAGCATAGCAAGCCACGTGGTGTGGACGTTTACTACACCAAGAGATTTTTATAATTGACTCCCAATTACAAGATCCATTCGATTTCGTAAATCAAGACTCGGAGAATCATAAGTGAAACTCGAAGTTTCTAACCAGTGATTCACCATGCGAGCGACCCTATCTCTCATAAATGAGGGAGCCGAGCAGACAATCGACCCACCTATAAAAGAATGGCACGAAGGTCTCTAATTTGTGTCATCCACATGACCAAGTGGCTCTGGCTCCATTCCACTCCCCGGGGTGAGAATGAGTCGACTTGAAGTCAGTTTCAGAAAGACAAATTAGGCATTGTTTGATAAACTTGATCAATGTTTCTCGTAAGAAGAATTACAAGAATTCTCCTCCAATGACTTGTCTATATGAACTTCGAGAGTCCATAAAAGTCACCAAGAGAACAGTGATGGAGACCATGGGAATGTTTCCATCCCCTCTCCCACTTAGCTTTTTACGATAAAGGGATACGCTATCTAGTGCATAAAATAAACACATATAGCATGCATGAAAGCAATAAAGCACATAGATCACATAGTCAAAATAATGCTAGAGAAATTATTTTCCCGACTATCATGGCTTTATCTTCATATGCATCTTCTAGTCTTCAGTCTTCGTTTCTTGAATGCTCCATGCGACGAGAATATTAATTTCCAATATTTAAATCTATTTATTTTCAATTAATCCAAAAGTTACTTAATTCGAAAATTAAGTCAATTGAATATATCAAAAATAAAATTAAATATTATTAATATTTTTATTTATTTATTTTCCTATCTAGTTCTTATTAAATCTTTAGAATAATCTATCCAAGTAAAACTTGGAATACTCTAGAAGATATCTATAATAGAACAAGGAAATAAAATAAATTAGGACTTACTACTTTCCAAAAATTTATTTTTATTCCTAATCCATGAATATTCCCATGAGTAGGAATAATCAAATAGGAAAAATAAATCTAGTACTAAATTAATTAAATTCCCAATCTATGAATATCTCCATGAAGGAAATAAATCAATAGGAATAAAATTAATTAAAATTAATTCTTTTCCTAATCCATGAGAGTTTCCAAAAGGAGAACACTCAAATAGGAAAATTCCGAATTAATTAGGAAAGTGGATCTTGGTAGGAATAGCATGGGATTGGGAGATCCCACGCCATCCCCACCGTCGACCTCCACCGCCCGGGACCACCACCACCGCCGCCCCCAGCCCACGCGCCACCACCACCGGTGGCCGGCGTGGCCGGAAACCCTAGCGGGCAGCCCCCGGGATGGGGTCGATCGATCCTCATGGGGATCGATCATGGGGATGATCGACCCCCCGGTTTTTCATCCTCTTCGTCTTCGTCACACGTCTTCGTCTTCCGGCGATCGTCTCATCATCGAACCAACGTAATTAAAATTACAAAATTTAAATTACAATTCCGGTATCGATTCTATACATGAAATCGACCCTATACATTTTCCGGAAAATAAAGAACGTAATAATAAATCCTAAATTCGGTCAACCCCCGAATTTTTACTATTACAAACATTCAACCACACAAAAACGAATCTCGACATGTCCGAGAGTTTAATCATGATAATTAATTAAAGGGAAAACAATAATTAAATCCAACCATGATAGCCGGAAATCCTGCAAGGTAGAACAATAATCGAACATATACATGAACACGAAACCAAACGCTCTGATACCAATTGCTGGGATTCGATGTCCCGGGCTATCAAAAATTGCGGAACCGATAACCCGATCAAAAACCCTCGATCACCGAAGATTGGATCCCCGACTCATCCGCAGGAGTCCGACCTTTGGAGACTACGCGCCCGAAGACACGCAGCCCGCCCCCAGCCGAAGTCCCCCACGAGTCGGATCCACGAACGCGAACCACCTCACGAGCCGGGGCCCGACCGAACGCCCAGCGAAGCCCGAAGGCTGCGTGCGCCCAGCCGAGCCCCCGCGAGGGGCTCGCGATCGTCTACGGACGATCGCTGGGGATGCGCGAGGCATCCCCGGGGCTGCTCGCAGCAGCCCCGCAGCGAGTCGCGATGACTCGCTGCCCGCGAGGGCATCGCCCTCGCACGCCTTGCTACGGGTGAATCCGTAGCGCGTACGAGGCAGCTACGGATCATCCCGTAGCACGCCCGCGATCGGTCCTCGCGATCGATCGCACCCCTCGGCTCCAGCCGAGGGTTCCCGCGGCTCGCGCCTCCGACGACGGCGGCTGGGGTCCGCCACGGCACCAGCCCGTGGCACCCCGGCGATCGACCGAAGTCGATCGCATGCCCCGGCGTCCAGCCGGGGCTCGTCCCTCGTCGCGCGATGCGGCGGTCCGAACCCTAGGGTTCGACCGCCTCCTTCGATCCTCACCGGGGATCTCGAATCCCCGTCCCCGAGGTTCGTCGTTTTCCCGGATCATGTGTTCATGTACATATCACGATTAAAAAACACAAATAATCAAGGAGGGGGTTCTCGATTATTACCTCGATTCGTTGTACGGAGAAACGAATCTTGTTGATGACCTTGCGATCTTCCTACGTATTCCTCGCACTTCGTCCGATCGTCGTGTGGGCGACGATCTATCGGATTCCTATGGATCTTCCTCACTCTCAGAACTTTATGATTGGCGTAACTTAGGTTCTCTTAGTTATGAAAAGTGAAGACCATGTAATGCTTATATAGGCTACGTAGGGGATCATAAGGAGATTAAATATTGGGCTTCCAATATTGAAAATTAAATTGGGTCCAACCCAAATCTATTAATTCTTATCAATATTAATTTTATTTATTTTCCACTATATAAATAAAATTGCACTCCCAATATTAACCATATTATATCAAATAATATTTCTTTGATTAGTATTATTTATTCCGTGTATTTAAGATTTAAATATCCATGAATAAATTTATTTATTGCTCAATAAATATTATTCATATCTTATATCCGAGACTAGTACCGTTCAACCTTTATTATTGTGCGGAACGAATCCACTCATGAGGTTTACACAATAATTCCTTATGAACTCATCTCGGGGATATTATCAACCCTTCCGGGATACACTTTCCCGTCAAGTATTCACGGCATGTCATATATAAAATATAGCGACCCAACTTTACCGGTAATTAACCCAATAATTAAATCGGTTAATTCCTTTGGAAAATCAAAGTCTCTAGTATTAAATATACACACCCGCAATAATATCGGGGATTAAGAATAAAATACTCCGAGATTTAAATTGATTATCCAAGGCAATCCTAATCAATAAATCTCAAGCTGATCCGCCCAATACACCAAGTGTACAAGTGTGATAAAATAATTAAGATAAATTATTTTCTCTCTCACACAACGACTATACCGATGGATTGGTCCGTGTCCATCTAGGTCGTGAGCAACTGTTTGATTAAATACGAGTAACCGATAGTATGATCTTCTGTGCGCCCATGCGCACCATACTAACTACAACGTATAAAATCCAGGACTATATTTTGCATAAATAATTAATAATAATTAATTGCAAATAATTGTTTATTAATTAAATAGGTTAAATGCCATGACCGGGAGTTTACCGGTACTTAAATCTAGACATTAAGTACACAACTCCAACAGATTTTAGGGTTTTGGTTTTAGGTTTTAGGGTTTTAAATTTTAGGGTTTAATGTTTAGTTTTAGGGTTTAGGTTTTAGTGTATTAAAGATTAGGGTTTTAGTTTTTAAGGTTTAGGATTTTGTTTTTATGTTTTAGTGTTTAGAGTATTAGGATTTAGGGTTTAGTGTATTAAAATTTAGGGTTTTAGATTTAGTTTTTAGGGTTTAGGGTTTAGGGTTTTTGTTTTCAATTTTAGGGTTTTTAGTTTTAAGGTTATGTGCTTAGTTTTTGGGGTTAATTTTAGGTTTTAGGGTTTTGTTTTATTCAAATTTAGGGTTTTAGGTTATAGTTTTTAGGGTTTTGGTTTCCAGTTTTAGGTTTTTAAATTTTTGGGTTTAATGTTTAGTTTTAGCGTTTAGGGTTTTAGTGTATTAAAGATTAGGGTTTTAGTTTTTAAGGTTTAGGATTTTGTTTTTATGTTTTAGTGTTTAGAGTATTAGGATTTAGGGTTTAGTGTATTAAAATTTAGGGTTTTAGATTTAGTTTTTAGGGTTTAGGGTTTAGGGTTTTTGTTTTCAATTTTAGAGTTTTTAGTTTTAAGGTTATGTGCTTAGTTTTAGTGTTTAATTTTAGGTTTTAGGGTTTTGTTTTATTCAAATTTAGGGTTTTAGGTTATAGTTTTTAGGGTTTTGGTTTTCAGTTTTAGGGTTTTAAATTTTAGGGTTTAATGTTTAGTTTTAGCGTTTAGGGTTTTAGTGTATTAAAGATTAGGGTTTTAGTTTTTAGGGTTTAGGGTTTTGTTTTTATGTTTTAGTGTTTTGAGTATTAGGATTTAGGGTTTAGTGTATTAAAATTTAGGGTTTTAGATTTTGTTTTTAGGGTTTAGTGTATTTGTTTTCAATTTTAGGGTTTTGAGTGTTAGGGTTATTTGCTTAGTTTTAGGGTTTAATTTTAAGGTTTAGGGTTTAGGGTTTTAGTGTATTCAAGTATAGGGTTTTAATTTTTAGTTTTTAGGGTTTTGGTTTTAGGTTTTAGGGTTTCGAATTTTAGGGTTTAATGTTTAGTTTTAAGGTCTAGGGTTTTAATGTATTAAAGATTAGGGTTTTAGTCTTTAGGGTTTATGGTATTGTTTTTAGATTTTAGTGTTTGGAGTATTAGGACTTAGGGTTTAGAATCTTAAAATTCAGAGTTTAAGATTTAGTTTTTAGGATTTAGGGTTTAGGGTTTTTGTTTTAGGTTTTAGGGTTTAGAGTTTTTGGGTTTAATGCTTAGTTTTAGTGTTTATTTTTAGGTTTTAGAGTTTTGTTGTATTCAAGTTTAGGGTTTTATGTTTTAGTTTTTACGGGTTTGGTTTTAGGTTTTAGGGTTTAGAATTTTTAGGGTTTAATGGTTAGTTTTAGGGTTTAGGGTTTTATTGTACTAATGATTAGGGTTTTAGTTTTTCGGGTTTAGGGTTTTGTTTTTATGTTTTAGTGTTTAGAGTATTAGGATTTAGGGTTTAGTGTATTAAAATTTAGGGTTTTAGATTTAGTTTTTAGGGTTTAGGGTTTAGAGTTTTTGTTTTCAATTTTAGGGTTTTGAATTTTTGGATTATGTGCTTAGTTTTAGTGTTTAATTTTAGGTTTTAGGTCTTTGTTGTATTCAAATTTAGGGTTTTAGGTTTTAGTTTTTATCGTTTTGGTTTTAGGTTTTAGGGTTTTAAATTTTAGGGTTTAATGTTTAGTTTTAGGGTTTAGGGTTTTAGTATATTAAACATTAGGGTTTTAGTTTTTTGGGTTTAGGGTTTTGTTTTTATGTTTTAGTGTTTAGTGTATTAAAATTTAGGGTTTTAGATTTAGTTTTTAGGGTTTAGGGTTTAGTGTTTTTGTTTTCAATTTTAGGGTTTTGAGTTTTTTTGTTATTTGCTTAGTTTTAGGGTTTAATTTTAAGGTTTAGGGTTTAGAGTTTTAGTGTATTCAAGTATAGGGTTTTAGGTTTTAGTTTTTAGGGTTTTGGTTTTAGGGTTTAGGGTTTCGAATTTTAGGGTTTAATGTTTAGTTTTAAAGTCTAGGGTTTTAGTGTATTAAAGATTAGGGTTTTAGTCTTTAGGGTTTATGGTATTGTTTTTAGGTTTTAGTGTTTAGAATATTAGGACTTAGGGTTTAGTGTCGTAAAATTTAGGGTTTAAGATTTAGTTTTTAGGATTTAGGGTTTAGGGTTTGGGTTTTAGGTTTTAGGGTTTAGAGTTTTTGGGCTTAATGCTTAGTTTTAGGATTTAATTTTAGGTTTTAGGTTTTTGTTGTGTTCAAGTTTAGGGTTTTAGGTTTTATTTTTTAGGGTTTTGGTTTTAGGTTTTAGGTTTTAGAATTTTAGGGTTTAATTTTTAGTTTTAGGTTTTAGGGTTTTAGTGTATTAATGATTAGGGTTTTAGTTTTTAGGTTTTAGGGTTTTGTTTTTATGTTTTAGTGTTTAGGGTATTAGGATTTAGGGTTTAGTGTATTAAAATTTAGGGTTTTAGATTTAGTTTTTAGGTTTTAGGATTTAGGGTTTTTGTTTTCAATTTTAGGGTTTTGAGTTTTTGGTTTATGTGCTTAGTTTTAGGGTTTAATTTTAGGTTTTAGGGTTTTGTTGTATTAAAATTTAGGGTTTTAGGTTTTAGTTTTTAGGGTTTTGGTTTTAGGTTTTAGGGTTTTAAATTTTAGGGTTTAATGTTTAGTTTTAGGGTTTAGGGTTTTAGTGTATTAAAGATTAGGGTTTTAGTTTTTAGGGTTTAGGGTTTTGTTTTTATGTTTTAGTGTTTAGAGTATTAGGGGTTAGGGTCTAGTGTATTAAAATTTAGGGTTTTAGATTTAGTTTTTAGGTTTTAGGATTTAGGGTTTTTGTTTTCAATTTTAGGGTTTTGAGTTTTTGGGTTATGTGCTTAGTTTTAGGGTTTAATTTTAGGTTTTAGGGTTTTGTTGTATTCAAATTTATGGTTTTAAGTTTTAGTTTTTAGGGTTTTGGTTTTAGGTTTTAAGGTTTTAAATTTTAGGGTTTAATGATTAGTTTTAGGGTTTAGGGTTTTAGTGTATTAAAGATTAGGGTTTTAGTTTTTAGGGTTTAGGATTTTGTTTTTATGTTTTAGTGTTTAGAGTATTAGGGTTTAGGGTCTAGTGTATTAAAATTTAGGGTTTTAGATTTAGTTTTTAGGTTTTAGGATTTAGGGTTTTTGTTTTCAATTTTAGGGTTTTGAGTTTTTGGGTTATGTGCTTAGTTTTAGAGTTTAATTTTAGGTTTTAGGGTTTTGTTGTATTCAAATTTAGGGATTTAGGTTTTAGTTTTTAGGGTTTTGGTTTTAGGTTTTAGGGTTTTAAATTTAGGGTTTAATGTTTAGTTTTAGGGTTTAGGTTTTAGTGTATTAAAGATTAGGGTTTTAGTTTTTAAGGTTTAGGATTTTGTTTTTATGTTTTAGTGCTTAGAGTATTAGGATTTAGGGTTTAGTGTATTAAAATTTAGGGTTTTAGATTTAGTTTTTAGGGTTTAGGGTTTAGGGTTTTTGTTTTCAATTTTAGGGTTTTTAGTTTTAAGGTTATGTGCTTAGTTTTAGTGTTTAATTTTAGGTTTTAGGGTTTTGTTTTATTCAAATTTAGGGTTTTAGGTTATAGTTTTTAGGGTTTTTGTTTTCAGTTTTAGGGTTTTAAATTTTAGGGTTTAATGTTTAGTTTTAGCGTTTAGGGTTTTAGTGTATTAAAGATTAGTGTTTTAGTTTTTAGGGTTTAGGGTTTTGTTTTTATGTTTTAGTGTTTTGAGTATTAGGATTTAGGGTTTAGTGTATTAAAATTTAGGGTTTTAGATTTTGTTTTTAGGGTTTAGTGTATTTGTTTTCAATTTTAGGGTTTTGAGTGTTAGGGTTATTTGCTTAGTTTTAGGGTTTAATTTTAAGGTTTAGGGTTTAGGGTTTTAGTGTATTCAAGTATAGGGTTTTAATTTTTAGTTTTTAGGGTTTTGGTTTTAGGTTTTAGGGTTTCGAATTTTAGGGTTTAATGTTTAGTTTTAAGGTCTAGGGTTTTAATGTATTAAAGATTAGGGTTTTAGTCTTTAGGGTTTATGGTATTGTTTTTAGATTTTAGTGTTTGGAGTATTAGGACTTAGGGTTTAGAATCTTAAAATTCAGAGTTTAAGATTTAGTTTTTAGGATTTAGGGTTTAGGGTTTTTGTTTTAGGTTTTAGGGTTTAGAGTTTTTGGGTTTAATGCTTAGTTTTAGTGTTTATTTTTAGGTTTTAGAGTTTTGTTGTATTCAAGTTTAGGGTTTTATGTTTTAGTTTTTACGGGTTTGGTTTTAGGTTTTAGGGTTTAGAATTTTTAGGGTTTAATGGTTAGTTTTAGGGTTTAGGGTTTTATTGTACTAATGATTAGGGTTTTAGTTTTTCGGGTTTAGGGTTTTGTTTTTATGTTTTAGTGTTTAGAGTATTAGGATTTAGGGTTTAGTGTATTAAAATTTAGGGTTTTAGATTTAGTTTTTAGGGTTTAGGGTTTAGAGTTTTTGTTTTCAATTTTAGGGTTTTGAATTTTTGGATTATGTGCTTAGTTTTAGTGTTTAATTTTAGGTTTTAGGTCTTTGTTGTATTCAAATTTAGGGTTTTAGGTTTTAGTTTTTATCGTTTTGGTTTTAGGTTTTAGGGTTTTAAATTTTAGGGTTTAATGTTTAGTTTTAGGGTTTAGGGTTTTAGTATATTAAACATTAGGGTTTTAGTTTTTTGGGTTTAGGGTTTTGTTTTTATGTTTTAGTGTTTAGTGTATTAAAATTTAGGGTTTTAGATTTAGTTTTTAGGGTTTAGGGTTTAGTGTTTTTGTTTTCAATTTTAGGGTTTTGAGTTTTTTTGTTATTTGCTTAGTTTTAGGGTTTAATTTTAAGGTTTAGGGTTTAGAGTTTTAGTGTATTCAAGTATAGGGTTTTAGGTTTTAGTTTTTAGGGTTTTGGTTTTAGGGTTTAGGGTTTCGAATTTTAGGGTTTAATGTTTAGTTTTAAAGTCTAGGGTTTTAGTGTATTAAAGATTAGGGTTTTAGTCTTTAGGGTTTATGGTATTGTTTTTAGGTTTTAGTGTTTAGAATATTAGGACTTAGGGTTTAGTGTCGTAAAATTTAGGGTTTAAGATTTAGTTTTTAGGATTTAGGGTTTAGGGTTTGGGTTTTAGGTTTTAGGGTTTAGAGTTTTTGGGCTTAATGCTTAGTTTTAGGATTTAATTTTAGGTTTTAGGTTTTTGTTGTGTTCAAGTTTAGGGTTTTAGGTTTTATTTTTTAGGGTTTTGGTTTTAGGTTTTAGGTTTTAGAATTTTAGGGTTTAATTTTTAGTTTTAGGTTTTAGGGTTTTAGTGTATTAATGATTAGGGTTTTAGTTTTTAGGTTTTAGGGTTTTGTTTTTATGTTTTAGTGTTTAGGGTATTAGGATTTAGGGTTTAGTGTATTAAAATTTAGGGTTTTAGATTTAGTTTTTAGGTTTTAGGATTTAGGGTTTTTGTTTTCAATTTTAGGGTTTTGAGTTTTTGGTTTATGTGCTTAGTTTTAGGGTTTAATTTTAGGTTTTAGGGTTTTGTTGTATTCAAATTTAGGGTTTTAGGTTTTAGTTTTTAGGGTTTTGGTTTTAGGTTTTAGGGTTTTAAATTTTAGGGTTTAATGTTTAGTTTTAGGGTTTAGGGTTTTAGTGTATTAAAGATTAGGGTTTTAGTTTTTAGGGTTTAGGGTTTTGTTTTTATGTTTTAGTGTTTAGAGTATTAGGGGTTAGGGTCTAGTGTATT
The DNA here is from genome assembly GCA_954870475.1 of Euphrasia confusa. Taxonomy (NCBI): domain Eukaryota; kingdom Viridiplantae; phylum Streptophyta; class Magnoliopsida; order Lamiales; family Orobanchaceae; genus Euphrasia; species Euphrasia confusa. The sequence continues at coordinate 14,360,152 of OX940969.1, forward strand.
AAAATTTAGGGTTTTAGATTTAGTTTTTAGGTTTTAGGATTTAGGGTTTTTGTTTTCAATTTTAGGGTTTTGAGTTTTTGGGTTATGTGCTTAGTTTTAGGGTTTAATTTTAGGTTTTAGGGTTTTGTTGTATTCAAATTTATGGTTTTAAGTTTTAGTTTTTAGGGTTTTGGTTTTAGGTTTTAAGGTTTTAAATTTTAGGGTTTAATGATTAGTTTTAGGGTTTAGGGTTTTAGTGTATTAAAGATTAGGGTTTTAGTTTTTAGGGTTTAGGATTTTGTTTTTATGTTTTAGTGTTTAGAGTATTAGGGTTTAGGGTCTAGTGTATTAAAATTTAGGGTTTTAGATTTAGTTTTTAGGTTTTAGGATTTAGGGTTTTTGTTTTCAATTTTAGGGTTTTGAGTTTTTGGGTTATGTGCTTAGTTTTAGAGTTTAATTTTAGGTTTTAGGGTTTTGTTGTATTCAAATTTAGGGATTTAGGTTTTAGTTTTTAGGGTTTTGGTTTTAGGTTTTAGGGTTTTAAATTTAGGGTTTAATGTTTAGTTTTAGGGTTTAGGTTTTAGTGTATTAAAGATTAGGGTTTTAGTTTTTAAGGTTTAGGATTTTGTTTTTATGTTTTAGTGCTTAGAGTATTAGGATTTAGGGTTTAGTGTATTAAAATTTAGGGTTTTAGATTTAGTTTTTAGGGTTTAGGGTTTAGGGTTTTTGTTTTCAATTTTAGGGTTTTTAGTTTTAAGGTTATGTGCTTAGTTTTAGTGTTTAATTTTAGGTTTTAGGGTTTTGTTTTATTCAAATTTAGGGTTTTAGGTTATAGTTTTTAGGGTTTTTGTTTTCAGTTTTAGGGTTTTAAATTTTAGGGTTTAATGTTTAGTTTTAGCGTTTAGGGTTTTAGTGTATTAAAGATTAGTGTTTTAGTTTTTAGGGTTTAGGGTTTTGTTTTTATGTTTTAGTGTTTTGAGTATTAGGATTTAGGGTTTAGTGTATTAAAATTTAGGGTTTTAGATTTTGTTTTTAGGGTTTAGTGTTTTTGTTTTCAATTTTAGGGTTTTGAGTTAGGGTTATTTGCTTAGTTTTAGGGTTTAATTTTAAGGTTTAGGGTTTAGGGTTTTAGTGTATTCAAGTATAGGGTTTTAAATTTTAGTTTTTAGGGTTTTGGTTTTAGGTTTTAGGGTTTCGAATTTTAGGGTTTAATGTTTAGTTTTAAGGTCTAGGCTTTTAATGTATTAAAGATTAGGGTTTTAGTCTTTAGGGTTTATGGTATTGTTTTTAGATTTTAGTGTTTGGAGTATTAGGACTTAGGGTTTAGTGTCTTAAAATTCAGAGTTTAAGATTTAGTTTTTAGGATTTAGGGTTTAGGGTTTTTGTTTTAGATTTTAGGGTTTAGAGTTTTTGGGTTTAATGCTTAGTTTTAGTGTTTATTTTTAGGTTTTAGAGTTTTGTTGTATTCAAGTTTAGGGTTTTAGGTTTTAGTTTTTACGGGTTTGGTTTTAGGTTTTAGGGTTTAGAATTTTTAGGGTTTAATGTTTAGTTTTAGGGTTTAGTGTTTTATTGTACTAATGATTAGGGTTTTAGTTTTTAGGGTTTAGGGTTTTGTTTTTATGTTTTAGTGTTTAGAGTATTAGGATTTAGGGTTTAGTGTATTAAAATTTAGGGTTTTAGATTTAGTTTTTAGGGTTTAGGGTTTAGAGTTTTTGTTTTCAATTTTAGGGTTTTGAATTTTTGGATTATGTGCTTAGTTTTAGTGTTTAATTTTAGGTTTTAGGGCTTTGTTGTATTCAAATTTAGTGTTTTAGGTTTTAGATTTTAGCGTTTTGGTTTTAGATTTTAGGGTTTTAAATTTTAGGGTTTAATGTTTTGTTTTAGGGTTTAGGGTTTTGGTGTATTAAAGATTAGGGTTTTAGTTTTTTGGGTTTAGGGTTTTGTTTTTATGTTTTAGTGTTTAGTGTATTAAAATTTAGGGTTTTAGATTTAGTTTTTAGGGTTTAGGGTTTAGTGTTTTTGTTTTCAATTTTAGGGTTTTGAGTTTTTTTGTTATTTGCTTAGTTTTAGGGTTTAATTTTAAGGTTTAGGGTTTAGAGTTTTAATGTATTCAAGTATAGGGTTTTAGGTTTTAGTTTTTAGGGTTTTGGTTTTAGGGTTTAGGGTTTCGAATTTTAGGGTTTAATGTTTAGTTTTAAAGTCTAGGGTTTTAATGTATTAAAGATTAGGGTTTTAGTCTTTAGGGTTTATGGTATTGTTTTTAGGTTTTAGTGTTTAGATTATTAGGACTTAGGGTTTAGTGTCGTAAAATTTAGGGTTTAAGATTTAGTTTTTAGGATTTAGGGTTTAGGGTTTGAGTTTTAGGTTTTAGGGTTTAGAGTTTTTGGGCTTAATGCTTAGTTTTAGGATTTAATTTTAGGTTTTAGGTTTTTGTTGTGTTCAAGTTTAGGGTTTTAGGTTTTATTTTTTAGGGTTTTGGTGTTAGGTTTTAGGTTTTAGAATTTTAGGGTTTAATTTTTAGTTTTAGGGTTTAGGGTTTTAGTGTATTAATGATTAGGGTTTTAGTTTTTAGGTTTTAGGGTTTTGTTTTTATGTTTTAGTGTTTAGGGTATTAGGATTTAGGGTTTAGTGTATTAAAATTTAGGGTTTTAGATTTAGTTTTTAGGTTTTAGGATTTAGGGTTTTTGTTTTCAATTTTAGGGTTTTGAGTTTTTGGGTTATGTGCTTAGTTTTAGGGTTTAATTTTAGGTTTTAGGGTTTTGTTGTATTCAAATTTATGGTTTTAGGTTTTAGTTTTTAGGGTTTTGGTTTTAGGTTTTAAGGTTTTAAATTTTAGGGTTTAATGTTTAGTTTTAAGGTTTATGGTTTTAGTGTATTAAAGATTAGGGTTTTAGCTTTTAGGGTTTAGGATTTTGTTTTTATGTTTTAGTGTTTAGAGTATTAGGGTTTAGGGTCTAGTGTATTAAAATTTAGGGTTTTAGATTTAGTTTTTAGGTTTTAGGATTTAGGGTTTTTGTTTTCAATTTTAGGGTTTTGAGTTTTTGGGTTAGGTGCTTATATTTAGGGTTTAATTTTAGGTTTTAGGGTTTTGTTGTATTCAAATTTATGGTTTTATGTTTTAGTTTTTAGGGTTTTTGTTTTAGGTTTTAAGGTTTTAAATTTTAGGGTTTAATGTTTAGTTTTAGGGTTTAGGGTTTTAGTGTATTAAAGATTAGGGTTTTAGTTTTTAGGGTTTAGGATTTTGTTTTTATGTTTTAGTGTTTAGAGTATTAGGGTTTAGGGTCTAGTGTATTAAAATTTAGGGTTTTAGATTTAGTTTTTAGGTTTTAGGATTTAGGGTTTTTGTTTTCAATTTTAGGGTTTTGAGTTTTTGGGTTATGTGCTTAGTTTTAGGGTTTAATTTTAGGTTTTAGGGTTTTGTTGTATTCAAATTTAGGGTTTTAGGTTTTAGTTTTTAGGGTTTTGGTTTTAAGTTTTAGGGTTTTAAATTTTAGGGTTTAATGTTTAGTTTTAGGGTTTAGGGTTTGGGTTTTAGGTTTTAGGGTTTAGAGTTTTTGGGCTTAATGTTTAGTTTTAGGATTTAATTTTAGGTTTTAGGTTTTTTTTGTGTTCAAGTTTAGGGTTTTAGGTTTTATTTTTTAGGGTTTTGGTTTTAGGTTTTAGGTTTTAGAATTTTAGGGTTTAATTTTTAGTTTTAGGGTTTAGGGTTTTAGTGTATTAATGATTAGGGTTTTAGTTTTTAGGGTTTAGGATTTTGTTTTTATGTTTTAGTGTTTAGAGTATTAGGGTTTAGGGTCTAGTGTATTAAAATTTAGGGGTTTAGATTTAGTTTTTAGGTTTTAGGATTTAGGGTTTTTGTTTTCAATTTTAGGGTTTTGAGTTTTTGGGTTAGGTGCTTAGTTTTAGGGTTTAATTTTAGGTTTTAGGGTTTTGTTGTATTCAAATTTATGGTTTTAGGTTTTAGTTTTTAGGGTTTTGGTTTTAGGTTTTAAGGTTTTAAATTTTAAGGTTTAATGTTTAGTTTTAGGGTTTAGGGTTTTAGTGTATTAAAGATTAGGGTTTTAGTTTTTAGGGTTTAGGATTTTGTTTTTATGTTTTAGTGTTTAGAGTATTAGGGTTTAGGGTCTAGTGTATTAAAATTTAGGGTTTTAGATTTAGTTTTTAGGTTTTAGGATTTAGGGTTTTTGTTTTCAATTTTAGGGTTTTGAGTTTTTGGGTTATGTGCTTAGTTTTAGGGTTTAATTTTAGGTTTTAGGGTTTTGTTGTACTCAAATTTAGGGTTTTAGGTTTTAGTTTTTAGGGTTTTGGTTTTAAGTTTTAGGGTTTTAAATTTTAGGGTTTAATGTTTAGTTTTAGGGTTTAGGGATTTAGTGTATTAAAGATTAGGGTTTTAGTTTTTAGGGTTTAGGGTTTTGTTTTTATGTTTTAGTGTTTAGAGTATTAGGGTTTAGGGTCCAGTGTATTAAAATTTAGGGTTTTAGATTTAGTTTTTAGGTTTTAGGATTTAGGGTTTTTGTTTTCAATTTTAGGGTTTTGAGTTTTTGGGTTATGTGCTTAGTTTTAGGGTTTAATTTTAGTTTTTAGTGTTTTGTTGTATTCAAATTTATGGTTTTAGGTTTTAGTTTTTAGGGTTTTGGTTTTAGGTTTTAAGGTTTTAAATTTTAGGGTTTAATGTTTAGTTTTAGGATTTAGGGTTTTAGTGTATTAAAGATTGGGGTTTTAGTTTTTAGGGTTTAGGGTTTTGTTTTTATGTTTTAGTGTTTAGAGTATTAGGGTTTAGGGTCTAGTGTATTAAAATTTAGGGTTTTAGATTTAGTTTTTAGGTTTTAGGATTTAGGGTTTTTGTTTTCAATTTTAGGGTTTTGAGTTTTTGGGTTATGTGCTTAGTTTTAGGGTTTAATTTTAGGTTTTAGTGTTTTGTTGTATTCAAATTTATGGTTTTAGGTTTTAGTTTTTAGGGTTTTGGTTTTAGGTTTTAAGGTTTTAAATTTTAGGGTTTAATGTTTAGTTTTAGGATTTAGTGTTTTAGTGTATTAAAGATTGGGGTTTTAGTTTTTAGGGTTTAGGATTTTGTTTTTATGTTTTAGTGTTTAGAGTATTAGGGTTTAGGGTCTAGTGTATTAAAATTTAGGGTTTTAGATTTAGTTTTTAGGTTTTAGGATTTAGGGTTTTTGTTTTCAATTTTAGGGTTTTGAGTTTTGGGGTTATGTGCTTAGTTTTAGAGTTTAATTTTAGGTTTTAGGGTTTTGTTGTATTCAAATTTAGGGATTTAGGTTTTAGTTTTTAGGGTTTTGGTTTTAGGTTTTAGGGTTTTAAATTTTAGGGTTTAATGTTTAGTTTTAGGGTTTAGGTTTTAGTGTATTAAAGATTAGGGTTTTAGTTTTTAAGGTTTAGGATTTTGTTTTTATGTTTTAGTGTTTAGAGTATTAGGGTTTAGGGTCTAGTGTATTAAAATTTAGGGTTTTAGATTTAGTTTTTAGGGTTTAGGGTTTAGGGTTTTTGTTTTCAATTTTAGGGTTTTTAGTTTTAAGGTTATGTGCTTAGTTTTAGTGTTTAATTTTAGGTTTTAGGGTTTTGTTTTATTCAAATTTAGGGTTTTAGGTTATAGTTTTTAGGGTTTTGGTTTTCAGTTTTAGAGTATTAAATTTTAGGGTTTAATGTTTAGTTTTAGCGTTTAGGGTTTTAGTGTATTAAAGATTAGGATTTTATTTTTTAGGGTTTAGGGTTTTGTTTTTATGTTTTAGTGTTTTGACTATTAGGATTTAGGGTTTAGTGTATTAAAATTTAAGGTTTTAGATTTTGTTTTTAGGGTTTATGGTTTAGTGTTTTTTGTTTTCAATTTTAGGGTTTTGAGTGTTAGGGTTATTTGCTTAGTTTTAGGGTTTAATTTTAAGGTTTAGGGTTTAGGGTTTTAGTGTATTCAAGTATAGGGTTTTAATTTTTAGTTTTTAGGGTTTTGGTTTTAGGTTTTAGGGTTTCGAAATCCATAAATCCTAATTATAATATAGTATTAATACATATAAATTTAGATATCCATATTTAAATACCATATAGTTAGTAGTAATAATACTTTAATAAACGATTTGGGCTTGGCAAATGAAAGGGAATATACTGACCTTTGGAGAAAAGTAGTTGGGCTTGATAATTGGGCTGGAGAACTAATATTAGAGTGGTTGGAATTGTTTAGGCCCGTAAGCAAACTTAATTAGTTCCACTTCCTCATCACTTCCAGCGTCGATTAATTGGGGATCTAAATCCCTTTCTTTCCTTTTAGACAAAAGTCAATGGAGGAGATTATAAGAGGGATGGACTCGACGGGTTTTCTTCTCCAGCGAAGTAGCGTGTGCCTCGGCTCTTTTCGGCTTCGATTCATGGTAGAGCTTGATGGAGTGAACGGTTCTGGTGCCTCGTAGCGGCGGCGGCCAAGCAGAAGAGGGCTCTGACATCGACTCCAGACGGTGGTCAACGCGGTTATATCAGCTTCGATTGACGGGTCCTCGGAGGAAGTATGTACGTAGGCACTCGGGATAAGGTAGATCACGGCTTAGCTCGGCTGCGATTCAGGTCGAACGACTTCGGCATCGACTCTGTTCATGGTAGCGGCCACCACACCGTAGGAGCAGCAGCGACTAGATTCTGATTATTGTCCGACGATGACGACCAGGCGGTGACACCAGCAACAACAATGACTCTCGGGAAGGATTCTAATTTCGCACTTCTCTTGTGTGGTGTTCCAACAATTAGGGAGTAGGTCCAGCGGCACTTCTCTGGGCGAGGCTCGATTTCGATGATCTTCGATCGGTGTTGGCAACGATGGTAGAACTCACGGCAGCAGGTGGGCGTTCGGACATTGGTAGGAAGTCTGTCTAGGGGATTTGTCTTCTGTGTCTTTCAAGCAGCATGGAAGGGGCGACGTGGGTACTCGATCGGGATTCCGGGTATCCGTTTGTCCAAGGATCAGAATGGGGGTAGCAATAGAGAGGATAGAATATCGGAAACGGGGTGTGGGGTGCCACGGACGATGGCTTTGGTTAAGGTGTATACATGGTTGAGAATAGAGAGATGGATGAGACTCAGATTCTGATAAGAACGTCAGATTGTAGGTAGATGGGTGAGGGGCGCAACTAATTCTCATATATATATACTTATGGTTTGAGAATAGGGTTTTGAGAAATTCTTTATATAGCATCGGCACGAATTCAAATTCTTAAATTATTACCTAAGTACTAAAACTATAGCATAATAATAATAATAATAATAATAATAATAATAATAATAATAATAATAATAACTTTATTACTTTTAATAATAAAAGCATTAATACTCATACTAGTAGTATTATTAAGGAAATTTCTAAATGAGGATATTACTATATGACTTGATAAATACTAAGTGAAAATAATCGTGAATCTAAATGCGTAATAAGACTTAACATGAAAATTATTATGAACTTCAAATAATTAGAACTCATGCATAGTATAATAATCTCGTATGGTTAACTAATTGGGCCCCAAATTAATTAATTAATATATTTAAATTTTGCGGTTGTTACAACCTATCCTACTTATAAAAATTTCGTCCTCGAAATTCGTTATTTACCTCTTGTAAATGATTCCATTTAAGTGACTTCATTTCTTGCTCGTGTTCTCAACATATATTAAGGATGCGTCGTTGTTCTTGAACATGATCCAAAATCATTTTACACATCTCATATTAAGATGACTCTTTATGCATTCGTAACTCTTCTTCGTTAATAACACATGTTCTAACATTTCTCCCCGAGTTCGTCTTGTTATTTCAGATTGACTTTCTGTCTAAAGATAACACGCGGTGTTAAATATCTGCTTCGTTCTCATCGTCTTGTGAAAACTTCCCCAAATCTTGAAGTGAATATTGGATCTCTATTTGAGACAACTGATACTGGAGTACCATGCAACCTCATTATCTCGCGAATGTACAATTTTGCGAGTTGATCCATACTGAATGTCATCTTCACCGGTAGAAAATGTGCAGATTTTGTTAATCGATCAACGATCACCCAAATTGCGTTGTTTCCTCCTGCTGACTGCGGTAAACTTACCACGAAGTCCATAGTCACGTGCTTCCATTTCCACTCGGGAAATTTATATTGGTTGAAGTAAACCGGAGGGTCGATGTTCAGCTTTAACTTGCCGACACACCAAACCCTTTTTCAAGAATAACCCGACGTCTCCTTTCATACTTCCTCCATAGTGACTCTCTCAATTCGTGATACATCTGTGTATCTCATGAGTGGGAAGTGTAAGGCTTAAATTGTGATTCTTCTAGGATTTCTTTCCTCAAAGCCTCATCTTTTGGCACACACAATTTTCTACTAAATACTCGAAGTACATCTTTCATTTCGAAAAAATTCTCATTGTTCCCTTCGCCGCGAACTCGAGTCCTTATTTTCAATAAGAAACATTGCTTATGTACTGTGAGGTTGAGAAAGCACTTCGCGATTTTCATATTCTCATACTCTTTTTCAAGCTCATCCTGAGTCATCAACATATTAACTATATGCCCTATTGATTTTGGGCTTAAGGCGTCTGCTACGACATTAGCCTTTCCAGGGTGATAATGAATCGAACAACCGTAATCTTTAATAAGTTCTAACCATCTTCTCTGACGCATATTAAACTCCTTATACGCGAAGATATACTTCATCTCTTATGATACCAGTAATGTCTCAAAATCTTCAATGCATGGATTACATCAGTTGGCTTTGGTGTGTAGGGTAATTAACTTCGTGTGTTTTCAGTTGTCGGGAATCATATGCTATCACTTTCTCATGCTGCATCCACAAACAACCCAATATTTGGATAGGGGCATCACTATAGACCATGAAACCTTCTGTACAGTTTGAAATGGTCAGAAGTGGAGTTGTGTTCAACTTCCTCTCGAGTTGCTGAAAAACTTTCCTCTTCAACTATGTTATCGGTTGTGCTATATTTGAAACACCTTCAATGAATCTTTGATAGCAATCAGCAAAATCAAGAAGTCACGTATCTCTTTCACATTCTTGAGTGATCAATTGATTGACCTCTTCAATCTTAGAAGAGTCAACTTTAATTCTAGGAGACATGACAACTCGCTCTAGAAATAACTCATGATTTAGCTAAAACTCACATCTCGAGAATTTTGCATAGACTCCTCTATGCTCAATGTCTTCAAGGAAAACCTCAAATGTTTCTTGAGTTAAGTCTCATATTTCGAGTGAATCAATATATCATCAATGAACATGATCACATACTACCTGAGTTCAGAAAGTTGACTTTGAGATACCAACTCATCTTGGTGATATCTCGACTTTATGTCAATCTACGAGAACACACTTGCCCCTTTTTAATTGATCACAACATCGTCAATTTGAGGTAGTGGATACTTGTTCTTTGTTGTGCTCCGATTCAACTCTCTATAATCGGTACACCTCCTTCAATATCATTATCGTTATCTCTTGGTAAGATACTATTACAATTATCCAATGAACAGTCAAATTCTATCATGACAACGAAACAATTCGTTCTATTACGTCAAGACCAACTCTTACGGCCTTCTGTGCCATAGTTCGCTACTATGCTCGTACATAGGCGATTTGTGTCACTTCTTACACTTGAGTATGCACTAACCTCTAAAGAGTAACTTACTACGTCAGACGTGCATAACTTACTTGAGCAATATACTTAGTAGATACGAAATCCAAAGTCAAACGCAACACCATAAGTTCAGCAACTTAGTTCTATATCAAGTCTTCAACATCATCGTAGGTTAACCACAAGATACATATCATTATTCTTAACCATTTTAAGTTCCTAAGGCCACGATTAACTTAATATTTGCATACATATAATTATATAATTTTTGTAAATCATGCATCATGTAACTTTTTTTTTTTTTGAAACATATGTATCATATTTTTGCAATAAATTGCGCACATCTTGCATAATCATCATGAACTTGAATTTTAACATGAACTTGAACTTGAACTTGAACTTAAATAAAATGCGCAATTTAAGAAACATAAAATTTTCACTTGAAAAGTTGAACATGCAATGCACTTGAAAAATCATGAATTTGAAAACTATGAACTTGAGTATGCATTTTACTTTAAAATCATGAACATGACATGCAATTTATTCGGAAAATAATGAGACTAGACATGCATCCTAATTGAAAAAGATAAACTCGATATGCATTGTACTTGAAACTCATGAATGTAATATGCATGCGACATCAACATCATGAAACTAGACATGCAACTTAAATGAAACAACATGAATGTAGAATGCACTTACTTGCGAAGTCGGCGCGATCGGCAGAGGTGGACGATAGTAGCTTATTTTTAAAACTAGTTTAGGTCCGTAAAGAGAACCGTAATGCTCTGATACCAAGTTGTAACATCCCATTTTTCATAACATAAACTAAAGAGGATTTTCTTACTTTTCAAAATAAATTGTAGGATTTAAAATAACAAAATGTCAAAACAACTTTTCATAATAAAATCTTTACTTAAAAATAATAACCCTCAATAGTCAAATTTAAATAAAAATACTCAAATATGAAGTTTCAAGAGCGGAAAACATAAAAGAAAATAATGTCTTTGAAATAAGCGCTGCTACTACTATCGCCGCCACATCCCCGTCTCGCTCCGATTTCGCTTAACCTGAAAAGATGGGGTTTTAAAGGGGTGAGTTATCAACAACTCAGTAGGGATACCAGTTCATACATTGCACAATACGAAAATAACCGGAATAACTCTCAACTTTATAAACTAACTTGAACTTGTTAGATAGTGGGATATACCCAAGGACATGAATTTCCGAACGATTAAACGTTCCTATCACTTGCTTGCTTGATTTATTACCGTGAACACGTCACACGTCTACGTGAACACGGCCATGAGTTTCGTCGCGCGACTAATATGTGCACATAACATGAATAGAATATAAAGTCCTCGATATCGAACAATTACCTGCGTACCATACACTGATATGAACTGTATTTGAAAAGGTTTTAGAAATACCCCTACCTTGAAAATGCAGAACTTGACTTGACGATCAAATGCGTGAATAAATGCTCGTGCAGTCCTAATCCTCATTAATCCATAAATCCTAATTATAATATAGTATTAATACATATAAATTTAGATATCCATATTTAAATACCATATAGTTAGTAGTAATAATACTTTAATAAACGATTTGGGCTTGGCAAATGAAAGGGAATATACTGACCTTTGGAGAAAAGTAGTTGGGCTTGATAATTGGGCTGGAGAACTAATATTAGAGTGGTTGGAATTGTTTAGGCCCGTAAGCAAACTTAATTAGTTCCACTTCCTCATCACTTCCAGCGTCGATTAATTGGGGATCTAAATCCCTTTCTTTCCTTTTGGACAAAAGTCAATGGAGGAGATTATAAGAGGGATGGACTCGACGGGTTTTCTTCTCCAGCGAAGTAGCGTGTGCCTCGGCTCTTTTCGGCTTCGATTCATGGTAGAGCTTGATGGAGTGAACGGTTCTGGTGCCTCGTAGCGGCGGCGGCCAAGCAGAAGAGGGCTCTGACATCGACTCCAGACGGTGGTCAACGCGGTTATATCAGCTTCGATTGACGGGTCCTCGGAGGAAGTATGTACGTAGGCACTCGGGATAAGGTAGATCACGGCTTAGCTCGGCTGCGATTCAGGTCGAACGACTTCGGCATCGACTCTGTTCATGGTAGCGGCCACCACACCGTAGGAGCAGCAGCGACTAGATTCTGATTATTGTCCGACGATGACGACCAGGCGGTGACACCAGCAACAACAATGACTCTCGGGAAGGATTCTAATTTCGCACTTCTCTTGTGTGGTGTTCCAACAATTAGGGAGTAGGTCCAGCGGCACGTCTCTGGGCGAGGCTCGATTTCGATGATCTTCGATCGGTGTTGGCAACGATGGTAGAACTCACGGCAGCAGGTGGGCGTTCGGACATTGGTAGGAAGTCTGTCTAGGGGATTTGTCTTCTGTGTCTTTCAAGCAGCATGGAAGGGGCGACGTGGGTACTCGATCGGGATTCCGGGTATCCGTTTGTCCAAGGATCAGAATGGGGGTAGCAATAGAGAGGATAGAATATCGGAAACGGGGTGTGGGGTGCCACGGACGATGGCTTTGGTTAAGGTGTATACATGGTTGAGAATAGAGAGATGGATGAGACTCAGATTCTGATAAGAACGTCAGATTGTAGGTAGATGGGTGAGGGGCGCAACTAATTCTCATATATATATACTTATGGTTTGAGAATAGGGTTTTGAGAAATTCTTTATATAGCATCGGCACGAATTCAAATTCTTAAATTATTACCTAAGTACTAAAACAATAGCATAATAATAATAATAATAATAATAATAATAATAATAATAATAACTTTATTACTTTTAATAATAAAAGCATTAATACTCATACTAGTAGTATTATTAAGGAAATTTCTAAATGAGGATATTACTATATGACTTGATAAATACTAAGTGAAAATAATCGTGAATCTAAATGCGTAATAAGACTTAACATGAAAATTATTATGAACTTCAAATAATTAGAACTCATGCATAGTATAATAATCTCGTATGGTTAACTAATTGGGCCCCAAATTAATTAATTAATATATTTAAATTTTGCGGTTGTTACATTTAGTGTCTTAAAATTCAGAGTTTAAGATTTAGTTTTTAGGATTTAGGGTTTAGGGTTTTTGTTTTAGGTTTTAGGGTTTAGAGTTTTTGGGTTTAATGCTTAGTTTTAGTGTTTATTTTTAGGTTTTAGAGTTTTGTTGTATTCAAGTTAAGGGTTTTAGGTTTTAGTTTTTACGGGTTTGGTTTTAGGTTTTAGGGTTTAGAATTTTTTGGGTTTAATGTTTAGTTTTAGGGTTTAGGGTTTTATTGTACTAATGATTAGGGTTTTAGTTTTTAGGGTTTATGGTTTTGTTTTTATGTTTTAGTGTTTAGAGTATTAAGATTTAGGGTTTAGTGTATTAAAATTTAGGGTTTTAGATTTAGTTTTTAGGGTTTAGGGTTTAGAGTTTTTGTTTTCAATTTTAGGGTTTTGAATTTTTGGATTATGTGCTTAGTTTTAGTGTTTAATTTTAGGTTTTAGGGCTTTGTTGTATTCAAATTTAGGGTTTTAGGTTTTAGTTTTTAGCGTTTTGGTTTTACGTTTTAGGGTTTTGTTGTATTCAAATTTATGGTTTTAGGTTTTAGTTTTTAGGGTTTTGGTTTTAGGTTTTAAGGTTTTAAATTTTAGGGTTTAATGTTTAGTTTTAGGGTTTAGGGTTTTAGTGTATTAAAGATTAGGGTTTTAGTTTTTAGGGTTTAGGATTTTGTTTTTATGTTTTAGTGTTTAGAGTATTAGGGTTTAGGGTCTAGTGTATAAAAATTTAGGGTTTTAGATTTAGTTTTTAGGGTTTAGGATTTAGGGTTTTTGTTTTCAATTTTAGGGTTTTGAGTTTTTGGGTTATGTGCTTAGTGTTAGGGTTTAATTTTAGGTTTTAGGGTTTTGTTGTATTCAAATTTAGAGTTTTAGGTTTTAGTTTTTAGGGTTTTGGTTTTAAGTTTTAGGGTTTTAAATTTTAGGGTTTAATGTTTAGTTGTAGGGTTTAGGGATTTAGTGTATTAAAGATTAGGGTTTTAGTTTTTAGGGTTTAGGGTTTTGTTTTTATGTTTTAGTGTTTAGAGTATTAGGGTTTAGGGTCTAGTGTATTAAAATTTAGGGTTTTAGATTTAGTTTTTAGGTTTTAGGATTTAGGGTTTTTGTTTTCAATTTTAGGGTTTTGAGTTTTGGGGTTATGTGCTTAGTTTTAGAGTTTAATTTAAGGTTTTAGGGTTTTGTTGTATTCAAATTTAGGGATTTAGGTTTTAGTTTTTAGGGTTTTGGTTTTAGGTTTTAGGGTTTTAAATTTTAGGGTTTAATGTTTAGTTTTAGGGTTTAGGTTTTAGTGTATTAAAGATTAGGGTTTTAGTTTTTAAGGTTTAGGAATTTGTTTTTATGTTTTAGTGTTTAGAGTATTAGGATTTAGGGTTTAGTGTATTAAAATTTAGGGTTTTAGATTTAGTTTTTAGGGTTTAGGGTTTAGGGTTTTTGTTTTCAATTTTAGGGTTTTTAGTTTTAAGGTTATGTGCTTAGTTTTAGTGTTTAATTTTAGGTTTTAGGGTTTTGTTTTATTCAAATTTAGGGTTTTAGGTTATAGTTTTTAGGGTTTTGGTTTTCAGTTTTAGAGTTTTAAATTTTAGGGTTTAATGTTTAGTTTTAGCGTTTAGGGTTTTAGTGTATTAAAGATTAGGGTTTTAGTTTTAAGGGTTTAGGGTTTTGTTTTTATGTTTTAGAGTTTTGACTATTAGGATTTAGGGTTTAGTGTATTAAAATTTAAGGTTTTAGATTTTGTTTTTAGGGTTTATGGTTTAGTGTTTTTGTTTTTAATTTTAGGGTTTTGAGTGTTAGGGTTATTTGCTTAGTTTTAGGGTTTAATTTTAAGGTTTAGGGTTTAGGGTTTTAGTGTATTCAAGTATAGGGTTTTAATTTTTAGTTTTTAGGGTTTTGGTTTTAGGTTTTAGGGTTTCGAATTTTAGGGTTTAATGTTTAGTTTTAAGGTCTAGGGTTTTAATGTATTAAAGATTAGTTTTTTAGTCTTTAGGGTTTATGGTATTGTTTTTAGATTTTAGTGTTTCGAGTATTAGGACTTAGGGTTTAGTGTCTTAAAATTCAGAGTTTAAGATTTAGTTTTTAGGATTTAGGGTTTAGGGTTTTTGTTTTAGGTTTTAGGGTTTAGAATTTTTGAGTTTAATGCTTAGTTTTAGTGTTTATTTTTAGGTTTTAGAGTTTTGTTGTATTCAAGTTAAGGGTTTTAGGTTTTAGTTTTTACGGGTTTGGTTTTAGGTTTTAGGGTTTAGAATTTTTAGGGTTTAATGTTTAGTTTTAGGGTTTAGGGTTTTATTGTACTAATGATTAGGGTTTTAGTTTTTAGGGTTTATGGTTTTGTTTTTATGTTTTAGTGTTTAGAGTATTAAGATTTAGGGTTTAGTGTATTAAAATTTAGGGTTTTAGATTTAGTTTTTAGGGTTTAGGGTTTAGAGTTTTTGTTTTCAATTTTAGGGTTTTGAATTTTTGGATTATGTGCTTAGTTTTAGTGTTTAATTTTAGGTTTTAGGGCTTTGTTGTATTCAAATTTAGGGTTTTAGGTTTTAGTTTTTAGCGTTTTGGTTTTAGGTTTTAGGGTTTTAAATTTTAGGGTTTAATGTTTAGTTTTAGGGTTTAGGGTTTTAGTGTATTAAAGATTAGGGTTTTAGTATTTTGGGTTTAGGGTTTTGTTTTTATGTTTTAGTGTTTAGTGTATTAAAATTTAGGGTTTTTGATTTAGTTTTTAGGGTTTAGGGTTTAGTGTTTTTGTTTTCAATTTTAGGGTTTTGAGTTTTTTTGTTATTTGCTTAGTTTTAGGGTTTAATTTTAAGGTTTAGGGTTTAGAGTTTTAGTGTATTCAAGTATAGAGTTTTAGGTTTTAGTTTTTAGGGTTTTGGTTTTAGGGTTTAGGGTTTCGAATTTTAGGGTTTAATGTTTAGATTTAAAGTCTAGGGTTTTAGTGTATTAAAGATTAGGGTTTTAGTCTTTAGGGTTTATGGTATTGTTTTTAGGTTTTAGTGTTTAGAGTATTAGGACTTAGGCTTTAGTGTCGTAAAATTTAGGGTTTAAGATTTAGTTTTTAGGATTTAGGGTTTAGGGTTTGGGTTTTAGGTTTTAGGGTTTAGAGTTTTTGGGCTTAATGCTTAGTTTTAGGATTTAATTTTAGGTTTTAGCTTTTTTTTGTGTTCAAGTTTAGGGTTTTAGGTTTTATTTTTTAGGGTTTTGGTTTTAGGTTTTAGGTTTTAGGTTTTTGAATTTTAGGGTTTAATTTTTAGTTTTAGGGTTTAGAGTTTTAGTGTATTAATGATTAGGGTTTTAGTTTTTAGGTTTTAGGGTTTTGTTTTTATGTTTTAGTGTTTAGGGTATTAGGATTTAGGGTTTAGTGTATTAAAATTTAGGGTTTTAGATTTAATTTTTAGGTTTTAGGATTTAGGGTTTTTGTTTTCAATTTTAGGGTTTTGAGTTTTTGGGTTATGTGCTTAGTTTTAGGGTTTAATTTTAGGTTTTAGGGTTTTGTTGTATTCAAATTTAGGGTTTTAGGTTTTAGTTTTTAGGGTTTTGGTTTTAGGTTTTAGGGTTTTAAATTTTAGGGTTTAATGTTTAGTTTTAGGGTTTAGGGTTTTAGTGTATTACAGATTAGGTTTAGGGTTTTGTTTTTATGTTTTAGTGTTTAGAGTATTAGGGTTTAGGGTCTAGTGTATTAAAATTTAGGGTTTTAGATTTAGTTTTTAGGTTTTAGGATTTAGGGTTTTTGTTTTCAATTTTAGGGTTTTGAGTTTTTGGGTTATGTGCTTAGTTTTAGGGTTTAATTTTAGGTTTTAGTGTTTTTTTGTATTCAAATTTATGGTTTTAGGTTTTAGTTTTTAGGGTTTTGGTTTTAGGTTTTAAGGTTTTAAATTTTAGGGTTTAATGTTTAGTTTTAGGATTTAGGGTTTTAGTGTATTAAAGATTAGGGTTTTAGTTTTTAGGGTTTAGGATTTTGTTTTTATGTTTTAGTGTTTAGAGTATTAGGGTTTAGGGTCTAGTGTATTAAAATTTAGGGTTTTAGATTTAGTTTTTAGGTTTTAGGATATAGGGTTTTTGTTTTCAATTTTAGGGTTTTGAGTTTTTGGGTTATGTGCTTAGTTTTAGAGTTTAATTTTAGGTTTTAGGGTTTTGTTGTATTCAAATTTAGGGATTTAGGTTTTAGTTTTTAGGGTTTTGGTTTTAGGTTTTAGGGTTTTAAATTTTAGGGTTTAATGTTTAGTTTTAGCGTTTAGGGTTTTAGATTTAGTTTTTAGGGTTTAGGGTTTAGGGTTTTTGTTTTCAATTTTAGGGTTTTTAGTATTAAGGTTATGTGCTTAGTTTTAGTGTTTAATTTTAGGTTTTAGGGTTTTGTATTATTCAAATTTAGGGTTTTAGGGTGTAATTTTTTAGGGTTTTGGTTTTAGTTTTAGGGTTTTAAATTTTAGGGTTTAATGTTTAGTTTTAGCGTTTAGGGTTTTAGTGTATTAAAGATTAGGGTTTTAGTTTTTAGGGTTAATGGTTTTGTTTTTATGTTTTAGTGTTTTGAGTATTAGGATTTAGGGTTTAGTGTATTAAAATTTAGGGTTTTAGATTTTGTTTTTAGGGTTTAGGGTTTAGTGTTTTTGTTTTCAATTTTAGGGTTTTGAGTGTTAGGGTTATTTGCTTAGTTTTAGGGTTTAATTTTAAGGTTTAGGGTTTAGGGTTTTAGTGTATTCAAGTATAGGGTTTTAATTTTTAGTTTTTAGGGTTTTTGTTTTAGGTTTTAGGGTTTCGAATTTTAGGGTTTAATGTTTAGTTTTAAGGTCTAGGGTTTTAATGTATTAAAGATTAGGGTTTTAGTCTTTAGGGTTTATGGTATTGTTTTTAGATTTTAGTGTTTGGAGTATTAGGACTTAGGGTTTAGTGTCTTAAAATTCAGAGTTTAAGATTTAGTTTTTAGGATTTAGGGTTTAGGGTTTTTGTTTTAGGTTTTAGGGTTTAGAGTTTTTGGGTTTAATGCTTAGTTTTAGTGTTTATTCTTAGGTTTTAGAGTTTTGTTGTATTCAAGTTAAGGGTTTTAGGTTTTAGTTTTTACGGGTTTGGTTTTAGGTTTTAGGGTTTAGAATTTTTAGGGTTTAATGTTTAGTTTTAGGGTTTAGGTTTTTATTGTACTAATGATTCGGGTTTTAGTTTTTAGGGTTTAGGGTTTTGTTTTTATGTTTTAGTGTTTAGAGTATTAGGATTTAGGGTTTAGTGTATTAAAATTTAGGGTTTTAGATTTAGTTTTTAGGGTTTAGGGTTTAGAGTTTTTGTTTTCAATTTTAGGGTTTTGAATTTTTGGATTATGTGCTTAGTTTTAGTGTTTAATTTTAGGTTTTAGTGCTTTGTTGTATTCAAATTTAGGGTTTTAGGTTTTAGGTTTTAGTTTTTAGCGTTTTAGTTTTAGGTTTTAGGGTTTTAAATTTTAGGGTTTAATGTTTAGTTTTAGGGTTTAGGGTTTTAGTGTATTAAAGATTAGGGTTTTAGTTTTTTGGGTTTAGGGTTTTGTTTTTACGTTTTAGTGTTTAGTGTATTAAAATTTAGGGTTTTAGATTTAGTTTTTAGGGTTTAGGGTTTAGTGTTTTTGTTTTCAATTTTAGGGTTTTGAGTTTTTTTGTTATTTGCTTAGTTTTAGGGTTTAATTTTAAGGTTTAGGGTTTAGAGTTTTAGTGTATTCAAGTATAGGGTTTTAGGTTTTAGTTTTTAGGGTTTTGGTTTTAGGGTTTAGTGTTTCGAATTTTAGGGTTTAATGTTTAGTTTTAAAGTCTAGGGTTTTAGTGTATTAAAGATTAGGGTTTTAGTCTTTAGGATTTATGGTATTGTTTTTAGGTTTTAGTGTTTAGAGTATTAGGACTTAGGGTTTAGTGTCGTAAAATTTAGGGTTTAAGATTTAGTTTTTAGGATTTAGGGTTTAGGGTTTGGGTTTTAGGTTTTAGGGTTTAGAGTTTTTGGGCTTAATGCTTAGTTTTAGGATTTAATTTTAGGTTTTAGGTTTTTGTTGTGTTCAAGTTTATTGTTTTAGGTTTTATTTTTTAGGGTTTTGGTTTTAGGTTTTAGGTTTTAGAAAATAGGGTTTAATTTTTAGTTTTAGGGTTTAGGGTTTTAGTGTATTAATGATTAGGGTTTTAGTTTTAGGTTTTAGGGTTTTGTTTTTAAGTTTTAGTGTTTAGGGTATTAGGATTTAGGGTTTAGTGTATTAAAATTTAGGGTTTTAGATTTAGTTTTTAGGTTTTAGGATTTAGGGTTTTTGTTTTCAATTTTAGGGTTTTGAGTTTTTGGGTTATGTGCTTAGTTTTAGGGTTTTGTTGTATTCAAATTTATGGTTTTAGGTTTTAGTTTTTAGGGTTTTGGTTTTAGGTTTTAAGGTTTTAAATTTTAGGGATTAATGTTTAGTTTTAGGGTTTAGGGTTTTAGTGTATTAAAGATTAGGGTTTTAGTTTTTAGGGTTTAATTAGGATTTTGTTTTTATGTTTTAGTGTTTAGAGTATTAGGGTTTAGGGTCTAGTGTATTAAAATTTAGGGTTTTAGATTTAGTTTTAAGGTTTTAGGATTTAGGGTTTTTGTTTTCAATTTTAGGGTTTTTAGTTTTTGGGTTATGTGCTTAGTTTTAGGGTTTAATTTTAGGTTTTAGGGTTTTGTTGTACTCAAATTTAGGGATTTAGGTTTTAGTTTTTAGGGTTTTGGTTTTAGGTTTTAGGGTTTTAAATTTTAGGGTTTAATGTTTAGTTTTAGAGTTTAGGGTTTTAGTGTATTAAAGATTAGGGTTTTAGTTTTTAGGGTTTAGGATTTTGTTTTTATGTTTTAGTGTTTAGAGTATTTGGGTTTAGGGTCTAGTGTATTAAAATTTAGGGTTTTAAATTTAGTTTTAAGGTTTTAAGATTTACGGTTTTTGTTTTCAATTTTAGGGTTTTGAGTTTTTGGGTTATGTGCTTAGTTTTAGAGTTTAATTTTAGGTTTTAGGGTTTTGTTGTATTCAAATTTAGGGATTTAGGTTTTAGTTTTTAGGGTTTTGGTTTTAGGTTTTAGGGTTTTAAATTTTAGGGTTTAATGTTTAGTTTTAGGGTTTAGGTTTTAGTGTATTAAAGATTAGGGTTTTAGTTTTTAAGGTTTAGGATTTTGTTTTTATGTTTTAGTGTTTAGAGTATTAGGATTTAGGGTTTAATGTATTAAAATTTAGGGTTTTAGATTTAGTTTTTAGGGTTTAGGGTTTAGGGTTTTTGTTTTCAATTTTAGGGTTTTTAGTTTTAAGGTTATGTGCTTAGTTTTTGGGGTTAATTTTAGGTTTTAGGGTTTTGTTTTATTCAAATTTAGGATTTTAGGTTATAGTTTTTAGGGTTTTGGTTTTCAGTTTTAGGTTTTTAAATTTTAGGGTTTAATGTTTAGTTTTAACGTTTAGGGTTTTAGTGTATTAAAGATTAGGGTTTTAGTTTTTAGGGTTTAGGGTTTTGTTTTTATGTTTTAGTGTTTTGAGTATTAGGATTTAGGGTTTAGTGTATTAAAATTTAGGGTTTTAGATTTTGTTTTTAGGGTTTAGGGTTTAGTGTTTTTGTTTTCAATTTTAGTTTTTAAGGTTTAGGGTTATTTGCTTAGTTTTAGGGTTTAATTTTAAGGTTTAGGGTTTAGGGTTTTAGTGTATTCAAGTATAGGGTTTTAATTTTTAGTTTTTAGGGTTTTGGTTTTAGGTTTTAGGGTTTCGAATTTTAGGGTTTAATGTTTAGTTTTAAGGTCTAGGGTTTTAATGTATTTAAGATTAGGGTTTTAGTCTTTAGGGTTTATGGTATTGTTTTTAGATTTTAGTGTTTGGAGTATTAGGACTTAGGGTTTAGTGTCTTAAAATTCAGAGTTTAAAATTTAGTTTTTAGGATTTAGGGTTTAGGGTTTTTGTTTTAGGTTTTAGGGTTTAGAGTTTTTGGGCTTAATGCTTAGTTTTAGGATTTAATTTTAGGTTTTAGGTTTTTGTTGTGTTCAAGTTTATTGTTTTAGGTTTTATTTTTTAGGGTTTTGGTTTTAGGTTTTAGGTTTTAGAATTTTAGGGTTTAATTTTTAGTTTTAGTGTTTATTTTTAGGTTTTAGAGTTTTGTTGTATTCAAGTTTAGGGTTTTAGGTTTTAGTTTTTACGGGTTTGGTTTTAGGTTTTAGGGTTTAGAATTTTTAGGGTTTAATGTTTAGTTTTAGGGTTTAGGGTTTTATTGTACTAATGATTAGGGTTTTAGTTTTTAGGGTTTAGGGTTTTGTTTTTATGTTTTAGTGTTTAGAGTATTAGGATTTAGGGTTTAGTGTATTAAAATTTAGGGTTTTAGATTTAGTTTTTAGGGTTTAGGGTTTAGAGTTTTTGTTTTCAATTTTAGGGTTTTGAATTTTTGGATTATGTGCTTAGTTTTAGTTTTTAATTTTAAGTTTTAGGGCTTTGTTGTATTCAAATTTAGGGTTTTAGGTTTTAGTTTTTAGCGTTTTGGTTTTAGGTTTTAGGGTTTTAAATTTTAGGGTTTAATGTTTAGTTTTAGGGTTTAGGGTTTTAGTGTATTAAAGATTAGGGTTTTAGTTTTTTGGGTTTAGGGTTTTGTTTTTATGTTTTAGTGTTTAGTGTATTAAAATTTAGGGTTTTAGATTTAGTTTTTAGGGTTTAGGGTTTAGGGTTTAGTGTTTTTGTTTTCAATTTTAGGGTTTTGAGTTTTTTTGTTATTTGCTTAGTTTTAGGGTTTAATTTTAAGGTTTAGGGTTTAGAGTTTTAGTGTATTCAAGTATAGGGTTTTTGGTTTTAGTTTTTAGGGTTTTGGTTTTAGGGTTTAGGGTTTCTAATTTTAGGGTTTAATGTTTAGTTTTAAAGTCTAGGGTTTAGTGTATTAAAGATTAGGGCTTTAGTCTTTAGGGTTTATGGTATTGTTTTTAGGTTTTAGTGTTTAGAGTATTAGGACTTAGGGTTTAGTGTCGTAAAATTTAGGGTTTAAGATTTAGTTTTTAGGATTTAGGGTTTAGGGTTTGGGTTTTAGGTTTTAGGGTTTAGAGTTTTTGGGCTTCATGCTTAGTTTTAGGATTTAATTTTAGGTTTTAGGTTTTTGTTGTGTTCAAGTTTAGGGTTTTAGGTTTTATTTTTTAGGGTTTTGGTTTTAGGTTTTAGGTTTTAGAATTTTAGGGTTTAATTTTTAGTTTTAGGGTTTAGGGTTTTAGTGTATTAATGATTAGGGTTTTAGTTTTTAGGTTTTAGGGTTTAGTTTTTATGTTTTAGTGTTTAGAGTATTAGAGTTTACGGTCTAGTGTATTAAAATTTAGGGTTTTAGATTTAGTTTTTAGGTTTTAGGATTTAGGGTTTTTGTTTTCAATTTTAGGGTTTTGAGTTTTTGGGTTATGTGCTTAGTTTTAGGGTTTAATTTTAGGTTTTAGGGTTTTGTTGTACTCAAATTTATGGTTTTAGGTTTTAGTTTTTAGGGTTTTGGTTTTAGGGTTTAAGGTTTTAAATTTTAGGGATTAATGTTTAGTTTTAGGGTTTAGGGTTTTAGTGTATTAAAGATTAGGTTTAGGGTTTTGTTTTTATGTTTTAGTGTTTAGAGTATTAGGGTTTAGGGTCTAGTGTATTAAAATGTAGGGTTTTAGATTTAGTTTTTAGGTTTTAGGATTTAGGGTTTTTGTTTTCAATTTTAGGGTTTTGAGTTTTTGGGTTATGTGCTTAGTTTTAGGGTTTAATTTTAGGTTTTAGTGTTTTGTTGTATTCAAATTTATGGTTTTAGGTTTTAGTTTTTAGGGTTTTGGTTTTAGGTTTTAAGGTTTTAGTTTTTAGGGTTTTAGTTTTAGGATTTAGGGTTTTAGTGTATTAAAGATTAGGGTTTTAGTTTTTAGGGTTTAGGATTTTGTTTTTATGTTTTAGTGTTTAGAGTATTAGGGTTTAGGGTCTTGTGTATTAAAATTTAGGGTTTTAGATTTAGTTTTTAGGGTTTAGGGTTTAGGGTTTTTGTTTTCAATTTTAGGGTTTTTAGTTTTAAGGTTATGTGCTTAGTTTTTGGGGTTAATTTTAGGTTTTAGGGTTTTGTTTTATTCAAATTTAGGGTTTTAGGTTATAGTTTTTAGGGTTTTGGTTTTCAGTTTTAGGGTTTTAAATTTTAGGGTTTAATGTTTAGTTTTAGCGTTTAGGGTTTTAGTGTATTAAAGATTAGGGTTTTAGTTTTTAGGGTTTAGGGTTTTGTTTTTATGTTTTAGTGTTTTGAGTATTAGGATTTAGGGTTTAGTGTATTAAGATTTAGGGTTTTAGATTTTGTTTTTAGGGTTTAGGGTTTAATGTTTTTGTTTTCAATTTTAGGGTTTTGAGTGTTAGGGTTATTTGCTTAGTTTTAGGGTTTAATTTTAAGGTTTAGGGTTTAGTGTTTAGGGTTTTGTTGTATTCAAATTTATGGTTTTAGGTTTTAGTTTTTAGGGTTTTGGTTTTAGGTTTTAAGGTTTTAAATTTTAGGGATTAATGTTTAGTTTTAGGGTCTAGGGTTTAGTGTATTAAAATTTAGGGTTTTAGATTTAGTTTTTAGGTTTTAGGATTTAGGGTTTTTGTTTTCAATTTTAGGGTTTTGAGTTTTTGGGTTATGTGCTTAGTTTTAGGGTTTAATTTTAGGTTTTAGGGTTTTGTTGTATTCAAATTTAGGGTTTTAGGTTTTAGATTTTAGGGTTTTGGTTTTAGGGTTTAAGGTTTTAAATTTTAGGGATTAATGTTTAGTTTTAGGGTTTAGGGTTTTAGTGTATTAAAGATTAGGTTTAGGGTTTTGTTTTTATGTTTTAGTGTTTAGAGTATTAGGGTTTAGGGTCTAGTGTATTAAAATGTAGGGTTTTAGATTTAGTTTTTAGGTTTTAGGATTTAGGGTTTTTGTTTTCAATTTTAGGGTTTTGAGTTTTTGGGTTATGTGCTTAGTTTTAGGGTTTAATTTTAGGTTTTAGTGTTTTGTTGTATTCAAATTTATGGTTTTAGGTTTTAGTTTTTAGGGTTTTGGTTTTAGGTTTTAAGGTTTTAAATTTTAGGGTTTAATGTTTAGTTTTAGGATTTAGGGTTTTAGTGTATTAAAGATTAGGGTTTTAGTTTTTAGGGTTTAGGATTTTGTTTTTATGTTTTAGTGTTTAGAGTATTAGGGTTTAGGGTCTTGTGTATTAAAATTTAGGGTTTTAGATTTAGTTTTTAGGGTTTAGGGTTTAGGGTTTTTGTTTTCAATTTTAGGGTTTTTAGTTTTAAGGTTATGTGCTTAGTTTTTGGGGTTAATTTTAGGTTTTAGGGTTTTGTTTTATTCAAATTTAGGGTTTTAGGTTATAGTTTTTAGGGTTTTTGTTTTCAGTTTTAGGGTTTTAAATTTTAGGGTTTAATGTTTAGTTTTAGCGTTTAGGGTTTTAGTGTATTAAAGATTAGGGTTTTAGTTTTTAGGGTTTAGGGTTTTGTTTTTATGTTTTAGTGTTTTGAGTATTAGGATTTAGGGTTTAGTGTATTAAGATTTAGGGTTTTAGATTTTGTTTTTAGGGTTTAGGGTTTAATGTTTTTGTTTTCAATTTTAGGGTTTTGAGTGTTAGGGTTATTTGCTTAGTTTTAGGGTTTAATTTTAAGGTTTAGGGTTTAGGGTTTAGGGTTTTGTTGTATTCAAATTTATGGTTTTAGGTTTTAGTTTTTAGGGTTTTGGTTTTAGGTTTTAAGGTTTTAAATTTTAGGGATTAATGTTTAGTTTTAGGGTCTAGGGTTTAGTGTATTAAAATTTAGGGTTTTAGATTTAGTTTTTAGGTTTTAGGATTTAAGGTTTTTGTTTTCAATTTTAGGGTTTTGAGTTTTTGGGTTATGTGCTTAGTTTTAGGGTTTAATTTTAGGTTTTAGGGTTTTGTTGTATTCAAATTTAGGGTTTTAGGTTTTAGATTTTAGGGTTTTGGTTTTAGGGTTTAAGGTTTTAAATTTTAGGGATTAATGTTTAGTTTTAGGGTTTAGGGTTTTAGTGTATTAAAGATTAGGTTTAGGGTTTTGTTTTTATGTTTTAGTGTTTAGAGTATTAGGGTTTAGGGTCTAGTGTATTAAAATGTAGGGTTTTAGATTTAGTTTTTAGGTTTTAGGATTTAGGGTTTTTGTTTTCAATTTTAGGGTTTTGAGTTTTTGGGTTATGTGCTTAGTTTTAGGGTTTAATTTTAGGTTTTAGTGTTTTGTTGTATTCAAATTTATGGTTTTAGGTTTTAGTTTTTAGGGTTTTGGTTTTAGGTTTTAAGGTTTTAAATTTTAGGGTTTAATGTTTAGTTTTAGGATTTAGGGTTTTAGTGTATTAAAGATTAGGGTTTTAGTTTTTAGGGTTTAGGATTTTGTTTTTATGTTTTAGTGTTTAGAGTATTAGGGTTTAGGGTCTTGTGTATTAAAATTTAGGGTTTTAGATTTAGTTTTTAGGGTTTAGGGTTTAGGGTTTTTGTTTTCAATTTTAGGGTTTTTAGTTTTAAGGTTATGTGCTTAGTTTTTGGGGTTAATTTTAGGTTTTAGGGTTTTGTTTTATTCAAATTTAGGGTTTTAGGTTATAGTTTTTAGGGTTTTGGTTTTCAGTTTTAGGGTTTTAAATTTTAGGGTTTAATGTTTAGTTTTAGCGTTTAGGGTTTTAGTGTATTAAAGATTAGGGTTTTAGTTTTTAGAGTTTAGGGTTTTGTTTTTATGTTTTAGTGTTTTGAGTATTAGGATTTAGGGTTTAGTGTATTAAAATTTAGGGTTTTAGATTTTGTTTTTAGGGTTTAGGGTTTAATGTTTTTGTTTTCAATTTTAGGGTTTTGAGTGTTAGGGTTATTTGCTTAGTTTTAGGGTTTAATTTTAAGGTTTAGGGTTTAGGGTTTAGGGTTTTGTTGTATTCAAATTTATGGTTTTAGGTTTTAGTTTTTAGGGTTTTGGTTTTAGGTTTTAAGGTTTTAAATTTTAGGGATTAATGTTTAGTTTTAGGGTCTAGGGTTTAGTGTATTAAAATTTAGGGTTTTAGATTTAGTTTTTAGGTTTTAGGATTTAGGGTTTTTGTTTTCAATTTTGGGGTTTTGAGTTTTTGGGTTATGTGCTTAGTTTTAGGGTTTAATTTTAGGTTTTAGGGTTTTGTTGTATTCAAATTTAGGGTTTTAGGTTTTAGATTTTAGGGTTTTGGTTTTAGGGTTTAGGGTTTCGAATTTTAGGGTTTAATGTTTAGTTTTAAAGTCTAGGGTTTTAGTGTATTAAAGATTAGGGTTTTAGTCTTGAGGGTTTATGGTATTGTTTTTAGGTTTTAGTGTTTAGAGTATTAGGACTTAGGGTTTAGTGTCGTAAAATTTAGGGTTTAAGATTTAGTTTTTAGGATTTAGGGTTTAGGGTTTGGGTTTTAGGTTTTAGGGTTTAGAGTTTTTGGGCTTAATGCTTAGTTTTAGGATTTAATTTTAGGTTTTAGGTTTTTGTTGTGTTCAAGTTTAGGGTTTTAGGTTTTATTTTTTAGGGTTTTGGTTTTAGGTTTTAGGTTTTTGAATTTTAGGGTTTAATTTTTAGTTTTAGGGTTTAGAGTTTTAGTGTATTAATGATTAGGGTTTTAGTTTTTAGGTTTTAGGGTTTTGTTTTTATGTTTTAGTGTTTAGGGTATTAAGATTTAGGGTTTAGTGTATTAAAATTTAGGGTTATAGATTTAATTTTTAGGTTTTAGGATTTAGGGTTTTTGTTTTCAATTTTAGGGTTTTAAGTTTTTGGGTTATGTGCTTAGTTTTAGGGTTTAATTTTAGGTTTTAGGGTTTTGTTGTATTCAAATTTAGGGTTTTAGGTTTTAGTTTTTAGGGTTTTGGTTTTAGGTTTTAGGGTTTTAAATTTTAGGGTTTAATGTTTAGTTTTAGGGTTTAGGGTTTTAGTGTATTACAGATTAGGTTTAGGGTTTTGTTTTTATGTTTTAGTGTTTAGAGTATTAGGGTTAAGGGTCTAGTGTATTAAAATGTAGGGTTTTAGATTTAGTTTTTAGGTTTTAGGATTTAGGGTTTTTGTTTTCAATTTTAGGGTTTTGAGTTTTTGGGTTATGTGCTTAGTTTTAGGGTTTAATTTTAGGTTTTAGTGTTTTGTTGTATTCAAATTTATGGTTTTAGGTTTTAGTTTTTAGGGTTTTGGTTTTAGGTTTTAAGGTTTTAAATTTTAGGGTTTAATGTTTAGTTTTAGGATTTAGGGTTTTAGTGTATTAAAGATTAGGGTTTTAGTTTTTAGGGTTTAGGATTTTGTTTTTATGTTTTAGTGTTTAGAGTATTAGGGTTTAGGGTCTTGTGTATTAAAATTTAGGGTTTTAGATTTAGTTTTTAGGGTTTAGGGTTTAGGGTTTTTGTTTTCAATTTTAGGGTTTTTAGTTTTAAGGTTATGTGCTTAGTTTTTGGGGTTAGTTTTAGGTTTTAGGGTTTTCTTTTATTCAAATTTAGGGTTTTAGGTTATAGTTTTTAGGGTTTTGTGTTTCACTTTTAGGGTTTTAAATTTTAGGGTTTAATGTTTAGTTTTAGCGTTTAGGGTTTTAGTGTATTAAAGATTAGGGTTTTAGTTTTTAGGGTTTAGGGTTTTGTTTTTATGTTTTAGTGTTTTGAGTATTAGGATTTAGGGTTTAGTGTATTAAAATTTAGGGTTTTAGATTTTGTTTTTAGGGTTTAGGGTTTAATGTTTTTGTTTTCAATTTTAGGGTTTTGAGTGTTAGGGTTATTTGCTTAGTTTTAGGGTTTAATTTTAAGGTTTAGGGTTTAGGGTTTTAGTGTATTCAAGTATATGGTTTTAATTTTTAGTTTTTACGGTTTTGGTTTTAGGTTTTAGGGTTTCGAATTTTAGGGTTTAATGTTTAGTTTTAAGGTCTAGGGTTTTAATGTTTTAAGATTAGGGTTTTAGTCTTTAGGGTTTATGGTATTGTTTTTAGATTTTAGTGTTTGGAGTATTAGGACTTAGGGTTTAGTGTCTTAAAATTCAGAGTTTAAGATTTAGTTTTTAGATTTAGGGTTTAGGGTTTTTGTTTTAGGTTTTAGGGTTTAGAGTTTTTGGGTTTAATGCTTAGTTTTAGTGTTTATTTTTAGGTTTTAGAGTTTTGTTGTATTCAAGTTTAGGGTTTTAGGTTTTAGTTTTTACAGGTTTGGTTTTAGGTTTTAGGGTTTAGAATTTTTAGGGTTTAATGTTTAGTTTTAGGGTTTAGGGTTTTATTGTACTAATGATTAGGGTTTTAGTTTTTAGGGTTTAGGGTTTTGTTTTTATGTTTTAGTGTTTAGAGTATTAGGATTTAGGGTTTAGTGTATTAAAATTTAGGGTTTTAGATTTAGTTTTTAGGGTTTAGGGTTTAGAGTTTTTGTTTTCAATTTTAGGGTTTTGAATTTTTGGATTATGTGCTTAGTTTTAGTGTTTAATTTTAGGTTTTAGGGCTTTGTTGTATTCAAATTTAGGGTTTTAGGTTTTAGTTTTTAGCGTTTTGGTTTTAGGTTTTAGGGTTTTAAATTTTAGGGTTTAATGTTTAGTTTTAGGGTTTAGGGTTTTAGTGTATTAAAGATTAGGGTTTTAGTTTTTTGGGTTTAGGGTTTTGTTTTTATGTTTTAGTGTTTAGAGTATTAAAATTTAGGGTTTTAGATTTAGTTTTTAGGGTTTAGGGTTTAGTGTTTTTGTTTTCAATTTTAGGGTTTTGAGTTTTTTTGTTATTTGCTTAGTTTTAGGGTTTAATTTTAAGGTTTAGGGTTTAGAGTTTTAGTGTATTCAAGTATAGGGTTTTAGGTTTTAGTTTTTAGGGTTTTGGTTTTAGGGTTTAGGGTTTCGAATTTTAGGGTTTAATGTTTAGTTTTAAAGTCTAGGGTTTTAGTGTATTAAAGATTAGGGTTTTAGTCTTTAGGGTTTATGGTATTGTTTTTAGGTTTTAGTGTTTAGAGTATTAGGACTTAGGGTTTAGTGTCGTAAAATTTATGGTTTAAGATTTAGTTTTTAGGATTTAGGGTTTAGGGTTTGGGTTTTAGGTTTTAGGGTTTAGAGTTTTTGGGCTTAATGCTTAGTTTTAGGATTTAATTTTAGGTTTTAGGTTTTTGTTGTGTTCAAGTTTAGGGTTTTAGGTTTTATTTTTTAGGGTTTTGGTTTTAGGTTTTAGGTTTTAGAATTTTAGGGTTTAATTTTTAGTTTTAGGGTTTAGGGTTTTAGTGTATTAATGATTAGGGTTTTAGTTTTTAGATTTTAGGGTTTTGTTTTTATGTTTTAGTGTTTAGAGTATTAGAGTTTAGGGTCTAGTGTATTAAAATTTAGGGTTTTAGATTTAGTTTTTAGGTTTTAGGATTTAGGTTTTTGTTTTCAATTTTAGGGTTTTGAGTTTTTGGGTTATGTGCTTAGTTTTAGGGTTTAATTTTAGGTTTTAGGGTTTTGTTGTATTCAAATTTATGGTTTTAGGTTTTAGTTTTTAGGGTTTTGGTTTTAGGTTTTAAGGTTTTAAATTTTAGGGATTAATGTTTAGTTTTAGGGTTTAGGGTTTTAGTGTATTAAAGATTAGGGTTTTAGTTTTTAGGGTTTAGGATTTTGTTTTTATGTTTTAGTGTTTAGAGTATTAGGGTTTAGGGTCTAGTGTATTAAAATTTAGGGTTTTAGATTTAGTTTTAAGGTTTTAAGATTTACGGGACCACCACCACCGCCGCCCCCAGCCCACGCGCCACCACCACCGGTGGCCGGCGTGGCCGGAAACCCTAGCGGGCAGCCCCCGGGATGGGGTCGATCGATCCTCATGGGGATCGATCATGGGGATGATCGACCCCCCGGTTTTTCGTCCTCTTCGTCTTCGTCACACGTCTTCGTCTTCCGGCGATCGTCTCATCATCGAACCAACGTAATTAAAATTACAAAATTTAAATTACAATTCCGGTATCGATTCTATACATGAAATCGACCCTATATATTTTCCGGAAAATAAAGAACGTAATAATAAATCCTAAATTCGGTCAACCCCCGAATTTTTACTATTACAAACATTCAACCACACAAAAACGAATCTCGACATGTCCGAGAGTTTAATCATGATAATTAATTAAAGGGAAAACAATAATTAAATCCAACCATGATAGCCGGAAATCCTGCAAGGTAGAACAATAATCGAACATATACATGAACACGAAACCAAACGCTCTGATACCAATTGCTGGGATTCGATGTCCCGGGCTATCAAAAATTGCGGAACCGATAACCCGATCAAAAACCCTCGATCACCGAAGATTGGATCCCCGACTCATCCGAAGGAGTCCGACCTTTGGAGACTACGCGCCCGAAGACACGCAGCCCGCCCCCAGCCGAAGTCCCCCACGAGTCGGATCCACGAACGCGAACCACCTCACGAGCCGGGGCCCGACCGAACGCCCAGCGAAGCACGAAGGCTGCGTGCGCCCAGCCGAGCCCCCGCGAGGGGCTCGCGATCGTCTACGGACGATCGCTGGGGATGCGCGAGGCATCCCCGGGGCTGCTCGCAGCAGCCCCGCAGCGAGTCGCGATGACTCCCTGCCCGCGAGGGCATCGCCCTCGCACGCCTTGCTACGGGTGAACCCGTAGCGCGTACGAGGCAGCTACGGATCATCCCGTAGCACGCCCGCGATCGATCCTCGCGATCGATCGCACCCCTCGGCTCCAGCCGAGGGTTCCCGCGGCTCGCGCCTCCGACGACGGCGGCTGGGGTCCGCCACGGCACCAGCCCGTGGCACCCCGGCGATCGACCGAAGTCGATCGCATGCCCCGGCGTCCAGCCGGGGCTCGTCCCTCGTCGCGCGATGCGGCGGTCCGAACCCTAGGGTTCGACCGCCTCCTTCGATCCTCGCCGGGGATCTCGAATCCCCGTCCCCGAGGTTCGTCGTTTTCCCGGATCATGTGTTCATGTACATATCACGATTAAACAACACAAATAATCAAGGAGGGGGTTCTCGATTATTACCTCGATTCGTTGTACGGAGAAACGAATTTTGTTGATGACCTTGCGATCTTCCTACGTATTCCTCGCACTTCGTCCGAACGTCGTGTGGGCGACGATCTATCGGATTCCTATGGATCTTCCTCACTCTCAGAACTTTATGATTGGCGTAACTTAGGTTCTCTTAGTTATGAAAAGTGAAGACCATGTAGTGCTTATATAGGCTACGTAGGGGATCATAAGGAGATTAAATATTGGGCTTCCAATATTGAAAATTAAATTGGGTCCAACCCAAATCTATTAATTCTTATCAATATTAATTTTATTTATTTTCCACTATATAAATAAAATTGCACTCCCAATATTAACCATATTATATCAAATAATATTTCTCCGATTAGTATTATTTATTCCGTGTATTTAAGATTTAAATATCCATGAATAAATTTATTTATTGCTCAATAAATATTATTCATATCTTATATCCGAGACTAGTACCGTTCAACCTTTATTATTGTGCGGAACGAATCCACTCATGAGGTTTACACAATAATTCCTTATGAACTCATCTCGGCGATATTATCAACCCTTCCGGGATACACTTTCCCGTCAAGTATTCACGGCATGTCATATATAAAATATAGCGACCCAACTTTACCGGTAATTAACCCAATAATTAAATCGGTTAATTCCTTTGGAAAATCAAAGTCTCTAGTATTAAATATACACACCCGCAATAATATCGGGGATTAAGAATAAAATACTCCGAGATTTAAATTGATTATCCAAGGCAATCCTAATCAATAAATCTAATGTTGATCCGCCCAATACACCAAGTGTACAAGTGTGATAAAATAATTAAGATAAATTATTTTCTCTCTCACACAACGACTATAACGATGGATTGGTCCGTGTCCATCTAGGTCGTGAGCAACTGTTTGATTAAATACGAGTAACCGATAGTATGATCTTCTGTGCGCCCATGCGCACCATACTAACTACAACGTATAAAATCCAGGACTATATTTTGCATAAATAACTAATAATAATTAATTGCAAATAATTGTTTATTAATTAAATAGGTTAAATGCCATGACCGGGAGTTTACCGGTACTTAAATCTAGACATTAAGTACACAACTCCAACAGTTTTTAGGGTTTTGGTTTTAGGTTTTAGGGTTTTAAATTTTAGGGTTTAATGTTTAGTTTTAGGGTTTAGGTTTTAGTGTATTAAAGATTAGGGTTTTAGTTTTTAAGGTTTAGGATTTTGTTTTTATGTTTTAGTGTTTAGAGTATTAGGATTTAGGGTTTAGTGTATTAAAATTTAGGGTTTTAGATTTAGTTTTTAGGGTTTAGGGTTTAGGGTTTTTGTTTTCAATTTTAGGGTTTTTAGTTTTAAGGTTATGTGCTTAGTTTTTGGGTTTAATTTTAGGTTTTAGGGTTTTGTTTTATTCAAATTTAGGGTTTTAGGTTATAGTTTTTAGGGTTTTGGTTTTCAGTTTTAGGTTTTTAAATTTTTGGGTTTAATGTTTAGTTTTAGCGTTTAGGGTTTTAGTGTATTAAAGATTAGGGTTTTAGTTTTTAAGGTTTAGGATTTTGTTTTTATGTTTTAGTGTTTAGAGTATTAGGATTTAGGGTTTAGTGTATTAAAATTTAGGGTTTTAGATTTAGTTTTTAGGGTTTAGGGTTTAGGGTTTTTGTTTTCAATTTTAGAGTTTTTAGTTTTAAGGTTATGTGCTTAGTTTTAGTGTTTAATTTTAGGTTTTAAGGTTTTGTTTTATTCAAATTTAGGGTTTTAGGTTATAGTTTTTAGGGTTTTGGTTTTCAGTTTTAGGGTTTTAAATTTTAGGGTTTAATGTTTAGTTTTAGCGTTTAGGGTTTTAGTGTATTAAAGATTAGGGTTTTAGTTTTTAGGGTTTAGGGTTTTGTTTTTATGTTTTAGTGTCTTGAGTATTAGGATTTAGGGTTTAGTGTATTAAAATTTAGGGTTTTAGATTTTGTTTTTAGGGTATAGTGTTTTTGTTTTCAATTTTAGGGTTTTTAGTTAGGGTTATTTGCTTAGTTTTAGGGTTTAATTTTAAGGTTTAGGGTTTAGGGTTTTAGTGTATTCAAGTATAGGGTTTTAAATTTTAGTTTTTAGGGTTTTGGTTTTAGGTTTTAGGGTTTCGAATTTTAGGGTTTAATGTTTAGTTTTAAGGTCTAGGCTTTTAATGTATTAAAGATTAGGGTTTTAGTCTTTAGGGTTTATGGTATTGTTTTTAGATTTTAGTGTTTGGAGTATTAGGACTTAGGGTTTAGAATCTTAAAATTCAGAGTTTAAGATTTAGTTTTTAGGATTTATGGTTTAGGGTTTTTGTTTTAGGTTTTAGGGTTTAGAGTTTTTGGGTTTAATGCTTAGTTTTAGTGTTTATTTTTAGGTTTTAGAGTTTTGTTGTATTCAAGTTTAGGGTTTTATGTTTTAGTTTTTACGGGTTTGGTTTTAGGTTTTAGGGTTTAGAATTTTTAGGGTTTAATGGTTAGTTTTAGGGTTTAGGGTTTTATTGTACTAATGATTAGGGTTTTAGTTTTTAGGGTTTAGGGTTTTGTTTTTATGTTTTAGTGTTTAGAGTATTAGGATTTAGGGTTTAGTGTATTAAAATTTAGGGTTTTAGATTTAGTTTTTAGGGTTTAGGGTTTAGAGTGTTTGTTTTCAATTTTAGCGTTTTGAATTTTTGGATTATGTGCTTAGTTTTAGTGTTTAATTTTAGGTTTTAGGTCTTTGTTGTATTCAAATTTAGGGTTTTAGGTTTTAGTTTTTAGCGTTTTGGTTTTAGGTTTTAGGGTTTTAAATTTTAGGGTTTAATGTTTAGTTTTAGGGTTTAGGGTTTTAGTGTATTAAACATTAGGGTTTTAGTTTTTTGGGTTTAGGGTTTTGTTTTTATGTTTTAGTGTTTAGTGTATTAAAATTTAGGGTTTTAGATTTAGTTTTTAGGGTTTAGGGTTTAGTGTTTTTGTTTTCAATTTTAGGGTTTTGAGTTTTTTTGTTATTTGCTTAGTTTTAGGGTTTAATTTTAAGGTTTAGGGTTTAGAGTTTTAGTGTATTCAAGTATAGGGTTTTAGGTTTTAGTTTTTAGGGTTTTGGTTTTAGGGTTTAGGGTTTCGAATTTTAGGGTTTAATGTTTAGTTTTAAAGTCTAGGGTTTTAATGTATTAAAGATTAGGGTTTTAGTCTTTAGGGTTTATGGTATTGTTTTTAGGTTTTAGTGTTTAGATTATTAGGACTTAGGGTTTAGTGTCGTAAAATTTAGGGTTTAAGATTTAGTTTTTAGGATTTAGGGTTTAGGGTTTGGGTTTTAGGTTTTAGGGTTTAGAGTTTTTGGGCTTAATGCTTAGTTTTAGGATTTAATTTTAGGTTTTAGGTTTTTGTTGTGTTCAAGTTTAGGGTTTTAGGTTTTATTTTTTAGGGTTTTGGTTTTAGGTTTTAGGTTTTAGAATTTTAGGGTTTAATTTTTAGTTTTAGGGTTTAGGGTTTTAGTGTATTAATGATTAGGGTTTTAGTTTTTAGGTTTTAGGGTTTTGTTTTTATGTTTTAGTGTTTAGGGTATTAGGATTTAGGGTTTAGTGTATTAAAATTTAGGGTTTTAGATTTAGTTTTTAGGTTTTAGGATTTAGGGTTTTTGTTTTCAATTTTAGGGTTTTGAGTTTTTGGGTTATGTGCTTAGTTTTAGGGTTTAATTTTAGGTTTTAGGGTTTTGTTGTATTCAAATTTATGGTTTTAGGTTTTAGTTTTTAGGGTTTTGATTTTAGGTTTTAAGGTTTTAAATTTTAGGGTTTAATGTTTAGTTTTAGGGTTTATGGTTTTAGTGTATTAAAGATTAGGGTTTTAGCTTTTAGGGTTTAGGATTTTGTTTTTATGTTTTAGTGTTTAGAGTATTAGGGTTTAGGGTCTAGTGTATTAAAATTTAGGGTTTTAGATTTAGTTTTTAGGTTTTAGGATTTAGGGTTTTTGTTTTCAATTTTAGGGTTTTGAGTTTTTGGGTTAGGTGCTTAGTTTTAGGGTTTAATTTTAGGTTTTAGGGTTTTGTTGTATTCAAATTTATGGTTTTATGTTTTAGTTTTTAGGGTTTTTGTTTTAGGTTTTAAGGTTTTAAATTTTAGGGTTTAATGTTTAGTTTTAGGGTTTAGGGTTTTAGTGTATTAAAGATTAGGGTTTTAGTTTTTAGGGTTTAGGATTTTGTTTTTATGTTTTAGTGTTTAGAGTATTAGGGTTTAGGGTCTAGTGTATTAAAATTTAGGGTTTTAGATTTAGTTTTTAAGTTTTAGTAATTAGGGTTTTTGTTTTCAATTTTAGGGTTTTGAGTTTTTGGGTTATGTGCTTAGTTTTAGGGTTTAATTTTAGGTTTTAGGGTTTTGTTGTATTCAAATTTAGGGTTTTAGGTTTTAGTTTTTAGGGTTTTGGTTTTAAGTTTTAGGGTTTTAAATTTTAGGGTTTAATGTTTAGTTTTAGGGTTTAGGGTTTGGGTTTTAGGTTTTAGGGTTTAGAGGTTTTGGGCTTAATGTTTAGTTTTAGGATTTAATTTTAGGTTTTAGGTTTTTTTTTGTGTTCAAGTTTAGGGTTTTAGGTTTTATTTTTTAGGGTTTTGGTTTTAGGTTTTAGATTTTAGAATTTTAGGGTTTAATTTTTAGTTTTAGGGTTTAGGGTTTTAGTGTATTAATGATTAGGGTTTTAGTTTTTAGGGTTTAGGATTTTGTTTTTATGTTTTAGTGTTTAGAGTATTAGGGTTTAGGGTCTAGTGTATTAAAATTTAGGGGTTTAGATTTAGTTTTTAGGTTTTAGGATTTAGGGTTTTTGTTTTCAATTTTAGGGTTTTGAGTTTTTGGGTTAGGTGCTTAGTTTTAGGGTTTAATTTTAGGTTTTAGGGTTTTGTTGTATTCAAATTTATGGTTTTAGGTTTTAGTTTTTAGGGTTTTGGTTTTAGGTTTTAAGGTTTTAAATTTTAGGGTTTAATGTTTAGTTTTAGGGTTTAGGGTTTTAGTGTATTAAAGATTAGGGTTTTAGTTTTTAGGGTTTAGGATTTTGTTTTTATGTTTTAGTGTTTAGAGTATTAGGGTTTAGGGTCTAGTGTATTAAAATTTAGGGTTTTAGATTTAGTTTTTAGGTTTTAGGATTTAGGGTTTTTGTTTTCAATTTTAGGGTTTTGAGTTTTTGGGTTATGTGCTTAGTTTTAGGGTTTAATTTTAGGTTTTAGGGTTTTGTTGTATTCAAATTTAGGGTTTTAGGTTTTAGTTTTTAGGGTTTTGGTTTTAAGTTTTAGGGTTTTAAATTTTAGGGTTTAATGTTTAGTTTTAGGGTTTAGGGATTTAGTGTATTAAAGATTAGGGTTTTAGGGTTTAGGGTTTAGGGTTTTGTTTTTATGTTTTAGTGTTTAGAGTATTAGGGTTTAGGGTCTAGTGTATTAAAATTTAGGGTTTTAGATTTAGTTTTTAGGTTTTAGGATTTAGGGTTTTTGTTTTCAATTTTAGGGTTTTGAGTTTTTGGGTTATGTGCTTAGTTTTAGGGTTTAATTTTAGTTTTTAGTGTTTTGTTGTATTCAAATTTATGGTTTTAGGTTTTAGTTTTTAGGGTTTTGGTTTTAGGTTTTAAGGTTTTAAATTTTAGGGTTTAATGTTTAGTTTTAGGATTTAGGGTTTTAGTGTATTAAAGATTGGGGTTTTAGTTTTTAGGGTTTAGGGTTTTGTTTTTATGTTTTAGTGTTTAGAGTATTAGGGTTTAGGGTCTATTGTATTAAAATTTAGGGTTTTAGATTTAGTTTTTAGGTTTTAGGATTTAGGGTTTTTGTTTTCAATTTTAGGGTTTTGAGTTTTTGGGTTATGTGCTTAGTTTTAGGGTTTAATTTTAGGTTTTAGTGTTTTGTTGTATTCAAATTTATGGTTTTAGGTTTTAGTTTTTAGGGTTTTGGTTTTAGGTTTTAAGGTTTTAAATTTTAGGGTTTAATGTTTAGTTTTAGGATTTAGGGTTTTAGTGTATTAAAGATTGGGGTTTTAGTTTTTAGGGTATAGGATTTTGTTTTTATGTTTTAGTGTTTAGAGTATTAGGGTTTAAGGTCTAGTGTATTAAAATTTAGGGTTTTAGATTTAGTTTTTAGGTTTTAGGATTTAGGGTTTTTGTTTTCAATTTTAGGGTTTTGAGTTTTGGGGTTATGTGCTTAGTTTTAGAGTTTAATTTTAGGTTTTAGGGTTTTGTTGTATTCAAATTTAAGGAATTAGGTTTTAGTTTTTAGGGTTTTGGTTTTAGGTTTTAGGGTTTTAAATTTTAGGGTTTAATGTTTAGTTTTAGGGTTTAGGTTTTAGTGTATTAAAGATTAGGGTTTTAGTTTTTAAGGTTTAGGATTTTGTTTTTATGTTTTAGTGTTTAGAGTATTAGGGTTTAGGGTCTAGTGTATTAAAATTTAGGGTTTTAGATTTAGTTTTTAGGGTTTAGGGTTTAGGGTTTTTGTTTTCAATTTTAGGGTTTTTAGTTTTAAGGTTATGTGCTTAGTTTTAGTGTTTAATTTTAGGTTTTAGGGTTTTGTTTTATTCAAATTTAGGGTTTTAGGTTATAGTTTTTAGGGTTTTGGTTTTCAGTTTTAGAGTATTAAATTTTAGGGTTTAATGTTTAGTTTTAGCGTTTAGGGTTTTAGTGTATTAAAGATTAGGATTTTATTTTTTAGGGTTTAGGGTTTTGTTTTTATGTTTTAGTGTTTTGACTATTAGGATTTAGGGTTTAGTGTATTAAAATTTAAGGTTTTAGATTTTGTTTTTAGGGTTTATGGTTTAGTGTTTTTGTTTTCAATTTTAGGGTTTTGAGTGTTAGGGTTATTTGCTTAGTTTTAGGGTTTAATTTTAAGGTTTAGGGTTTAGGGTTTTAGTGTATTCAAGTATAGGGTTTTAATTTTTAGTTTTTAGGGTTTTGGTTTTAGGTTTTAGGGTTTCGAATTTTAGGGTTTAATGTTTAGTTTTAAGGTCTAGGGTTTTAATGTATTAAAGATTAGTTTTTTAGTCTTTAGGGTTTATGGTATTGTTTTTAGATATTAGTGTTTGGAGTATTAGGACTTAGGGTTTAGTGTCTTAAAATTCAGAGTTTAAGATTTAGTTTTTAGGATTTAGGGTTTAGGGTTTTTGTTTTAGGTTTTAGGGTTTAGAGTTTTTGGGTTTAATGCTTAGTTTTAGTGTTTATTTTTAGGTTTTAGAGTTTTGTTGTATTCAAGTTAAGGGTTTTAGGTTTTAGTTTTTACGGGTTTGGTTTTAGGTTTTAGGGTTTAGAATTTTTTGGGTTTAATGTTTAGTTTTAGGGTTTAGGGTTTTATTGTACTAATGATTAGGGTTTTAGTTTTTAGGGTTTATGGTTTTGTTTATATGTTTTAGTGTTTAGAGTATTAAGATTTAGGATTTAGGGTTTTAGTGTATTAAAGATTGGGGTTTTAGTTTTTAGGGTTTAGGGTTTTGTTTTTATGTTTTAGTGTTTAGAGTATTAGGGTTTAGGGTCTAGTGTATTAAAATTTAGGGTTTTAGATTTAGTTTTTAGGTTTTAGGATTTAGGGTTTTTGTTTTCAATTTTAGGGTTTTGAGTTTTTGGGTTATGTGCTTAGTTTTAGGGTTTAATTTTAGGTTTTAGTGTTTTGTTGTATTCAAATTTATGGTTTTAGGTTTTAGTTTTTAGGGTTTTGGTTTTAGGTTTTAAGGTTTTAAATTTTAGGGTTTAATGTTTAGTTTTAGTATTTAGGGTTTTAGTGTATTAAAGATTGGAGTTTTAGTTTTTAGGGTTTAGGATTTTGTTTTTATGTTTTAGTGTTTAGAGTATTAGGGTTTAGGGTCTAGTGTATTAAAATTTAGGGTTTTAGATTTAGTTTTTAGGTTTTAGGATTTAGGGTTTTTGTTTTCAATTTTAGGGTTTTGAGTTTTGGGGTTATGTGCTTAGTTTTAGAGTTTAATTTTAGGTTTTAGGGTTTTGTTGTATTCAAATTTAGGGATTTAGGTTTTAGTTTTTAGGGTTTTGGTTTTAGGTTTTAGGGTTTTAAATTTTAGGGTTTAATGTTTAGTTTTAGGGTTTAGGTTTTAGTGTATTAAAGATTAGGGTTTTAGTTTTTAAGGTTTAGGATTTTGTTTTTATGTTTTAGTGTTTAGAGTATTAGGATTTAGGGTTTAGTGTATTAAAATTTAGGGTTTTAGATTTAGTTTTTAGGGTTTAGGGTTTAGGGTTTTTGTTTTCAATTTTAGGGTTTTTAGTTTTAAGGTTATGTGCTTAGTTTTAGTGTTTAATTTTAGGTTTTAGGGTTTTGTTTTATTCAAATTTAGGGTTTTAGGTTATAGTTTTTAGGGTTTTGGTTTTCAGTTTTAGAGTTTTAAATTTTAGGGTTTAATGTTTAGTTTTAGCGTTTAGGGTTTTAGTGTATTAAAGATTAGGGTTTTAGTTTTTAGGGTTTAGGGTTTTGTTTTTATGTTTTAGTGTTTTGACTATTAGGATTTAGGGTTTAGTGTATTAAAATTTAAGGTTTTAGATTTTGTTTTTAGGGTTTATGGTTTAGTGTTTTTGTTTTTAATTTTAGGGTTTTGAGTGTTAGGGTTATTTGCTTAGTTTTAGGGTTTAATTTTAAGGTTTAGGGTTTAGGGTTTTAGTGTATTCAAGTATAGGGTTTTAATTTTTAGTTTTTAGGGTTTTGGTTTTAGGTTTTAGGGTTTCGAATTTTAGGGTTTAATGTTTAGTTTTAAAGTCTAGGGTTTTAATGTATTAAAGATTAGTTTTTTAGTCTTTAGGGTTTATGGTATTGTTTTTAGATTTTAGTGTTTCGAGTATTAGGACTTAGGGTTTAGTGTCTTAAAATTCAGAGTTTAAGATTTAGTTTTTAGGATTTAGGGTTAGGGTTTTTGTTTTAGGTTTTAGGGTTTAGAGTTTTTGGGTTTAATGCTTAGTTTTAGTGTTTATTTTTAGGTTTTAGAGTTTTGTTGTATTCAAGTTAAGGGTTTTAGGTTTTAGTTTTTACGGGTTTGGTTTTAGGTTTTAGGGTTTAGAATTTTTTGGGTTTAATGTTTAGTTTTAGGGTTTAGGGTTTTATTGTACTAATGATTAGGGTTTTAGTTTTTAGGGTTTATGGTTTTGTTTTTATGTTTTAGTGTTTAGAGTATTAAGATTTAGGGTTTAGTGTATTAAAATTTAGGGTTTTAGATTTAGTTTTTAGGGTTTAGGGTTTAGAGTTTTTGTTTTCAATTTTAGGGTTTTGAATTTTTGGATTATGTGCTTAGTTTTAGTGTTTAATTTTAGGTTTTAGGGCTTTGTTGTATTCAAATTTAGGGTTTTAGGTTTTAGTTTTTAGCGTTTTGGTTTTAGGTTTTAGGGTTTTGTTGTATTCAAATTTATGGTTTTAGGTTTTAGTTTTTAGGGTTTTGGTTTTAGGTTTTAAGGTTTTAGGGTTTAATGTTTAGTTTTAGGGTTTAGGGTTTTAGTGTATTAAAGATTAGGGTTTTAGTTAGAGTTTAGGATTTTGTTTTTATGTTTTAGTGTTTAGAGTATTAGGGTTTAGGGTCTAGTGTATTAAAATTTAGGGTTTTAGATTTAGTTTTTAGGTTTTAGGATTTAGGGTTTTTGTTTTCAATTTTAGGGTTTTGAGTTTTTGGGTTATGTGCTTAGTGTTAGGGTTTAATTTTAGGTTTTAGGGTTTTGTTGTATTCAAATTTAGGGTTTTAGGTTTTAGTTTTTAGGGTTTTGGTTTTAAGTTTTAGGGTTTTAAATTTTAGGGTTTAATGTTTAGTTTTAGGGTTTAGGGATTTAGTGTATTAAAGATTAGGGTTTTAGTTTTTAGGGTTTACGGTTTTGTTTTTATGTTTTAGTGTTTAGAGTATTAGGGTTTAGGGTCTAGTGTATTAAAATTTAGGGTTTTAGATTTAGTTTTTAGGTTTTAGGATTTAGGGTTTTTGTTTTCAATTTTAGGGTTTTGAGTTTTTGGGTTATGTGCTTAGTTTTAGGGTTTAATTTTAGGTTTTAGTGTTTTGTTGTATTCAAATTTATGGTTTTAGGTTTTAGTTTTTAGGGTTTTGGTTTTAGGTTTTAAGGTTTTAAATTTTAGGGTTTAATGTTTAGTTTTAGGATTTAGGGTTTTAGTGTATTAAAGATTGGGGTTTTAGTTTTTAGGGTTTAGGGTTTTGTTTTTATGTTTTAGTGTTTAGAGTATTAGGGTTTTGGGTCTAGTGTATTAAAATTTAGGGTTTTAGATTTAGTTTTTAGGTTTTAGGATTTAGGGTTTTTGTTTTCAATTTTAGGGTTTTGAGTTTTTGGGTTATGTGCTTAGTTTTAGGGTTTAATTTTAGGTTTTAGTGTTTTGTTGTATTCAAATTTATGGTTTTAGGTTTTAGTTTTTAGGGTTTTGGTTTTAGGTTTTAAGGTTTTAAATTTTAGGGTTTAATGTTTAGTTTTAGTATTTAGGGTTTTAGTGTATTAAAGATTGGGGTTTTAGTTTTTAGGGTTTAGGATTTTGTTTTTATGTTTTAGTGTTTAGAGTATTAGGGTTTAGGGTCTAGTGTATTAAAATTTAGGGTTTTAGATTTAGTTTTTAGGTTTTAGGATTTAGGGTTTTTGTTTTCAATTTTAGGGTTTTGAGTTTTGGGGTTATGTGCTTAGTTTTAGAGTTTAATTTTAGGTTTTAGGGTTTTGTTGTATTCAAATTTAGGGATTTAGGTTTTAGTTTTTAGGGTTTTGGTTTTAGGTTTTAGGGTTTTAAATTTTAGGGTTTAATGTTTAGTTTTAGGGTTTAGATTTTAGTGTATTAAAGATTAGGGTTTTAGTTTTTAAGGTTTAGGATTTTGTTTTTATGTTTTAGTGTTTATAGTATTAGGATTTAGGGTTTAGTGTATTAAAATTTAGGGTTTTAGATTTAGTTTTTAGGGTTTAGGCTTTAGGGTTTTTATTTTCAATTTTAGGGTTTTTAGTTTTAAGGTTATGTGCTTAGTTTTAGTGTTTAATTTTAGGTTTTAGGGTTTTGTTTTATTTAAATTTAGGGTTTCAGGTTATAGTTTTTAGGGTTTTGGTTTTCAGTTTTAGAGTTTTAAATTTTAGGGTTTAATGTTTAGTTTTAGCGTTTAGGGTTTTAGTGTATTAAAGATTAGGGTTTTAGTTTTTAGGGTTTAGGGTTTTGTTTTTATGTTTTAGTGTTTTGACTATTAGGATTTAGGGTTTAGTGTATTAAAATTTAAGGTTTTAGATTTTGTTTTTAGGGTTTATGGTTTAGTGTTTTTGTTTTTAATTTTAGGGTTTTGAGTGTTAGGGTTATTTGCTTAGTTTTAGGGTTTAATTTTAAGGTTTAGGGTTTAGAGTTTTAGTGTATTCAAGTATAGGGTTTTAATTTTTAGTTTTTAGGGTTTTGGTTTTAGGGTTTAGGGTTTCGAATTTTAGGGTTTAATGTTTAGTTTTAAGGTCTAGGGTTTTAATGTATTAAAGATTAGTTTTTTAGTCTTTAGGGTTTATGGTATTGTTTTTAGATTTTAGTGTTTCGAGTATTAGGACTTAGGGTTTAGTGTCTTAAAATTCAGAGTTTAAGATTTAGTTTTTAGGATTTAGGGTTTAGGGTTTTTGTTTTAGGTTTTAGGGTTTAGAGTTTTTGGGTTTAATGCTTAGTTTTAGTGTTTATTTTTAGGT
This sequence comes from Euphrasia confusa, assembly GCA_954870475.1. Classification (NCBI taxonomy): domain Eukaryota; kingdom Viridiplantae; phylum Streptophyta; class Magnoliopsida; order Lamiales; family Orobanchaceae; genus Euphrasia; species Euphrasia confusa. The sequence continues at coordinate 14,402,298 of OX940969.1, forward strand.
TTTAAAGTTTTGTTGTATTCAAGTTAAGGGTTTTAGGTTTTAGTTTTTACGGGTTTGGTTTTAGGTTTTAGGGTTTAGAATTTTTTGGGTTTAATGTTTAGTTTTAGGGTTTAGGGTTTTATTGTACTAATGATTAGGGTTTTAGTTTTTAGGGTTTATGGTTTTGTTTTTATGTTTTAGTGTTTAGAGTATTAAGATTTAGGGTTTAGTGTATTAAAATTTAGGGTTTTAGATTTAGTTTTTAGGGTTTAGGGTTTAGAGTTTTTGTTTTCAATTTTAGGGTTTTGAATTTTTGGATTATGTGCTTAGTTTTAGTGTTTAATTTTAGGTTTTAGGGCTTTGTTGTATTCAAATTTAGGGTTTTAGGTTTTAGTTTTTAGCGTTTTGGTTTTAGGTTTTAGGGTTTTGTTGTATTCAAATTTATGGTTTTAGGTTTTAGTTTTTAGGGTTTTGGTTTTAGGTTTTAAGGTTTTAGGGTTTAATGTTTAGTTTTAGGGTTTAGGGTTTTAGTGTATTAAAGATTAGGGTTTTAGTTTTTAGGGTTTAGGATTTTGTTTTTATGTTTTAGTGTTTAGAGTATTAGGGTTTAGGGTCTAGTGTATTAAAATTTAGGGTTTTAGATTTAGTTTTTAGGTTTTAGGATTTAGGGTTTTTGTTTTCAATTTTAGGGTTTTGAGTTTTTGGGTTATGTGCTTAGTGTTAGGGTTTAATTTTAGGTTTTAGGGTTTTGTTGTATTCAAATTTAGGGTTTTAGGTTTTAGTTTTTAGGGTTTTGGTTTTAAGTTTTAGGGTTTTAAATTTTAGGGTTTAATGTTTAGTTTTAGGGTTTAGGGATTTAGTGTATTAAAGATTAGGGTTTTAGTTTTTAGGGTTTAGGGTTTTGTTTTTATGTTTTAGTGTTTAGAGTATTAGGGTTTAGGGTCTAGTGTATTAAAATTTAGGGTTTTAGATTTAGTTTTTAGGTTTTAGGATTTAGGGTTTTTGTTTTCAATTTTAGGGTTTTGAGTTTTTGGGTTATGTGCTTAGTTTTAGGGTTTAATTTTAGGTTTTAGTGTTTTGTTGTATTCAAATTTATGGTTTTAGGTTTTAGTTTTTAGGGTTTTGGTTTTAGGTTTTAAGGTTTTAAATTTTAGGGTTTAATGTTTAGTTTTAGGATTTAGGGTTTTAGTGTATTAAAGATTGGGGTTTTAGTTTTTAGGGTTTAGGGTTTTGTTTTTATGTTTTAGTGTTTAGAGTATTAGGGTTTAGGGTCTAGTGTATTAAAATTTAGGGTTTTAGATTTAGTTTTTAGGTTTTAGGATTTAGGGTTTTTGTTTTCAATTTTAGGGTTTTGAGTTTTTGGGTTATGTGCTTAGTTTTAGGGTTTAATTTTAGGTTTTAGTGTTTTGTTGTATTCAAATTTATGGTTTTAGGTTTTAGTTTTTAGGGTTTTGGTTTTAGGTTTTAAGGTTTTAAATTTTAGGGTTTAATGTTTAGTTTTAGTATTTAGGGTTTTAGTGTATTAAAGATTGGGGTTTTAGTTTTTAGGGTTTAGGATTTTGTTTTTATGTTTTAGTGTTTAGAGTATTAGGGTTTAGGGTCTAGTGTATTAAAATTTAGGGTTTTAGATTTAGTTTTTAGGTTTTAGGATTTAGGGTTTTTGTTTTCAATTTTAGGGTTTTGAGTTTTGGGGTTATGTGCTTAGTTTTAGAGTTTAATTTTAGGTTTTAGGGTTTTGTTGTATTCAAATTTAGGGATTTAGGTTTTAGTTTTTAGGGTTTTGGTTTTAGGTTTTAGGGTTTTAAATTTTAGGGTTTAATGTTTAGTTTTAGGGTTTAGATTTTAGTGTATTAAAGATTAGGGTTTTAGTTTTTAAGGTTTAGGATTTTGTTTTTATGTTTTAGTGTTTAGAGTATTAGGATTTAGGGTTTAGTGTATTAAAATTTAGGGTTTTAGATTTAGTTTTTAGGGTTTAGGCTTTAGGGTTTTTGTTTTCAATTTTAGGGTTTTTAGTTTTAAGGTTATGTGCTTAGTTTTAGTGTTTAATTTTAGGTTTTAGGGTTTTGTTTTATTCAAATTTAGGGTTTCAGGTTATAGTTTTTAGGGTTTTGGTTTTCAGTTTTAGAGTTTTAAATTTTAGGGTTTAATGTTTAGTTTTAGCGTTTAGGGTTTTAGTGTATTAAAGATTAGGGTTTTAGTTTTTAGGGTTTAGGGTTTTGTTTTTATGTTTTAGTGTTTTGACTATTAGGATTTAGGGTTTAGTGTATTAAAATTTAAGGTTTTAGATTTTGTTTTTAGGGTTTATGGTTTAGTGTTTTTGTTTTTAATTTTAGGGTTTTGAGTGTTAGGGTTATTTGCTTAGTTTTAGGGTTTAATTTTAAGGTTTAGGGTTTAGAGTTTTAGTGTATTCAAGTATAGGGTTTTAATTTTTAGTTTTTAGGGTTTTGGTTTTAGGGTTTAGGGTTTCGAATTTTAGGGTTTAATGTTTAGTTTTAAGGTCTAGGGTTTTAATGTATTAAAGATTAGTTTTTTAGTCTTTAGGGTTTATGGTATTGTTTTTAGATTTTAGTGTTTCGAGTATTAGGACTTAGGGTTTAGTGTCTTAAAATTCAGAGTTTAAGATTTAGTTTTTAGGATTTAGGGTTTAGGGTTTTTGTTTTAGGTTTTAGGGTTTAGAGTTTTTGGGTTTAATGCTTAGTTTTAGTGTTTATTTTTAGGTTTTAAAGTTTTGTTGTATTCAAGTTAAGGGTTTTAGGTTTTAGTTTTTACGGGTTTGGTTTTAGGTTTTAGGGTTTAGAATTTTTTGGGTTTAATGTTTAGTTTTAGGGTTTAGGGTTTTATTGTACTAATGATTAGGGTTTTAGTTTTTAGGGTTTATGGTTTTGTTTTTATGTTTTAGTGTTTAGAGTATTAAGATTTAGGGTTTAGTGTATTAAAATTTAGGGTTTTAGATTTAGTTTTTAGGGTTTAGGGTTTAGAGTTTTTGTTTTCAATTTTAGGGTTTTGAATTTTTGGATTATGTGCTTAGTTTTAGTGTTTAATTTTAGGTTTTAGGGCTTTGTTGTATTCAAATTTAGGGTTTTAGGTTTTAGTTTTTAGCGTTTTGGTTTTAGGTTTTAGGGTTTTGTTGTATTCAAATTTATGGTTTTAGGTTTTAGTTTTTAGGGTTTTGGTTTTAGGTTTTAAGGTTTTAGGGTTTAATGTTTAGTTTTAGGGTTTAGGGTTTTAGTGTATTAAAGATTAGGGTTTTAGTTTTTAGGGTTTAGGATTTTGTTTTTATGTTTTAGTGTTTAGAGTATTAGGGTTTAGGGTCTAGTGTATTAAAATTTAGGGTTTTAGATTTAGTTTTTAGGTTTTAGGATTTAGGGTTTTTGTTTTCAATTTTAGGGTTTTGAGTTTTTGGGTTATGTGCTTAGTGTTAGGGTTTAATTTTAGGTTTTAGGGTTTTGTTGTATTCAAATTTAGGGTTTTAGGTTTTAGTTTTTAGGGTTTTGGTTTTAAGTTTTAGGGTTTTAAATTTTAGGGTTTAATGTTTAGTTTTAGGGTTTAGGGATTTAGTGTATTAAAGATTAGGGTTTTAGTTTTTAGGGTTTAGGGTTTTGTTTTTATGTTTTAGTGTTTAGAGTATTAGGGTTTAGGGTCTAGTGTATTAAAATTTAGGGTTTTAGATTTAGTTTTTAGGTTTTAGGATTTAGGGTTTTTGTTTTCAATTGTAGGGTTTTGAGTTTTTGGGTTATGTGCTTAGTTTTAGGGTTTAATTTTAGGTTTTAGTGTTTTGTTGTATTCAAATTTATGGTTTTAGGTTTTAGTTTTTAGGGTTTTGGTTTTAGGTTTTAAGGTTTTAAATTTTAGGGTTTAATGTTTAGTTTTAGGATTTAGGGTTTTAGTGTATTAAAGATTGGGGTTTTAGTTTTTAGGGTTTAGGGTTTTGTTTTTATGTTTTAGTGTTTAGAGTATTAGGGTTTAGGGTCTAGTGTATTAAAATTTAGGGTTTTAGATTTAGTTTTTAGGTTTTAGGATTTAGGGTTTTTGTTTTCAATTTTAGGGTTTTGAGTTTTTGGGTTATGTGCTTAGTTTTAGGGTTTAATTTTAGGTTTTAGTGTTTTGTTGTATTCAAATTTATGGTTTTAGGTTTTAGTTTTTAGGGTTTTGGTTTTAGGTTTTAAGGTTTTAAATTTTAGGGTTTAATGTTTAGTTTTAGTATTTAGGGTTTTAGTGTATTAAAGATTGGGGTTTTAGTTTTTAGGGTTTAGGATTTTGTTTTTATGTTTTAGTGTTTAGAGTATTAGGGTTTAGGGTCTAGTGTATTAAAATTTAGGGTTTTAGATTTAGTTTTTAGGTTTTAGGATTTAGGGTTTAGGGTTTTTGTTTTCAATTTTAGGGTTTTGAGTTTTGGGGTTATGTGCTTAGTTTTAGAGTTTAATTTTAGGTTTTAGGGTTTTGTTGTATTCAAATTTAGGGATTTAGGTTTTAGTTTTTAGGGTTTTGGTTTTAGGTTTTAGGGTTTTAAATTTTAGGGTTTAATGTTTAGTTTTAGGGTTTAGGTTTTAGTGTATTAAAGATTAGGGTTTTAGTTTTTAAGGTTTAGGATTTTGTTTTTATGTTTTAGTGTTTAGAGTATTAGGATTTAGGGTTTAGTGTATTAAAATTTAGGGTTTTAGATTTAGTTTTTAGGGTTTAGGGTTTAGGGTTTTTGATTTCAATTTTAGGGTTTTTAGTTTTAAGGTTATGTGCTTAGTTTTAGTGTTTAATTTTAGGTTTTAGGGTTTTGTTTTATTTAAATTTAGGGTTTCAGGTTATAGTTTTTAGGGTTTTGGTTTTAAGTTTTAGGGTTTTAAATTTTAGGGTTTAATGTTTAGTTTTAGGGTTTAGGGATTTAGTGTATTAAAGATTAGGGTTTTAGTTTTTAGGGTTTAGGGTTTTGTTTTTATGTTTTAGTGTTTAGAGTATTAGGGTTTAGGGTCTAGTGTATTAAAATTTAGGGTTTTAGATTTAGTTTTTAGGTTTTAGGATTTAGGGTTTTTGTTTTCAATTTTAGGGTTTTGAGTTTTTGGGTTATGTGCTTAGTTTTAGGGTTTAATTTTAGGTTTTAGTGTTTTGTTGTATTCAAATTTATGGTTTTAGGTTTTAGTTTTTAGGGTTTTGGTTTTAGGTTTTAAGGTTTTAAATTTTAGGGTTTAATGTTTAGTTTTAGGATTTAGGGTTTTAGTGTATTAAAGATTGGGGTTTTAGTTTTTAGGGTTTAGGGTTTTGTTTTTATGTTTTAGTGTTTAGAGTATTAGGGTTTAGGGTCTAGTGTATTAAAATTTAGGGTTTTAGATTTAGTTTTTAGGTTTTAGGATTTAGGGTTTTTGTTTTCAATTTTAGGGTTTTGAGTTTTTGGGTTATGTGCTTAGTTTTAGGGTTTAATTTTAGGTTTTAGTGTTTTGTTGTATTCAAATTTATGGTTTTAGGTTTTAGTTTTTAGGGTTTTGGTTTTAGGTTTTAAGGTTTTAAATTTTAGGGTTTAATGTTTAGTTTTAGTATTTAGGGTTTTAGTGTATTAAAGATTGGGGTTTTAGTTTTTAGGGTTTAGGATTTTGTTTTTATGTTTTAGTGTTTAGAGTATTAGGGTTTAGGGTCTAGTGTATTAAAATTTAGGGTTTTAGATTTAGTTTTTAGGTTTTAGGATTTAGGGTTTTTGTTTTCAATTTTAGGGTTTTGAGTTTTGGGGTTATGTGCTTAGTTTTAGAGTTTAATTTTAGGTTTTAGGGTTTTGTTGTATTCAAATTTAGGGATTTAGGTTTTAGTTTTTAGGGTTTTGGTTTTAGGTTTTAGGGTTTTAAATTTTAGGGTTTAATGTTTAGTTTTAGGGTTTAGATTTTAGTGTATTAAAGATTAGGGTTTTAGTTTTTAAGGTTTAGGATTTTGTTTTTATGTTTTAGTGTTTAGAGTATTAGGATTTAGGGTTTAGTGTATTAAAATTTAGGGTTTTAGATTTAGTTTTTAGGGTTTAGGCTTTAGGGTTTTTGTTTTCAATTTTAGGGTTTTTAGTTTTAAGGTTATGTGCTTAGTTTTAGTGTTTAATTTTAGGTTTTAGGGTTTTGTTTTATTCAAATTTAGGGTTTCAGGTTATAGTTTTTAGGGTTTTGGTTTTCAGTTTTAGAGTTTTAAATTTTAGGGTTTAATGTTTAGTTTTAGCGTTTAGGGTTTTAGTGTATTAAAGATTAGGGTTTTAGTTTTTAGGGTTTAGGGTTTTGTTTTTATGTTTTAGTGTTTTGACTATTAGGATTTAGGGTTTAGTGTATTAAAATTTAAGGTTTTAGATTTTGTTTTTAGGGTTTATGGTTTAGTGTTTTTGTTTTTAATTTTAGGGTTTTGAGTGTTAGGGTTATTTGCTTAGTTTTAGGGTTTAATTTTAAGGTTTAGGGTTTAGAGTTTTAGTGTATTCAAGTATAGGGTTTTAATTTTTAGTTTTTAGGGTTTTGGTTTTAGGGTTTAGGGTTTCGAATTTTAGGGTTTAATGTTTAGTTTTAAGGTCTAGGGTTTTAATGTATTAAAGATTAGTTTTTTAGTCTTTAGGGTTTATGGTATTGTTTTTAGATTTTAGTGTTTCGAGTATTAGGACTTAGGGTTTAGTGTCTTAAAATTCAGAGTTTAAGATTTAGTTTTTAGGATTTAGGGTTTAGGGTTTTTGTTTTAGGTTTTAGGGTTTAGAGTTTTTGGGTTTAATGCTTAGTTTTAGTGTTTATTTTTAGGTTTTAAAGTTTTGTTGTATTCAAGTTAAGGGTTTTAGGTTTTAGTTTTTACGGGTTTGGTTTTAGGTTTTAGGGTTTAGAATTTTTTGGGTTTAATGTTTAGTTTTAGGGTTTAGGGTTTTATTGTACTAATGATTAGGGTTTTAGTTTTTAGGGTTTATGGTTTTGTTTTTATGTTTTAGTGTTTAGAGTATTAAGATTTAGGGTTTAGTGTATTAAAATTTAGGGTTTTAGATTTAGTTTTTAGGGTTTAGGGTTTAGAGTTTTTGTTTTCAATTTTAGGGTTTTGAATTTTTGGATTATGTGCTTAGTTTTAGTGTTTAATTTTAGGTTTTAGGGCTTTGTTGTATTCAAATTTAGGGTTTTAGGTTTTAGTTTTTAGCGTTTTGGTTTTAGGTTTTAGGGTTTTGTTGTATTCAAATTTATGGTTTTAGGTTTTAGTTTTTAGGGTTTTGGTTTTAGGTTTTAAGGTTTTAGGGTTTAATGTTTAGTTTTAGGGTTTAGGGTTTTAGTGTATTAAAGATTAGGGTTTTAGTTTTTAGGGTTTAGGATTTTGTTTTTATGTTTTAGTGTTTAGAGTATTAGGGTTTAGGGTCTAGTGTATTAAAATTTAGGGTTTTAGATTTAGTTTTTAGGTTTTAGGATTTAGGGTTTTTGTTTTCAATTTTAGGGTTTTGAGTTTTTGGGTTATGTGCTTAGTGTTAGGGTTTAATTTTAGGTTTTAGGGTTTTGTTGTATTCAAATTTAGGGTTTTAGGTTTTAGTTTTTAGGGTTTTGGTTTTAAGTTTTAGGGTTTTAAATTTTAGGGTTTAATGTTTAGTTTTAGGGTTTAGGGATTTAGTGTATTAAAGATTAGGGTTTTAGTTTTTAGGGTTTAGGGTTTTGTTTTTATGTTTTAGTGTTTAGAGTATTAGGGTTTAGGGTCTAGTGTATTAAAATTTAGGGTTTTAGATTTAGTTTTTAGGTTTTAGGATTTAGGGTTTTTGTTTTCAATTTTAGGGTTTTGAGTTTTTGGGTTATGTGCTTAGTTTTAGGGTTTAATTTTAGGTTTTAGTGTTTTGTTGTATTCAAATTTATGGTTTTAGGTTTTAGTTTTTAGGGTTTTGGTTTTAGGTTTTAAGGTTTTAAATTTTAGGGTTTAATGTTTAGTTTTAGGATTTAGGGTTTTAGTGTATTAAAGATTGGGGTTTTAGTTTTTAGGGTTTAGGGTTTTGTTTTTATGTTTTAGTGTTTAGAGTATTAGGGTTTAGGGTCTAGTGTATTAAAATTTAGGGTTTTAGATTTAGTTTTTAGGTTTTAGGATTTAGGGTTTTTGTTTTCAATTTTAGGGTTTTGAGTTTTTGGGTTATGTGCTTAGTTTTAGGGTTTAATTTTAGGTTTTAGTGTTTTGTTGTATTCAAATTTATGGTTTTAGGTTTTAGTTTTTAGGGTTTTGGTTTTAGGTTTTAAGGTTTTAAATTTTAGGGTTTAATGTTTAGTTTTAGTATTTAGGGTTTTAGTGTATTAAAGATTGGGGTTTTAGTTTTTAGGGTTTAGGATTTTGTTTTTATGTTTTAGTGTTTAGAGTATTAGGGTTTAGGGTCTAGTGTATTAAAATTTAGGGTTTTAGATTTAGTTTTTAGGTTTTAGGATTTAGGGTTTAGGGTTTTTGTTTTCAATTTTAGGGTTTTGAGTTTTGGGGTTATGTGCTTAGTTTTAGAGTTTAATTTTAGGTTTTAGGGTTTTGTTGTATTCAAATTTAGGGATTTAGGTTTTAGTTTTTAGGGTTTTGGTTTTAGGTTTTAGGGTTTTAAATTTTAGGGTTTAATGTTTAGTTTTAGGGTTTAGGTTTTAGTGTATTAAAGATTAGGGTTTTAGTTTTTAAGGTTTAGGATTTTGTTTTTATGTTTTAGTGTTTAGAGTATTAGGATTTAGGGTTTAGTGTATTAAAATTTAGGGTTTTAGATTTAGTTTTTAGGGTTTAGGGTTTAGGGTTTTTGTTTTCAATTTTAGGGTTTTTAGTTTTAAGGTTATGTGCTTAGTTTTAGTGTTTAATTTTAGGTTTTAGGGTTTTGTTTTATTTAAATTTAGGGTTTCAGGTTATAGTTTTTAGGGTTTTGGTTTTCAGTTTTAGAGTTTTAAATTTTAGGGTTTAATGTTTAGTTTTAGCGTTTAGGGTTTTAGTGTATTAAAGATTAGGGTTTTAGTTTTTAGGGTTTAGGGTTTTGTTTTTATGTTTTAGTGTTTTGACTATTAGGATTTAGGGTTTAGTGTATTAAAATTTAAGGTTTTAGATTTTGTTTTTAGGGTTTATGGTTTAGTGTTTTTGTTTTTAATTTTAGGGTTTTGAGTGTTAGGGTTATTTGCTTAGTTTTAGGGTTTAATTTTAAGGTTTAGGGTTTAGAGTTTTAGTGTATTCAAGTATAGGGTTTTAATTTTTAGTTTTTAGGGTTTTGGTTTTAGGGTTTAGGGTTTCGAATTTTAGGGTTTAATGTTTAGTTTTAAGGTCTAGGGTTTTAATGTATTAAAGATTAGTTTTTTAGTCTTTAGGGTTTATGGTATTGTTTTTAGATTTTAGTGTTTCGAGTATTAGGACTTAGGGTTTAGTGTCTTAAAATTCAGAGTTTAAGATTTAGTTTTTAGGATTTAGGGTTTAGGGTTTTTGTTTTAGGTTTTAGGGTTTAGAGTTTTTGGGTTTAATGCTTAGTTTTAGTGTTTATTTTTAGGTTTTAAAGTTTTGTTGTATTCAAGTTAAGGGTTTTAGGTTTTAGTTTTTACGGGTTTGGTTTTAGGTTTTAGGGTTTAGAATTTTTTGGGTTTAATGTTTAGTTTTAGGGTTTAGGGTTTTATTGTACTAATGATTAGGGTTTTAGTTTTTAGGGTTTATGGTTTTGTTTTTATGTTTTAGTGTTTAGAGTATTAAGATTTAGGGTTTAGTGTATTAAAATTTAGGGTTTTAGATTTAGTTTTTAGGGTTTAGGGTTTAGAGTTTTTGTTTTCAATTTTAGGGTTTTGAATTTTTGGATTATGTGCTTAGTTTTAGTGTTTAATTTTAGGTTTTAGGGCTTTGTTGTATTCAAATTTAGGGTTTTAGGTTTTAGTTTTTAGCGTTTTGGTTTTAGGTTTTAGGGTTTTGTTGTATTCAAATTTATGGTTTTAGGTTTTAGTTTTTAGGGTTTTGGTTTTAGGTTTTAAGGTTTTAGGGTTTAATGTTTAGTTTTAGGGTTTAGGGTTTTAGTGTATTAAAGATTAGGGTTTTAGTTTTTAGGGTTTAGGATTTTGTTTTTATGTTTTAGTGTTTAGAGTATTAGGGTTTAGGGTCTAGTGTATTAAAATTTAGGGTTTTAGATTTAGTTTTTAGGTTTTAGGATTTAGGGTTTTTGTTTTCAATTTTAGGGTTTTGAGTTTTTGGGTTATGTGCTTAGTGTTAGGGTTTAATTTTAGGTTTTAGGGTTTTGTTGTATTCAAATTTAGGGTTTTAGGTTTTAGTTTTTAGGGTTTTGGTTTTAAGTTTTAGGGTTTTAAATTTTAGGGTTTAATGTTTAGTTTTAGGGTTTAGGGATTTAGTGTATTAAAGATTAGGGTTTTAGTTTTTAGGGTTTAGGGTTTTGTTTTTATGTTTTAGTGTTTAGAGTATTAGGGTTTAGGGTCTAGTGTATTAAAATTTAGGGTTTTAGATTTAGTTTTTAGGTTTTAGGATTTAGGGTTTTTGTTTTCAATTTTAGGGTTTTGAGTTTTTGGGTTATGTGCTTAGTTTTAGGGTTTAATTTTAGGTTTTAGTGTTTTGTTGTATTCAAATTTATGGTTTTAGGTTTTAGTTTTTAGGGTTTTGGTTTTAGGTTTTAAGGTTTTAAATTTTAGGGTTTAATGTTTAGTTTTAGGATTTAGGGTTTTAGTGTATTAAAGATTGGGGTTTTAGTTTTTAGGGTTTAGGGTTTTGTTTTTATGTTTTAGTGTTTAGAGTATTAGGGTTTAGGGTCTAGTGTATTAAAATTTAGGGTTTTAGATTTAGTTTTTAGGTTTTAGGATTTAGGGTTTTTGTTTTCAATTTTAGGGTTTTGAGTTTTTGGGTTATGTGCTTAGTTTTAGGGTTTAATTTTAGGTTTTAGTGTTTTGTTGTATTCAAATTTATGGTTTTAGGTTTTAGTTTTTAGGGTTTTGGTTTTAGGTTTTAAGGTTTTAAATTTTAGGGTTTAATGTTTAGTTTTAGTATTTAGGGTTTTAGTGTATTAAAGATTGGGGTTTTAGTTTTTAGGGTTTAGGATTTTGTTTTTATGTTTTAGTGTTTAGAGTATTAGGGTTTAGGGTCTAGTGTATTAAAATTTAGGGTTTTAGATTTAGTTTTTAGGTTTTAGGATTTAGGGTTTTTGTTTTCAATTTTAGGGTTTTGAGTTTTGGGGTTATGTGCTTAGTTTTAGAGTTTAATTTTAGGTTTTAGGGTTTTGTTGTATTCAAATTTAGGGATTTAGGTTTTAGTTTTTAGGGTTTTGGTTTTAGGTTTTAGGGTTTTAAATTTTAGGGTTTAATGTTTAGTTTTAGGGTTTAGATTTTAGTGTATTAAAGATTAGGGTTTTAGTTTTTAAGGTTTAGGATTTTGTTTTTATGTTTTAGTGTTTAGAGTATTAGGATTTAGGGTTTAGTGTATTAAAATTTAGGGTTTTAGATTTAGTTTTTAGGGTTTAGGCTTTAGGGTTTTTGTTTTCAATTTTAGGGTTTTTAGTTTTAAGGTTATGTGCTTAGTTTTAGTGTTTAATTTTAGGTTTTAGGGTTTTGTTTTATTCAAATTTAGGGTTTCAGGTTATAGTTTTTAGGGTTTTGGTTTTCAGTTTTAGAGTTTTAAATTTTAGGGTTTAATGTTTAGTTTTAGCGTTTAGGGTTTTAGTGTATTAAAGATTAGGGTTTTAGTTTTTAGGGTTTAGGGTTTTGTTTTTATGTTTTAGTGTTTTGACTATTAGGATTTAGGGTTTAGTGTATTAAAATTTAAGGTTTTAGATTTTGTTTTTAGGGTTTATGGTTTAGTGTTTTTGTTTTTAATTTTAGGGTTTTGAGTGTTAGGGTTATTTGCTTAGTTTTAGGGTTTAATTTTAAGGTTTAGGGTTTAGAGTTTTAGTGTATTCAAGTATAGGGTTTTAATTTTTAGTTTTTAGGGTTTTGGTTTTAGGGTTTAGGGTTTCGAATTTTAGGGTTTAATGTTTAGTTTTAAGGTCTAGGGTTTTAATGTATTAAAGATTAGTTTTTTAGTCTTTAGGGTTTATGGTATTGTTTTTAGATTTTAGTGTTTCGAGTATTAGGACTTAGGGTTTAGTGTCTTAAAATTCAGAGTTTAAGATTTAGTTTTTAGGATTTAGGGTTTAGGGTTTTTGTTTTAGGTTTTAGGGTTTAGAGTTTTTGGGTTTAATGCTTAGTTTTAGTGTTTATTTTTAGGTTTTAAAGTTTTGTTGTATTCAAGTTAAGGGTTTTAGGTTTTAGTTTTTACGGGTTTGGTTTTAGGTTTTAGGGTTTAGAATTTTTTGGGTTTAATGTTTAGTTTTAGGGTTTAGGGTTTTATTGTACTAATGATTAGGGTTTTAGTTTTTAGGGTTTATGGTTTTGTTTTTATGTTTTAGTGTTTAGAGTATTAAGATTTAGGGTTTAGTGTATTAAAATTTAGGGTTTTAGATTTAGTTTTTAGGGTTTAGGGTTTAGAGTTTTTGTTTTCAATTTTAGGGTTTTGAATTTTTGGATTATGTGCTTAGTTTTAGTGTTTAATTTTAGGTTTTAGGGCTTTGTTGTATTCAAATTTAGGGTTTTAGGTTTTAGTTTTTAGCGTTTTGGTTTTAGGTTTTAGGGTTTTGTTGTATTCAAATTTATGGTTTTAGGTTTTAGTTTTTAGGGTTTTGGTTTTAGGTTTTAAGGTTTTAGGGTTTAATGTTTAGTTTTAGGGTTTAGGGTTTTAGTGTATTAAAGATTAGGGTTTTAGTTTTTAGGGTTTAGGATTTTGTTTTTATGTTTTAGTGTTTAGAGTATTAGGGTTTAGGGTCTAGTGTATTAAAATTTAGGGTTTTAGATTTAGTTTTTAGGTTTTAGGATTTAGGGTTTTTGTTTTCAATTTTAGGGTTTTGAGTTTTTGGGTTATGTGCTTAGTGTTAGGGTTTAATTTTAGGTTTTAGGGTTTTGTTGTATTCAAATTTAGGGTTTTAGGTTTTAGTTTTTAGGGTTTTGGTTTTAAGTTTTAGGGTTTTAAATTTTAGGGTTTAATGTTTAGTTTTAGGGTTTAGGGATTTAGTGTATTAAAGATTAGGGTTTTAGTTTTTAGGGTTTAGGGTTTTGTTTTTATGTTTTAGTGTTTAGAGTATTAGGGTTTAGGGTCTAGTGTATTAAAATTTAGGGTTTTAGATTTAGTTTTTAGGTTTTAGGATTTAGGGTTTTTGTTTTCAATTTTAGGGTTTTGAGTTTTTGGGTTATGTGCTTAGTTTTAGGGTTTAATTTTAGGTTTTAGTGTTTTGTTGTATTCAAATTTATGGTTTTAGGTTTTAGTTTTTAGGGTTTTGGTTTTAGGTTTTAAGGTTTTAAATTTTAGGGTTTAATGTTTAGTTTTAGGATTTAGGGTTTTAGTGTATTAAAGATTGGGGTTTTAGTTTTTAGGGTTTAGGGTTTTGTTTTTATGTTTTAGTGTTTAGAGTATTAGGGTTTAGGGTCTAGTGTATTAAAATTTAGGGTTTTAGATTTAGTTTTTAGGTTTTAGGATTTAGGGTTTTTGTTTTCAATTTTAGGGTTTTGAGTTTTTGGGTTATGTGCTTAGTTTTAGGGTTTAATTTTAGGTTTTAGTGTTTTGTTGTATTCAAATTTATGGTTTTAGGTTTTAGTTTTTAGGGTTTTGGTTTTAGGTTTTAAGGTTTTAAATTTTAGGGTTTAATGTTTAGTTTTAGTATTTAGGGTTTTAGTGTATTAAAGATTGGGGTTTTAGTTTTTAGGGTTTAGGATTTTGTTTTTATGTTTTAGTGTTTAGAGTATTAGGGTTTAGGGTCTAGTGTATTAAAATTTAGGGTTTTAGATTTAGTTTTTAGGTTTTAGGATTTAGGGTTTAGGGTTTTTGTTTTCAATTTTAGGGTTTTGAGTTTTGGGGTTATGTGCTTAGTTTTAGAGTTTAATTTTAGGTTTTAGGGTTTTGTTGTATTCAAATTTAGGGATTTAGGTTTTAGTTTTTAGGGTTTTGGTTTTAGGTTTTAGGGTTTTAAATTTTAGGGTTTAATGTTTAGTTTTAGGGTTTAGGTTTTAGTGTATTAAAGATTAGGGTTTTAGTTTTTAAGGTTTAGGATTTTGTTTTTATGTTTTAGTGTTTAGAGTATTAGGATTTAGGGTTTAGTGTATTAAAATTTAGGGTTTTAGATTTAGTTTTTAGGGTTTAGGGTTTAGGGTTTTTGTTTTCAATTTTAGGGTTTTTAGTTTTAAGGTTATGTGCTTAGTTTTAGTGTTTAATTTTAGGTTTTAGGGTTTTGTTTTATTCAAATTTAGGGTTTTAGGTTATAGTTTTTAGGGTTTTGGTTTTCAGTTTTAGAGTTTTAAATTTTAGGGTTTAATGTTTAGTTTTAGCGTTTAGGGTTTTAGTGTATTAAAGATTAGGGTTTTAGTTTTTAGGGTTTAGGGTTTTGTTTTTATGTTTTAGTGTTTTGACTATTAGGATTTAGGGTTTAGTGTATTAAAATTTAAGGTTTTAGATTTTGTTTTTAGGGTTTATGGTTTAGTGTTTTTGTTTTTAATTTTAGGGTTTTGAGTGTTAGGGTTATTTGCTTAGTTTTAGGGTTTAATTTTAAGGTTTAGGGTTTAGGGTTTTAGTGTATTCAAGTATAGGGTTTTAATTTTTAGTTTTTAGGGTTTTGGTTTTAGGTTTTAGGGTTTCGAATTTTAGGGTTTAATGTTTAGTTTTAAGGTCTAGGGTTTTAATGTATTAAAGATTAGTTTTTTAGTCTTTAGGGTTTATGTTATTGTTTTTAGATTTTAGTGTTTCGAGTATTAGGACTTAGGGTTTAGTGTCTTAAAATTCAGAGTTTAAGATTTAGTTTTTAGGATTTAGTGTTTAGGGTTTTTGTTTTAGGTTTTAGGGTTTAGAGTTTTTGGGTTTAATGCTTAGTTTTAGTGTTTATTTTTAGGTTTTAGAGTTTTGTTGTATTCAAGTTAAGGGTTTTAGGTTTTAGTTTTTACGGGTTTGGTTTTAGGTTTTAGGGTTTAGAATTTTTTGGGTTTAATGTTTAGTTTTAGGGTTTAGGGTTTTATTGTACTAATGATTAGGGTTTTAGTTTTTAGGGTTTATGGTTTTGTTTTTATGTTTTAGTGTTTAGAGTATTAAGATTTAGGGTTTAGTGTATTAAAATTTAGGGTTTTAGATTTAGTTTTTAGGGTTTAGGGTTTAGAGTTTTTGTTTTCAATTTTAGGGTTTTGAATTTTTGGATTATGTGCTTAGTTTTTGTGTTTAATTTTAGGTTTTAGGGCTTTGTTGTATTCAAATTTAGGGTTTTAGGTTTTAGTTTTTAGCGTTTTGGTTTTAGGTTTTAGGGTTTTAAATTTTAGGGTTTAATGTTTAGTTTTAGGGTTTAGGGTTTTAGTGTATTAAAGATTAGGGTTTTAGTATTTTGGGTTTAGGGTTTTGTTTTTATGTTTTAGTGTTTAGTGTATTAAAATTTAGGGTTTTAGATTTAGTTTTTAGGGTTTAGGTTTTAGTGTTTTTGTTTTCAATTTTAGGGTTTTGAGTTTTTTTGTTATTTGCTTAGTTTTAGGGTTTAATTTTAAGGTTTAGGGTTTAGAGTTTTAGTGTATTCAAGTATAGAGTTTTAGGTTTTAGTTTTTAGGGTTTTGGTTTTAGGGTTTAGGGTTTCGAATTTTAGGGTTTAATGTTTAGTTTTAAAGTTTAGGGTTTTAGTGTATTAAAGATTAGGGTTTATGGTTTTGTTTTTAGGTTTTAGTGTTTAGAGTATTAGGACTTAGGCTTTAGTGTCGTAAAATTTAGGGTTTAAGATTTAGTTTTTAGGATTTAGGGTTTAGGGTTTGGGTTTTAGGTTTTAGGGTTTAGAGTTTTTGGGCTTAATGCTTAGTTTTAGGATTTAATTTTAGGTTTTAGCTTTTTGTTGTGTTCAAGTTTAGGGTTTTAGGTTTTATTTTTTAGGGTTTTGGTTTTAGGTTTTAGGTTTTTGAATTTTAGGGTTTAATTTTTAGTTTTAGGGTTTAGAGTTTTAGTGTATTAATGATTAGGGTTTTAGTTTTTAGGTTTTAGGGTTTTGTTTTTATGTTTTAGTGTTTAGGGTATTAGGATTTAGGGTTTAGTGTATTAAAATTTAGGGTTTTAGATTTAATTTTTAGGTTTTAGGATTTAGGGTTTTTGTTTTCAATTTTAGGGTTTTGAGTTTTTGGGTTATGTGCTTAGTTTTAGGGTTTAATTTTAGGTTTTAGGGTTTTGTTGTATTCAAATTTAGGGTTTTAGGTTTTAGTTTTTAGGGTTTTGGTTTTAGGTTTTAGGGTTTTAAATTTTAGGGTTTAATGTTTAGTTTTAGGGTTTAGGGTTTTAGTGTATTAAAGATTGGGGTTTTAGTTTTTAGGGTTTAGGGTTTTGTTTTTATGTTTTAGTGTTTAGAGTATTAGGGTTTAGGGTCTAGTGTATTAAAATTTAGGGTTTTAGATTTAGTTTTTAGGTTTTAGGATTTAGGGTTTTTGTTTTCAATTTTAGGGTTTTGAGTTTTTGGGTTATGTGCTTAGTTTTAGGGTTTAATTTTAGGTTTTAGTGTTTTGTTGTATTCAAATTTATGGTTTTAGGTTTTAGTTTTTAGGGTTTTGGTTTTAGGTTTTAAGGTTTTAAATTTTAGGGTTTAATGTTTAGTTTTAGGATTTAGGGTTTTAGTGTATTAAAGATTGGGGTTTTAGTTTTTAGGGTTTAGGGTTTTGTTTTTATGTTTTAGTGTTTAGAGTATTAGGGTTTAGGGTCTAGTGTATTAAAATTTAGGGTTTTAGATTTAGTTTTTAGGTTTTAGGATTTAGGGTTTTTGTTTTCAATTTTAGGGTTTTGAGTTTTTGGGTTATGTGCTTAGTTTTAGGGTTTAATTTTAGGTTTTAGTGTTTTGTTGTATTCAAATTTATGGTTTTAGGTTTTAGTTTTTAGGGTTTTGGTTTTAGGTTTTAAGGTTTTAAATTTTAGGGTTTAATGTTTAGTTTTAGTATTTAGGGTTTTAGTGTATTAAAGATTGGGGTTTTAGTTTTTAGGGTTTAGGATTTTGTTTTTATGTTTTAGTGTTTAGAGTATTAGGGTTTAGGGTCTAGTGTATTAAAATTTAGGGTTTTAGATTTAGTTTTTAGGTTTTAGGATTTAGGGTTTAGGGTTTTTGTTTTCAATTTTAGGGTTTTGAGTTTTGGGGTTATGTGCTTAGTTTTAGAGTTTAATTTTAGGTTTTAGGGTTTTGTTGTATTCAAATTTAGGGATTTAGGTTTTAGTTTTTAGGGTTTTGGTTTTAGGTTTTAGGGTTTTAAATTTTAGGGTTTAATGTTTAGTTTTAGGGTTTAGGTTTTAGTGTATTAAAGATTAGGGTTTTAGTTTTTAAGGTTTAGGATTTTGTTTTTATGTTTTAGTGTTTATAGTATTAGGATTTAGGGTTTAGTGTATTAAAATTTAGGGTTTTAGATTTAGTTTTTAGGGTTTAGGGTTTAGGGTTTTTGTTTTCAATTTTAGGGTTTTTAGTTTTAAGGTTATGTGCTTAGTTTTAGTGTTTAATTTTAGGTTTTAGGGTTTTGTTTTATTCAAATTTAGGGTTTTAGGTTATAGTTTTTAGGGTTTTGGTTTTCAGTTTTAGAGTTTTAAATTTTAGGGTTTAATGTTTAGTTTTAGCGTTTAGGGTTTTAGTGTATTAAAGATTAGGGTTTTAGTTTTTAGGGTTTAGGGTTTTGTTTTTATGTTTTAGTGTTTTGACTATTAGGATTTAGGGTTTAGTGTATTAAAATTTAAGGTTTTAGATTTTGTTTTTAGGGTTTATGGTTTAGTGTTTTTGTTTTTAATTTTAGGGTTTTGAGTGTTAGGGTTATTTGCTTAGTTTTAGGGTTTAATTTTAAGGTTTAGGGTTTAGGGTTTTAGTGTATTCAAGTATAGGGTTTTAATTTTTAGTTTTTAGGGTTTTGGTTTTAGGTTTTAGGGTTTCGAATTTTAGGGTTTAATGTTTAGTTTTAAGGTCTAGGGTTTTAATGTATTAAAGATTAGTTTTTTAGTCTTTAGGGTTTATGTTATTGTTTTTAGATTTTAGTGTTTCGAGTATTAGGACTTAGGGTTTAGTGTCTTAAAATTCAGAGTTTAAGATTTAGTTTTTAGGATTTAGTGTTTAGGGTTTTTGTTTTAGGTTTTAGGGTTTAGAGTTTTTGGGTTTAATGCTTAGTTTTAGTGTTTATTTTTAGGTTTTAGAGTTTTGTTGTATTCAAGTTAAGGGTTTTAGGTTTTAGTTTTTACGGGTTTGGTTTTAGGTTTTAGGGTTTAGAATTTTTTGGGTTTAATGTTTAGTTTTAGGGTTTAGGGTTTTATTGTACTAATGATTAGGGTTTTAGTTTTTAGGGTTTATGGTTTTGTTTTTATGTTTTAGTGTTTAGAGTATTAAGATTTAGGGTTTAGTGTATTAAAATTTAGGGTTTTAGATTTAGTTTTTAGGGTTTAGGGTTTAGAGTTTTTGTTTTCAATTTTAGGGTTTTGAATTTTTGGATTATGTGCTTAGTTTTTGTGTTTAATTTTAGGTTTTAGGGCTTTGTTGTATTCAAATTTAGGGTTTTAGGTTTTAGTTTTTAGCGTTTTGGTTTTAGGTTTTAGGGTTTTAAATTTTAGGGTTTAATGTTTAGTTTTAGGGTTTAGGGTTTTAGTGTATTAAAGATTAGGGTTTTAGTATTTTGGGTTTAGGGTTTTGTTTTTATGTTTTAGTGTTTAGTGTATTAAAATTTAGGGTTTTAGATTTAGTTTTTAGGGTTTAGGTTTTAGTGTTTTTGTTTTCAATTTTAGGGTTTTGAGTTTTTTTGTTATTTGCTTAGTTTTAGGGTTTAATTTTAAGGTTTAGGGTTTAGAGTTTTAGTGTATTCAAGTATAGAGTTTTAGGTTTTAGTTTTTAGGGTTTTGGTTTTAGGGTTTAGGGTTTCGAATTTTAGGGTTTAATGTTTAGTTTTAAAGTTTAGGGTTTTAGTGTATTAAAGATTAGGGTTTATGGTTTTGTTTTTAGGTTTTAGTGTTTAGAGTATTAGGACTTAGGCTTTAGTGTCGTAAAATTTAGGGTTTAAGATTTAGTTTTTAGGATTTAGGGTTTAGGGTTTGGGTTTTAGGTTTTAGGGTTTAGAGTTTTTGGGCTTAATGCTTAGTTTTAGGATTTAATTTTAGGTTTTAGCTTTTTGTTGTGTTCAAGTTTAGGGTTTTAGGTTTTATTTTTTAGGGTTTTGGTTTTAGGTTTTAGGTTTTTGAATTTTAGGGTTTAATTTTTAGTTTTAGGGTTTAGAGTTTTAGTGTATTAATGATTAGGGTTTTAGTTTTTAGGTTTTAGGGTTTTGTTTTTATGTTTTAGTGTTTAGGGTATTAGGATTTAGGGTTTAGTGTATTAAAATTTAGGGTTTTAGATTTAATTTTTAGGTTTTAGGATTTAGGGTTTTTGTTTTCAATTTTAGGGTTTTGAGTTTTTGGGTTATGTGCTTAGTTTTAGGGTTTAATTTTAGGTTTTAGGGTTTTGTTGTATTCAAATTTAGGGTTTTAGGTTTTAGTTTTTAGGGTTTTGGTTTTAGGTTTTAGGGTTTTAAATTTTAGGGTTTAATGTTTAGTTTTAGGGTTTAGGGTTTTAGTGTATTAAAGATTAGGTTTAGGGTTTTGTTTTTATGTTTTAGTGTTTAGAGTATTAGGGTTTAGGGTCTAGTGTATTAAAATTTAGGGTTTTAGATTTAGTTTTTAGGTTTTAGGATTTAGGGTTTTTGTTTTCAATTTTAGGGTTTTGAGTTTTTGGGTTATGTGCTTAGTTTTAGGGTTTAATTTTAGGTTTTAGTGTTTTGTTGTATTCAAATTTATGGTTTTAGGTTTTAGTTTTTAGGGTTTTGGTTTTAGGTTTTAAGGTTTTAAATTTTAGGGTTTAATGTTTAGTTTTAGGATTTAGGGTTTTAGTGTATTAAAGATTGGGGTTTTAGTTTTTAGGGTTTAGGGTTTTGTTTTTATGTTTTAGTGTTTAGAGTATTAGGGTTTAGGGTCTAGTGTATTAAAATTTAGGGTTTTAGATTTAGTTTTTAGGTTTTAGGATTTAGGGTTTTTGTTTTCAATTTTAGGGTTTTGAGTTTTTGGGTTATGTGCTTAGTTTTAGGGTTTAATTTTAGGTTTTAGTGTTTTGTTGTATTCAAATTTATGGTTTTAGGTTTTAGTTTTTAGGGTTTTGGTTTTAGGTTTTAAGGTTTTAAATTTTAGGGTTTAATGTTTAGTTTTAGTATTTAGGGTTTTAGTGTATTAAAGATTGGGGTTTTAGTTTTTAGGGTTTAGGATTTTGTTTTTATGTTTTAGTGTTTAGAGTATTAGGGTTTAGGGTCTAGTGTATTAAAATTTAGGGTTTTAGATTTAGTTTTTAGGTTTTAGGATTTAGGGTTTAGGGTTTTTGTTTTCAATTTTAGGGTTTTGAGTTTTGGGGTTATGTGCTTAGTTTTAGAGTTTAATTTTAGGTTTTAGGGTTTTGTTGTATTCAAATTTAGGGATTTAGGTTTTAGTTTTTAGGGTTTTGGTTTTAGGTTTTAGGGTTTTAAATTTTAGGGTTTAATGTTTAGTTTTAGGGTTTAGATTTTAGTGTATTAAAGATTAGGGTTTTAGTTTTTAAGGTTTAGGATTTTGTTTTTATGTTTTAGTGTTTAGAGTATTAGGATTTAGGGTTTAGTGTATTAAAATTTAGGGTTTTAGATTTAGTTTTTAGGGTTTAGGCTTTAGGGTTTTTGTTTTCAATTTTAGGGTTTTTAGTTTTAAGGTTATGTGCTTAGTTTTAGTGTTTAATTTTAGGTTTTAGGGTTTTGTTTTATTCAAATTTAGGGTTTTAGGTTATAGTTTTTAGGGTTTTGGTTTTCAGTTTTAGAGTTTTAAATTTTAGGGTTTAATGTTTAGTTTTAGCGTTTAGGGTTTTAGTGTATTAAAGATTAGGGTTTTAGTTTTTAGGGTTTAGGGTTTTGTTTTTATGTTTTAGTGTTTTGACTATTAGGATTTAGGGTTTAGTGTATTAAAATTTAAGGTTTTAGATTTTGTTTTTAGGGTTTATGGTTTAGTGTTTTTGTTTTTAATTTTAGGGTTTTGAGTGTTAGGGTTATTTGCTTAGTTTTAGGGTTTAATTTTAAGGTTTAGGGTTTAGGGTTTTAGTGTATTCAAGTATAGGGTTTTAATTTTTAGTTTTTAGGGTTTTGGTTTTAGGTTTTAGGGTTTCGAATTTTAGGGTTTAATGTTTAGTTTTAAGGTCTAGGGTTTTAATGTATTAAAGATTAGTTTTTTAGTCTTTAGGGTTTATGTTATTGTTTTTAGATTTTAGTGTTTCGAGTATTAGGACTTAGGGTTTAGTGTCTTAAAATTCAGAGTTTAAGATTTAGTTTTTAGGATTTAGTGTTTAGGGTTTTTGTTTTAGGTTTTAGGGTTTAGAGTTTTTGGGTTTAATGCTTAGTTTTAGTGTTTATTTTTAGGTTTTAGAGTTTTGTTGTATTCAAGTTAAGGGTTTTAGGTTTTAGTTTTTACGGGTTTGGTTTTAGGTTTTAGGGTTTAGAATTTTTTGGGTTTAATGTTTAGTTTTAGGGTTTAGGGTTTTATTGTACTAATGATTAGGGTTTTAGTTTTTAGGGTTTATGGTTTTGTTTTTATGTTTTAGTGTTTAGAGTATTAAGATTTAGGGTTTAGTGTATTAAAATTTAGGGTTTTAGATTTAGTTTTTAGGGTTTAGGGTTTAGAGTTTTTGTTTTCAATTTTAGGGTTTTGAATTTTTGGATTATGTGCTTAGTTTTTGTGTTTAATTTTAGGTTTTAGGGCTTTGTTGTATTCAAATTTAGGGTTTTAGGTTTTAGTTTTTAGCGTTTTGGTTTTAGGTTTTAGGGTTTTAAATTTTAGGGTTTAATGTTTAGTTTTAGGGTTTAGGGTTTTAGTGTATTAAAGATTAGGGTTTTAGTATTTTGGGTTTAGGGTTTTGTTTTTATGTTTTAGTGTTTAGTGTATTAAAATTTAGGGTTTTAGATTTAGTTTTTAGGGTTTAGGTTTTAGTGTTTTTGTTTTCAATTTTAGGGTTTTGAGTTTTTTTGTTATTTGCTTAGTTTTAGGGTTTAATTTTAAGGTTTAGGGTTTAGAGTTTTAGTGTATTCAAGTATAGAGTTTTAGGTTTTAGTTTTTAGGGTTTTGGTTTTAGGGTTTAGGGTTTCGAATTTTAGGGTTTAATGTTTAGTTTTAAAGTTTAGGGTTTTAGTGTATTAAAGATTAGGGTTTATGGTTTTGTTTTTAGGTTTTAGTGTTTAGAGTATTAGGACTTAGGCTTTAGTGTCGTAAAATTTAGGGTTTAAGATTTAGTTTTTAGGATTTAGGGTTTAGGGTTTGGGTTTTAGGTTTTAGGGTTTAGAGTTTTTGGGCTTAATGCTTAGTTTTAGGATTTAATTTTAGGTTTTAGCTTTTTGTTGTGTTCAAGTTTAGGGTTTTAGGTTTTATTTTTTAGGGTTTTGGTTTTAGGTTTTAGGTTTTTGAATTTTAGGGTTTAATTTTTAGTTTTAGGGTTTAGAGTTTTAGTGTATTAATGATTAGGGTTTTAGTTTTTAGGTTTTAGGGTTTTGTTTTTATGTTTTAGTGTTTAGGGTATTAGGATTTAGGGTTTAGTGTATTAAAATTTAGGGTTTTAGATTTAATTTTTAGGTTTTAGGATTTAGGGTTTTTGTTTTCAATTTTAGGGTTTTGAGTTTTTGGGTTATGTGCTTAGTTTTAGGGTTTAATTTTAGGTTTTAGGGTTTTGTTGTATTCAAATTTAGGGTTTTAGGTTTTAGTTTTTAGGGTTTTGGTTTTAGGTTTTAGGGTTTTAAATTTTAGGGTTTAATGTTTAGTTTTAGGGTTTAGGGTTTTAGTGTATTACAGATTAGGTTTAGGGTTTTGTTTTTATGTTTTAGTGTTTAGAGTATTAGGGTTTAGGGTCTAGTGTATTAAAATTTAGGGTTTTAGATTTAGTTTTTAGGTTTTAGGATTTAGGGTTTTTGTTTTCAATTTTAGGGTTTTGAGTTTTTGGGTTATGTGCTTAGTTTTAGGGTTTAATTTTAGGTTTTAGTGTTTTGTTGTATTCAAATTTATGGTTTTAGGTTTTAGTTTTTAGGGTTTTGGTTTTAGGTTTTAAGGTTTTAAATTTTAGGGTTTAATGTTTAGTTTTAGGATTTAGGGTTTTAGTGTATTAAAGATTGGGGTTTTAGTTTTTAGGGTTTAGGGTTTTGTTTTTATGTTTTAGTGTTTAGAGTATTAGGGTTTAGGGTCTAGTGTATTAAAATTTAGGGTTTTAGATTTAGTTTTTAGGTTTTAGGATTTAGGGTTTTTGTTTTCAATTTTAGGGTTTTGAGTTTTTGGGTTATGTGCTTAGTTTTAGGGTTTAATTTTAGGTTTTAGTGTTTTGTTGTATTCAAATTTATGGTTTTAGGTTTTAGTTTTTAGGGTTTTGGTTTTAGGTTTTAAGGTTTTAAATTTTAGGGTTTAATGTTTAGTTTTAGTATTTAGGGTTTTAGTGTATTAAAGATTGGGGTTTTAGTTTTTAGGGTTTAGGATTTTGTTTTTATGTTTTAGTGTTTAGAGTATTAGGGTTTAGGGTCTAGTGTATTAAAATTTAGGGTTTTAGATTTAGTTTTTAGGTTTTAGGATTTAGGGTTTTTGTTTTCAATTTTAGGGTTTTGAGTTTTGGGGTTATGTGCTTAGTTTTAGAGTTTAATTTTAGGTTTTAGGGTTTTGTTGTATTCAAATTTAGGGATTTAGGTTTTAGTTTTTAGGGTTTTGGTTTTAGGTTTTAGGGTTTTAAATTTTAGGGTTTAATGTTTAGTTTTAGCGTTTAGGGTTTTAGTGTATTAAAGATTAGGGTTTTAGTTTTTAGGGTTTAGGGTTTTGTTTTTATGTTTTAGTGTTTTGAGTATTAGGATTTAGGGTTTAGTGTATTAAAATTTAGGGTTTTAGATTTTGTTTTTAGGGTTTAGGGTTTAGTGTTTTTGTTTTCAATTTTAGGGTTTTGAGTGTTAGGGTTATTTTCTTAGTTTTAGGGTTTAATTTTAAGGTTTAGGGTTTTGGTCTAGGGTTTTAGGGTTTAATGTTTAGTTTTAAGGTCTAGGGTTTTAATGTATTAAAGATTAGGGTTTTAGTCTTTAGGGTTTATGGTATTGTTTTTAGATTTTAGTGTTTGGAGTATTAGGACTTAGGGTTTAGTGTCTTAAAATTCAGAGTTTAAGATTTAGTTTTTAGGATTTAGGGTTTAGGGTTTTTGTTTTAGGTTTTAGGGTTTAGAGTTTTTGGGTTTAATGCTTAGTTTTAGTGTTTATTTTTAGGTTTTAGAGTTTTGTTGTATTCAAGTTAAGGGTTTTAGGTTTTAGTTTTTACGGGTTTGGTTTTAGGTTTTAGGGTTTAGAATTTTTAGGGTTTAATGTTTAGTTTTAGGGTTTAGGGTTTTATTGTACTAATGATTCGGGTTTTAGTTTTTAGGGTTTAGGTTTTTGTTTTTATGTTTTAGTGTTTAGAGTATTAGGATTTAGGGTTTAGTGTATTAAAATTTAGGGTTTTAGATTTAGTTTTTAGGGTTTAGGGTTTAGAGTTTTTGTTTTCAATTTCAGGGTTTTGAATTTTTGGATTATGTGCTTAGTTTTAGTGTTTAATTTTAGGTTTTAGTGCTTTGTTGTATTCAAATTTAGGGTTTTAGGTTTTAGGTTTTAGTTTTTAGCGTTTTAGTTTTAGGTTTTAGGGTTTTAAATTTTAGGGTTTAATGTTTAGTTTTAGGGTTTAGGGTTTTAGTGTATTAGGGTTTTAGTTTTTTGGGTTTAGGGTTTTGTTTTTATGTTTTAGTGTTTAGTGTATTAAAATTTAGGGTTTTAGATTTAGTTTTTAGTTTTTAGGGTTTAGTGTTTTTGTTTTCAATTTTAGGGTTGAGTTTTTTTGTTATTTGCTTAGTTTTAGGGTTTAATTTTAAGGTTTAGGGTTTAGAGTTTTAGTGTATTCAAGTATAGGGTTTTAGGTTTTAGTTTTTAGGGTTTTGGTTTTAGGGTTTAGGGTTTCGAATTTTAGGGTTTAATGTTTAGTTTTAAAGTCTAGGGTTTTAGTGTATTAAAGATTAGGGTTTTAGTCTTTAGGGTTTATGGTATTGTTTTTAGGTTTTAGTGTTTAGAGTATTAGGACTTAGGGTTTAGTGTCGTAAAATTTAGGGTTTAAGATTTAGTTTTTAGGATTTAGGGTTTAGGGTTTGGGTTTTAGGTTTTAGGGTTTAGAGTTTTTAGGCTTAATGCTTAGTTTTAGGATTTAATTTTAGGTTTTAGGTTTTTGTTGTGTTCAAGTTTATTGTTTTAGGTTTTATTTTTTAGGGTTTTGGTTTTAGGTTTTAGGTTTTAGAATTTTAGGGTTTAATTTTTAGTTTTAGGGTTTAGGGTTTTAGTGTATTAATGATTAGGGTTTTAGTTTTAGGTTTTAGGGTTTTGTTTTTAAGTTTTAGTGTTTAGGGTATTAGGATTTAGGGTTTAGTGTATTAAAATTTAGGGTTTTAGATTTAGTTTTTAGGTTTTAGGATTTAGGGTTTTTGTTTTCAATTTTAGGGTTTTGAGTTTTTGGGTTATGTGCTTAGTTTTAGGGTTTTGTTGTATTCAAATTTATGGTTTTAGGTTTTAGTTTTTAGGGTTTTGGTTTTAGGTTTTAAGGTTTTAAATTTTAGGGATTAATGTTTAGTTTTAGGGTTTAGGGTTTTAGTGTATTAAAGATTAGGGTTTTAGTTTTTAGGGTTTAATTAGGATTTTGTTTTTATGTTTTAGTGTTTAGAGTATTAGGGTTTAGGGTCTAGTGTATTAAAATTTAGGGTTTTAGATTTAGTTTTAAGGTTTTAGGATTTAGGGTTTTTGTTTTCAATTTTAGGGTTTTTAGTTTTTGGGTTATGTGCTTAGTTTTAGGGTTTAATTTTAGGTTTTAGGGTTTTGTTGTACTCAAATTTAGGGATTTAGGTTTTAGTTTTTAGGGTTTTGGTTTTAGGTTTTAGGGTTTTAAATTTTAGGGTTTAATGTTTAGTTTTAGGGTTTAGGGTTTTAGTGTATTAAAGATTAGGGTTTTAGTTTTTAGGGTTTAGGATTTTGTTTTTATGTTTTAGTGTTTAGAGTATTAGGGTTTAGGGTCTAGTGTATTAAAATTTAGGGTTTTAAATTTAGTTTTAAGGTTTTAAGATTTACGGTTTTTGTTTTCAATTTTAGGGTTTTGAGTTTTTGGGTTATGTGCTTAGTTTTAGAGTTTAATTTTAGGTTTTAGGGTTTTGTTGTATTCAAATTTAGGGATTTAGGTTTTAGTTTTTAGGGTTTTGGTTTTAGGTTTTAGGGTTTTAAATTTTAGTGTTTAATTTTAGGTTTTAGTACTTTGTTGTATTCAAATTTAGGGTTTTAGGTTTTAGGTTTTAGTGTTTAGCGTTTTAGTTTTAGGTTTTAGGGTTTTAAATTTTAGGGTTTAATGTTTAGTTTTAGGGTTTAGGGTTTTAGTGTATTAAAGATTAGGGTTTTAGTTTTTTGGGTTTAGGGTTTAGTATTTTTGTTTTCAATTTTAGGGTTTTGAGTTTTTTTGTTATTTGCTTAGTTTTAGGGTTTAATTTTAAGGTTTAGGGTTTAGAGTTTTAGTGTATTCAAGTATAGGGTTTTAGGTTTTAGTTTTTAGGGTTTTGGTTTTAGGGTTTAGGGTTTCGAATTTTAGGGTTTAATGTTTAGTTTTAAAGTCTAGGGTTTTAGTGTATTAAAGATTAGGGTTTTAGTCTTTAGGGTTTATGGTATTGTTTTTAGGTTTTAGTGTTTAGAGTATTAGGACTTAGGGTTTAGTGTCGTAAAATTTAGGGTTTAAGATTTAGTTTTTAGGATTTAGGGTTTAGGGTTTGGGTTTTAGGTTTTAGGGTTTAGAGTTTTTGGGCTTAATGCTTAGTTTTAGGATTTAATTTTAGGTTTTAGGTTTTTGTTGTGTTCAAGTTTATTGTTTTAGGTTTTATTTTTTAGGGTTTTGGTTTTAGGTTTTAGGTTTTAGAATTTTATGGTTTAATTTTTAGTTTTAGGGTTTAGGGTTTTAGTGTATTAATGATTAGGGTTTTAGTTTTAGGTTTTAGGGTTTTGTTTTTAAGTTTTAGTGTTTAGGGTATTAGGATTTAGGGTTTAGTGTATTAAAATTTAGGGTTTTAGATTTAGTTTTAAGGTTTTAGGATTTAGGGTTTTTGTTTTCAATTTTAGGGTTTTTAGTTTTTGGGTTATGTGCTTAGTTTTAGGGTTTAATTTTAGGTTTTAGGGTTTTGTTGTTCTCAAATTTAGGGATTTAGGTTTTAGTTTTTAGGGTTTTGGTTTTAGGTTTTAAGGTTTTAAATTTTAGGGTTTAATGTTTAGTTTTAGGGTTTAGGGTTTTAGTGTATTAAATGTAACATCCCATTTTTCATAAAATAAACTAAAGAGGATTTTCTTACTTTTCAAAATAAATTGTAGTATCTAAAATAACAAAATGTCAAGGCGAATTTTCATAATAAAATCTTTAACAAAATAATAGCCCTCAATAGTCGAATTTAAATAAAATAATCAAGTGTTAAGTTTCAAAAGCGGAAAGCATAAAACAAAATAATGTCTATAGAATAGACGCTGCTACTACTATCTCCGCCACATCCCCGTCTCGCTCCGATTTCGCTTAACCTGAAAAGATGGGGTTTTAAAAGGGGTGAGTTATCAACAACTCAGTAGGGATACCAGTTCATATAACTATACGATAGTGTTCACCGGATGATTCATAACATAGACCATCTTGAACTTGATAGACGGTGGGATAAACCCAAGGACATGAATTTCCGAACGATTAAACGTTCCCGTCACATGACTTGCTTGATTACCGTGAACACGTCACTCGTCTACGTGAACACGGCCATGAATTTCGTCGCGCGACTAATATGTGCACATAACATGAATAGATCGTACATCACAAACCACCACGCAGTTTATCCACGTACCATAAATATTATGAACTGTATTTAAAAAGGTTTTAGAAATACCCCTACCTTGACAATGCAGAACTTGACTTGACGAAAAAGATGCGTGCATGAATGCTCGTGCAATCCTAATCCTCAATATCCGTAATTCCTATGTATAATATAACAATGTTAATTTATATATATATATATTACACACACGTATATACTAAACATACATCTTCTATTTTAATCTGCATGTGAGGAGGAGGCTTCGTAAGTTAAAAAGGTGAATTTGGATAAAAGCATTTACTGTGTATAACAATTGGGATTAGAACAATACTGCAAGTGAACTTTAATTTAAAGTGGTTGACTTTGGAAATTTAAGAGCTAAAAGGATTCACGGTTGGACTTGAAAATTTAATAGAATAGGGAATCTATGTTTTCAAAATGTTAGTGGGCTCGGGCTGAATAGGTAGAAACATATTTATATAAAATTGGCTTAAACCATAGAATTAGAAGTGGGTTAAATAAAAGGACCGAAAGGTTAAACCGATTAAGGGATGAAGTCTAGTGGGCCAACACAAAAATAATTGGGACAATCGAAACGAGAACTATCTATTTAAATTCATTACCTCCTGCTGCTGCTTCTTCTTCTTCCTAGAGATAGCCATAGAAACGGAGCTATGGGAAAAGACAACAATTAATTGAATATGGGGTCAAAGAACTCTGGGTAATCAACAACTACGTCTCCAGGAGGCTCGGGATTTCACTTCTTGTAGGTGGGCGAGAAGGACGGTGGTTCAACAGCACGTTCATATGCAGGGCTCGATCTATGTGGTCTTCGATGGGGTCGAAAGCTTGTCAAGGATTTCACCGGCGGTCTCGGCTGAGGGTGATTCACGGCTGCAGCAACTCAAGCTGATTTTTATTCTCCCAGCAGCGATGGTTCAACGGCATCTTGCTTCATCTCCTCCAACGAAGCGAGGCAGCGGGGAGTTGAGTTGGAAAACAGATGAATGTCGGTTTAAAGGAAAATTTGGCGTGAAGTAGTGTTTGAGCCAAGGAGAAGGAACGATTGATGCTTCTGTGCTGAGTTGTATGTGATAAAAAGGGGGAAGAAAGGGGATAACCAAGAAATTCATCTTACGAACCTATACTTATATATACACTTGCGCACTAGGGTTTGAGGACTTACAAGGACTAGTGCTAATGGGCTGAGGCTCAAATATAAAGTACTACGTAGGAGGTTAATTATTCAAACTATACAATTAATAATAATAATAATAATAATAATAATAATAATAATAATAATAATAATATAATTATTAAATTGTGTTTAAAAGGAAATTTTGGACACGAGGAATACTATATGACTTTATAAATGCTAAATGAAATTAATCGAGCATGAAAAATGTATAATATGACTTAACAAAAAAAAAACAAAAAAAATTAATATGAACTTCAAATAATTCAAACTCATGCATAGTTTTAATTATTTTCTTTGTAAATTATTAATTGGGCCGAAATTACTTAATGAATTAATATAAAAATTGCGGTTGTTACAACCTACCCTACTTATAAAAATTTCGTCCTCGAAATTCGTTATATACCTCATGTAAAAGACACCGTGTACGCAACATTCGTTTTTTTTTTTTTTTTTTCCAAAGATTATATGCAGCATATTTTGCAATAAATTGCGCACATTTGTCATAAAAATCATGAACTTGAATTTTAACATGAATTTGAACTTGAACTTTAATAAAGGGCGCAATTTAAGCAACATAAAATTTTCATTAGAAAACTTAAACATGCAATGCACTTGAAAAATCATGAATTTGAAAGCTATGAACTTGAGTATGCATCTTACTTGAAAATTATGAACATGTCGTGCAATTTAATTGAAAAATAATGAGACTAGACATGCATCCTAATTGAAAAACATGAACTTGATATGCCTTGTACTTGAAACTCATGAATGTAATATGCATGTGACTACAACATCATGAAACTAGACATGCAACTTAAATGAAACATCATGAATGTAGAAT
Source organism: Euphrasia confusa (assembly GCA_954870475.1). Classification (NCBI taxonomy): domain Eukaryota; kingdom Viridiplantae; phylum Streptophyta; class Magnoliopsida; order Lamiales; family Orobanchaceae; genus Euphrasia; species Euphrasia confusa. The sequence goes on from OX940969.1 coordinate 14,432,178, forward strand.
GCACTTACTTGCGAAGTCGGCGCGAGCGGCTGAGGTGGACGATAGTAGCTTATTTTTAAAACTATTTTAGGTCCGTAAAGAGAACCGTAAGGCTCTGATACCAAGTTGTAACATCCCATTTTTCATAAAATAAACTAAAGAGGATTTTCTTACTTTTCAAAATAAATTGTAGTATCTAAAATAACAAAATGTCAAGGCGAATTTTCATAATAAAATCTTTAACAAAATAATAGCCCTCAATAGTCGAATTTAAATAAAATAATCAAGTGTTAAGTTTCAAAAGCGGAAAGCATAAAACAAAATAATGTCTATAGAATAGACGCTGCTACTACTATCTCCGCCACATCCCCGTCTCGCTCCGATTTCGCTTAACCTGAAAAGATGGGGTTTTAAAAGGGGTGAGTTATCAACAACTCAGTAGGGATACCAGTTCATATAACTATACGATAGTGTTCACCGGATGATTCATAACATAGACCATCTTGAACTTGATAGACGGTGGGATAAACCCAAGGACATGAATTTCCGAACGATTAAACGTTCCCGTCACATGACTTGCTTGATTACCGTGAACACGTCACTCGTCTACGTGAACACGGCCATGAATTTCGTCGCGCGACTAATATGTGCACATAACATGAATAGATCGTACATCACAAACCACCACGCAGTTTATCCACGTACCATAAATATTATGAACTGTATTTAAAAAGGTTTTAGAAATACCCCTACCTTGACAATGCAGAACTTGACTTGACGAAAAAGATGCGTGCATGAATGCTCGTGCAATCCTAATCCTCAATATCCGTAATTCCTATGTATAATATAACAATGTTAATTTATATATATATATATTACACACACGTATATACTAAACATACATCTTCTATTTTAATCTGCATGTGAGGAGGAGGCTTCGTAAGTTAAAAAGGTGAATTTGGATAAAAGCATTTACTGTGTATAACAATTGGGATTAGAACAATACTGCAAGTGAACTTTAATTTAAAGTGGTTGACTTTGGAAATTTAAGAGCTAAAAGGATTCACGGTTGGACTTGAAAATTTAATAGAATAGGGAATCTATGTTTTCAAAATGTTAGTGGGCTCGGGCTGAATAGGTAGAAACATATTTATATAAAATTGGCTTAAACCATAGAATTAGTAGTAATAATACTTTAATAAACGATTTGGGCTTGGCAAATGAAAGGGAATATACTGACCTTTGGAGAAAAGTAGTTGGGCTTGATAATTGGGCTGGAGAACTAATATTAGAGTGGTTGGAATTGTTTAGGCCCGTAAGCAAACTTAATTAGTTCCACTTCCTCATCACTTCCAGCGTCGATTAATTGGGGATCTAAATCCCTTTCTTTCCTTTTGGACAAAAGTCAATGGAGGAGATTATAAGAGGGATGGACTCGACGGGTTTTCTTCTCCAGCGAAGTAGCGTGTGCCTCGGCTCTTTTCGGCTTCGATTCATGGTAGAGCTTGATGGAGTGAACGGTTCTGGTGCCTCGTAGCGGCGGCGGCCAAGCAGAAGAGGGCTCTGACATCGACTCCAGACGGTGGTCAACGCGGTTATATCAGCTTCGATTGACGGGTCCTCGGAGGAAGTATGTACGTAGGCACTCGGGATAAGGTAGATCACGGCTTAGCTCGGCTGCGATTCAGGTCGAACGACTTCGGCATCGACTCTGTTCATGGTAGCGGCCACCACACCGTAGGAGCAGCAGCGACTAGATTCTGATTATTGTCCGACGATGACGACCAGGCGGTGACACCAGCAACAACAATGACTCTCGGGAAGGATTCTAATTTCGCACTTCTCTTGTGTGGTGTTCCAACAATTAGGGAGTAGGTCCAGCGGCACGTCTCTGGGCGAGGCTCGATTTCGATGATCTTCGATCGGTGTTGGCAACGATGGTAGAACTCACGGCAGCAGGTGGGCGTTCGGACATTGGTAGGAAGTCTGTCTAGGGGATTTGTCTTCTGTGTCTTTCAAGCAGCATGGAAGGGGCGACGTGGGTACTCGATCGGGATTCCGGGTATCCGTTTGTCCAAGGATCAGAATGGGGGTAGCAATAGAGAGGATAGAATATCGGAAACGGGGTGTGGGGTGCCACGGACGATGGCTTTGGTTAAGGTGTATACATGGTTGAGAATAGAGAGATGGATGAGACTCAGATTCTGATAAGAACGTCAGATTGTAGGTAGATGGGTGAGGGGCGCAACTAATTCTCATATATATATACTTATGGTTTGAGAATAGGGTTTTGAGAAATTCTTTATATAGCATCGGCACGAATTCAAATTCTTAAATTATTACCTAAGTACTAAAACTATAGCATAATAATAATAATAATAATAATAATAATAATAATAATAATAATAATAATAACTTTATTACTTTTAATAATAAAAGCATTAATACTCATACTAGTAGTATTATTAAGGAAATTTCTAAATGAGGATATTACTATATGACTTGATAAATACTAAGTGAAAATAATCGTGAATCTAAATGCGTAATAAGACTTAACATGAAAATTATTATGAACTTCAAATAATTAGAACTCATGCATAGTATAATAATCTCGTATGGTTAACTAATTGGGCCCCAAATTAATTAATTAATATATTTAAATTTTGCGGTTGTTACATTTAGTGTCTTAAAATTCAGAGTTTAAGATTTAGTTTTTAGGATTTAGGGTTTAGGGTTTTTGTTTTAGGTTTTAGGGTTTAGAGTTTTTGGGTTTAATGCTTAGTTTTAGTGTTTATTTTTAGGTTTTAGAGTTTTGTTGTATTCAAGTTAAGGGTTTTAGGTTTTAGTTTTTACGGGTTTGGTTTTAGGTTTTAGGGTTTAGAATTTTTTGGGTTTAATGTTTAGTTTTAGGGTTTAGGGTTTTATTGTACTAATGATTAGGGTTTTAGTTTTTAGGGTTTATGGTTTTGTTTTTATGTTTTAGTGTTTAGAGTATTAAGATTTAGGGTTTAGTGTATTAAAATTTAGGGTTTTAGATTTAGTTTTTAGGGTTTAGGGTTTAGAGTTTTTGTTTTCAATTTTAGGGTTTTGAATTTTTGGATTATGTGCTTAGTTTTAGTGTTTAATTTTAGGTTTTAGGGCTTTGTTGTATTCAAATTTAGGGTTTTAGGTTTTAGTTTTTAGCGTTTTGGTTTTACGTTTTAGGGTTTTGTTGTATTCAAATTTATGGTTTTAGGTTTTAGTTTTTAGGGTTTTGGTTTTAGGTTTTAAGGTTTTAAATTTTAGGGTTTAATGTTTAGTTTTAGGGTTTAGGGTTTTAGTGTATTAAAGATTAGGGTTTTAGTTTTTAGGGTTTAGGATTTTGTTTTTATGTTTTAGTGTTTAGAGTATTAGGGTTTAGGGTCTAGTGTATTAAAATTTAGGGTTTTAGATTTAGTTTTTAGGTTTTAGGATTTAGGGTTTTTGTTTTCAATTTTAGGGTTTTGAGTTTTTGGGTTATGTGCTTAGTGTTAGGGTTTAATTTTAGGTTTTAGAGTTTTGTTGTATTCAAATTTAGAGTTTTAGGTTTTAGTTTTTAGGGTTTTGGTTTTAAGTTTTAGGGTTTTAAATTTTAGGGTTTAATGTTTAGTTGTAGGGTTTAGGGATTTAGAGTATTAAAGATTAGGGTTTTAGTTTTTAGGGTTTAGGGTTTTGTTTTTATGTTTTAGTGTTTAGAGTATTAGGGTTTAGGGTCTAGTGTATTAAAATTTAGGGTTTTAGATTTAGTTTTTAGGTTTTAGGATTTAGGGTTTTTGTTTTCAATTTTAGGGTTTTGAGTTTTTGGGTTATGTGCTTAGTTTTAGGGTTTAATTTTAGGTTTTAGTGTTTTGTTGTATTCAAATTTATGGTTTTAGGTTTTAGTTTTTAGGGTTTTGGTTTTAGGTTTTAAGGTTTTAAATTTTAGGGTTTAATGTTTAGTTTTAGGATTTAGGGTTTTAGTGTATTAAAGATTGGGGTTTTAGTTTTTAGGGTTTAGGGTTTTGTTTTTATGTTTTAGTGTTTAGAGTATTAGGGTTTAGGGTCTAGTGTATTAAAATTTAGGGTTTTAGATTTAGTTTTTAGGTTTTAGGATTTAGGGTTTTTGTTTTCAATTTTAGGGTTTTGAGTTTTTGGGTTATGTGCTTAGTTTTAGGGTTTAATTTTAGGTTTTAGTGTTTTGTTGTATTCAAATTTATGGTTTTAGGTTTTAGTTTTTAGGTTTTTGGTTTTAGGTTTTAAGGTTTTAAATTTTAGGGTTTAATGTTTAGTTTTAGTATTTAGGGTTTTAGTGTATTAAAGATTGGGGTTTTAGTTTTTAGGGTTTAGGATTTTGTTTTTATGTTTTAGTGTTTAGAGTATTAGGGTTTAGGGTCTAGTGTATTAAAATTTAGGGTTTTAGATTTAGTTTTTAGGTTTTAGGATTTAGGGTTTTTGTTTTCAATTTTAGGGTTTTGAGTTTTGGGGTTATGTGCTTAGTTTTAGAGTTTAATTTTAGGTTTTAGGGTTTTGTTGTATTCAAATTTAGGGATTTAGGTTTTAGTTTTTAGGGTTTTGGTTTTAGGTTTTAGGGTTTTAAATTTTAGGGTTTAATGTTTAGTTTTAGGGTTTAGGTTTTAGTGTATTAAAGATTAGGGTTTTAGTTTTTAAGGTTTAGGATTTTGTTTTTATGTTTTAGTGTTTAGAGTATTAGGATTTAGGGTTTAGTGTATTAAAATTTAGGGTTTTAGATTTAGTTTTTAGGGTTTAGGGTTTAGGGTTTTTGTTTTCAATTTTAGGGTTTTTAGTTTTAAGGTTATGTGCTTAGTTTTAGTGTTTAATTTTAGGTTTTAGGGTTTTGTTTTATTCAAATTTAGGGTTTTAGGTTATAGTTTTTAGGGTTTTGGTTTTCAGTTTTAGAGTTTTAAATTTTAGGGTTTAATGTTTAGTTTTAGCGTTTAGGGTTTTAGTGTATTAAAGATTAGGGTTTTAGTTTTAAGGGTTTAGGGTTTTGTTTTTATGTTTTAGTGTTTTGACTATTAGGATTTAGGGTTTAGTGTATTAAAATTTAAGGTTTTAGATTTTGTTTTTAGGGTTTATGGTTTAGTGTTTTTGTTTTTAATTTTAGGGTTTTGAGTGTTAGGGTTATTTGCTTAGTTTTAGGGTTTAATTTTAAGGTTTAGGGTTTAGGGTTTTAGTGTATTCAAGTATAGGGTTTTAATTTTTAGTTTTTAGGGTTTTGGTTTTAGGTTTTAGGGTTTCGAATTTTAGGGTTTAATGTTTAGTTTTAAGGTCTAGGGTTTTAATGTATTAAAGATTAGTTTTTTAGTCTTTAGGGTTTATGGTATTGTTTTTAGATTTTAGTGTTTCGAGTATTAGGACTTAGGGTTTAGTGTCTTAAAATTCAGAGTTTAAGATTTAGTTTTTAGGATTTAGGGTTTAGGGTTTTTGTTTTAGGTTTTAGGGTTTAGAGTTTTTGGGTGTAATGCTTAGTTTTAGTGTTTATTTTTAGGTTTTAGAGTTTTGTTGTATTCAAGTTAAGGGTTTTAGGTTTTAGTTTTTACGGGTTTGGTTTTAGGTTTTAGGGTTTAGAATTTTTAGGGTTTAATGTTTAGTTTTAGGGTTTAGGGTTTTATTGTACTAATGATTAGGGTTTTAGTTTTTAGGGTTTATGGTTTTGTTTTTATGTTTTAGTGTTTAGAGTATTAAGATTTAGGGTTTAGTGTATTAAAATTTAGGGTTTTAGATTTAGTTTTTAGGGTTTAGGGTTTAGAGTTTTTGTTTTCAATTTTAGGGTTTTGAATTTTTGGATTATGTGCTTAGTTTTAGTGTTTAATTTTAGGTTTTAGGGCTTTGTTGTATTCAAATTTAGGGTTTTAGGTTTTATTTTTTAGCGTTTTGGTTTTAGGTTTTAGGGTTTTAAATTTTAGGGTTTAATGTTTAGTTTTAGGGTTTAGGGTTTTAGTGTATTAAAGATTAGGGTTTTAGTATTTTGGGTTTAGGGTTTTGTTTTTATGTTTTAGTGTTTAGTGTATTAAAATTTAGGGTTTTTGATTTAGTTTTTAGGGTTTAGGGTTTAGTGTTTTTGTTTTCAATTTTAGGGTTTTGAGTTTTTTTGTTATTTGCTTAGTTTTAGGGTTTAATTTTAAGGTTTAGGGTTTAGAGTTTTAGTGTATTCAAGTATAGAGTTTTAGGTTTTAGTTTTTAGGGTTTTGGTTTTAGGGTTTAGGGTTTCGAATTTTAGGGTTTAATGTTTAGTTTTAAAGTCTAGGGTTTTAGTGTATTAAAGATTAGGGTTTTAGTCTTTAGGGTTTATGGTATTGTTTTTAGGTTTTAGTGTTTAGAGTATTAGGACTTAGGCTTTAGTGTCGTAAAATTTAGGGTTTAAGATTTAGTTTTTAGGATTTAGGGTTTAGGGTTTGGGTTTTAGGTTTTAGGGTTTAGAGTTTTTGGGCTTAATGCTTAGTTTTAGGATTTAATTTTAGGTTTTAGCTTTTTGTTGTGTTCAAGTTTAGGGTTTTAGGTTTTATTTTTTAGGGTTTTGGTTTTAGGTTTTAGGTTTTAGGTTTTTGAATTTTAGGGTTTAATTTTTAGTTTTAGGGTTTAGAGTTTTAGTGTATTAATGATTAGGGTTTTAGTTTTTAGGTTTTAGGGTTTTATTTTTATGTTTTAGTGTTTAGGGTATTAGGATTTAGGGTTTAGTGTATTAAAATTTAGGGTTTTAGATTTAATTTTTAGGTTTTAGGATTTAGGGTTTTTGTTTTCAATTTTAGGGTTTTGAGTTTTTGGGTTATGTGCTTAGTTTTAGGGTTTAATTTTAGGTTTTAGGGTTTTGTTGTATTCAAATTTAGGGTTTTAGGTTTTAGTTTTTAGGGTTTTGGTTTTAGGTTTTAGGGTTTTAAATTTTAGGGTTTAATGTTTAGTTTTAGGGTTTAGGGTTTTAGTGTATTACAGATTAGGTTTAGGGTTTTGTTTTTATGTTTTAGTGTTTAGAGTATTAGGGTTTAGGGTCTAGTGTATTAAAATTTAGGGTTTTAGATTTAGTTTTTAGGTTTTAGGATTTAGGGTTTTTGTTTTCAATTTTAGGGTTTTGAGTTTTTGGGTTATGTGCTTAGTTTTAGGGTTTAATTTTAGGTTTTAGTGTTTTGTTGTATTCAAATTTATGGTTTTAGGTTTTAGTTTTTAGGGTTTTGGTTTTAGGTTTTAAGGTTTTAAATTTTAGGGTTTAATGTTTAGTTTTAGGATTTAGGGTTTTAGTGTATTAAAGATTAGGGTTTTAGTTTTTAGGGTTTTGGTTTTAGGTTTTAGGGTTTTAAATTTTAGGGTTTAATGTTTAGTTTTAGCGTTTAGGGTTTTAGATTTAGTTTTTAGGGTTTAGGGTTTAGGGTTTTTGTTTTCAATTTTAGGGTTTTTAGTATTAAGGTTATGTGCTTAGTTTTAGTGTTTAATTTTAGGTTTTAGGGTTTTGTATTATTCAAATTTAGGGTTTTAGGGTGTAATTTTTTAGGGTTTTGGTTTTAGTTTTAGGGTTTTAAATTTTAGGGTTTAATGTTTAGTTTTAGCGTTTAGGGTTTTAGTGTATTAAAGATTAGGGTTTTAGTTTTTAGGGTTTAGGGTTTTGTTTTTATGTTTTAGTGTTTTGAGTATTAGGATTTAGGGTTTAGTGTATTAAAATTTAGGGTTTTAGATTTTGTTTTTAGGGTTTAGGGTTTAGTGTTTTTGTTTTCAATTTTAGGGTTTTGAGTGTTAGGGTTATTTGCTTAGTTTTAGGGTTTAATTTTAAGGTTTAGGGTTTAGGGTTTTAGTGTATTCAAGTATAGGGTTTTAATTTTTAGTTTTTAGGGTTTTTGTTTTAGGTTTTAGGGTTTCGAATTTTAGGGTTTAATGTTTAGTTTTAAGGTCTAGGGTTTTAATGTATTAAAGATTAGGGTTTTAGTCTTTAGGGTTTATGGTATTGTTTTTAGATTTTAGTGTTTGGAGTATTAGGACTTAGGGTTTAGTGTCTTAAAATTCAGAGTTTAAGATTTAGTTTTTAGGATTTAGGGTTTAGGGTTTTTGTTTTAGGTTTTAGGGTTTAGAGTTTTTGGGTTTAATGCTTAGTTTTAGTGTTTATTTTTAGGTTTTAGAGTTTTGTTGTATTCAAGTTAAGGGTTTTAGGTTTTAGTTTTTACGGGTTTGGTTTTAGGTTTTAGGGTTTAGAATTTTTAGGGTTTAATGTTTAGTTTTAGGGTTTAGGTTTTTATTGTACTAATGATTCGGGTTTTAGTTTTTAGGGTTTAGGGTTTTGTTTTTATGTTTTAGTGTTTAGAGTATTAGGATTTAGGGTTTAGTGTATTAAAATTTAGGGTTTTAGATTTAGTTTTTAGGGTTTAGGGTTTAGAGTTTTTGTTTTCAATTTTAGGGTTTTGAATTTTTGGATTATGTGCTTAGTTTTAGTGTTTAATTTTAGGTTTTAGTGCTTTGTTGTATTCAAATTTAGGGTTTTAGGTTTTAGGTTTTAGTTTTTAGCGTTTTAGTTTTAGGTTTTAGGGTTTTAAATTTTAGGGTTTAATGTTTAGTTTTAGGGTTTAGGGTTTTAGTGTATTAAAGATTAGGGTTTTAGTTTTTTGGGTTTAGGGTTTTGTTTTTACGTTTTAGTGTTTAGTGTATTAAAATTTAGGGTTTTAGATTTAGTTTTTAGGGTTTAGGGTTTAGTGTTTTTGTTTTCAATTTTAGGGTTTTGAGTTTTTTTGTTATTTGCTTAGTTTTAGGGTTTAATTTTAAGGTTTAGGGTTTAGAGTTTTAGTGTATTCAAGTATAGGGTTTTAGGTTTTAGTTTTTAGGGTTTTGGTTTTAGGGTTTAGGGTTTCGAATTTTAGGGTTTAATGTTTAGTTTTAAAGTCTAGGGTTTTAGTGTATTAAAGATTAGGGTTTTAGTCTTTAGGATTTATGGTATTGTTTTTAGGTTTTAGTGTTTAGAGTATTAGGACTTAGGGTTTAGTGTCGTAAAATTTAGGGTTTAAGATTTAGTTTTTAGGATTTAGGGTTTAGGGTTTGGGTTTTAGGTTTTAGGGTTTAGAGTTTTTGGGCTTAATGCTTAGTTTTAGGATTTAATTTTAGGTTTTAGGTTTTTGTTGTGTTCAAGTTTATTGTTTTAGGTTTTATTTTTTAGGGTTTTGGTTTTAGGTTTTAGGTTTTAGAAAATAGGGTTTAATTTTTAGTTTTAGGGTTTAGGGTTTTAGTGTATTAATGATTAGGGTTTTAGTTTTAGGTTTTAGGGTTTTGTTTTTAAGTTTTAGTGTTTAGGGTATTAGGATTTAGGGTTTAGTGTATTAAAATTTAGGGTTTTAGATTTAGTTTTTAGGTTTTAGGATTTAGGGTTTTTGTTTTCAATTTTAGGGTTTTGAGTTTTTGGGTTATGTGCTTAGTTTTAGGGTTTTGTTGTATTCAAATTTATGGTTTTAGGTTTTAGTTTTTAGGGTTTTGGTTTTAGGTTTTAAGGTTTTAAATTTTAGGGATTAATGTTTAGTTTTAGGGTTTAGGGTTTTAGTGTATTAAAGATTAGGGTTTTAGTTTTTAGGGTTTAATTAGGATTTTGTTTTTATGTTTTAGTGTTTAGAGTATTAGGGTTTAGGGTCTAGTGTATTAAAATTTAGGGTTTTAGATTTAGTTTTAAGGTTTTAGGATTTAGGGTTTTTGTTTTCAATTTTAGGGTTTTTAGTTTTTGGGTTATGTGCTTAGTTTTAGGGTTTAATTTTAGGTTTTAGGGTTTTGTTGTACTCAAATTTAGGGATTTAGGTTTTAGTTTTTAGGGTTTTGGTTTTAGGTTTTAGGGTTTTAAATTTTAGGGTTTAATGTTTAGTTTTAGAGTTTAGGGTTTTAGTGTATTAAAGATTAGGGTTTTAGTTTTTAGGGTTTAGGATTTTGTTTTTATGTTTTAGTGTTTAGAGTATTTGGGTTTAGGGTCTAGTGTATTAAAATTTAGGGTTTTAAATTTAGTTTTAAGGTTTTAAGATTTACGGTTTTTGTTTTCAATTTTAGGGTTTTGAGTTTTTGGGTTATGTGCTTAGTTTTAGAGTTTAATTTTAGGTTTTAGGGTTTTGTTGTATTCAAATTTAGGGATTTAGGTTTTAGTTTTTAGGGTTTTGGTTTTAGGTTTTAGGGTTTTAAATTTTAGGGTTTAATGTTTAGTTTTAGGGTTTAGGTTTTAGTGTATTAAAGATTAGGGTTTTAGTTTTTAAGGTTTAGGATTTTGTTTTTATGTTTTAGTGTTTAGAGTATTAGGATTTAGGGTTTAATGTATTAAAATTTAGGGTTTTAGATTTAGTTTTTAGGGTTTAGGGTTTAGGGTTTTTGTTTTCAATTTTAGGGTTTTTAGTTTTAAGGTTATGTGCTTAGTTTTTGGGGTTAATTTTAGGTTTTAGGGTTTTGTTTTATTCAAATTTAGGATTTTAGGTTATAGTTTTTAGGGTTTTGGTTTTCAGTGTTAGGTTTTTAAATTTTAGGGTTTAATGTTTAGTTTTAGCGTTTAGGGTTTTAGTGTATTAAAGATTAGGGTTTTAGTTTTTAGGGTTTAGGGTTTTGTTTTTATGTTTTAGTGTTTTGAGTATTAGGATTTAGGGTTTAGTGTATTAAAATTTAGGGTTTTAGATTTTGTTTTTAGGGTTTAGGGTTTAGTGTTTTTGTTTTCAATTTTAGTTTTTAAGGTTTAGGGTTATTTGCTTAGTTTTAGGGTTTAATTTTAAGGTTTAGGGTTTAGGGTTTTAGTGTATTCAAGTATAGGGTTTTAATTTTTAGTTTTTAGGGTTTTGGTTTTAGGTTTTAGGGTTTCGAATTTTAGGGTTTAATGTTTAGTTTTAAGGTCTAGGGTTTTAATGTATTAAAGATTAGGGTTTTAGTCTTTAGGGTTTATGGTATTGTTTTTAGATTTTAGTGTTTGGAGTATTAGGACTTAGGGTTTAGTGTCTTAAAATTCAGAGTTTAAGATTTAGTTTTTAGGATTTAGGGTTTAGGGTTTTTGTTTTAGGTTTTAAGGTTTAGAGTTTTTGGGCTTAATGCTTAGTTTTAGGATTTAATTTTAGGTTTTAGGTTTTTGTTGTGTTCAAGTTTATTGTTTTAGGTTTTATTTTTTAGGGTTTTGGTTTTAGGTTTTAGGTTTTAGAATTTTAGGGTTTAATTTTTAGTTTTAGTGTTTATTTTTAGGTTTTAGAGTTTTGTTGTATTCAAGTTTAGGGTTTTAGGTTTTAGTTTTTACGGGTTTGGTTTTAGGTTTTAGGGTTTAGAATTTTTAGGGTTTAATGTTTAGTTTTAGGGTTTAGGGTTTTATTGTACTAATGATTAGGGTTTTAGTTTTTAGGGTTTAGGGTTTTGTTTTTATGTTTTAGTGTTTAGAGTATTAGGATTTAGGGTTTAGTGTATTAAAATTTAGGGTTTTAGATTTAGTTTTTAGGGTTTAGGGTTTAGAGTTTTTGTTTTCAATTTTAGGGTTTTGAATTTTTGGATTATGTGCTTAGTTTTAGTTTTTAATTTTAAGTTTTAGGGCTTTGTTGTATTCAAATTTAGGGTTTTAGGTTTTAGTTTTTAGCGTTTTGGTTTTAGGTTTTAGGGTTTTAAATTTTAGGGTTTAATGTTTAGTTTTAGGGTTTAGGGTTTTAGTGTATTAAAGATTAGGGTTTTAGTTTTTTGGGTTTAGGGTTTTGTTTTTATGTTTTAGTGTTTAGTGTATTAAAATTTAGGGTTTTAGATTTAGTTTTTAGGGTTTAGGGTTTAGGGTTTAGTGTTTTTGTTTTCAATTTTAGGGTTTTGAGTTTTTTTGTTATTTGCTTAGTTTTAGGGTTTAATTTTAAGGTTTAGGGTTTAGAGTTTTAGTGTATTCAAGTATAGGGTTTTTGGTTTTAGTTTTTAGGGTTTTGGTTTTAGGGTTTAGGGTTTCTAATTTTAGGGTTTAATGTTTAGTTTTAAAGTCTAGGGTTTAGTGTATTAAAGATTAGGGATTTAGTCTTTAGGGTTTATGGTATTGTTTTTAGGTTTTAGTGTTTAGAGTATTAGGACTTAGGGTTTAGTGTCGTAAAATTTAGGGTTTAAGATTTAGTTTTTAGGATTTAGGGTTTAGGGTTTGGGTTTTAGGTTTTAGGGTTTAGAGTTTTTGGGCTTCATGCTTAGTTTTAGGATTTAATTTTAGGTTTTAGGTTTTTGTTGTGTTCAAGTTTAGGGTTTTAGGTTTTATTTTTTAGGGTTTTGGTTTTAGGTTTTAGGTTTTAGAATTTTAGGGTTTAATTTTTAGTTTTAGGGTTTAGGGTTTTAGTGTATTAATGATTAGGGTTTTAGTTTTTAGGTTTTAGGGTTTTGTTTTTATGTTTTAGTGTTTAGAGTATTAGAGTTTACGGTCTAGTGTATTAAAATTTAGGGTTTTAGATTTAGTTTTTAGGTTTTAGGATTTAGGGTTTTTGTTTTCAATTTTAGGGTTTTGAGTTTTTGGGTTATGTGCTTAGTTTTAGGGTTTAATTTTAGGTTTTAGGGTTTTGTTGTACTCAAATTTATGGTTTTAGGTTTTAGTTTTTAGGGTTTTGGTTTTAGGGTTTAAGGTTTTAAATTTTAGGGATTAATGTTTAGTTTTAGGGTTTAGGGTTTTAGTGTATTAAAGATTAGGTTTAGGGTTTTGTTTTTATGTTTTAGTGTTTAGAGTATTAGGGTTTAGGGTCTAGTGTATTAAAATGTAGGGTTTTAGATTTAGTTTTTAGGTTTTAGGATTTAGGGTTTTTGTTTTCAATTTTAGGGTTTTGAGTTTTTGGGTTATGTGCTTAGTTTTAGGGTTTAATTTTAGGTTTTAGTGTTTTGTTGTATTCAAATTTATGGTTTTAGGTTTTAGTTTTTAGGGTTTTGGTTTTAGGTTTTAAGGTTTTAAATTTTAGGGTTTAATGTTTAGTTTTAAGATTTAGGGTTTTAGTGTATTAAAGATTAGGGTTTTAGTTTTTAGGGTTTAGGATTTTGTTTTTATGTTTTAGTGTTTAGAGTATTAGGGTTTAGGGTCTTGTGTATTAAAATTTAGGGTTTTAGATTTAGTTTTTAGGGTTTAGGGTTTAGGGTTTTTGTTTTCAATTTTAGGGTTTTTAGTTTTAAGGTTATGTGCTTAGTTTTTGGGGTTAATTTTAGGTTTTAGGGTTTTGTTTTATTCAAATTTAGGGTTTTAGGTTATAGTTTTTAGGGTTTTGGTTTTCAGTTTTAGGGTTTTAAATTTTAGGGTTTAATGTTTAGTTTTAGCGTTTAGGGTTTTAGTGTATTAAAGATTAGGGTTTTAGTTTTTAGGGTTTAGGGTTTTGTTTTTATGTTTTAGTGTTTTGAGTATTAGGATTTAGGGTTTAGTGTATTAAGATTTAGGGTTTTAGATTTTGTTTTTAGGGTTTAGGGTTTAATGTTTTTGTTTTCAATTTTAGGGTTTTGAGTGTTAGGGTTATTTGCTTAGTTTTAGGGTTTAATTTTAAGGTTTAGGGTTTAGTGTTTAGGGTTTTGTTGTATTCAAATTTATGGTTTTAGGTTTTAGTTTTTAGGGTTTTGGTTTTAGGTTTTAAGGTTTTAAATTTTAGGGATTAATGTTTAGTTTTAGGGTCTAGGGTTTAGTGTATTAAAATTTAGGGTTTTAGATTTAGTTTTTAGGTTTTAGGATTTAGGGTTTTTGTTTTCAATTTTAGGGTTTTGAGTTTTTGGGTTATGTGCTTAGTTTTAGGGTTTAATTTTAGGTTTTAGGGTTTTGTTGTATTCAAATTTAGGGTTTTAGGTTTTAGATTTTAGGGTTTTGGTTTTAGGGTTTAAGGTTTTAAATTTTAGGGATTAATGTTTAGTTTTAGGGTTTAGGGTTTTAGTGTATTAAAGATTAGGTTTAGGGTTTTGTTTTTATGTTTTAGTGTTTAGAGTATTAGGGTTTAGGGTCTAGTGTATTAAAATGTAGGGTTTTAGATTTAGTTTTTAGGTTTTAGGATTTAGGGTTTTTGTTTTCAATTTTAGGGTTTTGAGTTTTTGGGTTATGTGCTTAGTTTTAGGGTTTAATTTTAGGTTTTAGTGTTTTGTTGTATTCAAATTTATGGTTTTAGGTTTTAGTTTTTAGGGTTTTGGTTTTAGGTTTTAAGGTTTTAAATTTTAGGGTTTAATGTTTAGTTTTAGGATTTAGGGTTTTAGTGTATTAAAGATTAGGGTTTTAGTTTTTAGGGTTTAGGATTTTGTTTTTATGTTTTAGTGTTTAGAGTATTAGGGTTTAGGGTCTTGTGTATTAAAATTTAGGGTTTTAGATTTAGTTTTTAGGGTTTAGGGTTTAGGGTTTTTGTTTTCAATTTTAGGGTTTTTAGTTTTAAGGTTATGTGCTTAGTTTTTGGGGTTAATTTTAGGTTTTAGGGTTTTGTTTTATTCAAATTTAGGGTTTTAGGTTATAGTTTTTAGGGTTTTGGTTTTCAGTTTTAGGGTTTTAAATTTTAGGGTTTAATGTTTAGTTTTAGCGTTTAGGGTTTTAGTGTATTAAAGATTAGGGTTTTAGTTTTTAGGGTTTAGGGTTTTGTTTTTATGTTTTAGTGTTTTGAGTATTAGGATTTAGGGTTTAGTGTATTAAGATTTAGAGTTTTAGATTTTGTTTTTAGGGTTTAGGTTTTAATGTTTTTGTTTTCAATTTTAGGGTTTTGAGTGTTAGGGTTATTTGCTTAGTTTTAGGGTTTAATTTTAAGGTTTAGGGTTTAGGGTTTAGGGTTTTGTTGTATTCAAATTTATGGTTTTAGGTTTTAGTTTTTAGGGTTTAGGTTTTAGGTTTTAAGGTTTTAAATTTTAGGGATTAATGTTTAGTTTTAGGGTCTAGGGTTTAGTGTATTAAAATTTAGGGTTTTAGATTTAGTTTTTAGGTTTTAGGATTTAGGGTTTTTGTTTTCAATTTTAGGGTTTTGAGTTTTTGGGTTATGTGCTTAGTTTTAGGGTTTAATTTTAGGTTTTAGGGTTTTGTTGTATTCAAATTTAGGGTTTTAGGTTTTAGATTTTAGGGTTTTGGTTTTAGGGTTTAAGGTTTTAAATTTTAGGGATTAATGTTTAGTTTTAGGGTTTAGGGTTTTAGTGTATTAAAGATTAGGTTTAGGGTTTTGTTTTTATGTTTTAGTGTTTAGAGTATTAGGGTTTAGGGTCTAGTGTATTAAAATGTAGGGTTTTAGATTTAGTTTTTAGGTTTTAGGATTTAGGGTTTTTGTTTTCAATTTTAGGGTTTTGAGTTTTTGGGTTATGTGCTTAGTTTTAGGGTTTAATTTTAGGTTTTAGTGTTTTGTTGTATTCAAATTTATGGTTTTAGGTTTTAGTTTTTAGGGTTTTGGTTTTAGGTTTTAAGGTTTTAAATTTTAGGGTTTAATGTTTAGTTTTAGGATTTAGGGTTTTAGTGTATTAAAGATTAGGGTTTTAGTTTTTAGGGTTTAGGATTTTGTTTTTATGTTTTAGTGTTTAGAGTATTAGGGTTTAGGGTCTTGTGTATTAAAATTTAGGGTTTTAGATTTAGTTTTTAGGGTTTAGGGTTTAGGGTTTTTGTTTTCAATTTTAGGGTTTTTAGTTTTAAGGTTATGTGCTTAGTTTTTGGGGTTAATTTTAGGTTTTAGGGATTTGTTTTATTCAAATTTAGGGTTTTAGGTTATAGTTTTTAGGGTTTTGGTTTTCAGTTTTAGGGTTTTAAATTTTAGGGTTTAATGTTTAGTTTTAGCGTTTAGGGTTTTAGTGTATTAAAGATTAGGGTTTTAGTTTTTAGGGTTTAGGGTTTTGTTTTTATGTTTTAGTGTTTTGAGTATTAGGATTTAGGGTTTAGTGTATTAAGATTTAGGGTTTTAGATTTTGTTTTTAGGGTTTAGGGTTTAATGTTTTTGTTTTCAATTTTAGGGTTTTGAGTGTTAGGGTTATTTGCTTAGTTTTAGGGTTTAATTTTAAGGTTTAGGGTTTAGTGTTTAGGGTTTTGTTGTATTCAAATTTATGGTTTTAGGTTTTAGTTTTTAGGGTTTTGGTTTTAGGTTTTAAGGTTTTAAATTTTAGGGATTAATGTTTAGTTTTAGGGTCTAGGGTTTAGTGTATTAAAATTTAGGGTTTTAGATTTAGTTTTTAGGTTTTAGGATTTAGGGTTTTTGTTTTCAATTTTAGGGTTTTGAGTTTTTGGGTTATGTGCTTAGTTTTAGGGTTTAATTTTAGGTTTTAGGGTTTTGTTGTATTCAAATTTAGGGTTTTAGGTTTTAGATTTTAGGGTTTTGGTTTTAGGGTTTAAGGTTTTAAATTTTAGGGATTAATGTTTAGTTTTAGGGTTTAGGGTTTTAGTGTATTAAAGATTAGGTTTAGGGTTTTGTTTTTATGTTTTAGTGTTTAGAGTATTAGGGTTTAGGGTCTAGTGTATTAAAATGTAGGGTTTTAGATTTAGTTTTTAGGTTTTAGGATTTAGGGTTTTTGTTTTCAATTTTAGGGTTTTGAGTTTTTGGGTTATGTGCTTAGTTTTAGGGTTTAATTTTAGGTTTTAGTGTTTTGTTGTATTCAAATTTATGGTTTTAGGTTTTAGTTTTTAGGGTTTTGGTTTTAGGTTTTAAGGTTTTAAATTTTAGGGTTTAATGTTTAGTTTTAGGATTTAGGGTTTTAGTGTATTAAAGATTAGGGTTTTAGTTTTTAGGGTTTAGGATTTTGTTTTTATGTTTTAGTGTTTAGAGTATTAGGGTTTAGGGTCTTGTGTATTAAAATTTAGGGTTTTAGATTTAGTTTTTAGGGTTTAGGGTTTAGGGTTTTTGTTTTCAATTTTAGGGTTTTTAGTTTTAAGGTTATGTGCTTAGTTTTTGGGGTTAATTTTAGGTTTTAGGGTTTTGTTTTATTCAAATTTAGGGTTTTAGGTTATAGTTTTTAGGGTTTTGGTTTTCAGTTTTAGGGTTTTAAATTTTAGGGTTTAATGTTTAGTTTTAGCGTTTAGGGTTTTAGTGTATTAAAGATTAGGGTTTTAGTTTTTAGGGTTTAGGGTTTTGTTTTTATGTTTTAGTGTTTTGAGTATTAGGATTTAGGGTTTAGTGTATTAAGATTTAGAGTTTTAGATTTTGTTTTTAGGGTTTAGGTTTTAATGTTTTTGTTTTCAATTTTAGGGTTTTGAGTGTTAGGGTTATTTGCTTAGTTTTAGGGTTTAATTTTAAGGTTTAGGGTTTAGGGTTTAGGGTTTTGTTGTATTCAAATTTATGGTTTTAGGTTTTAGTTTTTAGGGTTTAGGTTTTAGGTTTTAAGGTTTTAAATTTTAGGGATTAATGTTTAGTTTTAGGGTCTAGGGTTTAGTGTATTAAAATTTAGGGTTTTAGATTTAGTTTTTAGGTTTTAGGATTTAGGGTTTTTGTTTTCAATTTTAGGGTTTTGAGTTTTTGGGTTATGTGCTTAGTTTTAGGGTTTAATTTTAGGTTTTAGGGTTTTGTTGTATTCAAATTTAGGGTTTTAGGTTTTAGATTTTAGGGTTTTGGTTTTAGGGTTTAAGGTTTTAAATTTTAGGGATTAATGTTTAGTTTTAGGGTTTAGGGTTTTAGTGTATTAAAGATTAGGTTTAGGGTTTTGTTTTTATGTTTTAGTGTTTAGAGTATTAGGGTTTAGGGTCTAGTGTATTAAAATGTAGGGTTTTAGATTTAGTTTTTAGGTTTTAGGATTTAGGGTTTTTGTTTTCAATTTTAGGGTTTTGAGTTTTTGGGTTATGTGCTTAGTTTTAGGGTTTAATTTTAGGTTTTAGTGTTTTGTTGTATTCAAATTTATGGTTTTAGGTTTTAGTTTTTAGGGTTTTGGTTTTAGGTTTTAAGGTTTTAAATTTTAGGGTTTAATGTTTAGTTTTAGGATTTAGGGTTTTAGTGTATTAAAGATTAGGGTTTTAGTTTTTAGGGTTTAGGATTTTGTTTTTATGTTTTAGTGTTTAGAGTATTAGGGTTTAGGGTCTTGTGTATTAAAATTTAGGGTTTTAGATTTAGTTTTTAGGGTTTAGGGTTTAGGGTTTTTGTTTTGAATTTTAGGGTTTTTAGTTTTAAGGTTATGTGCTTAGTTTTTGGGGTTAATTTTAGGTTTTAGGGATTTGTTTTATTCAAATTTAGGGTTTTAGGTTATAGTTTTTAGGGTTTTGGTTTTCAGTTTTAGGGTTTTAAATTTTAGGGTTTAATGTTTAGTTTTAGCGTTTAGGGTTTTAGTGTATTAAAGATTAGGGTTTTAGTTTTTAGGGTTTAGGGTTTTGTTTTTATGTTTTAGTGTTTTGAGTATTAGGATTTAGGGTTTAGTGTATTAAGATTTAGAGTTTTAGATTTTGTTTTTAGGGTTTAGGTTTTAATGTTTTTGTTTTCAATTTTAGGGTTTTGTGTAACAACCGCAAAATTTAAATAAATAAATTAAGTAATTTGGGGCCCAATTAATTAACCATATGAAATAATTATACTATGCATGAATTCGAATTATTTGAAGTTCATATTAATTTACATATTGAGTCTCATTTTGCATCTAGATTCACGATTAATTTCATTTAGTATTTAAGTCATGTAGAAATCCTCAAATTCCAATAAACATATTATTATTATTATTAATATTATTATTATTATTATTATTATTATTATTATTATTATTATTATTAATATTATTATTATTATATGTTAATAAGTGCATATGCCCTTTTTATAGTCTTAATTTGTTGGTTAACCCAAGAAGTCAATTCATGTCCGTCCGGTAAGGCCGCTTTGCACAGTCTGTTTAGTAAAGCCCATTCGGTGAAAATCCTCAAAACCCTAAGGCACAAATATATACTATATATTAAGCAGTAAGAGTATTAGGTATCGTGGTTCAATTTGATAATTCCAAACACCAAATAAGTTAGAACTCTTCTCTTACCACCCGATCCCCTCCTCTCTCCAACCCCCCATGAAATTACATGGCATCCCTTGCCGTTTGTGAATCACCACCAACCCAACCATATCAAGCTAGATCGGGGATCACAACAAAGTTACCATCCGATCGAAGCCCTGCCCTCTGACCGAAACTCAATTTCGAGGATTGGACAACCGCTTCCATTGAGCCTCTGTCCCAAAGAAAGCTCAAGACCCGTACCTGCTGGGACTGCTGCCAATTACAACCTTACGCAGCCGATTGTGATGGAGATAAAAGGTGAACGAGGCTGAAGTCACCTCCTACCACCAGCGTCTACGATAGGCAGCATCCAGTTGCCGATGAAGGTAAAACCCCAAGCCATAGTAATCCTCCTTAATTCCCTTACAACCGTACCTCCTTCGCCTGAGTCGGTCGTCCTCGTATCGTCACCGATGCACGAGCAGTTAAAGCCTAGAAGACTAGCCGCTGCCTCTCCAAATAATTTGTAACCACTGCCCTGTTGATGGTTGACCCTGACCCGAGACGGAAGCTCGCGCTTGAAGAAGAAGAAGAGGTACTGTATTTTGATTAATTAGGATTTGCACAGAGTTCATTAGAGTATTTGTTTGGACCAGGCCAAATTAATTCCGGACCTATTAGTCCTTAACCCATGTATTTCACGGCCCACTGAACACTAATATCTTCCAAGCCCATCTGCTAATCCTTACCCATACTACTTTTCTCTCTTTAATTATATACTACAAGTCACCCATTATTGATCCGAGCTCAACCGTTGTATAAATATATATATTGAGAATTATAGTGCAGTTTATTTTACTATATATATATTACATTCATATGAATATACAGTAGTATTAATATAAATTTATTTAATGAAGGATATACGAATTCTGAGGATTAGGATTGCACGAGCATACATTCACGCATCGTTATTGTCAAGTCAAGTTCTGCATTTTCAAGGTAGGGGTATTTCTAAAACCTTTTCAAATACAGTTCATATCAGTGTATGGTACGCAGGTAATTGTTCGATATCGAGGACTTTATATTCTATTCATGTTATGTGCACATATTAGTCGCGCGACGAAACTCATGGCCGTGTTCACGTAGACGTGTGACGTGTTCACGGTAATAAATCAAGCAAGCAAGTGATAGGAACGTTTAATCGTTCGGAAATTCATGTCCTTGGGTATATCCCACTATCTAACAAGTCCAAGTTAGTTTATAAAGTTGAGCGTCATTCCGGTTGCTTTCGTATTGTACAATGTATGAACTGGTATCCCTACTGAGTTGTTGATAACTCACCCCTTTTTTTAAAAACCCCCTCTTTTCAGGTTGAGCGAAATCGGAGCGAGACGGGGATGTGGCGGCGATAGTAGTAGCAGCATTTATTCCTAAAGACATTATTTTCTTTTATGCTTTCCACTTTTAAAACTTCGCACTTTAGTATTTTATTTAAATTTGACTATTGAGGGTTATTATTTTAGTTAAAAATTTAATTATGAAAAGTCGTTTTTTTGACATTTTGTTATTTTAAATAGTTCAATTTATTTTGAAAAAAATAAGGAAATCCTCGATGGTTTATGTTATGAAAAATGGGATGTTACAACTTGGTATCAGAGCATTACGTTCCTCTTTACGGACCAAAATTATTTTAAAAGCTAGCTACTATCGTCCACTTCTGCCGCTCGAGCCGACTTCGCAAGTAAGTGCATTCCACATTCATGATGTTTCACTTAAGTCGCATGTCTAGTTTTTTTATGGTGAAGTCGCATGCATATTACATTCATGATATTCAAGTACAACGCATATCAAGTTCATGTTTTTCAATTAGGATGCATGTCTAGACTCATTATTTTTCAAGTAAATTGCATGTCATGTTCATGGTTTTCAAGTAAAATGCATACTCAAGTTCACAGTTTTCAAATTCATGATTTTTCAAGTGCATTGAACGTTCAAGTTTTCAAGAAAAAAATTTTATGTTGCTTAGATTGCGCACTTTATTTATGTTCAAGTTCAAGTTCATGTTAAAATTCAAGTTCATGATTATTATTTCAAGATGTGCGCAACTTATTGCAAAAATATGATGCATATGTTTAAAAAAAAAAATATATAGTTACATGATGCATGATTTACAAAAATTATATAATTACATATATATATGAAAATATTAAGTTAATTGTGGCCTTAGGAACTTAAAATGGTTAAGAATAATGATATAGATCTTGTGGTTAACCTACGGTGATGTTGAAGACTTGATATAGAACTAAGTTGCTGAACTTTTGGTGTTGCGCTGGACATTGGATTTCGTATCTACTAAGTATATTGCTCAAGTAAGTTATTCACATTTGATGTAGTAAGTGACACTTTGGAGGCTAGTAAATCCTCAAGTAAAACGAATAAGACCAATCGCCAATGTAAGAACGTAGTAGTGAAGTATGGCACGGAAGGCCGTAGGAGTTCTTCTTGAGGTATTAGAACGAAGTGCTTCAATGTCATAATAGAATTTTACTCTTCATTGGATGATCGTAATAGTATCTTACCAAGAGATAATGGTAATGATATTGAAGGAGGTGCACCGATTACAAAGACAGCGCAATTAAGAACAAATATACACTACCCCAAAATTGACAATGTTTCGATCAATTAAAAGGGGCAAGTGTGTTCTCGAAGATTAACTTAAGGTCGGGATATCACAAAGAGTGAGTTGATATCTCAAAGTCGACTTTTTGAACTCATACAGTATGTGATCATGTTCATTGATGAAATATTATTCTACTCGAAGATGAGGCTTAACTCAAGAATGTGAAAGAGATACGTGACTTCTTGATTTTGTTGATTGCTATCAAAGATTCATTGAAGGTGTTTCAATGATAGCACAACCGATGACATAGTTGAAGAGGAAAGTTTTTCAGCAACTCGAGAAGAAGTTGACCACAACTCCACTTCTGACCATTTCAACCTGTACAGAATGTTTAATGGTCTATAGTGATGCCCCTATCCAAAGATTGGGTTGTTTGTGGATGTAGCATGAGGAAGTGATAGCATATGCTTCCCGACAACTGAAAGCACACGAAGTTAATTACCCTACACACTAGAGTCAACTGATGTAATCCATGCACTGATGATTTTGAGACATTATTGGTATCATAAGAGAGGAAGTATATTTTCGCGCAGAAGGAGTTGAACATGCGTCAAAGAAGATAACCAGAGATTTTTAAAGATTGCGAATGTTCAATACATTATCACCTTAGAAAGGCTAATGTCGTGGCAGATGCTTTAAGCCGAAAAGCCACAGAGCACGTAGCAAGTTTGCTGACAAATCAAGATCAACTTAAGGAAAAGTTTGGGAATTGGAGAATCAATATGATTTCTCACTCGAAGAGTACAAGAGCGACATTATGTACTTTGACGATTCGTCATACTTTGTTGGAAAGCAGTAAAGAAGCCCAAGAAAATGATGGTTCCCTGTTAAAGATAAGGATTCATGTTCGTGAAGAAAATGTTGAGGGTCTTTCTAAAATTAAAAAAAAAAATGGAGTTTTAGTTTTAAGGTTGTGTGTATCAAAAACGAGATCTTGTGGAATTAAATCATAGAAGAAGCACAGTGTACGCCATATACTCCCCATCCGAGAGGTACAAAAATGTATCACGACTTGTGAGAGTCATTCTGGTGGAGAAGTATGAAAAGATACATCGAGTTATTCATGCAAAAATGTTTGGTGTGTCAGCAAGTTAAGGCTTAACACCAACGACCTTCGAGTTTAATTCAACCAGTGGAATTACCCGAGTGGAAAGTTAACCACGTGGTCATTGATTATATGATAAGTTTACCGCAATCATCAAGAGGAAATAATGCAATTTGGATAATTGTTGACCGATTAAGAAAATCTGCGTAGTTTCTACCTGTGACGTTGACATTTAGAATGGATCAGCTCGCACAGTGATACATTCGCTAGAGAATGAGGTCTCACGGTACTCTAATATGAATTGTGTAATATAGAGATCCTAAATTCTTTTCAAGACTTGGGAGAAGTTTGTACGATACGATGAGAACAAAGCTAAAGTTTAGCACCGCGTGTTATCTTTGGACAGAAGGCCAATCTGAAAGAACAAGACGAACGAGGAGAATTAGAACATGTGTTCTAGACCATGAAGAGTTACGAATGTATAAAGAGTCATCTTATTATGAGAAATGTGAAATGATTTTGATCATGTTCAAGAACAGCGACACGTACTTAATATATGTTAAATGGATACGCTATCGAGAGGAAACTGCACTTGAGAGCACGAACCAGAAATGAAGTCACTTAAATAGAATCCTTTACAAGAGGTAAATAACGAATTTCGAGGACGAAATTTTTATAAGTAGGGTAGGTTGTAACAACCGCAAAATTTAAATAAATAAATTAAGTAATTTGGGGCCCAATTAATTAACCATATGAAATAATTATACTATGCATGAATTCGAATTATTTGAAGTTCATATTAATTTACATATTGAGTCTCATTTTGCATCTAGATTCACGATTAATTTCATTTAGTATTTAAGTCATGTAGAAATCCTCAAATTCCAATAAACATATTATTATTATTATTAATATTATTATTATTATTATTATTATTATTATTATTATTATTATTAATATTATTATTATTATATGTTAATAAGTGCATATGCCCTTTTTATAGTCTTAATTTGTTGGTTAACCCAAGAAGTCAATTCATGTCCGTCCGGTAAGGCCGCTTTGCACAGTCTGTTTAGTAAAGCCCATTCGGTGAAAATCCTCAAAACCCTAAGGCACAAATATATACTATATATTAAGCAGTAAGAGTATTAGGTATCGTGGTTCAATTTGATAATTCCAAACACCAAATAAGTTAGAACTCTTCTCTTACCACCCGATCCCCTCCTCTCTCCAACCCCCCATGAAATTACATGGCATCCCTTGCCGTTTGTGAATCACCACCAACCCAACCATATCAAGCTAGATCGGGGATCACAACAAAGTTACCATCCGATCGAAGCCCTGCCCTCTGACCGAAACTCAATGTCGAGGATTGGACAACCGCTTCCATTGAGCCTCTGTCCCAAAGAAAGCTCAAGACCCGTACCTGCTGGGACTGCTGCCAATTACAACCTTACGCAGCCGATTGTGATGGAGATAAAAGGTGAACGAGGCTGAAGTCACCTCCTACCACCAGCGTCTACGATAGGCAGCATCCAGTTGCCGATGAAGGTAAAACCCCAAGCCATAGTAATCCTCCTTAATTCCCTTACAACCGTACCTCCTTCGCCTGAGTCGGTCGTCCTCGTATCGTCACCGATGCACGAGCAGTTAAAGCCTAGAAGACTAGCCGCTGCCTCTCCAAATAATTTGTAACCACTGCCCTGTTGATGGTTGACCCTGACCCGAGACGGAAGCTCGCGCTTGAAGAAGAAGAAGAGGTACTGTATTTTGATTAATTAGGATTTGCACAGAGTTCATTAGAGTATTTGTTTGGACCAGGCCAAATTAATTCCGGACCTATTAGTCCTTAACCCATGTATTTCACGGCCCACTGAACACTAATATCTTCCAAGCCCATCTGCTAATCCTTACCCATACTACTTTTCTCTCTTTAATTATATACTACAAGTCACCCATTATTGATCCGAGCTCAACCGTTGTATAAATATATATATTGAGAATTATAGTGCAGTTTATTTTACTATATATATATTACATTCATATGAATATACAGTAGTATTAATATAAATTTATTTAATGAAGGATATACGAATTCTGAGGATTAGGATTGCACGAGCATACATTCACGCATCGTTATTGTCAAGTCAAGTTCTGCATTTTCAAGGTAGGGGTATTTCTAAAACCTTTTCAAATACAGTTCATATCAGTGTATGGTACGCAGGTAATTGTTCGATATCGAGGACTTTATATTCTATTCATGTTATGTGCACATATTAGTCGCGCGACGAAACTCATGGCCGTGTTCACGTAGACGTGTGACGTGTTCACGGTAATAAATCAAGCAAGCAAGTGATAGGAACGTTTAATCGTTCGGAAATTCATGTCCTTGGGTATATCCCACTATCTAACAAGTCCAAGTTAGTTTATAAAGTTGAGCGTCATTCCGGTTGCTTTCGTATTGTACAATGTATGAACTGGTATCCCTACTGAGTTGTTGATAACTCACCCCTTTTTTTAAAACCCCCCTCTTTTCAGGTTGAGCGAAATCGGAGCGAGACGGGGATGTGGCGGCGATAGTAGTAGCAGCATTTATTCCTAAAGACATTATTTTCTTTTATGCTTTCCACTTTTAAAACTTCGCACTTTAGTATTTTATTTAAATTTGACTATTGAGGGTTATTATTTTAGTTAAAAATTTAATTATGAAAAGTCGTTTTTTTGACATTTTGTTATTTTAAATAGTTCAATTTATTTTGAAAAAAATAAGGAAATCCTCGATGGTTTATGTTATGAAAAATGGGATGTTACATTTTGAGTGTTAGGGTTATTTGCTTAGTTTTAGGGTTTAATTTTAAGGTTTAGGGTTTAGGGTTTAGGGTTTTGTTGTATTCAAATTTATGGTTTTAGGTTTTAGTTTTTAGGGTTTAGGTTTTAGGTTTTAAGGTTTTAAATTTTAGGGATTAATGTTTAGTTTTAGGGTCTAGGGTTTAGTGTATTAAAATTTAGGGTTTTAGATTTAGTTTTTAGGTTTTAGGATTTAGGGTTTTTGTTTTCAATTTTAGGGTTTTGAGTTTTTGGGTTATGTGCTTAGTTTTAGGGTTTAATTTTAGGTTTTAGGGTTTTGTTGTATTCAAATTTAGGGTTTTAGGTTTTAGATTTTAGGGTTTTGGTTTTAGGGTTTAAGGTTTTAAATTTTAGGGATTAATGTTTAGTTTTAGGGTTTAGGGTTTTAGTGTATTAAAGATTAGGTTTAGGGTTTTGTTTTTATGTTTTAGTGTTTAGAGTATTAGGGTTTAGGGTCTAGTGTATTAAAATGTAGGGTTTTAGATTTAGTTTTTAGGTTTTAGGATTTAGGGTTTTTGTTTTCAATTTTAGGGTTTTGAGTTTTTGGGTTATGTGCTTAGTTTTAGGGTTTAATTTTAGGTTTTAGTGTTTTGTTGTATTCAAATTTATGGTTTTAGGTTTTAGTTTTTAGGGTTTTGGTTTTAGGTTTTAAGGTTTTAAATTTTAGGGTTTAATGTTTAGTTTTAGGATTTAGGGTTTTAGTGTATTAAAGATTAGGGTTTTAGTTTTTAGGGTTTAGGATTTTGTTTTTATGTTTTAGTGTTTAGAGTATTAGGGTTTAGGGTCTTGTGTATTAAAATTTAGGGTTTTAGATTTAGTTTTTAGGGTTTAGGGTTTAGGGTTTTTGTTTTCAATTTTAGGGTTTTTAGTTTTAAGGTTATGTGCTTAGTTTTTGGGGTTAATTTTAGGTTTTAGGGTTTTGTTTTATTCAAATTTAGGGTTTTAGGTTATAGTTTTTAGGGTTTTGGTTTTCAGTTTTAGGGTTTTAAATTTTAGGGTTTAATGTTTAGTTTTAGCGTTTAGGGTTTTAGTGTATTAAAGATTAGGGTTTTAGTTTTTAGGGTTTAGGGTTTTGTTTTTATGTTTTAGTGTTTTGAGTATTAGGATTTAGGGTTTAGTGTATTAAGATTTAGAGTTTTAGATTTTGTTTTTAGGGTTTAGGTTTTAATGTTTTTGTTTTCAATTTTAGGGTTTTGAGTGTTAGGGTTATTTGCTTAGTTTTAGGGTTTAATTTTAAGGTTTAGGGTTTAGGGTTTAGGGTTTTGTTGTATTCAAATTTATGGTTTTAGGTTTTAGTTTTTAGGGTTTAGGTTTTAGGTTTTAAGGTTTTAAATTTTAGGGATTAATGTTTAGTTTTAGGGTCTAGGGTTTAGTGTATTAAAATTTAGGGTTTTAGATTTAGTTTTTAGGTTTTAGGATTTAGGGTTTTTGTTTTCAATTTTAGGGTTTTGAGTTTTTGGGTTATGTGCTTAGTTTTAGGGTTTAATTTTAGGTTTTAGGGTTTTGTTGTATTCAAATTTAGGGTTTTAGGTTTTAGATTTTAGGGTTTTGGTTTTAGGGTTTAAGGTTTTAAATTTTAGGGATTAATGTTTAGTTTTAGGGTTTAGGGTTTTAGTGTATTAAAGATTAGGTTTAGGGTTTTGTTTTTATGTTTTAGTGTTTAGAGTATTAGGGTTTAGGGTCTAGTGTATTAAAATGTAGGGTTTTAGATTTAGTTTTTAGGTTTTAGGATTTAGGGTTTTTGTTTTCAATTTTAGGGTTTTGAGTTTTTGGGTTATGTGCTTAGTTTTAGGGTTTAATTTTAGGTTTTAGTGTTTTGTTGTATTCAAATTTATGGTTTTAGGTTTTAGTTTTTAGGGTTTTGGTTTTAGGTTTTAAGGTTTTAAATTTTAGGGTTTAATGTTTAGTTTTAGGATTTAGGGTTTTAGTGTATTAAAGATTAGGGTTTTAGTTTTTAGGGTTTAGGATTTTGTTTTTATGTTTTAGTGTTTAGAGTATTAGGGTTTAGGGTCTTGTGTATTAAAATTTAGGGTTTTAGATTTAGTTTTTAGGGTTTAGGGTTTAGGGTTTTTGTTTTCAATTTTAGGGTTTTTAGTTTTAAGGTTATGTGCTTAGTTTTTGGGGTTAATTTTAGGTTTTAGGGATTTGTTTTATTCAAATTTAGGGTTTTAGGTTATAGTTTTTAGGGTTTTGGTTTTCAGTTTTAGGGTTTTAAATTTTAGGGTTTAATGTTTAGTTTTAGCGTTTAGGGTTTTAGTGTATTAAAGATTAGGGTTTTAGTTTTTAGGGTTTAGGGTTTTGTTTTTATGTTTTAGTGTTTTGAGTATTAGGATTTAGGGTTTAGTGTATTAAGATTTAGAGTTTTAGATTTTGTTTTTAGGGTTTAGGTTTTAATGTTTTTGTTTTCAATTTTAGGGTTTTGAGTGTTAGGGTTATTTGCTTAGTTTTAGGGTTTAATTTTAAGGTTTAGGGTTTAGGGTTTAGGGTTTTGTTGTATTCAAATTTATGGTTTTAGGTTTTAGTTTTTAGGGTTTAGGTTTTAGGTTTTAAGGTTTTAAATTTTAGGGATTAATGTTTAGTTTTAGGGTCTAGGGTTTAGTGTATTAAAATTTAGGGTTTTAGATTTAGTTTTTAGGTTTTAGGATTTAGGGTTTTTGTTTTCAATTTTAGGGTTTTGAGTTTTTGGGTTATGTGCTTAGTTGTAGGGTTTAATTTTAGGTTTTAGGGTTTTGTTGTATTCAAATTTAGGGTTTTAGGTTTTAGATTTTAGGGTTTTGGTTTTAGGGTTTAAGGTTTTAAATTTTAGGGATTAATGTTTAGTTTTAGGGTTTAGGGTTTTAGTGTATTAAAGATTAGGTTTAGGGTTTTGTTTTTATGTTTTAGTGTTTAGAGTATTAGGGTTTAGGGTCTAGTGTATTAAAATGTAGGGTTTTAGATTTAGTTTTTAGGTTTTAGGATTTAGGGTTTTTGTTTTCAATTTTAGGGTTTTGAGTTTTTGGGTTATGTGCTTAGTTTTAGGGTTTAATTTTAGGTTTTAGTGTTTTGTTGTATTCAAATTTATGGTTTTAGGTTTTAGTTTTTAGGGTTTTGGTTTTAGGTTTTAAGGTTTTAAATTTTAGGGTTTAATGTTTAGTTTTAGGATTTAGGGTTTTAGTGTATTAAAGATTAGGGTTTTAGTTTTTAGGGTTTAGGATTTTGTTTTTATGTTTTAGTGTTTAGAGTATTAGGGTTTAGGGTCTTGTGTATTAAAATTTAGGGTTTTAGATTTAGTTTTTAGGGTTTAGGGTTTAGGGTTTTTGTTTTCAATTTTAGGGTTTTTAGTTTTAAGGTTATGTGCTTAGTTTTTGGGGTTAATTTTAGGTTTTAGGGTTTTGTTTTATTCAAATTTAGGGTTTTAGGTTATAGTTTTTAGGGTTTTGGTTTTCAGTTTTAGGGTTTTAAATTTTAGGGTTTAATGTTTAGTTTTAGCGTTTAGGGTTTTAGTGTATTAAAGATTAGGGTTTTAGTTTTTAGGGTTTAGGGTTTTGTTTTTATGTTTTAGTGTTTTGAGTATTAGGATTTAGGGTTTAGTGTATTAAGATTTAGAGTTTTAGATTTTGTTTTTAGGGTTTAGGTTTTAATGTTTTTGTTTTCAATTTTAGGGTTTTGAGTGTTAGGGTTATTTGCTTAGTTTTAGGGTTTAATTTTAAGGTTTAGGGTTTAGGGTTTAGGGTTTTGTTGTATTCAAATTTATGGTTTTAGGTTTTAGTTTTTAGGGTTTAGGTTTTAGGTTTTAAGGTTTTAAATTTTAGGGATTAATGTTTAGTTTTAGGGTCTAGGGTTTAGTGTATTAAAATTTAGGGTTTTAGATTTAGTTTTTAGGTTTTAGGATTTAGGGTTTTTGTTTTCAATTTTAGGGTTTTGAGTTTTTGGGTTATGTGCTTAGTTTTAGGGTTTAATTTTAGGTTTTAGGGTTTTGTTGTATTCAAATTTAGGGTTTTAGGTTTTAGATTTTAGGGTTTTGGTTTTAGGGTTTAAGGTTTTAAATTTTAGGGATTAATGTTTAGTTTTAGGGTTTAGGGTTTTAGTGTATTAAAGATTAGGTTTAGGGTTTTGTTTTTATGTTTTAGTGTTTAGAGTATTAGGGTTTAGGGTCTAGTGTATTAAAATGTAGGGTTTTAGATTTAGTTTTTAGGTTTTAGGATTTAGGGTTTTTGTTTTCAATTTTAGGGTTTTGAGTTTTTGGGTTATGTGCTTAGTTTTAGGGTTTAATTTTAGGTTTTAGTGTTTTGTTGTATTCAAATTTATGGTTTTAGGTTTTAGTTTTTAGGGTTTTGGTTTTAGGTTTTAAGGTTTTAAATTTTAGGGTTTAATGTTTAGTTTTAGGATTTAGGGTTTTAGTGTATTAAAGATTAGGGTTTTAGTTTTTAGGGTTTAGGATTTTGTTTTTATGTTTTAGTGTTTAGAGTATTAGGGTTTAGGGTCTTGTGTATTAAAATTTAGGGTTTTAGATTTAGTTTTTAGGGTTTAGGGTTTAGGGTTTTTGTTTTCAATTTTAGGGTTTTTAGTTTTAAGGTTATGTGCTTAGTTTTTGGGGTTAATTTTAGGTTTTAGGGTTTTGTTTTATTCAAATTTAGGGTTTTAGGTTATAGTTTTTAGGGTTTTGGTTTTCAGTTTTAGGGTTTTAAATTTTAGGGTTTAATGTTTAGTTTTAGCGTTTAGGGTTTTAGTGTATTAAAGATTAGGGTTTTAGTTTTTAGGGTTTAGGGTTTTGTTTTTATGTTTTAGTGTTTTGAGTATTAGGATTTAGGGTTTAGTGTATTAAGATTTAGAGTTTTAGATTTTGTTTTTAGGGTTTAGGTTTTAATGTTTTTGTTTTCAATTTTAGGGTTTTGAGTGTTAGGGTTATTTGCTTAGTTTTAGGGTTTAATTTTAAGGTTTAGGGTTTAGGGTTTAGGGTTTTGTTGTATTCAAATTTATGGTTTTAGGTTTTAGTTTTTAGGGTTTAGGTTTTAGGTTTTAAGGTTTTAAATTTTAGGGATTAATGTTTAGTTTTAGGGTCTAGGGTTTAGTGTATTAAAATTTAGGGTTTTAGATTTAGTTTTTAGGTTTTAGGATTTAGGGTTTTTGTTTTCAATTTTAGGGTTTTGAGTTTTTGGGTTATGTGCTTAGTTTTAGGGTTTAATTTTAGGTTTTAGGGTTTTGTTGTATTCAAATTTAGGGTTTTAGGTTTTAGATTTTAGGGTTTTGGTTTTAGGGTTTAAGGTTTTAAATTTTAGGGATTAATGTTTAGTTTTAGGGTTTAGGGTTTTAGTGTATTAAAGATTAGGTTTAGGGTTTTGTTTTTATGTTTTAGTGTTTAGAGTATTAGGGTTTAGGGTCTAGTGTATTAAAATGTAGGGTTTTAGATTTAGTTTTTAGGTTTTAGGATTTAGGGTTTTTGTTTTCAATTTTAGGGTTTTGAGTTTTTGGGTTATGTGCTTAGTTTTAGGGTTTAATTTTAGGTTTTAGTGTTTTGTTGTATTCAAATTTATGGTTTTAGGTTTTAGTTTTTAGGGTTTTGGTTTTAGGTTTTAAGGTTTTAAATTTTAGGGTTTAATGTTTAGTTTTAGGATTTAGGGTTTTAGTGTATTAAAGATTAGGGTTTTAGTTTTTAGGGTTTAGGATTTTGTTTTTATGTTTTAGTGTTTAGAGTATTAGGGTTTAGGGTCTTGTGTATTAAAATTTAGGGTTTTAGATTTAGTTTTTAGGGTTTAGGGTTTAGGGTTTTTGTTTTCAATTTTAGGGTTTTTAGTTTTAAGGTTATGTGCTTAGTTTTTGGGGTTAATTTTAGGTTTTAGGGATTTGTTTTATTCAAATTTAGGGTTTTAGGTTATAGTTTTTAGGGTTTTGGTTTTCAGTTTTAGGGTTTTAAATTTTAGGGTTTAATGTTTAGTTTTAGCGTTTAGGGTTTTAGTGTATTAAAGATTAGGGTTTTAGTTTTTAGGGTTTAGGGTTTTGTTTTTATGTTTTAGTGTTTTGAGTATTAGGATTTAGGGTTTAGTGTATTAAGATTTAGAGTTTTAGATTTTGTTTTTAGGGTTTAGGTTTTAATGTTTTTGTTTTCAATTTTAGGTTTTTGAGTGTTAGGGTTATTTGCTTAGTTTTAGGGTTTAATTTTAAGGTTTAGGGTTTAGGGTTTAGGGTTTTGTTGTATTCAAATTTATGGTTTTAGGTTTTAGTTTTTAGGGTTTAGGTTTTAGGTTTTAAGGTTTTAAATTTTAGGGATTAATGTTTAGTTTTAGGGTCTAGGGTTTAGTGTATTAAAATTTAGGGTTTTAGATTTAGTTTTTAGGTTTTAGGATTTAGGGTTTTTGTTTTCAATTTTAGGGTTTTGAGTTTTTGGGTTATGTGCTTAGTTGTAGGGTTTAATTTTAGGTTTTAGGGTTTTGTTGTATTCAAATTTAGGGTTTTAGGTTTTAGATTTTAGGGTTTTGGTTTTAGGGTTTAAGGTTTTAAATTTTAGGGATTAATGTTTAGTTTTAGGGTTTAGGGTTTTAGTGTATTAAAGATTAGGTTTAGGGTTTTGTTTTTATGTTTTAGTGTTTAGAGTATTAGGGTTTAGGGTCTAGTGTATTAAAATGTAGGGTTTTAGATTTAGTTTTTAGGTTTTAGGATTTAGGGTTTTTGTTTTCAATTTTAGGGTTTTGAGTTTTTGGGTTATGTGCTTAGTTTTAGGGTTTAATTTTAGGTTTTAGTGTTTTGTTGTATTCAAATTTATGGTTTTAGGTTTTAGTTTTTAGGGTTTTGGTTTTAGGTTTTAAGGTTTTAAATTTTAGGGTTTAATGTTTAGTTTTAGGATTTAGGGTTTTAGTGTATTAAAGATTAGGGTTTTAGTTTTTAGGGTTTAGGATTTTGTTTTTATGTTTTAGTGTTTAGAGTATTAGGGTTTAGGGTCTTGTGTATTAAAATTTAGGGTTTTAGATTTAGTTTTTAGGGTTTAGGGTTTAGGGTTTTTGTTTTCAATTTTAGGGTTTTTAGTTTTAAGGTTATGTGCTTAGTTTTTGGGGTTAATTTTAGGTTTTAGGGTTTTGTTTTATTCAAATTTAGGGTTTTAGGTTATAGTTTTTAGGGTTTTGGTTTTCAGTTTTAGGGTTTTAAATTTTAGGGTTTAATGTTTAGTTTTAGCGTTTAGGGTTTTAGTGTATTAAAGATTAGGGTTTTAGTTTTTAGGGTTTAGGGTTTTGTTTTTATGTTTTAGTGTTTTGAGTATTAGGATTTAGGGTTTAGTGTATTAAGATTTAGAGTTTTAGATTTTGTTTTTAGGGTTTAGGTTTTAATGTTTTTGTTTTCAATTTTAGGGTTTTGAGTGTTAGGGTTATTTGCTTAGTTTTAGGGTTTAATTTTAAGGTTTAGGGTTTAGGGTTTAGGGTTTTGTTGTATTCAAATTTATGGTTTTAGGTTTTAGTTTTTAGGGTTTAGGTTTTAGGTTTTAAGGTTTTAAATTTTAGGGATTAATGTTTAGTTTTAGGGTCTAGGGTTTAGTGTATTAAAATTTAGGGTTTTAGATTTAGTTTTTAGGTTTTAGGATTTAGGGTTTTTGTTTTCAATTTTAGGGTTTTGAGTTTTTGGGTTATGTGCTTAGTTTTAGGGTTTAATTTTAGGTTTTAGGGTTTTGTTGTATTCAAATTTAGGGTTTTAGGTTTTAGATTTTAGGGTTTTGGTTTTAGGGTTTAAGGTTTTAAATTTTAGGGATTAATGTTTAGTTTTAGGGTTTAGGGTTTTAGTGTATTAAAGATTAGGTTTAGGGTTTTGTTTTTATGTTTTAGTGTTTAGAGTATTAGGGTTTAGGGTCTAGTGTATTAAAATGTAGGGTTTTAGATTTAGTTTTTAGGTTTTAGGATTTAGGGTTTTTGTTTTCAATTTTAGGGTTTTGAGTTTTTGGGTTATGTGCTTAGTTTTAGGGTTTAATTTTAGGTTTTAGTGTTTTGTTGTATTCAAATTTATGGTTTTAGGTTTTAGTTTTTAGGGTTTTGGTTTTAGGTTTTAAGGTTTTAAATTTTAGGGTTTAATGTTTAGTTTTAGGATTTAGGGTTTTAGTGTATTAAAGATTAGGGTTTTAGTTTTTAGGGTTTAGGATTTTGTTTTTATGTTTTAGTGTTTAGAGTATTAGGGTTTAGGGTCTTGTGTATTAAAATTTAGGGTTTTAGATTTAGTTTTTAGGGTTTAGGGTTTAGGGTTTTTGTTTTCAATTTTAGGGTTTTTAGTTTTAAGGTTATGTGCTTAGTTTTTGGGGTTAATTTTAGGTTTTAGGGTTTTGTTTTATTCAAATTTAGGGTTTTAGGTTATAGTTTTTAGGGTTTTGGTTTTCAGTTTTAGGGTTTTAAATTTTAGGGTTTAATGTTTAGTTTTAGCGTTTAGGGTTTTAGTGTATTAAAGATTAGGGTTTTAGTTTTTAGAGTTTAGGGTTTTGTTTTTATGTTTTAGTGTTTTGAGTATTAGGATTTAGGGTTTAGTGTATTAAAATTTAGGGTTTTAGATTTTGTTTTTAGGGTTTAGGGTTTAATGTTTTTGTTTTCAATTTTAGGGTTTTGAGTGTTAGGGTTATTTGCTTAGTTTTAGGGTTTAATTTTAAGGTTTAGGGTTTAGGGTTTAGGGTTTTGTTGTATTCAAATTTATGGTTTTAGGTTTTAGTTTTTAGGGTTTTGGTTTTAGGTTTTAAGGTTTTAAATTTTAGGGATTAATGTTTAGTTTTAGGGTCTAGGGTTTAGTGTATTAAAATTTAGGGTTTTAGATTTAGTTTTTAGGTTTTAGGATTTAGGGTTTTTGTTTTCAATTTTAGGGTTTTGAGTTTTTGGGTTATGTGCTTAGTTTTAGGGTTTAATTTTAGGTTTTAGGGTTTTGTTGTATTCAAATTTAGGGTTTTAGGTTTTAGATTTTAGGGTTTTGGTTTTAGGGTTTAAGGTTTTAAATTTTAGGGATTAATGTTTAGTTTTAGGATTTAGGGTTTTAGTGTATTAAAGATTAGGTTTAGGGTTTTGTTTTTATGTTTTAGTGTTTAGAGTATTAGGGTTTAGGGTCTAGTGTATTAAAATGTAGGGTTTTAGATTTAGTTTTTAGGTTTTAGGATTTAGGGTTTTTGTTTTCAATTTTAGGGTTTTGAGTTTTTGGGTTATGTGCTTAGTTTTAGGGTTTAATTTTAGGTTTTAGTGTTTTGTTGTATTCAAATTTATGGTTTTAGGTTTTAGTTTTTAGGGTTTTGGTTTTAGGTTTTAAGGTTTTAAATTTTAGGGTTTAATGTTTAGTTTTAGGATTTAGGGTTTTAGTGTATTAAAGATTAGGGTTTTAGTTTTTAGGGTTTAGGATTTTGTTTTTATGTTTTAGTGTTTAGAGTATTAGGGTTTAGGGTCTTGTGTATTAAAATTTAGGGTTTTAGATTTAGTTTTTAGGGTTTAGGGTTTAGGGTTTTTGTTTTCAATTTTAGGGTTTTTAGTTTTAAGGTTATGTGCTTAGTTTTTGGGGTTAATTTTAGGTTTTAGGGTTTTGTTTTATTCAAATTTAGGGTTTTAGGTTATAGTTTTTAGGGTTTTGGTTTTCAGTTTTAGGGTTTTAAATTTTAGGGTTTAATGTTTAGTTTTAGCGTTTAGGGTTTTAGTGTATTAAAGATTAGGGTTTTAGTTTTTAGAGTTTAGGGTTTTGTTTTTATGTTTTAGTGTTTTGAGTATTAGGATTTAGGGTTTAGTGTATTAAAATTTAGGGTTTTAGATTTTGTTTTTAGGGTTTAGGGTTTAATGTTTTTGTTTTCAATTTTAGGGTTTTGAGTGTTAGGGTTATTTGCTTAGTTTTAGGGTTTAATTTTAAGGTTTAGGGTTTAGGGTTTAGGGTTTTGTTGTATTCAAATTTATGGTTTTAGGTTTTAGTTTTTAGGGTTTTGGTTTTAGGTTTTAAGGTTTTAAATTTTAGGGATTAATGTTTAGTTTTAGGGTCTAGGGTTTAGTGTATTAAAATTTAGGGTTTTAGATTTAGTTTTTAGGTTTTAGGATTTAGGGTTTTTGTTTTCAATTTTGGGGTTTTGAGTTTTTGGGTTATGTGCTTAGTTTTAGGGTTTAATTTTAGGTTTTAGGGTTTTGTTGTATTCAAATTTAGGGTTTTAGGTTTTAGATTTTAGGGTTTTGGTTTTAGGGTTTAGGGTTTCGAATTTTAGGGTTTAATGTTTAGTTTTAAAGTCTAGGGTTTTAGTGTATTAAAGATTAGGGTTTTAGTCTTGAGGGTTTATGGTATTGTTTTTAGGTTTTAGTGTTTAGAGTATTAGGACTTAGGGTTTAGTGTCGTAAAATTTAGGGTTTAAGATTTAGTTTTTAGGATTTAGGGTTTAGGGTTTGGGTTTTAGGTTTTAGGGTTTAGAGTTTTTGGGCTTAATGCTTAGTTTTAGGATTTAATTTTAGGTTTTAGGTTTTTGTTGTGTTCAAGTTTAGGGTTTTAGGTTTTATTTTTTAGGGTTTTGGTTTTAGGTTTTAGGTTTTTGAATTTTAGGGTTTAATTTTTAGTTTTAGGGTTTAGAGTTTTAGTGTATTAATGATTAGGGTTTTAGTTTTTAGGTTTTAGGGTTTTGTTTTTATGTTTTAGTGTTTAGGGTATTAGGATTTAGGGTTTAGTGTATTAAAATTTAGGGTTTTAGATTTAATTTTTAGGTTTTAGGATTTAGGGTTTTTGTTTTCAATTTTAGGGTTTTAAGTTTTTGGGTTATGTGCTTAGTTTTAGGGTTTAATTTTAGGTTTTAGGGTTTTGTTGTATTCAAATTTAGGGTTTTAGGTTTTAGTTTTTAGGGTTTTGGTTTTAGGTTTTAGGGTTTTAAATTTTAGGGTTTAATGTTTAGTTTTAGGGTTTAGGGTTTTAGTGTATTACAGATTAGGTTTAGGGTTTTGTTTTTATGTTTTAGTGTTTAGAGTATTAGGGTTTAGGGTCTAGTGTATTAAAATGTAGGGTTTTAGATTTAGTTTTTAGGTTTTAGGATTTAGGGTTTTTGTTTTCAATTTTAGGGTTTTGAGTTTTTGGGTTATGTGCTTAGTTTTAGGGTTTAATTTTAGGTTTTAGTGTTTTGTTGTATTCAAATTTATGGTTTTAGGTTTTAGTTTTTAGGGTTTTGGTTTTAGGTTTTAAGGTTTTAAATTTTAGGGTTTAATGTTTAGTTTTAGGATTTAGGGTTTTAGTGTATTAAAGATTAGGGTTTTAGTTTTTAGGGTTTAGGATTTTGTTTTTATGTTTTAGTGTTTAGAGTATTAGGGTTTAGGGTCTTGTGTATTAAAATTTAGGGTTTTAGATTTAGTTTTTAGGGTATAGGGTTTAGGGTTTTTGTTTTCAATTTTAGGGTTTTTAGTTTTAAGGTTATGTGCTTAGTTTTTGGGGTTAGTTTTAGGTTTTAGGGTTTTCTTTTATTCAAATTTAGGGTTTTAGGTTATAGTTTTTAGGGTTTTGGGTTTCACTTTTAGGGTTTTAAATTTTAGGGTTTAATGTTTAGTTTTAGCGTTTAGGGTTTTAGTGTATTAAAGATTAGGGTTTTAGTTTTTATGGTTTAGGGTTTTGTTTTTATGTTTTAGTGTTTTGAGTATTAGGATTTAGGGTTTAGTGTATTAAAATTTAGGGTTTTAGATTTTGTTTTTAGGGTTTAGGGTTTAATGTTTTTGTTTTCAATTTTAGGGTTTTGAGTGTTAGGGTTATTTTCTTAGTTTTAGGGTTTAATTTTAAGGTTTAGGGTTTAGGGTTTTAGTGTATTCAAGTATATGGTTTTAAGTTTTAGTTTTTACGGTTTTGGTTTTAGGTTTTAGGGTTTCGAATTTTAGGGTTTAATGTTTAGTTTTAAGGTCTAGGGTTTTAATGTTTTAAGATTAGGGTTTTAGTCTTTAGGGTTTATGGTATTGTTTTTAGATTTTAGTGTTTGGAGTATTAGGACTTAGGGTTTAGTGTCTTAAAATTCAGAGTTTAAGATTTAGTTTTTAGATTTAGGGTTTAGGGTTTTTGTTTTAGGTTTTAGGGTTTAGAGTTTTTGGGTTTAATGCTTAGTTTTAGTGTTTATTTTTAGGTTTTAGAGTTTTGTTGTATTCAAGTTTAGGGTTTTAGGTTTTAGTTTTTACAGGTTTGGTTTTAGGTTTTAGGGTTTAGAATTTTTAGGGTTTAATGTTTAGTTTTAGGGTTTAGGGTTTTATTGTACTAATGATTAGGGTTTTAGTTTTTAGGGTTTAGGGTTTTGTTTTTATGTTTTAGTGTTTAGAGTATTAGGATTTAGGGTTTAGTGTATTAAAATTTAGGGTTTTAGATTTAGTTTTTAGGGTTTAGGGTTTAGAGTTTTTGTTTTCAATTTTAGGGTTTTGAATTTTTGGATTATGTGCTTAGTTTTAGTGTTTAATTTTAGGTTTTAGGGCTTTGTTGTATTCAAATTTAGGGTTTTAGGTTTTAGTTTTTAGCGTTTTGGTTTTAGGTTTTAGGGTTTTAAATTTTAGGGTTTAATGTTTAGTTTTAGGGTTTAGGGTTTTAGTGTATTAAAGATTAGGGTTTTAGTTTTTTGGGTTTAGGGTTTTGTTTTTATGTTTTAGTGTTTAGAGTATTAAAATTTAGGGTTTTAGATTTAGTTTTTAGGGTTTAGGGTTTAGTGTTTTTGTTTTCAATTTTAGGGTTTTGAGTTTTTTTGTTATTTGCTTAGTTTTAGGGTTTAATTTTAAGGTTTAGGGTTTAGAGTTTTAGTGTATTCAAGTATAGGGTTTTAGGTTTTAGTTTTTAGGGTTTTGGTTTTAGGGTTTAGGGTTTCGAATTTTAGGGTTTAATGTTTAGTTTTAAAGTCTAGGGTTTTAGTGTATTAAAGATTAGGGTTTTAGTCTTTAGGGTTTATGGTATTGTTTTTAGGTTTTAGTGTTTAGAGTATTAGGACTTAGGGTTTAGTGTCGTAAAATTTATGGTTTAAGATTTAGTTTTTAGGATTTAGGGTTTAGGGTTTGGGTTTTAGGTTTTAGGGTTTAGAGTTTTTGGGCTTAATGCTTAGTTTTAGGATTTAATTTTAGGTTTTAGGTTTTTGTTGTGTTCAAGTTTAGGGTTTTAGGTTTTATTTTTTAGGGTTTTGGTTTTAGGTTTTAGGTTTTAGAATTTTAGGGTTTAATTTTTAGTTTTAGGGTTTAGGGTTTTAGTGTATTAATGATTAGGGTTTTAGTTTTTAGATTTTAGGGTTTTGTTTTTATGTTTTAGTGTTTAGAGTATTAGAGTTTAGGGTCTAGTGTATTAAAATTTAGGGTTTTAGATTTAGTTTTTAGGTTTTAGGATTTAGGGTTTTTGTTTTCAATTTTAGGGTTTTGAGTTTTTGGGTTATGTGCTTAGTTTTAGGGTTTAATTTTAGGTTTTAGGGTTTTGTTGTATTCAAATTTATGGTTTTAGGTTTTAGTTTTTAGGGTTTTGGTTTTAGGTTTTAAGGTTTTAAATTTTAGGGATTAATGTTTAGTTTTAGGGTTTAGGGTTTTAGTGTATTAAAGATTAGGGTTTTAGTTTTTAGGGTTTAGGATTTTGTTTTTATGTTTTAGTGTTTAGAGTATTAGGGTTTAGGGTCTAGTGTATTAAAATTTAGGGTTTTAGATTTAGTTTTAAGGTTTTAAGATTTACGGGACCACCACCACCGCCGCCCCCAGCCCACGCGCCACCACCACCGGTGGCCGGCGTGGCCGGAAACCCTAGCGGGCAGCCCCCGGGATGGGGTCGATCGATCCTCATGGGGATCGATCATGGGGATGATCGACCCCCCGGTTTTTCGTCCTCTTCGTCTTCGTCACACGTCTTCGTCTTCCGGCGATCCTCTCATCATCGAACCAACGTAATTAAAATTACAAAATTTAAATTACAATTCCGGTATCGATTCTATACATGAAATCGACCCTATACATTTTCCGGAAACTAAAGAACGTAATAATAAATCCTAAATTCGGTCAACCCCCGAATTTTTACTATTACAAACATTCAACCACACAAAAACGAATCTCGACATGTCCGAGAGTTTAATCATGATAATTAATTAAAGGGAAAACAATAATTAAATCCAACCATGATAGCCGGAAATCCTGCAAGGTAGAACAATAATCGAACATATACATGAACACGAAACCAAACGCTCTGATACCAATTGCTGGGATTCGATGTCCCGGGCTATCAAAAATTGCGGAACCGATAACCCGATCAAAAACCCTCGATCACCGAAGATTGGATCCCCGACTCATCCGCAGGAGTCCGACCTTTGGAGACTACGCGCCCGAAGACACGCAGCCCGCCCCCAGCCGAAGTCCCCCACGAGTCGGATCCACGAACGCGAACCACCTCACGAGCCGGGGCCCGACCGAACGCCCAGCGAAGCACGAAGGCTGCGTGCGCCCAGCCGAGCCCCCGCGAGGGGCTCGCGATCGTCTACGGACGATCGCTGGGGATGCGCGAGGCATCCCCGGGGCTGCTCGCAGCAGCCCCGCAGCGAGTCGCGATGACTCCCTGCCCGCGAGGGCATCGCCCTCGCACGCCTTGCTACGGGTGAACCCGTAGCGCGTACGAGGCAGCTACGGATCATCCCGTAGCACGCCCGCGATCGATCCTCGCGATCGATCGCACCCCTCGGCTCCAGCCGAGGGTTCCTGCGGCTCGCGCCTCCGACGACGGCGGCTGGGGTCCGCCACGGCACCAGCCCGTGGCACCCCGGCGATCGACCGAAGTCGATCGCATGCCCCGGCGTCCAGCCGGGGCTCGTCCCTCGTCGCGCGATGCGGCGGTCCGAACCCTAGGGTTCGACCGCCTCCTTCGATCCTCGCCGGGGATCTCGAATCCCCGTCCCCGAGGTTCGTCGTTTTCCCGGATCATGTGTTCATGTACATATCACGATTAAACAACACAAATAATCAAGGAGGGGGTTCTCGATTATTACCTCGATTCGTTGTACGGAGAAACGAATTTTGTTGATGACCTTGCGATCTTCCTACGTATTCCTCGCACTTCGTCCGAACGTCGTGTGGGCGACGATCTATCGGATTCCTATGGATCTTCCTCACTCTCAGAACTTTATGATTGGCGTAACTTAGGTTCTCTTAGTTATGAAAAGTGAAGACCATGTAGTGCTTATATAGGCTATGTAGGGGATCATAAGGAGATTAAATATTGGGCTTCCAATATTGAAAATTAAATTGGGTCCAACCCAAATCTATTAATTCTTATCAATATTAATTTTATTTATTTTCCACTATATAAATAAAATTGCACTCCCAATATTAACCATATTATATCAAATTATATTTCTCCGATTAGTATTATTTATTCCGTGTATTTAAGATTTAAATATCCATGAATAAATTTATTTATTGCTCAATAAATATTATTCATATCTTATATCCGAGACTAGTACCGTTCAACCATTATTATTGTGCGGAACGAATCCACTCATGAGGTTTACACAATAATTCCTTATGAACTCATCTCGGGGATATTATCAACCCTTCCGGGATACACTTTCCCGTCAAGTATTCACGGCATGTCATATATAAAATATAGCGACCCAACTTTACCGGTAATTAACCCAATAATTAAATCGGTTAATTCCTTTGGAAAATCAAAGTCTCTAGTATTAAATATACACACCCGCAATAATATCGGGGATTAAGAATAAAATACTCCGAGATTTAAATTGATTATCCAAGGCAATCCTAATCAATAAATCTCAAGTTGATCCGCCCAATACACCAAGTGTACAAGTGTGATAAAATAATTAAGATAAATTATTTTCTCTCTCACACAACGACTATAACGATGGATTGGTCCGTGTCCATCTAGGTCGTGAGCAACTGTTTGATTAAATACGAGTAACCGATAGTATGATCTTCTGTGCGCCCATGCGCACCATACTAACTACAACGTATAAAATCCAGGACTATATTTTGCATAAATAACTAATAATAATTAATTGCAAATAATTGTTTATTAATTAAATAGGTTAAATGCCATGACCGGGAGTTTACCGGTACTTAAATCTAGACATTAAGTACACAACTCCAACAGTTTTTAGGGTTTTGGTTTTAGGTTTTAGGGTTTTAAATTTTAGGGTTTAATGTTTAGTTTTAGGGTTTAGGTTTTAGTGTATTAAAGATTAGGGTTTTAGTTTTTAAGGTTTAGGATTTTGTTTTTATGTTTTAGTGTTTAGAGTATTAGGATTTAGGGTTTAGTGTATTAAAATTTAGGGTTTTAGATTTAGTTTTTAGGGTTTAGGGTTTAGGGTTTAGGGTTTTTGTTTTCAATTTTAGGGTTTTTAGTTTTAAGGTTATGTGCTTAGTTTTTGGGGTTAATTTTAGGTTTTAGGGTTTTGTTTTATTCAAATTTAGGGTTTTAGGTTATAGTTTTTAGGGTTTTGGTTTTCAGTTTTAGGTTTTTAAATTTTTGGGTTTAATGTTTAGTTTTAGCGTTTAGGGTTTTAGTGTATTAAAGATTAGGGTTTTAGTTTTTAAGGTTTAGGATTTTGTTTTTATGTTTTAGTGTTTAGAGTATTAGGATTTAGGGTTTAGTGTATTAAAATTTAGGGTTTTAGATTTAGTTTTTAGGGTTTAGGGTTTAGGGTTTTTGTTTTCAATTTTAGAGTTTTTAGTTTTAAGGTTATGTGCTTAGTTTTAGTGTTTAATTTTAGGTTTTAAGGTTTTGTTTTATTCAAATTTAGGGTTTTAGGTTATAGTTTTTAGGGTTTTGGTTTTCAGTTTTAGGGTTTTAAATTTTAGGGTTTAATGTTTAGTTTTAGCGTTTAGGGTTTTAGTGTATTAAAGATTAGGGTTTTAGTTTTTAGGGTTTAGGGTTTTGTTTTTATGTTTTA
Source organism: Euphrasia confusa (assembly GCA_954870475.1). Classification (NCBI taxonomy): domain Eukaryota; kingdom Viridiplantae; phylum Streptophyta; class Magnoliopsida; order Lamiales; family Orobanchaceae; genus Euphrasia; species Euphrasia confusa. Next base: position 14,474,346 of record OX940969.1, read on the forward strand.
GTGTTTTGAGTATTAGGATTTAGGGTTTAGTGTATTAAAATTTAGGGTTTTAGATTTTGTTTTTAGGGTTTAGTGTTTTTGTTTTCAATTTTAGGGTTTTGAGTTAGGGTTATTTGCTTAGTTTTAGGGTTTAATTTTAAGGTTTAGGGTTTAGGGTTTTAGTGTATTCAAGTATAGGGTTTTAAATTTTAGTTTTTAGGGTTTTGGTTTTAGGTTTTAGGGTTTCGAATTTTAGGGTTTAATGTTTAGTTTTAAGGTCTAGGCTTTTAATGTATTAAAGATTAGGGTTTTAGTCTTTAGGGTTTATGGTATTGTTTTTAGATTTTAGTGTTTGGAGTATTAGGACTTAGGGTTTAGAATCTTAAAATTCAGAGTTTAAGATTTAGTTTTTAGGATTTAGGGTTTAGGGTTTTTGTTTTAGGTTTTAGGGTTTAGAGTTTTTGGGTTTAATGCTTAGTTTTAGTGTTTATTTTTAGGTTTTAGAGTTTTGTTGTATTCAAGTTTAGGGTTTTATGTTTTAGTTTTTACGGGTTTGGTTTTAGGTTTTAGGGTTTAGAATTTTTAGGGTTTAATGGTTAGTTTTAGGGTTTAGGGTTTTATTGTACTAATGATTAGGGTTTTAGTTTTTAGGGTTTAGGGTTTTGTTTTTATGTTTTAGTGTTTAGAGTATTAGGATTTAGGGTTTAGTGTATTAAAATTTAGGGTTTTAGATTTAGTTTTTAGGGTTTAGGGTTTAGAGTGTTTGTTTTCAATTTTAGGGTTTTGAATTTTTGGATTATGTGCTTAGTTTTAGTGTTTAATTTTAGGTTTTAGGTCTTTGTTGTATTCAAATTTAGGGTTTTAGGTTTTAGTTTTTAGCGTTTTGGTTTTAGGTTTTAGGGTTTTAAATTTTAGGGTTTAATGTTTAGTTTTAGGGTTTAGGGTTTTAGTGTATTAAACATTAGGGTTTTAGTTTTTTGGGTTTAGGGTTTTGTTTTTATGTTTTAGTGTTTAGTGTATTAAAATTTAGGGTTTTAGATTTAGTTTTTAGGGTTTAGGGTTTAGTGTTTTTGTTTTCAATTTTAGGGTTTTGAGTTTTTTTGTTATTTGCTTAGTTTTAGGGTTTAATTTTAAGGTTTAGGGTTTAGAGTTTTAGTGTATTCAAGTATAGGGTTTTAGGTTTTAGTTTTTAGGGTTTTGGTTTTAGGGTTTAGGGTTTCGAATTTTAGGGTTTAATGTTTAGTTTTAAAGTCTAGGGTTTTAATGTATTAAAGATTAGGGTTTTAGTCTTTAGGGTTTATGGTATTGTTTTTAGGTTTTAGTGTTTAGATTATTAGGACTTAGGGTTTAGTGTCGTAAAATTTAGGGTTTAAGATTTAGTTTTTAGGATTTAGGGTTTAGGGTTTGGGTTTTAGGTTTTAGGGTTTAGTGTTTTTGGGCTTAATGCTTAGTTTTAGGATTTAATTTTAGGTTTTAGGTTTTTGTTGTGTTCAAGTTTAGGGTTTTAGGTTTTATTTTTTAGGGTTTTGGTTTTAGGTTTTAGGTTTTAGAATTTTAGGGTTTAATTTTTAGTTTTAGGGTTTAGGGTTTTAGTGTATTAATGATTAGGGTTTTAGTTTTTAGGTTTTAGGGTTTTGTTTTTATGTTTTAGTGTTTAGGGTATTAGGATTTAGGGTTTAGTGTATTAAAATTTAGGGTTTTAGATTTAGTTTTTAGGTTTTAGGATTTAGGGTTTTTGTTTTCAATTTTAGGGTTTTGAGTTTTTGGGTTATGTGCTTAGTTTTAGGGTTTAATTTTAGGTTTTAGGGTTTTGTTGTATTCAAATTTATGGTTTTAGGTTTTAGTTTTTAGGGTTTTGATTTTAGGTTTTAAGGTTTTAAATTTTAGGGTTTAATGTTTAGTTTTAGGGTTTATGGTTTTAGTGTATTAAAGATTAGGGTTTTAGCTTTTAGGGTTTAGGATTTTGTTTTTATGTTTTAGTGTTTAGAGTATTAGGGTTTAGGGTCTAGTGTATTAAAATTTAGGGTTTTAGATTTAGTTTTTAGGTTTTAGGATTTAGGGTTTTTGTTTTCAATTTTAGGGTTTTGAGTTTTTGGGTTAGGTGCTTAGTTTTAGGGTTTAATTTTAGGTTTTAGGGTTTTGTTGTATTCAAATTTATGGTTTTATGTTTTAGTTTTTAGGGTTTTTGTTTTAGGTTTTAAGGTTTTAAATTTTAGGGTTTAATGTTTAGTTTTAGGGTTTAGGGTTTTAGTGTATTAAAGATTAGGGTTTTAGTTTTTAGGGTTTAGGATTTTGTTTTTATGTTTTAGTGTTTAGAGTATTAGGGTTTAGGGTCTAGTGTATTAAAATTTAGGGTTTTAGATTTAGTTTTTAGGTTTTAGTATTTAGGGTTTTTGTTTTCAATTTTAGGGTTTTGAGTTTTTGGGTTATGTGCTTAGTTTTAGGGTTTAATTTTAGGTTTTAGGGTTTTGTTGTATTCAAATTTAGGGTTTTAGGTTTTAGTTTTTAGGGTTTTGGTTTTAAGTTTTAGGGTTTTAAATTTTAGGGTTTAATGTTTAGTTTTAGGGTTTAGGGTTTGGGTTTTAGGTTTTAGGGTTTAGAGTTTTTGGGCTTAATGTTTAGTTTTAGGATTTAATTTTAGGTTTTAGGTTTTTTTTTGTGTTCAAGTTTAGGGTTTTAGGTTTTATTTTTTAGGGTTTTGGTTTTAGGTTTTAGATTTTAGAATTTTAGGGTTTAATTTTTAGTTTTAGGGTTTAGGGTTTTAGTGTATTAATAATTAGGGTTTTAGTTTTTAGGGTTTAGGATTTTGTTTTTATGTTTTAGTGTTTAGAGTATTAGGGTTTAGGGTCTAGTGTATTAAAATTTAGGGGTTTAGATTTAGTTTTTAGGTTTTAGGATTTAGGGTTTTTGTTTTCAATTTTAGGGTTTTGAGTTTTTGGGTTAGGTGCTTAGTTTTAGGGTTTAATTTTAGGTTTTAGGGTTTTGTTGTATTCAAATTTATGGTTTTAGGTTTTAGTTTTTAGGGTTTTGGTTTTAGGTTTTAAGGTTTTAAATTTTAGGGTTTAATGTTTAGTTTTAGGGTTTAGGGTTTTAGTGTATTAAAGATTAGGGTTTTAGTTTTTAGGGTTTAGGATTTTGTTTTTATGTTTTAGTGTTTAGAGTATTAGGGTTTAGGGTCTAGTGTATTAAAATTTAGGGTTTTAGATTTAGTTTTTAGGTTTTAGGATTTAGGGTTTTTGTTTTCAATTTTAGGGTTTTGAGTTTTTGGGTTATGTGCTTAGTTTTAGGGTTTAATTTTAGGTTTTAGGGTTTTGTTGTATTCAAATTTAGGGTTTTAGGTTTTAGTTTTTAGGGTTTTGGTTTTAAGTTTTAGGGTTTTAAATTTTAGGGTTTAATGTTTAGTTTTAGTGTTTAGGGATTTAGTGTATTAAAGATTAGGGTTTTAGTTTTTAGGGTTTAGGGTTTTGTTTTTATGTTTTAGTGTTTAGAGTATTAGGGTTTAGGGTCTAGTGTATTAAAATTTAGGGTTTTAGATTTAGTTTTTAGGTTTTAGGATTTAGGGTTTTTGTTTTCAATTTTAGGGTTTTGAGTTTTTGGGTTATGTGCTTAGTTTTAGGGTTTAATTTTAGTTTTTAGTGTTTTGTTGTATTCAAATTTATGGTTTTAGGTTTTAGTTTTTAGGGTTTTGGTTTTAGGTTTTAAGGTTTTAAATTTTAGGGTTTAATGTTTAGTTTTAGGATTTAGGGTTTTAGTGTATTAAAGATTGGGGTTTTAGTTTTTAGGGTTTAGGGTTTTGTTTTTATGTTTTAGTGTTTAGAGTATTAGGGTTTAGGGTCTATTGTATTAAAATTTAGGGTTTTAGATTTAGTTTTTAGGTTTTAGGATTTAGGGTTTTTGTTTTCAATTTTAGGGTTTTGAGTTTTTGGGTTATGTGCTTAGTTTTAGGGTTTAATTTTAGGTTTTAGTGTTTTGTTGTATTCAAATTTATGGTTTTAGGTTTTAGTTTTTAGGGTTTTGGTTTTAGGTTTTAAGGTTTTAAATTTTAGGGTTTAATGTTTAGTTTTAGGATTTAGGGTTTTAGTGTATTAAAGATTGGGGTTTTAGTTTTTAGGGTATAGGATTTTGTTTTTATGTTTTAGTGTTTAGAGTATTAGGGTTTAAGGTCTAGTGTATTAAAATTTAGGGTTTTAGATTTAGTTTTTAGGTTTTAGGATTTAGGGTTTTTGTTTTCAATTTTAGGGTTTTGAGTTTTGGGGTTATGTGCTTAGTTTTAGAGTTTAATTTTAGGTTTTAGGGTTTTGTTGTATTCAAATTTAGGGATTTAGGTTTTAGTTTTTAGGGTTTTGGTTTTAGGTTTTAGGGTTTTAAATTTTAGGGTTTAATGTTTAGTTTTAGGGTTTAGGTTTTAGTGTATTAAAGATTAGGGTTTTAGTTTTTAAGGTTTAGGATTTTGTTTTTATGTTTTAGTGTTTAGAGTATTAGGGTTTAGGGTCTAGTGTATTAAAATTTAGGGTTTTAGATTTAGTTTTTAGGGTTTAGGGTTTAGGGTTTTTGTTTTCAATTTTAGGGTTTTTAGTTTTAAGGTTATGTGCTTAGTTTTAGTGTTTAATTTTAGGTTTTAGGGTTTTGTTTTATTCAAATTTAGGGTTTTAGGTTATAGTTTTTAGGGTTTTGGTTTTCAGTTTTAGAGTATTAAATTTTAGGGTTTAATGTTTAGTTTTAGCGTTTAGGGTTTTAGTGTATTAAAGATTAGGATTTTATTTTTTAGGGTTTAGGGTTTTGTTTTTATGTTTTAGTGTTTTGACTATTAGGATTTAGGGTTTAGTGTATTAAAATTTAAGGTTTTAGATTTTGTTTTTAGGGTTTATGGTTTAGTGTTTTTGTTTTCAATTTTAGGGTTTTGAGTGTTAGGGTTATTTGCTTAGTTTTAGGGTTTAATTTTAAGGTTTAGGGTTTAGGGTTTTAGTGTATTCAAGTATAGGGTTTTAATTTTTATTTTTTAGGGTTTTGGTTTTAGGTTTTAGGGTTTCGAATTTTAGGGTTTAATGTTTAGTTTTAAGGTCTAGGGTTTTAATGTATTAAAGATTAGTTTTTTAGTCTTTAGGGTTTATGGTATTGTTTTTAGATATTAGTGTTTGGAGTATTAGGACTTAGGGTTTAGTGTCTTAAAATTCAGAGTTTAAGATTTAGTTTTTAGGATTTAGGGTTTAGGGTTTTTGTTTTAGGTTTTAGGGTTTAGAGTTTTTGGGTTTAATGCTTAGTTTTTGTAACATCCCATTTTTTCATAATATAAACTAAAGAGGATTTTTCATAATTTTAAAAATAAATTTGAAAACACTTTAAATAAACAAAAGTCAAATACATTTTCCATAAACATAAAATCATCCTCATTAGTAAAAATAAAATAGTTTTATATAAATTTTCAAAAGCGGAAAACGTAATAAAATAAAGTCTATAAAATAGACATTTGTACTACTATCATCGACACCATCCTCCGCATCGCCCCGAATTCGCTTGACCTGAAAAGATGGGGTTTTAAAAAGGGGTGAGTTATCAACAACTCAGTAGGGATACCAGTTCATACATTGCACAATACGAAAGCAATCGGAATAACTCTCAACTTTATAAACTAACTTGGATCATCATCATGACCACGTCATTTCATTACGCGATCACGACTATCTTGACTTGTTACCGTTAAACGGCCATGAATACCATAAACACGTCATTTCATTACGCGAATACAGCCATAATACTACAGACACGTCATTTCATTACGCGAATGCAGCCATAATACCACAACCACGTCATTTCATTACGCGATTGCAGCCATGAATTTCGTCGCGCGACTAATATGTGCACATAACATGAATAGAATATAAAGTCCTCGATATCAAACAATTACCTGCGTACCATACACTGATATGAACTGTATTTGAAAAGGTTTTAGAAATACCCCTACCTTGAAAATGCAGAACTTGTCTTGACGAAAAAGATGCGTGAATGAATGCTCGTGCAATCCTAATCCTCAAAATCCTTATACCTTCTTAAAAGAATAATATTAACATAATATTATTACGTAATATATAGAGAATTAAAATAAACATATATTTATAAATAATTAATTAAGTAGGAGGGAATTGGGCTTGGTATAAAAAGAGTACATGCTGACCTTAGGAGGAATTATTTGTTGGGCTTCGACTTGTCACTAAGAAGCTGGGTGGAAATAAAAGTTGGGACAAAAGGTGAAACAGCCCAGTTCAAAACATCTTTGCGAAGCAATGGCCGATCCCCAAATCGTTCCTAATTAACTTCTTTTCGATTCTGCACACAGTAAACGAGGGGCGACGGTGAAGGTTCACGGGATTTGACGGGCAGCACCTCATCGACGAGTTTCGGGGACATCAAATACGGCAATGGAACTCGGACGTGATATCGTATGTGACGGTCTCGCCCGCGGCATGAGGCGGCGACGACTCGATCTTGGTTGTGGCCTTCGATTCGCTTCGACTTCTTCTACAACGTAACTTCTGCTGTGCGGCGTCAATAGGGTGTCTTCTATGGAGGGTTGGGTCTCCAAGAACGCATAGCAGATATGGAAGTGGGAGGCGAAGAGCTATATCGAAGGGGTTTCTTGGGGCTGGACAGTCGATTCTCTAAACTTCTTCTCCATCGATGGTGGATCAAAGTGGTTTGCCGTGCGGCAGTTCGTCGAGGGATTCACGGACGGTCTTGATTGGGGCAACTCACGCCGTGGCTACACAGGAAGGCCTCGAATTCTTACATCGACGACGGTTTGACGAGCGGCTTGCTCGTTCTCCAACAAAGCACGGTAATGGCATGGTTACAGCGAAGGGAGAAGGTGGGTTAAGGGAGGACGAAGATGATAAACGAATTGGACCAAAGAACCTTAATACTATATATAAGCAATTCAGCACTAGGGTTTTGGTATGTATACGGATCATATAAAAGGATCTATTCTTCAACAAACTAAAAGAGGTGGTTTATGGGCCGAAACCTATTCTAATATAATCAAATAGTAATACTAATTAATAGTAATAGAACTAGTAATATTAAAATTGTGGTCTTGCGATAATAGTAATAATTATAATAATATTAATAGCATTAATAGTTTAATACTAATAGAAGTAGTATTTAATAATATTAATAGGGAATTTGGATTGAGGATACTATGACTTATGATTTCTAAAATGACTTACATGCTAAATGAAATATCAATGATGAATGTAATAACTAAACATGGAAATCAACATGAATATAAAATGATTTGAACTCATGCATAGTATAATTATTGTATATGTTAAATTAATTAGGCCAAAATTACTTAATTAATTAATATAAAATTTTCGGTTGTTACAACCTACCCTTCTTATAAAAATTTCGTCCTCGAAATTCCTTATATATTTCTTACGATATTAATTCAGGATAAGTGATTTTTTTGTCTCTTCATTCTTTGTCATGGTGTGTCAACTTAACATATACTAAGGAGTCGTCATGGTTTCTGCATATGTGGATTTTCTGATCCTAAATAACTTCACAAATCTCATAATAAGATGACTCTTTATGCATTCATAACTTTTCATGTTTAAGAACTCATGTTCTAACATTTCCTCTTAAGTTTGTAGTGTCAAGGCACACTGGCCGTCTTTCTGAGGATGACACTCCGTGCTAAACTTCAACTTCGGTTTTGTAGCATAATGCAAACTTCTCCAAAATCTTGAAGTGAATCTCGAATCTCTATCAGACACAATTTATATTGGAGTACCGTGCAACCCCGTTATCTCACGAATGTACGATCGTTCTAACTAACACATGCTACAGGTAATCTTAATCGATATAAATGTGCACTCTGTTAATCGATTGATGATTACCCAAATCACATTACTTTCTCTTACATATAGGGGTAACCTCTCCACCGAATTCACAGTCACGGACTCTAATTTCCACTCAGGAATTTCCAATGGTTGAAGTAAACTCGAAGGTCGCTGGTGTACTTAAGCCTTAACTTGCTGACACACCAAACATTTCTATATGAATAACTCGAAGTCTGTTTTCATACTTCTCCACCATAATGACTCTCACAAGTCGTGATACATCTTTGTTCCTCTCGGATGGGAAGTATATGGCGTACAATGTGCTTCTTCTACAATTTAATTCCTCAAGATCTCGTTTTTGATACACACAACCTTAAAACCAGGACTCCATTTTTTTCGTTTTAGAAAGACCCTCAACGTTTTCTTCAAATCTTCAGTGCATGTGTTACGACAACTATTTCCAAGTCGTGTGCATGGTAATTCACTCTACGTATCTTCAACCGTCGAGAAGCATAGACTACGATTCTCACATGTTGCATCAACACACACATTCCTTGTTGGGAGACATTATTGTAACTACAAACCCCAATACTAGTAGACAACTTCCTCTCGAGTCACTAAAAACTTCCATCACACTTCATCGTCGAAACAAAACTTCTTACCTTTCCACATCAACTATGTCATCGGTTGTGCTATCTTTGAACACCTTCAATGAATCTTTGATAGCAATCAGAAAAATCAAGAAGCCACGTATTCTAGGAACCATGACAACTTGCTCTGGAAATAACTCATGATTTAGCTAAAACTCACATCTCGAGAATTTTGCATAGACTCATCTATGCTCAATGTCTCCAAGGGAAACCTCAAATGTTCCATGAGTTAAGCCTGGTCTTTCGCGTAGATTAATATTTTATCAATAAAACATGATCATAAATTAATCGAGTTCAGAAAGTTGACATTGAGATATCAACTCACTCTTGGTGATATCCCGACCTTAAGTCAATCTACGAGAACGCACTTGTCCATTTTAATTGATCACAAACACCGTCAATTGTTGGGGAGTGGATACTTGTTCTTAATTGTGCGCTGATTCAACTCTCTGTAATCGGTGCACCTCCTTCAATATCATTACCATTATCTCTTGGTAAGATACTATTACGATCCTCCAATGAACAGTCAAATTCTATTATGACATCAAAGCACTTTGTTTCAATACATGGTTATATCATGATAATCGTGCCATCGTTTCGCCACTACGCTCTTACATAGGCGATTGGTCTCATTCATATCATTTTACTTGGGGCTTTACTAACCTCCAAAGTGTCACTTACTACATCATACCTGTTTCACTTGCTTGAGCAGCATACTTAGTAGGTACGAAATCGAAAATCCATTGCATAACTCCATAAGTTCTACAACTTAATTCTATATCAAGTCTCCAACATCATCAAAGGTCAACCACATGATCTATACCATTCCTCTTAATCATATTAAATTTCTAAGGCCACAATTAACTTAATATTTGCATACATATAATTATATAATAACTTGGAATTTTTTTTTTCATGGAAATAACTTTTTTTTTTTTTCAAAAATACATGAAGCATATTTTGTAATAAATTGCGCACATCTTGACATAATAATCATGATTTGCATTTTAACATGAACTTGAACTTGTATATAAAGTGCGCAATTTAAGCAACATAAAATTTCAACTTGAAAACTTGAACATGCAATGCACTTGGAAAATCATGAATTTGAAAACTATGAACTTGAGTATGCATCTTACTTGAAAATCATGAACATGACGTGCAATTTACTTGAAAAATAATGAGACTAGACATGCATCCTAATTGGAAGGTATGAACTTGATATGCATTTTACTTGAAATTAATGAATATAATATGCATGCGAACTCAAAATCATGAAACTAGACATGCAACTTAAATGAAATGTCATGAATGTAGAATACACTTACTTGCGAAGTCGACGCGAGCGGCAGAGGTGAACGATAGTAGCTTATTTTTAAAACTATTTTAGGTCCGTAAAGAGAACCGTAATGCTCTGATACCAAGTTGTAACATCCCATTTTTTCATAATATAAACTAAAGAGGATTTTTCATAATTTTAAAAATAAATTTGAAAACACTTTAAATAAACAAAAGTCAAATACATTTTCCATAAACATAAAATCATCCTCATTAGTAAAAATAAAATAGTTTTATATAAATTTTCAAAAGCGGAAAACGTAATAAAATAAAGTCTATAAAATAGACATTTGTACTACTATCATCGACACCATCCTCCGCATCGCCCCGAATTCGCTTGACCTGAAAAGATGGGGTTTTAAAAAGGGGTGAGTTATCAACAACTCAGTAGGGATACCAGTTCATACATTGCACAATACGAAAGCAATCGGAATAACTCTCAACTTTATAAACTAACTTGGATCATCATCATGACCACGTCATTTCATTACGCGATCACGACTATCTTGACTTGTTACCGTTAAACGGCCATGAATACCATAAACACGTCATTTCATTACGCGAATACAGCCATAATACTACAGACACGTCATTTCATTACGCGAATGCAGCCATAATACCACAACCACGTCATTTCATTACGCGATTGCAGCCATGAATTTCGTCGCGCGACTAATATGTGCACATAACATGAATAGAATATAAAGTCCTCGATATCAAACAATTACCTGCGTACCATACACTGATATGAACTGTATTTGAAAAGGTTTTAGAAATACCCCTACCTTGAAAATGCAGAACTTGTCTTGACGAAAAAGATGCGTGAATGAATGCTCGTGCAATCCTAATCCTCAAAATCCTTATACCTTCTTAAAAGAATAATATTAACATAATATTATTACGTAATATATAGAGAATTAAAATAAACATATATTTATAAATAATTAATTAAGTAGGAGGGAATTGGGCTTGGTATAAAAAGAGTACATGCTGACCTTAGGAGGAATTATTTGTTGGGCTTCGACTTGTCACTAAGAAGCTGGGTGGAAATAAAAGTTGGGACAAAAGGTGAAACAGCCCAGTTCAAAACATCTTTGCGAAGCAATGGCCGATCCCCAAATCGTTCCTAATTAACTTCTTTTCGATTCTGCACACAGTAAACGAGGGGCGACGGTGAAGGTTCACGGGATTTGACGGGCAGCACCTCATCGACGAGTTTCGGGGACATCAAATACGGCAATGGAACTCGGACGTGATATCGTATGTGACGGTCTCGCCCGCGGCATGAGGCGGCGACGACTCGATCTTGGTTGTGGCCTTCGATTCGCTTCGACTTCTTCTACAACGTAACTTCTGCTGTGCGGCGTCAATAGGGTGTCTTCTATGGAGGGTTGGGTCTCCAAGAACGCATAGCAGATATGGAAGTGGGAGGCGAAGAGCTATATCGAAGGGGTTTCTTGGGGCTGGACAGTCGATTCTCTAAACTTCTTCTCCATCGATGGTGGATCAAAGTGGTTTGCCGTGCGGCAGTTCGTCGAGGGATTCACGGACGGTCTTGATTGGGGCAACTCACGCCGTGGCTACACAGGAAGGCCTCGAATTCTTACATCGACGACGGTTTGACGAGCGGCTTGCTCGTTCTCCAACAAAGCACGGTAATGGCATGGTTACAGCGAAGGGAGAAGGTGGGTTAAGGGAGGACGAAGATGATAAACGAATTGGACCAAAGAACCTTAATACTATATATAAGCAATTCAGCACTAGGGTTTTGGTATGTATACGGATCATATAAAAGGATCTATTCTTCAACAAACTAAAAGAGGTGGTTTATGGGCCGAAACCTATTCTAATATAATCAAATAGTAATACTAATTAATAGTAATAGAACTAGTAATATTAAAATTGTGGTCTTGCGATAATAGTAATAATTATAATAATATTAATAGCATTAATAGTTTAATACTAATAGAAGTAGTATTTAATAATATTAATAGGGAATTTGGATTGAGGATACTATGACTTATGATTTCTAAAATGACTTACATGCTAAATGAAATATCAATGATGAATGTAATAACTAAACATGGAAATCAACATGAATATAAAATGATTTGAACTCATGCATAGTATAATTATTGTATATGTTAAATTAATTAGGCCAAAATTACTTAATTAATTAATATAAAATTTTCGGTTGTTACAGTTTTAGTGTTTATTTTTAGGTTTTAGAGTTTTGTTGTATTCAAGTTAAGGGTTTTAGGTTTTAGTTTTTACGGGTTTGGTTTTAGGTTTTAGGGTTTAGAATTTTTTGGGTTTAATGTTTAGTTTTAGGGTTTAGGGTTTTATTGTACTAATGATTAGGGTTTTAGTTTTTAGGGTTTATGGTTTTGTTTTTATGTTTTAGTGTTTAGAGTATTAAGATTTAGGATTTAGGGTTTTAGTGTATTAAAGATTGGGGTTTTAGTTTTTAGGGTTTAGGGTTTTGTTTTTATGTTTTAGTGTTTAGAGTATTAGGGTTTAGGGTCTAGTGTATTAAAATTTAGGGTTTTAGATTTAGTTTTTAGGTTTTAGGATTTAGGGTTTTTGTTTTCAATTTTAGGGTTTTGAGTTTTTGGGTTATGTGCTTAGTTTTAGGGTTTAATTATAGGTTTTAGTGTTTTGTTGTATTCAAATTTATGGTTTTAGGTTTTAGTTTTTAGGGTTTTGGTTTTAGGTTTTAAGGTTTTAAATTTTAGGGTTTAATGTTTAGTTTTAGTATTTAGGGTTTTAGTGTATTAAAGATTGGAGTTTTAGTTTTTAGGGTTTAGGATTTTGTTTTTATGTTTTAGTGTTTAGAGTATTAGGGTTTAGGGTCTAGTGTATTAAAATTTAGGGTTTTAGATTTAGTTTTTAGGTTTTAGGATTTAGGGTTTTTGTTTTCAATTTTAGGGTTTTGAGTTTTGGGGTTATGTGCTTAGTTTTAGAGTTTAATTTTAGGTTTTAGGGTTTTGTTGTATTCAAATTTAGGGATTTAGGTTTTAGTTTTTAGGGTTTTGGTTTTAGGTTTTAGGGTTTTAAATTTTAGGGTTTAATGTTTAGTTTTAGGGTTTAGGTTTTAGTGTATTAAAGATTAGGGTTTTAGTTTTTAAGGTTTAGGATTTTGTTTTTATGTTTTAGTGTTTAGAGTATTAGGATTTAGGGTTTAGTGTATTAAAATTTAGGGTTTTAGATTTAGTTTTTAGGGTTTAGGGTTTAGGGTTTTTGTTTTCAATTTTAGGGTTTTTAGTTTTAAGGTTATGTGCTTAGTTTTAGTGTTTAATTTTAGGTTTTAGGGTTTTGTTTTATTCAAATTTAGGGTTTTAGGTTATAGTTTTTAGGGTTTTGGTTTTCAGTTTTAGAGTTTTAAATTTTAGGGTTTAATGTTTAGTTTTAGCGTTTAGGGTTTTAGTGTATTAAAGATTAGGGTTTTAGTTTTTAGGGTTTAGGGTTTTGTTTTTATGTTTTAGTGTTTTGACTATTAGGATTTAGGGTTTAGTGTATTAAAATTTAAGGTTTTAGATTTTGTTTTTAGGGTTTATGGTTTAGTGTTTTTGTTTTTAATTTTAGGGTTTTGAGTGTTAGGGTTATTTGCTTAGTTTTAGGGTTTAATTTTAAGGTTTAGGGTTTAGGGTTTTAGTGTATTCAAGTATAGGGTTTTAATTTTTAGTTTTTAGGGTTTTGGTTTTAGGTTTTAGGGTTTCGAATTTTAGGGTTTAATGTTTAGTTTTAAGGTCTAGGGTTTTAATGTATTAAAGATTAGTTTTTTAGTCTTTAGGGTTTATGGTATTGTTTTTAGATTTTAGTGTTTCGAGTATTAGGACTTAGGGTTTAGTGTCTTAAAATTCAGAGTTTAAGATTTAGTTTTTAGGGTTTAGGGTTTTATTGTACTAATGATTAGGGTTTTAGTTTTTAGGGTTTATGGTTTTGTTTTTATGTTTTAGTGTTTAGAGTATTAAGATTTAGGGTTTAGTGTATTAAAATTTAGGGTTTTAGATTTAGTTTTTAGGGTTTAGGGTTTAGAGTTTTTGTTTTCAATTTTAGGGTTTTGAATTTTTGGATTATGTGCTTAGTTTTAGTGTTTAATTTTAGGTTTTAGGGCTTTGTTGTATTCAAATTTAGGGTTTTAGGTTTTAGTTTTTAGCGTTTTGGTTTTAGGTTTTAGGGTTTTGTTGTATTCAAATTTATGGTTTTAGGTTTTAGTTTTTAGGGTTTTGGTTTTAGGTTTTAAGGTTTTAGGGTTTAATGTTTAGTTTTAAGGTTTAGGGTTTTAGTGTATTAAAGATTAGGGTTTTAGTTTTTAGGGTTTAGGATTTTGTTTTTATGTTTTAGTGTTTAGAGTATTAGGGTTTAGGGTCTAGTGTATTAAAATTTAGGGTTTTAGATTTAGTTTTTAGGTTTTAGAATTTAGGGTTTTTGTTTTCAATATTAGGGTTTTGAGTTTTTGGGTTATGTGCTTAGTGTTAGGGTTTAATTTTAGGTTTTAGGGTTTTGTTGTATTCAAATTTAGGGTTTTAGGTTTTAGTTTTTAGGGTTTTGGTTTTAAGTTTTAGGGTTTTAAATTTTAGGGTTTAATGTTTAGTTTTAGGGTTTAGGGATTTAGTGAATTAAAGATTAGGGTTTTAGTTTTTAGGGTTTACGGTTTTGTTTTTATGTTTTAGTGTTTAGAGTATTAGGGTTTAGGGTCTAGTGTATTAAAATTTAGGGTTTTAGATTTAGTTTTTAGGTTTTAGGATTTAGGGTTTTTGTTTTCAATTTTAGGGTTTTGAGTTTTTGGGTTATGTGCTTAGTTTTAGGGTTTAATTTTAGGTTTTAGTGTTTTGTTGTATTCAAATTTATGGTTTTAGGTTTTAGTTTTTAGGGTTTTGGTTTTAGGTTTTAAGGTTTTAAATTTTAGGGTTTAATGTTTAGTTTTAGGATTTAGGGTTTTAGTGTATTAAAGATTGGGGTTTTAGTTTTTAGGGTTTAGGGTTTTGTTTTTATGTTTTAGTGTTTAGAGTATTAGGGTTTAGGGTCTAGTGTATTAAAATTTAGGGTTTTAGATTTAGTTTTTAGGTTTTAGGATTTAGGGTTTTTGTTTTCAATTTTAGGGTTTTGAGTTTTTGGGTTATGTGCTTAGTTTTAGGGTTTAATTTTAGGTTTTAGTGTTTTGTTGTATTCAAATTTATGGTTTTAGGTTTTAGTTTTTAGGGTTTTGGTTTTAGGTTTTAAGGTTTTAAATTTTAGGGTTTAATGTTTAGTTTTAGTATTTAGGGTTTTAGTGTATTAAAGATTGGGGTTTTAGTTTTTAGGGTTTAGGATTTTGTTTTTATGTTTTAGTGTTTAGAGTATTAGGGTTTAGGGTCTAGTGTATTAAAATTTAGGGTTTTAGATTTAGTTTTTAGGTTTTAGGATTTAGGGTTTTTGTTTTCAATTTTAGGGTTTTGAGTTTTGGGGTTATGTGCTTAGTTTTAGAGTTTAATTTTAGGTTTTAGGGTTTTGTTGTATTCAAATTTAGGGATTTAGGTTTTAGTTTTTAGGGTTTTGGTTTTAGGTTTTAGGGTTTTAAATTTTAGGGTTTAATGTTTAGTTTTAGGGTTTAGATTTTAGTGTATTAAAGATTAGGGTTTTAGTTTTTAAGGTTTAGGATTTTGTTTTTATGTTTTAGTGTTTAGAGTATTAGGATTTAGGGTTTAGTGTATTAAAATTTAGGGTTTTAGATTTAGTTTTTAGGGTTTAGGGTTTTTGTTTTCAATTTTAGGGTTTTTAGTTTTAAGGTTATGTGCTTAGTTTTAGTGTTTAATTTTAGGTTTTAGGGTTTTGTTTTATTCAAATTTAGGGTTTCAGGTTATAGTTTTTAGGGTTTTGGTTTTCAGTTTTAGAGTTTTAAATTTTAGGGTTTAATGTTTAGTTTTAGCGTTTAGGGTTTTAGTGTATTAAAGATTAGGGTTTTAGTTTTTAGGGTTTAGGGTTTTGTTTTTATGTTTTAGTGTTTTGACTATTAGGATTTAGGGTTTAGTGTATTAAAATTTAAGGTTTTAGATTTTGTTTTTAGGGTTTATGGTTTAGTGTTTTTGTTTTTAATTTTAGGGTTTTGAGTGTTAGGGTTATTTGCTTAGTTTTAGGGTTTAATTTTAAGGTTTAGGGTTTAGAGTTTTAGTGTATTCAAGTATAGGGTTTTAATTTTTAGTTTTTAGGGTTTTGGTTTTAGGGTTTAGGGTTTCGAATTTTAGGGTTTAATGTTTAGTTTTAAGGTCTAGGGTTTTAATGTATTAAAGATTAGTTTTTTAGTCTTTAGGGTTTATGGTATTGTTTTTAGATTTTAGTGTTTCGAGTATTAGGACTTAGGGTTTAGTGTCTTAAAATTCAGAGTTTAAGATTTAGTTTTTAGGATTTAGGGTTTAGGGTTTTTGTTTTAGGTTTTAGGGTTTAGAGTTTTGGGGTTTAATGCTTAGTTTTAGTGTTTATTTTTAGGTTTTAGAGTTTTGTTGTATTCAAGTTAAGGGTTTTAGGTTTTAGTTTTTACGGGTTTGGTTTTAGGTTTTAGGGTTTAGAATTTTTTGGGTTTAATGTTTAGTTTTAGGGTTTAGGGTTTTATTGTACTAATGATTAGGGTTTTAGTTTTTAGGGTTTATGGTTTTGTTTTTATGTTTTAGTGTTTAGAGTATTAAGATTTAGGGTTTAGTGTATTAAAATTTAGGGTTTTAGATTTAGTTTTTAGGGTTTAGGGTTTAGAGTTTTTGTTTTCAATTTTAGGGTTTTGAATTTTTGGATTATGTGCTTAGTTTTTGTGTTTAATTTTAGGTTTTAGGGCTTTGTTGTATTCAAATTTAGGGTTTTAGGTTTTAGTTTTTAGCGTTTTGGTTTTAGGTTTTAGGGTTTTAAATTTTAGGGTTTAATGTTTAGTTTTAGGGTTTAGGGTTTTAGTGTATTAAAGATTAGGGTTTTAGTATTTTGGGTTTAGGGTTTTGTTTTTATGTTTTAGTGTTTAGTGTATTAAAATTTAGGGTTTTAGATTTAGTTTTTAGGGTTTAGGGTTTAGTGTTTTTGTTTTCAATTTTAGGGTTTTGAGTTTTTTTGTTATTTGCTTAGTTTTAGGGTTTAATTTTAAGGTTTAGGGTTTAGAGTTTTAGTGTATTCAAGTATAGAGTTTTAGGTTTTAGTTTTTAGGGTTTTGGTTTTAGGGTTTAGGGTTTCGAATTTTAGGGTTTAATGTTTAGTTTTAAAGTTTAGGGTTTTAGTGTATTAAAGATTAGGGTTTATGGTTTTGTTTTTAGGTTTTAGTGTTTAGAGTATTAGGACTTAGGCTTTAGTGTCGTAAAATTTAGGGTTTAAGATTTAGTTTTTAGGATTTAGGGTTTAGGGTTTGGGTTTTAGGTTTTAGGGTTTAGAGTTTTTGGGCTTAATGCTTAGTTTTAGGATTTAATTTTAGGTTTTAGCTTTTTGTTGTGTTCAAGTTTAGGGTTTTAGGTTTTATTTTTTAGGGTTTTGGTTTTAGGTTTTAGGTTTTTGAATTTTAGGGTTTAATTTTTAGTTTTAGGGTTTAGAGTTTTAGTGTATTAATGATTAGGGTTTTAGTTTTTAGGTTTTAGGGTTTTGTTTTTTTGTTTTAGTGTTTAGGGTATTAGGATTTAGGGTTTAGTGTATTAAAATTTAGGGTTTTAGATTTAATTTTTAGGTTTTAGGATTTAGGGTTTTTGTTTTCAATTTTAGGGTTTTGAGTTTTTGGGTTATGTGCTTAGTTTTAGGGTTTAATTTTAGGTTTTAGGGTTTTGTTGTATTCAAATTTAGGGTTTTAGGTTTTAGTTTTTAGGGTTTTGGTTTTAGGTTTTAGGGTTTTAAATTTTAGGGTTTAATGTTTAGTTTTAGGGTTTAGGGTTTTAGTGTATTACAAATTAGGTTTAGGGTTTTGTTTTTATGTTTTAGTGTTTAGAGTATTAGGGTTTAGGGTCTAGTGTATTAAAATTTAGGGTTTTAGATTTAGTTTTTAGGTTTTAGGATTTAGGGTTTTTGTTTTCAATTTTAGGGTTTTGAGTTTTTGGGTTATGTGCTTAGTTTTAGGGTTTAATTTTAGGTTTTAGTGTTTTGTTGTATTCAAATTTATGGTTTTAGGTTTTAGTTTTTAGGGTTTTGGTTTTAGGTTTTAAGGTTTTAAATTTTAGGGTTTAATGTTTAGTTTTAGGATTTAGGGTTTTAGTGTATTAAAGATTGGGGTTTTAGTTTTTAGGGTTTAGGATTTTGTTTTTATGTTTTAGTGTTTAGAGTATTAGGGTTTAGGGTCTAGTGTATTAAAATTTAGGGTTTTAGATTTAGTTTTTAGGTTTTAGGATTTAGGGTTTTTGTTTTCAATTTTAGGGTTTTGAGTTTTTGGGTTATGTGCTTAGTTTTAGAGTTTAATTTTAGGTTTTAGGGTTTTGTTGTATTCAAATTTAGGGATTTAGGTTTTAGTTTTTAGGGTTTTGGTTTTAGGTTTTAGGGTTTTAAATTTTAGGGTTTAATGTTTAGTTTTAGGGTTTAGGTTTTAGTGTATTAAAGATTAGGGTTTTAGTTTTTAAGGTTTAGGATTTTGTTTTTATGTTTTAGTGTTTAGAGTATTAGGATTTAGGGTTTAGTGTATTAAAATTTAGGGTTTTAGATTTAGTTTTTAGGGTTTAGGGTTTTTGTTTTCAATTTTAGGGTTTTTAGTTTTAAGGTTATGTGCTTAGTTTTAGTGTTTAATTTTAGGTTTTAGGGTTTTGTTTTATTCAAATTTAGGGTTTCAGGTTATAGTTTTTAGGGTTTTGGTTTTCAGTTTTAGAGTTTTAAATTTTAGGGTTTAATGTTTAGTTTTAGCGTTTAGGGTTTTAGTGTATTAAAGATTAGGGTTTTAGTTTTTAGGGTTTAGGGTTTTGTTTTTATGTTTTAGTGTTTTGACTATTAGGATTTAGGGTTTAGTGTATTAAAATTTAAGGTTTTAGATTTTGTTTTTAGGGTTTATGGTTTAGTGTTTTTGTTTTTAATTTTAGGGTTTTGAGTGTTAGGGTTATTTGCTTAGTTTTAGGGTTTAATTTTAAGGTTTAGGGTTTAGAGTTTTAGTGTATTCAAGTATAGGGTTTTAATTTTTAGTTTTTAGGGTTTTGGTTTTAGGGTTTAGGGTTTCGAATTTTAGGGTTTAATGTTTAGTTTTAAGGTCTAGGGTTTTAATGTATTAAAGATTAGTTTTTTAGTCTTTAGGGTTTATGGTATTGTTTTTAGATTTTAGTGTTTCGAGTATTAGGACTTAGGGTTTAGTGTCTTAAAATTCAGAGTTTAAGATTTAGTTTTTAGGATTTAGGGTTTAGGGTTTTTGTTTTAGGTTTTAGGGTTTAGAGTTTTTGGGTTTAATGCTTAGTTTTAGTGTTTATTTTTAGGTTTTAGAGTTTTGTTGTATTCAAGTTAAGGGTTTTAGGTTTTAGTTTTTACGGGTTTGGTTTTAGGTTTTAGGGTTTAGAATTTTTTGGGTTTAATGTTTAGTTTTAGGGTTTAGGGTTTTATTGTACTAATGATTAGGGTTTTAGTTTTTAGGGTTTATGGTTTTGTTTTTATGTTTTAGTGTTTAGAGTATTAAGATTTAGGGTTTAGTGTATTAAAATTTAGGGTTTTAGATTTAGTTTTTAGGGTTTAGGGTTTAGAGTTTTTGTTTTCAATTTTAGGGTTTTGAATTTTTGGATTATGTGCTTAGTTTTTGTGTTTAATTTTAGGTTTTAGGGCTTTGTTGTATTCAAATTTAGGGTTTTAGGTTTTAGTTTTTAGCGTTTTGGTTTTAGGTTTTAGGGTTTTAAATTTTAGGGTTTAATGTTTAGTTTTAGGGTTTAGGGTTTTAGTGTATTAAAGATTAGGGTTTTAGTATTTTGGGTTTAGGGTTTTGTTTTTATGTTTTAGTGTTTAGTGTATTAAAATTTAGGGTTTTAGATTTAGTTTTTAGGGTTTAGGGTTTAGTGTTTTTGTTTTCAATTTTAGGGTTTTGAGTTTTTTTGTTATTTGCTTAGTTTTAGGGTTTAATTTTAAGGTTTAGGGTTTAGAGTTTTAGTGTATTCAAGTATAGAGTTTTAGGTTTTAGTTTTTAGGGTTTTGGTTTTAGGGTTTAGGGTTTCGAATTTTAGGGTTTAATGTTTAGTTTTAAAGTTTAGGGTTTTAGTGTATTAAAGATTAGGGTTTATGGTTTTGTTTTTAGGTTTTAGTGTTTAGAGTATTAGGACTTAGGCTTTAGTGTCGTAAAATTTAGGGTTTAAGATTTAGTTTTTAGGATTTAGGGTTTAGGGTTTGGGTTTTAGGTTTTAGGGTTTAGAGTTTTTGGGCTTAATGCTTAGTTTTAGGATTTAATTTTAGGTTTTAGCTTTTTGTTGTGTTCAAGTTTAGGGTTTTAGGTTTTATTTTTTAGGGTTTTGGTTTTAGGTTTTAGGTTTTTGAATTTTAGGGTTTAATTTTTAGTTTTAGGGTTTAGAGTTTTAGTGTATTAATGATTAGGGTTTTAGTTTTTAGGTTTTAGGGTTTTGTTTTTTTGTTTTAGTGTTTAGGGTATTAGGATTTAGGGTTTAGTGTATTAAAATTTAGGGTTTTAGATTTAATTTTTAGGTTTTAGGATTTAGGGTTTTTGTTTTCAATTTTAGGGTTTTGAGTTTTTGGGTTATGTGCTTAGTTTTAGGGTTTAATTTTAGGTTTTAGGGTTTTGTTGTATTCAAATTTAGGGTTTTAGGTTTTAGTTTTTAGGGTTTTGGTTTTAGGTTTTAGGGTTTTAAATTTTAGGGTTTAATGTTTAGTTTTAGGGTTTAGGGTTTTAGTGTATTACAAATTAGGTTTAGGGTTTTGTTTTTATGTTTTAGTGTTTAGAGTATTAGGGTTTAGGGTCTAGTGTATTAAAATTTAGGGTTTTAGATTTAGTTTTTAGGTTTTAGGATTTAGGGTTTTTGTTTTCAATTTTAGGGTTTTGAGTTTTTGGGTTATGTGCTTAGTTTTAGGGTTTAATTTTAGGTTTTAGTGTTTTGTTGTATTCAAATTTATGGTTTTAGGTTTTAGTTTTTAGGGTTTTGGTTTTAGGTTTTAAGGTTTTAAATTTTAGGGTTTAATGTTTAGTTTTAGGATTTAGGGTTTTAGTGTATTAAAGATTAGGGTTTTAGTTTTTAGGGTTTAGGATTTTGTTTTTATGTTTTAGTGTTTAGAGTATTAGGGTTTAGGGTCTAGTGTATTAAAATTTAGGGTTTTAGATTTAGTTTTTAGGTTTTAGGATTTAGGGTTTTTGTTTTCAATTTTAGGGTTTTGAGTTTTTGGGTTATGTGCTTAGTTTTAGAGTTTAATTTTAGGTTTTAGGGTTTTGTTGTATTCAAATTTAGGGATTTAGGTTTTAGTTTTTAGGGTTTTGGTTTTAGGTTTTAGGGTTTTAAATTTTAGGGTTTAATGTTTAGTTTTAGGGTTTAGGTTTTAGTGTATTAAAGATTAGGGTTTTAGTTTTTAAGGTTTAGGATTTTGTTTTTATGTTTTAGTGTTTAGAGTATTAGGATTTAGGGTTTAGTGTATTAAAATTTAGGGTTTTAGATTTAGTTTTTAGGGTTTAGGGTTTAGGGTTTTTGTTTTCAATTTTAGGGTTTTTAGTATTAAGGTTATGTGCTTAGTTTTAGTGTTTAATTTTAGGTTTTAGGGTTTTGTATTATTCAAATTTAGGGTTTTAGGTTATAGTTTTTAGGGTTTTGGTTTTAGTTTTAGGGTTTTAAATTTTAGGGTTTAATGTTTAGTTTTAGCGTTTAGGGTTTTAGTGTATTAAAGATTAGGGTTTTAGTTTTTAGGGTTTAGGGTTTTGTTTTTATGTTTTAGTGTTTTGAGTATTAGGATTTAGGGTTTAGTGTATTAAAATTTAGGGTTTTAGATTTTGTTTTTAGGGTTTAGGGTTTAGTGTTTTTGTTTTCAATTTTAGGGTTTTGAGTGTTAGGGTTATTTGCTTAGTTTTAGGGTTTAATTTTAAGGTTTAGGGTTTAGGGTTTTAGTGTATTCAAGTATAGGGTTTTAATTTTTAGTTTTTAGGGTTTTTGTTTTAGGTTTTAGGGTTTCGAATTTTAGGGTTTAATGTTTAGTTTTAAGGTCTAGGGTTTTAATGTATTAAAGATTAGGGTTTTAGTCTTTAGGGTTTATGGTATTGTTTTTAGATTTTAGTGTTTGGAGTATTAGGACTTAGGGTTTAGTGTCTTAAAATTCAGAGTTTAAGATTTAGTTTTTAGGATTTAGGGTTTAGGGTTTTTGTTTTAGAGTTTTAGTGTTTTTGTTTTAGGTTTTAGTTTTAGTTTCAAGTTAAGGGTTTTAGGTTTTAGTTTTTACGGGTTTGGTTTTAGGTTTTAGGGTTTAGAATTTTTAGGGTTTAATGTTTAGTTTTAGGGTTTAGGGTTTTATTGTACTAATGATTCGGGTTTTAGTTTTTAGGGTTTAGGGTTTTGTTTTTATGTTTTAGTGTTTAGAGTATTAGGATTTAGGGTTTAGTGTATTAAAATTTAGGGTTTTAGATTTAGTTTTTAGGGTTTAGGGTTTAGAGTTTTTGTTTTCAATTTTAGGGTTTTGAATTTTTGGATTATGTGCTTAGTTTTAGTGTTTAATTTTAGGTTTTAGTGCTTTGTTGTATTCAAATTTAGGGTTTTAGGTTTTAGGTTTTAGTTTTTAGCGTTTTAGTTTTAGGTTTTAGGGTTTTAAATTTTAGGGTTTAATGTTTAGTTTTAGGGTTTAGGGTTTTAGTGTATTAGGGTTTTAGTTTTTTGGGTTTAGGGTTTTGTTTTTATGTTTTAGTGTTTAGTGTATTAAAATTTAGGGTTTTAGATTTAGTTTTTAGGGTTTAGGGTTTAGTGTTTTTGTTTTCAATTTTAGGGTTTTGAGTTTTTTTGTTATTTCCTTTGTTTTAGGGTTTAATTTTAAGGTTTAGGGTTTAGAGTTTTAGTGTATTCAAGTATAGGGTTTTAGGTTTTAGTTTTTAGGGTTTTGGTTTTAGGGTTTAGGGTTTCGAATTTTAGGGTTTAATGTTTAGTTTTAAAGTCTAGGGTTTTAGTGTATTAAAGATTAGGGTTTTAGTCTTTAGGGTTTATGGTATTGTTTTTAGGTTTTAGTGTTTAGAGTATTAGGACTTAGGGTTTAGTGTCGTAAAATTTAGGGTTTAAGATTTAGTTTTTAGGATTTAGGGTTTAGGGTTTGGGTTTTAGGTTTTAGGGTTTAGAGTTTTTGGGCTTAATGCTTAGTTTTAGGATTTAATTTTAGGTTTTAGGTTTTTGTTGTGTTCAAGTTTATTGTTTTAGGTTTTATTTTTTAGGGTTTTGGTTTTAGGTTTTAGGTTTTAGAATTTTAGGGTTTAATTTTTAGTTTTAGGGTTTAGGGTTTTAGTGTATTAATGATTAGGGTTTTAGTTTTAGGTTTTAGGGTTTTGTTTTTAAGATTTAGTGTTTAGGGTATTAGGATTTAGGGTTTAGTGTATTAAAATTTAGGGTTTTAGATTTAGTTTTTAGGTTTTAGGATTTAGGGTTTTTGTTTTCAATTTTAGGGTTTTGAGTTTTTGGGTTATGTGCTTAGTTTTAGGGTTTTGTTGTATTCAAATTTATGGTTTTAGGTTTTAGTTTTTAGGGTTTTGGTTTTAGGTTTTAAGGTTTTAAATTTTAGGGATTAATGTTTAGTTTTAGGGTTTAGGGTTTTAGTGTATTAAAGATTAGGGTTTTAGTTTTTAGGGTTTAATTAGGATTTTGTTTTTATGTTTTAGTGTTTAGAGTATTAGGGTTTAGGGTCTAGTGTATTAAAATTTAGGGTTTTAGATTTACTTTTAAGGTTTTAGGATTTAGGGTTTTTGTTTTCAATTTTAGGGTTTTTAGTTTTTGGGTTATGTGCTTAGTTTTAGGGTTTAATTTTAGGTTTTAGGGTTTTGTTGTACTCAAATTTAGGGATTTAGGTTTTAGTTTTTAGGGTTTTGGTTTTAGGTTTTAGGGTTTTAAATTTTAGGGTTTAATGTTTAGTTTTAGGGTTTAGAGTTTTAGTGTATTAAAGATTAGGGTTTTAGTTTTTAGGGTTTAGGATTTTGTTTTTATGTTTTAGTGTTTAGAGTATTAGGGTTTAGGGTCTAGTGTATTAAAATTTAGGGTTTTAAATTTAGTTTTAAGGTTTTAAGATTTACGGTTTTTGTTTTCAATTTTAGGGTTTTGAGTTTTTGGGTTATGTGCTTAGTTTTAGAGTTTAATTTTAGGTTTTAGGGTTTTGTTTTATTCAAATTTAGGGATTTAGGTTTTAGTTTTTAGGGTTTTGGTTTTAGGTTTTAGGGTTTTAAATTTTAGTGTTTAATTTTAGGTTTTAGTGCTTTGTTGTATTCAAATTTAGGGTTTTAGGTTTTAGGTTTTAGTGTTTAGCGTTTTAGTTTTAGGTTTTAGGGTTTTAAATTTTAGGGTTTAATGTTTAGTTTTAGGGTTTAGGGTTTTAGTGTATTAAAGATTAGGGTTTTAGTTTTTTGGGTTTAGGGTTTAGTGTTTTTGTTTTCAATTTTAGGGTTTTGAGTTTTTTTGTTATTTGCTTAGTTTTAGGGTTTAATTTTAAGGTTTAGGGTTTAGAGTTTTAGTGTATTCAAGTATAGGGTTTTAGGTTTTAGTTTTTAGGGTTTTGGTTTTAGGGTTTAGGGTTTCGAATTTTAGGGTTTAATGTTTAGTTTTAAAGTCTAGGGTTTTAGTGTATTAAAGATTAGGGTTTTAGTCTTTAGGGTTTATGGTATTGTTTTTAGGTTTTAGTGTTTAGAGTATTAGGACTTAGGGTTTAGTGTCGTAAAATTTAGGGTTTAAGATTTAGTTTTTAGGATTTAGGGTTTAGGGTTTGGGTTTTAGGTTTTAGGGTTTAGAGTTTTTGGGCTTAATGCTTAGTTTTAGGATTTAATTTTAGGTTTTAGGTTTTTGTTGTGTTCAAGTTTATTGTTTTAGGTTTTATTTTTTAGGGTTTTGGTTTTAGGTTTTAGGTTTTAGAATTTTAGGGTTTAATTTTTAGTTTTAGGGTTTAGGGTTTTAGTGTATTAATGATTAGGGTTTTAGTTTTAGGTTTTAGGGTTTTGTTTTTAAGTTTTAGTGTTTAGGGTATTAGGATTTAGGGTTTAGTGTATTAAAATTTAGGGTTTTAGATTTAGTTTTTAGGTTTTAGGATTTAGGGTTTTTGTTTTCAATTTTAGGGTTTTGAGTTTTTGGGTTATGTGCTTAGTTTTAGGGTTTTGTTGTATTCAAATTTATGGTTTTAGGTTTTAGTTTTTAGGGTTTTGGTTTTAGGATTTAAGGTTTTAAATTTTAGGGATTAATGTTTAGTTTTAGGGTTTAGGGTTTTAGTGTATTAAAGATTAGGGTTTTAGTTTTTAGGGTTTAATTAGGATTTTTTTTTATGTTTTAGTGTTTAGAGTATTAGGGTTTAGGGTCTAGTGTATTAAAATTTAGGGTTTTAGATTTAGTTTTAAGGTTTTAGGATTTAGGGTTTTTGTTTTCAATTTTAGGGTTTTTAGTTTTTGGGTTATGTGCTTAGTTTTAGGGTTTAATTTTAGGTTTTAGGGTTTTGTTGTTCTCAAATTTAGGGATTTAGGTTTTAGTTTTTAGGGTTTTGGTTTTAGGTTTTAGGGTTTTAAATTTTAGGGTTTAATGTTTAGTTTTAGGGTTTAGGGTTTTAGTGTATTAAATGTAACATCCCATTTTTCATAAAATAAACTAAAGAGGATTTTCTTACTTTTCAAAATAAATTGTAGTATCTAAAATAACAAAATGTCAAGGCGAATTTTCATAATAAAATCTTTAACAAAATAATAGCCCTCAATAGTCGAATTTAAATAAAATAATCAAGTGTTAAGTTTCAAAAGCGGAAAGCATAAAACAAAATAATGTCTATAGAATAGACGTTGCTACTACTATCTCCGCCACATCCCCGTCTCGCTCCGATTTCGCTTAACCTGAAAAGATGGGGTTTTAAAAGGGGTGAGTTATCAACAACTCAGTAGGGATACCAGTTCATATAACTATACGATAGTGTTCACCGGATGATTCATAACATAGACCATCTTGAACTTGATAGACGGTGGGATAAACCCAAGGACATGAATTTCCGAACGATTAAACGTTCCCGTCACATGACTTGCTTGATTACCGTGAACACGTCACTCGTCTACGTGAACACGGCCATGAATTTCGTCGCGCGACTAATATGTGCACATAACATGAATAGATCGTACATCACAAACCACCACGCAGTTTATCCACGTACCATAAATATTATGAACTGTATTTAAAAAGGTTTTAGAAATACCCCTACCTTGACAATGCAGAACTTGACTTGACGAAAAAGATGCGTGCATGAATGCTCGTGCAATCCTAATCCTCAATATCCGTAATTCCTATGTATAATATAACAATGTTAATTTATATATATATATATTACACACACGTATATACTAAACATACATCTTCTATTTTAATCTGCATGTGAGGAGGAGGCTTCGTAAGTTAAAAAGGTGAATTTGGATAAAAGCATTTACTGTGTATAACAATTGGGATTAGAACAATACTGCAAGTGAACTTTAATTTAAAGTGGTTGACTTTGGAAATTTAAGAGCTAAAAGGATTCACGGTTGGACTTGAAAATTTAATAGAATAGGGAATCTATGTTTTCAAAATGTTAGTGGGCTCGGGCTGAATAGGTAGAAACATATTTATATAAAATTGGCTTAAACCATAGAATTAGAAGTGGGTTAAATAAAAGGACCGAAAGGTTAAACCGATTAAGGGATGAAGTCTAGTGGGCCAACACAAAAATAATTGGGACAATCGAAACGAGAACTATCTATTTAAATTCATTACCTCCTGCTGCTGCTTCTTCTTCTTCCTAGAGATAGCCATAGAAACGGAGCTATGGGAAAAGACAACAATTAATTGAATATGGGGTCAAAGAACTCTGGGTAATCAACAACTACGTCTCCAGGAGGCTCGGGATTTCACTTCTTGTAGGTGGGCGAGGACGGTGGTTCAACAGCACGTTCATATGCAGGGCTCGATCTATGTGGTCTTCGATGGGGTCGAAAGCTTGTCAAGGATTTCACCGGCGGTCTCGGCTGAGGGTGATTCACGGCTGCAGCAACTCAAGCTGATTTTTATTCTCCCAGCAGCGATGGTTCAACGGCATCTTGCTTCATCTCCTCCAACGAAGCGAGGCAGCGGGGAGTTGAGTTGGAAAACAGATGAATGTCGGTTGAAAGGAAAATTTGGCGTGAAGTAGTGTTTGAGCCAAGGAGAAGGAACGATTGATGCTTCTGTGCTGAGTTGTATGTGATAAAAAGGGGGAAGAAAGGGGATAACCAAGAAATTCATCTTACGAACCTATACTTATATATACACTTGCGCACTAGGGTTTGAGGACTTACAGGGACTAGTGCTAATGGGCTGAGGCTCAAATATAAAGTACTACGTAGGAGGTTAATTATTCAAACTATACAATTAATAATAATAATAATAATAATAATAATAATAATATAATTATTAAATTGTGTTTAAAAGGAAATTTTGGACACGAGGAATACTATATGACTTTATAAATGCTAAATGAAATTAATCGAGCATGAAAAATGTATAATATGACTTAACAAAAAAAAACAAAAAAAATTAATATGAACTTCAAATAATTCAAACTCATGCATAGTTTTAATTATTTTCTTTGTAAATTATTAATTGGGCCGAAATTACTTAATGAATTAATATAAAAATTGCGGTTGTTACAACCTACCCTACTTATAAAAATTTCGTCCTCGAAATTCGTTATATACCTCATGTAAAAGACACCGTGTACGCAACATTCGTTTTTTTTTTTTTTTTCCAAAGATTATATGCAGCATATTTTGCAATAAATTGCGCACATTTGTCATAAAAATCATGAACTTGAATTTTAACATGAATTTGAACTTGAACTTTAATAAAGGGCGCAATTTAAGCAACATAAAATTTTCATTAGAAAACTTAAACATGCAATGCACTTGAAAAATCATGAATTTGAAAGCTATGAACTTGAGTATGCATCTTACTTGAAAATTATGAACATGTCGTGCAATTTAATTGAAAAATAATGAGACTAGACATGCATCCTAATTGAAAAACATGAACTTGATATGCCTTGTACTTGAAACTCATGAATGTAATATGCATGTGACTACAACATCATGAAACTAGACATGCAACTTAAATGAAACATCATGAATGTAGAATGCACTTACTTGCGAAGTCGGCGCGAGCGGCTGAGGTGGACGATAGTAGCTTATTTTTAAAACTATTTTAGGTCCGTAAAGAGAACCGTAAGGCTCTGATACCAAGTTGTAACATCCCATTTTTCATAAAATAAACTAAAGAGGATTTTCTTACTTTTCAAAATAAATTGTAGTATCTAAAATAACAAAATGTCAAGGCGAATTTTCATAATAAAATCTTTAACAAAATAATAGCCCTCAATAGTCGAATTTAAATAAAATAATCAAGTGTTAAGTTTCAAAAGCGGAAAGCATAAAACAAAATAATGTCTATAGAATAGACGCTGCTACTACTATCTCCGCCACATCCCCATCTCGCTCCGATTTCGCTTAACCTGAAAAGATGGGGTTTTAAAAGGGGTGAGTTATCAACAACTCAGTAGGGATACCAGTTCATATAACTATACGATAGTGTTCACCGGATGATTCATAACATAGACCATCTTGAACTTGATAGACGGTGGGATAAACCCAAGGACATGAATTTCCGAACGATTAAACGTTCCCGTCACATGACTTGCTTGATTACCGTGAACACGTCACTCGTCTACGTGAACACGGCCATGAATTTCGTCGCGCGACTAATATGTGCACATAACATGAATAGATCGTACATCACAAACCACCACGCAGTTTATCCACGTACCATAAATATTATGAACTGTATTTAAAAAGGTTTTAGAAATACCCCTACCTTGACAATGCAGAACTTGACTTGACGAAAAAGATGCGTGCATGAATGCTCGTGCAATCCTAATCCTCAATATCCGTAATTCCTATGTATAATATAACAATGTTAATTTATATATATATATATTACACACACGTATATACTAAACATACATCTTCTATTTTAATCTGCATGTGAGGAGGAGGCTTCGTAAGTTAAAAAGGTGAATTTGGATAAAAGCATTTACTGTGTATAACAATTGGGATTAGAACAATACTGCAAGTGAACTTTAATTTAAAGTGGTTGACTTTGGAAATTTAAGAGCTAAAAGGATTCACGGTTGGACTTGAAAATTTAATAGAATAGGGAATCTATGTTTTCAAAATGTTAGTGGGCTCGGGCTGAATAGGTAGAAACATATTTATATAAAATTGGCTTAAACCATAGAATTAGAAGTGGGTTAAATAAAAGGACCGAAAGGTTAAACCGATTAAGGGATGAAGTCTAGTGGGCCAACACAAAAATAATTGGGACAATCGAAACGAGAACTATCTATTTAAATTCATTACCTCCTGCTGCTGCTTCTTCTTCTTCCTAGAGATAGCCATAGAAACGGAGCTATGGGAAAAGACAACAATTAATTGAATATGGGGTCAAAGAACTCTGGGTAATCAACAACTACGTCTCCAGGAGGCTCGGGATTTCACTTCTTGTAGGTGGGCGAGGACGGTGGTTCAACAGCA
Organism: Euphrasia confusa; assembly: GCA_954870475.1. Taxonomy (NCBI): domain Eukaryota; kingdom Viridiplantae; phylum Streptophyta; class Magnoliopsida; order Lamiales; family Orobanchaceae; genus Euphrasia; species Euphrasia confusa. The sequence goes on from OX940969.1 coordinate 14,503,826, forward strand.
CGTTCATATGCAGGGCTCGATCTATGTGGTCTTCGATGGGGTCGAAAGCTTGTCAAGGATTTCACCGGCGGTCTCGGCTGAGGGTGATTCACGGCTGCAGCAACTCAAGCTGATTTTTATTCTCCCAGCAGCGATGGTTCAACGGCATCTTGCTTCATCTCCTCCAACGAAGCGAGGCAGCGGGGAGTTGAGTTGGAAAACAGATGAATGTCGGTTGAAAGGAAAATTTGGCGTGAAGTAGTGTTTGAGCCAAGGAGAAGGAACGATTGATGCTTCTGTGCTGAGTTGTATGTGATAAAAAGGGGGAAGAAAGGGGATAACCAAGAAATTCATCTTACGAACCTATACTTATATATACACTTGCGCACTAGGGTTTGAGGACTTACAAGGACTAGTTCTAATGGGCTGAGGCTCAAATATAAAGTACTACGTAGGAGGTTAATTATTCAAACTATACAATTAATAATAATAATAATAATAATAATAATAATAATAATAATAATAATATAATTATTAAATTGTGTTTAAAAGGAAATTTTGGACACGAGGAATACTATATGACTTTATAAATGCTAAATGAAATTAATCGAGCATGAAAAATGTATAATATGACTTAACAAAAAAAACAAAAAAAATTAATATGAACTTCAAATAATTCAAACTCATGCATAGTTTTAATTATTTTCTTTGTAAATTATTAATTGGGCCGAAATTACTTAATGAATTAATATAAAAATTGCGGTTGTTACATTAAAGATTAGGGTTTTAGTTTTTAGGGTTTAGGATTTTGTTTTTATGTTTTAGTGTTTAGAGTATTAGGGTTTAGGGTCTAGTGTATTAAAATTTAGGGTTTTAAATTTAGTTTTAAGGTTTTAAGATTTACGGTTTTTGTTTTCAATTTTAGGGTTTTGAGTTTTTGGGTTATGTGCTTAGTTTTAGAGTTTAATTTTAGGTTTTAGGGTTTTGTTGTATTCAAATTTAGGGATTTAGGTTTTAGTTTTTAGGGTTTTGGTTTTAGGTTTTAGGGTTTTAAATTTTAGGGTTTAATGTTTAGTTTTAGGGTTTAGGTTTTAGTGTATTAAAGATTAGGGTTTTAGTTTTTAAGGTTTAGGATTTTGTTTTTATGTTTTAGTGTTTAGAGTATTAGGATTTAGGGTTTAATGTATTAAAATTTAGGGTTTTAGATTTAGTTTTTAGGGTTTAGGGTTTAGGGTTTTTGTTTTCAATTTTAGGGTTTTTAGTTTTAAGGTTATGTGCTTAGTTTTTGGGGTTAATTTTAGGTTTTAGGGTTTTGTTTTATTCAAATTTAGGATTTTAGGTTATAGTTTTTAGGGTTTTGGTTTTCAGTTTAAGGTTTTTAAATTTTAGGGTTTAATGTTTAGTTTTAGCGTTTAGGGTTTTAGTGTATTAAAGATTAGGGTTTTAGTTTTTAGGGTTTAGGGTTTTGTTTTTATGTTTTAGTGTTTTGAGTATTAGGATTTAGGGTTTAGTGTATTAAAATTTAGGGTTTTAGATTTTGTTTTTAGGGTTTAGGGTTTAGTGTTTTTGTTTTCAATTTTAGTTTTTAGGGTTTAGGGTTATTTGCTTAGTTTTAGGGTTTAATTTTAAGGTTTAGGGTTTAGGGTTTTAGTGTATTCAAGTATATGGTTTTAATTTTTAGTTTTTACGGTTTTGGTTTTAGGTTTTAGGGTTTCGAATTTTAGGGTTTAATGTTTAGTTTTAAGGTCTAGGGTTTTAATGTATTAAAGATTAGGGTTTTAGTCTTTAGGGTTTATGGTATTGTTTTTAGATTTTAGTGTTTGGAGTATTAGGACTTAGGGTTTAGTGTCTTAAAATTCAGAGTTTAAGATTTAGTTTTTAGGATTTAGGGTTTAGGGTTTTTGTTTTAGGTTTTAGGGTTTAGAGTTTTTGGGCTTAATGCTTAGTTTTAGGATTTAATTTTAGGTTTTAGGTTTTTGTTGTGTTCAAGTTTATTGTTTTAGGTTTTATTTTTTAGGGTTTTGGTTTTAGGTTTTAGGTTTTAGAATTTTAGGGTTTAATTTTTAGTTTTAGTGTTTATTTTTAGGTTTTAGAGTTTTGTTGCATTCAAGTTTAGGGTTTTAGGTTTTAGTTTTTACGGGTTTGGTTTTAGGTTTTAGGGTTTAGAATTTTTAGGGTTTAATGTTTAGTTTTAGGGTTTAGGGTTTTATTGTACTAATGATTAGGGTTTTAGTTTTTAGGGTTTAGGGTTTTGTTTTTATGTTTTAGTGTTTAGAGTATTAGGATTTAGGGTTTAGTGTATTAAAATTTAGGGTTTTAGATTTAGTTTTTAGGGTTTAGGGTTTAGAGTTTTTGTTTTCAATTTTAGGGTTTTGAATTTTTGGATTATGTGCTTAGTTTTAGTTTTTAATTTTAAGTTTTAGAGCTTTGTTGTATTCAAATTTAGGGTTTTAGGTTTTAGTTTTTAGCGTTTTGGTTTTAGGTTTTAGGGTTTTAAATTTTAGGGTTTAATGTTTAGTTTTAGGGTTTAGGGTTTTAGTGTATTAAAGATTAGGGTTTTAGTTTTTTGGGTTTAGGGTTTTGTTTTTATGTTTTAGTGTTTAGTGTATTAAAATTTAGGGTTTTAGATTTAGTTTTTAGGGTTTAGGGTTTAGGGTTTAGTGTTTTTGTTTTCAATTTTAGGGTTTTGAGTTTTTTTGTTATTTTCTTAGTTTTAGGGTTTAATTTTAAGGTTTAGGGTTTAAAGTTTTAGTGTATTCAAGTATAGGGTTTTAGGTTTTAGTTTTTAGGGTTTTTGTTTTAGGGTTTAGGGTTTCTAATTTTAGGGTTTAATGTTTAGTTTTAAAGTCTAGGGTTTTAGTGTATTAAAGATTAGGGTTTTAGTCTTTAGGGTTTATGGTATTGTTTTTAGGTTTTAGTGTTTAGAGTATTAGGACTTAGGGTTTAGTATCGTAAAATTTAGGGTTTAAGATTTAGTTTTTAGGATTTAGGGTTTAGGGTTTGGGTTTTAGGTTTTAGGGTTTAGAGTTTTTGGGCTTCATGCTTAGTTTTAGGATTTAATTTTAGGTTTTAGGTTTTTGTTGTGTTCAAGTTTAGGGTTTTAGGTTTTATTTTTTAGGGTTTTGGTTTTAGGTTTTAGGTTTTAGAATTTTAGGGTTTAATTTTTAGTTTTAGGTTTTAGTGTATTAATGATTAGGGTTTTAGTTTTTAGGTTTTAGGGTTTTGTTTTTATGTTTTAGTGTTTAGAGTATTAGAGTTTACGGTCTAGTGTATTAAAATTTAGGGTTTTAGATTTAGTTTTTAGGTTTTAGGATTTAGGGTTTTTGTTTTCAATTTTAGGGTTTTGAGTTTTTGGGTTATGTGCTTAGTTTTAGGGTTTAATTTTAGGTTTTAGGGTTTTGTTGTACTCAAATTTATGGTTTTAGGCTTTAGTTTTTAGGGTTTTGGTTTTAGGGTTTAAGGTTTTAAATTTTAGGGATTAATGTTTAGTTTTAGGGTTTAGGGTTTTAGTGTATTAAATATTAGGTTTAGGGTTTTGTTTTTATGTTTTAGTGTTTAGAGTATTAGGGTTTAGGGTCTAGTGTATTAAAATGTAGGGTTTTAGATTTAGTTTTTAGGTTTTAGGATTTAGGGTTTTTGTTTTCAATTTTAGGGTTTTGAGTTTTTGGATTATGTGCTTAGTTTTAGGGTTTAATTTTAGGTTTTAGTGTTTTGTTGTATTCAAATTTATGGTTTTAGGTTTTAGTTTTTAGGGTTTTGGTTTTAGGTTTTAAGGTTTTAAATTTTAGGGTTTAATGTTTAGTTTTAGGATTTAGGGTTTTAGTGTATTAAAGATTAGGGTTTTAGTTTTTAGGGTTTAGGATTTTGTTTTTATGTTTTAGTGTTTAGAGTATTAGGGTTTAGGGTCTTGTGTATTAAAATTTAGGGTTTTAGATTTAGTTTTTAGGGTTTAGGGTTTAGGGTTTTTGTTTTCAATTTTAGGGTTTTTAGTTTTAAGGTTATGTGCTTAGTTTTTGGGGTTAATTTTAGGTTTTAGGGTTTTGTTTTATTCAAATTTAGGGTTTTAGGTTATAGTTTTTAGGGTTTTGGTTTTCAGTTTTAGGGTTTTAAATTTTAGGGTTTAATGTTTAGTTTTAGCGTTTAGGGTTTTAGTGTATTAAAGATTAGGGTTTTAGTTTTTAGGGTTTAGGGTTTTGTTTTTATGTTTTAGTGTTTTGAGTATTAGGATTTAGGGTTTAGTGTATTAAAATTTAGGGTTTTAGATTTTGTTTTTAGGGTTTAGGGTTTAATGTTTTTGTTTTCAATTTTAGGGTTTTGAGTGTTAGGGTTATTTGCTTAGTTTTAGGGTTTAATTTTAAGGTTTAGGGTTTAGGGTTTAGGGTTTTGTTGTATTCAAATTTATGGTTTTAGGTTTTAGTTTTTAGGGTTTTGGTTTTAGGTTTTAAGGTTTTAAATTTTAGGGATTAATGTTTAGTTTTAGGGTCTAGGGTTTAGTGTATTAAAATTTAGGGTTTTAGATTTAGTTTTTAGGTTTTAGGATTTAGGGTTTTTGTTTTCAATTTTAGGGTTTTGAGTTTTTGGGTTATGTGCTTAGTTTTAGGGTTTAATTTTAGGTTTTAGGGTTTTGTTGTATTCAAATTTAGGGTTTTAGGTTTTAGATTTTAGGGTTTTGGTTTTAGGGTTTAAGGTTTTAAATTTTAGGGATTAATGTTTAGTTTTAGGGTTTAGGGTTTTAGTGTATTAAAGATTAGGTTTAGGGTTTTGTTTTTATGTTTTAGTGTTTAGAGTATTAGGGTTTAGGGTCTAGTGTATTAAAATGTAGGGTTTTAGATTTAGTTTTTAGGTTTTAGGATTTAGGGTTTTGGTTTTCAATTTTAGGGTTTTGAGTTTTTGGGTTATGTGCTTAGTTTTAGGGTTTAATTTTAGGTTTTAGTGTTTTGTTGTATTCAAATTTATGGTTTTAGGTTTTAGTTTTTAGGGTTTTGGTTTTAGGTTTTAAGGTTTTAAATTTTAGGGTTTAATGTTTAGTTTTAGGATTTAGGGTTTTAGTGTATTAAAGATTAGGGTTTTAGTTTTTAGGGTTTAGGATTTTGTTTTTATGTTTTAGTGTTTAGAGTATTAGGGTTTAGGGTCTTGTGTATTAAAATTTAGGGTTTTAGATTTAGTTTTTAGGGTTTAGGGTTTAGGGTTTTTGTTTTCAATTTTAGGGTTTTTAGTTTTAAGGTTATGTGCTTAGTTTTTGGGGTTAATTTTAGGTTTTAGGGTTTTGTTTTATTCAAATTTAGGGTTTTAGGTTATAGTTTTTAGGGTTTTGGTTTTCAATTTTTAGGGTTTTAAATTTTAGGGTTTAATGTTTAGTTTTAGCGTTTAGGGTTTTAGTGTATTAAAGATTAGGGTTTTAGTTTTTAGGGTTTAGGGTTTTGTTTTTATGTTTTAGTGTTTTGAGTATTAGGATTTAGGGTTTAGTGTATTAAAATTTAGGGTTTTAGATTTTGTTTTTAGGGTTTAGGGTTTAATATTTTTGTTTTCAATTTTAGGGTTTTGAGTGTTAGGGTTATTTGCTTAGTTTTAGGGTTTAATTTTAAGGTTTAGGGTTTAGGGTTTAGGGTTTTGTTGTATTCAAATTTATGGTTTTAGGTTTTAGTTTTTAGGGTTTTGGTTTTAGGTTTTAAGGTTTTAAATTTTAGGGATTAATGTTTAGTTTTAGGGTCTAGGGTTTAGTGTATTAAAATTTAGGGTTTTAGATTTAGTTTTTAGGTTTTAGGATTTAGGGTTTTTGTTTTCAATTTTAGGGTTTTGAGTTTTTGGGTTATGTGCTTAGTTTTAGGGTTTAATTTTAGGTTTTAGGGTTTTGTTGTATTCAAAATTAGGGTTTTAGGTTTTAGATTTTAGGGTTTTGGTTTTAGGGTTTAGGGTTTCGAATTTTAGGGTTTAATGTTTAGTTTTAAAGTCTAGGGTTTTAGTGTATTAAAGATTAGGGTTTTAGTCTTGAGGGTTTATGGTATTGTTTTTAGGTTTTAGTGTTTAGAGTATTAGGACTTAGGGTTTAGTGTCGTAAAATTTAGGGTTTAAGATTTAGTTTTTTGGATTTAGGGTTTAGGGTTTGGGTTTTAGGTTTTAGGGTTTAGAGTTTTTGGGCTTAATGCTTAGTTTTAGGATTTAATTTTAGGTTTTAGGTTTTTGTTGTGTTCAAGTTTAGGGTTTTAGGTTTTATTTTTTAGGGTTTTGGTTTTAGGTTTTAGGTTTTTGAATTTTAGGGTTTAATTTTTAGTTTTAGGGTTTAGGGTTTTAGTGTATTACAGATTAGGTTTAGGGTTTTGTTTTTATGTTTTAGTGTTTAGAGTATTAGGGTTTAGGGTCTAGTGTATTAAAATGTAGGGTTTTAGATTTAGTTTTTAGGTTTTAGGATTTAGGGTTTTTGTTTTCAATTTTAGGGTTTTGAGTTTTTGGGTTATGTGCTTAGTTTTAGGGTTTAATTTTAGGTTTTAGTGTTTTGTTGTATTCAAATTTATGGTTTTAGGTTTTAGTTTTTAGGGTTTTGGTTTTAGGTTTTAAGGTTTTAAATTTTAGGGTTTAATGTTTAGTTTTAGGATTTAGGGTTTTAGTGTATTAAAGATTAGGGTTTTAGTTTTTAGGGTTTAGGATTTTGTTTTTATGTTTTAGTGTTTAGAGTATTAGGGTTTAGGGTCTTGTGTATTAAAATTTAGGGTTTTAGATTTAGTTTTTAGGGTTTAGGGTTTAGGGTTTTTGTTTTCAATTTTAGGGTTTTTAGTTTTAAGGTTATGTGCTTAGTTTTTGGGGTTAATTTTAGGTTTTAGGGTTTTCTTTTATTCAAATTTAAGGTTTTAGTTTATAGTTTTTAGGGTTTTGGGTTTCAGTTTTAGGGTTTTAAATTTTAGGGTTTAATGTTTAGTTTTAGCGTTTAGGGTTTTAGTGTATTAAAGATTAGGGTTTTAGTTTTTAGGTTTTAGGGTTTTGTTTTTATGTTTTAGTGTTTTGAGTATTAGGATTTAGGGTTTAGTGTATTAAAATTTAGGGTTTTAGATTTTGTTTTTAGGGTTTAGGGTTTAATGTTTTTGTTTTCAATTTTAGGGTTTTGAGTGTTAGGGTTATTTGCTTAGTTTTAGGGTTTAATTTTAAGGTTGAGGGTTTAGGGTTTTAGTGTATTCAAGTATATGGTTTTAATTTTTAGTTTTTACGGTTTTGGTTTTAGGTTTTAGGGTTTCGAATTTTAGGGTTTAATGTTTAGTTTTAAGGTCTAGGGTTTTAAAGTTTGGGTTTTAGGTTTTAGGGTTTAGAGTTTTTGGGCTTAATGCTTAGTTTTAGGATTTAATTTTAGGTTTTAGGTTTTTGTTGTGTTCAAGTTTAGGGTTTTAGGTTTTATTTTTTAGGGTTTTGGTTTTAGGTTTTAGGTTTTAGAATTTTAGGGTTTAATTTTTAGTTTTAGGGTTTAGGGTTTTAGTGTATTAATGATTAGGGTTTTAGTTTTTAGGTTTTAGGGTTTTGTTTTTATGTTTTAGTGTTTAGAGTATTAGAGTTTAGGGTCTAGTGTATTAAAATTTAGGGTTTTAGATTTAGTTTTTAGGTTTTAGGATTTAGGGTTTTTGTTTTCAATTTTAGGGTTTTGAGTTTTTGGGTTATGTGCTTAGTTTTAGGGTTTAATTTTAGGTTTTAGGGTTTTGTTGTATTCAAATTTATGGTTTTAGGTTTTAGTTTTTAGGGTTTTGGTTTTAGGTTTTAAGGTTTTAAATTTTAGGGATTAATGTTTAGTTTTAGGGTTTAGGGTTTTAGTGTATTAAAGATTAGGGTTTTAGTTTTTAGGGTTTAGGATTTTGTTTTTATGTTTTAGTGTTTAGAGTATTAGGGTTTAGGGTCTAGTGTATTAAAATTTAGGATTTTAGATTTAGTTTTAAGGTTTTAAGATTTACGGTTTTTGTTTTCAATTTTAGGGTTTTGAGTTTTTGGGTTATGTGCTTAGTTTTAGAGTTTAATTTTAGGTTTTAGGGTTTTGTTGTATTCAAATTTAGGGATTTAGGTTTTAGTTTTTAGGGTTTTGGTTTTAGGTTTTAGGGTTTTAAATTTTAGGGTTTAATGTTTAGTTTTAGGGTTTAGGTTTTAGTGTATTAAAGATTAGGGTTTTAGTTTTTAAGGTTTAGGATTTTGTTTTTATGTTTTAGTGTTTAGAGTATTAGGATTTAGGGTTTAATGTATTAAAATTTAGGGTTTTAGATTTAGTTTTTAGGGTTTAGGGTTTAGGGTTTTTGTTTTCAATTTTAGGGTTTTTAATTTTAAGGTTATGTGCTTAGTTTTTGGGGTTAATTTTAGGTTTTAGGGTTTTGTTTTATTCAAATTTAGGATTTTAGGTTATAGTTTTTAGGGTTTTGGTTTTCAGTTTTAGGTTTTTAAATTTTAGGGTTTAATGTTTAGTTTTAGCGTTTAGGGTTTTAGTGTATTAAAGATTAGGGTTTTAGTTTTTAGGGTTTAGGGTTTTGTTTTTATGTTTTAGTGTTTTGAGTATTAGGATTTAGGGTTTAGTGTATTAAAATTTAGGGTTTTAGATTTTGTTTTTAGGGTTTAGGGTTTAGTGTTTTTGTTTTCAATTTTAGGGTTTTGAGTGTTAGGGTTATTTGCTTAGTTTTAGGGTTTAATTTTAAGGTTTAGGGTTTAGGGTTTTAGTGTATTCAAGTATAGGGTTTTAATTTTTAGTTTTTAGGGTTTTGGTTTTAGGTTTTAGGGTTTCGAATTTTAGGGTTTAATGTTTAGTTTTAAGGTCTAGGGTTCTAATGTATTAAAGATTAGGGTTTTAGTCTTTAGGGTTTATGGTATTGTTTTTAGATTTTAGTGTTTGGAGTATTAGGACTTAGGGTTTAGTGTCTTAAAATTCAGAGTTTAAGATTTAGTTTTTAGGATTTAGGGTTTAGGGTTTTTGTTTTAGGTTTTAGGGTTTAGAGTTTTTGGGTTTAATGCTTAGTTTTAGTGTTTATTTTTAGGTTTTAGAGTTTTTTTGTATTCAAGTTTAGGGTTTTAGGTTTTAGTTTTTACGGGTTTGGTTTTAGGTTTTAGGGTTAAGAATTTTTAGGGTTTAATGTTTAATTTAGGGTTTAGGGTTTTATTGTACTAATGATTAGGGTTTTAGTTTTTAGGGTTTAGGGTTTTGTTTTTATGTTTTAGTGTTTAGAGTATTAGGATTTAGGGTTTAGGGTTGTAACAACCGCAAAATTCATATAAATTGATTAAGTAAATTTGGCCCAATTAATAAATTTTCGTACGAGTTAATTATATTATGCACATGTTAGAAGAGTTAATTATATTATGCACATGTTAGAATTATTTGTTTATTTTCATTTTAAGTCATATCATGCATCTTCATTTAGCATGTCATCTAGATATCCTCCCAGTCCAATAATCTAATAAACACTATTTTATAAATATATTATTAATATTATGAAAATTATTATTATTATTATTATTATTATTATTATTATTATTATTAGCTATTTTTAGAGAAAAAAATAGTTTGGTTTTAGGTATTATATAAAAATACTAATCTTTTGACTAATGTTAATTAAAACAAATTTAATATTTCTTTATCACAATTTGGTGTAGCTAAAATTTTTATAATTATATTTTGAGTATCTTTTTCAAAATTGAAATGTCATTAATATCCTTTATCTTTTAATATTTATCTTTTATTTTTAGTATCTCTCTTATTTTGTGCAAGATTTTTAATAATCTTCCACCTATGGTAGGTCTTCCCCTTTTGATTTTGCAATCTTTTCAAATGCACGCAACTGATTTTGTGATCTTTTCGAATCAACGAAAACTACAATACTAGCCGTAAGTTTATCAATCCATTTTAAACCTTCTCTGCGCATAACTCTTCAGTCCTGATTTCAGTCCATTGGTCTCGCAAATTCTAGGTATTTTTTTCGTTTTTATGATTCGAACCATAAGTTTTGTATTTGATTCTCAGTATTGTAACAATTCGTGAGTTTCAATTCTGGTTTTGTATGTGATTCTCGTTATTTGTTTTGGTTTTGACATTGATCTGGTTTATGATTTTTTACTCGGTGTTGTAAAAATTCGGCCGTGGTAGTTTCAGAACTTAAATTGTAACTATATCTCGTCATTGCAGGAACAATGTCAGATTACATTGCGAAGATTTTGTGGAATGGAGAAGGGGCGTCGATATCGTTCGGGGATGATTTGTCATATACCGAGCTTTGCGACAATATACGCATACGATTTCCAGAACTGAAAGACAAATCTTTGCGTCTCAAGTACACCGTCTTGCCAGACGCCACGGTTTACCAACTCGGAAACCACACTGACATGAAAATGATGTTTAGAGTACTTAAATATCAGAAATCGGACTGGGTTGATATCAATGTTCAGACTCTTCTGGAACCGAGTGCTTCTAACATACAAAATGTTGTTGTTGTGACTGATGTTGATGAGTGTCGGACGAACGAAGCAAACGAATTTCTCGGATGTTTTAGAAGGGAGGATGCCAAGGCGTATATTTCTCGTTCATGGAAGAATTTCATAAGAATCAAAGGTCAAGTTTTTGAGGGAGGAGTTAAAGAGTTTAGGTTGAAGTTGCGCATGTATGCCATTGAGGTTGGGTTTCAATATCGTTATGAAATAAATAGTCCCGTCCGTGTTTCAGCCGTTTGTAAGAAGAAAACGTCTGAAGGTTGCAACTGGGCTGTCAAAGCATCCTTGATTAGGTAATGATATTTTTTTTTTCTTTCACACTATCTGATTTGCAATTAGGGATTTTTGATATCTGATATCATCTACATTTATGTCCATGTTAGTGCTTCTAAGTTCATGAATGTAACAACCGCAAAATTTAAATAAATTAATTAAGTAATTTGGGGCCAATTAATTAATTATATGAAATAATTATACTATGCATGAATTCGAATTATTTGAAGTTCATATTAATTTACATGTTGAGTCACATTTTGCATTTAGATTCACGATTAATTTCATTTAGTATTTAAGTCATGTATAGATCCTCAAATTAAAATAATATTACGAACACTGCTTACTAATTATTATTATTATTATTATTATTATTATTATTATTATTATTATTATTAATTAGGTATTAAGAATGAGTTGAATATTTGGTAAATCACTAGTACGCTAAACCCTATTCACAATTCACACAGTATATATATCAAGATTAGTTCCGCCCCCTTCTGTAGCCTCCCTCTACCTCTCGTTTAGAGCTGTTAGATGTCAATACATCAATACAACATATTCCACTCTCTTGCTACACACCATAACCAAATTGGAGCCTCATGCCGTCATCAGAACTTTCCTATCCGAAAATCACAACCCGCTTAATCGAGCCCGAACCACCATCAACACCGATTCCCCGTTGGGTTGCTAGGCCATCACCGCCATGTAATCTCCGTCGAAGCATAGATGCTGGAGAGTATGTGATTTTCTAAACCTCCGACTCAGTTTTTCCGCCATGTAAGCTCCCTCTATTTTCCTCTCACTCTCTGTAAATCGATTTGTGGAAGGAGTATTCTATTTTGCTTTGATTTAGGTCTTGCACTTTAATTTGGGGAAAAGAAGTTGATTTAGTGAATTGTTGCCCTTTCAATAAGTATTTTTGACCGATTTAATTTTCCTCAATCCCCCAAGTGCAGCCCACTTTCTTTGAAGTAACTACTCAGCCAATTGCTTTACTTAGAGTTCAATCTTGAAGTTCACTTCCAATTAATCTTTCAGCCATATTTTAATAGCGTTGACCCAACACCATTAATCCTAAGCCCACTCTTTTATTATGGAAATCCTAATTTCTTTTATTAAAAGATTAATAAATATTAGCTTATTACTTATACAGTATATACACACACATATTTATACATATATTAATTTCATGTTATATAAATTACGAAGGTTATACGAATTCCGAGGATTAGGATTGCACGAGCATTCATTCACGCATTTGGTCGTCAAGTCAAGTTCTGCATTGTCAAGGTAGGGGTATTTCTAAAACCTTTTCAAGTACAGTTCATATCAGTGTATGGCACGCAGGTAATTGTTTGATATCGAGGACTTTATATTCTATTCATGTTATGTGCACATATTAGTCGCGCGACGAAACTCATGGCCGTGTTCACGTAGACGTGTGACGTGTTCACGGTAATAAATCAAGCAAGCAAGTGACAGGAACGTTTAATCGTTCGGAAATTCATGTCCTTGGGTATATCCCACTGTCTAACAAGTTCAAGTTAGTTTATAAAGTTGAGAGTTATTCCGGTTATTTTCGTATAGTGCAATGTATGAACTGGTATCCCTACTGAGTTGTTGATAACTCACCCCTTTTAAAACCCCATCTTTTCAGGTTAAGCGAAATCGAAGCGAGACGGGGATGTGGCGGCGATAGTAGTAGCAGCGTCTATTCTATAGACATTATTTTGTTTTATGCTTTCCGCTTTTGAAACATCATACTTGAGTATTTTTATTTAAATTTGACTATTGAGGGTTATTATTTTTAGTTAAAGATTTTATTATGAAAAGTCATTTTGACATTTTGTTATTTTAAATACTACAATTTATTTTGAAAAGTAAGAAAATCCTCGATAGTTTATGTTTTGAAAAATGGGATGTTACAACTTGGTATCAGAGCATTACGGTTCTCTTTACGGACCAAAAATAATTTTTTTTTAAAATTAGCTACTATCGTCCTCCTCCGCCGTTCGCGCCGACTTCGCAAGTAAGTGCATTCATTCATGACGTTTCATTTAAGTTGCATGTCTAGTTTCATGATGTTGTAGTCACGTGCATATTATATTCATGAGTTTCAAGTACAATGCATATCAAGTTCATGTTTTTCAATTAGGATGCATGTTTAGTCTCATTATTTTACAAGTAAATTGCACGTCATCTTCATGATTTTCAAGTAAAATGCATACTCAAGTTCATGGTTTTCAAATTCATGATTTTCAGGTGCATTGCATGTTCAAGTTTTCAAGTGAAAATTTTATGTTGCTTAAATTGCGCACTTTATTCAAGTTCAAGTTCATGTTAAAATTCAAGTTCATGATTATTATGCAAAGACGTGCGCAATTTATTGCAAAAATATGATGCATATGTTTAAAAATAAAAAATTAGTTGCATGATGCATGATTTACATAAATTATATAATTATATATATTCAAATAATGAGTTAATTGTGTAAATTATATAATTATATATATTCAAATAATAAGTTAATTGTGGCCTTAGGAACTTAAAATGGTTAAGAATAAAGATATATATATTGTGGTTAACCTACGGTGATGTTGAAGACTTGATATAGAACTAAGTTGCTGAACATATGGTGTTGCGTTGGAGCTTGGATTTCATATCTACTAAGTATATTGCTCAAGTAAGTTATGAACATGTGATGTAGTAAGTTACTCTTTGGAGGTTAGTATATACTAAAGTGAAAGAAGTGAGACTAATCGCCTATGTAAGAACATAGTAGCGAACTATGGCACAGAAGTCCGTAAGAGTTGGTCTTGACGTATTAGAAAGAAGTGCTTCGATGTCATGATAGAATTTGACTTTTTATTGGATAATCGTAATAGTATCTTACCAAGAGATAACGGTAATGATATTGAAGGAGGTTCACCGATTACATAGAGTTGAATCGGCGCACAATTAAGAACAAGTATCCACTACTCCAAAATTGACGATGTTTTTGATCAATTAAAAGGGGCAACTGTGTTCTCGTAGATTGACTTGAGGCAGGATATCACTAAGAGTGAGTTGATATCTCAAAGTCAACTTTCTGAACTCAGACAGTATGTAATCATGTTCATTAATGAAATATTGTCCGACTCGAAGAAGAGGCTTAACTCAAGACAAATTTGAGGTTTTCCTTGGAGACATTGAGCATAGAGAAGTCTTTACAAAATTCTTGAAGTGTGAGTTTTAGCTAAATCATGTATAATTCCTCGAGCAGGTTGTCATGGCTCGTAGAATTAAAGTGATATTTCTAAGATTGAAGAGGTCAGTCAAGGGTTCACTAAGAAAGTTAAAGAGATATGTAGCTTCTTGATGTTCGTTGATTGCTGTCAAAGATTCATTGAAGGTGTTTCAAAGATAGCACAACTGCTGACGTAGTTGATGAGCAAAGTTTTTCAACAACTCTAGAAGAAGTTGACTACAAATCAAGTTTTAACCATTCCTAATGGCATAAACGGTTTCATGGTGTATAGTGATGCCCCCAACCAAAGATTGAGTTGTTTGTGGATGCATCATGAGAAAGTGATAACATATGCTTCCCGACAACTAAAAACACACGAAGTGAATTACCCTACACGCGACTCAGAGCCTACTGATATAATCCATGCATTGAAGATTTGAACATATTTTTGGTAGCATAAGAGATGAAGTGTATTTTCGCTTAGAAGGAGTTGGATAGGCGTCAGCGAAGATGGTTAGAGCTCGTTGTGAATTATGAATGACTAATTCTTTATCATCCTGAAAAGACTAATGTCGTGGCAAACACCTTAAGTAGAAATACAACAGCGCATATAGTCATTATGTTGACGAATCAAGAGTAGCTTCAAATAGAGTTCAAGAATATGAAAATCGAAGTGATTTCTCAACCTCGTGGTACAGAAGCAATATTATCTACGTTGACGATTCTACTTACCTTATGCAAAAGAATTAAGGAAGCGCGAGAGAATGATGTTTTCTGTTGGAGATAAGTACTCAAGTTCGTGAAGAGAACATTGAGGGTTTTTCCAAAAACGAAAGATTGAGTCATAGTATTTAACAGAATGTTGTGTGAGTCGAAAAACGAGATCTTGAGGAATTATATTGTAGAAGAAGCACATTGTACGCCATATACTTCCCATTCGAGAGGTACAAAGATGTATCACGACTTGTGAGAGTCATTCTGGTGGATAAGTATGAAAAGATACATCGAGTTATTCATGCAGAAGTGTTTGGTGTGTCAGCAAGTTAAGGCTTAACACCAGCGACTTTCGAGTTTAATTCAACCATTGGAAGTACCCGAGTGGAAAATTAAGCACGTGGCCATTGACTTTGTGATAAGTTTACCGCAATCATCAAGAGGAAATAATGCAATTTGGATAAAGATTGATCGATTAAGAAAATCTGCACAGTTTCTACCCTTGAAGTTGACATTTAGTATGGATCAGCTCGCACACTTGTACATTCGCTAGAGAATGAGGTTTCACGGTACTCTAATATGAATTGTGTAATATAAAGATCCTAAATTCTTTTCAAGACTTGGGAGAAGTTTGTGCGATACGATGAGAACGAAGCTGAAGTTTAGCACCGCGTGTTATCTTTGGACAAAAGGTCAATCTGCAAGAACAAGACGAACGAGGAGAGATATTAGAACATGTGTTCCTGATCATGAAAAATTACGAATGCATAAATAGTCATTTTATTATGAGATGTGTGAAATGATTTTGGATCATGTTCAAGAACAACGACGCGTCCTTAATATATGTTAAGTGTATACGCTATCGAGGGGAAACTGCACTTGAGAGCACGAGCAAGAAATGAAATCACTTAAATGAAATCCTTTACAAGAAGTAAATAATGAATTTCGAGGACGAAATTTTTATAAGTAGGGTAGGTTGTAACAACCGCAAAATTTAAATAAATTAATTAAGTAATTTGGGGCCAATTAATTAATTATATGAAATAATTATACTATGCATGAATTCGAATTATTTGAAGTTCATATTAATTTACATGTTGAGTCACATTTTGCATTTAGATTCACGATTAATTTCATTTAGTATTTAAGTCATGTATAGATCCTCAAATTAAAATAATATTACGAACACTGCTTACTAATTATTATTATTATTATTATTATTATTATTATTATTATTATTATTATTAATTAGGTATTAAGAATGAGTTGAATATTTGGTAAATCACTAGTACGCTAAACCCTATTCACAATTCACACAGTATATATATCAAGATTAGTTCCGCCCCCTTCTGTAGCCTCCCTCTACCTCTCGTTTAGAGCTGTTAGATGTCAATACATCAATACAACATATTCCACTCTCTTGCTACACACCATAACCAAATTGGAGCCTCATGCCGTCATCAGAACTTTCCTATCCGAAAATCACAACCCGCTTAATCGAGCCCGAACCACCATCAACACCGATTCCCCGTTGGGTTGCTAGGCCATCACCGCCATGTAATCTCCGTCGAAGCATAGATGCTGGAGAGTATGTGATTTTCTAAACCTCCGACTCAGTTTTTCCGCCATGTAAGCTCCCTCTATTTTCCTCTCACTCTCTGTAAATCGATTTGTGGAAGGAGTATTCTATTTTGCTTTGATTTAGGTCTTGCACTTTAATTTGGGGAAAAGAAGTTGATTTAGTGAATTGTTGCCCTTTCAATAAGTATTTTTGACCGATTTAATTTTCCTCAATCCCCCAAGTGCAGCCCACTTTCTTTGAAGTAACTACTCAGCCAATTGCTTTACTTAGAGTTCAATCTTGAAGTTCACTTCCAATTAATCTTTCAGCCATATTTTAATAGCGTTGACCCAACACCATTAATCCTAAGCCCACTCTTTTATTATGGAAATCCTAATTTCTTTTATTAAAAGATTAATAAATATTAGCTTATTACTTATACAGTATATACACACACATATTTATACATATATTAATTTCATGTTATATAAATTACGAAGGTTATACGAATTCCGAGGATTAGGATTGCACGAGCATTCATTCACGCATTTGGTCGTCAAGTCAAGTTCTGCATTGTCAAGGTAGGGGTATTTCTAAAACCTTTTCAAGTACAGTTCATATCAGTGTATGGCACGCAGGTAATTGTTTGATATCGAGGACTTTATATTCTATTCATGTTATGTGCACATATTAGTCGCGCGACGAAACTCATGGCCGTGTTCACGTAGACGTGTGACGTGTTCACGGTAATAAATCAAGCAAGCAAGTGACAGGAACGTTTAATCGTTCGGAAATTCATGTCCTTGGGTATATCCCACTGTCTAACAAGTTCAAGTTAGTTTATAAAGTTGAGAGTTATTCCGGTTATTTTCGTATCGTGCAATGTATGAACTGGTATCCCTACTGAGTTGTTGATAACTCACCCCTTTTAAAACCCCATCTTTTCAGGTTAAGCGAAATCGAAGCGAGACGGGGATGTGGCGGCGATAGTAGTAGCAGCGTCTATTCTATAGACATTATTTTGTTTTATGCTTTCCGCTTTTGAAACATCATACTTGAGTATTTTTATTTAAATTTGACTATTGAGGGTTATTATTTTTAGTTAAAGATTTTATTATGAAAAGTCATTTTGACATTTTGTTATTTTAAATACTACAATTTATTTTGAAAAGTAAGAAAATCCTCGATAGTTTATGTTTTGAAAAATGGGATGTTACAATGAATGCCATTTTATGTGGATTTTAACATATTAGTCTAGATGGTAGTTTCAAAATAGGGACATATACAATTATGTTTCATTTATAAATTCAAGTTTGCTAATGTATTTCTTTGTCAACATATCAGGCACAATGGGTTTTTCAATATATATGAACTTTGCAATGTTCACCAGTGTAAATCTGTTATTCGTCTCTGCAATTCGAAGATGCTTTCTAGCAAAATTGTGAAAGAAATGATGGTTGACAAAGTTCGCGACAACCCTAACACAAACGCCTCTGACATACTAAGAGATATGAAACTAAATTATGGATTAGATATTCCGTATCACAAGGCTTGGTATGGGAAAGAACGTGCTAGGGAATCCGTCCTCGGTGTGGAGGCTGATTCTTATCGCCAACTCCGTTGGTTCGCGGAGAAGACTACTCAAGCTAATCCAGGCTCTCGCGTAGATGTACAGTGCATTCCGTTGTCTGAATCTCCGCAGGGCGATGTCAGGTTCCTACGTATGTATGTGTCGTACTTTGCTTGTGTCAGTGGGTTTCAACATTGTAGACCTGTCCTCCACATCGATGCTACATTCATCACAAACAAGTATAGAGGAATGCTTCTCGCTGCTTGCGCGAAAGATGCTAATGGCGGTACAACTCACATATTCATTACTCTCTAAACATTCTAACCATGATTCTATGAAACTACCATGCTCATATAAGAATTTGCAAACTTATGAAATGCATATAGAATGGTTAATTCAATTGAGACAAGTTCAGTGTTATATCGATAAGTTTACGTGAGTTTAATGTAACCATATTCATTTGAAGGAACTTTTACAAAGAGGTTATGCATAGATTTGTTAGTTATAACTTAACTTATAGTTTCTATAACGAATTTAGTTATAAATATAGCGTAATTGAATGCATGCTTATTTAAAAATTTGAAACTTTATTACTTGGTAACAAAGATGTTTTGTAACAGATTCACGTATGGTTAAATATTCATATTAATTTTATCAAAACAGAAGTTCGTCGTTAATACTCGTAGAGTACGATGTTGTTTCGAGGTTGTTTCAAATGTTGAAATGTGTTTCTTGTTTAGGGGTTACACCTTCTGGAATTTCTGGAACTATACACGTTATATGCATTTTATACCGAGTTTTTGACAAGGAATGCTAACGATAAGATTCACATATAGTTTCTGAACGAGAACGGATTAGTGTGTATTGACCTTCAGGCCGGTGCGTGATATATGTCCAGTACAATGTTTAGATGTTCCTAGGAAATTAATAAAAACCGTATAATTTACACTGTTATCAACATTATTGCACTGTACATTTTATCATTGCATTTTATGACCATCTTTGTCTAACTATGAGAATGTTCAGATTTTTGGTTTGGATCTGAATCCAAGACATTGTTACTTGCAGGGTTATACCCAGTGGCATACGCCATTGTCGACTCTGAAACAGAGGACAACTGGACGTATTTCTTCAAAAACTTACAAGAGTCTCTATCCAAGTTTCCCCCTCGGACAGTCACATTTATTTCTGATCGCAATATTGGATTGTTGAACGCCGTGCAAAAAGTGTTTCCTGAAAGCCCTCTCGGCTTTTGCTACAGACATCTACAAGCTAACCTTCTCAACAAGTTCCCTTCTGCTTCTGTGCATGGCAAGAGGATTTCGTACTTGTTCATGGTTTGTGCATATTCGCGCACCCAAGAGTGTTTTGATGTTAACTTAGCAAAGCTGAAACATGAAGGTGGACATGTAATCGAGGCATTTTTAAAGGATTTGCCTGTCAAAACATGGGCATCTTCTCAATTTAACGGTCAAAGGTTTGGTGAAATGTCCAACAACCTAGCCGAGTGTTTCAACAGTTGGGTTAAGGAATTAAAGGGTTTGCCTATTACTGAACTCAATGAACAGATAAGAATAAAAGTGATGGATCTCATTGCTTCTAGAAAGCACGAGTCAGTTGGATGGAATTCAGAGTTAACTCCTTGCATGGAAAAAACTTTGGCAGAAAATATGGCACTAGGAGGTCACTGGGAGGTTAGTAGATCTAATACATTTGTTTATGAAGTACACTCACAGAAGAAAGTTATGGTGAATTTGGAACGCTCGGCTTGTTCATGCGGGGAATGGCAGATTAACGGATTCCCATGTGCACATGCTCTGGTGGCAGCGCAAAAGCATGGAGCTGATGTTTACTCTTATGTGAATCCTATCTTCAAGGTTTGAAATTTACTTATTTTAATACTGAACTTGGGTTCACTCACTGAACTAATATAATCTCTTATTTATCGTGATCCTAGGTTGACACATATCATTCTACATATTCATTTACAATCAACCCAGTCCCGACTATTTCCAAGTCTGTTGAGATGGTTTCACGAAACGTTAACATCCATCCTCCACAACCAAAAAGACCTGCTGGACGTCCCAAAAAGACGAGGTTCAAACCAAGGAGCGATGTCAAACGGATAATCAAGTGCAGCCGGTGCAACAAAGCAGGTGGTCATAACAGAAAAACGTGTAAAGCAGTTATATCTACTTGATCTGGTTCAGCGATGATCACGCCTTATGCCCGGCGGAACGAATAAGTTCGTATCAGCATTATGTCGAGTAGCTTATTCAGCTCATAAATCTGCATTTTTAATAATTTTTCAACCTAGGTTGAAAATGAACAATGGTTTTTTTTTTTGAAACAATTACATATTCAGACCATGGTTTATTTTGAATTTTAATAGTGATGTTAGCACTTTGTTTCATACACTACTGGTGTTGATTATAATGTTTGAGCAAGTGTTTAAAAGTGAACCACAAGTACATCATGCGGTATTAGACATATAAACATATTGAATTTTGTCGCAATTTCCAACTGAGTTATAGTTCATATGTTAGTATTAGACATATAGACATATTTAATTTTGTCGCAATTTCCAACTGAGTTATAGTTTATATTTTGGTACGGGAGAACCAACTCCACTTGGTTTTAATAATTGGTTTTCAGGGCATTCTCAATTAAGTTTTCAAACTAGAAATGCCAACTACCAGAAGGCAGTAACAGATTAGAAATTTTGTGTCTTAAGCCACCGGTGCCACTGAATATCAATTCCATTTAAATGAGAACATAACTTGGGAACTACTGAAACATACACTAGCATGTGGCATCTATCACCACTGAATATCAATTCCATTTAAATGAGAACATAAATTCCATTTAAATGAGAACATTACTTGGGAACTACTGAAACATACACTAGGAACTACTGAAACATACACTAGCACATGTGGCATCTATCACCACTGAATATCAATTCCATTTAAATGAGAACATAAATTCCATTTAAATGAGAACATAACTTGGGAACTACTGAAACATACACTAGCACATGTGGCATCTATCACCATTGAATATCAATTCCATTTAAATGAGAACATAAATTCCATTTAAATGAGAACATAACTTGGGAACTACTGAAACATACACTAGCACACGTGGCATCTATCACGCACCATCAAATTCTGAGAATGATCTATTATAGTTAATTTCGAATGCAAGCTAACACATCTTAATTAGACTTTCATAATATTCTTCAATGCAAGAACAAAGAAATTCTAAGTTAAATTCAAGTTTGAAAAGGGAAATCACAATTATTCATCATCCAACAAATATGTTAATAGTTCAAACAGCGAATACGGCATGACACCCAAAAGTAGGTGAAGCATGTCACGGCTCAGGTTCTTTGGAAAATAAAGGATGTTACTGATGAATCCAACATATGAAAATGTAACTACTAAGAAGCTCTCCAACTATCCTCCCTCGCTGCAAATCTCTTTATCAGGTTGACCCTAAACTGGGTTGCATGAGTTGGTCTAAATTTTGGAATGTCAGGATCTTCCTCACAAGCAATACTCTGCATATAATGCATCACGTACACGCCACACTCCAACCTGTTGCATTTTTTCAATGTATCAGTATTTAATTAGAAGTGAGATACATGACTAGTAAAATAGAATTCTGGTAATGACAAAACGTACGATGTGGGTAGCTGCTTGGGGTACGGTTCAAGATCCGGATAAAGTTTGAAATCTGACTTGTAATTTTTTTGAACCCATTTTATTGTATCAATTTCTTCAGCAAACAAGGGACAATCTTTTTTCATTACCAAAGCAGTGTTGTTGCTTCTGTCAAAGTCGAATTTGTCCCTCGTCCCATTTTCCAGCATCCATTCCGACTGGAACTCAACGGCTCTCATCCAGAGATTAATTATTGCAACCTTCAATGCATTAAACACCAGAAGAAACATGTGTCCTTTTGGTATGAGAAATAGATACTTTTGAATGCAAAAACTTAAAGCGTTAATAGATGTAATAGTAAAAGCTACTTATAGTATACCATTTTTCTTGCATCCTTGTATGCCTCCCCTGTACCGCCTTTAGTCCCAGGTTTCGAATCCATGTGCAAGAAGGTTTTTCTGGCAGGGTAAAATATCAGAAGTGTGAAGTGGAAACCTTTATGGGAAAGTGGGATCAATATAGTTTGCGCTCGACCCATGTATTTGTACAACGGCTCAAAGATGTATTGATGCATTCCCGGTGAGTCAAGTTTCTCCGCGGCCAACTGTTTAGAGATGATGTTAAATTAATAGTATTCAACGAAGGAAAATGGTTTCAATCACTGTTTTGAACACTTGATATCACAATAGTATTTAGTTGTTTTATGAAACTTACCCAAGCTTGTGTAAATAAAAATTCTACTCTGGGAGCAAGTACTTCATCGCTCTCTTTGAGTTCCTCGGATAACAACATTGAGAAAGCATCAATTATGATGTTCGTGATAGCTTCAGCAGACAACAGAACATCAATTTCATGAAATGTAATGTCTGTAACCCAGTTCCCGCTGCCGTTCCAGAAACTTCCACTAAATTTTCACATTAAAACTATTAGTATATAATTGATAAATAAGAGGCTAGTTGTTCATTATAAGTTGTGTTAATTAAAAACACAAAATGCAATGATAAATAAGAGTTAGTCACTTTACCCGGCGGGGGCGCCCTTCTCGAAATCTGATAATCTTTTCCTTGTCTCTGCATCCAACATGTCTCGTATCTTCTGTTTCTTGGCTCTGATCCGCTTTGGAACGTTCACTGCTTTAGGGTCTTTCAAATTCTCAACATTTTTAAGCATCCGCATACTCTTCACCTCAGGAAAGTAATATATGAAGTCCTGTTTTGGTTTTCGTACCCTTTTTTCAGGTAGTTTTGCATAGGAGTACACTCCAATGGACTTCCCTGTGCTGCCTGCTTCCAACTCATCAAGGTGCAATACAGTTTCTGCAAGAATAGGTTGGATGATCGTCTGAAGGGGCGTTTGCAATTCATCATCACTTAGCAGGTTAAAAGACGGGGGCTCAATGTCACATAGATTTTTCAAAGGGTCATTACGAAGAGGATTTGGCATAGATTGTTCATCGTGCGAGGGGCCTGCGGTGACTTCTGTAATGAAAACATTTTATACATAAAGTTATCTTTGTTATTATTTCAAAATGTCTGTGATGAAATAAAGTTTCTTTATGCATTACTTACCTTTCAAAATGCCAGCTTCCTTTTTCGAAGACAATTCAAATTCCTCTAAAGCTAAAAGACCAAGACGATCCATCTCAGCTTCTGCCAAATAAAACAAAATAAAATGTCTTAAGATGTAAGTAGTGACTATGCGAGAATTATAATCAGTTTAAAAAACCTCGATCATTCACAGCTGCTGATCCTTCGACCGTGTTCTCAGACCCAACATTGCCTTCAGCTCCACTAATAATAATTGCCCACTGTTGACGTGAACCTGCGATACTTGTCAACGCACATTGTTAGTCTACAAAAATAAAAAATAAACTTACTACCAGATACCTCTTCTTAATACTAAGTGAAAACATGATTATATTATGTATTTTTACTCAGCATGTACATAGTTTTGTACATAAATCCACTTAACTATCAGATATCTGGGTTGTGTCCTCTTATGTTTCAAGGAACAGTATACAATACCTGCCAAACTAGTTACCATACATAGTTTGGTTTATAGATCCACATAACTTACCAACAGTTACTAGTAATATACTCAACCTCTAAGCACTTAACTTTGTTTTACATAAAATTCTGGTTGTAAAAACATTATCAGTAAGAATACATCAATTAATGTTTAAATAAATTAATACGAACTTCTCATTAATATATAATGTTTGGACATTGTATAAAATTTGAAACAGTATGCGAAACACACATTGAACTGCACTTAAACAACTTGGAAACTACAACTTGGAAACTATATTAATATCATATTTGATGAACAGTGAAATACACTTCATATTGTATTTCATGTATGGAAAACCAATTAATAAATTAAACGAGTAATAAGTTTTGTCACAGTTAAATGATAAAATGTAAAAGAATGAAGGACTACCATTTATCAGCACTTCACGTCTTTCAACAGAGTGGACATAGTTGTTATTTTCGTTCAAACTACTAACATTACTTGCACTTTTTAGAGGGGGCACTGCCATAGGGGTTGATGCAATAGATCCCCCTTCAAAGTAAAGAAAAATAAAGCAATAGAATTATTATATTTACAAAAATAGCAATATTTGTCTTATTAATAATTTTCAGTAAAAGAATACCAGTGATCGGGGAGTCACGTCTTTCAACAGCTTGGAAATCATTTCTATTTTCGCTCGACCAAGTGACATTATTTGCACTTTGTAGATGGACATCGCTCACAGGGGCTGATGCAATAGATCCACATTCTTAGTAAACAAACAAAATGTAAAACATATATTGTGTGTAAAAGGAGCAATAATCTTCACTAACTAACAATCATTTAAAAAAATATAAAACTAACAAAACTCAGACGAGCACATAGAAGTCAGTTCCACGAGTAGTTCGGTGATATAGGTAATGACATAGCACGCAAACCGAGATGCAACAACAGACAACACCCTAACATATGCTAATAAATTTGTAAAAACATAGTGGTTTTAATATAACTGCGAAACTGAATGAAGCCACATAGTTTCACTGACTTTTGTACACACAAATATGCAAACCTCGTAGCTCTGACACATCATTTGGACTAGCACTTGCATGTTCCATCTCCCCCATTCCCATTTCATCTAAATATTTTTCATGAGTGCTCTCTACAAGGATACAGAATTAACAATAATATTAGTGTCGGGGAATTCACTCAACAACTTGAATGTTTTTCTATAATGACATTAAGCATTTAATGGCATTAACATGTTACCTTTTCCAATATCATCTGAGAATTCTTTAAATATTGTATGATCTTGTTCTCCATCATCGTTCATTGTGCCTTTTTGAACACATCGTTGAATGTATTTTACCAACTTCGCAATCTTGAGATCTTGTGCAGCTGCGTTCTCTTTCAATAATAAAATTTCACTCTTGGCCTCGTTCACATCTTGTGTAAGTTTCTCAATGACCATACTCTGTCGTTCATCATTTTCCTCCTCAGGCATGTCTTCACTTTTGAATTTTGCCTACATTAAGAAGGAACAATAAAAACATTTTATGAGTATACCAACACGATCGCTTTCATTAGTTTATTACAGCCCCTAAAATTATTTATAACTTACAAATATCTCTTTGACAGTCATCTTCTGTAAAATATTCTTCAATTCTTTCAAGTCCCATCGTCTGATTAGGTGCGGCTCATCTTCCATACCCTGGATGGCTGGCAAAACGTTTGTCCTCATACACACCCAGTACTAGCATAAAAGACAAGACATTTAGTAACCAATTAACTAAAATAGTTCTCAACTACTTTTTTTAGATTCTCTTACCAGGATTATATATGCGCATCCTCCTGTGTTTTTGGACGCACAGTCACGAGTCTTGAAGGATAGTAGTTTACCTCGCAAGAATAATGCGACCTCCTTCGCCCAAGCATATGAGGATAAATTATTCAGGTCTAGAAAAGGTCTAACTTTATTAATGCGCAGAGTCCCCTTTCCATTTGGGAAAAGAAACTTGATGCACATATCTAAAAGTAGTAGCCTGGATAAGTTCTCGTCCCTGACCCTTAATTCATCCAATGTTTCCGGCTCGTTCAGTAGTTCCCTTATTATTGCTTCTGAGATATCTTTCTTATTTATTTCGCCGACATTTCCAAATACCTCCAAGAAATATCCAGATAAACGCGTGTTATCCTCACTGATATACTCACCTTCGATGTTCAAACCGAGAATCTGCGAAACATCGGACAATGTAATGTTGAACTTCTTCTTCCCAATCTCGAAAACATCGTCTTCATAATTGTAAGTTTTCGCTAGCATGGCCAGTTGGTTGTTAGACTTATCTGCCTTCACTTTCCCTTGGACAAAGGCTTCAAACAGTTTTGCAAATGGAGTTTGCGATATGATTTCTTTCACACCATCAGTGATGGGTCTCTTGTCTTCGTTGTATGTTGGTACCGTGCACCTAAACTGAAACTTCTGGAGAAACAAATTACAACACACATTATGTATAAATTAATACTTCATACAGGAGACAATATACAGGGAAAGATCCAGGTCGTTTGGGCTTACAGTTTTCGCTTCCACCTTCTTCATAGTCTTTTGTAGTTTACTAAATTTGCCCTTTCCGATGCCTAATTTAATTCCAGTCTGCACATTAAGAAAATTGACGAATTAATTAGCAACACGGTCGACCAATTCTGAAACAACCAGTGAAACGAGTTCTCGTATCTAGAAGCTATGACATAACATTATCTTGAATTTAATATTAAGAAGGTCTTAGAACGAACCTCGCAACTAGGAACGGAAATTAGCAAAAAAATCTAAATTATTGAACTACGTCCAAAAAATTATTTTTTATAAACAACCACATGCAGATTCAATGGTAAAGAATTGCAATATCGAATTATACGTTATATCTGGGACTCACACGACTGTTCTTTGGGGTTGTAAATTTCGCTTTCTGGAAATCGCTATCACTATCAACCAACTCTTCCACACCCTGTATGATACACAAAACGTTTCCACAATTATTGTTCCAAATGATGTTGGAATTTGAAAATAAAATAATTGCAAATACCTTTGCTTTTTTACGATTCTTTGGGGTGTTCAATAATCTATCAGTTATCTTCCTCTTTTGAGTTTTCACCAAGTTCACCTTTAATTGAATTTTTAAACGTTAGTTTTAGAACCTGTTTCATGATTTTCTCAAATGATAGCACGGTCATGACGTTACTAATGTTTTCTTGTTCTGAGTACATTCAATACCTTCTTAGATTTCACCAAAGGACCAACTAGCGTTGCAGCAAATTCATCGTCCAGCTTCCTTTTGGAAGTACGAGAACACTCTGCACGTTCTTGCAACTTCAGTTTTCGAGTATCAGATCTGGTCGATGGACTCATTATGTAGCGAAACTATCTTAATTCTGCAAAAAACGCATCAATGTAAGACGTAATTAGAAAACCACACACCAATTATACTCCGCATACTTTATTTGAAACCAAGCATAGAGGATTTTCTGCACAAAGGATTTGGGCAAAAACTACCTGGCTTGTCGTAGCACTCCGAACTAGTAGTTCCCCACCGGAGGACTATATATTCGCCACCGGAGCTAGCGAAATTTAACCGATCTCTTTGCGCAATTGATTTTGATCTTCTTACGCCGATGGTGAGCTCCTAAAACTATCTTTGATTTTCCCATTTCGAAGCGAGATTTATGAGAAAATACCTATTCTGTGTTAGGGTAATTTTAATATTAATGGAAAGATGAGATTCTACGGGATTAGTATTTTGCGTAGTTAAGATTTTCTAGATTCTTTTGTAATGGCGTAAAACATAAATTAAAGGGTAGTTTCGTAAGTTTATTCTTTTTTACTATTAGATAAAAGATTGATATTTAACTAATATATAACACTTACAACTTAATCTTTTTGCAAATCCCCCTTATTATTATAGGAATAGTCGGTTTATTAATACGTTAAATAACATAGGCTAGCCCATTAACAACTTAGTACGTAGTCCAAGAAGATATTCTCAAAACCCTATTCACAACCCAGACATTGTGTATATATAGACAAGGCTTAGTTGTGCGTTGCCTACCTCTTCCTCTACGAACAGAATTCCCAAATCACAAAGATTAACCACCTTCAAAACCTCATGCCGAGTCCTATGGAGAATATGAGACCTCACCTTTGAACAACCTTTGTTCACCTACTCTGCCGCTATTGGAACCGATTCCTAGTTTCTTCTCTCGGCTACACGAAACCCCGTTGTCTCGAGCCATGCCGCACACCAGGTGGTAGACGAACCTCTAACCTCTACACGTCCCTACAGCCCGAAACCACCGCACAGCCCGTTGGTCTGTGTCCGAGAACTGAGCCGCTGCTGGTTCCGCGATATGGTGGTCGCTGCCATGAAACGAAGCAGATACAGAAGCCCTCGCTGGAAATCGTTTGACTCGAAGCACAGTCGGACGACGCCGTGTTCGACTCAACGCAGGTGATGTCGCTCCTGCTCCCTCCGAGTATCTGCTATGTGCCGCCGTGAGACCGCCAAATCGAGTCAATGTCGTTGATCGAATCGTCGTCGCCTCCTCCGATCCCGTAATCCATACCGCCGCGGCGAATCCATTTGAAGACCGTCGATCCGTTGTTCGCCGAAATCAGCCCGTCTCCTTCGAAGGCCACAATTCTCAACCAAAGGTCGACCACCCTTCAATAGTACCCTCGCCGAAACTGGACTTCTCGAATCTCGTTCGCCGGAGAAGAGACGAAGGCGCCGCTGTCGCCACCGAATGTTCCAGCCAATCCCTCGGTCGTTGTCCGCTCTCGAGCGCCGCAAGCACCGCCTCTGTCAAGACGCAATTGTCTTCGGCCTGGACCGATGACGTAGTCTCCGTAATTCTTGTGCTTCCGATCCCTAAAGAAAAAGGATTTCTGTGTTAGATCCCCAATTCATCGATCGAAAAGTGGAGGAGAAGATTAAAGTGGGGCTAAGTTTGCTTACGGGCCATAAAACTCTAATAACCTTTCATAGCCCAATTACCTAAAGCCCATTTGATTTATCAGAAGGTTAGCCCATTCTATTTATATGTCATGCCAAATTCCTCTTACGTAAATGTTTATAAATAGTAGTATTGACCTTATTATGTATACGTATAAGTAATTTAGTTTATAAAATTTAAAAGGCATATTAATATTAATATCACTTTAATTTATTATTTGTAAGGATGTATGGATTTTGAGGATTAGGATTTGCACGAGCATACATTCACGCATCATTATTGTCAAGTCAAGTTCTGCAGTTTCAAGGTAGGGGTATTTCTAAAACCTTTTCAAATACAGTTCATATCAGTGTATGGTACGCAGGTAATTGTTCGATATCGAGGACTTTATATTCTATTCATGTTATGTGCACATATTAGTCGCGCGACGAAACTCATGGCCGTGTTCACGTAGACGTGTGACGTGTTCACGGTAATAAATCAAGCAAGCAAGTGATAGGAACGTTTAATCGTTCGGAAATTCATGTCCTTGGGTATATCCCACTATCTAACAAGTTCAAGTTAGTTTATAAAGTTGAGCGTCATTCCGGTTATTTTCGTATCGTGCAATGTGTGAACTGGTATCCCTACTGAGTTGTTGATAACTCACCCCTTTTAAAACTCCATCTTTTCAGGTTAAGCGAAATCGGAGCGAGACGGGGATGTGGCGGCGATAGTAGTACCAGCATTTATTTTAAAGACATTATTTTCTTTTATGCTTTCCGCTTTTGAAACTTTATACTTGAGTATTTTATTTAAATTTGACTATTGAGGGTTATATTTTTAGTTAAAGATTTTATTATGAAAAAGTCGTTTTGACATTTTGCTATTTTCTTCGCTTTCTTTTAAAAAAAAATTAAGGCAAATCCTCTTTAGTTATGTTACGAAAAATGGGATGTTACAACTTGGTATCAGAGCATTACGGTTCTCTTTACGGACCTAAAATAGTTTTAAAGAAAAGCTACTATCGTCCACCTCTGCCGCTCGCGCCGACTTCGCAAGTAAGTGCATTCTACATTAATGATGTTTCATTTAAGTTGCATGTCCAGTTTCATGATGTTAGGTCGCATGCATATTACATTCATGAGTTTCAAGTACAATGCATATCAAGTTCATGTTTTCAATTAGGATGCATGTCTAGTCTCATTATTTTCCAAGTAAATTGCACGTCATGTTCATGATTTTTAATTAAGATGCATACTCAAGTTCATAGATTTCAAATTCATGATTTTTCAAGTGCATTGCATGTTCAAGTTTTCAAGTGAAAATTTTATGTTGCTTAAATTGCGCATTTATTTAAGTTCAAGTTCATGTTAAAATTCAAGTTCATGATTATTATGTCAAGATGTGCGCAATTTATTGCAAAAATATGATGCATATGTTTCAAAACAAAAATGTTATTTACCTGATGAATAAATGTTCAAGTTATTATATAAATATATGTATGCAAATATTAAGTTAATTGTGGCCTTAGGAATTTAAAATGCTTAAGGATAATGATATAGATTATGTGGTTAATCTTCGATGATGCTGGAGGCTTGATATAGAATTAAGTTGTTGAACATATGGAGCTATGAAATGGACTTTCAATTCAGTATTTACTAAGTATGTTGCTCAAGCAAGTATTTCGCATGTGACGTAGTAAGTTACTCTTTGGAGGTTAGTATATACTCAAGTGAAAGAAGTGAGATCAATCGCTTATGTAAGAACATAGTAGCCATCTATGGCACAGAAGGCTGTAAGAGTTGGTCATGACGTACTAGAACGAATTGCTTCGTTGTCATAATAGAATTTGACTATATATTGGATGGTCGTAATAGTATCTTACCAAGAGATAACAATAATGATATTGAAGGAGGTGCACCGATTACAGAGAGTTGAATTGGAGCACAACAAAGAACAAGTATCTACTACCTCAAAATTGACGATGTTTGTGATCAATTAAAAGGGACAAGTGTGTTCTCGTAGATTGACTTAAGGTCAGGATATCACCAAAAGTGAGTTGATATCTCAAAGTCAACTTTCTGAACTCAGACAATATGTGATCATCTTCATTGATGAAATATTTTCTACTCGTAGACGAGGCTTAACTCAAGGAACATTTGAGATTTTCCTTGGAGGCATTGAGCATAGAGTAGTTTCCAAAATTCTTGAGATGTGAGTTTTAGCTAAATCATGAGTTATTTCTAGAGCGAGTTGTCATGTCTCCTAGAATTAAAGTTGACTCTTCTAAGATTGAAGAGGTCAATCAATTGATCACTCAAGAATGTGAAAGAGATACGTGACTTCTTGATTTTGTTGATTGCTATCAAAGATTCATTAAAGGTGTTTCAAAGATAGCACAACCGATGACATAGTTGAAGAGGAAAGTTTTTCAGCACTCGAGAGGAAGTTGACCACAACTCCACTTCTGACAATTTCAACCTGTACAGAAGGTTTAATGGTCTATAGTGATGCTCCTATCCAAAGATTGGGTTGTTTGTGGATGCAGCATGAGAAAGTGATAGCATATGTTTCTCGACAACTAAAAGCACACGAAGTTAATTACCCTACACGCGACTCAGAGCCTACTGATGTAATCCATGCATTGAAGATTTTGAGACATTATTGGTATCATAAGAGATGAAGTATATTTTTGCGCAGAAGGAGTTGAACATGCGTCAGAGAAGATAACTAGATATTTTTAAAGATTGCGACTGTTCAATTCATTGCCATCCTGTAAAGGCTAAGGTGGTGGAAGATGCTTTAAGTCGAAAAGCCACAAGGCACATAGCAAGTTTACTGACTAATCAAGAGAAACTTCAAAAAAGAGTTTGAGAACTTGAGAATCGAAGTTATTTCTCAACCTTGCAGTACAGAAGCAATGTCATTAGCATTGACGATTAATCATACTCTAGTGGAAAAAAAATCCTAGAAGGAGCAAATTGTACGCCTTACACTTCCCACTCATGAGGTACAAAGATGTATCACGACTAGAGAGAGAGTTATTATGGTGGAAGTATGAAAAGAGATGTCGGGTAATTCTTAAAAAAATGTTTGGTGTGTCAGCAAGTTAAAGTCGGACACTAACAACCCTCCGGTCTACTTCAACCATTAGAAGTTCTCGAATATAAATGAGAGCATGTGACTATAGACTATGTGGTAAGCTTACCGCGATCATCAAGAGGAAAGAAGGCAATTTGGATAATTGTTGATCAAGTAACCAAGTGTGCACGATTGCCACCGGTGAAGATGACCTTTAGTAGTATCAGTTTACACAATTATGCATTCGTGAGATAATGTGGTTGCACGATACTCCAGTAACGATTGTGTAGAGAGAGATATGAGATTCACTTCAAGATTTTGGAGAATTTTGCATAATGCTATAGGACCGAAGTTGAAGTTTAACATCGAGTGTCATCATCAAACAGACGGCCAGTCTGAAAGAACAAGACAGAGTTGGGAGAAAATGTTAAAACATGTGTTTGTGACCACGAGGAGTTACGAATGAATAAAGAGTCACCTTATTACGAGATTTGGGAAATGACTTTGGATTCTACATGCTTGGAAACAATGACGCGTCCTTAATATACGTTAAAGACGGTTAAGTTGATACGTTAACGTCAAAAAAAAAAAAAAAAAAAAAAAAAACAATTGAGGGGAATCAACAAAAGTCACATAAAATGAGTCATTTACAAGAGGTAAATAACGAATTTCGAGGACGAAATTTTTATAAGTAGAGTAGGTTGTAACAACCGCAAAATTCATATAAATTGATTAAGTAAATTTGGCCCAATTAATAAATTTTCGTACGAGTTAATTATATTATGCACATGTTAGAAGAGTTAATTATATTATGCACATGTTAGAATTATTTGTTTATTTTCATTTTAAGTCATATCATGCATCTTCATTTAGCATGTCATCTAGATATCCTCCCAGTCCAATAATCTAATAAACACTATTTTATAAATATATTATTAATATTATGAAAATTATTATTATTATTATTATTATTATTATTATTATTATTATTATAGGAATAGTCGGTTTATTAATACGTTAAATAACATAGGCTAGCCCATTAACAACTTAGTACGTAGTCCAAGAAGATATTCTCAAAACCCTATTCACAACCCAGACATTGTGTATATATAGACAAGGCTTAGTTGTGCGTTGCCTACCTCTTCCTCTACGAACAGAATTCCCAAATCACAAACATTAACCACCTTCAAAACCTCATGCCGAGTCCTATGGAGAATATGAGACCTCACCTTTGAACAACCTTTGTTCACCTACTCTGCCGCTATTGGAACCGATTCCTAGTTTCTTCTCTCGGCTACACGAAACCCCGTTGTCTCGAGCCATGCCGCACACCAGGTGGTAGACGAACCTCTAACCTCTACACGTCCCTACAGCCCGAAACCACCGCACAGCCCGTTGGTCTGTGTCCGAGAACTGAGCCGCTGCTGGTTCCGCGATATGGTGGTCGCTGCCATGAAACGAAGCAGATACAGAAGCCCTCGCTGGAAATCGTTTGACTCGAAGCACAGTCGGACGACGCCGTGTTCGACTCAACGCAGGTGATGTCGCTCCTGCTCCCTCCGAGTATCTGCTATGTGCCGCCGTGAGACCGCCAAATCGAGTCAATGTCGTTGATCGAATCGTCGTCGCCTCCTCTGATCCCGTAATCCATACCGCCGCGGCGAATCCATTTGAAGACCGTCGATCCGTTGTTCGCCGAAATCAGCCCGTCTCCTTCGAAGGCCACAATTCTCAACCAAAGGTCGACCACCCTTCAATAGTACCCTCGCCGAAACTGGACTTCTCGAATCTCGTTCGCCGGAGAAGAGACGAAGGCGCCGCTGTCGCCACCGAATGTTCCAGCCAATCCCTCGGTCGTTGTCCGCTCTCGAGCGCCGCAAGCACCGCCTCTGTCAAGACGCAATTGTCTTCGGCCTGGACCGATGACGTAGTCTCCGTAATTCTTGTGCTTCCGATCCCTAAAGAAAAAGGATTTCTGTGTTAGATCCCCAATTCATCGATCGAAAAGTGGAGGAGAAGATTAAAGTGGGGCCAAGTTTGCTTACGGGCCATAAAACTCTAATAACCTTTCATAGCCCAATTACCTAAAGCCCATTTGATTTATCAGAAGGTTAGCCCATTCTATTTATATGTCATGCCAAATTCCTCTTACGTAAATGTTTATAAATAGTAGTATTGACCTTATTATGTATACGTATAAGTAATTTAGTTTATAAAATTTAAAAGGCATATTAATATTAATATCACTTTAATTTATTATTTGTAAGGATGTATGGATTTTGAGGATTAGGATTTGCACGAGCATACATTCACGCATCATTATTGTCAAGTCAAGTTCTGCAGTTTCAAGGTGGGGTATTTCTAAAACCTTTTCAAATACAGTTCATATCAGTGTATGGTACGCAGGTAATTGTTCGATATCGAGGACTTTATATTCTATTCATGTTATGTGCACATATTAGTCGCGCGACGAAACTCATGGCCGTGTTCACGTAGACGTGTGACGTGTTCACGGTAATAAATCAAGCAAGCAAGTGATAGGAACGTTTAATCGTTCGGAAATTCATGTCCTTGGGTATATCCCACTATCTAACAAGTTCAAGTTAGTTTATAAAGTTGAGCGTCATTCCGGTTATTTTCGTATCATGCAATGTGTGAACTGGTATCCCTACTGAGTTGTTGATAACTCACCCCTTTTAAAACTCCATCTTTTCAGGTTAAGCGAAATCGGAGCGAGACGGGGATGTGGCGGCGATAGTAGTACCAGCATTTATTTTAAAGACATTATTTTCTTTTATGCTTTCCGCTTTTGAAACTTTATACTTGAGTATTTTATTTAAATTTGACTATTGAGGGTTATATTTTTAGTTAAAGATTTTATTATGAAAAAGTCGTTTTGACATTTTGCTATTTTCTTCGCTTTCTTTTAAAAAAAAATTAAGGCAAATCCTCTTTAGTTATGTTACGAAAAATGGGATGTTACAAGTGTATTAAAATTTAGGGTTTTAGATTTAGTTTTTAGGGTTTAGGGTTCAGAGTTTTTGTTTTCAATTTTAGGGTTTTGAATTTTTGGATTATGTGCTTAGTTTTAGTGTTTAATTTTAGGTTTTAGGGCTTTGTTGTATTCAAATTTAGGGTTTTAGGTTTTAATTTTTAGCGTTTTGGTTTTAGGTTTTAGGGTTTTAAATTTTAGGGTTTAATATTTAGTTTTAGGGTATAGGGTTTTAGTGTATTAAAGATTAGGGTTTTAGTTTTTTGGGTTTAGGGTTTTGTTTTTATGTTTTAGTGTTTAGTGTATTAAAATTTAGGGTTTTAGATTTAATTTTTAGGGTTTAGGGTTTAGTGTTTTTGTTTTCAATTTTAGGGTTTTGAGTTTTTTTTGTTATTTGCTTAGTTTTAGGGTTTAATTTTAAGGTTTAGGGTTTAGAGTTTTAGTGTATTCAAGTATAGGGTTTTAGGTTTTAGATTTTAGGGTTTTTGTTTTAGGGTTTAGGGTTTCGAATTTTAGGGTTTAATGTTTAGTTTTAAAGTCTAGGGTTTTAGTGTATTAAAGATTAGGGTTTTAGTCTTGAGGGTTTATGGTATTGTTTTTAGGTTTTAGTGTTTAGAGTATTAGGACTTAGGGTTTAGTGTCGTAAAATTTAGGGTTTAAGATTTAGTTTTTAGGATTTAGGGTTTAGGGTTTGGGTTTTAGGTTTTAGGGTTTAGAGTTTTTGGGCTTAATGCTTAGTTTTAGGATTTAATTTTAGGTTTTAGGTTTTTGTTGTGTTCAAGTTTAGGGTTTTAGGTTTTATTTTTTAGGGTTTTGGTTTTAGGTTTTAGGTTTTTGAATTTTAGGGTTTAATTTTTAGTTTTAGGGTTTAGAGTTTTAGTGTATTAATGATTAGGGTTTTAGTTTTTAGGTTTTTAGGTTTAGGGTTTTAGTGTATTCAAGTATATGGTTTTAATTTTTAGTTTTTACGGTTTTGGTTTTAGGTTTTAGGGTTTCGAATTTTAGGGTTTAATGTTTAGTTTTAAGGTCTAGGGTTTTAAGGTTTGGGTTTTAGGTTTTAGGGTTTAGAGTTTTTGGGCTTAATGCTTAGTTTTAGGATTTAATTTTAGGTTTTAGGTTTTTGTTGTGTTCAAGTTTAGGGTTTTAGGTTTTATTTTTTAGGGTTTTGGTTTTAGGTTTTAGGTTTTAGAATTTTAGGGTTTAATTTTTAGTTTTAGGGTTTAGGGTTTTAGTGTATTAATGATTAGGGTTTTAGTTTTTAGGTTTTAGGGTTTTGTTTTTATGTTTTAGTGTTTAGAGTATTAGAGTTTAGGGTCTAGTGTATTAAAATTTAGGGTTTTAGATTTAGTTTTTAGGTTTTAGGATTTAGGGTTTTTGTTTTCAATTTTAGGGTTTTGAGTTTTTGGGTTATGTGCTTAGTTTTAGGGTTTAATTTTAGGTTTTAGGGTTTTGTTGTATTCAAATTTATGGATTTAGGTTTTAGTTTTTAGGGTTTTGGTTTTAGGTTTTAAGGTTTTAAATTTTAGGGATTAATGTTTAGTTTTAGGGTTTAGGGTTTTAGTGTATTAAAGATTAGGGTTTTAGTTTTTAGGGTTTAGGATTTTGTTTTTATGTTTTAGTGTTTATAGTATTAGGGTTTAGGGTCTAGTGTATTAAAATTTAGGGTTTTAGATTTAGTTTTAAGATTTTAAGATTTACGGTTTTTGTTTTCAATTTTAGGGTTTTGAGTTTTTGGGTTATGTGCTTAGTTTTAGAGTTTAATTTTAGGTTTTAGGGTTTTGTTGTATTCAAATTTAGGGATTTAGGTTTTAGTTTTTAGGGTTTTGGTTTTAGGTTTTAGGGTTTTAAATTTTAGGGTTTAATGTTTAGTTTTAGGGTTTAGGTTTTAGTGTATTAAAGATTAGGGTTTTAGTTTTTATGGTTTAGGATTTTGTTTTTATGTTTTAGTGTTTAGAGTATTAGGATTTATGGTTTAATGTATTAAAATTTAGGGTTTTAGATTTAGTTTTTAGGGTTTAGGGTTTAGGGTTTTTGTTTTCAATTTTAGGGTTTTTAATTTTAAGGTTATGTGCTTAGTTTTTGGGGTTAATTTTAGGTTTTAGGGTTTTGTTTTATTCAAATTTAGGATTTTAGGTTATAGTTTTTAGGGTTTTGGTTTTCAGTTTTAGGTTTTTAAATTTTAGGGTTTAATGTTTAGTTTTAGCGTTTAGGGTTTTAGTGTATTAAAGATTAGGGTTTTAGTTTTTAGGGTTTAGGGTTTTGTTTTTATGTTTTAGTGTTTTGAGTATTAGGATTTAGGGTTTAGTGTATTAAAATTTAGGGTTTTAGATTTTGTTTTTAGGGTTTAGGGTTTAGTGTTTTTGTTTTCAATTTTAGGGTTTTGAGTGTTAGGGTTATTTGCTTAGTTTTAGGGTTTAATTTTAAGGTTTAGGGTTTAGGGTTTTAGTGTATTCAAGTATAGGGTTTTAATTTTTAGTTTTTAGGGTTTTGGTTTTAGGTTTTAGGGTTTCGAATTTTAGGGTTTAATGTTTAGTTTTAAGGTCTAGGGTTCTAATGTATTAAAGATTAGGGTTTTAGTCTTTAGGGTTTTTGGTATTGTTTTTAGATTTTAGTGTTTGGAGTATTAGGACTTAGGGTTTAGTGTCTTAAAATTCAGAGTTTAAGATTTAGTTTTTAGGATTTAGGGTTTAGGGTTTTTGTTTTAGGTTTTAGGGTTTAGAGTTTTTGGGTTTAATGCTTAGTTTTAGTGTTTATTTTTAGGTTTTAGAGTTTTTTTGTATTCAAGTTTAGGGTTTTAGGTTTTAGTTTTTACGGGTTTGGTTTTAGGTTTTAGGGTTAAGAATTTTTAGGGTTTAATGTTTAATTTAGGGTTTAGGGTTTTATTGTACTAATGATTAGGGTTTTAGTTTTTAGGGTTTAGGGTTTTGTTTTTATGTTTTAGTGTTTAGAGTATTAGGATTTAGGGTTTAGTGTATTAAAATTTAGGATTTTAGATTTAGTTTTTAGGGTTTAGGGTTTAGAGTTTTTGTTTTCAATTTTAGGGTTTTGAATTTTTGGATTATGTGCTTAGTTTTAGTGTTTAATTTTAGGTTTTAGGGCTTTGTTGTATTCAAATTTAGGGTTTTAGGTTTTAATTTTTAGCGTTTTGGTTTTAGGTTTTAGGGTTTAATATTTAGTTTTAGGGTATAGGGTTTTAGTGTATTAAAGATTAGGGTTTTAGTTTTTTGGGTTTAGGGTTTTGTTTTTATGTTTTAGTGTTTAGTGTATTAAAATTTAGGGTTTTAGATTTAATTTTTAGGGTTTAGGGTTTAGTGTTTTTGTTTTCAATTTTAGGGTTTTGAGTTTTTTTTGTTATTTGCTTAGTTTTAGGGTTTAATTTTAAGGTTTAGGGTTTAGAGTTTTAGTGTATTCAAGTATAGGGTTTTAGGTTTTAGGTTTTAGGGTTTTTGTTTTAGGGTTTAGGGTTTCGAATTTTAGGGTTTAATGTTTAGTTTTAAAGTCTAGGGTTTTAGTGTATTAAAGATTAGGGTTTTAGTCTTGAGGGTTTATGGTATTGTTTTTAGGTTTTAGTGTTTAGAGTATTAGGACTTAGGGTTTAGTGTCGTAAAATTTAGGGTTTAAGATTTAGTTTTTAGGATTTAGGGTTTAGGGTTTGGGTTTTAGGTTTTAGGGTTTAGAGTTTTTGGGCTTAATGCTTAGTTTTAGGATTTAATTTTAGGTTTTAGGTTTTTGTTGTGTTCAAGTTTAGGGTTTTAGGTTTTATTTTTTAGGGTTTTGGTTTTAGGTTTTAGGTTTTTGAATTTTAGGGTTTAATTTTTAGTTTTAGGGTTTAGAGTTTTAGTGTATTAATGATTAGGGTTTTAGTTTTTAGGTTTTAGGGTTTTGTTTTTATGTTTTAGTGTTTAGGGTATTAGGATTTAGGGTTTAGTGTATTAAAATTTAGGGTTTTAGATTTAATTTTTAGGTTTTAGGATTTAGGGTTTTTGTTTTCAATTTTAGGGTTTTAAGTTTTTGGGTTATGTGCTTAGTTTTAGGGTTTAATTTTAGGTTTTAGGGTTTTGTTGTATTCAAATTTAGGGTTTTAGGTTTTAGTTTTTAGGGTTTTGGTTTTAGGTTTTAGGGTTTTAAATTTTAGGGTTTAATGTTTAGTTTTAGGGTTTAGGGTTTTAGTGTATTACAGATTAGGTTTAGGGTTTTGTTTTTATGTTTTAGTGTTTAGAGTATTAGGGTTTAGGGTCTAGTGTATTAAAATGTAGGGTTTTATATTTAGTTTTTAGGTTTTAGGATTTAGGGTTTTTGTTTTCAATTTTAGGGTTTTGAGTTTTTGGGTTATGTGCTTAGTTTTAGGGTTTAATTTTAGGTTTTAGTGTTTTGTTGTATTCAAATTTATGGTTTTAGGTTTTAGTTTTTAGGGTTTTGGTTTTAGGTTTTAAGGTTTTAAATTTTAGGGTTTAATGTTTAGTTTTAGGATTTAGGGTTTTAGTGTATTAAAGATTAGGGTTTTAGTTTTTAGGGTTTAGGATTTTGTTTTTATGTTTTAGTGTTTAGAGTATTATGGTTTAGGGTCTTGTGTATTAAAATTTAGGGTTTTAGATTTAGTTTTTAGGGTTTAGGGTTTAGGGTTTTTGTTTTCAATTTTAGGGTTTTTAGTTTTTAGGTTATGTGCTTAGTTTTTGGGGTTAATTTTAAGTTTTAGGGTTTTGTTTTATTCAAATTTAGGGTTTTAGGTTATAGTTTTTAGGGTTTTGGTTTTCAGTTTTAGGGTTTTAAATTTTAGGGTTTAATGTTTAGTTTTAGCGTTTAGGGTTTTAGTGTATTAAAGATTAGGGTTTTAGTTTTTAGGGTTCAGGGTTTTGTTTTTATGTTTTAGTGTTTTGAGTATTAGGATTTAGGGTTTAGTGTATTAAAATTTAGGGTTTTAGATTTTGTTTTTAGGGTTTAAGGTTTAATGTTTTTGTTTTCAATTTTAGGGTTTTGAGTGTTAGGGTTATTTGCTTAGTTTTAGGGTTTAATTTTAAGGTTTAGGGTTTAGGGTTTTGTTGTATTCAAATTTATGGTTTTAGGTTTTAGTTTTTAGGGTTTTGGTTTTAGGTTTTAAGGTTTTAAATTTTAGGGATTAATGTTTAGTT
Source organism: Euphrasia confusa (assembly GCA_954870475.1). Lineage (NCBI taxonomy): Eukaryota > Viridiplantae > Streptophyta > Magnoliopsida > Lamiales > Orobanchaceae > Euphrasia > Euphrasia confusa. The sequence continues at coordinate 14,543,449 of OX940969.1, forward strand.
TTAGGGTTTAGGGTTTAGTGTATTAAAATTTAGGGTTTTAGATTTAGTTTTTAGGTTTTAGGATTTAGGGTTTTTGTTTTCAATTTTAGGGTTTTGAGTTTTTGGGTTATGTGCTTAGTTTTAGGGTTTAATTTTAGGTTTTAGGGTTTTGTTGTATTCAAATTTAGGGTTTTAGGTTTTAGTTTTTAGGGTTTTGGTTTTAGGTTTTAGTGTTTTAAATTTTAGGGTTTAATGTTTAGTTTTAGGGTTTAGGGTTTTAGTGTATTAAAGATTAGGTTTAGGGTTTTGTTTTTATGTTTTATTGTTTAGAGTATTAGGGTTTAGAGTCTAGTGTATTAAAATTTAGGGTTTTAGATTTAGTTTTTAGGTTTTAGGATTTAGGGTTTTTGTTTTCAATTTTAGGGTTTTGAGTTTTTGGGTTATGTGCTTAGTTTTAGGGTTTAATTTTAGGTTTTAGGGTTTTGTTGTATTCAAATTTATGGTTTTAGGTTTTAGTTTTTAGGGTTTTGGTTTTAGGTTTTAAGGTTTTAAATTTTAGGGATTAATGTTTAGTTTTAGGGTTTAGGGTTTTAGTGTATTAAAGATTAGGGTTTTAGTTTTTAGGGTTTAATTAGGATTTTGTTTTTATGTTTTAGTGTTTAGAGTATTAGGGTTTAGGGTCTAGTGTATTAAAATTTAGGGTTTTAGATTTAGTTTTAAGGTTTTAAGATTTACGGTTTTTGTTTTCAATTTTAGGGTTTTGAGTTATTGGGTTATGTGCTTAGTTTTAGAGTTTAATTTTAGGTTTTAGGGTTTTGTTGTATTCAAATTTAGGGATTTAGGTTTTAGTTTTTAGGGTTTTGGTTTTAGGTTTTAGGGTTTTAAATTTTAGGGTTTAATGTTTAGTTTTAGGGTTTAGGTTTTAGTGTATTAAAGATTAGGGTTTTAGTTTTTAAGGTTTAGGATTTTGTTTTTATATTTTAGTGTTTAGAGTATTAGGATTTAGGGTTTAGTGTATTAAAATTTAGGGTTTTAGATTTAGTTTTTAGGGTTTAGGGTTTAGGGTTTAGGGTTTTTGTTTTCAATTTTAGGGTTTTTAGTTTTAAGGTTATGTGCTTAGTTTTTGGGGTTAATTTTAGGTTTTAGGGTTTTGTTTTATTCAAATTTAGGGTTTTAGGTTATAGTTTTTAGGGTTTTGGTTTTCAGTTTTAGGGTTTTAAATTTTAGGGTTTAATGTTTAGTTTTAGCGTTTAGGGTTTTAGTGTATTAAAGATTAGGGTTTTAGTTTTTAGGGTTCAGGGTTTTGTTTTTATGTTTTAGTGTTTTGAGTATTAGGATTTAGGGTTTAGTGTATTAAAATTTAGGGTTTTAGATTTTGTTTTTAGGGTTTAAGGTTTAATGTTTTTGTTTTCAATTTTAGGGTTTTGAGTGTTAGGGTTATTTGCTTAGTTTTAGGGTTTAATTTTAAGGTTTAGGGTTTAGGGTTTTGTTGTATTCAAATTTATGGTTTTAGGTTTTAGTTTTTAGGGTTTTGGTTTTAGGTTTTAAGGTTTTAAATTTTAGGGATTAATGTTTAGTTTTAGGGTTTAGGGTTTAGTGTATTAAAATTTAGGGTTTTAGATTTAGTTTTTAGGTTTTAGGATTTAGGGTTTTTGTTTTCAATTTTAGGGTTTTGAGTTTTTGGGTTATGTGCTTAGTTTTAGGGTTTAATTTTAGGTTTTAGGGTTTTGTTGTATTCAAATTTAGGGTTTTAGGTTTTAGTTTTTAGGGTTTTGGTTTTAGGTTTTAGTGTTTTAAATTTTAGGGTTTAATGTTTAGTTTTAGGGTTTAGGGTTTTAGTGTATTAAAGATTAGGTTTAGGGTTTTGTTTTTATGTTTTAGTGTTTAGAGTATTAGGGTTTAGAGTCTAGTGTATTAAAATTTAGGGTTTTAGATTTAGTTTTTAGGTTTTAGGATTTAGGGTTTTTGTTTTCAATTTTAGGGTTTTGAGTTTTTGGGTTATGTGCTTAGTTTTAGGGTTTAATTTTAGGTTTTAGGGTTTTGTTGTATTCAAATTTATGGTTTTAGGTTTTAGTTTTTAGGGTTTTGGTTTTAGGTTTTAAGGTTTTAAATTTTAGGGATTAATGTTTAGTTTTAGGGTTTAGGGTTTTAGTGTATTAAAGATTAGGGTTTTAGTTTTTAGGGTTTAATTAGGATTTTGTTTTTATGTTTTAGTGTTTAGAGTATTAGGGTTTAGGGTCTAGTGTATTAAAATTTAGGGTTTTAGATTTAGTTTTAAGGTTTTAAGATTTACGGTTTTTGTTTTCAATTTTAGGGTTTTGAGTTATTGGGTTATGTGCTTAGTTTTAGAGTTTAATTTTAGGTTTTAGGGTTTTGTTGTATTCAAATTTAGGGATTTAGGTTTTAGTTTTTAGGGTTTTGGTTTTAGGTTTTAGGGTTTTAAATTTTAGGGTTTAATGTTTAGTTTTAGGGTTTAGGTTTTAGTGTATTAAAGATTAGGGTTTTAGTTTTAAGGTTTAGGATTTTGTTTTTATATTTTAGTGTTTAGAGTATTAGGATTTAGGGTTTAGTGTATTAAAATTTAGGGTTTTAGATTTAGTTTTTAGGGTTTAGGGTTTAGGGTTTTTGTTTTCAATTTTAGGGTTTTTAGTTTTAAGGTTATGTGCTTAGTTTTTGGGGTTAATTTTAGGTTTTAGGGTTTTGTTTTATTCAAATTTAGGGTTTTAGGTTATAGTTTTTAGGGTTTTGGTTTTCAGTTTTAGGGTTTTAAATTTTAGGGTTTAATGTTTAGTTTTAGCGTTTAGGGTTTTAGTGTATTAAAGATTAGGGTTTTAGTTTTTAGGGTTTAGGGTTTTGTGTTTATGTTTTAGTGTTTTGAGTATTAGGATTTAGGGTTTAGTGTATTAAAATTTAGGGTTTTAGATTTTGGTTTTAGGGTTAAGGGTTTAATGTTTTTGTTTTCAATTTTAGGGTTTTGAGTGTTAGGGTTATTTGCTTAGTTTTAGGGTTTAATTTTAAGGTTTAGGGTTTAGGGTTTTAGTGTATTCAAGTATAGGGTTTTAATTTTTAGTTTTTACGGTTTTGGTTTTAGGTTTTAGGGTTTCGAATTTTAGGGTTTAATGTTTAGTTTTAAGGTCTAGGGTTTTAATGTATTTAAGATTAGGGTTTTAGTCTTTAGGGTTTATGGTATTGTTTTTAGATTTTAGTGTTTGGAGTATTAGGACTTAGGGTTTAGTGTATTAAAATTTAGGGTTTTAGATTTAGTTTTTAGGTTTTAGGATTTAGGGTTTTTGTTTTCAATTTTAGGGTTTTGAGTTTTTGGGTTATGTGCTTAGTTTTAGGGTTTAATTTTAGGTTTTAGGGTTTTGTTGTATTCAAATTTATGGTTTTAGGTTTTAGTTTTTAGGGTTTTGGTTTTAGGTTTTAAGGTTTTAAGGTTTTAAATTTTAGGGATTAATGTTTAGTTTTAGGGTTTAGGGTTTTAGTGTATTAAAGATTAGGGTTTTAGTTTTTAGGGTTTAATTAGGATTTTGTTTTTATGTTTTAGTGTTTAGAGTATTAGGGTTTAGGGTCTAGTGTATTAAAATTTAGGGTTTTAGATTTAGTTTTAAGGTTTTAAGATTTACGGTTTTTGTTTTCAATTTTAGGGTTTTGAGTTATTGGGTTATGTGCTTAGTTTTAGAGTTTAATTTTAGGTTTTAGGGTTTTGTTGTATTCAAATTTAGGGATTTAGGTTTTAGTTTTTAGGGTTTTGGTTTTAGGTTTTAGGGTTTTAAATTTTAGGGTTTAATGTTTAGTTTTAGGGTTTAGGTTTTAGTGTATTAAAGATTAGGGTTTTAGTTTTTAAGGTTTAGGATTTTGTTTTTATATTTTAGTGTTTAGAGTATTAGGATTTAGGGTTTAGTGTATTAAAATTTAGGGTTTTAGATTTAGTTTTTAGGGTTTAGGGTTTAGGGTTTTTGTTTTCAATTTTAGGGTTTTTAGTTTTAAGGTTATGTGCTTAGTTTTTGGGGTTAATTTTAGGTTTTAGGGTTTTGTTTTATTCAAATTTAGGGTTTTAGGTTATAGTTTTTAGGGTTTTGGTTTTCAGTTTTAGGGTTTTAAATTTTAGGGTTTAATGTTTAGTTTTAGCGTTTAGGGTTTTAGTGTATTAAAGATTAGGGTTTTAGTTTTTAGGGTTTAGGGTTTTGTTTTTATGTTTTAGTGTTTTGAGTATTAGGATTTAGGGTTTAGTGTATTAAAATTTAGGGTTTTAGATTTTGGTTTTAGGGTTAAGGGTTTAATGTTTTTGTTTTCAATTTTAGGGTTTTGAGTGTTAGGGTTATTTGCTTAGTTTTAGGGTTTAATTTTAAGGTTTAGGGTTTAGGGTTTTAGTGTATTCAAGTATAGGGTTTTAATTTTTAGTTTTTACGGTTTTGGTTTTAGGTTTTAGGGTTTCGAATTTTAGGGTTTAATGTTTAGTTTTAAGGTCTAGGGTTTTAATGTATTTAAGATTAGGGTTTTAGTCTTTAGGGTTTATGGTATTGTTTTTAGATTTTAGTGTTTGGAGTATTAGGACTTAGGGTTTAGTGTCTTAAAATTCAGAGTTTAAGATTTAGTTTTTAGGATTTAGGGTTTAGGGTTTTTGTTTTAGGTTTTAGGGTTTAGAGTTTTTGGGTTTAATGCTTAGTTTTAGTGTTTATTTTTAGGTTTTAGAGTTTTTTTGTATTCAAGTTTAGGGTTTTAGGTTTTAGTTTTTACAGGTTTGGTTTTAGGTTTTAGGGTTTAGAATTTTTAGGGTTTAATGTTTAGTGTTAGGGTTTAGGGTTTTATTGTACTAATGATTAGGGTTTTTGTTTTTAGGGTTTAGGGTTTTGTTTTTATGTTTTAGTGTTTAGAGTATTAGGATTTAGGGTTTAGTGTATTAAAATTTAGGGTTTTAGATTTAGTTTTTAGGGTTTAGGGTTTAGAGTTTTTGTTTTCAATTTTAGGGTTTTGAATTTTTGGATTATGTGCTTAGTTTTAGTGTTTAATTTTAGGTTTTAGGGCTTTGTTGTATTCAAATTTAGGGTTTTAGGTTTTAGTTTTTAGCGTTTTGGTTTTAGGTTTTAGGGTTTTAAATTTTAGGGTTTAATGTTTAGTTTTAGGGTTTAGGGTTTTAGTGTATTAAAGATTAGGGTTTTAGTTTTTTGGGTTTAGGGTTTTGTTTTTATGTTTTAGTGTTTAGAGTATTAAAATTTAGGGTTTTAGATTTAGTTTTTAGGGTTTAGGGTTTAGTGTTTTTGTTTTCAATTTTAGGGTTTTGAGTTTTTTTGTTATTTGCTTAGTTTTAGGGTTTAATTTTAAGGTTTAGGGTTTAGAGTTTTAGTGTATTCAAGTATAGGGTTTTAGGTTTTAGATTTTAGGGTTTTTGTTTTAGGGTTTAGGGTTTCGAATTTTAGGGTTTAATGTTTAGTTTTAAAGTCTAGGGTTTTAGTGTATTAAAGATTAGGGTTTTAGTCTTGAGGGTTTATGGTATTGTTTTAAGGTTTTAGTGTTTAGAGTATTAGGACTTAGGGTTTAGTGTCGTAAAATTTAGGGTTTAAGATTTAGTTTTTAGGATTTAGGGTTTAGGGTTTGGGTTTTAGGTTTTAGGGTTTAGAGTTTTTGGGCTTAATGCTTAGTTTTAGGATTTAATTTTAGGTTTTAGGTTTTTGTTGTGTTCAAGTTTAGGGTTTTAGGTTTTATTTTTTAGGGTTTTGGTTTTAGGTTTTAGGTTTTTGAATTTTAGGGTTTAATTTTTAGTTTTAGGGTTTAGAGTTTTAGTGTATTAATGATTAGGGTTTTAGTTTTTAGGTTTTAGGGTTTTGTTTTTATGTTTTAGTGTTTAGGGTATTAGGATTTAGGGTTTAGTGTATTAAAATTTAGGGTTTTAGATTTAATTTTTAGGTTTTAGGATTTAGGGTTTTTGTTTTTAATTTTAGGGTTTTAAGTTTTTGGGTTATGTGCTTAGTTTTAGGTTTTAATTTTAGGTTTTAGGGTTTTGTTGTATTCAAATTTAGGGTTTTAGGTTTTAGTTTTTAGGGTTTTGGTTTTAGGTTTTAGGGTTTTAAATTTTAGGGTTTAATGTTTAGTTTTAGGGTTTAGGGTTTTAGTGTATTACAGATTAGGTTTAGGGTTTTGTTTTTATGTTTTAGTGTTTAGAGTATTAGGGTTTAGGGTCTAGTGTATTAAAATGTAGGGTTTTAGATTTAGTTTTTAGGTTTTAGGATTTAGGGTTTTTGTTTTCAATTTTAGGGTTTTGAGTTTTTGGGTTATGTGCTTAGTTTTAGGGTTTAATTTTAGGTTTTAGTGTTTTGTTGTATTCAAATTTATGGTTTTAGGTTTTAGTTTTTAGGGTTTTGGTTTTAGGTTTTAAGGTTTTAAATTTTAGGGTTTAATGTTTAGTTTTAGGATTTAGGGTTTTAGTGTATTAAAGATTAGGGTTTTAGTTTTTAGGGTTTAGGGTTTTGTTTTTATGTTTTAGTTTTTTGAGTATTAGGATTTAGGGTTTAGTGTATTAAAATTTAGGGTTTTAGATTTTGTTTTTAGGGTTTAGGGTTTAATGTTTTTGTTTTCAATTTTAGGGTTTTGAGTGTTAGGGTTATTTGCTTAGTTTTAGGGTTTAATTTTAAGGTTTAGGGTTTAGGGTTTTGTTGTATTCAAATTTATGGTTTTAGGTTTTAGTTTTTAGGGTTTTGGTTTTAGGTTTTAAGGTTTTAAATTTTAGGGATTAATGTTTAGTTTTAGGGTTTAGGGTTTAGTGTATTAAAATTTAGGGTTTTAGATTTAGTTTTTAGGTTTTAGGATTTAGGGGTTTTGTTTTCAATTTTAGGGTTTTGAGTTTTTGGGTTATGTGCTTAGTTTTAGGGTTTAATTTTAGGTTTTAGGGTTTTGTTGTATTCAAATTTAGGGTTTTAGGTTTTAGTTTTTAGGGTTTTGGTTTTAGGTTTTAGTGTTTTAAATTTTAGGGTTTAATGTTTAGTTTTAGGGTTTAGGGTTTTAGTGTATTAAAGATTAGGGTTTTAGTTTTTTGGGTTTAGGGTTTTGTTTTTATGTTTTAGTGTTTAGAGTATTAAAATTTAGGGTTTTAGATTTAGTTTTTAGGGTTTAGGGTTTAGTGTTTTTGTTTTCAATTTTAGGGTTTTGAGTTTTTTTGTTATTTGCTTAGTTTTAGGGTTTAATTTTAAGGTTTAGGGTTTAGAGTTTTAGTGTATTCAAGTATAGGGTTTTAGGTTTTAGATTTTAGGGTTTTTGTTTTAGGGTTTAGGGTTTCGAATTTTAGGGTTTAATGTTTAGTTTTAAAGTCTAGGGTTTTAGTGTATTAAAGATTAGGGTTTTAGTCTTGAGGGTTTATGGTATTGTTTTAAGGTTTTAGTGTTTAGAGTATTAGGACTTAGGGTTTAGTGTCGTAAAATTTAGGGTTTAAGATTTAGTTTTTAGGATTTAGGGTTTAGGCTTTGGGTTTTAGGTTTTAGGGTTTTGAGTTTTTGGGCTTAATGCTTAGTTTTAGGATTTAATTTTAGGTTTTAGGTTTTTGTTGTGTTCAAGTTTAGGGTTTTAGGTTTTATTTTTTAGGGTTTTGGTTTTAGGTTTTAGGTTTTTGAATTTTAGGGTTTAATTTTTAGTTTTAGGGTTTAGAGTTTTAGTGTATTAATGATTAGGGTTTTAGTTTTTAGGTTTTAGGGTTTTGTTTTTATGTTTTAGTGTTTAGGGTATTAGGATTTAGGGTTTAGTGTATTAAAATTTAGGGTTTTAGATTTAATTTTTAGGTTTTAGGATTTAGGGTTTTTGTTTTTAATTTTAGGGTTTTAAGTTTTTGGGTTATGTGCTTAGTTTTAGGTTTTAATTTTAGGTTTTAGGGTTTTGTTGTATTCAAATTTAGGGTTTTAAGTTTTAGTTTTTAGGGTTTTGGTTTTAGGTTTTAGGGTTTTAAATTTTAGGGTTTAATGTTTAGTTTTAGGGTTTAGGGTTTTAGTGTATTACAGATTAGGTTTAGGGTTTTGTTTTTATGTTTTAGTGTTTAGAGTATTAGGGTTTAGGGTCTAGTGTATTAAAATGTAGGGTTTTAGATTTAGTTTTTAGGTTTTAGGATTTAGGGTTTTTGTTTTCAATTTTAGGGTTTTGAGTTTTTGGGTTATGTGCTTAGTTTTAGGGTTTAATTTTAGGTTTTAGTGTTTTGTTGTATTCAAATTTATGGTTTTAGGTTTTAGTTTTTAGGGTTTTGGTTTTAGGTTTTAAGGTTTTAAATTTTAGGGTTTAATGTTTAGTTTTAGGATTTAGGGTTTTAGTGTATTAAAGATTAGGGTTTTAGTTTTTAGGGTTTAGGGTTTTGTTTTTATGTTTTAGTTTTTTGAGTATTAGGATTTAGGGTTTAGTGTATTAAAATTTAGGGTTTTAGATTTTGTTTTTAGGGTTTAGGGTTTAATGTTTTTGTTTTCAATTTTAGGGTTTTGAGTGTTAGGGTTATTTGCTTAGTTTTAGGGTTTAATTTTAAGGTTTAGGGTTTAGGGTTTTGTTGTATTCAAATTTATGGTTTTAGGTTTTAGTTTTTAGGGTTTTGGTTTTAGGTTTTAAGGTTTTAAATTTTAGGGATTAATGTTTAGTTTTAGGGTTTAGGGTTTAGTGTATTAAAATTTAGGGTTTTAGATTTAGTTTTTAGGTTTTAGGATTTAGGGTTTTTGTTTTCAATTTTAGGGTTTTGAGTTTTTGGGTTATGTGCTTAGTTTTAGGGTTTAATTTTAGGTTTTAGGGTTTTGTTGTATTCAAATTTAGGGTTTTAGGTTTTAGTTTTTAGGGTTTTGGTTTTAGGTTTTAGTGTTTTAAATTTTAGGGTTTAATGTTTAGTTTCAGGGTTTAGGGTTTTCAAAATAAATTGTAGTATCTAAAATAACCAAATGTCAAGGCGAATTTTCATAATAAAATCTTTAACAAAATAATAGCCCTCAATAGTCGAATTTAAATAAAATAATCAAGTGTTAAGTTTCAAAAGCGGAAAGCATAAAACAAAATAATGTCTATAGAATAGACGTTGCTACTACTATCTCCGCCACATCCCCGTCTCGCTCCGATTTCGCTTAACCTGAAAAGATGGGGTTTTAAAAGGGGTGAGTTATCAACAACTCAGTAGGGATACCAGTTCATATAACTATACGATAGTGTTCACCGGATGATTCATAACATAGACCATCTTGAACTTGATAGACGGTGGGATAAACCCAAGGACATGAATTTCCGAACGATTAAACGTTCCCGTCACATGACTTGCTTGATTACCGTGAACACGTCACTCGTCTACGTGAACACGGCCATGAATTTCGTCGCGCGACTAATATGTGCACATAACATGAATAGATCGTACATCACAAACCACCACGCAGTTTATCCACGTACCATAAATATTATGAACTGTATTTAAAAAGGTTTTAGAAATACCCCTACCTTGACAATGCAGAACTTGACTTGACGAAAAAGATGCGTGCATGAATGCTCGTGCAATCCTAATCCTCAATATCCGTAATTCCTATGTATAATATAACAATGTTAATTTATATATATATATATTACACACACGTATATACTAAACATACATCTTCTATTTTAATCTGCATGTGAGGAGGAGGCTTCGTAAGTTAAAAAGGTGAATTTGGATAAAAGCATTTACTGTGTATAACAATTGGGATTAGAACAATACTGCAAGTGAACTTTAATTTAAAGTGGTTGACTTTGGAAATTTAAGAGCTAAAAGGATTCACGGTTGGACTTGAAAATTTAATAGAATAGGGAATCTATGTTTTCAAAATGTTAGTGGGCTCGGGCTGAATAGGTAGAAACATATTTATATATAATTGGCTTAAACCATAGAATTAGAAGTGGGTTAAATAAAAGGACCGAAAGGTTAAACCGATTAAGGGATGAAGTCTAGTGGGCCAACACAAAAATAATTGGGACAATCGAAACGAGAACTATCTATTTAAATTCATTACCTCCTGCTGCTGCTTCTTCTTCTTCCTAGAGATAGCCATAGAAACGGAGCTATGGGAAAAGACAACAATTAATTGAATATGGGGTCAAAGAACTCTAGGTAATCAACAACTACGTCTCCAGGAGGCTCGGGATTTCACTTCTTGTAGGTGGGCGAGGACGGTGGTTCAACAGCACGTTCATATGCAGGGCTCGATCTATGTGGTCTTCGATGGGGTCGAAAGCTTGTCAAGGATTTCACCGGCGGTCTCGGCTGAGGGTGATTCACGGCTGCAGCAACTCAAGCTGATTTTTATTCTCCCAGCAGCGATGGTTCAACGGCATCTTGCTTCATCTCCTCCAACGAAGCGAGGCAGCGGGGAGTTGAGTTGGAAAACAGATGAATGTCGGTTGAAAGGAAAATTTGGCGTGAAGTAGTGTTTGAGCCAAGGAGAAGGAACGATTGATGCTTCTGTGCTGAGTTGTATGTGATAAAAAGGGGGAAGAAAGGGGATAACCAAGAAATTCATCTTACGAACCTATACTTATATATACACTTGCGCACTAGGGTTTGAGGACTTACAAGGACTAGTTCTAATGGGCTGAGGCTCAAATATAAAGTACTACGTAGGAGGTTAATTATTCAAACTATACAATTAATAATAATAATAATAATAATAATAATAATAATAATAATAATATAATTATTAAATTGTGTTTAAAAGGAAATTTTGGACACGAGGAATACTATATGACTTTATAAATGCTAAATGAAATTAATCGAGCATGAAAAATGTATAATATGACTTAACAAAAAAAAACAAAAAAAATTAATATGAACTTCAAATAATTCAAACTCATGCATAGTTTTAATTATTTTCTTTGTAAATTATTAATTGGGCCGAAATTACTTAATGAATTAATATAAAAATTGCGGTTGTTACATTAAAGATTAGGGTTTTAGTTTTTAGGGTTTAGGATTTTGTTTTTATGTTTTAGTGTTTAGAGTATTAGGGTTTAGGGTCTAGTGTATTAAAATTTAGGGTTTTAAATTTAGTTTTAAGGTTTTAAGATTTACGGTTTTTGTTTTCAATTTTAGGGTTTTGAGTTTTTGGGTTATGTGCTTAGTTTTAGAGTTTAATTTTAGGTTTTAGGGTTTTGTTGTATTCAAATTTAGGGATTTAGGTTTTAGTTTTTAGGGTTTTGGTTTTAGGTTTTAGGGTTTTAAATTTTAGGGTTTAATGTTTAGTTTTAGGGTTTAGGTTTTAGTGTATTAAAGATTAGGGTTTTAGTTTTTAAGGTTTAGGATTTTGTTTTTATGTTTTAGTGTTTAGAGTATTAGGATTTAGGGTTTAATGTATTAAAATTTAGGGTTTTAGATTTAGTTTTTAGGGTTTAGGGTTTAGGGTTTTTGTTTTCAATTTTAGGGTTTTTAGTTTTAAGGTTATGTGCTTAGTTTTTGGGGTTAATTTTAGGTTTTAGGGTTTTGTTTTATTCAAATTTAGGATTTTAGGTTATAGTTTTTAGGGTTTTGGTTTTCAGTTTAAGGTTTTTAAATTTTAGGGTTTAATGTTTAGTTTTAGCGTTTAGGGTTTTAGTGTATTAAAGATTAGGGTTTTAGTTTTTAGGGTTTAGGGTTTTGTTTTTATGTTTTAGTGTTTTGAGTATTAGGATTTAGGGTTTAGTGTATTAAAATTTAGGGTTTTAGATTTTGTTTTTAGGGTTTAGGGTTTAGTGTTTTTGTTTTCAATTTTAGTTTTTAGGGTTTAGGGTTATTTGCTTAGTTTTAGGGTTTAATTTTAAGGTTTAGGGTTTAGGGTTTTAGTGTATTCAAGTATAGGGTTTTAATTTTTAGTTTTTAGGGTTTTGGTTTTAGGTTTTAGGGTTTCGAATTTTAGGGTTTAATGTTTAGTTTTAAGGTCTAGGGTTTTAATGTATTAAAGATTAGGGTTTTAGTCTTTAGGGTTTATGGTATTGTTTTTAGATTTTAGTGTTTGGAGTATTAGGACTTAGGGTTTAGTGTCTTAAAATTCAGAGTTTAAGATTTAGTTTTTAGGATTTAGGGTTTAGGGTTTTTGTTTTAGGTTTTAGGGTTTAGAGTTTTTGGGCTTAATGCTTAGTTTTAGGATTTAATTTTAGGTTTTAGGTTTTTGTTGTGTTTAAGTTTATTGTTTTAGGTTTTATTTTTTAGGGTTTTGGTTTTAGGTTTTAGGTTTTAGAATTTTAGGGTTTAATTTTTAGTTTTAGTGTTTATTTTTAGGTTTTAGAGTTTTGTTGCATTCAAGTTTAGGGTTTTAGGTTTTAGTTTTTACGGGTTTGGTTTTAGGTTTTAGGGTTTAGAATTTTTAGGGTTTAATGTTTAGTTTTAGGGTTTAGGGTTTTATTGTACTAATGATTAGGGTTTTAGTTTTTAGGGTTTAGGGTTTTGTTTTTATGTTTTAGTGTTTAGAGTATTAGGATTTAGGGTTTAGTGTATTAAAATTTAGGGTTTTAGATTTAGTTTTTAGGGTTTAGGGTTTAGAGTTTTTGTTTTCAATTTTAGGGTTTTGAATTTTTGGATTATGTGCTTAGTTTTAGTTTTTAATTTTAAGTTTTAGAGCTTTGTTGTATTCAAATTTAGTGTTTTAGGTTTTAGTTTTTAGCGTTTTGGTTTTAGGTTTTAGGGTTTTAAATTTTAGGGTTTACTGTTTAGTTTTAGGGTTTAGGGTTTTAGTGTATTAAAGATTAGGGTTTTAGTTTTTTGGGTTTAGGGTTTTGTTTTTATGTTTTAGTGTTTAGTGTATTAAAATTTAGGGTTTTAGATTTAGTTTTTAGGGTTTAGGGTTTAGGGTTTAGTGTTTTTGTTTTCAATTTTAGGGTTTTGAGTTTTTTTGTTATTTGCTTAGTTTTAGGGTTTAATTTTAAGGTTTAGGGTTTAAAGTTTTAGTGTATTCAAGTATAGGGTTTTAGGTTTTAGTTTTTAGGGTTTTTGTTTTAGGGTTTAGGGTTTCTAATTTTAGGGTTTAATGTTTAGTTTTAAAGTCTAGGGTTTTAGTGTATTAAAGATTAGGGTTTTAGTCTTTAGGGTTTATGGTATTGTTTTTAGGTTTTAGTGTTTAGAGTATTAGGACTTAGGGTTTAGTATCGTAAAATTTAGGGTTTAAGATTTAGTTTTTAGGATTTAGGGTTTAGGGTTTGGGTTTTAGGTTTTAGGGTTTAGAGTTTTTGGGCTTCATGCTTAGTTTTAGGATTTAATTTTAGGTTTTAGGTTTTTGTTGTGTTCAAGTTTAGGGTTTTAGGTTTTATTTTTTAGGGTTTTGGTTTTAGGTTTTAGGTTTTAGAATTTTAGGGTTTAATTTTTAGTTTTAGGGTTTAGGGTTTTAGTGTATTAATGATTAGGGTTTTAGTTTTTAGGTTTTAGGGTTTTGTTTTTATGTTTTAGTGTTTAGAGTATTAGAGTTTACGGTCTAGTGTATTAAAATTTAGGGTTTTAGATTTAGTTTTTAGGTTTTAGGATTTAGGGTTTTTGTTTTCAATTTTAGGGTTTTGAGTTTTTGGGTTATGTGCTTAGTTTTAGGGTTTAATTTTAGGTTTTAGGGTTTTGTTGTACTCAAATTTATGGTTTTAGGTTTTAGTTTTTAGGGTTTTGGTTTTAGGGTTTAAGGTTTTAAATTTTAGGGATTAATGTTTAGTTTTAGGGTTTAGGGTTTTAGTGTATTAAAGATTAGGTTTAGGGTTTTGTTTTTATGTTTTAGTGTTTAGAGTATTAGGGTTTAGGGTCTAGTGTATTAAAATGTAGGGTTTTAGATTTAGTTTTTAGGTTTTAGGATTTAGGGTTTTTGTTTTCAATTTTAGGGTTTTGAGTTTTTGGGTTATGTGCTTAGTTTTAGGGTTTAATTTTAGGTTTTAGTGTTTTGTTGTATTCAAATTTATGGTTTTAGGTTTTAGTTTTTAGGGTTTTGGTTTTAGGTTTTAAGGTTTTAAATTTTAGGGTTTAATGTTTAGTTTTAGGATTTAGGGTTTTAGTGTATTAAAGATTAGGGTTTTAGTTTTTAGGGTTTAGGATTTTGTTTTTATGTTTTAGTGTTTAGAGTATTAGGGTTTAGGGTCTTGTGTATTAAAATTTAGGGTTTTAGATTTAGTTTTTAGGGTTTAGGGTTTAGGGTTTTTGTTTTCAATTTTAGGGTTTTTAGTTTTAAGGTTATGTGCTTAGTTTTTGGGGTTAATTTTAGGTTTTAGGGTTTTGTTTTATTCAAATTTAGGGTTTTAGGTTATAGTTTTTAGGGTTTTGGTTTTCAGTTTTAGGGTTTTAAATTTTAGGGTTTAATGTTTAGTTTTAGCGTTTAGGGTTTTAGTGTATTAAAGATTAGGGTTTTAGTTTTTAGGGTTTAGGGTTTTGTTTTTATGTTTTAGTGTTTTGAGTATTAGGATTTAGGGTTTAGTGTATTAAAATTTAGGGTTTTAGATTTTGTTTTTAGGGTTTAGGGTTTAATGTTTTTGTTTTCAATTTTAGGGTTTTGAGTGTTAGGGTTATTTGCTTAGTTTTAGGGTTTAATTTTAAGGTTTAGGGTTTAGGGTTTAGGGTTTTGTTGTATTCAAATTTATGGTTTTAGGTTTTAGTTTTTAGGGTTTTGGTTTTAGGTTTTAAGGTTTTAAATTTTAGGGATTAATGTTTAGTTTTAGGGTCTAGGGTTTAGTGTATTAAAATTTAGGGTTTTAGATTTAGTTTTTAGGTTTTAGGATTTAGGGTTTTTGTTTTCAATTTTAGGGTTTTGAGTTTTTGGGTTATGTGCTTAGTTTTAGGGTTTAATTTTAGGTTTTAGGGTTTTGTTGTATTCAAATTTAGGGTTTTAGGTTTTAGATTTTAGGGTTTTGGTTTTAGGGTTTAAGGTTTTAAATTTTAGGGATTAATGTTTAGTTTTAGGGTTTAGGGTTTTAGTGTATTAAAGATTAGGTTTAGGGTTTTGTTTTTATGTTTTAGTGTTTAGAGTATTAGGGTTTAGGGTCTAGTGTATTAAAATGTAGGGTTTTAGATTTAGTTTTTAGGTTTTAGGATTTAGGGTTTTTGTTTTCAATTTTAGGGTTTTGAGTTTTTGGGTTATGTGCTTAGTTTTAGGGTTTAATTTTAGGTTTTAGTGTTTTGTTGTATTCAAATTTATGGTTTTAGGTTTTAGTTTTTAGGGTTTTGGTTTTAGGTTTTAAGGTTTTAAATTTTAGGGTTTAATGTTTAGTTTTAGGATTTAGGGTTTTAGTGTATTAAAGATTAGGGTTTTAGTTTTTAGGGTTTAGGATTTTGTTTTTATGTTTTAGTGTTTAGAGTATTAGGGTTTAGGGTCTTGTGTATTAAAATTTAGGGTTTTAGATTTAGTTTTTAGGGTTTAGGGTTTAGGGTTTTTGTTTTCAATTTTAGGGTTTTTAGTTTTAAGGTTATGTGCTTAGTTTTTGGGGTTAATTTTAGGTTTTAGGGTTTTGTTTTATTCAAATTTAGGGTTTTAGGTTATAGTTTTTAGGGTTTTGGTTTTCAATTTTTAGGGTTTTAAATTTTAGGGTTTAATGTTTAGTTTTAGCGTTTAGGGTTTTAGTGTATTAAAGATTAGGGTTTTAGTTTTTAGGGTTTAGGGTTTTGTTTTTATGTTTTAGTGTTTTGAGTATTAGGATTTAGGGTTTAGTGTATTAAAATTTAGGGTTTTAGATTTTGTTTTTAGGGTTTAGGGTTTAATATTTTTGTTTTCAATTTTAGGGTTTTGAGTGTTAGGGTTATTTGCTTAGTTTTAGGGTTTAATTTTAAGGTTTAGGGTTTAGGGTTTAGGGTTTTGTTGTATTCAAATTTATGGTTTTAGGTTTTAGTTTTTAGGGTTTTGGTTTTAGGTTTTAAGGTTTTAAATTTTAGGGATTAATGTTTAGTTTTAGGGTCTAGGGTTTAGTGTATTAAAATTTAGGGTTTTAGATTTAGTTTTTAGGTTTTAGGATTTAGGGTTTTTGTTTTCAATTTTAGGGTTTTGAGTTTTTGGGTTATGTGCTTAGTTTTAGGGTTTAATTTTAGGTTTTAGGGTTTTGTTGTATTCAAAATTAGGGTTTTAGGTTTTAGATTTTAGGGTTTTGGTTTTAGGGTTTAGGGTTTCGAATTTTAGGGTTTAATGTTTAGTTTTAAAGTCTAGGGTTTTAGTGTATTAAAGATTAGGGTTTTAGTCTTGAGGGTTTATGGTATTGTTTTTAGGTTTTAGTGTTTAGAGTATTAGGACTTAGGGTTTAGTGTCGTAAAATTTAGGGTTTAAGATTTAGTTTTTTGGATTTAGGGTTTAGGGTTTGGGTTTTAGGTTTTAGGGTTTAGAGTTTTTGGGCTTAATGCTTAGTTTTAGGATTTAATTTTAGGTTTTAGGTTTTTGTTGTGTTCAAGTTTAGGGTTTTAGGTTTTATTTTTTAGGGTTTTGGTTTTAGGTTTTAGGTTTTTGAATTTTAGGGTTTAATTTTTAGTTTTAGGGTTTAGAGTTTTAGTGTATTAATGATTAGGGTCTTAGTTTTTAGGTTTTAGGGTTTTGTTTTTATGTTTTAGTGTTTAGGGTATTAGGATTTAGGGTTTAGTGTATTAAAATTTAGGGTTTTAGATTTAATTTTTAGGTTTTAGGATTTAGGGTTTTTGTTTTCAATTTTAGGGTTTTAAGTTTTTGGGTTATGTGCTTAGTTTTAAGGTTTAATTTTAGGTTTTAGGGTTTTGTTGTATTCAAATTTAGGGTTTTAGGTTTTAGTTTTTAGGGTTTTGGTTTTAGGTTTTAGGGTTTTAAATTTTAGGGTTTAATGTTTAGTTTTAGGGTTTAGGGTTTTAGTGTATTACAGATTAGGTTTAGGGTTTTGTTTTTATGTTTTAGTGTTTAGAGTATTAGGGTTTAGGGTCTAGTGTATTAAAATGTAGGGTTTTAGATTTAGTTTTTAGGTTTTAGGATTTAGGGTTTTTGTTTTCAATTTTAGGGTTTTGAGTTTTTGGGTTATGTGCTTAGTTTTAGGGTTTAATTTTAGGTTTTAGTGTTTTGTTGTATTCAAATTTATGGTTTTAGGTTTTAGTTTTTAGGGTTTTGGTTTTAGGTTTTAAGGTTTTAAATTTTAGGGTTTAATGTTTAGTTTTAGGATTTAGGGTTTTAGTGTATTAAAGATTAGGGTTTTAGTTTTTAGGGTTTAGGATTTTGTTTTTATGTTTTAGTGTTTAGAGTATTAGGGTTTAGGGTCTTGTGTATTAAAATTTAGGGTTTTAGATTTAGTTTTTAGGGTTTAGGGTTTAGGGTTTTTGTTTTCAATTTTAGGGTTTTTAGTTTTAAGGTTATGTGCTTAGTTTTTGGGGTTAATTTTAGGTTTTAGGGTTTTCTTTTATTCAAATTTAAGGTTTTAGTTTATAGTTTTTAGGGTTTTGGGTTTCAGTTTTAGGGTTTTAAATTTTAGGGTTTAATGTTTAGTTTTAGCGTTTAGGGTTTTAGTGTATTAAAGATTAGGGTTTTAGTTTTTAGGTTTTAGGGTTTTGTTTTTATGTTTTAGTGTTTTGAGTATTAGGATTTAGGGTTTAGTGTATTAAAATTTAGGGTTTTAGATTTTGTTTTTAGGGTTTAGGGTTTAATGTTTTTGTTTTCAATTTTAGGGTTTTGAGTGTTAGGGTTATTTGCTTAGTTTTAGGGTTTAATTTTAAGGTTGAGGGTTTAGGGTTTTAGTGTATTCAAGTATATGGTTTTAATTTTTAGTTTTTACGGTTTTGGTTTTAGGTTTTAGGGTTTCGAATTTTAGGGTTTAATGTTTAGTTTTAAGGTCTAGGGTTTTAAGGTTTGGGTTTTAGGTTTTAGGGTTTAGAGTTTTTGGGCTTAATGCTTAGTTTTAGGATTTAATTTTAGGTTTTAGGTTTTTGTTGTGTTCAAGTTTAGGGTTTTAGGTTTTATTTTTTAGGGTTTTGGTTTTAGGTTTTAGGTTTTAGAGTTTAGGGTTTAGAGTTTTTGGGCTTAATGCTTAGTTTTAGGATTTAATTTTAGGTTTTAGGTTTTTGTTGTGTTCAAGTTTAGGGTTTTAGGTTTTATTTTTTAGGGTTTTGGTTTTAGGTTTTAGGTTTTAGAATTTTAGGGTTTAATTTTTAGTTTTAGGGTTTAGGGTTTTAGTGTATTAATGATTAGGGTTTTAGTTTTTAGGTTTTAGGGTTTTGTTTTTATGTTTTAGTGTTTAGAGTATTAGAGTTTAGGGTCTAGTGTATTAAAATTTAGGGTTTTAGATTTAGTTTTTAGGTTTTAGGATTTAGGGTTTTTGTTTTCAATTTTAGGGTTTTGAGTTTTTGGGTTATGTGCTTAGTTTTAGGGTTTAATTTTAGGTTTTAGGGTTTTGTTGTATTCAAATTTATGGTTTTAGGTTTTAGTTTTTAGGGTTTTGGTTTTAGGTTTTAAGGTTTTAAATTTTAGGGATTAATGTTTAGTTTTAGGGTTTTGGGTTTTAGTGTATTAAAGATTAGGGTTTTAGTTTTTAGGGTTTAGGATTTTGTTTTTATGTTTTAGTGTTTAGAGTATTAGGGTTTAGGGTCTAGTGTATTAAAATTTAGGATTTTAGATTTAGTTTTAAGGTTTTAAGATTTACGGTTTTTGTTTTCAATTTTAGGGTTTTGAGTTTTTGGGTTATGTGCTTAGTTTTAGAGTTTAATTTTAGGTTTTAGGGTTTTGTTGTATTCAAATTTAGGGATTTAGGTTTTAGTTTTTAGGGTTTTGGTTTTAGGTTTTAGGGTTTTAAATTTTAGGGTTTAATGTTTAGTTTTAGGGTTTAGGTTTTAGTGTATTAAAGATTAGGGTTTTAGTTTTTAAGGTTTAGGATTTTGTTTTTATGTTTTAGTGTTTAGAGTATTAGGATTTAGGGTTTAATGTATTAAAATTTAGGGTTTTAGATTTAGTTTTTAGGGTTTAGGGTTTAGGGTTTTTGTTTTCAATTTTAGGGTTTTTAATTTTAAGGTTATGTGCTTAGTTTTTGGGGTTAATTTTAGGTTTTAGGGTTTTGTTTTATTCAAATTTAGGATTTTAGGTTATAGTTTTTAGGGTTTTGGTTTTCAGTTTTAGGTTTTTAAATTTTAGGGTTTAATGTTTAGTTTTAGCGTTTAGGGTTTTAGTGTATTAAAGATTAGGGTTTTAGTTTTTAGGGTTTAGGGTTTTGTTTTTATGTTTTAGTGTTTTGAGTATTAGGATTTAGGGTTTAGTGTATTAAAATTTAGGGTTTTAGATTTTGTTTTTAGGGTTTAGGGTTTAGTGTTTTTGTTTTCAATTTTAGGGTTTTGAGTGTTAGGGTTATTTGCTTAGTTTTAGGGTTTAATTTTAAGGTTTAGGGTTTAGGGTTTTAGTGTATTCAAGTATAGGGTTTTAATTTTTAGTTTTTAGGGTTTTGGTTTTAGGTTTTAGGGTTTCGAATTTTAGGGTTTAATGTTTAGTTTTAAGGTCTAGGGTTCTAATGTATTAAAGATTAGGGTTTTAGTCTTTAGGGTTTATGGTATTGTTTTTAGATTTTAGTGTTTGGAGTATTAGGACTTAGGGTTTAGTGTCTTAAAATTCAGAGTTTAAGATTTAGTTTTTAGGATTTAGGGTTTAGGGTTTTTGTTTTAGGTTTTAGGGTTTAGAGTTTTTGGGTTTAATGCTTAGTTTTAGTGTTTATTTTTAGGTTTTAGAGTTTTTTTGTATTCAAGTTTAGGGTTTTAGGTTTTAGTTTTTACGGGTTTGGTTTTAGGTTTTAGGGTTAAGAATTTTTAGGGTTTAATGTTTAATTTAGGGTTTAGGGTTTTATTGTACTAATGATTAAGGTTTTAGTTTTTAGGGTTTAGGGTTTTGTTTTTATGTTTTAGTGTTTAGAGTATTAGGATTTAGGGTTTAGGGTTGTAACAACCGCAAAATTCATATAAATTGATTAAGTAAATTTGGCCCAATTAATAAATTTTCGTACGAGTTAATTATATTATGCACATGTTAGAAGAGTTAATTATATTATGCAGATGTTAGAATTATTTGTTTATTTTCATTTTAAGTCATATCATGCATCTTCATTTAGCATGTCATCTAGATATCCTCCCAGTCCAATAATCTAATAAACACTATTTTATAAATATATTATTAATATTATGAAAATTATTATTATTATTATTATTATTATTATTATTATTATAGGAATAGTCGGTTTATTAATACGTTAAATAACATAGGCTAGCCCATTAACAACTTAGTACGTAGTCCAAGAAGATATTCTCAAAACCCTATTCACAACCCAGACATTGTGTATATATAGACAAGGCTTAGTTGTGCGTTGCCTACCTCTTCCTCTACGAACAGAATTCCCAAATCACAAAGATTAACCACCTTCAAAACCTCATGCCGAGTCCTATGGAGAATATGAGACCTCACCTTTGAACAACCTTTGTTCACCTACTCTGCCGCTATTGGAACCGATTCCTAGTTTCTTCTCTCGGCTACACGAAACCCCGTTGTCTCGAGCCATGCCGCACACCAGGTGGTAGACGAACCTCTAACCTCTACACGTCCCTACAGCCCGAAACCACCGCACAGCCCGTTGGTCTGTGTCCGAGAACTGAGCCGCTGCTGGTTCCGCGATATGGTGGTCGCTGCCATGAAACGAAGCAGATACAGAAGCCCTCGCTGGAAATCGTTTGACTCGAAGCACAGTCGGACGACGCCGTGTTCGACTCAACGCAGGTGATGTCGCTCCTGCTCCCTCCGAGTATCTGCTATGTGCCGCCGTGAGACCGCCAAATCGAGTCAATGTCGTTGATCGAATCGTCGTCGCCTCCTCCGATCCCGTAATCCATACCGCCGCGGCGAATCCATTTGAAGACCGTCGATCCGTTGTTCGCCGAAATCAGCCCGTCTCCTTCGAAGGCCACAATTCTCAACCAAAGGTCGACCACCCTTCAATAGTACCCTCGCCGAAACTGGACTTCTCGAATCTCGTTCGCCGGAGAAGAGACGAAGGCGCCGCTGTCGCCACCGAATGTTCCAGCCAATCCCTCGGTCGTTGTCCGCTCTCGAGCGCCGCAAGCACCGCCTCTGTCAAGACGCAATTGTCTTCGGCCTGGACCGATGACGTAGTCTCCGTAATTCTTGTGCTTCCGATCCCTAAAGAAAAAGGATTTCTGTGTTAGATCCCCAATTCATCGATCGAAAAGTGGAGGAGAAGATTAAAGTGGGGCTAAGTTTGCTTACGGGCCATAAAACTCTAATAACCTTTCATAGCCCAATTACCTAAAGCCCATTTGATTTATCAGAAGGTTAGCCCATTCTATTTATATGTCATGCCAAATTCCTCTTACGTAAATGTTTATAAATAGTAGTATTGACCTTATTATGTATACGTATAAGTAATTTAGTTTATAAAATTTAAAAGGCATATTAATATTAATATCACTTTAATTTATTATTTGTAAGGATGTATGGATTTTGAGGATTAGGATTTGCACGAGCATACATTCACGCATCATTATTGTCAAGTCAAGTTCTGCAGTTTCAAGGTAGGGGTATTTCTAAAACCTTTTCAAATACAGTTCATATCAGTGTATGGTACGCAGGTAATTGTTCGATATCGAGGACTTTATATTCTATTCATGTTATGTGCACATATTAGTCGCGCGACGAAACTCATGGCCGTGTTCACGTAGACGTGTGACGTGTTCACGGTAATAAATCAAGCAAGCAAGTGATAGGAACGTTTAATCGTTCGGAAATTCATGTCCTTGGGTATATCCCACTATCTAACAAGTTCAAGTTAGTTTATAAAGTTGAGCGTCATTCCGGTTATTTTCGTATCGTGCAATGTGTGAACTGGTATCCCTACTGAGTTGTTGATAACTCACCCCTTTTAAAACTCCATCTTTTCAGGTTAAGCGAAATCGGAGCGAGACGGGGATGTGGCGGCGATAGTAGTACCAGCATTTATTTTAAAGACATTATTTTCTTTTATGCTTTCCGCTTTTGAAACTTTATACTTGAGTATTTTATTTAAATTTGACTATTGAGGGTTATATATTTAGTTAAAGATTTTATTATGAAAAAGTCGTTTTGACATTTTGCTATTTTCTTCGCTTTCTTTTAAAAAAAAATTAAGGCAAATCCTCTTTAGTTATGTTACGAAAAATGGGATGTTACAACTTGGTATCAGAGCATTACGGTTCTCTTTACGGACCTAAAATAGTTTTAAAGAAAAGCTACTATCGTCCACCTCTGCCGCTCGCGCCGACTTCGCAAGTAAGTGCATTCTACATTAATGATGTTTCATTTAAGTTGCATGTCCAGTTTCATGATGTTAGGTCGCATGCATATTACATTCATGAGTTTCAAGTACAATGCATATCAAGTTCATGTTTTCAATTAGGATGCATGTCTAGTCTCATTATTTTCCAAGTAAATTGCACGTCATGTTCATGATTTTTAATTAAGATGCATACTCAAGTTCATAGATTTCAAATTCATGATTTTTCAAGTGCATTGCATGTTCAAGTTTTCAAGTGAAAATTTTATGTTGCTTAAATTGCGCATTTATTTAAGTTCAAGTTCATGTTAAAATTCAAGTTCATGATTATTATGTCAAGATGTGCGCAATTTATTGCAAAAATATGATGCATATGTTTCAAAACAAAAATGTTATTTACCTGATGAATAAATGTTCAAGTTATTATATAAATATATGTATGCAAATATTAAGTTAATTGTGGCCTTAGGAATTTAAAATGCTTAAGGATAATGATATAGATTATGTGGTTAATCTTCGATGATGCTGGAGGCTTGATATAGAATTAAGTTGTTGAACATATGGAGCTATGAAATGGACTTTCAATTCAGTATTTACTAAGTATGTTGCTCAAGCAAGTATTTCGCATGTGACGTAGTAAGTTACTCTTTGGAGGTTAGTATATACTCAAGTGAAAGAAGTGAGATCAATCGCTTATGTAAGAACATAGTAGCCATCTATGGCACAGAAGGCTGTAAGAGTTGGTCATGACGTACTAGAACGAATTGCTTCGTTGTCATAATAGAATTTGACTATATATTGGATGGTCGTAATAGTATCTTACCAAGAGATAACAATAATGATATTGAAGGAGGTGCACCGATTACAGAGAGTTGAATTGGAGCACAACAAAGAACAAGTATCTACTACCTCAAAATTGACGATGTTTGTGATCAATTAAAAGGGACAAGTGTGTTCTCGTAGATTGACTTAAGGTCAGGATATCACCAAAAGTGAGTTGATATCTCAAAGTCAACTTTCTGAACTCAGACAATATGTGATCATCTTCATTGATGAAATATTTTCTACTCGTAGACGAGGCTTAACTCAAGGAACATTTGAGATTTTCCTTGGAGGCATTGAGCATAGAGTAGTTTCCAAAATTCTTGAGATGTGAGTTTTAGCTAAATCATGAGTTATTTCTAGAGCGAGTTGTCATGTCTCCTAGAATTAAAGTTGACTCTTCTAAGATTGAAGAGGTCAATCAATTGATCACTCAAGAATGTGAAAGAGATACGTGACTTCTTGATTTTGTTGATTGCTATCAAAGATTCATTAAAGGTGTTTCAAAGATAGCACAACCGATGACATAGTTGAAGAGGAAAGTTTTTCAGCACTCGAGAGGAAGTTGACCACAACTCCACTTCTGACAATTTCAACCTGTACAGAAGGTTTAATGGTCTATAGTGATGCTCCTATCCAAAGATTGGGTTGTTTGTGGATGCAGCATGAGAAAGTGATAGCATATGTTTCTCGACAACTAAAAGCACACGAAGTTAATTACCCTACACGCGACTCAGAGCCTACTGATGTAATCCATGCATTGAAGATTTTGAGACATTATTGGTATCATAAGAGATGAAGTATATTTTTGCGCAGAAGGAGTTGAACATGCGTCAGAGAAGATAACTAGATATTTTTAAAGATTGCGACTGTTCAATTCATTGCCATCCTGTAAAGGTGGTGGAAGATGCTTTAAGTCGAAAAGCCACAAGTCACATAGCAAGTTTACTGACTAATCAAGAGAAACTTCAAAAAAGAGTTTGAGAACTTGAGAATCGAAGTTATTTCTCAACCTTGCAGTACAGAAGCAATGTCATTAGCATTGACGATTAATCATACTCTAGTGGAAAAAAAATCCTAGAAGGAGCAAATTGTACGCCTTACACTTCCCACTCATGAGGTACAAAGATGTATCACGACTAGAGAGAGAGTTATTATGGTGGAAGTATGAAAAGAGATGTCGGGTAATTCTTAAAAAAATGTTTGGTGTGTCAGCAAGTTAAAGTCGGACACTAACAACCCTCCGGTCTACTTCAACCATTAGAAGTTCTCGAATATAAATGAGAGCATGTGACTATAGACTATGTGGTAAGCTTACCGCGATCATCAAGAGGAAAGAAGGCAATTTGGATAATTGTTGATCAAGTAACCAAGTGTGCACGATTGCCACCGGTGAAGATGACCTTTAGTAGTATCAGTTTACACAATTATGCATTCGTGAGATAATGTGGTTACACGATACTCCAGTAACGATTGTGTAGAGAGAGATATGAGATTCACTTCAAGATTTTGGAGAATTTTGCATAATGCTATAGGACCGAAGTTGAAGTTTAACATCGAGTGTCATCATCAAACAGACGGCCAGTCTGAAAGAACAAGACAGAGTTGGGAGAAAATGTTAAAACATGTGTTTGTGACCACGAGGAGTTACGAATGAATAAAGAGTCACCTTATTACGAGATTTGGGAAATGACTTTGGATTCTACATGCTTGGAAACAATGACGCGTCCTTAATATACGTTAAAGACGGTTAAGTTGATACGTTAACGTCAAAAAAAAAAAAAAAAAAAAAAAACAATTGAGGGGAATCAACAAAAGTCACATAAAATGAGTCATTTACAAGAGGTAAATAACGAATTTCGAGGACGAAATTTTTATAAGTAGGGTAGGTTGTAACAACCGCAAAATTCATATAAATTGATTAAGTAAATTTGGCCCAATTAATAAATTTTCGTACGAGTTAATTATATTATGCACATGTTAGAAGAGTTAATTATATTATGCACATGTTAGAATTATTTGTTCATTTTCATTTTAAGTCATATCATGCATCTTCATTTAGCATGTCATCTAGATATCCTCCCAGTCCAATAATCTAATAAACACTATTTTATAAATATATTATTAATATTATGAAAATTATTATTATTATTATTATTATTATTATTATTATTATTATTATTATAGGAATAGTCGGTTTATTAATACGTTAAATAACATAGGCTAGCCCATTAACAACTTAGTACGTAGTCCAAGAAGATATTCTCAAAACCCTATTCACAACCCAGACATTGTGTATATATAGACAAGGCTTAGTTGTGCGTTGCCTACCTCTTCCTCTACGAACAGAATTCCCAAATCACAAACATTAACCACCTTCAAAACCTCATGCCGAGTCCTATGGAGAATATGAGACCTCACCTTTGAACAACCTTTGTTCACCTACTCTGCCGCTATTGGAACCGATTCCTAGTTTCTTCTCTCGGCTACACGAAACCCCGTTGTCTCGAGCCATGCCGCACACCAGGTGGTAGACGAACCTCTAACCTCTACACGTCCCTACAGCCCGAAACCACCGCACAGCCCGTTGGTCTGTGTCCGAGAACTGAGCCGCTGCTGGTTCCGCGATATGGTGGTCGCTGCCATGAAACGAAGCAGATACAGAAGCCCTCGCTGGAAATCGTTTGACTCGAAGCACAGTCGGACGACGCCGTGTTCGACTCAACGCAGGTGATGTCGCTCCTGCTCCCTCCGAGTATCTGCTATGTGCCGCCGTGAGACCGCCAAATCGAGTCAATGTCGTTGATCGAATCGTCGTCGCCTCCTCCGATCCCGTAATCCATACCGCCGCGGCGAATCCATTTGAAGACCGTCGATCCGTTGTTCGCCGAAATCAGCCCGTCTCCTTCGAAGGCCACAATTCTCAACCAAAGGTCGACCACCCTTCAATAGTACCCTCGCCGAAACTGGACTTCTCGAATCTCGTTCGCCGGAGAAGAGACGAAGGCGCCGTTGTCGCCACCGAATGTTCCAGCCAATCCCTCGGTCGTTGTCCGCTCTCGAGCGCCGCAAGCACCGCCTCTGTCAAGACGCAATTGTCTTCGGCCTGGACCGATGACGTAGTCTCCGTAATTCTTGTGCTTCCGATCCCTAAAGAAAAAGGATTTCTGTGTTAGATCCCCAATTCATCGATCGAAAAGTGGAGGAGAAGATTAAAGTGGGGCTAAGTTTGCTTACGGGCCATAAAACTCTAATAACCTTTCATAGCCCAATTACCTAAAGCCCATTTGATTTATCAGAAGGTTAGCCCATTCTATTTATATGTCATGCCAAATTCCTCTTACGTAAATGTTTATAAATAGTAGTATTGACCTTATTATGTATACGTATAAGTAATTTAGTTTATAAAATTTAAAAGGCATATTAATATTAATATCACTTTAATTTATTATTTGTAAGGATGTATGGATTTTGAGGATTAGGATTTGCACGAGCATACATTCACGCATCATTATTGTCAAGTCAAGTTCTGCAGTTTCAAGGTGGGGTATTTCTAAAACCTTTTCAAATACAGTTCATATCAGTGTATGGTACGCAGGTAATTGTTCGATATCGAGGACTTTATATTCTATTCATGTTATGTGCACATATTAGTCGCGCGACGAAACTCATGGTCGTGTTCACGTAGACGTGTGACGTGTTCACGGTAATAAATCAAGCAAGCAAGTGATAGGAACGTTTAATCGTTCGGAAATTCATGTCCTTGGGTATATCCCACTATCTAACAAGTTCAAGTTAGTTTATAAAGTTGAGCGTCATTCCGGTTATTTTCGTATCGTGCAATGTGTGAACTGGTATCCCTACTGAGTTGTTGATAACTCACCCCTTTTAAAACTCCATCTTTTCAGGTTAAGCGAAATCGAAGCGAGACGGGGATGTGGCGGCGATAGTAGTACCAGCATTTATTTTAAAGACATTATTTTCTTTTATGCTTTCCGCTTTTGAAACTTTATACTTGAGTATTTTATTTAAATTTGACTATTGAGGGTTATATTTTTAGTTAAAGATTTTATTATGAAAAAGTCGTTTTGACATTTTGCTATTTTCTTCGCTTTCTTTTAAAAAAAAATTAAGGCAAATCCTCTTTAGTTATGTTACGAAAAATGGGATGTTACAAGTGTATTAAAATTTAGGGTTTTAGATTTAGTTTTTAGGGTTTAGGGTTTAGAGTTTTTGTTTTCAATTTTAGGGTTTTGAATTTTTGGATTATGTGCTTAGTTTTAGTGTTTAATTTTAGGTTTTAGGGCTTTGTTGTATTCAAATTTAGGGTTTTAGGTTTTAATTTTTAGCGTTTTGGTTTTAGGTTTTAGGGTTTTAAATTTTAGGGTTTAATATTTAGTTTTAGGGTATAGGGTTTTAGTGTATTAAAGATTAGGGTTTTAGTTTTTTGGGTTTAGGGTTTTGTTTTTATGTTTTAGTGTTTAGTGTATTAAAATTTAGGGTTTTAGATTTAATTTTTAGGGTTTAGGGTTTAGTGTTTTTGTTTTCAATTTTAGGGTTTTGAGTTTTTTTTGTTATTTGCTTAGTTTTAGGGTTTAATTTTAAGGTTTAGGGTTTAGAGTTTTAGTGTATTCAAGTATAGGGTTTTAGGTTTTAGATTTTAGGGTTTTTGTTTTAGGGTTTAGGGTTTCGAATTTTAGGGTTTAATGTTTAGTTTTAAAGTCTAGGGTTTTAGTGTATTAAAGATTAGGGTTTTAGTCTTGATGGTTTATGGTATTGTTTTTAGGTTTTAGTGTTTAGAGTATTAGGACTTAGGGTTTAGTGTCGTAAAATTTAGGGTTTAAGATTTAGTTTTTAGGATTTAGGGTTTAGGGTTTGGGTTTTAGGTTTTAGGGTTTAGAGTTTTTGGGCTTAATGCTTAGTTTTAGGATTTAATTTTAGGTTTTAGGTTTTTGTTGTGTTCAAGTTTAGGGTTTTAGGTTTTATTTTTTAGGGTTTTGGTTTTAGGTTTTAGGTTTTTGAATTTTAGGGTTTAATTTTTAGTTTTAGGGTTTAGAGTTTTAGTGTATTAATGATTAGGGTTTTAGTTTTTAGGTTTTTAGGTTTAGGGTTTTAGTGTATTCAAGTATATGGTTTTAATTTTTAGTTTTTACGGTTTTGGTTTTAGGTTTTAGGGTTTCGAATTTTAGGGTTTAATGTTTAGTTTTAAGGTCTAGGGTTTTAAGGTTTGGGTTTTAGGTTTTAGGGTTTAGAGTTTTTGGGCTTAATGCTTAGTTTTAGGATTTAATTTTAGGTTTTAGGTTTTTGTTGTGTTCAAGTTTAGGGTTTTAGGTTTTATTTTTTAGGGTTTTGGTTTTAGGTTTTAGGTTTTAGAATTTTAGGGTTTAATTTTTAGTTTTAGGGTTTAGGGTTTTAGTGTATTAATGATTAGGCTTTTAATTTTTAGGTTTTAGGGTTTTGTTTTTATGTTTTAGTGTTTAGAGTATTAGAGTTTAGGGTCTAGTGTATTAAAATTTAGGGTTTTAGATTTAGTTTTTAGGTTTTAGGATTTAGGGTTTTTGTTTTCAATTTTAGGGTTTTGAGTTTTTGGGTTATGTGCTTAGTTTTAGGGTTTAATTTTAGGTTTTAGGGTTTTGTTGTATTCAAATTTATGGATTTAGGTTTTAGTTTTTAGGGTTTTGGTTTTAGGTTTTAAGGTTTTAAATTTTAGGGATTAATGTTTAGTTTTAGGGTTTAGGGTTTTAGTGTATTAAAGATTAGGGTTTTAGTTTTTAGGGTTTAGGATTTTGTTTTTATGTTTTAGTGTTTAGAGTATTAGGGTTTAGGGTCTAGTGTATTAAAATTTAGGGTTTTAGATTTAGTTTTAAGGTTTTAAGATTTACGGTTTTTGTTTTCAATTTTAGGGTTTTGAGTTTTTGGGTTATGTGCTTAGTTTTAGAGTTTAATTTTAGGTTTTAGGGTTTTGTTGTATTCAAATTTAGGGATTTAGGTTTTAGTTTTTAGGGTTTTGGTTTTAGGTTTTAGGGTTCTAATAACCTTTCATAGCCCAATTACCTAAAGCCCATTTGATTTATCAGAAGGTTAGCCCATTCTATTTATATGTCATGCCAAATTCCTCTTACGTAAATGTTTATAAATAGTAGTATTGACCTTATTATGTATACGTATAAGTAATTTAGTTTATAAAATTTAAAAGGCATATTAATATTAATATAACTTTAATTTATTATTTGTAAGGATGTATGGATTTTGAGGATTAGGATTTGCACGAGCATACATTCACGCATCATTATTGTCAAGTCAAGTTCTGCAGTTTCAAGGTGGGGTATTTCTAAAACCTTTTCAAATACAGTTCATATCAGTGTATGGTACGCAGGTAATTGTTCGATATCGAGGACTTTATATTCTATTCATGTTATGTGCACATATTAGTCGCGCGACGAAACTCATGGTCGTGTTCACGTAGACGTGTGACGTGTTCACGGTAATAAATCAAGCAAGCAAGTGATAGGAACGTTTAATCGTTCGGAAATTCATGTCCTTGGGTATATCCCACTATCTAACAAGTTCAAGTTAGTTTATAAAGTTGAGCGTCATTCCGGTTATTTTCGTATCGTGCAATGTGTGAACTGGTATCCCTACTGAGTTGTTGATAACTCACCCCTTTTAAAACTCCATCTTTTCAGGTTAAGCGAAATCGGAGCGAGACGGGGATGTGGCGGCGATAGTAGTACCAGCATTTATTTTAAAGACATTATTTTCTTTTATGCTTTCCGCTTTTGAAACTTTATACTTGAGTATTTTATTTAAATTTGACTATTGAGGGTTATATTTTTAGTTAAAGATTTTATTATGAAAAAGTCGTTTTGACATTTTGCTATTTTCTTCGCTTTCTTTTAAAAAAAAATTAAGGCAAATCCTCTTTAGTTATGTTACGAAAAATGGGATGTTACAAGTGTATTAAAATTTAGGGTTTTAGATTTAGTTTTTAGGGTTTAGGGTTTAGAGTTTTTGTTTTCAATTTTAGGGTTTTGAATTTTTGGATTATGTGCTTAGTTTTAGTGTTTAATTTTAGGTTTTAGGGCTTTGTTGTATTCAAATTTAGGGTTTTAGGTTTTAATTTTTAGCGTTTTGGTTTTAGGTTTTAGGGTTTTAAATTTTAGGGTTTAATATTTAGTTTTAGGGTATAGGGTTTTAGTGTATTAAAGATTAGGGTTTTAGTTTTTTGGGTTTAGGGTTTTGTTTTTATGTTTTAGTGTTTAGTGTATTAAAATTTAGGGTTTTAGATTTAATTTTTAGGGTTTAGGGTTTAGTGTTTTTGTTTTCAATTTTAGGGTTTTGAGTTTTTTTTGTTATTTGCTTAGTTTTAGGGTTTAATTTTAAGGTTTAGGGTTTAGAGTTTTAGTGTATTCAAGTATAGGGTTTTAGGTTTTAGATTTTAGGGTTTTTGTTTTAGGGTTTAGGGTTTCGAATTTTAGGGTTTAATGTTTAGTTTTAAAGTCTAGGGTTTTAGTGTATTAAAGATTAGGGTTTTAGTCTTGAGGGTTTATGGTATTGTTTTTAGGTTTTAGTGTTTAGAGTATTAGGACTTAGGGTTTAGTGTCGTAAAATTTAGGGTTTAAGATTTAGTTTTTAGGATTTAGGGTTTAGGGTTTGGGTTTTAGGTTTTAGGGTTTAGAGTTTTTGGGCTTAATGCTTAGTTTTAGGATTTAATTTTAGGTTTTAGGTTTTTGTTGTGTTCAAGTTTAGGGTTTTAGGTTTTATTTTTTAGGGTTTTGGTTTTAGGTTTTAGGTTTTTGAATTTTAGGGTTTAATTTTTAGTTTTAGGGTTTAGAGTTTTAGTGTATTAATGATTAGGGTTTTAGTTTTTAGGTTTTTAGGTTTAGGGTTTTAGTGTATTCAAGTATATGGTTTTAATTTTTAGTTTTTACGGTTTTGGTTTTAGGTTTTAGGGTTTCGAATTTTAGGGTTTAATGTTTAGTTTTAAGGTCTAGGGTTTTAAGGTTTGGGTTTTAGGTTTTAGGGTTTAGAGTTTTTGGGCTTAATGCTTAGTTTTAGGATTTAATTTTAGGTTTTAGGTTTTTGTTGTGTTCAAGTTTAGGGTTTTAGGTTTTATTTTTTAGGGTTTTGGTTTTAGGTTTTAGGTTTTAGAATTTTAGGGTTTAATTTTTAGTTTTAGGGTTTAGGGTTTTAGTGTATTAATGATTAGGCTTTTAGTTTTTAGGTTTTAGGGTTTTGTTTTTATGTTTTAGTGTTTAGAGTATTAGAGTTTAGGGTCTAGTGTATTAAAATTTAGGGTTTTAGATTTAGTTTTTAGGTTTTAGGATTTAGGGTTTTTGTTTTCAATTTTAGGGTTTTGAGTTTTTGGATTATGTGCTTAGTTTTAGGGTTTAATTTTAGGTTTTAGGGTTTTGTTGTATTCAAATTTATGGATTTAGGTTTTAGTTTTTAGGGTTTTGGTTTTAGGTTTTAAGGTTTTAAATTTTAGGGATTAATGTTTAGTTTTAGGGTTTAGGGTTTTAGTGTATTAAAGATTAGGGTTTTAGTTTTTAGGGTTTAGGATTTTGTTTTTATGTTTTAGTGTTTAGAGTATTAGGGTTTAGGGTCTAGTGTATTAAAATTTAGGGTTTTAGATTTAGTTTTAAGGTTTTAAGATTTACGGTTTTTGTTTTCAATTTTAGGGTTTTGAGTTTTTGGGTTATGTGCTTAGTTTTAGAGTTTAATTTTAGGTTTTAGGGTTTTGTTGTATTCAAATTTAGGGATTTAGGTTTTAGTTTTTAGGGTTTTGGTTTTAGGTTTTAGGGTTTTAAATTTTAGGGTTTAATGTTTAGTTTTAGGGTTTAGGTTTTAGTGTATTAAAGATTAGGGTTTTAGTTTTTATGGTTTAGGATTTTGTTTTTATGTTTTAGTGTTTAGAGTATTAGGATTTAGGGTTTAATGTATTAAAATTTAGGGTTTTAGATTTAGTTTTTAGGGTTTAGGGTTTAGGGTTTTTGTTTTCAATTTTAGGGTTTTTAATTTTAAGGTTATGTGCTTAGTTTTTGGGGTTAATTTTAGGTTTTAGGGTTTTGTTTTATTCAAATTTAGGATTTTAGGTTATAGTTTTTAGGGTTTTGGTTTTCAGTTTTAGGTTTTTAAATTTTAGGGTTTAATGTTTAGTTTTAGCGTTTAGGGTTTTAGTGTATTAAAGATTAGGGTTTTAGTTTTTAGGGTTTAGGGTTTTGTTTTTATGTTTTAGTGTTTTGAGTATTAGGATTTAGGGTTTAGTGTATTAAAATTTAGGGTTTTAGATTTTGTTTTTAGGGTTTAGGGTTTAGTGTTTTTGTTTTCAATTTTAGGGTTTTGAGTGTTAGGGTTATTTGCTTAGTTTTAGGGTTTAATTTTAAGGTTTAGGGTTTAGGGTTTTAGTGTATTCAAGTATAGGGTTTTAATTTTTAGTTTTTAGGGTTTTGGTTTTAGGTTTTAGGGTTTCGAATTTTAGGGTTTAATGTTTAGTTTTAAGGTCTAGGGTTCTAATGTATTAAAGATTAGGGTTTTAGTCTTTAGGGTTTTTGGTATTGTTTTTAGATTTTAGTGTTTGGAGTATTAGGACTTAGGGTTTAGTGTCTTAAAATTCAGAGTTTAAGATTTAGTTTTTAGGATTTAGGGTTTAGGGTTTTTGTTTTAGGTTTTAGGGTTTAGAGTTTTTGGGTTTAATGCTTAGTTTTAGTGTTTATTTTTAGGTTTTAGAGTTTTTTTGTATTCAAGTTTAGGGTTTTAGGTTTTAGTTTTTACGGGTTTGGTTTTAGGTTTTAGGGTTAAGAATTTTTAGGGTTTAATGTTTAATTTAGGGTTTAGGGTTTTATTGTACTAATGATTAGGGTTTTAGTTTTTAGGGTTTAGGGTTTTGTTTTTATGTTTTAGTGTTTAGAGTATTAGGATTTAGGGTTTAGTGTATTAAAATTTAGGATTTTAGATTTAGTTTTTAGGGTTTAGGGTTTAGAGTTTTTGTTTTCAATTTTAGGGTTTTGAATTTTTGGATTATGTGCTTAGTTTTAGTGTTTAATTTTAGGTTTTAGGGCTTTGTTGTATTCAAATTTAGGGTTTTAGGTTTTAATTTTTAGCGTTTTGGTTTTAGGTTTTAGGGTTTTAAATTTTAGGGTTTAATGTTTAGTTTTAGGGTTTAGGGTTTTAGTGTATTAAAGATTAGGGTTTTAGTTTTTTGGGTTTAGGGTTTTGTTTTTATGTTTTAGTGTTTAGTGTATTAAAATTTAGGGTTTTAGATTTAGTTTTTAGGGTTTAGTGTTTTTGTTTTCAATTTTAGGGTTTTGAGTTTTTTTGTTATTTGCTTAGTTTTAGGGTTTAATTTTAAGTTTTAGGGTTTAGAGTTTTAGTGTATTCAAGTATAGGGTTTTAGGTTTTAGTTTTTAGTGTTTTGGTTTTAGGGTTTTGGGTTTCGAATTTTAGGGTTTAATGTTTAGTTTTAAAGTCTAGGGTTTTAGTGTATTAAAGATTAGGGTTTTAGTCTTGAGGGTTTATGGTATTGTTTTTAGGTTTTAGTGTTTAGAGTATTAGGACTTAGGGTTTAGTGTCGTAAAATTTAGGGTTTAAGATTTAGTTTTTAGGATTTAGGGTTTAGGGTTTGGGTTTTAGGTTTTAGGGTTTAGAGTTTTTGGGCTTAATGCTTAGTTTTAGGATTTAATTTTAGGTTTTAGGTTTTTGTTGTGTTCAAGTTTAGGGTTTTAGGTTTTATTTTTTAGGGTTTTGGTTTTAGGTTTTAGGTTTTTGAATTTTAGGGTTTAATTTTTAGTTTTAGGGTTTAGAGTTTTAGTGTATTAATGATTAGGGTTTTAGTTTTTAGGTTTTAGGGTTTTGTTTTTATGTTTTAGTGTTTAGGGTATTAGGATTTAGGGTTTAGTGTATTAAAATTTAGGGTTTTAGATTTAATTTTTAGGTTTTAGGATTTAGGGTTTTTGTTTTCAATTTTAGGGTTTTAAGTTTTTGGGTTATGTGCTTAGTTTTAGGGTTTAATTTTAGGTTTTAGGGTTTTGTTGTATTCAAATTTAGGGTTTTAGGTTTTAGTTTTTAGGGTTTTGGTTTTAGGTTTTAGGGTTTTAAATTTTAGGGTTTAATGTTTAGTTTTAGGGTTTAGGGTTTTAGTGTATTACAGATTAGGTTTAGGGTTTTGTTTTTATGTTTTAGTGTTTAGAGTATTAGGGTTTAGGGTCTAGTGTATTAAAATGTAGGGTTTTATATTTAGTTTTTAGGTTTTAGGATTTAGGGTTTTTGTTTTCAATTTTAGGGTTTTGAGTTTTTGGGTTATGTGCTTAGTTTTAGGGTTTAATTTTAGGTTTTAGTGTTTTGTTGTATTCAAATTTATGGTTTTAGGTTTTAGTTTTTAGGGTTTTGGTTTTAGGTTTTAAGGTTTTAAATTTTAGGGTTTAATGTTTAGTTTTAGGATTTAGGGTTTTAGTGTATTAAAGATTAGGGTTTTAGTTTTTAGGGTTTAGGATTTTGTTTTTATGTTTTAGTGTTTAGAGTATTATGGTTTAGGGTCTTGTGTATTAAAATTTAGGGTTTTAGATTTAGTTTTTAGGGTTTAGGGTTTAGGGTTTTTGTTTTCAATTTTAGGGTTTTTAGTTTTTAGGTTATGTGCTTAGTTTTTGGGGTTAATTTTAAGTTTTAGGGTTTTGTTTTATTCAAATTTAGGGTTTTAGGTTATAGTTTTTAGGGTTTTGGTTTTCAGTTTTAGGGTTTTAAATTTTAGGGTTTAATGTTTAGTTTTAGCGTTTAGGGTTTTAGTGTATTAAAGATTAGGGTTTTAGTTTTTAGGGTTCAGGGTTTTGTTTTTATGTTTTAGTGTTTTGAGTATTAGGATTTAGGGTTTAGTGTATTAAAATTTAGGGTTTTAGATTTTGTTTTTAGGGTTTAAGGTTTAATGTTTTTGTTTTCAATTTTAGGGTTTTGAGTGTTAGGGTTATTTGCTTAGTTTTAGGGTTTAATTTTAAGGTTTAGGGTTTAGGGTTTTGTTGTATTCAAATTTATGGTTTTAGGTTTTAGTTTTTAGGGTTTTGGTTTTAGGTTTTAAGGTTTTAAATTTTAGGGATTAATGTTTAGTTTTAGGGTTTAGGGTTTAGTGTATTAAAATTTAGGGTTTTAGATTTAGTTTTTAGGTTTTAGGATTTAGGGTTTTTGTTTTCAATTTTAGGGTTTTGAGTTTTTGGGTTATGTGCTTAGTTTTAGGGTTTAATTTTAGGTTTTAGGGTTTTGTTGTATTCAAATTTAGGGTTTTAGGTTTTAGTTTTTAGGGTTTTGGTTTTAGGTTTTAGTGTTTTAAATTTTAGGGTTTAATGTTTAGTTTTAGGGTTTAGGGTTTTAGTGTATTAAAGATTAGGTTTAGGGTTTTGTTTTTATGTTTTAGTGTTTAGAGTATTAGGGTTTAGAGTCTAGTGTATTAAAATTTAGGGTTTTAGATTTAGTTTTTAGGTTTTAGGATTTAGGGTTTTTGTTTTCAATTTTAGGGTTTTGAGTTTTTGGGTTATGTGCTTAGTTTTAGGGTTTAATTTTAGGTTTTAGGGTTTTGTTGTATTCAAATTTATGGTTTTAGGTTTTAGTTTTTAGGGTTTTGGTTTTAGGTTTTAAGGTTTTAAATTTTAGGGATTAATGTTTAGTTTTAGGGTTTAGGGTTTTAGTGTATTAAAGATTAGGGTTTTAGTTTTTAGGGTTTAATTAGGATTTTGTTTTTATGTTTTAGTGTTTAGAGTATTAGGGTTTAGGGTCTAGTGTATTAAAATTTAGGGTTTTAGATTTAGTTTTAAGGTTTTAAGATTTACGGTTTTTGTTTTCAATTTTAGGGTTTTGAGTTATTGGGTTATGTGCTTAGTTTTAGAGTTTAATTTTAGGTTTTAGGGTTTTGTTGTATTCAAATTTAGGGATTTAGGTTTTAGTTTTTAGGGTTTTGGTTTTAGGTTTTAGGGTTTTAAATTTTAGGGTTTAATGTTTAGTTTTAGGGTTTAGGTTTTAGTGTATTAAAGATTAGGGTTTTAGTTTTTAAGGTTTAGGATTTTGTTTTTATATTTTAGTGTTTAGAGTATTAGGATTTAGGGTTTAGTGTATTAAAATTTAGGGTTTTAGATTTAGTTTTTAGGGTTTAGGGTTTAGGGTTTTTGTTTTCAATTTTAGGGTTTTTAGTTTTAAGGTTATGTGCTTAGTTTTTGGGGTTAATTTTAGGTTTTAGGGTTTTGTTTTATTCAAATTTAGGGTTTTAGGTTATAGTTTTTAGGGTTTTGGTTTTCAGTTTTAGGGTTTTAAATTTTAGGGTTTAATGTTTAGTTTTAGCGTTTAGGGTTTTAGTGTATTAAAGATTAGGGTTTTAGTTTTTAGGGTTCAGGGTTTTGTTTTTATGTTTTAGTGTTTTGAGTATTAGGATTTAGGGTTTAGTGTATTAAAATTTAGGGTTTTAGATTTTGTTTTTAGGGTTTAAGGTTTAATGTTTTTGTTTTCAATTTTAGGGTTTTGAGTGTTAGGGTTATTTGCTTAGTTTTAGGGTTTAATTTTAAGGTTTAGGGTTTAGGGTTTTGTTGTATTCAAATTTATGGTTTTAGGTTTTAGTTTTTAGGGTTTTGGTTTTAGGTTTTAAGGTTTTAAATTTTAGGGATTAATGTTTAGTTTTAGGGTTTAGGGTTTAGTGTATTAAAATTTAGGGTTTTAGATTTAGTTTTTAGGTTTTAGGATTTAGGGTTTTTGTTTTCAATTTTAGGGTTTTGAGTTTTTGGGTTATGTGCTTAGTTTTAGGGTTTAATTTTAGGTTTTAGGGTTTTGTTGTATTCAAATTTAGGGTTTTAGGTTTTAGTTTTTAGGGTTTTGGTTTTAGGTTTTAGTGTTTTAAATTTTAGGGTTTAATGTTTAGTTTTAGGGTTTAGGGTTTTAGTGTATTAAAGATTAGGTTTAGGGTTTTGTTTTTATGTTTTAGTGTTTAGAGTATTAGGGTTTAGAGTCTAGTGTATTAAAATTTAGGGTTTTAGATTTAGTTTTTAGGTTTTAGGATTTAGGGTTTTTGTTTTCAATTTTAGGGTTTTGAGTTTTTGGGTTATGTGCTTAGTTTTAGGGTTTAATTTTAGGTTTTAGGGTTTTGTTGTATTCAAATTTATGGTTTTAGGTTTTAGTTTTTAGGGTTTTGGTTTTAGGTTTTAAGGTTTTAAATTTTAGGGATTAATGTTTAGTTTTAGGGTTTAGGGTTTTAGTGTATTAAAGATTAGGGTTTTAGTTTTTAGGGTTTAATTAGGATTTTGTTTTTATGTTTTAGTGTTTAGAGTATTAGGGTTTAGGGTCTAGTGTATTAAAATTTAGGGTTTTAGATTTAGTTTTAAGGTTTTAAGATTTACGGTTTTTGTTTTCAATTTTAGGGTTTTGAGTTATTGGGTTATGTGCTTAGTTTTAGAGTTTAATTTTAGGTTTTAGGGTTTTGTTGTATTCAAATTTAGGGATTTAGGTTTTAGTTTTTAGGGTTTTGGTTTTAGGTTTTAGGGTTTTAAATTTTAGGGTTTAATGTTTAGTTTTAGGGTTTAGGTTTTAGTGTATTAAAGATTAGGGTTTTAGTTTTAAGGTTTAGGATTTTGTTTTTATATTTTAGTGTTTAGAGTATTAGGATTTAGGGTTTAGTGTATTAAAATTTAGGGTTTTAGATTTAGTTTTTAGGGTTTAGGGTTTAGGGTTTTTGTTTTCAATTTTAGGGTTTTTAGTTTTAAGGTTATGTGCTTAGTTTTTGGGGTTAATTTTAGGTTTTAGGGTTTTGTTTTATTCAAATTTAGGGTTTTAGGTTATAGTTTTTAGGGTTTTGGTTTTCAGTTTTAGGGTTTTAAATTTTAGGGTTTAATGTTTAGTTTTAGCGTTTAGGGTTTTAGTGTATTAAAGATTAGGGTTTTAGTTTTTAGGGTTTAGGGTTTTGTGTTTATGTTTTAGTGTTTTGAGTATTAGGATTTAGGGTTTAGTGTATTAAAATTTAGGGTTTTAGATTTTGGTTTTAGGGTTAAGGGTTTAATGTTTTTGTTTTCAATTTTATGGTTTTGAGTGTTAGGGTTATTTGCTTAGTTTTAGGGTTTAATTTTAAGGTTTAGGGTTTAGGGTTTTAGTGTATTCAAGTATAGGGTTTTAATTTTTAGTTTTTACGGTTTTGGTTTTAGGTTTTAGGGTTTCGAATTTTAGGGTTTAATGTTTAGTTTTAAGGTCTAGGGTTTTAATGTATTTAAGATTAGGGTTTTAGTCTTTAGGGTTTATGGTATTGTTTTTAGATTTTAGTGTTTGGAGTATTAGGACTTAGGGTTTAGTGTATTAAAATTTAGGGTTTTAGATTTAGTTTTTAGGTTTTAGGATTTAGGGTTTTTGTTTTCAATTTTAGGGTTTTGAGTTTTTGGGTTATGTGCTTAGTTTTAGGGTTTAATTTTAGGTTTTAGGGTTTTGTTGTATTCAAATTTATGGTTTTAGGTTTTAGTTTTTAGGGTTTTGGTTTTAGGTTTTAAGGTTTTAAATTTTAGGGATTAATGTTTAGTTTTAGGGTTTAGGGTTTTAGTGTATTAAAGATTAGGGTTTTAGTTTTTAGGGTTTAATTAGGATTTTGTTTTTATGTTTTAGTGTTTAGAGTATTAGGGTTTAGAGTCTAGTGTATTAAAATTTAGGGTTTTAGATTTAGTTTTTAGGTTTTAGGATTTAGGGTTTTTGTTTTCAATTTTAGGGTTTTGAGTTTTTGGGTTATGTGCTTAGTTTTAGGGTTTAATTTTAGGTTTTAGGGTTTTGTTGTATTCAAATTTATGGTTTTAGGTTTTAGTTTTTAGGGTTTTGGTTTTAGGTTTTAAGGTTTTAAATTTTAGGGATTAATGTTTAGTTTTAGGGTTTAGGGTTTTAGTGTATTAAAGATTAGGGTTTTAGTTTTTAGGGTTTAATTAGGATTTTGTTTTTATGTTTTAGTGTTTAGAGTATTAGGGTTTAGGGTCTAGTGTATTAAAATTTAGGGTTTTAGATTTAGTTTTAAGGTTTTAAGATTTACGGTTTTTGTTTTCAATTTTAGGGTTTTGAGTTATTGGGTTATGTGCTTAGTTTTAGAGTTTAATTTTAGGTTTTAGGGTTTTGTTGTATTCAAATTTAGGGATTTAGGTTTTAGTTTTTAGGGTTTTGGTTTTAGGTTTTAGGGTTTTAAATTTTAGGGTTTAATGTTTAGTTTTAGGGTTTAGGTTTTAGTGTATTAAAGATTAGGGTTTTAGTTTTAAGGTTTAGGATTTTGTTTTTATATTTTAGTGTTTAGAGTATTAGGATTTAGGGTTTAGTGTATTAAAATTTAGGGTTTTAGATTTAGTTTTTAGGGTTTAGGGTTTAGGGTTTTTGTTTTCAATTTTAGGGTTTTTAGTTTTAAGGTTATGTGCTTAGTTTTTGGGGTTAATTTTAGGTTTTAGGGTTTTGTTTTATTCAAATTTAGGGTTTTAGGTTATAGTTTTTAGGGTTTTGGTTTTCAGTTTTAGGGTTTTAAATTTTAGGGTTTAATGTTTAGTTTTAGCGTTTAGGGTTTTAGTGTATTAAAGATTAGGGTTTTAGTTTTTAGGGTTTAGGGTTTTGTGTTTATGTTTTAGTGTTTTGAGTATTAGGATTTAGGGTTTAGTGTATTAAAATTTAGGGTTTTAGATTTTGGTTTTAGGGTTAAGGGTTTAATGTTTTTGTTTTCAATTTTATGGTTTTGAGTGTTAGGGTTATTTGCTTAGTTTTAGGGTTTAATTTTAAGGTTTAGGGTTTAGGGTTTTAGTGTATTCAAGTATAGGGTTTTAATTTTTAGTTTTTACGGTTTTGGTTTTAGGTTTTAGGGTTTCGAATTTTAGGGTTTAATGTTTAGTTTTAAGGTCTAGGGTTTTAATGTATTTAAGATTAGGGTTTTAGTCTTTAGGGTTTATGGTATTGTTTTTAGATTTTAGTGTTTGGAGTATTAGGACTTAGGGTTTAGTGTATTAAAATTTAGGGTTTTAGATTTAGTTTTTAGGTTTTAGGATTTAGGGTTTTTGTTTTCAATTTTAGGGTTTTGAGTTTTTGGGTTATGTGCTTAGTTTTAGGGTTTAATTTTAGGTTTTAGGGTTTTGTTGTATTCAAATTTATGGTTTTAGGTTTTAGTTTTTAGGGTTTTGGTTTTAGGTTTTAAGGTTTTAAATTTTAGGGATTAATGTTTAGTTTTAGGGTTTAGGGTTTTAGTGTATTAAAGATTAGGGTTTTAGTTTTTAGGGTTTAATTAGGATTTTGTTTTTATGTTTTAGTGTTTAGAGTATTAGGGTTTAGGGTCTAGTGTATTAAAATTTAGGGTTTTAGATTTAGTTTTAAGGTTTTAAGATTTACGGTTTTTGTTTTCAATTTTAGGGTTTTGAGTTATTGGGTTATGTGCTTAGTTTTAGAGTTTAATTTTAGGTTTTAGGGTTTTGTTGTATTCAAATTTAGGGATTTAGGTTTTAGTTTTTAGGGTTTTGGTTTTAGGTTTTAGGGTTTTAAATTTTAGGGTTTAATGTTTAGTTTTAGGGTTTAGGTTTTAGTGTATTAAAGATTAGGGTTTTAGTTTTTAAGGTTTAGGATTTTGTTTTTATATTTTAGTGTTTAGAGTATTAGGATTTAGGGTTTAGTGTATTAAAATTTAGGGTTTTAGATTTAGTTTTTAGGGTTTAGGGTTTAGGGTTTTTGTTTTCAATTTTAGGGTTTTTAGTTTTAAGGTTATGTGCTTAGTTTTTGGGGTTAATTTTAGGTTTTAGGGTTTTGTTTTATTCAAATTTAGGGTTTTAGGTTATAGTTTTTAGGGTTTTGGTTTTCAGTTTTAGGGTTTTAAATTTTAGGGTTTAATGTTTAGTTTTAGCGTTTAGGGTTTTAGTGTATTAAAGATTAGGGTTTTAGTTTTTAGGGTTTAGGGTTTTGTTTTTATGTTTTAGTGTTTTGAGTATTAGGATTTAGGGTTTAGTGTATTAAAATTTAGGGTTTTAGATTTTGGTTTTAGGGTTAAGGGTTTAATGTTTTTGTTTTCAATTTTAGGGTTTTGAGTGTTAGGGTTATTTGCTTAGTTTTAGGGTTTAATTTTAAGGTTTAGGGTTTAGGGTTTTAGTG
The DNA here is from genome assembly GCA_954870475.1 of Euphrasia confusa. NCBI lineage: Eukaryota > Viridiplantae > Streptophyta > Magnoliopsida > Lamiales > Orobanchaceae > Euphrasia > Euphrasia confusa. The sequence continues at coordinate 14,584,534 of OX940969.1, forward strand.
TATTCAAGTATAGGGTTTTAATTTTTAGTTTTTACGGTTTTGGTTTTAGGTTTTAGGGTTTCGAATTTTAGGGTTTAATGTTTAGTTTTAAGGTCTAGGGTTTTAATGTATTTAAGATTAGGGTTTTAGTCTTTAGGGTTTATGGTATTGTTTTTAGATTTTAGTGTTTGGAGTATTAGGACTTAGGGTTTAGTGTCTTAAAATTCAGAGTTTAAGATTTAGTTTTTAGGATTTAGGGTTTAGGGTTTTTGTTTTAGGTTTTAGGGTTTAGAGTTTTTGGGTTTAATGCTTAGTTTTAGTGTTTATTTTTAGGTTTTAGAGTTTTTTTGTATTCAAGTTTAGGGTTTTAGGTTTTAGTTTTTACAGGTTTGGTTTTAGGTTTTAGGGTTTAGAATTTTTAGGGTTTAATGTTTAGTTTTAGGGTTTAGGGTTTTATTGTACTAATGATTAGGGTTTTAGTTTTTAGGGTTTAGGGTTTTGTTTTTATGTTTTAGTGTTTAGAGTATTAGGATTTAGGGTTTAGTGTATTAAAATTTAGGGTTTTAGATTTAGTTTTTAGGGTTTAGGGTTTAGAGTTTTTGTTTTCAATTTTAGGGTTTTGAATTTTTGGATTATGTGCTTAGTTTTAGTGTTTAATTTTAGGTTTTAGGGCTTTGTTGTATTCAAATTTAGGGTTTTAGGTTTTAGTTTTTAGCGTTTTGGTTTTAGGTTTTAGGGTTTTAAATTTTAGGGTTTAATGTTTAGTTTTAGGGTTTAGGGTTTTAGTGTATTAAAGATTAGGGTTTTAGTTTTTTGGGTTTAGGGTTTTGTTTTTATGTTTTAGTGTTTAGAGTATTAAAATTTAGGGTTTTAGATTTAGTTTTTAGGGTTTAGGGTTTAGTGTTTTTGTTTTCAATTTTAGGGTTTTGAGTTTTTTTGTTATTTGCTTAGTTTTAGGGTTTAATTTTAAGGTTTAGGGTTTAGAGTTTTAGTGTATTCAAGTATAGGGTTTTAGGTTTTAGATTTTAGGGTTTTTGTTTTAGGGTTTAGGGTTTCGAATTTTAGGGTTTAATGTTTAGTTTTAAAGTCTAGGGTTTTAGTGTATTAAAGATTAGGGTTTTAGTCTTGAGGGTTTATGGTATTGTTTTAAGGTTTTAGTGTTTAGAGTATTAGGACTTAGGGTTTAGTGTCGTAAAATTTAGGGTTTAAGATTTAGTTTTTAGGATTTAGGGTTTAGGGTTTGGGTTTTAGGTTTTAGGGTTTAGAGTTTTTGGGCTTAATGCTTAGTTTTAGGATTTAATTTTAGGTTTTAGGTTTTTGTTGTGTTCAAGTTTAGGGTTTTAGGTTTTATTTTTTAGGGTTTTGGTTTTAGGTTTTAGGTTTTTGAATTTTAGGGTTTAATTTTTAGTTTTAGGGTTTAGAGTTTTAGTGTATTAATGATTAGGGTTTTAGTTTTTAGGTTTTAGGGTTTTGTTTTTATGTTTTAGTGTTTAGGGTATTAGGATATAGGGTTTAGTGTATTAAAATTTAGGGTTTTAGATTTAATTTTTAGGTTTTAGGATTTAGGGTTTTTGTTTTTAATTTTAGGGTTTTAAGTTTTTGGGTTATGTGCTTAGTTTTAGGTTTTAATTTTAGGTTTTAGGGTTTTGTTGTATTCAAATTTAGGGTTTTAGGTTTTAGTTTTTAGGGTTTTGGTTTTAGGTTTTAGGGTTTTAAATTTTAGGGTTTAATGTTTAGTTTTAGGGTTTAGGGTTTTAGTGTATTACAGATTAGGTTTAGGGTTTTGTTTTTATGTTTTAGTGTTTAGAGTATTAGGGTTTAGGGTCTAGTGTATTAAAATGTAGGGTTTTAGATTTAGTTTTTAGGTTTTAGGATTTAGGGTTTTTGTTTTCAATTTTAGGGTTTTGAGTTTTTGGGTTATGTGCTTAGTTTTAGGGTTTAATTTTAGGTTTTAGTGTTTTGTTGTATTCAAATTTATGGTTTTAGGTTTTAGTTTTTAGGGTTTTGGTTTTAGGTTTTAAGGTTTTAAATTTTAGGGTTTAATGTTTAGTTTTAGGATTTAGGGTTTTAGTGTATTAAAGATTAGGGTTTTAGTTTTTAGGGTTTAGGGTTTTGTTTTTATGTTTTAGTTTTTTGAGTATTAGGATTTAGGGTTTAGTGTATTAAAATTTAGGGTTTTAGATTTTGTTTTTAGGGTTTAGGGTTTAATGTTTTTGTTTTCAATTTTAGGGTTTTGAGTGTTAGGGTTATTTGCTTAGTTTTAGGGTTTAATTTTAAGGTTTAGGGTTTAGGGTTTTGTTGTATTCAAATTTATGGTTTTAGGTTTTAGTTTTTAGGGTTTTGGTTTTAGGTTTTAAGGTTTTAAATTTTAGGGATTAATGTTTAGTTTTAGGGTTTAGGGTTTAGTGTATTAAAATTTAGGGTTTTAGATTTAGTTTTTAGGTTTTAGGATTTAGGGTTTTTGTTTTCAATTTTAGGGTTTTGAGTTTTTGGGTTATGTGCTTAGTTTTAGGGTTTAATTTTAGGTTTTAGGGTTTTGTTGTATTCAAATTTAGGGTTTTAGGTTTTAGTTTTTAGGGTTTTGGTTTTAGGTTTTAGTGTTTTAAATTTTAGGGTTTAATGTTTAGTTTTAGGGTTTAGGGTTTTAGTGTATTAAAGATTAGGGTTTTAGTTTTTTGGGTTTAGGGTTTTGTTTTTATGTTTTAGTGTTTAGAGTATTAAAATTTAGGGTTTTAGATTTAGTTTTTAGGGTTTAGGGTTTAGTGTTTTTGTTTTCAATTTTAGGGTTTTGAGTTTTTTTGTTATTTGCTTAGTTTTAGGGTTTAATTTTAAGGTTTAGGGTTTAGAGTTTTAGTGTATTCAAGTATAGGGTTTTAGGTTTTAGATTTTAGGGTTTTTGTTTTAGGGTTTAGGGTTTCGAATTTTAGGGTTTAATGTTTAGTTTTAAAGTCTAGGGTTTTAGTGTATTAAAGATTAGGGTTTTAGTCTTGAGGGTTTATGGTATTGTTTTAAGGTTTTAGTGTTTAGAGTATTAGGACTTAGGGTTTAGTGTCGTAAAATTTAGGGTTTAAGATTTAGTTTTTAGGATTTAGGGTTTAGGGTTTGGGTTTTAGGTTTTAGGGTTTAGAGTTTTTGGGCTTAATGCTTAGTTTTAGGATTTAATTTTAGGTTTTAGGTTTTTGTTGTGTTCAAGTTTAGGGTTTTAGGTTTTAGTTTTTAGGGTTTTGGTTTTAGGTTTTAGTGTTTTAAATTTTAGGGTTTAATGTTTAGTTTTAGGGTTTAGGGTTTTAGTGTATTAAAGATTAGGTTTAGGGTTTTGTTTTTATGTTTTAGTGTTTAGAGTATTAGGGTTTAGAGTCTAGTGTATTAAAATTTAGGGTTTTAGATTTAGTTTTTAGGTTTTAGGATTTAGGGTTTTTGTTTTCAATTTTAGGGTTTTGAGTTTTTGGGTTATGTGCTTAGTTTTAGGGTTTAATTTTAGGTTTTAGGGTTTTGTTGTATTCAAATTTATGGTTTTAGGTTTTAGTTTTTAGGGTTTTGGTTTTAGGTTTTAAGGTTTTAAATTTTAGGGATTAATGTTTAGTTTTAGGGTTTAGGGTTTTAGTGTATTAAAGATTAGGGTTTTAGTTTTTAGGGTTTAATTAGGATTTTGTTTTTATGTTTTAGTGTTTAGAGTATTAGGGTTTAGGGTCTAGTGTATTAAAATTTAGGGTTTTAGATTTAGTTTTAAGGTTTTAAGATTTACGGTTTTTGTTTTCAATTTTAGGGTTTTGAGTTATTGGGTTATGTGCTTAGTTTTAGAGTTTAATTTTAGGTTTTAGGGTTTTGTTGTATTCAAATTTAGGGATTTAGGTTTTAGTTTTTAGGGTTTTGGTTTTAGGTTTTAGGGTTTTAAATTTTAGGGTTTAATGTTTAGTTTTAGGGTTTAGGTTTTAGTGTATTAAAGATTAGGGTTTTAGTTTTTAAGGTTTAGGATTTTGTTTTTATATTTTAGTGTTTAGAGTATTAGGATTTAGGGTTTAGTGTATTAAAATTTAGGGTTTTAGATTTAGTTTTTAGGGTTTAGGGTTTAGGGTTTTTGTTTTCAATTTTAGGGTTTTTAGTTTTAAGGTTATGTGCTTAGTTTTTGGGGTTAATTTTAGGTTTTAGGGTTTTGTTTTATTCAAATTTAGGGTTTTAGGTTATAGTTTTTAGGGTTTTGGTTTTCAGTTTTAGGGTTTTAAATTTTAGGGTTTAATGTTTAGTTTTAGCGTTTAGGGTTTTAGTGTATTAAAGATTAGGGTTTTAGTTTTTAGGGTTCAGGGTTTTGTTTTTATGTTTTAGTGTTTTGAGTATTAGGATTTAGGGTTTAGTGTATTAAAATTTAGGGTTTTAGATTTTGGTTTTAGGGTTAAGGGTTTAATGTTTTTGTTTTCAATTTTAGGGTTTTGAGTGTTAGGGTTATTTGCTTAGTTTTAGGGTTTAATTTTAAGGTTTAGGGTTTAGGGTTTTAGTGTATTCAAGTATAGGGTTTTAATTTTTAGTTTTTACGGTTTTGGTTTTAGGTTTTAGGGTTTCGAATTTTAGGGTTTAATGTTTAGTTTTAAGGTCTAGGGTTTTAATGTATTTAGGATTAGGGTTTTAGTCTTTAGGGTTTATGGTATTGTTTTTAGATTTTAGTGTTTGGAGTATTAGGACTTAGGGTTTAGTGTCTTAAAATTCAGAGTTTAAGATTTAGTTTTTAGGATTTAGGGTTTAGGGTTTTTGTTTTAGGTTTTAGGGTTTAGAGTTTTTGGGTTTAATGCTTAGTTTTAGTGTTTATTTTTAGGTTTTAGAGTTTTTTTGTATTCAAGTTTAGGGTTTTAGGTTTTAGTTTTTACAGGTTTGGTTTTAGGTTTTAGGGTTTAGAATTTTTAGGGTTTAATGTTTAGTTTTAGGGTTTAGGGTTTTATTGTACTAATGATTAGGGTTTTAGTTTTTAGGGTTTAGGGTTTTGTTTTTATGTTTTAGTGTTTAGAGTATTAGGATTTAGGGTTTAGTGTATTAAAATTTAGGGTTTTAGATTTAGTTTTTAGGGTTTAGGGTTTAGAGTTTTTGTTTTCAATTTTAGGGTTTTGAATTTTTGGATTATGTGCTTAGTTTTAGTGTTTAATTTTAGGTTTTAGGGCTTTGTTGTATTCAAATTTAGGGTTTTAGGTTTTAGTTTTTAGCGTTTTGGTTTTAGGTTTTAGGGTTTTAAATTTTAGGGTTTAATGTTTAGTTTTAGGGTTTAGGGTTTTAGTGTATTAAAGATTAGGTTTTTAGTTTTTTGGGTTTAGGGTTTTGTTTTTATGTTTTAGTGTTTAGAGTATTAAAATTTAGGGTTTTAGATTTAGTTTTTAGGGTTTAGGGTTTAGTGTTTTTGTTTTCAATTTTAGGGTTTTGAGTTTTTTTGTTATTTGCTTAGTTTTAGGGTTTAATTTTAAGGTTTAGGGTTTAGAGTTTTAGTGTATTCAAGTATAGGGTTTTAGGTTTTAGATTTTAGGGTTTTTGTTTTAGGGTTTAGGGTTTCGAATTTTAGGGTTTAATGTTTAGTTTTAAAGTCTAGGGTTTTAGTGTATTAAAGATTAGGGTTTTAGTCTTGAGGGTTTATGGTATTGTTTTAAGGTTTTAGTGTTTAGAGTATTAGGACTTAGGGTTTAGTGTCGTAAAATTTAGGGTTTAAGATTTAGTTTTTAGGATTTAGGGTTTAGGGTTTGGGTTTTAGGTTTTAGGGTTTAGAGTTTTTGGGCTTAATGCTTAGTTTTAGGATTTAATTTTAGGTTTTAGGTTTTTGTTGTGTTCAAGTTTAGGGTTTTAGGTTTTATTTTTTAGGGTTTTGGTTTTAGGTTTTAGGTTTTTGAATTTTAGGGTTTAATTTTTAGTTTTAGGGTTTAGAGTTTTAGTGTATTAATGATTAGGGTTTTAGTTTTTAGGTTTTAGGGTTTTGTTTTTATGTTTTAGTGTTTAGGGTATTAGGATTTAGGGTTTATTGTATTAAAATTTAGGGTTTTAGATTTAATTTTTAGGTTTTAGGATTTAGGGTTTTTGTTTTTAATTTTAGGGTTTTAAGTTTTTGGGTTATGTGCTTAGTTTTAGGTTTTAATTTTAGGTTTTAGGGTTTTGTTGTATTCAAATTTAGGGTTTTAGGTTTTAGTTTTTAGGGTTTTGGTTTTAGGTTTTAGGGTTTTAAATTTTAGGGTTTAATGTTTAGTTTTAGGGTTTAGGGTTTTAGTGTATTACAGATTAGGTTTAGGGTTTTGTTTTTATGTTTTAGTGTTTAGAGTATTAGGGTTTAGGGTCTAGTGTATTAAAATGTAGGGTTTTAGATTTAGTTTTTAGGTTTTAGGATTTAGGGTTTTTGTTTTCAATTTTAGGGTTTTGAGTTTTTGGGTTATGTGCTTAGTTTTAGGGTTTAATTTTAGGTTTTAGTGTTTTGTTGTATTCAAATTTATGGTTTTAGGTTTTAGTTTTTAGGGTTTTGGTTTTAGGTTTTAAGGTTTTAAATTTTAGGGTTTAATGTTTAGTTTTAGGATTTAGGGTTTTAGTGTATTAAAGATTAGGGTTTTAGTTTTTAGGGTTTAGGGTTTTGTTTTTATGTTTTAGTTTTTTGAGTATTAGGATTTAGGGTTTAGTGTATTAAAATTTAGGGTTTTAGATTTTGTTTTTAGGGTTTAGGGTTTAATGTTTTTGTTTTCAATTTTAGGGTTTTGAGTGTTAGGGTTATTTGCTTAGTTTTAGGGTTTAATTTTAAGGTTTAGGGTTTAGGGTTTTGTTGTATTCAAATTTATGGTTTTAGGTTTTAGTTTTTAGGGTTTTGGTTTTAGGTTTTAAGGTTTTAAATTTTAGGGATTAATGTTTAGTTTTAGGGTTTAGGGTTTAGTGTATTAAAATTTAGGGTTTTAGATTTAGTTTTTAGGTTTTAGGATTTAGGGTTTTTGTTTTCAATTTTAGGGTTTTGAGTTTTTGGGTTATGTGCTTAGTTTTAGGGTTTAATTTTAGGTTTTAGGGTTTTGTTGTATTCAAATTTAGGGTTTTAGGTTTTAGTTTTTAGGGTTTTGGTTTTAGGTTTTAGTGTTTTAAATTTTAGGGTTTAATGTTTAGTTTTAGGGTTTAGGGTTTTAGTGTATTAAAGATTAGGGTTTTAGTTTTTTGGGTTTAGGGTTTTGTTTTTATGTTTTAGTGTTTAGAGTATTAAAATTTAGGGTTTTAGATTTAGTTTTTAGGGTTTAGGGTTTAGTGTTTTTGTTTTCAATTTTAGGGTTTTGAGTTTTTTTGTTATTTGCTTAGTTTTAGGGTTTAATTTTAAGGTTTAGGGTTTAGAGTTTTAGTGTATTCAAGTATAGGGTTTTAGGTTTTAGATTTTAGGGTTTTTGTTTTAGGGTTTAGGGTTTCGAATTTTAGGGTTTAATGTTTAGTTTTAAAGTCTAGGGTTTTAGTGTATTAAAGATTAGGGTTTTAGTCTTGAGGGTTTATGGTATTGTTTTAAGGTTTTAGTGTTTAGAGTATTAGGACTTAGGGTTTAGTGTCGTAAAATTTAGGGTTTAAGATTTAGTTTTTAGGATTTAGGGTTTAGGGTTTGGGTTTTAGGTTTTAGGGTTTAGAGTTTTTGGGCTTAATGCTTAGTTTTAGGATTTAATTTTAGGTTTTAGGTTTTTGTTGTGTTCAAGTTTAGGGTTTTAGGTTTTATTTTTTAGGGTTTTGGTTTTAGGTTTTAGGTTTTTGAATTTTAGGGTTTAATTTTTAGTTTTAGGGTTTAGAGTTTTAGTGTATTAATGATTAGGGTTTTAGTTTTTAGGTTTTAGGGTTTTGTTTTTATGTTTTAGTGTTTAGGGTATTAGGATTTAGGGTTTAGTGTATTAAAATTTAGGGTTTTAGATTTAATTTTTAGGTTTTAGGATTTAGGGTTTTTGTTTTTAATTTTAGGGTTTTAAGTTTTTGGGTTATATGCTTAGTTTTAGGTTTTAATTTTAGGTTTTAGGGTTTTGTTGTATTCAAATTTAGGGTTTTAGGTTTTAGTTTTTAGGGTTTTGGTTTTAGGTTTTAGGGTTTTAAATTTTAGGGTTTAATGTTTAGTTTTAGGGTTTAGGGTTTTAGTGTATTACAGATTAGGTTTAGGGTTTTGTTTTTATGTTTTAGTGTTTAGAGTATTATGGTTTAGGGTCTAGTGTATTAAAATGTAGGGTTTTAGATTTAGTTTTTAGGTTTTAGGATTTAGGGTTTTTGTTTTCAATTTTAGGGTTTTGAGTTTTTGGGTTATGTGCTTAGTTTTAGGGTTTAATTTTAGGTTTTAGTGTTTTGTTGTATTCAAATTTATGGTTTTAGGTTTTAGTTTTTAGGGTTTTGGTTTTAGGTTTTAAGGTTTTAAATTTTAGGGTTTAATGTTTAGTTTTAGGATTTAGGGTTTTAGTGTATTAAAGATTAGGGTTTTAGTTTTTATGGTTTAGGGTTTTGTTTTTATGTTTTAGTTTTTTGAGTATTAGGATTTAGGGTTTAGTGTATTAAAATTTAGGGTTTTAGATTTTGTTTTTAGGGTTTAGGGTTTAATGTTTTTGTTTTCAATTTTAGGGTTTTGAGTGTTAGGGTTATTTGCTTAGTTTTAGGGTTTAATTTTAAGGTTTAGGGTTTAGGGTTTTGTTGTATTCAAATTTATGGTTTTAGGTTTTAGTTTTTAGGGTTTTGGTTTTAGGTTTTAAGGTTTTAAATTTTAGGGATTAATGTTTAGTTTTAGGGTTTAGGGTTTAGTGTATTAAAATTTAGGGTTTTAGATTTAGTTTTTAGGTTTTAGGATTTAGGGTTTTTGTTTTCAATTTTAGGGTTTTGAGTTTTTGGGTTATGTGCTTAGTTTTAGGGTTTAATTTTAGGTTTTAGGGTTTTGTTGTATTCAAATTTAGGGTTTTAGGTTTTAGTTTTTAGGGTTTTGGTTTTAGGTTTTAGTGTTTTAAATTTTAGGGTTTAATGTTTAGTTTTAGGGTTTAGGGTTTTAGTGTATTAAAGATTAGGTTTAGGGTTTTGTTTTTATGTTTTAGTGTTTAGAGTAATAGGGTTTAGAGTCTAGTGTATTAAAATTTAGGGTTTTAGATTTAGTTTTTAGGTTTTAGGATTTAGGGTTTTTGTTTTCAATTTTAGGGTTTTGAGTTTTTGGGTTATGTGCTTAGTTTTAGGGTTTAATTTTAGGTTTTAGGGTTTTGTTGTATTCAAATTTATGGTTTTAGGTTTTAGTTTTTAGGGTTTTGGTTTTAGGTTTTAAGGTTTTAAATTTTAGGGATTAATGTTTAGTTTTAGGGTTTAGGGTTTTAGTGTATTAAAGATTAGGGTTTTAGTTTTTAGGGTTTAATTAGGATTTTGTTTTTATGTTTTAGTGTTTAGAGTATTAGGGTTTAGGGTCTAGTGTATTAAAATTTAGGGTTTTAGATTTAGTTTTAAGGTTTTAAGATTTACGGTTTTTGTTTTCAATTTTAGGGTTTTGAGTTATTGGGTTATGTGCTTAGTTTTAGAGTTTAATTTTAGGTTTTAGGGTTTTGTTGTATTCAAATTTAGGGATTTAGGTTTTAGTTTTTAGGGTTTTGGTTTTAGGTTTTAGGGTTTTAAATTTTAGGGTTTAATGTTTAGTTTTAGGGTTTAGGTTTTAGTGTATTAAAGATTAGGGTTTTAGTTTTTAAGGTTTAGGATTTTGTTTTTATATTTTAGTGTTTAGAGTATTAGGATTTAGGGTTTAGTGTATTAAAATTTAGGGTTTTAGATTTAGTTTTTAGGGTTTAGGGTTTAGGGTTTTTGTTTTCAATTTTAGGGTTTTTAGTTTTAAGGTTATGTGCTTAGTTTTTGGGGTTAATTTTAGGTTTTAGGGTTTTGTTTTATTCAAATTTAGGGTTTTAGGTTATAGTTTTTAGGGTTTTGGTTTTCAGTTTTAGGGTTTTAAATTTTAGGGTTTAATGTTTAGTTTTAGCGTTTAGGGTTTTAGTGTATTAAAGATTAGGGTTTTAGTTTTTAGGGTTTAGGGTTTTGTTTTTATGTTTTAGTGTTTTGAGTATTAGGATTTAGGGTTTAGTGTATTAAAATTTAGGGTTTTAGATTTTGGTTTTAGGGTTAAGGGTTTAATGTTTTTGTTATTAATTTTAGGGTTTTAAGTGTTAGGGTTATTTGCTTAGTTTTAGGGTTTAATTTTAAGGTTTAGGGTTTAGGGTTTTAGTGTATTCAAGTATAGGGTTTTAATTTTTAGTTTTTACGGTTTTGGTTTTAGGTTTTAGGGTTTCGAATTTTAGGGTTAAATGTTTAGTTTAAAGGTCTAGGGTTTTAATGTATTTAAGATTAGGGTTTTAGTCTTTAGGGTTTATGGTATTGTTTTTAGATTTTAGTGTTTGGAGTATTAGGACTTAGGGTTTAGTGTATTAAAATTTAGGGTTTTAGATTTAGTTTTTAGGTTTTAGGATTTAGGGTTTTTGTTTTCAATTTTAGGGTTTTGAGTTTTTGGGTTATGTGCTTAGTTTTAGGGTTTAATTTTAGGTTTTAGGGTTTTGTTGTATTCAAATTTAGGGTTTTAGGTTTTAGTTTTTAGGGTTTTGGTTTTAGGTTTTAGTGTTTTAAATTTTAGGGTTTAATGTTTAGTTTTAGGGTTTAGGGTTTTAGTGTATTAAAGATTAGGTTTAGGGTTTTGTTTTTATGTTTTAGTGTTTAGAGTATTAGGGTTTAGATTCTAGTGTATTAAAATTTAGGGTTTTAGATTTAGTTTTTAGGTTTTAGGATTTAGGGTTTTTGTTTTCAATTTTAGGGTTTTGAGTTTTTGGGTTATGTGCTTAGTTTTAGGGTTTCATTTTAGGTTTTAGGGTTTTGTTGTATTCAAATTTATGGTTTTAGGTTTTAGTTTTTAGGGTTTTGGTTTTAGGTTTTAAGGTTTTAAATTTTAGGGATTAATGTTTAGTTTTAGGGTTTAGGGTTTTAGTGTATTAAAGATTAGGGTTTTAGTTTTTAGGGTTTAATTAGGATTTTGTTTTTATGTTTTAGTGTTTAGAGTATTAGGGTTTAGGGTCTAGTGTATTAAAATTTAGGGTTTTAGATTTAGTTTTAAGGTTTTAAGATTTACGGTTTTTGTTTTCAATTTTAGGGTTTTGAGTTATTGGGTTATGTGCTTAGTTTTAGAGTTTAATTTTAGGTTTTAGGGTTTTGTTGTATTCAAATTTAGGGATTTAGGTTTTAGTTTTTAGGGTTTTGGTTTTAGGTTTTAGGGTTTTAAATTTTAGGGTTTAATGTTTAGTTTTAGGGTTTAGGTTTTAGTGTATTAAAGATTAGGGTTTTAGTTTTTAAGGTTTAGGATTTTGTTTTTATATTTTAGTGTTTAGAGTATTAGGATTTAGGGTTTAGTGTATTAAAATTTAGGGTTTTAGATTTAGTTTTTAGGGTTTAGGGTTTAGGGTTTTTATTTTCAATTTTAGGGTTTTTAGTTTTAAGGTTATGTGCTTAGTTTTTGGGGTTAATTTTAGGTTTTAGGGTTTTGTTTTATTCAAATTTAGGGTTTTAGGTTATAGTTTTTAGGGTTTTGGTTTTCAGTTTTAGGGTTTTAAATTTTAGGGTTTAATGTTTAGTTTTAGCGTTTAGGGTTTTAGTGTATTAAAGATTAGGGTTTTAGTTTTTAGGGTTTAGGGTTTTGTTTTTATGTTTTAGTGTTTTGAGTATTAGGATTTAGGGTTTAGTGTATTAAAATTTAGGGTTTTAGATTTTGGTTTTAGGGTTAAGGGTTTAATGTTTTTGTTTTCAATTTTAGGGTTTTGAGTGTTAGGGTTATTTGCTTAGTTTTAGGGTTTAATTTTAAGGTTTAGGGTTTAGGGTTTTAGTGTATTCAAGTATAGGGTTTTAATTTTTAGTTTTTACGGTTTTGGTTTTAGGTTTTAGGGTTTCGAATTTTAGGGTTTAATGTTTAGTTTTAAGGTCTAGGGTTTTAATGTATTTAAGAATAGGGTTTTAGTCTTTAGGGTTTATGGTATTGTTTTTAGATTTTAGTGTTTGGAGTATTAGGACTTAGGGTTTAGTGTCTTAAAATTCAGAGTTTAAGATTTAGTTTTTAGGATTTAGGGTTTAGGGTTTTTGTTTTAGGTTTTAGGGTTTAGAGTTTTTGGGTTTAATGCTTAGTTTTAGTGTTTATTTTTAGGTTTTAGAGTTTTTTTGTATTCAAGTTTAGGGTTTTAGGTTTTAGTTTTTACAGGTTTGGTTTTAGGTTTTAGGGTTTAGAATTTTTAGGGTTTAATGTTTAGTTTTAGGGTTTAGGGTTTTATTGTACTAATGATTAGGGTTTTAGTTTTTAGGGTTTAGGGTTTTGTTTTTATGTTTTAGTGTTTAGAGTATTAGGATTTAGGGTTTAGTGTATTAAAATTTAGGGTTTTAGATTTAGTTTTTAGGGTTTAGGGTTTAGAGTTTTTGTTTTCAATTTTAGGGTTTTGAATTTTTGGATTATGTGCTTAGTTTTAGTGTTTAATTTTAGGTTTTAGGGCTTTGTTGTATTCAAATTTAGGGTTTTAGGTTTTAGTTTTTAGCGTTTTGGTTTTAGGTTTTAGGGTTTTAAATTTTAGGGTTTAATGTTTAGTTTTAGGGTTTAGGGTTTTAGTGTATTAAAGATTAGGGTTTTAGTTTTTTGGGTTTAGGGTTTTAGATTTAGTTTTTAGGGTTTAGGGTTTAGTGTTTTTGTTTTCAATTTTAGGGTTTTGAGTTTTTTTGTTATTTGCTTAGTTTTAGGGTTTAATTTTAAGGTTTAGGGTTTAGAGTTTTAGTGTATTCAAGTATAGGGTTTTAGGTTTTAGATTTTAGGGTTTTTGTTTTAGGGTTTAGGGTTTCGAATTTTAGGGTTTAATGTTTAGTTTTAAAGTCTAGGGTTTTAGTGTATTAAAGATTAGGGTTTTAGTCTTGAGGGTTTATGGTATTGTTTTTAGGTTTTAGTGTTTAGAGTATTAGGACTTAGGGTTTAGTGTCGTAAAATTTAGGGTTTAAGATTTAGTTTTTAGGATTTAGGGTTTAGGGTTTGGGTTTTAGGTTTTAGGGTTTAGAGTTTTTGGGCTTAATGCTTAGTTTTAGGATTTAATTTTAGGTTTTAGGTTTTTGTTGTTTTCAAGTTTAGGGTTTTAGGTTTTATTTTTTAGGGTTTTGGTTTTAGGTTTTAGGTTTTTGAATTTTAGGGTTTAATTTTTAGTTTTAGGGTTTAGAGTTTTAGTGTATTAATGATTAGGGTTTTAGTTTTTAGGTTTTAGGGTTTTGTTTTTATGTTTTAGTGTTTAGGGTATTAGGATTTAGGGTTTAGTGTATTAAAATTTAGGGTTTTAGATTTAATTTTTAGGTTTTAGGATTTAGGGTTTTTGTTTTTAATTTTAGGGTTTTAAGTTTTTGGGTTATGTGCTTAGTTTTAGGGTTTAATTTTAGGTTTTAGGGTTTTGTTGTATTCAAATTTAGAGTTTTAGGTTTTAGTTTTTAGGGTTTTGGTTTTAGGTTTTAGGGTTTTAAATTTTAGGGTTTAATGTTTAGTTTTAAAGTCTAGGGTTTTAGTGTATTAAAGATTAGGGTTTTAGTCTTGAGGGTTTATGGTATTGTTTTTAGGTTTTAGTGTTTAGAGTATTAGGACTTAGGGTTTAGTGTCGTAAAATTTAGGGTTTAAGATTTAGTTTTTAGGATTTAGGGTTTAGGGTTTGGGTTTTAGGTTTTAGGGTTTAGAGTTTTTGGGCTTAATGCTTAGTTTTAGGATTTAATTTTAGGTTTTAGGTTTTTGTTGTTTTCAAGTTTAGGGTTTTAGGTTTTATTTTTTAGGGTTTTGGTTTTAGGTTTTAGGTTTTTGAATTTTAGGGTTTAATTTTTAGTTTTAGGGTTTAGAGTTTTAGTGTATTAATGATTAGGGTTTTAGTTTTTAGGTTTTAGGGTTTTGTTTTTATGTTTTAGTGTTTAGGGTATTAGGATTTAGGGTTTAGTGTATTAAAATTTAGGGTTTTAGATTTAATTTTTAGGTTTTAGGATTTAGGGTTTTTGTTTTTAATTTTAGGGTTTTAAGTTTTTGGGTTATGTGCTTAGTTTTAGGGTTTAATTTTAGGTTTTAGGGTTTTGTTGTATTCAAATTTAGAGTTTTAGGTTTTAGTTTTTAGGGTTTTGGTTTTAGGTTTTAGGGTTTTAAATTTTAGGGTTTAATGTTTAGTTTTAGGGTTTAGGGTTTTAGTGTATTACAGATTAGGTTTAGGGTTTTGTTTTTATGTTTTAGTGTTTAGAGTATTAGGGTTTAGGGTCTAGTGTATTAAAATGTAGGGTTTTAGATTTAGTTTTTAGGTTTTAGGATTTAGGGTTTTTGTTTTCAATTTTAGGGTTTTGAGTTTTTGGGTTATGTGCTTAGTTTTAGGGTTTAATTTTAGGTTTTAGTGTTTTGTTGTATTCAAATTTATGGTTTTAGGTTTTAGTTTTTAGGGTTTTGGTTTTAGGTTTTAAGGTTTTAAATTTTAGGGTTTAATGTTTAGTTTTAGGATTTAGGGTTTTAGTGTATTAAAGATTAGGGTTTTAGTTTTTAGGGTTTAGGGTTTTGTTTTTATGTTTTAGTGTTTTGAGTATTAGGATTTAGGGTTTAGTGTATTAAAATTTAGGGTTTTAGATTTTGTTTTTAGGGTTTAGGGTTTAATGTTTTTGTTTTCAATTTTAGGGTTTTGAGTGTTAGGGTTATTTGCTTAGTTTTAGGGTTTAATTTTAAGGTTTAGGGTTTAGGGTTTTGTTGTATTCAAATTTATGGTTTTAGGTTTTAGTTTTTAGGGTTTTGGTTTTAGGTTTTAAGGTTTTAAATTTTAGGGATTAATGTTTAGTTTTAGGGTTTAGGGTTTAGTGTATTAAAATTTAGGGTTTTAGATTTAGTTTTTAGGTTTTAGGATTTAGGGTTTTTGTTTTCAATTTTAGGGTTTTGAGTTTTTGGGTTATGTGCTTAGTTTTAGGGTTTAATTTTAGGTTTTAGGGTTTTGTTGTATTCAAATTTAGGGTTTTAGGTTTTAGTTTTTAGGGTTTTGGTTTTAGGTTTTAGTGTTTTAAATTTTAGGGTTTAATGTTTAGTTTTAGGGTTTAGGGTTTTAGTGTATTAAAGATTAGGTTTAGGGTTTTGTTTTTATGTTTTAGTGTTTAGAGTATTAGGGTTTAGAGTCTAGTGTATTAAAATTTAGGGTTTTAGATTTAGTTTTTAGGTTTTAGGATTTAGGGTTTTTGTTTTCAATTTTAGGGTTTTGAGTTTTTGGGTTATGTGCTTAGTTTTAGGGTTTAATTTTAGGTTTTAGGGTTTTGTTGCATTCAAATTTATGGTTTTAGGTTTTAGTTTTTAGGGTTTTGGTTTTAGGTTTTAAGGTTTTAAATTTTAGGGATTAATGTTTAGTTTTAGGGTTTAGGGTTTTAGTGTATTAAAGATTAGGGTTTTAGTTTTTAGGGTTTAATTAGGATTTTGTTTTTATGTTTTAGTGTTTAGAGTATTAGGGTTTAGGGTCTAGTGTATTAAAATTTAGGGTTTTAGATTTAGTTTTAAGGTTTTAAGATTTACGGTTTTTGTTTTCAATTTTAGGGTTTTGAGTTATTGGGTTATGTGCTTAGTTTTAGAGTTTAATTTTAGGTTTTAGGGTTTTTTTGTATTCAAATTTAGGGATTTAGGTTTTAGTTTTTAGGGTTTTGGTTTTAGGTTTTAGGGTTTTAAATTTTAGGGTTTAATGTTTTGTTTTAGGGTTTAGGTTTTAGTGTATTAAAGATTAGGGTTTTAGTTTTTAAGGTTTAGGATTTTGTTTTTATGTTTTAGTGTTTAGAGTATTAGGATTTAGGGTTTAGTGTATTAAAATTTAGGGTTTTAGATTTAGTTTTTAGGGTTTAGGGTTTAGGGTTTTTGTTTTCAATTTTAGGGTTTTTAGTTTTAAGGTTATGTGCTTAGTTTTTGGGGTTAATTTTAGGTTTTAGGGTTTTGTTTTATTCAAATTTAGGGTTTTAGGTTATAGTTTTTAGGGTTTTGGTTTTCAGTTTTAGGGTTTTAAATTTTAGGGTTTAATGTTTAGTTTTAGCGTTTAGGGTTTTAGTGTATTAAAGATTAGGGTTTTAGTTTTTAGGGTTTAGGGTTTTGTTTTTATGTTTTAGTGTTTTGAGTATTAGGATTTAGGGTTTAGTGTATTAAAATTTAGGGTTTTAGATTTTGGTTTTAGGGTTAAGGGTTTAATGTTTTTGTTTTCAATTTTAGGGTTTTGAGTGTTAGGGTTATTTGCTTAGTTTTAGGGTTTAATTTTAAGGTTTAGGGTTTAGGGTTTTAGTGTATTCAAGTATAGGGTTTTAATTTTTAGTTTTTACGGTTTTGGTTTTAGGTTTTAGGGTTTCGAATTTTAGGGTTTAATGTTTAGTTTTAAGGTCTAGGGTTTTAATGTATTTAAGATTAGGGTTTTAGTCTTTAGGGTTTATGGTATTGTTTTTAGATTTTAGTGTTTGGAGTATTAGGACTTAGGGTTTAGTGTCTTAAAATTCAGAGTTTAAGATTTAGTTTTTAGGATTTAGGGTTTAGGGTTTTTGTTTTAGGTTTTAGGGTTTAGAGTTTTTGGGTTTAATGCTTAGTTTTAGTGTTTATTTTTAGGTTTTTGAGTTTTGTTGTATTCAAGTTTAGGGTTTTAGGTTTTAGTTTTTACAGGTTTGGTTTTAGGTTTTAGGGTTTAGAATTTTTAGGGTTTAATGTTTAGTTTTAGGGTTTAGGATTTTATTGTACTAATGATTAGGGTTTTAGTTTTTAGGGTTTAGGGTTTTGTTTTTATGTTTTATTGTTTAGAGTATTAGGATTTAGGGTTTAGTGTATTAAAATTTAGGGTTTTAGATTTAGTTTTTAGGGTTTAGGGTTTAGAGTTTTTGTTTTCAATTTTAGGGTTTTGAATTTTTGGATTATGTGCTTAGTTTTAGTGTTTAATTTTAGGTTTTAGGGCTTTGTTGTATTCAAATTTAGGGTTTTAGGTTTTAGTTTTTAGCGTTTTGGTTTTAGGTTTTAGGGTTTTAAATTTTAGGGTTTAATGTTTAGTTTTAGAGTTTAGGGTTTTAGTGTATTAAAGATTAGGGTTTTAGTTTTTTGGGTTTAGGGTTTTGTTTTTATGTTTTAGTGTTTAGAGTATTAAAATTTAGGGTTTTAGATTTAGTTTTTAGGGTTTAGGGTTTAGTGTTTTTGTTTTCAATTTTAGGGTTTTGAGTTTTTTTGTTATTTGCTTAGTTTTAGGGTTTAATTTTAAGGTTTAGGGTTTAGAGTTTTAGTGTATTCAAGTATAGGGTTTTAGGTTTTAGTTTTTAGGGTTTTGGTTTTAGGGTTTAGGGTTTCGAATTTTAGGGTTTAATGTTTAGTTTTAAAGTCTAGGGTTTTAGTGTATTAAAGATTAGGGTTTTAGTCTTTAGGGTTTATGGTATTTTTTTTAGGTTTTAGTGTTTAGAGTATTAGGACTTAGGGTTTAGTGTCGTAAAATTTATGGTTTAAGATTTAGTTTTTAGGATTTAGGGTTTAGGGTTTGGGTTTTAGGTTTTAGGGTTTAGAGTTTTTGGGCTTAATGCTTAGTTTTAGGATTTAATTTTAGGTTTTAGGTTTTTGTTGTGTTCAAGTTTAGGGTTTTAGGTTTTATTTTTTAGGGTTTTGGTTTTAGGTTTTAGGTTTTAGAATTTTAGGGTTTAATTTTTAGTTTTAGGGTTTAGGGTTTTAGTGTATTAATGATTAGGGTTTTAGTTTTTAGGTTTTAGGGTTTTGTTTTTATGTTTTAGTGTTTAGAGTATTAGAGTTTAGGGTCTAGTGTATTAAAATTTAGGGTTTTAGATTTAGTTTTTAGGTTTTAGGATTTAGGGTTTTTGTTTTCAATTTTAGGGTTTTGAGTTTTTGGGTTATGTGCTTAGTTTTAGGGTTTAATTTTAGGTTTTAGGGTTTTGTTGTATTCAAATTTATGGTTTTAGGTTTTAGTTTTTAGGGTTTTGGTTTTAGGTTTTAAGGTTTTAAATTTTAGGGATTAATGTTTAGTTTTAGGGTTTAGGGTTTTAGTGTATTAAAGATTAGGGTTTTAGTTTTTAGGGTTTAGGATTTTGTTTTTATGTTTTAGTGTTTAGAGTATTAGGGTTTAGGGTCTAGTGTATTAAAATTTAGGGTTTTAGATTTAGTTTTAAGGTTTTAAGATTTACGGTTTTTGTTTTCAATTTTAGGGTTTTGAGTTTTTGGGTTATGTGCTTAGTTTTAGAGTTTAATTTTAGGTTTTAGGGTTTTGTTGTATTCAAATTTAGGGATTTAGGTTTTAGTTTTTAGGGTTTTGGTTTTAGGTTTTAGGGTTTTAAATTTTAGGGTTTAATGTTTAGTTTTAGGGTTTAGGTTTTAGTGTATTAAAGATTAGGGTTTTAGTTTTTAAGGTTTAGGATTTTGTTTTTATGTTTTAGTGTTTAGAGTATTAGGATTTAGGGTTTAATGTATTAAAATTTAGGGTTTTAGATTTAGTTTTAGGGTTTAGGGTTTAGGGTTTTTGTTTTCAATTTTAGGGTTTTTAATTTTAAGGTTATGTGCTTAGTTTTTGGGGTTAATTTTAGGTTTTAGGGTTTTGTTTTATTCAAATTTAGGATTTTAGGTTATAGTTTTTAGGGTTTTGGTTTTCAGTTTTAGGTTTTTAAATTTTAGGGTTTAATGTTTAGTTTTAGCGTTTAGGGTTTTAGTGTATTAAAGATTAGGGTTTTAGTTTTTAGGGTTTAGGGTTTTGTTTTTATGTTTTAGTGTTTTGAGTATTAGGATTTAGGGTTTAGTGTATTAAAATTTAGGGTTTTAGATTTTGTTTTTAGGGTTTAGGGTTTAGTGTTTTTGTTTTCAATTTTAGGGTTTTGAATGTTAGGGTTATTTGCTTAGTTTTAGGGTTTAATTTTAAGGTTTAGGGTTTAGGGTTTTAGTGTATTCAAGTATAGGGTTTTAATTTTTAGTTTTTAGGGTTTTGGTTTTAGGTTTTAGGGTTTCGAATTTTAGGGTTTAATGTTTAGTTTTAAGGTCTAGGGTTCTAATGTATTAAAGATTAGGGTTTTAGTCTTTAGGGTTTATGGTATTGTTTTTAGATTTTAGTGTTTGGAGTATTAGGACTTAGGGTTTAGTGTCTTAAAATTCAGAGTTTAAGATTTAGTTTTTAGGATTTAGGGTTTAGGGTTTCTGTTTTAGGTTTTAGGGTTTAGAGTTTTTGGGTTTAATGCTTAGTTTTAGTGTTTATTTTTAGGTTTTAGAGTTTTTTTGTATTCAAGTTTAGGGTTTTAGGTTTTAGTTTTTACGGGTTTGGTTTTAGGTTTTAGGGTTAAGAATTTTTAGGGTTTAATGTTTAATTTAGGGTTTAGGGTTTTATTGTACTAATGATTAGGGTTTTAGTTTTTAGGGTTTAGGGTTTTGTTTTTATGTTTTAGTGTTTAGAGTATTAGGATTTAGGGTTTAGTGTATTAAAATTTAGGGTTTTAGATTTAGTTTTTAGGGTTTAGGGTTTAGAGTTTTTGTTTTCAATTTTAGGGTTTTGAATTTTTGGATTATGTGCTTAGTTTTAGTGTTTAATTTTAGGTTTTAGGGCTTTGTTGTATTCAAATTTAGGGTTTTAGGTTTTAATTTTTAGCGCTTTGGTTTTAGGTTTTAGGGTTTTAAATTTTAGGGTTTAATATTTAGTTTTAGGGTATAGGGTTTTAGTGTATTAAAGATTAGGGTTTTAGTTTTTTGGGTTTAAGGTTTTGTTTTTATGTTTTAGTGTTTAGTGTATTAAAATTTAGGGTTTTAGATTTAATTTTTAGGGTTTAGGGTTTAGTGTTTTTGTTTTCAATTTTAGGGTTTTGAGTTTTTTTTGTTATTTGCTTAGTTTTAGGGTTTAATTTTAAGGTTTAGGGTTTAGAGTTTTAGTGTATTCAAGTATAGGGTTTTAGGTTTTAGATTTTAGGGTTTTTGTTTTAGGGTTTAGGGTTTCGAATTTTAGTGTATTCAAGTATAGGGTTTTAGGTTTTAGATTTTAGGGTTTTTGTTTTAGGGTTTAGGGTTTCGAATTTTAGGGTTTAATGTTTAGTTTTAAAGTCTAGGGTTTTAGTGTATTAAAGATTAGGGTTTTAGTCTTGAGGGTTTATGGTATTGTTTTTAGGTTTTAGTGTTTAGAGTATTAGGACTTAGGGTTTAGTGTCGTAAAATTTAGGGTTTAAGATTTAGTTTTTAGGATTTAGGGTTTAGGGTTTGGGTTTTAGGTTTTAGGGTTTAGAGTTTTTGGGCTTAATGCTTAGTTTTAGGATTTAATTTTAGGTTTTAGGTTTTTGTTGTGTTCAAGTTTAGGGTTTTAGGTTTTATTTTTTAGGGTTTTGGTTTTAGGTTTTAGGTTTTTGAATTTTAGGGTTTAATTTTTAGTTTTAGGGTTTAGAGTTTTAGTGTATTAATGATTAGGGTAATAGTTTTTAGGTTTTAGGGTTTTGTTTTTATGTTTTAGTGTTTAGGGTATTAGGATTTAGGGTTTAGTGTATTAAAATTTAGGGTTTTAGATTTAATTTTTAGGTTTTAGGATTTAGGGTTTTTGTTTTCAATTTTAGGGTTTTAAGTTTTTGGGTTATGTGCTTAGTTTTAGGGTTTAATTTTAGGTTTTAGGGTTTTGTTGTATTCAAATTTAGGGTTTTAGGTTTTAGTTTTTAGGGTTTTGGTTTTAGGTTTTAGGGTTTTAAATTTTAGGGTTTAATGTTTAGTTTTAGGGTTTAGGGTTTTAGTGTATTACAGATTAGGTTTAGGGTTTTGTTTTTATGTTTTAGTGTTTAGAGTATTAGGGTTTAGGGTCTAGTGTATTAAAATGTAGGGTTTTAGATTTAGTTTTTAGGTTTTAGGATTTAGGGTTTTTGTTTTCAATTTTAGGGTTTTAAGTTTTTGGGTTATGTGCTTAGTTTTAGGGTTTAATTTTAGGTTTTAGTGTTTTGTTGTATTCAAATTTATGGTTTTAGGTTTTAGTTTTTAGGGTTTTGGTTTTAGGTTTTAAGGTTTTAAATTTTAGGGTTTAATGTTTAGTTTTAGGGTTTAGGGTTTTAGTGTATTAATGATTAGGGTTTTAGTTTTTAGGTTTTAGGGTTTTGTTTTTATGTTTTAGTGTTTAGGGTATTAGGATTTAGGGTTTAGTGTATTAAAATTTAGGGTTTTAGATTTAGTTTTTAGGTTTTAGGATTTAGGGTTTTTGTTTTCAATTTTAGGGTTTTGAGTTTTTGGGTTATGTGCTTAGTTTTAGGGTTTAATTTTAGGTTTTAGGGTTTTGTTGTATTCAAATTTAGGGTTTTAGGTTTTAGTTTTTAGGGTTTTGGTTTTAGGGTTTAGGGTTTTAAATTTTAGGGTTTAATGTTTAGTTTTAGGGTTTAGGGTTTTAGTGTATTAAAGATTAGGGTTTTAGTTTTTAGGGTTTAGGGTTTTGTTTTTATGTTTTAGTGTTTAGAGTATTAGGGTTTAGGGTCTAGTGTATTAAAATTTAGGGTTTTAGATTTAGTTTTTAGGTTTTAGGATTTAGGGTTTTTGTTTTCAATTTTAGGGTTTTGAGTTTTTGGGTTATGTGATTAGTTTTAGTGTTTAATTTTAGGTTTTAGGGTTTTGTTGTATTCAAATTTTGGGTTTTAGGTTTTAGTTTTTAGGGTTTTGGTTTTAGGCTTTAGGGTTTTAAATTTTAGGGTTTAATGTTTAGTTTTAGCGTTTAGGGTTTTAGTGTATTAAAGATTAGGGTTTTAGTTTTTAGGGTTTAGGGTTTTGTTTTTATGTTTTAGTGTTTTGAGTATTAGGATTTAGGGTTTAGTGTATTAAAATTTAGGGTTTTAGATTTTGTTTTTAGGGTTTAGGGTTTAATGTTTTTGTTTTCAATTTTAGGGTTTTGAGTGTTAGGGTTATTTGCTTAGTTTTACGGTTTAATTTTAAGGTTTAGGGTTTAGGGTTTTGTTGTATTCAAATTTATGGTTTTAGGTTTTAGTTTTTAGGGTTTTGGTTTTAGGTTTTAAGGTTTTAAATTTTAGGGATTAATGTTTAGTTTTAGGGTTTAGGGTTTAGTGTATTAAAATTTAGGGTTTTAGATTTAGTTTTTAGGTTTTAGGATTTAGGGTTTTTGTTTTCAATTTTAGGGTTTTGAGTTTTTGGGTTATGTGCTTAGTTTTAGGGTTTAATTTTAGGTTTTAGGGTTTTGTTGTATTCAAATTTAGGGTTTTAGGTTTTAGTTTTTAGGGTTTTGGTTTTAGGTTTTAGTGTTTTAAATTTTAGGGTTTAATGTTTAGTTTTAGGGTTTAGGGTTTTAGTGTATTAAAGATTAGGTTTAGGTTTTTGTTTTTATGTTTTAGTGTTTAGAGTATTAGGGTTTAGAGTCTAGTGTATTAAAATTTAGGGTTTTAGATTTAGTTTTTAGGTTTTAGGATTTAGGGTTTTTGTTTTCAATTTTAGGGTTTTGAGTTTTTGGGTTATGTGCTTAGTTTTAGGGTTTAATTTTAGGTTTTAGGGTTTTGTTGTATTCAAATTTATGGTTTTAGGTTTTAGTTTTTAGGGTTATGGTTTTAGGTTTTAAGGTTTTAAATTTTAGGGATTAATGTTTAGTTTTAGGGTTTAGGGTTTTAGTGTATTAAAGATTAGGGTTTTAGTTTTTAGGGTTTAATTAGGATTTTGTTTTTATGTTTTAGTGTTTAGAGTATTAGGGTTTAGGGTCTAGTGTATTAAAATTTAGGGTTTTAGATTTAGTTTTAAGGTTTTAAGATTTACGGTTTTTGTTTTCAATTTTAGGGTTTTGAGTTATTGGGTTATGTGCTTAGTTTTAGAGTTTAATTTTAGGTTTTAGGGTTTTGTTGTATTCAAATTTAGGGATTTAGGTTTTAGTTTTTAGGGTTTTGGTTTTAGGTTTTAGGGTTTTAAATTTTAGGGTTTAATGTTTAGTTTTAGGGTTTAGCTTTTAGTGTATTAAAGATTAGGGTTTTAGTTTTTAAGGTTTAGGATTTTGTTTTTATGTTTTAGTGTTTGGAGTATTAGGACTTAGGGTTTAGTGTCTTAAAATTCAGAGTTTAAGATTTAGTTTTTAGGATTTAGGGTTTAGGGTTTCTGTTTTAGGTTTTAGGGTTTAGAGTTTTTGGGTTTAATGCTTAGTTTTAGTGTTTATTTTTAGGTTTTAGAGTTTTTTTGTATTCAAGTTTAGGGTTTTAGGTTTTAGTTTTTACGGGTTTGGTTTTAGGTTTTAGGGTTAAGAATTTTTAGGGTTTAATGTTTAATTTAGGGTTTAGGGTTTTATTGTACTAATGATTAGGGTTTTAGTTTTTAGGGTTTAGGGTTTTGTTTTTATGTTTTAGTGTTTAGAGTATTAGGATTTAGGGTTTAGTGTATTAAAATTTAGGGTTTTAGATTTAGTTTTTAGGGTTTAGGGTTTAGAGTTTTTGTTTTCAATTTTAGGGTTTTGAATTTTTGGATTATGTGCTTAGTTTTAGTGTTTAATTTTAGGTTTTAGGGCTTTGTTGTATTCAAATTTAGGGTTTTAGGTTTTAATTTTTAGCGCTTTGGTTTTAGGTTTTAGGGTTTTAAATTTTAGGGTTTAATATTTAGTTTTAGGGTATAGGGTTTTAGTGTATTAAAGATTAGGGTTTTAGTTTTTTGGGTTTAGGGTTTTGTTTTTATGTTTTAGTGTTTAGTGTATTAAAATTTAGGGTTTTAGATTTAATTTTTAGGGTTTAGGGTTTAGTGTTTTTGTTTTCAATTTTAGGGTTTTGAGTTTTTTTTGTTATTTGCTTAGTTTTAGGGTTTAATTTTAAGGTTTAGGGTTTAGAGTTTTAGTGTATTCAAGTATAGGGTTTTAGGTTTTAGATTTTAGGGTTTTTGTTTTAGGGTTTAGGGTTTCGAATTTTAGTGTATTCAAGTATAGGGTTTTAGGTTTTAGATTTTAGGGTTTTTGTTTTAGGGTTTAGGGTTTCGAATTTTAGGGTTTAATGTTTAGTTTTAAAGTCTAGGGTTTTAGTGTATTAAAGATTAGGGTTTTAGTCTTGAGGGTTTATGGTATTGTTTTTAGGTTTTAGTGTTTAGAGTATTAGGACTTAGGGTTTAGTGTCGTAAAATTTAGGGTTTAAGATTTAGTTTTTAGGATTTAGGGTTTAGGGTTTGGGTTTTAGGTTTTAGGGTTTAGAGTTTTTGGGCTTAATGCTTAGTTTTAGGATTTAATTTTAGGTTTTAGGTTTTTGTTGTGTTCAAGTTTAGGGTTTTAGGTTTTATTTTTTAGGGTTTTGGTTTTAGGTTTTAGGTTTTTGAATTTTAGGGTTTAATTTTTAGTTTTAGGGTTTAGAGTTTTAGTGTATTAATGATTAGGGTTTTAGTTTTTAGGTTTTAGGGTTTTGTTTTTATGTTTTAGTGTTTAGGGTATTAGGATTTAGGGTTTAGTGTATTAAAATTTAGGGTTTTAGATTTAATTTTTAGGTTTTAGGATTTAGGGTTTTTGTTTTCAATTTTAGGGTTTTAAGTTTTTGGGTTATGTGCTTAGTTTTAGGGTTTAATTTTAGGTTTTAGGGTTTTGTTGTATTCAAATTTAGGGTTTTAGGTTTTAGTTTTTAGGGTTTTGGTTTTAGGTTTTAGGGTTTTAAATTTTAGGGTTTAATGTTTAGTTTTAGGGTTTAGGGTTTTAGTGTATTACAGATTAGGTTTAGGGTTTTGTTTTTATGTTTTAGTGTTTAGAGTATTAGGGTTTAGGGTCTAGTGTATTAAAATGTAGGGTTTTAGATTTAGTTTTTAGGTTTTAGGATTTAGGGTTTTTGTTTTCAATTTTAGGGTTTTAAGTTTTTGGGTTATGTGCTTAGTTTTAGGGTTTAATTTTAGGTTTTAGTGTTTTGTTGTATTCAAATTTATGGTTTTAGGTTTTAGTTTTTAGGGTTTTGGTTTTAGGTTTTAAGGTTTTAAATTTTAGGGTTTAATGTTTAGTTTTAGGGTTTAGGGTTTTAGTGTATTAATGATTAGGGTTTTAGTTTTTAGGTTTTAGGGTTTTGTTTTTATGTTTTAGTGTTTAGGGTATTAGGATTTAGGGTTTAGTGTATTAAAATTTAGGGTTTTAGATTTAGTTTTTAGGTTTTAGGATTTAGGGTTTTTGTTTTCAATTTTAGGGTTTTGAGTTTTTGGGTTATGTGCTTAGTTTTAGGGTTTAATTTTAGGTTTTAGGGTTTTGTTGTATTCAAATTTAGGGTTTTAGGTTTTAGTTTTTAGGGTTTTGGTTTTAGGGTTTAGGGTTTTAAATTTTAGGGTTTAATGTTTAGTTTTAGGGTTTAGGGTTTTAGTGTATTAAAGATTAGGGTTTTAGTTTTTAGGGTTTAGGGTTTTGTTTTTATGTTTTAGTGTTTAGAGTATTAGGGTTTAGGGTCTAGTGTATTAAAATTTAGGGTTTTAGATTTAGTTTTTAGGTTTTAGGATTTAGGGTTTTTGTTTTCAATTTTAGGGTTTTGAGTTTTTGGGTTATGTGATTAGTTTTAGTGTTTAATTTTAGGTTTTAGGGTTTTGTTGTATTCAAATTTTGGGTTTTAGGTTTTAGTTTTTAGGGTTTTGGTTTTAGGCTTTAGGGTTTTAAATTTTAGGGTTTAATGTTTAGTTTTAGCGTTTAGGGTTTTAGTGTATTAAAGATTAGGGTTTTAGTTTTTAGGGTTTAGGGTTTTGTTTTTATGTTTTAGTGTTTTGAGTATTAGGATTTAGGGTTTAGTGTATTAAAATTTAGGGTTTTAGATTTTGTTTTTAGGGTTTAGGGTTTAATGTTTTTGTTTTCAATTTTAGGGTTTTGAGTGTTAGGGTTATTTGCTTAGTTTTACGGTTTAATTTTAAGGTTTAGGGTTTAGGGTTTTGTTGTATTCAAATTTATGGTTTTAGGTTTTAGTTTTTAGGGTTTTGGTTTTAGGTTTTAAGGTTTTAAATTTTAGGGATTAATGTTTAGTTTTAGGGTTTAGGGTTTAGTGTATTAAAATTTAGGGTTTTAGATTTAGTTTTTAGGTTTTAGGATTTAGGGTTTTTGTTTTCAATTTTAGGGTTTTGAGTTTTTGGGTTATGTGCTTAGTTTTAGGGTTTAATTTTAGGTTTTAGGGTTTTGTTGTATTCAAATTTAGGGTTTTAGGTTTTAGTTTTTAGGGTTTTGGTTTTAGGTTTTAGTGTTTTAAATTTTAGGGTTTAATGTTTAGTTTTAGGGTTTAGGGTTTTAGTGTATTAAAGATTAGGTTTAGGTTTTTGTTTTTATGTTTTAGTGTTTAGAGTATTAGGGTTTAGAGTCTAGTGTATTAAAATTTAGGGTTTTAGATTTAGTTTTTAGGTTTTAGGATTTAGGGTTTTTGTTTTCAATTTTAGGGTTTTGAGTTTTTGGGTTATGTGCTTAGTTTTAGGGTTTAATTTTAGGTTTTAGGGTTTTGTTGTATTCAAATTTATGGTTTTAGGTTTTAGTTTTTAGGGTTAAGGTTTTAGGTTTTAAGGTTTTAAATTTTAGGGATTAATGTTTAGTTTTAGGGTTTAGGGTTTTAGTGTATTAAAGATTAGGGTTTTAGTTTTTAGGGTTTAATTAGGATTTTGTTTTTATGTTTTAGTGTTTAGAGTATTAGGGTTTAGGGTCTAGTGTATTAAAATTTAGGGTTTTAGATTTAGTTTTAAGGTTTTAAGATTTACGGTTTTTGTTTTCAATTTTAGGGTTTTGAGTTATTGGGTTATGTGCTTAGTTTTAGAGTTTAATTTTAGGTTTTAGGGTTTTGTTGTATTCAAATTTAGGGATTTAGGTTTTAGTTTTTAGGGTTTTGGTTTTAGGTTTTAGGGTTTTAAATTTTAGGGTTTAATGTTTAGTTTTAGGGTTTAGCTTTTAGTGTATTAAAGATTAGGGTTTTAGTTTTTAAGGTTTAGGATTTTGTTTTTATGTTTTAGTGTTTAGAGTATTAGGATTTAGGGTTTAGTGTATTAAAATTTAGGGTTTTAGATTTAGTTTTTAGGGTTTAGGGTTTAGGGTTTTTGTTTTCAATTTTAGGGTTTTTAGTTTTAAGGTTATGTGCTTAGTTTTTGGGGTTAATTTTAGGTTTTAGGGTTTTGTTTTATTCAAATTTAGGGTTTTAGGATATAGTTTTTAGGGTTTTGGTTTTCAGTTTTAGGGTTTTAAATTTTAGGGTTTAATGTTTAGTTTTAGCGTTTAGGGTTTTAGTGTATTAAATTTTAGGGTTTTAGTTTTTAGGGTTTAGGGTTTTGTTTTTATGTTTTAGTGTTTTGAGTATTAGGATTTAGGGTTTAGTGTATTAAAATTTAGGGTTTTAGATTTTGGTTTTAGGGTTAAGGGTTTAATGTTTTTGTTTTCAATTTTAGGGTTTTGAGTGTTAGGGTTATTTGCTTAGTTTTAGGGTTTAATTTTAAGGTTTAGGGTTTAGGGTTTTAGTGTATTCAAGTATAGGGTTTTAATTTTTAGTTTTTACGGTTTTGGTTTTAGGTTTTAGGGTTTCGAATTTTAGGGTTTAATGTTTAGTTTTAAGGTCTAGGGTTTTAATGTATTTAAGATTAGGGTTTTAGTCTTTAGGGTTTATGGTATTGTTTTTAGATTTTAGTGTTTGGAGTATTAGGACTTAGGGTTTAGTGTCTTAAAATTCAGAGTTTAAGATTTAGTTTTTAGGATTTAGGGTTTAGGGTTTTTGTTTTAGGTTTTAGGGTTTAGAGTTTTTGGGTTTAATGCTTAGTTTTAGTGTTTATTTTTAGGTTTTAGAGTTTTTGTGTATTCAAGTTTAGGGTTTTAGGTTTTAGTTTTTACGGGTTTGGTTTTAGGTTTTAGGGTTAAGAATTTTTAGGGTTTAATGTTTAGTTTTAGGGTTTAGGGTTTTATTGTACTAATGATTAGGGTTTTAGTTTTTAGGGTTTAGGGTTTTGTTTTTATGTTTTAGTGTTTAGAGTATTAGGATTTAGGGTTTAGTGTATTAAAATTTAGGGTTTTAGATTTAGTTTTTAGGGTTTAGGGTTTAGAGTTTTTGTTTTCAATTTTAGGGTTTTGAATTTTTGGATTATGTGCTTAGTTTTAGTGTTTAATTTTAGGTTTTAGGGCTTTGTTGTATTCAAATTTAGGGTTTTAGGTTTTAATTTTTAGCGTTTTGGTTTTAGGTTTTAGGGTTTTAAATTTTAGGGTTTAATATTTAGTTTTAGGGTATAGGGTTTTAGTGTATTAAAGATTAGGGTTTTAATTTTTTGGGTTTAGGGTTTTGTTTTTATGTTTTAGTGTTTAGTGTATTAAAATTAAGGGTTTTAGATTTAATTTTTAGGGTTTAGGGTTTAGTGTTTTTGTTTTCAATTTTAGGGTTTTGAGTTTTTTTTTTTATTTGCTTAGTTTTAGGGTTTAATTTTAAGGTTTAGGGTTTAGGGTTTTAGTGTATTCAAGTATAGGGTTTTAATTTTTAGTTTTTACGGTTTTGGTTTTAGGTTTTAGGGTTTCGAATTTTAGGGTTTAATGTTTAGTTTTAAGGTCTAGGGTTTTAATGTATTTAAGATTAGGGTTTTAGTCTTTAGGGTTTATGGTATTGTTTTTAGATTTTAGTGTTTGGAGTATTAGGACTTAGGGTTTAGTGTATTAAAATTTAGGGTTTTAGATTTAGTTTTTAGGTTTTAGGATTTAGGGTTTTTGTTTTCAATTTTAGGGTTTTGAGTTTTTGGGTTATGTGCTTAGTTTTAGGGTTTAATTTTAGGTTTTAGGGTTTTGTTGTATTCAAATTTATGGTTTTAGGTTTTAGTTTTTAGGGTTTTGGTTTTAGGTTTTAGGTTTTTGAATTTTAGGGTTTAATTTTTAGTTTTAGGGTTTAGAGTTTTAGTGTATTAATGATTAGGGTTTTAGTTTTTAGGTTTTAGGGTTTTGTTTTTATGTTTTAGTGTTTAGGGTATTAGGATTTAGGGTTTAGTGTATTAAAATTTAGGGTTTTAGATTTAATTTTTAGGTTTTAGGATTTAGGGTTTTTGTTTTCAATTTTAGGGTTTTAAGTTTTTGGGTTATGTGCTTAGTTTTAGGGTTTAATTTTAGGTTTTAGGGTTTTGTTGTATTCAAATTTAGGGTTTTAGGTTTTAGTTTTTAGGGTTTTGGTTTTAGGTTTTAGGGTTTTAAATTTTAGGGTTTAATGTTTAGTTTTAGGGTTTAGGGTTTTAGTGTATTACAGATTAGGTTTAGGGTTTTGTTTTTATGTTTTAGTGTTTAGAGTATTAGGGTTTAGGGTCTAGTGTATTAAAATGTAGGGTTTTAGATTTAGTTTTTAGGTTTTAGGATTTAGGGTTTTTGTTTTCAATTTTAGGGTTTTGAGTTTTTGGGTTATGTGCTTAGTTTTAGGGTTTAATTTTAGGTTTTAGTGTTTTGTTGTATTCAAATTTATGGTTTTAGGTTTTAGTTTTTAGGGTTTTGGTTTTAGGTTTTAAGGTTTTAAATTTTAGGGTTTAATGTTTAGTTTTAGGATTTAGGGTTTTAGTGTATTAAAGATTAGGGTTTTAGTTTTTAGGGTTTAGGATTTTGTTTTTATGTTTTAGTGTTTAGAGTATTATGTTTTAGGGTCTTGTGTATTAAAATATAGGGTTTTAGATTTAGTTTTTAGGGTTTAGGGTTTAGGGTTTTTGTTTTCAATTTTAGGGTTTTTAGTTTTTAGGTTATGTGCTTAGTTTTTGGGGTTAATTTTAGGTTTTAGGGTTTTGTTTTATTCAAATTTAGGGTTTTAGGTTATAGTTTTTAGGGTTTTGGTTTTCAGTTTTAGGGTTTTAAATTTTAGGGTTTAATGTTTAGTTTTAGCGTTTAGGGTTTTAGTGTATTAAAGATTAGGGTTTTAGTTTTTAGGGTTTAGGGTTTTGTTTTTATGTTTTAGTGTTTTGAGTATTAGGATTTAGGGTTTAGTGTATTAAAATTTAGGGTTTTAGATTTTGTTTTTAGGGTTTAGGGTTTAATGTTTTTGTTTTCAATTTTAGGGTTTTGAGTGTTAGGGTTATTTGCTTAGTTTTAGGGTTTAATTTTAAGGTTTAGGGTTTAGGGTTTTGTTGTATTCAAATTTATGGTTTTAGGTTTTAGTTTTTAGGGTTTTGGTTTTAGGTTTTAAGGTTTTAAATTTTAGGGATTAATGTTTAGTTTTAGGGTTTAGGGTTTAGTGTATTAAAATTTAGGGTTTTAGATTTAGTTTTTAGGTTTTAGGATTTAGGGTTTTTGTTTTCAATTTTAGGGTTTTGAGTTTTTGGGTTATGTGCTTAGTTTTAGGGTTTAATTTTAGGTTTTAGGGTTTCGTTGTATTCAAATTTAGGGTTTTAGGTTTTAGTTTTTAGGGTTTTGGTTTTAGGTTTTAGTGTTTTAAATTTTAGGGTTTAATGTTTAGTTTTAGGGTTTAGGGTTTTAGTGTATTAAAGATTAGGTTTAGGGTTTTGTTTTTATGTTTTAGTGTTTAGAGTATTAGGGTTTAGAGTCTAGTGTATTAAAATTTAGGGTTTTAGATTTACTTTTTAGGTTTTAGGATTTAGGGTTTTTGTTTTCAATTTTAGGGTTTTGAGTTTTTGGGTTATGTGCTTAGTTTTAGGGTTTAATTTTAGGTTTTAGGGTTTTGTTGTATTCAAATTTATGGTTTTAGGTTTTAGTTTTTAGGGTTTTGGTTTTAGGTTTTAAGGTTTGATATTTTAGGGATTAATGTTTAGTTTTAGGGTTTAGGGTTTTAGTGTATTAAAGATTAGGGTTTTAGTTTTTGTAAATGTTGATTTTGGCGACAACGTTTTTGTACTTGTGTTTTTTGTTGATTTTCAGGTTTGCAGGTGCATGGAAAAGGAGACTAGAGTCTCCGGTTTTGGCACGATGGAATGTGCATGGAACGGCGACCAGCGTCGCCGCTTATGGCATGACAGGAACGGCGACAGGAGTCGCCGATTTTGGGGACTAGAGGAATGGCAGTGGAACGGCGACAGGCGTCGCCGTTTTTGGTGCACGCCATGGAACGGAGACTGCTGTCTCCGGTTTTTGCATTACCTTGGAACGGAGACTGCTGTCGCCGCTTTTGACATAGCCGTGGAACGGCGACTAGAGTCTCCGTATTTGTGCATATGGCAATGACACTGGAACGGCGACTGGAGTCGCCGTTTGTGGCACTTTGGGTTGACATGGAATCGGCGACTCCAGTCGCCGGTTTTGGCATTGGTCATGTCATGGAATCGGCGACTCCTGTCGCCGGTTTTGGCACTGGCACGGGTTCCGCGACGCTTGTCCTCAAGGCACGGTGCCAGCGACTATGACATTCTTCAACGACGATTTTCACTAAGTACTTTCAACGTGATTTCCTTCACCAAGTACTCGTATCAAGGAATGAAGAATGGTTCAGTGTTTTCTACTTCAAAGATATCGACGACCATGAAGACGATGAAATTCCGAGGCTTCAACACTTAGAGTTTTTCACGAGAGTTTGAAGATGAAGAATTGAGATCGACGGAGTCAAGATTGAATTGAGGTTCTGACTTTGAAATTGAAGATTCAAGATTCGAAGATTCAAGAATCGAAGATTCAAGATTCCAAGATTCAAGAATCCAAGTTCTACAAGAGTGATGTCATCCATGGAGAAGTGACATCAGCCAAGCATGTGACCAACCAGAACGTGCCACGTCATCACCTCACATGTGCGGGCTGTCTATATAAACCCATGGAGTTCGATTTCACCTTTGACGATTTTGAGAGAACGAAATCTGTTTTTTAGAATCGTGACCGACAGCTTCGAGCTTCGAGTTTGTGTAGTAGCGTTTGCGCCTTGTGCCAAGATTAGAGTTAGGAGATTTAGCTCTAGGTACTCGTGTGCTAGATTGCAAGTTAGTGGGAGTTGTTGCGACACTCGGGAAACTTCTTGTAATCGTTTTGCCGACCATACTCAGTGTAATAGTTTAGTTTCGTTGTTTCAATGGAATGAAAACATATTACATAACTTTGTCTTTGTCTTCCGTCTTTCATTCCACGAACTTGTGTGACTGTTACCTTGACTGAAGCTGGTGTTCGTTGTTTAAGTCCAACTTCGCGAAAAGTTGGTATCATACGTCGAAGACGTAATTTCAATTGGTATCAGAGCGGGACGTCATACGTATAAGAGGTGATCCGTTACTTGACTTCATAATTCCGCTACAATGGAGTCGTCCATGTTTGTCCAGAAACCGATTATGCTTACTCATCAGAACTACTCAAACTGGAAGGCCAAAGTTTCTGCTAGGATTAAGGGTTTTGATTCCAGATCTTGGATGGCAGTGTTAGAAGGATGGGAACGCCCATATACGGAAGACGCCGATGGCGTGAGAATTCCGAAACCGGAACGTAGTTGGACGAGAGAGGAACATGACTTGTCCACGGCTAACAGCAAAGCCTTACTCATTATCTGTGAATGGCTAGACCTCAGTATGTATCAGCTGGTCAAGAATTGCACATCTGCCAGAGATGCATGGGAAACGTTACAAAGAACTTGTGAGGGAAGTCATGCTGTTAAGCGATCGAAAATCCGAACTATCACTGCACAATTCCATCAACTCCGAATGAGAGAAGATGAAGACATCAATGACTACTTGGACAAGATCATGAGATATGTAAATGAAGCTTTTGAACTTGGTGAAATTTTTCCTGCTCCCATGGTATATGAGAAAGTCCTCTCCAGTGTTAGCACTAGGTTCGAGAGTAATGTGCTGACTATCGAAGCACGAAATGACGAGAACCAAAACTGGGACTATGCCGACTTGATGGCTGATTTGAGAAACTATGACCTGACTCTCAAAGTTCGAAGTAACCCAGACATGTCTCTTGTCTACGAACCGATGACTGCTCTAAAAATTTCAGAGAAAGGAAAAAGTTCAAGAAGCTCTAACTCTCGAAAGACTCATTTGAAAAATGAGAAAACTGAAAGTAGTTTTTCTGCTGATCTGGGTGAATCTGATGATGAGGAAGCTGAAGAAATTGAAAAACTAATGAACTCTAATAACCCGGACAAACTGGCTGCACTGACTGAGATAGTCACTTATCTTGTGAAACAAGAATTTAAGAGAAAGAACCGTGCACGAAATTTTCGAAAATTTCAGAAAAGTTCTAACTCATATCCAAATACTCCTGACAACCGAAATCAGGGATCGTCGTCGGACAAAAAGTTTAAAGGGACAAAGCTCTCACCATATTCCTCTACTGGCAAGGATGTTTCCAAGATGCAATGCTATGAGTGTAAGGGATATGGACACGTTAAAAATGAATGTCCTAATTTACATCGTAAGAAGAAGCTACCAGTTAGCTATGTTGTGATTGACGATGAGGATGTCATTTCTGAGAACGACGAGTCTGAGGACAACAATTCTGACGATGATGAAGACAACGCTCTAGTTGTCACTTTTGGTGAATCGTTTGATCTCGAAAATGTGGAGGTCGAAAACTTTGTTTTTGATGCATTTCTGAAAGACACTGCAACTGCAGACAACATTTTCCGTGTGGCATCAACAAACCGAAATTTTTGTGATGATAACATTTTCTCGGATGACGAATCTGAGTCTGAAGCCGAAAGGGAAGAGATGACATCTGATGTCCATCAAAGTGTGACCGAGTCTACTGAACTGGTTGATCTGAAAGAGAGTTATTCTAAACTCGAAAAATTGTGTGACACAGCTATCACTGAGAATAGCACACTTGAAGTGTCACTGAAATTCATAAAAGAATCTCTTGATGAACTCTCTGAAGAGAAACGAAAAATGAATGATGAGGCTGTAGTCTTGAGAAACTCAGTTGAGAAGACTGAGGATGAGAAGAAAAAGTTGAACAACTCTCTGACAATTCTTAAAGTTAAATTTGATGACCTGTTCGAAGAAAAACATAAGTATTTCAAGGAAGTTGTCGAACTGAGAGAGTTGTGTGACAAAATGAGTTCTGAAAACTCTAAACTGAAGACGTCACTGAAAAAGGAGTCAGCTGAAGTGAAGAAACTACAGACTCTATTTAAGAACTCGGATGCTGAGAATGATGAACTGAAGTCATCACTGATGAAAACTCAAACTGACCTTGCCATGACTGACAAGGAACGATATGCATTGAAAGAAAAACTTCATATGACTGACGAGCTGTTGAGGAAAATGAACACGAATTCTTCCGTGTTTGACAATGCTGCTTCATATATGAATCCTAATCGTTACGGTCTTGGATTCCAAAAAGTTTTTGAGTCTATATACTCGACACCTGAAAAGAAGAAGGAAGTGAGTTTTGTTAAGGCATCGGTTGGTCAGCCTGAGGATAAAAGTAAGGATGACGTTGAATCATCTAAACGGAAGGAGATTGCTGAAGGGAAAAAGATTGCTAAGTCTCCAGAACCTAAAACTCAAAAGTCGATCTCGACTCCAAAAAATGAGACATATCAATTCCCGAAGAACATTGTCAAACATCCTCGTGGTATCCTACCTTATGAGAAGACGTTGCTGAAGAACTTAGAGAAATCTCAGAACGTGAAGAAACATGGACAAACCTCTAGCACTAAAACCGTTTTGGTCAAGACGTCCGCAAAGGTTGGAACTCGTCAAAGGAGAAAGTATGTATGTCACTACTGTGACCAACCTGGACACATTCGACCATTTTGTTATAAGATGAAGGATGACACGAACAGAGAGTTGATGATACTGAAGAAAAAGTCCGAAGTGGCTAAGGAAATGAAGAAATCCATTTCTCCAAATCCGAAAGCTAAGACAACCCTGAAAGCTGTGACTGAGAGACATGTCCAAATGAATGGAAAGAAGAAATGGGTGCCTAAGTCTCAAAAGAGTAAAGTTGAACTTAACTCTACAACCAGTAATTGGCAACCAAGGGAACTGATTTTCTGCCATGTTGCACTAAATGCTTCTGAAGCTTGCAACAAAGGCATTTGGTACTTTGATAGTGGCTGCTCCCGACATATGACCGGCACAAAGAAATTCTTGAAAGAATATGAGCCGATGACTGGTTCCCCCGTGGTGTTTGGAGGGGGAGCAAAAGGTGTTGTCAAGGGAAAGGGGACGCTTCAAATCAAAGGATTACCTCCGATCAGGAATGTTGTCCATGTCAAGGGACTTGTGGCAAACCTCATCTCCATCAGTCAGTTATGTGATGAAGGCTTTAATGTCAGTTTTGATAAGGAATCTTGCAGAGTTTTTGATGTTGAGGGAAAATGTATCATGGAAGGTCCACGTGCTAAAAACAATTGCTATACAACTGAGTATAGTTGCTTCTCCGTGACCGTTCCCGATGAAGTTGATTTGTGGCACCAACGTCCTGGCCACACTAGCACTCGCAATCTAAGCAAATTGGTTAAGGGGGAGATAGTTCGAGGAATCTCTCAACTCCCCAAAATCGAAAAGCGAGTATGTGGAGACTGTCAGAAGGGCAAGCTAACACGAACCCCTCATCCAGCACTTCCAACACTCATGAGTACTTCAGCTCCTTTCGCACTTTTGCACATGGACTTGATGGGTCCAATGGAGGTGAAGAGCATTGCTAAGAAAGAATATGTGTTGGTTGTTGTCGATGATTTTTCTAGATATACTTGGACGAGATTTCTGGCGACCAAGGATGAGACTTTCAATGCCTTCAAAGGTATTGTGAAATGGATTCGAACGAATCATGAAGCTAAGGTCAAAAGGATCAGGAGTGATCACGGCACTGAACTTGAAAATGCTAGCTTCAATGAATTTTGTATGCTGAAGGGAATCCATCATGAATACTCGGCCCCAAAAACGCCTCAACAAAATGGGATTGCCGAACGAAAGAATCGAACACTGCAAGAGATGGCACGCGTGATGTTAATTTCGAAAAATCTTGCCCGAACTTTTTGGGCAGAAGCCGTCTCTACAGCTGGTTACATTTTGAATCGAATAAGTATTCGATCTGGCACTACTGCTACTGCCTATGAACTTGTCAATGGCAAGAAACCTTCGGTGGCACACTTTCGTGTTTTTGGCTGTACTTGCTATATTTTGAAGGATCGTGATCCTCTGAAGAAATTTGAAGCCAAAGCTGATCGTGGAATTTTTGTTGGCTATAGCCAAAATAGCCATGCCTACCGTGCGTACAATCTACGAACTAGGAAAGTCATAGAAACCGTGAACATCAACTTTGATGAACAAGACTTCTTAGGAAAAGATGCAGAGGCTGATTGGGTTAAGGAAGGAATTCTTGAAGTTCGAACTTTTCCTTCAACACCCACAACTGAGACTTCCGAAAATGTTACTCCCAATACTTCACCTGAAGTTGGAGAGTCAAGCAACCGAAACGATGACACTTCGGTAACTGAGGATGACGTTGATGATCAAGTTGAAAACCCAGCTGACGCTCCAAGAGAGGCACCTGGTCATATTCAAAAACGTCACCCACCGAACCAAATGATCGGAAGTTTGAATGAGCGAACCACACGCTCAAAGAAACCAATGAACTCTCCCGACGAACTCTACAACATTTGTACTTCTGCGGTGTGTAATGAAATCGGCATCACTTGCTTTCTCTCCGAAAATGAGCCGAAAAATTACAAGGAAGCCATGCAAGATGATTTTTGGATCATGGCCATGCAAGAAGAGTTGAATGAGTTCACGCGAAATAATGTTTGGTCCTTAGTTCCCCGAACTTCAAACATCAATGTTGTTGGAACTAAATGGATTTTCAAGAATAAAACAGATGAGCATAACCAAGTTGTCCGAAACAAAGCTCGTCTTGTTGCCCAAGGATATGCCCAGGTGGAAGGCGTAGATTTTGATGAAACTTTTGCTCCGGTCGCACGAATTGAGTCCATCCGACTCTTAATAGCTATTGCATGCCATCTTGGCATCAAACTTCGACAGATGGACGTCAAAGCTGCTTTCTTAAACGGTGTTCTGGAAGAAGAAGTCTACGTTGCCCAACCTAAGGGTTTTGAGGATCCGAAAAAGCCAAACCATGTCTACAAGCTTCACAAAGCTCTATATGGCTTGAAACAAGCGCCTCGCGCATGGTACGGATGTCTTACGGATTTTCTTCTAAAATTCGGCTTTGAGCGTGGATCGGTGGACAAAACTTTGTTCATCAAGCGAGAAGGCAAACACATGATTGTTGCCCAAATTTACGTTGACGACATTGTCTTCGGAGCGACTTGTTCCAAACTCGTGACTTCATTCACAGAAGCTATGTCCTCGACCTTTCAGATGAGCCTTGAGGGAGAGCTGCACCAATTTCTTGGCCTTCAGATTTCTCAACGACCAAATGGGATATTTGTATCTCAAAGTAAGTATGCCAAAAACATGGTTGAGAGGTTTGAAATGCATCATGCCAAGCCAGCTAACACTCCTATGGCGACTACGGAACGCTTGTCTACGTCAATGAAAAGTCGGAGTGTAAACCAAACTCTTTATCGTTCCATGATTGGGAGTTTACTTTATTTAACTGCCACTCGTCCTGACATTATGTTTAGTGTTTGTATGTGTGCCAGGTACCAAGCTGATCCAAAGGAGGACCATCTAAGAGCTGTGAAACGGATTCTCCGCTACATCTCTGGAACTTCTCAGCTAGGTCTGTGGTATGCGCGCGACACTTCATCCAACCTTGTTGGCTTTTCTGATGCCGACTGGGCGACGGACACGGACGAACGAAAGAGTACCTCCGGATGTTGTTGCTTCCTTGGCAATAATATCGTGTCTTGGCATAGTAGAAAGCAAAATTGCATTGCACTATCAACGGCCGAATCGGAGTATGTTGCAGCTGGAAGTTGTTGCACTCAACTTCTTTGGTTGAAACAGATGTTGAATGACTATCTTCTTGAGAGTGCTCCATTAGTGCTGTATTGTGATAACCAGAGTGCTATCAAAATCAGCGAAAATCCTGTCCAGCATTCAAGAACTAAACACATCGACATTCGACATCATTTCATTAGAGATTTGGTTGATCGTGATATAGTCAGTCTACAGCATATTTCAACGGAAAAACAGCTTGCTGACATCTTTACCAAACCTCTTGACTTTGAGAGATTCAAAACTTTAAGGAATTCTCTCTGCATGTGTTCTCTCTAAGAGTTCACGAAAAATTTTGAAGTCTGAAAGAGTAGTTTCTTTACTTCTGAATATGCACTCGGAATCGTCGTGGATTAGTCTAGTCAGACAAACATGGATTCGAGGCCGCTTCTAGTCTTCGGACACAAGAGTATTTATTCCGCTGAATGCGAACATGTGAACATGGCTTAAACTCCTCGCTTCATTTGCATAGATCCATAAAGCCAAGTAACGGAGGACGCCGGTTCCCCCGGCTCCCCTCTTCGAAAGGTTGTACATGGACGCTGAACTTTAAGACACTCTCCTATCACACTTTGGAGGACGCAAGTGAACCTTGCTCCCCTCTGACTGCTGTAATGAGTGTCTGTTGCATTTCATCTAAAGCTAAAAAACTCGTCTGGAGGACGCCGGTTACCCCGGCTCCCCTCTGATTGAAGTAATGCTAGTTCCTGATCGGAGTGCCTTAAGTGTTCACCCTGCATTCATGAATTAAAATCTCTTGTGCGGTGCTAACTCTGCCAATATGTTTCGACGAAACACGACTGCTTCCTTGTGACTGAGACGAAGGACAAGTAAACATGTCTATCACATACTTCGGTCCATCTCACCGGTTTTTAATATGAGAGACTTTTCATTACCTCGTGTGAAATTTTTGGTTTTGGAAAAATGATGGAAGTGTCTCTTTTCTGGGAAAATATTTGCTCTTCATTGCCTAATATCACCCCTCGAATCTCCACTAAAATGTGTTTGAATGTTTGCGTGTGTTGAACTCTTGAATGACTAACTCGGGATGTGTTGTTTTTGTTTTGGCATTTCTGTAGTTCATATACAGGGCTACGTGGTTTACCATCTCGGAAGTCTAAACATTGAGTGCAACGACGACAAAATTCAAATATGGGCGACATTGGAAAACAAAATCGGAGACTCCAGTCGCCGAAAAATCGGCGACTCATGCCAAACACCAAAAACGGAGACTCATGCCCTTTGTCAAATCCGGCGACTGCTGTCGCTGACAAAAACGGAGACTCTCCAAATAGGAGACTCCTGTCGCCGTTTTCGACAAACGTTGCCCATGACAAAATCCGGAAATCACAGTCGCTGGAAAAGCGGCGACACCAAGCCTTGTCCATCGCCATGCCCATTTCCGGAGACTCGAACCTATGGCACTGAACGTTGTCATTCCAACCTTCGGTTTGATCTTCGGTTTTTCATTTTTTTTAATTTTTTAATTATTTATTATTTTTGAAAATTATTATTTTAATAATATTTTCAAATTAATAAATTTCTGTTCGTCTAATGGGCTCAATTTTTCTTCTTGAGATGGGCTTTTTACAGGTCTTAAGCTGTGTTTTTTAAATCCGGACGGGCGGCCCAAAATTTTCCTATATATAGCCCCTGGGGTGATTCTATCATGGTTACGCTTACATCGCAATTTAGAACTCTCGAACTCTCGACTCTCAGCTGCTGACTGCTTGTCCGACGTTTCTAGATTCTAAGTTTTTTCCTAATTCCGTTGCATCAGGCAACTCTAGCTTTGCGCACCAGGCGCCCTGTCCATCGTTTCTGTGATTGTGTTACTTTTGAAGTGTTAGAATATTTTTCGAAATTTTCCGATATGTCTGCTGCCAAGAACTTGGATGACATGCTCGCTGACATGACAGTCTATCTGAATGAACAGTTTGAACAGGCTCCGTCGCCCACGTCTAAGAAGGCGGCGAATGAAGAGCTTAAAGCTCACTTGGAAAAAGTTGAGAAACGCAAGGCTGCGTCAACTGAACAGTCC
Source organism: Euphrasia confusa (assembly GCA_954870475.1). Classification (NCBI taxonomy): domain Eukaryota; kingdom Viridiplantae; phylum Streptophyta; class Magnoliopsida; order Lamiales; family Orobanchaceae; genus Euphrasia; species Euphrasia confusa. The sequence continues at coordinate 14,624,232 of OX940969.1, forward strand.
ATTGACTTGACAACTACTGCCAAACCGGCACACTCTTCTGCCCGTCAGCCGGGCAAAGAACCGAAGTCAGGGAAAACAAAATTTCAGGATGCTTCTTTCCGAATCTACAGTGGGGTTGTTCCAAAGGCTGAATACCATAGGTTGCTCGCAGCTGGCGAGATAACCAAGGATGGCAAGAATATTGTCAAAATCCCATCCACAGTGACTGTGACTGCTGGCACAGATCCAAAACCTATGACGCCATCAGGTTCGGGAAAGAAATCGGCGACTCCAGCTGGGAGTGCCGAAGGCAAGAAACCTTCCGCCAGTGGAGGTAGTGTGAAAAACTCTGGTGGTCAAGTCACCAAGTCTCGAACTCACAGTTCGCAGAAACCGCCACTATCTTCTGGATCAGCTGGATCGCAGAAGTCGACTGACGGCTTCAAGTATATCTCGGAATTTTCCGAGTGTCCGAAACATCATTCTCGCGATTTCTTCACTGCGACTGCTGAACGTCGCCACAAACTGATTCAGACTTTACCGATCCTCACCGATCGAACTATTCTGAAGGAAGATTATGACCGTCACGGCATAACAGATTTCCTGAGCAAGATGCATATGCTCAAATCCGTGAGCTTGACTTACCGATATTCCATTCCCATCCTTAACAAGTTTTATGCCAGCTTGTCTCCTGATTTCGCAAATCCGAAGAGCCGTCTGTATGGCTGTTTTGTTTTCCGTGAAAAGTTGTACAAATTCCGCCCCTTCTCCATCAACAAATTTCTAGAGAGATTGGAAGTTGATTCCAACTGGACTTCGCCATCAGCTGAGGAACGGGCCGAAGACCTTACCATCGGCACTTTCGTTACCCAAAAGAAAGTTAAGTCCGAACTGCCGCCGCCGAACAAACTGTCTGCCTTTTACGGCATCTTGCAGCGACTTGGCATGTCCAACTGGACAGCGTACAAAGATGAATCTGTCTTGACGCCGGAACTGATGCACATCATCTTTCGCCTTGGCTGTGGCGAACAAATCAATCTTGGCAAAATAATTTTTAATGACTTATGCAAAATTGCCAGGACGACGGACGAGACCATTCTTCGCCAAGCTGACTGGCCAGAGGCACAGAAACTTCAACTCACGCATCCGTGTTTGATCTACGGCATGCTACACGCTCAAGGCTTTACTCCTGATACGGACTTTGAGAAAAAGTTGAAAAAGAACGGCGCCGTCAAGATAACTGGCACGTACCTAAATCCAAACAAACGTGTCATCGATCTCCCTTGGCTTGAAACGGTTGACAGGAATGCGCTTCCAGAGATTCTAACTCCTCCGCCATCTCCACAGAAAAGGAAGAGAAAGTCGATCGCCAAGAAAGACAAGTCTCCCTCGGCCAAGAGACAGAAAAATGATTCCACTGCTGCAGCTGATGAGGCGGAACCTCAAACCAAACAAAAGCCCAAAGTCGTTCCTCATGAATTTGGGCCTTACTCTAATATTCCGTCTTACAAAAATCCACATCACCCGATCCACAGTCATCGTGCTGTGGTGCCATCGGCTTGCGTCCAGGAATTTTATTCTGACACACTGGCACTGGAAAAGTCTCAGGAAGAACATGCCTATGCCTACAACAAAATGATCGACGCCCAAAAGAAACATAAGCTATCTTTCGAAAAACTTAAACGAGAGATCCAACAAGGGGGAGGACTCGGTGATGTTGGAGCCCCCGATGCAAGTTTGAAAGATACCTTCATTCTGAAGATGGTAAGGGATGCGATCCAAGAGGCGCACGTGCAGCTGGCTAAAGGTAACAACATTGAAGTTGAACAGGTACCCAGAGCTGATGATGGCGAGAAGACGGACGATGACATTTTTGAAGGATGTTTGGACATCCGTGACAAGGGCAAGGCGAAGGTTGGTGAAACTTCGAGGGCGATGCCATCAGGTGGACTGAAGGATCAAGATGATGATGCTGATGTCAACGTTATTGACGTCGAAGATGAAGGTGGTAACGACTTCGGCGAGTACGAGATCTTTGGTCTGGGTGGTGAGACCGACGATGACGAAAAAGAGGACTCCAGTTCTGATGACGGCTTCATCTATGGCGAAGATGAAGAAGACGTGATCGAGAGTCCGGAACGTGAACCCACTCCAGCTGGCTCGCCAAAGGAATGAAGACATTCAAGATCTTAAGTTCCACATTCCAAGTTCAAGTTTTTATCCCAAGTTTTTTTATTTCTGTTTTTCATAACTCTGGAATTCGTTTTTCATATTCTGTTTATTGCATGCATCAAACTCTGAATTCGTCCATGCATTGTGTTTTCATTTTTTGGCTATCTCTGGATAATGTTTTTGGGTTGAATTTTTATCTAAGTATTTTTGATGCTTGATTTGAAATTTTGGCTAAGTCTTTTTATGGTTTTCATTGATTGATTGATTGATGTTTTTCCGTCTTTTACTTAGCATATTTTGTGTTGATATTCGATTGAGGGGGAGATGAGTATATCTCTTTTTACTTAACTTCGTTTTCATGAGTTGTGCCAAAAAGGGGGAGATTGTAAATGTTGATTTTGGCGACAACGTTTTTGTACTTGTGTTTTTTGTTGATTTTCAGGTTTGCATGGCGTGCATGGAAAAGGAGACTAGAGTCTCCGGTTTTGGCACGATGGAATGTGCATGGAACGGCGACCAGCGTCGCCGCTTATGGCATGACAGGAACGGCGACAGGAGTCGCCGATTTTGGGGACTAGAGGAATGGCAGTGGAACGGCGACAGGCGTCGCCGTTTTTGGTGCACGCCATGGAACGGAGACTGTTGTCTCCGGTTTTTGCATTACCTTGGAACGGAGACTGCTGTCGCCGCTTTTTACATAGCCGTGGAACGGCGACTAGAGTCTCCGTATTTGTGCATATGGCAATGACACTGGAACGGCGACTGGAGTCGCCGTTTGTGGCACTTTGGGTTGACATGGAATCGGCGACTCCAGTCGCCGGTTTTGGCATTGGTCATGTCATGGAATCGGCGACTCCTGTCGCCGGTTTTGGCACTGGCACGGGTTCCGCGACGCTTGTCCTCAAGGCACGGTGCCAGCGACTATGACATTCTTCAAAGACGATTTTCACTAAGTACTTTCAACGTGATTTCCTTCACCAAGTACTCGTATCAAGGAATGAAGAATGGTTCAGTGTTTTCTACTTCAAAGATATCGACGACCATGAAGACGATGAAATTCCGAGGCTTCAACACTTAGAGTTTTTCACGAGAGTTTGAAGATGAAGAATTGAGATCGACGGAGTCAAGATTGAATTGAGGTTCTGACTTTGAAATTGAAGATTCAAGATTCGAAGATTCAAGAATCGAAGATTCAAGATTCCAAGATTCAAGAATCCAAGTTCTACAAGAGTGATGTCATCCATGGAGAAGTGACATCAGCCAAGCATGTGACCAACCAGAACGTGCCACGTCATCACCTCACATGTGCGGGCTGCCTATATAAACCCATGGAGTTCGATTTCACCTTTGACGATTTTGAGAGAACGAAATCTGTTTTTTAGAATCGTGACCGACAGCTTCGAGCTTCGAGTTTGTGTAGTAGCGTTTGCGCCTTGTGCCAAGATTAGAGTTAGGAGATTTAGCTCTAGGTACTCGTGTGCTAGATTGCAAGTTAATGGGAGTTGTTGCGACACTCGGGAAACTTCTTGTAATCGTTTTGCCTACCATACTCAGTGTAATAGTTTAGTTTCGTTGTTTCAATGGAATGAAAACATATTACATAACTTTGTCTTTGTCTTCCGTCTTTCATTCCACGAACTTGTGTGACTGTTACCTTGACTGAAGCTGGTGTTCGTTGTTTAAGTCCAACTTCGCGAAAAGTTGGTATCATACGTCGAAGACGTAATTTCAGTTTTTAGGGTTTAATTAGGATTTTGTTTTTATGTTTTAGTGTTTAGAGTATTAGGGTTTAGGGTCTAGTGTATTAAAATTTAGGGTTTTAGATTTAGTTTTAAGGTTTTAAGATTTACGGTTTTTGTTTTCAATTTTAGGGTTTTGAGTTATTGGGTTATGTGCTTAGTTTTAGAGTTTAATTTTAGGTTTTAGGGTTTTGTTGTATTCAAATTTAGGGATTTAGGTTTTAGTTTTTAGGGTTTTGGTTTTAGGTTTTAGGGTTTTAAATTTTAGGGTTTAATGTTTAGTTTTAGGGTTTAGCTTTTAGTGTATTAAAGATTAGGGTTTTAGTTTTTAAGGTTTAGGATTTTGTTTTTATGTTTTAGTGTTTAGAGTATTAGGATTTAGGGTTTAGTGTATTAAAATTTAGGGTTTTAGATTTAGTTTTTAGGGTTTAGGGTTTTTGTTTTCAATTTTAGGGTTTTTAGTTTTAAGGTTATGTGCTTAGTTTTTGGGGTTAATTTTAGGTTTTAGGGTTTTGTTTTATTCAAATTTAGGGTTTTAGGATATAGTTTTTAGGGTTTTGGTTTTCAGTTTTAGGGTTTTAAATTTTAGGGTTTAATGTTTAGTTTTAGCGTTTAGGGTTTTAGTGTATTAAAGATTAGGGTTTTAGTTTTTAGTGTTTAGGGTTTTGTTTTTATGTTTTAGTGTTTTGAGTATTAGGATTTAGGGTTTAGTGTATTAAAATATAGGGTTTTAGATTTTGGTTTTAGGGTTAAGGGTTTAATGTTTTTGTTTTCAATTTTAGGGTTTTGAGTGTTAGGGTTATTTGCTTAGTTTTAGGGTTTAATTTTAAGGTTTAGGGTTTAGGGTTTTAGTGTATTCAAGTATAGGGTTTTAATTTTTAGTTTTTACGGTTTTGGTTTTAGGTTTTAGGGTTTCGAATTTTAGGGTTTAATGTTTAGTTTTAAGGTCTAGGGTTTTAATGTATTTAAGATTAGGGTTTTAGTCTTTAGGGTTTATGGTATTGTTTTTAGATTTTAGTGTTTGGAGTATTAGGACTTAGGGTTTAGTGTCTTAAAATTCAGAGTTTAAGATTTAGTTTTTAGGATTTAGGGTTTAGGGTTTTTGTTTTAGGTTTTAGGGTTTAGAGTTTTTGGGTTTAATGCTTAGTTTTAGTGTTTATTTTTAGGTTTTAGAGTTTTTTTGTATTCAAGTTTAGGGTTTTAGGTTTTAGTTTTTACGGGTTTGGTTTTAGGTTTTAGGGTTAAGAATTTTTAGGGTTTAATGTTTAGTTTTAGGGTTTAGGGTTTTATTGTACTAATGATTAGGGTTTTAGTTTTTAGGGTTTAGGGTTTTGTTTTTATGTTTTAGTGTTTAGAGTATTAGGATTTAGGGTTTAGTGTATTAAAATTTAGGGTTTTAGATTTAGTTTTTAGGGTTTAGGGTTTAGAGTTTTTGTTTTCAATTTTAGGGTTTTGAATTTTTGGATTATGTGCTTAGTTTTAGTGTTTAATTTTAGGTTTTAGGGCTTTGTTGTATTCAAATTTAGGGTTTTAGGTTTTAATTTTTAGCGTTTTGGTTTTAGGTTTTAGGGTTTTAAATTTTAGGGTTTAATATTTAGTTTTAGGGTATAGGGTTTTAGTGTATTAAAGATTAGGGTTTTAGTTTTTTGGGTTTAGGGTTTTGTTTTTATGTTTTAGTGTTTAGTGTATTAAAATTAAGGGTTTTAGATTTAATTTTTAGGGTTTAGGGTTTAGTGTTTTTGTTTTCAATTTTAGGGTTTTGAGTTTTTTTGTTATTTGCTTAGTTTTAGGGTTTAATTTTAAGGTTTAGGGTTTAGAGTTATAGTGTATTCAAGTATAGGGTTTTAGGTTTTAGATTTTAGGGTTTTTGTTTTAGGGTTTAGGGTTTCGAATTTTAGGGTTTAATGTTTAGTTTTAAAGTCTAGGGTTTTAGTGTATTAAAGATTAGGGTTTTAGTCTTGAGGGTTTATGGTATTGTTTTTAGGTTTTAGTGTTTAGAGTATTAGGACTTAGGGTTTAGTGTCGTAAAATTTAGGGTTTAAGATTTAGTTTTTAGGATTTAGGGTTTAGGGTTTGGGTTTTAGGTTTTAGGGTTTAGAGTTTTTTGGCTTAATGCTTAGTTTTAGGATTTAATTTTAGGTTTTAGGTTTTTGTTGTGTTCAAGTTTAGGGTTTTAGGTTTTATTTTTTAGGGTTTTGGTTTTAGGTTTTAGGTTTTTGAATTTTAGGGTTTAATTTTTAGTTTTAGGGTTTAGAGTTTTAGTGTATTAATGATTAGGGTTTTAGTTTTTAGGTTTTAGGGTTTTGTTTTTATGTTTTAGTGTTTAGGGTATTAGGATTTAGGGTTTAGTGTATTAAAATTTAGGGTTTTAGATTTAATTTTTAGGTTTTAGGATTTAGGGTTTTTGTTTTCAATTTTAGGGTTTTAAGTTTTTGGGTTATGTGCTTAGTTTTAGGGTTTAATTTTAGGTTTTAGGGTTTTGTTGTATTCAAATTTAGGGTTTTAGGTTTTAGTTTTTAGGGTTTTGGTTTTAGGTTTTAGGGTTTTAAATTTTAGGGTTTAATGTTTAGTTTTAGGGTTTAGGGTTTTAGTGTATTAAAGATTAGGTTTAGGGTTTTGTTTTTATGTTTTAGTGTTTAGAGTATTAGGTTTTAGAGTCTAGTGTATTAAAATTTAGGGTTTTAGATTAAGTTTTTAGGTTTTAGGATTTAGGGTTTTTGTTTTCAATTTTAGGGTTTTGAGTTTTTGGGTTATGTGCTTAGTTTTAGGGTTTAATTTTAGGTTTTAGGGTTTTGTTGTATTCAAATTTATGGTTTTAGGTTTTAGTTTTTAGGGTTTTGGTTTTAGGTTTTAAGGTTTTAAATTTTAGGGATTAATGTTTAGTTTTAGGGTTTAGGGTTTTAGTGTATTAAAGATTAGGGTTTTAGTTTTTAGGGTTTAATTAGGATTTTGTTTTTATGTTTTAGTGTTTAGAGTATTAGGGTTTAGGGTCTAGTGTATTAAAATTTAGGGTTTTAGATTTAGTTTTAAGGTTTTAAGATTTACGGTTTTTGTTTTCAATTTTAGGGTTTTGAGTTATTGGGTTATGTGCTTAGTTTTAGAGTTTAATTTTAGGTTTTAGGGTTTTGTTGTATTCAAATTTAGGGATTTAGGTTTTAGTTTTTAGGGCTTTTGTTTTAGGTTTTAGGGTTTTAAATTTTAGGGTTTAATGTTTAGTTTTAGGGTTTAGGTTTTAGTGTATTAAAGATTAGGGTTTTAGTTTTTAAGGTTTAGGATTTTGTTTTTATGTTTTAGTGTTTAGAGTATTAGGATTTAGGGTTTAGTGTATTAAAATTTAGGGTTTTAGATTTAGTTTTTAGGGTTTAGGGTTTTTGTTTTCAATTTTAGGGTTTTTAGTTTTAAGGTTATGTGCTTAGTTTTTGGGGTTAATTTTAGGTTTTAGGGTTTTGTTTTATTCAAATTTAGGGTTTTAGGTTATAGTTTTTAGGGTTTTGGTTTTCAGTTTTAGGGTTTTAAATTTTAGGGTTTAATGTTTAGTTTTAGCGTTTAGGGTTTTAGTGTATTAAAGATTAGGGTTTTAGTTTTTAGGGTTTAGGGTTTTGTTTTTATGTTTTAGTGTTTTGAGTATTAGGATTTAGGGTTTAGTTTATTAAAATTTAGGGTTTTAGATTTTGGTTTTAGGGTTAAGGGTTTAATGTTTTTGTTTTCAATTTTAGGGTTTTGAGTGTTATGGTTATTTGCTTAGTTTTAGGGTTTAATTTTAAGGTTTAGGGTTTAGGGTTTTAGTGTATTCAAGTATAGGGTTTTAATTTTTAGTTTTTAGGGTTTTGGTTTTAGGTTTTAGGGTTTCGAATTTTGGGGTTTAATGTTTAGTTTTAAGGTCTAGGGTTTTAATGTATTTAAGATTAGGGTTTTAGTCTTTAGGGTTTATGGTATTGTTTTTAGATTTTAGTGTTTGGAGTATTAGGACTTAGGGTTTAGTGTCTTAAAATTCAGAGTTTAAGATTTAGTTTTTAGGATTTAGGGTTTAGGGTTTTTGTTTTAGGTTTTAGGGTTTAGAGTTTTTGGGTTTAATGCTTAGTTTTAGTGTTTATTTTTAGGTTTTAGAGTTTTTTTGTATTCAAGTTTAGGGTTTTAGGTTTTAGTTTTTACGGGTTTGGTTTTAGGTTTTAGGGTTAAGAATTTTTAGGGTTTAATGTTTAGTTTTAGGGTTTAAGGTTTTATTGTACTAATGATTAGGGTTTTAGTTTTTAGGGTTTAGGGTTTTGTTTTTATGTTTTAGTGTTTAGAGTATTAGGATTTAGGGTTTAGTGTATTAAAATTTAGGGTTTTAGATTTAGTTTTTAGGGTTTAGGGTTTAGAGTTTTTGTTTTCAATTTTAGGGTTTTGAATTTTTGGATTATGTGCTTAGTTTTAGTGTTTAATTTTAGGTTTTAGGGCTTTGTTGTATTCAAATTTAGGGTTTTAGGTTTTAATTTTTAGCGTTTTGGTTTTAGGTTTTAGGGTTTTAAATTTTAGGGTTTAATATTTAGTTTTAGGGTATAGGGTTTTAGTGTATTAAAGATTAGGGTTTTAGTTTTTTGGGTTTAGGGTTTTGTTTTTATGTTTTAGTGTTTAGTGTATTAAAATTTAGGGTTTTAGATTTAATTTTTAGGGTTTAGGGTTTAGTGTTTTTGTTTTCAATTTTAGGGTTTTGAGTTTTTTTTGTTATTTGCTTAGTTTTAGGGTTTAATTTTAAGGTTTAGGGTTTAGAGTTTTAGTGTATTCAAGTATAGGGTTTAAGGTTTTAGATTTTAGGGTTTTTGTTTTAGGGTTTAGGGTTTCGAATTTTAGTGTATTCAAGTATAGGGTTTTAGGTTTTAGATTTTAGGGTTTTTGTTTTAGGGTTTAGGGTTTCGAATTTTAGGGTTTAATGTTTAGTTTTAAAGTCTAGGGTTTTAGTGTATTAAAGATTAGGGTTTTAGTCTTGAGGGTTTATGGTATTGTTTTTAGGTTTTAGTGTTTAGAGTATTAGGACTTAGGGTTTAGTGTCGTAAAATTTAGGGTTTAAGATTTAGTTTTTAGGATTTAGGGTTTAGGGTTTGGGTTTTAGGTTTTAGGGTTTAGAGTTTTTGGGCTTAATGCTTAGTTTTAGGATTTAATTTTAGGTTTTAGGTTTTTGTTGTGTTCAAGTTTAGGGTTTTAGGTTTTATTTTTTAGGGTTTTGGTTTTAGGTTTTAGGTTTTTGAATTTTAGGGTTTAATTTTTAGTTTTAGGGTTTAGAGTTTTAGTGTATTAATGATTAGGGTTTTAGTTTTTAGGTTTTAGGGTTTTGTTTTTATGTTTTAGTGTTTAGGGTATTAGGATTTAGGGTTTAGTGTATTAAAATTTAGGGTTTTAGATTTAATTTTTAGGTTTTAGGATTTAGGGTTTTTGTTTTCAATTTTAGGGTTTTAAGTTTTTGGGTTATGTGCTTAGTTTTAGGGTTTAATTTTAGGTTTTAGGGTTTTGTTGTATTCAAATTTAGGGTTCTAGGTTTTAGTTTTTTGGGTTTTGGTTTTAGGTTTTAGGGTTTTAAATTTTAGGGTTTAATGTTTAGTTTTAGGGTTTAGGGTTTTAGTGTATTAAAGATTAGGTTTAGGGTTTTGTTTTTATGTTTTAGTGTTTAGAGTATTAGGGTTTAGAGTCTAGTGTATTAAAATTTAGGGTTTTAGATTAAGTTTTTAGGTTTTAGGATTTAGGGTTTTTGTTTTCAATTTTAGGGTTTTGAGTTTTTGGGTTATGTGCTTAGTTTTAGGGTTTAATTTTAGGTTTTAGGGTTTTGTTGTATTCAAATTTATGGTTTTAGGTTTTAGTTTTTAGGGTTTTGGTTTTAGGTTTTAAGGTTTTAAATTTTAGGGATTAATGTTTAGTTTTAGGGTTTAGGGTTTTAGTGTATTAAAGATTAGGGTTTTAGTTTTTAGGGTTTAATTAGGATTTTGTTTTTATGTTTTAGTGTTTAGAGTATTAGGGTTTAGGGTCTAGTGTATTAAAATTTAGGGTTTTAGATTTAGTTTTAAGGTTTTAAGATTTACGGTTTTTGTTTTCAATTTTAGGGTTTTGAGTTATTGGGTTATGTGCTTAGTTTTAGAGTTTAATTTTAGGTTTTAGGGTTTTGTTGTATTCAAATTTAGGGATTTAGGTTTTAGTTTTTAGGGTTTTGGTTTTAGGTTTTAGGGTTTTAAATTTTAGGGTTTAATGTTTAGTTTTAGGGTTTAGGTTTTAGTGTATTAAAGATTAGGGTTTTAGTTTTTAAGGTTTAGGATTTTGTTTTTATGTTTTAGTGTTTAGAGTATTAGGATTTAGGGTTTAGTGTATTAAAATTTAGGGTTTTAGATTTAGTTTTTAGGGTTTAGGGTTTAGGGTTTTTGTTTTCAATTTTAGGGTTTTTAGTTTTAAGGTTATGTGCTTAGTTTTTGGGGTTAATTTTAGGTTTTAGGGTTTTGTTTTATTCAAATTTAGGGTTTTAGGTTATAGTTTTTAGGGTTTTGGTTTTCAGTTTTAGGGTTTTAAATTTTAGGGTTTAATGTTTAGTTTTAGCGTTTAGGGTTTTAGTGTATTAAAGATTAGGGTTTTAGTTTTTAGGGTTTAGGGTTTTGTTTTTATGTTTTAGTGTTTTGAGTATTAGGATTTAGGGTTTAGTGTATTAAAATTTAGGGTTTTAGATTTTGGTTTTAGGGTTAAGGGTTTAATGTTTTTGTTTTCAATTTTAGGGTTTTGAGTGTTATGGTTATTTGCTTAGTTTTAGGGTTTAATTTTAAGGTTTAGGGTTTAGGGTTTTAGTGTATTCAAGTATAGGGTTTTAATTTTTAGTTTTTAGGGTTTTGGTTTTAGGTTTTAGGGTTTCGAATTTTAGGGTTTAATGTTTAGTTTTAAGGTCTAGGGTTTTAATGTATTTAAGATTAGGGTTTTAGTCTTTAGGGTTTATGGTATTGTTTTTAGATTTTAGTGTTTGGAGTATTAGGACTTAGGGTTTAGTGTCTTAAAATTCAGAGTTTAAGATTTAGTTTTTAGGATTTAGGGTTTAGGGTTTTTGTTTTAGGTTTTAGGGTTTAGAGTTTTTGGGTTTAATGCTTAGTTTTAGTGTTTATTTTTAGGTTTTAGAGTTTTTTTGTATTCAAGTTTAGGGTTTTAGGTTTTAGTTTTTACGGGTTTGGTTTTAGGTTTTAGGGTTAAGAATTTTTAGGGTTTAATGTTTAGTTTTAGGGTTTAAGGTTTTATTGTACTAATGATTAGGGTTTTAGTTTTTAGGGTTTAGGGTTTTGTTTTTATGTTTTAGTGTTTAGAGTATTAGGATTTAGGGTTTAGTGTATTAAAATTTAGGGTTTTAGATTTAGTTTTTAGGGTTTAGGGTTTAGAGTTTTTGTTTTCAATTTTAGGGTTTTGAATTTTTGGATTATGTGCTTAGTTTTAGTGTTTAATTTTAGGTTTTAGGGCTTTGTTGTATTCAAATTTAGGGTTTTAGGTTTTAATTTTTAGCGTTTTGGTTTTAGGTTTTAGGGTTTTAAATTTTAGGGTTTAATATTTAGTTTTAGGGTATAGGGTTTTAGTGTATTAAAGATTAGGGTTTTAGTTTTTTGGGTTTAGGGTTTTGTTTTTATGTTTTAGTGTTTAGTGTATTAAAATTTAGGGTTTTAGATTTAATTTTTAGGGTTTAGGGTTTAGTGTTTTTGTTTTCAATTTTAGGGTTTTGAGTTTTTTTTGTTATTTGCTTAGTTTTAGGGTTTAATTTTAAGGTTTAGGGTTTAGAGTTTTAGTGTATTCAAGTATAGGGTTTAAGGTTTTAGATTTTAGGGTTTTTGTTTTAGGGTTTAGGGTTTCGAATTTTAGTGTATTCAAGTATAGGGTTTTAGGTTTTAGATTTTAGGGTTTTTGTTTTAGGGTTTAGGGTTTCGAATTTTAGGGTTTAATGTTTAGTTTTAAAGTCTAGGGTTTTAGTGTATTAAAGATTAGGGTTTTAGTCTTGAGGGTTTATGGTATTGTTTTTAGGTTTTAGTGTTTAGAGTATTAGGACTTAGGGTTTAGTGTCGTAAAATTTAGGGTTTAAGATTTAGTTTTTAGGATTTAGGGTTTAGGGTTTGGGTTTTAGGTTTTAGGGTTTAGAGTTTTTGGGCTTAATGCTTAGTTTTAGGATTTAATTTTAGGTTTTAGGTTTTTGTTGTGTTCAAGTTTAGGGTTTTAGGTTTTATTTTTTAGGGTTTTGGTTTTAGGTTTTAGGTTTTTGAATTTTAGGGTTTAATTTTTAGTTTTAGGGTTTAGAGTTTTAGTGTATTAATGATTAGGGTTTTAGTTTTTAGGTTTTAGGGTTTTGTTTTTATGTTTTAGTGTTTAGGGTATTAGGATTTAGGGTTTAGTGTATTAAAATTTAGGGTTTTAGATTTAATTTTTAGGTTTTAGGATTTAGGGTTTTTGTTTTCAATTTTAGGGTTTTAAGTTTTTGGGTTATGTGCTTAGTTTTAGGGTTTAATTTTAGGTTTTAGGGTTTTGTTGTATTCAAATTTAGGGTTTTAGGTTTTAGTTTTTAGGGTTTTGGTTTTAGGTTTTAGGGTTTTAAATTTTAGGGTTTAATGTTTAGTTTTAGGGTTTAGGGTTTTAGTGTATTAAAGATTAGGTTTAGGGTTTTGTTTTTATGTTTTAGTGTTTAGAGTATTAAGGTTTAGAGTCTAGTGTATTAAAATTTAGGGTTTTAGATTAAGTTTTTAGGTTTTAGGATTTAGGGTTTTTGTTTTCAATTTTAGGGTTTTGAGTTTTTGGGTTATGTGCTTAGTTTTAGGGTTTAATTTTAGGTTTTAGGGTTTTGTTGTATTCAAATTTATGGTTTTAGGTTTTAGTTTTTAGGGTTTTGGTTTTAGGTTTTAAGGTATTATATTTTAGGGATTAATGTTTAGTTTTAGGGTTTAGGGTTTTAGTGTATTAAAGATTAGGGTTTTAGTTTTTAGGGTTTAATTAGGATTTTGTTTTTATGTTTTAGTGTTTAGAGTATTAGGGTTTAGGGTCTAGTGTATTAAAATTTAGGGTTTTAGATTTAGTTTTAAGGTTTTAAGATTTACGGTTTTTGTTTTCAATTTTAGGGTTTTGAGTTATTGGGTTATGTGCTTAGTTTTAGAGTTTAATTTTAGGTTTTAGGGTTTTGTTGTATTCAAATTTAGGGATTTAGGTTTTAGTTTTTAGGGTTTTGGTTTTAGGTTTTAGGGTTTTAAATTTTAGGGTTTAATGTTTAGTTTTAGGGTTTAGGTTTTAGTGTATTAAAGATTAGGGTTTTAGTTTTTAAGGTTTAGGATTTTGTTTTTATGTTTTAGTGTTTAGAGTATTAGGATTTAGGGTTTAGTGTATTAAAATTTAGGGTTTTAGATTTAGTTTTTAGGGTTTAGGGTTTAGGGTTTTTGTTTTCAATTTTAGGGTTTTAAGTTTTTGGGTTATGTGCTTAGTTTTAGGGTTTAATTTTAGGTTTTAGGGTTTTGTTGTATTCAAATTTAGGGTTTTAGGTTTTAGTTTTTAGGGTTTTGGTTTTAGGTTTTAGGGTTTTAAATTTTAGGGTTTAATGTTTAGTTTTAGGGTTTAGGGTTTTAGTGTATTAAAGATTAGGTTTAGGGTTTTGTTTTTATGTTTTAGTGTTTAGAGTATTAGGGTTTAGAGTCTAGTGTATTAAAATTTAGGGTTTTAGATTAAGTTTTTAGGTTTTAGGATTTAGGGTTTTTGTTTTCAATTTTAGGGTTTTGAGTTTTTGGGTTATGTGCTTAGTTTTAGGGTTTAATTTTAGGTTTTAGGGTTTTGTTGTATTCAAATTTATGGTTTTAGGTTTTAGTTTTTAGGGTTTTGGTTTTAGGTTTTAAGGTTTTAAATTTTAGGGATTAATGTTTAGTTTTAGGGTTTAGGTTTTAGTGTATTAAAGATTAGGGTTTTAGTTTTTAAGGTTTAGGATTTTGTTTTTATGTTTTAGTGTTTAGAGTATTAAGGTTTAGAGTCTAGTGTATTAAAATTTAGGGTTTTAGATTAAGTTTTTAGGTTTTAGGATTTAGGGTTTTTGTTTTCAATTTTAGGGTTTTGAGTTTTTGGGTTATGTGCTTAGTTTTAGGGTTTAATTTTAGGTTTTAGGGTTTTGTTGTATTCAAATTTATGGTTTTAGGTTTTAGTTTTTAGGGTTTTGGTTTTAGGTTTTAAGGTTTTAAATTTTAGGGATTAATGTTTAGTTTTAGGGTTTAGGGTTTTAGTGTATTAAAGATTAGGGTTTTAGTTTTTAGGGTTTAATTAGGATTTTGTTTTTATGTTTTAGTGTTTAGAGTATTAGGGTTTAGGGTCTAGTGTATTAAAATTTAGGGTTTTAGATTTAGTTTTAAGGTTTTAAGATTTACGGTTTTTGTTTTCAATTTTAGGGTTTTGAGTTATTGGGTTATGTGCTTAGTTTTAGAGTTTAATTTTAGGTTTTAGGGTTTTGTTGTATTCAAATTTAGGGATTTAGGTTTTAGTTTTTAGGGTTTTGGTTTTAGGTTTTAGGGTTTTAAATTTTAGGGTTTAATGTTTAGTTTTAGGGTTTAGGTTTTAGTGTATTAAAGATTAGGGTTTTAGTTTTTAAGGTTTAGGATTTTGTTTTTATGTTTTAGTGTTTAAAGTATTAGGATTTAGGGTTTAGTGTATTAAAATTTAGGGTTTTAGATTTAGTTTTTAGGGTTTAGGGTTTAGGGTTTTTGTTTTCAATTTTAGGGTTTTAAGTTTTTGGGTTATGTGCTTAGTTTTAGGGTTTAATTTTAGGTTTTAGGGTTTTGTTGTATTCAAATTTAGGGTTTTAGGTTTTAGTTTTTAGGGTTTTGGTTTTAGGTTTTAGGGTTTTAAATTTTAGGGTTTAATGTTTAGTTTTAGGGTTTAGGGTTTTAGTGTATTAAAGATTAGGTTTAGGGTTTTGTTTTTATGTTTTAGTGTTTAGAGTATTAGGGTTTAGAGTCTAGTGTATTAAAATTTAGGGTTTTAGATTAAGTTTTTAGGTTTTAGGATTTAGGGTTTTTGTTTTCAATTTTAGGGTTTTGAGTTTTTGGGTTATGTGCTTAGTTTTAGGGTTTAATTTTAGGTTTTAGGGTTTTGTTGTATTCAAATTTATGGTTTTAGGTTTTAGTTTTTAGGGTTTTGGTTTTAGGTTTTAAGGTTTTAAATTTTAGGGATTAATGTTTAGTTTTAGGGTTTAGGGTTTTAGTGTATTAAAGATTAGGGTTTTAGTTTTTAGGGTTTAATTAGGATTTTGTTTTTATGTTTTAGTGTTTAGAGTATTAGGGTTTAGGGTCTAGTGTATTAAAATTTAGGGTTTTAGATTTAGTTTTAAGGTTTTAAGATTTACGGTTTTTGTTTTCAATTTTAGGGTTTTGAGTTATTGGGTTATGTGCTTAGTTTTAGAGTTTAATTTTAGGTTTTAGGGTTTTGTTGTATTCAAATTTAGGGATTTAGGTTTTAGTTTTTAGGGTTTTGGTTTTAGGTTTTAGGGTTTTAAATTTTAGGGTTTAATGTTTAGTTTTAGGGTTTAGGTTTTAGTGTATTAAAGATTAGGGTTTTAGTTTTTAAGGTTTAGGATTTTGTTTTTATGTTTTAGTGTTTAGAGTATTAGGATTTAGGGTTTAGTGTATTAAAATTTAGGGTTTTAGATTTAGTTTTTAGGGTTTAGGGTTTAGGGTTTTTGTTTTCAATTTTAGGGTTTTTAGTTTTAAGGTTATGTGCTTAGTTTTTGGGGTTAATTTTAGGTTTTAGGGTTTTGTTTTATTCAAATTTAGGGTTTTAGGTTATAGTTTTTAGGGTTTTGGTTTTCAGTTTTAGGGTTTTAAATTTTAGGGTTTAATGTTTAGTTTTAGCGTTTAGGGTTTTAGTGTATTAAAGATTAGGGTTTTAGTTTTTAGGGTTTAGGGTTTTGTTTTTATGTTTTAGTGTTTTGAGTATTAGGATTTAGGGTTTAGTGTATTAAAATTTAGGGTTTTAGATTTTGGTTTTAGGGTTAAGGGTTTAATGTTTTTGTTTTCAATTTTAGGGTTTTGAGTGTTATGGTTATTTGCTTAGTTTTAGGGTTTAATTTTAAGGTTTAGGGTTTAGGGTTTTAGTGTATTCAAGTATAGGGTTTTAATTTTTAGTTTTTAGGGTTTTGGTTTTAGGTTTTAGGGTTTCGAATTTTAGGGTTTAATGTTTAGTTTTAAGGTCTAGGGTTTTAATGTATTTAAGATTAGGGTTTTAGTCTTTAGGGTTTATGGTATTGTTTTTAGATTTTAGTGTTTGGAGTATTAGGACTTAGGGTTTAGTGTCTTAAAATTCAAAGTTTAAGATTTAGTTTTTAGGATTTAGGGTTTAGGGTTTTTGTTTTAGGTTTTAGGGTTTAGAGTTTTTGGGTTTAATGCTTAGTTTTAGTGTTTATTTTTAGGTTTTAGAGTTTTTTTGTATTCAAGTTTAGGGTTTTAGGTTTTAGTTTTTACGGGTTTGGTTTTAGGTTTTAGGGTTAAGAATTTTTAGGGTTTAATGTTTAGTTTTAGGGTTTAAGGTTTTATTGTACTAATGATTAGGGTTTTAGTTTTTAGGGTTTAGGGTTTTGTTTTTATGTTTTAGTGTTTAGAGTATTAGGATTTAGGGTTTAGTGTATTAAAATTTAGGGTTTTAGATTTAGTTTTTAGGGTTTAGGGTTTAGAGTTTTTGTTTTCAATTTTAGGGTTTTGAATTTTTGGATTATGTGCTTAGTTTTAGTGTTTAATTTTAGGTTTTAGGGCTTTGTTGTATTCAAATTTAGGGTTTTAGGTTTTAATTTTTAGCGTTTTGGTTTTAGGTTTTAGGGTTTTAAATTTTAGGGTTTAATATTTAGTTTTAGGGTATAGGGTTTTAGTGTATTAAAGATTAGGGTTTTAGTTTTTTGGGTTTAGGGTTTTGTTTTTATGTTTTAGTGTTTAGTGTATTAAAATTAAGGGTTTTAGATTTAATTTTTAGGGTTTAGGGTTTAGTGTTTTTGTTTTCAATTTTAGGGTTTTGAGTTTTTTTTGTTATTTGCTTAGTTTTAGGGTTTAATTTTAAGGTTTAGGGTTTAGAGTTATAGTGTATTCAAGTATAGGGTTTTAGGTTTTAAATTTTAGGGGTTTTGTTTTAGGGTTTAGGGTTTCGAATTTTAGGGTTTAATGTTTAGTTTTAAAGTCTAGGGTTTTAGTGTATTAAAGATTATGGTTTTAGTCTTGAGGGTTTATGGTATTGTTTTTAAGTTTTAGTGTTTAGAGTATTAGGACTTAGGGTTTAGTGTCGTAAAATTTAGGGTTTAAGATTTAGTTTTTAGGATTTAGGGTTTAGGGTTTGGGTTTTAGGTTTTAGGGTTTAGAGTTTTTGGGCTTAATGCTTAGTTTTAGGATTTAATTTTAGGTTTTAGGTTTTTGTTGTGTTCAAGTTTAGGGTTTTAGGTTTTATTTTTTAGGGTTTTGGTTTTAGGTTTTAGGTTTTTGAATTTTAGGGTTTAATTTTTAGTTTTAGGGTTTAGAGTTTTAGTGTATTAATGATTAGGGTTTTAGTTTTTAGGTTTTAGGGTTTTGTTTTTATGTTTTAGTGTTTCGGGTATTAGGATTTAGGGTTTAGTGTATTAAAATTTAGGGTTTTAGATTTAATTTTTAGGTTTTAGGATTTAGGGTTTTTGTTTTCAATTTTAGGGTTTTAAGTTTTTGGGTTATGTGCTTAGTTTTAGGGTTTAATTTTAGGTTTTAGGGTTTTGTTGTATTCAAATTTAGGGTTTTAGGTTTTAGTTTTTAGGGTTTTGGTTTTAGGTTTTAGGGTTTTAAATTTTAGGGTTTAATGTTTAGTTTTAGGGTTTAGGGTTTTAGTGTATTAAAGATTAGGTTTAGGGTTTTGTTTTTATGTTTTAGTGTTTAGAGTATTAAGGTTTAGAGTCTAGTGTATTAAAATTTAGGGTTTTAGATTAAGTTTTTAGGTTTTAGGATTTAGGGTTTTTGTTTTCAATTTTAGGGTTTTGAGTTTTTGGGTTATGTGCTTAGTTTTAGGGTTTAATTTTAGGTTTTAGGGTTTTGTTGTATTCAAATTTATGGTTTTAGGTTTTAGTTTTTAGGGTTTTGGTTTTAGGTTTTAAGGTTTTAAATTTTAGGGATTAATGTTTAGTTTTAGGGTTTAGGGTTTTAGTGTATTAAAGATTAGGGTTTTAGTTTTTAGGGTTTAATTAGGATTTTGTTTTTATGTTTTAGTGTTTAGAGTATTAGGGTTTAGGGTCTAGTGTATTAAAATTTAGGGTTTTAGATTTAGTTTTAAGGTTTTAAGATTTTCGGTTTTTGTTTTCAATTTTAGGGTTTTGAGTTATTGGGTTATGTGCTTAGTTTTAGAGTTTAATTTTAGGTTTTAGGGTTTTGTTGTATTCAAATTTAGGGATTTAGGTTTTAGTTTTTAGGGTTTTGGTTTTAGGTTTTAGGGTTTTAAATTTTAGGGTTTAATGTTTAGTTTTAGGGTTTAGGTTTTAGTGTATTAAAGATTAGGGTTTTAGTTTTTAAGGTTTAGGATTTTGTTTTTATGTTTTAGTGTTTAGAGTATTAGGATTTAGGGTTTAGTGTATTAAAATTTAGGGTTTTAGATTTAGTTTTTAGGGTTTAGGGTTTAGGGTTTTTGTTTTCAATTTTAGGGTTTTTAGTTTTAAGGTTATGTGCTTAGTTTTTGGGGTTAATTTTAGGTTTTAGGGTTTTGTTTTATTCAAATTTAGGGTTTTAGGTTATAGTTTTTAGGGTTTTGGTTTTCAGTTTTAGGGTTTTAAATTTTAGGGTTTAATGTTTAGTTTTAGCGTTTAGGGTTTTAGTGTATTAAAGATTAGGGTTTTAGTTTTTAGGGTTTAGGGTTTTGTTTTTATGTTTTAGTGTTTTGAGTATTAGGATTTAGGGTTTAGTGTATTAAAATTTAGGGTTTTAGATTTTGGTTTTAGGGTTAAGGGTTTAATGTTTTTGTTTTCAATTTTAGGGTTTTGAGTGTTATGGTTATTTGCTTAGTTTTAGGGTTTAATTTTAAGGTTTAGAGTTTAGGGTTTTAGTGTATTCAAGTATAGGGTTTTAATTTTTAGTTTTTAGGGTTTTGGTTTTAGGTTTTAGGGTTTCGAATTTTAGGGTTTAATGTTTAGTTTGAAGGTCTAGGGTTTTAATGTATTTAAGATTAGGGTTTTAGTCTTTAGGGTTTATGGTATTGTTTTTATATTTTAGTGTTTGGAGTATTAGGACTTAGGGTTTAGTGTCTTAAAATTCAGAGTTTAAGATTTAGTTTTTAGGATTTAGGGTTTAGGGTTTTTGTTTTAGGTTTTAGGGTTTAGAGTTTTTGGGTTTAATGCTTAGTTTTAGTGTTTATTTTTAGGTTTTAGAATTTTTTTGTATTCAAGTTTAGGGTTTTAGGTTTTAGTTTTTACGGGTTTGGTTTTAGGTTTTAGGGTTAAGAATTTTTAGGGTTTAATGTTTAGTTTTAGGGTTTAAGGTTTTATTGTACTAATGATTAGGGTTTTAGTTTTTAGGGTTTAGGGTTTTGTTTTTATGTTTTAGTGTTTAGAGTATTAGGATTTAGGGTTTAGTGTATTAAAATTTAGGGTTTTAAATTTAATTTTTAGGTTTTAGGATTTAGGGTTTTTGTTTTCAATTTTAGGGTTTTAAGTTTTTGGGTTATGTGCTTAGTTTTAGGGTTTACTTTTAGGTTTTAGGGTTTTGTTGTATTCAAATTTAGGGTTTTAGGTTTTAGTTTTTAGGGTTTTCGTTTTAGGTTTTAGGGTTTTAAATTTTAGGGTTTAATGTTTAGTTTTAGGGTTTAGGGTTTTAGTGTATTATAGATTAGGTTTAGGGTTTTGTTTTTATGTTTTAGTGTTTAGAGTATTAGGGTTTAGGGTCTAGTGTATTAAAATGTAGGGTTTTAGATTTAGTTTTTAGGTTTTAGGATTTAGGGTTTTTGTTTTCAATTTTAGGGTTTTGAGTTTTTGGGTTATGTGCTTAGTTTTAGGGTTTAATTTTAGATTTTAGTGTTTTGTTGTATTCAAATTTATGGTTTTAGGTTTTAGTTTTTAGGGTTTTGGTTTTAGGTTTTAAGGTTTTAAATTTTAGGGTTTAATGTTTAGTTTTAGGATTTAGGGTTTTAGTGTATTAAAGATTAGGGTTTTAGTTTTTTGGGTTTAGGGTTTTGTTTTTATGTTTTAGTGTTTAGAGTATTAAAATTTAGGGTTTTAGATTTAGTTTTTAGGGTTTAGGGTTTAGTGTTTTTGTTTTCAATTTTAGGGTTTTGAGTTTTTTTGTTATTTGCTTAGTTTTAGGGTTTAATTTTAAGGTTTAGGGTTTAGAGTTTTAGTGTATTCAAGTATAGGGTTTTAGGTTTTAGTTTTTAGGGTTTTGGTTTTAGGGTTTAGGGTTTCGAATTTTAGGGTTTAATGTTTAGTTTTAATGTCTAGGGTTTTAGTGTATTAAAGATTAGGGTTTTAGTCTTTAGGGTTTATGGTATTGTTTTTAGGTTTTAGTGTTTAGAGTATTAGGACTTAGGGTTTAGTGTCGTAAAATTTATGGTTTAAGATTTAGTTTTTAGGATATAGGGTTTAGGGTTTGGGTTTTAGGTTTTAGGGTTTAGAGTTTTTGGGCTTAATGCTTAGTTTTAGGATTTAATTTTAGGTTTTAGGTTTTTGTTGTGTTCAAGTTTAGGGTTTTAGGTTTTATTTTTTAGGGTTTTGGTTTTAGGTTTTAGGTTTTAGAATTTTAGGGTTTAATTTTTAGTTTTAGGGTTTAGGGTTTTAGTGTATTAATGATTAGGGTTTTAGTTTTTAGGTTTTAGGGTTTTGTTTTTATGTTTTAGTGTTTAGAGTATTAGAGTTTAGGGTCTAGTGTATTAAAATTTAGGGTTTTAGATTTAGTTTTTAGGTTTTAGGATTTAGGGTTTTTGTTTTCAATTTTAGGGTTTTGAGTTTTTGGGTTATGTGCTTAGTTTTAGGGTTTAATTTTAGGTTTTAGGGTTTTGTTGTATTCAAATTTATGGTTTTAGGTTTTAGTTTTTAGGGTTTTGGTTTTAGGTTTTAAGGTTTTAAATTTTAGGGATTAATGTTTAGTTTTAGGGTTTAGGGTTTTAGTGTATTAAAGATTAGGGTTTTAGTTTTTAGGGTTTAGGATTTTGTTTTTATGTTTTAGTGTTTAGAGTATTAGGGTTTAGGGTCTAGTGTATTAAAATTTAGGGTTTTAGATTTAGTTTTAAGGTTTTAAGATTTACGGTTTTTGTTTTCAATTTTAGGGTTTTGAGTTATTGGGTTATGTGCTTAGTTTTAGAGTTTAATTTTAGGTTTTAGGGTTTTGTTGTATTCAAATTTAGGGATTTAGGTTTTAGTTTTTAGGGTTTTGGTTTTAGGTTTTAGGGTTTTAAATTTTAGGGTTTAATGTTTAGTTTTAGGGTTTAGCTTTTAGTGTATTAAAGATTAGGGTTTTAGTTTTTAAGGTTTAGGATTTTGTTTTTATGTTTTAGTGTTTAGAGTATTAGGATTTAGGGTTTAGTGTATTAAAATTTAGGGTTTTAGATTTAGTTTTTAGGGTTTAGGGTTTTTGTTTTCAATTTTAGGGTTTTTAGTTTTAAGGTTATGTGCTTAGTTTTTGGGGTTAATTTTAGGTTTTAGGGTTTTGTTTTAT
Organism: Euphrasia confusa; assembly: GCA_954870475.1. NCBI lineage: Eukaryota > Viridiplantae > Streptophyta > Magnoliopsida > Lamiales > Orobanchaceae > Euphrasia > Euphrasia confusa. The sequence continues at coordinate 14,645,755 of OX940969.1, forward strand.
TCAAATTTAGGGTTTTAGGATATAGTTTTTAGGGTTTTGGTTTTCAGTTTTAGGGTTTTAAATTTTAGGGTTTAATGTTTAGTTTTAGCGTTTAGGGTTTTAGTGTATTAAAGATTAGGGTTTTAGTTTTTAGTGTTTAGGGTTTTGTTTTTATGTTTTAGTGTTTTGAGTATTAGGATTTAGGGTTTAGTGTATTAAAATATAGGGTTTTAGATTTTGGTTTTAGGGTTAAGGGTTTAATGTTTTTGTTTTCAATTTTAGGGTTTTGAGTGTTATGGTTATTTGCTTAGTTTTAGGGTTTAATTTTAAGGTTTAGAGTTTAGGGTTTTAGTGTATTCAAGTATAGGGTTTTAATTTTTAGTTTTTAGGGTTTTGGTTTTAGGTTTTAGGGTTTCGAATTTTAGGGTTTAATGTTTAGTTTGAAGGTCTAGGGTTTTAATGTATTTAAGATTAGGGTTTTAGTCTTTAGGGTTTATGGTATTGTTTTTATATTTTAGTGTTTGGAGTATTAGGACTTAGGGTTTAGTGTCTTAAAATTCAGAGTTTAAGATTTAGTTTTTAGGATTTAGGGTTTAGGGTTTTTGTTTTAGGTTTTAGGGTTTAGAGTTTTTGGGTTTAATGCTTAGTTTTAGTGTTTATTTTTAGGTTTTAGAGTTTTTTTGTATTCAAGTTTAGGGTTTTAGGTTTTAGTTTTTACGGGTTTGGTTTTAGGTTTTAGGGTTAAGAATTTTTAGGGTTTAATGTTTAGTTTTAGGGTTTAAGGTTTTATTGTACTAATGATTAGGGTTTTAGTTTTTAGGGTTTAGGGTTTTGTTTTTATGTTTTAGTGTTTAGAGTATTAGGATTTAGGGTTTAGTGTATTAAAATTTAGGGTTTTAAATTTAATTTTTAGGTTTTAGGATTTAGGGTTTTTGTTTTCAATTTTAGGGTTTTAAGTTTTTGGGTTATGTGCTTAGTTTTAGGGTTTACTTTTAGGTTTTAGGGTTTTGTTGTATTCAAATTTAGGGTTTTAGGTTTTAGTTTTTAGGGTTTTCGTTTTAGGTTTTAGGGTTTTAAATTTTAGGGTTTGATGTTTAGTTTTAGGGTTTAGGGTTTTAGTGTATTATAGATTAGGTTTAGGGTTTTGTTTTTATGTTTTAGTGTTTAGAGTATTAGGGTTTAGGGTCTAGTGTATTAAAATGTAGGGTTTTAGATTTAGTTTTTAGGTTTTAGGATTTAGGGTTTTTGTTTTCAATTTTAGGGTTTTGAGTTTTTGGGTTATGTGCTTAGTTTTAGGGTTTAATTTTAGATTTTAGTGTTTTGTTGTATTCAAATTTATGGTTTTAGGTTTTAGTTTTTAGGGTTTTGGTTTTAGGTTTTAAGGTTTTAAATTTTAGGGTTTAATGTTTAGTTTTAGGATTTAGGGTTTTAGTGTATTAAAGATTAGGGTTTTAGTTTTTTGGGTTTAGGGTTTTGTTTTTATGTTTTAGTGTTTAGAGTATTAAAATTTAGGGTTTTAGATTTAGTTTTTAGGGTTTAGGGTTTAGTGTTTTTGTTTTCAATTTTAGGGTTTTGAGTTTTTTTGTTATTTGCTTAGTTTTAGGGTTTAATTTTAAGGTTTAGGGTTTAGAGTTTTAGTGTATTCAAGTATAGGGTTTTAGGTTTTAGTTTTTAGGGTTTTGGTTTTAGGGTTTAGGGTTTCGAATTTTAGGGTTTAATGTTTAGTTTTAATGTCTAGGGTTTTAGTGTATTAAAGATTAGGGTTTTAGTCTTTAGGGTTTATGGTATTGTTTTTAGGTTTTAGTGTTTAGAGTATTAGGACTTAGGGTTTAGTGTCGTAAAATTTATGGTTTAAGATTTAGTTTTTAGGATATAGGGTTTAGGGTTTGGGTTTTAGGTTTTAGGGTTTAGAGTTTTTGGGCTTAATGCTTAGTTTTAGGATTTAATTTTAGGTTTTAGGTTTTTGTTGTGTTCAAGTTTAGGGTTTTAGGTTTTATTTTTTAGGGTTTTGGTTTTAGGTTTTAGGTTTTAGAATTTTAGGGTTTAATTTTTAGTTTTAGGGTTTAGGGTTTTAGTGTATTAATGATTAGGGTTTTAGTTTTTAGGTTTTAGGGTTTTGTTTTTATGTTTTAGTGTTTAGAGTATTAGAGTTTAGGGTCTAGTGTATTAAAATTTAGGGTTTTAGATTTAGTTTTTAGGTTTTAGGATTTAGGGTTTTTGTTTTCAATTTTAGGGTTTTGAGTTTTTGGGTTATGTGCTTAGTTTTAGGGTTTAATTTTAGGTTTTAGGGTTTTGTTGTATTCAAATTTATGGTTTTAGGTTTTAGTTTTTAGGGTTTTGGTTTTAGGTTTTAAGGTTTTAAATTTTAGGGATTAATGTTTAGTTTTAGGGTTTAGGGTTTTAGTGTATTAAAGATTAGGGTTTTTGTTTTTAGGATTTAGGATTTTGTTTTTATGTTTTAGTGTTTAGAGTATTAGGGTTTAGGGTTTAGTGTATTAAAATTTAGGGTTTTATATTTAGTTTTAAGGTTTTAAGATTTACGGTTTTTGTTTTCAATTTTAGGGTTTTGAGTTTTTGGCTTATGTGCTTAGTTTTAGAGTTTAATTTTAGGTTTTAGGGTTTTGTTGTATTCAAATTTAGGGATTTAGGTTTTAGTTTTTAGGGTTTTGGTTTTAGGTTTTAGGGTTTTAAATTTTAGGGTTTAATGTTTAGTTTTAGGGTTTAGGTTTTAGTGTATTAAAGATTAGGGTTTTAGTTTTTAAGGTTTAGGATTTTGTTTTTATGTTTTAGTGTTTAGAGTATTAGGATTTAGGGTTTAATGTATTAAAATTTAGGGTTTTAGATTTAGTTTTTAGGGTTTATGGTTTTTGTTTTCAATTTTAGGGTTTTTAATTTTAAGGTTATGTGCTTAGTTTTTGGGGTTAATTTTAGGTTTTAGGGTTTTGTTTTATTCAAATTTAGGATTTTAGGTTATAGTTTTTAGGGTTTTGGTTTTCAGTTTTAGGTTTTTAAATTTTAGGGTTTAATGTTTAGTTTTAGCGTTTAGGGTTTTAGTGTATTAAAGATTAGGGTTTTAGTTTTTAGGGTTTAGGGTTTTGTTTTTATGTTTTAGTGTTTTGAGTATTAGGATTTAGGGTTTAGTGTATTAAAATTTAGGGTTTTAGATTTTGTTTTTAGGGTTTAGGGTTTAGTGTTTTTGTTTTCAATTTTAGGGTTTTGAGTGTTAGGGTTATTTGCTTAGTTTTAGGGTTTAATTTTAAGGTTTAGGGTTTAGGGTTTTAGTGTATTCAAGTATAGGGTTTTAATTTTTAGTTTTTAGGGTTTTGGTTTTAGGTTTTAGGGTTTCGAATTTTAGGGTTTAATGTTTAGTTTTAAGGTCTAGGGTTCTAATGTATTAAAGATTAGGGTTTTAGTCTTTAGGGTTTATGGTATTGTTTTTAGATTTTAGTGTTTGGAGTATTAGGACTTAGGGTTTAGTGTCTTAAAATTCAGAGTTTAAGATTTAGTTTTTAGGATTTAGGGTTTAGGGTTTTTGTTTTAGGTTTTAGGGTTTAGAGTTTTTGGGTTTAATGCTTAGTTTTAGTGTTTATTTTTAGGTTTTAGAGTTTTTTTGTATTCAAGTTTAGGGTTTTAGGTTTTAGTTTTTACGGGTTTGGTTTTAGGTTTTAGGGTTAAGAATTTTTAGGGTTTAATGTTTAGTTTTAGGGTTTAAGGTTTTATTGTACTAATGATTAGGGTTTTAGTTTTTAGGGTTTAGGGTTTTGTTTTTATGTTTTAGTGTTTAGAGTATTAGGATTTAGGGTTTAGTGTATTAAAATTTAGGGTTTTAAATTTAATTTTTAGGTTTTAGGATTTAGGGTTTTTGTTTTCAATTTTAGGGTTTTAAGTTTTTGGGTTATGTGCTTAGTTTTAGGGTTTACTTTTAGGTTTTAGGGTTTTGTTGTATTCAAATTTAGGGTTTTAGGTTTTAGTTTTTAGGGTTTTCGTTTTAGGTTTTAGGGTTTTAAATTTTAGGGTTTAATGTTTAGTTTTAGGGTTTAGGGTTTTAGTGTATTATAGATTAGGTTTAGGGTTTTGTTTTTATGTTTTAGTGTTTAGAGTATTAGGGTTTAGGGTCTAGTGTATTAAAATGTAGGGTTTTAGATTTAGTTTTTAGGTTTTAGGATTTAGGGTTTTTGTTTTCAATTTTAGGGTTTTGAGTTTTTGGGTTATGTGCTTAGTTTTAGGGTTTAATTTTAGATTTTAGTGTTTTGTTGTATTCAAATTTATGGTTTTAGGTTTTAGTTTTTAGGGTTTTGGTTTTAGGTTTTAAGGTTTTAAATTTTAGGGTTTAATGTTTAGTTTTAGGATTTAGGGTTTTAGTGTATTAAAGATTAGGGTTTTAGTTTTTTGGGTTTAGGGTTTTGTTTTTATGTTTTAGTGTTTAGGGTATTAAAATTTAGGGTTTTAGATTTAGTTTTTAGGGTTTAGGGTTTAGTGTTTTTGTTTTCAATTTTAGGGTTTTGAGTTTTTTTGTTATTTGCTTAGTTTTAGGGTTTAATTTTAAGGTTTAGGGTTTAGAGTTTTAGTGTATTCAAGTATAGGGTTTTAGGTTTTAGTTTTTAGGGTTTTGGTTTTAGGGTTTAGGGTTTCGAATTTTAGGGTTTAATGTTTAGTTTTAATGTCTAGGGTTTTAGTGTATTAAAGATTAGGGTTTTAGTCTTTAGGGTTTATGGTATTGTTTTTAGGTTTTAGTGTTTAGAGTATTAGGACTTAGGGTTTAGTGTCGTAAAATTTATGGTTTAAGATTTAGTTTTTAGGATATAGGGTTTAGGGTTTGGGTTTTAGGTTTTAGGGTTTAGAGTTTTTGGGCTTAATGCTTAGTTTTAGGATTTAATTTTAGGTTTTAGGTTTTTGTTGTGTTCAAGTTTAGGGTTTTAGGTTTTATTTTTTAGGGTTTTGGTTTTAGGTTTTAGGTTTTAGAATTTTAGGGTTTAATTTTTAGTTTTAGGGTTTAGGGTTTTAGTGTATTAATGATTAGGGTTTTAGTTTTTAGGTTTTAGGGTTTTGTTTTTATGTTTTAGTGTTTAGAGTATTAGAGTTTAGGGTCTAGTGTATTAAAATTTAGGGTTTTAGATTTAGTTTTTAGGTTTTAGGATTTAGGGTTTTTGTTTTCAATTTTAGGGTTTTGAGTTTTTGGGTTATGTGCTTAGTTTTAGGGTTTAATTTTAGGTTTTAGGGTTTTGTTGTATTCAAATTTATGGTTTTAGGTTTTAGTTTTTAGGGTTTTGGTTTTAGGTTTTAAGGTTTTAAATTTTAGGGATTAATGTTTAGTTTTAGGGTTTAGGGTTTTAGTGTATTAAAGATTAGGGTTTTAGTTTTTAGGGTTTAGGATTTTGTTTTTATGTTTTAGTGTTTAGAGTATTAGGGTTTAGGGTTTAGTGTATTAAAATTTAGGGTTTTATATTTAGTTTTAAGGTTTTAAGATTTACGGTTTTTGTTTTCAATTTTAGGGTTTTGAGTTTTTGGCTTATGTGCTTAGTTTTAGAGTTTAATTTTAGGTTTTAGGGTTTTGTTGTATTCAAATTTAGGGATTTAGGTTTTAGTTTTTAGGGTTTTGGTTTTAGGTTTTAGGGTTTTAAATTTTAGGGTTTAATGTTTAGTTTTAGGGTTTAGGTTTTAGTGTATTAAAGATTAGGGTTTTAGTTTTTAAGGTTTAGGATTTTGTTTTTATGTTTTAGTGTTTAGAGTATTAGGATTTAGGGTTTAATGTATTAAAATTTAGGGTTTTAGATTTAGTTTTTAGGGTTTATGGTTTTTGTTTTCAATTTTAGGGTTTTTAATTTTAAGGTTATGTGCTTAGTTTTTGGGGTTAATTTTAGGTTTTAGGGTTTTGTTTTATTCAAATTTAGGATTTTAGGTTATAGTTTTTAGGGTTTTGGTTTTCAGTTTTAGGTTTTTAAATTTTAGGGTTTAATGTTTAGTTTTAGCGTTTAGGGTTTTAGTGTATTAAAGATTAGGGTTTTAGTTTTTAGGGTTTAGGGTTTTGTTTTTATGTTTTAGTGTTTTGAGTATTAGGATTTAGGGTTTAGTGTATTAAAATTTAGGGTTTTAGATTTTGTTTTTAGGGTTTAGGGTTTAGTGTTTTTGTTTTCAATTTTAGGGTTTTGAGTGTTAGGGTTATTTGCTTAGTTTTAGGGTTTAATTTTAAGGTTTAGGGTTTAGGGTTTTAGTGTATTCAAGTATAGGGTTTTAATTTTTAGTTTTTAGGGTTTTGGTTTTAGGTTTTAGGGTTTCGAATTTTAGGGTTTAATGTTTAGTTTTAAGGTCTAGGGTTCTAATGTATTAAAGATTAGGGTTTTAGTCTTTAGGGTTTATGGTATTGTTTTTAGATTTTAGTGTTTGGAGTATTAGGACTTAGGGTTTAGTGTCTTAAAATTCAGAGTTTAAGATTTAGTTTTTAGGATTTAGGGTTTAGGGTTTTTGTTTTAGGTTTTAGGGTTTAGAGTTTTTGGGTTTAATGCTTAGTTTTAGTGTTTATTTTTAGGTTTTAGAGTTTTTTTGTATTCAAGTTTAGGGTTTTAGGTTTTAGTTTTTACGGGTTTGGTTTTAGGTTTTAGGGTTAAGAATTTTTAGGGTTTAATGTTTAGTTTTAGGGTTTAAGGTTTTATTGTACTAATGATTAGGGTTTTAGTTTTTAGGGTTTAGGGTTTTGTTTTTATGTTTTAGTGTTTAGAGTATTAGGATTTAGGGTTTAGTGTATTAAAATTTAGGGTTTTAAATTTAATTTTTAGGTTTTAGGATTTAGGGTTTTTGTTTTCAATTTTAGGGTTTTAAGTTTTTGGGTTATGTGCTTAGTTTTAGGGTTTACTTTTAGGTTTTAGGGTTTTGTTGTATTCAAATTTAGGGTTTTAGGTTTTAGTTTTTAGGGTTTTCGTTTTAGGTTTTAGGGTTTTAAATTTTAGGGTTTAATGTTTAGTTTTAGGGTTTAGGGTTTTAGTGTATTATAGATTAGGTTTAGGGTTTTGTTTTTATGTTTTAGTGTTTAGAGTATTAGGGTTTAGGGTCTAGTGTATTAAAATGTAGGGTTTTAGATTTAGTTTTTAGGTTTTAGGATTTAGGGTTTTTGTTTTCAATTTTAGGGTTTTGAGTTTTTGGGTTATGTGCTTAGTTTTAGGGTTTAATTTTAGATTTTAGTGTTTTGTTGTATTCAAATTTATGGTTTTAGGTTTTAGTTTTTAGGGTTTTTGTTTTAGGTTTTAAGGTTTTAAATTTTAGGGTTTAATGTTTAGTTTTAGGATTTAGGGTTTTAGTGTATTAAAGATTAGGGTTTTAGTTTTTTGGGTTTAGGGTTTTGTTTTTATGTTTTAGTGTTTAGAGTATTAAAATTTAGGGTTTTAGATTTAGTTTTTAGGGTTTAGGGTTTAGTGTTTTTGTTTTCAATTTTAGGGTTTTGAGTTTTTTTGTTATTTGCTTAGTTTTAGGGTTTAATTTTAAGGTTTAGGGTTTAGAGTTTTAGTGTATTCAAGTATAGGGTTTTAGGTTTTAGTTTTTAGGGTTTTGGTTTTAGGGTTTAGGGTTTCGAATTTTAGGGTTTAATGTTTAGTTTTAATGTCTAGGGTTTTAGTGTATTAAAGATTAGGGTTTTAGTCTTTAGGGTTTATGGTATTGTTTTTAGGTTTTAGTGTTTAGAGTATTAGGACTTAGGGTTTAGTGTCGTAAAATTTATGGTTTAAGATTTAGTTTTTAGGATATAGGGTTTAGGGTTTGGGTTTTAGGTTTTAGGGTTTAGAGTTTTTGGGCTTAATGCTTAGTTTTAGGATTTAATTTTAGGTTTTAGGTTTTTGTTGTGTTCAAGTTTAGGGTTTTAGGTTTTATTTTTTAGGGTTTTGGTTTTAGGTTTTAGGTTTTAGAATTTTAGGGTTTAATTTTTAGTTTTAGGGTTTAGGGTTTTAGTGTATTAATGATTAGGGTTTTAGTTTTTAGGTTTTAGGGTTTTGTTTTTATGTTTTAGTGTTTAGAGTATTAGAGTTTAGGGTCTAGTGTATTAAAATTTAGGGTTTTAGATTTAGTTTTTAGGTTTTAGGATTTAGGGTTTTTGTTTTCAATTTTAGGGTTTTGAGTTTTTGGGTTATGTGCTTAGTTTTAGGGTTTAATTTTAGGTTTTAGGGTTTTGTTGTATTCAAATTTATGGTTTTAGGTTTTAGTTTTTAGGGTTTTGGTTTTAGGTTTTAAGGTTTTAAATTTTAGGGATTAATGTTTAGTTTTAGGGTTTAGGGTTTTAGTGTATTAAAGATTAGGGTTTTAGTTTTTAGGGTTTAGGATTTTGTTTTTATGTTTTAGTGTTTAGAGTATTAGGGTTTAGGGTTTAGTGTATTAAAATTTAGGGTTTTATATTTAGTTTTAAGGTTTTAAGATTTACGGTTTTTGTTTTCAATTTTAGGGTTTTGAGTTTTTGGCTTATGTGCTTAGTTTTAGAGTTTAATTTTAGGTTTTAGGGTTTTGTTGTATTCAAATTTAGGGATTTAGGTTTTAGTTTTTAGGGTTTTGGTTTTAGGTTTTAGGGTTTTAAATTTTAGGGTTTAATGTTTAGTTTTAGGGTTTAGGTTTTAGTGTATTAAAGATTAGGGTTTTAGTTTTTAAGGTTTAGGATTTTGTTTTTATGTTTTAGTGTTTAGAGTATTAGGATTTAGGGTTTAATGTATTAAAATTTAGGGTTTTAGATTTAGTTTTTAGGGTTTATGGTTTTTGTTTTCAATTTTAGGGTTTTTAATTTTAAGGTTATGTGCTTAGTTTTTGGGGTTAATTTTAGGTTTTAGGGTTTTGTTTTATTCAAATTTAGGATTTTAGGTTATAGTTTTTAGGGTTTTGGTTTTCAGTTTTAGGTTTTTAAATTTTAGGGTTTAATGTTTAGTTTTAGCGTTTAGGGTTTTAGTGTATTAAAGATTAGGGTTTTAGTTTTTAGGGTTTAGGGTTTTGTTTTTATGTTTTAGTGTTTTGAGTATTAGGATTTAGGGTTTAGTGTATTAAAATTTAGGGTTTTAGATTTTGTTTTTAGGGTTTAGGGTTTAGTGTTTTTGTTTTCAATTTTAGGGTTTTGAGTGTTAGGGTTATTTGCTTAGTTTTAGGGTTTAATTTTAAGGTTTAGGGTTTAGGGTTTTAGTGTATTCAAGTATAGGGTTTTAATTTTTAGTTTTTAGGGTTTTGGTTTTAGGTTTTAGGGTTTCGAATTTTAGGGTTTAATGTTTAGTTTTAAGGTCTAGGGTTCTAATGTATTAAAGATTAGGGTTTTAGTCTTTAGGGTTTATGGTATTGTTTTTAGATTTTAGTGTTTGGAGTATTAGGACTTAGGGTTTAGTGTCTTAAAATTCAGAGTTTAAGATTTAGTTTTTAGGATTTAGGGTTTAGGGTTTTTGTTTTAGGTTTTAGGGTTTAGAGTTTTTGGGTTTAATGCTTAGTTTTAGTGTTTATTTTTAGGTTTTAGAGTTTTTTTGTATTCAAGTTTAGGGTTTTAGGTTTTAGTTTTTACGGGTTTGGTTTTAGGTTTTAGGGTTAAGAATTTTTAGGGTTTAATGTTTAGTTTTAGGGTTTAAGGTTTTATTGTACTAATGATTAGGGTTTTAGTTTTTAGGGTTTAGGGTTTTGTTTTTATGTTTTAGTGTTTAGAGTATTAGGATTTAGGGTTTAGTGTATTAAAATTTAGGGTTTTAAATTTAATTTTTAGGTTTTAGGATTTAGGGTTTTTGTTTTCAATTTTAGGGTTTTAAGTTTTTGGGTTATGTGCTTAGTTTTAGGGTTTACTTTTAGGTTTTAGGGTTTTGTTGTATTCAAATTTAGGGTTTTAGGTTTTAGTTTTTAGGGTTTTCGTTTTAGGTTTTAGGGTTTTAAATTTTAGGGTTTAATGTTTAGTTTTAGGGTTTAGGGTTTTAGTGTATTATAGATTAGGTTTAGGGTTTTGTTTTTATGTTTTAGTGTTTAGAGTATTAGGGTTTAGGGTCTAGTGTATTAAAATGTAGGGTTTTAGATTTAGTTTTTAGGTTTTAGGATTTAGGGTTTTTGTTTTCAATTTTAGGGTTTTGAGTTTTTGGGTTATGTGCTTAGTTTTAGGGTTTAATTTTAGATTTTAGTGTTTTGTTGTATTCAAATTTATGGTTTTAGGTTTTAGTTTTTAGGGTTTTTGTTTTAGGTTTTAAGGTTTTAAATTTTAGGGTTTAATGTTTAGTTTTAGGATTTAGGGTTTTAGTGTATTAAAGATTAGGGTTTTAGTTTTTTGGGTTTAGGGTTTTGTTTTTATGTTTTAGTGTTTAGAGTATTAAAATTTAGGGTTTTAGATTTAGTTTTTAGGGTTTAGGGTTTAGTGTTTTTGTTTTCAATTTTAGGGTTTTGAGTTTTTTTGTTATTTGCTTAGTTTTAGGGTTTAATTTTAAGGTTTAGGGTTTAGAGTTTTAGTGTATTCAAGTATAGGGTTTTAGGTTTTAGTTTTTAGGGTTTTGGTTTTAGGGTTTAGGGTTTCGAATTTTAGGGTTTAATGTTTAGTTTTAATGTCTAGGGTTTTAGTGTATTAAAGATTAGGGTTTTAGTCTTTAGGGTTTATGGTATTGTTTTTAGGTTTTAGTGTTTAGAGTATTAGGACTTAGGGTTTAGTGTCGTAAAATTTATGGTTTAAGATTTAGTTTTTAGGATATAGGGTTTAGGGTTTGGGTTTTAGGTTTTAGGGTTTAGAGTTTTTGGGCTTAATGCTTAGTTTTAGGATTTAATTTTAGGTTTTAGGTTTTTGTTGTGTTCAAGTTTAGGGTTTTAGGTTTTATTTTTTAGGGTTTTGGTTTTAGGTTTTAGGTTTTAGAATTTTAGGGTTTAATTTTTAGTTTTAGGGTTTAGGGTTTTAGTGTATTAATGATTAGGGTTTTAGTTTTTAGGTTTTAGGGTTTTGTTTTTATGTTTTAGTGTTTAGAGTATTAGAGTTTAGGGTCTAGTGTATTAAAATTTAGGGTTTTAGATTTAGTTTTTAGGTTTTAGGATTTAGGGTTTTTGTTTTCAATTTTAGGGTTTTGAGTTTTTGGGTTATGTGCTTAGTTTTAGGGTTTAATTTTAGGTTTTAGGGTTTTGTTGTATTCAAATTTATGGTTTTAGGTTTTAGTTTTTAGGGTTTTGGTTTTAGGTTTTAAGGTTTTAAATTTTAGGGATTAATGTTTAGTTTTAGGGTTTAGGGTTTTAGTGTATTAAAGATTAGGGTTTTAGTTTTTAGGGTTTAGGATTTTGTTTTTATGTTTTAGTGTTTAGAGTATTAGGGTTTAGGGTTTAGTGTATTAAAATTTAGGGTTTTATATTTAGTTTTAAGGTTTTAAGATTTACGGTTTTTGTTTTCAATTTTAGGGTTTTGAGTTTTTGGCTTATGTGCTTAGTTTTAGAGTTTAATTTTAGGTTTTAGGGTTTTGTTGTATTCAAATTTAGGGATTTAGGTTTTAGTTTTTAGGGTTTTGGTTTTAGGTTTTAGGGTTTTAAATTTTAGGGTTTAATGTTTAGTTTTAGGGTTTAGGTTTTAGTGTATTAAAGATTAGGGTTTTAGTTTTTAAGGTTTAGGATTTTGTTTTTATGTTTTAGTGTTTAGAGTATTAGGATTTAGGGTTTAATGTATTAAAATTTAGGGTTTTAGATTTAGTTTTTAGGGTTTATGGTTTTTGTTTTCAATTTTAGGGTTTTTAATTTTAAGGTTATGTGCTTAGTTTTTGGGGTTAATTTTAGGTTTTAGGGTTTTGTTTTATTCAAATTTAGGATTTTAGGTTATAGTTTTTAGGGTTTTGGTTTTCAGTTTTAGGTTTTTAAATTTTAGGGTTTAATGTTTAGTTTTAGCGTTTAGGGTTTTAGTGTATTAAAGATTAGGGTTTTAGTTTTTAGGGTTTAGGGTTTTGTTTTTATGTTTTAGTGTTTTGAGTATTAGGATTTAGGGTTTAGTGTATTAAAATTTAGGGTTTTAGATTTTGTTTTTAGGGTTTAGGGTTTAGTGTTTTTGTTTTCAATTTTAGGGTTTTGAGTGTTAGGGTTATTTGCTTAGTTTTAGGGTTTAATTTTAAGGTTTAGGGTTTAGGGTTTTAGTGTATTCAAGTATAGGGTTTTAATTTTTAGTTTTTAGGGTTTTGGTTTTAGGTTTTAGGGTTTCGAATTTTAGGGTTTAATGTTTAGTTTTAAGGTCTAGGGTTCTAATGTATTAAAGATTAGGGTTTTAGTCTTTAGGGTTTATGGTATTGTTTTTAAATTTTAGTGTTTGGAGTATTAGGACTTAGGGTTTAGTGTCTTAAAATTCAGAGTTTAAGATTTAGTTTTTAGGATTTAGGGTTTAGTGTTTTTGTTTTAGGTTTTAGGGTTTAGAGTTTTTGGGTTTAATGCTTAGTTTTAGTGTTTATTTTTAGGTTTTAGAGTTTTTTTTGTATTCAAGTTTAGGGTTTTAGGTTTTAGTTTTTACGGGTTTGGTTTTAGGTTTTAGGGTTAAGAATTTTTAGGGTTTAATGTTTAGTTTTAGGGTTTAGGGTTTTATTGTACTAATGATTAGGGTTTTAGTTTTTAGGGTTTTGTTTTTATGTTTTAGTGTTTAGAGTATTAGGATTTAGGGTTTAGTGTATTAAAATTTAGGGTTTTAGATTTAGTTTTTAGGGTTTAGGGTTTAGAGTTTTTGTTTTCAATTTTAGGGTTTTGAATTTTTGGATTATGTGCTTAGTTTTAGTGTTTAATTTTAGGTTTTAGGGCTTTGTTGTATTCAAATTTAGGGTTTTAGGTTTTAATTTTTAGCGTTTTGGTTTTTGGTTTTAGGGTTTTAAATTTTAGGGTTTAATATTTAGTTTTAGGGTATAGGGTTTTAGTGTATTAAAGATTAGGGTTTTAGTTTTTTGGGTTTAGGGTTTTGTTTTTATGTTTTATTGTTTAGTGTATTAAAATTTAGGGTTTTAGATTTAATTTTTAGGGTTTAGGGTTTAGTGTTTTTGTTTTCAATTTTAGGGTTTTGAGTTTTTTTTGTTATTTGCTTAGTTTTAGGGTTTAATTTTAAGGTTTAGGGTTTAGAGTTATAGTGTATTCAAGTATAGGGTTTTAGGTTTTAGATTTTAGGGTTTTTGTTTTAGGGTTTAGGGTTTCGAATTTTAGGGTTTAATGTTTAGTTTTAAAGTCTAGGGTTTTAGTGTATTAAAGATTAGGGTTTTAGTCTTGAGGTTTTATGGTATTGTTTTTAGGTTTTAGTGTTTAGAGTATTAGGACTTAGGGTTTAGTGTCGTAAAATTTAGGGTTTAAGATTTAATTTTTAGGATTTAGGGTTTAGGGTTTGGGTTTTAGGTTTTAGGGTTTAGAGTTTTTGGGCTTAATGCTTAGTTTTAGGATTTAATTTTAGGTTTTAGGTTTTTGTTGTGTTCAAGTTTAGGGTTTTAGGTTTTATTTTTTAGGGTTTTGGTTTTAGGTTTTAGGTTTTTGAATTTTAGGGTTTAATTTTTTGTTTTAGGGTTTAGAGTTTTAGTGTATTAATGATTAGGGTTTTAGTTTTTAGGTTTTAGGGTTTTGTTTTTATGTTTTAGTGTTTAGGGTATTAGGATTTAGGGTTTAGTGTATTAAAATTTAGGGTTTTAGATTTAATTTTTAGGTTTTAGGTTTTAGGATTTAGGGTTTTTGTTTTCAATTTTAGGGTTTTAAGTTTTTGGGTTATGTGCTTAGTTTTAGGGTTTAATTTTAGGTTTTAGGGTTTTGTTGTATTCAAATTTAGGGTTTTAGGTTTTAGTTTTTAGGGTTTTGGTTTTAGGTTTTAGGGTATTAAATTTTAGGGTTTAATGTTTAGTTTTAGGGTTTAGGGTGAAATTACGCCTTCAGCGTAGGATACCAATTTTTCGTGAAATTGGTCTTGAACTCACAGACAGCAGCTTCCGTCAATGTAAAACAGTCACACAATTTGTAGAATAAAAAGTGAAGACAAAGTTATGTAATAGTTTCCATTTCATTGATCACAAAACTTAAACTATTACACTTGTAGAGTATGGTAGGCAAAACGTTTACAAGAAGTTTCTCGAGTGTCGCAACAACTCCCACTAACTTGCAAACTAGCACACGAGTACCTAAAGCTAAATCTCCTAGCTCTAATCTTGGCACACGGCGCAAAAGCTACTACACAAACTCGAAGCTCGACTACGATTCTAAAAATCAGATTTCGTTCTCTCAAAATCGTCAAATGATGAAATGAACATCCATGGGTATTTATAGTAGAGCCGCACATGTGAGAGTGATGACGTGGCACGTTCTCATTCGTCGCATGCTTGGCATATGTCACATTTCCATGGATGACATCATCATTGTAGAACTTGGATTCTTGAATCTTGGAATCTTGAATCTTTGATTCTTGCATCTTCGAATCTTGAATCTTCAATTTCAAAAACAAACTTCAATTTCAATCTTGACTCCATCGATCTCAATTCTTCATCTTCAATTTCTTGTGAAAAACTCTAAGTGTTGAAGCTTCGAATTTCATCGTCTTCACGGTCGTCGATATTGTTGAAGTCGCAAACTTGGAACAATTCTTCATTTCCTTGAACTGAGTACCTGGTGAAAGAAATCACGTTGTAAGTACTTAGTCTTAAAATCAAAGCAAGGAAACATGAACTACGAAAAATAACATAAGGGACAAAACCGGCGACTCTAGTCTCCGGAAAAATGTCAAGGGCACGAGTCTCCGTTTTTCATGTCATGTCCACAAAACCGAAACCGGCGACACCAGTCGCCGTTTTCACAACACAATTCCTTTGCATCAAAACCGGCGACAGTTGTCGCCGTTTCCACGCACACTCCAAAAGCGAAAAACCGGAGACTGAAGTCTCCGTTTTTCCGCATCGTCACCAAAACAGCGACTCTGGTCGCCGTTTTCCATGCACACTCAATTCGGCGACTGGAGTCGCCGTTTTCTTGTCCTGCATCCAAAGTGGCGACTCTGGTCGCCGTTTTCATGTATACCCAAAAGTGGAGACTCAAGTCTCCATTTCCATGCGCAAGGTAGTTGACTTCGGATTCTTAACCTGTAACCCTGAAAATCAACACAAAAAAAATACAAGGAAAAAATATGTTGTCGCCAAAATCAACATTTACAATCTCCCCCTTTTTGGCACAACTCATGAAAAACAAGGTTAAGTAAAAACGAGATATAAGTATCTCCCCCTCAACCAAACAAACCACAAAAATAGCTAAGTAAAAAGATGGAAAAACATCAATCATACAATCAATGAAAAACCATAAAAATACTTAGACAATTTCAAACGAAGCAACAAAACTTAGATAAGAATTCAACTCATAGATAAACCAAGTTCCAAAAACAAGAATTCAAGAGTTAAGCAAATATGAAAAAAAACATGCATGGACGAATAAGTTCAATGTTGTATGCATGCAAAATCAAAACAAGAAAAACGAGTTCCAGAGTTAACAAAAACAGAAATTTAAAAAACTTGATTAACCACTTGAACTTCAGTCTTGGGGCACAGCTGTTGGAGACGGATCACGTTCCGGACTTTCGATCAACTCTTCTTCGTCATCTTCATAACTGAAGCCATCGTCAGAGCTAGAGTCATCACTATCATCCGTGTCGGTTTCCGGATCGCCGAAAATATCTCGCTCACCCAACCCATCAGCTGCACCTTCGTCAACGTCCTCAACGTTGACATCTTCATCAGCTTCATCTCTCAGACCATCAGACGGCATCGCGAACGACGCCCCTGGATTTGAAGTATCACCCATCTTCCCTTTTCCCTTATCACGAGCATTCAAAATTCCTTCAAAAATATCTTCATCAGTTTTCTCTCCATCATCGCTCACGACTTCAATCAGATTTCTTTTGGACAGCTGCGAATGAGCTTCCTGAATCGCGTCCCGCACCATCTTCAGAATAAATGTATCTTTCAAACTCGCATCTGGGGCTCCAACATCTCCAAGTCCTCCCCCTTGTTGGATCTCCCGTTGCAGTTTCTTGAAAGATTGTTTCTGCTTTTCCTGTGCTTCGATCATTCTGTTGTAAGCATCAACATGTTCGACCTGACGCTTTTCAAGAGCTAGCGAGTCGACATAAAATTCTTGAACCAAAGCCGAAGGAACCACCGCACGGTGACTATGGATCGGATGATGAGGATTCTGATAAGAAGGAATATTAGAAGTCGGACCGAAACCACGAGGAACAACTCTCGGAGACTTAGCACCCTCAACTTCAGGTTCTGCGACAGCAGCAGTCGGCTGTGGTTTCGCAGTTGACTGTGATTTCTGGCGCTTAGCAGTTGGAGACTTAGATTTTGAAGATTTTGGCTTGCGCTTTCGGGAAGACTTAGGAGTTGAAGGCGGAGTTAAGATTTCTGGAAGTGCGTTCCGATCAAAAAGTCCAAGCCATGGTAAGTCGATAACTCTTTTGTGAGGAGTCAAGTACTTGCCCGTGATCTTGACTGCCCCGTTTTTCTTCATCTTTTTCTCAGCTGCCGTTTCCGGAATAAAGCCTTGGTCATGAAGCATCCCATATATCAGACAAGGATGCGAGAGATGGAATTTTTTCTCCGTAGGCAACTCAGCTTGCCTAATAATGGTTTCATCTGAAAGCTTTGCAATTTTGCACAAGTCAGCGAAAATAATTTTTCCTAAGTTCACTTGTTCGCCACAACTGAGGCGGAAAATGAGGTGCATCAACTCAGGGTCCATGACATTCGGATCCCGATTTGCAATCCAGTTAGACATCCCAAGACGATGAAGGATGCCATAGAAAGCAGACAGTTTTGACGGCGGCGGCAGTTCGGACTTGACTTTCTTTTGAGTTAGAAACGTGCCAACCGTCAGGTCATCAGCACGTTCCGCAGCTGTCGGTGTTGTCCATCTGGAATCAATTTCCAATCTTTCCAAGAAAGCGTTGATGGAGAAAGGACGGAACTTGTATAATTTTTCACGGAAAATGAAGCAGCCATACAGTCGACTCTTCGGATTAGCAAATTCGGGAGACAAGCTAGCGTAAAACTTGTAAAGAATTGGAATGGAGTAGCGATAGGTAAGGTTCACAGATTTGAGCATGTGAACCTTGGTCAGAAAATCCGTGATGCCATGTTTTTCATAGTCCTCCTTGAGGATAGTTCTGTCTGTATGAATTGGTAACTTCTCAATCAACTTATGGCGTCGTTCGGCAGTTGGCGTGAAGAATTCACGAGAATGCGCCTTAGGACACTCAGAATATTCGGCTATGTATTTGAAGCCATCAGTTGAGACTTGGGATCCAGCTGATCCCGAGGAATGAGGAGCCAAAGGTGGTTTTTGGGAGCTATGAGTTTTGGATTTTTCAGCTGACCCGCCACCAGAAACTTTTGAAGTTGGAGACTTAACTCCACTGCCACTGACTACAGGTTTCTTTCCTGAGCCACTTCCAGTTGGAAGCGCTGATTTTGGATTCTTTCCAGCAGACACAGTTGCAGCTGATGGAATTTTCACAACTTTCTTCCCTTCCTTAGTTATCTCGCCAGCTGCGAGTAACCGACGATATTCAGCGTTGGAAACGACACCACTGTAGATGCGGTGAGAGGCTTCTTTGAATTTTGTCTTTCCAGACTTGGGTTCTTTTCCCGACTGACGGGCAGTCGATAGTTCAGGTGTAGCCGATCTAGTCAAGTCAAGGGAAGTTTCAGCAGACGCGGCTTTGCGACGATCAACTTTGTCCAGATGAGCTTTAAGCTCTTCGTAAGCCGCTTTCTTGGCTTCAGGAGTAAGAGCATTCTCGAACTGCTCGTTAAGATATGCGGTCATGTCGGCCATCATGTCGTCGAAATTCTTTGCCATTTCAAAGTTCAGAAAAAGAGTAACCGACAGTTAGCAGCTGTGAGAACGGTAACCACGGAAAAAGAGTTCAACTTCCGAAAACAAGGACAGGGCGCCGGATGCGCAAAGCAAGAGTTGCCGGATGCAACGGAAAAACAAGAACCTAAGAACTAAGAACTTCGGATGCCGAACGTGCAGTTGAGAGTCGAGAGATCGAGAGCTAGAGAGTTAGAGAATTCTGATGTAAGCGTAAATGAATTAGGATTTCATCAAGGCCTATTTATAGGAAAAATTTGGGCCGCCCGTCAGAATGAAAAAGCCCAGTCTAGTACCTGTAAACAGCTCTTCTCAAGAAGGAAATCAGATCAAAAAGACGAACAAAAATTTATTAATTTTGAAAATATTATTAAAATAATAATTTCCAAAAATAATAAATAATAAAATAAAATAAAATAATAATAAAAAGAAAAGTTTAGCGACTGTCAAACCATGGCATGACAACCGAAGTTGAGAACCATCGGTTGAGAAACGAAGTTGAGTGCCATTGGTTGAGAAACTTGAGTTGTCAATTTTTCTTTGACGCTGAAAATTTGGCTAAGGAAAAATTCCAGAGACATGAGTCTCCGTTTTGTGTGCAAGTCGCCGGTTTCGTGCCAAATGTGAGTCTCCGTTTTTATGGCACAGTGGGAAGTCAAGAAACTGGAGACACGAGTCTCCGGTTTTGAAGAGTCTCCGTTTTTGAGGTTGAGTCTCCGTTTTCCGGACATGGCGAAGTCTCCGTTTTTGTGTCGAGTCTCCGTTTTCCGGACATGGCGAAGTCTCCGTTTTTGTGTTGAGTCTCCGTTTTCCGGAATTTTGCACACGTCTCCGTTTTTGCATTCTGTTGACGTTGCCACTTGAATTTTGCGAGATGGCCATTGCTACACTCAAAATTAGACTTCCGAGATGGTAAACCACGTAGCGCTGGATATGAACTACAGAAATGCCAAAACAAAAACAACACATCCCGAGTTAGTCAATCAAGAGTTCAACACACACAAACATTCAAACACATTTTAGTGGAGATTCGAGGGGTGATATTAGGCAATGAAGAGCAAATATTTTCCCAGAAAAGAGACACTTTCATCATTTTTCCAAAACAAAAATTTCACACGATGTGAATAGACTTTTGAGGTAATGAAAAATCTCTCATATTAAAAACCGGTGAGATGGACCGAAGTATGTGATAGACATGTTTACTTGTCCTTCGTCTCAGTCACAAGGAAGCAGTCGTGTTTCGTCGAAACATATTGGCAGAGTTAGCACCGCACAAGAGATTTTAATTCATGAATGCAAGGTGAACACTTAAGGCACTCCAATCAGGAACTAGCATTACTACAATCAGAGGGGAGCCGGGGTAACCGGCGTCCTCCAGACGAGTTTATAGCTTTAAATGAAATGCAACAGACACTCATTACAGCAGTCAGAGGGGAGCAAGGTTCACTTGCGTCCTCCAAAGTGTGATAGGAGAGTGTCTTAAAGTTCAGCGTCCATGTACAACCTTTCGAAGAGGGGAGCCGGGGTAACCGGCGTCCTCCGTTACTTGGCTTTATGGATCTATGCAAATGAAGCGAGGAGTTTAAGCCATGTTCACATGTTCGCATTCAGCGGAATAAATACTCTTGTGTCCGAAGACTAAAAGCGGCCTCGAATCCATGTTTGTCTGACTAGACTAATCCACGACGATTCCGAGTGCGTATTCAGAAGTAAAGAAACTACTCATTCAGACTTCAAAATTTTTCCGTGAACTCTTAGAGAGAACACATGCAGAGAGAATTTCTTAGTTTCTTAAATCTCTCAAAGTCAAGAGGTTTGGTAAAGATGTCAGCGAGCTGTTTTTCAGTTGAAATATGCTGTAGACTGACTATATCACGATCAACCAAATCTCTAATGAAATGATGTCGAATGTCGATGTGTTTAGTTCTTGAGTGCTGGACAGGATTTTCGCTGATTTTGATAGCACTCTGGTTATCACAATACAGCACTAATGGAGCACTCTCAAGAAGATAGTCATTCAACATTTGTTTCAACCAAAGTAGTTGAGTGCAGCAACTTCCAGCCGCAACGTACTCCGACTCGGCAGTTGACAGGGCAATACAATTTTGCTTTCTACTATGCCAAGACACGAGATTATTTCCAAGGAAGCAACAGCTGCCGGAGGTACTTTTTCGTTCGTCCGTGTCCGTCGCCCAGTCGGCATCAGAAAAGCCGACAAGGTTGGATGAAGTGTCGCGCGCATACCACAGACCTAGCTGAGAAGTTCCAGAGATGTAGCGGAGAATCCGTTTCACAGCTCTTAGATGGTCCTCCTTTGGATCAGCTTGGTACCTGGCACACATACAAACACTAAACATAATGTCAGGACGAGTGGCAGTTAAATAAAGTAAACTCCCAATCATGGAACGATAAAGAGTTTGGTTGACACTCCGACTTTTTGTTGACGTTGACAGGCGTTCCGTAGTTGCCATAGGAGTATTAGCTGGCTTGGCATGATGCATTTCAAACCTCTCAACCATGTTTTTAGCATACTTACTTTGAGATACAAATATCCCATTTGGTCGTTGAGAAATCTGAAGGCCAAGAAATTGATGCAACTCCCCCTCAAGGCTCATCTGAAATGTTGAGGACATAGCTTCTGTGAAGGCAGTCACGAGTTTAGAACAAGTAGCTCCGAAGACAATGTCGTCAACGTAAATTTGGGCAACAATCATGTGTTTGCCATCTCGCTTGATGAACAAAGTTTTGTCCACCGATCCACGCTCAAAGCCGAACTTTAGAAGAAAATCCGTGAGACATCCATACCAGGCGCGAGGCGCTTGTTTCAAGCCATATAGAGCTTTGTGAAGCTTGTATACATGATTTGGCTTTTTCGGATCCTCAAAACCTTTCGGTTGAGCTACATACACTTCTTCTTCCAAAACTCCATTTAGGAATGCAGCTTTGACATCCATTTGTCTAAGTTTGATGCCGAGGTGGCATGCAATAGCAATTAAAAGTCTGATGGATTCAATTCGTGCAACTGGAGCAAAGGTTTCATCAAAATCAATACCCTCAACTTGGGCATAGCCTTGTGCGACAAGTCGTGCTTTGTTTCGAACAACTTGGTTGTGTTCATCAGTTTTGTTCTTAAAGATCCATTTAGTTCCAACTACATTCATGTGTGACGTTCTGGGAACTAAGGACCAAACATTGTTTCTAGTAAACTCATTCAACTCTTCTTGCATGGCCATGATCCAAAAATCTTCTTTCATGGCTTCTTTGTAATTTTTCGGCTCATTTTCAGAGAGAAAGCAAGAGATGCCGATTTCATTATAGATTGCAGAAGTACAGATGTTGTAGAGTTCATCCGGAGAATTTGTCGGTTTCTTTGAGCGCGTAGTTCGCTCATTTAAGTTCCCAATCATTTGGGTCGGAGGATGTTTCTTTTGAATGAGTCGAGGTGCCTCTCTAGTAGCATTAGCTGGGTTTTCAATATTTAGCTCAGTTTCTTCATCGTCAGACGATGAAGTATCATTTTCCTGATTGCTAGAACCTCCAACTTCAGATGAAGTGTTTGGAGTAAAATTTCCTGGAGACACATTCTCAGGAGCAGCAGTTGTGTGTGTTGGTGGAAAATTTTGATAATCCAAAATTCCTTCTTTAACCCAGTTTTCCTCAGTATCTTTTCCAAGAAAGTCTTGTTCATCAAAGTTTATGTTAACAGTTTCGATGACTTTCTTAGTTCGAAGATTGTAGGCACGATAAGCATGGCTGTTTTGGCTATAACCAACAAAAATACCACGATCAGCTTTGGCTTCAAATTTCTTCAGAGGATCACGATCCTTCAAAATATAGCAAGTACAGCCAAAGACACGAAAGTGTGCAACTGAAGGTTTCTTGCCATTTACCAGTTCATAGGCAGTTGCGGTCGTCCCAGATCGAATACTTATCCGGTTCAAAATATATCCAGCAGTGGAGACAGCTTCTGCCCAAAAAGTTCGTGCAAGATTTTTCGAGATAAGCATTACACGTGCCATTTCTTGCAGCGTTCGATTCTTTCGTTCGGCAATCCCATTTTGTTGAGGAGTTTTTGGGGCCGAGTATTCATGATGAATTCCTTTCATCATACAGAATTCGTTGAAGCTAGCATTTTGAAATTCAGTTCCATGATCACTTCTGATCCTTTTTACTTTAGCCTCATGATTCGTTTTGATCCATTTCACAATGCCCTTGAAGGCATCAAAAGTTTCATCTTTGGTAGCCAAAAATCTTGTCCAAGTGTAGCGAGAAACACATATTCTTTCTTTGCTATACTTTTAACCTCCATTGGACCCATCAAGTCCATATGTAAAAGTTCGAATGGAGCTGAAGTACTCATGAGCATTGGCAGTGCCGGATGAGGAGTTCTTGTCAGCTTACCCTTCTGACAGTCACCACACACTCTTTTCTCGATTTTGGGGAGTTGAGAGATTCCTCGAACAATCTCCCCCTTAACCAATTTGCTCAAATTTCGAGTGCTGTTGTGGCCAAGTCGTTGATGCCACAAATCCACTTCATCAGGAACGGTCACAGAAAAACAACTATACTCAGTTGTATAGCAATTATTTTTGGCTCGTGGACCTTCCATTATACACTTTCCTTCACCATCAAAAACTCTGCACGATTCTTTATAAAAACTCACGTTCAGTCCTTCATCACACAGTTGACTGATGGAAATCAGGTTAGCAACAAGTCCTTTTACATGGACTACATTTCTGATAGGAGGTAGTCCTTTGATTTGTAGAGTCCCCTTTCCCTTTACGACGCCTTTTGCTCCTCCTCCAAACACTACGGGAGCTCCAGTCATAGGCTCGTAATTTTTCAGAAACTTTTTCGTGCCAGTCATATGGCGGGAACAGCCACTATCAAAATACCAAATTCCTTTGGTTCCAGTCTCAGATGCGTTAAGTGCGACATGGCAGAAAATCAGTTCTCTTGGTTGCCAACAGCTGGTTTTAGAATTAAGTTCAACTTTGCACTTTTGGGACCTAGGCACCCACTTCTTCTTCCCATTATAATTTTGACCGTTCCTCTCAGTCACAGCTTTCGGATTTGTCTTAGCTTTCGGATTTGAAGAAATGGGTTTCTTCATTTCCTTAGTCACTTCAGACTTTTTCTTCAAGGTCATAAGTTCTCTGTTCATGTCCTCTTTCATCCTGTAGCAAAATGGTCGAATGTGTCCAGGTTGATCACAGTAGTGACAAACATACTTTCTCCTTTGACGAGTTTCAACCTTCATGGACGTTCTGACCGAAAATGTTTTTGTGCGAGAGAGTTGTCCAGTTTTCTTCACGTTCTGAGATTTGTCTAAGTTCTTCAGCAACGTCTTTTCATAAGGTAGGATACCACGAGGATGTTTGACAATATTCTTCGGAAATTGATATGTCTCAGATTCAGATTTTGAAGTCGAGGACGACTTTTGAGTTTTAGGTTCTGGAGACTTAGCAATCTTCTTCCCTTCAGCAATCTCCTTCCGTTTAGATGATTCAAAGTCATCTTTACTTTTATCCTCAGGCAAATCACCCGATGCCTTAACAAAACTCACTTCCTTCTTCTTTTCGGATGTCGAGTATATAGACTCAAAAACTTTTTGGAATCCAAGACCGTAACGATTAGGATTCATGTATGAAGCAGCATTGTCAAACACAGAAGAGTTCGTGTTCATTTTCCTCAACAGCTCGTCAGTCATATGAAGTTTTTCTTTCAACACATATCGTTCCTTGTCAGTCATGGCAAGGTCAGTTTGAACTTTCATAAGGGATGACTTCAGTTCGTCATTTTCAGCGTCCGAGTTCTTAAACAAGGTCTGCAGCTTCTTAACTTCAGTTGACTCCTTTTTTAGTGAAGTCTTTAGTTTTGAGTTTTCAGAACTCAACTTCTCATATACTTCTCTCAGTTCGACAACTTCCTTGAAATACTTGTGCTTTTCCTCGAACAGGTCATCAAATTTAACTTTAAGAATTGTCAGAGAGTTGTTCAACTTTTTCTTCTCATCCTCAGTCTTCTCAACTAAGTTTCTCAAGACTACAGCCTCATCATTCATTTTTCGTTTCTCTTCAGAGAGTTCATCAAGAGATTCTTTTATGAATTTCAGTGACACTTCAAGTGTGCTATTCTCAGTGATAGCTGTGTCACACAATTTTTCGAGTTTAGAATAACTCTCTTTCAGATCAACCAGTTCAGCAGACTCGGTCACACTTTGATGGACATCAGATGTCATCTCTTCCCTTTCGGTCTCAGACTCAGACTCATCATCCGAGAAAATGTTATCATCACAAAAATTTCGATTTGTCGATGCCACACGGAAAATGTTGTCTGCAGTTGCAGTGTCTTTCAGAAAGGTGTCAAGTTCAAAGTTTTCAACTTCGAAATTCGCCAGTTCAAAGTCTTCACCAAAAGTGACAACTAGAGCGTTGTCCTCATCGTCATCAGAATTATTGTCCTCAGACTCGTCGTTCTCAAAAATGACATCCTCATCGTCGATCACGACATAGCTAACTGGTAGCTTCTTCTTACGATGTAAGTTCGGGCATTCATTTTTAACGTGTCCATATCCCTTACACTCATAGCATTGCATTTTAGAGACATCTTTGCTTGTAGAGGAGTATGGCGAAAGTTTAGTTCCCTTGAACTTTTTGTCAGACGATGATCCCTGATTTCGATTGTCAGGAGTATTCGGGTATGAGTTAGAACTTTTCTGAAATTTCCGAAAGTTTCGGGCACGGTTCTTCCTCTTAAACTCTTGTTTCACAAGGTACGTGACTATCTCAGTCAGTGCAGCAAGTTTATCAGAATTATTCGAGTTCATCAACCGTTCAATTTCCTCTGCTTCATCGTCATCAGATTCATCTACATCAGCTGAGAAACTACATTCAGACTTTTCATTTCTCAAAGGAGTTTTCTTCGGTTTCTGCGGTTTCGAACTTCTTGAGCTCTTACCTTTTTCAGAGATTTTTAGAGCAGTCATCGGCTCATAAACAAGAGACATTTCAGGGTTGCTACGCACTTTTAAAGTCAAGTCATAGTTTCTCAAATCAGCCATTAAGTCTGCATAGTCCCATGTCTGATTCTTTTCTTCTCGTGCTTCAAGAGTTAGCACTTTACTTTCGAACCGAGAACTTAGACTATGAAGAGTTTTCTCATAAATCATGACGGCAGGAAAAGTTTCTCCAAGTTCATGAACTTCGTTCACATATCTCATGATTTTGTCTAAGTACTCATTTATGTCTTCATCTTCTCTCATACGGAGTTGATGAAACTGAGTAGTGATAGTTCGAATTTTAGAGCGCTTCACGGCCTTACTTCCTTCGCATGTTCTCTGAAGAGTTTCCCATGCGTCTTTCGCTGAAGTGCAATTTTTCACCAGTTGGTACATACTTAGTTCCAACCATTCACAAATAAGAAGTAGAGCCTTGCTATTCGCAGTTGACAAATCATGCTCTTCTCTAGTCCAGTTGCGTTCAGGTTTGGGAATTTTTACTCCATCGGCATCTTCAGTATACGGACACTCCCAACCTTCCAAGACAGCCATCCATGCACGAGAGTCATGGCCTTTAATTCTAGCAGAAACTTTAGCTTTCCAGTTAGAGTAGTTCTGATGAGTAAGCATAATCGGTTTCTGAACAAACATTGGCGACTCCATTATAGCGGAAATATGAAGTCAAGTAACGGATCACGTCTTATACGTATGACGTCTCGCTCTGATACCAATTGAAATTACGCCTTCAGCGTAGGATACCAATTTTTCGTGAAATTGGTCTTGAACTCACAGACAGCAGCTTCCGTCAATGTAAAACAGTCACACAATTTGTAGAATAAAAAGTGAAGACAAAGTTATGTAATAGTTTCCATTTCATTGATCACAAAACTTAAACTATTACACTTGTAGAGTATGGTAGGCAAAACGTTTACAAGAAGTTTCCCGAGTGTCGCAACAACTCCCACTAACTTGCAAACTAGCACACGAGTACCTAAAGTTAAATCTCCTAGCTCTAATCTTGGCACACGGCGCAAAAGCTACTACACAAACTCGAAGCTCGACTACGATTCTAAAAATCAGATTTCGTTCTCTCAAAATCGTCAAATGATGAAATGAACATCCATGGGTATTTATAGTAGAGCCGCACATGTGAGAGTGATGACGTGGCACGTTCTCATTCGTCGCATGCTTGGCATATGTCACATTTCCATGGATGACATCATCATTGTAGAACTTGGATTCTTAAATCTTGGAATCTTGAATCTTTGATTCTTGCATCTTCAATTTCAAAAACAAACTTCAATTTCAATCTTGACTCCATCGATCTCAATTCTTCATCTTCAATTTCTTGTGAAAAACTCTAAGTGTTGAAGCTTCGAATTTCATCGTCTTCACGGTCGTCGATATTGTTGAAGTCGCAAACTTGGAACAATTCTTCATTTCCTTGAACTGAGTACCTGGTGAAAGAAATCACGTTGTAAGTACTTAGTCTTAAGATCAAAGCAAGGAAACATGAACTACGAAAAATAACATAAGGGACAAAACCGGCGACTCTGGTCTCCGGAAAAATGTCAAGGGCACGAGTCTCCGTTTTTCATGTCATGTCCACAAAACCGAAACCGGCGACACCAGTCGCCGTTTTCACAACACAATTCCTTTGCATCAAAACCGGCGACAGGAGTCGCCGTTTCCACGCACACTCCAAAAGCGAAAAACCGGAGACTGAAGTCTCCGTTTTTCCGCATCGTCACCAAAACAGCGACTCTGGTCGCCGTTTTCCATGCACACTCAATTCGGCGACTGGAGTCGCCGTTTTCTTGTCCTGCATCCAAAGTGGCGACTCTGGTCGCCGTTTTCATGTATACCCAAAAGTGGAGACTCAAGTCTCCATTTCCATGCGCAAGGTAGTTGACTTCGGATTCTTAACCTGTAACCCTGAAAATCAACACAAACAAAAATACAAGGAAAAAATATGTTGTCGCCAAAATCAACATTTACATAGGGTTTTAGTGTATTATAGATTAGGTTTAGGGTTTTGTTTTTATGTTTTAGTGTTTAGAGTATTAGGGTTTAGGGTCTAGTGTATTAAAATGTAGGGTTTTAGATTTAGTTTTTAGGTTTTAGGATTTAGGGTTTTTGTTTTCAATTTTAGGGTTTTGAGTTTTTGGGTTATGTGCTTAGTTTTAGGGTTTAATTTTAGGTTTTAGTGTTTTGTTGTATTCAAATTTATGGTTTTAGGTTTTAGTTTTTAGGGTTTTGGTTTTAGGTTTTAAGGTTTTAAATTTTAGGGTTTAATGTTTAGTTTTAGGATTTAGGGTTTTAGTGTATTAAAGATTAGGGTTTTAGTTTTTTGGGTTTAGGGTTTTGTTTTTATGTTTTAGTGTTTAGAGTATTAGGATTTAGGGTTTAATGTATTAAAATTTAGGGTTTTAGATTTAGTTTTTAGGGTTTAAGGTTTAGGGTTTTTGTTTTCAATTTTAGGGTTTTTAATTTTAAGGTTATGTGCTTAGTTTTTGGGGTTAATTTTAGGTTTTAGGGTTTTGTTTTATTCAAATTTAGGATTTTAGGTTATAGTTTTTAGGGTTTTGGTTTTCAGTTTTAGGTTTTTAAATTTTAGGGTTTAA
The DNA here is from genome assembly GCA_954870475.1 of Euphrasia confusa. Classification (NCBI taxonomy): domain Eukaryota; kingdom Viridiplantae; phylum Streptophyta; class Magnoliopsida; order Lamiales; family Orobanchaceae; genus Euphrasia; species Euphrasia confusa. The sequence continues at coordinate 14,673,163 of OX940969.1, forward strand.
TGTTTAGTTTTAGCGTTTAGGGTTTTAGTGTATTAAAGATTAGAGTTTTAGTTTTTAGTTTTTAGGGTTTTGTTTTTATGTTTTAGTGTTTAGAGTATTAGGATTTAGGGTTTAGTGTATTAAAATTTAGGGTTTTAGATTTAGTTTTTAGGGTTTAGGGTTTAGAGTTTTTGTTTTCAATTTTAGGGTTTTGAATTTTTGGATTATGTGCTTAGTTTTAGTGTTTAATTTTAGGTTTTAGGGCTTTGTTGTATTCAAATTTAGGGTTTTAGGTTTTAATTTTTAGCGTTTTGGTTTTAGGTTTTAGGGTTTTAAATTTTAGGGTTTAATATTTAGTTTTAGGGTATAGGGTTTTAGTGTATTAAAGATTAGGGTTTTAGTTTTTTGGGTTTAGGGTTTTGTTTTTATGTTTTAGTGTTTAGTGTATTAAAATTTAGGGTTTTAGATTTAATTTTTAGGGTTTAGGGTTTAGTGTTTTTGTTTTCAATTTTAGGGTTTTGAGTTTTTTTTGTTATTTGCTTAGTTTTAGGGTTTAATTTTAAGGTTTAGGGTTTAGAGTTATAGTGTATTCAAGTATAGGGTTTTAGGTTTTAGATTTTAGGGTTTTTGTTTTAGGGTTTAGGCTTTCGAATTTTAGGGTTTAATGTTTAGTTTTAAAGTCTAGGGTTTTAGTGTATTAAAGATTAGGGTTTTAGTCTTGAGGGTTTATGGTATTGTTTTTAGGTTTTAGTGTTTAGAGTATTAGGACTTAGGGTTTAGTGTCGTAAAATTTAGGGTTTAAGATTTAGTTTTTAGGATTTAGGGTTTAGGGTTTGGGTTTTAGGTTTTAGGGTTTAGAGTTTTTGGGCTTAATGCTTAGTTTTAGGATTTAATTTTAGGTTTTAGGTTTTTGTTGTGTTCAAGTTTAGGGTTTTAGGTTTTATTTTTTAGGGTTTTGGTTTTAGGTTTTAGGTTTTTGAATTTTAGGGTTTAATTTTTAGTTTTAGGGTTTAGAGTTTTAGTGTATTAATGATTAGGGTTTTAGTTTTTAGGTTTTAGGGTTTTGTTTTTATGTTTTAGTGTTTAGGGTATTAGGATTTAGGGTTTAGTGTATTAAAATATAGGGTTTTAGATTTAATTTTTAGGTTTTAGGTTTTAGGATTTAGGGTTTTTGTTTTCAATTTTAGGGTTTTAAGTTTTTGGGTTATGTGCTTAGTTTTAGGGTTTAATTTTAGGTTTTAGGGTTTTGTTGTATTCAAATTTAGGGTTTTAGGTTTTAGTTTTTAGGGTTTTGGTTTTAGGTTTTAGGGTTTTAAATTTTAGGGTTTAATGTTTAGTTTTAGGGTTTAGGGTTTTAGTGTATTATAGATTAGGTTTAGGGTTTTGTTTTTATGTTTTAGTGTTTAGAGTATTAGGGTTTAGGGTCTAGTGTATTAAAATGTAGGGTTTTAGATTTAGTTTTTAGGTTTTAGGATTTAGGGTTTTTGTTTTCAATTTTAGGGTTTTGAGTTTTTGGGTTATGTGCTTAGTTTTAGGGTTTAATTTTAGGTTTTAGTGTTTTGTTGTATTCAAATTTATGGTTTTAGGTTTTAGTTTTTAGGGTTTTGGTTTTAGGTTTTAAGGTTTTAAATTTTAGGGTTTAATGTTTAGTTTTAGGATTTAGGGTTTTAGTGTATTAAAGATTAGGGTTTTAGTTTTTTGGGTTTAGGGTTTTGTTTTTATGTTTTAGTGTTTAGAGTATTAAAATTTAGGGTTTTAGATTTAGTTTTTAGGGTTTAGGGTTTAGTGTTTTTGTTTTCAATTTTAGGGTTTTGAGTTTTTTTGTTATTTGCTTAGTTTTAGGGTTTAATTTTAAGGTTTAGGGTTTAGAGTTTTAGTGTATTCAAGTATAGGGTTTTAGGTTTTAGTTTTTAGGGTTTTGGTTTTAGGGTTTAGGGTTTCGAATTTTAGGGTTTAATGTTTAGTTTTAAAGTCTAGGGTTTTAGTGTATTAAAGATTAGGGTTTTAGTCTTTAGGGTTTATGGTATTGTTTTTAGGTTTTAGTGTTTAGAGTATTAGGACTTAGGGTTTAGTGTCGTAAAATTTATGGTTTAAGATTTAGTTTTTAGGATTTAGGGTTTAGGGTTTGGGTTTTAGGTTTTAGGGTTTAGAGTTTTTGGGCTTAATGCTTAGTTTTAGGATTTAATTTTAGGTTTTAGGTTTTTGTTGTGTTCAAGTTTAGGGTTTTAGGTTTTATTTTTTAGGGTTTTGGTTTTAGGTTTTAGGTTTTAGAATTTTAGGGTTTAATTTTTAGTTTTAGGGTTTAGGGTTTTAGTGTATTAATGATTAGGGTTTTAGTTTTTAGGTTTTAGGGTTTTGTTTTTATGTTTTAGTGTTTAGAGTATTAGAGTTTAGGGTCTAGTGTATTAAAATTTAGGGTTTTAGATTTAGTTTTTAGGTTTTAGGATTTAGGGTTTTTGTTTTCAATTTTAGGGTTTTGAGTTTTTGGGTTATGTGCTTAGTTTTAGGGTTTAATTTTAGGTTTTAGGGTTTTGTTGTATTCAAATTTATGGTTTTAGGTTTTAGTTTTTAGGGTTTTGGTTTTAGGTTTTAAGGTTTTAAATTTTAGGGATTAATGTTTAGTTTTAGGGTTTAGGGTTTTAGTGTATTAAAGATTAGGGTTTTAGTTTTTAGGGTTTAGGATTTTGTTTTTATGTTTTAGTGTTTAGAGTATTAGGGTTTAGGGTCTAGTCTATTAAAATTTAGGGTTTTAGATTTAGTTTTAAGGTTTTAAGATTTACGGTTTTTGTTTTCAATTTTAGGGTTTTGAGTTTTTGGGTTATGTGCTTATTTTAGAGTTTAATTTTAGGTTTTAGGGTTTTGTTGTATTCAAATTTAGGGATTTAGGTTTTAGTTTTTAGGGTTTTGGTTTTAGGTTTTAGGGTTTTAAATTTTAGGGTTTAATGTTTAGTTTTAGGGTTTAGGTTTTAGTGTATTAAAGATTAGGGTTTTAGTTTTTAAGGTTTAGGATTTTGTTTTTATGTTTTAGTGTTTAGAGTATTAGGATTTAGGGTTTAATGTATTAAAATTTAGGGTTTTAGATTTAGTTTTTAGGGTTTAGGGTTTAGGGTTTTTGTTTTCAATTTTAGGGTTTTTAATTTTAAGGTTATGTGCTTAGTTTTTGGGGTTAATTTTAGGTTTTAGGGTTTTGTTTTATTCAAATTTAGGATTTTAGGTTATAGTTTTTAGGGTTTTGGTTTTCAGTTTTAGGTTTTTAAATTTTAGGGTTTAATGTTTAGTTTTAGCGTTTAGGGTTTTAGTGTATTAAAGATTAGGGTTTTAGTTTTTAGGGTTTAGGGTTTTCTTTTTATGTTTTAGTGTTTTGAGTATTAGGATTTAGGGTTTAGTGTATTAAAATTTAGGGTTTTAGATTTTGTTTTTAGGGTTTAGGGTTTAGTGTTTTTGTTTTCAATTTTAGGGTTTTGAGTGTTAAGGTTATTTGCTTAGTTTTAGGGTTTAATTTTAAGGTTTAGGGTTTAGGGTTTTAGTGTATTCAAGTATAGGGTTTTAATTTTTAGTTTTTAGGGTTTTGGTTTTAGGTTTTAGGGTTTCGAATTTTAGGGTTTAATGTTTAGTTTTAAGGTCTAGGGTTCTAATGTATTAAAGATTAGGGTTTTAGTCTTTAGGGTTTATGGTATTGTTTTTAGATTTTAGTGTTTGGAGTATTAGGACTTAGGGTTTAGTGTCTTAAAATTCAGAGTTTAAGATTTAGTTTTTAGGATTTAGGGTTTAGGGTTTTTGTTTTAGGTTTTAGGGTTTAGAGTTTTTGGGTTTAATGCTTAGTTTTAGTGTTTATTTTTAGGTTTTAGAGTTTTTTTGTATTCAAGTTTAGGGTTTTAAGCTTTAGTTTTTACGGGTTTGGTTTTAGGTTTTAGGGTTAAGAATTTTTAGGGTTTAATGTTTAGTTTTAGGGTTTAGGGTTTTATTGTACTAATGATTAGGGTTTTAGTTTTTAGGGTTTAGGGTTTTGTTTTTATGTTTTAGTGTTTAGAGTATTAGGATTTAGGGTTTAGTGTATTAAAATTTAGGGTTTTAGATTTAGTTTTTAGGGTTTAGGGTTTAGAGTTTTTGTTTTCAATTTTAGGGTTTTGAATTTTTGGATTATGTGCTTAGTTTTAGTGTTTAATTTTAGGTTTTAGGGCTTTGTTGTATTCAAATTTAGGGTTTTAGGTTTTAATTTTTAGCGTTTTGGTTTTAGGTTTTAGGGTTTTAAATTTTAGGGTTTAATATTTAGTTTTAGGGTATAGGGTTTTAGTGTATTAAAGATTAGGGTTTTAGTTTTTTGGGTTTAGGGTTTTGTTTTTATGTTTTAGTGTTTAGTGTATTAAAATTTGGGGTTTTAGATTTAATTTTTAGGGTTTAGGGTTTAGTGTTTTTGTTTTCAATTTTAGGGTTTTGAGTTTTTTTTGTTATTTGCTTAGTTTTAGGGTTTAATTTTAAGGTTTAGGGTTTAGAGTTATAGTGTATTCAAGTATAGGGTTTTAGGTTTTCGATTTTAGGGTTTTTGTTTTAGGGTTTAGGGTTTCGAATTTTAGGGTTTAATGTTTAGTTTTAAAGTCTAGGGTTTTAGTGTATTAAAGATTAGGGTTTTAGTCTTGAGGGTTTATGGTATTGTTTTTAGGTTTTAGTGTTTAGAGTATTAGGACTTAGGGTTTAGTGTCGTAAAATTTAGGGTTTAAGATTTAGTTTTTAGGATTTAGGGTTTAGGGTTTGGGTTTTAGGTTTTAGGGTTTAGAGTTTTTGGGTTTAATGCTTAGTTTTAGGATTTAATTTTAGGTTTTAGGTTTTTGTTGTGTTCAAGTTTAGGGTTTTAGGTTTTATTTTTTAGGGTTTTGGTTTTAGGTTTTAGGTTTTTGAATTTTAGGGTTTAATTTTTAGTTTTAGGGTTTAGAGTTTTAGTGTATTAATGATTAGGGTTTTAGTTTTTAGGTTTTAGGGTTTTGTTTTTATGTTTTAGTGTTTAGGGTATTAGGATTTAGGGTTTAGTGTATTAAAATTTAGGGTTTTAGATTTAATTTTTAGGTTTTAGGATTTAGGGTTTTTGTTTTCAATTTTAGGGTTTTAAGTTTTTGGGTTATGTGCTTAGTTTTAGGTTTTAGGGTTTTGTTGTATTCAAATTTAGGGTTTTACGTTTTAGTTTTTAGGGTTTTGGTTTTAGGTTTTAGGGTTTTAAATTTTAGGGTTTAATGTTTAGTTTTAGGGTTTAGGGTTTTAGTGTATTACAGATTAGGTTTAGGGTTTTGTTTTTATGTTTTAGTGTTTAGAGTATTAGGGTTTAGGGTCTAGTGTATTAAAATGTAGGGTTTTAGATTTAGTTTTTAGGTTTTAGGATTTAGGGTTTTTTTTTTCAATTTTAGGGTTTTGAGTTTTTGGGTTATGTGCTTAGTTTTAGGGTTTAATTTTAGGTTTTAGTGTTTTGTTGTATTCAAATTTATGGTTTTAGGTTTTAGTTTTTAGGGTTTTGGTTTTAGGTTTTAAGGTTTTAAATTTTAGGGTTTAATGTTTAGTTTTAGGATTTAGGGTTTTAGTGTATTAAAGATTAGGGTTTTAGTTTTTAGGGTTTAGGATTTTGTTTTTATGTTTTAGTGTTTAGATTATTAGGGTTTAGGGTCTTGTGTATTAAAATTTAGGGTTTTAGATTTAGTTTTTAGGGTTTAGGGTTTAGGGTTTTTGTTTTCAATTTTAGGGTTTTTAGTTTTTAGGTTATGTGCTTAGTTTTTGGGGTTAATTTTAGGTTTTAGGGTTTTGTTTTATTCAAATTTAGGGTTTTAGGTTATAGTTTTTAGGGTTTTGGTTTTCAGTTTTAGGGTTTTAAATTTTAGGGTTTAATGTTTAGTTTTAGCGTTTAGGGTTTTAGTGTATTAAAGATTAGGGTTTTAGTTTTTAGGGTTTAGGGTTTTGTTTTTATGTTTTAGTGTTTTGAGTATTAGGATTTAGGGTTTAGTGTATTAAAATTTAGGGTTTTAGATTTTGTTTTTAGGGTTTAGGGTTTAATGTTTTTGTTTTCAATTTTAGGGTTTTGAGTGTTAGGGTTATTTGCTTAGTTTTAGGGTTTAATTTTAAGGTTTAGGGTTTAGGGTTTAGGGTTTTGTTGTATTCAAATTTATGGTTTTAGGTTTTAGTTTTTAGGGTTTTGGTTTTAGGTTTTAAGGTTTTAAATTTTAGGGATTAATGTTTAGATTTAGGGTTTAGGGTTTAGTGTATTAAAATTTAGGGTTTTAGATTTAGTTTTTAGGTTTTAGGATTTAGGGTTTTTGTTTTCAATTTTAGGGTTTTGAGTTTTTGGGTTATGTGCTTAGTTTTAGGGTTTAATTTTAGGTTTTCGGGTTTTGTTGTATTCAAATTTAGGGTTTGGGTTTTAGGTTTTAGGGTTTAGAGTTTTTGGGCTTAATGCTTAGTTTTAGGATTTAAATTTAGGTTTTAGGTTTTTGTTGTGTTCAAGTTTAGGGTTTTAGGTTTTATTTTTTAGGGTTTTGGTTTTAGGTTTTAGGTTTTAGAATTTTAGGGTTTAATTTTTAGTTTTAGGGTTTAGGGTTTTAGTGTATTAATGATTAGGGTTTTAGTTTTTAGGTTTTAGGGTTTTGTTTTTATGTTTTAGTGTTTAGAGTATTAGAGTTTAGGGTCTAGTGTATTAAAATTTAGGGTTTTAGATTTAGTTTTTAGGTTTTAGGATTTAGGGTTTTTGTTTTCAATTTTAGGGTTTTGAGTTTTTGGGTTATGTGCTTAGTTTTAGGGTTTAATTTTAGGTTTTAGGGTTTTGTTGTATTCAAATTTATGGTTTTAGGTTTAGGGTTTTGTTTTTATGTTTTAGTGTTTAGAGTATTAGGGTTTAGGGTCTAGTGTATTAAAATGTAGGGTTTTAGATTTAGTTTTTAGGTTTTAGGATTTAGGGTTTTTGTTTTCAATTTTAGGGTTTTGAGTTTTTGGGTTATGTGCTTAGTTTTAGGGTTTAATTTTAGGTTTTAGTGTTTTGTTTTATTCAAATTTATGGTTTTAGGTTTTAGTTTTTAGGGTTTTGGTTTTAGGTTTTAAGGTTTTAAATTTTAGGGTTTAATGTTTAGTTTTAGGATTTAGGGTTTTAGTGTATTAAAGATTAGGGTTTTAGTTTTTTGGGTTTAGGGTTTTGTTTTTATGTTTTAGTGTTTAGAGTATTAAAATTTAGGGTTTTAGATTTAGTTTTTAGGGTTTAGGGTTTAGTGTTTTTGTTTTCAATTTTAGGGTTTTGAGTTTTTTTGTTATTTGCTTAGTTTTAGGGTTTAATTTTAAGGTTTAGGGTTTAGAGTTTTAGTGTATTCAAGTATAGGGTTTTAGGTTTTAGTTTTTAGGGTTTTGGTTTTAGGGTTTAGGGTTTCGAATTTTAGGGTTTAATGTTTAGTTTTAAAGTCTAGGGTTTTAGTGTATTAAAGATTAGGGTTTTAGTCTTTAGGGTTTATGGTATTGTTTTTAGGTTTTAGTGTTTAGAGTATTAGGACTTAGGGTTTAGTGTCGTAAAATTTATGGTTTAAGATTTAGTTTTTAGGATTTAGGGTTTGGGGTTTGGGTTTTAGGTTTTAGGGTTTAGAGTTTTTGGGCTTAATGCTTAGTTTTAGGATTTAATTTTAGGTTTTAGGTTTTTGTTGTGTTCAAGTTTAGGGTTTTAGGTTTTATTTTTTAGGGTTTTGGTTTTAGGTTTTAGGTTTTAGAATTTTAGGGTTTAATTTTTAGTTTTAGGGTTTAGGGTTTTAGTGTATTAATGATTAGGGTTTTAGTTTTTATGTTTTAGTGTTTAGAGTATTAGAGTTTAGGGTCTAGTGTATTAAAATTTAGGGTTTTAGATTTAGTTTTTAGGTTTTAGGATTTAGGGTTTTTGTTTTCAATTTTAGGGTTTTGAGTTTTTGGGTTATGTGCTTAGTTTTAGGGTTTAATTTTAGGTTTTAGGGTTTTGTTGTATTCAAATTTATGGTTTTAGGTTTTAGTTTTTAGGGTTTTGGTTTTAGGTTTTAAGGTTTTAAATTTTAGGGATTAATGTTTAGTTTTAGGGTTTAGGGTTTTAGTGTATTAAAGATTAGGGTTTTAGTTTTTAGGGTTTAGGATTTTGTTTTTATGTTTTAGTGTTTAGAGTATTAGGGTTTAGGGTCTAGTCTATTAAAATTTAGGGTTTTAGATTTAGTTTTAAGGTTTTAAGATTTACGGTTTTTGTTTTCAATTTTAGGGTTTTGAGTTTTTGGGTTATGTGCTTATTTTAGAGTTTAATTTTAGGTTTTAGGGTTTTGTTGTATTCAAATTTAGGGATTTAGGTTTTAGTTTTTAGGGTTTTGGTTTTAGGTTTTAGGGTTTTAAATTTTAGGGTTTAATGTTTAGTTTTAGGGTTTAGGTTTTAGTGTATTAAAGATTAGGGTTTTAGTTTTTAAGGTTTAGGATTTTGTTTTTATGTTTTAGTGTTTAGAGTATTAGGATTTAGGGTTTAATGTATTAAAATTTAGGGTTTTAGATTTAGTTTTTAGGGTTTAGGGTTTAGGGTTTTTTTTTTCAATTTTAGTGTTTTTAATTTTAAGGTTATGTGCTTAGTTTTTGGGGTTAATTTTAGGTTTTAGGGTTTTGTTTTATTCAAATTTAGGATTTTAGGTTATAGTTTTTAGGGTTTTGGTTTTCAGTTTTAGGTTTTTAAATTTTAGGGTTTAATGTTTAGTTTTAGCGTTTAGGGTTTTAGTGTATTAAAGATTAGGGTTTTAGTTTTTAGGGTTTAGGGTTTTCTTTTTATGTTTTAGTGTTTTGAGTATTAGGATTTAGGGTTTAGTGTATTAAAATTTAGGGTTTTAGATTTTGTTTTTAGGGTTTAGGGTTTAGTGTTTTTGTTTTCAATTTTAGGGTTTTGAGTGTTAAGGTTATTTGCTTAGTTTTAGGGTTTAATTTTAAGGTTTAGGGTTTAGGGTTTTAGTGTATTCAAGTATAGGGTTTTAATTTTTAGTTTTTAGGGTTTTGGTTTTAGGTTTTAGGGTTTCGAATTTTAGGGTTTAATGTTTAGTTTTAAGGTCTAGGGTTCTAATGTATTAAAGATTAGGGTTTTAGTCTTTAGGGTTTATGGTATTGTTTTTAGATTTTAGTGTTTGGAGTATTAGGACTTAGGGTTTAGTGTCTTAAAATTCAGAGTTTAAGATTTAGTTTTTAGGATTTAGGGTTTAGGGTTTTTGTTTTAGGTTTTAGGGTTTAGAGTTTTTGGGTTTAATGCTTAGCTTTAGTGTTTATTTTTAGGTTTTAGAGTTTTTTTGTATTCAAGTTTAGGGTTTTAAGTTTTAGTTTTTACGGGTTTGGTTTTAGGTTTTAGGGTTAAGAATTTTTAGGGTTTAATGTTTAGTTTTAGGGTTTAGGGTTTTATTGTACTAATGATTAGGGTTTTAGTTTTTAGGGTTTAGGGTTTTGTTTTTATGTTTTAGTGTTTAGAGTATTAGGATTTAGGGTTTAGTGTATTAAAATTTAGGGTTTTAGATTTAGTTTTTAGGGTTTAGGGTTTAGAGTTTTTGTTTTCAATTTTAGGGTTTTGAATTTTTGGATTATGTGCTTAGTTTTAGTGTTTAATTTTAGGTTTTAGGGCTTTGTTGTATTCAAATTTAGGGTTTTAGGTTTTAATTTTTAGCGTTTTGGTTTTAGGTTTTAGGGTTTTAAATTTTAGGGTTTAATATTTAGTTTTAGGGTATAGGGTTTTAGTGTATTAAAGATTAGGGTTTTAGTTTTTTGGGTTTAGGGTTTTGTTTTTATGTTTTAGTGTTTAGTGTATTAAAATTTAGGGTTTTAGATTTAATTTTTAGGGTTTAGGGTTTAGTGTTTTTGTTTTCAATTTTAGGGTTTTGAGTTTTTTTTGTTATTTGCTTAGTTTTAGGGTTTAATTTTAAGGTTTAGGGTTTAGAGTTATAGTGTATTCAAGTATAGGGTTTTAGGTTTTCGATTTTAGGGTTTTTGTTTTAGGGTTTAGGGTTTCGAATTTTAGGGTTTAATGTTTAGTTTTAAAGTCTAGGGTTTTAGTGTATTAAAGATTAGGGTTTTAGTCTTGAGGGTTTATGGTATTGTTTTTAGGTTTTAGTGTTTAGAGTATTAGGACTTAGGGTTTAGTGTCGTAAAATTTAGGGTTTAAGATTTAGTTTTTAGGATTTAGGGTTTAGGGTTTGGGTTTTAGGTTTTAGGGTTTAGAGTTTTTGGGTTTAATGCTTAGTTTTAGGATTTAATTTTAGGTTTTAGGTTTTTGTTGTGTTCAAGTTTAGGGTTTTAGGTTTTATTTTTTAGGGTTTTGGTTTTAGGTTTTAGGTTTTTGAATTTTAGGGTTTAATTTTTAGTTTTAGGGTTTAGAGTTTTAGTGTATTAATGATTAGGGTTTTAGTTTTTAGGTTTTAGGGTTTTGTTTTTATGTTTTAGTGTTTAGGGTATTAGGATTTAGGGTTTAGTGTATTAAAATTTAGGGTTTTAGATTTAATTTTTAGGTTTTAGGATTTAGGGTTTTTGTTTTCAATTTTAGGGTTTTAAGTTTTTGGGTTATGTGCTTAGTTTTAGGTTTTAGGGTTTTGTTGTATTCAAATTTAGGGTTTTACGTTTTAGTTTTTAGGGTTTTGGTTTTAGGTTTTAGGGTTTTAAATTTTAGGGTTTAATGTTTAGTTTTAGGGTTTAGGGTTTTAGTGTATTACAGATTAGGTTTAGGGTTTTGTTTTTATGTTTTAGTGTTTAGAGTATTAGGGTTTAGGGTCTAGTGTATTAAAATGTAGGGTTTTAGATTTAGTTTTTAGGTTTTAGGATTTAGGGTTTTTTTTTTCAATTTTAGGGTTTTGAGTTTTTGGGTTATGTGCTTAGTTTTAGGGTTTAATTTTAGGTTTTAGTGTTTTGTTGTATTCAAATTTATGGTTTTAGGTTTTAGTTTTTAGGGTTTTGGTTTTAGGTTTTAAGGTTTTAAATTTTAGGGTTTAATGTTTAGTTTTAGGATTTAGGGTTTTAGTGTATTAAAGATTAGGGTTTTAGTTTTTAGGGTTTAGGATTTTGTTTTTATGTTTTAGTGTTTAGATTATTAGGGTTTAGGGTCTTGTGTATTAAAATTTAGGGTTTTAGATTTAGTTTTTAGGGTTTAGGGTTTAGGGTTTTTGTTTTCAATTTTAGGGTTTTTAGTTTTTAGGTTATGTGCTTAGTTTTTGGGGTTAATTTTAGGTTTTAGGGTTTTGTTTTATTCAAATTTAGGGTTTTAGGTTATAGTTTTTAGGGTTTTGGTTTTCAGTTTTAGGGTTTTAAATTTTAGGGTTTAATGTTTAGTTTTAGCGTTTAGGGTTTTAGTGTATTAAAGATTAGGGTTTTAGTTTTTAGGGTTTAGGGTTTTGTTTTTATGTTTTAGTGTTTTGAGTATTAGGATTTAGGGTTTAGTGTATTAAAATTTAGGGTTTTAGATTTTGTTTTTAGGGTTTAGGGTTTAATGTTTTTGTTTTCAATTTTAGGGTTTTGAGTGTTAGGGTTATTTGCTTAGTTTTAGGGTTTAATTTTAAGGTTTAGGGTTTAGGGTTTAGGGTTTTGTTGTATTCAAATTTATGGTTTTAGGTTTTAGTTTTTAGGGTTTTGGTTTTAGGTTTTAAGGTTTTAAATTTTAGGGATTAATGTTTAGATTTAGGGTTTAGGGTTTAGTGTATTAAAATTTAGGGTTTTAGATTTAGTTTTTAGGTTTTAGGATTTAGGGTTTTTGTTTTCAATTTTAGGGTTTTGAGTTTTTGGGTTATGTGCTTAGTTTTAGGGTTTAATTTTAGGTTTTCGGGTTTTGTTGTATTCAAATTTAGGGTTTGGGTTTTAGGTTTTAGGGTTTAGAGTTTTTGGGCTTAATGCTTAGTTTTAGGATTTAAATTTAGGTTTTAGGTTTTTGTTGTGTTCAAGTTTAGGGTTTTAGGTTTTATTTTTTAGGGTTTTGGTTTTAGGTTTTAGGTTTTAGAATTTTAGGGTTTAATTTTTAGTTTTAGGGTTTAGGGTTTTAGTGTATTAATGATTAGGGTTTTAGTTTTTAGGTTTTAGGGTTTTGTTTTTATGTTTTAGTGTTTAGAGTATTAGAGTTTAGGGTCTAGTGTATTAAAATTTAGGGTTTTAGATTTAGTTTTTAGGTTTTAGGATTTAGGGTTTTTGTTTTCAATTTTAGGGTTTTGAGTTTTTGGGTTATGTGCTTAGTTTTAGGGTTTAATTTTAGGTTTTAGGGTTTTGTTGTATTCAAATTTATGGTTTTAGGTTTAGGGTTTTGTTTTTATGTTTTAGTGTTTAGAGTATTAGGGTTTAGGGTCTAGTGTATTAAAATGTAGGGTTTTAGATTTAGTTTTTAGGTTTTAGGATTTAGGGTTTTTGTTTTCAATTTTAGGGTTTTGAGTTTTTGGGTTATGTGCTTAGTTTTAGGGTTTAATTTTAGGTTTTAGTGTTTTGTTTTATTCAAATTTATGGTTTTAGGTTTTAGTTTTTAGGGTTTTGGTTTTAGGTTTTAAGGTTTTAAATTTTAGGGTTTAATGTTTAGTTTTAGGATTTAGGGTTTTAGTGTATTAAAGATTAGGGTTTTAGTTTTTTGGGTTTAGGGTTTTGTTTTTATGTTTTAGTGTTTAGAGTATTAAAATTTAGGGTTTTAGATTTAGTTTTTAGGGTTTAGGGTTTAGTGTTTTTGTTTTCAATTTTAGGGTTTTGAGTTTTTTTGTTATTTGCTTAGTTTTAGGGTTTAATTTTAAGGTTTAGGGTTTAGAGTTTTAGTGTATTCAAGTATAGGGTTTTAGGTTTTAGTTTTTAGGGTTTTGGTTTTAGGGTTTAGGGTTTCGAATTTTAGGGTTTAATGTTTAGTTTTAAAGTCTAGGGTTTTAGTGTATTAAAGATTAGGGTTTTAGTCTTTAGGGTTTATGGTATTGTTTTTAGGTTTTAGTGTTTAGAGTATTAGGACTTAGGGTTTAGTGTCGTAAAATTTATGGTTTAAGATTTAGTTTTTAGGATTTAGGGTTTGGGGTTTGGGTTTTAGGTTTTAGGGTTTAGAGTTTTTGGGCTTAATGCTTAGTTTTAGGATTTAATTTTAGGTTTTAGGTTTTTGTTGTGTTCAAGTTTAGGGTTTTAGGTTTTATTTTTTAGGGTTTTGGTTTTAGGTTTTAGGTTTTAGAATTTTAGGGTTTAATTTTTAGTTTTAGGGTTTAGGGTTTTAGTGTATTAATGATTAGGGTTTTAGTTTTTATGTTTTAGTGTTTAGAGTATTAGAGTTTAGGGTCTAGTGTATTAAAATTTAGGGTTTTAGATTTAGTTTTTAGGTTTTAGGATTTAGGGTTTTTGTTTTCAATTTTAGGGTTTTGAGTTTTTGGGTTATGTGCTTAGTTTTAGGGTTTAATTTTAGGTTTTAGGGTTTTGTTGTATTCAAATTTATGGTTTTAGGTTTTAGTTTTTAGGGTTTTGGTTTTAGGTTTTAAGGTTTTAAATTTTAGGGATTAATGTTTAGTTTTAGGGTTTAGGGTTTTAGTGTATTAAAGATTAGGGTTTTAGTTTTTAGGGTTTAGGATTTTGTTTTTATGTTTTAGTGTTTAGAGTATTAGGGTTTAGGGTCTAGTCTATTAAAATTTAGGGTTTTAGATTTAGTTTTAAGGTTTTAAGATTTACGGTTTTTGTTTTCAATTTTAGGGTTTTGAGTTTTTGGGTTATGTGCTTATTTTAGAGTTTAATTTTAGGTTTTAGGGTTTTGTTGTATTCAAATTTAGGGATTTAGGTTTTAGTTTTTAGGGTTTTGGTTTTAGGTTTTAGGGTTTTAAATTTTAGGGTTTAATGTTTAGTTTTAGGGTTTAGGTTTTAGTGTATTAAAGATTAGGGTTTTAGTTTTTAAGGTTTAGGATTTTGTTTTTATGTTTTAGTGTTTAGAGTATTAGGATTTAGGGTTTAATGTATTAAAATTTAGGGTTTTAGATTTAGTTTTTAGGGTTTAGGGTTTAGGGTTTTTTTTTTCAATTTTAGTGTTTTTAATTTTAAGGTTATGTGCTTAGTTTTTGGGGTTAATTTTAGGTTTTAGGGTTTTGTTTTATTCAAATTTAGGATTTTAGGTTATAGTTTTTAGGGTTTTGGTTTTCAGTTTTAGGTTTTTAAATTTTAGGGTTTAATGTTTAGTTTTAGCGTTTAGGGTTTTAGTGTATTAAAGATTAGGGTTTTAGTTTTTAGGGTTTAGGGTTTTCTTTTTATGTTTTAGTGTTTTGAGTATTAGGATTTAGGGTTTAGTGTATTAAAATTTAGGGTTTTAGATTTTGTTTTTAGGGTTTAGGGTTTAGTGTTTTTGTTTTCAATTTTAGGGTTTTGAGTGTTAAGGTTATTTGCTTAGTTTTAGGGTTTAATTTTAAGGTTTAGGGTTTAGGGTTTTAGTGTATTCAAGTATAGGGTTTTAATTTTTAGTTTTTAGGGTTTTGGTTTTAGGTTTTAGGGTTTCGAATTTTAGGGTTTAATGTTTAGTTTTAAGGTCTAGGGTTCTAATGTATTAAAGATTAGGGTTTTAGTCTTTAGGGTTTATGGTATTGTTTTTAGATTTTAGTGTTTGGAGTATTAGGACTTAGGGTTTAGTGTCTTAAAATTCAGAGTTTAAGATTTAGTTTTTAGGATTTAGGGTTTAGGGTTTTTGTTTTAGGTTTTAGGGTTTAGAGTTTTTGGGTTTAATGCTTAGCTTTAGTGTTTATTTTTAGGTTTTAGAGTTTTTTTGTATTCAAGTTTAGGGTTTTAAGTTTTAGTTTTTACGGGTTTGGTTTTAGGTTTTAGGGTTAAGAATTTTTAGGGTTTAATGTTTAGTTTTAGGGTTTAGGGTTTTATTGTACTAATGATTAGGGTTTTAGTTTTTAGGGTTTAGGGTTTTGTTTTTATGTTTTAGTGTTTAGAGTATTAGGATTTAGGGTTTAGTGTATTAAAATTTAGGGTTTTAGATTTAGTTTTTAGGGTTTAGGGTTTAGAGTTTTTGTTTTCAATTTTAGGGTTTTGAATTTTTGGATTATGTGCTTAGTTTTAGTGTTTAATTTTAGGTTTTAGGGCTTTGTTGTATTCAAATTTAGGGTTTTAGGTTTTAATTTTTAGCGTTTTGGTTTTAGGTTTTAGGGTTTTAAATTTTAGGGTTTAATATTTAGTTTTAGGGTATAGGGTTTTAGTGTATTAAAGATTAGGGTTTTAGTTTTTTGGGTTTAGGGTTTTGTTTTTATGTTTTAGTGTTTAGTGTATTAAAATTTAGGGTTTTAGATTTAATTTTTAGGGTTTAGGGTTTAGTGTTTTTGTTTTCAATTTTAGGGTTTTGAGTTTTTTTTGTTATTTGCTTAGTTTTAGGGTTTAATTTTAAGGTTTAGGGTTTAGAGTTATAGTGTATTCAAGTATAGGGTTTTAGGTTTTCGATTTTAGGGTTTTTGTTTTAGGGTTTAGGGTTTCGAATTTTAGGGTTTAATGTTTAGTTTTAAAGTCTAGGGTTTTAGTGTATTAAAGATTAGGGTTTTAGTCTTGAGGGTTTATGGTATTGTTTTTAGGTTTTAGTGTTTAGAGTATTAGGACTTAGGGTTTAGTGTCGTAAAATTTAGGGTTTAAGATTTAGTTTTTAGGATTTAGGGTTTAGGGTTTGGGTTTTAGGTTTTAGGGTTTAGAGTTTTTGGGTTTAATGCTTAGTTTTAGGATTTAATTTTAGGTTTTAGGTTTTTGTTGTGTTCAAGTTTAGGGTTTTAGGTTTTATTTTTTAGGGTTTTGGTTTTAGGTTTTAGGTTTTTGAATTTTAGGGTTTAATTTTTAGTTTTAGGGTTTAGAGTTTTAGTGTATTAATGATTAGGGTTTTAGTTTTTAGGTTTTAGGGTTTTGTTTTTATGTTTTAGTGTTTAGGGTATTAGGATTTAGGGTTTAGTGTATTAAAATTTAGGGTTTTAGATTTAATTTTTAGGTTTTAGGATTTAGGGTTTTTGTTTTCAATTTTAGGGTTTTAAGTTTTTGGGTTATGTGCTTAGTTTTAGGGTTTAATTTTAGGTTTTAGGGTTTTGTTGTATTCAAATTTAGGGTTTTAGGTTTTAGTTTTTAGGGTTTTGGTTTTAGGTTTTAGGGTTTTAAATTTTAGGGTTTAATGTTTAGTTTTAGGGTTTAGGGTTTTAGTGTATTACAGATTAGGTTTAGGGTTTTGTTTTAATGTTTTAGTGTTTAGAGTATTAGGGTTTAGGGTCTAGTGTATTAAAATGTAGGGTTTTAGATTTAGTTTTTAGGTTTTAGGATTTAGGGTTTTTTTTTTCAATTTTAGGGTTTTGAGTTTTTGGGTTATGTGCTTAGTTTTAGGGTTTAATTTTAGGTTTTAGTGTTTTGTTGTATTCAAATTTATGGTTTTAGGTTTTAGTTTTTAGGGTTTTGGTTTTAGGTTTTAAGGTTTTAAATTTTAGGGTTTAATGTTTAGTTTTAGGATTTAGGGTTTTAGTGTATTAAAGATTAGGGTTTTAGTTTTTAGGGTTTAGGATTTTGTTTTTATGTTTTAGTGTTTAGAGTATTAGGGTTTAGGGTCTTGTGTATTAAAATTTAGGGTTTTAGATTTAGTTTTTAGGGTTTAGGGTTTAGGGTTTTTGTTTTCAATTTTAGGGTTTTTAGTTTTTAGGTTATGTGCTTAGTTTTTGGGGTTAATTTTAGGTTTTAGGGTTTTGTTTTATTCAAATTTAGGGTTTTAGGTTATAGTTTTTAGGGTTTTGGTTTTCAGTTTTAGGGTTTTAAATTTTAGGGTTTAATGTTTAGTTTTAGCGTTTAGGGTTTTAGTGTATTAAAGATTAGGGTTTTAGTTTTTAGGGTTTAGGGTTTTGTTTTTATGTTTTAGTGTTTTGAGTATTAGGATTTAGGGTTTAGTGTATTAAAATTTAGGGTTTTAGATTTTGTTTTTAGGGTTTAGGGTTTAATGTTTTTGTTTTCAATTTTAGGGTTTTGAGTGTTAGGGTTATTTGCTTAGTTTTAGGGTTTAATTTTAAGGTTTAGGGTTTAGGGTTTTAGTGTATTCAAGTATAGGGTTTTAATTTTTAGTTTTTAGGGTTTTGGTTTTAGGTTTTAGGGTTTCGAATTTTAGGGTTTAATGTTTAGTTTTAAGGTCTAGGGTTTTAATGTATTAAAGATTAGGGTTTTAGTCTTTAGGGTTTATGGTATTGTTTTTAGATTTTAGTGTTTGGAGTATTAGGACTTAGGGTTTAGTGTCTTAAAATTCAGAGTTTAAGATTTAGTTTTTAGAATTTAGGGTTTAGGGTTTTTGTTTTAGGTTTTAGGGTTTAGAGTTTTTGGGTTTAATGCTTAGTTTTAGTGTTTATTTTTAGGTTTTAGAGTTTTTTTGTATTCAAGTTTAGGGTTTTAGGTTTTAGTTTTTACGGGTTTGGTTTTAGGTTTTAGGGTTAAGAATTTTTAGGGTTTAATGTTTAGTTTTAGGGTTTAGGGTTTTATTGTACTAATGATTAGGGTTTTAGTTTTTAGGGTTTAGGGTTTTGTTTTTATGTTTTAGTGTTTAGAGTATTAGGATTTAGGGTTTAGTGTATTAAAATTTAGGGTTTTAGATTTAGTTTTTAGGGTTTAGGGTTTAGAGTTTTTGTTTTCAATTTTAGGGTTTTGAATTTTTGGATTATGTGCTTAGTTTTAGTGTTTAATTTTAGGTTTTAGGGCTTTGTTGTATTCAAATTTAGGGTTTTAGGTTTTAATTTTTAGCGTTTTGGTTTTAGGTTTTAGGGTTTTAAATTTTAGGGTTTAATATTTAGTTTTAGGGTATAGGGTTTTAATGTATTAAAGATTAGGGTTTTAGTTTTTTGCGTTTAGGGTTTTGTTTTTATGTTTTAGTGTTTAGTGTATTAAAATTTAGGGTTTTAGATTTAATTTTTAGGGTTTAGGGTTTAGTGTTTTTGTTTTCAATTTTAGTGTTTTGAGTTTTTTTTGTTATTTGCTTAGTTTTAGGGTTTAATTTTAAGGTTTAGGGTTTAGAGTTATAGTGTATTCAAGTATAGGGTTTTAGGTTTTAGATTTTAGGGTTTTTGTTTTAGGGTTTAGGGTTTCGAATTTTAGGGTTTAATGTTTAGTTTTAAAGTCTAGGGTTTTAGTGTATTAAAGATTAGGGTTTTAGTCTTGAGGGTTTATGGTATTGTTTTTAGGTTTTAGTGTTTAGAGTATTAGGACTTAGGGTTTAGTGTCGTAAAATTTAGGGTTTAAGATTTAGTTTTTAGGATTTAGGGTTTAGGGTTTGGGTTTTAGGTTTTAGGGTTTAGAGTTTTTGGGCTTAATGCTTAGTTTTAGGATTTAATTTTAGGTTTTAGGTTTTTGTTGTGTTCAAGTTTAGGGTTTTAGGTTTTATTTTTTAGGGTTTTGGTTTTAGGTTTTAGGTTTTTGAATTTTAGGGTTTAATTTTTAGTTTTAGGGTTTAGAGTTTTAGTGTATTAATGATTAGGGTTTTAGTTTTTAGGTTTTAGGATTTTGTTTTTATGTTTTAGTGTTTAGATTATTAGGATTTAGGGTTTAGTGTATTAAAATTTAGGGTTTTAGATTTAGTTTTTAGGGTTTAGGGTTTAGGGTTTTGAGTTTTTGGGTTATGTGCTTAGTTTTAGGGTTTAATTTTAGGTTTTAGTGTTTTGTTGTATTCAAATTTATGGTTTTAGGTTTTAGTTTTTAGGGTTTTGGTTTTAGGTTTTAAGGTTTTAAATTTTAGGGTTTAATGTTTAGTTTTAGGATTTAGGGTTTTAGTGTATTAAAGATTAGGGTTTTAGTTTTTAGGGTTTAGGATTTTGTTTTTATGTTTTAGTGTTTAGAGTATTAGGGTTTAGGGTCTTGTGTATTAAAATTTAGGGTTTTAGATTTAGTTTTTAGGGTTTAGGGTTTAGGGTTTTTGTTTTCAATTTTAGGGTTTTTAGTTTTTAGGTTATGTGCTTAGTTTTTGGGGTTAATTTTAGGTTTTAGGGTTTTGTTTTATTCAAATTTAGGGTTTTAGGTTATAGTTTTTAGGGTTTTGGTTTTCAGTTTTAGGGTTTTAAATTTTAGGGTTTAATGTTTAGTTTTAGCGTTTAGGGTTTTAGTGTATTAAAGATTAGGGTTTTAGTTTTTAGGGTTTAGGGTTTTGTTTTTATGTTTTAGTGTTTTGAGTATTAGGATTTAGGGTTTAGTGTATTAAAATTTAGGGTTTTAGATTTTGTTTTTAGGGTTTAGGGTTTAATGTTTTTGTTTTCAATTTTAGGGTTTTGAGTGTTAGGGTTATTTGCTTAGTTTTAGGGTTTAATTTTAAGGTTTAGGGTTTAGGGTTTAGGGTTTTGTTGTATTCAAATTTATGGTTTTAGGTTTTAGTTTTTAGGGTTTTGGTTTTAGGTTTTAAGGTTTTAAATTTTAAGGATTAATGTTTAGTTTTAGGGTTTAGGGTTTAGTGTATTAAAATTTAGGGTTTTAGATTTAGTTTTTAGGTTTTAGGATTTAGGGTTTTTGTTTTCAATTTTAGGGTTTTGAGTTTTTGGGTTATGTGCTTAGTTTTAGGGTTTAATTTTAGGTTTTCGGGTTTTGTTGTATTCAAATTTAGGGTTTTAGGTTTTAGTTTTTAGGGTTTTGGTTTTAGGTTTTAGGGTTTTAAATTTTAGGGTTTAATGTTTAGTTTTAGGGTTTAGGGTTTTAGTGTATTATAGATTAGGTTTAGGGTTTTGTTTTTATGTTTTAGTGTTTAGAGTATTAGGGTTTAGAGTCTAGTGTATTAAAATTTAGGGTTTTAGATTTAGTTTTTAGGTTTTAGGATTTAGGGTTTTTGTTTTCAATTTTAGGGTTTTGAGTTTTTGGGTTATGTGCTTAGTTTTAGGGTTTAATTTTAGGTTTTAGGGTTTTGTTGTATTCAAATTTATGGTTTTAGGTTTTAGTTTTTAGGGTTTTGGTTTTAGGTTTTAAGGTTTTAAATTTTAGGGTTTAATGTTTAGTTTTAGGGTTTAGGGTTTTAGTGTATTAAAGATTAGGGTTTTAGTTTTTAGGGTTTAGGATTTTGTTTTTATGTTTTAGTGTTTAGAGTATTAGGGTTTAGGGTCTAGTGTATTAAAATTTAGGGTTTTAGATTTAGTTTTTAGGTTTTAAGATTTAAGGTTTTTGTTTTCAATTTTACGGTTTTGAGTTTTTGGGTTAGGTGCTTAGTTTTAGGGTTTAATTTTAGGTTTTAGGGTTTTGTTGTATTCAAATTTATGGTTTTAGGTTTTAGTTTTTAGGGTTTTGGTTTTAGGTTTTAAGGTTTTAAATTTTAGGGTTTAATGTTTAGTTTTAGGGTTTAGGGTTTTAGTGTATTAAAGATTAGGGTTTTAGTTTTTAGGGTTTAGGATTTTGCTTTTATGTTTTAGTGTTTAGAGTATTAGGGTTTAGGGTCTAGTGTATTAAAATTTAGGGTTTTAGATTTAGTTTTTAGGTTTTAGGATTTAGGGTTTTTGTTTTCAATTTTAGGGTTTTGAGTTTTTGGGTTATGTGCTTAGTTTTAGAGTTTAATTTTAGGTTTTAGGGTTTTGTTGTATTCAAATTTAGGGATTTAGGTTTTAGTTTTTAGGGTTTTTGTTTTAGGTTTTATGGTTTTAAATTTTAGGGTTTAATGTTTAGTTTTAGGGTTTAGGTTTTAGTGTATTAAAGATTAGGGTTTTAGTTTTTAAGGTTTAGGATTTTGTTTTTCTGTTTTAGTGTTTAGAGTATTAGGATTTAGGGTTTAGTGTATTAAAATTTAGGGTTTTAGATTTAGTTTTTAGGGTTTAGGGTTTAGGGTTTTTGTTTTCAATTTTAGGGTTTTTAGTTTTAATGTTATGTGCTTAGTTTTAGTGTTTAATTTTAGGTTTTAGGGTTTTGTTTTATTCAAATTTAGGATTTTAGGTTATAGTTTTTAGGGTTTTGGTTTTCAGTTTTAGGGTTTTAAATTTTAGGGTTTAATGTTTAGTTTTAGCGTTTAGGGTTTTAGTGTATTAAAGATTAGAGTTTTAGTTTTTAGGGTTTAGGGTTTTGTTTTTATGTTTTAGTGTTTTGAGTATTAGGATTTAGGGTTTAGTGTATTAAAATTTAGGGTTTTAGATTTTGTTTTTAGGGTTTAGGGTTTAGTGTTTTCGTTTTCAATTTTAGGGTTTTGAGTGTTAGGGTTATTTGCTTAGTTTTAGGGTTTAATTTTAAGGTTTAGGGTTTAGGGTTTTAGTGTATTCAAGTATAGGGTTTTAGATTTAGTTTTTAGGTTTTAGGATTTAGGGTTTTTGTTTTCAATTTTAGGGTTTTGAGTTTTTGGGTTATGTGCTTAGTTTTAGGGTTTAATTTTAGGTTTTAGGGTTTTGTTGTATTCAAATTTATGGTTTTAGGTTTTAGTTTTTAGGGTTTTGGTTTTAGGTTTTAAGGTTTTAAATTTTAGGGTTTAATGTTTAGTTTTAGGGTTTAGGGTTTTAGTGTATTAAAGATTAGGGTTTTAGTTTTTAGGGTTTAGGATTTTGTTTTTATGTTTTAGTGTTTAGAGTATTAGGGTTTAGGGTCTAGTGTATTAAAATTTAGGGTTTTAGATTTAGTTTTTAGGTTTTAAGATTTAAGGTTTTTGTTTTCAATTTTACGGTTTTGAGTTTTTGGGTTAGGTGCTTAGTTTTAGGGTTTAATTTTAGGTTTTAGGGTTTTGTTGTATTCAAATTTATGGTTTTAGGTTTTAGTTTTTAGGGTTTTGGTTTTAGGTTTTAAGGTTTTAAATTTTAGGGTTTAATGTTTAGTTTTAGGGTTTAGGGTTTTAGTGTATTAAAGATTAGGGTTTTAGTTTTTAGGGTTTAGGATTTTGTTTTTATGTTTTAGTGTTTAGAGTATTAGGGTTTAGGGTCTAATGTATTAAAATTTAGGGTTTTAGATTTAGTTTTTAGGTTTTAAGATTTAAGGTTTTTGTTTTCAATTTTACGGTTTTGAGTTTTTGGGTTAGGTGCTTAGTTTTAGGGTTTAATTTTAGGTTTTAGGGTTTTGTTGTATTCAAATTTATGGTTTTAGGTTTTAGTTTTTAGGGTTTTGGTTTTAGGTTTTAAGGTTTTAAATTTTAGGGTTTAATGTTTAGTTTTAGGGTTTAGGGTTTTAGTGTATTAAAGATTAGGGTTTTAGTTTTTAGGGTTTAGGATTTTGCTTTTATGTTTTAGTGTTTAGAGTATTAGGGTTTAGGGTCTAGTGTATTAAAATTTAGGGTTTTAGATTTAGTTTTTAGGTTTTAGGATTTAGGGTTTTTGTTTTCAATTTTAGGGTTTTGAGTTTTTGGGTTATGTGCTTAGTTTTAGAGTTTAATTTTAGGTTTTAGGGTTTTGTTGTATTCAAATTTAGGGATTTAGGTTTTAGTTTTTAGGGTTTTGGTTTTAGGTTTTAGGGTTTTAAATTTTAGGGTTTAATGTTTAGTTTTAGGGTTTAGGTTTTAGTGTATTAAAGATTAGGGTTTTAGTTTTTAAGGTTTAGGATTTTGTTTTTATGTTTTAGTGTTTAGAGTATTAGGATTTAGGGTTTAGTGTATTAAAATTTAGGGTTTTAGATTTAGTTTTTAGGGTTTAGGGTTTAGGGTTTTTGTTTTCAATTTTAGGGTTTTTAGTTTTAATGTTATGTGCTTAGTTTTAGTGTTTAATTTTAGGTTTTAGGGTTTTGTTTTATTCAAATTTAGGATTTTAGGTTATAGTTTTTAGGGTTTTGGTTTTCAGTTTTAGGGTTTTAAATTTTAGGGTTTAATGTTTAGTTTTAGCGTTTAGGGTTTTAGTGTATTAAAGATTAGAGTTTTAGTTTTTAGGGTTTAGGGTTTTGTTTTTATGTTTTAGTGTTTTGAGTATTAGGATTTAGGGTTTAGTGTATTAAAATTTAGGGTTTTAGATTTTGTTTTTAGGGTTTAGGGTTTAGTGTTTTCGTTTTCAATTTTAGGGTTTTGAGTGTTAGGGTTATTTGCTTAGTTTTAGGGTTTAATTTTAAGGTTTAGGGTTTAGGGTTTTAGTGTATTCAAGTATAGGGTTTTAATTTTTGTTTTTAGGGTTTTGGTTTTAGGTTTTAGGGTTTCGAATTTTAGGGTTTAATGTTTAGTTTTAAGGTCTAGGGTTTTAATGTATTAAAGATTAGGGTTTTAGTCTTTAGGGTTTATGGTATTGTTTTTAGATTTTAGTGTTTGGAGTATTAGGACTTAGGGTTTAGTGTCTTAAAATTCAGAGTTTAAGATTTAGTTTTTAGGATTTAGGGTTTAGGGTTTTTGTTTTAGGTTTTAGGGTTTAGAGTTTTTGGGTTTAATGCTTAGTTTTAGTGTTTATTTTTAGGTTTTAGAGTTTTGTTGTATTCAAGTTTAGGGTTTTAGGTTTTAGTTTTTACGGGTTTGGTTTTAGGTTTTAGGGTTTAGAAATTTTAGGGTTTAATGTTTAGTTTTAGGGTTTAGGGTTTTATTGTACTAATTGTTTTGGTTGTTTTTGTACTTGTCGGTAGTATTTGCTGGTAATTGAGGGTTTTGGTAAACAACACAAAATATAAATATGTTATAGGTAAGAAAGCAATAGGATTAAGTTAAATGCAGAAATCATAAGTAAGAACATGGATGCTCAAGGCACCTCTTCATTCATATATTCATACTTAGAGTACTTAGTTAAAAATCAAGGTTTGCATGTCCTTTTCCACTATCTCACTCCCTCTATTTATAATACTCTATGCATGGCTTAATGATGCCACCTAATGCCCACATTTTGGCCTCTTATTGGACCTCTAGTCCACTAATATGAAGCATTAAAAACCCACTAATTTCCCTTAGTGCTTAATCTGCCTCTTTCCCCGTGAAGTCCCAGCTTAATGACTGTCACCCCAGGAGCCTCCCCAGGCGATTCCCCTGAGAAGGGAGTCTGATTCTACCGTGCAATCTTTACTGTCCAAGGTCTTTATCTTCTTCTTAGATCTGCTTTTGAAGGCCTCGTTGACTATACCGGCTGACTTTCTCTCTTTGATGACGTGGCCCTTTGATTCGTGACACGTGTCGGTGACCATTTTCTCGGGTACAACATAGGCCCCCAGGAAAATTAGAGTTTTCAACTTTGATTTCCCTGAAGTTTATGGTGGTCTTTCTCGGTTGACTTGTCTTGGAAATAACATTCTGACTTTCTGTTGGTGGTTGAGACTTCATTTAATTCTGAATTTTACGCCTTTAAAGGCTCTTCTGAACTGGAGTCGATTTCATATTATGGCTTTTACTTGGAACAGAGATGTGTACCCGAATCAAATAACCAGCTTTTCTTCTCGGATTAGAAATCGGTCGATGAAAACTAAGCTGCCTCTTTCTTTGTCTTTTTCTCAGAAGTTTCTGGAGCTTGATGGACAGGATATTGCTTTGGTAGATGCTTTTGAACGGGTCTGGACAGTTAAAGTGGAGAAAGATGGTCGACGCCTTGCTCTGAGCGAGGGCTGGAACAAGTTCTGTGAACGCCGTCTTGCTTCGGTGGGCGCTACCATCTTTCTGGAGTTGCGTGGGCAGAAGTCTTTTAATATTGGAGTATTTGGGAGGGATGGAGAGGAAATCATTGATCTAGGAACTGATTCCGAAGATAGCTCGATCAATGCTGAACCTGAAAATCTTCCTGTAAAAGATGACTGGGGATATTCTTCCCCGTGAGATTTATCCATAATATCAGAAATTTGTATTTTCTTTGTTAAATCATGTTTTCCCGGTTCTATTTCCCGGTGAAATGAATAAGAGTTGTTGTTCTTTGGAAGACTCTTTTTATTTGCAAATCGTGATAAGTATCAGAAAACTTATCTTCTTAATAAATCAAGAATTTGATAATTAAATAAATAATAAAAGAATATGGAAAAAGAGTTTCTTCTTAACCTGTCTTTTGTCAGTAAATATTTGCCACGTGGCGTTATCCTGACCAAGTATTTTAGGTTTTACGGGGTAGTGGGGGGACACTTGAGTACGTTTTTTCATCGGTAACCGCCCTCTTTTCCCCTTCCTTGATCTCAACCGTTCGATCAATTTGTGAGGCAGGGTTAATTTTCAAAACATATTAACCCATTTCAAATTTCAAATTTCACAACTCCCTTTGATTTTCAGATCTAGAAATCGGTAAGAAGTTTTTCTCTCAGTAATTTTTCCTGTGTAATTTTGTTGAATTCGTAGTGTAAATTCCCTTCTACAACCCCTATCATCATGCCAAAATACACGAAAGTCGTTCACCCCAAAGTACCTGAAGAGCCTCACGTCCTGCTCGCTCGTCAGTACAAGGAATTTATGGACACGGCGGCACCGGCCTTACCGGGATTCCGACTGGACGAACTAGACGCGGCCCACCCTTACGTTCCTGCTGTGAGGACCATCACAGCGGTTCAACCAGATCCAAACCACCAGGATTGGGGCGCGCATGGCCGAGATAGCACGGTGACAGCGGAAGAACTCACCGACTGGAGGGACGACTGGCGGATTCCCTTCAACGTGCATTTGCATGCGCCGGAAGAGGGAGAATCCGCTTGCTGTCCACCTCCAGGCATGGTGGCCATCGGCGTCGACGCGATGGATCAAGGCCTGCGGTTCCCCCTTCATCCTTCAATTTCAGGCCTGTTGAACCGGTGGGGTGTGGCTCCTCATCAGATTCATCCGAATGGGTGGGCTCAGTTGTATGGGGTTTTGACGGTTCTAGGACAAGTGGGATTTTCTCGACCCCTCACGGGGGATGAATTCCATTTGTTCTTTAGCCCGGTCAATTTCCAGAAAGGGTTGTTGGGTGATTACACAGTGCGATGTAGGAAAAATATTGTGAAGATAAAGGAACCAGAAATTAAAGATCCTACCTGTTGGGATCGATGGTTTTATGTCTCGGGGAGATGGAGAACTCAGACCCGAGAGGGAGAAATTGAAATTCCCCTAACTTATGGCGTTAAAGATGAAAGTAAGTTATACTTTTAAGTTTTTTACAGTTTTGACTGATCTAAAATTGTTTTTATATTTGCAGGTGCCCGGATCTCCAAAACTGACTATAGCATCCCGTGGGATTTGGCTACAGCGAATCTTTTGGCTCAGTGCATTCCTGCTACCGAGAGGGACTCGACGTATCTCAACGACGATAGTATTCGTGACGCAGCAGGCCTCTTCTGTCCTCCGTTTGTTGAAGACCAACCTTGTTTTGGTAAAGTCTCGTATTTTTTATAGTTTCTGTTTTTGTCTTATTTCCTGGGGACATATCCCCCAGGGAAAGATCATCAATTTTTGTCGGGTGTAATATCTTTACTTTTTCCCGGTGCAGAATTTTTCTCTACTGTGTTCGAAGTGAAACCTCCTGACATGGCGGATAACAAACTGTTTGCGAGACTTGGACTTGTGGATGCATCCCAGACGGGGAAAGCCCGTAAATCAAAAACCAGTTCAACCAGCATAGGTGGCCGAGGATCTGCAAAGACTCGGGGTGGAACAGTAGGTGCCCCAGCTTCTCGGACCAGATCCCGAACTGTCTCCGCCCAGGGCGGTGAGACAGATTCTTTGGGGGTCATGGGGGTGGTGGACTCCTACAAAGAATCCCCGGCCTCTGCTGATACTGTGATGACTGATGTTGTTCCCAGTCAGGGTTTGCCTCCCTCCGGGTCATCCACACTTCTACAAATCAAGCTTGAAGGTGATAAGAAAAGGAAGAAATTTGATGGGGGTGTAATTGATGTGACTGAATCACCTCCCCGTGCTGACATAAGTCAGTCTGTTTTTGGAGTTGAGAAAATCCTCTCTGACAAGTAAGTCTTTATTTATTTTATACTTTTTTCTTTATCTTTGTAAACTATTCAATCTTTACACTTTATTTCTCGGTCAGGTTTTCCCAAGAAAACCTTCCATCAGTGCTTCTTCCCTTCTTCTCTGGCAAAGGCCCTATTGACCCTGTCACTACCCTGGGCAATCCTGTTGGTGATTCAATTGATGCAGTTGGGAGGTGCTGGACCTCAGAGCTCAATGACCTGATGGACCATGAGGAGCATGCCTTTTCCCTGGCCCTGAAACTGGCCAGTCAAAGTGCAGTTGCCATCTCTGGTGCTCATACTATGGCTGAGAAACTCAGAGCTGAGGTTTCCAAACTACGCATCACCAACATTGGTCAAGAAACACAAGTGAAGGAGCTCAATGCAGCCTACATAGCCGCAGCAGGGGACAGGGACAAGTGGAAGAAGGTTGCAGATACTGCACGGGCAGAGATAGGGAAGCTGAAATCAGAGATGCAGGAAGCCTTGAAAACCATCAAGGAAAAAGAAGAGCAGATTGAAGATGCCCAGGACAGCTTTGTCAGGGAAAAGAAAGAGCTACAGGATGAGGTGGTCAAAGTCACCAAAGAACTGAAGCAGGTCCAGGATAGCTTTGCACAATCCATGGAAAGAGTTGTGGAGCTTGAAACTCTACTGGAATCACCTGCTCACAATCCCAGGGTATTGACTGACCTCCTTTATGTAACTGCATATGCTGATCTCATTAGGTCTGCAGCAAAGGAGAAGAATGATGTGGCCAAAGAATATGGGCTCAAACTCCTGAAGGATCACATGAAGGGATCCACTCTGGATTCCAGAGTTCCTCAACCTTTTATGGATCTGGAAGTTGTCCATGGAATCGACATGAAATGGTGGCCATCATATAGTCTCCTCTCTATGCCTGGTGAACCTGCAAAGTTGGCTGATGATGCTCCTGTTGATGATGATGAATTTGATGATGAGGGTATGGATCTACTTGGTGTTGGGCCTGATGGCAAGCCAAAAGATCCTCTGGTAACCCCTGGTGATGGTAATTCCACCTCCTGAGTTTTATAACTTAGGAGTCTGCTAAAATGAATCCTACCCTGAGTGTAAAAAGCTCAGGGGTTTTAATGTTTTATTTCTTATTTGGGCCTAAGGCCATAAGACAATATTTGTTATTTCTGTTTGAATTTCAGAGGCAGTTTTTGCCTGGGACAAGTTTTAATATTTTGCTGGTGTGTAATAACTTAGTAAGTTATTTTTGGATATCATCCTTTGGGTCTTACTCATGGCCCTTCCACCGTTTTATTTAGGTTTCTTTTTACCATAATCATCTATAATTTTGACAAGTCAGTTTTAGCTTGTTTGGTGAATCGTAATTCTTTGTAAATAGATAATTTTTGGCTCACACCCAAGTTTTATTTTTAAAACTTTGTTGGGAGTCTTTGTGAGTTCTTTGTCTTGCAAAAGTGATTTTTGGATTTTAGTTACCTCTCGGAATTCTCTCTGATTCTAAGTAACATTTTTCTCCTCCATCTCTCCTTTTACAAAGACTGTCCGATCCTGTGGTTTGTTCTTTATGAATACCTCTTAGGATTTTCTTCGGACCTATATCTTCTCCCCGCGCGATTCTTGAGTTTCTCTTACTCTGTTGAATCCGTACGCAGAAAGAAGTGTTCGGCCCCATAATCTACAGATTTTTGGGTCTTTACCGAACCTTAGTATTCTTCTATGAATACTTAATATTTCTTATTTTTACCGGGAAATTTATTTCTTTCCTGGGGCAATATTTTTCCTTTGTAACAGACAAAATATAACTTTTTAGAACCCATACAAGTATTTTTGGTAAATTCTGAGAAACATTATAAAAGTGATAAAAGGGTTTTACAGAAATAATATCTTTACAAAAATCCAAAGATTAACCTTTTAATGATAAAATTTCTTTAGATGCAACGCGTTCCACCGATACTGGTCTCTGGTCCCGTCGAGAAGCTCTAACTCGTACGCTCCGTTCTGGAGGCAGTGGCTTACTCTAAACGGTCCCTCCCAGTTCGGCCCCAGAGCCCCCTGGTGCGTTCCTAAGATTTTCTTCAGCACCAAGTCTCCTTCTTGGAATTCTCGCGCCTTTACTTTTGAATTAAATAATTTTGCAATTCTTTGTTTGTTCATAGCATTTAGAGAATCGGAAGCTAACCTTCTTTCTTCAAGAAGATCCAACTCTTTTCGGATGGTTAGTTCATTTTCCGGGGAAATTTCCTGAGCGGTCCGGTGTGATAACACCGTTATTTCCGCTGGGATTACTGCTTCCGTTCCAAAAGCCAAAGAGTAGGGGGTTTCTCCAGTGGCATTTCTAGCTGTGGTACGATATGACCACAGAACCTCTGGGAGTTCATCCGCCCACTTTCCTTTGCGACTTTCCAATTTTGATTTGATGGTATGTTTTAATATTTTATTCACTGCTTCAACCTGACCATTCGTCTGGGGGTGGTAAGGAGTAGAAAATAGCCTTCTAATTTTCCATTTTTCACAGAATTCTTCCACCTCAGCCCCATCGAATTGTTTTCCGTTGTCGGAAATTATTGACTCGGGCAAACCAAATCGACATATAATGTTTTTCCATATGAACTTGATAACCTGCGGTTGATCAATTTTGTTCAATGGTTCTGCTTCGACCCACTTAGTAAAATAGTCGACTGCTACAATCGCATATTTTACTCCGCCCCGTGCGGTTGCCAGCGGTCCGATCAGATCGATACCCCACCGAGCAAATGGCCACGGGCTGTAAATGGATTTTAGGGCTTCTGGGGAAATACGGATGTTAGGCCCATGCGTCTGGCATTTGACACATTTACGTGCGTATCCGACTGCGTCCTTTCTCAGGCTTGGCCAGTAGAATCCTTGCCCCATGGTTTTGTGTGCTAGGGATCTTCCCCCCGCATGGTTTCCACACACACCCTCGTGTATTTCTTCCAGGATTTTAAATCCTTCTTCCTTCGACACACATTTTAGTAGTGGAAGGGAATAACTTCTTCGGTATAGTTGTGTATCTATTAAAGTATACTTTGCCGCTCGGGAGCGAAGTTGTTTTGCTTCGGTTTTATCTGCTGGTACTTCCCCGGTATCTATGTACCGTTGAATGGGAATCCGCCAGTCTTCTCCGGCCCCAGTGAGAATTTGCATTTGCATTTCTCTTTGTTCTATTGACGGGCACATTAATTTTGTTAACACAATATTTGAGAAGTCTGCTGATCCCTCAGCTGATGCTAATTTTGACAGGGCGTCTGCTTGTGAATTGTGTTCCCGTGGGATTTGTTCGATTAGAACTTCAGGGATTTTTTCACAAAGTTCCCATACCAATTTTAGGTACTTTATCATTTGTTCCCCTCTGGCCTCGTAGTCCCCACTTACATGGTTTACTACTAGCTGAGAGTCCATAAACACATGGAGTTTCCTGGCCCCAACGGCTATAGCTAATTCCAACCCAGAAATGAGAGCTTCATATTCTGCTTCATTGTTCGATGTGGGGAATTCAAACTTTACCGCATGGGTTACTGAGTCCCCATCGGGGCTGAGTAATACCACCCCTGCCCCCGAGCACGCGGTGGTAGATGATCCATCTACGAACAGCTGCCAGGCGCGTGCTTGATTCTGGGATTTCTCAGGGAAAGTTAATTCCACAATAAAATCTGCCAGGGCTTGTGCTTTAATTGCTGTCCTCGGGGCGAAAGTTATGTCATATTGACTTATTTCTAACGCCCAACGCAGGAGTCTCCCGGAGATATCTGACCGGTGCAATACTTGCTTTAAAGGCATAGCAGTCAAAACTTCGACGGGGTGCTCAAATAAGTACGCCCGGAGTTTTCTTATTGACACTATTAAAGCAAACGTTAATTTTTCCAGTGGAGTGTATTTAATTTCTGCCTCATGTAACACTTGACTCACGAAATAAATCGGAAAGTGTTGGATTCCTTCCGCTCTTGCCAAGACTGCACTGATGGCATGCTCTGAGGCGGCCAGGTATAAATACAACTTTTCTCCTGGTTTAGGTGCCACAACTACTTTCGGATGGGATAAGTATTCCTTTATCCGTACAAAAGCTTGTTGGGCCTCTTTTTTCCAGTGAAATTCCTGTCCTTTGATGGAAGCAAAGAACGGTCGAGTTTTATCCCCCAGGCAAGAAATGTATCTGTTCAGGGCGGCGAGACGACCCGTGAGTCGTTGTACGCCTTTTACGTCCCGGGGCTCTTGCATGTCCAAGATAGCTTGGACTTTGGTAGGGTTGGGCTCAATGCCTTCTTCGCTAACCACATGCCCCAGGATCATCCCTTTTTTAATTCCGAAATTACATTTCTTGGGGTTCAATTTCATATTATAATGCCCCAGAATTTTGAAAACTTCTTCGAGGTCTTTGACATGATCTGATTCGTTTTTACTTTTTACAATAATATCATCAATGTACACTTCCATGGTTCTACCAATTAATTCAGAAAACATTTGATTTACCAACCTTTGATAGGTGGCCCCAGCATTCTTCAGGCCAAACGGCATTCTTTCCCAGCAATAGATCCCTTTCTCTGAGTAGAAAGCCGTATGTTCAACGTCATCTGGATGCATAGGAATTTGATGGTATCCGGCCTTGGCGTCCAGTGTTGAGAATATCGCGTGACCTGTCAAATTATCAACCACATGGTCGATATGCGGCATGGGAAAAAGATCTTTCGGGCAAGCATTATTTAGGTCTGTGAAATCTATACACAAACGCCATGCCCCGGCAGTTTTTGTCACCATTACCGCATTGGAAAGCCAAGTGACATCACTCGAAGCTTTCCTGACCAGTTTATTTTCAATTAGTTTATCTACTTCCCCGGCGAGTGCCTGGCACTTCTCGGGGCCCATTTTTCTACGTTTCTGCGCAATATGCCTTTTGCAGGGATCTATTTTCAACCAATGGCAGGCATGTTTAGGATCTATCTTTCCTAAATCCGCACTGGACCATGAGAAAGTGGAGATATTCTCTTTTAGGAATTTTATCAGATCGTTTCTGACAGTGGATTCCATATGAGACCCTACAAGTATTTGTTTTTCGGTTTGCCCTGGGTCTACAATTATAGAGTCCAGGGTTTCAACCATTTCTACAACGGGTGCTTTTTTGCATTGATATCCTCCCCGCGAGCCCCAATCCTCTAAGTTTGCTTTGGGTTTAGGCTGTTTTTCCCCAGGAGATGCTAAGTCCTTACTGGGTTCTTCTTTGGGGGGTTTATTCATGTCTTCCGAGGGGATCTGAAGAACTTCCCCGCGCGGGTTTTTCCTGGGGGAGCTCATTCCTTCCTCGGGTATTTTAATAATATCTTTAATGTGATCAATTTGTTTTACGTTGCTTTCCTCCAAATTGATTTGGGGAATGTTAGTTTTTTCTCTGATTTTAGTTTTATCAATATCGCGAAAATACATCAAAGTCTTCTTAGCCATTACTAGGTCCCCCCTGACGGTGCCAACTGCACCGGAGGGTGTTGGAAACTTGATACAGTAGTAATAGGACGAGGCGACTGCTTCAAAAGCGTCCAGAAAGGGCCTGCCTAACAAAGCATTATAGCCACTAACCTTATCTACTATTACAAACTTAAGATTCCTAACCATCATGACTTCAGGATTCTTTGCGTCCATCATTTCTACCGGGAGAATGATTTCTCCGTAGGGAATGACTACATCGTCACCAAAACCTTTTAACACCATATCGCACGGGTTGACATGGCGCGCTAGCTTCCCCATCAGATCTAGGGTCTTCTTGTACAGAATATTGAGATGTGCGCCATTGTCTACCAGCGTGCGAGACACGTCCAGACCGAGGATTCTTGCTTTTATCACTAAAGGCACATCCTTCGGGAACTTTGTCTCGGCTCGATCTTCCGGGGTGAAAGTTATCACCGCCGTTTCACTGATTGTTGCTTCTTTTGACGGGGCGGTTTCATACCAAACTTCCCACATCTGGAAGTCTCTTTTCCTCTTTCGGTGGCTTTCCTCATTCACTGGCCTCAAACCGCCGATCATCATGATCTGGCCCACTCTCGGTGGGTCTGGGGCTACAGGAGGCGGTGGTGGAGCTAGTGCGGGAACTTCCCGGGGAGGAGGCCCCTGCGGATTTCCCCCAGCACCTGGCCTGGGCAAGAACTGCCATAGCTTCCCATCCTGAAAAAGTTTCCACAACAGTTTTACCAGTTGCCTACACTGGCTGGTGTTGTGACCAATCTTTTCATGAAAGGCACACCATTTGTTGGGATCCAACTTGTCCGGGGGAGTTAGAATTGGTGGTGGTTTTACCAACAGATCAGTTTTTTGCATGACCATGATATTCAAAATATCTGCTGGTGTATGACCAGTCTGAGCAGTGAGTTTTCCTTCTAACTCACGAATTTCATCCACACGTGGATCACTTGGCCTAGGGCCTGGTTTCTTGCCAATATAATTTGGCCTTCGATCGGAGGAAAAAGGAGGTTTTCTCTTTTGCTCGGGGGAGTGTGCCCCACTAGCAATAAGACGCTGGTATGCCACTTGGGCTCCAGCTTTCCTTTTAAAATCCTCATACGATCGGGGATAGTTTAGCATTGCAGATTTAAACAACTTAGAGTTTCTTCTCATACCTCCCAACACGGTGTGAAGTTTGAGGCTATCGGGGATCTCTTCTCCGCCCGCCAACAGTAATTCCCCCACGCGATCCACATAAGATTCGTCAGTTTCGTTCTCACCCTGTTTGACTCCAAGTAGCTTCTGACTATACTCCATATAGGAAGCTTTGGATGCAAAATACGACACAAACCTTTGTACCAAGTCGTCAAAGCACTTAATATAATGTGTAGGTAAGCTGACGTACCATTGGTGAGGAGTATCGCCCAGGGTGAGTGGGAACAATTTGCACCGGGTAGCATCTGTGGCTCCCCGGCCGGACATATATGTCCTGAATCTGCTAAAATGCGCTTCTGGATCAGTCTTGCCGTTATACAAAGTGGTTTGCATGGGCTGAATTTCCAGTTGCATGGGAGCTTGTTAAACCTCGGGAGCCAGGGGATCGTTATGACGACCTGCCGGGGCGGCGAGAATTTGATTTTCGTTCAATCGCCTTTCCAGTTCAGAATACTTCTGCCTTAAATCGGCCAGTTCAAGATCAGCATCGGGGGCTCTGTGGGCCCTCGCCGGTGAGAAGTTCACACGTTGCCCGTGCATGTCACTTTTACTTGCCTGTCGATAAGGATCAGTAGAAGTAGCCACTGATTCGGCTCTTTTATTTAGATCTAAAGCCCGACGGGCTCTGCGGTTTCCCCGGGGAGCGCGTCTAGCTCGCTCAGGGCCCTTCCCTGGATTTTCCCCGGCGGGTGCAAGCATGCCCCGCACCGGGATCACAGGGGTTGTCATCACATATTTCAAAGACATCAATTCTGCTAATGCTTCATCAATTTTCTGCGGAGTATCAAGACTCGCGAATCTGATCGGAGGTGGAACCATAGGCGTCGACGACCCTCCGATATCGTAAGGATGGAGACGGCGATTCCGACGTCGCGACCGAAGTCGGCGCTGTCGTTGATCTGCCTGACTATCCGTAGGTTCGTCGGCCTCTGCACGCTTGCTATTGTGCTCATCGGAGCTGATCTGGGTAGGCGGCGGCTGTTCCTTATTCTCAGGTTCTGGGTTTTTAGGTGGAGATGGAACCTCGGGTTCCACCATCACAGCCTTACCCATCACAGCCCGCCACCTGCCGCTTGTGCCAGACGTACCTGACACCGTGGTGTTTTCATTTTCATTCACCATTTCTGATTTTAATCGAGCTTTTCTGCAACTTCAATACCTGATGCTCGCTCCTTCTAGCGCCAAATGTTTTGGTTGTTTTTGTACTTGTCGGTAGTATTTGCTGGTAATTGAGGGTTTTGGTAAACAACACAAAATATAAATATTTTATAGGTAAGAAAGCAAGAGGATTAAGTTAAATGCAGAAATCATAAGTAAGAACATGGATGCTCAAGGCACCTCTTCATTCATATATTCATACTTAGAGTACTTAGTTAAAAATCAAGGTTTGCATGTCCTTTTCCACTATCTCACTCCCTCTATTTATAATACTCTATGCATGGCTTAATGATGCCACCTAATGCCCACATTTTGGCCTCTTATTGGACCTCTAGTCCACTAATATGAAGCATTAAAAACCCACTAATTTCCCTTAGTGCTTAATCTGCCTCTTTCCCCGTGAAGTCCCAGCTTAATGACTGTCACCCCAGGAGCCTCCCCAGGCGATTCCCCTGAGAAGGGAGTCTGATTCTACCGTGCAATCTTTACTGTCCAAGGTCTTTATCTTCTTCTTAGATCTGCTTTTGAAGGCCTCGTTGACTATACCGGCTGACTTTCTCTCTTTGATGACGTGGCCCTTTGATTCGTGACACGTGTCGGTGACCATTTTCTCGGGTACAACACTAATAATTAGGGTTTTAGTTTTTAGGGTTTAGGGTTTTGTTTTTATGTTTTAGTGTTTAGAGTATTAGGATTTAGGGTTTAGTGTATTAAAATTTAGGGTTTTAGATTTAGTTTTTAGGGTTTAGGGTTTAGAGTTTTTGTTTTCAATTTTAGGGTTTTGAATTTTTGGATTATGTGCTTAGTTTTAGTGTTTAATTTTAAGTTTTAGGGCTTTGTTGTATTCAAATTTAGGGTTTTAGGTTTTAGTTTTTAGCGTTTTGGTTTTAGGTTTTAGGGTTTTAAATTTTAGGGTTTAATGTTTAGTTTTAGGGTTTAGGGTTTTAGTGTATTAAAGATTAGGTTTTTAGTTTTTTGGGTTTAGGGTTTTGTTTTTATGTTTTAGTGTTTAGTGTATTAAAATTTAGGGTTTTAGATTTAGTTTTTAGGGTTTAGGGTTTAGTGTTTTTGTTTTCAATTTTAGGGTTTTGAGTTTTTTTGTTATTTGCTTAGTTTTAGGGTTTAATTTTAAGGTTTAGGGTTTAGGGTTTCGAATTTTAGGGTTTTAGGTTTTAGTTTTTAGGGTTTTGGTTTTAGGGTTTAGGGTTTAATGTTTAGTTTTAAAGTCTATGGTTTTAGTGTATTAAAGATTAGGGTTTTAGTCTTTAGGGTTTATGGTATTGTTTTTAGGTTTTAGTGTTTAGAGTATTAGGACTTAGGGTTTAGTGTCGTAAAAT
Source organism: Euphrasia confusa (assembly GCA_954870475.1). Taxonomy (NCBI): domain Eukaryota; kingdom Viridiplantae; phylum Streptophyta; class Magnoliopsida; order Lamiales; family Orobanchaceae; genus Euphrasia; species Euphrasia confusa. The sequence goes on from OX940969.1 coordinate 14,708,988, forward strand.
TTAGGGTTTAAGATTTAGTTTTTAGGATTTAGGTTTTAGGGTTTGGGTTTTAGGTTTTAGGTTTTAGGGTTTAGAGTTTTTGGGCTTAATGCTTAGTTTTAGGATTTAATTTTAGGTTTTAGGTTTTTGTTGTGTTCAAGTTTAGGGTTTTAGGTTTTATTTTTTAGGGTTTTGGTTTTAGGTTTTAGGTTTTAGAATTTTAGGGTTTAATTTTTAGTTTTAGGGTTTAGGGTTTTAGTGTATTAATGATTAGGGTTTTAGTTTTTAGATTTTAGGGTTTTGTTCTTATGTTTTAGTGTTTAGAGTATTAGAGTTTAGGGTCTAGTGTATTAAAATTTAGGGTTTTAGATTTAGTTTTTAGGTTTTAGGATTTAGAGTTTTTGTTTTCAATTTTAGGGTTTTGAGTTTTTGGGTTATGTGCTTAGTTTTAGGGTTTAATTTTAGGTTTTAGGGTTTTGTTGTATTCAAATTTATGGTTTTAGGTTTTAGTTTTTAGGGTTTTGGTTTTAGGTTTTAAGGTTTTAAATTTTAGGGATTAATGTTTAGTTTTAGGGTTTAGGGTTTTAGTGTATTAAAAATTAGTGTAACAACCGCAAAATTTAAATATATTAATTAATTAATTTGGGGCCAATTAATTAACCATATGAGATAATTATACTATGCATAAGTTTGAATTATTTGAAGATCATGTTAATTTTCATGTTGAGTCATATTTTGCATTTTGATTCACGATTAATTTCATTTAGTATTTAAGTCATATAGATATCCTCAAATTCTAATAATCTTATGAACACTATTTTATAAGTATATTATTATTATTATTATTATTATTATTATTATTATTATTATTATTATTATTATTATTATTATTATTATTATTATTATTATTATGTTGAGCTATTAGTTTAATTAGAATGTAACTAAACAGCATACATTATTTAGTCTGACTACATTTTAATTAAACCATATGGTATATCCCTAACAAAACTCTAGCTACGTTTAGGAAATATATAAATACTATTCATGTTCCTACTTTACATTCAAACCCTAAAAGAAATTATTATATCTTCAGCCACCAACCCTCATATCCTCTCTTTCCACGACCATCAAACTCTTTGTATTCAATAACCCAATATTATATTTATTCCGATCAATCATCTCACCCGAACTCCGTTCGAGAACCATGGTCCCAATCTATTGTCCTCGAGTGTTTCGCCCGATGAGAAGCCGACGAAGCCCACCAGTGGAGCCACCTCCAAGATGATGTCAGTCGAGCCTCACTCTTCTTCTCTATGTACCGCGGATCTATGCCAAGATACTTTTGTCGGAAGGAAGGCCGCCGATGGTGTTGCTCTTCAAATTGGAAACCCTTGCTCGTTCGATTCTTTACGACATCGATGCTGTGGGATTCACTGATCGAAGATCTCTTGCCAACTCCGACTGAAGACCACCGAGATCGGACACTATCATAAGAACACGCCGCTGAACTTCGACCCTTATCGCCGGAGTTGTTCTCTTACATGGTACTGCTACCTCCTCCTCGCCAAGACGCCACCTCCGACGAGGAGACAGAGTTTCGTCTCCCTGCCGAGATCTGCCTACTATAGAGGCTTGGACGCGCCACCAATCAGAGGTCCTTGACCCCAGTCTTCTATTGATTGCGTCGTTGCTATTTCCTATAGCTCCGCTTTCCATCCAAGATTTCTCTCCCCTCTTAGTATCGCAGCGTGAAGAAGAAGAAGAAAGAGGTATGGAATTTAATTAGGGATTTTTCAATTCGATCGACTCTCATAACCCATCGGTGTATACCATTTGTACTTTAACCTCTTTTAGCCCGTTACAATTTCCAATTCCAAAAGTGAACTCTTTCGGCCCTTTTTATGTCTTCAGAGCCGAACACAGCAACTTAAAACCCACTTCCAGTTTTGTCTTTTAAGCTCAAATATTATATAAATATTTTGTAGCTTAATCAAGCTTTTTAAGATACGTGCCCTTTCATCAGGTTACACTTTTAAAACCCAAAACCCCAATTCCTTATTATATATTGTTACTATATACGTGTGTGTGTATATACATATATTCATGTTAATATTATTATATTATATTATTAGGATGTATGGATCTCTAGGATTAGGATTGCACGAGCATTCGTTCACGCATATTTTTCGTCAAGTCAAGTTCTGCATTTTCAAGGTAGGGATTACTAAAACCTTTTCTTTTACAGTTCATTTAATATAATATAATAATATTATATTAAGGTATGTGTACTAGCTGTGTGATGGTTTATGATGGATGATCTATTTATGTTATGTGCACATATTAGTCGCGCGACGCATGATTATGTTTGGTCAGGCGCATCATTTAAGGTGCCGAGGTAGAAATGCCTTTGGGTCGTCCTACAGTACCGCATGATTGTGTTTAGGTCCGGTGCATCATTTAAGGTGCCGAGGTAGTAATACCTTTGGGTCGTCTCACAGTACCTCAAGTTACGGCCAGGCGCGTCATTTAAGGCGCCGAGATTTAATTATCTTTGGGTCATCCCACAAGGTCAATGGTCTAAGTTGTGGATTGTCCGGTGAATATCGTATTGTATATTATATGAACTGTCTCCCTACTGAGTTGTTGATAACTCACCCCTTTTTAAAAACCCAACTTTTTCAGGTTAAGCGAACTCGGAGCGAGACGATGGGGATGACGCCGATAGTAGTACAAAAATGTCTATTTTATAGACTTTATTTTATTACGTTTTCCGCTATTGAAAATATTGCATTAAAGTATTTTATTTTCTACTACTGAGGATGATCTTATGTTTATGGAAAAAGTATTTGACTTTGTTTATTTAAAGTGTTTTCTAATTTTTATCTCAAAAATAAAAGAAATATCCTCTTTAGTTTATGTTATGAAAAATGTAACGTCCCATCTTTGCTGACACATATTCAACTCTTTCTGCGCGAAGATATACTTCAAACTCTTGTGGTCGTTGTGTATATATATATCGCACTTCACTCCATATAAGTAATGTCTCCAAATCTTCAATGCGTGAGTTACAACAGCTAACTCTAGGTCGTGTGTAGAATAATTCACTCCATTTGTCTTTAGTTGTCGGGAAGCATAAGCTATCACTTTCCCATGCTGCATTAATACACAACTCAATCCTTGTTTAGAGGCACCACTATAAAAAACAAAACCGTTTGTACCATTGGAATGGTCTTAACTGGAGTTGTCGGCAACATCCTCTTGAGTGGCTGAAAACATTTCCCTTCAATTATATCATCGGTTAGGCTATCATTGAAATACCCTCAATGAATCTTCGATAGCAAACAACGAAACTCGTGAAGTTACGTATCCCTTTTACGTTCCTTAGTTACAATTGATTGACACTTCAATCTTAGAAGGGTCAACTTTAAATCCACGAGCTGTGACAACTTGCTCGAGAAATAACACGTGATTTAGCTAAAACTCACACTTCGAGAATTTTGCATAGACTTCTCTATGTTCAATGTCTCTAAGGGAAAACCACAAATTTTCCTTGAGTTAAGCCTCGTCTTCGAGTATAACAATATTTCATCAATGAACATGATCACATACTGTATTAGTTCAGGAAGTTGACTTTGAGATATTTACTCACTCTTGGTGATATCCTGATCATAAGTCAATCTTCGAAAACACACTTGCCCATTTTAATTGATCACAAATATTTTCAGTTTTTGGGTACTAGTTACTTGTTCTTCATTGTGCGACGATTCAACTCTCTTTATTCGATGCACCTCCTTCAATATGATTACCATACTCTCTTGGTAAGATACTATTATGATTATCAAATGAACAGTCAAATTCTATTATGACATCTAAGCACTTCGTTCTAATACGTCAAGACCAACTCTGACGGCCTTCCGTGCCATAGCTCGCTACTACGTTCTTACATAGGTGAGTGGTCTCACTCATTTTACTTAGGACTTTACTAACCTCCAAAGAGTAACTTACAACGTCACAGGTGCATAACTTACTTGCACAATATACTTAGTAGATACGAAATCCAAATTCCAAAGCTACACCATAAGTTCAGCAATTTAGATCTATATAAAGTCTTCATCATCACCGTAAGTTAACCACAAGATATATATATCATTATTCTTAACCATTTTAAATTCCTAAGGCCACAATTAACTTAATATATGCATACATATAATTATATAATAACTTGAACATTTATTTATCACGGAAGTATATATATATATATATATATATATATATATATTTAAAACATATACGCAGCATATTTTGCAATAAATTGCGCACATCTTGACATAATAATCATGAACTTGAATTTTAACATGAACTTGAACTTGAACTTATATAAAGTGCGCAATTTAAGCAACATAAAATTTCAACTTGAAAACTTGAACATGCAATGAACTTGAAAAATCATGAATTTGAAAACTATAAGCTTGAGTATGCATCTTACTTGAAAATCATGAACATGACCTGCAATTTACTTGGAAAATAATGAGACTAGACATGCATCCTAATTGAAAAACATGAACTAGATATGCATTGTACTTGAAACTCATGAATGTAATACGCATGCGACCTCCATATCAGGAAACTAGACATGTAACTTAAATGAAACTTCATGAATGTAGAATGCACTTACTTGCGAAGTCGGCGCGAGCGGGCATAGGTGGACGATAGTAGCTAATTTATAAAACAATTTTAGGTTCGTAAAGAGAATCGTAATGCTCTGATACCAAGTTGTAACATCCCATTTTTCATAACATAAACTAAAGAGGATATTTCTTTTATTTTTGAGATAAAAATTAGAAAACAATTTAAATAAACAAAGTCAAATACTTTTTCCATAAACATAAGATCATCCTCAGTAGTAGAAAATAAAATACTTTAATGCAATATTTTCAATAGCGGAAAACGTAATAAAATAAAGTCTATAAAATAGACATTTTTGTACTACTATCGGCGTCATCCCCATCGTCTCGCTCCGAGTTCGCTTAACCTGAAAAAGTTGGGTTTTTAAAAAGGGGTGAGTTATCAACAACTCAGTAGGGAGACAGTTCATATAATATACAATACGATATTCACCGGACAATCCACAACTTAGACCATTGACCTTGTGGGATGACCCAAAGATAATTAAATCTCGGCGCCTTAAATGACGCGCCTGGCCGTAACTTGAGGTACTGTGAGACGACCCAAAGGTATTACTACCTCGGCTTCTTAAATGATGCACCGGACCTAAACACAATCATGCGGTACTGTAGGACGACCCAAAGGCATTTCTACCTCGGCACCTTAAATGATGCGCCTGACCAAACATAATCATGCGTCGCGCGACTAATATGTGCACATAACATAAATAGATCATCCATCATAAACTATCACACAGCTAGTACACATACGATATATTAAATGAACTGTAAAAGAAAAGGTTTTAGTAATCCCTACCTTGAAAATGCAGAACTTGACTTGACGAAAAATATGCGTGAACGAATGCTCGTGCAATCCTAATCCTAGAGATCCATACATCCTAATAATATAATATAATAATATTAACATGAATATATGTATATACACACACACGTATATAGTAACAATATATAATAAGGAATTGGGGTTTTGGGTTTTAAAAGTGTAACCTGATGAAAGGGCACGTATCTTAAAAAGCTTGATTAAGCTACAAAATATTTATATAATATTTGAGCTTAAAAGACAAAACTGGAAGTGGGTTTTAAGTTGCTGTGTTCGGCTCTGAAGACATAAAAAGGGCCGAAAGAGTTCACTTTTGGAATTGGAAATTGTAACGGGCTAAAAGAGGTTAAAGTACAAATGGTATACACCGATGGGTTATGAGAGTCGATCGAATTGAAAAATCCCTAATTAAATTCCATACCTCTTTCTTCTTCTTCTTCACGCTGCGATACTAAGAGGGGAGAGAAATCTTGGATGGAAAGCGGAGCTATAGGAAATAGCAACGACGCAATCAATAGAAGACTGGGGTCAAGGACCTCTGATTGGTGGCGCGTCCAAGCCTCTATAGTAGGCAGATCTCGGCAGGGAGACGAAACTCTGTCTCCTCGTCGGAGGTGGCGTCTTGGCGAGGAGGAGGTAGCAGTACCATGTAAGAGAACAACTCCGGCGATAAGGGTCGAAGTTCAGCGGCGTGTTCTTATGATAGTGTCCGATCTCGGTGGTCTTCAGTCGGAGTTGGCAAGAGATCTTCGATCAGTGAATCCCACAGCATCGATGTCGTAAAGAATCGAACGAGCAAGGGTTTCCAATTTGAAGAGCAACACCATCGGCGGCCTTCCTTCCGACAAAAGTATCTTGGCATAGATCCGCGGTACATAGAGAAGAAGAGTGAGGCTCGACTGACATCATCTTGGAGGTGGCTCCACTGGTGGGCTTCGTCGGCTTCTCATCGGGCGAAACACTCGAGGACAATAGATTGGGACCATGGTTCTCGAACGGAGTTCGGGTGAGATGATTGATCGGAATAAATATAATATTGGGTTATTGAATACAAAGAGTTTGATGGTCGTGGAAAGAGAGGAGATGAGGGTTGGTGGCTGAAGATATAATAATTTCTTTTAGGGTTTGAATGTAAAGTAGGAACATGAATAGTATTTATATATTTCCTAAACGTAGCTAGAGTTTTGTTAGGGATATACCATATGGTTTAATTAAAATGTAGTCAGACTAAATAATGTATGCTGTTTAGTTACATTCTAATTAAACTAATAGCTCAACATAATAATAATAATAATAATAATAATAATAATAATAATAATAATAATAATAATAATAATAATAATAATAATAATAATAATAATAATAATAATAATAATAATAATAATAATATACTTATAAAATAGTGTTCATAAGATTATTAGAATTTGAGGATATCTATATGACTTAAATACTAAATGAAATTAATCGTGAATCAAAATGCAAAATATGACTCAACATGAAAATTAACATGATCTTCAAATAATTCAAACTTATGCATAGTATAATTATCTCATATGGTTAATTAATTGGCCCCAAATTAATTAATTAATATATTTAAATTTTGCGGTTGTTACAATTAGAGTTTTAGTTTTTAGGGTTTAGGATTTTGTTTTTATGTTTTAGTGTTTAGAGTATTAGGGTTTAGGGTCTAGTGTATTAAAATTTAGGGTTTTAGATTTAGTTTTAAGGTTTTAAGATTTACGGTTTTTGTTTTCAATTTTAGGGTTTTGAGTTTTTGGGTTATGTGCTTAGTTTTAGAGTTTAATTTTAGGTTTTAGGGTTTTGTTGTATTCAAATTTAGGGATTTAGGTTTTAGTTTTTAGGGTTTTGGTTTTAGGGTTTTAAATTTTAGGGTTTAATGTTTAGTTTTAGGGTTTAGGTTTTAGTGTATTAAAGATTAGGGTTTTAGTTTTTAAGGTTTAGGATTTTGTTTTTATGTTTTAGTGTTTAGAGTATTAGGATTTAGGGTTTAGTGTATTAAAATTTAGGGTTTTAGATTTAGTTTTTAGGGTTTAGGGTTTAGGGTTTTTGTTTTCAATTTTAGGGTTTTTAGTTTTAAGGTTATGTGCTTAGTTTTAGTGTTTAATTTTAGGTTTTAGGGGTTTGTTTTATTCAAATTTTGGGTTTTAGGTTATAGTTTTTAGGTTTTTGGTGTTCAGTTTTAGGGTTTTAAATTTTAGGGTTTAATGTTTAGTTTTAGCGTTTAGGGTTTTAGTGTATTAAAGATTAGGGTTTTAGTTTTTAGGGTTTAGGGTTTTGTTTTTATGTTTTAGTGTTTTGAGTATTAGGATTTAGGGTTTAGTGTATTAAAATTTAGGGTTTTAGATTTTGTTTTTAGGGTTTAGGGTTTAGTGTTTTCGTTTTCAATTTTAGGATTTTGAGTGTTAGGGTTATTTGCTTAGTTTTAGGGTTTAATTTTAAGGTTTAGGGTTTAGGGTTTTAGTGTATTCAAGTATAGGGTTTTAATTTTTAGTTTATAGGGTTTTGGTTTTAGGTTTTAGGGTTTCGAATTTTAGGGTTTAATGTTTAGTTTTAAGGTTTAGGGTTTTAATGTATTAAAGATTAGGGTTTTAGTCTTTAGGGTTTATGGTATTGTTTTTAGATTTTAGTGTTTGGAGTATTAGGACTTAGGGTTTAGTGTTTTAAAATTCATAGTTTAAGATTTAGTTTTTAGGATTTAGGGTTTAGGGTTTTGAATTTTTGGATTATGTGCTTAGTTTTAGTGTTTAATTTTAGGTTTTAGGGCTTTGTTGTATTCAAATTTAGTGTTTTAGGTTTTAGTTTTTAGCGTTTTGGTTTTAGGTTTTAGGGTTTAATGTTTAGTTTTAGGGTTTAGGGTTTTGGTGTATTAAAGATTAGGGTTTTAGTTTTTTGGGTTTAGGGTTTTGTTTTTATGTTTTAGTGTTTAGTGTATTAAAATTTAGGGTTTTAGATTTAGTTTTTAGGGTTTAGGGTTTAGTGTTTTTGTTTTCAATTTTAGGGTTTTGAGTTTTTTTTGTTAGTTGCTTAGGTTTAGGGTTTAATTTTAAGGTTTAGGGTTTAGAGTTTTAGTGTATTCAAGTATAGGGTTTTAGGTTTTAGTTTTTAGGGTTTTTGATGGAGTAGTATACTTAATGTCTAGATTTGAGTATTCTGAACTCTGTATGCACTTTCATTTATCTATCTATTACAGACATTCATTTGCTTTTAATTATTGTTAATTAAATATATGCAAATTATAGTCCTGGATTTTATACGTTGTAGTTAGTATGGTGGGGCATGGGCACACAGAAGATCATACTATCGGTTACTCGTATTTAATCGAACAGTTGCTCACGACCTAGATGGACACGGACCAATCCATCGGTATAGTCGTTGTGTGAGAGAGAAAATAATTTATCTTAATTATTTTATCACACTTGTACACTTGGTGTATTGAGCGGATCGATTAAGACTCATCAATTAGGATTGCTCGGCGATAATTGATTTGAGACTCGGAGTATTTTATTCTTAATCCCTGAAACAATTGCGGGTGTGTATATTTAATATAAGTGACTTTGATTTACCAAAGGAATCAACCGGTTTAATTATTGGGTTGATTACCGGTTAAGTTGGGTCACTATATTTTATATATGGCATGCCGTGAATTCTTGAAGGGGCAGTGTATCCCGTAAGGGTTGATAATATCCCCGAGATGAGCTCATAAGGATTTATTGTGTAAACCTCGCGAGTGGATTTGTTCCGCACAATAAACAAGGTTGAGTGGTACTAGTCTCGGATATAAGAGATGAATAAATTTATTAAGCAATAAATAAATTTTATTCATGGATATTTAAATCTTAAATACACGGAATAAATAATACTAAGTTGGAGAAATATTATTTGGTATAATATGGAATAATATTGGGAGGTCAATTTTATTTATATAGTGGAAAATAAATAAAATTAATATTGATAAGAATTAATGGATTTGGGTTGGACCCAATTTAATTTTCAATATTAATGCCCAATATTTATTCTCCTTTTGATCCCCTTCGTAGCCTATAAAAGCACTACATGGTCTTCACTTTTCAACCTACGTTACGCCAACAATAAAGTTCCGAGAGTGAAGAGGATCCATAAGTTCGATAGCTCGTCGCCCACCCGACGTTCGAACGGAGTGCAAGGAATACGCGGGAAGGTCACGAGGTCATCGATTTCGTTTCTCCGAACAACGAATCGTAGGTACAATTCTCAACGCACTTGTTAATTGTTCGATTTGTGTTTTATTGAAAATACCGTAGGACGAAGATCCGAGGATCGAACCCCGGACCGAGGGTCGAGCCGGGCGGTGGTGGCGTAGCCACCGGACCGCCGGCGGCTCGTGGATCCCTCGCGGGGATCGAGTGCGCGAACCCTCGGCTGGACGCCGAGGGTCGATCGAGCCCTACGGGGCCGATCGCTAGGGCTACGGGTCTCACCCGTAGCAGCTCGTAGCGAGCTGCGGGTTTACCCGCAGCGGCTCGCTGGACGCGAGCCCTAGCCGCGAGCAGCGGATTGCCGGATCCGCTGCGGGGATGCCGCGAGGCATCCCGTGCGATCGCTGCGAGCGATCGCGAGTCCCCTCGCGGGGACTCGGCTGGGCGTCCGCGTGCCTCGTGCACGCGACGCGTTCGGTCGGGTCCCGGTTCGCGTGGGCTCGTGATTTCTCCGGCGATTGAGGTTGTAGATTGTATGAACCTCGGCTCGCGGGTTTTCGGGTGGGGGCGGATTACGTGCCTTCGGGTGCGTGGTCTCCAAAGCCCGGACTCCGGCGGATGAGTCGGTGTACGTACGATCTCCGGCGAAGGGTTCGTTCGGGTTATCGGTTCCGCAATTTTGATAACCCGGGATAGCGAATTCCAACAATTGGTATCAGAGCGTGGTTTACGTTCGCGGTATTTTCGATAAAATTGTTCTACCTTGCAGGGTTCCGACTATTATGGCTTGATGATTATTCGTTTAATTATTTTGTCATGTGATTGTTGGTTTTATTAAACTCTCGGACATGTCGAGATTCGTTTTTGGTGGTGAATGCTTGTAATAGTAAAAATTCGGGGGTTGACCGAATTTAGGATTTATTATTATGTTCGTTGTTTTTCCGGAAAATGTATATGGTCGATTTCGTGTATAGAATCGATACCGGAATTGTAATTTAGATTTTTGTAAATTTATTTTGCGATTGGATCGACGTATCGAAGACCGCCGGAGAAGACGAAGTGACGAGAGGGACGAAGGGCTAGGGATCGATTGGATCGATCCCCGTGATGCCCGATCGATGGCTATGGGCGTGGGGGCTGTTACCCTAGCCGCGGCTGCCACCACCTCGGTGGTTGTCGGCATGGCTGGGCGGCGGCGCTCCTCCCCGTGGCTGGCCGGTCGATCGAAGGGTGGGGGTGGTTCGGGGTCTCCCAACCCGGACTACTCCTACCGGAAATATACTTTCCTAATTAATTCATATTTCCTATTTTGAGTATTTCTTTATGGAATATTCTAGAAAAATAGAAAAAGAATTAATTTAGTACTAAATTTATTTTTCCTATTTGATTATTCCTACTCATGGGAATATTCATGGATTAGGAATAAAAATAAATTTGGAAAAGTATAATAGTACTAACTATTTTATTTCTTTATTTCATTATGGATATCATTTAGAATATTCCAAGAATATCTTGGATAGATTATTCTAGTGATTTAATGAAGTGGAAAAAGAAAATAAAATAAATATTAATAATATTTAATTTTATTTTTAATATATTCAATTGACTTAATTTTCGAATTAAGTAACTTTTGGATTAATTGAAAATAAATGGATTTAAATATTGGACATTAATATTCTCGTCACATGGGGCATTCAAGAAACGAAGACTGAAGACTAGAAGATGCGTACGGGGATGTGATGAAGCCATAATAGTCGGAAAATAATATTCTAGTAATTATTTTGACTATGTGATAATACTATGTGCTTTATTACATGTATGCATGCTATATGTGTTTATTTTATGCACTAGATAGCGTATCCCTTTATTGTAAAAAGCTAAGTGGGAGAGGGTATGGAAACATACCCATGGTCTCCATTGCTGCTCTCTTGGTGACTTTTATATACCTTTGAGGTATATATAGATAAGTCATTGGAGGAGAGTTCTTGTAATTCCTCTTACAAGAAACATTGATTAAGTTTATCAAACAATGCCTAATTTGTCTTTCCAAAGCTGATTTCAAGTCGACTCATTCTCACCCCGGGGAGTGGAATGGAGCCAGAGCCACTTGGTCATGTAGAGGACACAAATTAGAGACTTTCGTGCCATTCTTTGATAGGTGGGTCGTTTGTCTGCTCGGCTCCCTCATTTATGAGAGATAGGGTTGTTCGCATGGTGAATCACTGGTTAGAAACTTCGAGTTTCACTTATGATTCTCCACGTCTTGATTTACGAGATTAAATGGATCAAGTAATTGGGAGTCAATTATAAAAGTCTCTTAGTGTAGTAAACGTCCACACCACGTGGCTTGATATGCTGACGGATTTTGGATTAATTGATGTAGACAGTTGTAAGTAATTATGAAGAGTTGTGAAGTTATCGTAAACGTCCACACCACGTGGCTTGCGGTGATGTAGCGATTCCAAGTAATTTACTTTGGTACTGAGTAATGGTTTACACTTAGATACGCGTTATAGTATTCCTCCCCACGAGGTCACGCTATAATTGATGTATGACCGAAGAGAATCTAATTGCTAAATCATTTGGGTGGGTAAACGTCCACACCACGTGGCTTGCCTTACCTGATGGGATTTTAGATGTAATTAGTGATTTAATGATATTATTTGAGGGAGATAATATCGGATATTAAATTGTTTGTCTGTTTTATGTGCTTATAGGTTAAGAATGACTGTGACCCCACTTTGTGATATACTTAAGGATGATAACTCACCGGTTCCATATGGTGATGATTGGGAACGAAATCTGGACATTGTTCAGACTGTTGAGCTTTCCGAATCCACTGTTGTCCCAACTGATGAGGACATTCGAAATGACCTCAGGATGATGTTGAGACATAGCGTGGAAGCCGGGCAAGAGGTGATTAACATACTCACAGAATCCTCTCTCAATGAGTCCCTTAAAAAGGAATCAACGAGAGCGGAGTTTGTGCGTAAGTTAAGAGAATCACAAGCTTTTGTGGCAAGGCTAGAGGAAGAGCGTGCAAAGAAACCCAATGGCTCAAAGCCACAGATTGGGAAAGGCAATCCTTCTGGCAAGTGCTTTCGATGCAAGCAGTTTGGGCACTGGAGGTCTGATTGTCCTCTCATCAAAGGTACGAAATTTTCCTTAGTCACTGAAACATTGTCAGCGGTGATATCTACCAGCACCTGGTGTGTAGATACGGGGGCCACTGACCATGTCTGCAATTCATTGCAGGGGTTCCAGGAAACCCGGAGACTTAGAGAGGGAGAGATCATGGTCTACATGGGCAATGCCGCGAAGGTGGCGGCTGTTGCAGTGGGAGACGTTCACTTACGGTTTAGTAGTGATAGGGTTTTAGTTTTACAAAATTGTCTTTATGTACCGAATTTTAGAAAGAATTTAATTTCAGTTTCTAAGTTAATTCTGAATGGATATGCTGTTTCTTTTGATCACTCTGTGGTCATAAGAAGAAATAGTGAGATTGTCTGTTCTGGTACATTGGTGGACGATTTGTATATTCTAAATCCTGAGTCTAACACGATGCAACTAACCGAGAGTAATAACACATCTACGAACACCAATAAGAGAAAGGAACCTTCTAAGATGAATCAATTATACTTGTGGCATCTAAGGCTAGGTCATATTAATTCGAATAGAATTCAAAGGTTGAAAGCTGATGGTCTCATTAGCGGCATAGAAGGAGAGGACCTTCCAACCTGCGAATCCTGTTTGGAGGGTAAAATGACCAAGCGTTCTTTTTCTGGTAAAGGACGTAGAGCTGAACAAGTATTGGATTTGATTCACTCTGATGTATGCGGACCTATGTCTACTCAGGCAAGGGGAGGGTACGAGTATTTCATCACCTTTACTGATGATTACTCAAGGTATGGATATATTTACCTGATGCGCCACAAGAGTGATTCTTTTGACAAGTTCAAGGAATTCAAGGCTCTTGTGGAGAACCTTCGTGGTAAATCCATAAAATGCCTGCGATCTGATCGCGGAGGCGAGTACCTGTCCGGAGAATTCAAGGCATACTTGGCAGAGAATGGGATTGAATCCCAGCTGACTTCACCATATACTCCTCAGCAGAATGGTGTGTCAGAAAGAAGGAATAGGACTCTTATGGAAATGGTGCGATCAATGATGAGTTACTCGGATTTACCTGTTATGTTCTGGGGACTTGCCTTGGAAACAGCGGCGTATATTCTGAATAGGGTTCCGACCAAAACGGTACCAACTACACCCATGGAATTGTGGAGTGGGCGTAAGCCTAACTTGGGACACATTCGGATCTGGGGATGTCCAGCACACGTGTTGCGACAAGGCGCCGATAAGTTAGAACCTAGATCAGAAATACGGCTGTTTGTAGGATACCCGAAAGGAACTAAGGGTGGCATGTTCTATAGTCCTACGGACCAGAAGATCGTTATAAGTACTAACGCTCGGTTCTTAGAGGAAGACTATGTCATGGACCACAAGCCCAAAAGTGACATAATACTTGATGAGTTGAGAGGTAACGAGGAAGACCTAGATACAGCCGAACCGAGTGTAGATACACCACTAGAACCTGCACCTAATACTGTCACTGTTAATACACCGGAACGCCGTCGTAGTGGGAGGGTTGTCAAACAACCGGACAGATGGATTGGACTGGGTGAGTCTTCGGACTCGGCACCCGGAGTTCATGAAGTCGATCCCTGGACCTATGATGAGGCGGTACAAGATATAGATGCGCCTTCTTGGAAGAAAGCGATGAAATCCGAAATAGAATCTATGGATTCTAATAAAGTCTGGGATCTTGTAGAACCACCAAGCGGCGTAAAGCCAATTGGGTGTAAATGGGTCTACAAGAGAAAGAGAGGATCTGACGGAAAGGTTGAAACCTTTAAAGCTCGGCTTGTTGCGAAAGGATATACTCAGAAAGAGGGAATCGATTATGAGGAGACCTTCTCGCCGGTAGCCAAGATAAAGTCGATCCGGATTCTCTTATCCATAGCAGCTCATATGGATTATGAGGTGTGGCAAATGGATGTCAAGACAGCTTTCCTTAATGGAAGTCTTGACGAGACGATTTATATGAAACAACCAGAAGGATTCATTGCTAAGGGGCGAGATCATCTAGTGTGCAAGCTTAATCGATCCATTTATGGATTGAAACAAGCCTCGCGATCGTGGAACCTGCGGTTTGATGAAGTAGTCCAATCTTTTGGATTCATTCAAAGCATGGACGAATCGTGTGTGTATTGGAAACGTGATGGAAAGAAGGTGGTGTTCCTCGTGCTTTATGTAGACGACATACTTCTCATTGGCAACAGTGTGAAGATGTTATCAGACATAAAGGGATGGTTGTCTAGACAATTCGATATGAAAGATTTGGGAGAAGTCGGACATGTTCTAGGGATCAAAGTTATAAGGGATCGCCGGAATAGAACATTATGTCTTTCCCAGCAATCTTACATAGACACGATTCTAGCTCGTTTTAACATGCAAGATTCCAAGAAGGGTGATCTGCCCTTCAGTAAAGGAACTTATCTTTCTAAGGAAATGTGTCCTCAGACACAGAGGGAGAAAGATGACATGAAAGCGGTTCCCTACGCTTCGGCTGTGGGAAGCTTAATGTATGCAATGTTATGCACGAGGCCTGATATCTGTTATGCCGTTGGCATAGTAGCGAGATATCAGAGTAACCCTGGAAAGGCTCATTGGACTGCTGTAAAGAGCATTTTCAAGTATTTGCGAAATACTAAGGATTATGTTCTGAGATACAGTGCAGACAATCTGATTCCTTTGGGTTACACAGATTCGGATTTCCAAGCTGATAAGGACCGGCGTAAGTCGACATCAGGCTATGTGTACACTTTGGGAGGTGGAGCCGTATCATGGAAGAGTGTTAAGCAAAAGTGCATTTCGGACTCTACCATGGAAGCTGAATATGTTGCAGCCTCAGAGGCAGCGAAAGAATCAGTGTGGTTCCTTAATTTCCTCCAGGACTTAGATGTGATTCCGAGTTTGCCTAAAGCTATGACAATTTATTGTGATAATAGCGGTGCCGTGGCAAACAGTAAGGAACCACGGTCCCATAGTGCTACAAAACACATAGAGCGCAAGTACCACCTGATTCGAGACATCGTCAAGAGGGGCGATGCGATAGTCACCAAGATAGCTTCGGAAGACAACCTAGCGGACCCTTTCACCAAGATACTTCATAAGGAAGTATACTACAAGCACTTGGAGGGTTTGGGAGTCAGAAGTTTGGAAGATAAGACTAGACCTTAGTATAAGTGGGAGATTGATGGAGTAGTATACTTAATGTCTAGATTTGAGTATTCTGAACTCTGTATGCACTTTCATTTATCTATCTATTACAGACATTCATTTGCTTTTAATTATTGTTAATTAAATATATGCAAATTATAGTCCTGGATTTTATACGTTGTAGTTAGTATGGTGGGGCATGGCACACAGAAGATCATACTATCGGTTACTCGTATTTAATCGAACAGTTGCTCACGACCTAGATGGACACGGACCAATCCATCGGTATAGTCGTTGTGTGAGAGAGAAAATAATTTATCTTAATTATTTTATCACACTTGTACACTTGGTGTATTGAGCGGATCGATTGAGACTCATCAATTAGGATTGCTCGGCGATAATTGATTTGAGACACGGAGTATTTTATTCTTAATCCCTGAAACAATTGCGGGTGTGTATATTTAATATAAGTGACTTTGATTTACCAAAGGAATCAACCGGTTTAATTATTGGGTTGATTACCGGTTAAGTTGGGTCACTATATTTTATATATGGCATGCCGTGAATTCTTGAAGGGGCAGTGTATCCCGTAAGGGTTGATAACATCCCCGAGATGAGCTCATAAGGATTTATTGTGTAAACCTCGCGAGTGGATTTGTTCCGCACAATAAATAAGGTTGAGTGGTACTAGTCTCGGATATAAGAGATGAATAAATTTATTAAGCAATAAATAAATTTTATTCATGGATATTTAAATCTTAAATACACGGAATAAATAATACTAAGTTGGAGAAATATTATTTGGTATAATATGGAATAATATTGGGAGGTCAATTTTATTTATATAGTGGAAAATAAATAAAATTAATATTGATAAGAATTAATGGATTTGGGTTGGACCCAATTTAATTTTCAATATTAAAGCCCAATATTTATTCTCCTTTTGATCCCCTTCGTAGCCTATAAAAGCACTACATGGTCTTCACTTTTCAACCTACGTTACGCCAACAATAAAGTTCCGAGAGTGAAGAGGATCCATAAGTTCGATAGCTCGTCGCCCACCCGACGTTCGAACGGAGTGCAAGGAATACGCGGGAAGGTCACGAGGTCATCGATTTCGTTTCTCCGAACAACGAATCGTAGGTACAATTCTCAACGCACTTGTTAATTGTTCGATTTGTGTTTTATTGAAAATACCGTAGGACGAAGATCCGAGGATCGAACCCCGGACCGAGGGTCGAGCCGGGCGGTGGTGGCGTAGCCACCGGACCGCCGGCGGCTCGTGGATCCCTCGCGGGGATCGAGTGCGCGAACCCTCGGCTGGACGCCGAGGGTCGATCGAGCCCTACGGGGCCGATCGCTAGGGCTACGGGTCTCACCCGTAGCAGCTCGTAGCGAGCTGCGGGTTTACCCGCAGCGGCTCGCTGGACGCGAGCCCTAGCCGCGAGCAGCGGATCGCCGGATCCGCTGCGGGGATGCCGCGAGGCATCCCGTGCGATCGCTGCGAGCGATCGCGAGTCCCCTCGCGGGGACTCGGCTGGGCGTCCGCGTGCCTCGTGCACGCGACGCGTTCGGTCGGGTCCCGGTTCGCGTGGGCTCGTGATTTCTCCGGCGATTGAGGTTGTAGATTGTATGAACCTCGGCTCGCGGGTTTTCGGGTGGGGGCGGATTACGTGCCTTCGGGTGCGTGGTCTCCAAAGCCCGGACTCCGGCGGATGAGTCGGTGTACGTACGATCTCCGGCGAAGGGTTCGTTCGGGTTATCGGTTCCGCAATTTTGATAACCCGGGATAGCGAATTCCAACAGTTTTGGTTTTAGGGTTTAGGGTTTCGAATTTTAGTGTTTAATGTTTAGTTTTAAAGTCTAGGGTTTTAGTGTATTAAAGATTAGGGTTTTAGTCTTTAGGGTTTATGGTATTGTTTTTAGGTTTTAGTGTTTAGAGTATTAGGACTTAGGGTTTAGTGTCGTAAAATTTAGGGTTTAAGATTTAGTTTTTAGGATTTAGGGTTTAGGGTTTGGGTTTTAGGTTTTAGGGTTTAGAGTTTTTGGGATTAATGCTTAGTTTTAGGATTGAATTTTAGGTTTTAGGTTTTTGTTGTGTTCAAGTTTAGGGTTTTAGGTTTTATTTTTTAGGGTTTTGGTTTTAGGTTTTAGGTTTTAGAATTTTAGGGTTTAATTTTTAGTTTTAGGGTTTAGGGTTTTAGTGTATTAATGATTAGGGTTTTAGTTTTTAGGTTTTTAGGTTTTGTTTTTATGTTTTAGTGTTTAGGGTATTAGGATTTAGGGTTTAGTGTATTAAAATTTAGGGTTTTAGATTTAGTTTTTAGGTTTTAGGATTTAGGGTTTTTGTTTTCAATTTTAGGGTTTTTAGTTTTTGGGTTATGTGCTTAGTTTTAGGGTTTAATTTTAGGTTTTAGGGTTTTGTTGTATTCAAATTTAGGGTTTTAGGTTTTAGTTTTTAGGGTTTTGGTTTTAGGTTTTAGGGTTTTAAATTTTAGGGTTTAATGTTTAGTTTTAGGGTTTAGGGTTTTAGTGTATTAAAGATTAGGGTTTTAGTTTTTAGGGTTTAGGATTTTGTTTTTATGTTTTAGTGTTTAGAGTATTAGGGTTTAGTGTATTAAAATTTAGGTTTTTAGATTTAGTTTTTAGGTTTTAGGATTTAGGGTTTTTGTTTTCAATTTTAGGGTTTTGAGTTTTTGGGTTATGTGCATAGTTTTAGGGTTTAATTTTAGGTTTTAGGGTTTTGTTGTATTCAAATTTTGGGTTTTAGGTTTTAGTTTTTAGGGTTTTGGTTTTAGGTTTTAGGGTTTTAAATTTTAGGGTTTAATGTTTATTTTTAGGGTTTAGTGCATTAAAATTTAGGGTTTTAGATTTAGTTTTTAGGTTTTAGGGTTTAGGGTTTTGTTTTCAATTTGAGGGTTTTGAGTTTTTTGGTTATGTGCTTAGTTTTAGGGTTTAATTTTAGGTTTTAGGGTTTTGTTTTATTCAAATTTAGGGTTTTAGGTTTTAGTTTTTAGGGTTTTGGTTTTCGGTTTTAGAGTTTTAAATTTTAGGGTTTAATGTTTAGTTTTAGCGTTTAGGGTTTTAGTGTATTATAATTTAGGGTTATAGATTTTGTTTTTAGGGTTTAGGGTTTAGTGTTTTTGTTTTAAATTTTAGGGTTTTGAGTGTTAGGGTTATTTGCTTAATTTGAGGGTTTAATTTTAAGGTTTAGGGTTTAGGGTTTTAGTGTATTAAAGTATAAGGTTTTAGGTTTTAGTTTTTAGGGTTTTGGTTTTAGGGTTTAGGGTTTCGAATTTTAGGGTTTAATGTTTAGTTTTAAAGTCTAGGGTTTTAGTGTATTAAAGATTAGGGTTTTAGTCTTTAGAATTTATGGTATTGTTTTTAGGTTTTAGTGTCATAAAATTTAGGGTTTAAGATTTAGTTTTTAAGATTTAGGGTTTAGGGTTTTGGTTTTAGGTTTTAGGGTTTAGAGTTTTTGGGTTTAATGTGTAGTTTTAGGGTTTAATTTTAGGTTTTAGGGTTTTGTTGTATTCAAGTTTAGGGTTTTATGTTTTATTTTTTAGGGTTTTGGTTTTAGGTTTTAGGGTTTAGAATTTTAGGGTTTAATTTTTAGTTTTAGGGTTTAAGGTTTTAGTGTATTAATGATTAGGGTTTTAGTTTTTAGGGTTTAGGGTTTTATTTTTATGTTTTAGTGTTTAGAGTATTAGGATTAAGGGTTTAGTGTATTAAAATTTAGGGTTTTAGATTTAGTTTTTAGGTTTTAGGGTTTAAGGTTTAGTGTTTTTGTTTTCAATTTTAGGGTTTTGAGTTTTTGGGTTATTTTCTTAGTTTTAGGGTTTAATTTTCAGGTTTATGGTTTAGGGTTTCAGTGTATTCAAGTATAGGGTTTTAGGTTTTAGTTTTTAGGGTTTTGGTTTTAGGGTTTAGGGTTTCGAATTTTAGGCTTTAATGTTTAGTTTTAAAGTCTAGGGTTTTAGTGTATTAAAGATTAGGGTTTTAGTCTTTAGGGTTTATGGTATTGTTTTTAGGTTTTAGTGTTTAGAGTATTAGGACTTAGGGTTTAGTGTCGTAAAATTTAGGGTTTAAGATTTAGTTTTTAGGATATAGGGTTTAGGGGTTTGGTTTTAGGTTTTAGGGTTTAGAGTTTTTGGGTTTAATGCTTAGTTTTAGAGTTTAATTTTAGGTTTTAGGGTTTTGTTGTGTTCAAGTTTAGGGTTTTAGGTTTTATTTTTTAAGGTTTTGGTTTTAGGTTTTAGGTTTTAGAATTTTAGGGTTTAATTTTTAGTTTTAGGGTTTAGGTTTTTAGTGTATTAATGATTAGGGTTTTAGTTTTTAGGGTTTAGGGTTTTGTTTTTATGTTTTAGTGTTTAGAGTATTAGGATTTAGGGTTTAGTGTATTAAAATTTAGGGTTTTAGATTTAGTTTTTAGGTTTTAAGATTTAGGGTTTTTGTTTTCAATTTTAGGGTTTTGAGTTTTTGGGTTATGTGCTTAGTTTTAGGGTTTAATTTTAGGTTTTAGGGTTTTAGGAGATGCAATAAAGCCATGATAGTCGGAAAATAATATTCTAGTATTATTTTGATTATGTGAGAATAGTATGTGCTTTATTTCATGTATGCATGCTTATGTGTATTTAATTATGCATTAGATAGCGTATCCCTTTATTGTAAAAAGCTAAGTGGGAGAGGGTATGGAAACATACCCATGGTCTCCATTGCTGCTCTCTTGGTGACTTTTATAAACTTTTGAAGTTTATATAAATAAGTTATTGGAGGAGAGTTCTTGTAATTCCTCTTACAAGAAACATTGATTAAGTTTATCAAACAATGCCTAATTTGTCTTTCCAAAGCTGATTTCAAGTCGACTCATTCTCACCCCGGGGAGTGGAATGGAGCCAAAGCCACTTGGTCATGTAGAGGACACAAATTAGAGACCTTCGTACCATTCTTTTATAGATGGATCGATTGTCTGCTCGGCTCCCTCATCTAATGAGAGATAGGGTTGTTCGCATGGTGAATCCCTGGTTAGAAACTTCGAGTTTCACTTATGATTCTCCGCGTCCTGATTTACAAAAATCGAATGGATCAAGTAATTGGGAGTCAATTATAAAAGTCTCTTGGTGTAGTAAACGTCCACACCACGTGGCTTGCTATACTAACGGATTTTGGATTAATTGATGTAGACAGTTATAAGGAATTGTGAAGAATTGTAAAATCATCGTAAACGTCCACACCACGTGGCTTGCGGTGATGTAGAGGTTCCAAACGATTTACTTTAGTACTGAGTAATGGTTTACACTTAGATACGTGTTATAGTATTCCTCCCCACGAGGTTACGCTATAAGTGATGTATGACCGAAGCAAATCTAATTGCTAAATCATTTGGGTAGGTAAACGTCCACACCACGTGGCTTGCCTTACCTGATGGGATTTTAGATGTGATTAGTGGTTTAATGATATTATTTGAGGGAGATAATATCGGATATTAAATCAATTGTTTGTTGTTATATGTGCTCATAGATAAGGAGATGGCTTTGAACCCACTTTATGTGATACTTGAGGAATTTAACTCATTGGTCCCTGAATGTATTGATTGGAATAGAGATCTGGACATTGCCCAGACTGTTAAAGAGTACAAGTTTGTACTCAGTGAGCTTTGTCCTCCTGAGCCTACCAATGTCTTAACTGATGAGGAAAGAACTGATTTTATCATGTTCAAACTCAAGAAGATGTTTAGACATGATGTAGAGGCTAGACAAGATGCGATGAGGATACTCATAAAGGCCAGTCGATTCAAGGAAACGCTTAAACACGTTTTTGAGATGATGGACCTTTTGGACGAGTTGAGACAGAAATCGCAAGCTCTTGTAGCCAATGCCAAAGGTTTCGAACCTAAGGGCAAAACCGGGGGATAGGAAAAGCAAGCAAAGAAACCCAGTGGTCCTAAGTTTCTTGGATCACAAGATGGGGCGAGAAAGCCAATAGGCTAGTGTTCTCGATGCAAACAGTCTAGGTACTGGAAGTCTGATTATCCTCTCAAAGAAAGTACGAAATCTTCTTTAGTCGTAAAACATAGTCAGTGGTATTATCTACCGGAACCTGGTGTGTAGATATGGAACCATTGACGGTATGCGCATTCTAAATGCGAGGGTTCCAGGAAACCCGATGACTTGGAAAAGAATAAATCGTAGTCCACATGGGCAATGCTGTTGAGGAGGCAGCTGTTGCAGTGGAGGACAATTACATAGGATTTCATTTTGAGTTATTGCTTTTATGTACCTTTAGAAAGAACTTTGTTCTGGATTTCTAATGAATGGATATTTTATTTCTTTTAATCATTTGATGGTTATAAGAAGAAATAAGGATATCATCTATTCTGGTACATTAGCTAGCAATATATAAATGATGAATCCTAAGTCCACCACGATGCAATGAACCGTAGCATAAAACTCGTTTTACTTTTAAGAGATATTTCTGTAATGAATCATTATACTTGTGGATTCTTATGCTAAGTCATGTTTATTCAAATAAGAAGTTCAAAGGTCGAAAATTGATATTTTGATCAATTAAGTTGAAGGAGTGGACCTTCCGACCCAAGAATCTAATTTGGAAGATAACATAACTAAGCAATCCTTTATGGATATAAGATATAAGATCCGGACAAGTATTAGAATTGATTAACTCTGATGTATGCAGACCTTTGTCCACTCAGACAATAAGATACGAGTACTTTATTTTATGATTACTCGAAAATGGATTAGCATACCTGATGTGCCACAAAAGCAAAGTGTTTTGACAAGTCAATGGACACAAAGCTATTGTGGGGAACCATCATGGTATATCCATTGAAAGCCTGCGATCTAATCGCGGAGGCAAGTGCCTGTCTGAGGAATGCATGGCATACTGATCAGAGAATGGGATTTGATCCCAAATGACTACACCATACACTGTTGTGTAGAAATGGTGTGTGGTAAACAAGAAATGGAACTCTTATAGAAATAGTAAAAGCATAAGATATACGGAACTACCTGTGTTCTATGGATATGTCTGGAAACAACGGCACATTCAAATGCGGTTGTAGAATATCCTAGAAGAACAAAAGATGTGTGTTCAATAATACTATGAACCAGAAGGACGTTAAAAGTTCTAACGCCCGGTTCTTAGAGAAAGACTATTAGATGAACCACAAGCCCAAAGTGACGTAATACTTTGAATGAGAGAAAGAGATAAGGACTGGGAACCAGCCGAACCGAGTAGCGGTACACCACTAACTGCACCTACTGTTATTACTGTTTATACACCGGAATGCCGTTGTAGTGGGAGGTTGTGATCAACCGGAGATATTCATAAGACTATGAGAGTTTTCGGACTCTGGACCTAGTATACATGAAATCGATCCCTGGATCTACATGAAGGCAGTACTAGATCTAAATGTGCCTTCTTGGAAAGCAATAAGGATTATTGCTAAGAGGCAAGATCATTTAGAGTACAAGCTTAGTTGATCCATCTATGGATTGGAACAAAGCATTAAGTTCGTGGAACTTGCGCATTGATGAGAAAGTCCATTTGATGGATTCATCAAAAGGCATTGACGAATCGTGTGTATGGGAAACGTGATGGTAACAAGGTGGTGTTTCTCGGGTTTTATGTAGATAACATTTTATCATTGGCAACAATGTAAAGATGTTGTCAGAAATAAAATGATGGTTGTCTAGAAAAATCGATATATGAGATAAAGAAGAAGTTAGAGCATGTTCTTAAGATCTAGAATCTCAAGAAAAGAACATTGTACTTCTCTAGATATCTTTTACGATTATGGTTCGTTTTAACATGCAAGATTCCGAGAAAGGTTCGTTACCTTTCCGAGACGGAATGCATCTATCTAAGGATACGTGTTTTGGAACACAAAAGGAGATAGAAGCAATGAAAGCGGTTTCCTACACTTCAAGTGTGGAAAGCTTGATAAATGCGATGTTGAAAACGAGAAACTGATATCTGCTATGCGGCTAGTATAGTGGGAGGATATCAAGGTAATTCTGCAAAGGAATACTCGACTGCTGTAATGAACATTTTAAGTACTTTCGAAGTACTGGAAACTATGTTCTGGATTACGGAGCAAACAAGCTCTTCCTTTGGATTACACTCTCTTAGATTTCTAATCAAATAAGGACCGGTGTAAGTCGATATCAGGCTATGTGTTTCACTATTGAAGGAGAAAGAGTTTTAACATGAAAGACTGATAAGCACGATGCTTTTCGGACTCTGCCATGGGTAACCAAATAGCGGCCTCAGAGGCAGCGGAAGTTTTGGTATAGCTCCGGGATAATCTCTGGGACTTAGAGGTGATTCTTAATTTGCCAAAGGCTATGTGAATAGCGGTGCGATGGCAAATGGTAAGAAATCACAAGTCCATAAGTGTAAGATAACACATAGAGCAAGTACCACCTGATATGAATCATCGTCGAGGGAGACGACGCTGTAGTCACCAAGATAACTTCAGAGCGGCAACCTAGAGTGCTCATTCACATAGTACTTCTTGGAAGTACAAATTAAGCACGTGATGAGTATGGGAGTCGGGAGTTTGGAGGAAATGACTAGACCTTAGTACAAGTGGGAGATTGTTGGAGTTGTGTACTTAATGTCTAGATTTAAGTAACGGAAACTCCCGATCCATTGCCATTTATCTGTTTAATTAAATAAACAATTATTTGCGTTTAATTATTTATAATTAAATATATGCAAATTATAGTCCTGGATTTTATACGTTGTAGTTAGTATGGTGTGCATGGGCACACAGAAGATCATACTATCGGTTACTCGTATTTAATCGAACAGTTGCTCACGACCTAGATGGACACGGACCAATCCATCGGTATAGTCCTTGTGTGAGAGAGAAAATAATTTGTCTTAATTATTTTATCACACTTGTACACTTGGTGTATTGAGCGGATCGCTTGAGATTTATCGATTAGGATTGCCTTGTATAATCGATTTAAATCTCAGTGTATTTTATTCTTAATCCCCGATACTATTGCGGGTGTGTATATTTAATATAAGTGACTTTGATTTTCCAAAGGAATTGACCGGTTTAATTACTGGGTCAATTACCGGTTAAGTTGGGTCGCTATCTTTTATATATGACATGCCGTGAATACTTGACGGGAAAGTGTAATAATTTGTTCCGCATAATAATTAAGGTTGAATGGTACTAGTCTCGGATATAAGAGATGAATAAATTAATTAGCAATAAATTAATTTTATTCATGGATATTTATATCTTAAATACACGGAATAAATAATACTACCGGAGAAATATTATTTGATATAATATGGTTTAATATTGGGAGTGCAATTAATTTATATAGTGGAAAATAAATTAATTAATAATAGTAAGGATTAATAGATTTGGGCTTGGGCTCAATTTAATCACTATTATTGGAAGCCCAATATTCCACCTCCTTAAGATCCCCTACGTAGCCTATAAAAGAACTACATGGTCTTCTCTATTCTCATAACTTGAAGATCACAATTCTAGAGAGAGAAAGTAGAGAGGGAGATCCATGGAGTTCGGAAGATCGTCGCCCACCCGACGTTCGAGCTAGTGCAAGGAATACGTGGGAAGGTCTCAAGGTCTTCATAGATCTCGTTTCTCCGTACAACGAGAACAAAGGTAAAATCGTTGAACCCCCTTCGATGATTTTAATTAATTCGTATATGCATATGAACGAAGATCCGAGGGACGAACCCGGGGTTGGGGTTTGACCGCGCGGTGGTGATCCGAGATCACCGGACCGCGGGCGGTCAAGCGAGCCCCGCCGGGATCTGCTGGGATTCGATGTCCCGGGCTATCAAAAATATGCGGAACCGATAACCCGATCGAAAACCCGTCGCCGGAAATCACACGAATACCGACTCATCCGCAGGAGTCCGACCTTTGGAGACTACGCGCCCGAAGACACGCAGCCCGCCCCCAGTCGAAGTCTCCCGCGAGTCGGAAATCACCAACGTGAACCACACGCGAAGAACCGGGCTCGACGAGAGCATCGCCGCAGGATGAACCCGCGGCTAAACCCTAGCCGAACCCCAACGCGGGGTTCGCGATCGCCGTGCATGGCGATCGCTGGGCTGCTCCGGCAGCCCCGGGCGGTGAGTCCGGCGACTCACCGCCATCGCCGACAGGAGGGGGGACCACCAGTCGCGGTGCGAAGCCGCGACGGTCCCCGGCGATCGAGCTAGGGCTCGATCGCCCCAGCCGCGGCGTCCAGCCGCGGCCTTCTCCCCTTGCGCGCACCACCGGCGGAGGGAGGCCGGGGGGTTCGACCCGCCGTGGCACCAGCCCACGGCCGAACCCCCAGCGATCGACTTCACGTCGATCGCTCGCCCCGGCGTCCAGCCGGGGCTCCCCTCACGCCCGCGCGCCGGCGGTCGAACCCTAGGGTTCGGCCGCCCCTTCTTCGATCCCGACGGGGATCGCGAGATCCCCGTATCCCGGTCTCGACGTTCCCGGATCGTCTTGTTCATGTACATATCACGATTAAAACAATCACATAATCAAAGAGGGGGTTTCTCGATTATTACCTCGATTCGTTGTACGGAGAAACGAATCTCGTTGATGATCTTGCGATCTTCCTACGTATTCCTCGCACTTCGTCCGAACGTCGTGTGGGCGACGATCTATCGGATTCCTATGGATCTTCCTCACTCTCAGAACTTTTATGATTGGCGTAACTTAGGTTCTCTTAGTTGTGAAAAGTGAAGACCATGTAGTGCTTATATAGGCTACGTAGGGGATCATAAGGAGAATAAATATTGGGCTTCTAATATTGAAAATTAAATTGGGTCCAACCCAAATCTATTAATTCTTATCAATATTAATTCTATTTTTTTTCCACTATATAAATAAAATTGCACTCCCAATATTATTCCATATTATATCAAATAATATTTCTCCGATTAGTATTATTTATTCCGTGTATTTAAGATTTAAATATCCATGAATAAATTTATTTATTGCTCAATAAATAATATTCATATCTTATATCCGAGACTAGTACCGTTCAACCTTTATTATTGTGCGGAACGAATCCACTCATGAGGTTTACACAATAATTCCTTATGAACTCATCTCGGGGATATTATCAACCCTTCCGGGATACACTTTCCCGTCAAGTATTCACGGCATGTCATATATAAAATATAGCGACCCAACTTTACCGGTAATTAACCCAATAATTAAATCGGTTAATTCCTTTGGAAAATCAAAGTCTCTAGTATTAAATATACACACCCGCAATAATATCGGGGATTAAGAATAAAATACTCCGAGATTTAAATTTATTATCCAAGGCAATCCTAATCAATAAATCTCAAGCTGATCCGCCCAATACACCAAGTGTACAAGTGTGATAAAATAATTAAGATAAATTATTTTCTCTCTCACACAACGACTATACCGATGGATTGGTCGGTGTCCATCTAGGTCGTGAGCAACTGTTTGATTAAATATGAGTAACCGATAGTATGATCTTCTGTGCGCCCATGCGCACCATACTAACTACAACGTATAAAATCCAGGACTATATTTTGCATAAATAATTAATAATAATTAATTGCAAATAATTGTTTATTAATTAAATAGGTTAAATGCCATGACCGGGAGTTTACCGGTACTTAAATCTAGACATTAAGTACACAACTCCAACAATCTCCCACTTGTACTAAGGTCTAGTCATTTCCTCCAAACTCCCGACTCCCATACTCATCACGTGCTTAAGTTATACTTCCCAGAAGTATTATGTGAATGAGCAATCTAGGTTGCCGCTCTGAAGTTATCTTGGTGACTACTGCGTCGTCTCCCTGACGATGACTCGTATCAGGTGGTACTGGCTCTATGTGTTATCATCACTTTTCGAACTTATGACTTCTTCCAGTTCTCCACACACCGCTATGTACATAGCCTTTGGTGAACCAAGAATCATATCCAAGTTCAGAGGTTATTCCGGAACCTAACCAAAACTTCCGCTGCCTCTGAGGCTGCTATTCGGTTTATGATAGAGTCCGAGAAGCATAACGCTTATCACTCTTTCATCCTTAGGTTCCACCTCTTCTAAAAGTGAACACATAGCCTGATATCGACTTACACTGGTCTTTCTCTAATTTTGGATATGATAAAGTGTAATCTAAGAAGATTTCGTATTGCTAGTAATCCAGTACTTCCAAGTACTTTACAGCATTCGAATATTTCTTATCCAGATTACTTTGATATCCTCCCACTACGCTAACCGCATAGTTGATATCAGGTTCTTGTTTTTCAACATTGCATCTACAAAGCTCTCCACACTCGAAGTGTAGGTAACTGCTTTGTCCATATCTATCTCCTTCATGTGTTCGAAACACATATCTTTAGATAGATGTATTCTGTTCTAGAAAGGCAATAACCTTTCTCAGAATTGTGCATGTTTAAAACAACCCATAATCGTATAAGATATCTTAAGAGAAGTACAAATGTTCTTATCCAGAGATCGAAAGATTTCTAAGAACATGATCCAACTTCATCTTAATCTCATATCTCGATTTATTTAGACAACCTACATTTTATGTTTGACAACACTTTTACATTGTGGCCAATGATGAAGTGTTATCTACACAAAATTCCGAGAAACACCACCTTTGTTTCCATTACGTCTCTAACACACCTTTCTCGCAAATCTATGCAGACCTAGGGATCGATTTCATGTATACTGGATCCAGAGTTCAAAAACTCCTCCAGTCTTATGAACATCCCTGGTTGCTTAACAACCTCCCACTGCAATGGCGTTCCGGTGTATAACAGTAATAACATTAGGTGCAGTTAGTGGTGTATCGCTACTCGGTCAGGCTGGTTCTCAGTCTCTCCTTTCCTCATTTTAAAGTACTTTGTCAGTTAGGGCATTTGTTGTTCATCTAATAGTCTTCCTCTAAGAACCGGGCGAGGACACCCTTCTGGTTCGTAGTACTATTGAACATACAATTACTTGTTCTTCTAGGATATTCTACAACCACATTGAATGTGCCGTTGTATCCAGAAATTTCCATAGAACATAGGTAGTTCCGAACAAACTTGTCCTTTTACTATTAGAATCTCATCTCTTATTCCTGACACACCATGCCCACACATCAGTGTATGGTGTAGTCGTTTGAGACTTAATCTCAACCTTTGATTTATGCTATGTGTTGTTTTAGATAGGTGATAGCCTCCGCGAACAAGTCGCAGGCTTCTAATGGATATACTTTGAAGGTTCCCCATAATCGCTTTGTGTTGAAAACACTCCGCTTTTATGGCACAACAAGTAATCTAATCCATCTTCGAGTATTCTTGAAAGAACTCGTACCTTCTCTAATTACACATACCGCATTAATCATCAATCATTTTCTATACTTGTCCGAATTCCATCCTTTATCCAGAAAGGTTAACTTAGTCGTATCATCTTTCAAGATCGATTCTTAGGTCGGGAGGTCCATTCCTCCAACTATAATTGATCAAATCAATTTCGACCTTTTGAATCCCTTTTGAATAGATACTACCAAGTTCAAGAATTCACAAGTATAATGATTGATAAGAGAAATACATCTAATAAGTAAAACAAGTTATACATAACGGTTTGTTGCATCGTGGTAGACTAAGGATTCATCATTCACATATTGCTATCTAATGTACCATAATAGATATCACCATTATTTCTTATCCAAACCATCAAATGATTAAAGAAATAAAATATCCATTAATAATAAAGAAAACCAGAACGAAGTTCTTTTTCAAAATAAAGGGGTACATAGAGCAATAACTGAAATGAAAACTTATAAATGTCTTCCACTGCAACCGCTGCTACCCCAACAGCTTCGCCCATGTAGACTCGAACTCTTTTTCTCTAAGTCGCCGGGTTTTCTGGAACCCCTGCATTTAAAGAAATGCACATACCGTCAGTGGTTCCATATCTACACACCAGAATTCTGGTAGATAATACCGCTGACTATGTTTTTACGACTAAAGAAAAATTCGTACCTCTGAGAGGACATTCAGACTTCCAGTGTCCAGACTTCTTGCATCGGAAGCACAAGCCCTTTGGCTTACTAGCCCCCACTCGTGGTCCATTCCTCTTGGCACCACTGGGGTTTATGGCTTGCTTCCTTTTCTTGCCCCTACCTCCAATAGCTTTCAAGCTTTTGGACTTGGTAGCCACATGCGCTTGAGACTTGCCCTTCTTGTAGATCCCCTCTGCCGCCTTCAGTTTAGTCAGGAGTTGCGCAAGAGTATAAGATAGTTTACCCATATTATAGCTCATACGAAACTGCTCAAAACTAGGGGTCAGAGACTGGAGTATGATGTCGACTTGCGTCTCACCATCAATCATAGCTCCTAGGACCTCCAATTCATTCAACAAACTCATCATCTTGAGAACGTGCTCCTCAACGGGTGTTCCTTCAGACTGAGTAGTCGACATGAGGACTCTCATTGCTTCTTGCCTACCCGCACGGTCATGATGCCCAAACATCTCCTTGAGGTTAAATAACATATCCTCGGCAGTGTTCATCGGCTCATGTTGGGTTTGGAGTGCTGGGATTCGATGTCCCGGGCTATCAAAAATTGCGGAACCGATAACCCGACCGAAAACCCGTCGCCGGAAAACCGCACGAACACCAACTCATCCGCAGGAGTCCGACCTTTGGAGACTACGCGCCCGCAGACACGCAGCCCGCCCCCAGCCGATTTTCTCCCGCGAGTCAGAAATTACGAACGCGAACACCACGCGAAGAACCGGGCTCGACGAGAGCATCGCCGCGGGATGAACCCGCGGCTAAACCCTAGCCGAACCCCATCGCGGGGTTCGCGATCGCCGTGCATGGCGATCGCCGGGGCTGTTCGGAACAGCCCCTTGGCGGTGAGTCCGGCGACTCACCGCCGCCATCCGACGGGAGGGGAACCACCAGTCGCGGCGCGAAGCCGCGACGGTCCCCGGCGATCGAACTAGGGTTCGATCGCCCCCAGCCGCGGCGTCCAGCCGCGGCCTTCTCCCTTTGCGCGCACCACCGGCGGAGGGAGGCCGGGGGGTTCGATCCGCCGTGGCACCAGCCCAAGGCCGAACCCCCAGCGATCGACTTCACGTCGATCGCTCGCCCCGGCGTCCAGCCGGGGCTCCCCTCACGCCCGCGCGCCGGCGGTCGAACCCTAGGGTTCGGCCGCCCCTTCTTCGATCCCGACGGGGATCGCGAGATCCCCGTATCCCGGTTTCGACGCTTTCCCGGATCGTCTTGTTCATGTACACATCACGATTAAAACAATCACAAATCATAAAAGGGGGTTTATGATTATTACCTCGAATCGTTGTACGGAGAAACGAATTCGGTTGATGACCTTGTGACCTTCCCGCGTATTCCTTGCACCTCGTCCGAACGTCGTGTGGGCGACGATCTATCGAACTCTATGGATCCTCCTCACTCTCAAGATTTTATGATTGGCGAAGGTCAATTAATTCTCTCTTGAAAGTGAAGACCATGTAGTGCTTATATAGGCTACGTAGGGGATCATAAGGAGAATAAATATTGGGCTTCAATATTGAAAATTAAATTGGGTCCAACCCAAATCCATTAATTCTTATCAATATTAATTTTATTTATTTTCCACTATATAAATAAAATTGCACTCCCAATATTATTCCATATTATATCAAATAATATTTCTCCAAGTAGTATTATTTATTCCGTGTATTTAAGATTTAAATATCCATGAATAAATTTATTTATTGCTCAATAAATAATATTCATATCTTATATCCGAGACTAGTACCGTTCAACCTTTATTATTGTGCGGAACGAATCCACTCATGAGGTTTACACAATAATTCCTTATGAACTCATCTCGGGGATATTATCAACCCTTCCGGGATACACTTTCCCTTCAAATATTCACGGCATGTCATATATAAAATATAGCGACCCAACTTTACCGGTAATTAACCCAATAATTAAATCGGTTAATTCCTTTGGAAAATCAAAGCCTCTAGTATTAAATATACACACCCGCAATAATATCGGGGATTAAGAATAAAATACTCCGAGATTTAAATTGATTATCCAAGGCAATCCTAATAATTAAATCTCAAGCTGATCCGCCCAATACACCAAGTGTACAAGTGTGATAAAATAATTAAGATAAATTATTTTCTCTCTCACACAACGACTATACCGATGGATTGGTCCGTGTCCATCTAGGTCGTGAGCAACTGTTCGATTAAATACGAGTAACCGATAGTATGATCTTCTGTGTGCCCATGCCCCACCATACTAACTACAACGTATAAAATCCAGGACTATATTTTGCATAAATAATTAACAACAATTAATTGCAAATAATTGTTTATTAATTTAATAGGTTAAATGCTATGACCGGGAGTTTTACCGGTACTTAAATCTAGACATTAAGTACACAACTCCAACATGGAGTACATTTGACATGGAAGCCAAAATATAGCACCTAGCCATTTCATCAGCCTTTTTCCACTTCCGATATGCTTCTTTTTCCTCATCAGTTGAGGCGGCCGCGGGTTCAGCAGGGCATTGCTCATAGAGTACAAACTTGTACTCTTCAGCAGTCAGGACAATGTCCAAATTTCTCTTCCAATCAATGTAATTGGGACCAGTGAGTTTATGTTCCTTGAGTATCACAGAAAGTGGATTCATAGCTATTCTCTAAACCTATAAGCACATGTAAACAAACAATCAATTTAATGTCCGATATTATCTCCCTCAAATAATATCATTAAATTACTAATTGCGTCTAAAATCCCATCAGGTAAAGCAAGCCACGTGGTGTGGACGTTTACCCACCCAAATGATTTAGCAATTAGTTTTTCTTTGGTCATACATCAATCATAGCGTAACTTCGTGGGGAAGAATACTATAACGCGTATCTAAGTGTAAACCATCACTCAGCACTAAAGTACATTGCTTGGAATTGCTACGTCACCGCAAGCCACGTGGTGTGGACGTTTACGACAATTTCACAACTCTTCACAATCACTTATAACTGTCTACATCAATTAATCCAAAATCCGTCAGCATAGCAAGCCACGTGGTGTGGACGTTTACTACACCAAGAGATTTTTATAATTGACTCCCAATTACAAGATCCATTTGATTTCGTAAATCAAGACTCGGAGAATCATAAGTGAAACTTGAAGTTTCTAATCAGTGATTCACCATGCGAGCGACCCTATCTCTCATAAATGAGGGAGCCGAGCAGACAATCGACCCACCTATAAAACAATGGTACGAAGGTCTCTAATTTGTGTCATCCACATGACCAAGTGGCTCTGGCTCCATTCCACTCCCCGGGGTGAGAATGAGTCGACTTGAAGTCAGTTTCAGAAAGACAAATTAGGCATTGTTTGATAAACTTGATCAATGTTTCTCGTAAGAAGAATTACAAGAATTCTCCTCCAATGACTTGTCTATATGAACTTCGAGAGTCCATAAAAGTCACCAAGAGAACAGTGATGGAGACCATGGGAATGTTTCCATCCCCTCTCCCACTTAGCTTTTTAAGATAAAGGGATACGCTATCTAGTGCATAAAATAAACACATATAGCATGCATGAAAGCAATAAAGCACATAGATCACATAGTCAAAATAATGCTAGAGAAATTATTTTCCCGACTATCATGGCTTTATCTTCATATGCATCTTCTAGTCTTCAGTCTTCGTTTCTTGAATGCTCCATGCGACGAGAATATTAATTTCCAATATTTAAATCTATTTATTTTCAATTAATCCAAAAGTTACTTAATTCGAAAATTAAGTCAATTGAATATATCAAAAATAAAATTAAATATTATTAATATTTTTATTTATTTATTTTCCTATCTAGTTCTTATTAAATCTTTAGAATAATCTATCCAAGTAAAACTTGGAATATTCTAGAAGATATCTATAATAGAACAAGGAAATAAAATAAATTAGGACTTACTACTTTCCAAATTTATTTTTATTCCTAATCCATGAATATTCCTATGAGTAGGAATAATCAAATAGGAAAAATAAATCTAGTACTAAATTAATTAAATTCCCAATCTATGAATATCTCCATGAAGGAAATAAATCAATAGGAATAAAATTAATTAAAATTAATTCTTTTCCGAATCCATGAGAGTTTCCAAAAGGAGAACACTCAAATAGGAAAAATCCGAATTAATTAGGAAAGTGGATCTTGGTAGGAATAGCATGGGATTGGGAGATCCCACGCCATCCCCACCGTCGACCTCCACCGCCCGGGACCACCACCACCGCCGCCCCCAGCCCACGCGCCACCACCACCGGTGGCCGGCGTGGCCGGAAACCCTAGCGGGCAGCCCCCGGGATGGGGTCGATCGATCCTCATGGGGATCGATCATGGGGATGATCGACCCCCCGGTTTTTCGTCCTCTTCGTCTTCGTCACACGTCTTCGTCTTCCGGCGATCGTCTCATCATCGAACCAACGTAATTAAAATTACAAAATTTAAATTACAATTCCGGTATCGATTCTATACATGAAATCGACCCTATACATTTTCCGGAAAATAAAGTGCGTAATAATAAATCCTAAATTCGGTCAACCACCGAATTTTTACTATTACAAACATTCAACCACACAAAAACGAATCTCGACATGTCCGAGAGTTTAATAAATAATCATGATAATTAATTAAGCAATAATCAAATTAACCATGATAGCCGGAAATCCTGCAAGGTAGAACAATAATCGAATATATACATGAACACGAAACCAAACGCTCTGATACCAATTGCTGGGATTCGATGTCCCGGGCTATCAAAAATATGCGGAACCGATAACCCGATCGAAAACCCGTCGCCGGAAATCACACGAATACCGACTCATCCGCAGGAGTCCGACCTTTGGAGACTACGCGCCCGAAGACACGCAGCCCGCCCCCAGTCGAAGTCTCCCGCGAGTCGGAAATCACGAACGCGAACCACACGCGAAGAACCGGGCTCGACGAGAGCATCGCCGCGGGATGAACCCGCGGCTAAACCCTAGCCGAACCCCAACGCGGGGTTCGCGATCGCCGTGCATGGCGATCGCTGGGCTGCTCCGGCAGCCCCGGGCGGTGAGTCCGGCGACTCACCGCCATCGCCGACAGGAGGGGGGACCACCAGTCGCGGCGCGAAGCCGCGACGGTCCCCGGCGATCGAGCTAGGGCTCGATCGCCCCAGCCACGGCGTCCAGCCGCGGCCTTCTCCCCTTGCGCGCACCACCGACGGAGGGAGGCCGGGGGGTTCGACCCGTCGTGGCACCAGCCCACGGCCGAACCCCCAGCGATCGACTTCACGTCGATCGCTCGCCCCGGCGTCCAGCCGGGGCTCCCCTCACGCCCGCGCGCCGGCGGTCGAACCCTAGGGTTCGGCCGCCCCTTCTTCGATCCCGACGGGGATCGCAAGATCCCCGTATCCCGGTCTCGACGTTCCCGGATCGTCTTGTTCATGTACATATCACGATTAAAACAATCACATAATCAAAGAGGAGGTTTCTCGATTATTACCTCGATTCGTTGTACGGAGAAACGAATCTCGTTGATGATCTTGCGATCTTCCTACGTATTCCTCGCACTTCGTCCGAACGTCGTGTGGGCGACGATCTATCGGATTCCTATGGATCTTCCTCACTCTCAGAACTTTTATGATTGGCGTAACTTAGGTTCTCTTAGTTGTGAAAAGTGAAGACCATGTAGTGCTTATATAGGCTACGTAGGGGATCATAAGGAGAATAAATATTGGGCTTCTAATATTGAAAATTAAATTGGGTCCAACCCAAATCTATTAATTCTTATCAATATTAATTTTATTTATTTTCCACTATATAAATAAAATTGCACTCCCAATATTATTCCATATTATATCAAATAATATTTCTCCGATTAGTATTATTTATTCCGTGTATTTAAGATTTAAATATCCATGAATAAATTTATTTATTGCTCAATAAATAATATTCATATCTTATATCCGAGACTAGTACCGTTCAACCTTTATTATTGTGCGGAACGAATCCACTCATGAGGTTTACACAATAATTTCTTATGAACTCATCTCGGGGATATTATCAACCCTTCCGGGATACACTTTCCCGTCAAGTATTCACGGCATGTCATATATAAAATATAGCGACCCAACTTTACCGGTAATTAACCCAATAATTAAATCGGTTAATTCCTTTGGAAAATCAAAGTCTCTAGTATTAAATATACACACCCGCAATAATATCGGGGATTAAGAATAAAATACTCCGAGATTTAAATTGATTATCCAAGGCAATCCTAATCAATAAATCTCAAGCTGATCCGCCCAATACACCAAGTGTACAAGTGTGATAAAATAATTAAGATAAATTATTTTCTCTCTCACACAACGACTATACCGATGGATTGGTCCGTGTCCATCTAGGTCGTGAGCAACTGTTTGATTAAATGTGTGTAACCGATAGTATGATCTTCTGTGCGCCCATGCGCACCATACTAACTACAACGTATAAAATCCAGGACTATATTTTGCATAAATAATTAATAATAATTAATTGCAAATAATAGTTTATTAATTAAATAGGTTAAATGCCATGACCGGGAGTTTACCGGTACTTAAATCTAGACATTAAGTACACAACTCCAACAGGATCGATGGTAACGAACCCTCGGCTGGACGCCGAGGGTGGCGATCGAAGCCCTAGCGCTCGATCGCCGGCAGCGCACAAAGGGAGGAGCCCCGGCTGGAGCCGGGGCGTGCGATCGACATCGAAGTCGATCGCTGGGGCGCCGCGGGCTGGTGCTGCGGCTGTCCGCTGGGCTGACGCCCCTCCTCCGACGGCGTGGCGGTGAGTCGCCGGACTCACCGCCGGGGGGCTGCTACGAGCAGCCCCGGCGATCGCGAGCCCCTCGCGGGGCTCGGCTAGGGTTTCGGCCGCGGGTTTATCCCGCGGCGGCGATAATTTTGTCGGGCCGGTTCACGTGGTGGTTCGCGGTGGTATCCGGCGAAGGGATTTTGATCGGGGTTATGTTTCCGCAATTCCGTTAACCCCGGGATATCGATTTCCAACAGTTTTAGTGTTTAGAGTATTAGGATTTAGGGTTTAGTGTATTAAAATTTACGGTTTTAGATTTAGTTTTTAGGGTTTAAGGTTTAGGGTTTTTGTTTTCAATTTTAGGGTTTTTAGTTTTTGGGTTATGTGATTAGTTTTAGTGTTTAATTTTAGGTTTTAGGGTTTTAAATTTTAGGGTTTAATGTTTAGTTTTAGGGTTTAGGGTTTTACTGTATTAAAGATTAGGGTTTTAGTTTTTAGGGTTTAGGATTTTGTTTTTATGTTTTAGTGTTTAGAGTATTAGGATTTAGGGTTTAGTGTATTAAAATTTAGGGTTTTAGATTTTGTTTTTAGGGTTTAGGGTTTAGTGTTTTTGTTTTCAATTTTAGGGTTTTGAGTGTTAGGGTTATTTGCTTAGTTTTAGGGTTTAATTTTAAGGTTTTGGGTTTAGGGTTTTAGGGTATTCAAGTATATGGTTTTAATTTTTAGTTTTTAGGGTTTTGGTTTTAGGTTTTAGGGTTTCGAATTTTAGGGTTTAATGTTTAGTTTTAAGGTCTAGGGTTTTAATGTATTAAAGATTAGGGTTTTAGTCTTTAGGGTTTATGGTATTGTTTTTAGATTTTAGTGTTTGGAGTATTAGGACTTAGGGTTTAGTGTCTTAAAATTCAAAGTTTAAGATTTAGTTTTTAGGATTTAGGGTTTAGGGTTTTTGTTTTAGGTTTTAGGGTTTAGAGTTTTTGGGTTTAATGCTTAGTTTTAGTGTTTATTTTTAGGTTTTAGAGTTTTGTTGTATTCAAGTTTAGGGTTTTAGGTTTTAGTTTTTACGGGTTTGGTTTTAGGTTTTAGGGTTTAGAATTTTTAGGGTTTAATGTTTAGTTTTAGGGTTTAGGGTTTTATTTTACTAATGATTAGGGTTTTAGTTTTTAGGATTTAGGGTTTTGTTTTTATGTTTTAGTGTTTAGAGTATTAGGATTTCGGGTTTAGTGTATTAAAATTTAGGGTTTTAGATTTAGTTTTTAGGGTTTAGGGTTTAGAGTTTTTGTTTTCAATTTAAGGGTTTTGAATTTTTGGATTATGTGCTTAGTTTTAGTGTTTAATTTTAGGTTTCAGGGCTTTGTTGTATTCAAATTTAGTGTTTTAGGTTTTAGTTTTTAGCGTTTTGGTTTTAGGTTTTAGGGTTTTAAATTTTAGGGTTTAATGTTTAGTTTTAGGGTTTAGGGTTTTAGTGTATTAAAGATTAGGGTTTTAGTTTTTTGGGTTTAGGGTTTTGTTTTTATGTTTTAGTGTTTAGTGTATTAAAATTTAGGGTTTTAGATTTAGTTTTTAGGGTTTAGGGTTTAGTGTTTTTGTTTTCAATTTATTGGTTTTGAGTTTTTTTTGTTATTTGCTTAGTTTTAGGGTTTAATTTTAAGGTTTAGGGTTTAGAGTTTTAGTGTAATCAAGTATAGGGTTTTAGGTTTTAGTTTTTAGGGTTTTGGTTTTAGGGTTTAGGGTTTCGAATTTTAGGGTTTAATGTTTAGTTTTAAAGTCTAGGGTTTTAGTGTATTAAAGATTAGGGTTTTAGTCTTTAGGGTTTATGGTATTGTTTTTAGGTTTTAGTGTTTAGAGTATTAGGACTTAGGGTTTAGTGTCGTAAAATTTAGGGTTTAAGATTTAGTTTTTAGGATTTAGGGTTTAGGGTTTGGGTTTTAGGTTTTAGGGTTTAGAGTTTTTGGGTTTAATGTGTAGTTTTAGGGTTTAATTTTAGGTTTTAGGGTTTTGTTGTATTCAAGTTTAGGGTTTTATGTTTTATTTTTTAGGGTTTTGGTTTTAGGTTTTAGGGTTTAGAATATTAGGGTTTAATTTTTAGTTTTAGGGTTTAAGGTTTTAGTGTATTAATGATTAGGGTTTTAGTTTTTAGGGTTTAGGGTTTTATTTTTATGTTTTAGTGTTTAGAGTATTAGGATTAAGGGTTTAGTGTATTAAAATTTAGGGTTTTAGATTTAGTTTTTAGGTTTTAGGGTTTAGGGTTTTTGTTTTCAATTTGAGGGTTTTGAATTTTTGGGTTATGTGCTTAGTTTTAGGGTTTAATTTTAGGTTTTAGGGTTTTGTTGTATTCAAATTTTGGGTTTTAGGTTTTAGTTTTTAGGGTTTTGGTTTTAGGCTTTATTGTTTTAAATTTTAGGGTTTAATGTTTAGTTTTAGGGTTTAGGGTTTTAGTGTATTAAAGATTAGGGTTTTAGTTTTTAGGGTTTAGGATTTTGTTTTTATGTTTTAGTGTTTAGAGTATTAGGATTTAGGGTTTAGTGTATTAAAATTTAGGGTATTAGATTTAGTTTTTAGGGTTTAGGGTTTAAGATTTAGTGTTTTTGTTTTCAATTTTAGGGTTTTGAGTTTTTGGGTTATTTTCTTAGTTTTAGGGTTTAATTTTCAGGTTTATGGTTTAGGGTTTTAGTGTATTCAAGTATATGGTTTTAAGTTTTAGTTTTTAGGGTTTTGGTTTTAGGGTTTAGGGTTTCGAATTTTAGGCTTTAATGTTTAGTTTTAAAGTCTAGGGTTTTAGTGTATTAAAGATTAGGGTTTTAGTCTTTAGGGTTTATGGTATTGTTTTTAGGTTTTAGTGTTTAGAGTATTAGGACTTAGGGTTTAGTGTCGTAAAATTTAGGGTTTAAGATTTAGTTTTTAGGATTTAGGGTTTAGGGTTTGGGTTTTAGGTTTTAAGTTTAGAGTTTTTGGGTTTAATGTGTAGTTTTAGGGTTTAATTTTAGGTTTTAGGGTTTTGTTGTATTTAAGTTTAGGGTTTTATGTTTTATTTTTTTGGGTTTTGGTTTTAGGTTTTAGGGTTTAGAATTTTAGGGTTTAATTTTTAGTTTTAGGATTTAAGGTTTTAGTGTATTAATGATTAGGGTTTTAGTTTTTAGGGTTTAGGGTTTTATTTTTATGTTTTAGTGTTTAGAGTATTAGGATTAAGGGTTTAGTGTATTAAAATTTAGGGTTTTAGATTTAGTTTTTAGGTTTTAGGGTTTAGGGTTTTTGTTTTCAATTTGAGGGTTTTGAGTTTTTGGGTTATGTGCTTAGTTTTAGGGTTTAATTTTAGGTTTTAGGGTTTTGTTGTATTCAAATTTTGGGTTTTAGGTTTTAGTTTTTAGGGTTTTGGTTTTAGGCTTTATTGTTTTAAATTTTAGGGTTTAATGTTTAGTTTTAGGGTTTAGGGTTTTAGTGTATTAAAGATTAGGGTTTTATTTTTTAGGGTTTAGGATTTTGTTTTTATGTTTTAGTGTTTAGAGTATTAGGATTTAGGGTTTAGTGTATTAAAATTTAGGGTTTTAGATTTAGTTTTTAGGGTTTAGGGTTTAAGGTTTAGTGTTTTTGTTTTCAATTTTAGGGTTTTGAGTTTTTGGGTTATTTTCTTAGTTTTAGGGTTTAATTTTTAGGTTTATGGTTTAGGGTTTTAGTGTATTCAAGTATAGGGTTTTAGGTTTTAGTTTTTAGGGTTTTGGTTTTAGAGTTTAGGGTTTCGAATTTTAGGCTTTAATGTTTAGTTTTAAAGTCTAGGGTTTTAGTGTATTAAAGATTAGGGTTTTAGTCTTTAGGGTTTATGGTATTGTTTTTAGGTTTTAGTGTTTAGAGTATTAGGACTTAGGGTTTAGTGTCGTAAAATTTAGGGTTTAAAATTTAGTATTTAGGATATAGGGTTTAGGGTTTTGGTTTTAGGTTTTAGGGTTTAGAGTTTTTGGGTTTAATGCTTAGTTTTAGCGTTTAATTTTAGGTTTTAGGGTTTTGTTGTGTTCAAGTTTAGGGTTTTAGGTTTTATTTTTTAAGGTTTTGGTTTTAGGTTTTAGGTTTTAGAATTTTAGGGTTTAATTTTTAGTTTTAGGGTTTAGGTTTTTAGTGTATTAATGATTAGGGTTTTAGTTTTTAGGGTTTAGGATTTTGTTTTTATGTTTTAGTGTTTAGAGTATTAGGATTTAGGGTTTAGTGTATTAAAATTTAGGGTTTTAGATTTAGTTTTTAGGTTTTAAGATTTAGGGTTTTTGTTTTCAATTTTAGGGTTTTGAGTTGTTGGGTTATGTGCTTAGTTTTAGGGTTTAATTTTAGGTTTTAGGGTTTTGTTGTATTCAAATTTAGGGTTTTAGGTTTTAGTTTTTAGGGTTTTGGTTTTAGGTTTTAGGGTTTTAAATTTTAGGGTTTAATGTTTAGTTTTAGGGTTTAGGGTTTTAGTGTATTAAAGATTAGGGTTTTAGTTTTTAGGGTTTAGGATTTTGTTTTTATGTTTTAGTGTTTATAGTATTAGGATTTAGGGTTTAGTGTATTAAAGTTTAGGGTTTTAGATTTAGTTTTTAGGGTTTAGGGTTTAGGGTTTCTGTTTTCAATTTTAAGGTTTTGAGTTTTTGGGTAATGTGCTTAGTTTTAGGGTTTAATTTTAAGATTTAGGGTTTAGGGTTTTAGTTTATTCAAGTATAGGGTTTTAATTTTTAGTTTTTAGGGTATTGATTTTAGGTTTTATGGTTTCGAATTTTAGGGTTTAATGTTTAGTTTTAAGGTCTAGGGTTTTAATGTATTAAAGATTAGAGTTTTAGTCTTTAGGGTTTATGGTATTGTTTTTAGATTTTAGTCTTTGGAGTATTAGGACTTAGGGTTTAGTGTCTTAAAATTCAGGGTTTAAGATTTAGTTTTTAGAATTTAGGGTTTAGGGTTTTTGTTTTAGGTTTTAGGGTTTAGAGTTTCTGGGATTAATGCTGAGTTTTAGGGTTTAATTTTAGGTTTTAGAGTTTTGTCGTATTCAAGTTTAGGGTTTTAGGTTTTAGTTTTTACGGGTTTGGTTTTAGGTTTTAGGGTTTAAAAATTTTAGGGTTTAATGTTTAGTTTTAGGGTTTAGGGTTTTATTGTACTAATGATTAGGGTTTTAGTTTTTAGGGTTTAGGGTTTTGTTTTTATGTTTTAGTGTTTAGATTATTAGGATTTAGGGTTTAGTGTATTAAAATTTAGGGTTTTAGATTTAGTTTTTAGGGTTTAGGGTTTAGAGTTTTTGTTTTCAATTTTAGGGTTTTGAATTTTTGGATTATGTGCTTAGTTTTAGTGTTTAATTTTAGGTTATAGGGCTTTGTTGTATTCAAATTTAGGGTTTTAGTAGCGTTTTGGTTTTAGGTTTTAGGGTTTTAAATTTTAGGGTTTAATGTTTAGTTTTAGGGTTTAGGGTTTTAGTGTATTAAAGATTAAGGTTTTAGTTTTTTGGGTTTAGGGTTTTGTTTTTATGTTATAGTGTTTAGTGTATTAAAATTTAGGGTTTTTGATTTAGTTTTTAGGGTTTAGGGTTTAGTGTTTTTGTTTTCAATTTTAGGGTTTTGAT
Organism: Euphrasia confusa; assembly: GCA_954870475.1. Classification (NCBI taxonomy): domain Eukaryota; kingdom Viridiplantae; phylum Streptophyta; class Magnoliopsida; order Lamiales; family Orobanchaceae; genus Euphrasia; species Euphrasia confusa. Next base: position 14,751,379 of record OX940969.1, read on the forward strand.
TTTTTGGGTTATTTGCTTAGTTTTAGGGTTTAGTTTTAAGGTTTAGGGTTTAGGGTTTTAGTGTATTCAAGTATAGGGTTTTAGGTTTTAGTTTTTAGGGTTTTGGTTTTAGGGTTTAGGGTTTCTAATTTTAGGGTTTTATGTTTAGTTTTAAAGTCTAGGGTTTTAGTGTATTAAAGATTAGGGTTTTAGTCTTTAGGGTTTATGGTATTGTTTTTAGGTTTTAGTGTTTACAATATTAGGGCTTAGGGTTTAGTGTCGTAAAATTTAGGGTTTAAGATTTAGTTTTTAGGATTTAGGGTTTAGGGTTTTGGATTTAGGTTTTAGGGTTTAGAGTTTTTGGGTTTAATGCTTAGTTTTAGGGTTTAATTTTAGGTTTTAGGGTTTTGTTGTGTTCAAGTTTAGGGTTTTAGGTTTTATTTTAAAAGGTTTTGGTTTTAGGTTTTAGGTTTTGCTGGAAATCGATATCCCGGGGTATCAAAAATTGCGGAACCGATAACCTCGACCGAAATCCCGTCGCCGGAAACCGATCACGAACGCCACGAAGAACCGGGCTCGACAAGAGCATCGCCGCGGGATGAACCCGCGGCTAAACCCTAGCCGAACCCCGACGCGGGGTTCGCGATCGCTGCCCTTGCGATCGCCGGGGATGCACGCGCATCCCCGTGGGGCTGTTCCGAACAGCCCCCGGCGGTGAGTCCGGCGACTCACGGCCACCGCCGAGGAGGGCGGTGCGCCCAGCGTACCCGCCGCGGCCCAGCCGCGGCTCGCCCGGCGATCGACCCCGCGGTCGATCGCGTGCCCCGGCTCTAGCCGAGGCATCCTCGTGTGGGCCCCGCGATCGACGCCCCTAGGGCTCGATCGCACCCCTCGGCTCCCAGCCGAGGGTCCTTCGAACCTTCGCCGGAGATCTCGAATCCCCGTCCCCGAAGTTCGTCGTTTTCCCGGATCGTGCGTTCATGCATGTATCACAATCAATTCACATAAAATCACACAAGGAGTTTTATGATCATACCTTTTGATTCGTTGTGCGGAGAAACGAAATCAATTGAAGACCTTTGAATCTTCCCACGTATTCCTTGCACTCCGTTCGAACGTCGGGTGGGCGACGATCTATCGAACTCCTATGGATCCTCTTCACGAACTCTCTAGAATATCAAGTATGATAATCTTATGGTGTCTTATGGTGTCTTGAACTGTGAAGACCATGTAGTGCTTTTATAGGCTAAGTAGGGGATCTAAAGGAGGTGGAATATTGGGCTTCCAATATTGAAGATTAAATTGAGCCCAATGCTCAAGTCCATTAATCCTTATCAATATTAATTAATTTATTTTCCACTATATAAATTAATTGCACTCCCAATATTAAACCATATTATATCAAATAATATTTCTCCGGTAGTATTATTTATTCCGTGTATTTAAGATTTAAATATCCATGAATAAAATTAATTTATTGCTAATTAATTTATTCATCTCTTTAATCCGAGACTAGTACCATTCATCCTTAATTATTGTGCGGAACGAATCCACTCATGAGGTTTACACAATAATTCCTTATGAACTCATCTCGGGGATATTATCAACCCTTCCGGGATACACTGTCCCGTCAAGTATTCACGGCATGCCATATATAAAATATAGTGACCCAACTTAACCGGTAATTAACCCAATAATTAAATCGGTTAATTCCTTTGGTAAATCAAAGTTACTTATATTAAATATACACACCCGCAATAATATCGGGGATTAAGAATAAAATACTCTGAGACTCGAATCGATTATCGCCGGCAATCCTAATCGATGAATCTCAACGATCCTCTCAATACACCAAGTGTACAAGTGTGATAAAATAATTAAGATAAATTATTTTCTCTCTCACACAACGACTATACCGATGGATTGGTCCGTGTCCATCTAGGTCGTGAGCAACTGTTTGATTAAATACGAGTAACCGATAGTATGATCTTCTGTGCACCCATGCTTGCACCATACTAACTACAACGTATAAAATCCAGGACTATGATTTGCATATATTTAATTAATAATAATTAAACGCAAAACAATTGTTTGTTAATTTAATAGATTAAATGCTATGATCGGGAGTTTACCGTTACTTAAATCTAGACATTAAGTACACAACTCCAACAATCTCCCACTTGTACTAAGGTCTAGTCATTTCCTCCAAACTCCCGGTTCCCATACTCATCACGTGCTTAAGGTGTACTTCCGAGAAGTACTATCTGAATGAGCACTCTAGGTTGCCGTTCTGAAGTTATCTTGGTGACTACTACGTCGTCTCCCTTGACGATGACTCGTATCAGGTGGTACTTGCTCTATGTGTTATCATCACTTTTAGACTTATGACTTCTTCCGGTTTACCATGCACCGCTATTTAATAGCCTTTGGTAAACTTAAGAGTCATATCAAAGTCTTAGAGGTTATCCCGGAACCTAACCAAAACTTCCGCTGCCTCTGAGGCTGCTGTTCGGTTATGAGAGAGCCTGAGAAGCATCCTGCTTATCACTCTTACATATTAAAGGTTCCACCTTTTCCAAAAGTGAACACATAGCCTGATATCGACTTACACTGGTCCTTCTCTGATTTGAGATCTGAGAAACTGTAATCTAAGAAGATTTCGTCTTGCTTAGTAATCCAGTACATCCAAGTACTCTTACAGCATTCGAATATATCTTATCCAGATTACTTTGATATCCTCCCACTACGCTAACTGCATAGTTGATATCAGGTTCTTGTTTTCTAACGTTGCATTTAAGCTTTCCACACTAGGTGTAGGAAACTGCTTAGTATCATCTATCTCCTTTATGTGTTCGAAACACATGACCTTAGATAGATATACATGTTCTGTTTCTGAAAGGCAACAACCTTTCTCAGAACTATGCTTGTTAAAACAAAACCATAATCGTATAAGATATCTAGGAGAAGTACAATGTTCTTATCCTAGATCGAAAGATCTTTAAGAACACGTTCCAACTTTTTCTCAATCTTATATCCCGATTTATTTAGACAATCATTATTCTATGTCTGACAACATCTTTACATTGTTGCCAATGATAAAATGTTATCTACACAAAATTCCGAGAAACACCACCTTGTTTCCATTACGTCTCCAATACACCTATCGTCTCTGCCTTTTGATGAATCCATCGAATGGATTATCTCATCAATTCGCAAGTTCCACGATTCATAGCTTTGTGACCATCCATAAATGGATTTACTAAGCTCGTACTCTAAATTATCTAGCCTCTTAACAATAATCCTTATTGTTTTTCCAAGCAGGCTCATTTAGATCTATCACTGCCCTTATGCAGAGCTAGGGATCGATTTCATGTTTACTAGATCCAGAGTTCCAACTCCTCTAGTCTTATGAAAATCTCCGGTTGTTCAACAACCTCCCACTGCAATGGCGTCCCGGTGTATAACAGTAATAACAATAGGTGCAGTGTGTGGTGTACTTCTACTCGGTTTGGCTGGTTCCCAGTCTTTTGTCCTTTTTTTTTTTTTTCATTCCAAGGCATTAATTCAGTTCAGGCTTTGTGGTTCATCTAATAGTCTTCCTCTATGAACCGAACGATAGTTCTTCTGGTTCACAGTACTATAGGACACACAATACTTCGTTCATCTAGGACATCCTACAATTACACAGAATGTGCTATTTGTCTCCAGAAATATCCATAGAACATAGGTAGTTCCGAACAACTTGTTCTCTTTTACTTTTAGATTTCCATTTCTTATTTCTTATGCACCATCTCTACAATTAAGTGTATTTCGGTCACTTTGGGGTTGAACCCCAATCCTTGATTATGCTATGTGTTATTTAGATAGGTGATGGCCTCCGCGACCGAGTCGCAGGCTCCTAATGGATATACTTTGATGGTTCCCCATAATAGCTTTGTGTCCATTGACAAGTCAAAAACACTTTTGCTTTTATGGCACATTAAGTATTCTAATCCATCACCGAGTATTCTTGAAAGAATTACTCGTACCTTTCTAATTTACACATACGTCTGCACATCTGATCATTTCCAATACTAGTCCGAATTCTATCCTTTATCCAGAAAGGTTTGCTTAGATGTATTATCCTCCAAATTCAATCCTTAGGTCGGAAGGTCCATTCCTTCAACTATAATTGATCAAATCAATTTCGACCATTTGAATCTTATTTGAAAATACCACTAAGTATAAGAATTCACAAGTATAATGATTAATAAAGAAATATCTAATCAAGTAAAACAAGTTATAGAACGGTTCGTTGCATCGTGGTAGACGTAGGATCTATCATTCATATATTGCTATCTAATGTACCAGAATAGATATCACCATTATTTCTTATCCAAACCATCAAATGATTAAAGAAATAAAATATCCATTAATGATAAAGAAAACCAGAACAAAAGTTATTTTTCAAAATAAAGGGTACATAATGCAATAATCTTGAAATGAAATCCTATTTAACTACTAAAGCAGATAAATGTCTTCCACCGCAACAGCTGCCACCTCTACAGCTTTTGCCCGTGTAAACTCGAACTCTTCTTCTCTAAGTCGCCGGGTTTTCTGGAACCCCTGCATTTAAAATGCACATACCGTCAGTGGTTCCATATCTACACACCAGAATTCTGGTAGATAATACCGCTGACTATGTTTTTACGACTAAAGAAAAATTCGTACCTCTGAGAGGACATGATGTAGACCCCCAGTACTCAGACTGTTTCCCTTGGGGATATTTGCCCGAAGGCTTCTTTATCCCACCCTTTGGTCCAAGTCCCTTAGGACCACTGGATCCCCATGTCCTTTTCTCCTTTTCCTTGCCCTTAGGTCCGAAACCTTTGGCCTTGGCTATAAGAGCTTGCGATTGTTTCAACTCGTCTAAAAGATCCATCATTTCAAAAACGTGTTCAAGCGTTTCTTCGAAGCAACTGATCTTTATGAGTATCCTCATCGCCTCTTTTCTAGCCTCCCCATCATGTCCAAACATCAACTTGAGTTTAAGCATGACATCATGATTAGCGGCTAATGCATGAGCACTATCCCACTTTTCAAAGTCAACTATTTCCTCATCAGTTGAGTTAATGGTGGGTCTAGGAGGACAAGTTTCACTGAGTACGTCTTTGTACTCCTTTACAGTCTGAGTAATGTCTAACTCTTCTTTCCATTCAACACAGTATGGAACCAGTGCGTTGAATTCCTCAAGTATCAACGAAAGTGGGTTCATAGCTATTCTCTAAACCTATAAGCACATTTAAACAAACAATCAATTTAATATCCGATATTATCTGTTGGAAATCGACTACCCGGGACGAGTCCGTTCGACCTCTCGAACATCCGGACATGCCCAGTCGACCTCCAGCGTCCCTACTGCACTCAGCATGAAGCCCCAAACCTGGTTTACGCCCAGCCATCATGCCAGAGGCACAACCGCGCAAAACCGAGGGCTTCTGCCCTGTCTGTCGCCTGACACCAGGAGGGTGTCGTCCGACAGGGCTGTGTCGGCCGACAGTCAAACATGTCGGCCGACAGCGTCGCTGTTCCAGCGGCGGGTCGCGGCTGTTCGGGCTGTTCTGGCCGTTTTTCTCGATCTGACCACTGTTCCGGCGATCGGCGATCGCCCAGGGGTCCGAGACCATCGTACCTACGCCATCGAACTCGATCGGTGGTTCGTTGTATGATTACGTACGAGAAGAAATCGAAACGATGCGAAAAAGGGTTTTCGATTCTTTACCTTTGATGCGTGATTCGGAGAAGCCGAATAGGCGAACACCCTGAGATCTTCTAGTGTGTATCCTAGCCCTCGACGCCGGACGTTGTGTGGGCAACGATCCACCGGAGTCTTCTCTTCTTCTTCTCCCTCAAAAACCACCGTGAGATGTTTTTCTGTCTCCAGAAATATATTTGCGCTAGCAAATTATTTTCTACAGAAAAAGTTATTGCGCAAACTAAATTAATTAAGTAGAGAAAAAGATTAATTGCGCTAACAATTATTTTTCTCCACAGAATTAATTATTGCGGCGAAACTTAGGTTAGGAGAAGAGAGATGGAGGGGTTTATATAGGCCACACTAGGGACCTTAGGACAATTAATTAATTAGGCTAAATTGTAATTTAATTAAACCGGTGTCCTTAAAAGAAAACCTTTAATTAAATCCAATTTTAATTATAATTAATTCCACTATAAAATTATAATTGAATTCCCAATTAATTAATCTATATTATTTTACCAATAACATTTCCGCCGAAATTACATATACGACTTTCCCCGTGTTTAAGATATCGAACGTCCACGAATTTATTTAATTACTAACAATTAAATTAATTCGTTTCTTATTATCCGAGACTAGTACCACTCATCCTTATTATCATGTGGAACGAATCCACCTGCAGGGTTTACATGATAAACTTTATGAGCTCATCTCGGGGACGTCATCAACCCGATAAACGGGACACGGTTTCCTGTCTATAATCTATAGCATGTCGTGCGTACAATTACGATTCCCAATTTACCGAGAATCTCGACTAATCATTTAGTCTCACTCATTGGCAAGTCAAAGAACCGAGAATTGGACACACGCACCTATAATTATATAGGGATTAAGAATTCTTATATCCGTAATATCTGAGGTCTAGTTCGATTACTGCGATTAGTATAAATCGAACGCCCTCCCGTGGTCCTGCTCAATACACCAAGTGTACGAGTGTAACATGATAGTCAAGACCGACTATCTACCAGTCACACTACGACGTACCGATGGATTGTCCCTGTCCATCTAAGTCGTGAGCTACTGTTCGATAGTATACGAGTAACCGACAGTATGATCTTCCGCGTGTATCCTCACGCCATACTGTCTACAACGTATACATCAAGGACTATTGCATTAAATGCAATTATGCTTGAATCATATATCGAATTAAGGTATAGATAAGGAGTTCCGTATTTGCACTAAACTAGACATTTAGAATACAACTCCATCAATCTCCCACTTATACTAAAAGTCTAGTCGCCCTCTCCCAAACATCAGATTCCCATAACCTCATCACGCCTACCCAACGCTTTCGCTGGAAGTGCCTCTGTGAACGGGTTTTACCAGGCAATCCTCTCGATGCTATCTAGGTGACAACTGTATCGTCTTACTAGACGATCTCTCGAATCAGGTGGTACTTGCGCTCTACGTGTTATCTCCCACTGTGGACTCGTGGCATTTCATGTTTTCCAATACCGCTATTCAAAATAGCTTTGGGTGAACTAGAAACCACATCTAAGTCCCTTAGGAAGTTCTGGAGCCATACTGACCTTTTAACTGCCTCACAGGCCGTTATCCTTTCAGTTTCCATGGTAGAGTCCGTAATGCATCGCTGCTTTACATTCTTCCATGTGACTGCTCCACTTCACAGTGAGAACACATAGCCTGACTTCGACTTTCGACTGTCCCTGTTTGATTTGGAAATCCAATTCTATGTAATCCAAAAGAAACAACTTGACTGCTTTGTAACTCAGAACATAATTCATGATCCTCTGCAGGAGCCTAAACATGTTCTTTACATCAGTCGAGTGATCCTTTCCAGGATTACTATGATATCTCACCACCATGCCCACGGCATAGTAGATATCAGTCTCGTGCATAGCATTACATACATTAAGCTTCCCACCATTAAGGTGCAGGGAACTGCTTACTCTTCATCTATCTCCTTTATTGTGTCGGACACAAAACTTTAGATAGACGCATTCCACATTTAAAAGGTGAAGACCTTTCTTGGAATTCTGTACGCTGCAACGAGTAAGAATTGTATTTATGTATGAGGCTCGAGATAAGTTCTATGTTCTTTTCTGGCGATCATTTATTACTTTGATCCCAAGAACATTCCCGACTTCTCCTAAGTCTCTTACATTGAATTACTCGGACAACCATCCCTTTATGTCCGATAACATCTTTCATATTGTTGCCAATTTAGAAGGATGTCGTCAACATAAAGAATGAGAAAACACCACAACTTTTCCGTCACTTCTTTGTTACACACAGGACCCAAGCATGCCTTGATTGAATCCATAAAATGGATTTTATCATAGGTCCGCATGTGTCCAAGATCTTGAAGCTTCCTTCAATCCTAAGATTGATTAAGCTTGCTTACCGAATGCTCTTGGCTCTTTTCGATGAATCCATCTGGCTGTTCCACACAGATGGTCCCGTCAAGACTTCGATTAAGAAAACCGTCTTGACTTCCATCTTCCATGTGAAGACAAAAGAATCCGGATCGACTTTAGCATGGGTACCGGCGAAAAGGTTTACTCATAATCGATCCCTTTCTTTCTGAGTGCACCCTCTCGCTACAAGCCTAGCCTTAAGGTTCACACCTTCCCGTCAGACCCTCTTTTCATCTTGTACACCCACTTGCAACCAATGGCTTTTACACCTTTGGACAGTGCTACAAGATCCCAGACATGATTTGAATCCAAAGATTCAATCTCATATTTCATCGTCTTTTACCAAGACTGAGCATCTTGATCTTTCAGCGTCTCGTCATAGATCCAGGGGTCGGTTTCATGTTCTCCAGGTAACAAGTCCGAAGACTCACCTATAACCATGAACCTACCGGGTTGTCTAACAACCCTCCCACTACGACGACGCTCCGGTGTATCTTTAGTGAATAAAGATTACAGTAGTGAACTACTCAGTTAAGCTGGTTCTAAGTCTTGATTAGTCCCTCTAAGCACATTAAGTATTACCCTACTCTTGGGCTTGTGATATTGCATATATAAAGTCCATGTCTAAGAACCGAACATTGATGCAATCAATGAACATCTGGTCCTTTGGACTATATTACATATCTCAATTCGTTTTCTTAGGGTATCCTATAAACAGCCGAATATCTGTACAAGTTTCCAAAGGAATCAAGTTCAGGATAAACGCCGCTGTTTCCAAGCCATATCCCAAAAACGAATTAGGTAACTCCGAATAACTCATTTTCTACTTTCCCATATCTATAAGAGTCCTATTCCTTCTTTACAAAACATTATTTTGCCGAGGCATAAATGGTGTAGTCTTTCGGGAGTTAATCCCATTTTCTGATAAGTATGCCTTACTCCTCAAAGAGGTCTGCATACATCAGAGCGAATCAACTCTAGTACTTTCTTGGATCTTTTCCCTTTAACCGTAAAGGGTTGCTTGGTCATTTAAACTTCCAAGTATGATTCGAAGGTTGGAAGGTCCTTTCTTTCAACCTAGCTGAGTAGTCCATCAGCTTTCACCCTTTGAATCGTACTCAAGTTAAAATGATCTATCCTAAGATGCCATAAGTACATTTGATTCATCCTAGAAGGATCTTTACTCTTATTGGGGTTCGACAATGTGTTATTTGCTCCGGTGTGTTGCATCGTGGAAGAATATGGATTTAGTATTAAATTGTCTATCAATGTACCAGAATAGATAATATCCCCGTTTCCTACTCTGATAGGTATGAAACCATCCAAAGAAACGGAATATCCATTCTAAGCCAATTTAGAAATCCGAAATGAAAATTCTTTCTAAATGCCGGCACATAAAGACAATTTATTAGAACTAAAATCCTATCGTGAAAACATTTTACATCTCCCACTGCAACGGCTGTTACCTTAACAGTATTTCCCATGTAGGTTATAACTTCTTCCTTTCTAAGTCTCCGGGTTTCCTGGAACCCCCGCATTAAGTGCAGACATGATTAGTGGTTCCCGTATCCACACACCAGGTACTGGTAGATACTACCACTAAACATGTTTCGGTGACTAAGGAAGAGTCAACTTCTTGTTGCTTGAGAGGACAATTAAAACTCCCAGTATCCAGACTGCTTACAACAGAAGCACTTGCCCCTTGGGCTTGCTTGTCCCATTCAGTGGTCCAGATATATTAGGCCCACTGGGTTTCCGTATTTGCTTCTTCTTCCTTTTGCCGCCCGAAGGCCTAGGAAGAGCCGATTTCTCAGCCACAAGTGCTTGAGAGCCCTTAAAGATTCCCTAAGCGGCTTGAAGTTCAATCAGGAGCTCCGCCAATGAATAAGACCTCTTATTCATGTTATAGTTCTGGCGGAACTTCTCAAAACTTCTCGGCAGAGACTGGAGCACAATATCAACCTGGGTTACCCCATTGATAATTATTCCAAGAATCTCTATCTCATTAAGATAGCCCATCATTCTAAAAACGTGATCCCTCACGGGCGTTCTTTCCGACATGATGGCCGTCATGAGTTGCCTCATTTCACTTTGCCTGGCTGTCCTGTCCTGATAACCAAAAACTTCTTGAGTTTAAGCATCATATCATAGGTAATGGTCATGGCATGATCCTGATGTCGCAGCACTTTTGACATGAAAGTCATAATGTTGCTCCGCGTCATCTCATTAGCCTTGATCCATTTCCAATGAGCTTCCTTTCCTCAGTAGTGGAAGCATCATTTGGTTCAGCAGGTCAATTGACTTGGAGTACATATTTGTACTCCTCTGCAGTTAGGACAATGTCCAAGTTACCTCTCTTATCCATACAGTCAGGTTCAGTGAGTTTATTGACTTTTAATGGGAATAATACCATATAAAACAAACAATGAGTTTAATTCGATATCATTTCCCTCAAGTGATATCATTAAACTACCAATCATTTCCAAAATCCCATCAGACATAGCAAGCCACGTTCTTGTGGACGTTTACCAGTCCAAATGATTTTATGATTGGATTTCACTTCGGTCGTACATCATTATAGTAGTGACTCCGATGGGGAGGATACTATAAAGCGTACCTAAGTGTATACCATTTCTCAGTACTAAGTCCACCGCTCGGGAACTACATGCCCACCGCAAGCCACGTTCATGTGGACGTTTACGTTGACATGCGGTCCTCCACGACTTCCTATAACTGTCGAGCCTCAATTAATCCTAAAGTTCCGTTTCCATCTAGCAAGCCACGTTAGTGTGGACGTTTACTAAAACAAACAACTTTATTAATTGAATCCCATTTATTTAAATGTCATGGAGTCTCAATTAACCCAAAGTACCGTTTCCATTTAGCAAGCCACGATAGTGTGGACGTTTACTAAAACAAACAACTTTGTTAATTGACTCTTACATTTATTAAATACCACAATTTTATTATTCAAAGCTTGATATCTCGTAAGTGAAACTCGATGTTTCTAACCAGCGATCAATCATGCAATTGAGCCCTATCTCTCACTAGGTCAGGGAGCCAACCAGACAATCGATCTAGTCATCGAATGACTCGAATGTCTCTAATCTGTGTCATCGACATAAGCAAGCGCTTTGGCTCCATTCCCTCCCCGGGGTGAGAATGAGTCGAGTTGAACTTAGTCTTTGAAAGACAGATTAGGCACTTGCTTTTGAAAAATATAATTGTTCGATTATTATAAGTGGAATTTAATTCGAATTTTGATCCAGTGATATCCGTGTGTCAACTTTATCCGATAGGGAGGATGACACTAAAGCCAACTCGTAAGCGACACACATCACCATCAAAACAGAGAATGGAGACCGCGGGATTGTTTCCAATCCCTCTCCCACTTAGTATTTTGCGATAAGGGATAACATGCATAAAATAATTAAGCATAATAAAAAGCACGTAAATCACATAAAAAGCAATTAACGTGGCCCCGATTATTATGGCCTTAAGTATTCTCCAATGCACGTCTCTTGGAACTTCATCTCGTTGCTCGTCTCGATCTCGGTCCACCACCGACTCGCTCGAGGGTCAAGAGACGAACTCCTCCCACTGGAGCCTCGTCTCGAGCCTCGTTGAGTCGTCCGTGGGGTCGAACGAACCCCAGCCCCGCTGCTGCCCATCGCGAACACGGGGTGTGTTCGATGGCTGCCCGTTGCCGGTTCGCCCTCCTCGATCCTCGTTTCTCCGGTTTTTGGTCTCGTCTCGATCCACCAAAATTAGTAAGAAAAATTACAAGAAAAAAACTTACTAAAACCGGCATCGATCCTATACAAGGTGATCGACCCTATACATGCCCGGAAACGACGAAATAAATAAATAAACCTAACGACTCAACCCGTCGTTTTTATCTATTACAAACAAGCAACGTTTCCAAAAACAAAACAATCTCGACAAGCCCGAGAGTTTAACAAACCACAAATTAAAGCACAACATCCATACACACGTTGGCCATAATAACCGGGTTCATCCTGCATCACAAAACGTACGAACAATACAACAAACCGATAAACCGGCTCTGATACCAATTGTTGGAAATCGACTACCCGGGACGAGTCCGTTCGACCTCTCGAACATCCGGACATGCCCAGTCGACCTCCAGCGTCCCTACTGCACTCAGCATGAAGCCCCAAACCTGGTTTACGCCCAGCCATCATGCCAGAGGCACAATCGCGCAAAACCGAGGGCTTCTGCCCTGTCTGTCGCCCGACACCAGGAGGGTGTCGTCCGACAGGGCTGTGTCGGCCGACAGTCAAACATGTCGGCCGACAGCGTCGCTGTTCCAGCGGCGGGTCGCGGCTGTTCGGGCTGTTCTGGCCGTTTTTCTCGATCTGACCACTGTTCCGGCGATCGGCGATCGCCCAGGGGTCCGAGACCATCGTACCTACGCCATCGAACTCGATCGGTGGTTCGTTGTATGATTACGTACGAGAAGAAATCGAAACGATGCGGAAAAGGGTTTTCGATTCTTTACCTTTGATGCGTGATTCGGAGAAGCCGAATAGGCGAACACCCTGAGATCTTCTAGTGTGTATCCTAGCCCTCGACGCCGGACGTTGTGTGGGCAACGATCCACCGGAGTCTTCTCTTCTTCTTCTCCCTCAAAAACCACCGTGAGATGTTTTTCTGTCTCCAGAAATATATTTGCGCTAGCAAATTATTTTCTACAGAAAAACTTATTGCGCAAACTAAATTAATTAAGTAGAGAAAAAGATTAATTGCGCTAACAATTATTTTTCTCCACAGAATTAATTATTGCGGCGAAACTTAGGTTAGGAGAAGAGAGATGGAGGGGTTTATATAGGCCACACTAGGGACCTTAGGACAATTAATTAATTAGGCTAAATTGTAATTTAATTAAACCGGTGTCCTTAAAAGAAAACCTTTAATTAAATCCAATTTTAATTATAATTAATTCCACTATAAAATTATAATGGAATTCCCAATTAATTAATCTATATTATTTTACCAATAACATTTCCGCCGAAATTACATATACGACTTTCCCCGTGTTTAAGATATCGAACGTCCACGAATTTATTTAATTACTAACAATTAAATTAATTCGTTTCTTATTATCCGAGACTAGTACCACTCATCCTTATTATCATGTGGAACGAATCCACCTGCAGGGTTTACATGATAAACTTTATGAGCTCATCTCGGGGACGTCATCAACCCGATAAACGGGACACGGTTTCCTGTCTATAATCTATAGCATGCCGTGCGTACAATTACGATTCCCAATTTACCGAGAATCTCGACTAATCATTTAGTCTCACTCATTGGCAAGTCAAAGAACCGAGAATTGGACACACGCACCTATAATTATATAGGGATTAAGAATTCGTATATCCGTAATATTTGAGGTCTAGTTCGATTACTGCGATTAGTATAAATCGAACGCCCTCCCGTGGTCCTGCTCAATACACCAAGTGTACGAGTGTAACATGATAGTCAAGACCGACTATCTACCAGTCACACTACGACGTACCGATGGATTGTCCCTGTCCATCTAAGTCGTGAGCTACTGTTCGATAGTATACGAGTAACCGACAGTATGATCTTCCGCGTGTCTCCTCACGCCATACTGTCTACAACGTATACATCAAGGACTATTGCATTAAATGCAATTATGCTTGAATCATATATCGAATTAAGGTATAGATAAGGAGTTCCGTATTTGCACTAAACTAGACATTTAGAATACAAATCCATCATTATCTCCCTTTAATAATATCATTAAATCACTAATTACATCTAAAATCCCATCAGATAAGGCAAGCCACGATAGTGTGGATGTTTACCCATCCAAATGATTTAGCAATTAGATTTGCTTTGGTCGTACATCACTATAGCGTTACTTCGATGGGAAGAATACTATAGAGCGTACCTAAGTGTAAACCATTACTCAGTATCTAAGAAGATTGTTTGGGACTCGTATATCACCGCAAGCCACGATAGTGTGGACGTTTACGCTAACACACGATCCTTCACTTTCTTCTATAACTGTCTACATCAATCGATCCAAAATCCCATTCAATGTAGCAAGCCACGATAGTGTGGACGTTTACTACACCAAAAGACTTTTACAATTGACATCCAATTACTTGAGGCATTCGATTTCGTAAATCAAGACGCGGAGAATCATAAGTGAAACTCGAAGTTTCTAACCAGTGATTCACCATGCGAACAACCCTATCTCTCATTAGATGAGGGAGCCGAGCAGACAATCGATCCACCTAAAAGAATGGTACGAATGTCTCTAATTTGTGTCATCCACATGACCAAGTGGCTTTGGCTCCATTCCACTCCCCGGGGTGAGAATGAGTCGACTTGAAGTCAGTTTCAGAAAGACAAATTAGGCATTGTTTGATAAACTTAATCAATGTCTCTTGTAAAAGGAATTACAAGAATTCTCCTACAATGACACATCCATACGAACTTCAAAAGTCCATAAGAGTCACCAAGAGAACAGTAATGGAGACCATGGGAATGTTTCCATCCCCTCTCCCACTTAGCCTTTTATAACAAGGGATACGCTATCTAGTGCACAAAGTAAACACATATAGCATGCATACAAGTAATAAAGCACATAGCACATAGTCAAAATAATACTAGAAAAATTATTTTCCGACTATCATGGCTTTATTCCATCTCCGTACGCGTCTTCTAGTCTTCAGTCTTCGTTTTTGAATGCTCCATGTGACGAGAATATTAATCCCAATATTTAAATCTATTTATTTTTAATAAATCCAAAAGATACTTAATTCGAAAATCAAGTCAATCGAATAAATCAAAAATAAAATTAAATATTATTAATATTTTTATTTATTTATTTTCCCATCTAATTCTATTAAATCTCTAGAATAATCTATCCAAGTAAAACTTGAAATATTCTAGAAGACTTCTATAATAGAATAAGGAAATAAAATAAATTAGGACTCTTCTACTTTCCAAGATTAATTAATTTCCATTACTATGAAAATTCCCATAAAATAGGAATAATCAATTAGGAAGTAAATCAATCCTTAATTAACTTTTATTCCTTTCCAATTCTATTAAATCTCTAGGATCCTATTCCAAGTAGAACTCGGAATACTCTAGAAGACTTCCATAATAGAATAAGGAATAAAATTAATTCCAATTAATTCTTTTCCTAATCCATGAGAATTCCCAAAAATAGGAAAAACTCAAATAGGAAAACCAAATCAATTAGGAAAGTGAATCTTTGGTAGGAGTAGCACGGGATGGGGATTCCCGCACCACCCCACCATCATCGGCCACCCCCCGCGGAGGAGCACCGCCGCCCAGCCCAGCCACCAGCCGCCACCGTCGCCGGCGACAGCCCTAGCCGAGGGCGATCGGCCCCCTCCCCTAGGGTCGATTGATTGGGGTCGATCAAGGGGTTTGATCGATCCCCGGTCCTTCGTCCTCTTCGTTTTCTTCGTCACACGCGTTCTCCGGCGGTCGTCTCGGCATCGATCCAACGTAAATAAATTACAAGAAATAAATTTACAATTCTGGTATCGATTCTATACATGAAATCGACCCTATACACTTTCCGGAAAAACGTAGAACAATAATAATAAATCTAAATTCGGTCAACCCCCGAATTTTTACTATTACAAGCATTCATCCACAAAAAACGAATCTCGACATGTTAGAGAGTTTAATAAACGAACAATCATGGTAAATTAAATAGCAATTAATTAAACTAATAATTAACAATTAATTAAACCATGATAGTCGGAATCCCTCCAAGGTAGAACACAATTGAATACATACATGAACACGAAACCAAACGCTCTGATACCAGTTGCTGGAAATTGATATCCCGGGGTATCAAAAATTGCGGAACCGATAACCCCGACCGAAATCCCGTCGCCGGAAACCGATCACGAACGCCACGAAGAACCGGGCTCGACAAGAGCATCGCCGCGGGATGAACCCGCGGCTAAACCCTAGCCGAACCCCGACGCGGGGTTCGCGATCGCTGCCCTTGCGATTGCCGGGGATGCACGCGCATCCCCGTGGGGTTGTTTTGAACAGCCCCCGGCAGTGAGTCCGGCGACTCACCGCCACCGCCGAGGAGGGCGGTGCGCCCAGCGCACCCGCCGCGGCCCAGCCGCGGCTCGCCCGGCGATCGACCCCGCGGTTGCTGGAAATCGATATCCCGGGGCATCAAAAATTGCGGAACCGATAACCCCGACCGAAATCCCGTCGCCGGAGATGAAACCGCGAACCACCATACGAGCCGGAGCTCGACCGAACACCGCACGGGCGAACCCGCGCGCCCAGCCGAGCCCCCGCACGGGGCTCGCGATCGCTAACCCTAGCGATCGCCGGGGATGCACGCGCATCCCCGTGGGGCTGTTCCGAACAGCCCCCGGCGGTGAGTCCGGCGACTCACCGCCACCGCCGAGGAGGGCGGTGCGCCTAGCGCACCAGCCGCGGCCCAGCCGCGGCTCGCCCGACGATCGACCACGCGGTCGATCGCATGCCCCGGCTCCAGCCGGGGCGTCCTCGTGTGGGCCCCGCGATCGACGCCCCTAGGGCTCGATCGCACCCCTCGGCTCCCAGCCGAGGGTCCTTCGAACATTCGCCGGGGATCTCGAATCCCCGTCCCCGAAGTTCGACGTTTTTCCGGATCTTGTGTTCATGTACGTATCACAATATAATTCACATAAAATCACACGAAGGAGTTTATGATTGTACCTTTGATTCGTTGTGCGGAGAAACGAAATCAAGTTGAAGACCTTTGAATCTTCCCACGTATTCCTTGCACTTCGTTCGAACGTCGGGTGGGCGACGATCTATCGAACTCCTATGGATCTCCTTCAACTCTCTAGAATATCAAGTATGATAATCTTGTCTTATGATTTATGAAGGCCATGTAGTGCTTTTATAGGCTACGTAGGGGATCTAAAGGAGGTGGAATATTGGGCTTCCAATATTGAAGATTAAATTGAGCCCACTGCCCAAGTCCATTAATCCTTATCAATATTAATTAATTTATTTTCCACTATATAAATTAATTGCACTCCCAATATTAAACCATATTATATCAAATAATATTTCTCCGGTAGTATTATTTATTCCGTGTATTTAAGATTTAAATATCCATGAATAAAATTAATTTATTGCTAATTAATTTATTCATCTCTTTAATCCGAGACTAGTACCATTCAACCTTAATTATTGTGCGGAACGAATCCACTCATGAGGTTTACACAATAATTCCTTATGAACTCATCTCGGGGATACTATCAACCCTTACGGGATACACTGTCCGGTCAATTATTCACGGCATGTCATATATGAAATATAGTGACCCAACTTAACCGGAAATTAACCCAATAATTAAATCGGTTAATTCCTTTGGTAAATCAAAGTTACTTATATTAAATATACACACCCGCAATAATATCGGAGATTAAGAATAAAATACACTGAGACTCGAATCGATTATCGCCGGCAATCCTAATCGATGAATCTCAACGATCCGCTCAATACACCAAGTGTACAAGTGTGATAAAATAATTAAGATAAATTATTTTCTCTCTCACACAACGACTATACCGATGGATTGGTCCGTGTCCATCTAGGTCGTGAGCAACTGTTTGATTAAATACGAGTAACCGATAGTATGATCTTCTGTGCGCCCATGCTTGCACCATACTAACTACAACGTATGAAATCCAGGACTATAATTTGCATATATTTAATTAATAATAATTAAACGCAAAACAATTGTTTGTTAATTTAATAGATTAAATGCTATGATCGGGAGTTTACAGTTACTTAAATCTAGACATTAAGTACACAACTCCAACAATCTCCCACTTGTACTAAGGTCTAGTCATTTCCTCCAAACTCCCGGTTCCCATACTCATCACGTGCTTAAGGTGTACTTCCAAGAAGTACTATGTGAATGAGCACTCTAGGTTGCCGCTCTGAAGTTATCTTGGTGACTACTACGTCGTCTCCCTTGACGATGACTCGTATCAGGTGGTACTTGCACTATGTGTTATCATCACTTTTAGACTTATGACTTCTTCCAGTTTATCATGCACCGCTATTAAATAGCCTTTGATAAACTAAGAGTCATTTCCAAGTCTTAGAGGTTATCCCGGAACCTAACCAAAACTTCCGCTGCCTCTGAGGCTGCTGTTCGGTTATGAGAGAGCCTGAGAAGCATCCTGCTTATCACTCTTACATATTAAAGGTTCCACCTTTTCCAAAAAGTGAACACATAGCCTGATATCGACTTACACTGGTCCTTCTTTGATTTGAGATCTGAGAAACTGTAATCTAAGAAGATTTCGTCCTGCTCAGTAATCCAGTACATCCAAGTACTCTTACAGCATTCGAATATCTCTTATCCAGATTACTTTGATATCCTCCCACTACGCTAGCCGCATAGTTGATATCAGGTTCTTGTTTTCTAACATTGCATTTAAGCTTTCCACACAAGGTGTAGGAAACTGCTTAGTATCATCTGTCTCCTTTATGTGTTCGAAACACATGACCTTAGATAGATATACGTGTTCTGTTTTTGAAAGGCAACGACCTTTCTCAGAATTATGCATGTTAAAACAAACCATAATCGTATAAGATATCCAGGAGAAGTACAATGTTCTTATCCCTAGATCATAAGATCTCAAGAACATGCTCTAACTTCTACTTAATCTTATATCCCGATTCATTTATTTAGACAACCATTATTTTATGTCTGACAATATCTTTACATTGTTGCCAATGATAAAATGTTATCTACATAAAATCTCCGAGAAACACCACCTTGTTTCCATTACGTTTCCAATACACCTATCGTCTCTGCCTTTTGATGAATCCATCGAATGGATTATCTCATCAATTCGCAAGCTCCACGATTCATAGCTTTGTAACCATCCATAAACGGACTTACTAAGCTCGCACTCTAAATGATCTAGCCTCTCAACAATAATCCTTATTGTTTTCCAAGCAGGCTCATTTAGATCCAGTACTGCCCTTATGCAGAGCTAGGGATCGATTTCATGTTTACCAGATCCAGAGTCCGAACTCCTCCAGTCTTATGAATATCTCCGGTTGTTCGACAACCTCCCACTGCAATGGCGTCCCGGTGTATAACAGTAATAACAATAGGTGCAGTGTGTGGTGTACTTCTACTCGGTTTGGCTGATTCTCAGTCTTTTGTCCTTTTTCTCATTCCAAGGTATTAATTCAGTTCAGGCTTTGTGGTTCATCTAATAGTCTTCCTCTATGAACCGAACGAAAGTTCTTCTGGTTCATAGTACTATAGAACACACAATATTTCGTTCACCTAGGATATCCTACAATTACACAGAATGTGCTATTGTCTCTAGAAATATCCATAGAACATAGGTAGTTCCGAACAACTTGTTCTCCTTTACTTTTAGATTTCCATTTCTTATTTACAACGCACCATCTCTACACGTGAGTGTACGTCGCGGCCCTTTGGGATTGAATCCCAATCTTTGATTATGCTATGTGTTATTTAGATAGGCGATGGCCTCCGCGACCGAGTCGCAGGCTTCTAATGGATATACTTTAATGGTTCCCCATAATATCTTTGCGTCCATTGAATAGTCAAAACACTTTGCTTTTATGGCACATTTAAGTACTCTAATCCATCATTGAGTATTCTTGAAAGAACTTCTCGTGCCTTTCTAATTCACACATGTGTCTGCATATTTAATCATTTCCAATACTAGTCCGAATTCTATCCTTTATGAAGAAAGGGTTGCTTAGATGTATTATCCTCCAAATTTAATCCTCAGGTCGGAAGGTCCATTCCTTCAACTATAATTGATCAAATCAATTTCGACCTTTTGAATCTTATTTGAAAATACTACTAAGTACAAGAATTCACAAGTATAATGATTTAATAAAGAAACATATCTAATCAAGTAAAACAAGTTATAGAGCGGTTCGTTGCATCGTGGTAGACTTAGGATCTTTCATTCATATATTGCTATCTAATGTACCAGAATAGATAATGCCATCATTTCTTATCAAAATCATCCAATGATTAAAGAAATAAAATATCCATTCATAAATAATAGAAATCCAGAACAAAACGTTCTTTCTAAAATAAAGGGTACATAAAGCAATAAACTTGAAATGAAATCCTATTTAACTACTAAAGCAGATAAATGTCTTCCACCGCAACAGCTGTCTCCTCTACAGCTTTTGCCCGTGTAGACTCGAACTCTCCTTCTCTAAGTCGCCGGGTTTTCTGGAACCCCTGCATTCAAAATGCACATACCGTCAGTGGTTCCTTATCTACACACCAGAATTCTGGTAGATAATACCGCTGACTATGTTTTTACGACTAAAGAAAAATTCGTACCTTTGAGAGGACATTCAGACTTCCAGTGTCCAGACTTGTTGCATCGGAAACACTTGCCCCTTGGCTTTGCAGCCCCCACTCGTGGTACAGTCTTCTTGACACCACTGGGTTTCCAGGCTTGCTTCCTCCTCTTGCCCCTACCTCCACCAGGCTTAGAGCCTTTGGACTTGGTAGCTACAAGCGCTTGAGACTTGCCCTTCTTGTAGATCCCCTCTGCCGCCTTCAGTTCAGTCAGGAGTTGCGCAAGAGTATAAGACAGTTTACCCATATTATAGCTCATACGAAACTGCTCAAAACTAGGGGTCAGAGACTGGAGTATGATGTCGACTTGCGTCTCCCCATCAATAGAAGCTCCTAGGATCTCAAGCTCATTCAACAGACTCATCATCTTAAGAACGTGCTCCCCAACAGGCGTTCCTTCAGACTGAGTAGTTGTCATGAGGACTCTCATGGCTTCTTGCCTTGCCGCACGATCTTTCTCCCCAAACATCTCCTTGAGGTTAAACATCATATCATAGGCAGTGTCCATTGACTCATGTTGGGTTTGGAGTACATTTGACATGGAAGCCAAAATATAACACCTAGCCATTTCATCAGCCTTTTTCCACTTCCGATATGCCAGTTTTTCCTCATCAGTTGAGGCAGCCGTGGGCTCAGCAGGGCACACTTCATGGAGCACAAACTTGTACTCCTCCGAAGTCAGGACAATGTCCAAATTTCTCTTCCAATCAATGTAATTGGGACCAGTGAGCTTATGCTCCTTGAGTATCATAGAAAGTGGGTTCATAGCTATTCTCTAAACCTATAAGCACATTTAAACAAACAATTAATTTAATATCCGATATTATCTCCCTTTAATAATATCATTAAATCACTAATTACATCTAAAATCCCATCAGATAAGGCAAGCCACGATAGTGTGGACGTTTACCCATCCAAATGATTTAGCAATTAGATTTGCTTTGGTCGTACATCACTATAGCGTTACTTCGATGGGAAGAATACTATAGAGCGTACCTAAGTGTAAACCATTACTCAGTATCTAAGAATATTGTTTGGGACTCGCATATCACCGCAAGCCACGATAGTGTGGACGTTTACGTTAACACACGATCCTTCACTTTCTTCTATAACTGTCTACATCAATCGTTCCAAAATCCCATTCAATGCAGCAAGCCACGATAGTGTGGACGTTTACTACACCAAAAGATTTTTACAATTGACATCCAATTACTTGAAGCATTCGATTTCGTAAATCAAGACGCGGGGAATCATAAGTGAAACTCGAAGTTTCTAACCAGTGATTCACCATGCGAACAATCCTATCTCTCATTAGATGAGGGAGCCGAGCAGACAATCGATCCACCTTAAAAGGATGGTACGAATGTCTCTAATTTGTGTCATCCACATGACCAAGTGGCTCTGGCTCCATTCCACTCCCCGGGGTGAGAATGAGTCGACTTGCAGTCAGTTTCAGAAAGACAAATTAGGCATTGTTTGATAAACTTAATCAATGTTTCTTGTAAGAGGAATTACAAGAATTCTCCTACAATGACACATCTATACGAACTTCAAAAGTCCATAAGAGTCACCAAGAGAACAGTAATGGAGACCATGGGAATGTTTCCATCCCCTCTCCCACTTAGCTTTTTATAACAAAGGGATACGCTATCTAATGCATAATTAAACACATAAGCATGCATACAAGTAATAAAGCACATAGCACATAGTTAAAATAATGCTAGAAAAAATTATTTTCCGACTATCATGGCTTTATTCCATCTCCGTATGCTTCTTCTAGTCTTCAGTCTTCGTTCTTGAATGCTCCATGTGACGAGAATATTAATCCCAATATTTAAATCTATTTATTTTTAATAAATCCAAAAGATACTCAATTCGAAAATTAAGTCAATCGAATAAATCAAAAATAAAATTAAATATTATTATTATTTTTCATTTATTTATTTTCCTATCTAATTCTATTAAATCTCTAGAATAATCTATCCAAGTCAAACTTGGAATATTCTAGAAGACTTCTATAATAGAATAAGGAAATAAAATAAATTAGGACTCTTCTACTTTCCAAGATTAATTAATTTCCATTACTATGAAAATTCCCATAAATTAGGAATAATCGATTAGGAAATAAATCATTCCTAAATTAACTATTATTCCTTTCTAATTCTATTAAATCTCTAGGATCCTATTCCAAGTAGAACTGGAATACTCTAGAAGACTTCCATGATAGAATAAGGAATAAAATTAATTCCAATTAATTCTTTTCCTAATCCATGAGAATTCCCAAAAATAGGAAAAAACTCAAATAGGAAAACCGAATCAATTAGGAAAGTGAATCTTTGGTAGGAGTAGCACGGGATGGGGATTCCCGCACCACCCCACCATCATCGGCCGACCACCGGGAGGGAGCACCCGCCGCCGCCACTCCAGCCGGCCAGCCGCCACCGACGCCCCCTTCCCTTGGGTCGATCGATTGGGGTCGATCAAGGGGTTTGATCGATCCCCGGTCCTTCGTCCTCTTCGTCTTCTTCGTCACACGCGTTCTCCGGCGGTCGTCTCGGCATCGATCCAACGTAAATAAATTACAAGAAATAAATTTACAATTCCGGTATCGATTCTATACATGAAATCGACCCTATACACTTTCCGGAAAACATAGAACAATAATAATAAATCTAAATTCGGTCAACCCCCGAATTTTTTACTATTACAAGCATTCATCCACACAAAATGAATCTCGACATGTCCGAGAGTTTAATAAACGAACAATCATGGTAAATTAAATAGCAATTAATTAAACGAATAATTAACAATTAATTAAACCATGATAGTCGGAATCCCTGCAAGGTAGAACACAATTGAATACATACATGAACACGAAACCAAACGCTCTGATACCAATTGCTGGAAATCGATATCCCGGGGTATCAAAAATTGCGGAACCAATAACCCCGACCGAAATCCCGTCGCCGGAGATGAAACCGCGAACCACCGTACGAGCCGGAGCTCGACCGAGCACCGCACGGGCGAACCCGCGCGCCCAGCCGAGCCCCCGCACGGGGCTCGCGATCGCTAACCCTAGCGATCGCCGGGGATGCACGCGCATCCCCGTGGGGCTGTTCCGAACAGCCCCCGGCGGTGAGTCCGGCGACTCACCGCCACCGCCGAGGAGGGCGGTGGGCCAAGCGCACCAGCCGCGGCCCAGCCGCGGCTCGCCCGGCGATCGACCACGCGGTCGATCGCATGCCCCGGCTCTAGCCGGGGCGTCCTCGTGTGGGCCCCGCGATCGACGCCCCTAGGGCTCGATCGCACCCCTTGGCTCCCAGCCGAGGGTCCTTCGAACGTTCGCCGGGGATCTCGAATCCCCGTCCCCGAAGTTCGACGTTTTTCCGGATCTTGTGTTCATGTACGTATCACAATATAATTCACATAAAATCACACGAAGAAGTTTATGATTGTACCTTTGATTCGTTGTGCGTAGAAACGAAATCAAGTTGAAGACCTTTGAATCTTCCTACGTATTCCTTGCACTTCGTTCGAACGTCGGGTGGGCGACGATCTATCGAACTCCTATGGATCTCCTTCAACTCTCTAGAATATCAAGTATGATAATCTTGTCTTATGATTTATGAAGGCCATGTAGTGCTTTTATAGGCTACGTAGGGGATCTAAAGGAGGTGGAATATTGGGCTTCCAATATTGAAGATTAAATTGAGCCCACTGCCCAAGTCCATTAATCCTTATCAATATTAATTAATTTATTTTCCACTACATAAATTAATTGCACTCCCAATATTAAACCATATTATATCAAATAATATTTCTCCGGTAATATTATTTATTCCGTGTATTTAAGATTTAAATATCCATGAATAAAATTAATTTATTGCTAATTAATTTATTCATCTCTTTAATCCGAGACTAGTACCATTCAACCTTAATTATTGTGCGGAACGAATCCACTCATGAGGTTTACACAATAATTCCTTATGAACTCATCTCGGGGATACTATCAACCCTTACGGGATACACTGTCCGGTCAATTATTCACGGCATGTCATATATGAAATATAGTGACCCAACTTAACCGGAAATTAACCCAATAATTAAATCGGTTAATTCCTTTGGTAAATCAAATTTACTTATATTAAATATACACACCCGCAATAATATCGGGGATTAAGAATAAAATACACTGAGACTCGAATCGATTATCGCCGACAATCCTAATCGATGAATCTCAACGATCCGCTCAATACACCAAGTGTACAAGTGTGATAAAATAATTAAGATAAATTATTTTCTCTCTCACACAACGACTATACCGATGGATTGGTCCGTGTCCATCTAGGTCGTGAGCAACTGTTTGATTAAATACGAGTAACCGATAGTATGATCTTCTGTGCGCCCATGCTTGCACCATACTAACTACAACGTATGAAATCCAGGACTATAATTTGCATATATTTAATTAATAATAATTAAACGCAAAACAATTGTTTGTTAATTTAATAGATTAAATGCTATGATCGGGAGTTTACAGTTACTTAAATCTAGACATTAAGTACACAACTCCAACAGCGGTCGATCGCGTGCCCCGGCTCCAGCCGAGGCGTCCTCGTGTGGGCCCGCGATCGACGCCCCTAGGGCTCGATCGCACCCCTCGGCTCCCAGCCGAGGGTCCTTCGAACCTTCGCCGGAGATCTCGAATCCCCGTCCCCGAAGTTCTTCGTTTTCCCGGATCGTGCGTTCATGCATGTATCACAATCAATTCACATAAAATCACACAAGGAGTTTTATGATCATACCTTTTGATTCGTTGTGCGGAGAAACGAAATCAATTGAAGACCTTTGAATCTTCCCACGTATTCCTTGCACTCCGTTCGAACGTCGGGTGGGCGACGATCTATCGAACTCCTATGGATCCTCTTCACAAACTCTCTAGAATATCAAGTATGATAATCTTATGGTGTCTTATGGTGTCTTGAACTGTGAAGACCATGTAGTGCTTTTATAGGCTACGTAGGGGATCTAAAGGAGGTGGAATATTGGGCTTCCAATATTGAAGATTAAATTGAGCCCAATGCTCAAGTCCATTATTCCTTATCAATATTAATTAATTTATTTTCCACTCTATAAATTAATTGCACTCCCAATATTAAACCATATTATATCAAATAATATTTCTCCGGTAGTATTATTTATTCCGTGTATTTAAGATTTAAATATCCATGAATAAAATTAATTTATTGCTAATTAATTTATTCATCTCTTTAATCCGAGACTAGTACCATTCATCCTTAATTATTGTGCGGAACGAATCCACTCATGAGGTTTACACAATAATTCCTTATGAACTCATCTCGGGGATATTATCAACCCTTCCGGGATACACTGTCCCGTCAAGTATTCACGGCATGCCATATATAAAATATAGTGACCCAACTTAACCGGTAATTAACCCAATAATTAAATCGGTTAATTCCTTTGGTAAATCAAAGTTACTTATATTAAATATACGCACCCGCAATAATATCGGGGATTAAGAATAAAATACTCTGAGACTCGAATCGATTATCGCCGGCAATCCTAATCGATGAATCTCAACGATCCGCTCAATACACCAAGTGTACAAGTGTGATAAAATAATTAAGATAAATTATTTTCTCTCTCACACAACGACTATACCGATGGATTGGTCCGTGTCCATCTAGGTCGTGAGCAACTGTTTGATTAAATACGAGTAACCGATAGTATGATCTTCTGTGCGCCCATGCTTGCACCATACTAACTACAACGTATAAAATCCAGGACTGTGATTTGCATATATTTAATTAATAATAATTAAACGCAAAACAATTGTTTGTTAATTTAATAGATTAAATGCTATGATCGGGAGTTTACCGTTACTTAAATCTAGACATTAAGTACACAACTCCAACAGGTTTTAGAATTTTAGCGTTTAATTTTTAGTTTTAGGGTTTAGGTTTTTAGTGTATTAATGATTAGGGTTTTAGTTTTTAGGGTTTAGGATTTTGTTTTTATGTTTTAGTGTTTAGAGTATTAGGATTTAGGGTTTAGTGTATTAAAATTTAGGGTTTTAGAGTTAGTTTTTAGGTTTTAAGATTTAGGGTTTTTGTTTTCAATTTTAGGGTTTTGAGTTTTTGGGTTATGTGCTTAGTTTTAGGGTTTAATTTTAGGTTTTAGGGTTTTGTTGTATTCAAATTTAGGGTTTTAGGTTTTAGTTTTTAGGGTTTTGGTTTTAGGTTTTAGGGTTTTAAATTTTAGGGTTTAATGTTTAGTTTTAGGGTTTAGGGTTTTAGTGTATTAAAGATTAGGGTTTTAGTTTTTAGGGTTTAGGATTTTGTTTTTATGTTTTAGTGTTTAGAGTATTAGGATTTAGGGTTTAGTGTATTAAAATTTACGGTTTTAGATTTAGTTTTTAGGGTTTAGGGTTTAGGGTTTTTGTTTTCAATTTTAGGGTTTTGAGTTTTTGGGTTATGTGATTAGTTTTAGTGTTTAATTTTAGGTTTTAGGGTTTTGTTGTATTCAAATTTAGGGTTTTAGGTTTTAGTTTTTAGGGTTTTTGTTTTAGGTTTTAGGGTTTTAAATTTTAGGGTTTAATGTTTAGTTTTAGGGTTTAGGGTTTTAGTGTATTAAAGATTAGGGTTTTAGTTTTTAGGGTTTAGGATTTTGTTTTTATGTTTTAGTTTTTAGAGTATTAGGATTTAAGGTTTAGTGTATTAAAATTTAGGGTTTTAGATTTTGTTTTTAGGGTTTAGGGTTTAGTGTTTTTGTTTTCAATTTTAGGGTTTTGAGTGTTAGGGTTATTTGCTTAGTTTTAGGGTTTAATTTTAAGGTTTAGGGTTTATGGTTTTAGTGTATTCAAGTATAGGGTTTTCATTTTTAGTTTTTAGGGTTTTGGTTTTAGGTTTTAGGGTTTCGAATTTTAGGGTTTAATGTTTAGTTTTAAAGTCTAGGGTTTTAATGTATTAAAGATTAGGGTTTTAGTCTTTAGGGTTTATGGTATTGTTTTTAGATTTTAGTGTTTGGAGTATTAGGACTTAGGGTTTAGTGTCTTAAAATTCAGAGTTTAAGATTTAGTTTTTAGGATTTAGGGTTTAGGGTTTTTGTTTTAGGTTTTAGGGTTTAGAGTTTTTGGTTTAATTCTTAGTTTTAGTGTTTATTTTTAGGTTTTAGAGTTTTGTTGTATTCAAGTTTAGGGTTTTAGGTTTTAGTTTTTACGAGTTTGGTTTTAGGTTTTAGGGTTTAGAATTTTTAGGGTTTAATGTTTAGTTTTAGGGTTTAGGGTTTTATTGTACTAATGATTAGGGTTTTAGTTTTTAGGATTTAGGGTTTTGTTTTTATGTTTTAGTGTTTAGAGTATTAGGATTTAGGGTTTAGTGTATTAAAATTTAGGGTTTTAGATTTAGTTTTTAGGGTTTAGGGTTTAGAGTTTTTGTTTTCAATTTTAGGGTTTTGAATTTTTGGATTATGTGCTTAGTTTTAGTGTTTAATTTTAGGTTTTAGGGCTTTGTTGTATTCAAATTTAGTGTTTTAGGTTTTAGTTTTTAGCGTTTTGGTGTCAGGTTTTAGGGTTTTAAATTTTGGGGTTTAATGTTTAGTTTTAGGGGTTAGGGTTTTAGTGTATTAAAGATTAGGGTTTTAGTTTTTTGGGTTTAGGGTTTTTTTTATGTTTTAGTGTTTAGTGTATTAAAATTTAGGGTTTTAGATTTAGTTTTTAGGGTTTAGGGTTTAGTGTTTTTGTTTTCAATTTTAGGGTTTTGAGTTTTTTTTTGTTATTTGCTTAGTTTTAGGGTTTAATTTTAAGGTTTAGGGTTTAGAGTTTTAGTCTATTCAAGTATAGGGTTTTAGGTTTTAGTTTTTAGGGTTTTGGTTTTAGGGTTTAGGGTTTCGAATTTTAGGGTTTAATGTTTAGTTTTAAAGTCTAGGGTTTTAGTGTATTAAAGATTAGGGTTTTAGTTTTTAGGGTTTATGGTATTGTTTTTAGGTTTTAGTGTTTAGAGTATTAGGACTTAGGGTTTAGTGTCGTAAAATTTAGGGTTTAAGATTTAGTTTTTAGGATTTAGGGTTTAGGGTTTGGGTTTTAGGTTTTAGGGTTTAGAGTTTTTGGGCTTAATGCTTAGTTTTAGGATTTAATTTTAGGTTTTAGGTTTTTGTTGTGTTCAAGTTTAGGGTTTTAGGTTTTATTTTTTAGGGTTTTGGCTTTAGGTTTTAGGTTTTAGAATTTTAGGGTTTAATTTTTAGTTTTAGGGTTTAAGGTTTTAGTGTATTAATGATTAGGGTTTTAGTTGTTAGGTTTTAGGGTTTTGTTTTTATGTTTTAGTGTTTAGGGTATTAGGATTTAGGGTTTAGTGTATTAAAATTTAGGGTTTTAGATTTAGTTTTTGTTGGAGTTGTGTACTTAATGTCTAGATTTAAGTATCGGTAAACTCCCGGTCATAGCATTTAACCTATTTAATTAATAAACAATTATTTGCAATTAATTATTATTAATTAATTATGCAAAATATAGTCCTGGATTTTATACGTTGTAGTTAGTATGGTGTGTCGGGTCCACACAGAAGATCATACTATCGGTTACTCGTATTTAATCGAACAGTTGCTCACAACCTAGATGGACACGGACTAATCCATCGGTATAGTCGTTGTGTGAGAGAGAAAATAATTTATCTTAATGATTTTATCACACTTGTACACTTGGTGTATTGGGCGGATCGCTTGAGATCTATCGATTAGGATTGCCTTGGATAATCGATTTAAATCTCAGAGTATTTTATTCTTAATCCCCGATACTATTGCGAGTGTGTATATTTAATATAAGTGACATTGATTTTCCAAAGGAATTGACCGGTTTAATTACTGGGTCAATTACCGGTTAAGTTGGGTCACTATATTTTATATACGACATGCCGTGAATACTTGACGGGAAAGTGTGTCCCGTAAGGGTTGATAATATCCCCGAGATGAGTTCATAAGGAATTATTATGTAAACCCTGCAGGTGGATTTAATCCGCATAATAATTAAGGTTGAACGGTACTATTCTCGGATATAAGAGATGAATATTATTTATTGAGCAATAAATAAATTTATTCATGGATATTTAAATCTTAAATACACGGAATAAATAATACTACCGGAGAAATATTATTTGATATAATATGATTTAATATTGGGAGTGCAATTTTATTTATATAGTGGAAAATAAATAAAATTAATATTGATAAGGATTAATGGATTTGGGT
Organism: Euphrasia confusa; assembly: GCA_954870475.1. NCBI lineage: Eukaryota > Viridiplantae > Streptophyta > Magnoliopsida > Lamiales > Orobanchaceae > Euphrasia > Euphrasia confusa. The sequence goes on from OX940969.1 coordinate 14,781,242, forward strand.
TGGACCCAATTTAATCTTCAATATTAGAAGCCCAATATTTAATCTCCTTTTGATCCCCTACGTAGCCTATAAAAGCACTACATGGTCTTCACAATTCATTAACCTAAGATACGCCAATCATAAAGTCTTGAAGAGTGAAGGAGATGCATAGGAGTTCGATAGATCGTCGCCCACACGACGTTCGAACGAAGTGCAAGGAATACGTGGGAAGATCGCAAGGTCATCAAAGGTGTTTGATTTCGTTTCTCCGCACAACGAATCGATGGTAAAATCATAAACTCTTCTATGATTTTATGTGTTTTAATTGTAGCGTATACATGAACACACGATCCGGGTAAACGTACGAACTTCGGGGACGGGGATTCGAGATCCCCGGCGAAGGTCGAGAAAACCCTCGGTGAGATCGAGGGTGGCGGCCGAACCCTAGGGTTCGACCGCCGGCGCGCGGGCGAAGGGGATGAGCCCCGGCTGGACGCCGGGGCGTGGGGTCGACCTCGGGTCGACCACCGGGGTTCGCCGTGGGCTGGTGCCACGGCGGATGAACCCCAGCCCTCATCGACCGGCGGCGTCGCGGGCTAAAGCCCTCGGCTGGAGCCGAGGGGGCGATCGAACCTAGGGTTCGATCGCCGGGTGAGCTGCGGGTTTACCCGCAGCGCCTCGTATCAAGCTGCGGGGTTTCCCGCAGCGGCGATGCGGGGAGGATCAAAACCCCCCCGCGAGCAGCGAGTCGTGAACTCGCTGCGGGGCTGCTGCGAGCAGCCCCGGGGATGCCTCGCGCATCCCCAGCGATCATCATGGAGATGATCGCGAGCCCCGTGCGGGGGCTCGGCTGGATGCTCGCGGCCTTCGGGCCTCATTGGGTATTCGGTCGGGCCCCGGCTCGTGCGGTGGTTCGCGTTCGGATCTCCGGCGATGAAGGATTTCGTTCGGGTTATTATTTTCCGCAAATTTTAATAGCCCGGGATATCGATTTCCAACAACTGGTATCAGAGCGTTTGGTTTCGTGTTCTTGTATATGTTCTATTATTGTTCTACCTTGCAGGAATTCTGGCTATCATGGTTGATTTAATTATTGCTTAATTAATTATCATGGTTATTCGTTTATTAAACTCTCGGACATGTCGAGATTCATTTTTATGTGGATGAATGTTTGTAATAGTAAAAATTCGGGGGTTGACCGAATTTAGGTTTTATTATTACGTTCTTTATTTTTCCGGAAAATGTATAGGGTCGATTTCATGTATAGAATCGATACCGGATATTGTAATTTAAATTCTTGTAATTTATTTACGTTGGTTCGATGTTGAGACGATTGCCGGAAGACGAAGAAGATGTGACGAAGAAGACGAGGGGACGAGGGGTCGATCAACCCCATGATCGATCCCCATGAGGATCGATCGACCCACCGGCATGGAGGCTGTCCGTGGGAGCCTCCGGCCACGCCGGCCACCGGTGGTGGTGGCGCGTGGGCTGGGGGCGGCGGCGGTGCTCCTCCCGTGTGGCGATCGACGGTGGGGGTGGCGCGGGGACTCCCAACCCGTGCTACTCCTACCAAGATCCACTTTCCTAAATTAATTCGGCTTTCCTATTTGAGTATCTTTTTTTGGAAACTCTCATGGATTAGGAAAAGAATTAATTGAATTAATTTTATTCCTATTTGTTTTATTTCCTTTATGGAAATATTCATGGATTAGGAATTTAATTAATTTGGTATTAATTTATTTCCTATTTGATTATTCCTATTCTTGGGAATTTTCATTAGATGGAAATTAATTGATAATGGAAAGTAGAAGAGTCCTAAATTTATTTTATTTCCTTATTCTATTATAGAAGTCTTCTAGAATATTCCGAGTTTAACTTGGATAGATTATTCTAGAGATTTAATAGAATTAGATAGGAAATTAAATAAATAAAAATATTAATAATATTTAATTTTATTTTTGATATATTCGATTGACTTAATTTTCGAATTAAGTAACTTTTGGATTAATTAAAAATAAATAGATTTAAATATTGGATATTAATATTCTCGTCACATGGAGCATTCAAGAAACGAAGACTGAAGACTAGAAGATGCATATGGAAATGGAATGAAGCCATGATAGTCGGAAAATAATTTTCTAGTATTATTTTGACTATGTGTTACTATGTGCTTTATTGCTTATATGCATGCTATATGTGTTTACTTTATGCACTAGATAGCGTATCCCTTTGTTATAAAAAGCTAGGTGGGAGAGGGGATGGAAACATTCCCATGGTCTCCATTACTGTTCTCTTGGTGACTCTTATGGACTTTCAAAGTTCGTATAGACGAGTCATTGGAGGAGAATTCTTGTAATTCCTTTTACGAGAAACATTGATCAAAGTTTATCAAACAATGCCTAATTTGTCTTTCTGAAACTGATTTCAAGTCGACTCATTCTCACCCCGGGGAGTGGAATGGAGCCAAAGCCACTTGGTCATGTGGATGACACAAATTAGAGACCTTCGTACCATTCTTTGATAGATGGATCGATTGTCTGCTCGGCTCCCTCATTTATGAGAGATAGGGTCGTTCGCATGGTGAATCACTGGTTAGAAACTTCGAGTTTCACCTATGATTCTCCGCGTCTTGATTTACATGATCAAATGGATCAAGTAATCGGATTTCAATTATATAAATCTTTTGGTATAGTAAACGTCCACACGAACGTGGCTTGCTATACTGGATGGGATTTTAGAATAATTGATGTAGACAGTTATAGGAAATTGTGAGGGATTGCGAGTTATCGTAAACGTCCACACGAACGTGGCTTGCGGTGACACAACAATTCTAAACGATTCGCCTTAGTACTGAGTAATGGTTTACACTTAGGTACGCTTTATAGTATTCTTCCAAACGAAGTAACGCTGTAATTGATGTACGACCAAAGCAAACCTAATTGCTAAATCATTTGGGTGGGTAAACGTCCACACGAACGTGGCTTGCCTTACCTGATAGGATTTTAGATGTGATTAGTGATTTAATGATATTATTCCAGGGAAATAATGTCGGATATTAAATTAATTGTTTGTTTAAATGTGCTTATAGGTTTAGAGAATTGCTATGAATCCACTTTCGTTGATACTTGAGGAATTTAACGCACTGGTTCGATACTGTGTTGAATGGAAAGAAGAGTTAGACATTGCTCAGACTGTAAAGGAGTACAAAGACGTACTCGGTGAAACTTGTCCTCCTAGACCCACCATTAACTCAACTGATGAGGAAATAGTTGACTTTGAAAAGTGGGATAGTGCTCATGCATTAGCCGCTAATCATGATGTCATGCTTAAACTCAAGTTGATGTTTGGACATGATGGGGAGGCTAGAAAAGAGGCGATGAGGATACTCATAAAGATCAGTTGCTTCGAGGAAACGCTTGAACACGTTTTTGAGATGATGGATCTTTTAGACGAGTTGAAACAATCGCAAGCTCTTATAGCCAAGGCCAAAGGTTTCGGACCTAAGGGCAAAGGAAAGGAGAAGAAGACAAGGGGGTCCAGTGGTCCTAAGGGACTTGGACCAAAGGGTGGGATAAAGAAGCCTTCTGGCAAATATCCCCAAGGGAAGCAGTCTGAGTACTGGGGGTCTACATCATGTCCTCTCAAAGGGGTTCCAGAAAACCCGGCGACTTAGATAAGAAGAGTTCGAGTCCACATGGGCGAAGCTGTTGAGGAAGCAGCGGTTGCAGTGGAAGACATTTATCTATCTGTTTGATAGTTATAGGATTTCATTTCAAGTTTATTGCTTTATGCACCCTTTATTTTGGAAAAGAACTTTTGTTCTGGTTTTCTTCTATTATGAATGGATATGTTATTTCTTTAATCATTTAATGGTTTAGATAAGAAATAATGGTGATATCTATTCTGGTGCATTAGATAGCAATATATGAATGATGAATCCTTAGTCTACCACGATGCAACAAACCGTTATGTATAACTTGTTTTACTTATTAGATGTATTCTCTTATCAATCATTATACTTGTGAATTCTTGAACTTAGTAGTGTCTATTCAAAAGGGATTCAAAAGGTCGAAATTGATTTGATCAATTATAGTTGGAGGAATGGACCTCCCGACCTAAGAATCGATCTTGAAAGATGATACAACTAAGTTAACCTTTCTGGATAAAGGATGGAACTCGGACAAGTATTGACAATGATTAATGATTAATGCAGTGACATGTGTAATTAGAGAGGTACGAGTCGTTCTTTCAAGAATACTCGAAGATGGATTAGAATACTCGATGTGCCATAAAAGCAAAGTGTTTGACACAAAGCTATTATGGGGAACCTTCAAAGTATATCCGTTGGAAGCCTGCGACTTGTTCTCGGAGGCCACTACCTATCTAAAGAGCACATAGCATATATCAAGGATTGAGATTAAGTCTCAAACGACTGCACCATACACTGATGTGTAGACATGGTGTGTCAGGAATAAGAAATGGAATTCTGATAGTAAAAGGACAAGTTTAATCGGAACTACCTATGTTCTATGGATATTTCTGGATACGACGACACATTTAATGTGGTTGTAAAATATCCTAGAAGAACAAGTAATTGTATGTTCAATAGTACTACGAACCAGAAGGGTGTCTTTGTTGGAATTCGCTATCCCGGGTTATCAAAATTGCGGAACCGATAACCCGAACGAACCCTTCGCCGGAGATCGTACGTACACCGACTCATCCGCCGGAGTCCGGGCTTTGGAGACCACGCACCCGAAGGCACGTAATCCGCCCCCACCCGAAAACCCGCGAGCCGAGGTTCATACAATCTACAACCTCAATCGCCGGAGAAATCACGAGCCCACGCGAACCGGGACCCGACCGAACGCGTCGCGTGCACGAGGCACGCGGATGCCCAGCCGAGTCCCCGCGAGGGGACTCGCG